>OZ010787.1:302577061-305213788 GCA_963932465.1 Maratus speciosus | reverse complement strand
ATACCTACTCAAAAATGTTCAACAGCTCTCCTACTATTAGCAAGGCTTCTTCAAAGCATTGTCCTTGTGAAAAATAAAAACTGCTACTGGCGAGGTAAAAAATGTTATTGTAACGATTTTCTCCCAGTTAACATAAAAATACAAAAACCAGAACTGTTCAGTTGGTGAGGAAAAAGAACGACTCCTGAAATTTTAAAGAAACTGACTCCGACTCCAGGATGTTGTATTATGACTGTGGGTAGGATTCTATTATTCAGATTACTCCATTGCTAACATTAAAAAAAAGGTTGCTTTGTTAAATTTGTCATTAAATAAAGGAAATATTATTATTAAAAAAAATTTAGCAATCTGAATTTTTAAAAATACTATCCAGCTGGCAATATTTCACCTAACTGTTGCTGTTTGAACTTGAAGTATGTGATGTATGCACATCGGCCAATATCTTTATTTTTTTTTCTCTCTCTCTATTTCATTTCTCCATATGAATTATGGCTGTAAGCTGTGAAGGGTAGTCAAAGCCAGGGCTCAGTTACTGCAGAAGTAAACTTCAAACGGTATTTAATGTAAAATATTTCACCTTTTTTAAATGCAGAATTTTTCTTTTAAATAGGACGAAAATATTCCTATAAAATACCAGTGGAACTTTCGTCTTGCAATAATTAACTCTGATCAAGACAAAGTATTTGGAACATCGCCCCCCCCCCCCCCCCCCAAGTACTCAAGCCGTACTCACACAAAAACAGAATTATGTCAAAACTGTACAAAAACAGAACTGCATATGTATGTAAAATATTTATATGCATGTAAATGTAAATTGTAATGAAAAAGTAGAAGGTATTAAATAGAAACAACAGTTGAAATCGAATAAATTTCTATGATTTATTACTATGCATAAAGTTCTTACCCATCAGTGTAATCCAAGCAACATACATTATGCTTGTATGTTATTTTAAAACAATAACCAAAATATGTTATGCCAAATATGGAGGCGGGGGGAGAGGAAAATACCAAAATATGGGAAAGAGTGTTTAATTTTTAGTTTTATAGGGGAGACCGGGGGAATGGCGACACCTTAAGGGAATTTAAATTTTTTCACCTCGAAAAAATATTTATTTTTTAATAGTAAAAATTCTAAAGCTGAAATCATATCTTTAGTATCTGTATAAATTTAACCGTAATCATAACTGTAAAGTAAGCATACATAAAAAAATATTTTTTAAACCTCTGCACAGTGGTGGGATTACCCAGGACACTGGGGTCATTCCGCCACTGTACCGGGGTAATGCCGCCACTCTTTAATGACCTAGTACATGCATATCAAATGGATCTAGGAAACACACAACCTACTGAAAATAGTTAGAAAGCAATGTAATTGAGCAGAACAATGGTTAAGCTTACAATTTACTTCATATTGCAAAAGTCACTCTGCTGAATCGGCTCCACTACATTAAAATGAGGCCATTTCTCACCCGATTTGCATGGCGGCGGCATTACCCCGAGAGGACAATATGGCGGAAATCCCCAAGCAAAGCCGAAAGAAAAACCGAACTTGTTCAACACATTGCATCAAAATGTCGGCGAATGCATGTAGATTACGGGTCATATTATCTTAAATACCTAATGTTACAATAAAAGGTGCTTATCTCTACTCATTTGAAGCTCCAAAATAATAAGCAATTAGATGAAAACTACATTTTTCACTAGAACAAACGAACGACGTACAGCAAAGTCACTCTCACTTTAGGCACTGTTTATATTGTTTGCCGCTATAGTGCAGACACATTCACTATCTCAAACTGCCCTTAGTTTTTAAACTAGGTGGGGTGGCGGCATAACCCGGGTTGGCGGCATTCCCCCGGTCTCCCCTACCTGTTTCTGAAGACCTGAGAAATAGAAGGTGAAATTTTACAACTTATGCACCATTTAGTGTCTCCAAGACCCAAAAGATTATGAGGGAATGGAAGAAAAATAAAAGGGAAAATTTTAGTAGTTCAGCATAAATTGTGTTTTCATGACTTCAAAAAACAGGACAATATTGTATTTTCTGTATTATTAATTTTATGATTTTGGGTCCTGCAGATCTGAAAAATATGCATATCAATATCTAAAAAGAAAAAAAAAATGGAAATTTTACTATTTCGTATCCCACTAACTCTGAAAAGAAAATTCAAGAATGTGAGAATTTTGGAGTTATTTAATTTTCTACAGACGGCAGAAATTCAGATGCAAAGAAAGAAAAAAAAAATGAAAATTTTACATTTTCTACATTACTTTAGTATATACTACTTAAGTATTTCTATGAAATATAACAATTTAAATCATTGATTTTTATTCACACTCGCATAAAATCAGTAGGCATTCTTGATCAGAAATTAAGAAATGGATTAGCGTTTCTCTTTTTCCTTTAAGTTCAAAAGATTTTTTTGACGATACCGTGAAAATGGGTGTTTTGAACCGAATTTCTGGATGCCATAGTAATTGAAGGGTCGTCATATAAAAGCATTCGATTATAGCTTGGACTGCAATGCATTTATCGAAAAATGAAAAACGCTGTTTGAATCCATATCATTCCCATGACTGCCAGTTTTATGATTTTATGTACTAGGCTGAGTCTATGAATGTGTCAGAACGTTTTGCGATGTTGAGAGAGGTTAAATATATTTTTGAGAACTGGTTTAATGCTAGTTTCCTTTGTCGCATGTTTTATTGGTTTCAGTAAGCAGTGGACATTTCTTTTTAAGATACTCAGTTACTATTTTTTCTTTAATATATACAGTAATATTTGTTGAGACGGAATAGTGAGAAACTACAGAGGAATTCCATTTTAGAGAAATTTTTAATCTTAGCAGATGGAATTACATTGTATTATTTTTATGGGAACAGACCTTGGAATATTTCAATTCAAGGTAGAATTCCACTTTCACAGTTAGTATTTATTTTTTATTGTGATTGTTTGCACTTTTATGCAGATTTCCGTTACAGAAAGGTTTCATACAAAATTTTATTATGGGTCTATATAACTGTAACGAATTCTTGCAAAGACCTCATGTACAGTACATAATTATACTTGCTGCAGTCTTGTGACCATATATTTCACGTACAGTATTTTGAACGTCCAGTTTTATAGTTTAGGAAATGTTAAATCAGTGCAAGCATCCAGATAGATTTTATCTTTAATTTTAAGGAATAGTTAAAACTAATTATAAACGAAAAACTCAAGAAAATACACTGAATGTATGTGTACTAGTACTTACTATGATTTTTAATATTTGTTTTCTAAAAAGTAATAAAAGTAACGAATACTTTCTAACGGGTAGTGCGTTTGAAAGTAACAAATACATACGGGTGTTTATTTAGGCGTTACTTTAACAGTACTAATAAAGTTTGAGCACTCATAAAAGTAAAAACCGTTGACGAGACACAGAGCTAAACTAGGGGGGAACAGAGGGGACATGTGCCCTGGGTTCAAGAATGGAAGGCGAAGGAGGTGTGCCAAATGAAGGTTTTGTTTGTCATTTGATACATGTATGTGTATATAAATGTATATTATAGTATATGAAATTTGGATAAAAATATCTCACGGCTGGAAAATCCAAAAGTAAAATTGAACCACATGAATTAAAACTGACAAATAGCTAAAGGGATTAGTCTACAGTAGAAAATTGCGAATACAGTAGAGCGCCGATTACCCGAACAAGTCGGGACCGACCCTAGTTCGGATAAATAGACAGACAGTTTAAGGGGGTGAGACAACGACGGGCACGGGTCACACGGACAATAGAAATCTCTCCATCTCTAAACTCCCCCTAAGCTGCAAGCCCATGAGTAGGGTTACTGTATTAAGCAGTTTATCCCTCGTTTGGGTAACTGAATATTATTTACTATATAGAAAATAAGCACCTTGTAGAATTGGTTGTGGATGAACACAAAAAGAAAAAAAAATCGCATAGAAAATAAATATTTATTTTAAAAATTGTACTTTCTCTCTATTAATAAATATTTCATCATTATTAATATACTGAGCAAAAACAAGTTCCAAAGAAGTTTTATTTAAGATAATCTGCCAGGGGTCGATGCAGATTTTTATTCTTGGGGTCCATTTTGTGAAAAGTAGAAGTTATTTTTGCGAAAAATAACATTTTGTAACAAAAGTTAAAATCCAGTTCTAAAATTCGAACCAAGAATTTATGAACAAAAACATTCTTTAAATCCCTTTGATAAAGTTTTTGTTTTTCGTGATGTGGTTTTATTTACAAATTACACATTTTAAAACAGTTTTTACGAAAAAGAATGTTACGTAGAGAGTCTATTTTATTAAAAGGAATTTTGTGAAGAGGCCTGTTTTATTAAGTTTATTTTTGTGAAGGGGCCCATTTTATTAAATTTATTTTCGTGAAGGGGCCCTAAATAGGCCCCAAATTTTGTCTGGATCGACCACTGTCTGCAGTTAAAAAATATTATTGTTTAGATGCACTTGGGGTTACATGATATAGAATTGTACGCAACTAGTAAAATACCAGTATATTTATTGATTATGATTTTATTAAAACTAATATTATAGTTTTCTGTTTTGAAAATTTGATACATCTCAAATTTATAATATGTATATATATGTGTGTATGTGTGTGTGTATTTACAATTGAGAAGATAATAGAAAAAAATATACATAAATTATTTAGTAAACATAACTTTTTATTCGTTTTGTTTTTGAGCAAAAATTTCAACGTCTGGTTTTTGTAACTTATAGTTATATAGACTTTTGTGCATAATTGATAAGAGAATTAATTATACGTAAAATTTGAAGATGTCAAATAATTTGTAAATTTTAATAACTTTTTAGCAATTTTGTTTTTAAATATTAATGTGAATATATTATGTGAACTTTTTTTTCCTCATTTAGTACGGGTATAAGTAAAAACTAAGTGCGTTAAGTAATTTATAAATTTTAATAATGCTTTAATATTTCTAGTGTTAAAATCGGGCATTTTTCTCCTGGAATTTTTAAAGCTCCGATGGTTGCAGGGAGCTGGAAGTCTGCACGTGTCGAATTTCCAGGACCGGGTTCAGTCCAGCCCGGAACGCACGGAAACTCTCCTGACCCGGTCAGTGTAAAATTACAAGTTCGGACCGGACCCGATTCTTTTATATTTTCACAGTTCAGGGCCAGCTCGTACAAAAATAAGTAAAAACAGATCTACTCCGGCCCATGAAATAAACTATTAAATATGCTCGGTCGGGTCAAGACTACAGCGTACATATTTATAGCAAAAATTTTCAGTATATTATAGATTATGTCTCTTCAAGACGAATTACACAACAGCAACCTTAATTACTACTTAAAAACTAAAGATTTTTCAACATTCAAATAAGGATTCATTAAAAAAGTTGATGTAACTTAGAACAAAAGAAGGTTAAAATATAATAACTTTTGAAGTTGTATAATAAAAGTATATTTTTGAAAATATTTCTTTGTAATTTATTATGGCTGTTCTTAAATCCAAAGGAACTTTTTCTGACACATTTTTGAATTAATTCTTGCCCAGAAATGTATAAAATGGGCCTATGTTCGTATTCAGAAACTTCGTACTGGAATGGTGTTGCCCATTTTTTGATAAAGCAAAAGATCTATCAAAAAATACTGTCAAAGTGAACGTTTTGAACCGAATTTCCGCACACGAAACCTGAGGAGAAAAAACCAGCCGGCACGTGACAAGAATCGCTTATAACTAAATAAGTAACTTATTTATCAAAATATGAAACTTAATATTCATTTTCAACCGTTTCAAGAGTCCGACTTGGCAACTTTATGCCTTTACAGTTAAAAATGAGTCAGAAAGACTTGCGTGCTCAACAAGCGCAAAACGTTTTGACACATTTACAAATTCATTTCTTAACTAAAAGATATAAAATTGGAAGGCCTGACTATGAAAGCGATATGAATCGAACTGTATTTCCATTTTTTCATAAATAAATTACTTATTGAGTTATAAGCGATTATGGTCACGTGATAAACACGTTTTTCACCCTTTCTTGAGTGGTTATTCTCTTTTCGCGAGGAAATTCGGCTCAAAACGCCCACTTTCTGAAAAAATGTATTGTGTTTGCAGAAAGAAAAAAAAAAGCGGAAAGAACAGTTGGATTAGATAGTTTCTGAATGACAGCGCCTGTTAATTTTATGCATTTCCGAACAGAAATAAATGAAAACTTATATCATAAAGTTGCCCTTGCATTTGAGAACAAACACCCTTAAAGTATATTTTCAATGATTCCATTAACGGAAGTTCATTATGACTATTACTATTTTTGCAAAACATACTTCTTGCTTGACATATCCTGCAAATAATTAATTCCAGTACTACTATGTAGAAAAACAAATTTGATCCTGGTATGATCCATGTTCATGATATGTCCATGTAAGCTTGACACATGTACCGTATTTTATGGAAGAAACGCCGCGGCGTTTACGAGTTTAAAAGTTAATTTTTTTCCAAGTGCGGCGTTTACGATTTTTTTAAAATACCAACTGAGTTTCATTAATTTAAAAATTCATAAAAATATTTAAAATCGGATTTAAATGTTTTAAATAAAACTTCAGACATCTTAAGATATTAAAAACGAGGCATCCTACATTGCTCAGAAAACTTCGATTAAAGTTAGGTCAATGTGACGCTGTCGACAAAACTGGAATTCCGATGGATGCGGTGTTTACAACAGGTGCGGCGATTACGATATTTTTAAGCTTATTCAGGCCAATTTCAGGAGTGCGGTTGTTTCTTCCATAAAATACGGTACTAACTCCCTTTTAAAAGTAGAAGTACAAAATTGGCAGGTTTGACTATGGAAGTGATTTGGAATTGAAATGAGTTTTACATTCTTTGATAAATAAATTAATTATCGAATTCTAAGCAATTGTGGTCAAATGATAACCGGTTTTTCTCCTCTCTCTGGCTGTTTTTTTTTTTTTTTTTTGTTTTTTTTTTGATTTTTTTCATCTGGAAATTCGGTTCAAAACGTCCAATTTGATGGTATTTTCTGAAAGATCTTGTACGTTTACCAAAAACCAGAAATCGTCTTTCGATTACATAATTTCTGAAAAACAGCACCTGCCGTTTCATGCATTTTCGAAAAAAATGAATTAAAACTTGTATATAAAGTCGCCTTTAGATTTGAGAACAGCCATATACTACTCGTGAAACTCGTAGTCATTGAAAATGATTCATATGTTATCGGCTTCATTTAAATTTTTATATAGGCCCGGTGTTTAAAAGACTGTCCTGATTCTTTAATTCAATGCTTGGTGAAATCTGTTCCTCTCAACGCCAAGTAACATACGCGAGTGTCCCGTCAATTGTCCCCTCCCGCTTCACTATCTTCCAACTTGACCTTTGGGGAGGAAAACGCAGGAAAAAGTAATTATACCGCGCCCTGTGATGTCCTACGGTGATGTCCTACGGTTTAGGGGATGTTCCTGACTAAACTAAAACCTTCACACTTTATCAGGCTTAGGACTGGCAGCACCAGTTAGTGGTAGCATGTTTAAAAACTGTTTTTTTTTTTTTTTTTTTTTTTTACTTTTCTATCATTTAAAATTTTCTTTTTATCATTTTCTGTTTAGGAACTCCAAAAATTATAATTTAAGCTAAAAAGCTTTCGATTGTTGCTTGCATCAAAGAAGACGTTCTTTCCAATGCTGCCATATCTGATATCTCGAATTCTTCTTAAATACGTTAGTTGAATACAATCAGAATTCTTCTGCCGTTCGAGCCATTTCATAGCTGTTTCCAAACATTCAAAGGCTTCGTTATGTGATGAACCTGGGTCATTTTCAGAGAATTCGTTTCCATTTCTTCAATTTCTTTTTCATCTTAAATCTCATCATCATATTACAAAATATTTTTGAGAGAAATAGGCTGTTCGGACAAATGGAAGTTCGGTTAATTGGAGTTCCGATAATCGGCGCTGTACTGTAAATAAGAAAAAAGAATTGTTCTCTTAGGCTATTTTCACTCTCCCATTCTATATATACGATATGGAAATCACTTCCTGTGTAGAAGAATCACTAATATTTTTCAAGGTACAGTAGAGCGCGGATTATCCAGACTAGTTGGGACCGAGGCCGAACCAGTTAATGAAAAATACGGATAACTGGACAACTTAAAAAAAATGGCTATGGCAGTGTTTTTTAAGTAATTTTGCTTCACACTTTTTCCAGGCTTAGGACCTTCAACTGTAGTAGTGCACATTTTAACATATTATAAATGGCGTGCTTACACATACAAATTATTACATACACTGTACGAACAAACGAGAGGAGAGAGGGGGGGATGGTCCCTATTTCCCAGGACACCAAGAGATAAAAGAAGCAATTTTTTGACTCTCCTTCAGATAATCTGAAGATAAAGAGGGATTTTCCTTGGGGGGGGGGGGGATATATGCGCAGGACTCTCGCAAGTTAGAAGTGAAACTTAGGTTCTAGAAACAGTTGATTTTATGCATTGCTCTCTTTGCTGTTGTTGGCGATTTTATTATTTCAGGATTAAGAAAAGGTTATTTAATGGTTAACTTCTGTGACATCTAGCCAAATTTACCCTACCGCGACTAAAGAAGTTTCACTTTAAAAAGTTAGGAGAAGGCGGGGAAAAAATGTATGGTCCTTGATCGATTGGGTTAACCGGCATCCGGATCATCGGCGCTCTACTGTAACCGATAAGATGGAAACCTGTACGAAGTGGAATTTTTTATGCTCCTTTTGACTCTGTTTTTAAGATTTTAATGAATCCATGTTTGACAAAGCTGATTACATAGATCAGTATTATGTATTTTATGATTACATATTTTAGAATAAGTCTGATATTAAAAAAATAGTAAAAATCTCTAAATTTATTTTGCGGAGGAGGAGGGACGGCAAAATCCATGTTTGCCCCAGGTGTAAAAAAAGCCAGTTTCGGCCCTGATGAGACATATACATTATAGCATTTATCAGTGACATAATCAGGGTAAGAAGAGGGCGGTTATTGAGAGGCTACGCAGTTACAGTACCCCTCCTTCCTAAAACCTGTGTTTTTTACCTAATTTTGGGCACAATTTAATTCATTTCCCAGCTCAGCTCTTCCCTTTTCTTGGTACAGAATCCTGCATTTCCCACTGACATTTATGAGAATTCAGATGCATGTTTATTAGATTTTAGAAGCATGGGTGTACGTGTTTGCTGGGGAAAGCTGCAATCTCTCTGTGAAATCTCTGAGAGAAGGATGAATTTTATAAGAGGCACAAAGATATGGAAAAAAATATATAAATTGTTTGAGATTAAACTGACTAATTGCAATCTTGCTATATCCACTGAATGTTTTCAGTTTTGTAAGATAATGATGTGACTAAGCAACAATAATAATGAAAGAGTTCAATTTAAGCACACAGCTAAGATTTTTAAGTCATTTAAACATATTAAAGCATGTAAAATTAAAAGCTTATACTTCACAAGATTTTCCTACAATAGTTGTGGAAACAAATCCGATTAGAAATATATTTTAATATTTTAAGACATACCTGAAGACACATTGTCATGAAGAGCTGAAAAAATCCAAAATAGGACACACATTGTATTTAAGCAACCGACAAGGATTTGATTTCTATGGAGAAAGTTAGGCCGGAGAAGTGTCTCAGAGGAATGTGATGTAAATTTATACTCGGCATGCACTCTGTGACACTTTTTTGGCCACAAAAGCTTCATTCAGTAGATTGAAGAGAAGGCCATCCTCATTGACTTGTGGTGACCATAATGTTAAGATTCTGAAAAGAAAAGAAATATTTAAAACTCAATCGAAAAATTTTAAACATATGTTTAAGATGAAAAATTATTAACACATTCTAAAGAATTATTTATAAATACATAGAAACTATGTTTTATTTTGCACATATTTTCTTAAAGTTAAATAAACACAGAAAATTTATAAAATGTCTTGTTTTATTTAGTACTTATTTGATTTCATTTAAGGAAAACTTTTTGTACATAATATATTTATTTGACTTGAAAAAAAATGGGAAGGTTGGCAGCTATGTTTGCATATTAATATTTCAGAAAAATGCAAAATTGACGGTTTTAAAAGTAAAAAAAGGCTAATAAAATACTTTTTAATATGTATTTTCCGTAAAGCATAGTGAATATATCTAGCAGAACTAAAATAAAATAGGGTAGTTGCATCTTGAAGTAAAGAAAAAATAATCAACAGGCATGTATATGAAAAATATTTTTTAAAATATACACTGTGTATGTTTTGCTGTTAAAATAGTCATCTGAAAAATCCCCTAAAATAACACTGAACGAAAGCATTTGAGGTCAGATCCTAACACTAAAAATTTTTACATTGACTTACAACTAAAAAATTATACGAGTTACTAAATAAAAACTAATCGGACAGATCATTAAATAGAAAACTATTACAAAACACTTGCCTAGTACATTTCTTCCGTTTAAATTCAAGTCTGAACAGCATAGCGACTTACGCATTTTCCAGGAAAAACAAACAATTTAGTTTAATGTAAATAAAGGAACAGATGTCATAAGTTCCCCCGGCCGCCATCTTGGAATTTTTTTTGGCGTGAAAACCCCTTTTCCGCTAAGTACCAAATGTCGCCAAGCACCAATTTATACGCATGTTAGGCTTAACGAAAATAAAATGTAAACAAACAAAACTCGCTAAAATAGCAATCAGTAATCGTTGTATGAGAGCTCCGAGCTCATTAACCAAAAAAAAAAAAAAAAAAGTCACTGCATTCAGCAGTTCTCCCTGTATAGCAATCTCAAAATTGAGCAATTCTCGCTTTGTAGCAATTTCAAAATGTACAAAACTCGTAATGCAAAATATACATAAGAAACAAAACTCTCTAAACTGGCAATCAGTAATCGTTGTATGAGCGCTACGCGCTCATTAACCGAAAAAAAAATCACTGCATTCAGCAGTTCTCCCTGTATAGCAATCTCAAAATTCAGCAATTCTCGCTTTGTAGCAATCTCAAAATGTACAAAACTCTTAAAACAGCAAAATACACATAAAAAACAAAATTCGCTAAAATGGCAACCAGTAATCGTTGTATATACATAAAATTATCAACATACCTTAACAGACATCTGCTTTCTTGAAAGCTCGAGCTCAAAATATCATCACCGACATTTTCCAAAATAGGCTTATGAATATGTATTCACACACTATAAACAATCCTTCTTTTCTTGTCAAAATTTCCTCATATTTCCTAATTATTTCAGCAAGACCATTTAACACGTTCACGCCGGCGCGGTGGGTCCCACTCGACTGTCTCAGTGCTGCCAAGTCTCCGGCTATTTGGATACCAGTATTTTAACACAGAAAATGTTGTTTTATTTAATTAGAACAATTGGACGATTTAAAAGAACAACATTTTCTCTAAAATAACAGTGGTGTGCAAAAAGCCGGAGACTTGACAACTCTGAGACAATCAAGTGTGACCCACCGCGTCGGCGTGAACGTGTTAAACGGACTACAGAAACCATAGTCAATCAAATACATTCAATAAAATTCACATAAAAATAAAAAGGCAGAACTATACAACACGATATCAAAATACATTCACAATATTCCATGCTAAAAGCAGCTTCTCAGGGGTTGCCAGAACGACACGTCACAACACACACGTCACACGGGATTCAACATATCGAGGTTGCCATATCCATAAACACCGTCAACACGCCAACAAAAAATCGCCAAACAAATCAAAACAACGGCTGGGGGAATATAAGGCATCTAAGCCTAAATAAAGTATTTGGCAATCGCATCAAGTGCGATAAAGCAGCCAATATGGTAACCATAAATTCACTTTAAAGATGCCGAGAATCTGTGCAGATAGTTGCGCAGATAGAAGTTTACGGGGTCCATGTTTCTGACGTCATATCAAAATGCCCTACACTGTTAAAAATATCGTGAAGAATTACCTCTGTTTTTAAAGGCTATCTATTTTCTGACCAATGAGAACGCTACATAAACACCTGTCGAACGTTGTTATTGGTCAGAAAATAGACAGCCTTTAAAAACAGAGGTAATCTTTCACGATATTTTTAACAGTGTATATTTAAAAAAGCGCTAAAATTTTGTATCCCTTAAACGTGCAATGATACTGCTGCAATATGCAGATCGCAGCGACATCTGCAGGATATTTTCTACAACTGCAAGAAATTGCTAGTCTATACAATGTAATACTAGTAATACGAAAATCCCGCAGATGTCGCTGCGATTGACACTTGAAATTTTAGCAGTATCGTCGCACATTTAAGAGATACAAATTTTTAGCACTGTTTGGATAGCATATTTCCACACTAGGTATTTTAGGCGCTGTAGCGTGGAGCTTGTAAACATAAACTGTCACTCTCAGACTTGTGCTATCACTGTCACGTTTACGTGTTGTCGTATTAAATAATGTTTAGAATCGAATTATTTAAAATGTGCCAGTAAGTAGTATTTTAAAATGTGCTACATTTATTATTTTTGTAAATAATCACATATACATAACAGAGGAATGTAAAAGGGATTTTACGACACTAATTATAATTTATGGTATTCAGATTTTACAAGTATGAAACTATTTAAATATCTGAAAATTTCTGTGTTGAAATTATTATAAAAAAGGTTAAATCTTTAAGAAGAAATGTGTAAGTACATATTTCGGTGATTATTTGTAAAATTCCTAGTATCTGCTTGATAAAATAAAACACGTTCTATGTTGTAAACAACAACAAACGTAAACAAATGCCGAAATCGTTTGCGACGCATAACAACAACAACAAAAAAATACTATACAAATAAGACAAGTAACAGCTACCTGTTGCGACCTGGCCGAAACGTTTGCGACTGTTATCACTAGGGCCTCTGAAGTTGAGATATGTGTTGTTGGATGTGGGTTGAGCTTTTGAAGAGTCATATCTGTATGAGATATTTAATCTGTGCCGCAGTGCATTCCACGCGTCTTTATTTACAGGCCGCTAGAGTGACGTAATGCTCTTTTCGTACATCTGTATTGGTGCATTCGGGCATCACGTGATTCCAGCGGTCTGTAAAAAAAGATAAGCGTAAAGCACCGGGGTTGCCTTTCTTTTTCGTTAGCCTCGTTCATGACATTTATGACGTGAAACGTACTGGATCATCGTTACTAAACTTCTCCGTAGTAAAGCATCAAGGAAGTGCATAACGTCTTTACAAAATTACTTTTTACAGATTTCTAATCTGTATGTATTGCTTTTATTTAAAATCTGTAGAGTTTTGTGATCATTTAGACATATTATTTTAAAGATTTGGCGAATTTTTTATTAGTAAAATTTATTAAATTTTTTTTATCTGTCATCTTTGTGTTAAAGTTTGTGCTATATAGTTTCAAGTTTTCATAACTAAATTTGTTTCATTGCTTGTGTTATGCAATAATCTATTTATTTTATAGATAGAATATGCTATTTACATTTTATTTTTTCTTTCGTTATAGCATTAAAAGTTTTAAATTGTATACATTTGTTTAGCATGTAGCTTATGTTTAATTTTAATTTCTCCCCTAAAACATTTTTACATGGCAATCTAACGAAGTAAAATTTATTTCTAAACATATTTTTAATTTCACATTTTGATAAGATTTAATGTTTTTTGTATAATTCAGAATATTACTGTATCTTGGCTTTCCATCAGTTTTTTAAGGTGCATTTTAAATTTTAAGATAACTAAATTAGTGTTCCTCAGATGACTATTTTAATGGTACTGAAGTACAGTCGAACTTCATTATCCCGACACTCTAGTGATCAGAGAAAAGTGTCGTCATGAGAGGAGTGTTGTGGTAACCGGAGATGGAGAAAAATATGTTTACAAAAAGCTGTACTTTTAATTAATTTAAGACAATTTTAAATTCACAACTGTTCTTGCAGCTTTAAGCAATAAAACATTATTAAAAACAAAATAAACACAAAAACAAAATTGAAAGAATAAAAATCAGATTTATGATGACTTTTTTTTTATTGTTACATGAAACATTGATGAATTAAGATTTGCTTATCCCTAGATGTGCTTCCTACAATTCTTTCTTCAATATTATACAATGAATTGTAATCAATATTCGTTGTTTCAGAAATGGATGTTAGATAATTTCTGATTATTTCAATGCAATCCAATGCTTCGGTTTTAGTCGTATGAAAAACGCCGTGTAACCACAAGAAAGCGCCGCCTGACCAGAACAAAAAAGACCACGAGTAGACTGATGCGTCTATCTGGAGCTTGAGTAGGTAATTCATAGTGTGTGGGTTTATTTATTCAGATAAAGAATTGAAGTAAAATTTCTCATTTATCTTAATGGTTATTTTAGACACTTTTGTGAAAAATTTGGCTAAGACATTTCTTACCACTTAATTTCCGTGCTTATAAGATGGATTATGAAAAATAGACAATTTTCCTAGACCGTCGGTATATCCGGAATTGAAAATTATTCAAAGACGTAAAATCAGGAGTTTATTTATTAAAATCATATACAGAAAATCAGGACTTTGAAAATTTGACGTGATAAGTGGAGTGATGTGAAAACCGGGTGTCGGAATAACGCGGTCCGACTGTATATATATTCTGTATTTAAAAAAGTATGTCTGAAATACATGGATGTTTTATTTATTTATCAATATGCAAATCCTATTTCATTTAAGATGCTGTAAAATAGATTTTCACAATCCTTCACAAAAAATGCATGTTAAAAAAGGGTTTTGGATACTTTTTTTACTTTTTATAAACATCCAATATTGCATTTTACGAAAATAATTATATGCAAACACAAAACACAGCTCCTAATAGTCCAAGAGCGGACAGCACAAAAACCTATGTTATCAAGCACAAGAAAAATCCCTTATTTTATGGAAGAGTAGAAGTAGCCCACACAGCACACACTTAGATATTTCGTTTATTTAGAGCGGTTTACATTTTTAGCGCGCTTTATAAAGGGCGCTGTGTCTACCTCCATAAAGTGTTGATATATGAACGTCATGTTGGCGTAGTTTCTTTGACAATCTAGTTTCTATTTTAGAATGAACGTTAACTCCACCTCCATATTATGTTGGTCCATAGATTGTTGGGATATGAATGTTATATGAGTATAATGTGTTCAACCATCCATCTCACGGCTTAGAATGAACATCATTTTGATGTACATGTATGTATTCTAGATGTAAACTGCTCTAAATAAACGAAATATCTACGTGTTTGCTGTGTGGGGAGTTAAATACCTTACTTCCGATACACTTTTTCGTGTGGCAACATGAGCTTTCTGTTGTTTTGTAAACACGCTAGACGCGACGCCATTATGTTATGCAGATGTTTATGCGTTTTTTTGGCTGGTTTAATTTAGACTATCAAAGTTCAACTTGGTTTTTAATTTTATAAATTTTTAGTTGTATCAAGATGCAGATTCAAATTTGTTTATTCAAAACAGTTAGCATTTACAACAACCACTGAATCTAATAATAGGTGATGTTTAATTTACTTTAGGATGTGCATGATGTTGTTTGAGATTTGGATTAAATATCGAGCAGGATTATACGTAAATAAAAAGGTAATTTTTCAATTTAATAGATAATTAGTACATTTAAACTGAGGACCTATGCTATAAGAAAAATCTATAGTAGCTATACTTGTAAAAGAAATGCACCTAAATATCAATTTAAATAAAATTTTGTAAATATGTATTTCAAATGGAGAATCCCCTATTAATTCAGTATCAATGCCTTTTCAATAAATGTAAATAATCATTCCATCGCTAACAAGACATGCAGATTTAACTTAAAATACATTGAATAGATACAATTAAATATATGAAAATAAACTTTTGAGATTAAGAAACCTTTTTTATGAAACAATAAATTTTTAATAACGTAATTTAACAATATAATAAAGTGATAAGTTATTTTTAATGTTAAAAAATTATTTATTATTATTAAGGCAAACTCTTATCCTTGTTTTCTTTGGATCTGATTTGTTAGCATTATTTTCTTTTATTCAAGATCAATTCACCATTTGAAAGTTTTTATGGTTTTTACTTGCTATTCTATTTTGGTGCTTTTTGTAGCATTTACGATTTTTAACCTTATCTTTAAAAAACTACAAACAAATTTTTAGCCATATAAATTTTTGATTAACTCCTCAAATTTTATAGTCTTCTCTATCCCTATCATATAATTGACTGATCATAGTAATCTCTATACTTGAATTACATGGTTACTCATCGGTTTTACATTTTAAATGTTTTGATTTTTCAGTGAATCTTAATTTTGATATAAAACTTTACAAAGTTTGGATTATATTTAATTTCTTATACTCCTTCTCTCATATCCCTCAAACTTTATCTAATGCGAACACTATAAAATATAAAATTGTATAATTATAGTGCAAACACTTTTTGGGGTCAACAGTCTGTTTTGGCAAAAAAAAAAAAAAAAAAAGATAATGTTTATTATCAATAAAAACTTTCAAATGGTGAATTTATCTTGAATAAAAGAAAATAATGCTAACAAATTAGATCCAATGAAAACCATGATAAGTTAACAGTTTGCCTTAATAATAATAAATATTTTTTTAACATTAAAAATAACTTATCACTTTATTATGTTGTTAAATTACGTTATTAAAAAGTCCTTCCGGCCAGTGCCGGGAGGAAGAGGTAGCTTTCATAATCCTTATTTTAAAAAAGCCAACTTATATCATGCAAACACACGAAGCTCAATTTAGTGGAAACCGAATATAGGAGATTCAATACTAATTTTTATCAATATAATGAATGAGAATTTCTCGAAATTAGTCAGCTTTATCCAAGCTGCTTTTCTTTAAAGTAACTTATATTTGGCTGTCAAATTCGGCAATTTCTTAAACTGCCTGTCATTTTAAGACAACATGGTGGATGAGGCTAAGCAGTGAACTTGGTCGAGACCTTAGTAATTGCTGTGCACATGCTCACTCACATCGGAATCGGTTAATATATAGGAGTGCTGTCGCATGCAAAAAATCAGATTTTTCAAAATGTCACCCACAATAGAAATTGAAACTGCTATATCTGAGCCATTTTTTAAGGTAAAGACAAACAAAAAATGCTCCCGAATCCTTATATCAAGATAAAATACTTAAGAAAGAAACCTTTTTCAATTTCTAATTTTTTTGCACCTCACTTTAAATATATATATATATTTTAATTTAATGGCCGCCATTTTGAAACAAGATGGCTGATGAATCTGGCCAGCGAACTTGGTCGAGGTGTTGATGTATACTATCCACATGCCTTCTTACATCGAAATAGGCGAATACGTGTGTTATCGCGTGACAAATACAAGATCGTTTCAAAATGTTAGCCATGCTAGAAATTCAAAGTGCTATAAATCAACCATTTTTTAAGATATCAACAAAAGAACAAATTTTCAGGAACAAAAACTGCTCCGGAATCTTTGTATCAAGGCCAAACACATAAAAAAATCTTTTTCATTTTCCGATTTTTTAATACCTCATTTTGAATTTTAAATTTAATTTTTTTAAAATGGCAACCCTTTTGAAACAAGATGGCGAATGAAGCTGGCCAACGAACTCGGTCGAGACATTGATATGTACTATGTACAGACCAAGTTACATCCAAATAGGTTCATAAATACGCCTGTTATCGCGTGACAAAAATCAGGTCGTTTTAAAATGTCAGCCACAAGAGAAATTCAAAATGCTATTACTCAGCCATTTTTTTTTAGATATAGACGAAAGAAAAACTGTTCCGGAATCTTTGTATTAAGGTCAAACACATACAAAAAAAATCTTTTTCATTTTCCAATTTTTTGGTATCTCATTTAAATTTTTTTATTTTTTAATTTTTTTAAATGGGCGCCATTTTGAAACAAGATGGCGGATGAAGCTGGCCAACGAACTCGGTCGAGATATTTGTATGTACTATGTACACACCAAGGTACATCCAAGTCGGTTCATAAATACGCCTGTTATTACGTGAGAAAAATCAGGACGTTTCAAAATGTCAGCCACGCTAGAAATTCAAAATGCTATAACTCAGCCATTTCTTAAGATATAGACGAAACAAAAACTGCTCCCGAATCTTTTTATCAAGGTCAAACACATAAGAAGAAAATATTTTTTTCAATTTTCAATTTTTGGTACCACATTTCAAATTTAAATTTTTCTTAAAAATTTAAATGGCCGCCATTTTTAAACAAGATGGCGGGTGAAGCTGGCCAACGAACCCGGTCGAGACATTGGTATGTACTATGTAGAAACGAAGTTACATCCAAATCGGTTCATAAGTACGCCTTTTATCGCGTGACAAAATTCAGGACGTTTCAAAATGTCAGCCACGCTAGAAATTCAAAATGCTATAACTCAGCCATTTTTTAAGATATAGACGAAACAAAAACTGCTCCGAAATCTTTGTATAAAGGTCAAATACATAAGAAAAAAATATTTTTCCATTTTCAATTTTTTGGTACCACATTTCAAATTTAAAAATTTAAAAAAAATTTTAAATGGCCGCAATTTTGAAACAAAATAGCGGATGAAGCTGGCCAACGAACTCGGTCGAGAGATTGGTATGTACTATGTACACACCGAATTACATCCAAATCGGTTCATAAATACGCCTTTTATCGCGTGACAAAATTCAGGACGTTTCAAAATGTCAGCCACGCTAGAAATTCAAAATGCTATAACTCAGCCATTTTTTAAGATATAGACCAAACAAAAACTGCTCCGGAATCTCAGTATAAAGGTCCAATACATAAGAAAAAAATATTTTTCCATTTTTAATTTTTTGGTACCACATTTCAAGTTTTAAATTTTTTAAAAAATTTTAAATGGCCGCCATTTTGAAACAAAACGGCGGATGAAGCTGGCCAACGAACTCGGTCGAGACATTGGTATGTACTATGTACACACCGAATTACATCGAAATCGGTTCATAATTACGGGAGTTACAGTGTGACATAGGTCAGATATATATATATATATATATATATATATTGATATATATATATATATATATATATATATATATATATATATATATATATATATATATATATATCAATTTTGAACGGAGGGTGGTTTCGGGGTCTGGGGGTCATGATCGATGAAAATATACCAAAATTTTTTGAAATCGCTTTCCTCCGAACGGCTGCAATAGGTAGCTTTTTTGTAAAGAAAGCTACCTAAAATTTATTGTTTCATAAAAAAGGTTTCTTAATCTCAAAAGTTTATTTTCATATATTTAATTTTATCTATTCAATGTGTTTTAAGTTAAATCTGCATGTCTTGTTAGCGATGGAATGATTATTTACATTTATTGAAAAAGCATTGATACCGAAATAATAGGGGATTCTCCAATTTAAATACATATTTACAAAATTTTATTTAAATTGATATTTAGGTGCATTTCTTTTACAAGTATAGCTACTAGATTTTTCTTATAGCATAGATCCTCAGTTTAAATGTACTAATTATCTATTAAATTAAAAAATTACCTTTTTATTTATTTTTTTTTCCAAAAGCATTTACTTATTATTCTTACTATTTTTGAAAATGGGATTCATAATCAAAACATGAAATGCTTTCTATGGCAGATTCTTTGATTTGAGTCTATATGTTTGAGTGTATAATAAAGTTTTTGACGAATCAATGAATTCAATAAATTCAGTGGTCTAAATAGTATATTAGAAGTAATCAGAAACTATATTAGGTCCTAGTTTTGACATTGTTTGTTGTGTAATATGCTATTTATTGGAACATATAATTTAGCATTAATGTAATCTAAAAAAAAAAAAAAGAAAAAACTAGTTTGTAGGGAGCATCAATGTTATTTTTGACGTTACGTCCAGAAACAGTATCTCAATCAATACAAAGTATACCAGTAGAGATGAGCGTCTGGTGGATCAGCTGGTGCCGAGATAGATCTTCAAATTTGAGTGCTCTCAGAAAATCACAGGTGTGTAGTTTTATTATATTATAAGTAGCTACCATTAGTGATCTTCTGCAAGCAACTGGAATTTGTCTGGTGCCCTTGGACGGTATGCAACTTTTGCAAGGATTATGGATTCAGCATCGAAGATTTAAAAAAAGAAGATTTAAAAGAATCTGTGAGTATGGTAGGACTCCCATTGTTATGTCAAAAGAGGAGATAATAAAGTAAGTTTATTAAAGTAACCTCAATAATAATACTGGCGCTCCCTGTAAACTAGTTTTTTAATAACATTACTCGCTACATTATATTTTCCAAAATTAGTATGTTACGCTACAAACTATGAGAACACAATATTACACAATAAAAAAAGTAAGTACAAAAATTATTTAGCTGAAAATATTTTTAAATGCTCATGTAATAATAAAGTAAAATTGTAAATATAATGTGAAATAAACATTTATATATTTCAGTCTGGGGCATAAATATAATCTGCCGCTAAGTAAAAAAAAATAGTGTGAGCCAACCTTACGCATACTCCCATCTTGTTTGTTACCATGACAATTACACTATTTGGTTTGATTTTAAAAGTAAAAAAAAAAAAGGGGGGGAGGAGATATAATGTTTTTATATAATAAAAGTTTTTAGTATTTTGTTTAAGATGCAAAGAGGGTTTGTTGTTTATATTCATGTGAGACTAAGTGTTTTTGAAAGTAAAGTAATAAAAAAAAATTAAAAATAAATAAAACGTTTATGTTGTTTTAAGATAATAAAGGGTATTTTTTTCCTTATATTTTCTTATGTTAATTATATTTATTGTCATCAGAGCAGTTACACGTTACAGTTGGTATGATTTAAAATACAGTTATTACAGTTTAGCTAATATTGCTAATAATTTGTGCCTTTTACGAATAATTTTGATATTTTAAAATCGTAAACTTTTTATGTATAATATTTTTTGTAATTAAAAAAAAAAAAACAGATGACAGAAGAGTCTGGATATACGCATACTGTTCCATATTACATATATATATGTACACATTACATAGATATGATGTATATATATGTACACATTACATAGATATGTGTAGTATATATATGTACATATTACATAGATATGATGTATATATACATACATATTATGTCTAGGACATGATTTATATGGACATAGACATCCGTTTTACATAGATATATGTCGGATCTGGATGTCCAACAAACGCTATATCGATGTATTCGGAGAGACATCTGATGGTAATATCTACGTAGATGCTATGTAATATGGAATTCCTTGGATGAATTATGGACATGGTATATGGATGTACTTTACATTATATGGATGTCATATTTACCAATTTGTGCTGTGTAGGAGGGTAATTTAATGATCCTTGTCTGCGGGAAGTGGTGCATAAGCCAAAAATTAATACCATCAGTGGTTGACTCGTAGGTTTATCATTGTGTTTTCCTGCTCCCAGTCCTCCATTTTTTCATACCTTTGTTTATAGGACAAGCACAATGATAAACCAACGAGTCAAACACTGGTGGTATTAACTTTTGGCTTATGTACCACTTCACTTCCGGCAGACATGGATCATTAAATTTCCCTACTTCTACTTTTCCATAAAATAAAGGTTTTTAACTTGTGCTTGATAACATAGGTTTTTGTGCTGTCGGCTCTTGGACTTATAACATCCCCATTTCTTTCAAATCAAATAAACACATTATGAACCAGAAGTTTTACTTAAATGAAATTTAAATAACAACAAGACACATTTTACAATTTTTCTGCGTTTAAGTTTATAAACTATTAGTCCAAGACCCGGCAGCACAAAAACCCATGTTATCAAGCACAAGAAAAAAACCTTTATTTTATGGGAGAGTAGAAATAGGGGAATCTAATGATCCATGTCTGCCGGAAGTGAAATGGTGCATACGCCAAAAATTAATACCACCAGTGGTTGACTCGTAGGTTTATCATTGTGTTTGTCATACAAACAAAAATATGAAAACATGGAGGACTAGGAGCAGGAAAACACAATGCTAAACCTACGAGTCAACCACTGGTGGTATTAATTTTTGGCTTGTGCTCCACTTCATTTCCGGCAGACATGGATCATTAGATTCCCCTACTTCTACTCATCCATAAAATAAAGATTTTTTTCTTGTGCTTGATAACATAGGTTTTTGTGCTGTCGGCTCTTGGACTATTAGAATGTAGTAAAATTCTTTCATCTTAAACCTTGATCTAAAATCTGTCTGTTGAGTTCAAACATTTATGTTTCCTTTTCAGAATCTTAACCATATGATCTTTACAACTCGGTGAGAATGGTCTTCACATCAATCTAACTTGAACCTTTTGTGGCCCAAAAAAAGGTCTCATAGTGCATGTTTTGTAATTTTAATATCACATTCTTCAGTGACACTTCTCCAGCCAAATTTTCTGCATAAAACTGCTTTTAAGCTCTTGAGCTCTGTGCCTTGGTTCTGACTTAACCAGTTCTTCATGATTATGTGACAGCATCTCAGGTATGTCTTAAAATATTAATATATTCGTTATTTCTCATCAGATAGGATAAATTAGATTTGCTTCCATTCTTATAAGATTTTTATTAATTTATTATGCCTAATACTATGTTCGCACTGAGATAGTTGAGTCACTTAACTTGAAATTTTTTGAAGCGGTCGTACCCGGAATCAAGATTATTGACTAAGCAAGTTTCTGAAACTCTCTTAACTTTTGATACTCTCTTAACTATGAGTTTATGAGTTGAGTGGAAATCTACCTGCTGAACTATTTTTCTTATTTGAAACTGTTATTAAAATTAGATTTGTGCTCTTCTAATAATTATTCAGTTTTTTCGAATGATCTTTTGAATCGTTTATTTAATTAATACGCCTTAGAGAATAAAAACAATAATAAACTATGTATAGTTAGAAGTTATAGTTACAAATTTAACAAAAGTTTCTTAAATTAAGTTTCTTAAAACTTTTTGCATTGTGAACAGGTGAGGCCTAATTCCGGGTATCGCGTTTCAAAAAAGTTAAGTGACTCAACTATCTCAGTGCGAACATAGTATAATAATATATTTTTATTATGAAAAGGCACAATTAAAAAAAAGTTATTTTTAAACTTTTTATTAAGACCTTAAAATATAAAGTAAACAACTATCGGTGCTTTTATGCATTTCGTTGGTCGCGCTCCGACCGAGTGATCTCATGGTCGCAACGCCATTACCTTGACGTCACACCATGGACTGCGAGGCTAACGAGAAAGACAGGCTACCGCGGTGGGTCAGATTCTTCTTTTTTACAGACCGCTGGAGTCACGTGATGCTCTTTTCACACACCTTCATTGGTGCATTCAAGCATCACGTGACTCCAGCGGTCTGTAAAAAAAGAAGAATCGGACCCACCGCGGTAGCCTGTCTTTTTCGTTAGCCTCGATGGACTGTCCTTGTATTTCGTTGGTCACGCTTGTATGTCGCTGATCGCGAAACAGGCGACAGAAAAAATCCTACCTAAAACCCCCTGCCATTATCGCCAGGCTAATGCTTGTTAGCTTGTCTCACTGGCCTTGTATCTCACTGGTCGTTGGTAGCGGTATCTATATTAGAGTGACGACATATGGCATAGGATATAAAAATAAATTGGTTGAGACGATTTTGGACAACAAAAGCAAATTGGCGAGTTTGCCATTTTCTCCAATCTAATGCTTCTTAACTTGTCTCACTTAAGGTGCTTCTATATGAGAGTCGTGACATACGCACAAGGCAGATGCTCAATAAAATAACTGTGCTTAGGCGATTTTTTTTTTCTCCGAACAATGGTAAACCTACGTTTCAGACTTCTTGATACGGGGAATATGTATAATATACGTCGTCTGGACGAGTTTGATTGTGCGAGTGAGTAATCTTGGTAAGCTCACCAAGATGCTTGACGATTCGTATTTATACGGAATTATCTCAACCAGTCAAACATTATATTCCGTATGTCGCCTCTTTCATATCGAGGCAACCTAGAAGTTTGTGAGTAATAGGACAAATTTCAATTAATCAGGTGAAAACAGGCGCAACCAACGACATACAAGGCCAATTCATGCAACGCCCCCTAAATAAGGGCCTTGACAAGCGTCACGAAAACGTCACACAAAGCAGGCAAAACAAAACAACAAAAAAAAATTCGAAAAACTTGCAGGTTTCGTTTTCCTTGGCTCGTGGAATTATTAATTATTATTTGAAAATAACAATTAACAGAGGCGCGCCCATAGTTTTGTGCCAATTGCCGTGTAAAGATGATCCACTCCGTGTGACGTTTTAAAAGTTATGAACTGGCCTTGTATGTCGTTGATCGCGAAGCAGGCGTCAGAAAAAATCCTAAACCTAAAACACCCTGCCATTCTCGCCAGGCTAATGCTTGTTAGCTTGTCTCACTCGTATAATAGAATTTGTTCGGGAGAATATGGCCAAGTTTTGGAATGTAGGTTTGCATAGTTTAGACAAAAACGTCTGTCTTAGCAGAGTCTGAGCATGCACTGTTAAAAATATCGTGAAAACTATCTCTGATTTTAAAGGCTCTCCATTTTCTGACCAATGACAACGCTACAGAAACTCCTATGAAGCATTCTCATTGGTCAGAAAATAGATAACCTTTGAAGACAGAGGTAATTTTTCACGATATTTTTAACAGTGTGCTCTCTTTACGTATATTGCCACTCTCATATAGAGGCACTCTATTGTAATTAATGAGATTGCTATCACAAGATGCATTTAGATTTTTAATTGTTTTCAGAGATGTACAGGGGTCTCTAAATTCATGGTACATACGTTAGGGGGTGATATAACACAACTAGACAAGCACAAATCACCATACAATCCATGATCGGATCGCAAGCCGTAAAGCGATAGTGGGCCTGTTCAGAAGTGCAGAAAACGCCGCGCGCGCGCTCAGAAGTTTTTGCCATGGAGTAGGTCTTATCGAAGAAAGGAATTTTCAAATAATTCAATTATTTCATTATTTTTATGGTTCAAAACAGATAAAACCAACGACTATATTTCTTTATCCTTCCAAAACATGGTTTTCGTAACAGAAATACATGCCTATGTTCACTCAGATAAAATCTAAAATAGTCAAGAAAAACATCACGTGACCTTCTTTATCTACTTTAGCCCATTTAGTATTTAAAATTAGTTAACCAACCGCACACAAACTCCGCGCAAGCTGCTCAAAAAATTTATGTGGGCGATTTGATCACGTGATTGTGCATTTTATGCTTATGTTTTATTGGTTGTGCTTTATTTGGTAGGTTGATAGATTCTATTTAACAATTCCATTGGTGCTATAATTTTTTTTTTTTTTTTACTTTTTAACAATTTTCTTTTAATCTATTTAAAAATGATTTATAGGTTGCTTTATATTTTTCGTGATAAATAGAAGGCTGTTAACAAACCAATATTGTGATATCACCACGAGATTTATGTTTAATCTACTATACTGGATAATGGATTTCCATGGAGTTTGCACTGTTAGTTAGACAATTTTTCAGAGAAGTTTTTAGTACATATATTTCTTATTTTATGATTGCATATTTTAATACCGTGTGGATTTTGATACCGTGTGGAAACCAAAATACATCATAAAACATGAGAAACAAATGACACTCAAAATCATGTTAGTATGCAGGGACCGATTAACCTCTGAAGTTATGGGAAGAACAGTTTCATTTCGAGGGGGGGGGGGGGGCTTTCATTCGGGAAGTGTTTCCTATTTGCCATCCCTAAAGCTCACCAATGCTACAAATATTATTCACTGGCTCAGCTGAATTCACATTAAAGAAAGTTTTTTTGTTTTTTTTATGTTCCACTTACAAAAAAAAATAGGATACAATCAGTGCAAATTTTTTTTTTTTGCATGGTATTAGCGTAAAAATGTAATTTGGATAAAAAGTTTGAATTCAGAATGCATGCACAACATAAAATATTAATATTATACGTTGTGCATGCAAGCTAAATTCAATTATATTTAAATTCAATATGTAAAATAAACAATGCATCTAAAATAATGGACAGGCTGGAGAATTGTGATCATGTGGTTGAAACTGACCTACAAACGAAAAATTAATTTGTAATGAAAGGTATTTTTATGAAACACTTAAAAAAAAAACAAAAAAAAAACATATATATATGTGTGTGTGTAAATAAGTTAATAATTTGAAAAGAAATTAGACAGAATTTTGGAATAGAATTAATTCGATATAAAATTTGGGGCCTCTGTTTTCTCAATTTCGTGTCCTTTCTAATTTTCTAATGGAAGCACATGCTTTTCATGCCTATTTGATAATCAGGGCCTGCTAGTATGAGCAAAATACTACTTACACTTTTAGTAGAAAGTTTATAAACATTCTAATCATACTTTATTCACCACAAAACTAGATGCAAAACGCCATATATTTTATATCTTTAAAAAATATATGTGCAGATATTTTTAGTTAAAATAATGTACATCTATTACATTTATTTTTATAATATTTTCCATGTTGATTTTAACACCGTAAAATATGATTTGCATCCCAGTCTTGACAAAAATTCACTCCTAAAGTACTTAAAAAAAAAAAAACATCAAGAAATTATCCTACGCGCAAACGCAAGGCGTTCAAATGTAAAACTTTCATTGCGAAATACCTCATTTTCTCGTATTTAAATAAGTATTTTATTATTATAATAGAAATACATATGCTTCTGTATTATTAATATAAAAATTTATCAAAAATATCTTATTTATTATGAAAAATATAAAGCAACCAATAATAATAATAAAAAAAATTGTAACACAATTTGGGACCCGAAGGATTCGAACCCACAGCCCCTAGTCTTGAGTTCAAAGTGCTATCTATTCAGCCATCTAGCTCGCCTTTCATTTGTAACAAATTATCTTTATAATTAGCACCATAATTAATCAAACCGTGATTTGTTCGTGAACACGCTGAACGTTTATTGCATCCACGATAAAGACCCACTCCATGTTCCTGTCTCCTGAGCTCGCGCGCGCTTTGCGCGTGCTTCTTGAACACACTCAGTATAGTTCCAGCGCCTAGAATACCTAAGGTAGAAATATGCTATTCAAACAGTGCTAAAAATTTGTATCCCTTAAATGTGCGACGATACTGCTAAAATTCCAAGTGTCGATCGCAGCGACATCTGCGGGATTTTCGTATTACTAGTATTACATCGTATAGACTAGCAATTTCTTGCAGTTGTAGAAAATATCCTGCAGATGTCGCTGCGATCTGCATATTGCAGCAGTATCATTGCACATTTAAGGGATACAATATTTTAGCGCTTTTTTAAGTATTACAGGGATAGCCGATTTCCACACTATATATTCTAGGCGCTATACACTTGAAATTTTAGCAGTATCGTCGCACATTTAAGGGATACAAATTTTTAGCACTGTTTGGATAGCATATTTCCACACTAGGTATTCTAGGCGCTGTAGCGATAGAGGTTGCATCACAGCGACCACAATAAAAAGACATAGATTAACATACAAGATGGGACACTTCCATAGAGCTTAATGGTAATGCGATTGCGATCGTAGCGACTTTAATGACAATGGGGAAGAAACTTCCCATCCTTGTAATATTTTTATTATTGAGTATCTACCTTATTGTGATCTTTTTTTTTTTTAATGTTGCATGTGTACGTTTTCAATAGAATCTTACACCGATGCATGTCGCCCGGTGGTGTGGTCAGTAAGCGGAGGCTGCTGTCATGCTGAGGGCCCGGGTTCGAACCCTGGGTAAGACATGGATGTTATTGTGATTGTGTTTTCAAAAGTTATATATATATATATGTAATGGAAGGAAATAAAATTGTTATGTCTGGTTTGTGTAACTATTTCTGTGTATAAATAAGGATCATTCGAGGCGACAGCCATTGTAGTTATAGGCCCCAAAGCAATCTCCACTACGGTGGACTTCAATCAATCAATCAATCAATCAAACACCGATGCATGAACATAGATTAGATATTCTATTTTATATATCTAATATCTATTCTGTGTTCATGCACGGATATATGCATATATATATAGGGGAGAAGGGGACACACGTGAACATGGGGAAGATGTGAACATCACAATTTTTCAATAGTTCTTATATGTTTTTTAATTTGAAAAAAAATTACCAAAGATGCCAGCGTACCTGTAGCTATATGGCAAAATTTTTTTGAAGCTGTTTAACATTTTTTTTGTCCTTAGTAGCCAAAACACTGTTTATAGACTTAAAAGTAAAATCTCAGTTCCAACTTAATAAGCGAATAACTTTATTTATTTATTCAATTTATTTGAATTTTAATGTTTTGACATATACCATGAATACTAATAATATTTTTGATAAAGAATTTTTTTCTTCTAAAATTGTCAAATGTTAATGATTTATCAATTTAACTCTAGCAGCAGTGTGGGGCACTTGTGAACAGACTAGTTGGGGCAGATATGAATAGTTCATAACGGCCCCAATAAACATTCTTTGATTCTAAACCTTTTAGTTAACTTCATGAGAAATAATGTCAGCTCCAATATCTATACTTTTCCTGAAATAGAAGACATTTCCGTCATACAAACTTGATTTTGTATTGAAACTTCCACAAACACATCTGTCAGCAAGTACATAAAGAGTAACAAGTTCGTTTACGTTCAATTGTAATTTAAATAAATTTAATGTTTTCTAAAATGCAATAAATTTTATGTATTATTTTACTAAACGGTTTACAGCAATATTTTTTATGCATTGTTAATACAAAAAGTATTACATTAAACAACTTTGCAAATTTTGCTATTTCATTTGTTCCAAACGTGCAATGATGAATTACTTCCATCTCTAAAAAAGCTATGTATCTGATACTTTAAATGGAGGTAGATATCAGCAATATTCTAAGAAAGGAAATTTTTTAAACTGATAACTACCGTAAAATCCCGATTTTAAGCCCCCCTCTCTTTCAAAAGCAAAAGAAGTTAAATTTGAGGGTGGGCATATAATCGAGGGTTTTTTTTCTTCAAAAACCATTCAAAAACCCTTCTTTATCATTAATTTAGAAGTAAATAAGGCAAATACAGGGGTGAGAATCTTTCATATTTCGCGGGTTTACGATAAATATTATCTAAATGCTCCTCCCTAAAATCTCCCCCAAACAAAAACCACTAATCAAAATTTAAAAGGTTTAATTTATTTTTCAAATTTACTTATTTATTTTTTATTTTATTCCAACAATATTTAATCAATCATCTAAGCCTTCCTCCCCATTCCTAATCTATTTGTTTTCATTTTATAATATTTTGCTTAAACATATCACTCAGAATCTAGAGAAATATATATATGAATATTTAGTTATGGTGAATGTAGCCGATAATAAAACTAATGATTATGATGACAAATGAATAACAGAATAAAAAGCATGTCCAAGAATATATTTTTCTTGTGTTCACGTGTGCCCCACGTGTGTTCACAACCACCCCGCTGGTGGGGCACATGTGAACAATTTTTTGAATTCATAAAACTATTACAAAAGTAAGAAGAACGATAAAGGTGATTAAAAAAATATCATGTGTAAAAAAACGTTCTGTTTACTATATTGAGCAATTTTTGTTTATAGAAATTAACCCAGTTATGAGAAAAAGCTATATTTATGTGAACTGTTCACACGTGTCCCCAGTGTTGAATTCAGACACTTTTATCCAGGAGGGATTTCTGTGGCTCCGGGGGGGGGGGGGACATTGTATGAGTTTCGGTTGGGAAATTTCACTTTTTTACCATTGATAACGCGAAATCTCAAATCTTCCGGTGTGTGTGTGTGTGGGGGGGGGATCTCATTGCTCCCGGGGTGGGGATGTCCTCCCCGGGCCACCCCTTGAATTCAACACTGTGTGCCCCCATCTCTCCTACATATATATTTTTACATGATGAGTGAACGATTTAAGTGCAACGAAAAAAATGTAAAAATTTCGTCTTGAATGCTATATATCAAAACCAATGGTGTAATATGAAAATATATGAAATATTGCACTCTACAAGTCCCAGAAAATTTAATAAATATTCTCATTTGGTAGAAAATTTTTTGTAGACGATGTTTTATTAATTTATGAAGTTTAACGTATTAAACAATCGTTACAATAATCTTTTAAAATTTACACATTTTCACTTTGTTACAGATAAAAGAAAAATGTTGTTTTTAATGTAAATAACGTACAATCAATTCAATAATATTCATAATATTAACATATAAGAAATAATAATAAAATTACAGATGAGGAAAAATTCCTTTCGACAAATTTTTAGACTTATATAAATCTAAAAATTAAAAATAAATAGAGGTACTGACATTACACTGAATAAAATTTTATTCGATATGAATAAATTAACACAACACCTGAATTTGATTTTTTGCAATTTAATCTCATAAACTTATATATTTACTTTCTTAACAGATTTTTTTTAGGGTTTTTCTTTTATATTACTCTCTAATTATCATTTTGTAAGTTAAAGGTGAACGATACAAGTATGATAAAAAAAGCAGCTAAATAAATAAAACATAAATACAATATCGTCTGCCTCTACTTCGTTGTAGGAAAGAATAGGTATTCAAAACATAGAGAGTAAACATATTTCTTCAACATAGGTAAATTTCGTCGGCTTATTAATTCTTCCCCCTTAACGGTAGTGACTCTAGTACTGTTGCCATTACAGATTTTGCCGTAAATGTTCCATCTTGTATTTTAATCTATGGTTCACCGCAGCTATCTTCATTCGTTCTGAGGATCATCGATGAGATGGATGCGTACTCAAATCAGGAGAAGGCCGAGATGCATTACATATACGGAGCGGCAGACTACAACATAAGGGAAGCCCAAGGTTGTACCAATCAACTGGCCGGCCCGCTAACCCGATTTGTCATGTCTGGACTTTTTCTTCTGGGGTCACATGAAGAACCTCATCTACGATGATGGTTCCATAGATTCCGTTGAAGACCTCGTTGCCCGGATATCCGTAACTGCTGACACTACACGAGAGATGCCTGGTGTTTTCGTCAATGTACGGCGGTTACTCCATCGACGGTGTGAAGCCTGCGTTACTGTTTGGCGGCCGCAATTTTGAGCAGTTGCTGTGATGGGGGACGTACGTGTTGTTTACTTTCATTTTGTTGAATAAAATGTTTTTCTTAGTATTATTGGTTTCCTTTCATTCCATCGCTGTCTATCTTCTTTCTCCTCATTTTGTGCCACAGTATGTTTCGCGCTCTAACTTTTTACGACTTGCGTTCCGACCATGGATTGTATTGTGATTTGTGCTTGTCTAGTTGTGTTCTATCAATCTCTAACGTATATACCATGAGTTTAGGGACATCCTGTATATAGTAAATGCTGAACTTCTAGCAGAGTAACTAAAAAATTTCAAATAAGTTACTAAAAAAGAGATACTACTAGTATTGCATTTAAATGGATAATTTATTTTAATTATTTAAAAATAGCTCGTAAGTGGTATTAAATATAATAACCGGTCAAGTGCGAGAATTACTCGCACACAGAGGGTCCGTACAATAAATATATGAAATTATAACTGGGCATTGTATTACACTAACGCCCCCTAGATAAGGGAGAAAGGCTTGACACGCATCACGAAAATGTCACCCAAATCAAGCAAAACAAAGAAAAAATTTCGAACAACTTGCAGGTTTCGTTTTCTTTGGCTCGTGGAATTATTAATTATTATTTGAAAATAAGAATAAAGGCATTGTGTCCTACAAACAAAAGTATGAAAACATGGAGGACTGGGAGCAGGAAAACACAATGATAAACCTACGAGTCAACCACTGGTGGCATTAATTTTTGGCTTATGCACCACTTCACTTCCGGTAGAGATGGATCCTTAGATTCCCTTACTTCTACTCTTCCATAGGTTTTTTCCTGTGCTTGATAACATAGGTTTTTTTCTTGTGCTTGATAACATAGGTTTTTGTGCTGCCAGTTCTTGGACTACTAGGGCACTCGCTATAGTTTTCCTGAAAGATTTAAATTAACTTCTACCACCCCTAATTTTATCAAAATTTTAGTTTCAGGGGATTCGGAAATAGAGGGGGGGGGAGGGGGAAACATATTTTTGCATTACATTTTCTACGATATCTCTGAAAATATAATACCTAAAATTAAATAAAATGTATTTTTGAGTTCGGCGTTACGAGAGCTTTCACACGATATACAAAGAATTTTTTTTTTTTTTTTTTTGAAAAGTAATATAACTAGCCCCTCTGCATTTTCCCTAGATATATTTGTGAATGGTTAATAATCTATAAATACGTGGGTCAATAGCCTTTATTACTCCAGCCAATTTGAACTTTCCAAGTTCCACAGTTTACGAGTAAAATGGCTGTGACAGACGGACAGACAGACACAGGAGTGATCTTATACCCAGATAGCATGAACAATTGCAGCAAGATTAATTTTTTCTTGATATTTTCTTGTCACGAAAAATTTGAAGTAATAATATTGCCGCAAGGACATTACTAGGTAGACGGAATATAATCAATCGCTTTCTTGCAACGCAACTTTGCTCTAAACCTGATACAACACTGTCATAAAATAACGACGTAAGCGAAAAATTCCTTTTGTTGGAAGGAGAACAGATATAAACGCGCATGCGCGGAAATTTTACAAAGACAAAATTACAACACTTCTTTATTGAATTCCATGAAGCAGCGCCATTGGATTAGCGTTCAAGTAAAGAACCCAGATATAAAGGTATTTATTATTTTAATTATTCAAATGTGATTCGGATATTTTTGTATTTTCTCTGTACAAACTACAACTTATTTCGTACAGAAATTTTAATAAATTAAAAAGTTATGTTTATTTACTGAGGAATGCTTACATTTTTTAAATAGTTTGGTTTTGGTCCATGTTAAGGCATTATTGAAAATTTTAATTTTTAAATGAATTTTTCTCAACTTTAAGGGGAATTTCTAAGATATCGTTTTAATTAATATTTGCCTTTTTTCTTGCTCACGCCGATCGAGCAGTGTTGAATTCAGATATTTTTCTCCGGGATTAATTTCTGCGGCTCTGGAGGGGGGGGGGGGGGGCGTTTTAGAGATATTGTGTGGAAATTGCTTATTAAAAAGCATAAAATATCAAACCTTCCGGGGGGAATCCCCCTCCTCTTGAATTCAGCAGTGCGTTCGAATGTATTTTTAAATTTAAATTATCTTTTCATGACCATTAAACCCCTTTCTATATATAAATATCAAGTATTTTAAACAGTTTCTTAGTGTGCTATTCTCCATGCTTCTTATCATGGACTTCCATTGTATCGCTATTTTCTAACTTTTATTAAAGTTATTAACAGTATTTCCTTCCGGCGTCAGTTTTATTTAATTCTTTAAAAATTTCTCTTTTCTTTTGACATAACTGCTTGTTAATCGGATGTGTATAAGTCGTTTTATTTCCTATTTTTCTTAAATTTTAAATACGAATATTTTGAAATTGTTAATTTTTCGCGACAGCAAACCTGGGCTTGTAATGTGCAGAGCAAATCGGAACAATATTCCGGTTCGTAAAATTATGACAAATATTGATCTGGTTTGCAGTGTTGTAATCGTAAAAAAAATCAGAGGGTGTACGCTAAAGTCATGAACGTCATGTCTAGAGTATGTACGATATAGATTTATTCGAGAAACCGGGAGTATATGGAGCTTTTAAAAAAAATCCAGAATTTTTGCAATGAATTAGAGCTAAATAACTAAAATGCATTGACTAATTACTTAAACTCTCCCCCCCCCTTCCCCCCAAAAAAGTTATAAAATAGCTTTGTGTGATACTTAAAACCTCGGATACCATAGCACCAAAATATTATTTTAATAGTTACAAAATATTTTTTTTTGATAATTAAAACTTTGGACCTTAAAACCTTAATTCCATTGTTATATTGTTAATGTCAGATTCGAAGACTATTTATTTGTGTTATTATTAAAGATGTTTCGTTTTGAATCCTTTTTCACATGTAAAATAGTGTTCAACTGCATCTTTATTTATTATTTTCTTCTATGATAACAATCTTTAATAAAATGTAATTCTTAAAAACCGACACTAGTCACCCGAAGTAAAATTTAACATTCAAGCTAATGTTAATTCTATGGACAGTTCTTTGCATATTTTGGGCTCACATTTTAATATTTTTTAATATTATTTTTTGCATAGGATACACCTGGTTGATATATATAGTTGTGCAATCGTACCTTTTCGAGCTTTTATGCAATTTTTTATATGCAGATACTTTCAATTTTGAAACCTGTTCTGAAAGTGAAACTGTACTCATATAAAAGAAAACTGTAACCAAAACCGAAAAAGTACAAAAGCACAACAATATATGGGGAATTCTCACAATCTTTTGACTTTTATATCCCTGAATAATAATTTTTATTTTAATACATTTTTTTGTGTTTTTTTTATTTCATATACTGGAGAACATTCCATTGCATGATTGCATATAACAATATTAACGAGATAAATAACTTTTGGACGATGTTGGGGGGGGGGGGGGGGTCCAAATACCAGGAAAACTCCTATACCGTCCCGTCCCTGATGCTGATTTTTAAATTTGGAGCTGTCTGTATAAAATTGTTTCAATAAAAGTAATTCGATGTAATTTTTTTCCGAAACTGGGATAATTGTTTAATATAAATATTGTACAAAAAATTAACCTGCACACATTTTTACGATTGATATTATTTTTTGAACTCTGTCCCTGGGTTTTTCATCCTTACCGTCCCTCTTGCTAAACTTATACAGAAAATCACTTCAGATGCAGCCACAGAATTTTTTTCAAGTTTTTTCTCATGGAGAAGTATGCTAGAGAAAGAATGTCTAAAATTCTTTGACAGGAAATTTACTGCAAAATTTAAATCAGCATTTAAATATCAATTTCAAGATCGTGGCTTTATTGGTAGTCTTACCGTCCCCAAGGTTTATTTCTGCACTTTTCGAGGTAAATTAAGAAAAAAAAATTATTTAATCCAATGTTAACAACTGTTTCTAGAAATCAATGAACATTATGGCTATCACTTAGTCTTAACATGATTTTCCTAAAAATAGGTGATAATTTTCCTTACCGTTCCATCCTTACAGTCCCTTTTTTTTCCCATTTTGTCCCTTTTTTCCTATACCTATTATTTTTTTTTTCAAAAAAAATTATGGCCATTTTTTTCCCCATTCTGACCAGAAAATGAGAGTTCTAACTTTTTACGACTGCTATTTCATCTTCACCTAACACTTCATTTATAATGGCTGTTTCATAATAATGGAAGCCATCAGTCCATCAGAAGAAAATAATCCTTTCCAAAGGTATAATCCTTCATTTGTAGCCCCTTCGTTCTGGCGCCCGGGGCACATGCCCCCTCTGCCCCCCCATAGTTTCGGCCCTGACAGCAGGTCCTAAGCCTAGATCCTTGTGGACCAGGTCTGTACTTTCCCACTGGTATAATACAAAATTTAAAACTATCCCAGATGATGCTGTTACAACAGAGTGTGGTTTGTTTTTTATATACTGCTTTATCGAGGCACGTCCTAAAAAAAGGAATCGTCTGCTCATCTATGGAAAAATTTCCCTGATCTCCTGGTAAATTCAAGCAGACACTACGGAATCTGTCGAGCATTTGCTGAACTTTCTATAATTTATTATTTATTCCTGGTGGTTTACTTTCTGTGTCGACAAAATGGAATGAATTTATCAAACTTAAAAATCAATCTCGTGGTATGCATATAACTCATATAAAACTTATAAATCATATATGGCATCTATAACTCAGAGCAGAAACATACAGTTCGTTACATGTGCATATTATATATCTAATACTATCCATTTTAAATAGAAATCATGAATAGTACAAACCTATTAATTTAAAATTGGTCAGCTTTAAAAATGTAATTAATAAAAAATAAATTGCTAAAAACATAAGTTTAAAAAAATCACTTAAAAATTTTTTATATATATATTAGGAATTGTATCTATTTTGGAAATGGTAAATGCCGGACCCGCACAATTGTGTGGTTCATTTGTTTTTCAACTTTTGTGAAGCCTAATTAAATTTATCAAAGACAAAATCAATTAAAATCATGAATAAACTATATGAACAGAAATATTAAATCCAAGCAAACATTATAAATCATATTTAAATGAAATTACGACAGTTCATATTTTTTGTCTATTGCTGTCAGATGATATAGTCTTTTTAAAAGCAGAAAATATAACCCTGTATTGTAGATGGTACCCCCTAGTTGTGTCTTATCAAAACATCTAAAGCCAATTAACTCATATAAATGTGCGGATTTGGTTTTAAATCGCACAAAAGCAGGAGGTAGTCATCCTCTTTTACTTTAGTAATCGCCCGTACAATTGTGTGGGTCAGGGCTTAAATGGTTAAGAGGCTACTTCAGTCAAGCGGAAACACCAATTCGCCAATGTTAATCCAATAAGAGAATTTTTTTTAAGGTAACTCGGTTGCATTTCAATATTTTTAAATGATTTTTTTATATATACTTTCACCTTTCGAGCCGGTATAAACAGTGAAAAGAGTGAAAGTGTCCGCACAAAAAAAAAAAAAAAAAAAAAAAAAGAAAATTAAATAAACTTCACCGAACTTAAAGTAAAAACCGCAATTGCAGAAATTTACCTCAGCTATCCAATGCAAAAGAAAAAGTCTTTTTAAAATATAAAAGTACAGACGAGATATTTTTAAAAATATATCTCGTTGGATTAACATTAGCGATTCGGTCATTTTGCCTGAAGAGTTATAATTTGTGAACACCTTTAGAACTAAATCTAAGCAGGATTCTTGAAAACAGTGAAAATTTAACTTGTAACTTTTAAAATGCACTCTATTGTTTCTCTCTTTTAGGATGCAAAGACACGGAAATAATATATAGAAGAATGTTAAATAATTGTATGTTAATTTGGTAAATATTATGTTAATACTTTGTATTAGAAACTATTATTTGTAGCTGTGTGAAAATAAACTTTGTAATTTAATAGACTGTATTGTTTTATTATAACTTTGTTCTTTTTAAATTCTTGAAACTTTTTAAATATTTTGTTTTTGTGGAATTATATTTAATCAGATTTGTGAATAGGGGCCATCCAGAAATGATGTCACTCTTGGAGGGGGGGGGGGGGGGAGAGGTTCGTGAAATTGTGACAGTTTGTGACAAGGGGGTGGGAGGGGGTAAGAAGAAGTCTGACATCACACATGTTGGTTAAACATTAGAGGTCTTACTAACATTGCAAAAATATTAGAGGACTTACTATTCCCGAGGATGAGTGCGATGCCAAAATGCCTGTGTACTCTATGGACGATCATATATTTTCTCCAAGGGAGGAAGAGTCGTTTAGTAAATGATTCGGAGTAATTTCTATTTTATGATTTAATATATAATTTTATAAATGTTCATATTAATGTGACAAATGAAATGTTATGGCAATTCCATTTAAGTAAAACTAATATTGAGGCTTCTTCTTCAAAATCAATCTGTTTTAAAGTATTTTGTGTTCATAAAGTAAATATAGGATTTAAAAACCAAATATATTAAATTCCATTTCAAATTCTAAAATACTACTGTTTTCAATTGCTCTTTCATATTAATATTTTATTATTATTGTATATTATGTTTTTTGTTGTAAACCGTAATCTTATTTCATACAAAATAAATACACGAATCAGTTTTATTGTTATGCTCACAAATGTCATTAAAACACATAGTTCAAAAATAAAATTTGAAATATGACCTATAACATAGTGCTTTGTTTCTGAGCTGCAAGTATATATTTACGTAATATAGCGTGACATGTGACAAGGGGAGGGGAGGGGGTATGGTGAAGAATGACATTTTGTGACAAAGGGGAGGAGGGGGGTTAAAAATGTTGAAAAAAGTGTGACATCATTTATGGATCGCCCCATAGGGAAATTTTAATTTTAAAATGAGTTTTTTTTTTCCTTCTGGAAGTTAATAAGTTTTAGCAATATATTCCACTCTGGCCAAAAAGAAATGAAAATAAATTATATTTTCTTTAATAAAATTATATATGAAATTAAAATTGAGGGTGTGTGTTTATACTCATCTAGGTTTGCTTTGCATTGGTTATGTACATGGACCACTTATTTTTAGATAATGTTTTTAATTACCTTCTAAGAATTAGAAGGGAATAAGCAACTAATTGAGAATTGGCGAGTCTAAATAAAACTTCTAAACAAATTAAGGTATATTATTGGAAGTTATTGGGGCTTACCAGGTAGTTGAATGATTAGCCCTGTGGCCTCCGATTCAACTATGTCGGGTTTAATTCCTGCGGTTGTGGTAGTATATTTGTGGTGATTTGGAATCTACTTTAAACTATAAGTCCTTGTTTACTCGGTCTATGTAGCATAAAAATGTCAAGCATTTGACAAACCTCCGATTATATGGTATCCTGCACAAAACTCGCACAACCTTCAAAAGTACGACTATTAGCGTACAGATAAAAAATACACAATCAAAACTTGAGTAGAAATGCGGCAACTAGTGACCATTCACCAAAGTTTGGGAAGAATTTCATTTTGATACTAAAAATGAATATTCGATGAGTCCTTAAAAAATAAAGTTCTTTTATCATGTTTTGGGGGCATTTTTAACTCAGGGAGCGGGAGGGGCAAACTAAAATTTTTTTTAGTTATGTTAAGGGACAGGTATCGTTTATTATTATTATTATTTTTTAATGGAATGATTACCATTTGCAAATTGATACGATCATTTGTTACATAGTTACGACAAGTTTTATGAATACGAAGTCGAAAACTATAATTTGGTGCAGGTACCGTAGGTTTTTACAGCAGCAACTGATAGCCATTCAAGAAAATTTATCTGGTAAGAACTTCATTTTGGCACTAGAAATGTAGATACAATTTGTTCCCCCAAAATAAAGTTGAATCATCGTGGGGTTCTTTTTGAGGAGGGGGGGGGGACTTTAACACGCATGGGCGAACAGAACTTATTTTTAAAATGTCAAATGGGGTATCGTTTGTTGTGAATTTTTTTATTCTGAATCAAATGATATCGCAAGCAAGCCGATAAAATCATTGTTTACAAAGTTAGGCCAGATTATAAGTAGTGGATTTTGGTAAATTTAATGACTTTGAAATAAACTCAAAATTATCCTGATTTTGACTATTGCTATTTTGAAGATATTTAATAGTTTTGAGATGACTTAATACAGGTCTCCCAAATGGTCCGCCAACTGAATACCAATATTATTTTAGAAAAAATTTCTTTTTAGATTTTTCCTACAAACCACCCCGGAAACACATTTGAAAGTTAATTCTAGCGCAAACCTACCATAAATTTTTCTGTTAAAATTTATTGGTATTCAGTTGGCGGACCATTTGGGAGCCCTGCTTAATATGATATAAAAAACTCTTTTTAAACGTAAAATAAATGTGACAAAACTATGTAAAAAAAAAAAATATAATTTTCCACTTTGCATTGATGAAATCTTTTCTGTAACTTTCTTATAGATGTTCGTATATCGACTTGCCGATAATGTTATTCAAATACATACGAAACGATATCCCACTTGACCTACTTAAAAAAAGTTGAATTTTCCCCCCTCGAGCTAAAATGCCCATCAAAAAATCCCCCCCCCCCCAAAAAAAAAACACAGTAAAACAACTTTACATTTTGGAGACTCATCGGATCTTAATTTGTAGTGCCAAAACGAGGTTTGTCTCAAGCTTTCGTGAATAGCAATCACTTGTTACTGTAAAAACCTATTTTACCTGCAAAAGACTTTGTATTAATAAAACCTGCCGTAACTTTGTAAGAAATGATCGTATTGACTTGCTGATGATTTCACCTGATTCGGAATTATAAAAAACATAATAAACAATATCCCATTTCACCTATTTATTTATTTATTTTTAGTTACCCCCTCCCTGAGCTAACAATGCCCCCTTTTGCGCAAAAAACATGATAAAACAACTTTATTTTTTAGTACTCATTGGATCTTCATTTTTAGTATCAAAACGAAGTTCTTCCCAAATTTGGGTGAATGGGCATCTGTTGTCTCAAAACATCCTATTTTACCTGTGTACTACACGCAAAATTCAGAGAATTGACAACATTTCAATGAAATTACTACATATTTGCAGCTATACTTGTCATGACAAGATTCCGAGTTTGCAATTCATTTGCAGATGTTCTGACATGAAAATATTGCAAATTTACAATGCGTTTGCAAATAGTCTGACATCACAATATTACTAGTTTGCTATGAGTTTGCAGTAAGATTGATGCAACAAGATTGCAACTTGCATGACAACTTAGCTGCAAGTTCAAAGTATGGTGACTTCGGAGTTTGCATAATCTTGTTGCAGTCTTGTTATGAACTTTCAGACTTGTCATGCTGAGCTTGCTGCAACATTGAAAATCTGAAAAGTAAGATTGCTGAAAATTTTCTGCAAACTAAAATTGCTATCTGGGTAATGGTTCCATTTTTACTTTTTAGGTACACGACCCTAAAAATGGCATTAACTACTTCACTTACAAAGCATTTGTGCTATTACTGAAGAAAAAAAACGGAGTATTTCAGAAAGATAAAATACTGCCCCCCCAAAAAACCAAACTTTTTTGTAGATTCCTCTTCAAAGCTGGCCGTATATTTTGACACCACCCTAGACCAATTAGTCACAGCAGGGGAGAAAGCGGAAAAAAGAGTGACATTTTTAATGTATGTTCAGCGGATATTCTGAAAGTAAGCCACCGATTCATTTTTTTTCTAATTGAAGGATATTACTCTCGAATTAATCCCATTTAAATTTCAACAAAATTGATTCAGTACTTTTTTAGAAATTCAAGAAAAACCAATAAAATCAATATTTTTCGTCATTCTGTTGTCGTTAGCTGCTTGCGAATAGCTGGGTTAGATGGATGCGAAGTGCCAGTCGCCGCACGAGCAGCCTATGTACAACAGAACTACGAAAGCTCATCTTTTCTCTTTTTTATGTATGTTCACCTATTGTTCCGAAACTGCGCGACTGATTCATGTGATTATTTTTTTTTAATTATTGGAAGAGGATATTATCGAATTGGTCAATTTTAAATTTAATCAAAATTAGTTTAGTATCCTTTAGAAATAAAAAACGTAATAAAATAAACATTTTTAAAATATTTCGTTTTCAATGATTTTCATCAAGCTATCTGTTTGGCGAAAAATACCCAGCAACTTCCCCCCTTCTTTATACGGTTTTGTTTGTAGGATTATTGTAGGGAAAACCAAACAAGCAATGTTTTAATCGTTAAAAACTTTGATGACGAAAATAACCTGAAAAAAAAAATCTAAATTACTAAGTGTTTAGATTTAACCGAGATTTCTGCTGTACACCAACACCCCCTAGATAAGGGAGAAAGCTTTGACACGCGTCAAGAAAACGTCACACAAAGCAGGCAAAACGAAGAAAAAAGTCCGAACAACTTGTATGTTTCGTTTTCTTTGACTCGTGGAATTATTAATTATTTTTAGAAAATAAGAATTAATAATTCCACGAGCCAGCGAAGTCGAAACATGCAAGTTCTTCGGATTTTTTTTCTTTGCTTTGCCTGCTGTCTGTGACGGTTTCGTGACGCGTGTCAAGGCTTTCTGAAATATCTAGGGAGCGTTGGGTACACTCGCTTCATTTGAAGAAATCGATTTTTATGGTGGGGGGAATTTGCACGTTCATACAGGGTGGGCCAAAAGTCCCTGGCTAATTTTTTACTTTAATAAAAGTGAAGTAATTGAATCGGTGTTTTTTTCGGTTAAAAAGTCTTTAATAACTATACGCTAAATGTATATACAGAGTAAAACCTATGAAAATTCTATCGCAAGTGACCGGAAAAATATTTCTTTTTAAACAGATTTCTTCCTCATCAGGTATAGTTGTATTGTTATCGTTCTGCCGGGATCATGAAATGTTTCAATTTAAAAGAAAATTCAGCTATAGACAGGTTTCATTTTGACACGTTTGACTCGTTTACCCATAAAAAATTTGGTGGTGTTAAAAAAATTATGACTCTGGATATAGCCATTTTAATGTGTCGGGTCCTTATATGTGAGCTATACTAAAATTTGGGAAATGGAGAACTTTGTAGCAAAAGGCAAAAAAATTCATTCTATCCATGTTCTTTTACCTTGTCTATTCAAAATCACTGTTCCAAGACTGAAGCTCAGTTTTATTCTTTTACAAAAACTCCTGCGTCTTCCCCAACCCTTGACAACTATCGTGACCCTTTTATATCCATAGCTCAAGTGACCAATTAGGTCAGGTTGACAACTTGACAGATGTCGAGTGTTTTTAGGGATAGCTAATTTTTAGTTGGAAATTACAGCATTTTGATCAGAATAAATTTTAAAAGTTGCCAAATTACGTCAAAGAAAACAACATTTTTTTTTTCTTGAATAGGCTCCAAATTTTTGTATCTTTTACATAGATTTCGTATGAAATACTACCTATTACATTCTCCCCTATGTTGGAATTTTTGAAAATTTTTTGCAGATCTACACCGATCATGACCCCTAGAACCCAAAACCACCATCAGTAAAAAACTTTATATATCTATCCATCTATCTATCTGTCTATCTATCTATATCACTTTTTTATGGACACAATAACTTCCATAATTCTGTACAAATCTTTTCCAAATTGATACATAAAATTTTGGTCAAATTCGTTAATAGGCAAAATCGGACCAAGGGGGTGGAAATAGGAAGGGATTTTGTGAAAAACGAAAAAACCCCGTAACTTCTTAATTATAATACGTATTGACTCAGTTTAAAGTTTTTATTACTTCTAAAGAAAAGGGCCAAAAATTTATGCATGACAGATTTTTGATAAAATTAAAAATGCGCTGAAGAGGCGAAAAAAATAGGGTTTTGGGGAAAAAAATTCATAACTTCGTCAATTCTCAATATATCAAATCCAATTAAATTTATTGTAAATTTTCTTAATATTATCTACAACTTTCATATTGACAAATTTTTGATAGGACTAATTCTTACTTAAAAATAAATAAATAAATAAATAAACGAAAACAAAAAGGAGGGGTTAAAGAAGAAAAAAATCCACAACTTCGTCAATTCACAAGATATCCAATCCGGTTAAATTTATTATACATCTTCTGAATATTATCTACAACTTTTATACTGACAAGTTTTTGATAGGACAAATTCTTACAGCAAAAACAAATTAAAAATACATAGAGGTTGAAGAAAAAATATCGTATTACTCAAATCCAAACTGCTTATTTTCTGACTCATTTTTAAATTCATTTTTAATTTCAAACGCATCCAATTAGTAGGTTCTTTTATTCAGAAACTGTATAATGTGGCGTAATGGTCGATTTTTTGATAGAGGCAGAATATATTTCAAAAAATGATGTCAAAGTGGGCATTTTGAACCTAATTTCTAGAAGTGATTATGTTGGAATAGAAAAATATTGTCTTACTGAGAAAATAATTGTTCATAAATCAAGATCTATTTAACGAAAAATAAAAACATAGGTCGCCTATAAATCTCTTAAAAATTTATTTCAGCAAGTTTCATTTTTTCCTTTCAAAAATGAAACCTAAAATGTGTCAGAAAATTTCGAGTTGTTGAGTATGGAAAAATATATTTTGAATATTGCCTTAACATGGTTCTTATAAAAGAAGCTCTTATATAAAAATGAAATTAAATACTCGTCAAAAGCGGCCAGATAAAATTGCTAAAGTGGGTTTATCACTAATTATGATTTAGTTTTTCTTGGTGAAATTAGTACTTAACTTCGAAATCTACCTGTGCCTGTAGGCCGAGCCGGCAGGGATTTTTTCCAATCCAGAGTTATAAACGAGTAAAGAATACTTTTTATACTTTTCGGATTTTTTTTAAATTTTAACCCAAATTTTAAAATACTCAAAATTATTTAAAAACTATTTTAAGCTTACAGAGGGATAAAGAACTTTCTTATTTGCGTAGTGAAAAAAAATTGTTGAAAATTTCAAATTTGAATAAGCAAGGACGATAAGTATTTTCTCCCATGGGATAAGATTGGATTCCACACTTTTTCTCCGCCACCAGATAAGTCCCCTTAAGGGAACAACTGACCCGACCTGATGTAAAATACCCGGGTATTTATTTTTAAAGGTAAATACACATTTTGGGTATATAACTGTGAAAAAAACTTATATTGCTATTATTTATGATGGATTACTGAAAAAGAAGGAAAAATTTAGAACTTTAGACATCTTAAAACTCTTAAATTTTAAAGAAATTCAACATTTTGCAGCTACAGGAGACTGGGGTGGGTTGACCAAAGGGGAGGCTTGACCCACCCTTTAGTTTTCATATTTAAAATAATTTCAGAGTTTTGCTAATAGGTGGCAACCAAAGCTACTGAGATGCTCAAACAATAGTCTTTGTTTCATGAAGATAATTGAAACAGGTGTGGCAAAAAAAAATGTGACGATTTTTCAGCTTAAAAAGTGTATTTTTTTGAAAAATGTTGTAAGATTTTCTCAGATAAAATATGTCATAGAAATTTAAGTAAGTAGGTTTCAAGTAACGTAGAAATATTGAACTTTTATTCCAGGTATAAAGATTGCACAGTAAATTAGGCTAAACATAGTCAGGTGCTATACTTTAAAAAGTATCGTTGTGGGGAGGGTTGACCAGATGGTCAAAGCTCTCCTTAATTGAGTGTTTTTGGAAATCTTTTTATTACACACTGTACATAATGAAGGGTTAATGGTTATATTTCTAAAATAATGTACATTTATTCTGTAAAGCTACAGTAAAATGCGGTGATAGAAAGAAAAATGTTTAAAACTGACTAAATGAAGATGAGAAAAATTGCTATAAGAAGTAAAAAAAAAATATTGAAATGTAAATTAGAAGGTTGATAGGAACTTATTTTTTATTTAAATAGTACCCATAGTAGATAAATAGAAAGAAACGGAAAGACTAAAAAGGGTGAAAGCAGTAGCTTTAAGAAATGTTAAGTACTCATTCCTTTGCAAAAGAACATAACATTGATCAAAACACTTTAAGAAGGTAAGTAGACTAATTTCACCAAAATGAACACAATGAGATGAAGCCAAACTATGTGGCAACTAGTGTTGCCAGGTCGAGTGTAAAAAAAAGTGGGCGTTTAAATCGGAATTTTCCTCCTGTGCCTTGGATTCCACCTGAGCAGGCTTGTTTACACATCACATTTTCTCAAATATTTTTAATAATAATTAAATCTTGTAGCACAAAGTTATTCGGCTTTTTTCAAAATTGACTTTATTTCCCTTAAGAAATTTTTCAATATAAAATAAAGTGGGTCAAGCCTCCCATATGTGGGGAGCCTTGTCTCATTACTTTCTAACGTTTAAAATCAACCATTTTTCAAGTTTCCTATATAATACACTTATGTCGCAATTTTATTTTGATAACTGATGGTATAACGAATAAAATGATACATGAAACTTTATTCTAAGTTCGATATTTAAAAAATAAAAAATATTTTATAAAAATTGGGTCAACCCTCTCCAGTCTCTCCTAAATGTTGAATTTAAATGTCTTTTTAAAATTATAATGAAGAATGTAATAAAGCTAATGTATTCATTCAGAGAATTTAATTATAAAGACAACTTTAATTAAACTCGTGTAACAGGTGCACGTAATGTGTGCATTACTACTTTAGCTAATATATTAGTACTACGTAAGTTATTCCAAACAAATGGCACATATCCTGTAATCCTTCTTACAAGACTTTTCTTTGCCGGATACACTTTTTTTCTCTACAAATAACTACAAATGTCTTAGGTTGAAGGCTATCTAATTTCATATGATGACTAAATAAATAAATAAATATCATATAGGGGAGACTAGAGAGGGTTGACCATACGGGAGGCTTGACCCACCCATCAGTTTTCATATTTAAAATAATTTCAGAGTTTTATCAATAGGTGTCAACCAAAGCTACTGGAATGCTCAAACAAAAGTCTTTGTTTCATACAGCTAATCGAAAAAGGCGTGGAAAAATTAATTGTGAAGCGTTTTCAACCTAAAAAGTGCGTTTTTTAGAAATATTTTGTAAGATTTTTTCAGATAAAATATATCACAGACATTTAAGTAAGTAGGTTTAAAGTAATGCAGAAATATCGAGCTTGCATTCCAGGCCTAAAGATTGTACAATAAGTTAGGCTTAAAACATAACAATGTGCTATTATTTAGAAAAGTGCTATGTGGGGAGGCTTGACCCAGTCAATGTGAGGGTGGGTTGACCAGATGCTCAAGGCTCCCTTAATTAAGTGGTTTTGGAAATCTGTTTATTATACACTGTGCATAATGAAAAGAGTTATAATAAAAAAGAATGTATATTTATTCTGTAAAGCTACTATAAAATGGGATGATGGAAAAGAAAATGTTTGAAACTGCTTAAAGAAAGATGTGGAAAATTGCTGCAGTATCTTCTGCAAGAAAATATTTAATGAAACATAAATGGGAAAGTTGATAGGAACTTTTCTCCATCTAAATATTACTTAAAATAGGTAAGTAGAAACAGTGGAAAAGACTAGAAAGTATAACAACAGCAGTCTTAACCCTTTCAGGGGCAGTGGCATGTTTATGAAACCACTTAATTTTAATTCCCAAACGCCACAATGACACCAGAATTTTGCTAAAATCTTTTCCATTTAATACGTATGTGAAATATAGCCTTTTTCTTATTTGGAAATAAATTCGTTCGTAAATTCCTGTGCCAGTCTTTTATTTCAACATTTTAGTTATGAAAGTACTTTGCCCCTGAAAGGGATAAACGATGTTAATAATAAGTTAAGTGCTCAATGCGGCTGCAAAAGAAAATAGCATTGATCGGAAAACTTTAGGAAGGCATGTAGATAAATTTCTCCAGGATGAATACAGTTAGATGAAGCCAAACTATTATGACAACTAGTGTTGCCAGGCCGAGTGTCACAAAAAGTAGGACAAGGAGACAAAAAAAAAAGGCGGGGCAGTGTCTCCTAAACCCGGACGTAATAGTACATGAAACCCTATGAAAACGGAACCCGTCCCTAACGGAATACTGTCTTAAATGTTAAAATTTCATATCCCTGCTGTACAATTATACATGCTCGGCATAGGCGTAGCGTCGGGGGGGGGGGGGGGGGCACGTGCCCCCCCCCAACCTTCTGTACCCTGGGCGCAAGAAAAGAAAGCTTAGGGGGCGCCAAATGAAGATTTTTTTTTCTTTACATACAAAATTGTGTAATGTGTATGTATATATATCGAATTCGCATAAAAATGTCTCACAGCCGGAAAATCCAAAAGGAAAACTGAACCAAATGCATTAAAATTTACAAATATATAAAAAGATTAATCTATAACAGAAGAATGCAAATGAATTAGAAAAAAGAGCTGTTCTCCAATTTCAAATGTACCATGTTTACTCCTTCTACCATTTAAGTCCCTTCCTGTGTCAGGAGAATCACTAACATTTTCCAAAGGTCATTCTCCACCCCTATCTTCTGTGTGAAACTGACCGTCACCGATAATTGCCAGACACCAACCGATTTCCCCGGGAGGGGGAGTGCAGAGGGGGCATATGCCCCGGACGCCAGAACGAAAGGCGAAGGAGGCGCCAAATGAAGATTTTGTTTGACTCTGACTTTTCTGATGAAAAGATTCCATGAAGGCTGTTCTATTTTATTTTTATCTCTCTCCCTGCAGCATTGAACTTTCTTTTTTCCCGCCTTGCTATGGGCGAGGCCGAGCGACTGTCCAGGACAATAAAAACAAACGTGAGAAGAAGTCAGGGCCGAAACTAAGGGAGGGGGAGGGGGCATGTGCCCTGGGCGCCACGCGAATGGGGCGCCAGATGAAAATTTGGTTTGCCGTTTTATGCAATATATATATGTGCGTGTGAAATTTGTGTAAAAAATATTTTCTAGCCGAAAAATCAAAAAGAAAAGCTGAGTAAACTGCCTTAAAATTGTCAAATAGATATAAAGATTCGCCTGCAATATACAAGACAGCAAATGAATAACCCCATTCTTTTTTTATAATTACTTTTTTACATGCATATCACCATATCTGAACTTAGAGATGGTGAGGTCAGGTGACTGGCTGGGACAATAAAAACCAAGTGGTCGAAAATTCACAAAATAAAAAGTAAAAACTTAATCCTTTTGTTGTTGTTCTTTTGAGTCACACATAAATTTGAAAATTAGTATTAGGTTGAGGAAAGTATGTAGACATATCAATCTATAAGTAAGACGAGTGGTATAAGTCATAATTCCACAAAACTGGTGTAGATAGTACAGGAAGATATTTTACAATGCTGGAATTAATTTTTATGCCTACAGTAAATCCAGGTTTTTTAGTTCCTAAAACGATGTGACTCATATCACTATGACATTAAAGTGCCTCAATTGTAATAATTTGTAATGCTACAACAACAAGTAAAATCTGGAAAAATGAAATGTGTCTATAATGGAATCTCGTCTTAAATGAAAAAACTACATGGTTCCAACAGAAATAATACCAACAGTTATACCTGCTAAGACGAAAACCTGTATAAAGCGGAATTATCTCCGATTCCTTTCGATTTTTTCCCCAGGTTTTAGTGAATAAATATTTGACAAAGCTGGCTATATATTTCAAAATTACGTATTTTGTTGCTACGTATTTTACTGTTACGCATTAATAGAAACTTTCGTAAATTTCTCTTTGTAAATTTCCTTTGCGGAGGAGGGGGGGGGGGGACGCCAAAATCCATGTTTACCCCGGGTGAAAATATAGCTCATTTCGGCGCTGGAAGGAGTGCACAAAGTAAAATGCTTTAGTTAAACCATTTAAAAGAAAAAAAAATAGAGCAAAGCTTTTGCAGTGGTACAGTAAAAAATCTCATACAGGGCACCATGGCTAATAAAGTCGTCCCTGCCTTTATCCCTCAAAATGATTTTTTCTCTTCTTTTTGCCATTTCTAGGCGTTTTGCCACCCTAGGCGGAAATTGAAAAATGTCGCTTTGTTCTTTTTGGTGCAATTATTTTTTGCATTACTTTTGGGGCAATTGTTTTTTGCAACCAACTAGATCCGATCTTAGAGAGACGAGGAGAGCTTGGGCGACTGCCCGTGATAAACAAAAAAGGGCGCCATGTCGCCCTTTTTTGTTTGGCACCCAGGGCGCCATGAATAGTAAAGCCGCATCCGTCCCTGCTTTTACCTTACCAAATCACATTTCTCGTCCTTTGTCCATTTCTAGTAGGTGTCAACTAAAAAATGTCGCCCATGCCTTTTACTAAAATTACTTTTTTTTACATCCAGATCCGGCCTCAAAGGGCACGAGGTCGGCAATTGTCAACGGCTAAAGACTAAGGGTTGAAATATATGCAAGATAGAATAGTAACTCCCTTTTTTAATGTGTTTTAAGAATATAGCCCGACCGAAACAAGGAGGGTGCAGAAAGGGCATGTGCTCCAGGTGTGAGAACAAAGGCGAAGGGGCGCCAAATGAAGATTTCGGTTGTCGTTTCATACAAATATATATATGAAATACAAAGAAACTCGCAAGCTAATGTTAAACCTATGGGAGCGTTTTTTCAAATTTCTCGCTTGCATTTTAATATTTTAAAAGGATTTTTTTTTCTTAGGATAGTTTAGATTGTTCTTTAGCATTGCTATACTTTTAGGTTTCGAAACCGGTACTGAAAGTTAAAGTAACTTTATAAAAATAATCTGCAACCAAAATAAAAAAAAGTAAACACTAACCCGGTTAGAATTCAACCTCAGCTTTTCTAAGGAAAAAAAATTAGAACTATTAATATGCAAGCAAGACAATTTAAAAATAACGCTCCCATACGTTTAGCATTACCGATCCAGTTTCTTCGCGTAACTAGTGTAGGCTCTTAACGCTCAGTCTAATGTTAATCCTATGGGAGCGTTGTTTACATATTTTCTTCACTAATTTTAATTATTAAATTATTTTTATTTTTTATGATTGTATGGGGTGGGAGGAGGGGGCAAAATCCCTGTTTTCCCCGGGCGCAAAAAAGGCTAGTTTCGGCCCTGAACGTACGATTGATATAAGATGTACTCAGGGCCATCGCTTTAGACGTTTTGTTAGTGGGGGAGAGGACCTTAAATTGTCAAGTCAAATTTCAGTATTTGCCAACTCACTGAGAACTAAAAATAAATAGTTCTCGACATTTGCCAACCAGTTTTATAATGTTACCAAGTTACCACAATTAGAAAATGTAATATAGTTCTTATTTGTAAAAAGCTTAATAATATTCCCAATTATATTTGTAACGTTTGTCAAATCTATCGGAAATAGAAAGTGTTTTATATTTTTTTATTAAATTTTTAAACAAATTTGCCTACTAAGTTTGTAAATTTGCCAGGTGTAACACCATTCGCAAACGTTTGGAGGGGGCTCCCCCCACCCCCTCCCCTGGTCGAACTTATTGTGCAAATTATTAAAAACACTCATTAGTCACTGTTTTAAAAGGATATGTGATTGTGTATTATACATGGGATTTTCAGATAAATTAATGTGAAATTTATATTCACATATTTTAGGATTGTGATTTATTGAGACTTTTACAAAAACGATAAATGGCAGTGATTTTTAAGATGCAATCAAATTTAAACCTTTTTAGTATGTAGCATTTCACCTACTCTCTCTTCCCACAAAACAAAAACGCTTTAGTTCTCAACCATCAATACGATGCTGGCCAATCATTGATATTTGGCCAGTAGTTTTAAGTTGATCGGTTCTAACTGCTAAGCTATATACTATTTTTTATAGTGTCTTGTCACCCACGTAGTTTAATTGCAGCGTGTAACATGGTCACACAAAGAACTTCTTTGACCTTTGAACTTGTGTTTCCCTCTTGTGCAAAGTGATATAGTAGGAGCCTCTCTACCTACCCCCCACCCCCCCCCGCCCCACACTCCTACACACACTTGGTTTGGTCTAATCTGGTCATTTGTGGGAATGTGCTTGTAGTTAAATGTTGTTATTATTTTTTTAACTGATCAGGAATGAATGACTCACGCAAAAACAAGCGCGATAAAAAAGTAGGAAAATTTTTATAGAAAACTCAATAAAAAGAGATGTCATGGAGCACGCCATGCTTGTTTTAAATTCATGCAAGTCTGGCTTCAGAAGGATGAAAATGGAACAGAAGGTAAGAATATACAGAATTGTTTGTTTTACTAAATTAATACGTTTTCAAAAAAAAAAAAAAAATCCCCACTCAAAAATGTGATTATTTTTGACACATTCATAAACTCATTTCTATTCCTATTTGCCTGAAAATTACAGATGTTTAAGTGTCAGGTGCTTAAGAATCGAGTAGCGTTCTCCCTTTACCTAACATTTTCCCTAATTCGAAGCAGCTTGATTTAACGCTGATTACTAAATGGATCCGTCTTGTAATTGTCAACCTTCGAATTCGGAAATCAAAAGTCCAACTTTGATGTTATTTTATAAAAAAAATCAGAGTTTTTTAGAAAAAAAACTTTGTTCTATTTCATAAAAGCATCTCAATTGCAGGGCTGCCACTGCCGAATGACACTGAAAATAGTAGCTTTAGCAGCCTCCAACGAAAAAAATAGTAGCATTTGTTCGAAAATAGTAGCCAAAATAGACTTAAAAAAAAAAAAAGGGAAGAAAAAATGTATTCAGAACAACTGAAAGGACTTTATGAATGTTCACATCTTATTTCACAATTTATCAATCAATCACTAAAATCACTCAAATCACTGAATAAAGAATAGAGTGATTTCTTCAAATGAGAAAGCAAGTTATCCAGAAAATAAGGCCCTAATGTTTCAGTTATGAAGTAAGTAAGCTTGGTTTTTCAACAATAAAAATTATGTACAGCACCAGGAAACATAGCAGTAAAAACTTCTTGCAGATTATCCCCGATACTATTTTCCATCAGGCCTTTCATATCAAGAGCTTCTTGGAGAGAAGAAAGAAAAGTTTTTTTTGAGGGGCAGGGTTAGTAATAGCACGTGGGATATCGCAAATCCCACACAAAAAAGAAAAATCCGCATAATAAAAAAATTCGTTTGGATGGACTCTTCCAAATTTACTTCTTGCACAGGCATATGATTCGTAAGCGATTTTTCTTTTCGTGAAAGCCACGATATTTTCCTTCGGGAATTCCGCAAAATCAGTTTATCAAACAGTCACGAATTTTGCCAGTCGGTAGCGAAAAACATCGCAGATATCAAAAATTGGCCGTAGAAAAAAAAGTTTCCCATCGGTCGCAAAAAACTTGTAAATTTCGCCTAAGGATTATGGAAGAAAATCGAAAATTTTGTCAAACTGTCGTAGACAGAAAAAAAATACCCGTGAATTTAATCAAAAATTTAGCAAAAAATTAAGAACTTCCTCAGTCGGTCGACAAAAGAAAAGACGAATTTTGACAAAAGATCATGGAAAAGAATCGCGAATTTCGTCAAAAAATCTCTGAAACGAATACCGAATATTAATTGCGTCAATCGGTCGTACAAAAATCCACGAAATTTGGGCAAAGGATAGTGTGTAAAGAAACTCGTAAATTCTATGAAACGATCGGCGGAAAAAAATATGAATTTTGGTAATTCATCGGGGGAAAAAATCGCAAATCTCCTCAAAGGACCATGGAAAAATATCTTGAATTTTATCAAAGGTTGCGGAGACAAATGGCGATTTTCGTCATTCGGTCACGGAAAAAATTATCGCAAATTTCGGCAAAATAATGCACAAAATATTACGAATTTCGTCAAACGATCAAGAAAAAAAATGCAAATTTCGTCAAATGGCCGCGGACAAAAAGACGGCAGGGGTGATTCGGAGTAAAAAAAAAAAAAAAAAAAAAAATTCTGAAGTTCACAACAAATTTTCTAAAAGGTTACAGCAGAGGAGGGAAAGAGGGCAAATCTCCTCCCGGCGCCAATTATGCGTTCTTTCCGAGGTCCTTTGGCAAAATTCGCTTTTTTGCGCGATCCTTTGACGAAATTCGCGTTTTTCCGCGATCCTTTGATGAAATTTACGTTTTTGCGATCTCTTGATGAAATTTGCGGTTTCTACGATCCCTTGGTGAAATTTGTGTTTTTTTTCGCGATCCTTAGACGAAGTTTGTGTTTTTTCGCGATTCCTTGAAGAAATTCGCGTTTTTTTCCGGGTTCTTTCGCGAAATTCGTTTTCTCTGCGATCCTTTCAAGAAATTGGCGATCTTTTTTCTGTGAACGATTGTCAAAATTGATTTTTTCGGCGACCATTTGCCAAAATTCCCGATCTTTTTATGCCCGAATTTTCGGACAAATGGCCTATTTTTTTTAATGTTTAGAACCTTAAATTTCGCCTTAAACTTTCGGAAAATTCAGAACAGAATCACCCCTGAAAAGGCGCGAATTCGGTCAAATAAACGCGTAAAAAATCGAGAATTTAAACAAATGATTGCGCGAAAAATCAAGAATTTCGTAAGTCGGTTTTGAAAAAAAAAAATGACGAATTTCGATAAACTATCGTGGAAAAGAATCGCGAATTTCGTCAAATGATATCTGAAACAAACAGCGAATACCATCAATCTGTCGCGGAAAAAATATATATCGCGCATTTCGACAAATGGTGGCGGAAAAAAAATTCGCCAATCTGTCGCAGAAAAATTCGAGAATTTTGCCAAAGGATCGCGGAAAAATTCGTGAGTTCCGCGAAACGATCGCCGGAATTGGCGATCGTTTGGGCATCGAAATGGGAAATTTGCAATAGGTCATAGGAAAAACTGCGAAATATCAACGATTGTAGCAAAAGATGGCGAAAAGAAATAACTATTTTCGTCAATCGCGGGGAAAATCGCCCCCTAATTGGGGGAAAAATCGCGAATTTTGCAATTCGTCGCGCAAAAAATTGCAAATCTCCTCAAACAACCGTAAAAAATATCTTGAAATTTACCAAATGTCGCGGAAACAAATGGCGACTTTCGTCAGTAGGTCGCGGAAAAATCATCGCGAATTTCGTCGAAATATGGGCAAAAAGTTACGAATTTCGTCTAACGATCACAAGAAAAAAAATCGCAAATTTTGTTAAATGGTCGCGGACAAAAAAAAAAAACGCAAATTTGGTTTAAAAAAAAAAAATTGAGAATTTAACCAAATGATCGCGCAAAATATCACGAATTTTGTAAGTCGGTCGTGAAAAGAAAATCACGAATTTTGACAAACGATCTGGAAGAGAACCGGGAATTTCGTCAAAAGATCTCTGAAACAAATGGTAACTACCATCAATCGGTCGCAGAAAATATATATCGCAAATTTGGACAAGTGGTGGCGAAAAAAAATATTTTTTTCAACCTGTCGTAGAAAAATTTGCGAAATTTGGCAAAGGATCGCGGGAAAAAAATTGCAAAATCTCCTTCAACGATAGTATAAAAAGACCTCACAAAGAAAGAAGAGGTATTTTTGTCAATCGATTGGGGGAAAAATCGCGAATTTTGGAATTTGTCGAGGAAAAAATCGCGAATCTCCTCAAACAATGTTGAAAAAGTGCGTTTGGGAAGATGACTTTACAAACGCTTTGAAGAAAAAGATCGAATATTATCAGTAAAAATAGTCATTTAAATCCGAAAAAACTCGCCTGTTTTCTTGAAATAGTCGCTTTTTAATGGTTTTCGGCCTAAAATAGTCGGCATAGCCGCCGGATGCTTAAAATAGTCGCTTTCAGTAGCATTTTACCCCTTAACAGTGACATTTGTTTTCTTACAAAAAATTAAAAATGAGGCTGGAGACCACTTTTTCCATACTAAAATATTTATTTTACTTAATCGAAAAATATCTGACAATCAATAAAGATAAATTTACAGTTACAAATTAGGGGTATCAAAATGCTTTTAATAACGAAGCAAGCAAAGTGTTCGTGCCGAATCCAGTTCGTGCCACACTGTTAAGGGGGTTAATAGCAAGTGCAGCTCTGCATTTGTATGTTAAGAAAAATCGGAATTTTATGAAAAATTGACTCGGGCCGGACCGGGCCTGATTTAATGGATTTTTTCACGGTCCGGGCTTGGGTGGAAGTTTTAATTTTTACGTCGAGTTGGGTCCGAGCATTGAAATTGCGGTCCGTGTAGACCTCTAGTGTGCCTCCCCAGGGCCTTGCAAAGGGGGTGCTAAAGGAGCCCCGGGCACAAAATTTATGCTGCGAACCACGGTTTTATTCATTTTTTAGCCGCCGATCATTTTCCGGGGTATTTCTTTTTCTCTCTTGATCATTTTTTTTTTCCCTGTCGCAAAATATCATTAACTTTCTAACAAATAAGTGCAATTTTTCCTTATGTTATTTAGTTGTTCTGAATTCCTAAATTAAAATTAAACCTTTTAAAGTTCCAAATTAAACATGAAATATTTATTCAATAGAATTTATTTAGGTTTCTGCACTTTATCAATTTTATTACACCTATCACAAAGAGAAAGTTTTTTTTTTTTTTTGGGGGGGGGGGCGCAAAATTGAAAATTTGCTCGGGGCGCCGTGTTACGGCCTTGGTGCCCCCCCAAATTTTCGGGTCACGCTACGCCTATGATGCTCAGACAAAATCATGTTTAAAACAAATGTTTTCTCCTATGACTTGCGATTGCGTCAAAACAGGCTTGTTTAAGCGTCATATTTTCAAAAATATTTTTTTTATTAATTAAAGCATGTAGCATAAAGTTATTTTGCTTTTCTTAAACTGATTTTATTTCTCTTCTCAAATATTTCAATATAAAACAAAGTGGGTCAAGCCTCCCATATAGTGGATCAGCCCTCCCGTATACGGGGAGCCTTGACCCATTATTTTCTCATGAATAAAATCAATCATTTTTCAAATTTGTTATGTATTACACTTATGTAGCAATTTTATTTTGATAACTGATTGCATAATGAATAAAATGATACATAAAACTTTATTCTACGTTCAATATTTAAAAATAAAAAATCATTTTGTAAAAAGTGGGTCAACCCTCCCTAGTCTCCCCTATATCTGACGGTTTTGAAGCAAGAAAAAATAAACACCCCGTGCATTTTGATCACCAAATTTTCCCAGAAAACAACTAAAGTAACCATTTGACGGGAAATTACGTATTATTCTTTCATTTTACAAAAAAAAAAAAAAAAAAGGGAAAAAAGCTTAGGACTCGTCTTCATACTGAAATTGCACCAAGTTCAGAAATTTTCAATACAAACACCTAATTTTGACATCATATTTGGCTTGTCGTTAAATTTTACTTTAAGACATCAAACGGGAGGTCATTTAGTCAGGCAGTTTAAGAAATATGAAGATTTAAAATTTGAAACTCCTACTGTTAAATTGATTTTTAATCATTGTAAAGCAGATTGCAATGTGGGTAGTTTTTAAGCATAATTCCAGAACTACTTTGCAGAATAAGCTATAATTTTATACTTATTACATATTTGAAGTGTATAGAAATCTATTTTTGTTAAAAAGATTGATAGGTTATAATTCCTAATGTTTGAAAAAATGTATTTTTAAAATTAATTAAAAAAAAATGTAACTTATGAATTTGCCAACAGAAAACTATTTTTAGAAGCTCCAATTTTGATAATATAAAATTACAGCTCATTTCCCCAACTACTTCATGAGTTATGCTTAAAAAGACTATTTGCATCGTAATCTGTTTTGCAACAATTACAAAAGAATTTAATATTAGGAGTTCCAAATTTTAAACCTGCGTAATGCCTAAGCTGTTTAACCGAATGATTTTCCATTTTTCTAAGGTAAAATTTACAGAAAAGCCAAATATGATACCAAAATTAGGTGCTCGTATTGAAAATGCTAAAGTTTGATAAAATTTTAGCATTAAGATTATCCTTAACCTTATTGTTTGTGAACATGCATTGAAAAAGTCATAATCTCCAGTCGAATGGCTATTTTTTTTTTTTCTAAAAATTTGGACATTAAAATATTTCTTTGTTTTTTGCCCAACTGTACCGCCTTACATTACTAAATTTAAAATGTCTGTTGCAAGATAAAGAGGACTAATGACAGATTTTTTTCTGTAAATTTGTTCTGAATAAGTTTTTTCTTTCTTTCTTTTTTTACGAAATGAAGATACAAGAAGTAGTTATATAGATAATATATTATGGTGCTATGTTTTTCATTGTAGTAAATGAATCTGATGTTCATTTTATTGAAGGGATTCAATTAGTTCTACAACTGGTTTAAAAATTGGGACATAATCTGAATCCAAAAACATGTCATTTAAAAAATTTCTCTTTGGCTGATAAGTTTCTACACTAACTGCCATATTTTGTAATAAAAACTGTATCATTTATGCCTTTAAGACTTCATAAATATTTGGGATAAGAGTTTCTCCCTATAGGTCAATTTTAACTTTATTGCTTTCTAAAGGGTTGATGCGATTTATGTGTTCTTTTGTACACGTTAATATATCCCAGCATTCCTACTCATTTCTCTACACGGCTGGGTAATGGGACTAATATAGACCATTTCCCCCCCTTACAAAGTGCTACAATTGATACTATGCGTATGCTATTTCTATTACATTCTATCTCAGCGAGACCGCAAAGAAAATTTTCTTCTGCTCTCGTACTGGTTCGAAGACGGCCTGATTGATGAATAGGGATGTAAAGAATAATGATTTGGGCCGAATAGCCGAATACCGAATATTCAGCCAAATTTTAGGCCGAATACCAACATTTTTTCCAATACAGAAAATAACTTTTGATTATATATACATATATAATTTAAAATTGCAAAATGGGAAAAGAATCAAAAACAAATTTATATTATATTATTAATTTGTTTGAAATTTTTTGATAACTTGATGTCGGGACAAACCCCAAGTAACTGACACCTTAAAGATTCTTTCTTGTTCAAATCACTATTACAAAATTTTAAATCCATTTTATACTTATTTTTCTTTTTGAAAATATAGTAGAGATACATTTAAAAGTTACGGTTGACAAAATTATAAGAAATTATACATTGTATAATCGAAAATTAATTTTTTCATACGTATGGTGAATAACTCCAGTAACTGACACCAGCCCCATTTTGAAATAAACAATGACTGACACGAACTGAACCAGCGTTTGACACTTTACTTGCAAAGATTTAAAAAAAAAAAATATTTCGAGGAATTTATGATTTAAAATACTTTAATCTTTATTATAAAAACAAATCACTTAAACCTTATGTATATATGATATCATACAGAGATGTATGTGTCTGTTTTAAATTATTAGTAATGCAAATATCCCATAACTGGCATTTATGAACACGTAACTGACAAATGGTGCCAGGCCCTGGTAGAACTTAAATTTTAATGGTGTTGACTACAAGATAAATTTAATTTATTATGTTTTATAAAAACAGTTCAAATAATAGTTTTCAACTTTCTTTGATATTACCAATAAATAACTCCTCTGTCAGAGAATGGCGAAATGAAATTACTGGAACCAATAACTGGCATCCCCCATTAAGCTGAATTAAATAACTATAAACTAGAAATCATCGTCCTAATGTATCATAACAGACATCTTCTAACTGATTTCTACAAGTAATAACTTTAAGAAAAAGTTTAGGATGGTTGCGCTACAAATAGATTAAAACAAAAGATCTACCTTAATTTTAGAAATAAGACGGATGCCTCAAAATGGTATTTTTTGTGTTCTCAAAGGTTTCTTCCCATTAAATATGTTTTTGGTCTACTAGTGGTAAATAAATTGACTCCAAAATAAAAATAAGTGTTTAAGTTATCACTAGATGAATTTTCTTTGTAAAATTTTAGAAGAAAATGCTTATTTGAGTTATGCAATTAAAAATGAAAACGACTTCATGAATGTGTCAGAAAGAAAACCGTGTGGATTAGAGAAAAAAAATTGCAAAAAAAAAAAAAAAAAAAATCTTATCCTGAATTTATTTGGCAAGATATCTTGAAATATTCGGCGAGATATCTCAAAATATTCGGTCGCAGGTATTCGGCTGAAGCATTCGGTCAATCGAATATTTGGCAAAAAGGCCGAATGGGTCGAATACCGAATAGAGGCCGAATATTCGTCCCATCTCTACTGAAGAAGAAAGATTTTTGAAACATGTTGCATTATCTTATTTTTTATTGTGTATTTTTAGAAGTGTCTTTCTTTGGTATTATGAGACAAAACGTAAGAAAACCTTATTTTTTTAGATAAAAAAAAATATTAGTAAAAATCTCTATTAAAAACAAACTTTAAAAGTAATTTGATTATTAATAGCTTAAGACTATGCAAATAGCTCCCCCATTTAGGTTTTCCTGGCAATTTTAAAGAATCATTTTATTTTTACCTTTTTCATCTTGGATTCGACTGAACATAGCATGTAAATGGTTACTTCGTTTCATGATCATCACTATATATATTACATGTTAAAAAAAATAAAAAATACTTGACGGTCATCTTAAAATATCAGAATATAATAAAGAGAAACTATATGTAACGCCACTCCATCGGACAACATGCAGGTATTTTTCTTTAATTAAAATGAAAGCTGCTATCATATTTGAAACATTTCCAACCTATGATTTCATTTTTTTTCAAGATTATATTTTACAGCGAAATATGAAAATACCCAATTTTTGGGTATTTATCCTATGCTTGGGTAAATACCGAGGAATAATACCCAAAAATAAATACCTACCAGCTGGATTACCTCACTACTTTTGTTATTAAACATCATGTATCCGGTGTTCTGATGTTACGCATCCTGTGTACCACACAGTGATGCATGCAGAGCTGTCTGTGAACAGGGTGCAATGATTATGTATATACATAAGAAAACCAGTGTTAATTCATTTTGGAATATTTGTGAGCTTTCGTATTTCTGAAATGAACGATTCAATTAGGAACTATATAGAGGCCGTTCGTAATTTCAAATGGAATGACATCACCTGAAATTTCTGTAGAAAAGCAATACAGCACACGAATAATGAAAAAAAAATAAAGACTTCTGTATCTTTTTCGAAAAGTAACTGTTAGGAAATTGCATTTGAAATTTGAAAATCCATATTTTCAAATGGTGTGAAAAGATGCATTGTTCTATTTTTTCTTCTTAAGTTACTGGATAAATGAAATGAAAGAAAATTATTTAATTAAACATATGAATAAAATTGTTAGTTCTCCATTTTCACAAAACAGTTTAGTCTCATTGTACCAGCAACAAATTTTTAATTGACAAATTATTTTTAATATAATAAATTTTAAACAATATGTGATCTAATATTATTTGTTTCGGAAAATGTTAAAATTATTTGTATCATGCAGCAAGTACATTTTTAACTCAATCAACTATGATACACATTCGTTAAATAAAAGTTATTTGCTTATTTAAGTTGAAATGTGTGTAAATGGTACAGTCATTATGAAGTGTAGAAATGGAAATAATTATTTGCACCGATAGGAAATAAAACATTTATTTCTTAGATCAACGTTTGTTTTCAATTACTAATTATTTTACCAAAGTTAATAAATACTAAGAATGAATTTTTTGTATTATGTAGCAATGATAATACAGTTTTCAACTTTATTTTGAGTTCTTCTGCTGGAATAACATCATTTGACAAAAGAAAACACGAAACGTTTTTCGTTGCCACCATTGTCAAATTTTTGTCATTCGATCAAAACAGCTCATACGTAACTCAAAATATAGTTGTTGATTTTGAATAAGTTTTAGATAAAATAATAATACATTAATAAATACCAAATAATATCTTTACATTTAAAAGGCTTTAAATTAGTAGAAATTAAAATGTTTTCAACTGAAATTATTTTTATACATAACACAGGTTATTTTTAATTTACTGAATAAATCAGTACACATGCTCACAAAAGAATGAAATGACTAATAATGTTGTAAAATCATTAGAAGAGAAATATTTCCAACAGAATATCACATTATTAAAAATCTTCTGTTCGAAGTTATATCATACGTGATAGTAGTTAAAAGAGGAATTCACGAGATAAAGTAATACAAAAAATATCTATGATTTCAAACTCCATTTAATCTGAAAGTTTCTCTAGTCAAACAGATAATTTTTAACAATATGCTTCCAAAAGTATGTGAAAAAATGTTTTCTATTGTGAGAAGAAATGGTTTATTTGCTACAAAATCTCCAAAATTTATTGGACTATATCTTAGTACGCATACAGACTCCCATGCTGTTTATTGTTATGATGAAATTTTAACATGAACACAACGAATTGAATTTTGTTCACAGCAAAACAGTCTTATGAACACGTCAGAAACATATGAATGTATCCGACAAGAAATATGTCTTAAAATTTTCTATAAATTTTATATCAGTTAACAACATTTTTCTTTCAATAACAACATATTGCACTAGACAGCAGTCCGAAATCGAGCACTGATGACGTTGTATCAAGTACACATAACAATTTAGTATAATCTAGGACTAGAGTTGTTTCCTAACGTCGGCCAATACGTTTATTTCATTTTAACGACGTTTAGAGAGGTTACATTAGAAACTATGAAGGCAAGATGCAAAATGCATGGATTTTATCCATCATACTAAGGGGAAGGAAATTAGTCGTGTTAGATGCTTCTATGTGAAAAACAGGGATCGAAAATAAACTATGGACAAAAAGATATTTAAAACATTAAAATATGTAAGTCTAGCTGCTTTGGCTTCCAGTAACATTATTTCATTGTTCTTGACGATAATCAGTCTCGTGTAGATTTTTTATTCGTTCACGATTCGTGAAGCAATCTAATTGCATTACCTAATTAGATAAAAAGAGTTCCTTTGGTACTAACTTAAAAATTCGTAAAGTTTCTTTCAAACACTCGCTCATGACTCTGTTACAAGAAAGGATGCTTTACCACTCTGACACTGATATTGTAGGAAGTGAAGAGTCCATTTTCTGGGAGCATGTCTCCAATTGTCCTGGGAAATGTGAAGTAGAAGGCACCGACAATTAAAAACTTCAGCAGGTTCGCATTCATTTCAGATGGGTTTAGTTGTATGTATACATACATATATACATACACATATATTCTTTATAATATTATATATTTACATATATACATATGAATATATATGTACACATATATGTGTGTATTCATCTAAATATTTTTATGAATGCACTTATATGCACTTAGAATTTTCCTTTTCATATATCGTGAAGTAAAACGATTTTGATGCTTCTGTACAGGACCTCTAGGAAGAACCTCTAATGGCAGAGATGATAACTTCTAAAACTTTTGTGGAGTGATCAATAATACTTGAAGTTTTGTTACAGGTAAGAAGAGAACGAAATTTCAGCATTCTCGAAAACCCAAAAGCCAACTTCTGACGGCCGATCAATAAGTAACACTTACGACGGTCTTCCATAACGTTTCAAGTGAGTCATTTAATCCATTCTGTTTGCTTAGGTAGAGATACCTTTCCCTCTTGGAAAAGCCTAAAAAAAATGTTTATACTTTAGTAGGTGGTAATTACAGATTGATAAAACAACTTACATAAATTTATTAATGCTTTGCACTACACTTTTTATCAACTTTTACTTTACACTAGCTAGAAAAAGTGATCGGGAACTTAAAAAAAATTAAAATTATAGAGTAATTCAAAAATATTACAAGAACTTGTAACTAATTTTTCTGTTATAATATATTTTACATATTTTCATCTAAAAAAAGGTCAGTATTTTTTTGAAAATAAAATTCTGTTTTATCCCACTCATTGCTGCAACCTCTTCATCCGTACACTGAAAAAAAAATAGTAGCGTTCTGCGTATATTCGAGGAACGTTTTCACCTTTTGATGTTTGTATAATAACCAAAGAATTTTCAGAAAAATTATAATTTTATTTTCTGGAAAAAATTTCGCAGAACTTCTGGCATTACGCTAGTCAAAGAATACTACTCGGATGTATTGGTGACAATAAGATTGCTAGTACGCGTGTTCTCCACCCCTGCCGTACAAAGCAAGCCATGCGTGATCATACACATTAACAAAAAATTCAGGAAAGTTTCTTAGAAATAGTGGGTAGCAGGGTTGTTCAATATATTCAAGGAATATTTTTTTCGAAATAACAGGGACTTTACTCAGTAATTCTGAAACGCTCCGCAGAAATACCAGTAAGCTTCTTGTGAAACATAAGGAATGTTTCTGTCAATTTCACAGGAAGGTTACAGATTTTTCAGTAGAACGTTCCAGAAATACTCAGCAAATTTTAAGTTAGTTTTAGTAAACGTTTCTTGACTTTCTATATATATATATAGCGCACCTGAAACATACTTCTAGCAACAACAATTTGAGAATGTAAATTCTGGATGTGAAATAAAACATCACGGGAGTACTTTTTTTACATCCAGCCCTAATTGCGTCCAAAGACCCAGGAGAAATATGTATATATGAATAATGCTTTTAGTGTAACCTGGTGGTAATAGAAATTTTTATTAGTAAGTAAAAGCTGGGAAAAATTATTACATCACAAACCATTTCGAAAGCTGTTAAACATTTTAATTTTAAGAAAACTGAACTCGTATTGTGCATACCAGGGGTAGCGAACACATGTGCCAGCGGGTCAATTACCATTACTATTCCTGAATAGTAACTTATTTAATGGCAAAAGTTCTGTAATTTATTAATGTTTCAAAATAGAAATCCAAAATATTTCAGGAATGACTTTAATTATTATAAAAAGGCTAGAAAAGAGCAAACGTTTCTTGAATATACGTGGAATGTTACCATTTGTTTTACACTCAAAAGGTTAAAATTTTTAACTGCTTTTAAAGATGTTTTACGGTGTGATAATTTTACTCTGCTTTATTTACTAATAAAAAAAATTCAACGCCACTAATTTTCACTAAAAGCAATGTTAAAATATATTTTTCGCCTTTATCTTTAAATTCGTACTTGCTTAGTTCTGAAACGTAAGTTTATTATAAAGGATACCTTCCCGTGCAATGATCTCCCATTACATATCAAAGCGCGTGCATTCACGCGGATGTTGGTAGGCCTGTCTTTGGCTTCACTTAAAAATATATATGTGTATATAGGGTTTATTAAGAATAACAGAATATTTGCTGAATACATCTGGAATGTTCCGGTGAAATTTAAGAAATATTTCTGTTGAAAATCAAAACATAGCGTTACAATCATTATAATGTAAATAAGCTTCATGAAAGATGAACAGAAACATTCCTGTTGTTTCGCAGGAAGCTTACTGATATTTCAGTAGAACATATTCAGTAAATTTTCAGTTATTTATAGAAGAAATGTTCCTGGAAAATAATGGGCAACCCAGCTGCTTATTATTTCCAAGGAACGTCCATAGATTTTTTTTTTTTTTTACAGTGTAATGTAAGCTCCGTCTACTTCAACTGCAATATCAAATCCGTGTACTTCCTCTAATATCAACATCACACCATCTGAAAAATTATTTGATTCAGGTGTCAGTTAATGACTGCAAATAGTACAGCGCACATGTAAATCCAGAGCACGGAGAAAAATAGAAACCAATGCAGCAGTTATCACCAAAGAGGATTTCCTTAAGGGGTCTTGTACCTTTTAAACGCGTCGAAAATTAACGAAAAACTTCAAAGTTTGAATTAGTCTATCTTCAAAGCCTTTTTATGTATAAACATGAAATTTTGGATATTCATTAAACAGATTGTGCTTTGTAATATGCTACCATTAGAAATTTATTAACCCTTTACACAATTTGTGTGTTGTTGAAATCAAAATAGCTGTTTTTTTTTACCCCATAAGTCATTGCGCGCATGATATCTTGAGAAAGTATGTATGGATTCGCATGAAATTCGATAAAGATACTAATCATATATGCGTGTTTAAAATGATCTAGTCTTAGGCTAAAATTATTTCATTAACTATATAAAATAAGTATTTTCGTAAAATAAAAATAAAAAATTTGTATTTTTAATGAATAAAAATAGTCATAACTAAAAATATTACCATTGTAAATACTTAAAAGTAGATAATTTTAAACACACATATTTATTTAGTATATTTACCAAATTTCATGACAATCCATACATACTTTCTCAAGATATCATGCGCGCAATGGCTTATGGGGTAAAAAAAAGAGCTATTTTGATTTCAACAATACACAAATTCTGTAAAGGGTTAATAAATTTCTGTTGGTAGTATATTACAAAGCACAATCTGTTTAATCAATATCCAAAATTTTCATGTTTATACATAAAAAGGTTTTGAAGATAGACTATTGAAAAGCTGTTGGATCATTGTAACATCCGTATGTCTGTAACACTCCGCCCAATTCACGCGGTGGATGTTAATTATAACAAATGCAATCATAGTAAAGAATTTTATGTTTGTGAATGCAGTGTGCTGTTTTCAACTGTTAAAATTAGTTCAAGAAGTATATAGGCCATTAAGAGCGTCAACTACTTTAAATGAGAATATAGCTGAAGAGTCAGCAGCATCATCCATGAAGCAAGAAAGAAAACACGGGGATGGGTACAAGATACGGATATAGATATGGGAGTGGAAACGATTGAAGCTAAATAAATTCCACAACCAAAAAAAAAAAAAAAATCTGAAATTTCAACTGCAAAAAATTAGGCATATGTGTAGAGAAGTACTAAGCTGCCAACTTTGAACACATACTCTACATCGGGCATGTTAATGGTATTGAGGATGATATTTTGACTAGCAAATTTTGGAAAAGTCTGTAGTAAATTATCGCTGGCCAAAGAAAAGCGATCTTGCGTCTGTGAAGCGTCTGTGCTTTTGTGTTTTATGGCCAGTCAGACTCTATAGTAAGATTAATTTCAAACTGAGGAAGATTAAATGCAAGCTGCATACCTTAAACACAAAAATGTCTTTTGTAAATAAATGTATTATTTTGGAAATGTATTTGAAGTTCAAACCATTTTAGTAATGTTCTTTAGTTTTGAATCTTTTTCATAACTCTGTTTATATCTGCAAACAATATAAGTACTAAATTTATTCCAAGAATGTTTCATTCAATCCTTTATCAAATATTTAAAAGTTTAAAATGTTGGTATTTGATCACAAATATGATCAGTGATCCCCATACCCCTGACCAATAATCACCTCATTGCCGGGATGATTATTGGTCAGATATTTGACATTTTTTAAGTTTGTTAACATTATATATAATTTTTAAACAATAAAACTACTTAAGATTGTTAGAGATTAGATTCTCTCTCTGTGAGTAGAAAAAAAAAAAAAAAAAAAAAAAAAAAAAAAAAAAAAGAGAGAACCTTTCAATTTAGTTACTGAGTTATATGGATCTTTGTGAAAAGTGACCAATAATCACCTCACTCCGCCCTACTTATTATACGTAGGGATATTTGTTCATTTTTTAAAATTCTATAAAAACACTGCACATCTACTAATAACAACTGGGTGATCCAAAGCGGGCTTCCCGGGTTACAGAATATAGATAAAACCATTTGTTTTTATTGAAAACTCTAATATATTTATTACCTTTCATATATTTTTTTAGACTGTCCACTAACAACACCAAAAATCATTTTTATAGGAAAAACAACAATTATCCATTCAAATAAAGTTTTGAAATTTATTAAAAGCGATACTTTTGTATTTTTTTGCATGCCAGGAGTTAATAGCCGTAGAAATCGTCAAAGAGTTTGCTAGTTAAAGCTGCCTTTTTTATTCTGATAATTTCAAAGGTTTAAGCGCGTAGTTTGATTTAACGTCTGTTAAATTATTGTTTTATTTATATTATTTTAGGATTTTATTTATTTATGGATGATGTTTTAATTTCGTTATGAATATTACGCTGAAACAAATGCTGATCGATCTATATTGTTTTAAGTGCAAACAGGTTCATCTTTCGTAATCGGGCTACACGCGATAGAGATAGATTAAAAATAAAAATAATACGTGGAAATTATGTTAAAAGCCATAGGAAAATAAGTATATTGAGATGCAGATTTTAAACAAATTGCATTTGAAAAAACATTTCTTTTTCCTATTCGACGCTGTAAAAATTTAAACTGTGTGATGTTTAAAAGTAAAAACAGTAAAAGAAAAATTTACTAGCCAGGTGTTGCCGCTATCAGTATGATATCAGTGTTACTCACGAGCATGTTTTTTCTTTATAACATAGATATTTTAAAGAAATGGTTTGAGAAGTTGTAAATGTTTAAAACACCACCATAAATATCGATTAAGTTTATAAATTTTCATAGTCGATATATTTAATGATTGCACAAATATTGCAACATATTTTCAAAAGCCCAGGAAATATACTTTGGAAGACATAATTTTCACTAATTCATAATTTGGGACATAATGGGTTAATTTCTTTTTCTCGAAAATCCAAAGAAGTGCCTCTTATATAAGCAGCCAAAAAAGAGAAATAGAAAATATCGTATAATATTGTCAATATTATAAGTAGATGATTGTTAAATGAGCTACCATTAGATTTTATTGAAAAAAAAATTCCTTTTGATTTTTCTACCGATAGCAGAAGACTTTACTAAAATTGGTTCATAAAGACTTTGGTAGGATTTTTTTTTTAAAATCAAATTAATAATTTTGAAAATCAATATCACTTTATTTCCAAATATGATTAAAACATAAAGATGAAAATTCGGACAATAACAGCAGAACTATATAATATAATAAATTAGCTTTTATATTATATATGCAGAAATCATTATAAATTCTTTTAAAGTTTTTTGCTTACAAGAAGAGGTTCTCAGGTCGAAAAAAGGGAATGCGGTGACCCTTTGTGAATCGATAGAGTATAAATCAATAGATAAACATATGAACGCCATCAAATGCAATAGCCAGGCAGTCTTGAAAAGACAAGTCCCATACTTTGCTTGAGGGGCTGCGTTTTTCTTTTGACAGCGCACTAGACGGAACTTAACTATATTTTTCAGTGCGATTTCGATTCCCGACCGAACTATTATTGGCAGTCAAAATGAGGACAAATTTTTTTCTAACAGCAATTAAAAATATACACATAGTAATTTAAACATGAATAAAAAAAACTTTTTGCTCAGATAGTTTTATATATATTTATTTACAGAAAGAAAACTTTGATTATGAAATTTTGCATTTTTATGGATTTAATGAAAGGTAACTATATATATATCTATATATCTATATATATATATATATATATACAGGGTGCGCCAGGTATTTGAGAACACACATTATAAGTGAAATATCACTCTGTATATCATAGTTAAAAATCTTTTTCTGATAAATGTAAACATGTCAGAACCTAGACTAACTGAGGAAAGGAAGAGGCACGCTGTCATTGGCTCATTGGCTGAAGAAGACGTCGATTTAGAGATTGCCACATTCTTCAAACTAACCCGGTCATTTGTCTTTAATGTAAGGAGAGATCTGAACGCTGCCAGGTTTTATGTGGCAAACGTTTCATGCAGGAAACGACATTGTCAGCAATACGAAATCATCAAGACACCGGAAATCGTCAGTCAAGTCGATAAAAATCATACGAAGTCGATGAGGGCACTCACTAGGGAGATGCAGGTTGAAGAGCCCACAATCTGATGTGTGAATTCATGAGAACCTTTGTTAGAGGTCGTACATGAGGCCTGTCCAACATTTCAGTAAACAGGGGCGCCCCTCACCTAGTTACAAACAATGAAGGGCGCCATTACTCATATGACTTAAATCATGCAACAACATTATCGTACTGTTGTAGTTCGAGTCTGACTATCGCCACCAGTATTTTTGTATAGAAACCGTTGCCCTATTTAAGGGCAGAATTTCTCTGATAAAGATGGCGAACATTCACTATTCGAAAATACTGATAGAAGTTTGCTCCTGTGGTAGTCTTATATGTTACACACGTCTTATATGTTGAACATGTACTTCATTGTGAGGGGGGTGGGAGCCATGCAAAAGTTTTTGTTGGGAAAGAATCCAGAAAGCTTTTAATAACAATTAAAAATATATAAATGGAAACATTATGTACTTAAAAAAAAAAATCTTTCAAATTGATCCTTATCCTTACAAAAATTAAGTTACATACAAAAGTGCGCCAAGAAAACTTTCAAAGAGCGCCATGGTGCCCGGGGGAGCCGCGTTGGACTGCCCTGCCGTACATGATGTGGAGGGTACTGTTCTTGCTCAAGAGAACCAGGCATAACCGCCTGACCAGAGACAAGCGCCTCCTTAACAAGCTGAAACATCAAGAGGAGCCAGGAATGCTCTTGTTTCTTTCCAGTGAGGAAAACTTTGCCCAGGTCAAGAAAGTGAAACGCAAAAATTCGGTGGTGGTGTAAAATCCTCGAAGAGGTTCTTGCAGACATGTGCAGAAAATTTCCAGCCTCACTGATGATTCTGGGGGGTCCTGAGAAGCGAAGACACTCTAATGCCTCACATTTCTTTCTGCAAGGTGCCAGAGTCAACGCCGTGGCTTATACCGAGGTGTTAAAGCACTAAAATACTTCTGTAACACGTGGGAGGCCGTACATTTTTTATCAAGACTCTGCAATATCGCATACAGCCCATACAAACCAAAAATGTATGGATAAAGCATTCATGACGACGTCATCCTGAACTTGTTGGATCCCCAGCCACCCAGGCAAACCGAATGACCTATTACGTATGTGGCGTAGTTGAGAGGGACACCAATAGTCATCCACACAACAATGTTGTGGCTCTCAAGGCAACAGATATGTATGGAGTGGAAAATGTTCCCAACACTCACCTGATCATTACCTGTAGGTGTGACAACCTGTAGAGCGGTTATTGCGACTGGCAATGGTTTCAATTTGTCAATGGTTGAAGATGTCATCCAGTGTGTATGTGGTCACCTATACAGAACATTAAAAAAATGCCCTATCTCTAGTGTATATTCATGTTTGAAAGCAGTCGTTGATTTGTTCTCAAATATCTAACGCACCTTGTACATATATATATATATATATAATATATATATATTGACACTGATCATACTAATATTTCTCAATTTCCAGAAGATTATCCAACTAATTTAGAATTAACGGAAAACCTCCTATCTAACAATACAATTAACTTTTTAGATCTTAAAATTACAATAAAAGAAAACAAAACAATAACTGATCTATATGATAAACGTAAAGAATTTAAATTCAAAGTTAATACATTTACTAATTTTGAATCTTGTCTTCATAATTCTGTATATCGTAATATAACCCTTAATCATTTATATAGAATAACGTGTTTATGTTCTTCTCATCTAATTAACAATAATATTAAAAAACTAATTTATGATGCATTAAATCATGGTTTTCCAAAAAAATTCATATATTCTTTAATACATAATTAGTACTTAAATGATCTTAAAAAGCAAATTAACATATGCGTAATTAAAATTACAAAAAATATATAAAATAAGAAAATAATTATAAATAATTAAAAATGGTAAAATAATAATAAATAAACGGTCAAGTGCGAGTGTTACTCGCGCACAGAGGGTTCCGTACTGTAATATATGAATTAGTAAGCGTAGTATTAAAAAAAGTTTTGCTGAAAGAATACTAAGATTTTGTGAAAACTATACAATGTAGGATTGGGTATACCTGTATATACAGGGTTGTTATAATTAAAGTTCTCCTATTCAGAAGGCTCTAGAGCCGGTTCTATGGCTCCAAACGAAACAAAATTTCACTAGTACGTAGTTGAAGAGATGCGCTCTGCGAAAATCGAAAAAAAAAGTTACATTTTTCGTCAGTATGTGGCGCTGCGCCAATATTTAAGGCGACGTTTGCAGATTCGTTATATCAATTTCAGTCAATCCAGACGAAGCACATAAATTTAAAAGTTTCAACAAACTTTGAGGAACTGCGAATTGTTATAATTAAAGTTCACCTAATCAGACAGCTCTAGAGCCTGACCTATGACTCTAAACAATACAGAAAAATGAATATAATTTCATGTGATGTAATCTGCATCAACAAAAATAAAACATGTCGCTTGGCAACGAGGAAATAACGAAGAATAACATTACGCATGCTCAATGAATCCTCCACCATTTTCAATAACGCATTCCATTCTCAGAATTGTGTTTTCTACAGCATTGCCTACACTTTCCTGTGAGATTGAGCGAATATGAAGTCTAATACTGTCTTTCAGATCAGAGATTGTCTGACATCTGTCTTTAGATACAGATTCTTTCAAAAATACCCACAACCAAAAATCGCATGGTGTTAGATCAGGCGATCGTGGTGGCCAGACTGTTTGAAAATAACGACTTATGATGCGGTCTTCTGTAAAATGGCTTGTTAAGAAAGTCCGTCTTGTATAAACACGATATTTTTAAGGCAGCCTCGCTGTTGCAGCTCGGGAATCAGAAAATTTGACAACATATTGAGATACCTTCTCCCATTTACGGAACATGTAATGGGTCCTGTGGATGGTAGTTCTTCAAAAAAATATAGCCCTATCATAAACGTAGCTGTGAAACCGCACCACACCGTTACTTTAGCTGCATACAGTGGAACTTCTTGGACAACATTAGGATTATCTTTCGCCCAAATTCGACAGTTGTGTGTGTTCACTTGTCCGTTTAAATAAAAATGCGCTTCATCAGTCCATAGAATATTCCAGCGCCAAGAATTGTCCGCATTCATTCGTGCAAGGAACAGTAGTGAAAATGATAGCCGACTTTCGGTATCACCCTGTATTAGTTGTTGCACCCTCTGAATCTTGTATGGATAGTAGCGCAAAATTTGACGCATCATTTTTCTCACAGTGGAAATCGGCATATCGACTTCATTCGCAATAGCTGGCACACTTGCATTACCAAATGATGACTGGCTTGCTAAATCCACGGCAGAAGTAGCAATATTTTCAATGCTAGAAATGTCTACTTTTTTCGTCCTCTGCCAGAAAGAATGTTGAGTTCCTGTTTCCTCGAACTTTTTAATCATTTTGTGAACTCCAGGATCCGACATTGATCCACGTCTAACATCTTTTAGTTTCCAGAATTCTCGAAGAGCTGCAGCTGCGTTGCTGTTATTTTGATAAAATAACTTTACAAGAAGTGATCTTTTCTTTCAAAGTTACCATTCTCCACAAAGCGTAGATTCAAATGCTTTTCAGAATGAATAAACTGTTCCAGTGTCAAAGGAATCACAGACACACTTTATCAGTAAGTTTTAAATCGTCAGGTGGTTAGAAGGGTATTTCAAGTTTTCGAAGTTGCGACGTTACTTTGACGTCGTTCGTCGAAAATTTGAATAAAATGTGATCTTTTTCAAGCGTTGGGTGAAATTTTGTGATTTTGCGTGTTTCATCTGGATTGACCGAAATTGATATAACGAATCTGAAAAAGTTTACTTTTACCAACTGTGAAATAAAATTTCCTGTATTTTGTTTTTTACAAAATAAAGGAATCTGCAAATATTGGCGCAGCGCCACATATTGACAAAAATTTTAACAAAAATTTTTTTTTCGATTTTCGCAGAGCGCATCTCTTCAACTACGTACTAGTGAAATTTTGTTTCGTTGGAGCGATAGAACCGGCTCTAGAGCCTTCTGAATAGGTGAACTTTAATTATAACAACCCTGTACTAGAAAAGTATAAATGGATATACCATGAAAGTTCAAAGAGATATGAAATCTAAATAATATCAAATATAGCTATTCTGTATAACTTTTTTTTCAAATATCTTATCCTAATCAGTTTAAAATGAACTTAATTCGGTGCTAACAATAAAAGTAATGCCTATTTAAATTTCATTTGCCATTTCATAAACCTAAATTCAGCGTAGTAATAATCTTTTCTTTTTACACAGTACCTAAAGCAAAACCCTTGTTCAAAATTTAAACTAACTATTGTGCTAAGCGCACTTCGAAAGGTCGTCGCAAAGTTGAAACGCCGCCTTGGTCCGTGCCGCGTTTTTCCATATAGGTTTTAGTTAACCTTTAAAGACACTGTAGGTGTATTGAGAGATCTATTCAATGCAAAGTAGTTCGAATCCCAGAGTATTTATGTGATTAATTCTCATTAAATTAGTCTGTTTTTAACAATTTGACGTTTCTTGCTTTTATACTGCTACTGGTAATTTCATTACACTAATATATTCTTAAAATGTATTATCTTAGGCTTTATAAGCCGATGGGGCATAGAGTACGCCGTCCATGTCATTATGTACGTCCAAACCGTCACTGTCTTTAAGGGTTGATATCTCGGCTAATTACTGACGATTTTATCCGAAATTCATGATCAACATTGCTTTCATACTTCTGCTACGATAGATGCTTCCAGCGCTGCTCAGCATTTTTGCTGAATGCCCGTAAATCGAAATTTGCGTGTAACGGAAAAATGCGATTTTCTCAAAAATTATGTGACCTAGGGCAATCGCTTATAATTTTCCTGCAAGTTTTAAATTAACGTCTACTACCTCTAATTTTTTTCACAATTTTAGTTTCAGTAGATTCGGAAATATATGAAAGGGAACATATTTTTGCACTACATTTTCGACGATATCTCCTAAAATATAATTCCTAAAATTAAAAAAAATGTATTTTTGAATTCACCTTTACAAAACCTTTCGCAGGATACCACACACGATATGCTAAGAAAAGATTTTATTTTTAAAGTAACTTAATTACCCCCTGTACATTTTTCCTAAATATATTTGTGAATGTTTAATAATCCATAAATACGTGGGTCAATAGTCTTTATTACATCCCCCAATTTGAAATTTCCACGTTTCATAGTTTACGAGTAAAATGGCTGTGACAGACATACAAACAGACAGGCACAGGAGTGATCTTATAATGGTTCCGTTTTTACTTTTTAAGTACTGAGACCCTAAAAATTATTATAGGACGGTTGGTTGGGTAGATGTTAGAGTACGGAGGAATGTGGCCTTGTCTGGATAATACGCAATGGTTAATTAAATAAAAAAAGGGGGGGGGGACATTTGATTTATAACTACGTTGCTAAAACATATTTTATAATGGATGTTGATTCGATACTTTTATATGTATAATGGTGTAGTTATATTTATATATTTCTCAATTCATATTAAATTTATTCATATTCATTAATATTTAATAAATTTAACGATTAACTTGCATTTAAATATTAGCCTACTCAGGACGATATCATATTAATTTCTAATAGTATACTATCTTAAATGAGAATAAAATGTATAATGAGTGTATTTGTTATACCTAACGTTATGACAGTATGGATTTTAATTTCGTTTTTTTTTCTTTTTTTTTTTTTTTTTTTTTTTTTTCTCTATCCTTTTAGGTAGCTTTCATTACAAAAAACTACCTATTGCAGCCGTTCGGAGGAAAGCGATTTCCAAAAAATTTTGGTATATTTTCATCGATCATGACCCACAGAACCGGAAACCACCCTCCGTTCAAATGTTGATATATATATATATATATATATGCATCTGATCTTTGTCACACTTTAACTCTCGTATTTATGAACCGTTTTGAATGTAACTTGATGTATACATAGTACATACCAATGTCTCAGCCCAGTTCGTTGGCCAGCTTCATCCGCCATTTTATTTCAAAATGGCGGATTTAAAAAGAAAATTTAAAATTTGAAATGTGGTACCAAAAAATTGAAAATTGAAAAATATTTTTTTTCATGTGTTTGACTTTGATACAAAGATTCCGGAGCAGTTTTTGTTTCGTCTAAATCTTAAAAAATGGCTGAGTTATAGCACTTTGAATTTCTAGCGTGGCTGACATTTTGAAATGACCTGATTTTGTCACGCGATAACAGGAGTATTTATGAACCGATTTGGATGTACCTTGGTGTATATATAGTACATACCTATATCTCGCCGAGTTCGTTCGCCAGCTTCATCCGCCATCTTGTTTCAAAATGGAGGCCATTTAAAAAAATTTTAAATATTTAAAATTTAAAATGCGGTACCAAAAAATTGGAAAATGAAAAAGATTCTTTTTGTATGTGTTTGACCTTAATACAAAGATTCCGGAATAGTTTTTGTTTCGTCTATATCTAAAAAAATGGCTGAGTTATAGCATTTTGAATTTCTATTGTGGCTGACATTTTGAAAAGGCCTGATTTTTGTCACGCGATACAAGGCATATTTATGAGCCGATTTGGATGTAACTTGGTGTGTACATAGTACATACCAATGTCTTGACCCAGTTCGTTGGCCATCTTCATTTGCCATCTTATTTCAAAATGGCGGCCATTTAAAAAAATTTTTAAATTTAAAATGAGGTATTAGTCATGGCAATAGAGACCGTATAGGGACTCTACCTAGCAAAATTAATGGAAGTTCTCGAAATAGGCTTACTTTATGTTTTTTGGGTCGCTGAATCCGAATGTGTAACTTCCCACCAAACTTTCCCCCGGCAACCCCCTCCCAATTTTTGGTAAATTGCCCCCCAAAAAAGGTTTTTATTAAAAAAATCATTTATTGTTTTAGGGGAAAAGTATCTAGAAATTCAGAAAGTAGACAAAATTTGCAACAAATTAGATATATGACATTATGACTTAGGATGAACGGGAAGGGGGGATCTGCCTCGGAACATGCGCCGCGGTGCTGCGTGGACTAAATTGCGCAATTCCACTTAACTACTCACATGTTTACATTCGCCCTGCCATCTCCCCTCCGAACTTTCTGTATAAGGTTTATTTTAGGTTTTTTGGGTCGTTGAATTCGAATTTTTAACTTACCCCCCCAAATTCCCCCCTCCCCGAAAACCCTCCAAAATAGTTGTTTTTAATTTAAATTTCTTATTGTTTTAGGGAAAAAGCATTACGAAATTCAGAAACTAGACAAAATTTGCAACAAATAGGATATATGAAATTATGACGTAGGATAAACAGGGAGAGGGGGGCTGCCTCGGAACATTCCCCGCGCGCTTTTCTCAAAAACCAAATTTTTTCAAAAAATCAATTTTTTGTGGGATTGCCAGTTGAAATTTTGGTGGGAAGTTACAAATTCGGATTCAGCGACCCAAAAAACATAAAGTGAGTCGAAATCCAGAACTAGTATTAATTTTTCCAGGTAAAATCCCCTATTGCCTGGACTTCATAACTTAGTGCACGTAGTGCCGCAGTGTATGTTCAGAGGCAGCCCTCTCCCTCCCCGTTCATTCTACGTCATCCTATTTGTTGCAAATTTTGTCTAGTTTCTGAATTTCGTAATGCTTTTCCCCTAAAACAATAAGAAATTTAAGTTAAAAACAACTACTTTTTTTTTGGGGGGGGGGGGTCGGAGGCCTAATTTTGGGGGTAAGTTAAAAATTCAGATTCAGCGACCCAAAAAACTTAAAGTGAACCTTATAGAGAAAGTTCGGAGGGGAGATGGGAGGGCGAATGTAAACGTGTGAGTGATTAAGTGGAATTGCGCAACTTTGCCCACGCAGCACCGCGCGCATGTTCCGAGGCAGATCCCCCCTTCCCCTTCATCCTAAGTCATAATGTCATATATCTAATTTTTTGCAAATTTTGTCTACTTTCTGAATTTCTAGATACTTTTTCCCTAAAGCAATAAAAAAATTGATTTTTTTAATAAAAACCTTTTTTGGTGGGCATTTTACCAAAATTTGAGGGGTTGCCGGGGGCAATTTTTCTTGGTGGGAAGTTACAAATTCGGATTCAGCGACCCCAAAAACATAAAGTAAGCCTATTTCCAGAACTTCCATTAATTTGCCAGGTAAAATCCCCTATTGCCTGGACTATATCAAAAAATTGGAAAATGAAAAAGATTTTTTTATGTGTTTAACCTTGATACCGGGTGTCCCAAAAATGACCGACGATTTTAAAATTCAGTAACTTGCAAACGGTGACAGATATTAAAAAAATCCTTGCAGGAGTGTTATGTATGATGTCAGGAGTTTTTTACTGTGATTCTTGATTTTAGTTCGAATTTCAAACAATAGATGGCGCTGACAGCGATTGGCGTTCAGTCGAGGCCGAAACCGACTTCACTCAACATTGATGCGAAGGAATGAGATTAAGGCTATGGAGTGGGTCTCATTTGCCAGTACAATCTTGCTCATAGGGCCGATTCTGAACTCATTCGATATGGAATGCGTTGTTGCCATTGAAACAACAAATTCTTCGATAGTGGATTACAGCGTTCAGAACTGGTTAAACAAGGCTACTTCTATTATTTGCTTTGAGGTACTTTGTTAAAAATATCGTCAAAGATTACCTCTGTTTTTAAAGGCTATCTATTTTCTGACCAATAAGAACGCTCGATAGGTGTTTATGTAGCGTTCTCATTGGTCAGAAAATAGATAGCCTTTAAAAACAGAGGTAATTTTTCACGATATTTTTAACAGTGTAGTTATTTTGAACAACAATATACTGTTAACCATTTTCACGATTATTTTTTAACATTCATAAAAGTCTACTGACGAACTTCCTTAAAAGATCTAAAATTTCTTATAATGTACTGGGTGTTCCAAAAATGACCGAAGATCAATTAAAGAAAAATGGATGGTGATAGAAATATACGGTTTGCTGCAGTATGCTTAGGTAACCAGTAGGACTGTGCGAAATAGGAATTTCTTAAATCAATTTACCATCCATCTAACATCGCGATTTAGCACTAAATCGCGATTTAACAGATTTTATCATTTAGAATGTGGAAACCTATTTTTTGATTTTTAGTAACAAAATACGGACTTTTTGCATCCTCCTCCCCTCCTGTATTATTTAGTATACTTAGCTTTAATTTTTTCAAATACCTTTGAAATGAGGTAATATTTTACATATAAAAAATCTTTGAATGCCCCAAAACACTAAATTAGTGACACATTTGAATACACTTTATAAACTCATTCTTTAAGAAATATTAAAAAAGAAAAGTTTTTTTTTTTGGTCTGATATGTTAGGGCCGTTATAATCTAAATTTCTTAATGGGACGGGGGGGGGGGGGTTCCCCTAGTTTATCCAAATAGCGCCTCATTGCTAATAAGACACATACTCTTTTCTTTTTTACAGACACAAAATTAAAACTTGTTGTGGTTAAAACGAACTAAATTCAACGATTTCAATGATGAATTTAACTGTGTATTTACCATGAGAAAAGTGTAAAAAAAGTGGGAATATGTGAGAAATAAGGTGCACTTTTATTTCTTTTTAACTTTCAGATTATAATAAAATTTGTTTAACATAAATGCTGACATTCGTATAGTGGATGGAGAAGGATTGAATGTGTGAGCCTCAAAGCACATTTTTGAATTTGCCGATTTTTTTTTTCGCGAGTGTTGGCACCCTGTAAGATTAGTAATAAAATAAAATCTTAAAATATATTTCTTTTTAATGATGCCAAAATATCAAAGAAGCAAAAAATCGCAGATCTGCAGGAAAATCTAATGAATGCCCCAACCACCACTCCCCAATTCTGCTGTAAAAATCAAGTTACTTGACTCATTACAGAACTCTTTTTAATAAATTACAAAATAATAATAAATAAAAACTAAAATATTACAATATTACCCAAACATATGAAAATTAATTTTTCATCAAAATAATGCATAAAAATATAAACTAAAAATGAATGGATTTGGATTTTAACCTCAAGACTTTCTTTCTTTTCAGACATAAATAGAGAATAAATTTCAGCAAGATTACAGCACCTAGAATACCTAGAATAGAAATATGCTATCCAAACAGTGCTAAAAATTTGTATCCCTTAAATGTACGATGATACTGCTAAAATTTCAATTGTCGATCGCAGCGACATCTGCAGGATTTTTGTATTACTAGTATTACATTGTATAGACTAGCAATTTCTTGCAGTTGTAGAAAATATCCTGCAGATGTCGCTGCGATCTGCATATTGCAGCAGTATCATTGCACATTTAAGGGATACAATATTTTATCGCTTTTTTAAGTATTACAGGGACAGCCGATTGCCACACTGTATATTCTAGGCGCTATAGCAAGATACTCAATCCACGTGGTTGGCATTGAAATTGGATGTCAAACTCGATGGAAGACTATTTTAATTACAGAATAATAGAAAATAAAGAATATATATTAAAATATTACCCAAACATATGAAAAATTAATTTTTCATTAAAAGAATGCATAAAAATAAAAACTGAAATTCGATGAATTTGGATTTTAAATATGAAATTTTATCCTTGTTTTTCATCCATAAATACTTAATTTCGGAAAAAAAAATCTTATTTAAAAAATAAAGGCTATTTCATGCGGACCACGGCCAAATCGAAATACACGAAACAATGCAGTTCCGAACGTTGTATTCCACTATTGAAGAATTTGTTGTTCCCATGGCAACAAGGCATTCCATTGAAATCATATCGAATGAGTTCAGAATCGGGGTTTAAGAACAAGATAGTACTGGCGAATGGGACCCACTCAATAGCCTTAATCTCCTTCCTTCGCATCAATCACCGCCCCCTGAATACTAGGCCTGAGCGCTGGACCAAAAATGGCGGCTGCCGAAGGCGGATTTATTTCAGCGTGTGTACGGTCCCTTAAATATTCCTACCAATAATTTTTTGAAGTTTTTTCCGCTTCATTTTTCTGAGAATAAACGAGGTAGAGAAATCTTTAGTAGAATACTGGTGTCTACATTTAAGGGACCGTATCTATGCTAAAAAAAAATCCACCTTCGGCAGCCGCCATTTTTGTGTCATTTTTGTGTGAGCGCTCAGGCCCAGTATTCAGGGGGCGGTGGCATCAATGCTGAGTGACGTCAGTTTCGGCCTCGACTGAGTGGCAATCGCTGTCAGCGCCATCTATTGTTTGAAATTCGAACTAAAATCAAGAATCACAGTAAAAAAAAACTCCTGACATCATACATAACCCTCCTGCAAGATTTTTTAAATATCTGTCACCGTTTGCAAGTTATTGAATTTTAAAATCGTCGGTCATTTTTGGGACACCCGGTACAAATATTCCGGAGCGGTTTTTTTTCGTCTATATCTTAAAAAATGGTTGAATTGTAGCACTTTGAATTTCTAGCATGGCTGAGATTTGGAAACGATCTGATATTTGTCACGCGATAACACGCGTATTTATTATCCTATTTCGATGTAAGAAGGCATGTGGATAGTATATAGCAATGTCTCGACCAAGTTCGCTGGCCAGCTTCATCAGCCATGTTGTTTTAAAAGGGCGGCCATTAAATTAAGAAAAAATTATATTTAAAGTGAGGTGCAAAAAATTAAAAAGGTTTCTTTCTTAAGTATTTGGCCTTGATATAAGGATTCCGGAGCATTTTTTGTTTTGACTTTATCGTAAAAAATGGCTCAGATATAGCAGTTTGAATTTCTAATGTCGGTGACATTTTAAAAAATCTGATTTTTTCCCTGCGACAGCAATCGTATATATCAAGCGATCCCGATGTAATTGAGCATGTGCACAGGAATTACTAAGGTCTCGAGCAAGTTCACTGGTTAACCTCTTCCACCATGTTGTCTTAAAATGGCAGGCACTTCAAGATATCGCCGAATTTGGCAACCAAATATAAGTTACTTTAAATAAAAGCAGCTTGGATAAAGCTGACTAATTTCGCGAAATTCTCATTCATAATGATTTAGTATTGATAAAAATTAGTATTGAATCTCCTATAATCGGTTTCCACTAAACTGAGCTTCCTGTGTTTGAATAATATAAGCTGGCTTTTTAAAAATAAGGAATATGAAAGCTACCTCTTCCTCCCGGCACTGGCCGGAAGGACTTTTTAATCTTGTTTCATTTTGAAATTATTGGTGCTCAATGATTTATTTCTCGGTTTTCTGTGTGTGGTAGTTCCAAATTCATATTCATTAGCTAATTTATGGCTAATATGAAAATGAAACTACACATTTTATTTGTGGAACTTAAGGCATTTGGGACCCGATGATTCTGTCTAAGTTCTACAAATTTCCATCATTCCATTTCTGTTATTCAGTTTCGGCAGTTTTGTACTATGTTTTTGGAATCTATGTTAAGTGTGTTGGGGGAGAACTGTATTTGTTAATGTCATTTTATTGATAATTTCACAATTTTTGATGGTGGTAGGTAATGTTTATTTAACGGTTATATATATACATATAAACTTTTTGTACAATTAAACCATTTAAACACATGAAAATTTATCAAATTTGATGCAATAACCAGTTATAGACAAAAGATACAAAAATCCAGATAAATGATGTTGAACTAATAAAAGACGTATGAAATAGGGTCAGGTGGGGGAAAGTGGTCATAAAAACAGGCTTTTCAAACTTTCAGAGGATATAAACATCAGAATTTCTGCGATGTTTTCTAAAATTTTGGGTGTTATTTTACATTACATTACTCTAGAGTACATCCACATCCATTTCAGAAATATTTTTGGGGAATAACACCTTTTTATAGCATATTTTTCCAGGCATGTTTTTATGACCACTTTACCCCAGGGGGTGGGGTAAAGTGAGTAGTGCATGGGGTAAAGTGGACACATTGAAAAAGTGTAATTAAAAAAATAAACTAAAATAAACTAATGAATAAAAAGTGACATTTTATTATTTACAAACATTTTAAACAACCTTTATAATAAGTTATCTGCCATTTTATTTTATTAAAGTGTAAATTTGTAATGTTAAAATTGTTTGTTGTTAAAATTTGGTTCTTCAAGGATTTTGATCACATCTGATTCTGGAAAAGTATAATGATTGCCAAATTTGGATTTTTTTTAACATACTTTAAGAAAAATAATCATGTTTTCCCCAATTGCTTTATTGATTTCTTCATTTCATATCTTAGCAACACTCAAGGTCCTATAGATATGGTGTGAGATGTCATCTTTAGCGATTATAAATGGATTCAGAAGAGAATGTTGACTAGGAATATTTTGTTGTTGTTTTTTTCCTTTTGGAAATTTAAGCAACTTTTAAGTATCCCATTCCCCTTGTTATTTTTGCAGATATAATGCAAGTGTTTTTTCTGTCAATACTACTCTGATCTTGGACTGGACACATTTCCTTTTCCTTTAAAACTATGTCTAACAATTCTATTCACATCTGAAATGAGTGTAGATAATGTTGCCAATGTAGATTATTTTAAATTTTTTTTACATATTTTGCAGTCTGCTTTCTTGATACTGTTTCTTTAAAATTCCTTTCCAGGCTTTTTTTAATGGGGGAAAATACACCTAAATCTAATGGTTGTAGACTATGACTAGTATGAGGTAGCAGGCAGAGTATTATAATATGATTGTCGATAGCTATTTTTCACAGCATCATAATTCATTTATGTCCATCACAATCATAAATAAAAGGGCAGGCTTTTGTAAGCTTTCGGTGTAGGGGAGACCGGGGGAATGGCGACACCTTAAGGGAATTTAAATTTTTTCACCTCGAAAAAATGTTTATTTTTTAATAGTAAAAATTCTAAAGCTGAATCATGATCTTTAGTATCTGTATAAATTTAACCGTAATCATAACTGTAAAGTAAGCATACATAAAAAAATATTTTTTAAACCTCTGCACAGTGGCGGGATTACCCAGGGCACTGGGGTAATTCCGCCACTGTACCGGGGTAATGCCGCCAATCCTTAATGACCTAGTACATGCATCAAATGGATACTAGGGAACACACAACTTACTGAAAATAGTTAGAAAGCAATGTAATTGAGCAAAATAATGGTTAAGCTTACAATTTACTTCATATTGCAAAAGTCACTCTGCTGAATCGGCTCCACAACATTAAAATGAGGCCATTTCTCACCCGATTTGCATGGTGGCGGCATTACCCCGAGAGGACAATATGGCGGAAACCCTCAAGCAAAGCCGAAACAAGAACCGAACTTGTTCAACACATTACATCAAAATGTCGGCGAATGCATATAGTTTACGGGTCATATTATCTTAAATACCTAATGTTACAATAAAAGGTGCTTATCTCTACTCATTTGAAGCTCCAAAATAACAAGCAACTAGATGAAAACTACATTTTTCACTAGAACAAAAGAACGACGTACAGCAAAGTCACTCTCACTTTAGGAACTGTTTATATTGTTGGCCGCTATAGTGCAGGCACATTCACTATCTCAAACTGCCCTTAGTTTTTAAACTAGGTGGGGTGGCGGCATAACCCGGTTTGGCGGCATTCCCCCGGTCTCCCCTACTATCTACTTAAAAAAATGATCCATCCAAGATTCAAGTACAGAATCCTGCATCTATCCAGATTCCATGATTCATACAATGCTCCTGCACGACCACCCTTTATCCATAATTCATATATACTCACTCATAAACGGCGAATGGAAGAATGTAATAGCCACTAGCTGATATACCAAAAGGAACACTAAACATTATCTTTCCTTTGGTTTCTGAATTTTATATAAAGCATTGCATTGCGTACAATTTTTTAAACTGAACTATTTTGGCTATCCATATCCATTCCAGCCTCATCAACATTAAAAATTCTTTCAGGATTTTCTTGTGGACTATTTTCTTATATAATACAAGTATGGGTATTAGAAAAAGTAGTTAATGTGTTGGTTGATAAATTAGTTGATGTAACCTTTGCAAGCAATTCGGATTTACACTTAGTTAATTCATTCACTATTCTCACTCTAAATTAAAATGTCTGAAATTCAGACACTTAAGTGTCTGAAATGGAGTGTTCAATTTTCAGACATTTTAAAATGTCTGAATTTTTTCAGACACTTTTTGCGTCTGAATTTCAGACACTTCAAACGTCTGAATCGCATCCATTTTTTTGTAAGCATCATACGTAGCCATGTTTGACCACGTTGAATCCTGGAAAAATATTTGGCTGTGGTCCTACCCCCCCCCCCCCCCAATACAGCCTGATTTTTTTGGTGCTCTCAGTTTTGGTATACAATTTTCGTTACGTTGATAATTTAAATCTTTTACGACATTGTACTGATTATAATCAATATCTTGAACTTCAGGAGTAGAACAAGATTAAAAAACAAAAAATATTTATCTAAATATTAGATTTTTTAAAATTTATTTTGTTTTTAACCTTATTTTACTTTAAAAGTTCAAAATATTGATTATAATCAGTACAATTTCGAAACAGATTTAAAATATAAGCTTTACAAATATTGCACATCAAATTTGGGGGCACTACAGTCGTAGGGGGACGGGGCACTTCCCAGTTTGCCCTTCCTTTAATCAAGAAGTACTTTTGCAAAAAACGCAACCCTGCATTATAGTTGTCTAAATTGAGATGTCCGGTATTCGGGAGTATCCGTTGTGGAGGTTAATGGACATTCTCGAATAGCGAACACCTCTATTTAACGAATACTTTTTTAATCAGCAGACATACATATTTGTATATTTTTACCTCAAAAAAGTAGACATCTCCAATTATCGGACAAATTCCGCCGTCCCGAAGTGTTCGCTATTAAGGGCTTTTAAGGTACATAGATAAATATATATATATATTTTATAATCTTGTCCTACTCTAAAAGTTCAAAATATTTATTATACTCGGTTGAATGTGGAAAAAGATTTAAAATATCCGAAAATTGCAAAAATCCCCCCCCCCCAAAAAAAAATATGAAAATATAAAAAAATATATTGCCACATAGGCAATTTTACATATACATCACTTGATAATCACAATAGCCATTTAACTATGAATAATGAAAATAAATAAATAAATATTCTACTTTAATAACATTGGGGAAAAAATGACTTTGGTATTTTGTTAAATATATTTACGTTTTTAAACTTGTCCTACTCTAAAAGTTCAAAACTTTCATTATAATCAGTGCAAGATTTAAGATATCAGCTTTACAAAAATTCATGCAAAATCCCCCCCTCCCCCCCCCCAAAAAAAAATGAAAATACTTATTTAAAAATTATGTTTTTAAAAAATTTATATTTCCACATGGGCAAGTTTTTATGTACATCAGAGGGTACTCACAAAAGCTATTCAACTATCAATAAAAACAAATAAGTACATATTCTATATTAAAAACATGAGGAAAAAATAACTTATGATTTCCAAACTTCTTTCGTCTTAAATATATACAGTAACATCTGTCATTTTTGTATTTTTCGTATAAGTGCATATAAATAAAGTTACCACAATTTTAAATACGAAATCTAGTTAGAGGTTTTTACTTTTTCCCATTATAAATTTCAAATTACTTTTTTATTAAAAATAATAAAAAAATCAGTATTAGAGTTGATTGCAAATCAAATACATATGTATATTTTTACAGGCAGCTTCATATGATAGACCAGTCTCATTTACTTTATCTTTTTTTAATCTGCGGTTTTATGCCAGGAAGTAAGAAAGCATTAGGTCATCTTTCAAAGTTTTTTTTTTCTTTACTTCCTTGTGGCCGTCATTTACTGCGAGATAAAAATTATCCATTGAAACTAAGAACTGACATTGAATATATAATTCGTAATAAAAAAGAACGTCATAAGTTTAAAAATATATACTTCTAGAATTAGTGGGTTTTTTTGCGAACAGATTCAAAACTAATTAAATTTCATGCAGGATTTTGTTTAGTACAATAAATAAAATCATAAAATACACTAATTTTACTACTATAAAGAAACTTACTTGAGTTGCTGCAAGAGGTAAGAAATATTCCTCGATTTGAAATTTTAAAAACTACCACAACCACAGTAAGGGAGAAAGACTTTCATCAGTTTAAAAGGTAATCCCATAATACATCCGACTAGCCATATTTAAAGAATGAGATGTTTCATCCTAAAAACAGGACCCGCCAGACAAAAGTTTCTTTTTTTTTGCCAGCTTCGATAGGACGAAGATGAATAACACAATATTATTGATATAAATTGATACGAGTTAACACTAAGCCCATTGCACACGCTTTGTAGAATTTCCGGGTGTAATCTTCAACCGTCGTCTACTTCTGTTCTGTGTCTATCCCGCCCTTGTATCGACTACAGCTTCTAAGAGACATTTGATATCGAGCACACACGTCAGATGTATGTATTCAATAAATAAATAATCCAAGTTAATACGAATTAAAATCACAGTACTTCACATTTCGCAAAAAACGAATTAAAATACACGCGTACATAAAAACAAACTTTGTTTGAATTACAACGTATACCACTTCGAACGAAGACATCTAAAACGCATGCGCAACTGGGAGTGCTAGTGCCCCCTGGTGGTTATTGCGTCGGAAGAATCAAAACATCTTAAATTAAGACACGTTTAAAGCAATGAAGTGTCTTAAAATAAGACGTTTGCGGATATTTTAGACATTATTTTCAGTTCATTTACACCATGGTCATAGTAAGACGCTTATGTATCTTAAATTAAGACATCTATAGTGTCTTAATTTTCAGATTAAGACACTTAAGTGTCTAAAATTCTTTTTCAGTCACATATGTGTCTAAATTTAAGACGCTTCTATTTGCAGTGCTGAACCTATTAAAAATTAAACCTAACCTTTTTTAACCCCCATATTATAAACTATTATTAAATAATAACTATTTGCAGTTAGTTTTTAATAGTTATTAGTATTTAATAAACTGGCATTGTATATAATGAATAATTTTACCCAGATCAAATATCTATAAGTTAAGCCTAACCCTATGACCACTTTACCCCATGTAACTAAAACTATTATGAAATAAAATCTGTGATAAATATAACTTAGCTATAAATCAAAATATGTTCTTGAGATATGTGAAAAGCTTTCTGAACTGCCAATTTAACAAAATTTGGGATAAACAAAATGCAGCAGAAAAGTTAATTAAAGAGTTAAAAGAACAAGGTGTAACAAAGACAGACAAAATGAGTGCTCAGTGGCTCAAACATGTTACTAAAAATGTTTTTTTGAGTGAGAAACTTTGATCAATACTTAATAAATCTAAAATTAAAAAAAATTATTCAAATTTCTATATTAGTCAGGATTTTAGCCCTTTTTATGAATTATGACCACTTTACCCCGCCTGACCACTTTACCCCACCTGACCCTAACAAATGAAAGATCAATTGGATGGATGTGGAAGGAAGCTTATAGTGTATTTCACTTCATCTGGGGTATATACACACACACACACACACACGTGTGTGTGTGTGTGTGTATAACCATTGGATAAAAATTACCGACCACCAACAAAAACTGTAAAATTATGAATAAAATGAGATTAAAAAATTGACAAAAATACAGTTCCCCCCAACACACTTAACATAGATTCCAAGAGCATAGTAAAAAACAGCAAAAATTGAATAACAGAAATGGAATAATGGAAATTTGCAGAACTTAGACAGAATCGTCAGGTCTCAAATGCCTAAAGTTCCACAAATGAAATGTGTGGTTTCATCTTCATATTAGCCATAAAATAGCTAAAGAATATGAATTTGGGACAACCACACACATAAAACAGAGAAATAAACTATTGAACATCAATTAAGTTAAAAATAAAACAAGATTAAAAAGGATAGAGGAAAAAACAAATTACCAAATTGAAATCCATACTGTCTTAACATGAGGCAAAACATAATACTATTATTAGAGATTACAGCACATGTTGCCAAAAAAGTTTTTTATATGATGGTGGACCAAGGATCAACAATATACAGCATAGCCAAGCACACTCCCATTATATATAATCAGCGCCCTCTATAGATAATTTAGAATTGAACTGCCCCATGTATTCAAATGAATCAGTGTGGTGCTGCCATCTATTGACTTATTAATAAATAAGAACTATTATATAATAAAAACTATTTATAACTATTAAGGGATTAAGTTTTAAAGAAAATACTGTTTAGAGACAGAGATATGATAATTAAATAATAATTAAAAATATGTTAATAAATAGATGTGTATGTAATTTGTATTTATTCATTCGAAAAAATGTTCTTTTATTTACAATTATTTAGAGTTTTTACACGAATAAACTTCCAATTTTTCTCAGAAAAACGGATTAAAATACGATATATAATGTTGAAATATGTTATTTTAATTTAACTTTTTCCCATTACCTTAATAATATTAAAATTTTATGATTTTAAAAAATTAATTCTGTAAGCATTTCCTTTTTTTAAATATTGGAATCTTATTTTTACATTGAAAATAATTGCTTTAAAATATTTTAATTAGCAATTAGAATAATTGGTTTGTTGGAAAAATAAAATAAAATTAGCATACTTAAATTTTATGTTTACTATTTATATCCATTTTGCTGATAAAAATTGCACTTTATCCATGTAAAAAACTGCAAAAAATGTATATAAAACAAAAATTTTGTCGACTGAACAAATACGAACTTTGTACATGTTTTTTCTTCTCTAATTTTCGAATTCATGAAAATCCAATATTTCATAATTTAAAGTTTCTGCAAATAAATAAATAAATAAAGATATGCCTCAAAACATATTTTTATTTATATTTGTCTCACATTTAAATAATTATTATATATTTTCAATTGTGGTTTGAAAATAATTTATTATTATTCGGTTTGGCAGCTATAATTTGGCCGGTAATTGAATTCCCACCGAAAAAAAAAAACTCGAAAATTCTAAAATCTGGTGCGATAAGAGCCGAGATCCACTCCCAAAGAAGATCAATTTATCCGATTATATAAGTAAGCGTAATTGATGCGTCAGCTTTGGGGGTTGTTTTACAAGATACCGTGGCAATTGCACTTTATGACTTTCATATGCTTATCTATTGACGGATGATTATCTATTTTTTTCTATAAATACACAAAGGCTCGCCACATTCTCTGTTTCCGATCCCGGGATTTCCCTTGTTTTTTGCTAATTTTGGAATTTTAAAGCCTCCGATTATCTTTGTGGGCCACTGTATATAAATACGTATTATCTGTAGAGTGGAAAGATAAAAGTGGGTTATAAAATTTACACTTAAACTAATAAAATCTAATCTTGGACTATTCCGTGGTTTGAATATAGGTAATAAGATATTTACATACTAGAAAATAATTTATAAATGTATAATTTCATCTATTTTGTTAGAGATAGTTTTTATATTTTAAAGGTTGATGAATTTTTCAAAAACTCGTTGCCAATTCCATTATTTCATAATATTTAAATTGTGCTTTAACAAGTTTATTAATTTTCGGTATGTGATTAATAAAGAATAACACAGTGAGAGAAGGATATTTTAAAAATATGTAATAATATATACATATATATATATGTTCTTCTTCAATAATTATCTCTAAAAATACTATAATTAAACAGCTAAATAACCTTCATAATAAATATTTAATTAATTACAATTGGAAATTAGTTCCTAAATATATCTTTGCAATAAAAAAGAAAAAGCTTGCACAACATTTAAATATTGTATTAAAAATTGGTAAAAATATCTCGATACATTTCTCAGATATATTTTTTGATCTTATTATGACAAGAGTCAATCAATTCAGCATTAATTTACAAAAAAAAAACCCCTAAACTTAAAAATACAAATACACAAACGTTAATTTATACAAATCAAATATTAAATAAAATTAATATTAATTCGATTATAAATGACAAAAAATGTCAATTTCCAATTCATAATATTCAAATATCTAGAACATTTAAATATCCAATTCCATTAGGTAGAAATATTTTTAATTATAATTCTTTTTCAAAAAATACATCTGCTATAAGTACTTTCCCTTGTAATTGCAACGACCCCTCGCTACAGCAATACATTGATAAAGATCATGGTCATATAATCACTGGTAAACTTAATATAGTTAATGATTTTACATTAAGAAAATTAATGGGATATGGCACTAAATATAGACTTCCATCAAAACATAATATAAATTCAATTATAAAGTAATTTACGTTTGATATTGATTTCTTTATATATAAAATTTCTATTTATTACAATAAACCTATTGCATATTTTAATCAATGGAAAATATTGGTAATTGAAAGTTAACTGATGCTCTTTGGGCAAATGTACCTAATCTTGTTAAAGTCAATACCAAACACATTTTCCAACAAGTTAAAAATATTCAAAAAGACTATGTAATCACATATATCGACAAATCCCCTAATAATTATGCAATCATATGCAAATCTTATTATCACCATCTGCTTACGTCTTGCATTTCATCAAATAAGTCTTTCCAAAAAACTAATGATGATATTATTGTTAACAATCGTAAAATTATTGCTTATTATAAAGTACTAAATTTTATTCCTACTAACTTTAACTATCCCTATTTAGTACTCATTCCTAAATTTCATAAGACACCACTTAAATTCAGAACTGTTACAATTGGATGTAATACATATAATAATTATGCTAACAATATTTTATAAAAAAAATTCTGACTCAATTTTATAATCTAACAACAGAAACAGATAATAAACATTGTATAAAAAATAGTTATCAATTGGTTAATGTACTTAAAGACATTAAATGTGTAAAAAATATACGTACATATGATTTCAAAGATCTATTTAATAATATAAATCTTAAAGATCTGCATAATATAATTATCACACTTTTTAAAACATATAAAAATAAATTACCTCTTCCTATATACATGGATATAAAATATTTTCGCACTTTAACTAATTTTATAATATACAATAACTATATCTTACAAGATAATATTATTTATCTACAAATAGAATGAATCCCACAAGGTGGATCTACATCCAGTTTGATGTTTGATTTGTATTTATATCAATATAAACGTATTTTTAGTAATGATGATATAACAATGTATCGCTATATTGATGACATTATTTTAATTGACACTAAGCAATCAAATTTTGCTCAATTTTCAGTTGATTATCCAACAAATTTAGATTTGACAGTAAACCTTTTAACAAATAATACTATTAACTTTTTAGATCTAAAAATCATAGTAGCACAAAACAAAACAATTACTGATCTTTATGACAAACGTAAAGACTTTCAATTCAAAGTTAATACATTTACTCATTTTAAATCCTGTCTACATATTTCAGTTTACCGTAATATACTTATTAATCATTTGTATAGAATCAAAAGTTTATGTTCATCACATCTTATAAATAAAAACATTAAATAATTAAGTTTTGATGCTTTAAATCATGGTTTTCCTAAGAAATTCATATATTCCTTAATCTACAATTAATTTATTATCTAAACAATGTATAGTAGGGTGATTTCTTGTATGTTACTATTCACATTTTGCGTATAAAATAAAAATATATAAAAAAATTGCAAAAAACTAAAAATAAACAAAAAAATTAAAAATACAATATATATATAAAATTTTTAAATAGGTTGGCTGGGTGGGTAGATGTTAAATTAAGGAGGAGGGTGGAGTTGTCTGGATAATTTATACGCAAATGTTGATTTAATATAAATTTATCAAAAAAAAAACTAGCAGGAATTATACGTTGAATATACGTGTTTCCATGTTTATTTTGGTCCTTGTAAGGTTGCTGTCCTTTGTAATGGATAAAAATATTTAAATTAAATTAATTTACATCACTTTAATTTACTTTTATTGATTTATTTCAATATATTTTGCTTCGTAATGATATACGTTTATACAGCTTATGATATATGTATTTATAAGTTTGTAGAAATGTTGTAATCTGTTGGTATATTACCTCCTACCAAATCAGCAATGATACATTAATTTTATTAAGTGATTAATATAAACAAAATTTTATATTATTAATAAAGTTACTTATTCGAAATTATTATTTATTTGCTTAATTTTAATGTAAATAATAAAAAATAAAAATAATTATAACCAATCATTATCAATATTCTGATTTGCTGCTTTAGAATGATATAGTTGTGCCGTCTAAAAGTGATATTATAGGTTAAAATATTAGCAATTCTAAAAAATGCAATTTTTCTACCGTTATATTCGGTAATCTACAATAGATGGCAGCACTAAACATTATAACATATGATTTTAGTCCTTAACTTAGTCATATATAGACTATATTAATTTTAATTTCATGTAGTACAGCTAGATGGCAGCATTAAATAATTATTTATTTTGTTCTAATATAATAAGGTTGCCATGGACTATTATATTAGATATTGTCTCTTAATTATTAATTGTTTAATTTTAAACAAATCCTTCTTATTGTTTTTTCAGTATTAATTTATTCCAGGATCATTATAACAGCACGTAATAATAATTATTATAAGGGCTATATGTTAATTTTAATTGTTATATTTTAAGCTTGTGAATATTTCCTGCGGCAACCGTGGGATATGCTTTTAACTGTGCAAGTTATAAGGGCGGGATTTCTGCTATGCCAAAATCCGTTAAATGTTTGTGTCATGGTCAATATGTCATGGCTGTTCTCTCGCTGGGTATGTCTTTGGTATAATTAGTTTAATTTTTTAATGTTGTTCATTGTTGCGGAAATCACATCGATTAATAATTTTTTTTTAAATTCAATTTACTTTACATGGTGGTTTTATAATTTCTGCTGATTAGTCGATTGGGTACATAATGGAATTCAATTTTTGCTTATTGATGGATTCCATTACAGAAATCGACTATGTTTTTTTGCTTATAAATGTATTTTATGTACCCTTGAAAAAGTGAAATACTTTATAAGCTTCCGGCATCATTCATCCATTTGATCTATTGCATTTTTATGATACGGCTTTTTATGGTTCAACATTATTTAGCTGGATATTGTATCTTTTGTATCTTTTGTCTTTAATAGGATTTCATCAAAATTTGGAGGTTTTTTCATATGTTATATATGGATTTATCGCTCGCAATGTGCTAGTGAATTAGTGGAATTTAGCATGATTCCGTATTACTAGTTACAGGTTCCATCTTTATTTTGTATAATGTCAGTGTTATGAATTGTAGCTAATTTATTATTTTAATTTTAGTAATTGGAAATCGATGATGATTTGTAATTATATAATGGTTATATATATATATATATAATTACCATCTAATATAGATATTGCATATTTTAAATCTTTAACTAACTTCATTATCTATAATAATTATATATTGCAAGATAATACTTTATATTTACAGCATGTCGGTATACCACAAGGCGGTTGTTCTTCCAGTTTACTCTCAGACTTATACTTATCTCATTATGAACGTAATTTTACTAATAATAATCTACATTTATATCGTCATATTGATGACATCATTTTAATTGATACTGATCAATCTGCAATTACTCGATTTCCAGTTGATTATCCCACTAATTTGGAATTAACGGAAAACCTTTAATCTAACAATACAATTAACTTCTTAGATCTTAAAATTACAATAAAAGACAATAAAATAATCACAGATTTATATGACAAACGTAAAGAATTTAAATTCACAGTTAATACATTTACAAATTTTAAATCTTGTCTACATCATTCTGTATTTCGTAATATAATACTTAATCATTTATATAGAATAAAATGTTTATGTTCTTCTCCTCTAATTAACAATAATATTAAAAAACTAATTTATGATGCATTAAATCATGGTTTTCCGAAAAAATTCATATATTCATTAATATACAATTAGTACTTTTCTTACATGATCTATAAAAACAAATTAACACATGCGTAAACAAAATTACAAAAAAATTATAAAATAAAAAAATATCTATAAAAAATTAAAAATTGTAAAATAATATAAAAAAATATTATAGGTTGGTTGGGTGGGTAGATGTTAGAGTACGGAGGAGGGTGGTGTTGTCTGGATAATACGCAATGGTTAATTATTTATAAAAAAAAAGGGGGGAGGGCTCTTGTATTATAACTATATTTTTGTTACGTATTTTATATGGATGTTGATTTGATATTTTATATGTAATTGGAGAATTTCATTAATATTATAATTAGCTTAATTATTGATTAATCTAATTTACAATTATTTGTTATTAAATTTTAATTTACTAAGGACAATATCATATTAATTACTAATAGTATGCCATTCTTATAGTGAATAATATACATATAAGTATGTTTAATATAAATATAGTTATACTGTATGCATTAAAATTGGGTAATTATTTTTATTATTATTACTCTATTCTTTTTAATATTTATTATCGGTTTAATGTTTTTGAATGTCCCACATTCATACTTTATGGTTTTTTTATGGATGTCTGAAAATAATCCACACTGTATATTTGTGCTTTTTAAGTAATGGGAATTTAAGTATCATTTAACCTTCTATATACTTCCACGTGTTTTTTATTTCCTGTTCATTTTATAAATATCTTATGTATAATTCATTAAAAAATAATTTTTATATTATTTTTAATAATTATTTATATTAATTATTACTGAATTTATTTTGTTTTATAGCATATAGCTATATGCTATATATTATCAATGTTCTAGAATTATTTAAATTCTTAGTTTAGTTTAAATAAGTTAGCTAATAGAATATATTGTATGCTTTTAAATTTTATTAACAATAGTTTTTAAATACATTGTGTGGTTTATATTAGGTTTATAATTCTCTATATATATGTTTGGTTTTGCTGTTTAAACAGTTATTTACATTCAAATGCTTACAAATATTTATCTTGCGATAGATGTTTAATATAAGTAATAATAGATGGCAGCACCAAATTTGTCTCTTTAAGATAGCTCTAATTTTTAATTTTTCTAGCTCCATTTCAGTTATAATTTATACACCAGGGGGTATTTTTAGCTAAATTTTGACGATATTGTTAAACTGTTATTAATTAATTTAATAGTGCATTTTAAATAATGTAATTAATATCTATTTATTTTATATTAGATTAAATGTGTTTAACAAGGTATTTCAAATTTTATTTCAAAATGTATTAACTGCATCCTTTGGTATCATTTACTGTGATTTCTTAACTGTTTTATTCACCTTAATCTTTTTGATATACTGGTAGACATGTGCGCATGGATTTTTGTAAAATACTGAAATATTAATCGGTATGGTGTTTATTATTTATATTTTATATCCTATAAATATTTAAATACGTTTTATTGAGTCTTCCATTTCATATTATTTGTTTCTATTCTGCTTTCATTTTTAATCAATTCACTTGATTTTAATGGTTGTTCGGGCACAGGGGAAAATAATTTTTAGCTTTAGCTTATTTTTCCCACAGAAAACAACCATTTTGCTTATATCATTGAATTCTGTACCCTTGATAACGTAATTCAATGTATAAGCTTTTCAATTTTTGTCGGTGTCCACTTTTTTCTTCCATAATAATTCTTATAATATTTTTTTTTTTAATACTTACAGCTTTAATTCATAATAATTGACGGTGGTAGGTTATGTTTAATTAATGGTTATATATATATATATATATATAAAGATACGATAAAGATGCTGTAATGTAACTATATTCTGATTCCTTTTTGAAGAAATACTTTTCCTTTTTTAAGTTCAAGTATAAGTGTTATGCATATTTTTAGAATGAATTATTTCTGTGCGCTAAAATAGGATTGAATTTGTAGCTTGCCGTTTGGCAACAACCGCAGTAACACAATTAATTTGCCTTATTACATTCCACCAATTAGAAGAGTGATTTCACCACTTAACCTCGCATTCATATTTAAAAGAGAAATTTCAATGGTTTTCATAAAATGTAAACATATTAAAACGATTCCGTTTAATTATGCACTAATCGCGTAAGAGCACAACAAAGTATATGAAGAAATAATATTAAGTAATCTGTGTAAATAAAATGACAGTGAATAATCTTTCATAGTAAGCAATATTGAAAACGAAATGTTTCCGATGAAGATAATGAAGTCATTCGGAAAATAAAAGATGAATTTTCATCCATGAATTGAAATATTTTACTATAACTGTGTCAGTGATGACGTCATATTCCTGATCCTTATTTCTACACATACATAGACCGCACTCTTGCAATTTGTTTAAAGATCCTTGGTATACATAAAATATAATACTTTTGAAAATTATCCAATTGATTAAAATGAATATTTAATGAAACTCAGGAATTAAAAAAAACAAAAAAAAATAACTAGGGGGCAGAGCCCCTAGTTATTTAATAATTCAGTAATGAAAAATTCAGTGATAGAAAGGGATCGTCGTTGTAGAATAGTACAAGAACACTTTACAATTACGTGGAAAACGCCGGTTTTATCCCCAGGAATAAACCTTTTTTGGGGAGGGATGGGAGGGGGGGGAGGGTATTTTGAAAATTCCAGGGAGTTTTGAAAAAGTTTTAAGCATGGAAATATTAAAGCTTAATTTTTTTAAAGTGATCTTTATTCTGGTATGGATCTCTAATGAAGTATTGCACGTTTACTTAGGCGAAAAGAAAAAGACATTTGAGAACACTTTAATTAAAATGAAGTAAAGTGAAACCCCCAGTTATTGACACCTAACCAGAAACTGTCACTTCAGCAAAAATCTAACTCAAATAAACTTTTTCTTGTAAAATTCTGCAAAGTAATGTCATCTAGTGGTAACTCAGACACTTTCTTTTTTTAAATTTTGGAGTCAATTTGTTCGCCACTAGTGGGCCAAGAACACATACAATAAGGAAAAAACGTTTGAGAACAAAAAAAAATTCCATTCTGAGGCATCCATCTTATTGTTAAAATTAAGGTAGTGTTTTTTTAGAAAAGTCTATTGGTAATGAAACCATTCTAAACTTTTTCTTAAAGTTATATTTGCAGAAAATAGTTAAAAGATGCCTATGATACATTAAGACCATTATTTCTAGTTTCTAAGTTATTTAATTTAGCATAATGTGGGGTGCCAGTTATTGATTCCAGTAATTTAACTTCACCATTCTCCGACAGAAGTGTTAATTATTGGTAATATTAAAGAAAGTTGAAATCTATTACTTGAACTGTAACATAATAATAAATTAAATTTATATTGTAGTCAACACCAGTAAAATTTAAGTTGTTCTTCCAGAACCTGGCATCATTTGTCAGTTACTGGTTAATAAATGTCAATTATTGGATATCTGCATTACTAATAATTTAAAACATGAAAAAAGGGTCACATGCATCTGTAGTATATGCCCCAAAGCAGAATACTTTGCAATGTTCTGCAACGGAATTTCAGATGATCAAAAATGTTCTGCAAGCGCAATGGGGAAAAAAAGGGTGAGGGGGGGGGGTGTTTATATACATATGTAAGGATGTAATATCATCTTTTATAAAAATGCTAAAGATGTGTTTCGTAAAACACTGTCAAACAAAAGAAACATATTCTGGAGGCAAGATTTATTTCTAGAACCATGGCATTGACACACACTGTAAAAAAAAATTTGTAAAGTTACTAAAGTTTTTCTAGGAAACTGGGATTCCAGGAACTTTTTATGTAACGGCAACAACAAAAATTCCTGTAACAGAAGCTGTTACAGGAATTTTTCTTGTTGCCGTTACATAAAAAGTTCCTGGAATCCCAGTTTCCTAGAAAAACTTTAGTAACTTCACAGATTTTTTTTTACAGTGCAGAAGTTACTGACTTTGGAAGTGAGATATTTAGACATATTACTTTTATGAAGAAAATGTCTTTGGAAATTTGGTCATACATAGTTATAAGGCCAGCTTTCACAAGTTTCCTAACAGATTTATGTCCAGATGGAGGCCCATTCGTATAAATAAACATACGTTTGTCTGTTGTACTAATGGTCGTTTCGTTCGCTGTATTGGGCCTTTTTAGAAAATTTATTATCGATTGTAGACCCCCCACGATTCGCATATAGTTTCAGATACTGAAATAGACAACATTTTAGTTAGAAAACTGGTTAATTTCGGGATCTCTGATTTTAAAGTATTCACAGCATTTTTTAACAGGGTCTTATTTTGAAAATATGTTTCACTCTCCTGGCACTCTTTGACAGTTTCATAAAGCCAATCAAGAAATACAGTGTATTCAAAATACAGCTCCTTCCCTTCCTCTTTGGAGGGAGGAACACAAGGGAGTACATTCATAATTTCTAAAAAATTGGAAAGATCCAAGATTTTGTTTTTGACAAAATTTGTGTTTTTAGGCGATTTTTTGACGAAATTTCCGTTTTTTCCGCGATCTTTTGATGAAATTTGTGTTTTTTCCTCAATCTTTTCGTGAAATTTGCGTTTTTTTCACGATCTTTTGACGAAAGTTGCGTTTTTTCCGCGATCTTTTCACGAAATTTGCGTTTTTTTCCGCGATCTTTTCCCGAAATTTGTTTTTCCGCTATCTTTTTTCGAAATTTGTGTTTTTCCGCGATTTTGTCACGAAAGTTGCGTTTTTTCCACGATCTTTTGACGAAATTTGCGTTTTTCCGCGATCTTTTCAGGAATTTTGCGTTTTTTCCCGCGATCTTTTCACGAATTTCGCGTTTTATCCGCTATCTTTTCTCGAATTTTGCGTTTTTCCGCGATCTTTTCACGAAATTTGCGTTTTTCTGCGTTACTTTGAAGAATTTTGTGATTTTTTCCCCCGCGATTCTTTGCCGAAATTTGCGTTTTTTCCACGATCTTCTCTCGAAATTTGTGTTTTTCCGCGATCTTTTGACGAAATGTGCATTTTTTTCGTGATTATGTCACGAAAGTTGCGTTTTTTCCGTGATTTTGTCACGAAAGTTACGTTTTCTCCGCGATCTTTTCACGAATTTTGCGTTTTTTCCACGATCTTTTCACGAAATTTGCGTTTTCTCTGCAATCTTTTCACGAAAGTTACGTTTTCTCCGCGATCTTTTCACGAATTTTCCGTTTTTTCTGCGATCTTTTCACGAAATTTGCGTTTTTCCGCGATACTTTGAAGAATTTTGCGATTCTTTGTTGAAAATTGCGTTTTTCCGCGATCTTTTCACGAATTTTGAGTTTTTTGGCGATCTTTTCACAGAATTTGCGTTTTCTGCGATCTTTTCAGGAAATTGGAGTTTTTTCGCGATACTTTGAAGAGTTTTGTGATTCTTTTTCGCGATTCTTTGTCGAAAATTGCGTTTTTCCGCGGAATTTGCGTTTTCTGCGATCTTTTCACGAAATTTGCGTTTTTCCGCGATACTTTGAAGAATTTTGTGATTCTTTTTCGCGATTCTTTGTCGAAAGTTGCGTTTTCTCCGCGATCTTTTCACGAAATTTGTGTTTTTTCCGCGATGTTTTGACGTAATTCGCGTTTTTTACGTGGTCCTTGGCAAAATTCACGTTTTTTCGCGATTCCCAGCTTTTAAGCTTTAGTGAAAAACTTTCCCAGCTTCGTTCTTTGCACATGTGCGGAAGAAAACTCCCGTTCGGAAAGAAATCGCTAGTTATTCAGAAAGTAGGTGAAATAGGAGGGAGGAAGAAAGATTGATTGCCGCGCGACATTCTTATTTCTTCCTAAATAGATTCGAACACAACGAAAGTAGTCCCCCCCCCCCCCCCGGAATTCTTTTTGCTTTCACATCAATATGCAGTTTTTTTTTAACAAAAAAAAAAAGTAACATTTGTCTTGAAATGTTCTGCAGCACATCTCATTGTTCTGCGACGTACGTCGCACTTTTAAGCATATTCTGCTTTGGGGAGTATATGATATAATTTATAAATAAGGTCTTGTTTATTGTGTAATATTTTGTTTTTATAATAAAGATTAAATAATTTTTAAACCATAAATTCCTTGAAATAGAAAATAACTTTTTTTAAAAAATCTTTGGAAGTAAAGTGTGACATAATGGTTCATTTTATGTCATTTATAGTTTTTAAAATGGGGTTGGTGTCAGTTACAGGAGTTTTTGACCATATTTATGATAAAAATTAATTTTTAATAATACAGTGTGTAATTTTTGAGAATTGTGTCACCAGTAATTTTTTTAATGCATCTCTATATCTTTTCAAAAAGAAAAATACATATAAAATGGATTTAAAATTTTATAATACTAATTTAAACAATAAAGAATGCATAAGGTGTCAGTTACTGGGGATTTCACCCTAAATGAATTAAACATAATAATTAGAGATTTTAAGTTTTTTTTTTTTTTTGAAATACCTTTTTAATCCACTATCATTATTTTAAAAATTAACCATTTTCCGTATAAAATAGAACATGCATAACTTAAAAAACGTTTCAGGGTTCGTACGGGTTCTTGAATTTCCAGACTAAAGTATGCTTCGGTACCAGTATTTTCTTTTGGAAAATCTCTCCTGAAATAAGGCTAAATTTCGTCCGTTTAAACTAGATTTATTTTTCCGTAAAAAAATACTGATATTTGTTCTTGAAACTAACGGTACCCGTACGAACCCTACGTTTAGAATCAATTGTTTTGCAAAAATAAAAAAAAAATAAATAAAAAAAAATAAACAGGTAAATGACGAAGAAAAAAAATTAACTATCAACGTGCTTTTCCAAAAATATATTGAACAGTATGAATGATAGCGACGAACAGGAAAAGGGATGACTGCCTAAAAACTGATTTATGCGCTAACTGTTGATTTAAAACTATATTTTTGTTATCTTCCATGAATTAGCCCTAATTTCAAATTAAAAAATGACTGGATTTGTTTACTCTCAAAATTCCCAATATTTCCCAAAGTTTTGTATTTAGTCAGGAAATTCCTGTTCCTGAAAATCTGCGGTTTTTTGTAACTCTAGCTATGAGCAGTGACTTTAATTTATATGTGATAGAAATCTAAAGAAAGTATTAAAAGTGACATTATTTCGATGCAGTAGAAATCTAAGCTAAATATTAGCTTATTGGCCATTCTAAAAATCTACTTATTTAAACGTATTTTTAATTTGTCATAAAACGATTTTTTTAGATATTCTATAACTTTGCTAGCAGTCTGATTAATACTAAAGAATTAGCGTAAAACCTTTTCAAAAAATAAATTATTTTCAGTGCAATCATAGATTAACATAATTATAAGAATATATGTATATAATATATGTAAACTTTATTTCAAGGCTTTAAGGCTCTAAGACAGGCTTATATTCGCAAGTGGTATATAAATGGTCTTTAGTTTTAAGTTATATTACCGAATATTTAATTTGAATATTTTTAATCCCATGAACCTCTTAACTTTCATATGTAAGTGGAATTAATTGACTGAGATGATTTAGTTCGGGGTACTTTTACAAGAGACAGTGGCAGCTCATGACTAGCTTTTTAGGGAGCTACACGCATGGCTCCAACTTTTACTGTTTTTTGTTACAATTATTTTTAAATAGAAATCTTCGCCATATTTAATTGAAGAAATTCTGCAATTAAATAAGACAATTAAAAAAAAATTAGTGGTAGTAATAAAGCGTAAAAATTGGAGCCATGCATGTACCACCCTAAAATTTAGTAATGAGCCGCCACTGAAAAGAGAATATCGTCATATGGTAAGCCAAAATTTGTTTTTCGAGAGGATTTTAGGCGAAACCAGACTTGGTGATTATATAAGGTCTACCTTTTTCGCATCTATAATGTTTACTTGCATCCTTTCTTGCTTGAAGTAGTCAAAGTTGCAATGCGCATTTAGTGAATTATTTATCAATTAGTTCGTTAGTAAAAAGATAATTTATATTCTCTGTTAATCTAGATAATTAATGTATTGTTTATTGTGTTAAAAATAATGCTTTCCGAGAAAATTTTGAATGTTAGAACTGCGTTTTTTAAATTTATGTGTTAACCTTTCAACTTCGAAGCCGGGTGCATTAGGAAGCAATTTTTTGTTCACTTTTGGTATGAACACAGTAATTGAAAGTAATAAAAATAAGTGTCTAATCATTAAAATATAACTTTTTTTCTATTTTCTAAAAATTCGGTATATTAGTTATTAATATACTCAATATAAATCAGCAGTTCATTTGTATTTTGCGAATTTTCTATCGTTACACATGCTTCAATGGACCTGACTGGTAATTCTTGTATGGTCAATTTTTCGATAGGCGGAGGATTTGAAATAAATAATGTACGCGGCGAATTTTTTTTCTAAAAGTTTATTAATCCCGCTAAGCATTTTAACAAATGCATGTTTAATGTATATGTGGCCAAACTGACACAAGCCCAGTGCCATATGAGATAGGAAGGAACAGCGCAACCGATTTTTTGGAGGGTCTTTCTTATTTGCTTTTAACTAGCCCCGACAGACAGTTCTGTATTTTGAAGAATGTGGTATCATTCGAAAGCTCTTGTCACGAGGATCAAGAAATATAATGTATAGGAACTGTACTCCCGCATCCAATAATAATTTACGAGATGTGGATCCTTTTGTGTTTCGGAAGAATTTAAATAAAGAAGAGAAAAATCTATGAGAATCCTTCAAAAATTGTCGAAGACAAAAATTTTGTCTTAAAATTAACCATGATATTGTTTTTCTACGTAAAAGTGTTGAAAACACAACTTTTTAACATCAGGCACAAGCAATGAAGTGCATTATTGTTTGATAGTCAGCGCAGGTTTGTTTAGTAAGAGTGAAGCATACATGTTTTACTGATCGGAAGACTGGATCCGGTTTTCGCATTAAAGCCTTTTGGAAAGCATACTGACATATTGCATCGAAAATAGATGAAGAGTGATCAAGTGAATCAAGTGATGTATTTTTAGTATGTCGTCTATAGTAATGGTGGTAAAATCCCAGAAAATACTTCGATGAGTTTCTGAATATATGCCAATTTTCTTTACCATGTGCTTGTTGTCTAAGAAAAAATAAACATCCAGTGGCTGAAGGTATTTTGTTGATGCAGCTGGGAGGAACACTGGTTGTATAGCAGAAACTAGTTTTTCGATGCATAACTTTTCCTCTGTTAGCCCACCCCATCTACCCATCCACCAGGATAGCATTCTTATTACCAAAGTATCATGAAACACTATCATGTGAGCCACTATCACGATTAATTATGAGACAAAATTCCTCCCTTCGATAGCTTCTGCAGGAATCTCATTCTGTGTTTCTCTTCTTCTAAAGCAAAAAAGGGCTTATATCTCGTGAACTATTGGATTCGGGAGTATGGTTCCTATACATTTCTTGATCCTCGTGACAAGAACTTTCGAACGGTACCACTCTCATCAAAATCCAGAACTGACAGTTAGGGATGTTACCAAGTAAATATATATATATATTTATTTGTATATATGTAATAATAAAAATTTTCGCCCTTTTATCTTAGTAAAACTATTCCCAATTTTTAATATTTTTCCTTTTTTACCTATCTTTAATAATATCTTAATATCTTTTGTCTTTTATTTCATGCATTTAAATTTGCGTACTCTTTTATTATTCTAAAAACCTTAATCCATTTGTTTAATCTTATAAAACCCATTAAATTACTTTTTCATTTTCTTCTAAAATTAAATTATTTTTCTTTCGATTGTTTTTTTTATAGCATTTGTTCGATCACGTTCTTTACCCACAGTTCCATGCGCCCGCCAACATTTAATTGCGCTGTAATTCTGACGCCGTATAAAGAGTTCATTATCGACGTCATCCCCTTCCCATCGAATCGTAGCCTGTTTCCTGTCCCGTTCCTCCCCATCTCTCTGCTGGCGTTGGTTTTGCACTTTTCTGTATCCGTCCGCGCTCTGTTTCTTGGAGTACATATATCGTATCGGCGAGGAGCGAGAGAATTTACGTTTTTCCGGTTGTTTAAATAATCTACGTCGCTTGGGGTGAACGATTCTAATGTGTAGATCCTAATCTTGTAACATCTTAAGTTTTATGAAGTGGATGATCGATTATTGAGAGTTGATGAAGAAGCTACTGGAAATGTTCGATATGTTTTTGTCAAATAAACCAGTTTAAAGTTACGATGACTCTATTCATTATGTGATGGGAAATGTCTCAATGTTTATGAAGCCTGTCTTACTCGCGACCTTGACTGCAATCCGATATTTTTATGATATTGGATGGTTGGCCTTGATTACTCTACTATGTTTTACTTCGAGATATACTAGTGTCGCCGGAATGTCTCAAAAGTCGTTAGCAAAATGTCACACACACACACACACACACACACACACATACCGGGTGTCCCAAAAAGGACTGACTGATTTTAAAATTCAATAACTTGCAAACGGTGACAGATATTAAAAAAATTCTTGCAGGAGGGTTATGCATAAGGTCAAAAGTTTTATTACTGAGATTTTCAATTTTAGTTCGATTTACAAACAATAGATGGCGCTGTAAGCAATAGTCGCTAAATTCAGGCTCGATTTTTGGTACTTCGTGGCCCGGATAATACATTTCCATCTCCTTTTTCTGCATGGAACAAGATAAAGGACCAAAAATCGAGCCTGTATTTAGCGACTATTGCTTACAGCGCCATCTATTGTTTGTAAATAGAACTAAAATTGAAAATCACTGTAATAAAACTTTTGACCTTATGCATAACCCTCCTGCAAGAATTTTTTTAACATCTGTCACCGTTTGCAAGTTATTGAATTTTAAAATCAGTCAGTCCTTTTTGGGACACCCGGTATATGTATAACCATTAATTAAACATTACTGACCACCATCAATAATATATATATATAGCATGTTCTTGCTATTTTCTTGAGTTCACAGACCAATAATTGTTGTCGGTAATTCCAAATTTTGTTCAAGACATATTTTGGACAATGTATTTCTGCCCTGAACATACCTTTATCTCTTTCAGCTGAAGGTTATAGTTGTCATGTGTTCGAGTTGCTTCGCAAGTTGTGAATGAATTTTTGTTTTTAATTACTTTAGCAAATACTTTTTGGTCTATGACTATCTTAACTTTCAAATGTGATTAGGACCTATCCATTAGTTTGTTATGTAATGCAAATGTAAAATCGGTTGTTTCTTTTATATAAGGGTTTGAAGACTTGTAAAGGAGAGGTGATGAATTCGATCTAGAGAGTTTCAGGTTGATATTCATACAATAACTAAGATAAGGATTTCACAATGTGCATCTTTTTAAATAAATAAAGTGTGCATTAAAATTCCAAGCTTAAACTTTAAATTATCAAAAGATAGCTATCATATTTGTCTTTAATAAAAAATGCGGATAATATTTAAATTCTATTTGAGTCCGTTTACTAGCAGTGACTCCAACCTCCTCCAAGACTGAAAAATTTGTGAATATTATCTATAGGTGCTGTTATCGGATCAATTATAACTAAGTAAGTCAATGAGTGGAACTTTACCATATATATTTTAAAAAAATGCATGGGACGCCATGGATACAATTATTGATCCAAAATAATGAGGATTCTAAATATTCAAGATCGTATTTAGTTAATTACATAATAAAAGAAGAAGCGAGAGAGAACAATATTAATTTTCACATTACTTTAAAAAACGCAATAACAGAATACGTAAGTTTGTAATCTATTTTTTTTATCGCTTTTCGAAAAGCACTTTAGCTAAAATCTGTGAAAATTTCACACTATAGATTTTTTCCCTTTGTTTTGAGTAATCGAAAATGCAATTGCTGTTTCAGTTTCTAACGTTCTAACAAAAAAACGTTCCTTTCTCTGAACTGTAACTTCTGGAGGAAATTTAAATTAAATTGTATCATATATAGCAGAATTTAAGAAACGATTCATTCACAAAAAGAAGCTCAGATGTTGAGGTCACGGATTTGCCCACATTTTTTTTGGATTGATGGCGATCCAAACAGATTTATATTCCTAGATGGGTAGCACTTCAAGCACTTTCTGAAGGTACCAAGGTTAGAAGGGTTTCTAAATTTATCACCTAAAATATGAAGCTTAGCAGTGATGTAACTTATATGGGGTATAAAGTCTTCTTTGTCATGGGTATCTGAGCTCTTGTGATCGGAGTTTGGAATCAAAAGTTATGTAAATTTGGATATGTCCCCTAGAGGTTTTCCGTTTCATTTTACCTTCTTTTTGTGTACTGCATGTGTGTGGTTGGCGATGGCGGATCCCTTCAGGCGTTCTTTTGAACCCTCCGTTACTTCATGGTTCACCCAACTCCCTTTTTTATTTCTCATTTACATTAAAAAATCAAACACCTCCTTTCAGAATATGTTTTCAAACTTGCTGCGATGAGAACTACTCTCTGCTACTAATGACCTAATAATGAGAGCTAATAATTAGTTGCTCTCGAAACTATAGCTGTATTATTTAATCATTATATGGAGAAAAAATGATTTACTTTTGTATGCTCTGTATTCGTTATTTTTAGGTGCGTTCGTAATTATATAAATGCGTAGCACCTATAGTCGTCGTTCAGTCCGTCAGTCGAATCCGTCATCGTCTGTCGAATGAGTCCGTCTGTCCGCCCATCCGTCCGCATATAACAGCGCAAAAACTACCCAACCGAATCGTTTGAAATTTAAAATATATAATTGTTGAATAATTTTGTCGAGTCATTTCAAATTTTATGAAAATCGGATGCGCAATTTAATTATAGGGACAGTCAAAAGTTTTCCGTTACATTACGGCCAATGGGATACAATTATTCCAAGTGCATTTTAATGATGTTACAGACTTTCGAACAGAATAAAATTGATATGCACTTATGAAGTGCACTAAAATATACATTCAGTACAATATACAGTGCAAAAAATATTTATAAAACTAGTTATAGTACGAACGCACCTCATTTGCCTCGTTTAACGTACAATTTCCAACTTGTTAGGGTTCCGCACTTAAAAAGTGAAAACGGAACCATTATAAGATCACTCCTGTGTCTGTCTGTCTGTCACAGCCATTTTACTCGTAAACTATGGAACGTGGAAAGTTCAAATTCGGGGAAGTAATAAAAACCATTGACCCACATATTTTCAGATTAATAAACATTCATAAATATATTTAGTAAAAAAGTAGAGGGGCTAATTATGCTACTTGAAAAATAAAATCTTTTCTTTGCATATCATGTGGGGTATCCTGTGAAAGCTTTTGTAACGCTGAACTCAAAAATACATTCCTTTTAATTTTAGGTATTCTATTTTCAAAGATATTGTTGAAAATGTAGCGCAAAAATATGTTCCCCCCATCTAATTCCGAATCTACTGAAACTAAAATTATGACAAAATTAGAGGTAGTAGACGTTAATGTAAACCTTGCCGGAAAATTATAGCGATTACCCTAGGTCACATAGTTTTTGAGTAATTAGCATTTTTCTGTTATACACAAATTTCGATTTACGGGCATTCGGAAAAATTGTTGAGCATAGCTGAATATGCCTATCGTTGCAGAAGAATAAAAGCATTGTTGATACTGATTTTCGAAAAAAATCATCGGTAATTAGCCGAGATATTAAACCTTAAAAGTACGGTCAGTTTGGACATACACAAGGACAGGGGTGGCGTACTCTATGCCTAGTTAACAACTTTTAATGATATATATGTGTAATGTAATGTCCAGTAACAGTATAAAAGCAATAAACGTCATATTGTTAAAAACATGCTAATTTAAGGGCTCTCGGGACTCTAAAAAGTGGAAAAAATGAAAAAAAGACCATTTTCAACATATAATGTCTTAAAATGTATATGATTTTAAAACACAATTTTAATTGGGATAAAAAATTGCAAGATACAGAATTAGTATTTATAGGGGGCTCGAAACTGTTAGACATTTGTCGAACAAAAAATTGGCATAACAGTTTACGCGCAAGATTACAAAATAAATATTGCAACTAGAATGAAAATTTTGGTGCTTACACTTCAGATTGTAATAATTTCCCCGAACTTAAATAAATTTGTATTTAAAGCATTTTTATATTTTTAATGCAATGTTGCATTTAGCTAATACAAAATTTTGAAAATTTCAACAGTAAAATCACCTAAAAAATATTTTTTTGAACAATAAAAAGGAAATTTTAGGTTCAGTTTATACAGACTAACATGAAATATATGCTTTGAAAATTTCATGAAAATATATTCAGATGTTTTTGAGGTATCCTGCGCGTTATGCCCAAAAAACGCCATTTGGAATATAATGACTTTAAAGTTTCGGAAACGGCTATTGAGCGGGTATAATTCTAAAAGCCAAAACTTCTGTTCTAATGGGAATTTCAAGGAAACAATTATATCAAAATATTCAGAAAAGATATGAGTTTAACATCTAAAAAAATTAAAATTTCTTAAATTTTGAAGCTTTAAGAGTCCTGCGACCACTAAATCCCATCCTACACGGAGTAATTCTATTTATAAACTTATGAAATACTGAACTGACACCAGAATTTATAAACGAATTTATTAGAAAATTCGAACTTGCTTATTTTCACGTACATGATAAAAGGAAAATTTTAATTAAATATTCTTGGTGCCGTTTGTCTGTTTTGGAATTAATATTAGGTGTCCGTTTTTAAGGGCATCGCCCTCGAAAGATTTAATTATTATGAATCGCATAAATACTGTGGGATTCGCGATAGTTTGCATTGATTGTATCTCTCAATACGCCTCGAGTGACTTTAAAAGTTAATTAAACACCTATCTGGAAAAACACGGCATTGACCAAGGCGACGTTGCAACTTTGAGACCTCAATTCGAAGCGCGCTTAGCACGAAGCCAAATTTAAACTTTGAACAAAGGTTTTGTTTTAGCTACACTGTAGAAATAAAGGTTATTACTACGCTGCATTTAGTTTCATGAAATGCCAAATGAAGTTTAACTATGCACTGCTTTTATTGTCAGTACCGAATTAAGTTCATCATAAACAGATTAGGATAATTTTAAAAAAAGAGTTATATGAATAGCTATATTTGATATTATTTAGGTTCCATATCTCTTTGAACTTTCATGGTATACCCATTTACACTTTTCTAATATATACAGTTATACCCAACCCTACGTTGTATAGTTTTTTACAAAGTCTTGGTATTCTTTTAGCAACTTCTTATATATATATATATATATATATATATATATATATATATATATATATATATATAATACAATTACAAATTCATATATTTATTCTACGGAACCCTATGTGCGCGAGTAATGCTCGCACTTGACCGTTTATTTTTAATTATTCTTATTCTTTTTTTTTTTACCTGAGATACAGTTGCGATGTTGTGAAGTTAAACGAGGTAGTATTCGCACCCTTTCCGTCATAGAGCGTCTTCCACGTGATTAGGCGTTACATGAACCAATTGTTTAGGACCTCCTGGCATGTTTCTTAAACGGCAGTGATGTTGATGATGAAATTCACCTGAAATTAAATCACCAGTGTTTCTAAAATAGTTAAATTCAACGTAACTGCAAATGGGATTAATGAAATAGGACAGAAAGTATAAAATAGAATGAAAATGTAGACCAACATAGAAGCAGTTAATATATTAAATGTTGTTAGTAACTATAAATTACGAAATATTAGAAAAATATTTTAAAGATAATAATATAAAAGTGTATGCAAAAAAACGATCGGAAATATCTCGATTATATACATGGAAACAATAAAATACTTCAGTATAAACTGATTTTTTTCATCCTTCTCAACCCCTCCGCAAATGTGCTAGTGCTTTGAAATATGTAGAGCTTTAAGAGTTATAAAATTTAAATTATTTTAAAAGTATTTTAAAATTGTACAGCAATACATAAACAAAAATACAATTCATGCTGCTAAAATCAGTCTAGAAACACATACGAAAAATATTCTGTCAATAAAAATGAGATTATTTATGAAATAGTTAAAAAAAGTAGTTTAAAATGCAGAAGCTTTCCGTGTAACATAAAGTATGATACGAACTCTTCAGAAGTAAATACAGGATGAGTCAAATTAAAGCATTCTTGTTTGGAACGTACCGGAGCGACAATCCATGGATCCAATACCTCTGTATTTACATGTTAGTCATTTCAAACCACCTGGAAATGACTGGTGAAATAAAAAAAATAAAATAAAAATAAACGATAGATGGCTCTGCAATCTGCACGCCTAACAAAATTTGCATATTTCATGTGCATGAAAGGGCCTCGTATCAAAAATAAAAAGGCGTACAAACAAATTTCGGAACTTCATTCCATGAACATGATGATTCTGTCGTTGAAGAAACGTGCGTTGCTATTAAAGCTGTTTTGCTAAAGCTGCGAAAACGCTTGGAAAGCTCTTTGAAAAACACAAGAAACAAAAAAGATTGCTTGCAAGTTACAAGCCCACTAGCAACTGATGGTTTATGACGAATGGTTCTTTGGTTTTGGAAGACAGGAAGGTTTCTTTATTTAAGCAGTTTTAGAGCGAAAACAAAGGATACCGCCATTGGCTGAAAATATTGTAACCACAGTTGTTAAGCAGTCTAATGAGAATCCCACGAAACATGTAATGCTCGTATCATAGAGAGGAATGTGGATTTTACCGTTACAATAATTAAAGGTGTTCACTGAATAAAGAAGAGCCATATAAATTTGCACGCACCTAACATTTCTATCGACCACTTGTACTGCTGTGGATCATGTTGAGATCATTACAGCATCAACTTTGTCTCCATAGCACTTTAGAAATATTGAGCACACAGGGACCATTTTCAAGCAGCTTCTAAAAGCCTCTTTTTATGTTATGTTAACCCGTATATTTTGTTGATAATGTTATTCATATCTCTGCGTGATCAGTAGTTTCTGTGGTAATAGTGGGAATTATTAAATCAACATGATGACATTTAATATGAAGTTATTTATTGGTAGTGCGTTTTATATTCATTACATGACAATGTTCACAGCATCCCATTTTTACCTATCGGACATTTCTGTAAATAAACTTTTTTACTGCGTCAATGATTCTGCATAGTCTGAAATGTATATCCTCGAAACGTTGAAGAGTTGTGTTGTCTCTCCAGAGAGTTCGAAAAAGAGATATTTTAATTTGAATCACCCTGTATATAACAACCATCGCCCATAGTTAGGCCGACATATGCATTTATCTCCTAAATATGAAGTAATTTTATTATTCATAAAATAACTTCATAAGCAAAAATATCGTTAGATACTGTAGTATATAATGTGTTTCAATTAATAAATTAGGAATAAAGTCACAACAGGTGATTAGTTTAACCTTTAAGCCAAATTATTTTCTGAGACATAATAGCAGTCTTAATATTTATTGATGCTGCGGTTGTTATAGATTTTTTACAAAGCAGTCTTAGAAAAAGTTTTCTGCTTTTTTTTACTGTTTTCCTCTGAAAGCTATTCACTATTTACACACTATTTTCTTTTTAAAAAGAGCATGATCAGGTAATATTGTGGACAACTGAACTAAATTTTTTATACAATGCAGACAAGATAACAAGTATTCCAGTAAGCTAGTCATTGCATGCAACTACAGAAAAGAAGCATTTACTAGTCCATCTGAAAATTTTCTTCATCAGTAATAATTTAAATAATAGTAAAAAATATAATCATAAACATACATACAGAACACTGATATACACATATCAGTACATATGCACTGTAATCATGCTGAAAAATTACGTGAATGTGTATTTAACTTTGTGATAAAGAAAATACCTTTTAAGTTTTAAGTAAACTTTATTTTCCCGGCAGAGCGTCACGAAATCTTTGTGCATATGCTAACATGTTTTAAATATGTTACAACTGATAACATATTAATTTATGTTTCTCGTGCTTTTATAATGTTCTTTTGTCCGTACATTCATTAAAAAATACAATTAAAAATGCAGCGTAATTAATTTTATTGTGACTAATGTAATTTACTTAAATTATCATTTTATTAAAATAGTAAATAATTAATTAAAATTAATTAGACATTTAAGTGTTACGACAGTTCTGAGTTAAATAATTTTTAATGTGGGTTAAGAAGTCTCGTCATTGCATTTAAATGAATTTCATTTTATTTTTAAAAAATAATTTAATAAGCGATATTAAATATCAAAATTTCATTTAATTAATCTTTGATTTGCGAAAAAAATAACAAACCAACGGTTAATAAATTTATATAGAATCACTCGAGGTATCTTCAGGCAAGAAGACTGATATGTTCACTGCTCACTAGAAAAAAAAAAATAAAAAATAAAGAAAGAAAAGAGAAAAGGAAGGAGTAATGTAACCGCGGTTGTTTGTGCAAGATATTTTTTTTTTTTTTTTTTTTTTTTTTTTTGAGGTGAACTGTATTACTTCGACGATATCCAATAGTTTGTTCCTCTACCAAACTATCAAATTTTAAGCGAATTAGTTATCCGTACATCTGTCTTCCTCCTTATTACACAGTTGCAAATTTTTAAGTACCACTGTTTTCAAGTAGAAAGAAATAGCTTTATTTACTTTCAAAATTCTACGATTCTCTAAATCTAATATTTCTTTTTGGAAAGAGTATGGTGCTTAAAAATTGGGAGACTTGGCAGTTTGTTAATAGCATAACCATTGCTTAATAATTCTAGCAATTTCGATGCGTTGCAATTTTATAAAAAAATGCGACTAGTAGCGCGTTTAGGAGTGGGAAGTAACAAAACTGAGTCATCATATGTTTTTCATTTTTCAATATTAAAATGAAAAATATATGCATTAAGAATTCAGAAGAATCATATGACCAGCAATAATTAAAACTTTAGAAATTATTTCTAAATGTATGGAATTAAGCCCTTTCCTATCGCATATTATCTAAAATTTATGCATTTAGCTATCAATTTATTCTAGATCTGAAAATAATACAAAATGAAAATCAACAGATTCTATTAGATAATTACATGATATATTCTTTTACAGCTGAATAGTTTTAGAAAAATAAATAAGTGAATATAGTAGATTAATTTGTAAGTTCCGCCCTAAAAAATCAATCTGGCATAGATCAACCCAATGCTTTATGATGACTCTGAATGCGGACAGTAGTGTATTCAAGCATGGGTTCCCAAGCCTCCAAAATAGTTTGGATTTTATACTTATTAATGGTAAAAAATCAATCTCCTCTCTCCTAGAGCTACAGAAATCCCTACTGGAAAAAAATGTCTACATTAAACCCTAAATGCTACAATGGCAAAAACGTATTTTGTAAACACGCTTTTGAAGTTAAAACTCTGAGTAGGTATGTTAAATAGGCACGGCCAGAAAAGAGACAATTAAAGATATGATCAAAGAGAGGGTACTATTTAGCTCGTAATTATGTCTTCTATAATATTTTGATGAATAAAGCAAGCTCTTTGAATAAAGCAAGCAAGCTGCAACCTCTGTCTTTATCGTCTTTAAAATGTCAATAGCAATAATCAAATTTGACACATGGATTTTAAGTCAAGTTTTAACTTAAGATACCGAATTTTAAATGATTCAATGAAAAAGTTTCGGAATTATAACCATGTAAATTTTTCCTCTTCAGACTGTTAAAGACTTGCATTTATATTTCTTGTAACAATTATTGTTTCATATTGGTTTTTCTATTAGTTAGTATTATATAAAAAACACATTTGTTTGCATTTCATGAATTTTATAATTTTTATATATGAAATATAAATTATAAATTTCAAAATTTATAGCAAATATTTTAGCAAAAATCGATTTTGGTTGCCCCTTATATGTGTACACAATATTTAAGATTAGTTCTCTAAATATTTCTTTTAGTTATGCTTCAAAAACTATCACCGTTGTACGTTGAATGATCATATTATTATTAAAAAGCTTAAATTTAATACAATATTAAAAGCTACAAAAATAATCTTAATTATTTGATTAAATACTTATGTATTTTATCTAGCACCTTCCTATCACTAATACAATTTGCACGGAATCTGAATTTTATCATAAACGGATTTCATTTTTGTAACCACTCTCCAGAATTGGCCCAGTTTTAAATATTAAGTATCTCCTAAGCTTTTCGTAGAAAGTTCGCGAAAATATTTATTTAGGCTAATTTGAAAGTTTAGATATTTTCTTGAGGGAGAGGAGAGGATTGTCAAAATATGCAATTAGATTTGTTCTTATGCCAGTATGGAGATACAACTTGCTAAGTTTATTTTAATTATATATATTTAAAGAATACATAATTTCCATACGAACAGTAATTTTTTTAACAGTAATTTATATTTAACAGTAATTGTGGTCATCAGATAGTATAGGTTGCCCCCTTCCCAGGTCTCTCTTATTTTTTTGGCCGTCTGTACATGATGACGCGATAGTTTGATTTCATATTGAAGGAAAAAAGTATCAAAATTTTATAAAGGGTAAAGAAAACATTTCTATTCTCCGGCAAGAGATCAGGCAGAGATTTTCATTAAAATTCTAATATGAAACTATAAATGTTAGAAACTATAGCATATTTCTGAAAGCTATTTTTGCTTCACACAGCTATTTTTTGCTATATATAATTTTTCTTGTTTCATGGGGATGTTCACTTGAATGAAGGTATCAACCCCTACTTAATGCAGCGCTCTCAAACAATTAATTTCATTGAAATGAACTTTGAAATTTTAAAATACATACCAAAATCAATATTTCTGAGAATTTGTGCTTCGTCGTTTAGAAAACACGAGCTATGGATGGTAAATACATATACGACCGTCATTACGCAAAAAGGTTAAATATCTTGAAAGATCTTTGGTATATTTATATCAGACGGTTGCTTAGATTAAACTCCAATGCATTTATTCGTAAAATTTAGTTGAGTGCAAATTTATCTCCTTCAGCTTCGTGTCAGTATTTTTTAATAGATATTTATAATTCAATACATATTTATACTACATTGAATGCACAAATCTTTTAAATATTCTAAAAAATATATAAGCTTCAAAATAGTTTCAAAGCATTATTAAATGATGTTTAGAATTTCAGACATTAATACTAATAAAAGAAAATACATCAATTTTGTATATTTTTCTCTGTAAGGATGATCTTACAAATCCTTTTTCTTTAAAGATAATCTTACATACAAAAAGCATCAGGGAGATTTTGCAAGTTCTTACAGAACGATTTTTATGTTTGATAATCTTTTTTGTTAATATCCATCACGATATATGCTGAATTATTTTGCTATCGATAAGCCTTGTATTTGATTTAGCGTGACCAAGCATTACATATATAATATAAGAATAATACAATATAAGGATAGCTTCTTGTTTTAGCAGTACCAAAGCTTGAAAGGTATAATATATGAATAATACAATGCAAGAATAACTAAGTACGCTAATATGTCTCATACAGCACATTCTGAAGTTTCTTTAAACGTGAGATTTGAGCATAAATTATAGAAGCCAATATTCAAATTAAATAAGATGTTATTGTTATACCTTTATAGATAATCTTAATTAAATTAAAAAATTATTAATAAAATTTATTAGTTTTAATCTAAAGAAATTTTTTTAGATCCTTTTAGTCAAAATTTTAAAAAGTAACCTCTTGTAGCGTCTATTTCGAAGTTAACATGTTGAATACTAATAAGTAAGTATTCAAGGAAGTGAGTTTCATTTTAATGACAATGAAAATTAATCTATTAAATTACCTAGGAAACAAGCTCGTCTGTTAAAAAAATTAAATGTGAATTTAATATCGTCAATAAAAAAGTTTTGATTGAGTAAACACTTTCAGTTAATAATCTTACATAATTATCTAACTTACATCTCTTTCTCCTTCCTTATCTAAAACAAGCTAGGATAACCAGTAAAAATGTATAAGATGCAGAAAATGTTTTATGAATAATAAATAGCCCTGAGTTTATTTTTTCAGTTAAAATAAATTTGAAGAGAGCTACTTTTTAAAAATTCTAATTAGAAAAAAAGCCGAATCAAAGCTTGTATTCTGCTGTTACCTTTATTATAATTGTGCTGCTACCTTTTGAAAAGTCCACACTCAAAATTTAATGTTCCACATTTAAATGTACCACTTCAAAATAACTTCATTTTAAAGAAAAATATTAAGGATCATATTTATAAAATGAGTTCTTTTCTCTAAACGCAATTCTTTCTGAAAATATTGATTAATCACGAATATTTAATGTAAAAACAAAGACATAACACAGGCCTGCGATGAAAAAAATACGAGGGAATTGATAGCTGAACTTAATGTATTTTTTGGTGCTAAATTATAAAAAAATAATGAAAAAATTCTATCACATCACGTTTTTTAAAAAAATTCAATTTTACTTGGATTTTTATGAAAATTTCTCGTAGACCTCATGCTTAAAGTACCAATGTTTCATTTGCGAGTGGGACAGACATGATAAGACTCAACGTTGGGTCAAAAAAGAATGGCTGGAAAGACAAAATCATTAAACAGGCACCAAGAATGTGATTCGTAAAGCTTAGTTGAGCCAAAAATTGTATTGTTCCAAAAGATTGCGATTGTTTCAAATACCTGTTCAAAAAGTTTCCAGGTTTATCCGAAGCCAAGTTGCAAGAGGAAATTTTTGTTGGTCCAGATATCCGCAAGCTTATGAAGGATAAAGAATTTGAGACTAGAAGTACAAAAAAAGAAAAAGAAGCTTCAGTTGCCTTCAAAGATGTCGTCAGTAAATTTCTGTGTAATTACAAGTATTCTGATTATAAACCAATTGTAATGAATATGCTGGAAAAATTTCAATCGTTGAGTTGCTCCATGAGTGTCAAAATACATTACTTTCCCTCACATGTGGACTTTAACCCGAAAATTTAGGATCAGTCAGCGAAGAACAGGGTGAAAAGTTCCATCAAGACATCAAATATATCACAAATATCAAGGAAGACAGGACAAGAACTTTCTAGCCGACTATTGTTGGATGGTAACACGAGATATGCCTGATATTGAACATAAAAGAAGAACGTCAAAAAGAAGTTTCAAAGAAAAAAAGAGTGCGTACTTAAACATTTTTTTTTTTTGCTCAGTATAAAATTTTGTTTGAAACTTTCATGTACACATACATAATAATTGCTTCTCTTGGCTAATCGTATATTTTATCTACGTTACCTTAATGGAAACAAATTAAAATAGTATGTTGATGATTTTTTTCTAGAAACTGTACCATAATTTGATGTAAAAAGTTCAAACTCAAGGGAACTTTTTGTTTTTCTCTTGACCAGAAGCGGCTCGTGCCGTCAGGCAAAAGTGATTTTCATCCATTTAAACCTATAAAAAAATAATCAATTACTCAAAAATCCATTATCTTAACCTAGAATCTATTATTTTACATAGATTTAAATGGATAAAAACCACTGTTGCCTGATAGTACATGCAAAATTGTTCGAGAGAATTCCTTTCGAAGACTTTAACAAATATACCGATATCGATTTTACAAGAAATCCTGACGTGATGGGAAAAAATGGCGGTCATTTTCGAAATCAGCACACCAAATAACATAAAAATAAGCGAAAACTTCTCTTGCATTTTTCAAAAACTTCAATTTCGCAGGCCTGTGTAATTAATCCTATTTGTGACAGAGATAGGAACGACCAATACAATCTAACATTTTTCAATTAAATTCCGAGTAAACAAAATTTAGTTGATGTATGTAAAAGCGCATTAGTATTTTAGGAATAAATTTCTTTTTACTGAAGGAAATTTGTTTTATGATATTTTAAATACAGGATGATTACAAAAACAATTCGCCGATATATGAGCCCTAGCGACCGTACTGCTCATGGAAACTGGATGCTTTTTAGGATGTGGTAACTCTAAGGCATGGGATCGAGAATGAGGTAAAGAACAACATTCGAGGTTTTAAAATTACAGTTACAGGGACGAGATTTCGAAAATTTCAAATAGCAACACTATTTTTCTTTGCAAAATGATCTTAACAGTGAAAAACCATAAAGAGCTTTGTAGAACTAATTTTAGCTGCAGAAATGACGACATAAAACAAGTGCAAATAACAGCAGTGAGAAGATCAAATGCGCCCACACAGGCGAAAAAAAATTAATTTTACATTTAAATTAAAATTAAGGCGATGTATTTTACTCGTATTATGAAAATTTTAATTATTTACTTTCCCACACGATGGCACATCGCATGCGAGAGACTATGTGCAACATTAAAACACGGTATGGCGACAATGCAGAATCTCACGTTTGATGGGATTTTTCATCTCAGACTCATTTACTGGTTAGACGTGTATACCTAAAATTTAACTACCCCAAGGCAAAAAAATGATTGAGATGTATTCAGATGACCCTACCTACCATGGAAACGCGAAATGGTGGTAGATCATAATATTAGAAATTTGTTCTTGCAGCACACGTGAAGCACGAAATTATCTTCTTTGAGTTTCTCGTTTTATGTCGCGATTTTTACAGTTAAAATAATTTTTTTTAACGCTAATTATATTTTTTCACTGTGAAGATAGTTTTACGATGAAAAATAAATTGCTGTTGAAATTTGTAATTTTTGAAATTTTGTAGCTATAACACACGTAACTGTGAGACCTTGACTGTTGTGCTTTACCCTATTCTGGAGCCCATGCCATAAAATAATCACATCCCAAATGATGTCCGTTTCCTTGAATGTTACATTCTCTAGGGGCTCATATATTGGCGATGTATTTTTTGTTTTTAATAATCCCCTGTATGTGAAATACTAAAATAAAGAACAACGAAGATCCGATAACATAACTTATCTCTGTCTTGAAGATAAGGTAAAAGTATCGAAAAGATTATTTTTAAATAGCTCTTGTTTCACTCCTTTTATTGAATTGTCTTCTTGAAACTTTAAATTAATTTAATAGCTGAAATGTGACTTGAGTTATTCAAAAGCATAACATGAAATGTACCACAATTCTGCTTCCTATCCTATGTCAATTTTAGTTACAGAAATTTTATTTATTATAAGAGATGCCCAAGCAAAACAAAAATTTCTGCATTTATCAAATTACGTTTTACTTCAAAAAAGTTTTAATTGTACTGCAACTGCTCAGCTTCATTGAAACTCTCTTGAGATAATGGAAGCTGAAAAAAAAAGAGATTTGATTTTCTAGTCATCTTTAGAACTAATTAAATTTTGTCAAGATGTCACTCTGTTTTGTTTATTACAAAGAAAAATAAATTCGAAGGGGAGGAATAAAATTCTAAATAAAATCGCACCTTTTTTAGCTAGACGTCTGTACATCCTTTTTGATATCCGATACACTGAGTTCACTTCCTCTGCATTTCTTGTAACTTTTCAAGGAGTTAAATCAAATTGGTTGAACTGTGCGTGTGTCACTCAAGATTCTCTCCCAGAAAATTTTGGCATATCAGGAGAAGCTGCTGTGCATTTCCACTTTTCTACTTTCAAAAACAATCCATTTGTTTTTCTAATTGGCTTTTCTACTTCAACTGCTGCTGTGCAATTTCGAATTGTGCACTTCAAGAAATCTGCTTGTTTAATAAACGTTGATTTAATTTCTTTCGAAGTTTTACGTATTTAAATACGTTAGAAGAAAATTCACATGGCTGAACTGTAAGTCTTATAATATGGAATTTCTACATAGATTAGCATCAGTAGGATGTACTGTATCCCGTGTAGGTTGTACTTTTAAACCTGTTGTGGGTGAAGAAATCTATTAACATTACAGCAACATCGATAAAAGTAAATAAAACTAGAGAAGAAAATGTTAAATCTGATGTAAAAGAAAGGCTATTTTATGGAAATTATAAGCTGTGATTGCCCTGTATTCCCCTGTGTTTTTCGTTTTTTATTATAATGAAAATGCGAAAAATTTAATGTAATGCAATAAGGTTTATGGAAATTTTATTTCCTAAATAAAGAAACGGCTGAAAAATATCATTATAAGCACTTTCAGTTTAAGCTTCGGTATAGTGCCCGCTTAATTTGTAAACAGTGAACTCATAGTGCAGGAGAAATGAACGTATGACAGCTTTGGAAAATGTCAAATAGAAATGATTATATAATTTAATTCTACAATTGCTTGAAAAAAAGGTTTTAAATGAATCAACGATTACTGAAACTACATAAGTTCACTTTTTTTCGAAATGAATTTTTTTGTTTTTGCAAACATGCTCTTGAAAGTAGGCTCATGTCAGCCTGCTTGTGTAGACAAAAGTTACAAAGATTTATTTATGTGTTGCCATTCAAAATTGCCGCTAATCCCAAAAACAACGTTAATCAATGGCAATACCAATATATACGAGGTGCTATCTGAAAGTTCTTGGATCGCTATTACTGCGACTGTCTCTGTAAAAGCAGAGGCGAAAGTAGGTCATGGTCACATTATCCAAATCCTCTTCTACTCCTTTTACTGCTGGACTTCAAGGTGTGAGCGCGGAATTTATTTCTACGACTTTTTTTCGACTTCGTGTTTTGGACTGTTTGCGATTTAGCAATGGTGTGTTTTTCAAATTATTTGAGAAGCTCAGTAAATCTGCAAACAAATTTCTTGAAATGCTTCGTACGGCTTTTGGGGATAAAGCTTTAAACTGGACAACTTTTTTTGAAAGGCATTCGTGCTTGAAGGCGGGTCGTCATACATTTGAAGATGAAAAGAGTTCAGGGTGACCAAGCACCAGCAAAACAGAAGAAAAAGTGGAACAAATTGGAAAATTCATACGACAAGATCGTCGCCTAACTATCCAAGAACTTGCAGACAAAGTTAGAATCGGTTATGGAGTTTGCCAAAACATTTTGAAGGAGAATTTGAGCATACGGCACATTGCTGCAAAGTTTGTTCCAAGACTCCTGACAAACGATTCTTAAAGACAACATAATTTTTAGCTGATAACAAAATGGTTGTTGTTCTCCATACACCTTATTCACCGGATCTAGGCTCTCTGTGATTTTGTATCATTCCCAAAATTGAAAACGAAACTGAAAGGACGACGTTTTGAAACTGTGTACGACATTCAACGAGAATCGCAGGATGTCCTTGACAGCTTTCGAGAGAATTACTTCAGAAGTGCTTTCGAGAATTGGAAAACGCGATGGGATTGGTGTATATGCTCACAAGGTGACTTTTTTCAAGGGGATGACAGCCAAAATTAGTTAAGTTCAAACAAATCTTGTTTTTTCATCAAATCCGGGAGCTTTCCGATAGCACCTTGTATTATGACCAACAAGAGAACTGGAAAAAAATCTGATGAAACACGAAGATGAATTCACCATGTGCCTTATGTATAGCAAGGATTACATATTTTGAATATTACTATTTTCAAATAGCAATTTTTGCATTATTTAATCGCTGAATTCTGAAATTTAATAAGGCGATTATTACCATTCAGAAAAATGGTATTCAGAATCCTATGAACTTAATGCCACTCCTTAACCCCTAATTAATACTTGCGCTTGTGCATTTTGTACACATTAGATGTTACAAATTTAAATACGCATGTTCCAAATTTATATTGTTCTAAAATATTGTCACATATGCTTATGTTAAGAGCCTACTTCAATCATGTGAAAATACTCGCAAACTTATGTTGAACCTATGGGAGCGTTCTTTTTAAATTTCTCGTTTGCATTTCATTATTCTTCCCGTTTTATTCATACATATCCGTATATACAAGGTTAGTGCATATTTTAATAATTAGGAATATAAAAAATGACGTTTTGGTTGTATGTCAAGTAGTGCTAAGATAAAGCATGGCATACGTCATGTACGTCATGTGCGTCATGTACGTCATGTACGTCATGGTGAAGTGGTTGATGCTAGAAAATAATATTAATGCACTGATTCTACATGCTGACTCATTGCATACTTGCCCACACATGTACACGGCAACAATAATATCGATAGGTAAAATGATGCCAACTTACAATTAATAATGGATGTGATTGGTCGAAACGTTAAGTAATTGTGTAGTAGATAATAAAGTCTATTTCAATAAAAGAAAAAAATATCACAATTCTTATTTTTTTTCCAGATTATATCGGTCACTTTCCTGTTGAACAGATTGTAAATGTAATATTAATCTTCATTTATTTCGGTTTCGGGTCAGGTTGCGGATTTAATTCAAACAGTGTTTTGTGGTTCGGATTGCACATAAACCGACCCAAAACCTAATATTACAGATAACATGATGGGAAAATCAGTAATTTACCATTTAAAAAATGATTCGTTTAAAAGAATACTGAAGAAAAAGAATTAAAAAAATATAACAATGCATATTAAAGTTGAATATTGATAAAAACGTGGATTCCAAAGGTGGAGGCAAGAAAAACAGAAAAAGAATGAAAAAGTTCCCACAAATTATGAAAAAATTGTTGAAGATTTTTTTCTTCGTGTACACTGAGAGCTATTGATCATGCACGCTCGGAGAATACTGAATAAACTACAGAATTCAGATGTCAACTTCAGAAAATTGAACCATGTAGCGTAAGAAATCAGATTTATTTATATAATATTTTCAAACCATTGTGATTTCCAAATTATCCAGTTCACTTAATTTTTAATTCATTATTAGAATTAATTTTGTTTTCACAAAATACATACATATTATCAATACACATATGTACGGATACTGTTTCATTTGATTTTTCAAAAAAAAAAAAAAAAAATACTATAATTTGAGTAGAAAAATGTTAATAATCAATGAGTTTATAAAGTGTAAAAAAGCAGTTTTGTTGACTAACATACTGCAGATTGGAAACCGCAACTAATTTCATGCGAAAATATACATAAGAGCTGCTAATATAAAAAGAAATATCCTTCCATGCTCACTTTTTAAAACTGCTTCAAAAATAATGTTATAGGTTTAAAAATCATCCGTTTGATTAACAAAAAATTCATTATCAATTTTTCAATTTTTCCACAGATTTATAGTTACTAAATAGCAAAAATGTGCTTTATTATTACTAATATCGTTTCAGAAATTGTCAATGATTTAGATTAATGAAGAAATAAAGAACATTTTAATGTGCGTTTATTTCACGAAATGTATCACCTAATCCTACTCACACTGGTAGCCACAATGGATATATGATAAGGTGAAACAATTTAACATATTTTCCGAAGTTCTCTTAGATAAGTTTGAAACACACTACAGTACGCTAAATGACGCTACAATAACAATGTTCATTCTCAGTCAGTTAAAAATTTAAATCTGCTATCAATTAATAAAGCATGATTAAAGTGAGCAATGCTTTTGGTAATTGTTATATTAAGCCCGTTCAACCAAGACTGAAAACGCAACATTGTTTTACGTGTAAATGATTTTGGGATACCAAAAAACCTTGGACGGATTGGGAGCTCATGGACTGTCATTATACTGTCTCGTGTTTTCGAACAAATGATGCATTTGTCGTTTTGCAGTGTTATTAGTTTTACTGCTAATATAGCTAATATCTTGCTACATATGACCCTACTTTTTAACTGTTTCACGATAATTACGCAATAAATTTTATACTGCCATCATGTTTTCCCAAAACTGTATGGAAAACTTTGGGTTGAAAAGCGAGTAGAATGCATGAGATTAACTATTTTAAATTTGATAAATATGTGACTGAATTAGTAATTTATTTATAAAACAAGTCATTTGGTCTGCTATTTCCTTTCAACAATGCTGTTCTATATTAAATGTATTTGCATATTAAAATATATTTCAGGTAAGATCCTTAATTGGTTTGATATCGAGAAGTCTAGAAAACAGGTGATTAAAGTTAAGCACCGCATGCTTTCCACTCATTTTTGAAAGACCTATTAAATGTTTCGATTTTTTCTTCAGTAACACATAATTAAGCAGCAACACGTAAGTTCGTCAAATCACAATTTGCGCTGCGCTTTTGATTTTATCCCATTAGCCACGCATTTTAAAGAAAAAAAAAATTTGTTTCGCATTAGTGTTAACCCCTTAACCTACAACTACGTGTGTGACACGCGGTCTTGTATTCCGGCCAAAACTGATTATCACGGGCTTGGCCCGTAGTACATACCAAATGTAAATATTACGGGCATGGTCCCTGGTATAATGATAGAGCCAAATGTAAATATCAGGGCATGGCCCGTCGTGCGTTACCACAATTATTACATCAGGTTGTAATTACTTATCAAATATTCCACAAAATTAAACCATTGTAATTGCATTGTATCTTACACATGTATTTACATTCCGTAAGTCGTGCGCGTTTGGTATAACTTAGGACCAATTTTCCGAACCGTGGAATGACTCGAAGGTTGCGCGATCCTGTTTACGTTTTGGACCCAGGCTTTTGAAATATAAATCGTAGGTTAATTGGTTAATAATATTATCTAAAATATCTATTTTAATAATAGATATTTTTAAAATAATATGATAGCTATTTAAATGCTATTTGAGTACTTTTTTACATAATTCTCAAAGATTGTCTTTTTAATGTTATCAACTGGAAGAATTCGTTTAAAAAATACTTTAATTTACAGAAAGAAAAGAAAAGAAAAATACATACACGGAATTTTGTTTAAAGTTTTGCATTGTTCAATAAACTTGTCATAGCTGCAAAACTTTAGAAAAAAAAATAAATGTACGAATTTACATTAATAACGATAATGCAGATTGGGAAAAAAAATCCTTTTGATAAATTTAACATTATATTTGTAACATGATTATACTTTTTAACCTTTAGATTATTTTATTAAACCATTTACGCACACTTACTTCTTTTTTCTAAAAATCACCAAGTCATTTTGAAATAGAGTGATTTGGAAATATTTTGAGAAATTAATGGTAGGTTTCTGTCACTTTGAAATACCTTCAAACACATATTTTAGAAAGATATAGTCTTTTTGTTGTCCATAGATATTTTACAAAGTAAAAAAAAGGGTGAAGTAGCCATTTTTAAATTGGCTCAATTTATAGAAGAAAAGCGGTTCACTGGGAGATTGAGAAACGTAAATCAATTGCGACTTCTACGGTAATTCCAAAACTTTAGCAATAACGACTATTAACAGACAGGGATTCAAGATAGTTTTCTTAAGAAATCAATATAACGGGGCGAGGGAAGAAGAATGATTACCGGTGAAATGGTAAGCGGGTCTTCGCGTCAATGTACAGTGGCGTATTTCCCGAAATCTTGGAACTCGAACTCTTGGAATCCTGAACTTGAATTGTATTTAGCTATTCGGAATTTTCTTCTTGAACAATTTATTAGTCATAATGGTGAAATGCGTTACTAAATAACTGTATTCTTGAAACGTATAGTCCACAGGTATCATACAGTGTAATTTTGTGAATTTCGGTATTAAATTCAATTCATTTCGTTCATCTACTGAGAAAAATAATTAAATGACAAAACACCATTTTTCCTCGAAGTAGCAAAATGCAGCAGTTAAAATTAATCTTATTGTAAGATGTGTTATGCAGTGTACTCAGACAATACTGGCTATCTTGTTGTAAAGGTAAGATTGCAAACTATTTCTCTCATTTATTAATTCGACTGGATTCAGTTGGACCTCAAACTTTTTTCATAAAGATATCTAAGGTAATGTAAAATTGCTGCATCTGTGGTGGCTTTTTCAAAAAACCGTATTATCAAAACCTATTGATACATATTTCCTAAAACACAGTACAACATAAAACACTAAAAATTATCCCAGGGAAAGATTAATTTTCAATTTATCGTTTTGAGCATTGACGATAATTAATTTTCAAAATATTCAACATTTTGATGAGTTAAAATAAACTCTTAATTCGTTTACTTCACTTAATAAAAGTGATTTAAATATTTTAAAGACATTTGTGTATAATTAAGAAAAGTTGTGCATAGAAAAAGTATAACTTTTGTTTTACGATTTCGGCCAGAATTTTAGGAAATTCCGCCAGTGTACAACGTAATTAAGAATCCCTACACTAAAAACAAATCGCATGCTTATTCGTAAACGAATAATCATGTGATTTTTTTTAAGTGAAACAACTCCAAAAATGAATCTTAAAAGAAAAAAAAAGTTTTCAAGCATGAAATAAATATTTATTTTAATGAATAGGATATAATTAAAAATTGTTCTATCTAGAGGCAAAAATAGCTCATTTACTTTACTAAGAATCTCGTTACATCCTATTACCTGAAGATTTGTTGACAATAGAGTTGTATAACATCATAAGCGAAACATGATAAAAGTTCTCTAATTCGTTCATTTATAAAAGCTGTTTAACGTGCTTTTAATGGCAGAGGAGGAAGAATTTTATTAATTACCCTCGTTATTACTTCAAAAATACAGTTCTTTTAGCTGTTTCACTTTAGGATTACGTGTACCAGATCATTTACTTTCGTAGGACTTGTAATTCTGAAGATGCGACCAATGTATCGAAAAGCAAATCGGAACTTGTTTCCTTCACGAATTAGAGTACAGTTTTCAAAGCTACAGTGTATGTCGTGTTATTAGAAATTTAAAATGAAACCTTCGTGTATTACACAGTACATTCACACACAACTAGAATATAAAAAAAATCCACATGGATAAGGAAAGGAGTTGGAAAAAAATAAGAAAAATAAATAGAAAACGCAAGCAGGAAGTGGGACAAGTATGCACGTAGATGTAGAAAGAAAAACGAAGAAATATGGATAAATAGACACATAGCAAGGAAAACAGACAAATAGATAAGCAAATAGTAGATAGAGAGCTAGTGACCAGCGTGATTAAAAAAATATAAAACTCCTAAATAATTTCTTTTTATAACTTTGAACACATTTCTTGACAATGTATTAATTACTTAAATTTGAATATTTAATTTACAGTTTTTATTTTAATTTTAAGCTGACAGTAAATTCTTCATTAAAATAAAGGTAAATGGAGCTAACAAATTAAAAAAATCTTACTTCCTTACTGAAAATTTTAATGCAGATTTCACAAATTAAAATGTGCATAAGTTCTGTACTTAACTAAGCAAACATTAGTTTTCAAAGAGTCTGCTTCGGATACTAGTAATTCCTATTAATTATTTGTTCATCGGTAATTCAGACTGGATATCCTTATAACCAAAGCATTGCTTCTCGATTGTTCTTAAATAAAACATCTTAGATTCATGACGTAATTAAAAAATTATCTTTATCTGATAATGAAAGAATTCAGATATTATTCTTGTTCCCAAGAATCAAACATTTTTATTTACCCACAAAAGCACTTTTCATAAAATACTACTCCCATAGTTGAGATTTTAAACAGATTTTCAAGTTAGAAAAATCACGGAATGGTAGTTACTAATTTACAATGATCTATAATTAAAGCAGTAATATTATTTGTAGTAGGGAAATAAAAAGTTCGATTCTATGGCAACTAAATGAGAATACATAAAAATATCATTCATGTAGCAATTAAAATAACTTTGTATTTTCAGAATGACTTGCATTGATAACTTAAAAATAATGAAAAAACACCCTTAAGTAAAGCTTATAATGAAAATTCTTTGTTTTTCACCTTGTTTGGTATCATTTTGAAATGTCAAATTATAAGCATCATCACGAATCGCTATAATAGCTCATTAAACATCTTTAAGAGTTCAATATTTTTTGAAGATGGAAATTATCTTAATTAAACAGTGAAATTTATTTAGTACGCTTACAATCTTGGGTAGTATACATGCAGTGGTGTATGTGTTTGTATCATCATGTACGAGACATAATGTGACTATCTCATTTCTCTATTAGTATAGCCAATCTGATTTCAAAATTCGCCTCAGATAATCGCCATCATTTGACTTATTTTTTAGAACGCGTATTCAAGCTTATTATTAATATTAAGTTAGATATACTGGACAAGTGGAGTAGTCGGCACGATTTTGAAATCTCGGACATCTATTTTATTATTAATTGATGAATAAATATAGCATTTAACACAAACACTGTTCTGGGAACTCAAAGATCAGCTTCACTGCAACATTTCTTTTGACAATTCGTATAGCTAAGAGGATATTTCCAATATATATTTTGCCTCACCAGTGGCCGAGAGGTTCTGCTCTCGAAGCTGGTAGACGGGAGGTGCTGGGTTCGATCTCAATCGCGCCCGTCGGCCTAATCGTTCGGAGTTTTCGTGGTTTTCTTCGAACCTTGGTTCTCCAAGCGTTAATACGGGTTAGGTTCCCTTAGAAAGACCTCCTCGGAGGGCATTCCACCCCTTAGGGCCTATATCCCAAATGCTGATAATTGGTCGACATAAATACAACCAACCAATATATATTTTTTCTATTTGATGAGATACTATCAGAACCCTTATTCGGGTAAAGGTATTAATTTGTATATACATGCATCCCCCGACTTACTTAATAATCGACTTACGTAAATTCGCACTTACGTAAGAAATTTCGAAAATTACATTTATGTATATACTAGCGCGTTTTGTACGCATTTGCATACTTTTGATAATTGTTTTATAAATAAAATATGCAGATAAAAATCACAACAATAATATAGTTTTCTATATTAGATATAGTTATATTTTTATTGGGATATACGAGTACAATCAAATCTTTAACAAAACAAATACAAATCTGATTAAAATGAGCCACAAAAAACCCTGTTTAACCGTTACAATTCTGTTAGCTGAATTCAAACCATAACGAAACCTAATTTTAAAATTTCGGTAAAGAGGAACGAGTGTATTTTTTCTTCCAGCTTCAGAGCTGTTCGTTTGATGTAGATTCAAAATTGATATAAATTAATTCACTAATGTTAAATTTATAAATCCCATATTCCACAAGATACTTTTTACTTGAAAAGTGTTCTTTCAGTTTGTTTTAATATTTTTTCACACTTTTATAATTTATATCCAAGTAAATACTGCTGCATGCTACTTTATTTATAAAATAATACTGTGTAAATAATGTATATATATATATAATAAATATTGCAGTTTCTGACGAAATTTTACCTAAGGAATTTACAAATTCGACTTACGTAAAATTCGATTTACGCAAAAGTTTACGGAACGCATTACTTACGTAAGTCGGGGATGCCTGTACTAAACTAGCGAAGAAAATCTGTTGAACTTCGAATTCCGATAGAAGGTCATTGTCTGAGCGGAGAAGAAAAGAGATATGTCATATTAACATTTATTCAATAAGCTCCTTTTTATCTAAAAACTTTTGTTTCGTTTGATATATTGTTTCTTTTGATAATTAGTAAAGCTAATCCAATTCACCAAAATCCCCTATCGTATGGGCTGTTTTCACAACGCGTACTTGGGTTTCGATAATAATTTGCATATACTAAACAAGTGAAACAAATAAAGAAATTTTATACTAACATTGCGCAAGAGGTGCTTGTTTTTCTACATACATCAATTCTGCTGGTTGTAATGTTTCTTGTAGCATATTGACGCCATTCACATTCATTGTATCTTCATCGCGCCGGAACAAAGCAGAAATCTCCTCAAAAGTTTTGTTTTTCGTTTCAGGGATTTTCTTGTACGTAAATGTCCAAAATCCAGCCAGGAATATCGTGAATGCCAAAAATGTGTAATTCTCAAATACTCTCTGAAAAAAAAAAAAAAAAAAGTAAGAAAAATCCTTGCGTTAAGCATAGATTATGAAACACTTTCCAACACTTCCTGAATGCTTTAACAAAACTTCGTTATTTAGAGAAATAAGGTATATAAGAGAACTAAGTAAACATTTTAGAAAACGCATGAAACATTTGAAAAACTGATTTCTGCAGTTACCGTCTATAGCCAAATATGTATTCAATTCTTTTGAACAGCCCAGTATTTGATCTTTAGGATGATATATATACTATATAATGGGAAAATTTAGTCTAGCAAGAAAACGCATAACAGGTTGAAATTTCTCTTTCAGCAATTTATACTAATAGATCAAAACATACTTGTATACATTTGTACAGCCCTGTAGTTAACCTAGTACTTTTATTACACGTCACTATTTAGCTAAAGTTTAATTCAAAGTAAAACACTCTTAAAACTACTGAAATCACATTTCTAGAAATTATCATTTATTCATTCAAATTATCGGCCATGTATCCATTTCTTTGCGGGACCCTGTATATCATTTTATCTATGTTCTACAAACATTTCTTAGAAAACCAAATGTAATTCCGCTTAAAAATGCATAACTCATTTGAAAACCACCTTTAAGCAATTTGCAATCATACCCAGTAACCCTTACGAATTATTTTATGTAGCCCTGTATATGAATTACAACATTTATACACACCATATACTATGCATAAATATAGTGAAACATAAAAGCACATAACATAATTAAAAATGAATTTCTAGCAATCATCGCTACTGTACAGTACTTTGGATACAATATAGTATCTGAAATCTTTTGTGTGTCCCTGTAAATGCTATGCTCTCCATATTATACATGAAATAAGTTATAGTAAACCTCAGCGATGTATATCAATTTCATTATACATGAAATAATTTAACATAATTAAAATACGCCACAAGCAATTCCTTCCACCCCTATACCGTTCTGTAACGGAATTATTTTGTGTGGCCCTGTAAATGAATAATAACTATTCTTTGCACCGTATATTCTACAAAATGCATATTTTAGTACACTTGATAAATGGTTATCCATTTTATTATGTTTGAAAGCATGTAACATCATTAAAAACCATTTTAAACCTTAGGCCGTAATGTAACGGAAAACTTTTGACTGTCCCTGTAAATGAACTAAACATGCTAGAAACTTTATTTGAAATAGGGATCGTGATATGGTAGAGGTCACTAACATCCAAAAATTTCAGAACGATCCGAGTATATTTACGAGAGTTAGAGCGCGGACAGACGGACAGACAAACCGAAGTCATAAACAATTTTCAACTTTGTTGGAAAGTGTTCAAAAGAAGATAAGACAAAATCGTTGAAATTTTTAATAAACTAAAAATTAGCGAAAGTTTGATGTATCAAAACGTTTTAACTTATTTTTCAACAAAAATTAAAATATAGTTAATTATTAACCATACATGTTAACATTACACAACGGCTTTGAGCAATGGTGCGCAGAACAATCAGGATTTGTGCTGTTACCTGTTTATTGAGATCTTATTTATGAAATTCGTGTTTAGGGAAAAACATTTGACTGAAAGCAAAGTACAAAGCAGTTGATGTTATCGTTATGTCTCTTTTCCCCCATCAAACTTTTCTTGCATTGTATTCCCAACTTTCATGGCAACTATGACGAAAAGGAAGAAATAAATAAAAAAAACAATAAAACGTTACTACAGTTGTCATATTTATATGTTCTTTTTTATTTCTGAAATTTTTTTACCTGGAAGTAGCAGGGCCAATGAATGTATTGTGTACGAATACCTCCAAAAATGCTATTACAGATTGTCTATTATCATGAATGAGCCTACATACAGAATTCTATAAGAAAGAGTTTTAAGTTACAGCTCAGTAACAATAAAAAGTTTTGTATATTATAAAAACACAAAAAGAAACAGTTGTTAATATACACTGGTTTGGTTAGTTAGAATGACCTATCTCATTTAGAAAGAAATGCCGAAAATTGTAGATTAAACGCACATAAATACGACGCACTTGCCCCACCGGATTCTAATTAAGGTTACACATTTTTTTTTTATTCTATCCTCTCATTGTAGTTGTCATTTCCATGCATATGCTCAACAGAAAACATTGAAGCTATTAATAACATGCAATTACCAAACCTTTCAGCCTGTTTAAGAATAAAAGCAGACAGTTGGCTCATAGGATTTTCCATTCATACACGTATGATATGATTAAGTTATACCTATTATATCAACGGTATTTAAAATTCAGATAAGCAATTTAAAAAGCCATTTGACGTGAACAGGAAGAATCTGTCCAATCCAACAAAGAAATATCTTTGATTAAGTTAACTCATCTATGGCCGAATTTTATTATACTGTATTTGCAAAACAATGCCAAACCGGAATAGTAAAAAGCTGCTATGTAATAACACTTTTTTGTTTTCTTTTATTTTCGTGTAGTAAGCTGCTTTACCAAACTGGAACGTCTATTTTTCCCGTTTCCAAAATTTTCAAAATTACATTATTGTACTATTATTTTAACACAATCAAACTGACTGGGCGAAATATGCTGGCTGGTTGTCGGCCCAGTTAGCTTAAATGGAAAAGCATTGGCCTTGTAAGCCAAGGATCTGGGTTCGATTCCCAGCCTGGGCATTTTTCGCTCAGTTGGAAATATTCAATTCGTATGATACATTATTGTCATAATTGTCGTCATAGTTGCCATGAAAGTTAGGAATACAATGCAAGAAAGGTTTGATGGGGGAAAAAACATAACGATAACATCAACTGGTTTGTACTTTGCTTTCAGAATTTGACAATAATGTAGAAACCGCTAGGAGCATGAACATTTTTAAAGTTTCACACCCCGTAATGCTAGTATATTTTAGCATTAAAGAAAAAGATCATATCATTACTACGGCGATTGAATTGAAAAACATAATACAATGCAGTTTTTGAACGCCCTTTTGCATTTTGAAAAAATATTGTGCTTACTAAACTGAAAGCAAATAATATTTTTTAGTTTCGCACATTTTTCAATAGTATTTTACAGAGAGAATCTTCCCATAATAATAGCTTGACAGTGACAGCACATGAATGATTCTTTCGTTTTAGTTCTTCAGACGTTATAGTATATCATGATGATATACAATTGAAAAAAATTCGAATGATGCCTATATCCTCAGTTTTTATTGATCTAAGCAAACAATGAAATTACCATTTTAATAGAAAATCGAATGAGGGCTATAACCTCAGTTTTTATTCATGTACGAAGGAAATGCAAATGAAATTACCATTTTAATTTGTGTAAAGTTCTTTATAGAATTATGTAGTTTATTTTGTCGCAATGGGTTATCTATGTATTAAAACAGCAATATCATTATTTTCTCGAAAATTTAAGTTTACCACCTAAAATGCATGGCAAAAATGAATTAATAGTAAAATATAAATTAAAATAAAGAACAAAATAATTAAAAATAAATTAAAAAGGATAAAAACCACTGTTACCAGATAGATTGGGGCAAAATGATTGGAGAGAATTCCTTTTCAAATATGATATTAGCAAAAATATCGATATCGATTTTACAAAAAATCCTGATGTGATGGGAAAAAATGGAGGTCATTTTCGAAATCAGCACGTCAAACAACATAAATATCAGCGAAAATTTCTCTTGTATTTTTCAAAAACTTCAATTTCGCAGGATTGTGCAATTTAGGTATTTTATTACTTTCTGTGTTATATGCTATTTTAGAAAAGATTAAATATGGCGTTTCTGCTTATTTTGAACTAAACTGCTAAAATAGTAATCGATAACAAAAAAAATTCAAATTTCATCAACAAAAACACAACTTTTCCCTATTCCCATTAGAATCGTTATTGTCGGCTGCCCCCTCAGAAAAAAAAAAAAAAATATATATATATAATTCTCTATGCATTGGTTGCCAACGTATTAATGAATATGCTAAGATTAAGTCTTTAAATTTCGTTGCATTACAAAATTAAAAGTAAAAATCCATTTCCAGTCGTTTCACATGCTAATATACACCTTTACACGCTAAATATTAGCATGTAAAGGTGTATTCATGGATTTCCAGGTAAGAATATTAATCCTATTATAAACAAAGATTGTATCTTTATTTTACTGGCCGTATCCCCATTTTTATTCAACCTTCGAAAATTCTTCTCTAATTATTAACATAGAACTCAAACATTGTTTAGCCCTGTTTAACGTGTTTTTAAACAGTGAAAATTTATACTTAATGTTAATGAAACATGTCAAATTGAGTAAAAGAGGAAGAAAGGAACTGGGGTTTTTACTGAAACTTTGAAACTTTGAAGAAAAATAAATCTGTTGAAGTAACGACTTTAACCTATCCAGGACCAGCGGCACATACGTATTAGAGCATCGTCGATTTTGTGTGAAAGCACGTCTTAGATATACAATAACTTAGAAGCTCTGAAATGTTATTTTTTCTATAGTTAATCGTCCGCTTAAATACGTTACTAATCGCTTGTAGAAGTGTGGCGTTATAAGCTATATCTTGATTTTCTAAAACTTGTAAGTAAGGAACAATTTATTTTAATAAGAAATTTAACTGAAATATGCTCAATGTGTCCAGGTGGCATCCCGCTGGATGCGGCGAGGCTCCAAGAGCCCCAATTTGCCCGGTGAACAGATCGAGTGTACTTAACTTCAATTTCTTTTAATAATAAATTATACATTGCTAACATGTGTTCGTTTTAATAGAAAATATACATTTGCCTTAAAATGACAAGTGCCTTAAAATGACTTCTACAAGCGATTAGTGATGTAGTTAAGCCGGTAATTGGTTATCAAATTATTAACATTTCAGAGCTTTCAATATATTTTTTTTTCATGTAAGACGTTTTATACATATAATTTTTTTTATTTTTTATTTTTTACATGTAAGATTTACATGGGTCAATAATTTCCAAATTTCGCATCCAAGGGCGCTAGATTCACTTGCGTATGATAGTGCATAGTCGTTTTACTCTATGTAGATATTTGTTCTACAATTCCAGATTTATCCGTTTAAGAGATAGAGTTACGTGGGACACCTGGACCAGGATTTTATAATGGGACGCTTGAGATTCTGGCAATTCAGCTTCAAAAAGCCAATGTTCATTTGAATTAAAGTCTGAAATTCTGTAAATGTGTTCAGCTAGGTTCCCTGTATCAGACAGAAATGTTCAAAATTACATTTTAATATCTAAAAAAAAAAAAAAAAAAAATCTATGTATCGTGTTTCTTTCTTCATGGGTCCAGTTGCTCCATAAAAATGGGGCAACTGAACCCATGCCTTTTTTTTAAGAAACTGAAGAAGTTACTGACTTTACTAGAAGACCTTACTGAAGAAGTTAAAAATGAAACGAGTTTTTTGTCAATTAAGGTGTGCTCTTTCCAGTTGACTAAACGTAATCAAACCAGAAGAGTACCTTTTGAGATATAGGCTTTTGAAATTGGGGTTGAATTTATGAATTTTTGAGGGGATTTAAAAGATGAATAAATTAATGAATTAAGCAGGCGAGAAACAACTTCAGAAGCTCTATGACATATTCTTAGGTAAATAATTGAAAAGTGACAAACTTCAAAAGTAATTTGTTCTGTAGTTACAGCTTGTTAAAGTAAGGTATAAGTTCAACGTGACAGGCTGTACTGCCTGGTTTGAGGTCAAGTGCTGATGAATGTATTGATTCCTGATCGTTAATAGTGCAATTATGTTTTTCAGCATACAACGTTTGTAGATGTCGATTTCAGACATATATAGATGTCTTTTAGTTGAGTACATCAAAACTGAAGGGTGTCGAGCAGGGGCCATATCTAATTTTAGACGACTCGACATAGAATGACCCTATTATTCTGAAAATTTTAAAACTTGAATCGTAAATTCGTTTTTTTTTCCCCTGAAGAAGATGGGATTTTGTTAAGCATCGGCAGTTTTGGCCATCTTTCTTGCTACAGGAAAAATGTCTTCAGGTAGGACTTTTGAGTGAAAAGTGACCCGAATTATCGTTTTCGTACTTAAAAGTCCCTGAAAAGTTTGTACAGTTATCCGCCAAGACTGCACTGGCGTCGAACCCGCAGATAATAGCCCAAGCTTCAATTTTGTGGCCAGCATTCTAAATACTAGGCTAGTTTGGATATATATTAATTTTTTTTAGATCACAGGAGTACATAAAAAATTTTGCATAGACGAATTTAAGGTTTTGAAGAGTGTGTTAGCTTTGAAAATTTACATACACTTGCGTTTCTGAACACATGTAATAAAAATGCAAATCCAATTAATATATAGATAAAGATTTTTTTTCTTTAAAATTTTTTTTTCAAATTATGTTCGAGAAGAATTCGATAATATGAAGAGCTGAGATGATAAAGGTTGTATGTGACAAAATAAAAAAAATAGAGTTAATCATATGACTAGAGATAATCAATGGTCCTCTACCATCTGTTACATTACTATTTGAAAAAACCTAATACTCACAAATATTTTAATTGATAAAGGAAGCATTTGACAATAAACGCAAATAGTTATTTGGAACTTTACATCTCGTTTTCTCAAAATGATGATTGCGTCACTTATCATCTTATTATCCGAACTCTTCATACAGGGTGGTTCAGAACTATATGTCAAAAATGTAAAAGCAGGTAGAGAGGATTTATATAAGCAGATTTCGTATAGGAATGTGGGTGCGGAAATGCGAGGCAGTAGAGGGCGCTGTTGAATGCGGCGGATGATTGCTCTTCGTTCGCTTGAATCTTCATTTCCCGCACAGATTTCGAGTAACATGGATTATTACACCAATGCGGAGTTCGCCGACATGCATTTCGTGTATGGAATTGTGCAAGGAAACGGATTGGCTGCTCAAAGGATTTAGATTGAACGATTCTCAGGTAGGATTCTGCCGGATCCCCGAACATTTGAGCGTCTTCATTAAGAGTTGTGCGCGAGTAGATCGTTTTATGCTTCCAGGCGCGATAAAGTCAATGTAAGATATAGCAGAATTCCTGCAGTGGAAGAAGCAGTATTACGCACAGTAGAGGATAGTCAAAAGCTATTGGACGTGCGTTGGGTGTGAACCATTTTCTTGCTCAGTCCCATACATAAAAAGCACGTAGGCAAGCTCCGCAATGGTATAATTATGCATGTTGCTCGAAATCCGTTAGGGAAGGACGATTCAAGTTAGCAAAGCGCTTTCTTCCACCGAACTTAACAGCGCCCTTTACTGCCTAAACGCTGCATTTTTACACCCACATTCTTATACGAAATCTGATTATTTAGGTTCCCTCTACCTGCCTTTACATTTTTTACATATAGTTTTGAACCACTATGTACATAAATGATTCAAAATTTTACGAAAAAAATTTTTAAAGCCTTCCTACTAATGACGATTAAGTTTGGCAAAGATTTCAAATTTTCTTAGACACAGCATTTTCTTTAACATTACTTTTCAAATATCGATTACTTTTTCTGTTATTATTCTACGTTATTATTAAAAAAGTTAAATTTTATTTTTTAAACGAAATATTATAACAATTGGACCTTTGAAAGCAAACTCTGAAACATCCCAACTAAAATACTTACTTGCATTTGAGGAAATACCAATCCGACCACGAAATTGGCAAACCAGTTAATTGTAACGGTTATGCTCATTGCAGCTGGACGTGGACCTTGAGAGAAGAGTTCTGCTGTGATCATCCATGGGATGGGCCCTACAAGAAATAAAACTTTATAGTACATGTATGACTGATTACATTTATCAAACATCAATCACTAGCTTTCATGAAATATTAAAGAATATGTTTAAAACTCACGAGACCTAATTACGCTTACCTGGGCCAATTGCATAGAATACAACAAAAAACAGTGTGCTGACGACGCTGAGGTAAGCAGTCCAATGATAAAGGAACTACAAAGGGAAAGTACTGAAACTTAGTAGGCAAAAAGCAGAAACACTAGACAGCAAGAGCTCAATGACTAGCATGTAAAGCCAGAAAATTACACACTAGGGAGGAGTTTCGTATCATGGCAAGTTTTCAAAAAACTTTATTTAAACGCTAAATGTAATTTAGGTGCAGAAATACCTTTAAGTTTGCTTTGCAAGCTCTAATGCTAAATTATGATACGGTAAAATGTTATACAGTTATTTTAACTACTCTGGAAGATATCGCAACATGTCCAATTAGCTTTGAAAATAAGCAGTGTTTACGATATGCAGGATGAAACACATTGTTCCTTTAGTTTTTAAAGCAGCATTTCTATTCAGTCTTAAATGTTGAATTTTTAGAATATAACGAATTTATTTTGTAAAAAGAGCGCTCTTTACAATGCTAAGATTCGTTTCAAGTGTTTCTGTAATGTTGGTGTTTAAATTGTGTAATTTCAAAAAAATTGTTTAAAAAAATTCCTAAATCAGATTCTGTCGAGCTTTTCCTACCGTTATATCATTAACTTTTATGCATAATCTTTTAATTTAGATTTCCAAGACGTGACCTCAACGCATTTTATATTAATGAAAACGACGCATTAAATGTTCGACAAGAAAATAAATTTTGTAACTGGCAACTGATTTGTATCTTTTATTATTAAAATACAACAAGTTTTCCTTTAAAATATGTACCTTCACAAGCATGGTGATTGTTACGAAAATGCTGAAGATAAACATTCCTCCGAGACCATAGAGCTGCAACGTCCGCCGGCCTTTGCGATCCATTAGTGGAATTGTGATTAGTGTCATTATCACCATTACTGTTCCAACGCCGACAGTTGCGTACTTAGCAGCATTTTCCGGCAGACCAGCGTTTATGAAAAGGCCAGTTGAGTAATAAAGTACCTACATATACAAAAAATAAACAAAACTGAATATTTTTATCCTTCTACTATCAAGAGATGATACATAGTATATTCAATATGTGCGATTTGTGACATAAAGCGTATTTTGATACAATGCATAAAACTTACTTTGCTTGTTATCATTTTCTTAAAAATTAAAAATAAATCAACCATTTTCCGCAAATATGTTAACGTGTAATTATTAATTGTACAGAGTGGTTTAAAAGTTATTAGTTGATATTAAAACTTGAGTGACGTGATGCCCTTTTCGTACACCACCATTGGTGTATTTCAGCATCACGTGACTCCAGCGGTCTGTAAAAAAAGATACGTGGATTGCACCGTGGTAGCCTGTGTTTTTCGTTAGCCTCAGGTGAAGTCCAGGGAATCTTCTTTGTATTCAAGGCGCTGAATTTTCATATTCAAATCTCATGAGCGGCTTCTCTATTCCTTATCTGAAGAGAATGTCTTTAAGCTCAAATCAAGTCTCGTGGGAAAGGAAGAGCCACCCTCTTTTTTAAGTTTATCCACTTGCCTTGCGGAATGCTAATTAATTTCGACTTTGTCACTTTCAAGATTCTTTTGCACTGAACCCCTTCACTTTTTTTAGATCAGCCCAATAAATCTTACTGAGCAATGACCGTGACCTTCCAATGTCACTCACTCACAAAACCGCCCTTAAGGTCGTGTTTAAACGCTTGTTTTGCCTTCCTTTAACACTTTTCCAGCAAACCTATTCTTCCCCACCCGTCTGTGGTTTTTTCACAAAAGGATGAGGAGATTCAACAATGGAAAGGAAATAAGAAGATTAGATCAACTTGAAGGATAATTTTTCCTCCTGCAGGACGTCCGCCGATTTCTTCTGAAGCTATTAAAGATGAAAAGCACCGCGTGACCACAAGAAAGGCACCGCGGGTTAAATGATACGCCAGTTTGGATCTTGAGGCAAAGCGGAAAAGCATGATTCTTTGTTAAAAGCGTTTTATTCCTTAGTATTACAAGTTTTGAAGATATGAGCTTCTACTTCTTCTGCTAATTAGTGTGAGGACCGCCGATTATTTACACAATGCAATAGCTAGAATAGGTTATAGACTGTCTAAAATATGTAAGCTAATTAATCTTATTTAAAAGACCCCCGTAAATCAATAAGGCTTGGGAACCGTTGGTTTAGGGCAAAAATAACACGGAGGCAACTCGATTGCTCAATAAATAATAGTAATTTTAACAAATGAGTGTAAATTAAACATTTAATAGAACTGAAAAAATCCAAGGCTATTTCAGGTTGCTTGATTTGTTTATTATTTATTTGTTTTGACTCAGTATTTATTACAGCATGCAAATATTCAACAGTGTAAAATATTTGAAATAAGTAACAGCCGGCCAGAAAAAAGAAAAAAGAACATACCATACATTTTAATCTCCAAATTGTAGTAAAAAAATAATAAAAAGCTATTCGATCTGTATTTATGTCTTCTTTCAATTTATCTTTAACAAAAGGGGCAGCCTTCATACAGAAATTGTAACAAACTTTAAAATTTTCAATTCGGACACCCAATTTTGACACCATATTTGGATTCTTCAGATAATTTTACCCGAGGATAATAAAAGGGAAACCATTCGGTGGAATCGTTTAGGAGTTATGCAGATTTAAAATGTTGAACTTCTAATGTTAAATTCGTTTTTAATAGTTGATAAACAAACTGCAATGCGTGTTGTTTTGTAAGCATAACTCAAAAAATAGTTGGTGGAATGAGCTGTAATTTTGGATTTGCATATTGAAAGTTTGTATGAATGCATTTCTGTTAAAATTTTTTATAGGTTACAATACATATTTTTGTCGAATATCATTAAAAAATCATAAAATATGAAAAAAATATAGATATAACCAATGAAAAATTAAAAGAAATCGATTACTAAAAGCTTCAAATGTGCGAATTCAAAACTACAGCTCATTCTGCCAAGTACTTGTGAGTTAATACCTACAAGCATTGCAGTTTGTTTTACAAGTATTAGAAATGAATAATTTAACATTAGGAGTTCCAAACTTCGAACCGGCATAATTTCTAAACTACTTGAGAGAATGATTTTTTGTTAGGTATCCTAGGGTAAAATTTTCCACAGAATCCAAATATGATGTGAAAATTAGGTACTCGTATTGAAAATTTAAAGTTTGTTACAATTTCTCTATGAAGATGGTCCCCAACTCTTTTTTTAAAACATAAATTGTCAGAAGACATAATGCTCAATAAAATGGCTACTTTGGATTCTTCCTCCGAAAATTTGGTGATTAAAATGTATAGATTGCTCTGCTCCTCTCTCTTTTCTTTTCTTTGTTTTTCTTTTGCGAATGTACATCTTCATTCATAAAATTGAAAAGTCCTTCCGGCCAGTGCCGGGAGGAAGAAGTAGCTTTCATATTACTTATTTTTAAAAAGCAAGTTTATATTATTCAAACACACGAAGCTCAATTTAGTGGAAACCGATTATAGGAGATTCAGTACTAATTTTTATCAATACTAAATCATTATGAATAAGAATTTCACGAAATTAGTCAGCTTTATCCAAGCTGCTTTTATTTAAAGTAACTTATATTTGGTTGCCAAATTCGGTGATATATTGAAGTTCCTGCCATTTTATGACAACATGGTGGATGAGGCTAACGAGTGAACTTGGTCGAGACCTTACCCAGCAAAGAAAGAAACAGTGGGCCATCAACTGGAAAAAAGATGGCAGCCAGCAGTGCTATCAGCGGTAAAGTGCAAGGGTGCCATTACTTAAACCTGTCGAAAAGTGTCCGAGCCGAATGCAGCTGGGCCATCAGTGATGGCCAACAGCAGGCCAGCATTTGTATGCCATCACATTACTTCAATCCGGCACTTTTCCTGCAGTGCTAGCACATATCCCACTGCTATTCCTTTGCTGGCTCAGCACTTTTCCTTACAAAAATTTCTTATAGAATTCTGTAAAAAAAACAAAGTATTATATAATTATGGCATTTTTTTCAAAAAGCTAGTTTCACCAAGAGCTATAGAAACATCTGTAGAAGGGTCTATAATAGAAATGTCTATAGAAATATTTGAACTGAATTTCGTTACCCTCCCAAGTACTGACCGCTCTCGATGCTGCTTGGTTTTCGTGATCGAACATGAACAAGTGCTTTCAGCGTACGCTATGATTGCTCGTAGTTTTCAAGCTCTCATTACACTATATCTAGTTTGTTTCTTTTGTGATTTACATTCCCAATCATTAAACTGGTATAGAAATTATTCTACTGTATAGCAATCCTATGTATTTTATACGCTTTTATTTATTATTGATTCTGACCTGCGTTAATTATGAAAACCGAAATCCTTTGTAACCTAGTAAAACCAGATTTAAGGAGAAAAAGAAAGTGCGTTGAAATAAAGAATTTATTTATTTATTCATTTACTTATTTATTTTGTTGGTGGCAGTGGTGCTATATTTTTTACAGTTAAAAAAAAAAAAAAAATTAGCTTCACAGCTTAAATTGTGTTAAGATATTCATTTCAGATTTTTGTTCAAATACTCAATGTCTTCGATATTCGAAGCGCCACCTAGCGTAAGGGTTCCCAGAAATAATACTGCAAAAGTTCGTGCACTTCCATATAGTGGTGGACCAGCGCATGAGATAAAATGGATGCCCACCAGAATTTTATCTGATGATTTCCAACAGCAAAGTTGACTGAAGCTGTCCAGCAGTGGTCATGCAGTGCTAGACCATCAGCCAGCACTTCTCCATCATTGCCAGCACCTATCTTGCTTCTGGCCAACAATTTCCTCTTTGCTGCGTAGTAATTCCCGTGCACATGCTCACTCACATCGGAATCGGTTGATATATACAAGTGCTGTCACAGGCAAAAATTCAGATTTTTCAAAATGTCACCGACATTAGAAATTGAAACTGCTATATCTGAGCCATTTTTTAAGATAAAGACAAAACAAAAAATGCTCGAAATCCTTATATCATGGTCAAATACTTAAGAAAGAAACCTTTTTCAATTTCTAATTTTTTTGCACCTCACTTTAAATATAATTTTTTATTTAATTTAATGGCCTCCATTTTGAAATAAGATGGCTGATGAAGCTGGTCAGCGAACGTGGTCGAGACTTTACGATATACTATCCACATGCCTTCTTACATTGAAATAGGTTAATAAATACGCGTGTTATCACGTGACAAATATCAGATCGTTTCAAAATGTCAGTCATGCTAGAAATTCAAAGTGCTATAATTCAACCATTTTTTAAGATATATACTAAACAAAAACTGCTCCGGAATCTTTGTATCAAGGTCAAACACATAAAAGAAATCTTTTTTATTTTTCAATTTTTGATAACTCATTTAAAATTTAAAATTTAGTTTTTTGTTAAATGGTGGCCCTTTCGAAACAAGATGGCGAATGAAGCTGGCCAACGAACTCGGTCGAGACATTGTTATGTACTATGTACACACCATGTTACATCCAAATCGGTTAAAAATTACGTCTGTTATCGCGTGACAAATATCAGGTCGTTTCAAAATGTCAGTCACAATAGAAATTCAAAATGCTATAACTCAGCCATTTTTGTAGATATAGACAAAACAAAAACTGTTCCGGAATCTTTGTATTAAGGTCAAACACATACAAAAATAAATCTTTTCCATTTTCCAATTTTTTGGTACCTCATTTTAAATTTTATTTTTAAAAAAATTTTTTAAATGGCCGCCATTTTGAAACAAGATGGCGGATGAAGCTGGCGAACGATCTCGGTCGAGACATTAGTACGTATTATGTATACCCCAAAGTACATCCAAATCGGTTCATAAATACGCCTGTTATCGCGTGACAAAAATCAGGTCGTTTCAAAATGTCAGCCACGTGCTAGGAGTGCTATAACTCTGCCATTTTTTAAGATATAGACGAAACAAAAACTGCTCCGGAATCTTTGTATCAAGGTCAATTACACCAGAACAAAATATTTTTCAATTTTTAATTTTTTCGTACCACATTTCAAATTTTAATTTTTTTTAAAAAAATTTAAATGGCCGCCATTTTAAAACAAGATGGCGGATGAAGCTGGTCAACGAACTCGGTCGAGGCATTGGTATGCACTATGAATACACGAAGTTACATTCAAATCGGTTCATAAATACGAGAGTTACAGTGTGACAAAGATCAGATATACATTGTGTCCACGTATAATCTGACCGACCTTTATTTTCGCAACCGTTGGTCCTAGATGCATACTTCCAATTACAAAAATGGTTTAAATAAGGTAAAGAATTATTTTTAAAGCGATTTGGGTCAAGAAAAACATTAATTAAAAAATTACGAAATTTAAATTTTTATACGGTCCCCCGGACCTATAAGTGATATTTAGTAAAAATTTACTTTGACACTAACAGGTAAGACAGAAAAAGTCCCATTCCTTTAACATTAAAACTGACCGAGTTATGAAACTTTGAAATGCATGACTTAGACCACTTTTTTGCATATCAAAACAAATGATTTCGACCATGCTTTCAGGGGTCGTATATAAAGTACTTAAACTTATTTCAAGGTATCTGCGGTTTGAAAGAACTCGTACAACTATTACAATTGAGTTAATTTTATTAGTTAAATTTCAGATTAGTTAAAATAATTGTATTTCAACATATGTTTTATTTTGTAAGGATTTGAGGCTGTGATTTCTTTTAACAATAATTAAGTTATTTTCATAAGATTTTATTTGAATTTCAACGATCGTCTTTCTAGTTTAAAATTTGTACTTGAACTTTAACTGACTTTCAAATGTCCGATCGCAGTTAAAATTTTACATACTGACTTAAATCCGATTACAATGTAATATTATTATGATTTTCGTCGCTTACCCTCTTATCCATACTTAAATTAGAGGATAACACAAAAAAATTCGGATAGATTACCGTCAACAAGTTTAAGAAATGGTTTTAGATCAGATAACATAAACCTGCCATGGCCGTGTTTTTTAACTTTTATAATTACGTTTTATGTATTTTTTAACGCGAAATTAAAAAATTACCTTCGCTTTTAACCATCATGTCAGGATTTTTCGCAAATCGTAAATTTCAAGGTTAAACAATAGCGAAAAATCTGATACTATAAAATAGGTATAAGACTTTTTCACTCAGTTTAATTTTGTTTAATTCAATAATTTATTCATTTTTGTAGTTTATACTGGGTTTCTTACGCTGAACAACTCAAGGGTCCGATGAGGTTGGGAGGAGAGAGGGGTTCAATTTTAACTTTGAAATTGAGAAAAATCCTGACGTGATGGTTTAAAATAAAGGTCATTTTGGGATCCAGCGCTATAAAATACATGTGAATCAATTTTCAAAAGCTAAAAAACAGGGCACAACCCAAAATGTGAAAGACGGTGTAATCTAACAGCATTTTAAAATATGTATCATTTTTGTAAAGAATTGAGGCTTTTGCTTTTCATCATTTTATTTAACAAAAATTCTGTTATTTTTATCCTCTTATATGTTCAGTACAAATTGCATATTTTGCAGTAATATGTCAGAATGATTAAAGATTTCAAATTTATATTGCAATGCTAATTTTACTCTCAACCATTTCTTTAATATATCTGACGAAATTATATTTCTACTAAATTTGTGAATGACCCCTAATTTGCAGCAAAAAATATGCTCCAACTTTAAACAGCTATTACTCGGTCAATTTTAATCGTAGAATGACAGGACTTTTTAGCCTTACTTGTTAGTGTAACCGGAAAATTTTACTAAATATAACTTATAGGACCGGGGGACCGTATAAAAATTTAGATTCTGTAATTCTTCGCTAAATTGTTTTTTCGATTCAAAAATTTTTTATCTTAACTCTGGACCTAATTTTAACCACTTTTGTAATTAGAAGTATGCATCTAGGACCAACGGTTGCGAAAATAAAGGTCGGTCAGGTTATACGTGGACACACTGTATATATATGTATATATATATGTATATATATATATATATATATGCTTAGATCATTGCTGCAATAGCGCACCATCTATGTGTATTATCAATAAGATTTCTACCATGTAGTTATCTGATACCTATTTTAGGAAATTCCATTAATTTTTTCATTCCTATCATTGCAAAAATTTATTTAATGTTATTTAATTTTCTAGTTATAATTTTATGTGTATTTTCTTGTTGTTAGTGTATGATATTATCCTACATATTCTCTATTTAATTTTGCTATAGCTTTACATAATTTATTCTGTAGTGATAATCATTTTATATATATACATCAATATGGTAGCAATCATGCTATTTATAGATTTAATGTTAATATGCTTTAGCAGTTTAAATTCATATTACTTTGATCTGAGAAGTTAATTGGGAAAGCGTTTTGGTTGTCTTTGCAAAGTTAGTTGATCTAGGTTTTGGTTGTTAGATGAGGTTATTTTTGACTTATTTGTTATCAAAATGTCAAGTGGTTTCTTGCTTTTTTTAGTCTACGAATTTAGGGTTATCAATATTTGGTTATGGAATTTTTGAAGGTCGTTTTTTGAGTTCTGCTTCTAAAATTGTAAATATTGTATATAATTTTTTCATACTCAAGATTTATTATTTAATCAAGACTAATTTAATTAAATTTATTATATTATTAAATTTTCATATATATATATATTTTTTTTTGCAATTATTGCATTTTCCAAACATAATTTTTATATGGCAGTTCTTAGTAAACATCTCGATACTGGCAAGATACACTTAGCATCTATGTAGTGTAGTGCCCGGTACAGGAACAATAATTGGGTTGTTCCTGGATCGTCATCCAGCGACCATTTATACTCTCCCCCTCGTCCTTTATTTTTTTGTAAGTGTTATGATGCTCGGTGCAAGACATGTCCATACGCTTCTCAGACACAAATTGTCTCAGATCCTAATTATTCAAGTTTTTGTAAAGCATTTAATGTTATATATTGTATAAAGTGCAACTTATGTAACATGAAATATATTGGTGAAACATCAGGTTCAATTCATAAACGTATCAATCATCATCGTTCAGACTCTAATAATAACAAAGCAAAAAATATACAATCTACAGCTGAAATTCAACATTTTCATAAACATCAATTTAAAAATACGACAATTGAAATCCTTCAAATTCTAAAAAATAAATCAGAACGTCTTTATATGGAATCATCATATATGAAATATTACAACACAATTTATCCTTATGGACTTAACAGTGAAGTATTTAACAGACCTGTCAAAGTCTTCACATCTACAAATAACAATATTGATTATTCTCCAATTTATCCTACTCTTAATCATAATTTAAATTGTAAAACAACACGAAACAAACGTGGAAAGTGTTCATCATCAGTTGTAGTTTCCAAAAAATCTATCACTAAACAAATCAATGATCTTCAAAGTACATATTTAGAGAATTATAACTAGTTGTTAATTCGAAAAAACATCTTTGCTATTAAAAAGAAACAGATTGTACAACATTTAAATGTATTTCTAAGCAAATCTTTCTCTAAACATTTCTCTGATATTTATTTTGACCTCATTATGACTAGGGTTAATCTTTTAAATATTAATTTACAAAAAAAAAAAAACATAAAATTCAAAACATGAATACTCAAATGATAATTACTTTTTCACATCACATATTTAATAAAATTAATATCAATTCTATAATTAATGATAAAAATTGTTATTTTCCCATTAATAATCTTCATATATCAAAAACCTTTAAATATCCGAATACAATTGGTAGAAAGATTTTTAACTACAATACATTTTCAAAAAATACATCTGCTGCAAGTAATTTTCCGTGTAAATGCAATGACCCCACTCTAAAAAAAATACATAAACAATGATCATGGACATATAATCACTGGAAATCTTGATATTGTAAATGATTTTAAATTGAAACAACTAATGGGTTATGGTACTAAATATAGACTTCCATCTAAATTTATTGTTAAATCTATTATCAAACAGTTTACATATGATATTGATATTTTTATTTATAAAATTTCAATCTCTTATAATAAGCCTATTGAATATTTTAATCAATGGAAAATATTAGTAATTGAAAAATTAACTATGGCTTTAAAAATTAATATTGCTGATTTGGTTTCTATTAATACAAAGCATTTTTTCCAACAAATTACTAAATTACAAAAAAAAACTACGTTATTACATATGTAGACAAATCTCCTAATAATTATGCTATTATATGTAAATCTTATTATCAACAACTTCTTACAACTTGTATTTCTTCTAATAAGTCATTTCAAAAAACTAATGAAAATGTAATTGTAAATAATCGTAAAATTCGAAGTTATTATAAACTATTAAATATTTTATCTACTAACTTTAATTATCCTTATTTAGTTCTTATTCCCAAAATTCATAAAACTCCAATTAAATTTAGGACTGTAACTATTGGTTGCAATACATATAATAATAAAGCCAATAAACTGCTCTTAAAAATTCTTAATCAATTATATGTACTTACTACAAACAATGATAATACACATTGTATAAAAAATAGCTATCAACTTGTCAATATTTTAAAAAATCTTCATTGTGTATATAATATAACGACATATGACTTCAAAGATCTTTTTAATAATATAGACCTCTTAGATTTACATAATATTATAAATGCATTATTTAAAAAGTATTATAAAAAACTGGAATTACCATCTAATATAGATATTGCATATTTTAAATCATTAACAAACTTCATTATCTATAATAATTATATATTGCAAGATAACACTTTATATTTACAGCATGTCGGTATACCACAAGGCGGTTGTACATCCAGTTTATTATCAGACTTATACTTATATCATTATGAACGTACTTTTACTAATAATAATCTACATTTATATCGTTATACTGATGACATAATTTTAATTGAAACTGATCAATCTGTAATTACTCAATTTCCAGTAGATTATCCCACTAATTTGGAATTAACGGAAAACCTTTTATCTAACAATACAATTTACTTCTTAGATCTTAAAATTGCAATAAAAGACAACAAAACAATCACAGATTTACATGACAAACGTAAAGAATTTAAATTCAAAGTTAATACATTTACAAATTTTAAATCTTGTCTACATCATTCTGTATTTCGAAATATAATACTTAATCATTTATATAGAATAAAATTTTTTATTTCTTCTCCTCTAATTAACAATAATATTAAAAAACTAATTTATGATGCATTAAATCATGGTTTTCCAAAAAAATTCATATATTCATTAATATATAATTAGTACCTTACTTTAATGATTTTTAAAACAAATTAACACATGCGTAAACAAAATTACAAAAAAATATATAAAATAAAAAAAATATCTATAAAAAAATAAAAATTGTAAAAGAATATATAAAAAAATTATTATAGGTTGGATGGGTGGGTAGATGTTAGAGTACGGAGGAGGGTGGTGTTGTCTGGATAATACGCAATGGTTAATTTATTTTTAAAAAAATGGGGCTTTTGTATTATCACTACTTTTAATACGTATTTTATAAGGATGTTGATTTGATATTTTATATGTAATTAGTGACTTCCATTAATATTATATTTAGCTTAATTAAAGTTTTATCTAATTTACAATCATTTGTTATTAAATTTTAATTTACTCAGGACAGTATCATATCAATTACTAATAGTATGCCATTTTTATAGTGATTAATATACATATAAGTGTATTTAATATAACTAAAGTTATACTGTATGTATTAAAATTGGGTAATTATTTTTTATTATTATTCCTCTATTCTTTTTAATATTGATCTATTTTCACTTTGTGTTATAAAATTTATTATCGGTTTAATGTGTTTGAATGTCCCACATTCATGCTTTTTGGATTTTTATGGCTGTATGAAAATAATCCACACACTATATTTGAGATTTTTAGGTAATGAGAATTTAAGTATCTGATAATCTTCTATATACTTCCATTTGTTTTTTATTTACTGTTCATTTTATAATTATCTTATATATAATAGTTATTATTAACGATTTTTATATTATTTTTAATATATTTTTATATTTATTATGAGTAAGATAATAGAATATTTTGCATGCTTTTTTTTAAATTTTTTATTAACAATAGTTTTATAAAAAATATATAATGAGGTTTATATTAGGTTTATAATTATCTATATATAAGGATTTGTTTGGTTTTGCTTTTGATACATTTTTACATTCAAAGGCTTTCAATTGTTCATCTTGTGACATTTGAATAATAAAAATACTACTAGATGGCAGCACCAAAATTTGTCTTTTGATGATAAGTTATAAATTTTGTCTTTTGCAGCTCCTTTTCAGTTGTATTTTCCTACACCAGGGGGATTTTTTAGCTAAATTTTGACGATATTGTTAAATAGTAATTAAGTAATTTAAAAGTGCATTTTAGTTATTTTAAATAATGTAATTACTTTCTATTTATTTTATTTTATATTATATTAATTGTATTTATCATGGTATTTCAAAATGTATTAACTGCATCCTTTGGTATCAATTACTGTGATTTCTTAACTGTTTTATTCACCTTAATCTTTACGATATTATGGTAGCCATGTGCGAGTGGATATATTGAAAAAAAACTGAAATATTAATCGGTATGTTGTGTAATATTTCTATTTTATATGCTATAAATATTTAAATTGGTTTTATTGATTTTTCTATTTCATATTATTTGATTCTATTCTGTTTTCATTTTTAATCTATTCACTTGATTATAATTGTTGTTCGGGCACAGAGAAAAATAATTTTTAGCTTTAGCTTTTTTTTCTCACAAAAAACAACCATTTTGCTTATATCATTGAATTCTGTGCCCTTGAAAACGTAATTCAATATATAAGCTTTTCCATTATTTGTCGGTGTCCACTTTCTTCTTTTTTCTTCCATAATAATTCTTATAATAAATTATTTGGCACCTTTTTTTTAATACTTACAGCTTTAATTCATAATATTACGGTTTTTGATGGTGGTAGGTTATGTTTAATTAATGGTTATATGTATATATATATATCAACTTTTGAACGGAGGGTGGTTTCGGGGTCTGGGGGGTGATGATCGATGAAAATATACCAAAATTTTTTGAAATCGCTTTCCTCCGAACGGCTGCAATAGGTAGCTTTTGTAATGAAAGCTACCTAAAAAACATATATATAATTGCGTCAAAATGATGTAATTATTCTCTGATTTTTCATTCAATGTTATGAATTATTTGTTATTTGTTAGTATATTTTAGGCTTTGACACATTTCTCTATATGTATTTTGCAATTATAGATTTGAATAACTGAAAATTTAAACATATATCATTAATCTTTTTTTTAAAAAAAGAAAGAAAAAACACAACTTTCCGAAAATTTATTAAAACAACACAAAATAAATAAACTCTTTGAATAGGAATCGGAATCAGATAATGACTCAAATTTTACTATTCTTCCTTCTTTTGCGAAATAACTTGCACCATGAAAGCTAGCAGAATGAAATCTACAGACGAGCAAAATTTCATTGGAATAGGTTTTGCGTTCAGCCAGTTACGTTTTATAATAAATAAAAACTTATGATCAAATATATTTTTTTAATAAATTAGTAAGAAAAGTTAAATTTTAGATTTATTTTAATATCATCCAAGATAAAGAAAATTTAGTTCATTTTTTCAAAATCCACGGATTTGCAACCCCCCTCCCCTTGACTGCATTCCTGCTTTCGCCCATGACATGCACTTCATTACTGACAAATCTAATAAAATCAACTTGAATAGAACTACTTTATTTCTCACTAAACATAGTTCTCATGTAACGAATAAGTTGGACAATGTAGAAATATGAATCTGGAGTCAGAAGAAGATTTACTATGCCTTTTTTTATTCGTTTATCTGCATAATGAATTTAATAATTCAAATTAATTTACTTTTATAACAATTAATTTTAAAAATTTAAATATACTTTCTTAATTGACTTAAAAAAATCTTGCATTTAATATCTTTATAAGCGAAAAACAGTTTTTTTCTCTTTTTTCAATCAACGACATGGCAAAAATATTCTTTCACGTTCGCCAATGACATAGTATGTTTGCCATCCCTGTAGTATACGATAATGTGTTTCACTTTTATATTGTAATGTTGCGGTAAAATTTAAATTTTAATTTTAAAACTTTGTTTTAACAAATACGAAGACGATTGAATTTGGATCTATTTATGAATTTCTGACCTCTTGATGTAATAGCTTAGTAATTAGGAATCATATATATATATATATAAGTTACAAAAAAATTGATATAATCCAAACATTTTCCGTCTTTTTAGGGAGGATGTGGGTTGGGCGGGGGGGGGGGGCACCCAGGTGGATGCTCACATGAGTGCCAAAATGCTCTTGGAATGGCCCTGAAAACAATGCAGAATCTCACAGTTCATGCTGTTTTTCCTGTCAGACACACTTAGTGGTTTGACATGCATACTTAGAATTTTAAATACCCCAAGAGACAAAAACCAATTCAGGTGTATTTAGGTACCTTTCCAACCATGGAAACACAAAATGGCGGTAGAAGATGATGTCACCTACGTGTTCTTGTATCACACGTGGAGCGCGAAATAGATTTCTTTGCGTTTGTTTTAAATCGTCATTTTTACTTCTAAAATTAGTTTGTTAACGCAATTTTTGATTTTTCACTGGGAAGGTTATTTTGCTCTGAAAAAATGGGGTATTGTCATTTGAATTTTATTTACGTATTCTTCTTCCCTTCAACAAATGAAAAATCCTCGAAACTAAGCTCAAAATTTCTTGAAATTCTCCTGTCAAAAGATAGACTACTATAACCGTAACCGTGAGACCTTGAACATTATCGAGCCCATGACATAAAATAATCACATCCCAAATGACATCCCGTTTCCTTTAACGGTACGGTCACTAGGGGCTCATATACAGGCATTTCTTCTTCTTCTTTTTTTTTTATCACCACCTTATATTTGGAAAAAGTTATATGAAAACACCATTGACTAAATCCTGAAAGGATAAGGAATTATCTGTTTTCTGCAGACAGAGGATTGAGACATGGACTCAATCTTTTCTTATGTCAAATATTTTCTTTATTGCCTTTGTTAAAAGTAAAATTATCTATAATTGTCATTGTGAAATTACATAAATATGAGTTATTGTGTTACTTCCTTTTCCTTTTGAGCAAGTCAATTGCATTTCCTGATTGAGTAAATTCTTCCCGTCTTTGTTACATCGAATATCTGAACATATTTTATTTCCTTTAATGAATAACTTGTATGGCTAAATTTCTTAATTTTATTTTATTCCAGGCGTTGGGAATTCCCTGCATTTAGTTTATTTTTTCTTTATCAATGCTGTCCCCGAAAAGTTCAGCAATTTCCTGTCAACACCGAATGACGAAGTAATTACATAATTTCTTCAGTTTCTTAAAGGTGTATTTTAAAAGTTCACAAAAGAAGAACACGCCAAATTCAACTTCCGAGCCACGAGCATATTTAGCGTGAATTAATACAAATAAATATACACTGATATTCATAAGCATATCCATCGCTAAAAATATCGAATACCTCCATACTTTTTAATATATCTTTAAAAGTAATAGTCATATACAAATGTTTAATTTCATGCAATTACTAATTTCTTTTTTAAGTTATTACACTTTATAAAAAACGACAGCAAATGAAAACTCAACTTTTAAGTATCCCTTTTAAATGAACAATTTTTTTTAAACGAGGTTTTTTTTAAATATAAATTACTAAACTGCTTTATTTTTCTAGAAGTTTCGTTGTTGTGTTATGCAAGGTAATAGATAATCCCGAAAAAGAATAATTCTTGCAGAAAGCGCCAAAATATAGAGAACTTAGGCTTCAATAACGTAAATAATAAAGGGAAAATTATATTTAAAAAATTAAATTAAATATGTTTTTAAAAATTTATATGTAATTTTTAATTACGCTAAATTTTTAACCTGAGTTAATTATATAACATATGTCAAAAATAAGTTGAATCATTGAATGTTTACCTTGTACTTTATATGAGAAATAGTTTTTAGATTAATGATCGGACACTTAGTTAAAAAACGTTAATGACTTTTGTTTATCTGCTTTCCGCGTGTACTTGACGTTTAAAAAAATACACATAATAGGGCGGAATTTTTAGATAGTCTATAGAATAGACGTTTTAGAATGAATATAGAAATTGTAAGTCATACGATTTTAAATCGAAGGTACTTTATAAAATCAAAATCAAGATTTGTAATTGCCTTGTCAGTCACGCAAATTAAAAATTTCTTAGCAATTATATTTATTCCTTTAACTTACAGTTTAGAAAAGTAAATAGTGGATATTCCGAATTTATTTTAACTCAGATTTGTTGATATGGGTTAGGATTTAGTGATAGAATACAGAACAAGGAACCACCCAAGAGAATAATAGACAATGAATTAAAAAATATTTAAACTTCTGAAAAATGGAAATGAACTGCTCTTCATTGATTTTTAGGGTTCCGTACTTGAAAAGTTTAAGCGGAACCATTATAAAGATCACCCGTTTGTCGGTCTGTCACAGCCGTTTATCTTGTTCAAACTTGGCAGAGTTATAAAGTCTATTGACCCACATATTTATAGATTATAAGCAATTCACAAATATTTTTAGGGAAGATTAAGGAGAGCTAATTAAGTTACTTGGAAAAAAAAAATAAACTTTACTTGAATTTTTTTTTATGTATCGTGTGGGGTATCGTTTGAAAGATCTCACAACACCGAACTCCAAAATATATTTGTTTTGATTTTAGGCATTTTATTTTCAGAGATATCTTCAAAAATGTACTACAAAAATCCCCCCCCCCCCCTTCCTATTTCTGAATCTACTAAAACTAAAATTATGGAAAATTTCAGGTAGTAGGAGTTTATTTAAACCGCGTAGAAAAACTATAGTGATTAACCTTGGTCACATAGTGTTTAAGAAAATCGCATTTTCCTTTTACACACAAACTTACTTTGTAGGCACTCAGCGGGGTAATGGAGGTGCGCTCGAGGTACTTATCGACTCGGAATCCTCCAAGGATGGTTGCAAATGATATTCGAAAAAAGTGTCGGTAATTAGCCGAGATATTAATTAAAAAGCTATCTAGACAAACATGGCACGGACCAAGGCGGCCTTGCAACTGTGCGACCTCCTTTTGAAGCGCACTTGGCACAATGCTAAGTTTATACTTTGTACAGGGTCTTTGCTTTAGGAAAAGTGAATCACATTGATAAATAGCCAACGGTTTTCCTTCCAACTGAATTCGATTATTGAATGCAATTTTTGAAAAATGATTCATAGAATAATTTCGAGACAGTAAATGTCAGTAGTTTAGAGACAGCAGTCGCTTATAACTCAATAGATAATTCATTTATAATGAAAAACCTTTTCGATTACAAATCACTTCAATAATAATGGTTGCAAGTAACATGCTTTTTATGTTTAAAAATTAATCAGAAAGTTTCGCGTTGCTGAGCGTATTTTTATTGTGAAAATCGCCTTAATTCTCTACTGTTACGTCAAACATGATTGACAAGTGACTTCTCGTTAGCAACTTCGCGATCTCTTTTTGAAGCGTGGTTAGCACTTTGCCAAGTTTAAACTTTGTACAACGGCTTTGTTTTAGAACGAGAAATATTCATCGTTTTCCATTCCAATAGAATTCAATTATGACATGTGGTATCGTTTTACGTATACAAGTATATGTCTTTGTTCAGTTCTGATATTTTGTATCTACTTTTTTTATTAAGATTTTTTGTTTCCCAAATGTCTTCCGTTCTACCATATTCCTATCTCTTAGACATTACTATGTATGTCCAAGAACATCGCCATTCAATGCATAAATAATGTCATTTAAAAATATAGGTCAAGAAACATTATGTCAAAATTTAAGTATCGCAGGGGATTTCAATGTCAACTTCAGAAACAATACTAGAAATGAACTGTCGGAATATTTTTTACCTCTTAGTTTTGAGTCCATTTATTAAAGAATCTACTATCGAGGAAAACACAATTGCTGTCAATGAATTCACCAACATTTCTGTGCAATGTGGCGTTATTCATTCGTATTTAGTCATCAAAACAGAATTGGATAAGGTTTAAAAAAATTCTTACAGGGCCACCTGCCATTCCATTGAAAATTGGCCCTTATGAGAGGTAGCCTTTGAATAGGAATTTTTCATTTCTGTTTCTTTTTATCTCGCGATTTTTAAAATCTGCATATTCTTTCAGTAAATTCTCTTTGTTTTTAACAATATTGTTTATTTTATTCTTGCTGCAATTAAACTGTGAAGCCAATTTTCTTGCAGATGTTCATTGATCATGACAATTAAGAACTTTGATTTTATCATTCAAATCCAAATGTAATCTTTGGCTTGATTTAGGTGCCATAATTTTTAAATTTTACATAAGCCTGAGCATTAAATTTCTAGTGTAAAAATTGTGCTTCAATATGCATTCACAGTTTTAATAAATGTGGAATCAGTTTTTCTAGATAACCTGTTATCTTTTGTGTGCCCACAACAAAGGATCAAATTTTCCCTTCAACCTAACCCCTACAGGTTGAAAGGTCAAACAAAGCGTAAGGAACACCTGTTTGTCTCACTTGGGGAAAAGTTTGTGGTCCTTCATTGTGTTATTAAATCCTCTCCATCTCCCCCTGCCTTCTTTGTTGCAAGTGCAGTTGTCTGCTGAACGCTTATCTTTTGGTTCAGGAATTCAATACACCTGTTTCGGATTTAAGGCACATGTGAAAAAATGGCCTTTATGAGGGGTAGGTGTGGCCCGTAATAGGAGCAAATTTAACATTATATCTAAGGGAAAATTGTTCGTTCCTAAAAATATTGGCCCTTAATACAGGTGGCCCTTGAATAGAAGTTTCACTGTATTTAGGTTTCGTATCTCTCTGAATGCTCATGGTATATCCATCTATACTTTCCTAGTGTATATAGCTATACCCAACAGTACGTTGTATAATTTTTTACAAAGTCTTATTATTCTTTTAGCAACTCTTTTTTGTAATATTGCAGATAGTAATTAACAAATTTATTGCACGGAGCCCTTTCTACGCGGGTAAAACTTGCCCTTGACCGATTATTAATCTTTAGTAAAATTTTTAATGAGATTGTGGTTTTTGCAACTGAAACAAAGTCCAATCACTAACTGAAAAATAAATAATAACGTTCTCTTCTGAATTTAAAAGCTATAGATTCTTTCACCCCTCCCCAATATACAAAATTAATTATTGAATAGGGTTAACCTCTATAAATTACTGAATTTAACTTGTATTTTTATTCTACAGCTACATTCAATTTCAGTTTTTTTGTTTTTTTGTTTATTTTCAAGCTGTTTCTTTTTTTTCTACAACAATACATAATAAATTTTCATGTTTTATCATGCTTTTTTGTTTAAAAGATTCAAATCTTTTAAATAGAATAATAAAAATTATTTCTGGAAGATGATTATTTCTAAATTAGCAACTTATTTTCTTATACCTTACACATCTACAGGTTAGGAGTTTTTAGTTTAATGCGTTCGCTATATCATAGCTGCGAAAAAAGTAATGGGTGTGATGGAACACTCAATGCCAAAGAATTTTTAAATTTAACGTCTAATGCGTGAAAAAATTATATAAAATGGAGTTTTCTTTGAAATACTTAGATTTTGATACATGATATTTTTTATAACTACTTTATTTTTTATTAGTGAAAAAAAAAAAAAAAAACGGAAGTCAGATAACGATACCCACAGCCCTTTGTAAAGAAGCATCTCTGGGCATACTGAAGAAACATAGAAGGAAGAGATTAATGCAACTTCTTTTTTTTTTTTTTGTTAAAAACGAAATTAAAAATACCTGAAAATTTGCCGAATGCATTAATATATAAAAAAAAAAAAACCTAAACGGAAGTCAGATAACGATACCCACAGCCCATTGTAAAGAAGCATCTCTGGGCATACTGAAGAAACATAGAAGGAAGATATTAATGCAACTTCTTTTTTTTTTTTTTGTTAAAAACGAAAGTAAAAATACCTGAAAATCTGCCGAATGCATTAATATTTAACTTCGTATTTAAATACATTACTCTTTGAATACATACTATTACTAGAGATAAACAATTAAGTTTGGATAACATGCAATAATCGTAACTTCACTGTTTTTGAAAAATTTCCACTTTCAGGTCATACATAAATTTATTTAAATGGTAGAATTAAAACGCGTTACTATGAAAAATAAAGTATTTAATACTGTTTATCCATTCTTACCACATTGATGCCTGAGAGTTGTTGGGTGAGCTGCATTACAACTCCTATCACTAATGGAAGATGGAGGGATCTGTTTTTCAATAACTTCCACATTGAAACCGGTTCGGGAGGAGGTTGTATTCGAAATTCCTCACCAAAAATTGACTATAATAGTAACAAAAGTTAATTTAGATAAAATACCTGAGCAATATAAATTAAAAAATATTAATATCAAATTTAGACATTACATGAAATACTATTATTGGAAGATAATGAACTACTAAAATATATTGAGCTGTTTTGAGATTAAAACAATATTTCACAAGTTTTTTAACTCCCATTGAATATGTGTAATTCATCTTTTTTAGGTGCGTTCGTAATTATATAAATACGTAGCACCTATAGTCGTCGTTCAGTCCGTCCGTCTGTCCGCATATAACAGAGCAAAAACTACCCAACCGAATGGTCTGAAATTTGAAATATAAGATTGTTGCAAAATTTTGTCGAGCCATTTCAAATTTTATGAAAATCGGATGTATAGTTTAATTACAGGGACAGTCAAAAGTTTTTCTTTACATTACGGCCAATGGGAAAAATTACTGCAAGTGCATTTTAATGATGTTACAGCCTTCCGAATGGTCTGAAATTTTAAAGATATAATTGTTGCAAAATTTTGTCGAGCCATTTCAAATTTTAGGAAAATCAGATGTATAGCTTAATTACAGGGACAGTCAAAAGTTTTTCTTTACATTATGGCCAATGGGAAAAATTATTGCAAGTGCATTTTAATGATGTTACAGCCTTCCAAATGGTCTGAAATTTTAAATATATAATTTTTACAAAATTTTGTCGAGCCATTTCAAATTTTAGGAAAATCGGATGTATAGTTTAATTACAGGGACAGTCAAAAGTGTTCGGGGAATGGGAAAAAATTATTGGGAGTGCATTTTAATGATGTTAAAGACTATGGACTTTATGAAGTGCAAAAAATTATACATTCAGTACAATATGGGGTGCAAAAAATAATTATAAAACTTGTTATAGTACGAACGCACCTCATTTGCCACGTTTGACGAGCAATTTCCAACTTGTTTATTTGTGAAAGCAACCGAATTTGAATAACAAACTTTTGAATAATAAATTTTGCAACCGTTTGTAATCCGAAGATATAGTTAAAAATTTGTTGCAAGCAAAATATTAGAGTTGTCCATTTTTTGGGGGCAAGAGTTTGAACCCAAATTGAATAGTTTTGTAGTTTTTAAAAATATAGTCAATTCCAGATAAGCCGCACTTGTTTGTAGAAAAAGAATAGACATACTACTCTGATTCTTTAGACGCAGACTTCCTTGACCATAACAACCTTGAACTTGAAAAGCTTTTTGTCTTCTCTGAGTCTTAATAAATTGGACAGGATGGGAATTATGATTTTTGAGGACTAAGTAAACGAGACCAAAGTGTCAAAGTTGAATTAAGTTCTAATTCAAAATTCCTCTCAAGTTAAATGATGGTGCTTTTTCTCCCATAATAACGGAAAACATCGTAACAGCGATATACGCTATTGTTTTTTTTTTTATAGCACATATCTTCACTTCTAAATAATGCACAATTTAAATCTTTACTTCCTTGAAGAGAAAGAAAAAGTACTTCCACACATTCATACATACTTTCAAGTAAAGTACGCTGGAAAATTAAATTAATCAATTTTTTGTGATTATGTACAGGGTGCTTCAGGTATTTGAGAACAAATCAACGGCTGCTTTCAAACAGGAATATACATTAGAGATAGAGTTTTTTTTTATTTTAACGTTCTGTACAAGTGACCACATATACACACTAGATGACATAATTCATTGAAATCACTGCTAGCCGCAGTAACCGCCTCTACATGCTGTCAAAACTGACTGCAGGTAATGAAAAGATGAGTGTTGGGAACATTTGCCTCTGCATATACAACGGCTGCCTTGAGAGCCGCATCATTGTTGTGTGGATGACTATTGGAGTTAGCTAATATCTGGGTAGCTAAGGGGAGTTAAGGGGCCAACAAGTTGAGGATGACATCGCCTTGAATGCTTTGGCCACCCATTTTCAGTTTGTATAGGCTGTATGGGATAGTGCAGAGTCTTAAAAAAACGTACGGCCTCCCACGTGCTACAGAACTAATTTAGCGCTTTAACACCTCGATATAAGCAACGGCGTTGACTCTGGCACCTTGAAGAAAGAAATGTGGAGGCATCAGATTGCACTGTAAAAAAAATTCCGCAACGTTCCTGGGAAAAAATGGGCAGCTGAGTTGCCCATTATTTCCAAGAAACATTTCTTGAAAATGACTGGAACTTTACTGTATATGTTAAAAACTTTCTACAGAAATGCCAGTAAGTTTCCTGCGAAATACCAGGAATATTTCTGTTGACAGCAAAACATTATTGACATTTCACAGCATGCGGGATCTGCAGACGATTTTTACATTTCCAGTTGACAATTTTCGCTTTATTATCATTATTTGTTAGAATGAAAAAATATTTTGAAATTGACATCAAAATTATTATTTATAATTTACACGAAAAAATAAATTTTCAGTTAAAATTCAATAAAGTAAATATATATATGATATATTGTTTCTGAACTTTGCTTAAAATATAAAAATATATAAATGTAAATAATAATTAGAAAAAAAATCTAGACATAAAATATTTTGGATTTTCGTTAGTAATTATGTTAGTTTACAAGTTAGATAAAATACATATAAATTTTCATGAAAAAAAAAAAACCTAAACGTAATTGTATATTTTTTCCGAAAATAAAAAAAAAATTCAAATTTGCAGCAATTCAAAGTGTCAAATATATATCAAATTTAAATCAAATTGTAATAAAGTGTTAAAATATAAAATTAATTAAAAAAGAAAAAAAAAGTCCAGAGGTAGCATCGAACTCGGGCCGTACGGGTGGCGTGCGAGCTTTCTGCGTCCAGACCACGAATGACACGTTGAGAGCTGCAAACTAATGGGTATTTGAAACGTATGCTAAACCTCGGCATCTAATTTCTGAAAATCTAAGTCCCATTTGAAGAAATCCTTTCACAAGAATAATTAGAGATAAGAACTCTAAAACATACTTTAAATTAATCAAAATCGGTGAGAATCATGTTTGATGGTCCCCTGGTTAATGGAGATCCAAATAATAGGTGTATTTTTTTTACACGGTCTGCTCCTTAAACATTCCACAGACAAGTATCTTAATATAATCTCTTAGCGATGTCACGGAGGTATTGTATTTTCATTTGAATTGTATTGACAATAGAGACGTAAAGGATTATGTCGTCTATTGATTTATTTGCATTCCATATTGATTTTTTTACATTCATTTAAGGAATTCTTTTTCGACACTAGCGCGCGAGCAACGGATTATAGCAAAAAAATAATAAATGACGGCCGCAGCGTTTTGCTGTTTCCAACTTTTGGTTCAGGAACGTTTCAGATAAGAAAACCAGAATTTCACAGGAAAGAGCTAAATTATTCTGAAAACCTGAGAAAAGGCGAAACGTTCCTGGATTTTACATGGAACGTTACCATTTTTTTTTTACAGTGTGTCTTCGCTTCTCAGGACCCCTCAGAAGCATCAGTGAGTCTGGAAATTTTCTGCACACGTCTATCAGAATCTCTACGGAGATTTTACATCATCAACGAACTTTTTGCGGTTCACTTTCTTGACTTGGGCAATGTTTTTCTCATTGGAAAGAAACAAGAGCATTCCTGGCTCCTCTTGATGTTTCAGCTTCTTAAGGAGGCGCTTGTCTCTGGTCAGGCGGTTATCCCTGGTTCTCTTGGGCAAGAGGCGTATTCTACTCATCACGTACGACCTCTAACGAAGGTCCTCATGAATCATGCATCATATTGTAGCCTCATCAACTTGCATCTCCCTAGCGAGTGCCCTCATCGACTTTGTAGAATTTTCATCGACTTGACTGACGAATTACGTTTACTTGATGATTTCATATTGCTGACAATGTCGTTGTCAGCATGAAACTTTTGCCACATGAAACCTGGCAGCCTTCAGTTCTCTTCTTACATTAAAGACGACTGACCAGGCGAGTTTCAAGGATGTGGCAATCTCTAAATCGAAGTGTTCTTCATGCATCGAGCCAATGACAGCATGCCTCTTATTTCCCCAGTTAGTCTAGGTTCTGATATGTTTACATGTAACAGAAAAAGATTTGTAACTATGATATTCAGGGTGATATTTCACCTATAATAGGTATCCTCAAATACCTGACGCACCCTGTATGTGATTTTCAAGCATGATCTTTTTTAATTTAATAAAGTTTGACGTAAAAATAAACATTTTTCTACTAAAACAATGTAAAATAACATACATAAATACAACCCTCTAATCAAGTATCTAAAATTAAGTAGGAACTTAGCGATTACCTGAAGCAATAGATTTTGAGTTATTTAAATACTAGTACAATAACTATCCTAGACGGTAACAGAAAAATCATAAATATGTTGTAATATCCCCATTAAAATATAACTATTTGAGAAAATTATTGTAGTTTTTTCACTCACTATCGTAATATGAGCAAATATGTAAGAACACGAAATCTAGGGATTTGAAAAAGGAATTGATTGTTAATTGTTGTATGAAATGTATTTATTACTATTAGCATTACCAGTTTTATTAAACTTACTTATTAGAAATAAGTATTTTGACCCACCTCCTTTTTTTTCAATCTTAAAAATGTTTTTTTTAATATTTACATATTACGAAATAAATTTTAACAGATAACAAGGTTCGTACGGGTCCTGGAATTTCCAGACAAGGAAATTCTTCGTTACCAGTATATTCTTACGAAAAATCACTCCTTTAACAAGGCGGAATTTCGCGCATCTGAACTAGATTTTTATTAATAAAAAAAATACTGATATTTCACATATAAAATAACGGGATGCGTACGAACCCTGGATAAGGAAACATTTTAAAGATATTTATCGTAAATTGCACATTTAAGGTAAATGTTGATAATATAAACTTAAAAAAATATCTATATTAACATGAACATTTATACAAAAATGGTAATTCAGAACAAAATAAAACATGAACTGAAAATACTTATACATAAAAATAAACAAATTGTTTAGAAACAATGAGTGATAGTAAAACACACTGACAATTAAAAAATGTAGGTCTTCATTTGATTACATAATTTGTAAATTCAGGATTTCGAGAATAGAGAGGAATTACCCGGAAAAGTTAAAACAAGAAATGTAAATCAAGCGACAAGCCTAAATTATGAAAAACTTTCCGACACTTTCCAGAATACGGCAACGAAACTTCGCCGATTAATAAGGTGAAAGAAAATGTCTAAGTAAACAATTTAGAAAACGCATTACACGTTTGAAACCCACTTTCAGAAAATACCGTCTATATACGAAAGATAGTTTAATTCTTTTGTGATGATATTTTCCTCATACTTCTTTGGTATATATTTTCTGTATATGATAGCTAAAGATTTGAATATACTAGGGGAGACTGGGGTTAGTAGACGCAGTTTTCAGTTATTAATTTTATTTATTTTTTGTTTAAATTTTTTATGAAACTTTAACTGTACTTTTAAAGAACAGGCAGACTCACCCAACTGGAGCACACACCAAATTTGGCATAGGTTCTACTGTTCCGGCGGAAAAACCTCTGCACCACCAAGAAAAACCACCGCCAAGAAAACTAGCCCAGAAAAATCAGACGGCAATTAATTAAACATAGACTGACAAACAGTAGTGAGACTCTCACTAGAAATAAAATCTACATACATAAGATTACATAATTTGTAGACCAAAATAAAATTAAAAAAAAGAACAAGAACACCTCTCGTTAAACACCAACAGAACCAAAATAAAAATATCGCAGATGTTCAAGTCACTGACTTGAAAACTTATACAAAAGTGGAATCACACTTTGAACTAAATTATAAATTAAATTGACCTGCAAATATGCAAATTGCATTAGACTAAAATAAACGAGTCCATCGCCAAAGTCCTACAAAATAATAGTTCGTATCATAGTTCCTAAGAAGGACACCACATACACTCTGAAACACAGAGTCTGTAGAACATTAGTCCATAATGTTCGTAAAACGTCAAAATAATGTTATTAAAAAGTTTTTAAAAGACCATCATATGTAGCTGCACAACATGCCAATCACTATTAGAACCGAAGATAAAAAGATAGTTCCGACCAGCAGACTAAATATTTCAATGTCACAATAAGGGCACAGCTTTATAGTACTTTCCCCAGCTTGCAGTAAAAACCACAAGAAGTAGACGTTCAAAACACATATTTAATAAATGAAAAATTCTTATTTAGCTTGTTATAGATATTTTATAACTTATTATAGTTCCCACGACAGGCGAGAACTCTTCTGATATTCCATGCAATGGACGGTTCCTAATAAAATCAAATTTCTCAGCAGACACTTGGCATGAGTCAAATAAAAAATGACGAACAACGCCCTTAGTATCACAAATGCACTTATCACTCTCTGCTTTTCCCATTTTTTTAAGATATGCGGAAAGGCACCATGCTCTGTGTAAAAATAAACACATATCTGAGAATAACATACATAATCCGAATCAACTTTACTTAATAAGTCATATGTAAAACGACCTTTTGTACTATTATTCCAGTTAGTTTGCCAGTCACAAATAAGTTTTTTAGACAGACCGGCTTTTAACATGCAGATCGGCATAGGAATATTTTCTTCAATATCATACTCATCGTTAAGAATCACTGATTTGGCAAGGAAATCCACTCTTTCATTTCCATAAATGCCAATATGGGCCTTAACCTATCCTATGTTAATAAGTTTATCACTCATTAATCTCAGATTATCGTAAATTCTCATTAAAAGGTCATTGTTAGGAAAAAGACGCTGGAGAGAGCAATACGATGAAAAACTATCCGTAAACAAATAGAAAACTGAAAACTGTGATGACCTGCACCAATCTATTGCATCAGCAATTGCAACCAGCTCTGCCTGATAGATCGAATTATAATTCTTAAGTTTTATCCTTTTTTCAAATATAGAGTCATGGCCCCTGAACACAACATAAGCTGCTGCAACCCTTTGATCCATCTTCGATCCGTCAGTAAATAGAACTGGCTGACCAGCAAATGTATTATATTTCATCATTGGACGAATAAAATTAACATTATGCGAAGAATGAAAATACGGATAATCAAAAGTTGGTATCCTTCTTACTAGCTTATCCGAATCCATGCGACAACCATTCAATTCAATAGACGTTCTGCCACGCAGCACATTGTATTTTAAGGCTGAGATCGAAAGCTGAAGAAAAATTGGAGGAACACCAGCTAATACACATAGCGCATCTGTAGAAGTTGTACGATAGCCATGAATAAATGAGAATAAAGCCACTCGCTGACAAGAGGATAAACGCTTAATACCGTGATACTTCAAGTCCCCCAGCCAGACCTCATGGCCATAACTTATTTGTTTCAGAAGAACTGTTTGATACCACAATTTAAGATATTGAAGAGGAGTACCCCGGTCACGAATCCTCGACTTCTTGATGTTACAGGAAAAATCTGTTACTTTAGATCTAACAGCTTCCAAATGAGGGAGCCAATTAAACAGGTTATCTAAAGTAAAACCTAAGTATAACATTGTATCTTTAACAGGAATGCTGTTATGTAAAATTTTAAAGATTGGTCTTCTTTTCTTCAACGTTTTCGTGCCAAACATCATAGCAACAGTCTTTGACGGATTAATGGTGAGATTCAGATTATTACAAATATTATTAAAATTTTTCACATGATTATTCATTTTGTCTTCAAGCGACTGTCTTGTGTCTGCACCATCATCAACAACAGAGTCATCTGCATATGAAATCAAATCCATATGCACCTTACGTGCGTTCTTCAAAATCTCGTCAGCCACTATCGTCCAAATCAAAGGGCCGAGGCATGATCCTTGTGGGCAGCCCACGAATATCATGAACTATCGGATGCCCCTCAGAAAACGAAAACCGATTTGCCGATTAGAAATGTAACTCTTAAAAGTATACTTTAGATAGCTGTAAATGGGCAGGTTATCAATAATCCGAGAAGCAACCAACCAGTCCAGGACATCGAAGGCTCCCGAAATATCAAATGAAATGGCAGAAAAGTATTTGAATTTCGTAAGGTTTTCTGCAGTCAAAGTCTTGAGAGAACTTAAAGCTGTGAGCGTTGACCTAGTCTCACGAAAGCCATGTTGATTGTTATCAAGAAAATTCAGAGATTCCAACATAGTTAGAACTCGCATCTTCAAAAGACGCTCGAAAACTTAACCCAAAATGGGCAGAAGAGTAATAGGCCTATATGACTTCGGAAGATTCGGTGGACGGTTTCTCTTCCTGAAGAAAATAATAACACCTTTCTTCCAATTCACCAGGAAATGGGCAAACCTCAGACAAGTATTAAACAACATTAACATAAGAGATCTATATTTTGTGAACATATTCTTTACTACCAAAGCATCAACGTCACCAGCTCCCGGAGCTTTGTTGTTGTTCTGGCACTGTAGAGCACAGCGTAATTCACGTCGGGTAAACGGCTTATAATCAGGGTGATCCAGAAAATCCTTATCGCTAACAAAATTATGAATCTGTGCGGGAGTATTCGTGATGCCAAAGTGTTCGTTCATAAGTTGGGAAGCCACTTCATCGTAGCTCGCAAATACCGAAGAATCCCCTAGAGTCATGAAAACCATGTCTGACTGTGAAGTCTTCTTGCCTGAGAGATATTTGTACAGATTACCGTAAGCGCTGTCCGTACGTTCACAAATGCTGATCCACCCAGCGCGTTTTGTTTGACGAAGATGACGTTTATATGATGGACGAGCAGAGATATAACTATCCCTATATGCTATATTAGACAAATTTTTATGATACCTTTTATACAATGCTTTAACTTTATTTCTCTCTATGCGAAGAGCATCTGTGTACCATGTAGTCGTTGGCTTATGATTAAGTGAACCCTTTCTAAAACAGTTATCTAAAACGTAGTGCAAAAAGTCATCGAAGTTGGCCAGCCAATCCTCCAATCCATCTACTCCCTGTACTCTTTCAAGAGTGCTCTACAATCTGTCGTTCATTCTGCCAAAATACTTGTTGAACTTCCTCATAGACTTATTTTTAGTTTTATACCTCTGATTTGTAACATTTAACGGTACCAATTTCATATCAAACTTTATATACTTATGGTCCGAGAACGAAAACTTTTTATCGTCAACTTGCCAAGAATTCAGGTATTGCACCACGTCAGTACCAGCCAAGGTGAGATCCGGGCGGCCTTTACATTCACCACGAACAAAAGTGTCAGGAGCATTAGGATCGTTTAGAATCCTGAGATTACCAATCATCAAGTAATCCTGAAATGTTTCCAATCTGTCGTCTTCTCTGGTATAACCAAATGTCATCAGAGAAACATTGAAATCACCACTAACAATCTTCAAAATAATTGATCCAACACGACATGTCAGAATCAATATTACTCGAAGGGGCTGAGTAGACTGAGCCAAGAGTTAGTGATGTCTGTTCAAAATTCACAGTAATAAAAACACTGTTTGGGGTGATTAAGTTTATAGTGCAATTCATGGTTTTATTAGTACACAGAATGGAGGAGGTGTTATTTAAAGAAGAAAATATTAACCAATCTGGTGAAATTCTAGAAATTTTACCACCGTAAGCATGTGGATCCTGAAAAAGAAAAAACAAAACCCCCTCCCTCTCCACATAGTCAAACAAAGCTTCAGGAGCAACGGAACAATGGTTAAGATTAATCTGAACGATTCCAACACCACTAGATAATAAATCATTTGACATGACCTATGTTATAATCTCCTCGCCATCAAACCATCACGGTAGGCTTTAAAAGCTGGACAGTCAGAACTGTCCGCACGATGTCCAGTGTCCGTGTCCACATCCTCTTCCTTTCGACAATTTACACAAGACTCTGTTTCAACTGTACAATCACTCAATCGATGGCCACCCGCACACTTCGAGCATTTCTGATCGCCCTGAAATCTTGATGACAAATGACCATATCCTTGACATTTAAAACATCTAATTATCTGTAAAAATTCCACGATTCTATAACGATTAAAATCTATGCAAATTCGTCTTCTCCCAATCAGACATCTAAACACATCATTATCGACATCCAGTACCCAGTTCACCTTACCCATTCTAGTACCAATCTTTCTTACCACATCAATGTCTCTATTCTGATCCAACCCCTCACAAACCAACGCCTCCTTAACAGAATCAAGAACCATACTCTCGTTAATTTCCTGATCCAGACTCAATAATAGCAATCTTGATCTTCGACTCTGTGGCGCTGATATTTTCACTTTATCTCCAAGTGGCTCAATTTTCTTAATCAACTTGTCTGACTCTTGTTTAGATTTCACCTTTAGCACCAATTGGCCACTCTTTGTTGTTACCACATCCGAGAGCTTTGGAAACTCCATATCCCGCTTGGAAAACCTTCTCAACTCTCCTCTGATATCATCCACCTTACCTTCACTGGGTGTTATCAAAACCGAAAACCCTGTATCCACTCTTGACGGCTTAGATTTAACTACACGATCCGCCAATCTATAATCCGGAGTCGAGTCCAAAGTACCTGATCTTCTCATCAACAACGCTTCGTAAGCCTTGCTATCCGTAATCATCGTCCGTAATTTCGTCTCACTAGATACATAATCCGTGTGTGCCTTTACCAGCCTTAGATTAACATAATCCAAGCACTTCTTTATTATATTTAAAATTTCACGGGTTACTTTACCACCGCCACTCTTGGCCTGTTGACCCTCCAATAATTCATACATATATGAGTTAACCCTTTGCACAGCTTCCGGGAACTCATAATCCGATAAACCCTCCAGAAACTTATCCACTTTCGCCATGATCTAAATCAACTTAACCGCCAAAATAGACTACAAAAGACCACCAAAATGTTACAAAAATAACTAAAGATTAATCAGATAAACCCGAGCCAGAGACCCTCTATCAAAAAATCATATAAAAAACAAAACCACCGTCGATGAATATTAAGCCGATTACAAACAACACTAACTTTTACTATATATGTAGAGCTAGTCTCTAACCAATATAGCAACAAAAACTGATAAACAAAAAACACAGCAGAAAGCAACCAGAGAAAGAGAATAAAAAAGTAACTAGGCAACCGCCGATTAAATGGATCAACACCAACACCGGATAAACGGGTCAGTAAGAAAATACGTCATAGACAGCTGATAAACTCCTGAATCAAAAACAATTCCAAGTCAGCTCATAAACAAACAAACTAAAGCACTCCCACGACACGTGACCCAGACTAACTTAGGCTAGGACACAACAAGAAAACAAAAGAGAGCCCAACTAAAACTATGACGCAAAAGCACTGAATCACACTAAGGAAAAAAAACTCAGGACAACTCCATCTTACAAAACTCCAAACTAAACTAAAACATAAAGACAACTCAACACAAAGAAAAACAACCAAACTTAACTTAATAAGCAGGAAAACAACTCAACACGACACCGAGCTCAAAATGGCGACGTAAATACAGAAAAAAGAAACGCCCACCGAAAACTTAAAAGAACTATTAACTAGTAATTAATATATGCAGAACAATAATATTCATATCCAGAGAAAGAAAAATACTAAGTGAGTACTTATGAAAACTTATTAAACTGATATAATAAAGTAAAAGTAGTAAAATATTAGTAAGAAGATATAAGTGCCAAAAGCGCAATGCTTTCACATGTGCTTCGGCAACGGAAAAATAAACTAAGTTCAAAATATGCTTAAATATCAGAATGATCTCAAAATAAATACATAATATGAAACAGAAATGAATAAGTTAACCATGAATGCAAAAATAAGCTAATTTAAATAAATATTTACCGACTTTAAGGAACTTTGAAAATGAGCTCGAAAAAACACGTCAAACAACATCAATGGCGGACAGACTTTTTTTTTTTTTTAAAGAACAGGCATTGGGCTATAAATACCCGGAGTTTTGAGTTTGTAGCTTTTGTAGTTTATGTTTAGCGGAAGCAGCCTTTTATGTAAAAGGAAAATTGTGCTCCAACCTACCCCTTCACGGGGCAAGTTGCCTATACCTATGGGGTAAGTTGGCACACGCTTTATAAAAATTTAAATGAAGCTCAAATAAGACATGCAATTAAGCGAAATCAATTTCATTATTACCAGTAATTTTAAACAAAAGCGTTATAGCCGTACAATGTAAAATCTAAATTATACAGACATAAAAATAATGAATAAAACATTAACATTAAGAAACTTCTATCCTACTCTATATCATCATCAGAGTTACAGTTGTTACAAATAAAAAATCGAGTGTCTCCGTTTGGGCAAGCCTCGTGTGCCCAAAATCTTGCATTGCAACCACTTTTCTCGTTGTTTGCTGTTTTTCAAGCTACCAGCATACACCAAACACCGAGCCAACTTGCCCCGTGTTCAATGCGCCTACTAGCCCCATAATAAATTTCTTCACAAAAGGGACACGTAATCCTCTAAGCATAAATAATCCAAGGAAATCACATATGGGGTAGGTACAGTTAATCATACACTAAGAAAAACTGCACAAGTTAAATCGCAATTATTAAGATAAGTATTAGAAATTAGAAAAAGAATGAAGCAACAAAAAATTACCTATGAGTGCAAAAAAGAGAAAAGTCGAAATAAATGTCCGCTGCACGTAGGTAACGCTTCAAAACTACAATGGACATTGTAAAAAGCAATAAATGATGATTATGCAGAAGAGGTTTTAACTTTGTATAGATAACTCTTCTCTGCTATGATACACCGACGAAAGGAGCTTGTTTGTAAATGATTCCCGAAAGTATATTTGTCGGTTTAATAATTCTCTGAAGAACAAAGCATATCCTTGTCTGCATTTTTTCATAAATGGTGCATTCTTTTAGAAGAATTGTCTGTGTTTTTCTTTTAAATATATTTATTTTAAATTTTTGTTTTCAAATTCAATGAGGGAGTTCAATATAAAAAGTTTCTTTAAAATTTTTCTGTATTAGCCTTTTTTATTTATGTGTTCTGTTTAAAAGTTAACACATGTAAAACAGATACAGAATAAGAAAAGTAATTTAAGTGATCTAAAAAAGTAAATATACTTCTGGCTCGTGCTGCTGCGACCTGTCTTCAGCTTTCATTTCTTCTATATCCTCTTCGACTAAACTTGAGCACCGTAATTTTTGCAAGGCTAAAAAAAAAAAAAAAAAAAAAAAAAAAGCTGAATATTTGTTATTTATTATACTTTATTTTTAGACACATAAACTTTAGTACGAAAACAAAATAAAATATATGGGAATAAAGTAGGGGAACTGTTGGTAATATTCTGATCGTTTTTAAATTTTTTCTCTGTCGAACAACGATAGCACAAAATTAACCACTGATTTTTTAAAGTCATTTATGAATCCCATAGCCTTTTAAGACAATTAAAAAGCGACAAATTATCATTTGCTTCAAAAAAGTGTCACTAATATCACAGCTTGCAACGTAGAAAATAAATGAGTTTTAATTTTACACTATTGCAAGTATGACTTAGAAGTCAGTGTAGTTATATATTTATAAAAAAATTATAGATAGAAAAATTATCAGTTATTTTTTAAATAGATTCTGATATACACTTTTTGTAGAATATACCCGTCTAATTTTAATAGTAATTATCATTTAGTTCATGCGTGCATTATGTGGGTTTAATTGAAAAATTTTCCATCGTTCCTTTCGATCACAGTATCCATGCATGATATTTTCTCTGTAGGGCTTTAGCCATAACAAGGCGTTCAGTATTAATGAGTTAAATTGAAAGACAAAAATCTAAAGAAATAAGGAAAATCTTTAAAACATATTCTCTAGCAATTAATGATATATCTCTAAAATGATTAGAATACGTACTTTTAACGAAATAGCTTGACCTTCAAAGGTTATTTATTTAAAATGGAATTAATTTTAATATAAAATTTGCTTGAATTAATTTTGCATTTGTATTTTTAATGTATTGATATTAATTATTATTTTTAATGTATTATTATTAATATTAATTAGAAGTGTATGAATATTAATTAGTATTTTGAGTGTAACGAATTAATGTTTTATGTTATTTCGCGTTATAATGTGAAATAGCTGTTAAAACAAATAGCAATCACATAAACACATTTTAAATTTGAATTATTCGTTGAAAATCACACATTGGGAATCGGTACCTTATCTTTATCAAACTTCAAATTGAAATATTTTTCTTTAAGTAGTTTAAAACGATCTTTGTTAGTACAGCTAAATTCTCATATGTAACAAAAAAGCGCCCAAATTTACCTTTAAAAATGAAAAATCATCTCGCATATTTTCTTGTAGGTCAGTGAGATAGAATTGTATACATATATTTATATGACTTCTACTTTATCGTTATATATTAATACATTTATGAAGACTTTATATTGTTGTTTTATATTTATAATAAGTTAACTCAGTCTAATAGAGTCACGCTTATTTCAAACTAAAATTCTAACGGTTGTAGTCTGGGTCGTATTCTGAACATGTGCCAAATTCCACCAGCAAAACATAATAATAATTTTCGTCTTATTTAATCGCATATAAATAAGGCAAAAATTACAGTTCTATTCAATTTCTAGAAGTTTGCACATGCTACATGTGTTTAGAATACGGCCCTCGTTGCAGTATATTTAAACCAAATTGAATAGCACATGGTTATTAGTGAAAGCTATTTTTAAATTTTGAAAAGAATTTTTTTTCGTTTATGATTTTCAAATTAAAATTTTTGCTAAATAAATATTTTTGATGGTAATATGACGAATGAAAGTAATTTTGACCCTTTTCTATTTTTTTTCAATAAATCCATTTCTACTAAGAAAAAAGGATAAATAAAAAATGACACAACCTCATTATTTTTATGAACAGAACTTTATTCCTATTGGAAATGAATCCAAAGTAAATAAAAGAATTCCTTCGATAATGTTCCTTCATAAGAAAACGGGAAAAGTTATTCAATTTTTTTATATCTAATTTTTTTCCAAAATAATATCTGCAGATTTCGTGAATTAAAAAAAATATGCATGAATTTGGGTATGTGTCAGAAAATAGACAGTTTGTATTTCAGAACAGCTTTCTGAGAGAAGATGCAATTGGAAGACGTAACTCCTGCTTATAAATCCATCCTTTCGCGACAGGATACTTATTCCCTTGATTTTTAGGGTTCCGTACTTAAGAAATAAAAACGGAACCATTATAAGATCACTACCGTGTCTGTCTGTCACAGCCATTTTACTCGTAAACTATGAAACGTGGAAATTTCAAATTGGGGGATGTAATAAAGACTATTGACCCACGTATTTATGGATTATTAAGCATTCACAAATATATTTAGGAAAAATGTACAGGGAGTAATTAAGTTACTTGAAAAATAAAATCTTTTCTTAGCATATCGTGTGTGGTATCCTGCGAAAGGTTTTGTAAAGGTGAATTCAAAAATACATTTCTTTCAATTTTAGGAATTATATTTTAGGAGATATCGTCGAAAATGTAGTGCAAAAATATGTTCCCCTCCATATATTTCCGAATCTACTGAAACTAAAATTATCAAAAAAATTAGAGGTAGTAGACATTACTTTGAACCTTGCAAGAAAATTATAGCGATTACCCTGGGCCGCATAGTTTTCGAGAAAAGCGCATTTTTGCGTTACACACAAATTTCGATTTACGGGCGTTCAGCAAAGGTGCTGAGGAGCGCTGGATATACCTATCGCAGCAAAAGTATAAAAGCATTGTTGATATTGATTTTCGAAAAAAATCGTTGGTAATTAGCCGAGATATTAACCCTTAAAGTCATGGACGGTTTGGACATACATAATGACAAAGGCGGAGTACTCTATCTACTATAGGCTTTTAAAGCCTAGATAACAACTTTTAATGATATATTTGTGTAATGCCCAATAGCAGTATGAAAGCAACAAACGTCAAATTGTTAAAAAACAGTCTAATTTAATTAGAATTAATCGCATAAATACTACTGGATTCGCAACTATTTTGCATTGAGTGGATCTCTCAATACGCCTCCCGTGTCTTTAAAAGTTAATTAGAAACGTACCTGGAAAAACGCGGCACGGATCAAGGCGGCGTTGCAACTTTGCGACCTCCTTTCGAAGCGCGCTTAGCACAATGTCAAGTTTAAACTTTGAACAATGGCTTTTTTTCAGCTACACTGTATAAAGAAAAATTATTACTACGCTGAATTTAGTTTTATGAAATGCCAAATGAAGCCTACTTTTATTGTCAATACCGAAATAAGTTCATCCTAATCAGATTAAAATAAGCTTAAAAACGACATATATATAGAGAGAGTAGCAATATTTCATATTATTAATCTTCATATCTCTGAACTTTTAGAGTATACCCATTCATACTTTTCTAGTATATACAGCTTACACAACCATACGTTGTATAGTTTTTTTACAAAGTCTTATTATTCTTTTAGCAACGATTTTTTTTAATAATACAGTTAATAATTCATAAATTTATTGTACGGAACCCTCTGAGCGCGAGTAATACTCGAACTTGACCTTTTATTCCCCTATAGGCAAAGGTTGGCTCTGGATAAAAAAATTAATCTCGTTTTATCTTGTGGTACGATCATTCTATTGTCAGTTGCAAGCTTAGTAAATATCACTAGACCTTAAAGTGCCAATCTTTGTGAATATGATACCCCTTACCGGGGTCAACATTAGGCTCCTATTAGGCAGATTTTGATTCTTAAGTTGAATGAAGTAGCCACTTATTATAGCTATCACTAAACCAAATAAAGTATCTGTAAATTGGATAGGAACTGAATAATTTAGAACCAATTATCAGACACTAATTATATTGTAAAAATGCCAGGAAAACACGAAAAAAGATCTATAATGTCAATGTACTAAAACTATATTATCGTTGCGCAGAGGTGGTAAATGCTTTCGTTAACGAAAATTTTGACTTAGAAATGAAGGAAGCAGGCCTCGAAATCCAGTAATCTATCGTGGACCAAGATATTTAGGATTTTGATTAGATAGTTCTTGACAGCGAATTAAGGAACTTTTGTATTTCCGGTAAAATCGAACAGTATAAAGTTTCGTTGACTAGTCATAAAAAAGTATTTTCAAATGGTGCTTGTAGGATGATCTCATTGAGCATGACATTAAATGAATTGGCGAACAACAGGTTTGTCTGTAGCCTTATAGAACTTCGACAGACGGGTTTTAAAAGCCGAAGTAAAACGCATGTTAGAACTGAAAATTATTGATGAAGGCGAATCGACCTTTACGTTTCCTATAACTTTAATGGAAGCCCCAGGACCTGAACGCATAATCCTGAATTGATTGTAGGAAATTGAATTTTATCCCTAGGACAGAATGCTTTCCTTTGCCAAATACTGAGGAAAGAGTGGAGCAAGTAGCGGTTGCCAAATTCATTTGTCATAGATTTGACGAAAGGTTATTGACATATCACTTTAACTCCTAGGGCGTAGAGGCTAGCAGCCTTTGTGACAAACCCTGGTTGCTTCAAGCCCTTGACCATACCATTTGGTTTAATATCTGCTCTTTATAGTTTCCCGAAATATAAGAGTTTATTATTAAAAGGATGTGAACATTTCTGTGCACCATATCTGGATGACATGGCGGTTTTCCCCAATACTTTCAAATACCATTTACAGCATTGGATTACGTGCAAAAGGAAATAGTTGAGGCGAAACTGAAACTAATACCAGAAAAATGCGAATTCAAGCAAAATAGTGTAAAATATTTAGGGCATATGCTTGGAGGAGGACACAGATCGCCCGCGGAAGGAAAATCTCAAGCAGTTTCAGACTTTGCCCCTAAAATCAAAATTCAAATCTGTCGAATGGTATGAGTAGTTACTATTCCAGATATATTAAAGATTGGAATTCTCGTGACGCTTTTAACACGGGCACTAAAAGGAAAACCGCGGAGGAAAAATACCAAGTGGAACCCCGAGATGGACAAAGCATTGTCCGAGCTAAAGAGTATGTTAACTGAAAAGCCGGTATTGTACGCGCCCGATGACTCAAGGAAATTCATTGTTCAAACCTCTGATAAACGGATAAGAATCATCATGGCTTACAGAAAAAATGAAAAAGAAGTGAGCAGAAAATTTACGGAACCAGAAAAAAATAGTACTACGAAAAAAGAATGTGCTGGGATTATTTTTGCAATTTAGAAAACTCAGGCATTATTTAGATGTGCAAAATTTCGTGATTGAAACAGATCACCAACCTACTAGTTTGGCTAAAGAGAAACCCCGGAAAGAATGCTTGTTTAATGAGATGGACGTTGGTTCAACAACATTTTAATTAAAAAGACGTCCATAGACTAGGGAACATAATTAAACGTATTGATTAAACGATCGTACAGTATTAAACGTACAGAGCACTTGGGGCGCTATTCCAAGGGTTCCGGGTTCGATTCTCGAGTTGGACATTTTTCACATTGTTGGTTCTACTCTTTGTTAGCAATGTGATAAATCACATATTATATAGTTAAAGATATTTTTGTTGCATAGTATGGAATTTGTAAAATCTAATTACATAGTAGTTAGCAGGATAGGAAATTAAATCAAAACGTTTTATGTATATTTCTTGCGCGAATAACTACTCTCAAGTGTACTTAAGCTGCCTGTATTGCCTAACCTTCAATTTCAGGGATTTTTCTCCCTAAAATCCCGAGAATTCATTTTAAGGAAGAAAGAAACTGTGACGTTATAGCTCCATTCTCTTAAATTAGGGAGAAAATCGAAGTATGGACCTTCCACTTTCCCACGTGAACAGCCAATATAGGGGCGTACCAAAATAAATCAGAACAAGGAAGTGACAGGCTAGCCTGCCTTTGGCAGCTGCAGATGTATTCAGTGAAGGGTTATACCGCAGACGTGGGAACGAAATTTTTGCGCCAACCAAAAATCAATCAACAAGCCGGTTTAAAAGGGCCAATTTCCGAAATCCTAAAAACAGTAGGACAAGACGAGAAGGTTTTTTAACACCAAAAGCTAGCTGAAAAGTTAGAAAAAACGCAGAAAATTTCTTTAGATTTTTATTTAGATTTGAAGGTTAACTTAGTCACATCCAGTGGTCTTGTTGACCAACGCTGTCATTTTTCAGCCAGGTCTCGATCCTTGGGAGGTGCTGTATATTAATTTATTGAAGAGCGTTAGGGTCTCTCGCTATCTGTGATTATTCGTTTTAATCATTTCATGGCTATATGTGCTTGAATGACTCTATTATGATGTGTATGATTGTTACCTGATGGAGCTTTCTCATTAACTGTGGATTGTATAAAATTTCGTTTTGTTACCCGAATTTCTGAGGACATCTTAATTAATCAAGACAAAAATGTTACATATTTTCAATATTTTTTTTTGTTACTGTTTTCTACGTTAACTATCATTTATCACTTCATCGCTACCACTTGAATTTACACTAAGTCATTAGAAGACTTTTATTTTATTTAAAAAAACCTGCATTTAAAATATATCACTTGGAGTTGTTGAAGAGACACACCTACCCTCTCTTGCGAGAGATTCTTGTTGCTTTGAAATGAGCAAGTATCTTGGACTTTCAGGACATAACGGAAGAAGAAGTAATTGTAAAACTGCTGGAATCACAGAAATACCTGAAAAAAAAAATTAAAAAGTACTTAACATGAGAAATTATGTTTTAAGTTGATAAAATGTTTTTCTATTTTGAAATTAAAAAGAGACGTGCATGCGCAAGATACGAAATCGTACGCGAGTTTGTTAAACTATTTCCTGGTGTTAAAATTGAAAATAAATATTTCTGTCTATAGTCATTTAAGTTTCCTCTCAGTTAAGAAATTGAAAAAGGTAGGAACGATGTTTAACCCCTTAATTCTCGCTCCCGTGATATTCATGGGCTGTGTCTTTTATTCAGATTTTTTGAATCCCACCAGTTTTATAAAATAGTGTAATTGGCTTTGTTATGGTATCATTTTAACTGTCATTAAATAAGGTGAATATTTCTTTTTCAAAAAAGTTGTGCCAATAAGCGATTTCAATTTAAAATCCGTGACTTTAATGCGACCGTTAGGGGGTTAAGGTAATTTAAGGTAATTGTCCTATTTGTGGTAATTAATATGCAAATATTTAAGGTAATTTGTTGGACTATAGGAGTGTACTGAAGCAATATGAAGAACGTTTTGGATGTGCTGCAGTGATTTTTTATAAGTTGGATAAGGGTGAGCGCAGAGACGCTAGTTGGAAAAATTTAAAGCGTTATTTAGTTCACAGTATTTGTTAGTATTGAGACTAGTCCTAGAGTTTAAACAACTACTTCAGGAAAGTGGCCAGAGTTACGATTTGAATTTTAGGTTTATTACCATCTTACCAGACTATCTGAGTTAAATAAAGTGTTCTTATACACAGTGGCCTAATCTATACAGGCGCAAGTTACATAGCCACAAGAGAGAATGTTACACAGTTTAATTGAAGTAGCTCCATTATTTATATAAAATATATTTTTCCCATTAATAGTGGAAAATATTCAAAGTAAAATCGGAAAAGACGAAGTAATTTATACCCAAAAATTCCTATTGGCATTCTAGAATATTATTTAAAGTACAAAATAAATATCCGCTATTCCATTAACTTTGTTTAACACTCTATTGCCCATGGTAGCATATTTGCTACCATCAGCGTTCATGAGTTAGTGATTTTTTTATTCAGCTATTTCCGTATTCACACCAGAAATTTAAAATAGGAATTAAAAAAAATATTTTTTTTAATTTAATTAACAGCAGACGGTTTGTTATTAACTAAACCGAAAGTTACAATTACATTTTCTGGTATGAATTCCGATTCTCTAAATTACGCAATTTCTGGAATGCATTCTACCTTGGGAATTACAGGGTTAATAGGAATGTTAAAAATTTGAACTAAACTATAACATACCTTAAAATCCCGACTATAAGGCCCTCGAAAATAAGCCCTCATGCCCACTTTAAACAATTTTGATTATCCTTTCCATTATCGAATATAAGCTCCACTCAAAATTTGTGCTTTAAAATTTGAATAAAAAAAACCCAGGGGAAAGAATCTTCCACATTTTGGCGGACTTAAACTTTTTAATAATTTCAACGAAATCACCCCCCCCCCCCACATACTTGTCATTCCTTTTCTGCCCCTCCCCGCACCAGCTCAAAACGTTAAAAATCTTGATAATATTAAAAAAAATCTGTCCTATTTGGCGCTCTCTAGTAGCAATAAGTAGACAATGATCTAAATTACAACCCTCCCACCTCCGTAATTTACGCTTCCTCCTTTCCACCCATTAGCATACAAAATATAAAAACTCTTTATTAACGAAATTTCTGCTTAATTTTTTGCTCTTTAGTAACAATATTTAAAATAGATCTGTACTCCCGAAATATTTGCTTCCCACCTTTGCCCTTCAGGAAAATTTAATATCTTTAAATAGCAATTCTTAAATTTCTTTCCTGTTTGTTGCTGTCAAGTAACAAATTAATAAGTAAATAATAGATCATCTAAATTACAAACTCTTTCCCTCTGAAATTTATGTCCTCCCCCTAAGCATACAAAGTTTAAAATTTATAAATGTCTTTATTAAAAAAATGCTTTCGCCCATTTGTTGCGCTTTAGTAAAAATAAATAGATAATCTGTATCTAAATTATCTCTCAACCCTCAAACGCTTGTTTCTTCACTTCCTCTCCTAACATGCAATGTTTAAAATTCTTAAAACTGCATTAAAAGAAAATTTGCTGTATGTGCTGTTTTATAGTAACAATAAATAAGTAATCACACAATTAAATTATGTTTCAACCACCAAAATGTCTGATTTCCCACCTTGACCACTCGCACAAAAGTTTCTTTATATCCTCAACTCTCTGCTTGAAAAGTTCTTGTCCTATTTGTTGCTCTCTAGTAACAATAAGTAAATAATCAATCTAAATTTAAAACGCCTCCCTCTGAAATTTGTGCTTCCCCTCCTCCCTTTTATACAAAGTTCAACAGTTTAAAAACCCTATTAAAAAAATCTTCGGTCTTATTTGTTGCTCTCTAGTAACAATATATAGATAATCTGCTACCCAAATTACCTCTTTACCTACAAAATATCGGCTTCCCCCATTTGTCAAGAAAATTAAAATCTTTAAAATTCTGTTTTATTCTCCTGTCCTGTTTGTTGCTCTCATGTAACAAACTAATAAGTAAATAATCAATCATATAAATTACAAACTCTCACCCTCTGAAATTTATGTACCCTTAAACAAACAAAGTTTAAAATTTATAAGATTCTTTATTTAAAAAATAGTAACAATAAATAATCTGCATCAAAATTATCTCTCTACACCCAAAAGTTTGCTTCTCCGCTTCTCCTACCGTCAACATATGAAGTTTAAATTTCTTAAAACTTTATTTTTAAAAAATCTACTGCATTTGTTTTCTAGTAACAATAAATAAATAACTAGCCAATGAATTATTTCGGTAACTATTAAAAAATATTACATAAAAACTGTGTAAAAATACTTTAAAAAAATAAAACGTTAAAATAAATAAATAAATAATAGTTAAAGATATAAAGCATTTTGATTGTATGATTAGACATATTTGCGTTAGATAAAGAGTAATTTGATTCGCTTGGTTAACCAGAGTAGTTAAAAATATTCTCGTTTTTTAACGTTTACCAGCATCCATCGTTTAACCAACTCCGGCAGTTCCAACAATAAAACTTTTGCTAAATATGTCATGCATTTTTAATAATTATTGTATTTAATATTTTTAAATGTACTGCGAAGTGGAGAAAATATTGTTTTGATACTCAAGGGAAATTACTTAAAAATGGAACTAGCATTTATGTCGCAAACATTTCCCAAATGAATTAAATTAATCAGAACATTTGATAGAAGAAACTCCCTGTTTTCATAATCTTTTCTTCTAAGCCAGCCTATCTTTCCTTCAAATAATACAGCTGCAATTTGTGAAAAGAACCCCACCCTAAAAATAGTTTTCATATAGTGATGGTTTATGTAATTCTTTTAAATAAACTGAAAACAGTGAGAGTGACTTTTTAAGAGAAAGAAACTGTAATCACTTTCGAGAAAGTAGCGAATAAATAATAATAATGATAATGATAATAATAATAATATAGGTTTATAAAATAACGTTTTAAGCAGCATAACTTTTCTAACTATTGCGTACTAGTTTCGGTAGCGTTCAGCATACCGCCATCAGTGGAATAAAAAATGATTTAATTTTGCACATATATAGAGAGGAGAAGCGCATTCGAAGGATATGTTTATCGACAAATAGAATTACAGGAGTTACATGGAACAGCCAAATACAGGAAATTAACGCATGAAAAGGAATTTGTAATATGAGAAAATGTGAGTAGAAGTTAAGAAAAGGAGGGTTTTATATAATATTTCCAACAATGGGGGAATAATTAATAACCTTTATATGATTTTTATAGATATGGAAAATCCAAAAACGTTAAGTTCATGTATAAAAAAAGGTGAAGAGATGATTTTAGCCGAGTTAGCTAAAATGATCTGTAAACCCACTATTTGCACTAGTCGTTGATCAACCCTAGTAATTTATCAGCTAATATTATATCGTATCCAATGAAGTCCTGTACGTAGGTTTTTAGCTCACGGGCTATCAAAGCCTGAGAGCTAATGTGCCCGCAGGTTCTGTATGTGTGTATGCACGTGTGTACGTATGTATGTATGTACGTAACGCGGTAACTCTTGATATTATGATATTATGATATAACTCTTGATCCGATTGCTTAAATTTTTTTTTTCTAGGTTCATTCTGATAAGGCGCTTTCCTGATTAGTTTTGGTAGTTCATTGGTTAAGTATAAAGAGGCGAACGGGGGCTACCCCCCCCCCCCCCCTTAACTAAGATAAATGGGTTTTTCATGCAGAATTATCAGATTTTCTTCAAATTTGGTATACCGGTTAATTCTGATAAGGCGCTTCACTGATTAGATTTGGCGGTTCATTATTTAAGTATAAAAGGAGGAACGGGGGACTAATACCCCTTAATTTATATAAATGGGTTTTTCTAACCGATTTGCTTCAAATTTAGTATACCGGTTTATTCTGATAAGGCGCATCCCTGTTTAGATTTGGAGGTTCATTGGTTAAGTATAAAGGGGGAACGGGGGGCTAATACCCCCTTATTTTCGATAAATGGGTTTTTCTATCCGATTTGCTTCAAATTTGGTATACCAGTTTATTCTGATATCCCTTTAAGACCCGATGGATTTGTAAACAAAACTTGTCATGCCTGTAGAAAGTAAAATATGGACTGGAGCCGCTACCTGTTGATAAAAAATGATACTTTACTCTATCTGCTAACCAGAACGATCGTTCGATTCGAGTTTTTATTACATACGACTCAGAAGCAAGCATTTAAATGAATGTCTAACCGGCACGATCGTGCTGTTTGGGTCTTAAAGAGATGAGGCACTTCGCAGATTAGATTTGGAGGCTCATTGATTAAGTATACAGATCGGAAACAGAGGGGTTGGGGCTAATCCACATTTAATTTATTTTTCGAGGGGCATTGTTCTTTGAAATAAGAGTATAATATACAATTAGTGTGAATAGCCTGTGAGCTCAATGCCATCAGTTTAACTGGGCACTTTTCGTTTTATTTACTTCTTGCTTCGTAGTAGTTACAAACTATTAGAGACGTATTACAGTGCGTTAAGAAATTATAAGACCACAGAAGAATTCGTGAATTGTTGACAAAATAATATGCAAATTTTACATCGTTTATTTAAAATTGATAGTAAAACATTTTCTGTACTAATCCAAACTTTCCAAAGAAAACTTAAATTTTATTAAAATTTATTTAATTTTCTATTCTTTATAAGGGATTTGTTCAGAAACTATGAGGTAGCCTGAGAAAATTTAGATACTACATGTCAATTCAGAATAATCATAAAGCGCATGCATTAGTAATTTGTAAATCCATTAACAAAGAAGTAAAGTTTCAGGTTTTGTTTGTGATAGTCACGATTAGCTGGGCCATGCTGGGGGGGGGGGGGGGGGGGGAAACGAAGTGAAATTTTTTTTTATTTTATAAAGGTGCTGGTAAGTCTAGAAAGAGAAACAGTGACATTAAAAAAAGTTCCGTTCCAAAACTGCCTTCACAGTTTCACAATTAACAAAAGATTCCTAAAGCAAAATAAATCGATCTAGAAGAAAGGAAAAATTGACAGCATGTGACAATCTACAAGTTTTTTGACTATCTGCAAAGAAACGTCTTTCGACTCGTGAAGTTACAAATTTTTAAGAAAATATCATCACTATTCACGGTTTGGAAGACCTTTGAATCAAATGCTATTACCAAATTTAGGAAAGTGGAGAACAAAACCAAAGTTACTGAAATGCTATCAAGAGGAAGGGACTGAAATGGGCTAAAAATGTCAAATCATGGGACAATGAGTGGAAAGAAATTATGTTTTCTGATAAAAATATTTTAACGTTAATTCCTGATAAAAATATTTTGACGGCCCAGATAACTAATATTACAAGAAATACAATTGGCATGACTTGATTAAAGAGCTAAAAGAGGGTTTCTGTCACAAATGAGCGGAAACTCCATAACGGTTTTGGGAAAGTTTGTTCATAATAGATTGCATGATTTATAGCAAATTTCGGGGTGTATGAACTTTGAAAAATATCAAGCGATTCTAAATGATTATTTCATATTGTTTGGGCCTCCATTAGGTCTAAAAGTAGATGTTTGAGAAAGATAATGTTTTTGCCATGCATGTACAGTACATCCACTTAAGAGTGGTTTAAGATTTTTTTTATATATATGCCATAACCTTGGCAAAGTTCAGATTTGAACTCCCTGAAAGACATTTGGGTTACTTTACGTCGCACAGTTTTTGCTAATAATAAAGCATTTTCTTCTGCGAATGAGCTCGAATTTGCCATAATAAAAGAATGACACAATATTCCTGAAACAGAACTTAACAACCTGATTACTTCAATGAAAGTTGGAATATTTGAGGTTAGAGTAACTCCTGTAGAATAGCCGCATCCGGGATAGATGCCGCACCCTTTGTATTTCTTGTAATTATCGATAGATGGTCGTCAAACGCACAGTATAGGTGCGCAATGAGATAATTTTAACCAGTGTATAGCGTGAATCCCATTTCGATGTTTACTTGTAGCTGTACAATCCTTATTTTGACGTAAGCGCATGATTTCTCTATCCAAACTTTTAAACACGTTATGCTTAAATACTTTTCATACGCTAATTACTAAATGCATGCATGATTTCGAAGTCAAAACTAACAAGGAGAGGACCAACCTTGTTAATCACAAATTTTGATTATTTTAATATATGTTGTAGGGTAGAGACCCCTTCGTGTCAGATTCAACGGGTTTTATCCAACGCTCCTTAGTTCTTGAGAACCCGGGGGGTCTAATAGTCGTACACAACTTAAATACTTACATTGCAACGGCAATGATAGGGTGGTTGTAGCTCAGTTGGTACGGCCTAGGCTGGCTGATCTGCGGGCCCGGGTTCGGTACCCGTAACAGGCTACATTTGTTTTTTTGTTTTATAATTATACTTGTAATTATAATTTAATAATTTCAATTACAAATTTTAATATCATACATTAAATATAATGTTAACAAACTTAAATTTATCATTTCTTATTTTTAAACTATTATTTCTCATCCTTTAAAGAGGTTTAAAAAGGAATTGGATCTATTATTGAATGATAAAAATTCCAAAATCGTGACAAAATCTGTTGTGGTGCCATCTAGTTATGATAAAATAAAAGAATATTCAAATAAAATAAAAGCAGAAAAAAGATAAAGGGGAAAGCAAAATATTTGAAAGCGCAAGCGTACGTACTACAAAATTAAAAATCTTTAATATGCAAAAAATCGGTTGTAATTTAATTCTGATGCTAATTTTTAATGTAATTATGCTTGTTACTTTAAAAACAGATTAATATTATTATCGTATTGACCAGTGGTGTAGTCGTAAAACAAACAGAGGGTATACGATCTAAGCAGAGGGTATACGCTCAAGGCAGAGCGTATACCCTAGAGTGTATATACTATAGCTTTCTTGAGAAACAGAGGGTATACGGTATTCCTTAAAAAAATCCAGAAGGTATACGGCGTATACCCCCGTATACCCTCCACTACATCCCTGGTATTGACTTCCTTTGTTAATGCAATGCGTAAATGATTTTCTTCAAAATCACGAATTGACACAATTGCTCAATATCTTTGCATCGATAAAGAATATATGAAATACATTTTAAAAGTGATTTTTAAAAAATTAACAGTTTTATGATGTTTTATACAACTATTTAGTTAAAAGTAAAAAATTAAATAGGTTAAAATTATAATTGACAATATTATTAATTTTAATTGACAATGAGATTATTAATTATACTTACAAGTACATTTATATAACAAAAAATGAGAAAAACAAATGTAGCGCATTCAGGTATTGAACCCGGGCCCGCGGATCAGCCGGCAAACGCCATATCAACTGAGCTACGACCAACCTATCATTTCGGTTGCAAAGTAAGTATTTAAGTTGTGTATTATTATTAGACCCCCCGGTTTCTCAAGAACTAAGGAGCGTTGGATAAAATCCGTTGAACCTGACACTAAGGGGTCTCTACCCTACAACATATATTAAAATAATCAAAATCTGTGATTAACAAGGTCGGCCCTCTCCTTGTAAGTGTAGCGTTTGTATAGAGTACTGTGTGTATAGTTACGCCATTTTCCTTAGCGATTGCATGTAACTGTGATGTGCGACGTCTGTACCATGCAAAATGGGATACATGCCGCACTGCAATTCCGGTATGCATGCCGCAATTTCTTTTGTACGGGATGATTTTTCGTTATTCATTTTTCCTTTTCTTTTTGCACAGACGTAAATATACATAAATATGCCCAAATTAGTCATGTTATCAAGTTTACAAAAACCAAAGGATAAAATGGAGAAAATATAAAATAAGAAGAGCAAAAAACTACTCCAAAAAAGAGGAAGTGTAATTGGCTTCATTGCATCATGTGTCAAATGTAGTTACACAAAGACTGTACTTTTTCGACACTTTTTGTGTAGATTGCGGTCGAAAAACAGGTCTATTAACCCATTCGAGACCATGGGTCCGTATATGCACCTTCAAAAAGAACATACGGAATTTGTTTTTGGCAACAATAAAAAAGAAAAGTAATATTTGCTTTCTTTAATTAGAGCACTTTCATGATTATTTAAGTAAAGGTAACTTCTTTTAAAAAAGTGGTGCGAAACGAATAAAATTTGTGTAAAAGCCGCCGATCCCGAAAGGATGATCAAATGAATTATGAAAACACAATTTTACTTTTTTTTCTTTTCCCTCTCTGTTACGTTGTTTATGAAATAACAATTAAAATTTAATGTAAAAAAATAAGTCGATACTTTTAATAGTGAAAGCAGACAAACAATTATTAATTTGAATCTACTAATACTATATTTTATTGTACTCATTTAGTTTCTGTTTGTTATTACATAGTAAATAATAGTCCAGATATGAATAATTTTTAAAAATATTTTTATTTATAATTTCATTCCGTTCTTATAACAAGCGCGGCATAACTAACGCACAAGTGCGGCGTCGCAGACTGAATGTACGGGTGACGCGCCGCAATGTACTATTTTGGAAAAAAAATTGTTAAAAAATATTAATTATTTGTTTTTATTTTTATTTTTTTTTTTTTTTGTCGCAGTACACGTGTTATATATTTAACATTAAATAGCACAACAAGATTTTTTTTTATATTTTATGTCCACCATGGGACTTTATACACAAATTCAAAAAAATAAATCCCGGAATTACTCTATAAGAAAAAAGTGAGGACCTATATCATATTGATTTTAATACGTCTTTTGTTTCTGGAAAAGTGGTACTATAATTTGTTAACATGCATTTTTCATTTATTTCTAATATTTTTAATTAAAATGATCATTTATCTCATTATTGAAATTTATTGGAATCTAATTGTAATAATTATATTGTAACATCAAATTGTATATTTTAAAATTATATATAAAACACTTTTTTATATAATAATTTGCAAAGTTAAAGTTGTCTTACAATTTCTTGATAGACTTTAGATACTTCTGTATCATAGTTAATCAACTACAGTAAATTCTGTCTAAGGCGGAATCGATCGGGACCGAGAAAATTCTCCGTAGTAGACAATATTCCGCCTTAGACAAATTTCATTCTATGTCTATGGATTCACAGGGACTTGAAAATCTTTCCGAGTTAGACAGATTTCCGGCTTACACAGAGTCCGCCTAACAGAGAGTTTACTGTAATATCAATGGGTGATAAATTACAAGTGAAGCTTAATTTTTAACACTTAAAGGACAATTTAATGACAGCTTAGACGAATGTGCTATAGGGCGGGCCGATTTTTTTTTTTTTTTTTCGTTTTTCGATAATGTGTAGTGCGGAAAAGTTGCCGCTGGTGGCACTAAGTTCACATAAAAAAATTGAGATTTTTTGGACAATTCCTTCATTTGCCGCAAATGGCTTGAAATTTTGCTCAAATGCTGATTTTTGAATTTTTATAGCAAAAATTTTAAAAATGCTAAATTAAATTTATTTTAGCTGAATTTACTTGAAATGTCATAATTAGTCTACAAAATGTTTAAATAAGCTTTAATTATGTATTATTTAATAACTATGTGTATTTTGAAATAGGCCTTTTCGCGTATAAGTGAGTAAAACTTGTGAGTATTGTTTGATTCCTTTGTCGGTTTCTCTTGTTTGTCTTTATTATGTTTCTCGCTCTACCTTCTGTTTTTTGATGCGTTCAGAGTCACATATTTGGATGACGGACCCAGAGTTGCCAAGACTCCGGCTTTTTGCACACCACTTAAAGAAAATGCTGTTCTTTTAAATCGGCCAAATGTTCCAATTAAATAAAAGAACATTTTCTGTATTAAAATACTGGTATCCAAAAAGCCGGAGACATGGCAGATCTGCGGACCACAACATGTCTTGATAGCAATTCTGGAAGGAGAGGAGAATGTGGAGCTGAAACCAATGAAAAATCAATCGGTCGCCAGGAAGATGAAGGAGGAAATATGAGATGGGATGTTAATTATTTTTCTGCCCTAAAATACAGATATTCTCAGAAGATTCAAATAGTGGGAACTTTGAAGCAGGCAGTTCATCTGAATGAGAATTTGAACCAGGGGCTTCAAAAGAAGACACTCTCAAATACATATCCCTTGCTCACACAGAGTTTGCCGCATTTAGAACTGGTATATCAGATAGTGAAACTGCGTTAAGAGATTCTTCCGTGCTTCAAGAGGCAGGAATTGTGACAGCAGAGGAGAAGAATTTCGTTATCGATAAAGACAAGGTTAGGTGACAGAAAAAGAAACTTTGAAAGTAGATACAGGAGGAGGAATACCTTATAGGATAAAAAATTACAATCATATTCTTTGTTAGAAAAGGTAAAACGATCTTCATAGAAAAAAGGGGCAAGAGGCACCGTCGAGAGAAAGACGAAGCACATATCACTAATGGCGTGCGAAAATGTACGTGTCGCTTTTTATGAGCCCCTTTCTGTTTTATGGACATCAGAAATGCAAAAGGCTGAACATTTGAGTACTCTTTTAATCTAGCTCCTATTGGGTTGGCAAAGGTCTTAGGTCAAATGGTTCTACCATATAATTTAGACAGTTGATGTCGGTGTCAAAGTGAAAGCTCGTTCGTATGAAGAATACATATCAAATGCTGCAGTTCTCTTCTTAAATTTTTCCAAAGTAGGCTTTAATCGGGCTTAGAAAATTATATAATGATTTTGCTATTTCTCCGCAGTGACCAGAAGGAGGTGCCAAGTGATCTAAATATTCCGAACCACGTTCAGACAACATGGTGATATTTGTTTTGTCTTCCTCTCGACGGTTCCGCTTGTCCCCTTTTTTTCTATGAAGATCGTTTTATTTTTTCTACTATCTTGTAATTTTTCTTCCTCTAATATCTTCCTCTTCCTGTATCTTCTTTTCAAGTTTCCTTTTTGGTCTCCTGACCTTGTCTTTATCGATAACGAGATCCTTATTCCCTGTTGTCACAATTCCTGAATCCTGAAGCACAGAAGCTCTTAATGCAATTTATCTATATGCGGTACCAGTTCTAAATGCGGCGAACTCATTCAGATGAACTGCCTTCTTCAAAGTTCCCACTATTTGAATCTTTTGACAATATCTGTATTTTAGAGCGGAAAAATAATTAACATCCCATCTCGCAGTTTCTGCCATCTCATATTTCCTCCCTCATCCTCATGATGACTAATTGCGTTTTCATTGGTTTCAGCTCCACAATTTGCTCTCCTTCCAGAATTGATGTCAAGACCATGGAACTATTAATAAAAAGGAAATGACATATCCTTAAAATAGTGAAGCTTCAACTGTAACCGCTTTCACAAGGGCTGATTACCTCCGGTCGAAGCTTCCACCAGCAAATTTATATAGAAATTTTCTCCGTATTTAACGGCGTTTTTAATGCAAAATTTCAGTCATAAATAATGGCAGAAATTTTTTTTTTATTTTAACTGGTGTAAGTTTACTTTTGCGGTAGTCAGGTCCTTCATTTCTGCCATGTTGTCACAACCGGTGATGCAACCTGACTGTTTTACCTATCAAACTGACACCAGAAAATATCTGTGAGAAAATATTTCCATGAATAAGACGCTTAAATAAGACAAAATTTTCTATTGAATTATACTGGCGGGAAGTTTGCCCCGGTGGTATTTTGAAACTGCAGATCCGATTTAAAAAAATCAGCCGCCATCTTGTGATAACCTCCTCAGTCACTTCACTCGCAACTGGTAGACAGTACACTATATGTCTACTCCTCTTTATTCGTAATTCCATTGTCAAGACATGCTGTGGTCCGTCATCCAAATATGTGACTCTGAACGCATAAAAAAACAGAAGGAAGAGCGAAGAACATAATAAAGACAAAAGAGAAAAACCGACGAACGAACCAAACAAAACTTACAATTTTTGCTCACTTATACGCGAAAAGGCTATAAAAATCGCCTAATTCAAAATACACATAACTATTATATAATACATAATCAGAGCTTATTTAAACATTTCGTAACCTAAACATGACATTTCAAGTAAATTCAGCTAAAATAAATTTAATTTAACATTTTTAAAATTTTTGGTATAAAAATTCAAAAATCAGCATTTGAGGAAAACTTCAAGCCATTTGCGGCAACTGAAGGAATTGTCCAAAAAATCTCAAATTTTTTGTGTGAACTTAGTGCCACCAGTGGCAACTTTTGCACACTACCCATCATCGAAAATCTAAAAAAGGTTTTTTTCGGCCCTCCCTAATGTGCTATACCCAATTTTATTCAATATACAAAAAGAAAAAAAATCATTATTTGAACATATTTTTATTGTGAAAAAGACAGACTAGAAAAGCTCTGGAAACCAAAAATATTCCCAATTGATCAGCTACTATTGCATTCACCCCATATTTATTACCAGTCAGCTATTGTTCTTCTAAAACGTTGTAAAATTGTAAAAAAAAAAACAATATGAGAAAATAAATATATCGGTGACATCCGGTGTATAATAAGGGTAACGCTGTTAGAGAATTAATTTCAAGCCAAGAATGCTCCGCAAAATAGTTTGCTAGGATAGATTTTCAGTTTAAAATAAAAAAAATCATACAAAATTGAGTGTGCACGCTACCGCAGCTCACCATTCAGGATCATTCAAAAAGATTTTCATTGAAGTATATAAAATCATTCAACATTAATTTTAGGCATATGTAAGGTTATTTACCTTACATACACGGGCCCGGGCAATGCCGGGCGGTTGAGCTAGTATGCAATAAAATCTTTCAAATAACAGCAACAAAAAAATACAATGCAGTTACAGTAAATAGCAACTTGGCCCATGTATATGGAATTATAATATAACGCTGGGAATGGCGGTAGGTCCGGGCCCCACGAACTCTTTCTTGCGTGCGCTACTGGGTTTCAGTTAACTGATTTCTTGGGTATTTTAGTGTGTTAGTGTACAAAAATATAGAAAATAATACTTGAGGTTACTGTTGTAATTATTCTTGGTTATAGATCTAAATTCTTATTGACCATTTACTGTTAAGACTCTTATTTTTCACAACGAATATAATTCAATAAACTATGAAAACTGCGAAATATTTTTTTTTTCTTACAAAATAAAAATTACCATATAAGAACGTCTGCCAATGTTTGCCAATGTCGGTTGCGCAAGAATATTGCAAAATGCACGAGGGTGCAAAATTTGTTTCATGTTAAAGGAACTCAAACGTGTCGTGGTTTCTGTAAAAAAAAAAAAAAAAAGCTTCAACCTTAGTAATTTGAAATAAAGCAAATTCCATTCCTTGGAAGGATTTTAAGGCTCCTGTCCCTGCCTGCGATGACACTCACGAGCTAATGCTAATCCTATGGGGAGGGATTTTTCTAATATCTCGTTTGCATTTCTACATTTTTAAATATTTTTTTTTTTTTAATTGGATAGCCGAAATCCGTCTCTACATCACACCTTTTTACTTTTTCGATTTTGGTCGCAGATATTTTTTATGAAGTTACTTTCAGTTTCAAAACCGGTTCTGAAAATGAAAGTGTCATTCTAAAAAATATCTGCGATCAAAATTGAAAAAATAAAAAAGGTGCGATGTAGAGACAGATCTCGGCTATCCAATGCAAAAAAAAAAAAAAAAAAAAAATTATTTAAAAATTTCAAAATGCAAACGAGATATTAGAAAAATCACTCCCCATAGGATTAGCATTAGCTCGTGAGTGCCTTCGCAGGCAGGGGCAGGAGCCTTAAGGGAAATTTATAACGTATTGAGATGCCTTCTAAAATTTATTATAGACATTTTTCAAATTTAATGTTAGGTCAAGTCTTATATATTAAAGTTTGGTGTGGCACAGTTAAGGTTTATTCCAAGCCTCTCTTCATTATACACCTTACTGTCAATATTAACAGTTGTGTATAATAGTAACAGTATCTGTATAAGGAATTATGTACCTAGTAGTTACAATAAAACATCTATTTTTTAAAAAAAACTGCAGTTAAGAATTAAAACATGCTGATTTACTTAAGTTTTTATAACATTTTAATATTGTCATAATTAGTGTTATTGTTTGTAGGTATTATAAAATTGAGTCTAATTGGTAAAGATACTTAAGACAAATGAAATAATTTCAAATCACAGCGTATAATAAATTGCATTTTTATTCGTCTTGGGAAATTGAGCTCATGTTTATTCAGATTTCTCTTATATGTATATGTTTGTTTTTTATCTAACAGAAAACAAAATACGACAAAAAGTAATAAAGATATAAGCAAATCAATGCAAATGGATAAATAAAATACGAAATTATTGTTTCTTATTTTGAAAAAATATTGAAAAGTCTCTTGTTACTTACCGAAAAGAAAGGGCCAGCCTTTCTCCGTCCCTAAAATAGCTTGTATACCAAGCACTTGAGATAATAGAAGACCTATCGTGATCCCAAGCTGGTTCACCGTTCCTTTTGAAAATAAAAAAATAATACTATATGTCACTTAACATTTAATCATATACACATTTATTTATTTCAAACGTTATGTAAAATTAAATATTTTGATTTACATTATTTTTTAATGCAATGGTACCATTGCTAAATGTTCACAAACAGTTTGAAATTTACGCTGGGAAACATAAATATTGCTGAAGTATTGGAATTCAGGAGCATAATCTACATTTTGAAAGTATTACAGTATTATCTTAGTTAAAATACTTACAACTTGTCAGTGATTAAATATAGCCAACACTGAATACATACACAGTGCTGGAAAATTGGCGCAGAGGTGGAGCCTATTTATACCACTAAATTATAGTAGTATTTTGTCTCTTATCTAATGATCAAATTTCTGACTTTTTATTAAACTGAATGATACCATAAAAATTTTGTGGTGTCCATAGGCTCCACCTCTGCGCCAATTTTCCAGCACTGCATACAGGATGTTTCTAAATTGTTTTTACAAATTAAGAGGGGTGATGTAACCCATCCAGACAACCAATAATTAAATAGGAATATTCGGTCTCATTCGACTCTGAGAGGCAGAAAAGAGGAATATTAGAATTACAACCTGAATTTACAACAGTGTTGGGAAAGCGAATGAACGATACCAAAAGTTGCACAATCAGATTTAATGTTTAGTGAAAAACTCACAGCAAGTGCTCAAAATGCCGATCGATATGTCGCACAGTGGATCAATCCTTAAGAAAATGCGAACATAGAGCCAAAAAATAATCATTAAAAAACTAATTTTTTGCAATGAAATATTTTAAAAGAATATCTACAAAATACGAATATATGTTTATTTTTTAAATTATATAAAATTATATCGTATTTGTATAGCTCGGAATATACATCTTTCAGCAGAGGAATTTTTCTGCGAATTTTAGTGACTTTTTGCTGTGCTCAGAAATAAAACCTAAGAAACCTCTACTAATAACTCATTTAAAATATCATTATTAATTTCTTGAAACACATTTAAAACCACTACTGACTACATTTTGATTGAATTTTATGTCTCCTTCTACATTATGAACAACACATATAGAATTAACGGATTCATAATCTTCAAACTTACGTAACTTAAATTGTTTAAAGTTGTTTAAAATTTCAAACACAAGCTGGTATTCCTGAAAGCCTATATTTTAATGTGGTATAGAGGATTTTTTGCGCAAACCTGCGCGTTTTCGAAATAAATGGACATGAAGCGGCTATTACGTAATTTTCCGTTTCCAGAAAACATGTTAAATTGGCTGTACACAAAAATATTTTTTAAGAAGATTATACTGTAAGAAATTTCTAATATGAAATGATGTAAAAAACTAATTTAACATTAAACTTCGAAATTAAATGTAATATACTCGTATCTAGGGTTATATAAACTTTTACATGAAAATGCTGAAAAGCGCAAAGGCTCTCAGAGGGTTAAATGTACTCTAATAAATGATACGGTGCTATGTCAGTGATAAAGTGTTATATTTTAAAGTGAAAGACCCAATGCTTCTAGAAATTTTCTGTTCCTTTGAACATTTTTTTTGTGTCTAATACTGGAAATCAAACCGTCAGATGTTATTAGCAAATGGAGCAATAACTCTTCGTTAGATGCTCTTCGACTTATTTTTCTCTTATGAGACTCCCGGTACGTTCGAATCTCTATATTTCGAGCTTCGCTAGCTTCTTCCGATAATTATCTAATTGGAACATCAAAATTTGTAATCATAACCTTTTCATGAGTTAGTAATTATGTACAGATCCTGGCTTAAAAATACCAACCGTACTTTGAGGCACATTGTGTAGCTGTTCCCAGTGCGGAATTGCCAAGTTTTTCGGCATTAATTACTTCGTCACAGGCGATCACCATTATAATGGCAAAACGTTTAATAAGTTCTTTATCGAATCCAGTGATCTCAGCTGTCTTTTTAAACTCAGCAAAAATGTCCTTGCAGTGTATCCATCGTGTGTCAAACCACTTCCCCGTTTAACAAGATCTATTAGTAAACCTAATTCTTTTCTGAATTCAGGTTGAAATTTACTCTTTGATTCTTCTTAATTTAGCTTCTCCTGAAGTATCCTCTCTGAAACTTTGAGTTAGTCTTCTTTCATGAGTTTCGGTTACGTCTGAAAAAGATTTTCCTGATGTTGATTTCTGCACATTTTCAACTGCAAATGGTTTAAACTCATTACCAACTTTAAAGGAACACTGAAGTGAAGAATAGTTTTTATTACTAAAACGATCTAATTTTAGTTCAGATTTCAGCCAGCTATCTTTTGCATTTACACAAAACATAAGTAAACGCTCCTTTAAATTTTCTTCATCAATGTCTGAGGCAATTAGCCCACACTGTTCACTTACAAAACAAAGCATTGATTTTTCATAACTAAAATCATTATTTAAATTTTTCAGAAACAAAAACAAATGTCTGTTTATCATATTTCAAAACATTATAAGAAAAAAGACAAAATGAAATAATCTTGTTTCAAATAAAAAAGAAATATGCTAAAATTAATATTACTACAAGATAATTAAAAAAAAAAATTCAAATCCAATAATAACAAATATGCACTGAAATAAGTTCTAAAATGTTGCAGTAGAATATTGCAGTTTTGTAGAACGATTTTAAAGAGTTATGTATATGTTGCTAATTAAAAATTAAACAAATGTTTTAAATATTCCACAAATGTCATTTGGATATAAGTAAAAACTGCATGCTTTGTTTTTCCAGTTTATTTTTGCTATTCATCATCTCCCTAAACTTCCTGCTTGCGACAAAAAAAGCGCGAAATTGTTCATAAAAACCATGCAGATACTTTCAGTATCATTTATTTTACTCCTGTAAACCTAAATATAACAAAAAAACATCATATATGTAGGCTTATACTATCGTGATAATCCTATGTTCGTCATGGCCTATACTTTGATCCACTGTGTGTCGTTCCACAGTTGACACACCGGCGAAGGAACGACTGGCGCACCCTCTCGAAGATTCCTGGTGTGGTTTGAATTTTGTTCGTGGCAACAACGATTCTCGCCTCAAGATCTTCAGCTGAGGCCACAGGCGTCTCGTACACTAAAGATTTCATGTACCCCCAGGAGAAAAAGTCCAGTGGGTTGAGGTCCGGTGAGCGAGGAGGCCAAGCCACAGATCCGCCACGTCCGATCCATCGTGCGGAATATGTGGCATTCAAGAAGTTACGGAACCTGATGGAAAAATGCGGTGGGGCTCCATCTTGCATAAATCAGATATCTCTCTGGATGGGGAGTAGAACAGCCTGCAATAAACTGGGAAGCACTTGTTCCAAGAAGATACGGTATGTTGTGCCGGTCAAACGGTCTGGCAAGCCTACCAGGCTTACCAGGTAATCACCAAGCATACCCGCCCAGACGTTCACGGAAAATTTCTGCTGGGGGTTACGAGGATTAGTGCAGTATGGATTGCTGTCAGACCAAACGTGTTGATTGTACATGTTGAAAATGCCTTCTCTGCTGAATGTTGCCTCGTCACTACGTAATACTAATCCATGAAATTGTGGATCGTTAATCTTTATCCCAAGCATCCAATGCACAAAGTCTGCACGGCAGGGATAATCATCTGTCTGCAAAGATTGCACTTTTTGCACGTGGTAGGGGTGCATGCGTTCCTCGTGTACAATACGCCACACCACTGGCTGAGAAATACCCATGTTGTATGCCACCGCTCGTGTGCTTGTGGAAGGAGCTACTTCAAATCTAGTCAAAACTCGCTCTTCCGTTTCTGGCGTTCGTGCATTTCGCGAACGTCCTGCATTCCTGTTTGAGATGGCAAACGAACCGGTTTCTCGCAGTCGTCGATCAACACTGGAAAAGATAGGATGACTTGGAATACAACGAGTTGGAAACCGCTGTTCGTACAATCTTCGTACTTCGCGTCCATTCCCTTTTGCTTCACCGTATGTGAGGTGCATATCTGCCAGTTCCTCGCACGTGTACTCCGCCATAGTATTCACGAAAAGTTTCGAACGATTTTATCAAGACAATACTTGAAGCGATGGTGTTGTGCTGTTTTTAAAGGACAACGTTTGCTCGGATTGGTTTTCTCCGTTACCAACTAAGAGCAAAATGCTGCTTCTTCTCAGTGGAAATTTGCATACGGTAAATTCTTGATAGTCTTAGGAGATATGCTACGTAGGCAGGTACAAAATGACGTAAGAGGCAACGACTTGTATTGCTTGATCTCGTAGGATCCGTTTCTGCTTTCCTCTTTTCTGCCTCTCAGAATGGAATGCGACCCTATGTTCCTATTCAATTATTGGTCGTTTGGATTGGTACCATCACCACTCTTAATTTGTAAAAACAATTTAGAATCACCCTGTATAGATTGACTATATAAGAATTTGCATTCGTCTGATGAGAAAATACCATTCGTTAGTGATCATTTTTCAAAGATAATTAGACTAGGGTGTTTAATTATTGTTTAGTTGCCAGTACTTTCAGAGACTCTCCTGAAATTTCACTTTATGCGGAAGACTGAAGTACAGTGTCTTTGTTGCCAGCGAATAAATAAGTGATTCCACAAGATTTCATAGGTAATTGGATAGCGCCTTCAGCGGAGTGAAACTTTTAATAAAATTCGATTCCAATGTAGAAATAGAATTGGACTATATTTTGAACATTTAAGTATACTCTGTACAAGCTGGCTCGCCTGGCGTTGCTCGTGCCCTCAAGTACTCGTAAACTCAAGAAATATACAAAATGTCTGAGATAATTCGCACTGAAACTCGTTAAGTAAGAATAGCGATTTCAAATGTATTTTCATGTTATGAAAATCTCATAGAGCATTTTCATTTAGTAAAAAATCGTTTTTTAAATATAATAATGAATATGATTAAATATATGCAACGCATACAATAATGCTAGTAGAAGCAGAGTAGTTCAAAGATGTCAGAATTGAAGTTTTCATATTATCAATATTTAGAGAATTATCTTTAACAGATTTCTAATAATAATTCTATAGTATTATAATGGTTCCTTCAGTTAAATTACCTCATTTTTTTTAAGGCCAAGAGTAATTACAAAACTATTTAAAATTTAATATGAAAATACAAAGCTTTCAAATTTAGGCTACCTAAAATTGTCCAGCTCCATACGATAATCTTTCTTTTTAAAAATTTTTAGAATCATCGCATACATTTAAATTTTTTAGGTTTTTTTTTGTTTTGTTTTGGTAAGAAACAGATGACCTCTCCGTTATTTGCGAACTTCTTTGCCTACCGCATCTTTTTCCAATTACATGAGAAGTTTCTTCTTCGCAATCATTCGTTTGCAAAGTTGCGGCATCCCCTAAGTTGAATTCGCTAACTGCTGATATTACACATATAGTCATTTCTTTGATACACAAACCTCTTTAGGACACGTATTAGTCCAGGGAAAATGTACCAAAAAAAGGGGGTTACCTTGCAAAAGGTCGGGTAGAAGATTTTATTTTTTTAATTTGTTTATACTGAGGCAAGCATGGAAAAACCAAGTTTTCTAACAAAATTTCTTAAGGCTAAATTTCTGTGGCCAAAAAACAACAAAATTTTGGACCTTTTTTAGATTTTTTTTAATATCTCGAGACTCGTTGCTGTAGCATATTATTTGTCAATTATAATATTAAAGAAGATAAAATTCTCTACAACTTTTATATGCACAACTTTTTTATACACTCAATAGCAAGCGCAGTACACCATTTCAAAAATAGACAATTTTTTCAATTTTCTTAAAAACCGTGAAAAACGTACTTCTGCCCGGATTATTCAAATGTTTCCCATGTATTTAATCGTGTATGTCAACTTCTATATAGTGGTAGCAGTAAATTATATGTTTCAGGGCCAAAACTAGCCTTTTTTGCACCCGAGGTAAACATGGATTTTGGCTCCCCCCCCCCCCCACACACACACACACACTTAAATAAAAAAAAATTACCACGAGAATTTTAATAAATCTCCAATTGCCGGATTTTGAACATTTTAAATGTTTAATAATTAAATATGCAATCAGCTTTCTCAAATATTGATTCATTAAAACGTTGGAAACCGAACCAATATATATTCCGCTTTAAACAGGTTTCCATCTTAGCCGGTATAATTGTTCATATTCTTTCTCTTGAAAATATATAATTTTTTTTTTAAAGACCGGATTCCGTATATACAGATTTCATTTTCAACGATTTTACGGTAGTTGTAGTATTGAGGCGTTTAAAGTCTCAGCTATATGAATTATGGGACTAAATTAGTCACACGAAGACATTCGCAATGTAATATTAAACCTATGGGAGCGTTCTTGACAAATATATCGCTTGCATTTTATTACTTTTAAATATATTTTTTTCATGGGATGCCTGAGATTAATATCTAATGTTGTACTTTTGTACATTTTAGGTTTTATAACTCTAGGTGAACATAATCCAGATATCTCTTTTATTCAGGATAAGGATATTCTTTTGAAACGGGATGCTAATAATCCTAAAACGGCGTCATCAAAGAGAAAAAAATATTGCTAAATAGCCCTGTAGAATTTATTATTATGAAAATTCATTTTTTTCATTTAGCTTATGCTGTCATATTGCGTATATTTTTTTTTTATTGTGTAGGGAAGGTGGAGTTGAATGAGACAGGGGATCAATGCGAAAACAAAAATTTTATATGGTCTACAATCATAAATAAATTGGTATTTCATTTGATAAATGGTATTACTGAGATCATTAAACAGATATAGTTTCAAAACAGTACATATTACAGAAGATTAGAACATTCCACAAAGTATATTTTTCAACAACCAAAGTAAGTTTTTCTGTTTGAGCTTTAAAGCAATTAATAGATAATCCTAAAATTTTACATATTTTTACATGCTAAAATGATATAATTTCTTGTTATATTGATTGATATAAGAGGGAATTTTTTTGACAATATTTATTAAAACTAATCTTTTAAATATTTTATGAAACTAGTGATCTCAAATATTTTATTGACAGAATTTTTAAATTTCACAAGAGATAAATACATAAAATTAGTTAGTGAAATAATCTGTTGTCATTTTTATTGTAGCTATTTTATAAGGTAAAAATATTTCTTACATAAAAGATATTTATTTTTTCAGGCCCCCTTCCCCTTTTATATGGAACTACAATCCAATGTTTGCTATCTTTAAAATACTAAAACATCAAAACATATGTTATCAATAATTGGTAATAAAATATACCATTGAAATGTGGAATAAAATATGTTTTTCGCAAATTTTCATACCTATCCCATTGATCCTTAGAAAAATATGTATGCATTATAAAAATTACTAGATTATTAAAATTAAAAAAGAATTCTTTTTTTAAATGAAACTATCGTGCCAATAAGTTACTAAATATTGAAGTATTCTTTTAAACAATGCTTTGAAATTAACATTGTATACACTTAAAGTTACTGACTAAATATGAAAATTGTTTTATTCATCTACATTCTGCCCTACTTTTAAAATTATACAAATTTATTGAATATAAAATGTCTGTTGAGATGAAAATAAAGACGTGGGTGTACAAATATATAGTTTACTGCTACCAATTTTTAGAAGTTGACATACACGATTAAATCCGTCGGAAACATTTGAACAATCGGGTCAGAACTACGCTTTTCATGTTTTTAAGAAAATTGAAAAAATTGTTTTATTTTTGAAATGGCGTACTGCGCTTGCTATTGAATGTATAAAAAAGTTGTAAATATGATAGTTGTAGAGAATTTTGTCTTCTTTAATATTGCTACTGGCAAATGATATCCTACGGCAACGAGTCTCGAGATATTTTTAAAAAATCAAAAAACGGTCGAAAATTTTGTTGTTTTTTGGCCACAAAAAATTTACCCTTAAGAAATTTTGTTAGAAAACTTGGTCCTTCCATGCTTGCCTCAGTATAAACAAATTAAAATAATAAAGTTTTCTACCCGATCTTTTGCAAGGTAAAATGTAGATTTCCCCTGGACTATATTCCAAATGCAGCTGTGAAGTGACTCGTTAACATTTTGAGCCTTTGCTGAGGTTCAACGCGATAAAACTATGTTGATATTACACAAGAACAATTTCTGAAACGTCAATTTGTGATAAAACAGTTTTCATCCTGTTTTTTTTTGTGTGTGTGTGTTTCTTACAATGCTAAAACTCTCTGGTAAAAGCCCCAAGACGTCGCTTCTGGGCATTTGGAATGTTACGGATTAATATCAGTTTACATATAATGACATAAAGATGTCAGAATTGAAATTTTCATATTATCAATATTTGGAGGATTATCTTTAGCAGATTTCTGATAATAATTCTATAGTATTATAATGGTTCCTTCAGTTAAATTACCTAATTTTTTTACCACCAAGAGTGATGCTTTTGGATTTACACTCTTTAATTTTGCTTCTAATTCCAGTACTCAACTTTTTTTGCAACGTGATTTATTTATTATTCTTTTTGGATAGGATGTACTTTTTGTTCAATTAGATACTGAAATGTTTTCGAGTCTTTATGAGACAGCATTGATGTATATCTCTTTTTTAAAATTTGAATAGATCGTTTCAAAAGAATTAATGCAGCATCCATTTCCACAATGTTTGAAGATTCTGAAAAATTTTTCTGCCATTCGGAAGAATGTTAATCATTCCATACATGATATTCCGCACTATTACTCCTAAGCTTGTCAACATATCAATAGCGATTACAATCTCTCTATTCTAAAAAAAAGTAACTACCGCTGTCACCGCCGCCGGTTTTGATTTTTTTGTGACCGGAGGACTTTCTTCGTTAATATTAACAAAAATAATGCATACAAAAATATGAAAATCGGTGGTTTTATACAGAAATGTTTGATAAACACGCTGATGCAGACAGTTTTCAAATCGAAGAATTATTTTAAGAGTTATTTAATGCTAAAGTTGGACAAAATCGTTCCACTAAAAAAGTTTTATAGCAGCAAAAATTATACATGGCAGTGTAATCATTTTTCGATCATTTTATGCGTTAGAATTTGCCGGAGTGCAGATTGCATTAATTTTTTTATTTTGACTCATTTTTTCAGGTTTTATTTCTATTTTAAATTCAAATTTTCAGCATTTCTAGAGATATTTTTTACAGATTTCAGAAAATTGTACCAATTTAAACTGTTGCCAACTGTATAATAAGCGCAAGCAATAATGTTTGCTTCAAATTAAAAATTTATTTACACGTGACTATTATAAACAGGAAAAAAACTTTCAAATTAGAATTAAATAATTACGTATAGAAAGCAGGAACTTATTAAAAATTACGTCATAAAAAGTATACACGTGAATTTTAAAAGAGAAAGGATATTGTAAAATAATAAATTCATTAACATGCGTTAGAAGTCTTAGGATAAATTACGTCATATTTACGTCACATTATAGTTATTACATAAAATGAACACAAAATAATATTGCAAAAAAGTTTAAATTTAGAAATTGCGCTAGACATTTATTTGATATTTTGAGAATTAATTTAAAATGTCTCATTTAAAAGAACTTTCTTTTCGCTTTGTTAAAAAATACCAAGAGACAAAGACTCTCTTTACTTAATTCCTTTTATATTAGCTTATTTTGAAATGTTGTTACACGTGTATACGTCATCAAGTTATTTTTATTTCGACGTTTTATTTGTGTTTTTATTAATGTTGTACGAATTTATTTGTTCTTTCGTTATTTAAAATAAAAATTATATCAATTTGTATAATTTGGCGAGTGGTTTGGCGATTTATATAATTTGGTGAAATGGGTCGACAGGATAATCAAGTAGTACCGCAGCGGATTTGCCGTTAAAATTCCCCAATCAAAGAGAAATGAATAGAAATTCGTTTATAGGGAGATCGCCACTGTTTTTTAAATTATAATTCAATCTTTCGAAATCTTTTTAAAGCCGATCAAATTAGCGTGCATTTAGAGTCTGCGGTGTCTGGACGGGGGTTGGCGAGCGTAGCTCGTAGGGGGCCAAGCCCCCTAGTGACATATAAAGAAGTATGGCCACGCTTGTGCCAGGTACCGTCAAATGCCACGCAAATATCAATAATATCTTAATCAGAAAGAGACGGGTTCATCTTTTGGTGTTTTGACAACACAGCATTATGCGATATTTCTAAAACGTTTCGTTTTGTTTTTTCACTTTTCGTTTGCAAGTTGATCCAAGCAGATTGAAAAACTTCTGCGATCCATTGCAGGAATATCTAGTATCACATAAAATGTTTCTAATGCTGAATGCCCTTTACTAATTAAAATGAATGCTTTGACAACTGCGTTATTTATTTCTAATCTTCTGGAGAGAGATTAGCATGAACTACTGTATGAAGAATAACTTATATGGCCACAATGTTTACACTAGAGTAGGATTTTTATTGAAAAACCAAAGTGTTACTAGTAGAAATGTCTAAATTCTGTGTTTGATATTCAGGACAACACACATCACATAATAAGGAAATAAATATTTCCTTTTCAATAATTAGGTAGTTTGGCCCAACTGGCGATGAAACAGAATTTAAAACACTATTATTTATTTCGTCTTTATCTATCTCACAAGGAGAGGGCCAACCTTGTTAATCACAGATTTTGATTATTTTAATATATGTTGTAGGGTAGAGACCCCTTAGTCTCAGATTCAACGGATTTTATCCAACGCTCCTTAATTCTTGAGAAACCGGGGGGTCTAATAGTAGTACACAACTTAAGGCCCTACTTCAGTAACGCTCCGAGATAGAGCGGCTAATGTTATTTCAATGGGAGAAATTTATAACTACTATTTTTTTGCATTTTGCTCGAATTTGATATTTTTAGTAGCTTTCAAAAGCTGTACTCTTAAACTATGCAGACCACTTTAAAATTTTATTTATCTTTTTAAATTTTAAGGCGTTCTAGATGTTTTATTTTTGGTTGATAAAGATTCGCCTTTAGTACCTTATCGCGAAAAATCTGTTGGGCATTTTAAGATTTGGTAAAGCGGCATGCATAGTTTAATAATTACGCTTTCTAAAAATGCTTTTTATTTTGATTTAAAAACAATTTAAATCTATGCTACATTTATAAAAAGTTGAAACACATTCATTTTAAATAGACGAAAATGCTCTAAATCCCACCTCTAAAAGGTTACCGCCTTAATACAGGGGGGGGGGGGGGGGGTTGCAGACGACATGTGTTTAAGGGTCCTGTCCCTGCCGGCGAAGACACTCACGAGCTAATGCTAATCCTATGGGGAGGGATTTTTCTAATATCTCGTTTGCATTTCGACATTTTTAAATAATTTGTTTTGCATTGGATAGCCGAGGTCCGTCTTTACAGCGCACCTTGGTTACTTTTTCGATTTTGGTCGCAGATATTTTTAATAAAGTTACTTTCATTTTCAAAACAGGTTCTGAAAATGAAAGTGTCATTTTGGTCGCAGATATTTTTAATAAAGTTACTTTTATTTTCAAAACAGGTTCTGAAAATGAAAGTGTCATTCTAAAAAATATCTGCAACCAAAATCGAAAAAGTAACCAAGGTGCGCTGTAGAGACGGACCTCGGCTATCCAATGCAAAAAAAAAATTATTTAAAAATGTCGAAATGCAAACGAGATATCAGAAAAATCCCTCCCCATAGGATTAGCATTAGCTCGTGAGTGTCTTCGCCGGCAGGGACAGGACCCTTAATCAGCGGGAGTCTATAAACGGGAAAGTCTTAGTTTCGCCTGTGGCTCTTTTCTGGACTGGATCATTACCGTCTCAAAGCTTATTGAGACGGTAATGATCTAATCCAATAATAAAGATAAAGATTGTCAAAAAGCATTATTGATTTGGAATTAAAACAGATTTATCATTGTTATTATTTTTCTTTCTTACTTTTGAAATTTAATTTCCGAAATATTTTTTAATTGCGTACAACATCAAAATGAAGAAGTCGCTTTTCTCAAAAGATACTAGAACTATCTTTTTGTCATCCGCACCCGAAAGGAGGGGAGGGGGAGAAAGAAAATAACAATGGTTACTAGTGTCATTAAAAATTAATAGATATATGCGGCGAATAAATACATTTGTATTTAAATTTTCTATAATACCTTTTTTTTTTCTATCGTTTATCAGGCAATTCTTACTGAATTACTTTAAATGTTTCTTTCATAAAAATTAAACATTTGTGCTATACACAAAATAAAAGATAACTATTGTACAATTCATTATTAAATTGGATTAAACAAATTTAAAACTTAGAAATGTGTTTCTCAAAATTTAAAGAAAAATTTCCTTTCACTGTTTTACCGAAAATTTCGGCTAATTTTCAATCATTTAGCAAATACATTACATTGCGGTGAAATCCCCATACACAGATGATATATTTCTCCTTAGTGTATATGTTGTTTTTCTTTTCTTTTCTCCCTTCTGAAAAGCAATCGAATAATTTTTAAGGTTATTCTAAACATTTTGATTAAATAATAAGCATATTTTGTTGCAATTCAAATCAGCAATGAGTGATGCTAAAAGGCTACTTCAGTCGCGCGAATAAATCCGCTCGCTAATGCTAATCCTATGGAAGATATTTATAAAAATATCTCGGTTGCATTTCAATATTTTTAAATGATTTTTATAGCATTGGATAGCTGAGATCGATCTGCACGAAAGACCGTTTTTTACATTTTCGATCTCGATTGCAGAATTTTTTATGGGAAGGCTACTTTAGTCTACCGGAAAGACCCGTTCGCTAATGCTAATCCTATAGAAGAAATTTATAAAGATATCTCGGTTGCATTTCAATATTTTTAAATGATTTTTTCTGCATTGGAAAGCTGATATAGATCATACAAAGGCCATTTTTTAATTTTTCGATATTGATTGCAGAATTTATTATGGGGATGCTTTTACTTTCGAAACTGGTTCCGAAAATGAAAGTGTCTTCACTAAAAATATCTGTAAACAAAATCGAAAAAACAAAAAACGGCCTTTGTACAGGTCGATCTCAGCTATCCAATGCAAAAAAGAAAGAAAGAAAGAAAGAAAGAAACTTATTTAAAAATATCGAAATGCAACCGAGAACACGCTACGTCAGTCACGGGAAAAGACCCCCTCGCTAAAGCTAGTCCAATGGAAGAAATTTATAAAGATATCTCTGTTACATTTCAATATTTTTAAATAATTTTCTTTCTTTCTTTTTTTTTTTTGCATTGGATAGATCTGTACAAAGGCCGTTTTTCACTTTTTCGATTTTGACTGCAGAATTTTTTTTATGAAAATGCTTTCCCATTCGAAACTGGTTCCGAAAATGAAAGTGTTTTCACTAAAAATATCTGAAAACAAAATCGAAAAGCAAAAAATGGTCTTTGTACAGATCGATCTCAGATATCAACGCAAAAAAAAAAAAAAAAAAAAAAAGATATTGAAATGCAACGGAGAAGAGGCTACGTCAGTCACGCGAAAAGACCCGCTCGCTAATGCTAATCCTATAGAAGAAATTTGGGCGATTCCATGGAGAGTGTCACACACGTAACGCAGGCTTTAAATTGCATTTATTCAATTATTTATTAAATTTTAATTAATTCTGATTTTAAGTGGTATGGTAAATAAGTTATTACCAAATTTTTAATTTAAATGTGTGGCAATAAAACTCACAGAAGTATATCATTTAATTTCATTACTCAAAATGTGCTTTTTTTCTACTTCAGAAAAAAAGCGCATTTTGAGTATGAAATTAAATGATATATTTCTGTGAGTTTTATTTCCACACATTTAAACTAAAAAATATGGTAATAACTTATTTACCATACCACATAAAATCAGAATTAACATTAAAATTTAATAAATAATTGAATAAATGCAAATAAAAGCCTGCGTTACGTGTGTGACTCTCTGCATGGAATCGCCCATTTATAAAGATATCTCGGTTGCATTTCAATATTTTTAAATGGTTTTTTTGCATAGGATAGCTGAGACTGATCTGTACAAAGGCCGTTTTACACTTTTTCGATTTTGACTGCAGAATTTTTTTTTTATGAGGATGCTTTCCCTTTCGAAACTGGTTCCGAAAATGAAAGTGTCTTCACTAAAAATATCTGTAAACAAAATCAAAAAACCAAAAAATGGCCTTTGTACAGATCGATCTCAGCTATCCAATGAAAATAAATAAATAAATAAATCATTTAAAAATATTGAAATGCAACGGAGAAGAGGCTACGTCAGTCACGCGAAAAAACCCGCTCAATAATGCTAATCCTATAGAAGAAATTTATAAAGATATCTCGGTTGCATTTCAATATTTTTAAATGATTTTTTTGCATCGGATAGCTGAGATCGATTTGTGCAAAGCCCGATTTTTACTTTTTCAATCTTGATTGCATTATTTTTTATGGGGGTGTTTTCACTTTCGCACCTATTCCGAAAATGAAAGTGTCCTCACTAAAAATATCTGTAAACAAAATCGAAAAAGCAAAAAATGCCTTTTGTACAGATCGATCTGAAATATCAAAGCAAAAAAAAAATCATTTAAAAATATTGAAATGCAACGGAGAAGAGGCTACTTTAGTCTGCCGGAAAGACCCGTTCGCTAATGCTAATCCTATAGAAAAAATTTATAAAGATATCTCGGTTGCATTTCAATAGTTTTAAATGATTTTTTCTGCATTGGATAGCTGATATAGATCTGTACAAAGGCCATTTTTTACTTTTTCGATCTTGATTGCAGAATTTATTATGGGGATGCTTTTACTTTCGAAACCGGCTCCGAAAATGAAAGCGTCCTCACTAAAAATATTTGTAAACAAAATCGAAAAAGCAAAAAATCGCTTTTGTACAGATCGATCTCAGCTATCAGAGCAAAAAAAAATCATTTAATAATATTGAAATGCAACCGAGAACAGGCTACGTCAGTCACGCGAAAAGACCCGCCCGCTAAAGCTAGTCCCATGGAAGAAATTTATAAAGATATCTCGGTTGTATTTCAATATTTTTAAATGATTTTTTTTGCATTGGATAGCTGGGATCGTTCTGTAGAAAGGCCGTTTTTTACTTTTTCGGTCTTGATTGCAGAATTTTTTATGGGGATGTTTTCACTTTCGCACCTGTTCCAGAAATGAAAATGTCCTCGCTAAAAAGTCTGTAAACAAAATCGAAAAAACAAGAAACGGCCTTTGTACACATTACTCTCAGCTATCCAATGCAAAAAAATCATTTAAAAATATTAAAATGCAACCGAGAATACGCTACGTCAATCACGCGAAAACACCCGCTCGCTAAAGCTAGTCCAAGGGAAGAAATTTATAAAGATATCTCGGTTGCATTTCAATATTTTTAAAGGATTTTTTTTTTTGCATTGGATAGCTGAGATCGTTCTGTACAAAGGCCGTTTTTTGCTTTTCGATCTTGATTGCAGAATTTTTTATGGGGGTGTTTTCACTTTCGCAGCTGTTCCGAAAATGAAAGTCTCCTCACTAAAAATGTCTGTAAACAAAATCGAAAAAACAAAAAACGGCCTTTGTACAAATCGATCTCAGCTATCCAATGCAAAAAATTCATTTAAAAATATTTAAATGCAACAGAGAAGAGGCTACTTTAGTCTATCGAAAAGACCCGTTCGCTAAAGCTAATCCTATAGAAGAAATTTATAAAGATATCTCGATTGCATTTCAATATTTTTTAATGATTTTTTTTGCATTGAATAGCTGAGATCAATCTGTACAAAGGCCTCTTTTTACTTTTTCGATCCTAACTGCAGAATATTTTATGGGGTATTTTCACTTTCGAAACCTGTTCAAAAAATTAATTTTAAAAGTAATATTGATTTGGAATTAAAACAAATTTATAATCGTTTTTTTTTCTTTCTCACTGCTGAAGTATAATGCCGGATAGAATTTTTTTTCCGTGAACGTCAAAAGGCAAAAGTCTCTCATTCTATAGAAATATGTCATTCGCTCTCGGCAAGGAGGGGTGGGGGAGAAAATAATAATAATTGACTGTGTCATTAAAAATGAATAGATATATGCGGCGAAAAAATATATTTGTATTTCAATTTTCTATATCTTTTCTTTTTATAAATGATAAGGTAATTCTTGCGGAATTTGTTTCTTTCACAATTATTAAACGTTTTTTTATATAGTAAACAAAAAGATAACTACAGTACAGTTTCATTATTAAATTGCCCTTAGTTTAAAACTGAGAAATGTGTTTCCGAAACTTTTAAGAAAGATTTCTTTGAGTGTTTTACCGAAAATTTCGGGCCCCACCAGCGGCCGAGAGGTTGTGCTGTCGAAGCTGGTAGAAGGGAGGTATTCGACCCCAGTCGCACCCGTCGGCCTAATCGTTCGGAGTTTTCTTCGAACCTTCGATTTCCATGCGTTAATACGGGTTGGGTTCCCTTAGAAAGACCCCCCACGAAGGGCACTCTCCCTTCAGGTCCATATCCCGCGAGTAGATAATCGGCCGTCCAAAAATCAACCCAACCCGAAAATTTCAGCTAATTTACAAATGCTTAGCAAATTCTGTTGCATTTGAAATCAGCATACACAGATGATATATTTCTGCTTAGTGTATATGTTGTTTTGCTTTTATTTTATTTTTTCCCTTCTGAAAGGATATCGAATAATTTTTTAATTTATTATAAACATTTTGATTAAATAATAAGCATATTTTGTTGCAATTCAAATCAGCAGTGCTAAGGGGCTACTTCATTCATGAGAATAGACCCACTCGTTAAAGCTAATTCCCATGGAGGAAATTTACAAAGATATCTCGGTTGCATTTCAATATTTTTAAATGATTTTTTTTTCTTTTTTTGCATTGGATAGCTGAAATCGATCTGTACAAATACCGTTTTTTACATTTTCGATCTTGATTGCAAAATTTTACGGGGAGGCTACTTTAGTCAAGCGAAAAAACCCGTTCGCTTATGCTAAACCTATGGAAGAAATTTATAAAGATATCTCGGTTGCATTTCAGTATTTTCAAATGATTTTTTTTTTTTTTTGAATTGGATAGCTGAGATCTATCTGTAAAAAGGCCGTTTTCACTTTTTCGATTTGGAATGCAGAATTTTTTTATGAGGATGCTTTCACTTTCGAAACTGGTTCCGAAAATGAAATTGTCTTCACTAAAAACATTTGTAAACAAAATCGGAAAAGCCAAAAATGTCCTTTGTACAGATCAATCTCAGCTATCCAATGAAAAAAAAATCATTTAAAAATACTGAAATGCAACCGAGAAGAGGCTACTTTAGTCTACCGGAAAAAACCCGTTCGCTAATGATAATCCTATAGAAGAAATTTATAAAGATATCTCGGTTGCATTTCAATATTTTTAAATGATTTTTTTTTGCATTGGATAGCTGAGACCAATCTGTACAAAGGCCATTTTTTACTTTTTCGATCTTGATTGCAGAATTTATTATAAGGATGCTTTTACTTTCGAAACCGGTTCCGAAAATTAAATTGCCCTCACTAAAAATATCTGTAAAGAAAATCTAAAAAGCCAAAAACGGCCTTTCTACAGATCAATCTCAGCTATCCAATGCAAAAAAAAAAAAAAAAAAGCATTTAAAAATATTGAAATGCAACCGAGAACAGGCTACGTCAGTCACGCGAAAAGACCCGCTCGCCAGTGTTGCCAGATTGGGGACTTTTTTGTCCCCAGATTGTTGATTGTTACCGCTTTTTTTAAATAGAAATATTCAGCCTATTTAGAAATAGATTAAACATTCTGAAAAATAAGGCGAATTATACTATTTTAAAAAAGTGGTGACAGTCAATAATCTGAATTAAAAAAATCCCCAATCTGGCAACACTGCCGCTCGCTAAAGCTAGTCCCATGGAAGAAATTTATAAAGATATCTCGGTTGCATTTTAATATTTTTAAATGATTTTTTCCATTGGATAGCTGAGATCGATCTGTACAAAGGCCGTTTTCTTTTTTTCGATCTTGATTGCAGAATTTTTTATGGAGGTGTTTTCACTTTCGCACCTGTTCTGAACATGAAAGTGTCCTCACTAAAAATATCTGTAAACAAAATCGAAAAAGCAAAAAATGTCTTTTGTACAGATCGATCTCAGCTATCAAAAAAAAAAAAAAAAAAAAAAAAAAATTAAAATATTGAAATGCAACGGAGAAGAGGCTACGTCAGTCACGCGAAAAAACCGCTCAATAATGTTAATCCTATAGAAGAAATTTATAAAGATATCTTGGTTGCATTTCAATATTTTTAAATGATGTTTTTTGCATTGGATAGCTGAGACCAATCTGTACAAAGGTCGTTTTTTACTTTTTTAATTTTGAATGCAGGATTTTTTTATGGGTTATTACTTTAGAAAGAGATTCCGAAAATGAAAGTGTCCTCACTGAAAATATTATTAACGATATGAAATAATAAGTGAAACATTTACATACAAATAGAGATTCATTAAAATATATAAATATCATGGTATTTGGCGCTTCTTTAAAAATGAAGATTATAAACATGAAAAAGTATAATATGTATTTTTGCTCCGAACTCCTCCATTTCTGCTCTCGAAGCTGGTAGACGAGAGGTGCTAGTATCGATCCCAATCGCGCCCGTCTGCCTAATCGTTAGGAGTTTTCGTGGTTTTCTTCGCCCCTTGTTTTTCCAAGCGTAAATATGGGTTAGGTTCCTTTAGAAAGACCCCCACGGAGGACACCCCCCCCCCCTTAGGGTCTATATCCCTCGTGTTGATGGCCGTATAAACACAACCAATCAACCAACCTCCATAGGATGTAATTTAAAACCATATCTACGTAAAAAAACTATGATTTTTTTTTTTTTTTTTGCAAAGTTTTATAATTTTTATTGTGAGTAATCGCCCATTTTTGGTGCTCTTTCTACTGCAAAAAATATATTTTGTAGAACTTCAGTTAGGCTGGGCAGAATATTTTTTTTCTGTGGGTTGGTTCGGTACCAGGCTGGATATTTCGACACGTGCAGAACTCTGTCGCATACCTGCCAAACTTTTTTCAGAAGATGGAATTGGAAGCCTATCTCCACTTCCTGTCTATCTGCTAATTACTTTTTTCCCGATAGCGCAGTGCTACTTATCTAATCCTTCTCCCACCCCCAAATGTTTGCCTCGGGGGAAAGGGTGTATAGCTTTATATTGTGATTATTGTGTGCGTGAGATAGATTTCCATAGTCATTGTCAACAAATACACACACGCACGCACACACACGACAGACAGGCAGGCATATTTCGTTTATTAATGTAAATTACCATATGATATATACACTGTTAAAGATCTACAGCAAACTGCCCAGTCATTCGGCCGTTTTTACAGAAAATGGTTATTAATATTTTTAATTATGAAAACGGTCGAATGGCTGGACAATTTGCTGCAAATTTTTAACCATGTTGGTGCTTCATATTTTGTCAATAATAACTTCGATACAGAAGCCATGTGTTAGAGCTCATAGAATACTTCAGTTAAATAATAAGGAAAATTTATTCCTATTGTCAGTAATCAAAATAAAAAGCATCATCAATGGACACTGATTTCAGTCTTTATGCGTGTGTTACATTCTGGAGCTATGAAAGATACTGTGGAACTCCCAAGCATCTCATGCGATTTCAACCGGTGTTGTGCACGAACGAGCTTATTGAATCGAAACTCACGAATCTGATTTACTTGTGATAAGTTTTGAACTGAATCTGACTCAATTATGAAATTTCGAGAGCTAAACGATTTAAAGGGAAAATATTCTAAATTTAATAGGCCTTTTGCCTTTACACAAGAGTTAGCAAAAGTTTTTAGAAAATTATTCGAACAAGAGCCAGATGAGATTAGTTTGCTCAAGACAGGGTAATCTTAACATGAGGCTAAATGTTATCCCCGTACCTGGCCAAATAGAGTGAAGGTCATCTATTACTTTTGCTAATTTTATCAGCTTTACTTGTTCAGACCTTTTAGTAAAAATACCTTCATCAGCACCAAAAGTTATCAGAGATACACAGGGTTTCTAATCCCCTGTCATCACATCAAAAATAGAAAGTATTAAAAAATGTTATTACCACTGACCATAGAGGGTGTGGTCTTCTGAAAGCTACAATCATAACTGTTGAAATTTGAAGATATTTTTATAAAAAAAATTAGCGGTTTTTCCAATACGCTTAAAATTTTCAAATATTATTTTTATTACAAACGAATGATTCGCCTTTTTGTTTATTTTTTAAGTGTAAAAAACGCTTGTTTATAATTGATTGCTATGTTTTCTGAGAGTAACGTTATTTTATATATGTAAAAAAACTTTGTTTATTTGGAATTTGCTCTTGTATAGCTGATAATTTCATTCTTATTATTCGGTTGGAAATTACTTTTTTTTATTATGACACAGAGTTGTGCATTTAGAACACTAAGTAGATTATATTTACATTTTTTTTCTGAGAGAATCTTTAGAAAACAGAAAATTGCGGGAAAAATGTCATTGCTAAGAGAATAGAAATTAGCTCTTAGGTTACTTCTTTATCTGATTGTCAAATGAAAATAAATGGAATAGACTGCAATGCAAAGTGTCCGTCTCAGAAATCAGATTTAAAACCCAAACTTTGAGGCCATTTTCTTACAGATCTTTTGCTATTATAGACAAAAGAAATATTCCATTCAGTTTCTTAGTATCGGAATATGCATACCTGCAAATTTCTTTTATTTGATACTTTCAAAGGTGATGGTATATTACCCCTCAGCCAGAACGTCCCCGGATACCAGGTTTCCCGGAACACCCAACATAAAGACTGTTATTCCAGAAAAAGACGATTTCTTTCATTTTTGGAGGGGTATCATACTTTGCAATCGATTTTTTTTCGATAACTGAATGGGTTAATTAAGAACAAAAGTAAGAAACAGTGAACATATATTTCAAATCCATAGCAGTTATAACAGCTGATTTCTGTATAGTGGATTAATACACTATATGGCCAATAATGACTGGTCACTTGCGGTTCTAGACGTTTTATTAACCCGTTCAGGACCGGCATCTTTTACAGGACTTTTATTCGTTTGGCACCACTTTTTGTTAATTATTTGACTTAACTTTAAAAATCACGAAAATGTCGTAATTAAATAAAATCAATTTTACATTTCTTTTTTACTGGTATCAAACTCAAGCGTTTAAAGCACTTTTTGAGGGTGCATATATGCACCCATGGTCCCGAACGGGTTAAATATATAGAAAAACACATGAGGAATTATCCTGAAACTCCAGGAGTGTAAACAGAATAGTATATGTCATATATTTCCGTGAAGATGTTTTCCCAAAACCCTATAGGGGACCGTCAACAAATTGAAAAAGAATGAATATCTTTTGTATAATCCTGTAAAAACTAATGTAGAAAAAGCGTTGAAACTGTAGAACATGATTAAGAGGCTTATTGTATTAAACTGTGTTCATTTTTATGGGGATAGCATGTATATTCGTAGAGAAAGTAAGGTTTTTATAAAAACAGCCCCAAATTTTGCCAATTTTGTTACATTAGTTTTTACAGGGTTATCCAAAATATATTCGTTCTTTTTAAATTTGTTAACGGTCCCCTATGGGGTTTTGGGAAAAAAAATCTTCCCGGAAATATATGACCTATACTATTCTGTTTACACACCTGTAGTTTCAGGATAATTCCTCATGTATTTTTCTAAGTATTTAACAAAACGTCTAAAATCGCAAGTGACCGGTCATCATTAGCCATATAGTGTGTTCAAAATTTTAAGACCAATAATTTTTTATTTACGAACACGAACAGAGAAATTGAGTCTTTTGTGAGGTTCGCTCCTTTTATGAATTAGTTTGAGTTAAACGGATTCATTTTGTAAACTGTGAATTTTTTAGAGAAATTTTCTAGATAATGAATTTGAATTAATTTCTTTTCACAATCAGTTCGCACAACACTGATTGCAATAAAACAAAACATTTTATGAATTTTTTGTCCTTAAATGGATGTATAATCTTCTTCTTAGTATTTGAGAAAGGATTACTCTATACATGTTGAAGTCTAATTTCGGTAATATAAGTCAAAGGGAGAGAATTCTGTGATATATATATATATATATATATATACAAACAAATTACGAATTAAAAAAAGTAAAATTTAAATTTTTTTTGTTTAATAATTTCAGTTTTAAAATTATACTTTATAGAATAGCAGTATAAGAGTTGTAGTATTTTAAGGTACACATTTTACATATTCTTAAATGTGGTATCAGGTAAGCATTATACATGCTTTTTTTTATAGTACGGGTACTGTGTTGCAGTTTTATATTAAATTTATGTAATTTTCGTAATTTAAAAATTTATGTAATTAAAAAATGTTTTTAATATGTAAGCTAACGTCATGCAATGAAATGTCAGGTTTGTATTTTATTTGTATTTTAGCTATTTTTACCCGACTGCCAAGAAGGGTTATGTGTTTCACGCGTTTCTGGGTATGTGGATTTCTTTATACCGTCGAAACATCTCAACGGCTGTATGGATTTTAATGAATGAGTTCTCTATCGATTTGTCTTAACAGACCGATGGTTATATGCTAGGTTTTGTTTTTATAAATTCAAAATGGCGGCCGTAAAATACAAAATGGCGGTAGAGACGAAAAAAATTACGCACCATATTTAGTGGCATACCATTGTATAGGTCTTTCAAAATGAAGACGATGTTTCATTGACTATTTTACAGTCAGAAGCTCCGTTTAAATATTACACAACCTGAAAGTTGCGTAGGTAGGATCTCTAGCTTTACTGCAACTCTAACCTTCATAGACATCTATAGGCCTCATCAAAGCAGTGTTTATAGATAGGAACTAACAATTAAACACAACTTTAAAGTCATAAATACAAGTAAATAAAAAAACTATGTAAGTAATATAAAAAATAGTTTCACGTTGATGAGAAATAATTAAATAATTCACTTTTTACGCAGTCGGGTTTTTTTGATTTTTTTAAATTTAATATATTATTAAAATTTTTATTTTACAGGCTACTTAATACTTTACGCTGAGCTAATTTCCTACATTGTAAAAAGTGTTTCATTCACTCTATTCAGTTTATCTGGCATGTTTGAATTTCAAAGATATTTGGTGTGTTTCAATTTATTTTAAATTTTGTTACTGACCAAACTAAACTTCAGGTTTACTGAAAAGTTCAGTTTTCTTAATTTTTATCTTTAACCAGATTATATGTTTATTAAAATTGTAAAACAAATTAAAATAGAGAGACGAAATGTCTTTCAGTGCAGAAACAGCATAATTGCTAAGGAGAAATATTTTTTTACTCACCACCCCTAAATTCTAATAAGTAAAATATTTTACCATTTGATTCGAAGCGCTGGCCATTACATTCTCGAATTTTGCCGTAAGAAACTATCTCCGTTCTTATTGGTTAGACAGTTTTTCTTAAATGTCTCAAAACACGAAATTTTGTACTTACTCTGTTTTTGAAATAAATGATTCAGTTGTTCATAAATATGGCTCTGAATCCATCTAAAGGGCATTTCTGCGCTTAATTTATTGGTTTCTTTAGGAATAAAACAGGTTTCTCCGATTTGTAGCGCACTTTTGTGTGTCTATGAGATAATTTCAATCTCACACAGCTCTTGTACGTAAATATATTAATTAATTATTAAGGTTTAAAGATTTATTTCTCTTTAAAATAATTTAGTTCACGTTTTAAAGATTTATTTTTGTAATAATGTAATTTGTATTCGTTATGCGGCGTTATTATTTTGTTTTACATAGTCAAACAAAATATATTTAGTATAGGTTTTGACATTATGGCTCAAAACTAGAAAAATGAAAAGATATTCAATAAATATTTGATGACGATTCAGAAAAAATAATTGAAAATCAAAATTATTTTATTTGTAAAGATAAAGCAACAAAATGACATAAAGTAGAGTATGCCAAGAAGTTTAAAACGCAAACATTGGAGATTGTGACAGTTCTTTCTGGCATAAAAGATAGTGCGAAAAATATAGGAGATACAGTTGGATCATTTTTTGAAACTAATAGATCGTATTTTAATATAATAGTTATATTTGATAGACATTGATATAATAGATTTGCTTATTCACCTTTTATCTATTTATTATTTATCTATCTATTATTTATACCTATTATCTATTTTATAAGTACCGTAATTTTGTGCGTATCTACCGCAGCTCGGATAACTTAATTTCCTACCGGAATTTATTTTAAATAAAATGTGACTTACTTCTGCTTAGTACTTATTTGACTTCTTTATTTCAATAAAATTTTCAGTTTGAAAATGACTTAGCTAAGCCGCGGCGCATACGCGGGAAATTACGGTGTAATGAAATATCTTGCCTTTCGAACAGCGTAACAAAACAAAATGCAACCCTTGGTACAAAGTTTCCGATCAATGTTGTCAAGATTGTGATTTTTGCATTTCGAAGCATATATTTTGCGTATTTCTAAGCGTAAGGATGTTTTTTAATATGCAAAATAAAAGAACACGTATTAAAAAATAAATGGAAAATAAATTCAATATAACAGTCATATCATGTATATGTTACACCACAGGCGATAATGATTTCGCATCAGAAAAAAATATCCGATCAAGGCGGCAGTTGGAAAATAGTAATCGATCACTAAGAAAACAAGTTTGAAATTTGCATATTGAAAACTGATACACGAGAACCTGCGCATGTGCACACTGGATGATATTTAAAAGAAGAAACCTTCCAGTTGCGAGATAAAAATCATCTGTGAAGCACTGGAGAGAATGGCTCGTTTAAAAACCTGTCTCGCGATTTAAAAATCCGTGTGATTAAAAACTGTTGTAAGAGGGAAATTCACAAAGGAATCTAGCTGCTTTATTAAGTTGTGCTCAAAGTACCATTTTCGACTTTTGGAAAAATATCAGCTGACTAACAGCATGGAAAATTTACCTCGAAGTGAATCAGTGTTGCCAGATTGGAGAATTTTCTGTCCCCAGATTGTTGATTGCCACCATTTTTTTTAAATAGAAATGTTCGGCCTATTTAAAAATAAATTAAAAATTCTGAAAAATAAGGCGAATTATACTATTTTTAAAAAGTGGTGACAGTCAAATAATCTGAATTAAAAAAGTTCCCAATCTGGAAACACTAAAGTGAATGTCCACGAACGGCAACGCCTAGAGAGGACAGAAAGATGGTTGAATGAAATAGCGAAGAAAAAGCCGCGACTAACCTCAAAACAACTCAATGTTGAATGGTCTAAGTATAACGAAACGGTATGTGACCGTATTGTACGTAATCGTCTGAATGCAGTAGGATTGAAATTCTTTAAAACCAAACGAAGCCTTACTTGACAAAGAAGCATAGAGAGGTTCACTTGCAATGATGCAAAAAATCATGTACACTGGCCACTTGATAAGTGGAATAAAGTTATTCTTAGCGATGAATCTCGAATATCACTCGGAACAGGTGATGATTGCGGAACATTTGTATGGAGGAGAGTTGGTGAAAAGTTCAAGGAAAAGTGTGTAAATACGAAGAATAAATTTTCACCTGAATTTACAGTTTGGGATTTTATGACGTCACAAGGTGTCGGTAAATTGTGTATTGCGTTACATACAGTAAACGCTGAAGCTTACATCCAAATTATGGAAAATTTTCTTATTCCCAGTATCGATCAATGGTTCGGGGATTCAAATGACTTCATATTTCAAGATGACAAAGCGACTCCACATCGCACCAAAGCAATGAAGAAGCATCTACAAATTGTAGGTACTAATCCAATTAAAGCCATGACTAGACTGCTCAATAATCCGGATTTTAATCCCATCGGATATGTGTAGAATATATTAAAAATAAACATTGATTTTGAAGAGTCACAAACGGCATGGAATTACGTAAAGCTATCAGGGAATATAGGTGTGAAATTGCTCCCAATGAGTGTGAAACGCTTTTTGGATCCATGCCACGAAGAATTTCAGCTATCATCTATGTTAAAGATGGATTTACTAATTACTGATTACAGTGATCAGTTATTTTGTTCCGAAACCTGAATGGATAATTTGTTATTTGGTGTTTAAACTTCAATCAATTATTTTCTGTTTATAAATTGGTGTGTAATGCTTTTTCTTTACTGCATATTGTTGTTCATTATATATATATATACAAACAAATGTATTATTTTTCGATTTCTATGTATTTTCTATAATGAGAATGAATAGTCGTTTCTGACATAAAATGATAATGTTGATGTGGTTATCGAAAACGCTGTGTCAAGGGTTGTAATTGTGTCGTAAAAAGTTCAATGTGCTTGACAAAATTTACAGCGCTTCCTGAAAAGGTTAAAAATTACTGGACAGGTGAATGCATCCCATTCGCGAAAGCTCGGCCCCGAGAAAGACTTTCATCCCCCTGTCGTCGGACGCGAACGTTTTAAAAACGTAATAAGGTTAATTGGGGTAACTGGACCCACGAGGTAACTGGGCCATAGGCTATTTTATAAAAAACTGTTGGTGTTTTTTAAGTTTTAGCTTTTGTGAACAATGCCCCTTAATCTCTACTTCCTAAAACAACGTGTATAGACTCAATCATAACTCTCACTTTGCTGTGATAGGTTGTCAAAAATTTACGTTTCTTTTTTTAAAAACTACGTCAATATGGTTGAACTTCCTCGGCTTTTTATTAAAATACTGTAAGTACTTTTATTATACAATCTTTTTTTTTAAAGATTAGACATTTAACTATATTAATATTATTAGGTATCTATACATATTTACTTCATGTTTCAAATGTAAGCCAGGTGTGCCAGTTACCCCATAATTTTTGAAGTGAAAACTTCTTTAGGCGCGTTGAGCTTTTTTTGAGATGGGGAAAAACCACTTATTTGGAGACACTGTAACGTAACCGACATGCTAACATTTTGGCACATAGACACTAGCGCGCCAAGCGGTGAATGACAGGAACTTTTCCCTCTTCATCTCAATCCGCAAAAGAAGAAGGAAGCTAAAACCCACTTTTTCTCCAGGCGTATTGCTAAAACAATTTATTATTTTGTTTTTCGTCAGTTAAAATGAATTATACCGTATTCGTGACCTACCTATTTCGTGTAACTAAAAATCGATAACGTTGTATTTTATCGTGTTGATGGTCTGGTCAATGACCAACAGTATTGGCGGGAATTTCGATTACGGAAGATAAAATACGGGGCACAGATGTCAGATACGCACTTGGGTACCTAATTGACAGCAAAATTGCGTTACTTTATTTTACAAGGTAACCCGGCTACTGTTGCTTATTTATTAATAAATTGTTAATTTACTTTTATTTTTATTTTTTTTAACTGTACAATTGTTTTGTTCTATAGTTATTAATGAAATTATCGTTTATTTATTGTTGTTTACTTTTTAAAACAATAGAAAATAATTTAAAAATATATATTGTAACTGGTATTGGAAAACGGGCTTTCGCCAAATTGACATTAAAAAATCGCGCCAAACCTGGTTCGTATATCACATCTCTGCCAAATTCTCGGTTTCTTGATTTTTCGACTTTTTATCCAAATTTTCCGGATTTTTTAAATTTTCCCTTTCATTGTATCCCAAACACAACCTTCATACCAAATTTCAAGATTCTAGGGATACAGGACGTACCTCTGAGTTTTGATGATCGGTGAATCAGTGTCGAAAAGGCGAAAGTTTAAGTTCATATATCTTCTGAAATAAAAAAGATAGAAACGTGAAATTTCAGCATTTAGTTCCATTTCCACATTACTTTAGATTTACGAATTTTCAAGTTTCTGGGAATCACTAACACAAAGATATTGGGGGGGGGGGGGGGGGGGTCAAAAGTACCCTGAGTTGCTTCCAGAAAAAGATGCTTACGGCTGTGCTTTCAAGACTTGGCAGGGGCACTGCGTGTCCCCAGATGCTTTCATTAGTGCTGCTACACAATTCAACGCATAAAACATTTCCTGGCAATTAAAAAAACACACATGTAATTGTTGAAGTTTTCACTTCTATTGGCACTCCCGGAGTGCCACTGTTTTTTTTTTTTCAAGAATGGGGTAACTGGGACATGTATCCGGGGTAACTGGACCATGCTGGTTCCAGTTACCCCAATAGTTATAAATAATTTTTTTGTGTTTCTCTTACTACGGGAAGTAAATTTCTCCATTGTTTTTTGCTCACAATAAAGAAAATGATAGAACACCTTATTAAAATTACGTAATGAAATTAAAAAAATGCATATTGAGTGGTATCAAACCAAATTTCTTGACCCCTTGAAAGGCGGTGATGCCGTTATGTCATTACTTAACTTTAATTCCTAATTGCCACATTGGCACCTGAATTTTATATTGAAAATTTCACCTTTATTAAGTACGCGAAAATATAATTTTACTTGTTTTCATATAGATTCTCTTGTAAATATTGGTGTCAGTAAATTATTTCAACATTTTACGAATGCAAGTACCTTGCCCCTGAAAGTGAGATAGCGAGACCTTGAAATTGTACTATAACAAGGGGTCGCATTCTATAGGGAAACTTTTATCATTCCTACTACTATTTTGAAAATAATATCTTCATCGCACCTTTCTTTAAGGGTTCTGGTAGGAACAATAAAATTTTTCCTATATAATGCGACCCCTGGATAAAGATAAAGTACTTCTGTAGCCATTTGTTCATAGATTTACCTTGCTATTTTTCCCCTTAAAATACCCATGTGACTTTTATACTTATTATCTATACTGAAGTACATAAGTACTTACTTAAGTTTTATGTTTTTGGTATAAATAAATCTAATATTTTCACTTTTAGTGCTTTTTTTTAGACATTTTGGCAGCAAAGGTTTTCATTACAACGCTGTTTATTGACATATAATTTACATGATCTGCCTGGCTTAAATTTTTTTAAGTTGTTTACACTTTTTCAAACAGGACCCGATATCCGAAATGAAAATATATGAACACGTGTGGAACATAGACCCCCCTGGTCCAGTTACCCCCTTTTTTGGAGCAAGTGGACCCATGAGGAAAAAAAGATGAAATATGCATATTTTTATATTTTTAAATATTAAAATGTAATTTTGAGCATTTCTGTCTGATAGAGGGAACCTAACTGAACACATTTACAGAAGTTCAGACTTTAATTCAAATAAACACTAGCTTTTTGTAGCTGAATTGTCAGAAGCTCTAGAGTCACATTGTAAAATCATGGCCCAGTTACCCCAACTAACCTTGTATAATATTATTGAAGATATTTTTAAACCAGCAGTATAATGAGTATATAACTTTCGTTAAGGCAATTCCATGGATGTAATTTAAAATGACGCTGTATCCAAAATTTTATTTAAGTGATGTGGTAGCTTTGTACCAATTATACATACGAAACAGGTGATTTTACATTTTTGTTTTAATAAAAGTTTATGTTGTTTTGGTATACTTCATGCTTGCACTTGATTGCAATATAACAATCTAAAACAGAGTATATGTTAAAATTATTTAATAGTATGCAATCCTTATCATGTGAATGAAAATGATTAATACGGTCAAAAAATTTAGCTGTTTATGAATTCTACTCTAAAGCACTAATGATAATTATTTCTCAAAGCATATAGCAAGCTTTGTTAAATAAATTACATTGCACAGGGTTTCTTTCCCAATTTTGAAACAGCGTATTTCTAAAGAAAAAAATGTGTAAAATGATAAAGCAACTGGAATTTTAAAGCTTGTTTTCTTTTTATGTGTCTTACGATTTTTGAACAATATTTATTGATTTTTTTCTCCTTTAACATGAATAATGCATAAATATCAAAAGAACAAGTCAGAAAAGAGACGGTTGAATAATCTCTACTATATTGAAAATTCGTGTAAAAGAAAAAAAAAATCTTACATAGAAGCAAATAAATATAGATAATGACTCAGGAAAACACTGATAAACAAAATTACAAATGAAAAACATATTTTCAAAAATAACGGAGTATGTCTTTGGATATATTTATTGAATAAATAAGAAGTCATTTTATTTTTATAAGCCAAAAAATTATAGTTAATACTAAAAAAATCATATTTGATATTTTGTATTAGTTTTTAATTTCCGATAAAACTTCGAAAATTGGTAAATTACTAAAAGGAAGTTTCAACAACATCTTTAATCCACAAACTGCTTAAAAGTTTCATATTATTTTTTTTATTAAAGTGATTTAGACGCATAAATAACATCGATTTGCTTTATTTAACGATAATTTTATTTAGAAAATTGTAAAATATCACTTACAATTTCTTGTATTCAGAATGAATGCAGCAACAATTTTAGAATTTTAATTTTTTTCTCTAAAGAAGAAATGCAATATCTAATATTAGAAATGTCTACAACGAGCCACCGAATAGTTAACATATTTTTCTTTATTTTGGGATAGTCAGTATATTGTGGTATAGGTCTGTGTGTCTTGCAAGAATTTAAAATGCAAAACGCCGAATATTAGAACCCCCTCACAGACAAGCCCGTGTTAATACGTTCACTAAGCTCCAGGTTTTACTGCAATACAAGCAACTTTTAAAGTAATATAATTCTATTGATTTAATATATTTTCAATACATTGAACAATGATTAATACTTCCAAGGATTGCATTCATATTCGTTATTAAGTTTTTTTTTTTATAAAATGTTGAAAGAAACATCTTTTTTAGCATTTAAAACTAAATACTGAAAAAACAACATTACAATTTCGCTCTTCTCCAAGACTGTCAGAGGGTTAAAGCGACGCCCGACTAGTGCGTAAGCCCTGAGCAAAGATGTAGTTGTGGACCCCCATAACATATTTTCAGATTCAATTTGCACTCATTTTATGAAAAAGTACTTAATCTTTAGATTTGCGGCTCCCCATTAGTTATGAGATCACTGAGCAGCATTTGCCCTAGCGATAATAGGCCCTATGTTAATGTAAAAAAAACTTTCTTTGACACTAATTTTCATATTTTCTGTAGAAAAAAAAGCATGTGACAATATTGCGCGATGAACACATATTACTGCATAATATTCTTAAATGCTCAGAGTAAGGCTAGGGATTGCAAATTGACATCGGTTTTTTTCATTCAGGCTTACGGCAATTTATTGTAATTGATGCTGCAAAAAAATGGCGTCGATATGCACGTGCCTTTTTCTCGCATCAAATTTCATCGCTACTATCTGATTTACCAGCATTAATCATGTTAAATTAAGTTACTTTCTGTAATGGGACAAAATCTCATAGCCAAAATCTTGCCATATAAAAAATCTTGAGGACAAAATCTCACGCGAACAAATTATTGCCAAGGCAAAATAAACGCCAAGACAAATGAATGGAAAAAAGAATAATGTACATAATTATAAAGTTTTCATTTAAAAACAAAATAACGCGTTTTAATCCTCGTGCTCACATATTAGGAGAAAATAATACGAAAAAAATCAGTAAGGCCATTCTGCCTTAATGTGATGATCTCTAAATGCGACAATGTTCTTGTACAAATACCATAATGCAATAATCTTAAATAAATGCTATACAGGGTGCCCGGTCTCAACGGTGTCCAATGGCTAATTCCTAAGCCGTTAGTCATAGACATATAGTTCCAATTACAAAAAAGCTTTAAATCAGGTAAAGAAATATTTTAAAAGCGATTTGGGTCAATAAAAACATTTCTTAAAAAATTACGAAATTTAAATTTTTATACGGTCCCCTGGTCCTATAAATTATATTTAGTGAAATTTTCCTTTTACACTGACAAGTAATAAAAAAAAAGTCCCGTTATTCTACGATTAAAATTGACTGAGTAATAGCTGTTTAAAGTTGGAGCATATTTTTTGCTGCAAATTGGGGGCCATTCACAAATTTAGTCGAAATATAATTTCGTCAGATATAAAAAATGTTTGGGAGTAAAATTAACACTGCAATATAAATTTGAAATCTTTAATCATTCTGGCATATTAATGGAAAATATACAATTTGTAATAAACATTTAAAAAGAAAGAAAAAACAGAATTTTTGTTAAATAAAATTATTCTAAATTAACAGCCTCAATACTTTATAAAATGATACGTATTTTAAAATATTATTAGATTGCACACGCCTGCAAAAGTTGGGTTATGCATAGCTGCCAACTTTTACGCTTTTTAGCTGCCACTAAAATTTTAAGGAGATTTTCGCCTTGTTTAATCATGAGATTTCGACGATTGAATGAGATAATATTTTCTATAAAATTTTAATGGTATGAAAAAAGCATAAAGGTTGGCAGCTATGGTTATGTCATGTTTTTTAGCTTTTGATAATTGATTCTTTTATATTCTGTACCGCTGAATCCGAAATTGACCTTCATTTTTAACTATCATATCAGGATTTTTCGCGAATTGGAAATTTCAAAGTTAAGAAGTTCAATGTTAAAACTGAATTTCCTCCCCAATCTCATCGGACCACTCAGCTGTTTAGTTGTAAGAATCCCAGGATAAGCAAAAATATCGAATAAATTTTTTAATAAAATAAAATAAAATAAAAAATGTTTTACATATGTTTTATAGTATGAGATTTTCGCTATATTTTAACTTACACATTTGCGATTTGCTAAAAAAATTCTAACGTGATGGTTAAAAATGAAGGTCATTTTCAGATTCAGTGCTAAAAAGTGCGTAAAAATCAATTATCAAAAGTTAAAAAACACAACCATCTCCTCTACTTTATAGTAATCGATTTTTGTTATTCTTTAAATTTGAAAATTTATGATTTGCGAAATATCCTGACATAATGGTTAAAAATTAAGGTATTTTTCGGATTCAATGCTAAAAAACGCATAAAAGTTAAAAAACCCAACAATCGCAGTCTTGTATTATCTAATCTAATTTTTTTTTCTTGAACTCCTTGGCAGAAATCTATCCGAAATTTTTTGTGTTATCCTGTAAAATAAGTATAAATGGTAACCACCGAAAATCTTAATAATATTAGATTGTTATCGGATTTACGCCAGTATGTAAAATGCAATCTCGATCGGATATTTAAAAGTGGGTTAAAGTTCGAGTACAAATTTTGAACTGGAAAAACGTACATACGACTGTTGAAGTAACATAAAAACTTATAAAAAAGCATAATTTTTGTTAAAAGAAATCATAAGAGAAACAGTCTCAAATCCTGACAAAATAAAACATATGCTATTTTAGCCAATTTGAGACTTAATCATAATACTTGTAGGATTTTTTTTCAAACCGCAGGTACACATGAAGTAAGATCTTCGAATACTTTAAACACTTGGTATATGATCCCTCAAAGCCAAGCCGAACTCATTTGTTTTCAGAGTAGAAAAGTGGCATAAGTCATGCATTTTTAAAGTTTCATAACTCGCTAAATTTTAGCGTTATATGAATGGGACTTTTTTTGTCTTACTTGTCAGTGTAATGGGAAAAAATTACTAAATATAACTTATAGGACCGGGGGACCGTATAAAAATTTAAATTTTGTAATTTTTTAAGAAATGTTTTTATTGACCCAAATCGCTTTTAAAATGTTTCTTTACCTGATTTAAAACATTTTTGTAATTGGAACTATATGTCTATGACTAACGGTTTAGGAATTAGCCATTGGACACCGTTGAGACCGGACACCCTGTATAATGAGCCATCCAAACTAGTGATGGGCGATTCTCGAGAATTTACCAATCGAGAAAAATCGTCATCGTAAAAAATACAATCAATGTAGTCATCGATTACTTCTCGGAATCTACAATCGAGATGTTTTACAATCTATTATTAAAATCATTGCTTTTACATGCTTATACAGTAATTTTTAGTAAATACGTGGCAACTAAAGATAGATGGAGTAAAAAAACATACAAAGGAATCAATGCAACTTTAACATTCAGATGCTAGATAGAGGCTAGATAGACATTGTAAAAGGATCCTCATGTACAATATTAATTTGAAGCTAAATGAAAGTTTGTGAAAAGGCATGTAGTTCTCTGCTATCGTTTTCATTCTCTGTCATTCAACTTCAATTGATGTAGGGGCACCCAATATGAATCCTTTAAAAAGTTGTACTGTAAAATTTGTTAATAATGTTAATACAACTTATTATGCATGCATCTTAACAGCGTTTAAGCCTTCTGAAAGAAATGTTGATCCATAAACCTACCCCCATTTTTGTACTAATGGTTTATGACAATTAACAAATTGTTGGAAATGCGTTCAAGAAATCAACTTTATTGTTACAACATCTCCACTATAGTATTTATCTTTCGCATATTATGTGTCATTCTATATTTTAATACAAGCCAATAAACTCTAAATGATTAATATCTTTAAATTATGTTCCGCATAAATTTCTTTAATGAAGTGTGCATACTAATGTTTCTATAAAACACTGTAAAATTCATATTGTTTGAGCATATTAATAATAATTATCATTTCATAACTTATCAAATCTTATTTTATGTATGCATAAGTCCAGTAAATTGTACTACAGATGAACCAGATGCTAGCAAAATGGGTTGGGTTGGGTTGATTTTTGACGGCCAATTATCTACACGAGGGATATAGGCCCGGGGGAAGTGCCCTCCGTGGGGGTCTTTCTAAGGGAACCTAATCCGTATTAACGCATGGAAGATCCACGGCTCGAAGAAAACCACGAAAACTCCGAACGATTAGGCCGACGGGCGCGATTGGGATCGAACCCAGCACCTCCCGTCTACCAGCTTCGAGAGCAGAACCTCTCGGTCACTGGTGGGGCCGCTAGCAAAATGAGTTGAACACCGGTGCATCCGATAGATTCGAATAAGCTTTTTCACTTTCTCGATAAAGGCAAAAATTTGATACAAGTTAAAGTTCCCTTAAATGTCTAATGCTGTGGAATTTCCCCCTTGATCGAAAACAAAAGAGCTTTATCGAAAAAGGGGAAGGAAAACTAGACAAATATAGTTGCTAAGAAGGAACCTGTCTAAAACGGAAATTGGTTACTACTCACTATCGATGCCAAAATGATTCTTTAAGTTTGTATTCCAATTCAAAATACCTACTTTCTGACACATTAACGAACTAATTTTTATTCTCAAGCGTATTAGCTTGAATCGAATAGATTCTTTCTGGTTTCGCTAAAGGCAAATGTTTGACAATGGTTTAAATTTTCATAAATGCGTACCTAATATTGGGGAATTTCCCCATTAATCGAAAACAAAAGAATTTTATCGAAAAAAAGAAGGATAACCGGACACATATACCAGCTAATTAGGAACCTATCTAAAAAGGAAACCGGTTTCCACTCCCTAATGATTACAGCATGATTCTTTATGGTTAGTACTCAAATCCAAACTAGCTATTTTTTGTCTCGTTTAAGAACTCAATTATATTCTCAGGGGCAGTTAGCTAGAATCAATTAGCTTTTTCATCTTTTCGATAAAGGCAAAAGGTTTTGATACATGTTACACTTCCTAAATACTGAATGCGCGTCTAATTCTCTGGAATTTCCCCGTTGATCAAAAACAAGAGTTTTATCCAAAAAATGGAAGGATAACCACACAAATGTACCAGCTAAGAGAGAAACTGTCTAAAACGGAATTGATCTCTGGACCTTAGCGATTCAAACATGACTCTTCATTGTCTGTACCCAAATCCAAAGTAGCGCCCTTCTAAGTCATTAACAAACTCATTTTTATTCTTAGGTGCATTAGCTAGAATCGATTAGCATTTTCACATTTTCGATAAAAGTAAAAGGTTTGACAGAGGAACAGTTCCTAAATGTTGAATACATGTCTAATTCTGTGAAATTTTGCGGTTGATCAAAAGAAAAAGAATTTTATTTAAAAAAATGGAAGGATAACTAGACGATTAAACCAACTAAGACGGAATATGTCTAAAACGGAATTGAATTCCGGTCCCTAAATGGGCCTCCTAACATGACTGCTGCTTATCTGTAACTAAATCCAAAGTAGCTACTTTGTGACACATTCACGAACTCGCTAGAATTGAACAGCATTTTTCCTTTTTTCGGTAAAGGCAAACGATTTAATACAGATCAAAGTTCCCCTAAATGTCTAATGCTCTAGAATTTCACTGTTGATCAAAAACAAAAGAGCTTTATCGAAAAATAAAAGCAGACAAATATATTTGCTAACAGTGAATCTGTCTAACAAGAAATTTGTTCCAACCTCTATCAATAGCCTAGGAAGTTTGATTAAATTCCGTGCATTAGTTTTTGAGATATAGCAGCGTTACCTGTAGGGCTATTTGTACAAGAAACAAACCAGCACCCATTTATATCTAGGTCTAACTGTATCTGAAGTATTATTAAATTCCTTGTATTACTTCTTGAGGTAGAAAGTTTTCAAAATTTTTGTCACATAAAAGACAGACCGATATTTTCTAAATATTGACAATTTTTTTATGAATCCAATACTTTCTTCTTGTAAAGATAGAAGAAAGTAAAAATGGAAAATTGTATATACAAATTGTATATACAATTGTATATACAATGTATATACAATATTGTAAATACAAATTGAATTAAACCCTTTTCAGTTAAAAAAAATATATAACAAAATCACATACCTATACAGAATTATTAAATGACATAAAATAAACCACTATGCCCCCTAATCTATATCCTTCTTAGAGAAATTATGATTTAAACCAGAAACGCAGTGTCAATCTGACTCTGAAAGCTAAATAAATACCCAAAGAGCTTCTAACATGTAACTGATAACAAGAGACGCTAATTACTGTTTTACTTGCGGGGATTTATATTACATTCGTTACAGTGACTTCCCTTCTTTACGCTAGAAGTTCTTAGTCTTGACTAGACCACATGATCATAACGTAGATGGAATATGCTCCGTTTTAGCTCATTCCTATTTTTTCTCGATAAAAGCCGAGATGCGAGAAGCGATCTGGCTTCTTGATTAAAAGCCTCTCGATTAAAAACACACCGAGAAACGATAATCTCACTTATCGATCAAAGGACTCTCGATTAAAAATACCTCAAGAAACGAGATATTCGCTTCTCGGTGTTTTCGTCATGTGTTTTTCATCGAGATTTATGATTCTATCGCTTCTCGGCGTTTTTCATCGAGATTTGATATGAGATGGAGAGAATAGGAAAGGATTGCAGCATTTCATGACACAGAGAGAGCCTATTTTAACGACATTTTTATAAGGTTAGTTGGGGCAACTGGGACATGATTTTACAATGTGACTCTGGAGCTTCTGACAATTCAGCTTCAAAATACTAATATTCATTTGAATTAAAGTCTGAACTTCTGTAAATGTATTCAGTTAGGTTCCCTCTATCAGACAGAAATGCTCAAAATTACATTTTAATATTTAAAAATATAAAAATATGCATATTTCATCTTTCTTTCCTCATGGGTCCAGTTGCCTCAAAAAATTCGGTAACTGGACCAGAGGGGGGGGGGGGGTCTATGTTCCACACGCGTTCATATTTTTTCATATCGGATATCAGGTCCTGTTTGAAAAAGTGTAAACAACTTAAAAAAAATTAAACCAGGCAGATCATGTAAATTATATGTCAATAAACAGCATTGTAAGGGTAACCTTTGCTGTCAATGTGTCTAAAAAAAGCACTAAAAGTGAAAATATTAGATTTATTTATACAAAAAACATAAAACTTAAGGAAGTACTCACGTACTTTAGTATAGATAATAAGTATAAAAGTCACATGGGTATTTTAAGGAAAAAAATAGCAAGGTAAATCTATGAACAAACGGCTACGTAAGTACTTAAGTACTTTATCCAGGGGTCGCATTATATAGGGAAAATATTATTGTTCCTACATTGCATTGAATACTGCATTGAAAGGTGCGATGAAGATATTATTTTCAAAATAGTGGTAGGAACGATAAAAGTTTCCCCTATAGAGTGCGACCCCTGTGTATAGTACAATTTCAAGGTCTGGCTATCTCGCTTTCAGGGGCAAGGTACGTGCATTCGTAAAATGTTGAAATAATTTAATGACACCAATATTTACAAGAGAATCTATCTGAAAACAAGTAAAAGTATATTTTCGCGTACTTAATAATGGTGAAATTTTCATTATAAAATTCAGGTGCCAATGTGGCAATTAGGAATTAAAATTAAGTGATGCCATAACGGCATCACCGCCTCTCAAGGGGCCAAGAAATTTGGTTTGATACCACTCAATAGGCTTTTTTTAAAATTTCATTACATAATTTCAATAAGGTATTCTATCATTTTCTTTATTGTGAGCAAAAAGCAATGGAGAAATTTACTTCCCGTAGTAAGATAAACACAAAAAAATTATCTATAACTATTGGGGTAACTGGATCCAGCATGGTCCAGTTACCCCATTCTTGAAAAAATTATGGGGTAACTGGGACACCGGGCTTATATTTGAAACATGAAGTAAATATGTATAGATACCTAATAATATTAATGTAGTTATATGTCTAACCTTTAAAAACAAATGATTGTTTAATAAAAGTACTTACAATATTTTAATAATCATCCGAGGAAGTTCAACCATATAGACGTTGTTTTTAAAAAAAGAATCGTAAATTTTTGACAACCTATCACAGCAAAGTGTGAGTTATGATTGAGTTCATACACGTTGTTTTAGGAGGTAGAGATTAAGGGGCATTGTTCACAAAAGCTGAAACTTTAGAAACACCAACAGTTTTTTATAAAATTGCCTATGGCCAGTTACCGCGTGGTTCCAGTTACCCCAACTAACCTTACTAATGAAAGAAAGTTTCGCTGTGTGGTGTATGTTAGAGGTCTGCCCGCAGGGCCCGACTTAGGCTATGGAGAGGGGGGGGGCAAGAATCATTTTGGGAGGCCCCCTTCTATCTATCTATAGAATTTTTTGCGAATAATGTGCAAGCAGCTACTACTGAACTTCATACATATTGTAAGTATGCATAATATGCATAAATCTTGTACCCAGTACTACTCACATCTGTATCACAACTTTAAGAAAAAAGGCTAGTAAGATAATAGTAGAAAAAGGGATAGATTGGTTGACACGAGTATTTCTTACGTTAATAAAGAATTTCTTTTGAAAACAATAGAATACTAAGTTGTCACAATAGAATTTTAATAATTAGTTTTCTAATGCTATAGTTTGTTTTTTGTATGGGTGGTGGTGGTACTGGAAGCAGAGAAGGGAAGGGGGACTGCACTCCCTTCCTAAATGTTTGAAAATATATGAATTTTCGTTACTTTTAGCTAATTTTAATCATTTGGCACCCTTTTATAAAAATCTTGATTACTCTCCTGGGGGCCCCTAAAAAGGGGGGCCCGGGGCAGCTGCCCCGCATGCCCCTGCATAAGTCGGGCCCTGTCTGCTCGGACACAAACTTCTGAAACCGGGCCCGGAACGGCCCATAAAAAAAATAATTGGCCGGAGTATAACAGTTAAAAGGTCGGCCTAGCCCATAAAAAACAAATAAATAAATAAAATGATGGGCCCTCCCAGCCCAGTTAAAAGTTAACAATTCGGCCCGAGCCCGGCCCAAACAGAAAAATGATTGGCTTATCCCGGCTAGATATGAAAGCTAAAAGTTCGGCCAGACCGGGAAAACGTAAAACTCTCGGCTGGCCCGACCGAATTTCTACAAACGGGAATTTTTACGTCGATATAGTTTAAAAATTGTTTCGTAGAGGGAGGGGGGCGGTGTATTCCCGAGATTCGATAATTCTGCTCACTGGGGGGCCTACTTTCTAATTTTTTTCCGAACCCCTATGTGTCATGTATCATTTGAAAGATCTGCCATTACTCTTTGATATTATGCACCTCCCGTCCCACCTCTCCCCGCTTCTCCCCCCAGGGGAAAGGGGCAAAACTGACTCTTTACTACCGCAGAGTATTTAAATTCTTTTAGCGTTTCTACACTACTTATCGTTATTCCAAGCTCGATATTTTATTACAGGCTATTCAATATTTACGTTAGTCCACATAAATTTCCACAGGTATTTTAGCGCCGGCCTACTCATTATTTCAATTAATTTCAAAAAGTTTGTTGCATTTTTCATGATTTCTATTTGTGATTTAACGATACATGTACAAATTTATATTTTAAGGCTTAAGCGAAGGGTTTTCAGCTGTCTCCTTCATATTCTTTGGTCAATTTTTCTCTGTTTTAATTAGGGATCCGCCCCCCCCCCCGTGGAGGGGCTAAAATTTTCAGCTTTTTTTACTTTTTGTCCGATTCTATCTTGTAATACATCTTTGTACAGCTATTGGCTTTCTTAAAAATCTACATTGTCCTCCTTCTTCCCCCTCCCCTTTTTGCCCCCTATAGAGACCTTTTTTCCTCTTTTTGTTCCTTCATAACTTTGTATGGTATCTTTCTTTAGCTCTTGAAGCCTTCTTTCTTTTACATTATTTCCCTCCCTTTTGCCCTTTTCCTTTTCCGTTTTCTCTCTCATGTCTTAAGGCCATTTTCTCTTTTTTGGTTTTGGCATACTCTTGACTCTTATGCGATTTTGTTCTCTTGCTGTGATAGCTATGTTTTTTCTAGCCATTCTGTTGCTTTTTTTTTACCTCTCTCTCTTTTCTTTGCCCCCTATGTGGGCCACTCGGCAGCGGGACCGCTCATTATTTTAATTAATTTAAAAAATTTAGCTGCATTTTCCATCATTTTTATTTATGATTTAAACATATGCATAAATTATGTTTTAAGGCTCAACCAAGGGGTTTTCAACTTTCTCCTTCATATTCTGTGGTCTATTTTTCTCTATCTTAGTTAGGGACCTTATTACCTTCGGGGACGGGCTAAATTTTTCAACTCTTTTACTTTTTATTCGATTCTATCTTGTAATACATCTTTGTAAAGCATTTGGCTTCTTTAAAAATCGGCATTGTCTTCCTTCTTTCTCCTCCCCCTTTTACTCCCTATAGGGGCATTTTTTCCCTATTTTGGTTCCTTCATACTTTTGTATGGTATCTTTCTTTTAGCTCTTGAAGCCCTCTTTCTTTTGCATTATTTCCTTCCCTTTTTTACCCCCTTTTAATTTTTCGTATTTTTCATCATTTTTATTTATGATTTAAACATACATGTATAAATTATGTTCCAGGTCTGAACTAAAGAATTTCTAACTTTCTCCTTCATATTCTGTGGTCTACTTTTCTCTACCTTAATTAGGGGACTTATTACTTTCCAGTGAGGGTTTAAATTTTTAACTTTTATACTTTATCTGATTTTATCTTGTAATACATCTTTGTAAAACTTTTGAATTTCATAAAAATCTGCACTGTTTTCCTTCTTCCGCTAAACCCCTTTTGCTCCCTATAGAAGCCATTTTCCCTCTTTTGTTTCCTACATCTCTTTCTATGGTATCCTTCTTTAACTCTTGACGCACTCTTTCTTTCGCACTATTTCCCTCCCTTTTTGGTCCTCCCCCTTGTCATTTTACCTCCTATAGAGGCCCTTTAGAACTAACAGATTTTGCATTCGCCACACCCTCGAGCAATATATCTACGGAGATGTTTAATAATAAGGTTTCGTTCGGATATAGGTTTGTGTAGTACAAGGTGCGCCACATGGCGGTGGAAATTGGAACTAACAGATTTTGAAGAGCGTACTCAGCACGCCTGTTATACGGTGCCGTAGACAACGGGCACGCGGTTTGAGGTTCGTTTTCTGAAATATTTCATACGGGTTAGACAAATTCGTATAAATCAGAAGCACTTCCCGACGCAGGCGCAGCACGACCCTTACGGTGCCGTAGGCAGTGATGACCGTCTTCGTGGTTCGTTCGATTCTAGATTCATTGGCTTCGAGGTTCTTTCGCCTCGATGTTCGTTCGGTTCGGAATTTCATTTTATTATAGGCCTCGATGTAATTAGGGACCCGCTAGTGGGCAAAGCCAGCTAGTTTGAATAGTAATAGCCTTATTGTTGCCCTTGGCGCAGCTTCTTGAAAAATTATCAGATTATTTTGCAATTTTTTTAACTATAGTTCTAGGGTCCTCCGACTACTTTATAAACTAGTAAAAAATTTTCTTATACCGCAGCTACCACCTTTTAGAAATATTAACTTTTTTTTCGGCATGAACTAACGTTTACTCACTATTACCGTAAATTAAAAATCGCGTTACTATTAAAGGTAAATGGTTAAGTTAGATGTGGGAGAATTTCATCTGTAAATTAAATATCAAGTTCATAATAAAGGTAATTCGTTAAATTTACAGGCGTCCTCTCGGGGTCGGCCATCGTATAAAAGCAATTCGCTAACTGAAGTCATCGAGAAACATTTAACACAATCGAAAAAAATCGAGATGTCCATAGAGTCGAGACAATCGATAAAAACATCTCGTTATCACCCATCACTACTCCAAACTTCAGGAACAAAACCCGAAACATTTTTCTGCATTTAAAACGGTTTCTTAAAAAAAAAAACAATTAAAACAGACATCGTTCATTATAAAGCGCTCCCATCTTTCTTAAATGCGGCAAAAAATCTTGAAAAGGGTTCCAGATTTTTCTTTTTTTTAACTTTGAAGATCAAATAAGTTTATGGGAGTGAAGGACTGAGACTCAAGTTTCATTTACCTGCAGTGTACCGTGAGTCACAAAAGTTTATAGACCACGGTTTTCTTTAATTTTTCAATTCAAAAAGAAGAGTAACATATTCAAAACAATTTATAATTATAAATAATAGCAAAACAATAATAATACTATACACAAATAATATTACACAACCATAGATTTGTGAGAAAAATTAAAACTTAAATTTGTCTGTCCCAAAAGTTCACAGCCAACTCATTTTTTGGTAGATTTCGTATGAAATACTACCTATTGGGATCGTTCCTATGTTGGAATTTCTGAAACATTTTTGCAGATCTACACAGATCATGACCCCTAGAACCCAAAATCACCCTCAGTAAAAAAATTTATCTATCTATCTATCTATCTATCTATATATATATATATATATCACTTTCTTCTGGACACGATAACTTTCTTAATTCTGCACATTCTTGCAAACTGATACATAAAATCAATGGGCATAAAATCTCGGTCAAGTTCGTTAATGGGCAAAATCGGACCAAGGGGATGGAAATAGGGAGGGGTTTTGTGAAAACAGAAAACCCCCCATAACTTCTTAATTTTTGTACATATCAAATCAGTTTAAAGTTTTTATTACTTCTAAAAATAGGGCCAAAAATTTATGTATCACAGATTTTTGATAAAGTTAAAAATGGGCTCAAGGGGCGCAAAAAATAGGGTTTTTGGGAGAAAAAAATTCATAACTTCGTCAATTCTCAAGATATCAAATCCAATTAATTTTATTATAAATCTCCTTAACATTATCTACAACTTCTATATCCACAAGTTTTTGATAGGACCAATGCGTACCGCAAAAAAAAAAAAATTAAAACAAAAACAAAAAGGGGGTTTGAAGAAGAAAAAAATCCATAACTCCGTCAATTCACAAGATATAAAATCCCCATGAATTTATCATATATCTTCTTCATATTGTCTTTTGATAGGACCAATTCTTACAGCAAAAACAAATTAAAAATACATAGCGGTTGAAGAAAAAAATCATCTTAGTAAGGGTGTATTCAAATCCAAACTGCTTATTTTCCGATTCATTTTACAATTCATTTTTGCTCTCAAAGGCTTCCAATTGGTACGTTTTCTTACTCAAAAACTATATAATGTACCGCAATGGTCGATTTTTTGATAGAGGCAGAATATATTTTAAAAAATGCTGTTAAAAAGGGCCTTTTGAACCGAATTTGCCGAAGCGGATTCTGTTGGAAAAATCATTGTATTAAGGATGCACTCAAATCCAAACTGCTTATTTTCTGACTCATTTTTAAATTCATTTTTGCTTTCAAACGCATTTAATTGGTAGATTCGCTTATTCAGAAGCTATATAATGTACCGTAATGATCGATATTTTGATAGAGGCAGAATATATTTCAAAAAATTATGTCAAAGTGGGCATTTTGAACGGAATTTCCCGAAGCGATTAGAAACGAAAAATATTGTCCTTCTGAGAAAATAATTGTTTATATATCAAGTTTTAATTAATTGAACAAAAAATAAAAACACAGGTCGCGTATAAATCTCTTCAAAAATCACGCCAGCAAGTTTCATATTTTTTTTTAATTAAAACTGAATCTGGAATTATGCCAGAAAATTTCGAGTTGTTGAGCATGGAAAAGTATTTTTTTTTTAATACCGCCCTAACATGATTCTGATAAAATCAGCTATTATATAAAAATGAAATAAAAACTCGTCAAAAGCGGCCAGATAAAATTGTTAAAGTGGATTTATCTCTAATCATGATTTAGTTTTTGTTTGTGAAATTAGTATATTTGACTTCGAAATCTACCTCTGCCTGTAGGCCAGGCCGGCAGGGATTTTTATTTTTCCTTTAACGTTCAAATGTTTAAATCGTTTGTTCTAATCACTTCAAAAACTTGATCAGGCATACTGAAAACAAGAGTTTGAAAAAGTTCTGACTTTAAAGAAATTCAACTTCGCTCAAATTGCAGCTTTATGTCTTGAACTATTGCAAATTGACGCCTTTTACCATATACGTCTCTAGCTAATCTTCCCCAGAGGTTCCCTATTGGGTTCATGTCAAGACTAAGGGCTGGTCAGTCCATAACAGTTACTTGGTTTTGTCTAAACCACTGCATTGTAGTGTTGGACACGAGAATGGATCAATGGTCTTTCTGGTACATCCATCCCCCCCCCCCCGCCCTAGCAACTTTCCAAATAGAAGAAACTGTACTTCAAGCCTTTTCAGGTAATCTTCGGAACATTAACGACCTTTAAAAAAAGCAATATGGGTTGTTCCATTATAAAAAAATGCTGCCCACACCATGAGTGAGCCCCCTCCTTGTTGTCTACTAAAAAAGTTCATGAATCCTTGCGAATTTCGTGGCATTAATATGCCCAACCATCGGGGCCATCTAAATTTAATTTTTTTTCATCACTGACAAGAACACACAACCATTCATCTGACCAATTCCTGTGATTTCGGGTCCACTGAACACGAGTGTCTTTATTTCGTTTTTTAAACTTTGGAGAATGACGCATTTTGCGAAAATCAAGAAATGTACTTGCTAGCAGCTGTAGATGGACCGTGGATATTGGTGCTGAAACGTTTACTTCAATAGAAACTAACCGTACACACAGGTTCTGGGTTGAAATTAATGTCAAAATTTCTCTGTCTTATCATTTAGTTGTATTCTTTGGTCGTCTAGAACGGGATTTTGCTCCAGATTGTCATCTTTTGACAGAATTCGGTAAATACCAATCCTGCATGTATCCAGTTTTTCTTGAAATGTCCACAACTTTCCATCCACGAGCCTTTAAATGACATATTTTCAAAATTTCCGTTTTAGAAAACTGCACATTGAAAGGCATCTTTGCAATCAGTCGGAAACGGAAAGACAGAATAGATTTTATGTCAGGAAACTATTGCGTCAGAAGTACAGTCGTGGAAAAAAAAAAGTAAACACCCCCTACTAACTCCTCACCAAGTTATTGTAGACGAAAGTTACTGGTACCGAACGATTAGAAATAAAGTCTACTTTTAAATGACGTATATAAAATTTGCTTAGGGAGCCATCTACATGTTAAAACGAACCATAACTTTGTTTTTTTCAATAGCAATACCCAATTTTAAGGAGATATTTCAAACCTTTGGTTCAAACTATACCTAGACACCAAATTTCAAGTCATTTGAATGATAAGTTCTTGAATTATAAACAGTCAAAATTTAGTGCTTCTAATGTTAAATTACATTTTCATATTTTTATTTATAACTTCTGAAATTATGATCCTAATGTTCTAATTTTTTGTGTAGCAATAATACTAATATACCCAAACATAAATACGTTGAATTTGCAATTTTTATAATTTTGTGATATGAATTATGAAATTAATATTCGAAAAAATTATGAATTGCAACCTACAATTTTTTTGATGGATTCAGATTTATTAAGTCCTGCTTTATGGAAATCAAAAATTTCACATTTTTCTTCCGAGTAGTTGTTAAATTATGCTTAAAAAACGGCCAAATGATGGTTTAAGGGGCCGTCTATGATACAGTGGTGGTCAGAATTATAAGAACAATTGAAAATTGCACAGAAAAAATTCATTTCTGAACTAAATAAAGTGAAATTTATACATAAAATGCTTTTTTATGCTAGAAATAATTGTAAAATGCAAAACATTGGAAAATGCAAAATATGAATGCTTTGTCATAATTAACAAAATATGCCATTGTAAAAATTGAACAAAATTATAAGGACAATGAATGTTTTTGCCTGAAACACATTAATAATTAATAATCTCTTCCTTCTTCTCAATCACTTTGATCAGTCTTGAGGTCATGGAATTTGATAGTTCCTTAAGAACGATCTTGGAAATTTTTGACCAGGCTTTTTCGATAGAGGACATGAGCTCTTGCTTGTTTTCATATTGTATACCATTTTTGTATATTTCGTGTGCCAGAATACCCCACAGATTTTCCATTGGATTCAGATCAGGGCTTCTGGCTGGACAATGAAGTAGTTTCACGAAATTAGCATCAAACTACGATTTTGAAGTTTGGGAAACATGTACTGAGGTATTGTCCTGCTGGAAAAAATAGTCTCTACTCGTTATTAACGGTGCTTCCAGTAAAAGATTATCGCCCAATACATCGACATAACTCTCAGAATTCCTTCTACCCTGCACAGAAACTATTGGAGTAGCTCCACTAGTTGCGAAACCTCTCCAGACCATTACTGAGCCACATCCAAATGCACGCTTTGAGAAAATTTCTTTTTCTCTACAGGGATCATACCAGAAGTAGCGAAAATCATCTGGTTCATCCAAATTAAACTTTTTCTCATCTGAAAAGACAACATCATCCCACATTTTTCCCATAGTAATGCATTTTTTGGCAAACTCCATTCTCAGTCTCTTATGAACTTTTGTAAGAGGCGGTCGTGACATATGTTTACCATAGCGAACATTTTTTTCTTTTTGTAAAACACGTCGAACAGTTAGAGCACTGATTCTAAGTTCAATTCACGTTTTATTTCTGTTGACATTTCTTTTTTGGAGCAAGCTCGCCTTATTATCATTCTTTTCTCCCGTACAGAAACAGAAGATGCCCTACCTGTATGTTTTCGCTGTCCGTATTCACCGGGATTTTTAAGATAATTGTAAATAACCATTCTTGATCTATAAAGCTTTGTCGCAATTTGCCGTACAGAAAGTCCTGAACTTTTAAATGCATCCACTTTCCATTTCTCAAACTCCGAAAGCTTTGTACCTAGCGGCATGACTGAAAAACAGAATATGACGATCCCAAACGCTTACTACGCATTTATATCGTCGCTGAATTCCGTGTGCGGAGCAAAAAACATGCAAATTTTACTTTTTAGAACACACAAATACAGTTGTTCTTATAATTTTGTCCATATCAGATGGCTGTATAAATCAATAATACATTTTATGAATATAAATTTTCCACATATTTTCATAAAATCTTATAAAAATATTCTTCATTTTTCTTTTAGTTTCCATCCATTAAATTTGCATAGGTGTCCGGTCAAATGTAGCGAAGATTTGGCGATTTTTGCCTTGTCCTTATAATTTTGGCCACCACTGAAGAAGTGACTAAATATTTTGAAATTTCTTATGCTATCCTGTAATCTAACCGGCTTAATTGACTGCTTAAGGTGCCTTGATCAAGAAGGGAGCTCTCTCGATTAACAATCGAGTACAGAACTTCAGTTTGGATACAGCTCATAAAATACGCTCGTTTTAAAATAATTAATTTCTCGGGAACTTATGGTACGAATCGCATAAAAATTTGTTTTTAGACTAATTGAAGTGTGTAGAGTTCATTTATGCTGTCAGAATTGTGTACTGCTATTGAAAAAAAACAAAGTTATGGTTCGTTTTAATATGTAGATGACCCCCTAAACAAATTTTATATACATCGTTTAAAAGTAGACTTTATTTCCAATCGTTCAGTACCAGTAACTTTCTTCTACGATAATTTGTTGAGGAGTTAGTAGGGGGTGTTTACTTTTTTTTCCACGACTGTACATGACCTTGGATTGTGGTTTGTGTTTATGACGGCCAATTATCAACACGAGGGATATAGGCCCTAAGGGGGGGTGGTGCCCTTCGTGGGGGTCTTTCTAAGGGAACCTAATCCGTATTAACGCTTGGTAATCCAAGGTTCGAAGAAAACCACGAAAACTCCGAACGATTAGGCCGACAGGCGCGATTGGGATCGAACCCAGCACTTCCCATCTACCAGCTTCGAGAGCAGAACCTCTCGGCCACTGGTGGGGCACATGACCTTGGAATATGGAAGTTTTGGACATCAGTATTAAATCAGCTTTTAACAATGGTTGTCTATATATTTTTGGGACAGCATTTTTTTTTGTTGTTAATTTTTTATATTAAATCTATGACTGCTAAAAGTTACTTGAGTATTTTATTATTTTTATTTCATCTTTATATATTTTCATAATTTATTTCGTCTTGTTTACTTGTTTAGTTAGCTCTTAAATCCAAAAAAATGGTTGTCTATAAATTTTAAGACGCACTGTAAGTTTAAGAAAAGGCGACCAATTTTAAAATTAGACATAAATTATTCTACGCATTTTGGTGACTTTAATTTCTTCAGATACTTATTAGTAACAAATAATGTGCAAAGCAGAAATTGGTTTAATTAAATTTAGTAAATTAGAAATTTCAGCATGATCCTCCAACAGTGTTTTTCTTTAACCGGGTACTTAAATATGTGTTTTAAAATGATCAAAACAGAAAAATACGTGTCTTTAAAATTATTAATAAAAAAACTGGCGTAAGAATAGCGGTGTATATTCGAGACAGAGAATATAGATATCTGATTACGGGATTCGCAATACTTGTATATGTTGGAAATTCTGAAAAATCTTGCATATATTGAAAACACATAAATTATGTTAATGCGATTAAGTTAATTTTAACGCTAAAAGCGTTTGGTAACTTAAATGCCGTATCTGATTAAAGCATGATGAAGCTGAGTTATGCTGTAGTTTGAAGATCTCCAGTTTTTTTTTTTTTTTTTTTTTTTTTTTTTTTTTTTTTTTTTTAACACTGTTCATAAATCTGATATTTTAATTCTGTTTTCAACTTTTACTCATTATAATAAGCATTTTCTACTTTCCGATTAAAATAAGTTCAAAAAAGTAAACTGTGTTTATCTGAATGTGTATTTGTGTTTCCATATATGTATTCTAAGGCATAGAAAGTGTTCAATATTTTGTGAAAGTGTTAGGAAAAGGACGGGGGTGGAGGCAACACAATATCAAACTCCGGACCTCTCTTTGGCTAAATCAGGCCTGCTTTAATCGAATTTTTAGAAACATTTCAAGATTTCATCTGTTTATAAGTCTAATATTTTTATCATGTAACATTTCATAATAACTCGAGTTATATGTAATAAATATTCCTGTTAAGAATGTTATAAATATCTTATAAATACTCCTGTGTTTTAACATGTGAACCCTACAGCAATGCGAATTCACATCGATCAAAATTTAAAATGCCGGCGTTATTTAAAATCATGCTTTAATTAATTTGTATTTTTCATTAACAAAATAAGACTTTTGATAAAAATCAATATCCCATTTCGATTCTTAATTAACCCTCTAGTGCATGATTTTTATTCCTTTAAAAAATAAATTTGATTCCTTAATGGGCATACATTAAAGGAAAAATACTGAAAAAATTATCACTCTTATATTTTTCCGTATTTTGAATTTTTAAAAATGGTTGCCAAATGGCAACATCATGCATTAAGCGTACTTTACAATACTTCTCTGGTCTTTTTAGGTAGCTTTCTTTACAAAAAAGCTACCTATTGCAGCCGTTCGGAGGAAAGCGATTTCAAAAAATTTTGGTATATTTTCATCGATCATGACCCCCAGACCCCGAAACCACCCTCCGTTCAAAATTGATATATATATATATATATATATATATATATCTGACCTATGTCACACTGTAACTCCCGTAATTATGAACCGATTTCGATGTAATTCTGTGTGTACATAGTACATACCAATGTCCCGACCGAGTTCGTTGGCCAGCTTCATCCGCCATTTTGTTTCAAAATGGCGGCCATTTAAAATTTTTAAAAAATTTTAAAACTTGAAATGTGGTACCAAAAAATTAAAAATGGAAAAATATTTTTTTCTTATGTATTTGACCTTTATACAAAGATTCCGGAGCAGTTTTTGTTTCGTCTATATCTTAAAAAATGGCTGAGTTATAGCATTTTGAATTTCTAGTGTGGCTGACATTTTGAAACGTCCTGAAATTTGTCACGCGATAAAAGGCGTATTAATGAACCGATTTGGATGTAAATCAGTGTGTACATAGTACATACCAATCTCTCGGCCGAGTTCGTTGGCCAGCTTCATCCGCCGTTTTGTTTCAAAATGGCGGCCATTTAAAATTTAAAAAAAAATTTAAAACTTGAAATGTGGTACCAAAAATTTAAAAATGGAAAAACATTTTTTTCTTATGTATTTGACCTTTATACAAAGATTCCGGAGCAGTTTTTGTTTCGTCTATATCTTAAAAAATGGCTGAGTTATAGCATTTTGAATTTCTAGCGTGGCTGACATTTTGAAACGTCCTGAATTTTGTCACGCGATAAAAGGCGTATTTATGAACCGATTTGGATGTAACTTCGTTTATACATAGTACATACCAATGTCTCGACCGGGTTCGTTGGTCAGCTTCATCCGCCATCTTGTTTAAAAATGGTGGCCATTTAAATTTTTAAGAAAAATTTAAATTTGAAATGTGGTACCAAAAAATTAAAAATTGAAAAAATATTTTCTTCTTATGTGTTTGACCTTGATAAAAAGATTCGGGAGCAGTTTTTGTTTCGTCTATATCTTAAGAAATGGCTGAGTTATAGCATTTTGAATTTCTAGCGTGGCTGACATTTTGAAACGTCCTGATTTTTCTCACGTAATAACAGGCGTATTTATGAACCGACTTGGATGTACCTTGGTGTGTACATAGTACATACAAATATCTCGACCGAGTTCGTTGGCCGGCTTCATCCGCCATCTTGTTTCAAAATGGCGGCCATTTAAAAAAATTAAAAAATAAAAAAATTTAAATGAGATACCAAAAAATTGGAAAGTGAAAAAGATTTTTTTTGTATGTGTTTCACCTTAATACAAAGATTCCGGAACAGTTTTTCTTTCGTCTATATCTAAGAAAAAATGGCTGAGTAATAGCATTTTGAATTTCTCTTGTGGCTGACATTTTAAAACGACCTGATTTTTGTCACGCGATAAGAGGCGTAATTATGAACCTATTTGGATGTAACTTGGTCTGTACATAGTACATACCAATGTCTCGACCGAGTTCGTTGGCCAGCTTCATTCGCCATCTTGTTTCAAAAGGGTTGCCATTTAAAAAAATTAAATTTAAAATTCAAAATAAGGTATTAAACAATTGAAAAATGAAAAAGATTTTTTTATGTGTTTGGCCTTGATACAAAGATTCCGGTGCAGTTTTTGTTTCTGAAAATTTGTTCTTTTGTTTATATCTTAAAAAATGGTTGATTTATAGCACTTTGAATTTCTAGCATGGCTAACATTTTGAAACGATCTTGTATTTGTCACGCGATAACACACGTATTCGCCTATTTCGATGTAAGAAGGCATGTGGATAGTATACATCAACACCTCGACCAAGTTCGCTGGCCAGATTCATCAGCCATCTTGTTTCAAAATGGCGACAATTAAATTTAAAAATATATATATATTTAAAGTGAGGTGCAAAAAATTTAGAAATTGAAAAAGGTTTCTTTCTTAAGTATTTGACCTTGATATAAGGATTCAGGAGCATTTTTTGTTTGTCTTTACCTTAAAAAATGGCTCAGATATAGCAGTTTCAATTTCTATTGTGGGTGCATTTTGAAAAATCTGATTTTTTGCATGCGACAGCACTCCTATATATTAACCGATTCCGATGTGAGTGAGCATGTGCACAGCAATTACTAAGGTCTCGACCAAGTTCACTGCTTAGCCTCATCCACCATGTTGTCTTAAAATAACAGGCACTTTAAGAAATTGCCGAATTTGGCAGCCAAATATATGTTACTTTAAAGAAAAGCAGCTTGGATAAAGCTGACTAATTTCGCGAAATTCTCATTCATTATATTGATAAAAATTAGTATTGAATCTCCTATATTCGGTTTACACTAAATTGAGCTTCGTGTGTTTGAATGATATAATTTGGCTTTTTTTAAATAAGGATTATGAAAGCTACCTCTTCCTCCCGGCACTGGCCGGAAGGACTTTTTTCAATTAATTGTCGGGTGGCATTTTGCAGCACGGGATTCTGTCTCTTGTTATTATTCCAAGGCATGAAATTACTTTTGATTTTAAAAGTGTCATTAGGTTCACTGATGTTTAATAGTTATCAAAATACAGTTTATGATTTACAGGTTCAACAACTGGATGAGTTAGTGTAGAATTGACTCAAACGCTAACCTCCAAGTCATGCTTACTTGGCAAACTGGTTGTATTTTTTTTTCGCAATATATATCAAAATTGTATGCAAATCCTGATACTAGAAAAATAACAATTTAAAACCATATTTATGCGAGTTTTTTTTTGGGGGGGGGGGGGGGGGCTATACTGATTCATGTGGTGACGAGCCTTTGTCGCACTTATTTGCTCATAAGCACAGATATATTCTTCCATGGGAATGAATAAGAATATCCATCCAGTGGCAGTATTCTGCCCTTAACGGAAGAAACCGAGTAGGAAACCACCCGTTCACGTAATCCGTACCGATGTTTAACAATTTCCCATTCTGCCCTCTTCACGGAATTTGGGAGCAACGGTTGACGTCTTCCTTTCAATATTAACTAGTTTCGACCAATCCCTTCCAAGGACACATGTGGTTTGTTTACCTGAGATGAGACACACGTCTGTTTACGGCCCCTTTAAAAAGAGACAAAAACTTGCATCATTGTTAGATTCATAGAAGGGAATGATATAATAATATCACTATGACAGTATGTAAAGTTTTAATAGGTGGTGAGTTATAAAAAATTACGAGGTTTTAAGATACAATTATATAATTATTATCATTATTTAGAGTAAAATTAAGGGATTATTTATACAAAAACTATTTGCAATTGCATTTTTAGATTAATACAACTTTTAATCTTCTAAAAAATATGTTTTATCATGAAGCATTAACATTTTTGGATTATTACAATAAGTTTTAACCTTCTCAAAAATATATTTTAGGATTATTATTATTATTGTTATTATTATTATTTTGAATACAAACTTTAAAATACAAGTTATATCAGGCAAATAATTTGAAAGTTATGTTTCACTCATAATTATTTTACAATTATAATTATATATTTTTATTATTTAGAGTAAAATCAAGGGATTATTTAAACAAAAACTGCTTGTAAATACTTTTTTGTATTAGTACAGTAAGTTTTAATCTTCTAAAAAATATTTTTTAGCGTGAAAGTCTTTTTAATACAAGCTTTAAAATACTAGTTTTAAAATACAAGCTATATCAGCCAAATATAATGGAAAAATTACGCTTCAGTCACGATTATTTTACATTTTCAATGATATTATATTTATTGTTATTTAAAGTAAAATCAAGGAATTATTTATAATTACATTTTTGGATTTGTACAATAAGTTTTAATCTTCTCAAAAATATATTTTAGGATTATTGTTATTATTATTATTATCATTAATATTATTATTTTGAACACAAGCTTTAAAATACAAGCTATATCATCCAAATAATTAGAAAATTATGTTTCACTTATAATTATTTTATATTTGCATATATTTTTCATTGTTTAGATCAAAATCAAGGGATTATTTAAACAAAAACTATTTGTAATTACACTTTTGGATTTGTATAATAAGCAGGGATGAAAGAGTTCCTCCTAAAGGAGGATTTCCACCTTTTTGAATACAATTTTGGTCATCAGACCATACAATTTTGGTCAATTACTCTTCAGACTTTTTGTCTACTTAAACCCTTAGAATTTCTGAACTGCTGTCTAGTAGAGCTATTAAATAAAAGACCAGCTTATCCTATGTCCATCTGAGAATTATGTAAATGTAGTTGATTGAGTTGTCATTCCCAAGTGAAGTTTTCTTAGACTTTAAGAAGTTTACATAAGGTTATTTTTGAAATAGAATATTTTATCTCTTTTATACAACTTTTTTGGGTTGTTTCAGTGATATATTTCTAAGACAACTACTACTTTGATGTGCATATATTGAGCATGGAGATTTTTTCCCCCTTAGGAAAGGGAAGGGAAATCTTAAGCAACCAAACCACCCATAATATATGTTTTAAAAAGTTAATCACTGCACTTCACATAAATTCATCAGATATATATTTGGATTTACACTTTTAGCTATCTGCCTTCCATTCCCTTTTTTTGATTCAATGAATCTATATATTTTTGTGTTAGTTTATTCATTTTTAAGTGTTTTCTAAGTTACAAAAATAAAATAACAATCATTCGTGCCGTTATATTTCCCTTTATTGTATAAATTCCTGTTAAAATATATCTAAATTACAAAAATTTGCTGCCGTTGTATAGATGCAAAAAAAAAATTCCACTTTCCTTCCTATTTCCTGCTTTCATGCCTGAATAAGTTTTAATCTCAAAAATATATTTTAATATATTTTAGCATAAAGATTTTTTTTTAATACAAGTTTTAAACTACAAGCTATATTAGCCAAATAATTTAAAAACTATGCTTCACTCACAATTATTTTACATTAAACTTAAGGTAAAATTAGTTCTAGTAATGAGCATAACAAAATGGAAAAAAAAACTAATAATAAGCGCCATCTTAAACCGACCAGATAAGGTTTTCCGACTGCTCATAGCAGCCGGCTAGATTAACCCTTTGAGCTCTGCCGGGTGAATTTTCACCCACATAAAATCAAAATCTTTTAATTTCCTTCAAAAACTCTCCATTTTAAAAGCAAAAACTGGGTTTTGTAGATTTTATTTGTCTTCTTAAAATCTAGATGGCAGCACTATTCTCTGCGAATATCTAGTAGGTTTTTAATGCGACCTTAAAAACACTCCAATTTTGAAGGTTTAGAAATTTTGTATTTTTCAAGCATTATAAAGAAATATTTTTCAAAGGAGATAACATTTTTTTCTCTTGGACACATCAAACATTTAATAATAATTACATTCAAATCACTAAAATGAAAATTTAAATAATTACAGGGGATAGAAATAAGTAATGGTAGAATTTTCTACCAGCAAAGCTCTAAGGACTACAAAAATGTGCTTTGTCACTAGATGGCAGCACTAAAATTACATACCAGACAGTGTTTCAGAACCAAAATTTAGATGCTTATAATTTAATTCCAAGGAATTTAAATTTGTGTTTAATTCAGCAGATTGACGAGTTTATTATGTTTTAAATATTTCTAAACAAAAATTAAATATTTTTAACATCTGTTTCATCTATAAATTTGATTAGTTTATATTTTTATATTATGATTTAAAAAATTTTGAATTTTCTCATTTAATAAATTTTTAAAATATTTTAATAGTCTTAGAATTTGTTTAAACAATGTAACTGCTTAAAATATGTTAAAATTTCAGCAATTATAGTAATTTTAAAATAACTTTGCGGTGTCATTTCTTGCATTAGCGTGTTGAAATGAATGCTCTAGAGCTCTGATGGTGGAAAAACTTCCCACGTCCCCCAGCCTAAAGGGGGTATTTTAAAAATTTTTTAATCACATGGTTCAATTTCAGACAGTTCCCTAATCACATTTTAAGTGTTTTTCTAGCATATTTTTAAAATTTTAATAACCCGGAGCTCAAAGGGTTAAGACGAAAACAACCCCGCAAAACCGGAAAGTATTCCAACACGTTAGGGGGAGAATGCGAAATTGTCATGTTGTCGGAGCATTACGAGAAAGTCACTCCTTCCGATGAGGGCAGAATACCGTCACAGGGTACCGACTATTGGTCTCGAATAATTTATCTTTCCCATTAGACAATGTATTATCGTTCAGATGGTAGAACTGACGTATACTTTCAAATATATTCAAGATTGTAGTGCGACTACCTGGTGGTACACCAATGACAAGGTTCCTAAACAATCTTATGATTTTAAAGTTTGCCACACTTCTCAAGATACAAATTCTTAGATACTTATTTTTATCTGTTGAGCATATATTGAGTGGCTTTTGAATATGTTTTAGAACACTATACAGGCTTCTTTGTTCAGAGATATGCTCGAAAAGTACTGGGTGGAAAAATGCAAAAAATATTTATATGGTGTTTTTAATGATAAAACACTTTCAGGCAGAGAAACATGTCCAATAATCTTTAGCCAAGAAGGATCTGTCTGAAGGGTTTGAAGCTTTCAAAACATTTACCTGACTGGTTTTGTATTGATGTAGATGGAATATTCACTATCCCAACATTTGCATTAGCATTCTAGTCTGATTTATAATAGCCAGTCTGGTCATTAGCTGATTTATCTGCTTGTAAATCACAATCAGCCTCACCATAAGTGTCTGAATCGTTTTTGAACAGAAGGTTTGGATCAAAAGGTGGATCGTCATCGCTGTCATTGTAAGAAATACCACTTTCACTTGACAATACAATCCATATTTCTACTGTTAATAATTTTTTTTAGTGTCTTTGCTTTAAAATATATGTTGAACATGATGAGCAGAGCCGGATTAAGCATTTTTGGGGCCCGGGGCTGCTAAAAATTTTGGGCCCCCTCCCCCTGCTACTGGAAATCCCCCCCCCCCCACACACACACGCACCTTTTTTTTAATCCTAAAATACCAATTTAAAAAGTTGAATATGTATATTGTTGCACAAAAACTTTTTTTTTTTGTTATCTTTAAGAGTGCTCTTAATTATTTTATTTAAATGTATTTATTACACGTACAATTCAAAGATACTGTATAAACATTAAAAGAAAATAGAAATCTACCAGCGTATCAAAACTGACTACATTTAAAATTATTTTAATGCAAATTTTTATTTATAAAAATGAATTTAATTACATATTTCTGCATTTTTGTTCTAGATTTTCTTTATTTAAAATTAAAATTGAGCTAATTATAAAAATCGTAAAGAAACATGGTAGGTCTATGATTTTTACAACCTTTCGAGCACATAGATTTAGAAATACTGTAATTTGGGGGAAGATTTTTAAAAGAGATCTCTCGATCTCTGAGATAACTAAAGATGCATTTCACTATTTTTAAAAAGGGCTGGGTACATTTTGCGCATTTTAGAAAGGGCAGGGTAGCCTAGAAGAAACACTGTGTATATATAAGTATCACACTGATGTCCAAAAATTAAGGGGTAGTCACCGGACGCTTTCGAGTGTATACAATTTGTCGAATATCTGAAAATCTTGACGAATTGTCATTCAAATTCAAGGATGTAAAGAACATGTTTGACTTCACATTTTCCAGTGAAGATTTAGACGCGGAGACAATTAGGGGCAAAACAATAAATTTAATAATAAAATAATGCTTACAATCATTGATGAAACAGAAAATTCTCAAAACTGTCCGTAGGAAATGACTATGTGGGTCCTGTCTAATGTTTGTGCGCACTTCTGGAAACATAAGACGCATATTCGTGACGGTTTTAACGTTTCTGTGAAAATTTTAAATGTTTTTTGTTTATAGCATGCAGAGTTTCAACCAAATCTAACAGTATAACGAAACTATGAAAAAGAACAGTAGAAAATGTATACTGCAATTAAATCATGAATATATTGAATATTTCATGAGACATGGGCATTTGTATGAAATAATTTTTAACTGTGCATGCTTGAAAGATTCCAAAATTTTTATTTCCTAATTTGATAGTCAGCTATTTAGGGCAACTTATATAAAAAGTTCAGTCAAATATTGTGAAAACTCAGAAAGATACAATGAACGGATTGACAAATTATGGAAAATCTCTTATAATAAAGCTACTTTTAGAAAGCAACTCACTCTATCGCCCTTAACTATTTGAATTTTTGCAATATTTGACAGGACTTTTTATATAAGTTGCCCCAAATAGCTGACTACCAAATTAGGTAAAAAAAACTTTTGGAATCTTTCATGCATGCGCAGTTTAAAAAATATAATATTTTTTAAAATATCTAGAAAGGGTGAGTTCGCGATTAGCATGAAGCTAAGGACCCAGTATAAATATAAAATTGTTATACCAAAAGTTTTTACATCAATAATGAAAGATAGAAATTTATTTTCTTACCTTTCTGGTAAAGCAGACATACGCTGGTTTCCTTCTTGTGAAAACAACCTATAATTTTTTATTTAATGAGTAGATGTTGTGAATCGTGAAAAATATCTTCTTTGAATAATGCAGATGCAGTTGTAAAGAAAAAAAAAATATTTAATTCTTGAAGAATGACTTGATTACAGGGTTCCACACACACACACTAAAAAATATAAAGTAAAAGGGTTAAATATGAATAATATAAGAGTAATGACGTTGGAAATCCAGTAGGAGACATTAGTCTTCCATAAGACAAAGAGTTAACGCACGAAAAACCGTGCGTCTTGACCTCACAAAATCGGGCCTTCAAGTGAAAAAGTAAAAAGGGGCCCACAAGAGTTAAAACAGAGTACAAAAACCTGAAACAATAAAAACTGCTTAACAAGCAAAAAAAGGTTCTATTTAAAATGAGTCTATCAGAAAAGTTCTGTAGTGCTGCGATCTGTTGTCGCCTTTTCGAAACAAAAGTCTTTTACACAATTGTTCGCTAGTTTGTGATCTTACGCCACCATAGCTCAGGGAAGTGTCGCCATCTTGGAACATATTTCACAACTAACAAAACGCGTTGCATATTTCACGAGGAAATTGTCATTTCACAAGCGAGGTGTTGTTGGACATAAAATCACTTACACTGGGACGTTTTCCAACACCCCCGCTTTTTATGTCAAACCGACGAGCGTAGAATGTTTAACTTGTTTCTCAAACACTCGAAATGAGGCTTAGGCAACGGCTTGGTGAGCACGTCTGCCAGCATTAACTTCGATGGGCAATAAGTTATTTTGATTATGCCATTCTGGCATAGATGTCTGATGTGGTGATACTTAACTTCCACGTGTTTAGTTCTTGTCTGTGCCTTTTCGTTTTCGGTCAATCTTATGGCTGATAAGTTATCTTCGTACAATGTTACGGGTAGTTGTTGACATAGTTCGAGGTCATTTAACAGGTCTAACAACCACGAAATCTCTTGACCTGCATTAGAGGCAGCGATATATTCAGCCTCCGTGGACGAGAGTGCTGTGCAACTCTGCTTCCTCGATGACCATGCCAATATATTATTTCCTAATTTAAACAAGTTTCCAGTGGTTGATTTCCTGTCTATTCTGTCATTCCCCCAATCGGCATCGCTATATGCCGTTAGGATTGGAGGTTTTGTTTTATCTATGACGAATTTAAGATCTTTGGTAGTAAGCAGATATCTAATTAATTTCTCGATAGCTTGCCAATCGACTTCCCTTGGGGATTCATTCCTTCTTCCCAGGATGTTAACGACTGATGCTATGTCGGGTCTAGTTAAAGTTGCAATGTATAGAAGCCCTCCTATAGCCAGTCTAAATTTTACGTTATCTCCCATTAGTTTCCCGTTTGGATCTAGATTAAAGTAGTTAGTATTCATGGGTGTATACGTAGGCTTACCATTTAACAAATTGAATTTTTCTGCGATTTGTATTATTTTGTGTTCCTGGTCTAATTCTAGATTACCGTTTGCTGTTTCCTTTATGTTTATGCCTAAATATTGTGTTACTTGACCCAAATTTTTGATTTCGTATTGCTTTGATAATTCAGTGTATATTTCGTGTGTGTCTGTTTTGTCTCCTGCGACTAAGATGTCATCAACATACACTATTATGTATGCGATTTTTCCATCCTGGACTCTTTTGTACAGACATTTGTCTGACGCGCATTCAACGAAATTTAGTTCTTTTAGAGATTTACTTATTTTTTGGTTCCACGCCCTAGCTGCCTGCTTAAGGCCGTAAATCGCTTTGTTTAAACTACACACTTTATCTTCTTCCCCTTTTGTTATGTATCCCTCTGGCTGATGCATATAAACCTCCTCTTCTAAATCGCCATGTAAGAAAGCAGTTTTGACATCTAGGTGAGTTATTTTAAGATCTTTGTACACCGCTGCGTTTAAGAATGCTCGTAGAGTGGTATGCGCTACAACGGGTGCGTAGGTCTCGTCGAAATCGCTTCCATATTTTTGAGCATATCCCTTAGCGACCAATCTGGCTTTATATCGCTCTATAGACCCGTTGGCTCCCCTTTTTGCCTTAAACGTCCACCTACAACCTATGACGCGTTTTCCCGGGATAGGTTTTATTAATCTCCAAGTATTATTTTGCTTCAGAGAATCTATTTCCTCACTAGTGGCTTTTAGCCATTTATCTTTAGTTTCTGCGTCATTGATATTTTGTAGGTCTGTCCATGACTTTAGCTCCTGAATTTGACACAGGTTTGCGCTTATTCCATAACGGTTAGGTGGTACGCCACGATTTTGTCTTTGTGATCTTCTCGGCTCAAGGGATGTGTCGGTCGGGGTGTTATTCTGATCATCGTCGCGCTCTTCTAGATCAATTTCAATATTATCTGCGGGAGTTTGTTCGATGTTTTGATTTTCTTTGGCGGGTTTAATTTCCTCATATTTTATACCTTCTTCGAAGAATTTTACGGTTCTAGATATTATAATTTTATTTTCACCCGTATATATCCTATAGCCCTTGCTTCTGAAATCATATCCCAACATTATTCCCTCGATGGCTTTCTGATCTAATTTATTTCTTTTAGGTTTGTCGACATAGGCAAATGCCTTACATCCGAATGTTTTGATGTTCGAGAGATCGGGTTTTCTTTTATGCCAAAGTTCATAGGGTGTCATGTTATTTTCGTTAGCCTTTGTTGGTAGACGGTTGATGAGGTAGGTGGCGGACATGACAGTTTCCCCCCAGAATTGCTTAGGTAACTTGGCGTCCGACAACATGGTTCTAGCCATTTCCACTATCGTTCTATTATTTCTTTCTGAAACGCCGTTCTGTGGGCTAGAATAGGGAACACTCAATTGACGCTCTATCCCGTTTTCTATCAGGCAGTTTTCAAATTCGTCACTGATATACTCTTTTGCGTTATCGGACCTTATTGCCTTTATCAACTTGCCAAATTTATTTTTTGTTAGCGCTATGTATTCTTTCAGTTTGATAACGGCTTCCGATTTATGCGCGATTAAGTATGTTATTGTGTACCTGCTATAATCATCCGTGAATGTTATAAAGTACCTTTTCCCTCCTATCGTTTCAGTATTCATGGGGCCACATATATCGGAATGTGCGAGGGTACCGATGTCTTTGCTTCTGTTTGTGGCTACTTTAGGGTAGGGCAGAGCGGAAAGTTTCCCTTCAATGCACTTGGTGCATCGCGTGTCATGTTTACATTTGTTAATTGTTATCCCATTGGATAATTCATGATTAACAAGGTATTTAATATCATCAAAATTTTTGTGTCCGAGTCTTCGGTGCCACAATGAAATACAATTTGTATTGTTACAGAAAGTTTGAGTACTTATAGTATAGCCGTAATCATCTTCAGGGTTTAATACGTAGAGATTATCATTTAATTTAGCTGTCAAGATTATATTATCATCTTTGACAAATAAACATGCATTTTTCTCGAAAATTACCTTTATATTATTTTCAGTGGCTTTCTTAACTGACAATAAATTGCCCTTTAGTTCTGGACAGTACAATACATTTCTTAGTGTAATGTAGTGGTTTTTGTCTGTTTTTATTTTTACGTCGCCCATACCTTCCGAATTCAGCCTTTTTCCATTAGCGATTGTTATATTCCCAAAATTCCCGGCTGTGAATGTAGCAAAATTTGTTTTTGCTGATGCAACGTGCCTGGTACAACCCGAGTCAATGATATATGTGTTTGGATCTGTTGTTTGTGTTTGGTTAATTTTTACTGACTCAATTTCAAAATTGTTTTCCACTGGGAAGAGAGGAATGATCGATTGGTTGACCTCATCCTCTATATTTGACTTACTGTTGAAACAGAAATTCGAGGAGTCGGTTTTACTACCATTGTGTTGATTTTTGGTGTTTACCGAATTGGCTTTAAAGTTGGCATGGTTGTTAAATTTATTACTGTTATAATTTTCACTTCTTTGGTAATTGTTTTTCTGTTTGTTTTTCAATTTGTAACATTCTGAACGAGCGTGCCCATCTCGTTGACAGAAGCTGCAATATTTTTTATTTGCTTTATTTATAATTTTATATGCTGTGTCCCTTGGTCGTGTGCTGGTGTTTTTGTATTCGATTCGATGACAGTACTCGTCGATGAGTTTGTTTTTTACAAACTCGAGGTCTAGATCCTTTTCGTCTCTAGCCTCCATGCTAGTTATAAGAGGAGCGTATGACTGAGGCAAGCTGCAAAGCATAAGAGCCACAATGTGCGAATCATTTATGAGCTCTCCAATGGCAGCGAGTTTGTCGCGGATTCTTAAAATATTGTTGATATGTAAATTTAAGTCTCCGCCCTCGTTGAGCTTTTGCGAATATAGTTTCCTCAAAAGGAATAATTTTGATGATAAATTCGCCCTTTGGTGAACACTTTTTAATCTTTCCCAAATTTCTTTGGGAGATGTCAAATGTCTGATGTGCACAATTTGTGTATTTTCAATGCACAAACAAATTATGGCTTTCGCCTTAGCCGCGTTTTTAGTATATGTATCATCGGGTATGGCAGGTGGAGATTCTGTTATATATTTGAATAAGTCATCTTTAATTAACAGATTTTCTAATTTGAAACACCAATGATTGTAATTATTATCATTTAGTTTCTCTACTGCCGTAATTTCTTTTGAGGCAGACATAGCGTGTTATTCAAGTTTTATAAATTCTTTGATAACAAATATATTTACTATAAGAAGTTTGTGACTTTCTTAAAATAATTTCTTAGAATATATTCATAAATATAGATAAAATGACATTTATTCATAATAATCAATCAATATTCATTCACAATAATACTCTTTTTTTTGCGATATTATATATATCGTTATTTATTCATGCACATTTATTTTTATTTTCATGTATATATTTCAATATTTCATATCTCATATGAGCATCTTGTTCATCATTTTATCACAATCAGATAAACAAATTTTTATTACTGGGTTTTTTTTATTTATTTATTTATTTACTTTCCCCTTCAACTCAGCCTTCATAATCTTTTAAAATATCTAGAAAGGGTGAGTTCGCGATTAGCATGAAGCTAAGGACCCAGTATAAATATAAAATTGTTATACCAAAAGTTTTTACATCAATAATGAAAGATAGAAATTTATTTTCTTACCTTTCTGGTAAAGCAGACATACGCTGGTTTCCTTCTTGTGAAAACAACCTATAATTTTTTATTTAATGAGTAGATGTTGTGAATCGTGAAAAATATCTTCTTTGAATAATGCAGATGCAGTTGTAGAGAAAAAAAAATATTTAATTCTTGAAGAATGACTTGATTACAGGGTTCCACACACACACACTAAAAAATATAAAGTAAAAGGGTTAAATATGAATAATATAAGAGTAATGACGTTGGAAATCCAGTAGGAGACATTAGTCTTCCATAAGACAAAGAGTTAACGCACGAAAAACCGTGCGTCTTGACCTCACAAAATCGGGTCTTCAAGTGAAAAAGTAAAAAGGGGCCCACCAGAGTTAAAACAGAGTACAAAAACCTGAAACAATAAAAACTGCTTAACAAGCAAAAAAAGGTTCTATTTAAAATGAGTCTATCAGAAAAGTTCTGTAGTGCTGCGATCTGTTGTCGCCTTTTCGAAACAAAAGTATTTTACACAATTGTTCGCTAGTTTGTGATCTTACGCCACCATAGCTCAGGGAAGTGTCGCCATCTTGGAACATATTTCACAACTAACAAAACGCGTTGCATATTTCACGAGGAAATTGTCATTTCACAAGCGAGGTGATGTTGGACATAAAATCACTTACACTGGGACGTTTTCCAACATATTTCACACAAATGCCAAATGCCCATGAATTTTTGGGAAAGTGGTGTTAAATTTGTTTGAAAACCCTGTGTTCCATAAGCAAAAAATATTTACATTTTTCACAGAAACATTAAAACCTTCACGAATATGCGTGCTATGCTTACACAAATGTACACACAAACGTTAAATAGGACCCACATAGTCATTTGCTAAAGTAACAGACCAGTTTGAGCATTTTCTGTCTCATGGGTAATTGCAACCATTATTTTATAATTAAATTTATTGTTGTCCTCCTAATTGTCCCCGCGATTAACCCATTGAGCGTTTCAACAGATTGTAAAAATGTGTGTTAAAAAGGACTTGAATAGCAAGAAAAAACTTGTTCAAAAAGCAGAAGGGGTTATGTGATTTTGTAGTTCAAAAGTGCTTAGGGATTTTTTTCTTTCCCCTTCTTTCTATCAGTGAATGATTGAGTAGGCTGTCCACGGAGGCGGGATGGGCGTTTAACACTATTTGACTAATAGCTTTCGAAAAAGATGTCTGGTTAATCCTGGACAACATAACAGTTTTCACAATACAGGTCTCTCTTCCTTCTGGTTTGAAATAACAGGGGTCGTATGTGCCCTGACATTTCAAGACCAGAAAATTCTTCCGTACCCGTAATCTTTTTATAGAAAATCGCTCCTTATATAAGTCGAAATTTTGCTCGTTTAAGCTAGATTTATTTTTATTTTAAAACACTGGTATTTGTCCTGAAAAATTCTCCGAAGCGTACGACCGTTGATATAATGTTTGAATCTAGTATAATTTGTTTTGTGTGCTATTAAATTTTATCTAAATTTGAAAAGAATTTATATCTTCGTAATAACAAGACGTTTCATTTCCTCTAAATGCATCTTTTTCTGAACAGTTTCTGCTACATAAACTTCGAAATTTAATTAATTTGTAATGATTTAATTATGAAATTAGACTGGAAGTAATCGATTTTATTAATAGATTTAAATTTTATATAACGTACATATATCGCTAAATCTCACTCTACAATAAATCACAATTAAATGTTTAGTACAGCATACCATGGTGCTCGCTTTTAGATACTGTAATTCCTCGTATCTCAATTTCAATTTATGTTAATATTATTTAATTTTTCTTTTATAAATAATAATAATAATCTGTCGTTATACAAGTTAGTGTAATATCTGCTTTCTTTGCTTTCCTGTGATATAAATCTAAGAGAGCTGATATATTTTACGTTATCCTGATGAATATACCAGTTGAAAATACATTCAAATATTCCCCCCCCCCCCTCCAAAAAAAATGCGATTGTTATATAATATTTCAAATGCGCATTCAAAATAAATGGAAAAAATCTTCTAAATGATAATCCCTCTAACTCATTTTTTGCGAGCAATAAAAGAAACAGCTTTTTTATAAAGTACGCTATTTCTTATATTTAAATCATGTTTACAGATGGTAAAGATATAGTACTTAAGTATTACAGAATTAATTAATCAGTAACATTACACGGTACCACTGTATTACAATAAAAACGGTCAATACGAGATCGCTCGGTACGAAAGCAAATTCTGTTTCAGACGGGTTTTACTAGGTGTAATTGTGTAATATTTCGTATTTGAAAATATAAAATTTTCCGTTTAAAGCGGGATTATGTTATACATAGATTCCATTCTTACAAGTTTTATTGTAATTAATTAGTGATCATAGTTTTGCAGCATTAATGAGATATAGATGTAATACTACTTCCACATATGTATAGTATTACTGATTAAATGGGGGTTTTAATTTTAACAATGAAACCCTTTAAGACGGAATGGCAAAGGACAATATAATTATTTTGGATTAGAATTTTTTAAGGAACTTTGGATTTCTTTTTAAGGCAAGATTCTGCTTAATACAGGTATTACTATGTATAAATAGGCAAATGGAGAGTCTGCATAGCAATATACAAAATAAATGTACTTTTGCAAGTTTCATAGTAATAAAATCGCCTGTTTTTCGGGTGCCCTTTTTCTCTTTCCCACCACCTAGGAGAAATAATTACATTTAAAATTTTCGTATAACAGGAATTATTTTCCATACCAAATATATTTTCCTACACAAAATGAGAAAAATACAATCAATTTCAAATGCCTGTGAAGTGTTATCCCCCCCCCCCTCTCACTTTATCTCCCATAAGGAGAGAAAAGTGATTTATACTTTACAATAACAAAATTCGCAACTCCGTGGAACACAAGTTGAATATTCTTAGACTAGATGGAAACTAAGCACTATTTTTATAATTTCGGAATATATTCATGTATTTTTCTTTATATTTAGTACAGTAAGATTCAGTATTATATTTTCTAATTCTTTGGAGAAATTGAAAAAGAATATCTGTCAAAAGAAGCAAGAGCTAAAAATGATGCGTGTAGCATAAATTAACATTTTCCAATACATTCAGAAAATTGAAACAAAACTTTACAGCTTATTACGGAGAAAGATGATGTCTAAATAAATAAATTAGAAAACGCATAACGCATTTGCAAATCCATTTTCTGCAATTGCAATCAGTAGTCAGAAAAATATCTATTTTTTTTTTTTTTTTTTTTTTTTTTTTTTTTTTTTTTTTGTGCAGCCCTGTCTATGTTCTATATCTTTGTATGTATGCTACATAGTATGGAAAAATTTAGTTCAGCATGAAAATTTCCATTCTGCAATTTCTGAACGGGAATGTATTTGAGATAGTGTAGCGCTGTATTTGATCTCTAGAATTTATAATCACTATGTAATAGGAAAAAATAATAATAACAGTCAAATTTTAAAAAGCGTACTACAACTGATAACGAACATTTAGCAATTATTGTTCATAGGCCAAATTTGTTTGTGTGTCCCTGAAAACGAAATACAAATTCTATGCACACTATATTTTACGTTAATCGCCTTGCAGTATACACCTCAGTGATGTATTTAAATTCCAATATGTTTAAAATAGCGTAATATCATTTAACCACACCACACATGATTTTTCCATTCTCCGTAATGTGACGGCATTCTTTTGAGTGTCCTTGTAAATGAATGTAACGAAATCTACACGCTTCATTTTCAATACTAAACATGCCAAAGTAAACACAAATAACATATATCGATTTCATGAAAATTGGACTATATTTACGCGAGTTAGAACACGGACAGATGGCGGACAGGAGGAAAAATAGACAAACCGAATTCATAAACGCTTTTCAAATATGCTGGAAAGAGTTTTAAAAAAATCAAATGCCATTTTTATCCCTTTTTACGATTTATCCTTTTTTAAAGTTTTAGGATTTGGATGAGGCCAATTTTAATTTTCCTTCTCAAGATATATTTTTTATTTTTCCATTTATTTTATAAACAAATAGTATTATCTCTGCATATTTATATGTATGGAAACTTTGAAAACTTTCACCAGCATAAAAAATAAAAGTTTATAAAAATATGAACAAAAAATCATATTTCAACACTTTCCAACACATCTATCTATAAAACTGTAATGAATTTTTACCATTAAATAAGGTGCAGGAAGATATGTGAGTAAAAGGTATGGAAAACATATAACACATTTAGAAATCCAGTTTTAGCAATTACCTTCTAATAAAAAAATAGTCTATACTTTGTAGCCTTATTTACGATCTATAGCATACAAATTATTTAGCATTCTAAAACTTATTTCATTTAGAAAATTCACTTGTAGCCAATTTCGCCAGTAGAAAAGAATGCTCTCGAATTCTTTTGCACGACCCTGTATATTATCTAATGATTTTTTACACAACACATATTATGCTCAAATTTAATTCAGATAAAGACGTATAACACGATTTAACTCGCACTTCCAGCAGCCCCACCAGTGGCTGAGAGGTTCTGCTCTCGAAGTTGGTAGACGGGAGGTGCTGGGTTCGAGCCCAATCGCGCCCGTCGACCTAACCGTTCGGAGTTTTCATGGTTTTCTTCGAGCCATGGATTCCCATGCGTAAATACGGGTTAGGTTCCCTTAGAAAGACCCTCCCTGGCACCCCCTCCCCTGGGCCTGTATCCCTCGTGCAGATAATTGGCCGTCAAAAATCAACCAACCAACCGCACTTCCAGCAATTACGCACCCAAACGGCAATGTATTTTGTTGGTTTGCGTATTTCTGTATATCAATTTATTTATGTTCAACAAACTTCTATTGGTATACAAATATAGTTCAGCGAGAAAATGCATCACGCAATGAAAACTATTCTCTAAAGAACTTCCATAGTCTGTAATGCTTATATTTTTTTTCTGTGTTTCAAGTAAAGCACACGCTAAGCACGGGTATCTGTTCTTTCAACTCGCTACTTCGATAGCTTATGTATAAGAACAACGAGTTTTATATGTTTATGGAAACTTTGACCAAGGGTAGTCTTTAGGGTGAGAAGAAAGAGAGGGGGGGGGACATAAAAAACTTTATATATAGATATTTTAAAGGGGTTGAAATAAAATGTTGACTAACAAAGGAAATTTTTATCATCTTGTTCTTTACAATGTAGAAGAGGGCAGAGTTAAAGAGGTCGTGGGTGGGCGTGGGATCTAACAAAGTATGAGTAAAAATTTCAGTATTTAGTACAAAGGAAACACAATTTAGGCAATACATTGCATAAATAAAAATGTTTTACAAAGATCTTTTAAAATAAATTTTAATATATAAAGTTATTGGTTATGGTAATTCATTATATCTATATCTATATCTATATCTATATATATATATATATTACATATATATGGTCAGATCCCGACTTATGTAGGCGCAAGCGGGGAAGCTGCCCCGGGCCGCCCTTTTTAGGGGACTCCAGGGAATCCTTTTTAGGGAATAGTCAGAATTTTTATTTAAAAGGTGCCAAATGTTTAAAATTAAACAAAAGTGACCAAAATTCATATATTTTCAAACATTTAAGAAGGAAGTGCGGTCCCCATTCCTCCCTCCGCTTCCAGTACCCTCTCCACCTACGCAAATATCATTAGAAAACTAATGATTAATATTTTATTATGACAATTTAGTATTCTATTGTTTTCAAAATAAATTCTTTATTAACGTTTTTCTCGTACGCAGCAAGTTAAAACCAATAATTATAACCAATTCGGGACATTTTCTTTTAGACATCTTATAACGTACGTAGATAAGCAAAGTAAAAGTTTGCAAAGAAATATTCGTATCAAACAATCTGTAATTTTTTTTCTACTACTATCCTACTAGTGTTTTTTCTTAAAGTTCTGATTATCTTTTTGTGACACTCTGTATACAGAGGAAAACAGTACCGGATATAAAATTTATGCATATAATACAATATGTGTGAAGTTTAGTACTAGCTACTTCCATATTATTCACAAAAAATCTATAGATAGATAGATAGAAGAAGGAGCCCCAAAATGATTCTTGCCCCGGACAACCTCCCCCCCCCCTCCTCCCCATAGCCTAAGTCGGACCCTGCCAGTATATGGTGGTTAATTAATGCTCTTCCACTTGCCCTACTACTAACTTTTGTAAATATTATTTGGATGCAAAAGAAAAAAAAAATGCCCGTTCAACAATAAAAACTTTGACACATTCAGGAATTAATATATAAATGTAAAAGCTTGACAAATGCAGGTATGACAATGATTTGGGACAAAATGTTTTGTTTTTCTTTCACTTTTTCTTTTTTTCATTTTTCGACAAATAAATTACTTGAGAATTACAAGCGTTTTCCTATTATAACTTTTATCGGGCTTCCGTATGCAGAATTTTTTCTCAAAACGCCAAATTTAACAGCATTTTCTAAAAGACCTCCTTCCTATGTTTATCGAAAAATGGAAAAAAATTGTTCGACTTTATAGTTTTTGAATAAGAGCACCTGCCAATTCCATGTGTTTATGAACAAAACTCAATTCAGGAATGTGTCAGAAAAAAATCAATTTGGAATATTATGCAGTTTTTGTACGGGGCATTTTCCCAGAGCCCCCCCAAAATTAGTGTCACAAACTCTGAAGCAATTGCAATAAGTTGGATTTATATGATGTAACAATTATCAGTCAGCATGAGAAGGAAAGAAATCAACATTTATAATAAAATATATTTGTGATCTCCAAGTAATCTATAATTAAAAATGGATATTTAAATACGGTAAAATAAATGTACATTATACTGTATTACTGTAGTTTAATGCATTAAAATAAATGTTTTCTTAGTTTAATTCTCATGGTAACGAAATGAATAGTTCAGTCATCAAAATCTAGGTTTTAACTTTTTTTTTTCCATTTTCAATACATTAATTTCATCATGATTATTTTAATCATATTTGTAATGTAGTATTAGCATTAATTCCTAACTGGCAGATAATGCTTTCGTTTGCATTATTGTAAGAATCTTTTCGATAGTGATTCTTCCCTGTTTTTAAAGACATGCACTTACACTTTATCATATCTACTGCTTTAATTGCATCCATTCTATTTATATTTTTGAATAATTCGATACTTGTACTGTCCATTGGTATCTTTTTAAACAATATGCAGTTACACTTGAATATTTTAGGGTAATTGTGAACTTGGGGCGCCATCGCGACAAAGTCTAGTACTGCTCTTCCATCTGACCTTTGTAAATATTTCTTGTATTGCCGTGAAATCGATATATGATATGGAGGCGTGTTCACTATTGGAAATAGTGAGTGTGGTTTTTATTGTTGGTTTACATGAGTGTATAAAATTATTTGAATAAACTCGAATTATGGTCTAGGTCGATATCTGCTTGTAGTACTTTTTTATAGTGTATATTATTCCAACCATAATAACTGATACACATTGCTAATGTGCACTGCAGTCTGTTTCCCATTAAAAATAATAGTAATAATAATGCGCGTAGTGTTTACTAATCATTAACAGAGGAATTCCAAGGCAACCGAAGAACAGTGTACGAAAAAATGACGGTTGAAAAAGGGTACTTTTGTGAATATTTAAAATATTTGTTAGGAAAGGGTGAATTGCTGAAATTAAAATAATTTTAATATGTATACAGAAAACTGTCTTATTTTGAAGTTTGGTTTTCGCACTCGAGTTCAAAATTTAATTATTTTCATTATATCTTCCTTAATTTTTCAAATGGGGAAAAAAAAAGTTTTTACTTTCCAGTTTTTTTTTTTCGCATGTGTGTGTAAAAATTTATGTATGTAAAATATCATGTGTGTATTCAAATTTCCATTTCTTTAAAAACTGTTATTCTATATAGTTTTTTCACCAGAAAAAATATTTTAGAAACTCTTTTAAAAATCGGTTCAACCCGAACCGGGCCCGCTTTAGCCAAAACCTAACCCGAAGCCGAAATAATGGATATCGACCCGATTTGCTGCAAAATTGTAGAAGTTAATCCGACTTCCGGCAAAAAAGGAAAGTTTTCCCGACCCGATGCAGGACTGTACACCATACCCAATAAATTTAGATCCTAAATATTATTTTTAAATTATTTTCGAGAAAATATTTTCATTTCTGCTGTGAATTCCCTAAATTTTGTTTTATTTGTCGAAACCTCAAAATTTTGACTCCCACTTATTTTTACCCCCCCCCCCCCACACACACACGCACACACACGTATACCCCGCTCTTAACTCTGCCCCCTCCTACATTATGAAAATCAAGATAATGGAAAACCTACACTTTTGAAAAAAGTTCTTTTTTCTTTATTATTGTTTTGACCCCTTTAAAATATCTGTATGTACAGGTTTGTTTCTTTTAATTCCATGTCCTACTCCTCCCTCTTCCCTAAAAGGCTGTCTTTGGTCAAAGCTCCCATAAATATATAAAAGTTAATGCTCTTATACATAAGCTATCCACATACTAAATTGAAAGAATCTATAGATTGTATTTTATGTTTACCTCTCCCCCTTTCCAAGGGCTTTTTAGAGTGCTTTAGTGAAAAGATATGTATAATATATGTTTTTGCTATTAATAATAGGGTACAGATTTGCGAGCTTGCCTCGGGCTTTACTTGAAGCTTATAATCGGTTTTCTATAACTGAATATGTATGTAACTTTAATAACTAATAGTTCTTAATTTTACGTTCATCTAAGTATTTATAATAATTATTATTTTTAACAATGATTTTTTTTTTTTACTAAGATCTTTTTACCTAAATTTGTTTGAAATAGATTATCTACATTGAAATATACTGCAAACGGTTTTCCCCGTAGATCATTATGTAACGTAATTCTACTGTGCGATTCTGAAAATGAATAATAAATTCTTTGCATTTCATATTCTAAAGAAAGTATGTTTTAGTGCTGTACTTGAAACGATTTTCTCCCATTGGCCGTAATGTAACGGCATGCTTTTGAATGCCCCTGTAAGTGAATTGTACATGCTACATACTTCATTTTCAATGGCGATCGTGCCATAGTAAATGTCAATAACATGCAAAATTTCAGAGAAATCGAATTATAGTTACGCAAGTTAGAGCACTGACAAACAAACGGAAGTCATAAACCCTTTTTAACTATTTTGGAAAATGTAAAAAATAAATACATAAATAAAATAGAGGTTCCTTATAATTTAGAATTACAAATTGATATTAGTGTGTGACTTAATCGGATATTTTTTTTAATTATTATTTCAAGATATCAAAGCTAACATGACCATAAAAAATATCACGAATTTTACTTTTTTTAAAAGTAGATCATTAAAGGTGATTGTTTAAAAGTACATAGGTAGAACAGCTAAATTATTAAATTCTTCCATAAAGACGCTTGCGGAATGGGGCAGAACTTGATAACATACAGGAAATGTGCAGCAAAGAGTTTTCATTATTAAAAATAACCATTAGTTTGATAATAATTTTTAGGCTACAATAAGGATAACTCTCCGGCTATCAGTTTTTATTTTTCGTGGGGGGAGGCGAGGGAGTTATTCTAATATTTATGCGGTGATATCAGAAAAGATTTTTTTTTTTTAAATGATATCTTACTTTATTTTTATATCAACAATCTTTTGTTACATTGTGCATGGGTGGTGCTTGTTGTGCTCAAGTCAATTGATAGGTCTCCCCACCTGGCCAAACCTGTTACATTGGGCAATATTCACGATTTAATAATTATAGATTAATACTTATTTTAAAAGAACTGATTTAAAACATAAACTTTTCATAATCCTTTTATTAAATACGTGACAATGAAAAAAATGTGTAGCAAGTTACGGCTATTTGAAATTTTACTATTCCTGTGAACTGTTTTCTTTAGAAATCATCCTTACAAAGGAAGGGGTGGGGCTGTCAATCATAGTTTTCTTAAAGCTCAAAGCTTCACTTATAAGTACAATTTCGATGTCATTCTCAGGTTGCAAGAGTTTGGACTAGATAACAATGGGATATACTTACTCTCTTTCAAAACTTACTTCAAAGAAAACTCATAGAAACTTTTAAAGTATCATTGGAATTAATAACACTGGAATATTTGGTCAACTCTGTTGTATTTAGTAGGATGATTAGGTAAACAATATTGACAACTGTAGCTATCGAACGAGGAACTGTAGTGTCATAAGCATTTTTCTGGCTACACCTCTGGTTCTTCTCTGTGAAATATAACTGTGTGAATAAATAACATTTAGGGCTTTTTTAATATGGAGTTTTTAATGTAAGAATCGCTATATTGGGGTTCGTTATGTTAAGAAAGCACAAATAATACACATTTTTTTTTAATTTGCAAAGTGGGCACAGTCAGTGATATAAACATAAAAATAATTTTTGGATTATCTCCACCCCCACCCCCAACCTTCAAAAGAGGTGCAAATAGAACTTTTTTCATACTAAGCCAAGTATTTGCTGTAATAATGCTTAAAACTGGGTCTATATACAATTTATAAATGTACTAATGCACGGTACAAGTGTCAAGTTATTTAAAAATATAAGTAGGTCAAATATAATGAAAACTACACGTATAAATATGTCTAAAAATACCCCTTTATTTATTTTTTAATACAAGTAAAAACAGGAAAGAGTAACTTTTTTAAAAATTATATGTCTTTAATGCATATGAATGCATTACCTATCTTAAAATTATTATTATTTTTTTAATTTGCATAATCAAATTGGTGAGATGATAGGTTATATCTCCCAACCTGAGAAGTACTGTGTAAACATCATTTTATTCATCGAAATAATCCTTTCATGGCAAACCCCTTTGTATGTAAACTGCCATATAAACAAAAGGAAAATCGAATAAGAACAGAAAAATACAAACAAAAATAACGTTATGATATGTTTGTACAGATTTTTAAATACAGCCTTCACGGGAGAGTTATCATTAACTTTGTCTCATATTATTAAAGAAAGTTTTCAAATTGCAAAATAAAATTACTTTACTTTTGCTCTAAAATATTAAAAAAGCATTGCAAATTACTGCGAAAAATATTGGACTTAATAAACCCGTCTATGATATTTAATTGTTTGGAGTTTTTGATCTACTTCCAACAGTTAAGAGGTTACTTCACTCACGCGAAAGCACCCGCTCGCTAATGTTTATCCGATGGAAGAATTTTTTTTAGATATCTCGTTTGCATTTCCATATTTTTAAACAATTCTTTTGCATTGGTCAGCTGAGATCGATCTATACAAAGACCGTTTTTCTCATTTTCTATGTTGTTTATAGTTTTTTTTTTTTATTAGGATACTTTTATTTTCGGAACCGGTTTCGAAAGTAAAAGTATCCTCATTAAAAAAAAAAAAAAAAAAAAAACCTGCAAATAAAATAGAAGAAGTAAAAAACGTCCTTTGTACAGATCGACTTCAGCAACTCAAATAAAAAAAATCGTTTAAAAATACTGAAATGCAAGCGAGCTATCTTAAAAAAATTCTTCCTTAGGAATAATATTAGTCAATGCGTGTTTTCCTCAGAGAAGTATACTCACGATTAACTTTTGAACGAAGCGATCAACTGTATGTTTCTAAAAAAGAGCATTATGTGGATATATTCTTTAGCTCATATGAATTCTACAACATATATTTAAGCCCTCTATAAATATTGAAGTGTATTTAAATTTAGTTAATCAATTTTATTGTTAACTAAAGTTAAAATACTGATAAAAATACCCTGATAGAATGCCAAAGGAAAATGGTAAAGACTGTTGTACATGCGATTGAATTAATTGAGCAAAAAACTTTATTTCTTTTTACATGAAACTTTTACATAATTCTTTTTTTATTTCTTTTTAGAAGGCTGGGAATGTCAAATAATGGCTGTGAATAAATAAAAGTACTATTTCTCTTCTTAGCTTCAACATTTAAACATCCATTTTTTTTTTTTTTTTTTTTTTTTACATGAAGTATTTCTCTTTGGTTTATATCCAAATGCAAAATATCTGAAATTTATTTCTCCTGTTTAATAGTCAAAATTGTAAATCCCTGTTTGTTTGTTTTTCTTTACGGTCTTATATTTGGCATTGTATATTAATATAAAATTCCAGAATTATTTTTATTGATAAGAAAATAATTAAATTGAATTATTTAATTAGATAATTCTAAAAAGTTAAACGAAGGATTCATCTATATGTAATAATTATTATATTATGTACTCTGAATAAATGAACAGTCTTGAATCTACCTATAATGAAAACCTATATCTACATCGATGCTTTTTCTGGCTCCTTCAGTGTCATTATAGACAGTTTTCACGGTACTAGTTTTAAAATTATGCTAGAATTTGAATAAAATTTGAGCAACAATAATAAATAAAAATATTTTTTTTGATGTGTTATGTTAGATTAGATATTTGAATTTTTTATTATTATTATGCAACAAAAGTGGTGTAAGTAAAGAAAAAAAAAAGTTTAATTATTTAGTATTATAGTTAAATGAAAAAAATGACATACATTTAGAAAAAAAAGGAAAGAAAAGAACGTGTATATTCATTAAAAGAACAAAATAAATAAATATTACATAATAAATAATGAACATGCGAAATAAATAAATATTATTTGGCAAAGGATCTGAAATAATAATAATTATAGTAATGAATTAGAATCTTATGGATAGAAATAATAAAATAAAATAAGTAAACGACGATATTCTATAAAGTTGCTTAGTATTTGTTTCGAAATACAATGCCATTCTTAAGCATTTACAGAAAACGAAGTTCTCTAAAGGCATTCGACTTAAAATACGGTAATCCAGTTGACAAATAGTCTGCCTAACGCCTATTGTGTGTGTGGAAAGAGGGAGTGATTGAGAAACGCCTTCTTTAACTCCCAGTCTCGAGAAGTGGGGGGAAGCACAAACGCGCAAACGCGTTCATAACCATCTACAAGTAGAATATTTTGACCGCCTATACGCGCTTGTGACCATCTACAAGTACAAAAGTCTGACCGCCTATATGCGTTCACGACCACTTACAAGTACCAAAGTGCGACCGCGTAAACGCGTGCGTGACTACGAAAGGGTTAAATCTTCACTGAAAAAGATGGAGTTAAACATTTCTTTACATCTTCAAAGTTCAAACACAGTTCATCAATATTTTCAGTAGATGTTCAACAAACCGTGTACAATAGAAAGAGTCCATTCACTGCCCTTCATTTTTGAACTTCAGTGTATATGTATGTACGTATGTGTGGTAATAACATTTTCAATTAATGTATGGTGAGAAACTAATTGAGCTGATTAGTACATAGAACGTTTAACAACCTTTATATATGGACCTGTGTCGTAATCCCGTTTTAGTGAAGAATACAGGGTGTTTATACTTCTGATTCAAATTTCAGATATTTGTTCATCATAACACTAATTGAAATATTTCAAATGAAATTTTCAACATACTTATCCTTCTTTGTGTGAAACATAATAATATCACGTGAAGTATTGGAAACAGCCCGAGTCCCATCCGCATGCAATCAGCTTTGAACTAGGCACTTAATACTTTGGATTGTAGTTGACATTTGATGTGGTGTTTGTTACTAATCGAAATACTACCCACTTCCATTGCACTTCGCAATGCCCCCCACCCCCCCAAAGTATCTCATGAAGTTTAAAATCATTAAAATTCTTTAATTTCTTCTATTTTATTTGTCATTTTGTTACAACAATATTTAAATAACCATCTAAATTATCCCCCCACCCCCCCCCACCCCCAAAAAAAGTTCCTTTTTTTCTTCCCCAACCCTCCAATACATAGTTTAAAATATTTTTTTCCTTGTGTAACGTTTCTGTATTAATAATTAAAAGAGCATCTAAATTACTCTCGTCCCCCTGATTAAAAAAGATGCCACTTCTCCCCTCCCCCCTAGCACATAAACTTTAAAACTTTTTTTTTATTTTAGCTGTATTGCTATTTTTTAGCAACAATAAATAAATAACCATCGAATATTCTATCCTTAAATTTCCGTTCCCCTTCCTCATAATAATATTTCCAAATATTTTTCAATTGAAAATATATTTACACGTGGATATTCAGAAAGACAGGAAACTTTAAAATAATTAAATTATTACAAGTAAAAAGCATTTTATGGAGAAAATTACATAATATTTAAAAAAGCCAAAATAGTAATATTTCTAAGTACTTTCAATTGGAAAATCGAAAATACATTTACACGTGGATATTAAAAGGAAAACAAAACTTTAAAATAATTAAATTTTGTGTGAGAAAAGCATTCAATGGGGAGAAATTATGTCATATTTATATATTTAAAATGATTTCCTTACAAAGTCCAAAAGATAACAAATTCTAGCCATTACAAAATTTTGGGAGGCAGCGACATTTTTCACTTAATAATTTTAAACAAGCTGATTTTCAAATGTTTGATAGATCGTACTTAATCGAAGACGAAAACAACCGTCAGCTGTTGCGACAGCGGTAGATGCGGTCTTGGAAGCCGAAAAATTTCCTAGCCAAAGGGAACTTAAGAGCAAGGCGATTACAGAAGATCCGCTACTTGTCGTGATGATATCATCCAATCTTTCGTAATCAAATATCTTTATAAAACACAGCAAATTAGCATGTTTTTACTGCTAATGGTTGCATGAGACTGCGGGGTCTGCTGCACGTCGGGTTGGGGAACGTAGCTCGAAGGGGGAAGAACCTCCTAGTTTTGTTAGAAAATGTAACTGTGAGATAAACTTTTATAACGAAAAATTATTTTTCCTGAATTAAAAAAATAATAAAAATAAATTTAGCTCTTCAAACTTTTCATAAAATTTACTTTTCTAAGTTAAAACTAAGACAATGAACTAAAAGTTTTAAATGTGCGCGCTAAAAGTTTTCAGTTTGGCTAAAATAAGTCAATATTTGCACAAAACATGATAAATTTTATTATATAAATTCTTCATAATCAAACTTCTGCAATCAGGTAATCTTTTCAAATGAGAACAAATTAGCATACTTTTAGCGGAGTCTGCATGAAGTTGGCGAGCGTAGCTCGTAGTGGGCAGAACAGTCTAATTTTGTTAGAAAATGTAACTGTGAGATTAATTTTTATCACGAAAAAACATTTTTTCCCGATTTAAAAAAAATTCAACACCAAAATTTTTAGAAAACTTACTTTTCTAGTTCAATCCGTATCTTGACAATGAATTAAAAGTTGTAACTATGTGTGCTAATATTTTTCATCTTTAATGAAATAAGCCAATTTTGTGCAAAATATGATAAATCTTATTAAGACTGTTCCCAAATTCAAAGGAACTACTTTCTGACACATTTCTGAATTCATTTTTGTTCGGAAACGCATAAAATTGGCAGGCGTTCTTATTCAGAAACTATGTAATCGATTGGCGTTTCCCATTTTTTGATAAAAGCAGAAGGTCTTTCAGAAAATACTGTCAAAGTAAATGTTTCGAACCAAGTTTCCGGATGCGGCAGCACGAGAAAGGGGTAAAACGTGTTGTCACATGACAAGAAACGCTTATTACTTAATAAGCAATTTATTTATAAAAAATGTAAACAGTTATTCGATTTCAAATCGCTTCAATAGTCAGACCTGTTAATTTTATGCCCGTATTTAAAATTTGTCTGAAAAATGCGTCAGTAAGTTTTACGTTGTTGAGCTGGGAATTTAAGAACCACCTTAAATAAAGTAATGTGAGCATTTAAACAATTTAACCCATACATATTGAGTTTTAGTAAATGGTACAAAAGGAAAAATGCATGAATATGGAAATTTTAATAAAATAAGGATGTGTGTAAAGTTATTTAAATAATGAAATCTGTATTAATAAAAGAAAGTTTCGCACTGTGTGCGTGTGTGTGTGTCTGTTCGCAATGGCTAGCAAAATCTGTCGCATGTGTAAGTCTGAAAATCTAGGTCAGGATAATCCAAAACAGGTCCTGATGCACCTGATATACATATTTTTAATTTTTAAAGGGCCGGGAACCCTGGACCCCTTTAAGTTTTTATACCCTAAATTGTTAATAACTTGCCCCATTTTATCCAATCTTCTTCGTTTTTGGGGCTACACCTGCATTTAGTTATTCTCCCATTTCTACATTCCAGTTAAGATCCTCGCCGCCTGGGGCCCGGTACAGGGCCCCTTGAGATTTTGTGCCCTAAATTGTTAATAAATTGCTTCCTTTTAATCCGATCTTCCTTTTTGGGATTCTTTTTCCATTTACTTATTCTCACGTTTCTACATTCCAATTAATACCTGGGGTCTTCTATGGTCCCGTAGGCACCCCTTGAACTTCTGTGCGCCATGAATTTCGTGCGCCATGCATTCCCTCCCTCTAATTTTTTCACCTTCTCAGTGCATTGCTTTAAAGTTGAATCTTGGACTCTTCTTACCGGACACCTTCATAATTTTTACTGGGACCCTAGGGCCTTGTTTTAAGCATTAGCCCCCACCCCCATTTTTTGCGCATTTCTTTAAAATATTATTATAGTGATTATTTTATACCCTATGCTTAATTTTGATTAATTAAAGATCTAAAACGCTACGTACTAAAAATATTTAGAAGGTTTTCATGTTAGGGCTGTGCTCTCAACTATCAGTTCGCCCCTTTTGGGCCCCCTATTATAACTCCCTTAAAAATGGTCCGATTCACTATTTTTTTTCTAACAACTCCCTAGGTCCTCCAGCTTACTGCATGAACAACAACAACAACAACAAAAAAATCTCAGACTTTAGCTACCACCAATTTTGAATATTAATCGCCTTCTCGGTACCCTTGGTGCAGCTTCTTTAAAAAGGATCTGAATTGCTTGCAGTTTTCTTTAATATAGTTCTAGCGTCCCCTGATTACTTTCAAAACAACTATAAAGTATCTTTATAACCCAACTACATACCAGTTAAGTCCCTGGCGACTTGAGTCCCCTTGAAGTTTTTGCACCATAAGTTGTTAATAAATTGCCCCCTGTTAATCCGAACTTCATTTTTGGAACACTTTTTCTGTTTAGTTATTCTTCTGTTTCTAGATTCCATTTAAAATCCTGGGGCCCCCTAAGGACCTGTAGGGCCCGATACTGAACTTTTTGTGTGGCATGCATTTTTCTCCCCCTAATTTTCTCGCCTTCTCAGTGAATAATTTTTAAGTTGAGTCTTGGAATCCTCTCCCCGGAAATAAACCCTCATAATATTTACTGGGACTCTAGGGTCCTGTTTTGGTCATCCTCCCTCCCATTTTTTGCGCATTTCTTTAAAATATTATTCTAATGATTATTTCATAACCTATGCTTAATTTTGACTAATTGGAGATCTAAAACGCTAAGTACTAAAGCATTTTAACATGTTTTCATGTTAGGGCACTGCCCTCAACTATCAATTGGCCCTGGGCCCCCTATTATAGCTCCCTTAAAGATAGTCCGATTCACTAGCTTTATTTTCTAACAACTTCTTAGCTCCTTCAGCTACCACAAGAAGACAAAAAAAATTCGCAGACTTCAGTTACCACCAATTTTGAATATTAATCGCCTTCTTGAGGACCTTGGTACAGCTTCTTTAGAAATGATCCGAATTGCTTGCAATCATTTTTTAACATAGTTCTAGCGTCCTCTGATTACTTTAAAATCCACTAAAAAGTACCTTTATACTCAACTACATGCCAGTTAAGTCACTGGCCCCTTGAAGTTTTTGCATCCTAAATTGTTAATAAATTGCCCCTTCTTAATCCGGTATTCATTTTTGGAATCTTTTTTCCATTTAATTATTCTCCCGTTTCTAGATTCCATTTAAAATCCCGGGACACCCTAGGGTCCCGTAGGGCCCCTTGAACTTTTTTACCTTGAACTAATTTTCTCGCATTCTCAATGCAAAAATTTAGAGTTGAGTCTTGGACTTGGACTGCTCTCCCCGAACCAACACCCTAATATTTTTATTGAGACCTTAGGGTCCTGTTTTAAGCACCCCCCCACCCCCCCACCCCCACCCTCAGAGGCAGAAGAAGGGAATAGAATAAAGATGTTTTTTCTGCTTTCGTCGCGGGGAAAGAGGGTAAGAATACTAAAAGGATGCCTTAGAAACAGTTACTATCGCACTTGCGAAGCTTTAAAATTGCAAAAGTAAAAGGTTATGGATGTTGACACTTGAAACACGACTTTTTTCGCTATTTCAGAATACTTTTATCATTTTATCATTTCAGAATTTTTTTTTTTTTTTTTAGAAATTAAGTAATTTTTAAAACGGAACTTTGATACAACTTAAGCTACTACTGAGGGCCCCTCGCGACTTCGGGCCCGGGGCTGCAGCCCCCATAGCCCCCCCCCCTTAATCCGGCCCTGATGATGAGGCTTTATCAGAACAAATTTTTTGATGAAAAAATAGACAAAAAGAAGATGAAACAATCAACAAATTCATTGAACAGAATAAGTAGAACCTCGATCGATCGTTTCTCAAGGGAACATTCGTTTCAAACAATAGACACGGGGAAACGATTAACGCGGGTCAACATAAAATATTTTCGCGTGAAAAAGTATATGGCATAAATAAATTTACTACATTCAAATATAGAAAATTTGAAGGAGAAAAATACATACTTACTGCAAAAAATTTACGAAGCAGAACAAAGATGAATAAATCTATTTATTTACTTGAAATATTGGGAAATTTTGGCTTGTACACACTGTTTTTTTCTTAACCCAAACAATAAATGTTCGACGATAGTGACATCTTTCTGTTCTCTTTCGCTTAATGCATGTGAATGAAGAAAGTTTCTCATTGTTTCAAATCCTTTAAGTGCTTCAACAAACGTTGGAACTGGTTCTGTATTGACATTTTCGCCTTCATTGGTGTCATCATCTATTTTTTCGTTCTCTGCGATTATTTCTTGAACAGAAATCAAGCCACATGTCGCAACCTCTTCATCAATTGCATAATCGTCAAAGGTGATGTTGGAGACATTTGTTCCAAATTGTAATAAATAATTTTCCGCTTCATCGTTAGCATCAGCAGTTACATTTTTAAGCTCTGTGGCATTCCCCTTAGCCTTGTTAAAAGAGTTTTGTATAATTTCTTGGGTTACTCTCTCCCAGGCAGAGGCAACGAAATAAATAGTTTGTAAAACATAAATTTTGATGTTATTGCATTTTCCTTCATCCATCATAGTTAGAGCTTTTCTAAATAATTCTTTCTGTAATGGCGCTTGAAACTATAAATAACACCCAAATCAAGCACCTGAACCCTACTTGTGCAATTAGGGGGATAAAAAAGAACTTTCACATTTTTAAATGAAGAAATATCCGGAGGTTGTGCTGAACAGTTGTCAGTAATTAGAACCACTTTTCTTTTTTGTTTTCCAACAGACTTGTCAAAATCATTCAGAAATCCAGAGAAAATTTCATTTGTCATCCATGATCTAGAATTAGCACGGTACGACACAGGTAAATTTTTGATGTTTTTGAAACACCTTGGCTTTGCTGACATTCCGATTACAATCGGCTTTCTTTTGTCACTTCCATCACTATTTGTGCACAATAAAACAGTCAGTCTTTCTTTAGAACTTTTGCCTCCATGACAAGCCTCTCCTTTTAGGGCCAGAGTACGGTCCGGCAAACATCTAAAATAAAAGTCGTGTTTCGTCGGTGTTGTAAATGTCACGAGAGTCAGCTTCAGTTAATGCCGGTAATTTGGAAAACCAATCTTGAACCACCCTGTCATCAATAGCTGTGCTTTGACCACACAATTTTTTGAATTTTAATCGATGTCGCTCTTTGAAGTGCGAAATCCATCCATTTGAGGCTGTGAAATTTTCGATACCTTTTAAAGCAGCTATTTCTAAGGCTTTTCCCCGCAGAATTGTTCCATTGATTGGAATTTGTGAACCTCGAGCTTGACTATAGCAGCCGTACAAAAGATTTTCCAAATCTTTGTATGTTGATTTTCGACAAGTTTTTCTTTTTTTTTTCGCGGAAATGCCGTATTTATCAGAATGCTTCCTAATTTTGGATTTTTTTGAAACTATAAAATTCAACGTTCAAGGAGTTAAATTTAAACATTTAGCAATTTGAACTCTTTTTTAAAACGGATGTTTTCCTACTTCTTCAATGATACGAATTTGTTTAGCCATGTTAGTCACATTCAAGTAAAAAATAATGAAAAATATAAACACACAACAGCAGAATATCACAGCTTAAACTGAAATGAGAGCCTAACCTAAAGTGACAATCTATGACGTTTGCAGCTAAACCCTGCTCTCTCTGTCAACACTGCAAATACAGGCGTCTTAAATTAAGACACATATGTGACTGAAAAGGTATTTCAGACACTTAAGTATCTGAATCTAAAAATTCAGTCATGATAGATGTCTTAATTTAAAACATATAAGTGTCTTACTATGTTCATGGTGTAAACGAACTGAGAAATGTGTCTAAAAAATCTGCAAACGTCTAATTTTAAGACACTTTGTAACTCCGTTCCGCATTAACCACCAGGGGGCATTCTGAGTTGCGCATGCGTTTTAGATGCCTTTCGTTCGAATTGGATGTTCGTTTGTAATTCAAACTGAGCGTTTGTTTTATGTACGCGCACATTTTAACTAATAATTTATTTTAACTTGATTCGATTTTTGCGGAATGTGAAGTTCCAGGATTTAATCCGTATCGACATAGTAGTATTCCACATTAATGAAAGGTGTCAAGCAAAAAAGTCAAGCAATAACAATAATATAGTGTTCTTCGCCTCGTCAAAGCCGGTAAAGTGAACTGTTGTCTGGCGGGCTATGTTTTCAGGATGGAAATATTCCATTCTTTTAACAGAGCTAGCCGGATGTGGAAAGGGATTTTCTTTTTAAAATATCAAAGTGTGCTTAACTCACGGATACTAACGTAGCCTCCAATCCGGACGTCCCCTGTGTGGATGTGATTTTGGAATAATCAGACCTTTTTCCAGATAAGTGGACCCTTCACTATGTATTGAAAACTCTTTGCGAATGTTTTCTCTTTAAATAGAGACCTCACACGAGTCCATAGCTTTATTAGTTCCTGAGTTATGCCAAAATTTGTTTAAAGCATTTTGCCTATGGGATTTCCATGTTAAAATTTTATCTTGCTAATATTTAAATTTCTACTATTCAAATCATCTGCAATCATGTTTCTGTATTATTTTACATCCGATGTTATCCTTAAAAAAAGTTTTGGCAAGTCTGCATGGTGTATTAGTTGTTACTAAATCTATTGAGATACACCCTCCTAAGCCTTCTTTCTTTCTCTGTCTACTCGCACGCCATTACTTTAAAAATAGAAGTGGCAGCACCTGTGGATCGGCTCATAATTTCTTAATTACCATCAAGGCTATCTTAACAGCGTTTTCTTAGAGTAATTATTACACCGGAGACCTTTTATATGGGTTTTATTTATGTATACAATATGTTTATAAGCATTTAATGCGACAGCATTTATAACGTTCACATCGGCTTTACATTTCCCATAGGTTTAATATGTGAGACTGTGTACTGAATTTCCCAACTCTTTATAGTAAACATCCTTACTTAATTTTTTTTTTATTATGTTGCTTTTCATGTCTGATGACGTTTTCTTGCGTCTCATATTTTATACACCATGATAAATTTTATTTAAAATAATATAGTTCGAACATCCTTCCATTCACCTTTATCATTAATCCCCCCATACATACAGCGAATTACCTGTCTTCATTTATTAATTGAAGCTGTTTTGACTGATAAAACTCATTAAATCCGGTCATGGAATCTCTGTTTTTTTTCTTCTGCTATACTTTTGTTATTTCCGCGCATTTTAGAACTATTCCATTTGCTATACTGAAAGTAATAAACTTCTGATGTTTTCACTTTCAAGTCCGGTGATTCAACCCACAATTTCAAGACTCATCAGAAATAGAAATCGTCTGAAATCTGTAGACGTAGAAGAGGAGAAAGTTTTGCTGGCGTCGTAAATAGATCTTATTTAATGATTCCGAAAATGTTTTCGCTTTATCTCTTATATTAGTCACTTTATTGGACTTAATGTTTATTTGAAGATTCTTAAATTCATGTAATTATGTGCTGTTAACCTAATTGTAAAAATACGGTATATATATATAGATATATTTCATTTGAAATCCCTTATAATATTGATTTTTTGATTATTTTTAGTAAAAAAGAAATTTGAAATTTAAAATGAATATCAGTAAAAAGATAGAATTTTATACTATATTTACTTGCATACAGTGTTGAATTCAGACACTTTTCTCCGGGAGGGATTTCTGTGGCTCCGGGGGGGACATTATAGAGTTCCGGGGGGAAATTGCACTTTTTTGACGACTGAAAACACAAAATCTCAAATCTACCTGGGGGGGGGGGCATCTCATTGCTCCGGGTGGGGGTCCCCCCCGGGCTACCCCCTGAATTCAACACTGCTTGCATAACTAAATTTTGCACTTAAAGCTAACATCGATATTTACCGAATCACAATGCAGAGTTGCACTTTTTATAGAAGAAGGACTTGATTAAAGCATGGGCAAACTTTGACATTCCCCCTCCCCACCACCACCTACGATTTTAGGAGCCGCAAAATCGATTTGCAATTTTTTAAAAACTTATACGTTAAATGTGTTTCGACAATGTATATTGGTTATAATCAGTATTTTGAACTTAAAATGTAGAATAAGATGAAAAGTTAAATACAAAAAAAAAAAAAATTAAATACAGTAAAAACTAAATAAATTAAATATATATAGAAAACTATATGTAAGAGAAACGACACATTCACCTTAATACTTTAAGTTAAAACATGAATACATTAAAATGATTCTCAGTTTTTATTACTAAAATAGGTGCTAAAAATATAATTTACAGGTTTTAAAACATTAAATCCAATAATCAGATGGTAAAAAAACTTCCCGAGCGCTTTCGACCAAACCCTGGTCATCATCAACGGGGTGAAAAATGAGAAGACCCTCAGAATGCATACCGCTATAAATAATGCAGGGCGATTCCAAAAACTGTAAAAAAGAGTGGGGGAAGGGGGGAAGAGGGAAGACGGATGAGTCCATACAGCTACATTGATCATTCCAATCCAAAGATTCCATTGACTCAGTGTAGACCAAACCAGGAGGAATTAACTAAGATCAAAACAATCGCAACTGAAAACGGTTACCCGAGAAAATTTATCAGTAAAGTAATTAATGAGTTTAAAAGCAGGAATTGTATAAATAAGAGTACGCAGTTTTTAAAATTTTGCAGTATTGATTACGTTCCTCAACTTTTGATGAGAGAATTAGGTATGCATTAAAAAAATATGACATAGCAATAATAGCTAAACCTCCAGCTAAACTGCAAAATCTAGTTCACAGAAAAGTTGATCCGGTAAATTCATATGACAAAGCAGGAATTTATATGATCCCATTCAGATATAAAAATAATAATAGAACTTTTACATACATTGGAATGAGAACCAGAAGGCTACAGGACAGGTTGAATGAACATATGGCTGATATAGGAAAGGGGAAACCATCTACAGCTTTAGCTCGGTTAAATTTAGAAGCTGATATTGACATCCTTTTTAGTAAAGCAAAGATCATCACACATACAAATCAATTTAACACATGCATTTTGAGAGAGTCTATTGAAATTTTAACGAGAGGTAGAAACACTTGTAATGATACATTGTCCTGTCTTATACCGAGCATTTGGTTTGGTCTACTTGGAGTCAATGGAATCTTTGGATTGGAATGATCAATGTAGCTGTATGGACTCATCCGTCTTCCCCCTTCCCCCCTTCCACCCCCTCTTTTTTACAATTTTTGGAATCGCCCCGCGTTATTTATAGCGGTATGCATTCTGAGGGTCTTCTTCTCATTTTTCACCCCATTGATGATGACCAGGATTTGGTCGAAAGCGCTCGGGAAGTTTTTTTACCATCTGATTATTGGTTTTAATGTTTTAAAACCTGTAAATTATATTTTTAGCATCTATTTTAGTAATAAAACTGAGAATCATTTTAATGTATTCATGTTTTACTTACAGTAAAAACTCTTAATCGCGGGCACCTTCTGAACGCTGAATCTGTCTGCTATTGGATTGTGTTAGCTTTTATGAGGTAAATATATGTATATTGAAAAAGGTGGTGAGTGTTTGCTAAAGACAACTGTTCATATGAAGCAGGGCCGTAGCCACAGATAGTTTTTCGGGGGGGGGGGGGGGGAGAATTCGAAAATTTCCCAACTTGAAACAAATTGCTCCAATTTTCGACTAAAATGATATGTACTGCACAACGTGTAATAATTATAATGATACTTTTGCATAAAAAATTCCTTTCCAGAGAAAAATTCTGAAAGTGAAAACATAAAAATTCTAATTATGGGTTTGTTTACTAAAAAAATAAATACGCTTTTTACTTTCTTCTATCTTTATGAGAAGAAAGTATTGGATTCGTGAAAAAATTCGACTTCCGGTTTTAGACTGATTTATACGTTTTAGTAAGTCCTGAACACGATTCGACTGTTTTTAGAAAATATCTGTCTGTCTATATGTGATACAAATTTTGTGGGCGCTCTAACACAAGAACTAATGCACGAAATTTAATCAAACTTTAGAGATTCACTTATACAGTCGAACCTCGTTAACGCGAACACTCAAGGGGAAACTTTTTTCGTTCGTATTAAAAGTAGTTCGTGTTATCGGAACTTAACTACATTACATACAACTGAACGAGGCAATCGGAAACAGTTCGTGTTAACGAGGTTTGACTGTACGTTGATAAAAATTGGTGCTGATTTGTTTTTGGTGTAAATCGTCCAACAGGTGGCACTGCTATGCGGCATTTTTTACGATTTACATGATTTTAGCGATAATTGTATCTCAAAAACTATTGCACGGAATTTGATCAAACGTCATATTCTGTTAAACCTTAACATAATTTGATGCAGATTATCTTTTTATGTATATCATATAGCGGGTGGCGCTGCTATGCAGCATTTTTCACGATTTTGCGATAGCTGTATCTCAAAAACTAATGCACAGAATTTAGTCAAACTTCATATTCCACATAAGTAGCGCTTCCACATAAATAGATCCTTATTAGGCTTGGGTCTATACTGTCCAAAGCTATCGCTTTTCTTGTGCACTTTGAGTAAGGAATTTTGGTTGACATCTAAGAGGCTGGGTGCCAAAATTCAATGATTTGGTTGAAAAATGCTATGCTTATATCTCCTTTTTAAATGCACACAATTTAACAAATCTATACCTTTAGATTTTGTAATTATAGGCAAAGAATTGTCATTTAATTTTGGCACTGTGATTGCAAATTTTGAGGCATTAACATGTATGGAGTAGAAGAAAATTTTGGGATTGGCACATCCGACTAGTTTTCACTTAATATTAATTCTTGGGGTCTTCAAAGAAGCCCAGCTGTTAATAACATCGCTTAGTTTAATAAAATTCCCTGTTTCACTTTCATATTTTAAAAGCATTAGGCTGTCAAGTCTGTCATCCTTCATTGTAGCTTGCAATATATATTTTTTAAATTTTTATTTGACTAAAGATTCTTTCATTAGATGCAACGCCATAAAGATAAGCTGCTGTGAATGTTAAGGTACGAGTATATAGTTTGACGACGTGACCCAAATAGTCTTTGAATTTCATGGCATGAGTAAAAGGTTTGTTAAGTGAGTTGGGATTTGGTTTATTTCTATTTGACTCTGCAAGTCATGGACATCCGGTTTCTCATATCCAGGTGGAAACATTATTAACGTTTCCCTTGCACAATTGTAATTTAAATATGGAATGCATTGCTGCAATATTCTCTTGATATAGGGAACATTGTCATTTAAGCTCATTACTAAATTCCCGAAATTTTCTTGTATTTCTTATAATTCTTTACTGTAAAACTTATGTGTATCAATGTCCATTGCTGTGCTATTATTTTTATCTATTGCCTTTGGTTAAACCGTTTTCCTACGGTGCTTTCGGAACTCAACTTCTCCAGTCACATCCTAATATTCATAATTGTTTGTGAGCTTGTCAGTAAGGAAATCTTTATTTCTTCAAAATTTTATTCAAGTGCAACGTGTCAGTGTTACAGCGCATGTCGATTTTTTCTTCAGTTGATGGACTGCTTCCATGGTCATATTTCTGTTTCAAATTAAAATCGTCAATTTTTTACCTTTTTCATCCTCGAATGGATTTTTAGATGCTCCAAAATCTTGCACGAAAATTCTTTTCCTATTATGAAGGGTTTCTTAGTGCTGAGATTTATAGTAACTTTTTAGAACAGCTTTAAACACAGAACACTGAACTTTTGGTTCAAAATTTTATAAACACATATGAATATAAACAAACAGGACTGATATATATTTCCACACACAAATAAAAGTAAAATGTGACAAATTTATCTAAACTAACGACTTCTTATATCCGCATTTGCTCATATAACGCTTTTTACTTGACAGCGAAGGGTTAACTAATTTTTGCGGCAAAAAAGTCACGAGAATGAGTAAAATATTGTCCAAAAATCGCAAAATTAGTCAAAAAAGTTGTGAAAACTCATCAAATCTTCTTGCCCATAGCTGTGTTTCAAGTAGGTTACTACATTCCTTTCTGTTCTGCTACAAGTGATCTCCAATTTTCAAAAGAAGCTGCAATCCCTTTGGATTAAAATAGCTGGATTCTCTTTTGGGAGGAGAAGGGGAGGAAGGGTGAAATTTTTGAGAAAGGAACAAAGTTTTGGAGGAAATAAAGGAACTGGTTATAGTCAGTTATTGATGGACAGGAGTAGAGAAATTTAGGTCTGGTAGATGTACAATATTTTTGTAGAACTGAAAAACACAATGATAGATTGAGTGTGGCTGATTTCTTTTTGTATTTCTTTTGATAATTTAACTTGTTTATTGTTGCAGTACTCAAAATAATCACTAAAACAATACAATTTTCGTAATTTTTTTACTATTACTTTTAAAAAAGAAAATGTCTCAAAAATCTAGAATTTCCCAACTCTAAGCTCAAATTTCCCAACTTCACATATATTGGGGGGGGGGGGGCTCCCCCATACACCCCCCCCCCATGGGGACGCCCCTGATATGAAGGCTTTGCAGTAAAATCTCCATAACGGACACTCCTAAATAAAGGACACCACTATTTAGGAAACACATTTTTTTTATTGAAAATATGCACAATTTTTGTACACTTATATCCAGGGTTGCCGGCTATCCAAGCCAAAAAAAGCCGGCCGGCTTTTTTTGGTTTTAACCACTTAAAAAAAGCCGGTTTTTATTTTTAAAAGTTGGTTTACAGCTAATTCGTTTTAAATTTGTATCAAGTAATTTATAATACACTTATATTTTCTACTAAGAAAATTATGAATTTCTATTAAATTTTGTCAAATAAATAAGTCTTTATAACTGCTAGAAAGCAACTGTGAAAGCATTATGTCGGATTTTTTTTTTTTTTTTTTTTTTTTTTAAATAAAGATTGAAAAGAATGTAAGTTAGACTCTAAACTGGTGTTTTGAAATTCTATATTACATAGCTCCACATATACTACACATTTTAAAGATTATATTTAATTAAACAATGACAAAATGTAGCACATCAAAATGGAAACATTCTTATGTGTCCATATGGAGAGTTAAGTTATAAATGCTAAAAGAGAAATTAGGAAGGATATGATATTTGAGGAGAGTTTTCACATAAGTGCATAAAAATAGAGCATTTAAACGAGGGAAAAAAAATAAAATTTCGAAAAGCCTGTTGCTAAGCGTATTCATGCATATGCTATTCATAATGTTTTTAATAGTGAGAAATGATGGTTTTATTATATGACTATGTATAATTTTAAATGTTTACTAAAAATAAAATAAGACTTGTATATTAATAGCTCTTAAAATTAATTAAGTAATAAAACGTAAAGTAACCATTGTCCTCTTTAATTTTATAAAGCTGTAAAAATGAAAAAATTGGGGGGGGGGGGTAAAGATTGTAAACCAGATAAAGCAGTTGGTATGGCGCTAAAATGTAATTGACATACTTGTAATTCTGACTACAAATACTAACAAAACCATCTACGTTTTATTCTAGTATTGATGTCTTCATTATTGAGAAATTGGGTTACTTATTAAACTTTAAATCAATTACAAGTCCTTAAAACTAATTAAACATTTTAAAATGTGTAGTTTATAATTACGATGCTTCGTTGTATAAAAGCCAATTATGGCCAAAAAAGGCCAATTTTGGCGAAGAAAAGCCGTTTAAAACCAATAAAAGCCGCCGGCGAGGCTTTTTTTAATTTGAGCCGGCTTTTTTGCAACCCTGCTTATACCCCAGAAAAGCAGACACCTCCGAACATCGGATAAATTCCAAGGTTCCGAGGTGCCCGCTATTGAGAGGTTTTACTGTATTAAGACAAATATTTTTTTGCTTTTAACCTTATTCTACTCTAGAAATTCATAATATTGGCTAACAATAAATATTACAATATAATACTCATATACTGCAAATTTTGTGGAATCTAGTGTTAGATTTTATTTAACACAGAAATAAAAATGCAAAAAATGCTTTTGCACAACAAAGCAGGGATGGGATTCTTTCTGAAGGAAATAACTAGATTCCACAAAATTTGCAGTATGAGTATTATATTGTAATATTTATTAATCAATATTTATTATTAACCAATATTATGAATTTCTAGAGTAGAATAAGGTTAAAAACAAAAAATATTTGTTTTAATACAGTAAAACCTCCTTAAAAAATTAAGCCTATTCAATGTCGTCAAATACATATTTGTATAAATATATCATTTTCTTTAGCCTAATCATGTTCTAAAAGTACAAAATATTTATTAAAATAAGTGGAAGATCAAAATAAATTTAAAATATCAGCTTTATGGGAATTTCATACCAAATTTAGGGGCCCGTAAAGCTAAAGGCCCATAGAAACAGCCCAGTTTTCTCACGCTGCAGTCAGCTCTGCTTTATGGTAACAAATTATTCCCATTTATAAAAAATGATTCAATGTGGTCAAACATGGCTGCGTATATGGCTTAGTAAGAAAAGTGGTCAAAGATGGCTTCATATTAGCCAAAAAAAAAAAAAAAAAAGGCTCAAAGATGGCCGCAATTAAGACATTTGAAATGTCTGAAATTCAGACGTAAGAAGTGTCTGAAAAATTTAAGACATTTTAAAACGTCTTAAAATTGAACACTCTTGTTTCAGACACTTAAGTGTCTGAAAATTTTAAGACATTTTAAAACGTCTGAAAATTGAACACTGCGTTTCAGACACTTAAATGTCTGAATTTCAGACATTTCAGTTTACAGTGAACCATTCATTCTTTCAACATTCTTCAAAACCGCACGAGGGTGCTGCTGCCCTCCGTAATTTCATTGGTTGAAAGGCCTTCATCCCCCTTTCTCACTTTATCACGTGCATTCAAGGTCACAATTAGAACAAACTTCTTTTTTTTATGTGAATAAAAGGGAATAAATTCACCATTTTTTAAAAAGTCGGTAAAATTTTTGAACGATAGATGCGGGAATCAGTGAGTTTAGAAAACGACCTAAGCAGGTATAATTAATATTATTTAAATAGAATTCGTGACGGGACCTTTAAAACAGGACGATACATACGGGAAAACGAAAGATGCGGGAACGATGGATCGAGGTTGTACTGTACTAAAAATGTAAATAAAAGCGGAACTCAATTCATGGTGTTGCCAAATGGCAACAAACGTATATTCGAAAGCATACAATATTTGTTCCAAAAAACCTTACTGGAAATTATTTAAAATAACATTTAAGAGCATATTCTTTTGAAAAATATTTTTTTCAAATGAAATTTTACATTTTAAATAGTTTTTATTTGTGTTAGAAATCATCTATGGCTAGGAAAATGGAAGGCTTCAAAAGTTGCTTCTTATTTGTAACTGATAAACAACTATTGTCACCTATGGTATTTTTTATGAACTAAACCTAAGTATAGGGTCAAAATGAATAGGTAAAGCATAAAGTTATCAAGATGCAACGGTAAATAAGAGATAAGGAGAGAAAATTTAATTTGTTGCCAATTGGCAACAGTATGCACTAGAGGGTTAAATTTCGTATAGGAATCATGTGCTATATTCCATTATCACTATATTGACAACAAAAGTATACGCAGTTGAAGTTACGGAATGCCAAATCGCACTACTCTGGACATTTCGGATTAATATTCACGCACGAATTCTGCGAATTTTAAACGATGTTTTCCGCTGCAATTGGACCATTAACTGTTGTTAGCGGTCTCACAGACCACTTCCTTTTAAAATTGTCACGGATTGACTTGAAATTTTCAGTTTAACTATAAATATTTGTGAAATTTTGTTTCGTTTGGAACTCTAGTACTAATGCTAGAGACTTCTGAATAAGTGATTTTAAATTATAAAAGTCCTGTACATAAAGTTTAGTACAAAAACCGTATCCTATGTGTTAGTAAAGCTTTTTATTTATCTTTACAATTTCTTTATCTTTACAATCTATTACAATTTCTGTCACCAGCAGTTAAGGTAAAATGACTACTTTCAGATAAATTAGCATGTATAAAACGCATTATCACATTTAGGGCTTTGGACGTCTCATTTAGGTTTTAACTGCCATAAATTCGACTAAAATCACCTAAATGCGAATATCATATACTGTGGGATTATACTATTTAGATATTGATTCTATGAAAGAAGTTAATGTAGAACTAAAGGCAACGTATTCAATAATTTTCTTGCATAATAAAAAAAATATATTTATTTAATAAAAGGCCAAATATACCCTAAAAGCGACAAAACTATGGGGAATTGCATCTCATTTAGGCAGAATGACCTTATAATGAGACATCCAAACTTCAGGAACAAAACCCGAAACATTTCTCTGCATTTAAAACAATTTTTTTAACCCTTAACCGGAAACGTGAAAATCCTGTGCACAAACAGAACACTGAATAAGTTACCAAATAGTGAACTTAAACATTTAATCTTTAATGGTAATGTATTAACAGGACCAATTTTTTAATATAACAGCATAAAAATAAGTTTGGAATGTCGGAGAGACAAAATATTAAGGGCAGAAATGTAGACACAAACATCTCACAGATGTACGTTTCTGGTTAAGGGTTTAAAAAAATTGCCATTAAAATACACATAGTTCATTATACAGTGCTCCATCTTCCCTAAATGAGGCAAAAAATCCCGAAAATGGCTCACAGATTTACTTTTCTAACTTTGAAGATCAAATAACACTATGGACGTGAAGGACTAAGACATAGGTTTCATTTACCTGAAGTGTAATCTTAGAAAAGGCGACCAATTTTAAAATTAGAGTTATAAAATATTCTACGCATTTTAGTGGCTTTGCATTCTTCAGATACCAATTAGCGATGAACTAGACTCCCTAAATGCGGAGAGACTTTTAGGGGATTAACGAGGTAAGTTTATATGGTATTTTTCATATACTGTATAAAAATTATTTTTAAAGAAGGAATTGTGTTTAATTAAGCTCGGGGACCGATTTAAAAATTTGGGGGCCCCGGGCACAGATGCTTACGAAAGGCCCCCTTGCACCTATGCTTACAGAGGGATTGAGTAAAAAAAATATTGAAAAAGGTATTTACTAAGTTAACCACTATTGACTTTAATAATTATTTTAAAATATCCATTAAAAAATTAAATTTGATAATCATTAATTTACTTTTAAGTAAATATTTCACAACTAAGATATTTAATGAATAGACATTTTATAATAAATTGTGTGGTACTGATTATCTTTTCCTATGCAATTCTATGTATATGGAATGATAAAGCATGCAACAACTATTAATAACTTTTCCACAATACCAATCTACATTTATTCAAAATATTAGGGGGCTCTGCCGCCTACGAGATACGCTCACCAACCTCCAAAGAATCTGACGAAAACAGGAACAGGATTAAATAAGAATTAAAAATAAAAAATATTTTTTAAAATGATAAAAGGAAATATTCACAAAAACTAAGTAATTACATGTGGATGTTTCAGACAAAATATGCGATGTTATAAAAATACATTACGAACACTATGTAGAATGAATTGTAACCATTAGATGTTAAGACGACATCAGATCTTGGACATTAATTGAAAAATCTTCAGCAGCATTTGGGGCCCCCTGAAAATCAGGGGCCCTGGGCCCGTGCTCCGAATGCCCTGCCATAAACCAGGCACTGATTAAGCTGTGCTGAATTAGTAAATTAGGAATTTCAGCATGATCCTCCAACGATGCTTTTCTTTAACCGGGTACTTAAGTATATGTTTAAAATAATCAAAACAGAAAAATAGGTGTCGTTAAATTTATTAATTAAATAACAATTAAATAAAAAAAAAATCAAAAAACTCGACTGCGTAAAATGCGAACTAATTAATTATTTCTCATCAATGTGAATTTTTTTTTTCAATTCCTACTATTATCTCACATTCTCGCTATATATATATATCTTGTTCAAACTTTCAATCGTTAATAAAATACTTATTATTCATCCAATCAAGCTCCAATAAATTTTTTTAAACTTGTAGTGGATGAAACTTGATGTTAATCCAGTTTTTTTCAAATATTAATTCATTAATTAAATTAAATTAATTAATTTTCAATAATCGAGAGAGCCCTCTTCTTGATCAAGGCATTTTAAGCGCCACTCAAGAGGAAAGAAGAATGGGAGAAATAAATTTCTCTTATTGACCTAAGTAGGAATTGACTTAAAATATTTTTTTAACCATTTGGAAAAATGGTTATTGTCCTCGGTCAGGGTACGAAATCAAAAACATATGTGAAGCATTTTGTTAGTTAAATCTCGCATTTTATTCGTTTTCTGATTGGTCTATACAGTAATCTGTATTTTCCCTTTACTTTCAACAGAGATGGATACTTCTGTTGCCACTATGACAAAAAAGTAATAAAAACTACAAAAAAAAAATTAATAACTCGGAAACAAATTGAGATACAGCTTTCAAACAAATTGCATTTAAAAGTACATTTTTTTTTTCTATACGACGGTGTAAAAAGTAATATTGTGGGATGTTTAGAAGTTTAAAAAGGAAATTTCATTTAAAATTGGTCCAGGAATATTAATGTTTAATCCATGGCGTACGTAATGTATGACCAGCTACGTAGAAGTTTAAAAACTTACACTACCGAAAATTGTAAAACTGAAATTTCTTTTAAAATTTGTTCATGATGGGTCCAGGAATGTTAATGTTAAATTCATGGCGTACTTAATGTATGATCAACTCCGTGCGATTTTTTATGTCTTAAATTTTAGTCTTTGAAAAAATCATTTTCCAAATGGTCATTGTAATTTGTTAAATTGCTTTTTTGTATTATTACATTACTTGTTTATATTACTTACATATTTTTTTTTTTATTATTTGTATTGATGACTTTTAAGTTGTGTTTAATTGTTAGTTCCTATCTATAAACACTGTTTTGATGAGGTCGATAGTTGCCTATGATGGTTAGAGTTGCAGTAAAGCTAGAGATCCTACACACACAAATTCCAGGTTGTATAATATTTTAACGGAGCTTCTGACTGTAAAATAGTCAATGAAACATCGTCTTCATTTTGAAAGACCTATCCAAGAGATATGCCACTCAATAGGGTGCGTAAATTTTTTTTCGTCTCTACCGCCATTTTGTATTTTACGGCCGTCATTTTGAATTCATAAAAACAAAACCTAGTCTATAACCATCGGGCCGTTAAGACGAATTGATAGAGACCTCATTCATTAAAATCCATCCAGCCGTTGGGATGTTTCGAGGGTATAAAGAAATCCACATACACAGATACGCGTGAAACACATAACCCTTCTTTTCAGTCGGGTAAAAAAGGCGTAATAATAGCGGTGTATATTAGAAAGAGAGAATTTAGATTAATTACGGGATTCGCACATGATTACGGGATGATGGAAATTCTGTAAAATCTTGTATAGATTGAAAACATTTAAATTATGTTAATCTGATTAAGTAAATTAATTTTACAAACATTAAAACGTTCGGTAGCTGAAATGCCGAATCTGATTAAAGTATGATGCAGCTGAGTTATCCCTTGGTTTGGAAGTCTCGATTTTTTTTACCACTTTTCTTAAATCTGATATTTTAATTCTGTTTCAACTTTTACTCATTTTAATAAATAATTCGTACTTTTAGATTAGAATAAGATCAAAATAGAAAACTGCATTTATCTAAATGAGTATTTATGTTTCCATATATATATTATAAGGCACAAAAAATTTTCAATTTTTTGTGAAAGTGTAAGAAAAAGGAGTTGGTGGAGGAAATACAATATCAGGCCCTTAGATCTCTCTTAGGCTTAATCAGCCTGTTAAAATCGAATTACTAGAAACACTGCTCTATTTTATCTGTTTATAAATCTAATATTTTTATCATGTGACATTTTATAATAACTCGAGTTATATGTAATTAATATTTTTGGTAACAATGTTATAAATATCTTGTGTAAACTCTTCTAACCCGTGAACTCTACACTAATGGGAATTCGTACCGATCAAAATTTAAAATGTCGGCGTTATTTAAAACATGCTTTAATTAATTTGTATTTTTTATTAACAAAATAAGATTTTTGATAAAAATCGATTTCCCATTTCGATTTCGTATTAAATTTCGTATCGGAATCAAGTGTTATATTTCATTATCTCTATATTGCCAACCAAACTATACGCAGTTGGAGTTACGGAATCCCAAAATGCACTATTGTGGAGTTGATGGGTTAATAATTCACTCGCGAATTCCACGAATTTTAAAAGATGTTTTCTTCGACAAGTGTTTAACCCGTAACTGCTGTTAGCGGTCTCGCAGACCACTTCCTTTTAAAATTGTCAGGGATTAACTTGAAAATTTCAGTTTAACTATAAATATTTGGGAAATTTTGTTTCGTTTGGCTCGCTAGTACTAATGCTATAGATTTCTGAATAAGCGATTTTAAATTTTAATAGTCCTGTACGTAAAGTTTAGTACAGAAATAATATCCATTGAGTTAATGAAGCTTTTTATTTATCTTTCATCAAGCGGCCTCGGACACCGTTCGCAGTAGCTATGTGACAAATTCTGTCACAGCAGTTAAGGTAAAATTATTATTTTCAGATAAATCAGCATGTATAAAACGCATTATCGCATTTAGGGCTTTGTACATCTCATTTATGTTTTAACTGCCGTAAATGCGACAATCGTATATTTTTACTTTTACTGCCCGAGAGAGACTGCTCAGACTAGGAAGTGAGTCTGTCGAGCATAGATTGTCCCTCCCGGTCCCCTTTATTGGGGTCTTAAAAAAAAATACAAATTTCAGCCGAGGTTGAGACCGCCAATACGCGCGGTGGGATTATACTGCAGATATTGAATTACATTTCTACAAAAAAAGTTAGTTTTGAACTAAAAGCACAGTATTCAATAATTTTCGGCGTAAATGAAATATATATTTATTTAATAAAATGCCAAATATATCCTAAATGCGACAAAACTGTGGGGAATAGCATCTCTTTTATAAGCACAATGACCTTATATGAGTTATCATAATTTAAATGCTTTCTAGATTGCGTGAAAAATAAAACGAAAAAAAAATATGTAGGCCATATATCAGATCTGGTTGTTTAAGAAATATCACTCAAAGTAAAATTAGCCAAAAAGAGATTTAAATTACTGTTTTTTTTGTTTTTTCTATTACAGAATTTGTCAAAAAGTTGCAAGTTTGAATTTAAGATAAAACATAAAAGATGATAACCTTCTCTTTCAAAGAATCATATAGGAATTTTCATTTTCCTGCAAATGGTATGCAACTAAATTTATAATAGCTTGTTTCCTTATGACAATCTTTACCACTCTGTCACTCCTGCACCCCTGAAATCGACTTAAAACGTCATCATTGGCAATAATTTTTATTTTGTATTTTGAATTTATAGGGAAATGAAAAAAAAAACTTTTGGATTCATTGGTATCTGAATAAAAATACCTACGAATTCCAGCAAATTGCATGAATATACGAATGCATATGTGTTTATGAATGTATGAGAAAGTATCAAGTTTGGATTTTAGTACTTAATATGTTCAGAAACGATTTTTTATGGTGAAAGAAAAGACTTATTTATTTATTTATTTATTTATTTATTTATTTTACGATCTATTCATTTTAAATTAATAGGAATTCATAAAGAAAAAAAAGTGAAAAACAATAAAAATTCACAAAAAATAGGGTCCACATTTGTGGCCGCTCATCATTATTGGTAATTTATGAGTGAAATGTTTTCTTATAAAATAAAAAGTAAAACTAAATTTCCTTCTTACATAATTATAAAAACTAAACGTCCACATATGTGGCCAAGGGTGTGAAGAGAAGCTATCTGGTCCTTTCCTCATGTTTAGAATTTATGTGACCCCCTTCTAAGTCGAAGGTCAGATCTTCCTGTTTCATTATTATATTTGAAAATTTCAGTAAATATTTGTAAAATTAGTTTAAAATATTCAAATGTTTATAGTGTTATATCATCATTTTAAAATTTTTAACTTTTTTTTTTTTTCAAAAATTTTCAAGCTTATGTTTCATTAAAATGTTTAATTGAAAACCCTACTTTCTTGTAAATGCCCATGTGCATGCCCATAACACACGTTTAAAATTTATCCGATATGATAAATTTGTGGTCCTATAATAATTTATACATATATTTATGCCTCAAAGCGAGAAGAATTCTCGTTATTTGAAATTTTACTCTTGAAAAGGTATTGAAATTTTTGGGAAGTCCTGCATTATATAGCATTAAAAAAAATCAAGACCTCTGTTTTGTATATATTTTTTTAATTGTAGCTGATTTCTCGAGTTTTATAGTTTAAATAATGGGTAGTTTTGACCCCCCCCCCCCTTAAGTGTCACTGGTCACGTGAAGAAACTCGCCTGGTAGTGGTTAAAGCTATAGGAGCAATCTTTTCAAATTTCTCTCTTGTAATATTTTAATATATTTAAATGAGTTTGTTTCGCATGGAATACTTAAGTTCTATTTTGATTATCGTTTTTTTATAAAGTTACTTTCACTTTCGGAATCGATTCCGAAACTGAGATCCGCCTCATTAGAAAAAATCGCAACCAAAATAAAAAATGTATAGACTAACAACGTTAGAGATCGACCTCGGCAATCCTATGCAAAAAAAAAAAACTTTCAAAATATTAAAATGCAAAGATCTTGCACTAGTCACGTGAAGACATTCGCAAACTAAAGATATACCTATAGGAGTGTTCTTTTCAAATTTCCCGCTTTCATTTCAATGTTTTTAAACTATTTTTTTTTTCATAAGATATTTGACTAAACGAGAAACATTAGAGAGCGAATGTCTTCACGTGATTAGTGAACGATATTAACCCATTTATGCCTAGCATCCCATTTTTGGGACGTTTCGAATTTTAATATTTTTTTATAATTCTCTTCTTTTTTACAACATGAAAATTGTATGAAATAATTGCCTATAAATGTCTTTATCTATTACCAAGAGATGACAGCATAAGATTGATATTTATTTGCTTAAATGAAGTCCTTTTTTCGGTGTTTATAGATTTTTCATTTTTTAAGATAGCGAAATGTAAAAAAATAAGTTTATTTGTATTTTTTGTATCAAGGATCCAAATAAATAAGTCATAATCTTAACTCGTTGACTTCTTTGAAATACGTATTTTTTAAAATTGCGAAATTATATGTTCGAGCCTATTTTTTATGCATGTTTGTAACGTACAAAATATAGGGCGCTAGGCGCAAATGGGTACACATTTCTATTAGCCATTTAGGGGACAGTTATTTATGTAAAGTCCTTTTCAAGCTGATTTTGAAGTACATTGTTTTTTAGCTTCAAATACGATTATTCTTAATTTATTATACTTATAATGTTATTAGCCTCTGTAAAGAAATATACATATTTTTTGAATAGTTCATAAAAATACTAATTATAGTATATAATATGCAATTTAAAAGCTTAATTTATCTAAATTTAGACAAAACATATAATTATGCATTTTCCGCATATGGATATTCCAATATTTAGTACGTTTACATTTTATCAAATAAATACAAATATATTTTATCATAACTTTTTAGTATTTTTCCAGTTCATTTTGCAACATTTTAAAGTGATTTTACCAACGAATTTGAGAAAACAAAAATTCAGGCATAAATGGGTTTAAAGCGTATGTGCGAATTGCAGATCAAATGACCATACGGAATTTGTATGTACTATTTCATTAAGACATTATTTTTATTACAAGATTTTTACAGCGGGATGGCCAGGTTTCGTTTTCGCGACATTTTGTACGTACGAGATTTTGGTCACGAGATTTCATCCCCAATTCATTATTTCCTATCTATAAGAATTACATATATGTAAATATATCTTATATTGTCATATATACATACGTTTTCTCCAGGTTTAATTTATACTGAGATTTCGTAAAACATTCATCGCGAAATACCTTCGCCTCGCTGGTACCACTGTCCAATTTTTATTGAATTTCAGCGAAAGCTGATAGGGGAGACCGGGGGAATGGCGCCACTCGGGGTTATGCCGTCAACCTGCCTAGTTTAAAAACTAATGGTAGTTTGAGATAGTGAATGCGCCTGCACTATAGCGGACAACAATAGAAACAGTGCCTAGAGTGAGAGTGGTTTTGTTGTGCGTGTTCGTTTATTCTAGTGAAAAATGTAGTTTTCATCTAGTTGCTTCTTATTTTGGAGCTTCAAATGAGTAGAGGTAAGTATCTTTTATTCTAACATTAGGTACTTAAGATAATTTTACGCGCAATCTACATGTATTCGCCGATATTTTGATGCAATTTGTTGAAAAAGTTCGGTTCTTCTTTTAGCTTTGCTGGGGGATTTCCGCTATATTGTCCTCTCGGGGTAATGCCGCCACCATGGCAAAGAGCGACTTTTCCAATTTGAGTTAAATTGCAAGCTTAGCATATTAATACATCTAGTTTAAGGAACATTGTAATTATTCATTATTTTGCTAAATTATTGCATTCTCAATATTTTCAGTAGGTTATGTGTCTCCTAGTATCCATTTTATGTATTTACTAGGTCATTAAAGAGTGGCATCATTACCCCGATACAGTGGCGGAATTACCCCAGTATCTTGGGTAATCCCGCCACTGTACAGAGAGTGAAAGAAATTTTTTTTTATGTGTGCTTACTTTACAGTTATGATTACGGTTAAATTTATACAGATACTAAAGATAATGATTCAGCGTTGGAATTTTTACTATTAAAAAATAAACATTTTTTTGAGGTGAAAAAATTTAAATTCCCTTAAGGTGTCGCCATTCCCCCGGTCTACCCTAATATACAGATTCATGAATTATTTAAAACTAAAAAAAAAAAAGTGTTTTTTTCTCTCGAACTCAAAAAGCTTGCACAGCTATAATTTATCATATTTTTTAACATATCAATATCTGCTAGCACAAGCATCAGTATCTTCTGGTAAGTCTTTTAATATTTTAATTAAAAAACAGTGCATAAAAAAACTAACATATTAAATTTTTCTTTCATTATTTCATTCTAAATATTTATAAAATTTACTTCATTAAAACACGTACAAGTATTTCCATCAAAAAATGCGTCAACAATTTCCAATAACACATTATCTCCTGCATTGCAGAGGAAAATAATTATATATGAAATAACATTTATTTAATCTAAATGCGTCAGTGGATTGTACCCTGATGTAATCTAAATACTCTCAAAATGTGTAATAAAGATAAGATTTAAGATAATATACAGAAAATTTTATCTATTGTGACAGGCTTATATTTTGTAAGTGCTAAGAGCTTCAATTTAAAACCACAATTACATATGATTAGTACATTAGTTTTAGATAAGTGATAAACAGTACTTACATCTTAATAGCGTACAACTTGATCTTGCATATGTGAATACACATTTATTGTTTTTGAAATTAATTAAGGAGTTCAACGTCACATACAATATTTATCTATATATACTTTAAAACAGGTGTAAAACGAATTTTGCAAAAACTTCAGACTTTTTTTAAATATTTGTATTAATTTTAGATTTGTTAAATCAAAATTTTAACTACCATTTAAGAAGTATATTATTTTAATAAGGTAGTATGTACTGACAGTGAACCGATTACAAAATCTTTCAGTTTGAGATATTAGACCTGAAAACAAATTACAGAAAAAATGTTTTCTATTGAATTTTTAAGAGAATTCAATATCTTTCATCCTGTCTTGTGTCTTTTCTTAGGTATCAGATACTTTTCAAGTTAGATATCCAGAATACCGTCATTTTATTGAAAAGCAATATTTTCTTTAAAATTCTCAGTTGATTTGTGTATGCTTTTATGATCCTGTAATTTGACATATTTCATTTTTTTTTTTTTGGGGGGGGGGAGGGGATGCCACATTCGCAAACAGACATAAGAGTTTTTATTTCTATATGGAAATAATTCTGGCTTTGTAAATACCCTATTTTTTAACTAACAAAAATTTACACTAAAAGTATGGTGTGTAATTTTCATCCGATTATAAGATACTAGATAAAAAATTAAAAAATAACTTCGCCCGCTCTGGAAAATTATTTGATCACCCCCAGGAAGGATGGTCTAACTACGGCCCCGCACAAAATTTTCCGAATGATATGGTTTTCATTGATAAAATTGATAGAAAGGCATATGAATGTATAAATCATGCGTTCTACCAAAGGTTTAGATACAGTTGAACGCTAGAAGACCTTGATTTTCCATTGTAAGACTATTTAAGATTTTTTTTAAAGATACAAATTATACTCTATAACAGGGCTGTCCAACGCGGCGCCCGCGGGTGCAATGGCTCAATTTGAAGGTGTTTTGGCGTCCTTTTGCATGTTTTCTTCTACTGACATTTTTTAAAATACAAATTCTATTTAAAAGGATGCTTTATATAACATCCTTGACATTTGCTCTAGAGATATTTATAAAACCTTTGTAAGTGTATTTCAGGCATAAAAATGAAAACGTATTTTTAAAATTTAATCATGTTTTATTGCATTTCTTCACTAAATCATAGTTATTCTTTATGAAAAATGTTATGGAAATTATGCCGATGGAAACTGGTAAAAGTTGGCAATAACTTTTTAATATGTTAAGATGTGAAATGTAGAAAAATAAACGCGTCCCTTCCTCCCCCCTTCGTGCATGAAAGTTCAGCTTTGTTGTTGTTATTACACTGGTCCATTTATAATACAGGTAAAGGGGTGTCCTTTTCTCACTTAGACCTTTAAAAATTTAGGTATTTTTCTCATTTTGTTAAAAAAAAAAACCTATAAAATCGCGCGAGATGATTTTTATCAATGAAAGCTCTTCCGGACTATCTCTTCGGAACCACCCATGAATTGGTCACTAAAATGCGTCTTTGTTTTTGAACTTTTTATAACGGCATATTTGCACCTCCAAAATAAATCATCAAGGCGTGTTTATTCATCCTAAAAAACTAACTATATCTCTCATTACCATTTTATTTCAAGTAAAAACCAGATTAAAGTTTCTGGCTCCTTCCACTACAAACATTTTTGAGATCACAGAAAAATGTATAATTCGAAATTTATTACGATTTATAGTTATTTTGATTTTTTTCTTTTGTACACGGAGATCCAGATCCACAAAGGGGCCTTATGTCTTCTATTGGGTCATTCCATGAAAAGTGAAACCAAAAGTACTAATTTTTTAAAATTTATAAAACAAGTCATGTAATACATTTTTTTAAAGCTTAGAGTGTGAATTTTCTGAAAGCATACAGTTTAAGTATAAAAAGTAAATTAAATAAAAGTATTAGCACTAAAAAGGTGAGAGTGATGAGATTGAGAACATTTCACTTACACTATGGTAAAGTTTAACAAGTTATTGTCATTTCAAAAAATATTTGTAGAAGTTGTAATTAAGCTAGTTTTTATATTTGAATATTCTGTTTCTTAAATTTATAAAAGAAATTAGGGAATATATTATAAATTATTTAGAATTCATAAATATATTGTGATGCATTGAATTGTTACTTCCGCAACGGGAAAACATCCCAAAGTTGTTCTTACAAATTTACTGGTTACTTTATTAAGTTTTAAATCATATTTTCTCTGTATAAATTATATGAGTATACTTTTAAATCCGTGACATTAGTTTTAACTGCGCATTAGAGTATTTTATGATTGTTACAGATGTAACATTTTGAATATCTTATTTTTGAATTACGATAATATTTACAGATATAAAAAGTAATAAGAGATGAATATGATAAAAATGTGTACTACAAGTATATTTCACATCATAATTTACATATATTTTCTTTTTTCAACATGCTATTCATACATTTAATTTTTTCATGAATGACAGCAGGCTATTTTCATGATAGTTTACAGTTGCATGGATGGCAATAGGCTATTTTCGTGATACTTTATTTTTTCATGAATGGCAACAGGCTATATTTGTGACATTTTATATTTTCATTATCCAAATTTTTGGAGGAACCACAGATGGACAACAGATGCAAATTAGCATTTAAATTGTAAAAAAAATTGAAATAAATGTTTCTAATGTTACGATATTACTATCTTTATCTTTTATTCTGCAATGCTCTATGTTTAAACGTTAAAATTCCGGTGAATGTAAATTTCAAATCGGACTGTTACGTAATAGTACGTAACAGGCAAAGTTACGTCTGTAACAATTTAACTATCCCATGTATTAATTAATAATTATTTTAATGTTTTCACAATTGCAGTTTCCAAGAGCTAATACCCTATTAATGAATTATTGAAGAAAAAGTTAAATGTTCTTTCTTAAAATTCACAGGATTATGACAAAAACTGCAACTATATGCAATTTTGACTGTTTTGTGAATTACGTCCGTAACACCTAGATTTTATTTTTTCAACAATTATGGGAACATTTTTCAGTTTTCAAAATTTAATATTTTATTTACAATCCTTGGACCGTCCTTAAATATAAAATAATCCAAGTAATAAGTATTTTTTTTACATTATTTATGAAGCTTTAAAGTTTCTGTCTGTTACGTCTGTAACCATGGAATACCCTACTGCGATATGCATTTACACGTGTATATCGCTACTAATACTATGAGGAATTTTGTCGCATGATTTGAACACTGTTAATGATGGCACCCTTGATTGTTTGCCAAGAGCTGAAATGCGTCTCTGCTTTAATGAAAGGTTGGACAGGCCTGCTCAATAACATAGCTAAACTTAAAAAATAATTACAATAAAACTTGTTCTGCCCACTGAGCATGTGGTTCTGCCACGTATTTGGCCACGGTTGCAGACCTGGGGCAGCAGACCTGGGTAAAATTATAATATTAGATGAAGACCACATTTTAAAATTTGTTTTTATTGTATGACACAACATATAAACGTCTAAAAGTACATCGGAAATTTTTTTCTTATCCTTTAACTGATGTAACAGAAATTGTCACATAACTACTGTGAAGCGGTCTGTTGGAGGCGCTCCATCTAAAGATGAATAAAAAGCGAGATTAAATCATGGGATAGTGGTTTTGTACTTAACCTTTTGTACAAGACTCTCATAATTAAAATTCACCTGTTCAAAAGTCTCTGGTGATAGTATTAAAGTTCCAAACAGAACAAAATTTTGGTAGTGTTTGTAGTTGAACTAAAAGTTGCAAGTTAAACGATTAAAAAAAAAAAAAAAAAAAAAAAAAAAAAAAAAAAAAAAAAAACAGCGGTCTGTGAGACCGGTAACATTAGTTAAAGGTCAAGCCACACTTCACCTTCGGCAGACCTGAAATCCCAGATTCCCTTATTTCTACTGTCTTCATGCGGTCGCCTCCACACACCTAAGTAACAAATCTCCTTCATATGAATTTTCATAAAAAAAATTTTTAAAAAGAGTTTCAAAAATAGCTGCCGTGTCTTATATATTTAATATAGAATAACCTGCAGTTCGTACATTGGTGATATTATATTAACAGTATTGACATTTTTTTAACAATTTTTCCTGTGAGGGAAAAAAGCCCATAACAGAAAACTTTATTTTATGGTATTTTAAACACGAAGCATAACATACGTGATTAAATACTGCAATTTAGAGAAATTTTTTTGGAGAGGTGGGGAGTCAAGATTTCTACAGAATTTTTATTTTTTAATTCTTTGGATTCTCTGCAGTAAATTTACTATTCTGCGTCTCCCATGCGAGATGCACTTTATTTTTGTTTTCCTGTGGGAAATACATTATAACATACGCGCATAATACACGCGAAAATACTGTACGTTTATTTTTATTCAGTTTATCTCAACTAGTTTTTTAATTATACGCGTTCGTTTCCATATGTTTAGAACTTATACGTTAGCTAACATGAGTGTGCACAAATTCCTCATGACGGACACTTACGGGCAGCACCTAAGTATTCATGAGTTTATTCGCAGATGTGTTTCCGCAAGTATTTAAACGTACTGTTCTTAATGTATACTCACGTATGTTTAAAAGTGTGTTCTTGTGTTTTTAGGTAGATAGAAAAACTCTTAGCTGATCATTTATAAATTTGAGGCAATCCTTTTATGTGTTTAGTTGAATAATTCAAGAATTGAATATAATAATTGTAACCAATGGATATGTTGTCGATAGTCTTAACAAAATATTTAACCTTTACCTGATGTCTCAGAAATTGTCACATAACAAGTGTGAAGCGGTCTGTGAGACCGCTCCATCGATAGATGAATAATAGCCGCGATTAACTCATAGGATGTTGTTTTTGTACTAAACTTTTTGTACAGGAGTGTTATAATTAAAATTCACCTATTCAAAAGTCCCTGGTGTTAATACTAAAGTTCCAAACGAAACAAAATTTCAGTAGTGTTTGTAGATAAACTGAAATTTGCAAGTTAAACCATGAAAATTAAAAAAAGCACCGGTCTGTGAGACCGGTAACATCAGTTAAAGGTTAAATTGACAATCGAAAATAAATGATTAAAAATCAAACTTTCATAATATACCATTTATAATAAAAATAGTAAAACGAACGTTTTTATCTCTCTCTTTGAATGCCTTTTTCAAGCCCCCTGTCTCATTATTAAACACAAACAAAGAAATAAAAATATTTACTTATGCAATTACGCATACAAATATTTGATCGTGTTTATCTATTTTATTAAACTAAGACGGTGTGTTTGTATTTCACAACTTCTCCTCCTACTATATGGAACTTTACGAAAAAAAAAAAAAAAAAAAGTCATTTACTCACATGCAACCGAGAATACCATAAAAACCCTTAAAATTTCGAATTTTAAATTTCATTTAGTATATATTATTTTTTTCTATTTTTAATGGCATTTCTGTAATGACGGGAACAAAATTATTCTATTTTATGAAAAAGAGAAAAGGAAACAAGTGGGTAAGTGTGATCACAGATCGCACAGAGGGTTTCGTTTGATATTCATTTCAAAACACTTAATCCTTTTAAAAATTCTGTTAGTTCCACATTTCGCAACCAGGGGCGCACTCTATTCTAAACAAATCTCTATCCGAACTAAACTCCGTTTTACATACTATCCGTATATATATTAGTCGAAGGGATTGGGTCCATAGCACCCGAGATAATTAGGCGCCCCTGGCGTTAAAAAGTGGAACTCAAATATGTAAGGCTATGGTGCATAATATGAAAGAATGGTCAAAGGGGTGTCGGCAAAAGTTGGAAAAGTGCTCCCCGGGTGAAAAGGGCGGAGGTTAGAAAAATTGCTTAAAATATACGTTAGAGCACGGAGGAGTAAATCATATAAGACTTTTTGAAAATTTTATGATTTGTCGTGTGGTCTGAGGTATTCAGCTATACGTATGCAAAAATTCATGTCTCCAACTTAATTAGGGGCTCTCTTAGAAAGAATTGCTTAAAATACATATGTGGTAGCTCAAAGGGTTAAACGTAAGACTTTTTCAAGATTTTATAATTTGTCGCCTGGCCTCAGGTGTACTGCTATAATAAGCATGCAAAATTTCAAATCTCCAATTTAGTAAGGGGCTCAGTTAGGAAGAATTGCTTAAAACACGCATGTGGGAGCCCAAAGGGTTAAATGTACGACTTTTTCAAATTTTTATGATTTGTCGCATGATGGTGTTCAGCTAGTATGCAAAATTTCACGCCTCCAACCAAAATAGAGTGTCACTTAGAAAGAATTGTTTAAAATACACATGTAGGAACCCAAAAGCTTAAATGTACGACTTTTTCAAAATTTTATGTTTTGCCGTTTATGTGTGAGGCTCAGCTATAAGTATGCAGAATTTCACGTCTCCAACCTAATTAGGGGCTCACTTAGAAAGAATTGTTTAAAATACACATGTTGGAGATCAAAGGGTTAAATGTACGACTTTTTGAAAATTTTATGATTTGTCGTTTGATGCGAGGTGCTCAGCTATAAGTATGCAAAATTTCACGCCTCCAACCTAATTAGGAGCTCACTTAGAAAGAATTCTTTAAAATACACATGTGGGAGCCCAAGGGGTTAAATGTACGACTTTTCAAAATTTTATGGTTTGTCATTTGATGTGAGGTGTTCAGCTATAAGTATGCCAAATTTCACACCTCCAACGTAAATAGGGCGTCACTTAGAAAGAATTGTTTAAAGTACACATGTGGGAGCCCAAAGGGTTAAATGTACGACTTTTTAAAATTTTATAGTTTGATGTGAGGTGTTCAGCTATAAGTTTGTAAAATTTCACGCCTCCAACCTAATTAGAGGCTCACATAGAAAGAATTGTTTGAAATACACATGAGGGAGCCCAAAGGGTTAAATGTACAACTTTTTCAAAATTTTATGATTTGTCGTTTGATGTGAGGTATTCAGCTATAAGTATGTAAAATTTCACTCCTCCAATGTAATTAGAGGTTCACATAGAAAGAATTGTTTAAAATACACTTGTGGGAGCCCAAAGGGTTAAATGTATGACTTTTTCAAAATTTTATGATTTGTCGTTTGATCTAAGGTGTCCATCTATAAGTACGCGAAATTTCATGCCTGCAACCTAATTAGGGGCTCACTTAAAAAGAATTGTTTAGAATACACGTGTGGGAGCCCAAAGGGCTAAATATACAACTTTTTGAAAATTTTATGATTTGTCGTTTGATGTGAAGTATTCAGCTATAAGTATGCAATATTTCACTCCTCCAACCTAATTAGGGTTCACTTAGAAAGAATTGTTTAAAATACACATGTGGGAGCCCAAAGGGTTAAACGTACGACTTTTTCAAAATTTTATAGTTTGTCGTTTGATGTGATGTGTTCAGCTATAAGTTTGAAAAATTTCACGCCTCCAATCTAATTAGAGGTTCACATAGAAAGAATTGTTTAAAATACACATGTGGGAGCCCAAAGGGTTAAATGTACGACTTTTTCAAAATTTTATGATTTGTCGTTTGATGTGAGGTATTCATCTATAAGTATGCAAAATTTCACACCTCCAATCTAATTAGAGGTTCACATAGGAAGAATTGTTTAAAATACACATGTGGGAGCCCAAAGGTTTAAATGTATGACTTTTTCAAAATTTTATGATTTGTTGTTTGATCTCAGGTATCCATCTATAAGTACGCAAAATTTCATGCCTGCAACCTAATTAGGGACTCACTTAGAAAGAATTGTTTAAAATACACATGTGGGAGCCCAAAGGGTTAAATGTAGGACTTTTTCAAAATTTTATGATTTGTCGTATGATGTGTGGTGGTCATCTATAAGAATGCAAAATTTCAAATCTCCAACATGTGTAGTTTCTGAGAACGAGCTCTGTGACGGGCAGACAGACGGACGGACAGACAGACAGAGGAGCGAGACGAATAGGGTTTCGTCAGATGAACGAAACCCTAAAAATGGGATATCGTCTGCTATCGGAATGGTGTGAAAAATCTTTGTTTTTCTTTCGTATCTATAAATTTGTCTAATGATTTTTAATTTTATCCTTTAAAAAAATTAATGTAAAATATATTCACGTGACTTACTCCCACATTTACTGTATGATTATTACATAAGAGCTGTAGGATTTCAATATTATTAATTAGTATGGAACGCCATTTTCCGAACTTATTTAAAATGTAGATGACTGGACTCTGACAAAACGTAGTCTGGGCATAAGCACAAAGCTTATGCCCAAATTGCATGTTTTAGTCCAAAACCATAGCAACCAACGCTATACAAAACTTGATGATATTTGTCCGTTCCAGTTTGCTTCGACGAATTAGAAAAGCATACAAACATTAGTTTGGTTGTAGTGTGAATCTTGTAATGTTTTTGTCCAAAATCTTGTCAACCAATCAAATGTCATTGTCATTTTCTTAAAGACATTCGACTATGATTGCATCAAAATCATGCGAGTAACAAAATGTTATTTTTCGTTAATTTACATTGTAAATAAGATTTCTTGCTTATAATATTAAAATTTATACAAATCTTGTCTAAATGTAGAAAAAAAAATTCTTTTTTCTCTTGAAAACTTTATAATCTCATACAATGCAAATGCAACATATCGGGTTGCTACGTCAACTAGTAGTTATTATAATATACTACATATTTTTAAACGGTTTGAATATGTATCCAACAAAATCTTTCCAAAAATTATAGTAACTTATTAACTAAAATATTAAATTAACTTAAGTAGATATCAAAACAACTTTATCATGAAGACATTTATTTAAAAAATGTATTTTATTGAATTGTAGCAAAATTTGGAGAAATCCTTTATTATGTTGCGCCCTTCGGTTTTCTTTGTTACATAATATTTACAGAATTTCATTTAATATCAAGTCCATTTATGATATATGTTTTATTACAATGATACTTTTTTAATGCATCCTATAAAAAGTATAAATTGAGCTAATTTTCTTAGAGTAATTTTTTCTCAAATTATCATTTTATATTCAAGAAAGAGTTTTTAGTTACTACATAAAAAGAAAAAAATATTTTACTAGCTATTGCTAATTTTAATTTAAACAAAATTATCTTAGATTAAATATAGAGTAAAGAACGATACGTACCAAGCCCTCCTCGTAAAGTCAGAGGAGAAATCTCGGATAAATACATTGGCACTAGCGCGGTATTGACACCTAAAAGTGAAATAATTTTCTTTACTCATATAGTAAATACTAGATAAATTAATGTTTTATACAATAAAAAGTCAAATGGTCATTTAAAAATCATGAATTACAAAGGAAACATATGATAAAGTATTTATTTCCTAATGAATGGATATTTTTTCATGAATAAAAGAGATTATTAAACATTTATGAACTTTCTAGCATTTCTAAAGAAGACATATCAATTACATGTGCATATTTATACACTCTCAGAAATACTTTCTTCAATTCCTGGAAATATTCCTGGCAGCACTGCTGCTGGTATATATCCGAGATTTGAAGAAATTTCCGTTTTTTTTTTCTGTTCTAGGACAGAAATTTTCCGTAATCTGGAAAAAGGAGTTTTCTTTTAATACATCTCTCATTCTTCCGTGGATCTCCCTGGGCTTGAACCCGGGGCCGCACGTCTTGAATCGAGCATCTTAATCACATGGCCAGCGAGCACTTAGCAGACGGCGAGTTTAAAATGAAGATATGAGGTTTGTTTTTTTTCAATTTGGAGATCGGTAAGGCTTGTTCCTTGTTCAGAAAGCTCGGAAATTTAAACTTAATTGCAGGAACATTTCGTCGTTATGAAATAATAGTTGTTGTTTTAACACATATAAAATAATAGAGGATAAAATTATTACATACCAGACATATTTTTAGCAAGACATAATTTGATTGTTAGATGTAAAATATGAATATCAATACAAAAATCCGTAACGGGCTAAAAGTTTGTGACGCAGCAGTTTATCTTAAAGCTCAAAGAATTTTAAAAATTGATTTTAAAAATATTCATATCAAATTTCGGCGACGCTATGCTATTAACTAAAAATATATATTTGTATTATTTCTTTCATCATTTTATTTTTGTTCTATTTATAATCGCATTTTGTTCTATTTATAAAAGTTATGTTCAAAATGAAGAGATGTATAAAACTTTATTCACTTATTTTTAAACTACACATGAGCTATATTTTCCTTATATACACACATATATATGTGTGTATAAATTTAAATTTAAAAAAAAAAAACTTTTTTCACTATATTCTGAAAGTACACATTGATATTGATACTGAAAGTAAAATTCGTAGTTTCTGATTTATAACTATGCAGCAGGAGGCCAGAGGCTTAGGACGGGATGCTACCCCCCCCCCCCCCCCCCGCGTTTCCACAATAAAATAGGCTATGCTAATTCTAAGTATTTTACTTATGTATGTGTACTGTATTTATTCAAAGCAATAGCAGACTCAAGCATCCCTCTTCCCTTTCTTGATTGCTATTTTTTTTAAATAATTATATATAAAAATAAAAATATTCATCGAAATTGAATGCAAAGATTTTTGTATCTGTGACAATGTCTATATAAATGTAATTCATTTTTTAAATGTCAGGCAGTAGTTAAATAGCCAAACTAATACCCAGATATTCAAAATTGACAGGGGCGGGGATTTAAACTATCTAAATTCTCTCCCACTACCTATAATAATTTTTTATATTAATATTTATTTATTATTACTACAAAATAACAAATAAGGCAGAAAAACTTCGAAAAATAAAGCATTTCAAAGATTTAAAATCTTGACACCAGGTTTGAATTTTGTAATAGTTTTATTATTTAACCCTCTACTGCCCACTACAAGAAATTGCTATGATAAAAAATATTTATTTGCCCTATTTATGCTATTGTGAGTTAAATAAAGTAAAAATATGAACAAATTGAGATTTCGTTATATTTTAAAGGATTTCTGTGTGGTATCATGTATGCTACCATGGGCAGATTAGTATAAAATATGAAGGATTTTACCGCATTTCAAAATTATGTTATTTTTTGAAAATAATTATATTTTTACATGTAGTATGACCTAAAACAATTTCTTTGTTTATATATATATATATATGCATTTTTTCATACTATAATCATTTCTATTAAAAAAAAATATTTTAATTTTTTATTTTGAATATTTATACAATTATTGCTTTTATACAATTATTGATGTAATAACTTAAAATGTACATTATTTATGGAATTTCGTGCTAAAAATTGAAATTGAACATATGGTTGTAGATATGGTTCCATGTGCATTAGGGTCGACGGAATATCGGATGGAGCAAAGCATATATGGCTTCAGAAACCAGAAATACTCCCGTTTTCAACCTCAAAAACTCCAATATAAGTTTAATGCTGTCGCCCTCTATGGTCAGGATTACAAAATACAATTATGCTACATTATTCTGTTTTGAATGTAAAATACATGTAACAAAGTTGTGTTCAATAATAATATAATTTTCGGCTTTGTATTCATAAAACCTGCCCTAACTTTGTAATTAATGATAATATCAACTTACGGATGGTATCAGTCGATTAAAAATTTAAAAATACAAAAGAAACGATGCTTCACTTGACCTATTTAAAAAAAGTTGATTCACCCCCTCGATTTAAAATGCCCCTCCCCCCGCCCCCCAAAGCACGGTTAAGGAACTTTATTTTTGGTTGACTAGTCGATTTTGGGGACTATTTATTTCTAGTTAACTTTGTAAATAATGATAATATCAACTTGCGGATGGTATCAGTCGATTCAAAGTTAAAAATACAAAAGAAACGATTCTTCACTTGACCCATTTAAAAAAGAGTTGAGTTTCCCCCCCCACCCCCCGAGTTAAAATGCCCCCCATCGCCCCAAAGCACGGTTAAAGAACTTTATTTTTTAGCGACTCGTCGATTTTGGGGACTATTTATTTCTAGTGTCAAAACGAAGTTCATAAATTTTCGTGAATGGCCATCACTTATTGCTGTAAAAACCTATTTTACCTGCACTAAAATTATAATTTTCGACTTTGTATTCATAAAGCCTGCCGTAACTTTGTAACAAATGATCGTATCGATTTGCGGATGGTGTCATTCTGTCATTCGATTCAGAATTAAAAAATACATAATAAATGATACCCTTCCTGACCCATTTTTGAATACCCCCCCCCCCTCTTTCTCCCCAAAACATGATTTTTTTTTTTTTGGGGGGGGGGGGACTCATCGAATCTTCTAGGGCCAAAACGAAGTTTTTTCCAATTTTTGGTGAATGACCATCAGTTGTCTCTGAAAAACCCTATTTTACTTGTACTAAAAGGTCATCACAGATCGATCAGAATAATTATGGTGGTAGTGCAGCTGCTTTATTCATAATTTGGGGCATAAAGGGTAAACGAAGTATATGTGAAGTCGGCTAAGTCACTACCGGGAATAGTATTTATGCGAGTCGAAACCCGTTGGATTCGACTAATGAAAATGTCTAACAGAACTAACTGATTTATTGAATTTATTAACAAAATTTACAATTAATAATCAGTCTTATATTGACTCGCATAACTCTTAAAACAAATATTATTTTAAACTAAAGTTTAATTTCAACTTTTAAAATTATTGAAAAATTACATTTTATTAATATATGTAATCAGTTACATGCAATTCAGATAAGAAAGTATGAAGTTATTAATTGACGCTTTGATTTTTGGTATTACGTAATGAAGAATCAACGAAAATTGCGCTACTATGGCACAATCATAATTTTTTTTCCAGCCAAAATCTAAAAATAGTGTCGTTTTAACTGTCGCAAAATTTACATGCATATTTTTCGCATTCATATTCTCTATTTTAAAATTATTTTAACGTACCATAGATTATTAATATATATAGTCCCAAAATTGATGTTTGTCAGTGACTGTTTTGTAACTGAACATTGGCACTCTTGCTTTGAGGTCCTAATCTGAGTGCTGGTGAAATCTAGAATTTTATGTCTCTTTAGACGCATTCGTAATAAAACGTTTAGTTTTATCAAAGTAAACATTCATTTCATTTTTACTATGACGCCATTTTCACCCACTGAAGCCCTCTGAGATCAGCGCTCAATCTCAGTATCATCGGAATGAAAAAATATTGAAATCTATCAGCTTTATGAGTAAAAATGAGTTTTTTCTTTCGTTACGTCATTTCCCGTTCAATATTTAAAAGAAAGTTATTTTATAATTGCAATGCAAAATTGGCATCCGGAAGGATATGGTAATTCCCATTGTTTCCCTTCTCTCTTCAACAATGAAAGTAAACCGATTGCCACGGATGCGAAGAAATTTCATAAAGGACTTTTTAATTTAAAATTAAAATATAAAAATGGGATTATTTTAAAAGAAATAGCGGGCAAATCTACAAATAAAGTGCTTATTCATTTAAAAAAATTAATTATCAAAATCGGTTCAGTATAAAGCTCAGGCCAGATGACTAAAAAAACAGCCTTATCTTTTAAATAAATAATGATAAATTTTGGAGTAAAATAAATCTATTATACAAATAAATTATTTTAAAAACCAAAATGTATTTAATATAATTATTTTTTATGTAACTTACCATAAGAATCAAATAATTATATAGGATAATTTGTTTTAACCTGTTGTATAAAATTTATTTATAATATTTAATTTAGGTTTCTTTAAGTTTCTTATATTGCAATTTATAATGAATAATAATTATTAATTTATAATTTTTGTAATATGATTAATAATTACATATTTAAATAACAATAATAACATTTTTTAAAATTAAAATTTTTAAATATCTTGCATGAACTACTTTATAACTATGAACCAGTTAATGTTGAACCAGTATGATTAATTGATGTATTAATTGATGAACCAGTAATTGGTACACAAGAATACTAGTAAATTAATAGATATTTTCATATATGAAGTAATATATATGGTTAATTTAAAAAAAATGAAAACTTTAATAATTACGCTAATTTGATAGTTATCTGTTACTAAAATTCTAACATAAAAATATATTTAATGTAAGTTTTAGAGCTATCATTATAGAATTATAATAAATGTTCATTTTAATAACAAAAATAGCTTATATAAATTTTAAAATTTAATTATTGAAATTTAATTAAAATTAACTTTTATTTCATTTAACTTGGTTATAATTGTAATTTGATTCTGTTTAACTTAATTACAATTAAAAAATATTAAAATTTTATTTAATGATCTGACTGACAATAAAAAATTACAAAGGAACTGATAATAAAAGTAAACTATTCTTTATTAACTGACTTAAAAAAGATTAAAACAAGCATCTGAAAATAAACGTAAAAACATCAGTGAGGACACAACCTGCGTACTTATGTTCACAAGCTCAGCGTATTTAACCACTGAGGAAGTTCTTTCGCAGATATTTTCCACCAAAAGTTGAATAAAGGGTGGAATACGAACGAATACAGTAATGTGAATTTCATCGCAAATGCCTGATAAGTCATTGGCGAAAAAATATAGTCCAATTTTTGAGCCGGATCAAATAAAAAAAAAAAAACAGAGTTTTCCTAAAAACAGAGAAGGCTTTATTCGCTTCATCTAAAACCCATTCATATTATATATTAATTAAAAAAAATCGCCCCGGCCATTTGGAGAAAAAAAAAAGGACAAACTTGCACGGCCATAATTACTTAAAAAATGGGTTTACAGATCTGAAAATATACTGCACGTAGAAATATAAAAATTTAGGAATAGGATTAGACTGCACATATAAGACTGTTTTTAAAAAAAATCAGAACAATATGAGCTATATTTGCTGAGTTATTATATGGCGGCTTTTCGTGTTTCTCTTGATCTCGAGTGAGCTATATATATGAGTTCTGCCATTCCACGATTTTGGGCTTAAAGCTGCGTCACTCGGGAATACTTTCGTCTCCGATGTTATATTTTTAATTAAATTCGAGAAGAAATATTTTCTTTTTGAATAAAATCGATTTTTAGGGTTCCGTACTTAAAAAATAAAAACAAAACCATTATAAGATGACTCCTCTGTCTGTCTGTCACAACCATTTTACTCGTAAACTATGGAACGTGGAAAGTTCAAGTTGGGGGAAGTAATAAAGACTATTGACCCACATATTTACAGATTATTAAACATTTACAAATATTTTAAAGAAAAATGTAGAGGGACTAATAAGTTACTTGAAAAAAATATTTATTTGTATATCGTGTGAAAGCTTTCGTAACGCTGAGATCAAACATACATTTTATTTAATTTTAAGTATTATATTTTCAAAGATATCGTCTAAAATGTAGTGCAAAAATATGTCCCTCCCCCCCCACCTGTTTCCGAATCTACTGAAATCAAAATCATAAAAAAAAATTAGAGGTAGTAGACGTTCATTTAAACCTTGCAGGAAAATGATACCGATTACCCTAGGTCACATAGTTTTTGAGAAAAGCCCATTTTCCTGTTACACACAAATTTCGATTTACGGACATTCAGAAAAGGCGTTGAGGAGCGCGGGAGGTACCTATCGTAGCAGAAGTATAAAAGCATTGTTGATAATGATTTTAAAAAATCGTAGGTAATTAATCGAGATTTGCCCTTAAAGGCGGACTTAACTCTGAAAGAGTGGCCGAAATCCCATCCTAGGAAGAGTATTACTATCTACAGCGACTGCCTCTCTGGCCTGCAGGCAATACAGGCACACAGGACAAAACATCCTCTAGTACTGCAAATCAAACTAAAACTAAAGAATCTCCTATATCGCATCTCGCTAGATCACGTCTCGGCTCACAAAGGTATCTTTGGTAATGAACTAGCAGACGACCTTGCGAAGAAGGCCACACAGAAAGAAACAATAGACACACACCTCCCAGTCAGTCATATGTCAAAAGGTTCCTTAGAGCAAGGATACCGACGCGATGGCAGGAGCACTGAGAAACCTCAGTCAAAGGCAGGCACATATATAAGCTAATTCGTAAAATTTTTCTCACACTATATATAACCTAACACCCTACACCACCAGCTTCTTAACAGGACACGGCCCTTTCATGGCATATTTGGAGCGCTTCAAGATAAGATCCACTGCCATTTGCGAATGTGGTGAACGTGGCACTGCAAGACACCCGTACTACAGTTGTAGTCTCACGCAACACTGACACTTGAGGCATCCAGGCATACTTCCAGTCAATTGGATTCAAAATTTCCTTTCACGTACCCTCCTACTCAACCAATTAAAACACTTTCACAATTTCCTTACTTACCTATCAAAATTAACGCAAGTCCTGGTTCTGCTTATCCAGTCTCACTGCCACCACATCAAGCTTCAAACAGCACCAGCATCTAGCGCTCTTTGGAGGCTCGAGTAAAATCTCGAGCATTCTCCTATGCATCAAGCGTGTAGTTTCCATCGGACGCAAGAGCTTCTGCTCGTGCTTCCCACTATTCCATCTTGTCTTACATTACCAATGGACGATTGAGTATTTGCTCGTGCCATTCTATCTACTTTATCCTGTTTCTACTTCCAAATGGATGCTTGACTATCTGCTTGTGCCATCTTACTTATCTAAACCTTACCTACTCTCTCATGGACGCTTGATTAATTGCTCGTGCCATGCAAAATCATTCTTTTCCCTTCCTGTTTCCCCTTGTCGCGAGAGGGGTTTGTTCTCTGTCGGCCAGGAGCAGTGATGTAAATTTTTAATCTTCAATGTTCTGATACTCCCGCCCTCTGTCGCGAGTTTTCTTGGCGTGGAGGCATTTGCCGTTTTTGCAAACTTCACTATGTAGCTTTTTCAAATAAATTCTGGGTTTTGTGGTCGGGGTTGCGTGGCTGCCCTTGGCGGGTGGACGTCCGTCGCCCCGTACGCTTCTTGTGTATGAACGTCTGCATTCGGCCGGACAGGGCTGGACTCCACCTAACAAGCCCCAACGTGTCGTGGAAAATACCGGCAGAGACGTTAATCTCTAAGGGGCAGGCCTAGCCGGCCCTGAGCAGTTTTTCTTAGGCTGCCTAACCCCAAAAGACACGGACGATTTGGACATACATAATGATAGGGGCGGCGTGCTGTATGTATCATCGGCTTTTAAAGCCTAGATAATAACTTTTAATGATGGCTTTGTGTAATACAATGTCCAATAGCAGTATAAAAGCAATAAACGCCAAATTGTTAAAAACAGACTATTTTAATTAGAATTAATCATATAAATACTATGGGATTCGCGATTAGTTTGCATTGAGTGGATCTCTCAATACGCCTCCCGTGTCTTAAAAAGTTAATTAAAAATCTAGCTGGAAAAACGCGGCGCGAGCAAGGTGGCGTTGCTACTTTGCGACCTCCTTTCGAATCGCGCTTAGCAAAATGCCAAGTTAAAACTTTGAACAAGGGTTTTGTTTTAGCTACACTGTAAAAAGAAAAGGTTATTACAACGATGAATTTAGTTTTATGAAATACCAAATGAAGTATAAATATGCACTACTTTTATTGTCAGTGCCGAATTAAGTTCATCATATACAGATTAGGATAAAATTTAAATAAGAGTTATAGAGAATAGCAATATTTGATATTATTTAGGCTTCGTATCTCATTGGACTTTTACGGTACATTCATTCATACTTTTTTATAGTATATATACAGCTATATCAAACCCTATGTTGTATAGTTTTTACAAAGTCTTATTTTTCTTTCAGTAACGATTTTTTTAATAATACAGTTAATAATTCATATATTTATTGTACGCAATTCTCTGAGCGCGAGTAATACTCGCACTTGATTGAACTACTGAATATGTTTTAAATGTGCTTGTTTAGAATATATTTTACACCCGAATATGTTTTTTAATACTCTAAAAAATAATTTGCGAATAAGTTTAAATGATTGAGAAAATTTCTACTTTATTGAATTCGGAAGCATTATCTTTGTTTGTTTGCTTTTAAATAAATCAGAAATTTTAATTTATTGAATTTTCGGTTTTTCATTTTAAAAATAAATTTGAACTTTGGTACTAATACAGCCAATACGCATGCGTGCAGGGAATACACGGAAGTTTTCCCTCTTTTTCAGACTTCCGGGAAGAATTAACGGAAAAAGCATGTTTTCTAGGAGTACGGAAATTATTTGTTTAAAAATTATGAATAATTTTGTGTGTAGAGAAGAATTTTTCTGACAGTGTATTGTTTGTTATTATTTCTAATCTTTCTGCGGTCACGCTATAATTTTTTTCCTGAGTGGTCTCATGTCGTACTTTTACGACACAAGTGTTTCTTTTAGTTACTCTGTTATAAATTTAAGACATTTTACATTAATAAAAGAGGTAAGTCCGAAAAGTTCACATATCAATAGAGAAATTTAAATTTTAATATAATTTGCAAACAGGAAATATATTCAGAAATATAGGTACGTTTAAAAAAGGTAAATACCAATTATTAATGATGAAACAATAAGGATATTTCGCAAAAATAAACATCAAGCATGAATTAATGCAAGAAGGCAAAACTAAGAAAATCTATATTTAAAAAAAAATCTAATATTAATATATATATATCCAATTTCCTCTTCTGTATTTTTCAAAAAATTTTTATTCAGTAAAAGCATTCACGATGTACACATCTTTTCGTTTTTGAGTCTTGGCATATTCTATTTGACGTCATTTTATGCTTTTATTTTTACAAATACTAGGGGATAAAGCCGGGCTTCCCGGGCAACAGAATATAGGTGAGAATCATCATATATATTATTTCTGATATTAATATCCTTTTTTCCTCTGCACATATTAAAAAGAAAGCGATGAATGAAGTATTTTTCGAAAGGTTCTGCGAGAGACTTTTGGTGTAGTATGTTTACAAATCGTTAAAACTCGCTGTTTGATTTTTTTTTTTAAATGCACTTAATGAAAAAAAGTATCAACAAATAATGAGAAAGCCTTCCACAGATCTAATGCTTTCTTTTCCTTTTTTTATTGATAACTCTAATAGATTTTTTACATTTAATATATTTTTTAGGATGCCCATTAACAAGACTAAAAGAAGAAACTAAAAGACTAAAACTTACATGAAAAACAGCAATAATGCGTTCAAATAAATTTTTAAAATGTACTAAAAGCTATACTTTCCTATTGGTCTCGCGTCAGAATTTAACAACCGAAGAAATCGTCAAAGATCGCTATATACAGTCCGCCTTTTTTATTAGATTAATTTAAGTGGTTTAAGCGCGAAATTCGATTACATGTCTTAAATTTGTGTTTTATTTATATTTTATTGTTTTACTTAGTGATTAATGGATGTTTTAATTTCGGTATAGAGAATAAGCTGGAAACAAATTATGAGCTATTTATATTAACTTAAGTGCAAACCGATTTATATTTCACAACCGTCTGCTCATTATAGAGATAAATTTGAAAAAAAAAAGAAAAAAACATGCTTGAAAATTATTTTTAAAATAATAAAAATTGAGTAATTGACGATACAGTTTTCAAACAAATTACGATATAGTTTTCAAACAAATTGAATTTGAAAGTACATTTTTTCCCGTACTCAACGGTGTAAAAACTGAAAATGTGTAATGCTTATAAGTTTAATAAATTAAAAAAATTGCAGTAAAAACGAAATTTGATTGTCTGCAGTTGCCATTCGCAAAATGACGTCAGCGTTACGCACAGACACGTTTGTCCTTTATAATATTGATATATTTTTTAATCTTTTGCTGATTCCTTCAGATAGTGTTTTGAGTGTCAAGAATAGGCTTATTCTACTAAATATTTATCATTTCACTGATTAAAATAAAACAATAACTCAGCGCAACACATATCAATTACATTACTGCAGAAATTAATCAAATGTGAAATAATTAATTAATATATTTACTTGCATTAGTGAGCACGCTTCTTGAATTAAAAAAAAGTAGCTTAAAACAACATTCAACACACGCAGGAACTGAAATTTGACCTTGGAAATCGCTTGGTAGGAACGGATAAACGAATATGAATGACTTTTATGACACAGTTTCAACGTTGTATGCGAGAAAAACGAGTATTAACCCTTTCTGGCATAGAGCAATTCTGTTCGTAAAACGATGAAATGATTGACTGACACCAGAATTTACATACGAACTTCTTAGAAATTAAAAATTTGTTGTTTTAAACTTTCATTACAAAAACAAAATTTTATTAAAATATTCCTGGAGCCATTTGTAAATTTGGAATCAAAATTAGGTAGTCCCGCAGTAGGATCACTGTGTCGGAAAGGGTTAAAAGAATAGCGGATTTGTCACAAAACTTGCGTCCACTGGACGTTTGAAAAGTCTGAGTACAATGATACATTATAAAAACAGACATCCAGGAATGTTCTTGGAAAATTATGGTTGCCGCAAAACAATTTCTTGACACTTCCGGTTTTCTATTCTGAAACATTTCTGATCGAAGTTTACAATAACTGTATGTGAATGGAACTTTCTAGAAATTTCTGCTATTTTCAATAGACGTCCCTTGAAACTACAGTCGAACCCCGTTAATACGCTAATCAAGGGACCGATCAAAATTCGCTTATTAAACGGGCTCGCGTATTAACCGAAGTTCGTGAATTTTCGTCCAGTGGTCCATATTATAACGACCTATACGGATAAAACATATCTTTATGACAATTGTTAGCGGTTTTAAAACACAAAATTATATTTTATTTGTTTTTAGGATTATGTGTTTACTGAGCAGGAACTTTCGAAATCGGGAAATTAAAAAAAAGTCATTCTCTTAAGTAAAAATCCTATGTCTTTTCAAAATTAGATTTATTATGTACGGCATATAAAATTGAACAAAACGAACACAAAAATTTGTGCTACCCATGTAAACTAAAACTAATATTAACAAAATTAAAATCCTTATTAGCTGTACAGAACAAATAGAGTACAGTGTCGATAATACTGAAAAGACGATATAAAAAAAGTTTAAAGTTAATAAAGTCAATAATTACAGATAAATTACTTTTTGGCAGCAAAATAGCTATCAATTTTGTTCTGTTTGACAGGCGGCCGTTAGCATGATATTTTCAGCCCTACACTGCAAATAGAAGCGTCTTAAATTTAGACACATATGTGACTGAAAAAGAATTTTAGACACTTAAGTGTCTTAATCTGAAAATTAAGACACTATAGATGTCTTAATTTAAGATACATAAGCGTCTTACTATGACCATGGTGTAAACGAACTGAGAATAATGTCTAAAATATCCGCAAACGTCTTATTTTAAGACACTTCATTGCTTTAAACGTGTCTTAATTTAAGACGTTTTGATTCTTCCGACGCAATAACCACCAGGGGGCACTAGCACTCCCAGTTGCGCATGCGTTTTAGATGTCTTCGTTCGAAGTGGTATACGTTGTAATTCAAACAAAGTTTGTTTTTATGTACGCGTGTATTTTAATTCGTTTTTTGCGAAATGTGAAGTACTGTGATTTTAATTCGTATTAACTTGGAGTATTTATTTATTGAATACATACATCTGACGTGTGTGCTCGACATCAAATGTCTCTTAGAAGCTGTCGTCGATACAAGGGCGGGATAGACACAGAACAGAAGGAGACGACGGTTGAAGATTACACCCGGAAATTCTACAAAGCGTGTGCAATGGGCTTAGTGTTAACTCGTATCAATTTATATCAATAATATTGTGTTATTCATCTTCGTCCTGTCGAAGCTGGCAAAAAAAAAGAAACTTTTGTCTGGCGGGTCCTATTTTTAGGATGAAACATCTCATTCTTTAAATATGGCTAGTCGGATGTATTATGGGATTACCTTTTAAACTGATGAAAGTCTTTCTCCCTCACTGTGGTTGTGGTAGTTTTTAAAATTTCAAATCGAGGAATATTTCTTACCTCTTGCAGCAACTCAAGTAAGTTTCTTTATAGTAGTAAAATTAGTGTATTTTATGATTTTATTTATTGTACTAAACAAAATCCTGCATGAAATTTAATTAGTTTTGAATCTGTTCGCAAAAAACCCCACTAATTCTAGAAGTATATATTTTTAAACTTATGACCTTCTTTTTTATTACGAATTATACTATATTCAATGTCAGTTCTTACTTTCAATGGATAATTTTTATCTCGCAGTAAATGACGGCCACAAGGAAATAAAGAAAAAAAAACTTTGAAAGATGACCTAATGCTTTCTTACTTCCTGGCATAAAACCGCAGATTAAAAAAAGATAAATAAAGTAAATGAGACTGGTCTATTATATGAAGCTGCCTGTAAAAATATACATATGTATTTCATTTGCAATCAACTCTAATACTGATTTTTTTATTATTTTTAATAAAAAAGTAATTTGAAATTTATAATGGGAAAAAGTAAAAACCTCTAACTAGATTTCGTATTTAAAATTGTGGTAACTTTATTTATATGCACTTATACGAAAAATACAAAAATGACAGATGTTACTGTATATATTTAAGACGAAAGAAGTTTGGAAATCATAAGTTATTTTTTCCTCATGTTTTTAATATAGAATATGTACTTATTTGTTTTTATTGATAGTTGAATAGCTTTTGTGAGTACCCTCTGATCTACATAAAAACTTGCCCATGTGGAAATATAAATTTTTTAAAAACATAATTTTTAAATAAGTATTTTCATTTTTTTTGGGGGGGGGGGGGGGGATTTTGCATGAATTTTTGTAAAGCTGATATCTTAAATCTTGCACTGATTATAATGAAAGTTTTGAACTTTTAGAGTAGGACAAGTTTAAAAACGCAAATATATTTAACAAAATACCAAAGTCATTTTTTCCCCAATGTTATTCAAGTAGAATATTTATTTATATATTTTCATTATTCATAGTTAAATGGCTGTTGTGATTATCAAGTGATGTATATGTAAAATTGCCTATGTGGCAATATATTTTTTTATATTTTCATTTTTTTTTTTTGGGGGGGTGGGGGGTGGGATTTTTGCAATTTTCGTACATCTGATATTTTAAATCTTTTTCCACATTCAACCGAGTATAATAAATATTTTGAACTTTTAGAGTAGGACAAGATTATAAAATATATATATATATTTATCTATGTACCTTAAAAGCCCTTAATAGCGAACACTTCGGGACCGCGGAATTTGTCCGATAATTGGAGATGTCTACATTTTTGAGGTAAAAATATACAAATATGTATGTCTGCTGATTAAAAAAGTATTCGTTAAATAGAGGTGTTCGCTATTCGAGAATGTCCATTAACCTCCACAACGGATACTCCCGAATACCGGACATCTCAATTTAGACAACTATAATGCAGGGTTGCGTTTTTGCAAAAGTACTTCTTGATTAAAGGAAGGGCAAACTGGGAAGTGCCCCGTCCCCCTACGACTGTAGTGCCCCCAAATTTGATGTGCAATATTTGTAAAGCTTATATTTTAAATCTGTTTCGAAATTGTACTGATTATAATCAATATTTTGAACTTTTAAAGTAAAATAAGGTTAAAAACAAAATAAATTTAAAAAAATCTAATATTTAGATAAATATTTTTTGTTTTTTAATCTTGTTCTATTCCTGAAGTTCAAGATATTGATTATAATCAGTACAATGTCGTAAAAGACTTAAATTATCAACGTAACGAAAATTGTATACCAAAACTGAGAGCACCAAAAAAATCAGGCTGTATTGGGGGGTGGGGGGGGGGCAGGACCACAGCCAAATATTTTTCCAGGATTCAACGTGGTCAAACATGGCTACGTATGATGCTTACAAAAAAATGGATGCGATTCAGACGTTTGAAGTGTCTGAAATTCAGACGCAAAAAGTGTCTGAAAAAATTCAGACATTTTAAAATGTCTGAAAATTGAACACTCCATTTCAGACACTTAAGTGTCTGAATTTCAGACATTTTAATTTAGAGTGTATTCAGGTGATGGTAAGGCTCGTTTGCAGAAGGTCCTTCGTCCAGTGATGATGAATACTGTCTAAGAAAACTGAACGCCTCCGTAACTTTGGAGAATGGAGATGGGGCCGGAGGAACAGATTCATTCTCTTCTTCCTCCCCATCCGGTTTATCAGGCGCTGTTGATGTCATCCAGGATTCTGACCTAGGAGACTACTAGATTTTTGTCGGTATTAATGAACGTGTCTAAATACACAAAATCTTCCCCTACAGTTTCTTGTTTGCCAATCCAGTTCTTCAACATCAGTTTATGCGAGGTGGGCTCTTTAGAAATGATATCCTGGCTAATTCCAAAATCCCCCTTTCTAAAACAATTTGCAATCATCATTGGTGTGGAAGTCTCAGACGCTACGGTAAGCATGTGCATAACGTCAAGGGCTATAATAGGATGACCTTAGCAATAATAGTTGGTGTTATGTTCCATTTGGTGAAGGTATTGTCGTACTACGTGAGTCTTGTAATTTAGCTTGGCGCTGTTAATGATTCATCAGTCTATTGTCTGAGTGACTGTGGTCGAATTTGAAGGTAAAAATTTTATTTGGACTTACCCAGCCCTTCGTTGTTTTCCGGATGCGCAGGGCAGTTGTCCACAATCAATAACACATGGCGTGATACTTTTCCCATACGCCGGTTAATACTACGAACCCATGTTGAAACTAGTTGGATGAGCCAATCCCACAACTTTCTTCTATCTCCTACATCTGACTATTTCAAAAAGTAGTTACAAATATTTAATACTTCAATATTATTACCAATATCATTACTATGCCAACATTGATTTTTCACCTTAAATTTCTGCTGATGTCAATTAATCGGAGTGATAAAGAGTTAATCTCAATCATGATATTTGTTAAAATCAATAGTTTTTAGTTATTTTATCGTACATCAGCTATTTGCGAATAGCCGGCTTAGTAGGACGCCTGTTCCCGTCGCTGCACGAGCCGACGATGGACAATAGAATTAAGAAAAATCAAGAAAATTATACAAAAGTCGCTATCACTGCGCCCCTTTCCGGGGCAGTATTTCCAAATTCAAGAAAGACTTGCTGGGCATAGCCAAAAAAAAAAAAAAAAAAAAAAAAAGTTTCAATTCTATGCACAACTTCATACACTTTTCGATGATACAATAATGAAAATGGCACAGTCATCTCTATTACAGCGCCCACTTCCGGCGGAATATTTCCAAATTAAAGGAGAAAATGCCACAAGAATCGCTATTACAGCCCCCCCCCCCTTTCGGCGGAATATTTCTAAATTACAGGAGGACCTGCTTTCCACAGCCAAAAACATACACAAAAAAATTGGTTCACTTCTTTGTATAACTTCATACACTTTTTGATGGTACAATGGCGACACACGCACACGCGGACAGGCAGACATTTTCTATAAACATGTTTTTTGGAACCTTTGACCCCTAAAACATGTAAATGCGTCGAAAACCAGAAATGGAATTTTTTTTCGATTGCAATACTTTCTTCTATTGAAAATAAAAGAAAGTAAAAAGGTTGCCCGTCATTCGCGTTCTGCGCTGACTTTCACACAGCAAGGGAATATTTTTGACGTTTTTAAAGCATCGCAGGTTGCATGATTTCCCTATGACAAGTAGCTTTAACTTTTCTGATTCCTCATATTTAGCTTCGAATAGAAGAATAAGATGGTCTTTCCTTAGTTTACCCCCATGATATGCTTCTCGTTTTATAGCCATTGTTTTGTTGGATGTCATTTTGTAAAAAAAGCCAAAATTCGTCCACGTTGCAAATATCACGATCACGACTTAAGCAGTTTTTTACAAGCTGCGGAACCGGATTTGTTTTCCAACAAGCGACGTCTTCATTGTTGACAGCAGCTGATTCACCTCGCACTTTCTGGAATTTTATTCCGGGGCGAGCTTTAAATCGATCCATCCATTCATTTGAGGTATTGAAATCTAACAATACCATTTTTATTGCGACTTCAGAAGACTTTTGTTGGACGTATTGGGATATTCGTAGAGCGTTCCTGAACAAACCACTCGTGCAGGACCCTCTCTATGTCCTTAAACTTGGCGGTTTTTATTTTCTTGTTCCCTGTTATGCCAATAACAGTTTGGTTTACGATTACATCCCTAATCTTCAACAATATCCTTAAAGTTGATTCTGTATGTCTTTTCCTTTGGAGAAAGCCGACTTATTCGGAATGGGTATCGTACTGATTTATAATCTGTAACTTCTCAGTGATAAAGAGAGCATTTCTTTTAATACGTAATATAGGAAATGTCCCCATTTTCATTCCTTTTATACAAGCACTGATCTGAATCACACTCTCTAAAATTTAAATTTCTTAACGACTTATTGATTTTTATGTACCAAGCCCTTGCGGCTCGTTTGAGGCCATATATTGCTTTTCTCAGTTTGCATACTTTCTCTTCCTCCCCCTTGACTACATATCCCTCGGGTTGCGTCATTAGGACTTCCTCGTCTAAATCTCCGTGTAAGAACGCTGTCTTTACATCCAGGTGAGTAACTTTTAAATTTTTATACACGGCGGCATTTAGGAAGCTTCTGATTGTGGTGTGCGCTACCACTGGTGCGTATGTTTCATCGTAGTCGCTTCCGTACTTTTGAGAGTAACCCTTCGCGACGAGTCGCGCCTTGTACCTCTCTACTTCTCCGCGTGCATTATATTTTGTCTTAAATGTCCATTTGCACCCTATGGTGCGTTTTCCTGGTGTGGGGTTCACCAGTTCCCAAGTATTATTTTTCTTTAATGACTTTATTTCCTCATTCGCGGCCTCAATCCATTTGTTTTTAATTTTAGCGTCTCTGATGTTGTTTACGTCTTCCCAGTTTTTCGGATCTTGTACTTTACAGACATTCGCACTTATCCCGTAGCGGTTAGGGGGGACACCTCTGTTATTTCTCAGTGATGTCCGCGGTTCAGCGGTGCTTTGCTGCGGAGTATTGTTTTGATTTTGTTCGTCATTATCTAGCTCAATCTCTACTATTTCAGTAGGTGTCTTCGCGTCATTTTCGTTTTCGTCATCTTCATTTACTCCGTTCTCAAAGAATTTTACCGTTCGCGATATTATTACGTTGTTTCCCCCTGTGTGTATTCTGTACCCTTTGCTTCGGTTATCGTATCCTAATAGAATACCTTGAACGGCCTTTTTGTCAAATTTGGATCTCTTCGATTCCTCGACATAGGCATATGCCTTACATCCGAAGGTCCGTATATTCGATAAATTAGGTTTTCTGTTATTCCACAGCTCGTAAGGCGTTCTATTGTTTTCGTTTGCCTTGGTGGGCAACCGATTTATGAGGTATGTCGCTGTAAGTACGGCTTCGCCCCAAAAGTGGTTTTGTAAATTCGCGTCAGATAACATGGTGCGCGCCATTTCGACTATAGTTCTGTTTTTACGTTCGGCAACGCCGTTCTGCTGGCTACAATATGGTACGCTTAACTGATGTTCTATGCCGTTTTCTGTCAGGTAACTTTCAAAACTATCTCCCAGATACTCCTTCGCGTTATCGGATCTGATCGCTTTTATAGTTTTTCCGAATTTGTTCTTCGTCAGGGCTACAAATTCTTTAAGCTTTGTTATGGCTTCTGACTTATGCGAAATTAAATATATCATTGTAAATCGGCTATAGTCATCGGTAAAGGTTATGAAATATCTTTTCCCACTGAATGTTGGCGATCGCATCGGCCCGCATAAATCTGAATGAATTAAATTTAATGTTTCCTTTGATCTGTTAGTGGCGGATTTGGGGTAGGGTGCGATTGATAGTTTGCCCTCAATACATTCTTTACAAACAGTTTCATGTTTACAATTGTGTATTTCTATACCCTCGGCTAGTTTGTGTTTTGTGAGATATTTTATCGCTTCGAAATTTTTATGTCCTAGCCTTTTGTGCCAAATGGATATGCAATTTTTATTGTCACAAGATGTTTGTGTCTGCGCATTATATCCGTAGTCATTTTTGGGTTCTAACTCATATAAATTATTATTTAATTTTGCCGTTAAAATTGTTTGGCTATCCTTTACAAATGAGCATTTCTGTTTTTCAAATATTACCTTAATATCATTCTCTGTGGCTCTTTTGACAGATAAAAGGTTACTTTGCAATTCGGGACAATATAGTACATTTTTAAGAGTTATGGAATTTTGTGAGTCTGTATTTATATTCACGTCTCCCAGACCCTGTGAACATAGCCGCTTTCCGTTCGCTATGGTTATTTCGCCAAAGTTTCCTGGCATAAAGTTTTGTAAGTTGTGTTTCGTAGCTACAACATGCCTTGTGCATCCAGAGTCAATTATAAAAGTATCTTCCACCGAGGTTTGTGCTCTGTTCGCGGTCACTTGTTCGTTTTCAGGAATTTTTTCTTCTGAGGATTTGTTATCATTGGGGGGAATCAAATTTTTTTCATTATCACTATCTTCAGCCTTGCTTCCAAAGCAAAAATTCGAGGTTTCCTTGGGGTTATTTTGGGTATTTTTGTAACTGTTCGTGTTATTTCTATAGTTGTTCGGATTGTTGAATGCTTTGCTCCTGTTCCAGTCATTTCTTGCGTAATTATTATGCTGGTTTTTATTTTTCAGGTGATAACACTCATTTATTGTATGCCCCTGCTTTTTGCAGTAACCGTAGTATTTTTTAATTTTGTTTTTGTTTGTTACTTTATATGCAGTTTCGCGCGCGTGATAATTTGTTCCCTGATTCTCACTCCTGTGTCTGTATTCATCAGATAATTTATTCTTTACGAATTCTAAAGTTAAATCACTTTCGTTTCGAGCTTCAAGACCTATAATTAAGGGGTCATAGGATTTAGGTAGACTGCACAATAAAAGTGCAACAATGTGAGTCTCGGGTATTTCTTCCCCAATGGCGTATAATTTGTCGCGTAAAGTTAATATATCGTTGATATGTTGGTTCATATTTCCACCGTCGCATAACCTTTTTGAATAGAGTCTCCTCAACAGAAACAACTTAGAGGATAAGGTGGATCTTTGGTGGACTCGCTTAAGGGTATCCCAGATTTCCTTGGCAGTTTTTAAATGCCGAATGTGGACAATCTGAGAGTCATCTATGAATAAATTTATTGTGGCACGGGTTTTGGCGTCTTTTTTTCGCCAAGTATCGTCTGGAGTGAGTGGGGGCGTGTCGATGACGTAACTAAAGAGATCCTCTCTGGTTAGTAGCATTTCTAGGCGAAAAGCCCAAAGATCATAATTGCTATTAGAAAGTTTCTCTACCAGGGATATTTCCTTTGCTGCAGAAATTGCCATGGCTTATCGTTGGATTCTACCCTATTTTTTTTTTAATTATCTATATTTTTTGTGCGTATTGTTTATGTATATTTGTTCACCAATGTTACACTATCACACATAATATTAGTAAAATATCAATGTCTATATTTTATGCGTATTGTATATATATGTATTTTCTTATTAATGCCACACTATCATACACAATGTAATATTACTGTCTATATAATGGTTCTTTATATACTTGAAATATTTCTTATCAACAGGTCATTTATATTTATATAATATATTCAAGAAAAAAAAATTTTTCGTATATATATACTCAATATTGTATCACTTTATATATATATAATATATTCAAGAATTTTTTTTTTCGTTTTTATATATTTTCAAATTTTCAATATTGATCAATATTATTTATTATATTCAATATAATCAATATGCATTTCAGTAGTACTATTTTCAACAATAACAATCGATTACTTTACAGCCCTTTTTTTTTTCTCACTTTTTCAGTGTCATAATCTGTAAGTTTTCAAAGGCGTGAATTCACATTACAATAAAGGCTGTTCTTTCATTTAATATTTTTCTAAATTATTTTAATTGAAAGTTAATTTGAAATGCAGAATGTTTGTAAGAGAAAATAATTCTTCTTACCTGTATAGGTGAGAGCGCTGGATCTTCAGAGTATCACGGAAGTTTCTGTATCCACTTTATCCTATTTTAACTCTGAAAAAGGTATTTTATTGAAGCGTTAGTGAGTGTGTATACGTAGTCACAGTGATCCAGGCTTTTGACTTTAAACGAGATTATTATCTTTAATAAAATACAATTATTAATGCACTCTACATTTCTTGATTAATAGGTTAATATGTACTTGGTTAAGATATACAATTTTAGCTTATCTTGATTAAATATGTGTTGCATTCTTGAGAGCCAAAGTTAGCTTCCCGAAAAGCGAATGCATGAAGTGACAGACAGAAACATATGTCCTTGTCACTCAAGAGATACGCCCTAGACTAAGATGAAAGGGTTTCTTTAGTAGAAGCAAGGGCTCTTGATCGAACACTCATTTCACAATGGAAATCTGCTGATCACTGCTGAAATGGAGTCTATCAAAGTCCAGCAAAACAGTTCTGCTTTCATAGTCTTTCAAAGTTTATTTGTAGTGCTGCCATCTATAGGAATATTAAGTAGTTGCATTGTCACAGGCAGCTGACGCAAATGAAGACTGGATTATTATGCGTAATTGTCCGGTCTATAAGAATTGTTTGAAGTTTGTCCGTGAAGTGTCGCCACCTGCCGCATATTTCACAAAACGAAAAGTCGAAACACATTTTGAACTATTTCCGACAGATTGGTGTGCTATTTCGCAGTAAACATCAGACAAAATTTGCTTTGCAACTTCTTACTACACTCAATATTATACAAGAATTTTAAAAAACCTCCCACATGTGGAAGAAAGTGTGTAAATATTAAAGAAATTTATCTAAAAAATTGGAATAATTTTCGTAAATAATATTTCGAAATGTATCCCTACTATTAAAAGAAAGTTGTTTGTCTGTGTGTCAGTGTGTGCGTCTGCCTGTTGGCGCTGGCAAGCAAAATGTACCACGCACAGAGGTCTGAAAATTTGTTAGAGGATAATCCAAGGCAGGCCTTGATAAAACCGAGGCTCGGTTTTTTACTTTTTTTATTATAATTAGCCGATATCTATACTAATATAAGAAAGTTTCGCTCTATATGTCTGCGTGATGGCTAGCGAAATCTACGGCACGTACGAGGCTTAAAAGTTTTGTAAGGATAGTCGAAATTCTCTCCTGATGCACCTGAGAATCAGAATTTTAATATTTTGTTAATTAACCAAGATATTAATTAAAAACGACGAGAACTCTCATCAAAAATACACTTTTTTCATCACGATCTCAGGATTTCTCTCTCGCACATGCACACAAACCCATTTACGCATCGGTTGCAAAAAAAGAAACCAGTTTTTAATTTCATTTGTCTTTTTTAATACATTTGTTTTAATTGAAATCGACCAAACTGCTCGGTGCAGTTAAAATTGAAAGACGTATTCCGTTAGATCGTAATCGTACTCTTGTCTCTTACGTTTCAAATGACGCAATCAAATCTCAAAAATATTGCAGTTAACCCCTTGAAAATAATTCAAAAGGGTCGCTTTTCCGAAAAATGTTATTATTCTTTATGTCAACGCCCCTCCAGGGCGCAATTTGAGAAGTACTAACAACCCAAAAAATATGCTCTCAAATACGATACCCTCTTCTATTAATGATGGTGCAATTGCTTTTAAAAAATAGGAATTTTAACCCTTTCAAATGCACCGCTGAACGCAAGCCACTTCGCGCCTCACGGAGAGGATTTTTTTCTACGCTTAAAGTAACTAAACATCCGTATTTTAACGCAATCTTTTTAGAGCATCTCAATAGACCAGATTTACATCTGCTACAAAAATTTCGAAACGTTTGGATGGACAGAAATATCTTTTACAAAATAAAATGTGTGAAAACTTTGACAAAAACAATGAAAAACGAGGGATTTCGAGGCGATTTCTCTCGACCTCGGTAAAAGTTTCCACTATTAATATGCATATTTTTTTCATGAAATTAAAAAAAAGGCTCGCGTGTAGTTATATTTACAATCTATTAAAATCAGAGAATTCGGACAATAATAAATATTTATTTTGTTATGCTGATGAAACCGATGCGAGAAAAAAACATAATTTACGTATTGGTAAGAAACAGAACCTTAATTTTAATCATTTCTTTGCGATCGTGGTAGCTTAGTGGTAAAGCTCAGGTCTTCTACACGGAAGGTCTCCGGTTCGGAGCCCGATAGGATGCATAGTTGAAACTTTCTAAATTACCTTGTCTGATGGATTTAATTAAAAGAAATTTCGCATTTTTAAGTTTTTTTTTAGCTATACTAATAAAAGAAAGTTTCGCATTCAACATGTTTGTTAATGTATTAATAGAGCAATAAATAAATAGATAGATATAGTGGTTATTCTTTAAAACAATTGAATAATTAAAAAAAAAACTACTCATCAATAATAGAATTAAAAAAAGTATTACATTTTATAAATCTCATTGTCCAACGTATTTAATTAAAAGAAATTTCGCATTTTTTAGTCATTTTAAGTGTTTCTTTTAGTAATATTATAATATTTTAATATATTTCGTTTAATGATATTATTATCTTTTAATAATATTAAGTATGTATTATCAATATATATTTCAATATCATTTAAATTTACTAACAAAAGAAAATTTCGCATTTTATGTTTAACGATTTTATTGCAATAAATAAATATATATAGTAATTATTCTTAATTTTAAAACAATTGAATTATTAAAAAAATTACACATGAATGAGTAGAATTATAAAAAAAAAATTATTACATTTTATAAATTTTGCTGTCGAATCGATTTAATTAAGAGAAATTTCTATCATTTTTATCCATTCTAATAAAAGAATAAATAAATAAAAATAAATCTTTAATTACAATTCTTTCACTTATAAAAACCCTCGCTATATGGCGCCAAAAAACTATGCCGGACTACCAACATTTATTAGATATTTGGAATAGATACAAAATACCCTGCTTAGATGGAAACGCAAACGACCAGTGAAAGGTTCTGTTTTATACAGGTTATTTAAATTTTACAAAGCATAATTGCATTTTTGTGTGTGTGTGTGTGCGTTGGGGGGTGGGGGTGGACCATGATCTTTTTTTCAGGATTCGGTTATAAAAAAATTACTCCATTAGAAAATAAATTTGCTAGATAGTACCTTTTTAAAAAATCTATATAGTAGTATTTGCTTACAATTTTATTATATTTCTTTTACAGTATTAACCGCTAAATATCAGAATCAGTTTTTTTAACCGATTTTTCACAGTCAGCATTTCTTTTACAGTATTACAGTTTATGATGCATTTGTAACAGTTTCCATCTAAGGATTTTAAATAAAAATTAATATTGAAAACATAATTGAATTTTAATTGAATTCATCAATTAATTTTAAATAAAATTTTTTAAAGTATGAAGCAAATAAAATTCGAAACCTTAACCTGCGATTTTACGTATTTTCCCATTTGATTCCTGTTCGCGCGTCTGAAATTAGAAACAACATCATTAAATAAACGGTTAAGTGCGAGTATTACTCGCGCTCACAGGGTTTCGTACAATAAATATATGAATTATTAACTGTATTATTAAACTAAAATGGTTGGTAAAAGAATAATAAGATTTTTTTTTAAACTATACAACGTAGGGTTGGGTATAGCTGTATATACTAGAAAAGTAATGAATGGGTGTACCATAAAAGTTCAAAGAGATATGAAGCCTAAATAATATCAAATATTACTATTCTATATAACTCTTTGTTTAATCTTATCCTTATCTGTTTATGATGGATTTAATTCGCTATTTACAATAAAAGTAGTGCACATTTAAACTTTATTTGAGATTTCATAAAACTAAATTCAACGTAGTAATAATCATTTATTTTTACAGTGTAGCTAATACAAAACCCTTGTTCAAAGTTTAAACTTGGCATTGTGCTAAGCGCGATTTGGAAGGAGGTCACAAAGCTGCAACGCCGCTTTGGCTCTTGCCGCGTTTTTCCAGATAGGTTTTTAAATCACAAAATGTATATATGAAATAACATATACCGTTGGAATGTCATATTTCCCTTGAACTATATCAAAATAAAATTAAAGAAAATTTTGATTAAAAGGTGCATTTAATATGCACAAATATGAAAGATGTTCACAAACATACAAGATGCTATTAAATAATATCGTTATTTAAAACTTAAAAACTTTCACAAATTTCGCGCCGACGCTTTCGATCAAACCTTGATAGTCATCAGAGCAGCTTTGATTGCATACTCTGTACGCAAATATGTACGCAGCAGTGATGTACACAATCAAAGTTGCCCTGATGACAATCAAGGTGTGATCGAAAGTGCTCGACACGAAAATTGAGAAAGTTTTTAAGTTTTTAAAAACTATATTATGTAATAACATCTTGTATATTTGTGAACATCTTTTGTATTTGTGACATATTAAATGCACCATTTAAGCAAATTTCTCTTTAAGGTTTTTAATTAACTTTTAAAGACACGGGAGGCGTCTTGAGAGTCCACTCAACGCAAACTAGTTGCGAATCCCATAATATTTATGTGATTAATTCTAATTAAATTAGTCTGTTTTTAACAATTTGACGTTTACTGCTTTTATACTGCTACTTAAAAGTTGTTATCTAGGCTTTAAAAGCCGATGGTACGTAGAGTACACCGCCCCTGCCATTATGTACACTATATTGCCATTAATGACCGGCATTTTTCAATTTTAGACATTTTGTCGAATATTTAGAAATATACTTTTCAGATTCTTCTGGAATTTCAGGATTAAAAAGAACAAGTATGACTTCATATTTAGAAATGTCGATTTGATAAGGGGGACAATTACGGGGCCAACAAATAATCAAAGAAAAAAAATAATACTTGGGATCACCCTGTAAAAAAAAATGCACGAAATGATCTATCGCTACCGAATATAAATAAACAGACATTGTGCAATATGTGTATTCTTTTGTGTAAGAATAGCACGTATATTAATAGAGATATAGCGATTTATTTAAAAAAAATTAAAAAATTCTTGCATGTTTTTTGCTTATAACATACAGGGTTTTCAACCAAATTTAACGCCGATTTCAGAAAAATTGACAAAATATTGTAGAAACAATATAGTGCAATTGGAATATAAATATATTAAATATTTTAGGAAATATGAGCAGTTGTATGAAATAATTTTTATCTGCGCATGCGCGAAAGATAATAAGGATCATTTTACACAATTTAATAGTCAACTCTATGGAGCAACTTACTAAAAAAAAATCTAGTCAAATATCGTAAAAATTCAGAAAGATATCGGCATTAGAGTGAGCAAATTTTTAGTTGTTCTCTAAAAGCAGCTGAATTATAAGGGATTTTACACAAACTGTCGTTTTTTATTAACTGACTTTCAGAAAAAAGTTAGTATTTAGTGACTATCAACGAGTAGATTTGGAAAAAATGCTTCGACTTTGATACTTCTTTTGATCATGGTATAGGCTCGTTCTGGTGGTTATCAGAGAAGAACTAAAGCATCAATAAAAAATGAAAAAAAAAATTAAATTCAAAATGACAATTTGTGTAAAATCCCTTATCATTCAGCTGCTTTTAGAGAACAACTAAAAATTTGCTCACTCTAACGCCGATATCTTTCTGAATTTTTAGAATATTTGACTAGATTTTTTTTAATAAGTTGCTCCATAGAGTTTAATATTAAATTCTGTAAAATGATTCTTGTTATCGTTTGCGCATGTGCAGATAAAAATTATTTCATACAACTGCTCATATTTCCTAAAATATTTAATATATTTATATTCCAATTGCACTATATTTTTTCTACTATATTTTGTCAATTTTTCTGAAATCGGCGTCAAATTTGGTTGAAAACCCTGTATGTTATAAGCAAAAAACATGCAAGAATTTTTTAATTTTTTTAAATAAATCGCTATATCTCTATTAACATACGTGCTATTCTTACACAAAAGAATACACATATTGTACAATGTCTGTTTATTTATATTTGGTAGCGATAGATCATTTCGTGCGTTTTATTTTACAGGGTGATCCGAAGTATTATTTTTTTTCTTTGATTTTTTGTTGCCCCCTAATTCACCCCCTTATCAAATTGGTATTGCTAAATATGAGGTCATACCTGTTCTTTTTAATCCTGAAATTCCAGAAGAATCTGGCAAGTATATTTCTAAATATTCGAAAAAATGTCTAAAATTGAAAATTGCCGGTCATTAATGGCAATATAGTGTATGTTGAAACTGTCCGTGTCTTTAAGGGTTAATACCTCGGCTAATTACTGACGATTTTTTTCGAAAATCATTATCAATTATGCTTGTATACTTCTGCTATGATAGGTACCTCTAGCGCTCCTTAAGAGGCCACACTAGTCACGGCTTGAAGTTCGAACGCTAATGATAAGTCTATGGCAACAATGTTTTCAAATATCTTGCTTGATTTTTAATATTTTTAAATGATTTTTTTTGCACAGGATAGCTGAGGACTATCTGTTTACGGGCTATTTTCTACTTTTCCGATTTTCGTTGTAGTTTAATTCTCAGGATCCTGTCAATTTAGGATCCAGTGAAATTCGAGGTGTTGTGTCCTTTTTAGTTTTATAACATTCATATCAGCAAAATCCAGGAAAATTTTTTTAGTAACAACGAAAATATAGAGTTTAAGCTTTCCAATAATATGCCTTCAATAGTTCTACTACAATTAGGCTGAGCAAAATATGCAAAGATTTTGATGAAAAATGTGTCAAAAATGGCCTCGTAATGTTATGCTCTCCGCCTCTACCAAGACGATGAAAACCACGCCTATTAAAAATATGATTGGCTAGTATCCAAACATTTTGGCAAATGGAAACGATTTAATTGTGATTGGATTATTGTAACGTGTTAAAATAGATCACTCCTATTTCAAACCTTGGATTTATTTTTTTCTAAGATTATTGTTTAATTTCAACAAAAGACTCTTGAAAGAATGAAATATTTTAAATTCTATATTTCTATGAATAACGAAAGAAATTATACATTTCGTTTATATAAACAATTTCAGAACCACACAGAGGGAGTTACAACATATAGAAGTTATTAAGGAATCAAATTTCAGTCCTAGTTTATTAAGTAAAATGGTAAAAAAATAGACGAGTATATTTTAAATTATTTTTTAAGTTAAAATAGTTAACAAATAATTACGAAGTCATAATTTGTTAGAACATATTTGTGGCCTGGCCAGGAGACTGGTTTTCATGCTTGTATTGCCACCTCCTATTCTTGTATATGTATAAAATATTCGACAATTTAACATTTTACGTTCGAAAAAGTTTTTTTAATTAAAAATCAGCAGAATTTAAAGTTAATAAGTTTTAAAGATTGTTAACTTTAAAATTGTAAATCAACTTGTTCAAAATTTTAAAGAAATATTTTTATAGTTCATTACTTTAATATTTATTATTTTTAAGGGGACAGTACACCTTTAACAGTCGGAGAACGAAATTTGTCCTGTGTAACAGATATATTTTTTAAAGAGCCCACTTCAGACACGGAGAGAAAGTAAAACGAAGTCTATGGGGGCGTTAATTTAAAATTTCTCGCTTTGTTTTAATATGATGTTTTTTTACATAGGATAGCTGAGCACGATCTTCAACCAGGCTAGATTTTACTTTTTAGATTTTTATTTTATATATATATATATATATTATATATATATATATATATATATATATATATATATATATTGAATGTTTTCCATTGAATGTTTTCTTTTCGTTCATGGTTTTGTTAGTAAGTTTTTTCCATGGTTATTTTGTTAATTTTCTCTGTAGTTCAGTAGTTTTGGGATTGGATGAGTAGTGTGTGTTTTTTGGTATATATATATATATATATATATATATATAAAGCCCAGTGGTGTAGTAGTCAGGGCATCTGACTGCCGCACCGCAGGTCGAGAGTTCGACTCCCTACTGGGCAAGGTTCACTCAGCCTTTCATCCCTTTGGGGTCGATAAAATGAGTACCAAGCTTGCTTGGGAACTAAACACCGAGGGTCTCGCGTTAGGCTGACCACCTGGCCGGGACGCATGCTGTATAGCACCTCGGGCCTAGGGTCAAGAAAACAGAGATGGCCACTGTCGGCCCTGATCCTCATGGATTGTATAGCCGCAGAGTTTAGTTTAGTATATATATATATATTAGGAAAGTTTCAATTTCAGAAACGATTCACCCCTGTTCCGAAATTAAAAGTATTTTTTTTTTAAATATCTGAAACCAAAATCGAAAGAGTAAAAACTAGCCCGGTTGTAGATCGTCTTCAGCTATCCTATACAAAAAAAAAAAAAATCATTTTAAAATGTTAAAAAGGAAGTGAGATAAAAAGGAAGTGAGATTTGAAAATAACGCTCCCATATATTTAACATTAGCGTTTACATTTTTCCCCCGTAACCTGCGTGGGTTCTCAAATGTAACGCAAAGATATTTTTTTTGCAACGGTTAGGAAACGCGAAAATTTATCATTAACTTTAATAATGTAAAACTAAAAGTTATGAAACTGTAAGATAAAATATAGCATTTTATAAAAATATACTAGCTAGCAATTTTTTTTTTCTAATACGTATTACCTTTTAATATTTTATACTTCACTTACATGGACATTCAAAAGTATTTTATATTATGGTCTATGTGGGAAAATACATTTGCGTGTATTTTAATGACATAAAACAATTTTAAACATACAATTTATTCGCATTATTGAAGAGCATAGGTACTTGTACAGGGGAATTAAAAAGTATATTTCGTTACATTATGGACTACGAAGAAAAAACGTTTGCGGGGTATTTTAATAACGTTTTCTGTTACAACATAATGAAATTGATATGAATTTATGAGGCGCAGTAAAACATGCTTTCTGAAGGGATAGCAAAGCATTTATCATTCATTTACAGGGTCACAGAAAAGGGTTCAGTTTTATTACAGAAAAAACTGCTTGCAAAGTGTGTTTTAGTTATGTTTCACGATTTCAAACAAGATGGAATTCATATACGTTACTGAGGTTTACAATATGATGCTTACATTATAATATGATGTGCATCACATTTTATTTAATTTACAGGGGCACATAAAAGATATTGGATACAATATTGCATATGAAGTATTGTCTATTAGGGATGATTGCTGAAAGTGAGATTTCAGCTATGATATACGTTTTTAACTAAATTTCTGCATACTAGATTATATATATAAATTCGATAGACTACGTATAGGGCTACGCAAAAGAACTAGGAAGAATTGTTGAGAAATTGATTAATTTTATTTTCAAATTCAACTACATTTAGAAAGATATGTTTGGAAAATAAAAATATAATAATATACAAGGCTATTCAAAGAATTGGATGCATGCACGCCTATTTCAGACACGGGAAGGAATGAAAACGCTAATTTTAAGTCTATGGGGGGGGGGGGGGTCATTTTCATATTTCTCGCTTTGATTTTAATATTTTTGAATGATTTTTTCTTTTTCTTTTTTTTTCTTTTTTTTGCATAGGATATCTGGTGACTATCGACAGTGAGGCTAGCTTTTACTTTTCGATTTTGGCTATAGTTTTTTTTTATATATAATAGGATAGTTTAAATTTTAGAGCGGATATGAAAGTAAAAGTAATTTTAAAGAAAAATATCTGAAACAAAAATCGAAAAAGTAATAACTAGCCCGGTTATAGAGCGTCCTCAGCTATCCTAACAGTTTCTTAGCAACGACGAATGATAGCTTAACACTGTCATGATCGGTAAGGTCAAGTAAAGACTATAAACTAAAAGCACTGCTAATTTACCAAATTCCGATATAGGACACAGATTGGTAAAGGATATTACGGCAACTCCTCCTGATTATTAACTGGGAAGTAGAGGAAGAAGATGGAGAATCTCTGGAGATATTTGACTGTGAGCTTTCAACTGACAAGGTAAAAAAAAAATCTCTATCAGCAATGCGGGGAAAATAAAATTGTAACTTAGTCTAAAGATAAAGATGCAGAAAAAGAAATTTATTTTCGCTGATTTCTGATAAAGAAAAAGAATGCTTTGGTAAAACTGGAAGAAATTCGAAATATTGCTTTGAAATGGAATTCTATGAAATTCATTATCAGAATTGCATATCAATGTAATGAAAAATCCAAGCAGTTTTCAGAGAAAATAAAAACAAAGTCTTTCTCAAACAATTGTAAAAAAAAAAAAAAAAAAAAAAAAAAAAAATACAGCTGTATTTGTTACAAAAATCTCCAAATTCAGAGTAATGAATTAAAAAAGGTTTTTATACACAATCTAGGTATAAAAACACAGATAGGATGTTTTTGTGCCTGTCCACAGATTCCTAAAGAGTGATACAAGATTTCACAGGAAGGGATTTGTTCGACGGGTGGCAATTGCACAGACCATCAGCTCATCAAGTTGAAGGCTGAAATTTTAGGATTAGATAGAACTCAATTAGCATATTAAAATGCAAATGGTCTGCTAAGTCATATCTTGATAGAAAACACCTGCACACCGGAGTTTAGTTTTTGATCGATTGGTTTATCATTGTATTTTGCAGCACCCAAATGTATGAAAATATTGAAGTTTGGGTGCATGAAAACACAATGGTAAACCTGCGGATCAACCATTAATTGATGTTCTGCAGATGGTTTCCACCAAGATACGACTTGGCAGACCAATGCATATAGCTTGTATATAAAATAAACGGTCAAGTACGAGTATTACTCGCGCTCAGAGAGTTCCGTAGAATAAATATATGAATTATTAACTGTATTATTTAAAAGAATAATGAAACTTTGTAAAAACCTATACAACGTAGAGTTGGGTATAGCTGTATATATTAGAAAAGTATGATTGAGTATACCACAAAGGTTCAAAGAGATATGAAGCCGAAATAAAATTAAATATTGCTATTTTGTATAATTCTTTTTTTAAACGTATCTTAATCTGGATATGGTGAACTTAATTTGGTACTAACAATAAAAGTACTGCATATTTAAATTTCATTTGGCATTTCATAAAACTAAATTCAACATAGAAATATTTTTCTTTTTACAGTGTAGATGAAATAAAATCCTTGTTCAAAGTTTAAACTTGGCGTTGTACTACGCGCGTTTCGAAAGGAGGTCGCAAAGATGCAACTCGACTTTGTCCGTGCCGCGTTTTTTCAAATAGGTCTTTAATTATCATTTAAAGACACGGGAGGCGTATTGAGAGATCCACTCAACGCAAACTAGTCGCGAATCCCATAGTATTTATGCGATTAATTATAATTAAATTGGTCTGTTTTTAACAATTTGATGTTTACTGCTTTTATGCTGCTACTGGGTATTGCATTACACATATATATCATTAAAAGTTGTTATCTAGTATTTAAAAACCGATGGTATATAGAGTACGCCGCCTCTGCCATTATGTATGTCCAAACCAACCGTGTCTTTAAGGGTTAAGGCTCCTTCCCCTGACAGCGAAGACAATCACGAGCTAATGCTAATCGTATAGGGAAGGATTTTTCTAATATCTATTTTGTATTTCGATATTTAAAATTTTTTTTTTGGCATTATATAGCCGAGATCCGTCTCTACATCGCACCTTTCTTTACTTTTTCCTCCCCATCGGATTAGCATTAGCTCGTTAGTGTCTTCGCCGGCAGGGACAGGAGTCTTAATATCTCGGCGAATTACCGACGATTTTTTTTCGAAAATCATTATAAACAATGCTTTTATAATTTTGATACGATAGGTACCTTTAGCGCTCTTCGATACCTTTGCTGAATGCCCGCAAATAGAAATCTGTATGTAACAGAAAAATGCGATTTTATGAAAAACTATGCCACCTAGGGCAATCGCTATAATTTTCCTGCGAGTATTAAATTAACCTCTACTACCTCTAATTTTTTTCATAATTTTAGTTTCAGTAGATTTGAAAATAGATTGGGGGGGGGGCGGGGGGGCACATTTTTGCACTACATTTTCGACGATATCTCTGAAAATATAATATCTAAAATTAAAAGAAATGTATTTTTGAATTATGCGTTACGGAATCTTTTAACCGATACCCCAAACGATACACAAAGAAAATATATTTCTTCTTTAAATAACCTAATTATCCCCTCTACGTTTTTCCCACATATATTTGTGAATGTTTAATAATCTGTAAATATGTGGGTCAATAGTCTTTATTACATCTCCCAATTTGAACTTCCCACGTTCCGTAGTTTACGAGTAAAATGGCTGTGACAGACAGACACAGGAGTGATCTTATAATGATTCCGTTTTTACTTTTTAAGTACGGAACCCTAAAAATCATGATTATTGCAACTGAGAAATACAAAAACATAAGAAGATGAATTATTGAAAATAAATAAAACAAGAAAGGAAAACCATGTGTCAAGTATGGATTATGAACCCTTTCCTACATTTTTAGTTCAGTTAGAAAAACACATAACACATTTGAATATACACATTTATTAATTCCTAACAAAAGACGGAAACGTACTTCAATTGTTTTGTGAAGCTCTGTATGTTCCTTATAAATTTTTATACACGCCACATACTGAGCTGAAATTTAATTCAGAAATAAATACGCTGAAAATTACTGATATCACACTTCTAAGGCTAACATTAGCTTAAGAATTGCTATCCATGGACGGGCATGTATCCAGTTTTTTGTCATATCCCTATTTATTTATATGCTACAATGTCACTTAGCCGACGGGACATTTAGCAGACAGCAATTAGACGACAGGATGTTTAGCCGACAGCGACTGTTAGCCGACAAGACAGTTAGCCAACAGAGGACAATTATTCGACATGGACATTCATCCGACAGGATATTCATCCGACTTAACTGTAACGTAACTGTAACCTGATCTTAACCTAATTATAACCTAAGCATAAACTAACTGTAGCGTAACTGTAACCTAACCAATACCAAACTGTAACGTAACTATAATCTATCTGTAACCTAAACGTAACCTAAGTGTAAGATAACCGTAACCTAACTGAAACCTAACAGTAACCTAATTGTAGCCTAAATGTAACCTAACTGAAACCTAACAGTAACCTAATTGTAGCCTAAATGTAACCTAACTGGGACGTAACCGTAATCTAACTGTAACTAACGTTTACCTAGTTATAACCTAATCGTATGCTAACTGTAATGTAACTGAAACATAACTTTACCATGACCAAGCTCTAACCTAAGCGTATTCTAATTATCACCTAAACGTAACCTAACAGTTATTTAACCCTAATCTAAACGTAACCTAACGGTAACCTAATTATAAAGTAACCGTAACCTAATTGAAACCTAACAGTAACCTAATTGTAGCCTAAATATAATCTAACTGGGACGTAACCGTAATCTAACTGTAACTAACGTTTATCTAATTATAACCTAATCGTATGCTAGCAGTAATGTAACTGTAACACAACTTTACCATGACCAAGCTGTAACCTAAGCGTAATCTAATTATCACCTAAACGTAACCTAATTATAACCGAACAGTTACCTAACCATAATCTAAACGTAACCTAAGTGTAACCTAATTATGAAGTAACCGTAACTAAACTAAAACCTAACAGTAACCTAATTGTAGCCTAAATGTAACCTAACTGGGACTTAACCATAATCTAACTGTAAATAACGTTTACCTAGTTATAACCTAATCATATGCTAAATGTTATGTAACTGTAACATAACTTTACCATGACCAAGCTGTAACTTAAGTGTAATCTAATTATCACCTAAACGTAACTTAATTATAACCTAACCGTAATCTAAGAGTAACTAATCGCAATTGTAACCAAACTGCAAATTAACTGTAACCTAGCGGGAGGTGCATAATATGAAAGAGTGATCAAAGGGCTGCCCAGTCCAATGATATATCACTTGAGGGATGTCGGAAAAGTCAGAAAAATGCTCCCGGTGATACAAATTGGGGGAGGGGGAACGGGAGGTACATAATATGAAAGAGTGATCAAAGGGCTCCAATGCGATGTATCTCATGAGGGGTGTCGAAAAATGTTAGAAAAGTACCGGCTAATTATACTATCAGCTAAATGTCCTGTCGGTTAATCGCCTTTTCGGCTAAATGTCCTCCCGGCTAATTGCCACGTTCGGCCAGTTGCCTGTCGGTCAATTGTCTGTATTGCTAAAATTATTACTATATGTCCGTTTCGATCAATTGTCCTGTATGCTGTATGTAAATTTCAGCTAATTGTGTTGTCGGCTATATGTACGTATCGGCTAAATGCACGTCTCAGCTAACTGCAATCTGCTAAATGTCTTGAAGGCTATTTGGTTGTCGGCTAAATGTCTGCGACCGGCTACGGGTCAAACATCTATACTAAAAGTAGTTGAGCTTGAAAATGCATAAATCAAATTAAAAAACATCTTTAAGTAATTCATAGTCATTCTCGGTACTACTGATGAAATCTTTTGTGTAGTGTCTATGCAACGGAATAGCAATAATTTCAGCAATACAGACAATTGGCCGACAGACAACTGGCCGAACGTGGCAATTAGCCGGGAGGACATTTAGCCGAAAAGACGATTAGCCGACAGGACATTTAGCTGATAGTATAATATGCCGGTACTTTTCTAACATTTTTCGACAACCCTCATGAGATACATCACATTGGAGCCCTTTGATCACTCTTTATATTCTATGCAATTCATATGCACCATCTATGTGCCTGTGCAAAAATATTAGTTTAACTTAACTTATACCATAACTTATCATAAATCAAACATATCATAATTTAAAACTCACTATCAGCAATCATCCCTAATGTTTCCCTGTAAATGAACAATAAATTCGATGCACACCATATTCTTATCCAAACATCTTGCACTCTTTGTCTCCCCTTCTTCCGAAATTTCGTTTCCCGTTTTGCTCCCCTTACAGTATCAAGGTTTAAAATCTTTAAAATTCCTTAATATTTTCTTTAATTTTCTGTTTTATTTGTTACTTTAAACTAACAATAAATAGTCAGTCATAAATTTCGTTATCAATTTATTTCACCATATTCATTTCATTAAAAGTTCTTGTAAATTGCCTCCATCGAAAATGTCATTTCTCCCTTTTGCTCCCTCATCCACGGTACCCATATTTTAAAATAAAAACCCTTTAAAACGCTTTAATTTTTTTAAATCTTTTCTGCTCAATTTGCCACTTTATTTTAACAATAAACAAACGATCATAAAAATTTCTCCTCCCCCCCCAACCCCAACTGAAATTGGTATTTCCTCCTCGCCTCTCCCTCTTACCAAGCATCTGAAATTTAAAGTCCTTAATTTTTTTTCGTTTATTATTTTTTTTAACTTATTTGTAAATATTTTCTAAGGTAAGTAAATAATAAGTCGCCGATAAACTTCCCCCCCCCCCCCCCCCCGCAAAAAAAGAACTAATTCTGCTTATTCCTCTTTTTTTTCCCTCAGATCACAAAATTTTAACCTTAAAAGTCATTGCTTTTTTAAAAACATTTTGTACTCTATTTCAAATGAAAATCAAATTTCAAATTTCAAAGTAATTGCTTAAAAGGCGCAAAGGCCAACATAGTGAAAAAGATTCCAAGCCGGGACTCGAACCCGGGCCATCAGTATAGCGCACTGACGTTCTACCGACTAAACCACTTGGAACGATCCCTAGCTCGGAAAATTTCTCACTATTATATGTTGGAAAGGCTACAAACGCAGCACAAGATGGAATATTTATCGTGAGTCACCGACCTGGGACAAACACGAAACATAATTAAATCCAGCATCGATAGAAATTATATTAATACATGGAAATTATTCCAGAGAGAAACATTCGCCTTGCATACAATATTTCAAATGAAAATCAAATTTCAAATTTCAAAGTAATTGCTTAAAAGGCGCAAAGGCCAACATAGTGAAAAAGATTCCAAGCCGGGACTCGAACCCGGGTCATCAGTATAGCGCACTGACGTTCTACCGACTAAACCACTTGGAACGATACCTAGCTCGGAAAATTTCTCACTATTATATGTTGGAAAGGCTACAAACGCAGCACAAGATGGAATATTTATCGTGAGTCACCGACCTGGGACAAACACGAAACATAATTAAATCCAGCATCGATAGAAATTATATTAATACATGGAAATTATTCCAGAGAGAAACATTCGCCTTGCATACAATATTTCACCGACCTGGGACAAACACGAAACACAATTAAATCCAGCATCGATAGAAATTATATTAATACATGGAAATTATTCCAGAGAGAAACATTCGCCTTGCATACAATATTTGAAATATTGTATGCAAGGCGAATGTTTCTCTCTGGAATAATTTCCATGTATTAATATAATTTCTATCGATGCTGGATTTAATTATGTTTCGTGTTTGTCCCAATCCAGCATCGATAGAAATTATATTAATACATGGAAATTATTCCAGAGAGAAACATTCGCCTTGCATACAATATTTGAAATATTGTATGCAAGGCGAATGTTTCTCTCTGGAATAATTTCCATGTATTAATATAATTTCTATCGATGCTGGATTTAATTATGTTTCGTGTTTGTCCCAGGTCGGTGACTCACGATAAATATTCCATCTTGTGCTGCGTTTGTAGCCTTTCCAACATATAATAGTGAGAAATTTTCCGAGCTAGGTATCGTTCCAAGTGGTTTAGTCGGTAGAACGTCAGTGCGCTATACTGATGGCCCGGGTTCGAGTCCCGGCTTGGATTGGTTGATTTTTTGACGGCCGATTATCTACACGAGGGATATAGGCCCGGGGGGAGTGCCCTCCGTGGGGGTCTTTCTAAGGGAACCTAATCCATATTTACACATGGAAAATCCACGGCTCGAAGAAAACCACGAAAACTCCGAACGATTAGGCCGACGGGCGCGATTGGGATCGAACCCAGCACTTCCCGTCTACCAGCTTCGAACGCAGAACCTCTCGGCCACTGGTGGGGCCCCGGCTTGGAAACTTTTTCACTATGTTGGCCTTTGCGCCTTTTAAGCAATTACTTTGAAATTTGATTTTCATTTGAAATATTGTATGCAAGGCGAATGTTTGTCTCTGGAATAATTTCCATGTATTAATATAATTTCTATCGATGCTGGATTTAATTATGTTTCGTGTTTGTCCCAGGTCGGTGACTCACGATAAATATTCCATCTTGTGCTGCGTTTGTAGCCTTTCCAACATATAATAGTGAGAAATTTTCCGAGCTAGGTATCGTTCCAAGTGGTTTAGTCGGTAGAACGTCAGTGCGCTATACTGATGGCCCGGGTTCGAGTCCCGGCTTGGATTGGTTGATTTTTTGACGGCCGATTATCTACACGAGGGATATAGGCCCGGGGGGGAGTGCCCTCCGTGGGGGTCTTTCTAAGGGAACCTAATCCATATTTACACATGGAAAATCCACGGCTCGAAGAAAACCACGAAAACTCCGAACGATTAGGCCGACGGGCGCGATTGGGATCGAACCCAGCACTTCCCGTCTACCAGCTTCGAACGCAGAGCCTCTCGGCCACTGGTGGGGCCCCGGCTTGGAAACTTTTTCACTATGTTGGCCTTTGCGCCTTTTAAGCAATTACTTTGAAATTTGAAATTTGATTTTCATTTGAAATATTGTATGCAAGGCGAATGTTTGTCTCTGGAATAATTTCCATGTATTAATATAATTTCTATCGATGCTGGATTTAATTATGTTTCGTGTTTGTCCCAGGTCGGTGACTCACGATAAATATTCCATCTTGTGCTGCGTTTGTAGCCTTTCCAACATATAATAGTGAGAAATTTTCCGAGCTAGGTATCGTTCCAAGTGGTTTAGTCGGTAGAACGTCAGTGCGCTATACTGATGGCCCGGGTTCGAGTCCCGGCTTGGAATCTTTTTCACTATGTTGGCCTTTGCGCCTTTTAAGCAATTACTTTGAAATTTGAAATTTGATTTTCATTTGAAATATTGAATGCAAGGCGAATGTTTCTCTCTGGAATAATTTCCATGTATTAATATAATTTTGTACTCTATCTGTTAATTTATTGTAATCATAAATAATCATATAACTATACTCCTCCCCCACAAAAATTGACGCTTGCTCTGACTCTACCCTTACCAAGAACACAAAATTTAGTCTTTTTTTGTCCTATTTCTTATTCTTTAGTAAGGTAAATAAATAAGTCATCAAATAAAATCCCCCCTTTTTTTTTCTTTCCCTTATTTAAGTTTAAAATCTTTGAAAGTCTTTTTTTAATACATTTTCAGCTTTATCTGTTTCATATTGAACAATAAATAATCGATTATATAATTTCTTCCACCCCATATAAAATTGACGTTTTCTTTTCTCCCCCCATTATTTCCATGCTCATAAAATTTAAAGTCTCTAAAACTCCTAATTGCAATGTTTTTGCCCTATTTGTAAATCTTTAATAAGTTACATAATCGGTCATCTATTAAATCCCCCCCCCCCCCGCCAAAAAAAAAAAAAAAATGTTTCTTGATTTGTCTTACCCTCAACTCATGAAGCTAAAAAATCTAATTTACAGTCTTTAAAACTTTTTAATTTTTACTTTTTTTTCGTCCTAATTATAAATCTTTATTATCTATAATATTAACTAAATCATTTCAACTATGTACGAAAGTGTTAACAATAAAGCGATAGGTGTACATTTAATTGTGCATAAAAAACACTTTAACTGTATTTTTCAAAGGAAAATGTCTTTAGAGAGATATTTGTAAGGAAAATATTGTGGTTTCTCGTCAACGTGCAAGTAAATTCTCAAACCTTTCGAAATCATTTTATTCCGACTAGCTCAGAAAGAACCATCAAACGTAGATACCAAAGGTGCCTGAGTAATCGACTGAACCGAGTATGTCCATAAAGAAAAAAGAAAAATCATGCGTCTACGTCGATACTTTCCAACACTTACAGAACACTGTAACAAAACTTCGCCGTTTAATAAAGTAAAGAAGATATCTAACTAAACATTTGTAATACCTATGACACGTTTGAAAAGCAGATTTCAACAATTGCACCCATAACCTGGAAGGTACTCAAATTCTTTTGTGCAGCTCATATGATATATGCAGCTCATATGAGGCAGTGTATATGATATATTTGTACTGCATATATTTGTACGGATTCTACATACTATGTTAAAATTTAGTTTTGTAAGAAAATACATAAAACAGTTGAAAATTCACCCTCGGCAATTTCTACTTATAGACGGAAACATACTTGAATTCTTTTGTGCATTTCTGTATATAGAAATTTTTATACACGTCAAACAGTATTAAGCTGAAATCTAATTCATGCAAAATCATGCTCAAAATTACTGAAATCACACTTGCAGGAATTATTTTCTATCGGCGGCCCATGTATCCAGTTTTTTGAATATCCCTGTATAGGATTTTATTTGTATGATACAAACATCTCTAAGCATATTAAATGTAGTTGAGCTTGTACATTTATAACTAAAAAAAACCTAACACCTTTAAGAAATTCATACTCATTCTCAGCAATGGTTACGAATTCTTTTGTGTGGTCCTGTATAGGGTTTGTAAAATATATGCACACCACGTAGTGCGCAAAAATTTAGTTAAACTTAAAAACGCATTCTGTAATTGAAAATGTACTTTCAGCATTAATTTTTAATAGCTATATCGGATACAGTATTGTATCAAAATATTTTATGTTTCCCTGTAAATGAACGCTAAATGAAATGCAGACCATATTCGAATGTAAGCATCTTGTAGTAAATCAAAGTAATGTGTATCTATTTCGTCATGTTTGAAATAGTGTAACGTGATCAAAATACGCTACAAACAGTTTTTCTCGTAGACCATATTGAACCAAGTTCTTTTGTTTGACACCGTAAATAATTGTTAAATGCTCATGTTGTACAGAAAGTAGGCTTAGGACACCTCAGAAATTCATATCAATTTCATTATCTTTGTGACAGAGTAATATCAATCAAATACGCCGCAAACGATATTTCTTCATGGGCTATAACATAACGGAATACTTTTGAGTCCCCTATACTCGTACTTTAAGCATTACACATAACATAGTCTATAGTAACAATTTTAAAGTGTGTCTCAATGTACATAAATTTAACTGTGTTTAACATTGTGTAACACTATTAAAATACATCCTAAATAATCCCCCCCCCCCCCCCCCACATAGACCATAATGTAGCGAATACTTTTGAGTGCATCTGTAAATGAACCATGAATGGTGCACCGAACATACCATGATGATTTTCAATATCGTATATCAATTACATGGCAATCCGACTATATTTACGCTAGTTAGAGCACGGATAGACAGACAGACGGACGGACAAACTCAATCCATAAACACTTTTCAACTTTCTTGGGAAGTGTTAAAAATGGAAAAATGTAATGAAAATAAAAGTATTTTAGTGTTATTTAGATTATGAACCGCTACAAAAAACATTCTTATTTGACCGCATCATTTAAAAAATATTTAGTGCTTAGAAGTCCCCCCCCCCCCCACACACACACACACCTGAATTTACTCCTGTGCACTTAAAATTTCAAATTGTTAAAACTCCTTTATGTTTTATAACATTCTTGTAAAAATAATCCATAATCTAAATTTTCTTCTGCCTGAAAATTTCACTAAAATTTTTGCCATCCTTCTTTCTGCTAACATCACACAAGTTTTTAATATTTGGAAAACTTTATTTTTTCTGTCGCATATTTTAGTGCTAACAACAATAAATTGTGTACTATATCTATAAATGACTACGCTGGGATTTAGATTTATACCCCCTCTACAGATGTACAGTACAAAATATACAGTTTAATTGTTTAACTTTTCCTCTCCTAATTTTATGAACATCTTATTTTTAACCTTCAATGTTATTTAGCTTTTATAAATCTCATAAATTTTATGTTCTAAAAAGAATTCGCACAAAAGATAGTTATTTTAGAATATTTGTACCTGATATATTTCCCCCCTCATTCAATATCTCCCCCTTGATTTTAAATGTAATTGCCTTATGTGAAATAAAATAGTTTTTATACTGCACTAATTTCAATTTTATGTTTGTAAAAGCTGTAAAATAAACCTAAAAAAAAAAAAAAAAAAAAAAAAAATTGAAAGTCAAATCGTTTTAATTTTTGCACTTTTATCATAAACAGATTAAAATTCTTTTTACGGCTTTTACCGTTATCGAGTCTTCACAAAACAGTGGGCTTTGATCTACGCTTGTAAAGCGAAGACAATTGAAAAAAAAATCCTTTACACCTGAAACCTACTGGAAATTATCACATGTAGCGCTCAGCCGAAGTGGGGTGGGGGTTGGAATCGTGCCAGATAATTGGCCATTTGCTGATTGGAAGAGCTCGCTTGTCAATCATTTGAATTTAGACCATCCTTTCAATTCAGCTAAAATGCCAGCGGCCATCTTTATTTCTTTTTATCTGTGACTGCAGTGAGCTCTTAACTGAATGCCCGCAAATCGAAATTTGTGTGTAACGGGAAAATGCTCTTTTCGCAAAAACTGTGTGACTTAGGGTAATCGTTATGGTTTTCCTGCAAGGTGTAAATTAACGTCTATTACGTCTAATTTTTTCATAATTTTAGTTTCAGTAGATTCGGAAATAGAGAAGGAGGACATATTTTTGCATTACATTTTCGACGATATCGCTGAAATTATAATACGTAAAATTAAAAGAAAAGTATTTTTGAGTCCAGCGTTACACACTGCAAATAGAGGCGTCTTAAATTTAACCACATATGTGACTGAAAAAGAATTGTAGACACTTAAGTGTCTTAATCTGAAAATTAAGACATTATAGATGCCTTAATTTAAGATGCATAAGTGTCTTACTATGATCATGGTGTAAACGACCTGAGAATAGTGTCTAAAATATCCTTAAACGTCTTATTTTAAGACACTTCATTGCATTAAACGTGTCTTAATTTAAGACGTTTTGATTCTTCCGATGCAATAACCACCAGGCGCACTCTCAGTTGCGCATGCGTTTTAGACGTCTTTCGTTCGAAGTTGGCATACGTTGTAATTCAAACTGAAATTTTGTTTTTATGTACGCATGTATTTTAATTCGTTCTTTTTTTGCAGAATGCGAAGTTCTGTGATTTTAATTCGCATTCACTTGGTTTATTTATTTATTGAATACATAATACATCTGGCGTGTGTGTTTAAAATCAAATGTCTCTTATAAGCTGTCGTCGATATAAGGGCGGGATAGACACAGAAGTAGACAACACTTGAAGACCACAACCGGGAACTGTACAAAGCGTATGCAATGGACTTAGCGTTAAATATTTGTATTAATTTATACCAATTATATGTGAACATATAATTGGTATAATAATTGTGTCTAATATTGTGTTATTCGTCTATGTCCTGTCAAAGCTAGCAAAAAAAATAAACTTTTGTATGGCGAGTTATGTTTTGAGGATGAAACATTTCATTCTTTAAGTATGGCTAGCCGGATATATTAAAGGATTTCCTTTTAAAATGATGCACGTCTTTCTCCCTCACTGTGGTAGTTTTTAAAATTTCAAATCGAGATTTTTTTATTCTTATCTCTTGCAAACAGCGATTGAAGTAAGTGTCATAATTTCTGTACAGTACTAAAATTAGTGTCTTTTATTGTTTTATTTATTGTACTAAACAAAATCTTGCATGAAATTCAATTAGTTTTGAATCTGTTTGAAAAAAAAAAACAGTCATTCTAGAAGTATATATTTTTAAACTTATGACGTTGTCTCTTATTACAAATTATGTATTCTAAATTCTTATCTTTTTTCCCAAATTTAAAGTAATAATATCACTAAAAGACAAACATTTTAAGTTAAGTTCATTCTCTTGTTTTTTTTTCAATGGCAATTCTTTGTTTCAATGGCTAATTCTTATCTCACACTAAACGACCAGTCCTGCTTTTGTGAAGTAAAAATATACAAATATGTATGCCTTACGGATTAAAAAAGTATTCGCTAAATAGAGGTTTCCACTATTTGGGAATGTCCAGTAAGCTCCACAACGGATATTCCCGATAACCGGACATCTCAATTTAGATAAACATAATGCAGGGTTGCATTTTTTTGCAAAAGAACTTCTTGATTAAAGCATGGGCATACTGAGCCGTGCCCCGTCCCCCTACGATTTTAGTTCCCCCAAATTTTATGTGCAATATTTGTAAAGCTTATATTTTAAAAATGTTTCGAAATTGTACTGATTATAATCAATATTTTGAACTTTTAAAGTAAAATAAGATTAAAAACAAAACAAAGAAAAAAAAATCTAATATTTATATAAATATTTTTTGTTTTTTATCTTGTTCTACTCCTGAAGTTCAAAATATTGATTATAATCAGTACAATGTCGTAAAAGATTTAAATTATAAGCTTAACGAAAATTCCATACCAAAATTGGGAGCACCAAAAAACTCAGACTGTATGGGGGTGCACGAGGCAGGACCACAGCCAAATATTTGTCCAGGATTCAACGTGGTCAAACATGGCTACGTATGATGCTTACAAAAAAATGGATGCGATTAAGACGTTTGAAGTGCTGAAATTCAGACGCAAAAAATGTCTGAAACTGAACACTCCGTTTCAGACACTTAAGTGTCTGAATTTAAGACATTTTAATTTACAGTGCAGAAGCTTTCATGCGATACCCCACACGATATACAAAGAAAAGAATTTTTTTTTCAAGTAACTTAATTATCCCATCTACATTTTTCCTAAATATATTTGTGAATGTTTAATAATCTGTAAATATGTGTGTCAATAGTCTTTATTACTTCCCTCAATTTGAACTTTCCACGTTCCATAGTTTACGAGTAAAATGGCTGTGACAGACAGACAGACAGACACAGGAGTGATCTTATAATGATCCCGTTTTTACTTTTTAAGGATGGAACAATAAAAAAATAATTCAGAAACAATAGTTTAAATAGGATTAACGTTTGCGAGCGGATGTTTTCGCTTGAGTGAAATACCAAAAGGGGGGAAAGCGAGCAAGATGAAACAGGCACGATGATGCTGACCATGGGAAAAAAAGAATGATATTGTGAATGTTTGTATGTTTTGTATGTCCATAGAAAAGGGGATGTTGAAATTAGAAATAATTTATATTACTTATTAATATCTTTATTTTAAGGCGTTGAAAATGCTTAATTTTTTTATAGTATAGAGAGAGGAGTTCTAAATGAATGCCAAGCCCTGTTACTTTCTATGGTTTGATGGCCCTGGTCACATGCTCGTTCGAATGTTATCCGCATTCTGTGAATAAACTAATAGACAGCAAACAAAGATAATAAAGTATGGTTATTCCACATTTAAGAAAATTCTAACGCTGTGTCTCCTTCAGATGAATATTGTGTTAAGTCAAGATGAAATTATAATGAAAACGTGATTACATATTTAGATATGAAATTAAAAGAAATATCAAATCTATATAATATATTTTTTATGTCTTTTATAATTCATTTTAATATCTTCTATAAATAAAAGAAAAATATTCTAAACTTTTACACACACAAATATATATATATATAAAATACCTTTGAATCAAAAGTTATCTGGCAAGTTCGTATAACAATAATAACCGAATCCGTAGTTTGGAGATGGTATGTAATAATATTATGAATAAGTTTTTATAGTAAAATAAATATTTATGTAAAACTTATTAGCAAAAAAACCCATCAGAAAAACTCAACATGTTAACCCATTAAAGACGCATTTTCGCAACATTATGTTTGTGATTTTTTTTTTATTTTATTGTGAATATTTTTTTCAACAAATTTATTATCACATATTGTATATATAACTTTTATTTTCAAGAAAAAAAAATGTTAATTGATTCGATTTGTAGAAAATTAGAAATATGAAAGAAATAGTACGGAATGTTTTGAAAAAAAAAAATATCGATGAATTTCGGTTTGTGTTCTCAAATGCACTTAAAGGATGAAATGAAATTCAGCAATTTCGAGATACGGATATTGTAGCTAACTATGTGTAGTAAATGTAATGTACTGCTACATAGTAAATGCTTTGAAATTTTTCGTATGGCAAAAATGTAGTTGATTTGTACTGACGTTACGTTTTCGCAACATTATAGTATCTCACATTAAGAAAAAAATGTAATATCGCTTTTTTTCTCTTAATTAGTCATTAATTTGTATAAAATAAAATTTTATTTCATTTATGTCAAGTATACGAAGATGGCAAGATGCTGTCCTTAATGGGTTAACAATAGTAATAATAATACGAGCACGATTAAAACGAGAAACGAGAACACAGTTAAAACTAGCAACATGCGTGTTAACACTTTAGCTGCCGATCCCGCGAGGAATCGGCAGCGAAAGTGATCAGAAATGTTAAATTGATACCGACAATTTCGAAAGAAGATATTTTACTTTATGTTTATTGCTAAATGTCTTTTATTAAATAAAGCGTAGAATACTATTCTTTATTTCTGGTATGAGCACTAAATTTCTGGATATAAATGGAGGCCAAACTGGCAAATCTGTATGGTGGCACGCAACGTATTAAGAATGGCTCATCATTTAATACGTTAAGCGACACGTCAGTCACCGGTGACTGACACTGAACTTTCTGTTTAGAACGCGTCATTCACCGATGACCGACGGACTAAAATAGGATATAAAACTAAAAATATATATACTGTTTTAAGTAATTACGGAAAATTTATTTAAAATGTACTTATCTTTTATTTATTACATGATTATACTTTCTTAAAAATTACTTAAAACAACGTAAATTTTTCAGCTTCAGTGTCAGTCACCGTGGCACTCAACGTGTTAAACTACGCTATGATTTTCACACTTTTTATGAACTACAAAGCAAGATCATGACTAATACCAGCCAAAGATGTTTTCATTTCAATGGGATTTTCGGCGAAATGTAGGACAGAATTAGGAAATAAATCCATTTCTTTTCGAATAATTTTTTTCCAAAGTCTCGTTTTAGATATGTGAATGTGGATTCTTTAAGTTAAAAATGGATAAATTTGTAATTTATTTAAACTGAATATGATTCATCTTTAGTCACACAAAGATGTATTCAAGTAACCAGAAAAAAAAAGTTTATAAGAAAAATGGATTACTGCATTTTTTATAAATTATTGAGGTTTTCTAGAAATTCATAAAATACTGCAACTTTTTTATGCAAAGCGTTATAGAAATGCCTTGAAACAATCGAGCAGGACTTTCCGGTTAGAATAGAACTATATTAATCCTTTCCGGCGAGGAGTAATTCTGTTTGTAAAATGATGAAATTATAGACTGACACCAGAATTTACAAACGAATTTATTTGAAAATAAAAAATTGCCTATTTTCCCGTACTTTATAAAATGAAAATTTCAGTTAAATTTTCTTGGTGCCATTAGTCAGTTTTGGAATTAAAATTAGGTGTACTTTTTTGTGGATAACTCCCGCTAAAGGGTTAATAGAGGGTTAATAAAGGGTTAAAGCTTGCCTAGATTAAAATGGAGTTGCATGGAGTCACTTACTGAAAAACTAGTTCAAACTTATTCATAAATTTTAAAGCGAGGAATGGATGGATAGACTGCGTTTTAAAGAGCCAAATTCCTAAAAAGACAAACTGGGACAGACTTTAATGCAGGCGACATACATTCTTATAAAAAAAAATAGCTTCTAGGAAATTGCTCTCTGCATAGAGTAGTTTAGACGACATATTTAAATTAAAGATTGTAGTTGAGAACTGATATTTTGTCTTTGTGGCTTAATGAAATAAGCGCAGTATGACAATGATCACTTAAAATGTAAAACAAATGATAAAACCACACTGTATCCTATATAACTTGGGTGAAAATTTTATGGTGGTTTGAGCTATTTTACAAAGTGCAAGTACGGCTGAACAGACTAACATACAGATGAGCCTCCAATATATTAATAAAAGGAAAATGGTCCGTTTGACATATGATTATCTCTTTTATTAAAACAAATGTAACCATGTGAAAATTGTTTGAAAATATTCACTAAATACTGCACCGGTAGAATTAAACATTGTTTACGAGTTTTTCTTTCCTTCTTTTACCTCATTTTAAAGTCGATTAAAATGGTACGTTGGATTAAAATTATTAATACAAATAAAACGACGCCATCCATATTCGTTTTAATAAAATATATTCTTGGGTTTTTAAATTACTTTTTATACATGTAAAATATTTTATTTAGGTATTATTTGGAGACTGATGAGATGACACTGAAAAATGTTCTGTGTATTGTTTTGAAGTCCTGAAACATGCTTTTAGTAGATAACGTTTTTCTCAAACTTCATGTTACTCCAAGAATAAAATATATTATGATTATACTATGCAAGAAAGCACTTCTCTTTAAAAAGTACCTGGGTGCAAGAATGCTTTTAAGGTCCTACATTATTTTTTAAAGCTTAAAAATATTTTAATCCCACAGGAGGATCGCTGTAAGTATAGAGGTTATAGGTGAGAGGGATTTCAAAATATTTGGCTCCCCAGTTTCTACTTCAAAAGTTATAAATTAAATAAAAAATATCTGCGAGTCTCCTTAGAGACTTCTATAATTCCGAGTGCATCGAACTACTTTTACGTATCACTTTGCACTGCGTGGTGTTTTATTATTACTGACAAAAACCACAAAGGAACGTGAGAACAGGGTTAATGATGTAATATTTTTTTTTAAATGCCATGACATAAAAACAATATAAACAAAAGAGAAAAATAAGAATAATATAAGGCATTGAAGAAAAGCAAAGCGATAAAAAAAGATCATGTTAATTGTAATATGACAGATTTGTATACACCAACAATTCAAGTAAGGTTAGTTGGGGTAAGTGGGCCCACGAGGTAACTGGGCCATAGGCTGTTTTATAAAAAACCGTTGTTGCATTTTAAGTTTTAGCTTTTGTGAACCTCTACTTCCCCTTAACCTCTACTTCCTAAAACAACGTGTGTTAACTCAATCATAACTCTCTCTTCGCTGTGATAGGTTGTCAAAAATTTACGTTTCTGTTTTTAAAAACAACGTCAATTTGGTTGAACTTCCTCGGCTTTTCATTAAAATACTATAAGTACTTTTATTAAACAATTTTTTTTTTAAGACTAGGCATATAACTACGTTAATATTATCAGGTATCTATACATATCTACTTCACGTTTCAAATGTAAGCCCGATGTCCCAGTTACCCCATAAATTTTTCAAGAATGGGGTAACTGGGGCATGTATCCGGGGTAACTGGATCATGCTGATTCCAGTTACCCCAATAGTTATAAATAATTTTTTTGAGTTTCTCTTACAACGGGAAGTAAATTTCTCCATTGTTTTTTGCTCACAATAAAGAAAATTATAGAATACCTTATTAAAATTACGTAATAAAATTTTAAAAAAGGATATTGGGTGGTATCAAACCAAATTTCTTGACCCCTTGAGAGGCGGCGATGCCGTTATGGCATCACATAATTTTAATTCCTAATTGCCACAATTTTATAATGAAGATTTCACCTTTATTAAGTACGCAAAATTTACTTGTTTTCAAATAGATTCGCTTGTAAATATTGGTGTCATTAAATTATTTCAACATTTTACGAATGCAAGTACCTTGCCCCTGAAAGCGAGATAGCCAAACCTTGATATTATACGATGATACAGATAAAGTACTTAAGTACTTACGTAGCCGTTTGTTCATAGATTTACTTTGCTAATTTTTCCCCTTAAAATACCCGTGTGACTTTTATACTTATTACCTATACTAAAGTACATAAGTACTTACATAATTTTTATGTGTTTGGTATAAATAAATCTAATATTTTCACTTTTAGTGCTTTTTTTTAGACACATTGACAGCAAAGGTTTCCCTTACAACGCTCTTTATTGACATATAATTTACATGATCTGCCTGGTTTAAAATTTTTTAAGTTGTTTACACTTTTTCAAACAGGACCTGATATCCCATATGAAAAAACATAAACGCGTGTGGAAGATAGACCCTCCTGGTCCACTTACCCCATTTTTATGGGGCAGCTGGACCCTTGAGGAAAGAAAGATGAAATATGCCTATTTTTATATTTTTAAATATTAAAATGTAATTTTGAGCATTTCTGTCTGATAGAGGGAACCTAACTGAACACATTTACAGAAGTTCAGACTTTAATTAAAACGAACATTAGCTTTTTGAAGCTGAATTGCAGAAGCTCCAGAGTCACATTGTAAAATCATGGCCCAGTTGCCCCAATTAACCTTACAGCAATAAGAAAAACAAGAATATTATATCCGTGGTTTTTTGCTTACACAGCCCCTTTTTTCCTGTCGACGATTTTAATGTAATAACGTCGAACCATGGAAAGTATTCTCTTAGAAATATTCTTAAATTTTGTCATTTGTAATTTATCTATTTTAAGCATTTTCTACGAATTTACAGGATAATTTTAAATAATTTTTAAACGCAATTTTCACTTAAAGTGACGTCATTATTAGTAAGTAAGAAGTAAATTTGATATCTTTAGTAGCTTCCGCTGTAAACGCTAGTAGCTAGAAAACCTTAACTAAACTATTTATTTATAATAAGGTAGAGTGAGGAAAATGGAAAAATGGGTGTAATTGCATAGTATTTTTGCTATAATCACATGATGTTTAAACCAAACCAAAAAAGCAGGAAGTTTTGAGTATATTATTTATGTATAGTATGTATGTTTAATGGCGTCCAGGGGTAAAAATTCTAAAAAAAAAAAAAAAAAAAATGCAATTTTTTTTATTGGCTTAAAAATAATACTGAGTCTTTAGCCTTAAATACCGCAAACCACATGCTTTTATCTTCATTAGATCCAGAGATATAACACATTTTGCCTTGAGAAGCGATGAATCAGCTGCTCGCTGACAAGAACTTTAGCTCCATTTATCTCAGAATGAATTTTTTCACGATTTGTCAACTTTAAAAGGATATATCAAAAGTTCCTTGCAAGATATGTGTATGAATTTTTTAACAGAGATTTTATGTTATATTTCCAACAAATGTTCTTCAGGATTTTTAATTTTGAGTGATAATTGTGAAAATATGCAAATTAATCCAAAAGTCACTCATAAAAAAACTTCATTTTTTTACTTAATTTTTTTTAATAAAATTCCTAATCAATATTTGAAAAAATCCTGAAGACAAATTAAAATGACACATTTTCTGTACACAAAAGTGTAAAAATTTTGTAAATCGAATAAGTACTTCCAGAGTTATATCAAAAATTAAATATGTTTAAAATTTTACAATTTAAATGAAAAAAAAATGTAATTTTTTTCAGATTTTTTTACATGCAATATTCTTCTTATATTAAAAGATATTTCAGAAAAAAAATTCATAAAACAATCTCTATAAATAGAAAAAAATAGAATTTTGAGCCCCGGACACCCTTAAAAAAGGGTATTTGTATCAGAATTTATGTGTTTAACAAACATTAACGTCGCTCATTTTCTCGATTTGTAAACGAAAAAAAAAATTGTGTTGAAATATTGGACGAATTCATTAATCAACTTTTTGTTTACTTTTGCAACATTTTTATATTTATTTTCAGCATCAAAATACTTTTTTTAATGTGTCATGAGCATATAATTGAAATATTTTATTTTAACAAAATTTCATATTAAAATGTAAAAAGCTTTTATTTCAAATATTACTCAGTGACCAGTATAACTTCGTGCAGAATTTACATTTGACCCATGATATTTATACATAATGCATACCACCTCCCCGTTCGTTGCAATGAATTAAATATGAGAGGATTTCAATTTATGCAAGGATTTGAATAATGAAATCCTCAAATAAATCAAAAGACATGTCTATTGATCTTGAATGAATGTCAGAACCATGCTGTTCGTTTCTAGAATGAACAAATCTAGAAAAGCATTATAGATAAATTCCTGGGCTTAGTAATAGTTATCAATCATATTATTAGCGTTTGATGGAGAATAAAATTGATAAACGTCAATTATAACAAAGCCGATAATTGCTTTATAAAGCTTTAAAAACTTTTTTAATTAAATCTGACTGATAAATGTAACTTCTGATAAAATTAAATAATGCGTCCATAAAAGAATAATAATAATAAAAGAATGGATATACAAGAAGCATCGCTTGAATTTATTAATATTCATAACTGTCTTTGATTAATTTATTTAAGATTAAGATTAATTTTACTGTACCTCATATATGAGGTACGGTAAATATTTCAGCTATATATAACTGAAGGAGCTTTATTCCATAATAAAAGTTTATAAGGACCTATTGCTTCATTTCTGTTATGGGTTAAAACAAAAGATTCAATTAAGACTTTTACAAGCTGAAAGAAAATTATTGATATCATGGGTTCTTCTAAAATGCATATATTTGTTTAAAACTGGTAGGAGAAAATTTTCTAAACCGAAGCCAAAGTCAAAGGAGAGAAAAAAAAGAAAGATTCGCCAAGAAGCAACAAAATTTAATAAATTTGAACGTTTAACCATTCCATCTTAAGTTCGACCCACACTTATACTACAGCTTTATGGACTTTAATCGGCGTCTTTGATATGGTCATATTTTTGTCATACGACAATAAAATGTAACGGTAGTGCATGAAGGTCTTTGACATGCTCATTACCTCCCCTGGGAGGAATTTCTTTTGTTAATTCTCTGCGCTTTTCTTCAAAACCTTTGATGAGCAATAAAAAAGGACACAATTGGCCACAGAGTCTTTGAAAAAGAAAGCCCAAACAAATAATTTATCACTCTCGTCTCAGAATTTTGTCTATACACACCACTAGAGTCGAAATTATAACGCTTGTGTCCTTTGAAAATTTATTATATTTTGAATGTCTGTTCCTTTCTATTTTCACGAAATATCGTAGCAACAATACTAACCCAACGAAGCAATCAACCTCCTAGATACAATATTACATTCATTCACCAAGAGGTTCCACTAAATTTTGATCTGCACTGTAGGGAGAAGATATTTAATGGTAAATTAATAGGGAAAAGAGTATTGGTAGACACACAGGAAGAGATGGACAGAAGAGGTAGAGAAAGACCTAGCACGAAACCTAATAATAAATTATAAATTAAAGGCCAGAGATCGGAAGGTCTGGCGAGGTATATTAAGGAAGGTCAAAATCCTGCATGGACCATAGTGAACTGAACTGGACTGGAGGGAGAAAAATTTCTGGCAGAATATGTCTCCCCCAACCAGAGAAAGGAAAATCTGCATCATATATACAGAATGTTCATAAACTGTTTTAACTAAATAAGAGGAGTAATAGTACTCATAAAGACAAATGCTTATTGTTAGAAGCCAATGGTGCAATCAACCTCTTCATTCAAAAATACAGGGTGACTCAGTTCAAGCCGAACATAATTTTAACTTTAAGTAACTGTGTTGTTTTGTTCATAACTTTAATAATACAAAAGATATCTTTCAACAGATTAGTTTTCTTTTTTCGTGAAATGTGATGATAGAACGAGAATTGCTGGAAGCGCACTTCGTATAGATTTGTGGTGTTTAGATGCAAAGAGTGACCATTTAGAAAATTTTACGGAATATCATCGCATATTGCAGAACGCAACGTAAATATATTTAAAATATTGTTAAAATACCTTTATTATTGTTAAGGTTATGAACGAAATTTTGTCTAGCTTGGAGTGAGACACCCTGTATTTCTGACTGAATAAGTGGATAGGGATTCTGGTTTCCTATTCATAAAGTGTTTATCTTGATGGGTACTAAAGAGTTTACGAAGAAAGCATCAAGTGATCCCATGCCAAGCTCACTAGAAACAACAACTGAAAAGGGGGAACACATGGTGCAACCAAATAGGAAACTCCGAAACTAAGCTCCCAACCAGACTGATGGTGATTCATAGAATATTATGACAAAACCGATGTCTGCACAAGATTGGAGATGCTTTGATGGGTATTTTCACTCATTTTGTTAATACAGTTTATGAATACCCCGTGTTTCTGAGCGCGTACAGTAGACCAAAAGGAGAAAAACACTATATTATGGTGATTATAACTCCAGTTTTAATTAATGTAAACAAAAATAAAATGTGTCGTTATAATTCTTACAAAATTCTTTATAAAAGAATGTGGCTTATTTTGAAATAAGGGGTCTTCTACATATAAAAATTAAACCTAACTTTTAAAAGTTCAATAGCAACACCATAATTTTATTACATGTTTAAGTTCCACTAGCCAACAAAATATGGAGAATTACAAATTTTCTTCAAACAGTTAGTGAGATATGAAATATTGTGAAAAATGAACCAATTAATGTTAAAGAGAAATTTCGGTTATTTAAACATAGCTCGAAGAATTTATACTTCATTATTTTTTATTTTGCAGGGTACTTTGTAAAAGCACAAACGTAATGCACATAAATATTTTGGATTAAAACATTTTTGAAACATTAATTATTAATTAATAATGCGATGCTAAAAATACATGGATAGAAACATGTTTTCTTTTAATGCAAGCATTAGACACCGCATGATCACCCCCCGCCCCCTAAAAAAGAAAACACAATAAATTTTCGTACATTTCTGACCATTAGTTGTCAAGTTATAAGAAACTATATAAAACTGGCAGTTTTAAGAAACCATTCTTTAAGTAAAAGACGAAAATCCTTTTCCTGTGCTTTTATGTATGGAAATATCTACAGGTCAACAGTCAACAATATGTTTGAAATTTTCATAAGAGTAATGTTATTATCATTAAGGAAAAAATTGTGATATCATTACTTTAATAGTTTTAACCGCAGTATCTCAAAATGTTCAAATGCGTTTCTCAATACTAACACAGTCCCCGAACGCGTTTTAACTCATATATTTAACTTCTTTTTCAAGATAGAACAATAAACATTTTTGCTTAGAGTTTATGCAAACAAATCGAATGAAAGAAAGAAATATAGGCGACAGCATTGAGATTCTCAAAGTTCACATAAAAATTATTATGTATCGGACCCTAGAGAAAATTTAATAAAACGGTATTATAGAAAATGATAAACAAGGAACTCTCTTTCAAACAGCGTTATTCTGTTATATTTAGCATCGGAGTTTTGACTATCGTTCGTATTTTCCCACCTGTACATGGCACATGCAACCATCAAAAAATAAAGATACGCTCCACATTAATTACTACACAAATAATACTAAAGAAATGAAATTAGTACCATTATACGTCTGCTTTTATTTGCTTAGGGGAAATGCTAAAATGAGTACATATTTTAATTCTCCAGTCGTAACCCTCCGAAATTTGGCACAACAAAAATATTCAATGCCTACAATTAGCCTACATACAAACTTTTAGGAATTCTGTGATTAAGTCGAGAGATATTCAATATTTTAAATTCAGATAATTCTGGGGGGGGGGGGGGGGGTGCTTGAAAAGTGAAATCCGTCGTTGTAAGTTTTAGATTCAGTAAAATTTTTATTAATGCTTATCAATAAATTAGAATAGTTAATGTTATTCTAAATTTCTAAATAAATCAATTAAACATTCTAAAAAGATCAACTAAATATTCCGTCAAAAATTTGAGACTACTGTTATATTTATTAATAATTTTTATGAGATTATTTATTTTTGAAATTAAAATGTAGCATCTTCGTCAACTTAAATTTCGTAAGTGGCATGATTTACTGAGACAATTTTTGTTCCGTCGTTCTTGATTCTATATTAATCGATTTTTAGAAGTGGGAAAAACCCACTTGTTAAAACTACTAAGTAACTGAATTGGACACCGCGTAATATGAATTCACACATAATTCTCACAATTATGTATACCATTGATAAAGATAAATTCTATCGTATTCGTAAAAGCATTAGCCACAATTGCCGAATTATAGTAAATAAATTCTAGCAAAAATTATGTGAGTCGATTTGTGTAGAGTAGATCATCTTACACCGCTTACGAGAATGAATCAATGCTAGAACAGCATATATAAAAAAATATATAACATCACAAGACATAGTCTATTTCTTTTAAAATATTTCTCTGGAAATTCTTCTTCTTTCCTCCTATAGCAATTAGACAAAAACTAACCACTGGCCATAATATATGTGTGTGTGTGTGTGTATATGTATTTCTTCTTCACCTCGAATTATGTTTTAATTTATTATTATGGTGCTATCGTTTTATTTTCTTTCGTAAATTGAGTCGTTTAAACAAAAATTCGGTTGATAAGTTAATGCCAGACGGCTTTAAATCTGGCAGCGATAGAGCCTGTTATAAGAGTGGTTTATAGGGTTTTTTTTTTTTTTTTTTAAGTGTCATTTTCACGTAATTTTAACAAACTTGAAAATTGTAATTTTTTTTTTTTTTTTTTTTTTTTTTTTTTTTTTTTTTTTTTTTACTATCAGACAACCTATAATTAATTTGCCAGACGGAAATGTAGAGTAGACCATCTAACACTGCTTGCGAAAATGAATCAATGCTAGAACAGAATATATAAAAAAACTTCTGATTTTTGATTAATTCGGTTGATAAGTTAATGCCAGATGGCTTTAAATCTGGCAGAGAAAGAGTAATATGTTACAATTTTCAAGAGTGCTAAAATGACGTGAAGATGACTTTAAAAAAAAAAAGACCTATAAACCACTCTTATTACAGGTACATTCGCTGCCAGATTTAAAGCCCTCTGGTATTAACTTATCAACTGAATTTCTGTCTGGCAAATTAATTATAGGTTGTCTGGTAGCCAAAGAGTAGTATATTTCCATTTTCAAGCTTGCTAAAATGACGTGAAAGGGACATATTTATTTTAAACCTATAAACCACTCTTGTAACAGGCAGTTTCGCTACCAGATTTAATCCTTTGCACTCGTACATCCAGTCTGAATGGACATCATGTTTCTTTGCAAAATTTTTTATGGCACCAGTAATAAAGGAAAATAAAATATGCCTTATTTAATTAGAGCCTTTTTGATATTAATTGAAAGTAACTTATTTTGAAAAAGTGGTGCCAACCGGATAAAATTTGTATAGAGACGCCGGATTCGAAAGGGTTAAACCAGTCTGGCATTGACTTATCAACCGAATTTCTGTCTGGCAAATTAATTATATGTTGTCTAGTAGCCAAAGAGCCATATATTACAATTTTCATCTTTCTAAAATGACGTGAAGATGACATGTTTTTTTAGTATAAATCGGGATCTGGCAGAATCTTAACAACGTTAGAAACGTCTGGCAATAATGGATTAATATCAAGAATAGTTTAGTAGAAACAGATGTTATAAACAAAAGTCATGCTAAAATGACGTAATTTTGTAGATTTCACCTGCAAAAGACCTACTGCCACAGGTAAATGCAACGTCTACCGCCAGCCAGACCGTCCGCATACGTATTACACCATAAAACGGAAGGGTATATAGAAAAATGAGCCTTGTAAAATCCCGTGTTTTTTTGACGTTGCTAGCTCTTAGACTATATGTTTTTGCCAAATTTTCAACACTTCACGACTTTTTTTGTAGAGTGTTTTCGCTAAAAACAATGATTTTTATACCGCTTTTTGTGTAAATAATACAAACAAATGTTTTACTTTAAATGAATAATACACTGACAGAAAAAAAATCCCAACACCAAGAAAGACTTGTGTTAGATAAACGAAATTTGGTAGGCGGGTTTATACATCTGAAAGATGACATCGATTGAAATTTCGCGCTTCGCGCATAAGTGTGGCGCTAGTAGCGCCGCTCAGAACTTGCAGATCAGGTTTACTTTAAATGCGTGCTGTAAAGTTCGTGGGCGTTATTTAGCTTCGAAATGTGACGTATTGAGCTGATGTTAGCCAAGAATGCCTTTAACAAGACGAAGAAGCCACTGTCAACAGCTCACCGAGTTGGAACGAGGTCGTATATTCGGTCTACGAGAAGGTGGATTTTCTTTCCGCGATATTGCAGAAAGACTTGGCTGGAATGTATCCACTGTGCATGATTGTTGGAAGCAGTGGTCAAGGGATGGTACTGCCTCATGAAGACCGGGTTCCAGGCGGCCACGTGGCACTCCTGAGAGGGAAGATCGCCGTATTCGGCGTATGACTGTGGCGCATCGTACTGCGTCTGCGGCAGAAATTCGAGCTGCAGATGGTACCACAGTGACACAACGAACTGTTAGAAATCGGTTAGTTCAAGGACAGCTCCGAGCCACGCGCACGGTAGCCTGCATTTACTGATTCCAAGTCATTGCCGTTTGCGAAGCCATTTGTGTCAAGCCAGAGTTCATTGGTGGGCAGAGTGGAAATCTGTTGTGTTTCTTTTTCATCAGAAAACTCAACAGATCTCCACTCCGTCCTCCAATGAGCTCTGGCTCGACACCAATGGCGTCGCAAACGGCAATGGCTTGGAGTCAGTAGAATGCACGCTACAGGGCGCCTGGCTCGGAGCTGTCCTTGAAGTAACCGATTTCTAACAGTTCGTTGTGTCACTGTGGTATTGCGAAGTTATGGTTGCTTTATAATGTAAAAAATCAATTGAAAACGCCACCACAATCACCAGACCTCAATCCGATTGAAAATTTATGGCATATTTTGGATGTGAAAATAAGGAAAAAGAAAATTTCTAACAAATCAGAACTTAAGCAAGCTCTTAGGGAAGAATGGCTACAAATCAGCAGTGAAACATGTCACAAATTAATGGAATCAATGCCCAGACGATTACAAATTGAAGCAAAGGGCATACATACTAAATATTAGCACTGTTTTTAACTTATAAATAATTCCTCTAGTTCTATTTTTATTGCTAGTGTGCAAATATTTTTTGGCAGTACAAATGCTACTTTTTTATGTTTTCATATTTTAAATATAATTATTAAGTCAAATATTAAATATGTTTATTTGTTTTGTAAAAGTGTTGGTATTTTTAATTCTTAGTTGCTTTTTATTTATTTATACATATGCTACAACAAATTTACCTGGTGTGCAAATACTTTTTTTGCTCACTGTATATATATACTAGCAGACCCACCCGGCGTTGCCCGGGCCCGTGATGAATGAACCTCAAATTTGTGTGATTTTGAACCTTTATTTCCCTTTCGTCTGAATTTATATTTTTAAATATAAAAAATCGCAAGAAAAATATTAAATTGAAGATACGTACTATTTTGCGTAATTTGATTTTGGGAGTCTATGCGTACCGAAAGCGAGCGGAACTGCGACAAAACACACAGGTTTTTACTGGTTTCGTGGACATTTTCAGACATTTCGTTGTGTAAAAAATATTTCTACCCCTCCGAACGTTTCAAAATTTTTATAGGAGATGTAAATCTGGTCTATTTAGATGCTTCGTTAAACATTGTGTTAAAATAAGGACGTTGACTAAAATAATAAATTAAGAAATTTGCTTAATTTACTATTCGAAAATAGTGGGTAGTGCAACCTTCCCCCGACAGGGAGCGCAATATGTTCTATACAAATATTATTCTACGAAACAGTAGTCAAAGGGCTGTTATAACTTACGTGAAAATTTCAAGTCAATCGGTTAGTTCGTTTTTCAAATTTTAACGAATTCGCGTTCATTCTCTATTAAAAAAAGCGTTTCTTTTTCTTTTTAAAAGTCGATTTTTTTCCATTTCGAACAAAAAGTTCTGAATCAATTTTTTTTTAATTTATATACTCTTAATTAGTCTACAAATATAGGCCGAGAAGCTAAAGTTTAAAATCTGTAAATGCTGTGTTTTTAAAATTTTGGTTTAAATTTGAACTCCCATTAAATTTTTACCCTATGGTTTTTATCTACTCTCCAAAATAAAAAAAAAGGTGTTTTTCAAAGCAGAGATAATGTCTGTAACTTTTAATAAGTAGCATATATCTCATGACTCCCTCAAAAAACGGCATATAAAAAGTCAGAAACGCTAATTTTTTAAAAAGAAATCTATAGCCCCTCCCTCCCACCCTGGAATTTCACGCACCATTCTTTTTTACACTTTATCTTTTGTTTTATACACGTTCTGAAAGTTTCAAACAGATCGCCTTGCTAGATTTCCTAATTTTAACAAAATCACGTTATGTTAGTTCCACATTCCACCACCACGGAGCGCACTCTATTCTTAACAAAAGCTCCTTTACACAACCTATCAGTTGATATGTTACTCGAGGAGGTGGCGGTCTTCAGCAAGAATTTAAGATATTTGTTGAAATTACTATTCGGAAATAGTGGTAACTTAACTTTTGTCACATTTATATGTACTAAGTAGAATGTATCTGAGGACTCCGTTAAAAAACCGCACCTGAAACGGTATGGAACGCAAAGGTAAAAAAAAAAGAAATATTTCGCCCCTCCCCTCCCCCCATCCACCTGCCCGAAATTTCACGCGGCATTTTTTATAAACTTTTTCTAATGTGTTATAAACTATCTTAAAGTTTCAAGCAGATCGCTTTGCCAGATTTCCTACTTTAAATGAAATTGCGGTCTGTTAGTTTCACTTTCCACCACCAGGGAGCGCACTGTATTTTTAACAAAACTGTATCTGAACGTAACTCCGTTACACAACCTATCAGTAGATATGTTACTCGAGGGTGGTCTTAAGCAAGAAATTAAGATATTATTGAAATTACTGTTCGGAAATAGTGGTAACAAACTTTTGACATTTTTATATTTAATAAGACTCATTTATCTCAGGACTCCGTCAAAAAACCGCACCGGAAATGGTAAGAAACGCAAAAGTTAAAAAAAAGAAATCTATCGCCCCCCCTCCTCTCCCGACCTTCCCGAAATTTCACGCGATATTCTTATATAAACTTTTTCTAATGTGTTATAAACTATCTTGAAGTTTCAAACAGATCGCCTTGTTAGATTCCCTACTTTAAATGAAATCGCGGTCTGTTAGTTCTACATTCCACCACCAGGGAGCGCACTCTGTTCTTAGCAAAAGCGTATATGAACGAAACCTCTTCATGCAACCTGCCCGTAGATACATGGATGGGCGGGGGGCGGTCTTAACCAAGAATTTAAGATATTTGCTGAAATTACTTTTCGAAAATAGTGGTATCAAGACTTCTGAAATTTTTATCTCGAATAAGTAACATTTATGCTGTATTTTTACAAATCGCACGCCGTTCTGAAGAATACTACAATAAAACGTAACATGACTACCGTTTAAAATAAGCATATATAAAAGAAATAAACCAATTAGTGAAATTAGCGTCCTCCACTCATAAATTAAGGGTGCAAAAAGTTCTGTACGAACATCCGACATGAGTTCCCACTGCCTGCGGCACTGTATAGCAGGCGGGCGATAAATTCGGAACATTTTTCTGTATTTAAAACATAAAAAAGAGCAATTAAAAAATGCGTTTAAAAATGTCTTTAAAAAAAACACTTCTGAAAAAAAAAAAAATCATTATCAGTATCAAAAATGAGAATTTAAATTCTATTGAAACTGTTGCTAGCCGCTACAGCAGCAGAAAGCATTAGAATGCAAGGACTTATTGTTGTCAATTTCTAATTTCTAGTAGTAAAAGAGCCAGTAAGGAGTATTCTAATCTTTTATTTAACGTTTAAAAAACACATTTCTTGCTATCTAAATAAATCAGCATCAAACAGGCACCTCCAATTTTCCGTAAACCTACCAAAATTGCCGATTTTTTAGCACATATTATCGCTCAACCAATCAGAGTAGAGAAAAAAACAGAAAACAGTATGGCAAACAAAAAGCCTGCCAGGTTGTCAAAGTGGTTGCAAGGTTGTGACGTCATTTGAAACTAATCGCTTCTCTTAAACGCTCATTATTATTAAATATATTATATTATATTATATTATCAAAGCATGTGTTTCACCTTCATGCTAAAATTTAATGTTTAGTTGAAAGAACAGTCACTCTTGAAACATTAAGCACTCAAATTGGTTTATTTAATTGTATCCCGGTTTACTTAATTATTTCTGTGAAAGCTTTATACAACCAACCAACCGAAAGCAAGTGGAAACAAAGAAACGTATTTTTGATGAGGGATGCTTTATGAACCAACCAACCGAAAGTAATCTGAGGGTAAAAATGCGTACTTTTGATGAGAGGGATGTCCGAATATTAATTAATTACTCAGCTAATAATTAGAATATTAAAATTCTGAGGATATGGTGCATTAGAAGAGGCCGGACTCTTCTCAAAAATTTTTTTAATCTCGTACGTGCCGTAGATTTTGCTAGCCATCGCACAGAGACAGACAGACAGAGCGATTTGTTCTTTTATTAGTGTCTATATATATATATATATATATATATATATATATATATATCTTTATATATATATTAAAGATTAAAATGTAATTTTGAATATTTCTGTCTGATAGAGTGAACCTAATTGAACACATTTGAAAAGGTTCAGACTTTAATTCAAATGAACATTAGCTTTTCGAAGCTGAATTGCCAGAATGTCCAGAGTCACATTGTAAAATCATGGCCGAGTTGCCTCACGAAACCTTAGTTCATATATAAAAGCTGCCTTAAAATTTTCTTTGATTAATTAAATTATTCACTGAACGCTTCAAAGTAAGCACAACAATTATAATTTCTATACGTAAATGAATTTAACATTTGTCTCTTAGTTTCTGATTCTATCTTTACAAAAAAAAAAAAAAAAAAAAAAAAAGTATAATCAAAAAATTTTGAATTATTGGATAAAGAAAGAATATTAACACTTGCTCAGTAGCTATTATTAGAGAATTCATAAGCGAAAATATAAATAAGTAACAGTAATAATATCATTAAAATGTTTAACATAGCAAGAACTTCAACAGTATGGCGTGGAAAAAAAAAATGTTATTTTTGGATTCGTATATATGTAACAAATTAAATAAAAATAAATCATATAATAATTCAGGAGATCACAAACTATTTTTCTTGTTCAAATAATTGAATATTTATTGTAATAAAAACCAATATAACATATATTGAATTAAAATAAAATAATACGAAATTTGCTTAATGCAGATCTTTATATGTTAAAAAGTAGATAAATGCAAGTTCTTGTTAAACAAATACATAAAATATGCGTTTATTTGTGCTACAAATGTGTTGAAATATAGTGAAAAGTGTTTTCAATAACGTTAGACGAAAATCTGGTAATGCAATAATACAATACACAAGAACAATACAATGTGTTTAAGACTAAGGTATATAAAGGTAAGGTATTATAAAAAGCATAAATTTTGTGTTAAGCATGTGCTGATTTTGTTTCATATTTTCATTTTAAAATATTTGTAACATCTGCCCAAAAGATTCATTTTGGACGTAATTGAGAAGTATTTAGAGCTATCATGGAGATGTTGTATTTAGAAAAAAAAAATCAATGCCAATGAGTGTTACTCAATGTGAGAAATGTAATAAAAAATCTATATAGAGAACCGATATTCACAGCGTCAGAAAATATTTCAGTTATTAAACCTTCTAATTGGAAAGTCGGAATTTCTAAGCCAAATGAACATACGGAAGCTGCGCAACTGGTAGAATTTAAATATGATTTTACGAAAAGATTTTAATTATAATTAAAAAAAAAACATGTACTTAAAGGAATGAAGCTAAAATATAATAAGGTTATTCATTTTCGTTTTTATTCTGAACGCATTTACTATTTTAATTCCTAAATGATTTTATAAAGATAAATTTCAAAATATGCATTTAAAATCTATGTTATGTACGGTATTAAAAAACATTATAATTAAAAAGAGCATGTTACTTATAATTACCATCTAAACATGAAAATAAAATATTATTAATAATAATGAACCAGTGTGTAGATCCATTTTGTGTTTATGGTCTGCTTTTATAATTTAATCACATTAAAAAGTGGTTAAATTTTTTATATACTCTGTTCATTATTTCTCAGTTCTAGTTGTGTCATAAAAACATCATTATCTGCATTTCTAAAAGACTCTTAATCTAAAAATTTCACCGTATTGTATTCTATAACCTATACAATAGGTACTCTCAAATCCACTTGCTTTTTTTTATGAAAATGTAATTTTACAGTCAATTAATAAAGTTTTTTTCAATAAGCAAAAAGGTGTTTTTAGGTATGTTTTTTAGTTAAATTAACTACAGGCAGATTCTGAAGTAAAAGGAATTAAAATATAGATACAAAAAGAGGTTCCATGCATAATTCATAGCATAATCTCTTCTTTAGATTAAAATGTTTGCCATTTGCTTTTAAAAAGCGGTAATTTTTTTATAAATATTTTCAGAAATCCCTTTTTAATAATTTAAAGCGTACAATTATTACTTCTTTAATGTGGTGTAAAACCCGCGGACAGCAATATATGAATGATTTGAGAGAATATATTATTTTGATATTTTTATTAGTTAAATATATCAGATACTGTCTAAAAGATGTTGAAATATTTAATAAATAGTACCTTTCAAAATTTCAGCTCTTAAATTAAAGGGAGGTGGTACCGCCAAAATGGTCAAAATATCGATTTTTTCATTATTAGTTCGAATTATAGATCTAACCTTTTTGAGAATGTATTTAAAATGTCAAAACTGTATCTTTAATATATGCATGTGCAATATGTCAAGGATTGCAATTCAAGGGATTCTTTTTCACAGATGAAAATTTTAAAGGGCATTTTGTCAATATTTATTTTTTGTTCGTTTCCATTTTTAAAAATGCTAAGTTTTTTAGGTAGCTTTCATTACAAAAAGCTACCTATTGCAGCCGTTCGGAGGAAAGCGATTTCAAAAAATTTTGGTATATTTTCATCGATCATGACCCCCGGACCCCGAAACCACCCTCCGTTCAAAAGTTGATATATATATATATATATATATATATCAATGATCTTTGTCCTACTGTAACTCTCGTATTTATGAACCGATTTGGATGAAACTCGGTATGTACATAGTACATACCAATGTCTCGACTGAGTTCGTTGGCCAGCTTCATCCGCCATCTTGTTTCAAAATGGCGGCCCTTTAAAATTTTTAAAAAAATTTTAAATTTGAAATGTGGTACGAAAAAATTAAAAATTGAAAAATATTTTTTTGCTTATGTATTTGACCTTGATACAAAGATTACGGAGCAGTTTTTGTTTTGTCTATATCTTAAAAAATGGCTGAGTTATAGCACTTTCAATTTCTAGCGTGGCTGACATTTTGAAACGACCTGATATTTGTCACTCGATAACAGGTGTATTTATGAACCGATTTAGATGAAACTCGGTGTGTACATAGTACATACCAAAGTCTCGACCGAGTTCGTTGGCCAGCTTCATCCGTCATCTTGTTTCAATTTAAATTCTTTTTAAAAAATTAAAATTTGAAATGTGTTACCAAAAAATTGAAAATTGAAAAATATTATTTTCTTATGTTTTTGACCTTGATACAAAGGTTCCGGAGCAGTTTTTGTTTTGTGTATATCTTAAAGGGGTGAGTTATAGCATTTTGAATTTCTATTGTGGCTGTCATTTTGAAACGACTTGATATTTGTCACGCGATAACAGGCGTATTTATGAACCGATTTATATGCAACTTGGTGAGTACATAGTACATACTAATGTCTCCACCGAGTTCGTTGGCCAGCTTCATCCGCCATCTTGTTTCAAAATGGCGGCCATTTACATTTTTAAAAAAAAATTTAAATTTGAAATGTGATACCAAAAAATTGAAAATTGAAAAATATTTTTTCCTTATGTGTTTGACCTTGATACAAAGATTTCGGAGCAGTTTTTGTTTCGTCTATATCTTAAAAAATGTCTGAATTATAGCACTTTGAATTTCTAGCGTGGCTGACATTTTGAAACGTCCTTATTTTTGTCACCCGATAACAGGCCTATTCATGAACCGATATGGATATACCTTGGTGTGTAGAAAGTACATACCAATGTCTCGACCGAGTTCGTTCGCCAGCTTCATCCGCCATCTTGTTTCAAAATGGCGGCCATTTAAAAAAAAATTTAAAATTTAAAATTTAATATGAGGTATAAAAAAATTCAAAAAGATTTTTTCCTTATGTGTTTGACCTTAATATAAAGATTTCGGAACAACTTTTGTTTCGTCTATATCTAGAAAAATGGCTGAGTTATAGCATTTTTAATTTCTATTGTGGCTGACATTTTGAAACGACCTGATTTTTGTCACGCGATAACAGGCGTATTTATGAACCGATTTGGATGTAACTTGGTGTGTACATAGTGCATACCAATGTCTCGACCGAGTTCGTAGGCAACCTTCATTCGCCATTTTGATTCAAAAGGGAACATTTAAAAAAAATTATTTAAAATTTAAAATGATGTATGAAAAAATTGGAAAATGAAAAAGGTTTTTTTTATGTGTTTGACCTTGATACAGCGATTTCAGGGCAGTTTTTTTTTCGTCTACATCTTAAAAAAAGGTCGAGTTATAGCACTTTGAAATTTCTACCATTACTGACATTTTGAAACGATCTGATATTTGTCACGCGATAACACGCGTATTTATTAACCTATTTGGATGTAAGAAGGCATTTGGATAGTATATAGCAATGTCTCGACTAAGTTCACTGGCCAGCTTCATCCGCCATCTTGAATCAAAATGGCGGCCATTAAATTAAAAAAAATTATATTTAAAGTGAACGGCAAAAAATTTAGAAATTGAAAAAGGTTTCTTTCTTAAGTATCTGACTTTGATATAAGGATTCCGGAGCATTTTTTGTTTTGTCTTTATCTAAAAAAATGGCTCAGATACAGCAGTTTGAATTTCATTATGTGGGTGACATTTTGAAAAATCTGATTTTTGCCTGCGACAGCACTCATATATATCAACCGATTCCGATGTGAGCGAGCGTGTGCACAGGAATTACTAAGGTCTCGACCAAGTTCACTGGTTAGCCTCATCCACCATGTTCTCTTAAAATGGCAGGCACTTGACATATCGCCGAATTTGGAAACCAAATAGAACTTTAAATAAAATCAGCTTGGATAAAGCTGACTAATTTCGCGAAATTCTCATTCATAAGGATTTAGTATTGATAAAAATTAGTACTGAATCTTCTATAATAGGTTTCCACTAAATTGAGCTTCGTGTGTTTGAATAACATAAGCTAGCTTTTAAAAAATAAGGAATTTGAAAGCTACCTCTTCCTCCCGGCACTGGCCGGAAGGACTTTTTTCCTTGTATTTGAGGTAGAGATTTACTATTTGTTGTGCGTGTTCTTTATTACGCATGTGATAAAAGTATGCATTGAATTAGCATTATAGTTTTAAGTTTTACTATATAAGTAAAATTTTACGAAGAAGCGTTCGATGTCATATTTTTTCAGTAACAGTAAAAAAATTACATTAAATCTAACATTAGTTGTAATTAAAAATCCATGCCCAGTGTTATGTAACATTATTTACGAAATGTAAAAAAATGTCAATAATTAATAAAAGTAGTAAGAATTTAAAAACATTTCATTATTTTTTATGCCCCACCAGTGGCCGAGAGGTTCTGCCCTCGAAGCTGGTAGACGGGAAGTGCTGGGTTTGATCCCAATCGCGCCCGTCGGCCTAATCGTTCGGAGTTTTCGTGGTTTTCTTCGAACCTTGGTTCTCCAAGCGTTAATACGGGTTAGGTTCCCTTAGAAAGACCTCCACGGAAGGCACACCCCCCCCTTAGGGCCTATATCCCACGTGCTGATAATTGGCCGACATAAATACAACCAACCATTATTTTTTATTTGTTAAACATCTTAATTAAATGCGCAGTTTGAAAAGTTTTTTTCAATGTGCTTATAATTGAATATTAAAATGCAATGCAATAAAAAATAATCAAAATTCTTAAAAATATACTGAGAAAGTACCGCCTTCTGTTTAAACTAAAATCATGTGGTGTTTTTTTTTTTTTTCAGAAGCATTTCTGTAAAAATTTCAAATACAGAGCTGAAATTACAAAAATTGTTCCATTTACTCGTATGTTATCGAATATCACAATTTTGATACAGTTAAAACTTTTTATGTAATCAATTTCAATGTATGCATATCCACATTTTTGAAGTGAAAACTTCTTTAGGCGCGTTGAACTTTTCTTGAGATGGAGAAAAACTACTGGTTTGGATCAAGCAGGACGGTCGTTCTGCCAAGCCAAGCTGAAAAAATAAAATGCTAACCTCGCCAAACAAACAAACGCCAAGAATAAAACGCAAGACACCGTAACTGCTTATTATACTGAAGACAGCTTCTCCATGTTAAATCGACCAAACATGTCAGCGTAAAATTTCCCATATCAAAAGAACCAATCATCGCAGAAAAATAAAACCAAAACCAGAAGGACCTAATGGAAAAGATCTTCAATTTGAGACCAAATGCATCCTCATAAATTAATTATAAACAGAGATATAGATTTTTTAAAATAACGTCGAGATACTGAAAATGACAAATTTATTTTCTTCGTCACAACTTATGCTTCAATCGAGGTAGAGACTTAAATAATGGACATAAAAAAGTAAGGATTGAATTTTTGGACAGATATTTACTCAATCTACGTGCTTTTATAAAATTCAGCTTTAAAAACACAAATTTTCTATTCTTAATTAGCGAAAAACTGTTAATTAATTCTAAAGTTTATAAATTATGCCAAACAGCGATAAACCCGCCAAACCGTTTTAGAAGTCTTATACTATTCTTTTATATTATCCTTTTGCATTGATTTCATCGAAGAAAACTATGGCTGAGATTCAGATAGATTTTTCGCTGTTAGCAAAATGAGTTTGACCAATCAGAAGCCAGAATGTTTGAGAATTTTTGCTGTTTCTGGATCCCGGCCTATGTCATAAAAGTTTTGAGTCATTTTCTTAGTGCCATGGATGAAGTGTAATGTTTACAGAAATCTAGGCTGGGATCCAGATAGATTTTTCGCTGTTAGCGAAACGAGATTCACCAATCAATAGCCTGCATTGCTGCAAACAGAGAAAATTTCGCAAAAGTGGAAGCTTCTGATTGATGAATCTCGTTTCGCTAACTGCGAAAAATCTATCTAGATTGCGGCCAATTATGTTGAACACAATTTTGTATTCCCACATCCAGGAAGGGTATTGATGTCATAACAACAGTGCATATTCGAAACTATTTAAGGCATTGATTCTGAACTTCTTTGCTATACATTTCAATATTAAAGAAGTTGTTGTTTCAATAGTTTTAGTACTTTTCTCTATTGCTCACTCTAATACACAAATATCGAAATTTAACCAACAACGCTCAGAAACTATAGCGCCTAGAATATATAGTGTTGAAATCGGTTAACCCTGTAATACTTAAAAAAGCGCTAAAATATTGTATACCTTAAATGTGCAATGATACTGCTGCAATATGCAGATCGCAGCGACATCTGCAGGATATTTTCTACAACTGCAAGAAATTACTAGTCTATACAATGTAATAATAGTAATACGAAAATCCCGCAGATGTTGCTGCGATCGACACTTGGAATTTTAGCAGTATCGTCGCACATTTAAGGGATACAAATTTTTAGAACTGCACTGTTAAAAATATTGTGAAAAATTACCTCTGCTTTTAAAGGCTATCTATTTTCTGGCTAATGAGAACGATCCATAGGCGTTTATGTAGCGTTCTCATTGGTCAGAAAATAGGTAGCCTTTATAAACAGAGGTAATTTTTCACGATATTTTTAACAGTGTGTTTGAATAGCATATTTCCACACTAGGTATTCTAGGCGCTGTATCAGAAACAACACCATAACAGAGAGCCTTTATACATAAGAGTGGTGATATATGCACAGGAGGCATGCTCATTTCAAGTTTTTGCCGAAAGTACGGCAATCCGCTTTCTTGAATAGAGGATATTCAATCTACGTCATGATCACATGGTCAAGGCAAGAACGTCTAGCGTAAAGAAGGGAAGGCTCCGTCTACGTAATGTAAATCCCCGCTAGCCAATGAAACAGTTCATGCGAGAAAGCAGTAGTACACTGTTAAAAATATCGAGAAAAATTACCTCTGTTTTTAAAGGCTATCTGTATTATGACCAATGAGAACGCTTCATAGGCGTTTATATAGCGTTCTCATTGGTCAGAAAATAGAGAACCTTTAAGAACAGAGGTAATTTTTCACGATATTTTTAAGAGTGTAGTTTCCTGATTCCCTTCTTATCAGTTAGAAATTCTTTGGGTAAATTACCGGTACCACGTGACTTTTTCAGCCTCGAACCCATATTTGGAATATCCTCCATTAGAAGATACTCGCATAGACGATCTCTATTAGACTAGGGAAATAATTCAACATGCATTAGCCTGACGATAATGGCATGCTCACAAAGAACTTTAACGATTTGTTTTTATCACTTTTACCAATAAACATTTATTGGCCGTATGTAGCTACTTCGTTATAGAGACACACTTGTTCCTAATGGAGGATATTCCAAATATGGGTCCTAGGCTGAAAAAAGCCACGTGATACCGGTAATTTACACAAAGAACGTCTAACTGATAAGAAGGGAAGATCTTACTGCTTTGCCTCACGAACTGTTTCATTGGCTAGCGGGGATTTACATTATATGTCTACGGAGCCTTCCCTTCTTTACGCTAGAAGTTTTTACCTTGACCACGTGATCAAAACGAAACTGGAATAGCCTCCATTAGATCCCGGCCTTAATGTATCAAAATACGGAGTTTGCTTTCTGTACTATTCCTGAGCTCAGTTATAGCGGCTAGAAATATAGGCCGGGATCCAGGTACATTTTTGCAAACAGTGAAAAGTTAGCAAAAATTCTGGCTTCTGATTGGTCAATCTCGTTACGATAACAGAGAAAAATCTACCTAGATCACGGTCATAGTGTGGAAACCGGCTATTCCAGTAATGCTTTAAAAAGTGATAAAAATTGAATCCCATAAATATTAAAAAATACTGAATGACAAATGTCGATAGGAGCATCATTTTCTAGATCTTCTCTGAGCGAAACGTTTTCTTTTGAAATAGTTACATTGGAATTACCATATGTCGCTGTAATCGACATTCGTCGTTCAGCCTCGTTCAACATTTATGGGATACAATTTTTTAGCACCTTTTTAATAAGCCGATTTTTAAACTATATCTTCTAGAATCTATAGCTCCGTTATAGCGTCTAGATTATATGTTGTAGAAATCGACTATCCCAGCAATACTTAAAAAAGCGCGGAAGTATTGAATCCCTTAAATGTACAATGATGTCGAATTCCAAACAGTCATTTGCATCGACATCTGCAGGATATTTTTTAAAAAAGAAAGAGACATGTGTAATGCCCCGCTACAGCGTCTAGAATACATAATGTGGAAATTTGCTATCCAAGAACCGCTAAGCAGTGTATCCCTTAAAAGTGCACTGACGCTGAAATCCAGGGAGACGGTTGCAGCGACATCTGCGATATATTTTCGAATTTCAAAGTAAACATGGTATTATTACAACGGGTTTGACGCCAAGCACACAGGTCAGGTGTATGTTAATAAAACATATAAAAAAAAGTTACAGCGTCTAGACCAAATTGGCTTGAAGTTTTGGGAAATATCCTGCAGATATCGCTGTGATCGACTGATTGGATTTCCACACTATATATTCTAGACGCTGTAGCACCGCGGTAGCCAGTCTTTTTCGTTTGCCTCGAAGTAGATATAGATGACGTCATTTGAAGCTGTTCCTAAAGTGTGGCCAGCTCATCACGTCACACGGAGATGATTATCTGTACACGGCAATGAACACAAAAAAAAATTGGCGCACCGCTTTGTACTAATCATCGTGCAAAGATGATCCAACTCCGTGTGACTTTTAAACGTCATGAACTGGCCTATTATGTCATTGGTCACGCTAACACACTCCCCCTTGCGTCCGCCATATATAGCGGCATCTTGCACGGGAGGCTGCTAAATGGGCTGCTATCGGTCAAAATCAAGAGAGAAAAGGGCAGAAGAGGGGGGAAAGAACTCGTTTTTTTTTATGTAGTTTTTCACACGGGAAGATTGACATGTCTGCTCCTCTCCTTTCATTACTTCCTGATGGTGAAATAAATCAACGTCCCCTAGATATTTGAGAAAGTCTTGACACGCGTCACGAAAACATCACACAAAGCAGGCAAAGCAAAGGAACAAAATCATTCATTGGCTCGTGGGTATGAACGAGCCAATGAATGATTTTTCTTCTTTGTTTTGCCTTCTTTGTGTGATATTTTCCTGACGCGTGTCAAGGCTTTCTCGAATATTTAAAGGGCGTTGAATAGGCCGGGATCAAGATAGATTTTACGCTATTAGCGAGATGAGATTGATCAATCAGAAGCCTGCATTTTTGAAAACTTTTTTATGTTTGCAGTAAACACCGAAAAGCCTGCAAGGACGGGGGCTACTGATTGGTCAATCTAATTTACTAACAGAGATAAATTTATTTGGATCTCACATTTATGCAAATAGGTATGGATAAACAGACTTGAGTAAAATTACATATTTATTCTTTCTTCTCTATAACACGATCTAAATGAAGATGAAGTTATATGTACAGTTTATATCTTTAAATTTTTAGATTTTTTTTATCAAAAATGTTTCCTCACCATGTCTAGAATTGCTAGATTTACTTCTTTAGACAGATCTTCGATTCTTTAGATGCCTGCGGGGCTTCATTCTCGGATTATCCCTAGGTATTTGTAAAGGTAAATTTATTTTGCAAAACCGTCAGCAAAAAAAAGTTAGAACAAACAATTAACTCACAGACTAACTGTAAATATATATTTTATTTTGACTCTATTTGATTTTTACTAAATTTTCATCCTTCATAGAAAATTTTAAGGAGATATAAATTGAGAAAGACTGATACTTTGAAAGAAGAAATTGACTTTCCTTACTTTTAAATTATTAATTACTCTAAAAAATGAATGATAGGTAAACAAAATGTATACTATTGTGTTTGTTCCCTGCTGATAAAGGCTATACAAAGACTAATTTTAGCGAGTAGAATTATTTCAATTATATATAATCTGTTTAAAAAAAAAGGACTGATATCTACTAAAAAACAACTTTTCAAAAGTAAAAAAAAAAAAAAAAAAAAAAAAAAGCCAAGCCAAAAAAATAAATAAATAAATAAATAAAAGAAAAAAGGGGAAAGTTGTGGCTAAAAAATAGTGTGATATCAAATTTCCAAGCTTATATTATGGTACTTATTTAACATTTTTTATTGAAAATTTACCATACGTAAGTCGAGTACCTAAGTATGCGTTGATAGAAAGCCTTTTCTCCTTTACTAAATACATCATAACGTGTTTCGGAAAATTAATTTCTTTAAATTATGCATGATGGGCTTGGAGGCCATCTTTCCATATTTTACACAAATTTCTAAGCAGACAAGCTGGTAATATGTTTGCATTATTAAGAATTTTGAACTTCTAGTTTTGACTACAGACAGATAAATTAAGATTGTCTTTTATTTTGAAAAAAAAATTGATTTTTACTGCTTTAACTAATTAATTAACCCCCTCAAAAAAAAAAAAGAATCATAAGATGAAACCTGAAGTTACTTCAACTTTATTTTAAGACACAAATTTCTACGCACTCATTTCCATAAATTAAAAGCATAAAATGTTTGCTTTAGCAACAATTTCGAATTTCCGATCTTAACAATGTACTTGTGTGCTTAGAAATTTGTGTAAAATATGGAAAGATGGCCGCCAAGCCCATCATGCATAATTTAAAAAAATTAATTTTCAGAAACACGTTATGTATTTAGTAAAGGAGAAAAGGCTTTCTATCAACGCATACTTAGGTACTCGACTTACGTATGGTAAATTTTCAATAAAAAATGTTAAATAAGTACCATAATATAAGCTTGGAAATTTGATATCACACTATTTTTTAGCCACAACTTTCCCCTTTTTTCTTTTCTTTTTTTTTTTTTTTTTTTACTTTTGAAAAGTTGTTTTTTAGTATACACTGTTACGTAACCGACATGCTAGCATTTTGGCACATAGACACTAGCGCGCCAAGCGGTGAATGACAGGAACTTTTCCCTCTTCAGCTCAATCCGCAAAAGAAGAACGAAGCTAAAACTCACTTTTTCTCCCGGCGTTCACACAGGAACAAACACAAAATTTACATTTTCGTTGCAGTACGCTGTTGTATTAGAGACAGATACTAAATTGACAGATTGTTAAAGACAAATACTTGATACTTTCATTATTGAAGCGAAAGCTTCTATGCTCGCGTTTGGCATTTTTGAGATAGGAAAAACCATTGAACTCGTGATACTGTTATTGTAACCGGCACCTCTGTATATAAGTATGTACATGTATTGTGCATAGTTCGGTATGAGGAGGGCGGGCAATTAATTGTTATTGATTGCTTAATCAATAACAACAATTTACAGGCAAGCGCGCCGCATGCTTGGCTGTGCGCTATTGGTTCCCGAAATACACGTACAAGAGTTAGAAAAAGGAAATCTCATCAAAAACATCTCATGTAAAATTTAGCCAAGTCTCGTGACTCTTTCTAAAATAAAACTACCTTGCTCTAGCAAAATAAAATTATCTTTATTCAACAGTTGTTATTTATGTCAATAGTTGGCGGCAAAAGTGAACCATTCGATCAAATATCGGGTAAGTTTAGCAGAAAAACTCTCTTGTTTTTAAAATTCGTGTCATTTTTGCGTTATGGTGTATGTCTATGGTGTATGTTATTGTATAATAATGAATAAAAAAACACTACATTTAAGTATTTCCTGCACAATAAAACATTTCCTGACGATTAAAAAAACACACACGTAATTGTTGAAGTTTTCACTCCTATTGGCACTCCCGGAGTGCCACTGTTTTTTTTTTACTTAATGTGTTTTCAACATAAAATATAATAATAATAATTAATATTAATAATAATTATAATATAATATATTAATAAAAATAAAAATAAAAAAAGCTGTAAAAATAGTATCCCGACCCGATGCAGGATTTTAATACAAATTTGACTAGCCTAAAAAAATTACAGTCGATCTGACCTGTGTCAGGTGCAGATAAAATGGGTTACGTGACTCGATGCAGGAAGACATGCGACATGCAGAAAAAATACAGCCGGGTAGAACCGGGTCAGCGTCGTGTAAAATCTAGTTACCTGACCTGATGCAGGATACTAATACAAATCCAAAATGTATCAAAGAAAAAAAATCACACATGATCCAAACGGTTCAGGTTCGGGTAAAATCTAGTTACTGACTTAACCTGCGTCAAAATTGCGTTACCCGAACTGATGCAGTATTCAGATATGAATTAGAGTCCTGCTTCGGTCGGGTAACCCAATTTTACCAGAACGCCATCTGACCCGTGGTTTGGGTTGGGTCGTTTTGACACTAATTGTCCTTCGTTACGGTTCGGGTTAACTTTAAATTTTTCACGCTCAAGTTTGTTTCTGGTTGGGTTTTGACACTTTCAGGTCGCGTTCGGTTTAACCTGATTTTTCAAAAGAAATTTCTGAATATTTTTCAAATAAAAAAAAAATGTATATAGGTTAAGTCTAGGATAGTTGGCCATAGAGGAGGATGGTTAGTCTAAATATTTCAAAAACTATGTCATAGATTGCAGCGTAAACTTTGTTCATAAGAAATAGTTCAATTTTTATTTTACTGTAAGGACTTATAAGGCATGTATATAATCCAATCTTTACTTTCAAGTCTAAAACAAATACGAACAATGGCGAAGTGACACTTAAATTGGGTGGCAATCTGTCCATCAATTTTAGGATAGATGGCTATATCAAATCAAGGAGAGATGGCCACCTATAATCAATATTTCAAAATTGTACGGAGTGAGGATTTTAACTAATAATTATTTTTCAAATAATTATATAATTTTTATGTTTATAATTATATTAATTGATATAATTATTTAAATTTTAACTAATATAAATATATCAATAACAATAATATAATATGGTTTGACGATGTACTTTTGTTTCAGAAAATATTGAAAATCTTCGGGAGCGTTCATCCCAGAAACAGATAAAGTTGATAAATAAACTTAAAACCGTGAAAAATTCTAAAATAAACGCGAGAAAAAAAAACACATTTCCAGCAGTGAATAAGATGAAATACAATAGAAATTATTAGATTCTACAGATTCTCACGGGATAGAATTGGATGGGGTCCCTGTGTTGGTTGCGGAGAAGAATATAATACTACAACCAAAAAGGATTACTAGACACAATGCATAAGGTGCCAGAAGTGGTTCCATGAAATATGTACAAACTATCAAGATTTTTGCTGAAAATGTGGTAAAAGTTTACGAAAAGTGAAGGATTGAAATTTTACTTCAAATTTTGTTTATTCAAATTTTATTCACTTATTTTCCGTGATATAATTGCATCTTTACGAATTTCTATATGTTTTTCATCATTAACTTCATAAAACGTGTTATTTTTTGCTATTTTAACTTCATTTTTTCTTTCTTGTATTGGATGGCCATCTCTCCTCGGCTTGAAGGACAGATGGCCATCTACCATTTTAATTTCAATTTTGTTTCCCATTTTTTGTTCTCCATATTTATATATTTTTTGCCAAAATATGATAAGTATATGTATAAGGATTTCAAATATGCATAAACATTTCTTGTATTTGCATTCTAAATACAAGAATACAAATGTCTAGAGTTACCCTATTTGAATATCAATTAGTGTATATACGTTCAGTTTTATGCATATAATATTTATATTATAAATATAATTTTAGAACACGACTTGTGAAAGATTCTAATCAAAACCTGAGCTTTAGCAAAAACTAAAATAAATAAATAAAAGAAATATAATAAAAATGATAAATAAACTAGAAAACAGGAATTCTGCTTTTTCAGAATTTAGTGTCACCCCCGATTTAAAAAAAAAAAAAAAGTATATATAAATAGTACAAAATATATTTCAATTCTAAGACTTAAGGCACACACTTTTAAATTTATGTAAAATGACGTCATTTGCATCCGCTTAAGAATTCTACATTTACGATCCACTCTTAAATATCTACAGTAAAGCATGCACAGGATGTCACTATCGCAAAATAATAGGCAAATGCAGCAAAAATATACCGTCATTAAAGAAACCCAACAAAAAAACGGCTATCTAATGATTCTTAGGTATTCATTTGTTTGTAACATTAATATAAACGATTTCAGTCGTGACGTTAGTCACGACGTTTTGGTTGGAAACTGACACCAAACAAACGGTTGCTATGTGGTATTTTCTATTTTGTTTGTGTGTTGCAGCTATATCTTATATCTATATCTCACATCTAAGTGTTTTAATACTTGATATGTACTGGTAACATTTTCCACGATTTACATTTAAAAAGAAATGACGCATAGAAACCATTTGTTTGGAGTCAGTTTACAACCAAAACATCATGACTGACGTCACACTGAAAGCGTCTATAGATACTTAAAATTAAATATAGTTTATAATAGCTCCATGTTTTAACAGAAATTTTTCGTTTATATTTTTCAAAATAGCACGCATTTTAATTACATTTTCTTTCGGTTGTTATGAGAAAATGGCAACAAAAAGATATAATTGCTATTTTTCAACTATTTTCCCTTTGAGTTGCCAAAATTAGACAAATGTTGCTGAAAACTACAAAAAAATTAATATTTGAAAAATAAATGGAGATACAGTTTTCAAACAAATTGCATTTAAAAGTACTTTTTTCCCCTATACGAAGGTATAGGAATTGAAAATGTGCGATGCTTCGAAATTAAAAAAATTTCTAGAGAGTATCTGATCGTACTGCTTTGTTTTACGGCTAGCTTCTATAAGGTAACGTTATTTTTTGAAGACGGCACAAAATAATCTGGGAGAAAGAAATAGCATACCGTACCGGGGCTAATAAAATAAAATAAAATAAAAATAGGAAAACACAATCAAATGGATCTGTGTGAAATTTGGTTATACAGCCTTATGCAGGATTTTAAACCAAACTCGGCCTGCAATAAAAAAAAAAATATATATAAGGCCGGCCTGATATGGGTTGGGTTCCCCCAAAGTTAGGTTACCTGACCAGATAGTGTATTTCTGACCCAAATCCGTCTACAGAAAAAAAAAAGCCGACCCAACTTTTTGTGGTCAAATTCGGTTAAAACCTGATGCTCGATCTGACGCAGGATCTTTACGAAACTCACAGTTTTCATGTTGAAGTCACACTGTGTGACTTCACAAAGTGGTCACAGGGTAAAGTCAAAGAAGGTCTCAAAAACGTCTATAGCAACCGCACATAAACGTCACGTGATGTCACATCAACGTCCAAGAAGTCACAGTGTGACGTCATTTTGACATTACCATGGCATTACAATACTTACGGGTAACGATTCCATTATGTTTGATGTAGTGTAACATCATTAAAATACAATGCAAACAATTTTCCCCGTTAGACCACAATGAAAGGAAATGCTTCCGTGCGTCCCTGTAAAATATCTATAAGTGCTACACATTCAATTTTAAACAGCAGGAACGTCTTATGGTCAACCTCAATAACATATAAAAATCATTTGGTAATTGAAGTATATTTATGGAAATTAGAGCTAGGGCAGGCGGTAGACAAGTAAACCTAAGTCATAAACACTTTTCAACTATGTTGGAAAGTGTTAAAAAGTGTGTCTCTAAAAAGATTGTTTTATTTCTTCTTTTTTTTTTCTTGTTTACCGAGAAAAGTCCTTTCTGAAAGCATTTATTTATTCGAGACAGTATAGCTAAAATTGATGACTAATAATGTACTCTCTCTTTAGAATTGTAATTTTATTTTTATGTACAGTCTACAAACACAGTCTACACACAGTCTATTTTCAGTCTACAAACATTATAACATAACACATGCAGTGTGTCCCAGCAACACCGCATAAAACAGAGCAATAATCCTCACCAGGGGTGCGCAAAAATGATCATAGAATCATGATGATAATGAATATCATCATCAACTATTCGATCCATAGTTTTTTTTTATAGAAAAATGGGAAGGAAATGTTTGATATCGCTCCCGGTACGAAGTTGTTTACATCAGATATCACATGAAGTTTACATGAGAAGACATCTGTCCATTTGAAGGAACTGACGTGTCGAACTAAGTACAACAAATAGTAGCGTAGTAGGTCGTCTTCATGTTTGGTTTCATTTTTGTGGATGGAACGATTATGGTGATATTCACCCGGCTGTTCTACGTCTCACTGAAGCATGTTTCTTCGCGGTAGTTATTTTGTGCTTCCTATCGTGCGAATACTATGATGCATCCGATAGGCATTAATTCATATTCACATTTCTAATATTATGCATAATGTTCATATTACTTAATGTTTCTGCAAGAGACGTGTCATTAAACTTTTTCATTCGAATTTCTGTCACATAAGAGATTAACTGGATCAAGATTATGATTGTGCTAGCATATAGTACGTCAGAACTAAAATGGCTGACAATGTGTAATATAAAGCTTATAAAATGTATACAGCATAATTATGTCAGTAGCGTATAGTGTCGGACTAAGTTTAGAGAGCAATTATCATAAAAAATATGCCCCGTTTAACATTTCAATAGAAGTTATTTTCCTAATACAAATTATTAATAAAATTATAACCTATGACTAGATTAATCTTCGAACAAATATCTAATATATAATTCGAAACTATTCTTTTATTCACAAATTCTTCAAAGTTAAATTAATGAAATACCTTACACAATGGTCAATATATTTACTACTGACTACTTTCATTATACAGCCTAAGAATCGCAATAACTCTTAAAACAACCATACTACGAATCAGGTAACTTATGTGTGAAATATTTCAATGCTACTTGTAATATTTATATAGTATTTTAAACATTTAATTATTTAAAATTTCCTAAAAGGAAAATTTCGCAGTCAGTAAAAAAAACGTAGAATTTAAATATGAAACTAATTAATTTCGATTTAAGATTATATTGTTTCCTTCATTCCCAATATGCATATACGTTAAATTTACTGATCGCTTTGTATTTAACATCCAGTATTTCCTTTTAATTAGGCATTTTATATTATTCCGTAGAACCTTAAACTATAATTACTGGAATTCAATTGGAAAACAGCTTCGACAGTTTGTTCATTTAAAAAATATACCAGTAAATCTAAAACTAAACATCGGAACGGTGTGTAATTTTGTATTTTTCTAAATAAGTAGTACACAATTTTATGTTGTACCGAGTATGCGTGTTACTGTTAAAAAATTTAAAGTTTAATTTCATTTTAATGTGAAGAAAGACCTAGAAGTTTTTCATATATAAAATGAAATAGACATTTCACACCGATTGGTGTCAATATTAATTTTCTACGATTATTTCTTGCTGAATCTGTGTTTGTTTTTGTATTTCTTATTCCACTTTATGTTTATCTATGGGATCGTGAGGAATACTTTCTACATTACCAATTTTGTTACTATTAGACGTTTAAAAATGTATTTTTCTCATATTAAGAATATGTTAAGAATTAAAAAATGAATTCTCTGAACAAAAATATTGATTTAAACTTCTTATTTAAAACAATGAAATACCTTTCAAATTTTACTATAACACAATATGCTTAATCCTACGATTCATAACGTGGGTATTTTGTGCCCGATAGCAAATATATGTTAATATGATGATTGATATGCACTATAGGTTTAAACAGGAACGAGTCTTTTCTTTCATCTAAACTTTAAAGACATTTTCTACATAATGCGACAAATATAGAACTTGAGAAATTACAGTGAATTTTGAAATTATTCTATCGACATAAAACACATTTGCTTTATAAATTTCAGTTTTTTTTTCGTAATTGCATTTTGATTAAATTAAAAATAAATATTGTTTTATCATTAAACTATTTCCGAAGTTTCTGTTCGAGATGTGAAAAAAGTGGAACCACCAGGGAGATTTTTTAAAAGAATATTTTGATTCATTCCGTGTATTGTGAGAAACAGCGTTAAGTAATTCAAAACTAAATTTTTTTCATTGCATTTTCCAGCAATTAAATAAGTACTCTTTCTATTCCACAGAGAAAAGGCATTTTAAAAAACTTGCTATTAGAAAAAAGGGAAATTTAAACACTCCACGTTAAGAAAATCATTACACAATAAAAAATTACCTTTGCTTATTTGAAAAATATTGTGTGTCAATTGATTTAGATTTTCAAAATTAGAAAGGGCATCTTTTTTTCATTTGCTTGTAATTTTTCAGATTCAGAAGTAGTACACTGTAAAAAAAAAAATCTATAAAGTTAGTAAGAATTTTCTAGGAAAGTGGGATGCCTGGAACTTTTTATGTAACGGTAACAAGAAAAATTCAAGTAACAGATACACGTTTGCACTGTAAATCAAAATATCTGTAAGGTTACTAAGAATGTTTTAGAAGACTGGGATGCCTAGAACTTTTTATGTAACTGCAATCAGGGTTACAGATAAAATTTTAGTAAGATTTCTGTAGTTTTAGTAGATTCTTTTGTAAAGCTACAGATTTTTGTAGCTTTGTAGAGATATAGTTTGTTGAGCATTTTTTATGTACTCCACGCGACGAATCTGGCTTTGCAGAATTTGGGCGGTCTTGATGGGACATCCTGTATAAATCAGCTTATGAACGATATCTTATCATTAAGTTACTTGTAAAAAATACTGTATAACAAAAAAATGAACCCACCGAAAAGGAGTTGTCCGATTGGCAACAAAATTAGTGGATGTGAAGAATATGCGAAGAAAAGAATTATTAAAGTTTCAGAACAATTGAATGATTCATTTGAGAATTTGATCGTACAAAGTGAGGAAATCAATAAGGCGTTGCACGGTGGAAGACTTACCGATTCTAGCTGGCCAAAAGTCGATTTTTAAAAGTCTATCTTAGCGTAATTTATTGTTTGCCTGTTATAGCTTAATAGTTAGGGCGTTGTAGCCTGCTATTGTTTTTGTTATAAATATGTATGGTCCATATACTAGTTAACAGTTTGTGATTCTTAGTTGGGAATGAAACAGTCAATTTGAGTATAGTTGTTTAATCTGTTATTTGAAGCTGAATAAAATATACTGCTCAATTATGGACGCTTCGGAACAAAATATAGACTTTTCGTATTTATGTGCATAAATTTTGTATATGTCAGTTGATATTTCATATTTAATGTAGCAAAAAACTCTATCTTTTTACAGTTTTTCATTTTTAATATAGTAGATAAAGTTATATGATAAAGCAAGATTACGCTCAATGTTTAATATCATTAACTAGTTTAGATTATTGCCTTTACGTTACATTTTAATTTGTCTGCATCTACCTGCATCCCCAGATTTTAGAATTGTTTTTAGCTTATTAAGTCTAAATTAATTTTTTTGAAATTTTAGTTCAAGTACCATTTTCCTTTTACAAAGTCAGCAGAATTTAAGTTAGCGATATAAATAAACTTTTGCACCATTATGCAGTGGCAACAAGATTTAAAATTGAACGAAAATGGGAATTTGATTGAAAATGTTTTGTTTATAGAGGAAAAGTACAATGAAGAGCACATGAAGTTTTGCAAGCACGAAATGTTTAAATTTATGTCCAAATTTGGACAAAAGTTGCCAGTTGTATGTAGATATCTCCTGACAAATTGATGTAAAATATATTACATGGTTGTAGATTTCGTGTGGTTTCAAAAGTAATCCAGACAAATTTTCCAAATTCATATTGAATACAATACAAAACATAATGTAGACCTTTTCCTATGATTTCTTATGATTCCAATTATTTACATAAGGTTCCGCTGTGTAGAGATAAATATATTGTATCGATTGTAGGGATAAGAGATTGGGATTGTAGGGATTGTAGAGATAAATATATTGTATTGATAAATATATTGTATATATTGATAAATATATTGTTGTATATTCTATTGTTGTGTTGTATACAATAGAATATACAACACAACAATTTTCATTAAAGCTGTCGAAAGTTTGTCTCTTATCTTAAATTTTAATAGAATTTTAGAAAAATATATTTTTTAATGATTTGTTATTACAATAATAGAAAAACAGTTTTATCACTTTAACTTCCATACCGTTAAGAAAGTATCATTAAAATTATCAACACGAATGTAAAATCATGCGTCAAGCATAGATTATAAAAAAATTTTCAACGCAATCAGACTACTATAATAAAACTTCATGAAAAACAACGTCTAAGTAATAATTTGTAAAACGCATAACACGTTTGAAAACACAATTTCAACCAAAGTCGAAAAAATAACTGAAATTTTTGTACATGCCTTTATATGAACTATAGATTTATCATATAATGCATAACATGCTAAAATTTAGAACAGTTAGGGAACGAATAGTGCAGTTGGAAATTCCCCTTCAGCAATTTCCGTCAATAAACGGAAATGTAATTCAGATGTTTTGATCAGCCCTGTATATGATTTATAGAATGTATAAACACTAATTAGTATGCAATTTTTTAATTTAAAAAAAGCATTCTACAACTGAAAATGCACTTCCAGCATTTATTGTTCATAGAAAGAAATATAACTGAATTATTTTGTGTGCCACCGTATCTGAAAGATGAATGCTATGCACACAATATTCTATAGTAAGCATCTTATAGAGCACCTCGGAGATAGATATCAATTTAAATATATTTGAAATAGTGTAACAGGAACAAAATACATCAGAAACGATTTTTCTAAACAGGCCGTAATGTAACGTAATTATTTTTAGTGTTCCTGTAAATGATCGATAAATGCTATCCATACCATATTCTGTAGCAAGCACATTATAGTGCACTTCTTAGATATGTATATAAATTTCAATGTGTTTGAAATTATGAAACATCATTAAAAAACACCACAAACGATTTTTCCCCATAGGTCGTAATGTAATGTAATTCTTTTGAATGTCCCTGTATCGGAATTATGACTGCTATACGCTTCATTTTAAATATCAAACATGCCATAATGAATATCAATAACATTTTTCAATTTCATGGCGATGCGACTATATTGACGCCAAAAACAATTTTGGCCAGCTAGAATCGTAAATCTCCCACCGGGCGTTGGTTCATCTCTGGCCTGGGAACTAGTTCATTTGGCATGACATAGCCTGAAAGAGTTCCCAGATGATGTTCTGCGGGATTTCTTTCCAAATTGCCTCGAACTGTTTCGCTAAATAAGCAACATTCCGGGATATTTGCAACTGCCTTCTCATCACGTCTCAAATGGGGAATTGATGGGAAGAGATATTCTCATGAGATGTATGGGCGAGAGATAATGCGACCTAGCTGGGCAGGAAAGTGTTCAGTAAGCTTGAAGACAATTCCTAGAAACACGTGTCGTATGCGAACGGGCATTATCTTGTTGAAATATTCGAAAATAAGGTGATAGAGAAAGAATAATGGCCACAAAACGGGACGCAGAATGTTCTCTACGTACCGCTGTGCTATAAGAATGCCACTAATGGAGTCCAGTTATGAAAGGAAATGGCACCCCAAACCATAACGCCCTGTTATGAGTCAGTATGGCGTGTGATATTAAGGGCAGATCCCCGCGCTGCTGGATGTCAGTATACATCCCCAGTATACATTATATACATTAATTCTTAATTAGAGCGCTAAAAAATTTTGTGTAACACATAGACGGTCAACTATCCAAAAATAATCAAATCGTGTCCAGAATATCTCCAAATGTGAAAATCCACTAAAAATTGGATACCGAAAATTTTCATGAATCCACTGCATTTTTTCGTATGAGTATAGAAGAAAGTAAAAATATCTACCGAATGCTACCGTCTATATGCCTAATAGAAAATTGACTTTCAATGCAATAATATTCATGTTAAAAATTAAATGTACGAGCTGGAGTATTAATTCTAAATATTTTTACTTTCTTAAAACAACTTTTATACAGAGTGTCCCTGAACTCATGTTCGAAACTCTAAGGGCCGTAAAAATCATTTATTGTATAGGAATGTATGGACGCAAGTGACGCTTTGAGACACAAACAGGGGAAAGAGACATGAAAGGAAAGTTTATTACAACGTCATTGACAAGTGCTATGCTTACAATAAGTGTTCAAAATTGCGTCAATCAACAGTAATATATGCCTGGAAGCGTCGATGAAGCGACTGGCATACAGATTCATAAATGCTAGGTATTTTAGGCACATGTGCAGCAGCAACAGATATTCAAGCGACGAGATCGTCAACAGAGCCAACTGAAGCTGCATAAACAGTGCTCTTCAGATGCTTCCATAAGAAGTAATCGAGGTTCGATAAATCGGGAGATCAGGGTAACCAAGGGACTGTTCCAGAATGTAAAGACAGGCAGTTGTTACAGTATTTTTCTGGAAGCAGCTTTAGCATAATTACTTTAAAATGTTACGATAGCCATTCGTAAGCGGCTCTGGTTTCAGCATGATGGGGTGCCAACCCTTTCAGCACTGTTCTGCGCAATTACCAGAACGCCACTTTTGAGACGCGGCGGATTGGGGCTGCGCATTTATGCGACTCCAGAAGGATCTTGTCGTTCAAATATCAGTTGCTACTACACGTATTCGTGAAATACCTTTGAATCTGTGTGCCGACCACTCCATCGACGCTGCCAGGCATGTATTACTACTGCTTGACGCAATTTTGAATACACTTATCGTAAGCATAGCACTTTGTCAGTAAACGTTCCATTAATTTCCCTTTCCTGTGTTTGTGCCTCAACGCGTCACTTGAGCACATATATTCCTATAAAATAAATTATTGTTAAAATATCCTCTATTAACCCTTAAAGTTTGGCCCACGAGTTCAGGGGCACCCTGTATATTTCATTGCGGCTATTCAATAAATTTATTTCATAACAGCTGTTCAAAACATACCAAGTAAATATTTTATCCCTGGCTAAGCTATAGGAATAATCATAGTTACGGGAACGATATGGAGTCTTTACAACTGTTTTTCTTTTTGGCTTTTGAGGAGGTTAATTTAACTATGTTTATTGGGTAGTTTCCAATACAAAAAGTAAAAAGCTACCTATTGCAGCCGTCCGGAGAAAAGTAATTCCGCAAAATTTTGGTATATTTTCAACTCATTATTTTAAAGTTTTACAGAAATACTTTGAATAAAAACATATAAATACTACGTAATTTTGGTTTTAAGGCGAAACGGTAATTTCTCAATATTTTTTAAAATTTAAGAATTTTAATAAAAATTGCCATTCTATTGCATTTTAATATTAAACTAAAAGCACACTGAAAAATCTTTTTAAACTGCGCATTTAACTGAAATTTTTAACAAATGAAAAACAAAAAAGAAAATTTTTAAATTCTTATTACTTTTTAAAATACTGACATTATTGATTGATTTTTTTAATTTATATTTAGTAAATCATGTTACACAATGCTGTGCATGGGTTTTTATAAACAACTAATAATCAATTTAATAATTTTTTAACTGTTATTTATAGTGAAGAAAGATGTCAACTGACGCTTCTTCATATAATTTTATTTATATATATAAACGTCTAAAATATCTAATGCTAATTCAATGCGTAGTTTTATCACATATATAATAAAGAGCTTGCACAAAAAATAATAAACCTCCATCTCAAATACACGAAAAAAACACTTAGCATTGTTAAAATATAAAAGCTAACATAAATGAATATTGAGAAATAGCCTTTTAAATTTTTCAGTTTTGAAGATGAACCCCTTGAACTGTCATCCTGAACATATTACACATACAGTAATTTCAAAGATAGAGTTTTGACATTTTAACCACATGTTCAAAAAGGTTAGATGTATAATTTGAGCTGATAATTAAAAAACCGATATTTTCACCGTTTTGGGTCTACTGTTTCCCCTTTAAGTACTGAGTTTTTTAAAGTTATTTTTTAATGAATATTTGAATAACTTTTAGAGAGTATCTGATTTATTTAATAAAAATATCAGTATAATATATTCTCTCAAATCACACATATCTTGCCCAGGTTTTTGACCAAATTAAAAAATATAATAATAACTGCATGATTTAAATCATTACAAAGGTATTTCTGAAAATACTTTTAAAAAATTACCATTTTTAAAAGGAAAAAGCAAAAATGTAACCCACAGATTAGGATATGATGTGATTAATGCATAGAAGCATAAAATCTCTTTTTATGTATTTATTTTAATTCATTTTACTTCAAAGACTGCTTGTAGTTAATTTAACTAAAAAATATACTTAAAACAATCATTGCTTATTAAAGAATACGTTACTAATTGACTTAAAAATTATATTTTCATAAAAAGTAAGTAGATTTGATATAATCTACTGTATATGTTATAGAATAAAGTACAAAGAAAGTTTTATATTAAGAGTCTAATAGAAATGCAGGTAATGATATTTTATAACACATTATAAATAAAAAAAAAATGAACAAAGTATCGAACATTTAACGAATTTTTAATGTGATTAAAGTATAAAATTGCATACCATGAATACAAAACGTAACTACACATTGGTTCATTATTAATAATTATATTTCATTCGAAGGCTTAGATGATACTTATAAGTAACAAGCTCCTTTATATCATGTTGTTTTCTAATATTTTAAATAAGGCAAATATTGCTTTAGATTTTACTATACATATAACTATAAATGCTGAGTCTCAGAAGAAAATATAAAAGGAACATATAAAGTTTGGTTTAGGTTTTGATTTTTAACAAATAAGTCACGAGTGTTAGAATATATACAGGGCGATTATAAAAAAAAATCTACCCCGATATATGAACTAACTGTAACCTACTATAACCCTAACTATAACCCTAACTGTCACACCGTTCATAGAAAGTGAATGAAATTTTGGTTTAAAGTATTTTGTGGTATGCGCTCGAGAATCATATGAGAAACAACAGTTAAACCCTAACAGTTACGATTACAGAGACAAAACTTCAAAAATTTCAAATAGCAGCACCTACTTTTTTATCGGAATGTGATCTTTATAGTAAAAATCCATAAATAGCGTTGGAACTGTACATGTAGTGCGAAAATCGCCGGTGCTATACAGGCGAAGAAGAAAATTGGAAACAACTACGGCGCTCACCAGAGAACAACTTACAATTTTCTTTTATAATGGCATCACATTTCACAGTGTGTCTTTGGCTCTGATACCATCCTACTGAATCTCCCTTGAACCGAGAAGAAAAGACCAAGGTACGCCGATTTCTGGTTCGGCGTAAGACACCGTCAAGACTGACGTCGTCACACTAAGTGAAAGGAAAGGCGCTGTGAAATACGTGCCGTGTATCTTTCTTTCTTGGACTCTGAAAAACATGGCGCTTACAAGGAAAGAACATGTAGAAATTGTAAAGATTTATTACCTGAACGTACAAAATGCCGCAGAGGCACTGCGTGTCTACCCCAAAAACCATTGGTTATCCCGAGGTCCGTCTGCTGTTAAAGCTGTACGGGACTTGATACGCAAATTTGAAGAAACCAGTTGCTCATGAGATTGATCTCGGCCTGAACGACTTTCCCTTTTTGTCGAGGCTCTTGCCAGAAGTCGATGAGACGATAAGCGTAGTTTCTCTTTCAAGTGCACTTGGTGTTTCTTGTGTTCTGCAGTTGCCGAGTTCTACAGACTGAAAGTTTCTGTGCTCTGTTCTCTACATGTTTCCGCATCGGTTTCAGCGTATCCAGATGTTGCAAGCGGTTGATTTTGCGAATGAATTCCTCATCAGGTATGATGAGGATATCAGCTGACCTTTACGCATTCGGTGGACGGATGGGGTCCATTTCTCGCTGGCTGGTAACGTTAATTCAATGAACTGCATGCAATGGGCAGGTAATAATCCCCGTGATGTGGTTGCAGTTCCGTTGCACGAAGAAAAGGTGAGTGTGTGGTGTGGTATAACAAGAGCTTTAATCCTCGGCCCTTACTATTTTGAAGAGGTTACTGCCGTAGTTCTACAAACGTGTAAGGTAACGAGTGCTCGCCAGCTATAAATGTTGACTAATTAAGTAATTCCCAATTTGCAGCAGCGAACTGCTCTATCTGACCTTGTGTGGATGCAAGGTGGCGCTTCCTCAAATGTGCTGTCTTCTGTCAAGCGTTTCTTAAAACAACAGCTTGGGGACAGAGTTATCTCATTTCATGTTTACGTAACCACCAAGGTAAGGTCCCCCGACCTCACTCCAACGGATTTTTGGATGTGGGGATACCTGAAATCCAAAGTGTATGCATTTAAACCGCAAACTGCATCTGATTTGAAAGATGCCCTCAGTCGCTGTTTAACAGATTCCTCTTGCTATGAACGTGCTTCAGTGCTATCCACAATCTGCCGCATGCAAAGTGTCATCGTGAAGGAGGACACGTCGAAAATTTGCGAAACACAGTAAAATGTTTTGCTTTCTGTTGCTTCTCTATCTTTATTGGTTGATTTCACTTTTCTTCTCAGTCTGCCTAGCGCCAGAGATTTTCGTGCTACAGGTACCGTTCCAACGCTATTTATGGTTTTTCACTATGACGATCACCTTACAATAAAAAAGTTGGTGTTGTCATTTGAAATTTTCGAAATTTTGTCACTGTAACCGTTACGTGTTAGAGTTTAACTTTTGTTTTTCTTATGATTCTTTAACGCATGCCTCAAAATACTTTAAACCAAAATTTCATTCAGTTTCTGTGAACGTTATGATAGCTAGGGCCTCATATATCGGGATAGTTTTTTTTATAATCACACCGCATTAAATTGTTTTTGGTTAGTTTCTTCTACTAAATGGAAATACTTTCATGCATCCAACCATCAAGTGATTTTTAGCTTCTTTAATTGTTTATGTAAACCTATTTTATATAATACTAAAAGTACAAAATCATAGTGTTCTAAAAGATGCTGCTTTAGCTTCAAATGGGTGCATAACTTCTCTCTTTAGAGTCTTTACAATTGGTAGTAGGGAAAAGCTGCCAAAATCCGTCTAGTGTCCTAAATTCGTACCGCTGTATACATTTTCATATGTATTGCTGCTACCTCTAGATAAGGTTATGAAACATTTCACTACATCCATTATCATCTTCTATTGTAACAATAAAGACGGTAATGGTACTTCACAATCGAGCATTGACATTAAGATGGTTCATAGGTATTGCTGCTACCTCTAGATAAGGCTATGAAACATTTCACTACATCCATTATTGTCTTCTATTGTAACAATAAAGACGGTAATGGTACTTCACAATTGAGCATTGACATTAAGATGGAAAAGATGCGTTGTCTTTTAGCGCAGTATTTGTCAATAATAATTAAAGGAGATGCTGGGTATAGTTTTTATTCAACTTCAGTACGTTATTATAATGCCTCAAATTACTGTGTTTGGTCTTGTATGATTGCTACTTGAACACTTGAGCATCTTTGTTGCATTCAAACTCTCTGTGTTCTATGAGTTCCATCGGTAGACCAGTGGAGAAAACATGTTTTTATACTGCTAATCCTAAGCCCGTTTGTTATAAAAATTATCAAATCAGACATCACAAATCCCACAATCAAATGGTTAAACAAAAATGAGCAATTGAGGAGAAATCAGAGAAGTTACTACAATGAAAATTTTCACGTCTGCCAGAGCTTACAACTATTTATTTTATTTTTTTAAGTCTCTAGGGATAAGCTTTAGCCAATGTATTAAGATAAATAACACTGTTTCTACTGTAGAACCTAATATTACGTTAATAAGTTACCGAAAATTCCTTGTTAATTATTGCTCAAATAAACTCTCATGCAGTTGCAACTTATGTCATTAAATTGTGCACCTTTTCCAAAATTTTCAATTAGGAAATTACATACCGATTAAGAGTTTTTTCATAATTTTAGCCCTCACAACTTCAGGCTGTATATCATCCCGGCGAGGCTGTTAAAAAAATCTGTATTCTAGGATCGGGCCAGGCCCGGATCTCACTTTTTTCTGAAGGCTCGGCCGGGCTGGGCCTAACGTACTTTTTCATTCCGAACCAGGACTGGCTTCCTTCTTCCTAGGTCTGCACGGGGCGAAATTTAAGTCCTTGTCTCAACCCAACCCACATTAAAATCGTTGTCTCTGACTGACCTGATCCATTCAAAAACCAGTAAAATTTGGCTCAGCCCAAAAAATTTTACAAAATTTGCATATATTTTTAAGTTGCCATTATTCAATTAAACTTTAAAATTCATTTTTTAAATGATAGTAGATTTAAAGGCAAAAAATTAAAATACGCTAAAACCAGTGAAAAAGAATCTGCCTATGACGGAATCGTGTCTTTAACGAAAAAAGGTGTTGATCCATGCAAAATGAATATAATAATACCTGAGAAAAGAATAGACCACATTTACACCTCCTAAGAAGGGAACTTTCTATACCTTTATCTACTGACGGTACTTATAAGTACCACTCACTTTAAACTTTCATACCATAGTGAATATTACTAATACTGTAATGGTACTTTGCAAAAACACTCTTTTAACTCCACTTTATCCGGATACATGGCAGCAGTAGTTCTATGTTTGTTATTTTAGCGAGGAAGGAGGCTATCTTTGAAACAGTCGATATGTTTTGTGCCAACATTTTGTACAGAATGTCACGCTCGTCTTTTTATTGCTGTAAACACAGTAAGGGAAATAAGATAAGTGTTGGATTTTTTTATGTATTCATTATGACCTTAGAATACAATTTGACTAGCTATTTTAGGTGAACGGTGTATGTATTTGATTTAACAGTTGAATTACTCGGTGGTACTTATAAGTACTGTCAGTACACTGGGTATTGGAAAAAAACTTCTTGTTTACTTTTCGTCTGTATAGTTATCCATCGTTTTCATCTGCTTTAAAATGTAATTACTAAAATGTAGTGTAGTAATAATTTTCCTAGCATTTATTTTCTGTTTCATTACTATTTTTTTTTTTTTTTTTTTTTTTTTTTTTTTTTTAGGAAATCGAAAAAGTTGTGGCACCGGCTCTTTTTTGCTATGCTAGAAATGGCATATGTAAATTCATATATTGCATATGTGGAGATGCGAGAGAATAAGTTGTCCCTGGAATATAGGCGTTGCATAACTAAAGGACTACTAACAAGATCGAAACTTTAAAAAGATAGTTTCTTTTTAACCCTGTCAGGGGCAAAGCGTTTTCAGTGCTAAAGTGTTGAAATAAATGATTAGCACCGGAATTTGCCAAAAAAATTATTTATAAATGAGAAAAGGGTTATATTTTACATAATTATTAAATCGAAAATATTTTACCACAATTATGGTGCGATTTGAAATACCTTGTGGGTTTTCTGTTACGATATTTTAGTCATAGTGTACTGACGGTACTTTAAAGTACCACTTTAATTAATTACCTCTAAGTAATTAAATTTCTCACGGGTGAGTATTTTTTTTATGTTTATCCTTTAATTTTCATTGTAATAACTGAAAAAAAAATACATGAAAAAAAAAATTGCAGCAGATCATAATGTAGCAGATAAAGGGCTATAATGCATTTTTTTCTTTCCTATGTGATTTCGTTTTAGACGATTTTACTGTATAGAATTTTTCAAAGTCTTCAAGACATGGAATATGGATTAACGATATTAAATGATAAGTGAAACATTTACATACAAATAGAGATTCTTTTTAAAAAAAAATAAATATCACAGCCTTTGGCCCTTTTTTAAAAATAAAGATTATAAACATGGAAAAAGAAAAGCTATAATTAAGTATTTTTGGTCAGAACTCCTACATACGAAACTATTTTTAAACATATCGACGTAAAAATCTATGTTTTGTAGAAATTCAGTCAGGCCGGGCCGCGCTTGGGCTAATATTTTAACTTTTTTCCAGGCAGGGTCGAACTTTTTTTTTATGGGTCGGTCGACTCGGGACCGAGCCTGGATATTTCGACTCGTGCAAACCTCCAGTGCAGACCTTCAGCATATTTTGAAAGCAGGTTTAATGTAAAATCTATACACTGCTATTTTATGTCCAAAGGCACTGTCTTAAATCGGCTTTTAATAATGTACAATTTGTGGATTATCCCTGTCTTGCATTCAAAAAGAGTCAATAGTTCGTCGCTCAGAGACATGGATAAATTGTGTAAATCACGAACTTTAGATTTTAATATCTCTGCGATTTTTCCAGATATCGAGATGAATTTTTTGAGTCTAATTCAGGAATGGATAAGAAAAAATATCCTAATTGGAAATTTTACTATACAGGGCAATATGAAAATTAAGTTTTTGTATTTTCTCAAATGGACCTCAAATTTACTCCTGCACATGGTATCCAAAAGCACGATAAGTTTAAGGTTATTTTTGCAGTTAAGTTAACACAGATATTAAAACCTAATGGTTGCAGTTAATCCATATTGAAATACCGTTATAAATGCAATTAATATAATATAAATAGAAAATAATTACAACCCAGCAAACACATACCTTTCGGCACACGATCGGACCGCAGCCGGCACAGTCGGTGAAGTGTCGGCAGCATGGCGGTAACTGAAACTTAAGAATCTGTTTTTTCGACTGCCGGTTACCTAATCGGTCCCCTTATGGTTATATATCGGCAAGCGACTTACACCGGCAAGTGACGCAGGACCGATATGTGATTTCTGATAGTGGCCCGATTAGATTTACCAACATCGGTCCGAATTCGGAATTTTTAGTCTTAGCCGACATTTTTTTTTCTTTTTCTTAATTTGGTTTGAGTTTAATTTTGATAAGATAAGTATATTGCATGTATTTCATATAAAATTCTAACAGTGATAAAAAAAATGTCAAAAATAGCCTATATTTATTTATTCAAAAAAAGTTGTTATTGAATTCATTTTAAAAAGGACTTACAATTATTTGAATCATCAAAAGAGTTTTTTTAAATCACTCCTTAAAATTATTATTCATTGTAAATTTAATCGTAGAAAAGAAACTTCATAAATCAATTTAACTTATTTTCTAGTTATTATATTCATTTTAAAAGCAATAGCTATGTTTCTTATTTTATTTAAAAATCAAATTATTAAAAAAGTGTTTAAAATTATTTTACAAGCTATAAAAATATAAAAAATACTACCCAACTTTTTAGCATTAAAATTTCAAAGAAAGATTCAGAAATCTCCCACGTCTAAAAAGAAAAAAAAAAAAAAAAAAAAAAAAAAAAAAAAAAAGATAAATTAATGTTTCAATTTTATTTGATGATTAAAAAATGTTGATAAGTAAAAGAATCATTATTGCTACATAATCACTAAAAATATATTCTACATTAAAACCTCAAATGACAATAAAATGAACTCTTATTCTAATTAAAAGTAATTAATTACCAACTTATTTTTTTATTAAACTTAGTTTTTCTATGTTACAAATATATATTTCTTGAATTAACACACTTAATTACATTATAATTCCTAAAGAGAAAATTGTATTAAGAGAAAACCTCTGAAATTCACTTATTTTATTTAATAAGCATTCTTAAATTTATAAGAAAGATTCAGAATTATCCCCCATTTAAAGTTATCTTCCAAAAGAAAAAAAAATGTAAATTAATATTTTTATTTTATTTTTAAGTTAAAACTATTGATAAGTAACAAATTAATATTGCAACATACTCATTAAATATATCTTCTACTTTAAATCATCAAAACGACATAAAATGAATACCTATTCTAATTAAAAGTTATTAATTACCAACTTTTTATTTATTAAAATTAATTTTTCCATGTTAAAAATATATATTTTATAAATTAACGCAACGCATATAGTTACATTATAAATCCTAAAAAGAAAATTTGATTAACTGGAACCTCTAAAAAAATTTTTTAATAGTTAATTATTCTTAAATTTATATATATTCTTAATTACTCTTAATTATATCTATATCTTAATTATTCTTAAATTTATTCTTAAATTCGTTTGCTTTAACGAATTCGGTAAGATATTTATTTTATTCATTTAAATATTAAATTAACTTTTAAATACAAGTGCGTAAGAAAGTTACAAATAAATAAATAAAAAATAAAATAAAAACACTTCAAAATTCCTATTTTCCCATCTACCACTTACCTTCAACGACAACCATTACTTATCGATATGACTTCCTCTTATTACCTCATTGAATCCTCCCCTGATCAGGTCTCGGTGGCTAAGTGGTTAAGGTGTCTGCTTTCTGTCCTTGGGTACGTCGGGTCAAACCCCATCTTTTCCCGCGCCGAAACACGTTCCTTTCATATATACATTCCACGATGGCTCATAGATGGCGCCATCAAAACAGATTTTTTTTCAATTTATGCTGGTGTCGGGCTGCGGCCGTCATTCATATGGATAGGTATCGGCTGGCGTTCTGTGGGCATAGTTTTCTGCCGATACCGGACCGGCCGCGTGCCTCATGAATCGGGCCGCATTCGCGCGGCGTATCAAAAAAGATACGGAACCGGTAGCGGCAACCGGTATCGTGCCAATACCGCCGGTAGTGGGAAGCGGCTGTCGGCCGATTGCTTACCGATAGCTCTGTGTTTGCTGGGAATAATATTATTTAAAATACCTATTAACACTTTTAAATTTCTTAACTAAAGTAAAAAAAATCCCAAAACTATTATTTTACAATATCGACAATAACCAGCATGTAGTACCGTCTAGTGTTGAAAATAGAAAATATTACTCTAATAGAAGCTACAGACAAAATTCAAATTAAATTTTGGTGCTGACATCTAGTATAATAAATTAAAACTATTATGAACAAATGTCATAAGAGTAACCAAATTGAAACTAATGCTTTCAAATTTTACCAACTGCTTTACCCCACAAATCCCAATAAATAAATAATACCATATTATATATCATTATTCACAAAAATATTAAATAAATACAAATGTCAATATAATGCATACAATATATTCTACTACCACACCCAATTAATCTATACAGAGAATTTAAATGTTATATAGCTATATGCTATAACATAAAATAAATTATATACAATAAAATTATAAAAAAATTTAAGAATTACTATTAAATATAAAAGTAATTAATTAATAAAATGAACAGGAAAAGAAAAATGGATGTTTAAAGAACTTTGTCAGAACCTTCAGTGCCCAAATGCCCAAAGTTCATAAACAAAGTGTGTGGTCTAAATTCATACCAGCATAAAAAAAGCTAACGAATATGAATTTGGGACTAACAGATACAAAAATCGATAATTAATCATTGAACACTAAGTTCAAAATTAAACATGATTAAAAAAGGATGGAGGAATAATAAAAAACTATTAACCCAATTTTAATACAAACTGTAATAGCAGTAGTTATATCAAATAAACTTATTATGCATATTATTCTCTATAAAGATGGTATATTAGAAATTAATATGATATTGTCCTGAGTAGACTAAAAATTAAAAACAAGTTAATTGTTAATATGATAAAATATTAATGAAGCTAAATAAATTTAATATGAATTGAAATAAAAATATAACTTCACCATATACATATAAAATAACGAATCAACATCCATTATAAAATGTGTATTAGCAATGTAGTTATAATTCAAATTCCCCATTTTTTTAAATATAATAAATTAACCATTGCGTATTATCCAGACAACACCACCCTGCTCCGTACTCTAACATCTAACCACCCAACCGTGCTATAATAATTTTTTATTATTATTTTACAATTTTTAATTTTTTATAATTATTTTCTTATTTTATAATTTTTTTTTGTAATTTTGTTTACGCATGTGTAAATTTGTTTTTTAATGATCATTTAAGTACTAATTGTATATTAAAGAATATGAGACTTTTTTTGGAAAACCATGATTTAATGCATCATAAATTAGTTTTTTAATATTATTGTTAATTAGATGAGAAGAACATAAACATTTTATTCTATATAAATGATTAAGTATATTTCGATATACAGAATGATGAAGACAAGATTTAAAATTTGTAAATGTATTAACTTTGAATTTAAATTCTTTACGTTTGTCATATAGAACTGTTATTGTTTTGCTGTCTTTTATTGTAATTTTAAGATCGAAGAAGTTAATTGTATTGTTAGATAAGAGATTTTCCGTTAATTCCAAATTAGTGGGATAATCTACTGGAAATTGAGAAATATTAGTTTGATCAGTGGCAATTAAAATTATGTCATCAATATAATGATATAAATGTAGATTATTATTAGTAAAAGTACGTTCATAGTGATATAAGTCTGATAATAAACTGGATGTACAACCACCTTGTGGTATACCGACGTGCTGTAAATATAATGTGTTATCTTGCAAGATATAATTATTATAGATAATGAAGTTTGTTAAAGATTTAAAATAAGCGATATATATATTAAATAGTAAATCCAGTTTTTGATGACACTTTTTAAATAATGCATTTATAATATTATGTAAATCTAATAAATCTATATTATTAAAAAGATCTTTGAAGTCATATGTCGTTATATTATTTACACAATTAAGGATATTCATAATATTGACCAGTTGATAGCTATTTTCTATACAGTGTGTATTATCATTGTTTGTAGTCAGTATATATATGTTTGATTAAGAATTTTTAATAGAAGTTTATTGGCTTTATTATTATATGTATTGCAACCAATAGTTACAGTCCTAAATTTAATTGGAGTCTTATGAAATTTGGGAATAAGAACTAAATAAGCATAAAGTTAGTAGAGAGAATATTTAATAGTTTATAATAACTTTGAATTTTACGATTATTTACAATTACATTTTTATTAGTTTTTGAAAAGATTAATTAGAAGAAATACAGGATGTAAGAAGTTGGTGATAATAAGATTTACATATGATTGCATAATTATTAAGAGATTTGTCTACATATGTAATAACGTAGGTTTTTTTTTTTTTTTTTTTTTTTTTTTGTAATTTAGTAATTTGTTGGAAAAAATGCTTTGTGTTAATATTAACCAAATCAGAAATATTATATTTTAAAGCCAAGGTTAATTTTTTAATAATTAATATTTTCCATTGATTAAAATATACAATAGGTTTATTGTAAGAGATTGAAATTTTATAAATAAAAATATCTATATCATATGTAAACTGTTTGATAATAGATTTAATATTAAAGTTAGATGGAAGTCTATATTTAGTACCATAACCCATTAGTTTTTTCAATTTAAAATCATTAACAATATTAAGATTTCCAGTGATTATATGTCCATGATAATTTTTTTAGAGTGGGGCCATTGCATTTACACAGAAAATTACTTGCAGCAGATGTATTTTTTGAAAATGTATTGTAGTTAAAAATCTTTCTACCAATTGTATTCGGATATTTAAAGGTTTTTGATATATGAAGATTATTAATAGGAAAATAACAGTTTTTATCATTAATTATAGAATTGATATTAATTTTATTAAATATTTGATTTTAAAAAGTTATTATCATTTGAGTATTTGTGTTTTGAATTTTATGTTTTTTTTTTTTTTTGTTTTTTTTTTTTGTTGTAAATTAATATTTAAAAGATTAACTTTAGTCATTATGAGATCAAAATATATATATATATCAGAGAAATGTTTAGAGAAAGATTTACTTAGAAATACATTTAAATGTTATACAAACTGTTTTTTTAATAACAAATATGTATTTTCGAATTAATAACCAGTTATAATTCTTTAAATAGTTACTTTGAAGATTATTTATTTGTTTAGTGATATATTTTTTGGAAACTACTACTGCTGATGAACCCTTTCCACGCTTGTTTCGTGTTGTTTTACAATTTCAATTATGATTAAGAGTAGGATAAATTGGAGAATAATCAATAGTATTATTGATAGATGTAAACACTTTAATAGGTCTATTAAATATTTCACTATTAAGTCCTTATGGATAAATGGTGTTGTAATATTTCATATATGATGACTCCACATAAAGACGTTCTGATTTATTTTTTAGAATTTGTAAGATTTCAATTGCGTATTTTTAAATTGATGTTTATGAAAATGTTGAATTTCGGCTGTAGGCGGTATATTTTTTGCTTTGTTTTTATTAGAGTCCAAACGATGTTGATTGATACATTTATGAATGAGTTTTGTGGAAATGTTTAATATTCAAATTACTATAAGTGATTTAAAAAACATATTGAAAGATTTCATCTAATAATCTTTTGCTTTTAAAAACTGGGCCTTTCTCGCGCCTTAAAACAAAACAAATTGAGAATATGTTATATTTTAATGCTAAATCATTATAATTATAGTAAAATAATTCTATCTGTTTTCATATTCCTACAAATAATGTTGTTAAAAATGTGTTTTATTTTTGTATTGGGTGTTCCTTCTTATCATTAACCAATAGCTCATTTCTGAAACGTTAGTTTTAGAGCAGTGGTTTCCAACCTTTTATTGGCCACGCACCACCAAAGCATTCTTAAAATAACCATGCTTTCCCCCCTCTCACTCTGTAAATTATGCATCTTATTACTTAAAAAATGAACTCTATTCACACCGCGGAAACGTAATAGAGCCTTAACAATAATTATTCATTTCGTATTTTTTTAACTTATCAAAGAGATGAATTTTCTGTCACAAATGTGTTTCTAATTCAATTCTATAAATGTAAAAAGGCTATACATCTTACTTTATACATCTTCGCCTTTGTGCCGAATTTTTTTTTTTTTTTTTTTTTACTTTTCCAACTTTTCTCAATGATAAAGAAAAGTGTTATACGATCTGCATTTTTATCTTCACAAAATATCTTGAATGGAGACTTAGATTTAGCATTAAAATTGATAGTATTCACACACTTTATAATTGATTTTTGTAACTTATTAACAGTTCGTGGAAAAGCTTTGGACACTATATTTTCTTTCTATGGGATAATACAGCACACAAGAAGCATTTCAAAATGATTATCTTTATAAATTTTAAGTATTATTCCCCACAAGAACACATTTTCTCTGTTTTCCCTTTCCCAGTATCGTTAATTGTCTTTCATATATTATCTGATTTTAAAGTTTAAAATGTATATGTCATCATATAATTTACTGTGTAGGATGCCTGCAGTAGAGTCATAGATATTTACTATCTACCCATTTTCTTCTAATGATATTTAATATTTAAACATTTTATAAAGTTAGTAATAACTCGTTTATTTCATATATTTTTAAAGTTAGATCTGTTCAGATTTATATGTAATGTTAAGCAGTATCGTGTGTAAAAGATTCTTCATGGTATATATACACTATATGGCCAAAGGTGACCGGTCACTTGCAATTTTCGACTATTTGTTAAATATCTAGAGAAATACATGAGGAATTAACCTGAAACTGCAAGTGTGTAAACAGTATAGTATAGGTCATATACTTTCGTGAAAATGTTTTCCCGAAACTATATAGGGGACCGTCATTGAAAAATAACGAATATCTTTTGGATAACCCTGTAAAAACTAATGGAGCAAAAACCTTTAAACTCGAGATTATTAATAAGTGGCGTATTGTAATATACTGTGTTCATTTTTATGAGGATAGCATGTATACTCGTAGAGAAATTAAGATTTTTATAAAAACAGCCCCAAATTTCGCCATGTTTTTTGCTTATAATTTGCAGAGTTCGTATTATATAAAAAAAAAGTTTCCCAAAATATGACGAACGACATTGTACATAATACACTGCAGTCAGAATTTAAAAATAATAAAAATTGGATGAAAACTGAGCACGTTTACTAAAAAATGTTTCACTGCGCATGCGCAAATGCAATCAAAATATATTGTGCATAATGTGTTAGCTAAATGTATAGAGCAACTTTTGTAAAATTCTCAAAAACATAGTTTGAAAAGTCTGATAATAATCGTTTATTAAATAAGTTCAAAATCCGTTGTTCCCAAAATGAAGCAAAAAGATGAGGGGTTGTATCCAAATAAGTAGTACATGCAATATTGTGTATGCTAAATTGGCACTAATCAATGGATATATGGATACAACCCCTCATGTTTTTGCTTCATTTTGGGAACAATGGATTTTGAGCTAATTCTATAAACGATTATTATCAGACTTTTCAAACTATGATTTTGAGACTTTTACGAAAGTTGCTCTATATATTTAGCTAACACATTATGCGCATTATATTTTGATTGTATTCGCGCATGCGCAGAGAGATATTTTTTAGTAAACTTGCTGATTTTTCATCCAATTTTTATTATTTTTTAATTCTGACTGCAGAGTATTGTGTACAATGTTGTTCGTCATATTTTCTGAAAATAACTTTTTTTTTTTTAAATTAAGAACTCTGCAAATTATAAGCAAAAAAATTGGCGAAATTTGGGACTGTTTTTATAAAAACCTTAATTTCTCTACTAGTATACATGCTATCCTCATACAAATGAACACATTATATTACAATGAGCCATTTATTAATAATCTGGAGTTTAAACGCTTTTGCTGCATCAGTTTTTACAGGGTTGTCCAAAAGATATTCGTTCTTTTTCAATTTTTCGACGGTCCCCTATAGGGTTTCGGGAAAAACATCTTCGCGGAAATATATGACTTATACTATACTGTTTACACACCGGCAGTTTCAGGTTAATTCCTCATGCATTTTTCTAGATATTTAACAAATAGTCAAAAGTCGAAAGTGACCGGTCACCTTTGGCCATATAGTGTAGCACCGCTAATAGAAGTAGAAAGTTCATTCAATCAATAATCGAAATAGCAAATTATACGAAGAAGAAAGATTACAATAATTTTCTACACTGATGCAAAAAAAAAATTAAAGATTATTTACATAATTATTGTTGTACAATGCAGTTTTAATGTTTTGTTTGAGGAATATTTTGAATTCAATAAAAAATTGATTTTTAAAATTTTGCTTGTATTCCGTTTATTTTTTGTTTGCAACATTTCTTTCCTCCCAACCAAAAAAAAATAAATAAATAAAATAAAATGAAAGACAAAACAAGACAAAAGAAACTGATAGCAAATGGGTGAATTATAAATTTGGAATTGCTCCCTTAAAAGGTCAAATTGTCTCCCTTTGGCACGTACACCTCACGTTGGGAACCACTGTTTTAGAGGCATAGATCCAATTGCAAAAACGTCACGAATGTTGTTTTTTGTCATGCTCTGTAGAAAAATGTACAAATGTTTCTTAATATAGGAAAATATAAAAAAAACATAAATGAAGATTTGCAGCATTTATAAAAACAAAGTTTCTTTTGATGCAACTGATTTTCGGAAACGTGTCCAAGTAGTTTTTACAGTGTACTAATCAATTTTCTCATCCCTGAATATAGGGTGACCCAGCCAGTAGTTGATCAAATAAAGTCAGTGCTACGCGGTATTTATTATATTTCCTTGCTTTTAAGTTTGAGAAGTAAACTAAAATGAATTCTACAACCCTTAATGAATGTCATATAATGAACGAAAATAAAATCCGCTGAAATTAAATATAAACAAAAATATAAATAAATAATTTTTTAATCGCCATTTTCCCAGTCGTTGATCAGGCGAAAGAAGCGAATGGACAATCTAAAAATTAATCGTTAAAACATCATCCTTGGGCTGTGATTAACAATAATTCTTATAAAAATATTAGTTGAAATAAGCTAGATGGAAGTGGATTATTTTAACTAACCGTAATTGACTTACCTAATCAAAAACTAAATGTTTACACTCTCTAATAAAAAATTTCATAAAATGGCTTCTCTTACAGCAGACAACTGACAACAATGTGACATCAGGTGCACTATCATTCAAACAAAAATATTATGTCTAGTGCTATGTATAAAACTCATTTCCGCCTGAAATGGCGCAATATTTCAAAAATTTTATCAACTACTGGAAAGTTATCAACTACAACTACTGGCGGAGACAACCGAGGTCTTTTGGATGCTACCAATTTTTTAGTAAATATTTTCATGTTCAACAAACATGTTTTACAGACAAGCCTGATAACTTTTCTCAATTAATTATGAAAAGTTTCGGATTGCTTTCAGAATAAGTATATTATACATCTTCAACTCTTATAGTTTAGCTCTGTAATAGGTCTAAGGTTAAAAATATCATTACAGTGGTATGACCACTTTAATGATATTTTTAACGGTAGTAACGATTTTAATGTTATTTTTAACATATCAATTCGTTTTTAGGGTTCCGTACTTTAAAAGTAAAAATGGAACCATTATAAGATCACTCCTGTGTCTGTCTGTCTGTCTGTTTGTCTGTCACAGCCCTTTTACTCGTAAATTATGGAACGAGGAAAGTTCAAATTGGGGGAAGTAATAAAGATTATTCACCCACATATTTACAGATTAATAAATATTTATAAATATATTTAGTAAAAATGTAGAGGGGCTAATTAAGTTACTTGAAAAGAAAATCTTTTCTTTGTGTATCGTGTGAAAGCTTTCGTAACGCTGAACTCAAAAATATATTTCATTTAATTTTAGGTATTATATTTTCAAAATTATGGTGAAAAATATAGTGCAAAAATATGTTCTCCTTCCCCCCATCTAATTCCGAATCTATTGAAACTAAAATTATGAAAAAATTAGAGGCAGTAGACATTAATTTAAACCTTGCAGGAAATTTATAGCGATTACCCTAGGTCACATAGTTTTTGAGAAAATCGAATTTTTCCGTTACAATCAAATTTCGTTTCAGCAAAAGTGTTGAGAAGAGCTGGAGGTATCTATCGTAGCAGAAGTATAAAAGCATTATTTATCATGAATTTCGGAAAAAATCGTCGTTAATTAGCCGAGATACCCTTAAAGACCCTTAAATAGCCCTTAAAGACACGGACGGTTTGGACATACATAATGACTGGTACGGCGTATTCTATGCTCCATCGTCTTTTAAAGCCTAGATAACAAATTTTAAGGATATATTTATGTAATGTAATGCCCAGTAGAAGTATAAAAGCAATAAACGTCAAATTGTTAAAAACAGACTAATTTAATGAGAATTAATCACATAAATACTATGGGTTTCGCAACTTAGTTTCCATTGAGTGGCTCTCTCAATACACCTACTATGTCTTTAAAGGTTAACTAAAAACCTATATGGAATAACAAATATACAGAATACCTATATTTGCTATTATTTAGGTTCCATACATCTTTAAACTTTCATGGTATATCCATTTATACTTTTCTAGTATACAAGGTGCAAAGGAAAGTCCCTTTAATCTGAAAATACATGTGAACGGAGAGAGCTACAGCTATGCAAGTGAGGTAACGGTATGGTAAAGCGACTACGCCCGATTTAATGAAAACGACAGCAGCGCCCCCTAGTGACAAAATTTGTAAGATAGACACTGCAAATCGAAAACGAAAAGAGATAGAGCAAAATTTCCAGTTAGAAAGTTTTAAAGCATCAATTAATTAGTAGAATACGACATTTGGTTTACATGGATAAGATAAATCTTTGGCTGTTTACCCAAAAATATCTGAAATCGATGCACTCCATTTTGTGTAAACGTTTGAATGGAATAGTCAGAAGTATGAAGAAATACGCACTATTTATGCTATAAATACGTACTTATCGCAATGCATTTTAATAACATTATGAAAAAATATATATAAACTGACTCACAGCGATAAAAAGTTAATATTCAGTATGTTCGAAAAGTTCGCCATTGCTCACGATACACGTTTGTATTCGTGAGAGTAATTCTGCATGCACATTTCTCAGCATGGAACGTCTATTGCAAGCTTCTTCAATACGACGACATAGATTTAATCCTTTCAATAGCGGTAGCTAGACGGTCTAGCCACTTAATTTTGATTCCAATTCTGACAAATGGCACCAAGAATATTTTAATGAAATTTTGCTTTTGTAATGAAAGTGCAAATTAGCGGGTTTTTTTTTTTTTTTCTGAGAAATTCGTTTGAATACTCTGGTGTCAGTCAATTATTTCATCTGTTTACGAACAGAATTCTTCTGACCCTGAAAGGGTTATTCTAAAATTTTAAATGCATTGGAAATTAAATCTTTGCAGACATTACAGCACAGTACAACGTCACAATCTGCAATTGTTCACTGCTACGTTTCCGGAATGTGAATAGGCAAAGTAGAATCGTCGCTCATCGATTTAGGACATTTTTGGGTATGCAAACGACAATTTATCTTATCCGTGTGAAATAAATGTCGTTTCGTACTAATTAATTGATGCTCTAAATCTTTCTAATTGGGAAATTTGCTCTACCTCTTTTTGTTTTCGATTTTCAATGGCTATCTTCCAAATTTCGCCACTAGGGGTGCTGCTGTCGTTTGCATTAGGTCGGTCGTAGTCGCTTTACTGTACCGATACCTCACTTGTATAGCTGTAGCTCTCTCCGTTCGCAAGTATTTTCAGGTTAAAGGGACTTTCCTTTGCACCCTGTATACTATACAGCTATACCCAACCCTACGTTGTATAGTTTTTACATAGTCTTAGTATTCTTTTAGGAACGGTATTTTTTTTAATAATACTCTTACTAATTCATATATTATTGTACGGAACCCTTTGTGTGCGAATAATACTTGCACTTGACCGTTTATTTTATTTAAGTTATGGTTTTAGGGGCAGAGTAATGACAGTTTTAGACACTTTTAAAAATTCATTACTATTCCTCAAAAAAAGTTGCCGTTATTTTGTTATATGGAGTAATTTGAGCTGAATATCAGGAATTAAAACAAAAAAAAAATTCTTTTTGTTATGCAAGATTTACCGTCATATAAGAATGAAACTGTTACTAATCACTACTATGAATCATTCATAATACTTATATATTTTTCAGTGTTCGGATGTCTATCTTAGACCTTAAGTATGTCCTGTAGTGATTGCATCAAAATTAAAAAGAGTCGAGCAGAGAATCTTAGGCCTGCATGACATGGAATGACTGAAAACTTAGGCATCTTTCATTTTTTCAATTTTTTTTTCTTTTTAAGGAAGTACTAATCATCGGCAAATTTTTACAAGTTTATATTAATATCAATATTTGGAAAAAATTTTTTAAATCTCTTACAATTAATGGATTTCTACTAATTCTGTATTTACGATATTATAAAGTGTACATGTGTAAAGGTAATTAAAGATTTTTTATAGGAAAAAAGTAGAATTTAATTTAAATTCTTTTATTGAAGTTAAAAGGCAATCCTTTAAATCTAAGAAAACACCAAATATGCCAAAATAAAAACAAAATGATTTTAAAAAACAAATATTACCGCAATTCATTCCTATAATTAATCTGCCTACAACCAAAATTTCTATACTTTGGGAAATTTTGCTGGATCCCATCAGTGCGGCTCCAAGTATGCCGAGAACTCCGTTGTTCACAAGCAATCCACCCTTCCTAAAACGAAACAAAAATAATAAAGCGAAATTAAATATCGCATGTTATGATGGATCTTCATAATATAAATATGCATTGAAAGATGCACCTCTAGTGACCTGAATTTAATAAGAATACCGAACTTCAATTTGGATACAACCCTTAAAATATGCTCATTTTAAAATAATTAATTTATCTGAAACTAGTCGTATACATTTCATGAAAATTTGTATTTAGTCTAATTGAAATGTATAGAATTTATTTATGGTGCCAAAATTGGGTAGAAAAAATATATAACATATATTTATTATATATCATATATTTATTATATCATTTAACTATAGAAAAAAAACAAAGTTTGTGTTTGTTTTTATATGTAGATGGTGCCCTAAGCAAATTTTATATACATTTAAAAGTAGACTTTATTTCTAATCGTTTGGTACCAGTAACTTTATTCTACAATAATTTGCTGCAGAGTTAGTAGGGGTGTTTACTCCCCCCACACACTATTGTACCAAATATTCTTCAATCTCTGTGTCAAAAGATTTCATTGCATTGATTTGTTTATAAGATGTTATAGAATTTGTTTTTGAAATCTTATTTTTTAATGTAACTCAATGCATTATATTCATTGTCAAAAAACGAACAAGTTTCACACTACAAAACATGTCTGTCATACTCATAGGGAGAATAATTGCATTATCCCTATGATAACAAATCCTTTAAAATAACGAATCAAATATCCCTTAAAATAATTATAATATCCCTTATAATAATTATTATCCGTTAGAAGAATCCCTTAAGAATAATTATCCCTTAAAATAACGAAGCAAAATAACGAATAATAACGAAGCAAAATAACGAATTAATATTTAAGTCATAAGAAAGAATACCTTTTTTTGTTTCCATTGATATACTTTTTTTGTTTCCATTGATATTTTAAATAGCTATTCTAGGGATTATAATCCAACTTTAAATAAATGCACACCGCTTTATCAAACCATGGCTTTATTACTTTTCTGAGAATTCTTATTGTTTGTGGCAGTAAAACTTTATTTGCTATAATTGCCATACAATTAATAATTCAGGAAGGATCATGGCGATATAAATGAAACTATTATACTAAAACAACCAGCATAATTTGAAGATTGAGCTGATTAAAAGATACAGAAATGCGTGGCGAAGCCAGTTAAGATATGCTTAAAACAATTAATGTAGCAAGCTTCTTTAGATCACACAATACCAGTGCTCTCTGAAGTTTTCTCGTGTAACGATTAGTACCCAGTTCACAGCAGTTATCACACAGCCCCACAAATAATCCCAGTTTTTGTTTATTTACAACTGTTTCTTAATGTATTTTGTTCGTTCAGTTTTTATGCTTTGTTAAACAGATATATTTAAAAGAAATATATTAATATAAATCTTACCTTCCAAACTTATTTGCCATAGAACCTCCAATCATTCCTCCAATCATACCTCCTATTGCAAACACTGAGACTATCAAAGACCACAAGAGATTTTGAAAATCATCCGATATATCAGAACCTGTTCTAGCTTTATAGACATCAGCAATGAACTTCTGAATGATCTGAAATTAACAACAGAAAAGAAAAATCATTCCTTTCGCTTTAATTACGATTTTTTTAAAAAAAAATCTTTTAAACAAAATGCCGTATCACTGAGAGGAAAAGTGCATGATGAATAAAGCAATAAAAAAGGTTTATTTAAGCTGAAAGAAAAGTATTTTTCCTTACTTTTACAAACAGAAATATTACATTAGACATTTACAAGAGAGAATCTACATTCTTATATGTTTGCGCTTAAAAAGGGGTTTTTAATTAAAATTAAATAAACGAAATATTTTTATTTATTTATTTTGCAAGAATGACTGATTATTTTATTACTGTTTATTAAGAAGAAAAAAACACCGATTATATGCACTGTAAACTGAAGTCTTAAATTCACACACTTAAGTGTCTGAAACAGAGTGTTAAATTTTCAGACACTATATAGTGTCTTAATTTTTAAGACACTTACATGAGTCTTAATTTAAGACACTTGAAACGTCTGAATAGCGACCATTTTTGACCATATATCTTTCATTTTTTTAGCATCATATGCAGCCATGTTTAACTACGCCGAATCTCCGCGACCATGTTTGTCTACGCCACATATTAAATATTTTTATACACATATGAGAGAGGAGCAAAAACCCGTACCGGCATACGATTCTAGCGCCACTACTGAGAACAGTCGGGAACCTCGGCGGGAAAAAATGCGCGGTGCTTTGTAAACGTAAACTGTCATTCTCAGACTTGTGCTATCACTGTCACGTTTACCTGTTGTCGTATTAAATAATGTTTAAAATCGAATTATTTAAAATGCGCCAGTAAGTAGTATTTTAAAATGTGCTACATTTATTATTTTTATAAATAATCACATATACATCACTGAGGAATGTAAAAGGGATTTTATGACCCTATTTATAACTTATGGTATTCAAATTTTACAAGTATGAAACTATTTTAAATATCTGAAAATTTCTGTGTTTAAATTATTATAAAAAAGGTTAAATCTTTAAGAAGAAATGTGTAAGTACATATTTCGGTGATTATTTGTAAAATTCTAGTATCTGCTTGATAAAATAAAACACGTTCTCTGTTTTAAACAACAACAAACGTAAACAAATACCGAAATCGCTAGCGACGCATAACAAAAAATATACTATACAAATAAGACAAGTAACAACTACCTGTTGCGACCTGCCCGAAACCTTTGCGACTGTTGTCACTAGGGGCTCTGAAGTTGGGATTCGGTTACCATTGAGCTTATGGAAGAGTCATATCTGTATGAGATATTTAATCTGTGGTCTACGCTGAATCTTCCTCAACAAATGGGAAAATATTTTATCAGAAAAGAAGGCAGGGTTTGCTTCAAAAGCAGAACCTGGTTAAAGGACGGGCAAACTGCACCCCCCCCCCCCACACACACACACACACCGATTATGCGGGACCCAAATTTGTTATTAAATTTTCGAAAAGCTGATATTTAAAATTTTTTCTATATTGTACTGATTATAATTGATATTTTGAACTTTTAGAGCAACATACGATTAAGGACTATAAATATTTATTTATCTAAAATACAGTACAATTTACAGACACCGCGGGAGTTCGAAATTTAGCCGCTATTCGGAGGTGTCCGCTCTACAAAAGTATGCAAATATGTATTATATGTATTTGTATATTTTTACCTAAGAAAAGCTAACACCTCTGAATAGCGGACAAATTTCGTGGTCCCAGGGTGTCCGCTATTGAGAGGTTCTAGTGTATTTAAATTGCAATGCTGCATTTGCGCATTCATTTATGGATAGTATTATTTTAAATATATATTTTCATGGAAAATAGGTGTTATGGCAGCTGAATGTTAGTTATTTAACTAATTAACAGCCCAAGTTTTGGCATTTATACAATTTCATAATTTTTTAAATACATTATTTTACTGTTGCAAATGCGTATAATATGATGTATTTTCTTTGTTTCTATAACATCTTTTTACTAAGCTGCATGTCAATAACTTTTTGCGATTATTGCTATTGTTATAACAAATGATTTTGAAATCCTGGCCATGGACATAATGTGTTATCTGTCATTCATATATAGTCAATTTGCATTTTACATAACATCTGGTTAATGTGGTGTTTGCGTTTTCATATTATTGGTCATTTTCATTATCTTTCAATGGTATTATTGTACAGAAAGTTTATATATATATATATATATATAGATAGATAGATATAGATATATATATAACCATTATATAATTACAATTCATCATTTATTTCCACTCATCAAGATTAAATTAATAAATTTAACTTCAATACATAACACTGACATATATATATATATACACAGCTCATATTCAAAATATTAGAATAATTACTTTTATTTTACAAATTGAAAATATCATTTGGTAATTTAATGTCTTTTAATGCAAATATGCAAACGATATTATTATTAAGAACTCATTGTTGATTAAACTTATCTACTATCTTAAAATTAATATCATATTTGAAAAGATTAACTGAAAAAAAAATTATTTTAAAAAGTCAAAATATTAGAATATTTATTCAAGTGGTTCAAAATATTAGAATATTTCACATTAATTCTCCTTTAATTATCACCAATTCATAACTGGTGGAATAATTGATTAAATTCAGACTATTTTATTTTAAATCACCATTCTTTTTGCAGTTTGTTTGCTTTTTCGTCTTAAAATGGGTCGTGTGAGTGATATTCCTGAATCTATTAAACTTCGCATGGTTGATTTGTATCGGCACGTTAAAAATCAATGTTATATAGCAAAGTATTTACATTGTTCGTAATCAAGCGTTAGTAAAATACTAACACAATATTTAAAAAAATGGAAAATTTCAAAATAATTGCCAAAATGGCGGTCGAAAACCAAAAAACATCTGCTAGAGATTACAAGAAACTGAAGCATATAGTTAAGGAAAACCGTTTTAAAAGTGTGAAACTCTTGCACCGAAAAGAGAAAGAAGAAGGAGTTGAAGTTTTTACGTCGACAACATTAAGACGTCTCCATAAATTTAAGTTTATATCTCGTGTACCGAAAACAAAACCTCTCATGACCGTAAAAGCGTATAAGATTGAATTGGTGTAAATCAAGACGTTTATGGAACGAAGAAGATTGGAAAAATATATTATTTAGTGATGAAAGTATGTTTGTGTTTCATATAGTAATCAAGGTTTCGAGTTTGGAGAATGAAGCAAGAGAATTTGATAAAGAATGCCTTAAATGCTCCGTAAAATTTGCTGCTAGTGTCATGGTTTGGAGTTGCATGAGAGCAGAAGGACCTGGAAAGTTATGCATCGTCTACGAAAAGGTTAACTGTCAGATATATCAAGAAATTTTGGAATATTACATGATTCCATCATCAGAAGATTTACTTGAAGATGATTTCATCTTGCAACAAGATTTAGCGTCACCGCATACCTCGGTGTCAACTAAGAATTGGTTCCGCCAACGCAACATTAAGGTACTTTCTTGGCCACCAAACTCACCAGACCTTAATCCCACCGAAAACTTATGGAGTATAATGAAGAAAAAACTCCAAGAAAATTCTCCTTCAAGTAAAACTGAGTTAGTGGCACGTATAAAGTCTATTTGTGCTAATATTGATAGAAATGTTTGTAAACACCTTGTATATAGTATGCAAGATCGACTGTACGCTGTTATGAAGCCTAAAGGGGATGCTACAAAATATTAACTACTATTTACTCCATATTCATAAGGTAATATTGTTGCGTAAAATGAAATATTCTGATATTTTGAACCAATCTAAATTTTATTCTAATATTTTGATGTGTTTCAGAAAGCTGTATGCCTAATTTATTTTACTGTATTTTATAGTTTGTAAATGTTAAAATCTTATCTTACCATTCCAGATTTAATATATAAGAAATTTAATTGCATTTACTTAGTATCCAAAATAAATAAATGAAAAATATTTTTTTCTTATTATTTTTTTCAATTATTCTAATATTTTGAATATGAGCTGTATATATACATTTTATCTTAATCTGAAAGTGCAAAATATTGATTAAAATCAGTGCAATGTCGAAACAGATTTAAAATAACAGCTTTATGAAAACTGCATAGCAAATTCGGGAAACTTCTAAAATCAGGGGAATGTCTAAGGAATAACATAAGAATAAACTAAATGTAAACAAATATCTCAATTTCAACAGAAAACAGATAATTATTTTAAGCAAAATGAATAATTTAATTTAAAATTTTACTTTTGAAATAGTAAAAAATCTCATTCAGTCTGCGAAATACACATATAGAAACGAACTCCACTTTAATGCGCGCAAAGAAAAAAAAATAGAAATCTAATGTTTTAATGTAAATTAATACAATAATAACAAAATATTAACAGTATGAACACTCATTAAATGTAAACAAACACTTCAATATCAGCAGAAATCTCAGAATCACAAAATGTATGATTTTCTTAGTAAAAAGTATAAGTTTCTTTCCTTGAAGTATGCCTTTAATTATTTTAACATTTGGATAGAATAGTAAAATAACAATAATAATAAATTAAAAATAAAGCTTTTTTTCTTTCTCTGGGCGTTTTACATTTTCATTAAAATATTAATGTCTATAAAAATCAGCTGGTGTTATGAGGGCTTTTTATTAAGAAAAGAAAAGAATTTTAAAAAATGTGGAAGTATATTAACATTTTTTGAACAATCTATATTTTGTATCTTGTACAAGAATACTTATACAGTATAAAGTAAAAAATAAAATAAAAACAAATTAATGCTACATTTTATTCCTTTTTCACTTATGATGTTATTCAATTTTACTTATTTAACTATTTTTTTAGCTCATATTCATTGAAGTACAGCAATTTTTGTTCTTTGTTTAAAGTTTTTTTAAAATGGCTTTGTGCCTTGAAATTTAAATACGTTATTGATATGGAACACATGAAATACATCTAAATGCAGTTTTTCAATTCTGAATAACTTTTCGCAAGCTAATATTACAAAAGAAAAAATGTCGCAAAATTGAATAGATACTAATTTCAATTTCAATTTCTATTTTTTTTTTTTTTTTTTTTTTTTTTTAAGAGGGATTTAATTTTCACAAGAAAATTCGAAAATTTATGTATAAAATATTCAAAATTTCACGATGACATCATTTTGATGCGTGTATGATTCGTTTAAAAAAATGTATAACAACATACAAGAGAAATAATTTCCAAATTCAAAATTTTTTGTGTCTAAAATACATACAATTTTTGTCCTTTTCATGTAAATGCATATAAATAAACTTTGTAAAAAAAAAAAAAAAACTCAGCAGTCTATATACAAAATGCAGCTATGCAAATAAATATGTAAAATTTCAGCTGCCTTTTAAATTTCCATTTTAAATTTGTAATCACCTTTTCACTTTAAAAAGAATCAAAATATCAATATTAAAATTAGTATTCAAATTCTAAAGTTTTGAAAACCAAAACATAAAATTTTGAGCAATAAATCGAAGTAATTGTGATTCATTTATTTACTTTTTCAGAGGAAATAAAATTATTTAAATAATGGAAATTTTGAATACTGATTTTATATATCACACTCATAATATATTTTTTTAAACAGTTATTTATATAGTTAAGAAAACATAAATAGTATATAGTATAATACAATTAAAATTTACACTCAAATCAAATAATTTCATGTCTAACTTATAAGGTGTATTTAAGTTCATATTTTTAATGTTAAAAAAAGTTTGCCAAATCAATTATCAAAACTCAAATCAGTTTTTCTAAAACAAATTTTTGGCTTAAAAAAATAATACAGCATTGATTACAAAATATAAAAAATAAATCACAATGGGTATTTGATCATTTTATAATTTTCATTCAATATTAAATTTCAGTGAATTGCATGTTCTTCATAGCGAAGAAAAAATTAAAAGTCACTCGAGAATGAAATATAGTTTTAACAGCGAAAAAATATGTTATAAAGATTTCAACATATCGATCAAAATGTTAAATTCATACGCTGCACAGTTTCATAAATAAATTAAGAACTAGAAAACAGGAATTCTGCTTTTTCAAAATTTAGTGTCGCCCCCGATGAAAAAATAATATATAAATATAGGTAGTGGAAAACATATTTCAGTTTTAAGACTTAAAATACACGCTTTTATTTGATATAAAATGACGTCATTTACATTCGCTAAAGAATTTCACATTTAAGACCCAGTCTTAACATCTATAGAAAAGTATGCATATGCATATGGCACCACTATCGCGCAATAATAGACAAACCCAGCAAAATGCGATGTGTTCATTCAAGAAACTCGACAAAAAAATCAGGTATCTAATGATTCATAAGCCATAATTTGTTTGTAACATATATGGATACTGAATATTAAATATAGTTTATAATAGCTTCATGTTTTATCAGAAATCATTCATTTATATTTTTTCAAAATTCACACAGTATTTCAAAAACACAGTATTTCTTCAACAAGATTAAAAAAATTTACGTTTTTGCTATTTCGTTAATCTTGATAATGATATAAATTTAGTTGAAGATCATAAAAAAATACACATCATGGAACAGTGAAAAATATTTATTAGATCTAAAGATATACAAATAAGTTAAATACACATTATTTTCATAAAAATAATTTAAATAATAAATAAATATTATTACATAAGTGAAAGTTCCATTTGTAAACAAAAATTTTATCGTTAATATCCGTTGAGAATCCCTACCTTTCATATAAACCGTAAAATTTAATCCATATATAAATGTAAATCTATAAATATAAATCAAAAATAAAAATCGACGCTTTCTTCACCTGATATTATATCTTTAAATTTTAAGGACGAATGTCGAGAATTAATAATATTAGGGGAGAGTAGCCATATTTGGACCGCCGCTTTAATTGGACCGTTGCCATTCTGCCGTTAATTACAGGAAAATACGCCATCTACCGCTGAAATCCTACTCATGAGAATGACGTCACTCATGATTAGAAGAAGCAACCAACTACCACGTGCCAGATAATTTTAAAAAACCTAAAGTTAGCTGTTTTGATCTAATTTTTTCCTTCTAAACGTAAGTGAATACTTTAAAACTAAGGTAAGCTGTTATGTTTTCATATACATATATGAATTCATCTGATTATTGCGCATATTTTTCACGCAGATTTGTTTCATTTTGTTTTTGTTCTTAGTCCTGAGATTATCTGTTTTTAAAAATGGCGTAGTTTCCGTAATTGGGCCAATTTAAGTTGCTTAAATTAGACCAGATATGCGATCATAAATTTCAAAAGTAAGTAATGAATTTCGAGGACGGTACGTTTTGTAAACTTTTTTAAAAATTTTTTAATATTTTATAATGAATTGCTATCTCCATGCGAGGTTTTTTTTTTTTTTTTTGTATATCTGGATTCATTCTTTTTTTATACAGTTTAAGCCTATATAAACATAAAAATGTTTTTACATGTTTATGCAATAAATTTTGTTTGCAATTTCTTTTATCTTGTCTATATTTGTATTTATTTTCTTTGAATTCCTTATTCCTACGGCGTATTTGGTTTACATAGTTGAATTCAAACATTTTCCGCCTGGAGGATATTTGCGATGGCAGACTTTTTACAGTTCTGGAGGGTGGAATTACACTTTTTTTGCCATTAAAACGCATAAACCTTCTGGGGCAGTGGTTATTTCATGGCTCCGGGGGAGGGAGGCTGAATTCATCAATGGTTGAATATATGAGGGGCTCAGAACCATAGTAGATCAAGTCCATTAAAAAAAAATGAGATAGTCCATTTAGAAAGAGCATAAAATCTGTTTTATCCACTCCCACAGTAAACCAAGTCTGCAAACACATGACATATATCATAAAGTATGTAAAAACAGACTTGGTTCACTGTGGAAGTGGATAAAATATAATTTATGCACCTTCTAAATGAACTATCTCATTTTTTTACAAAATGGACTTGATCTACTATGATTGTGAACCCCTCATATAATGTTTGCGTTTAATTAATCGTAGCGTATTTTTCTATAGAGGATATTTTTTAAACACTTTTTTAACATAATGTTAAAAATGTTGAGAAAGACACAAACAAACTGTCTGGAATAAAAACACGCGTGAGAGCAAAAGCTGTTAAAGATATAGGAAACAAAAAGGAGGGAGTAAGTTGTGAAGAAATTCACCTGCAAGAAAGCTGCAGCTACAAATCCTCCCCAAAAACTAAAAATCATTAGAAATATTATCTACCTTGCTAAATTCAGTTAAATCAAAGTACAAAGGGAGCCAAAAAAAAAGTTGTGTTCACATCTTTGCCGTATAATGTGAACCTTGAAATGAAAAAACAATTTAAAAAAACGACAAAAAGGAAGCTATCACAGCACAAAAGCAATTAGAACATCTAGTTTTAAAAAATAGGCGTAATTCAATTAGAAAGAAAATGATGGAAGGGAAAAACTACAAACATAATGTAAAGAAAACTTCTGTTGCAAAATAAAGTCTAATAATTCAGAATCTAAAAAGAAAAATCTAGACAGCGATGATTAGTTTTGCCTAATTTGTAAGAAGAATCAAATGGCAGAAATGATTCAGTGTTCAGATTGCCCAATACAGTTCCATGTTGTGTGCGCTGAAAAAAAAATCAATAAATGAAATTCATGCGCAAGCTTTGCGCTCCTTGCATGATATTCAAGTAACTGACAATAAGTTCCATAATTTTTATTCTTAATTACGGATAACTTTGATTTATATTTTGAATACATTTTGATTTAAAACAATTACTCTTATTTTCAGATATTTGATTACATTATATTTCATTGCTGTTATTTTGTTTCATTGTCTCATTAATCGCAAACTTTGCTTTTGATAAAGTTAGTTATATTCCCTAGCCATTAAAACAACCTGATGTTATTTGGTCCGATTTAGGAGACTGGTGGTCCAACTTAGGCGATCAATTGCTGAATTTGGACCAATTTTGACAATTTTTTCAAATTAAAATAAAATTTAAGATTTTCAAAAAGAAATTGATTTAAAGATTTATTTAGTTAGTAGATGAATATATTGACCCCGTGTAATGATGTTTTGCAGATATTCCAAAAATTAAGTGAGTTACGCCTGAAAATAAGTGAAGTGGTCCAACTTCGGCTACTCTCCCCTACTAATTCGCGTCCTATTAACTTATGTTTAGCAAAGTACGGATATAAAATATAAGCGCATATCTGAAACACATAAGATTTATCCAGCCATCCAAAATGCAAGAAACTTCTAAATATAACACTTCCACACGTGACGCAGCCACAATACTAATATAACGAAAACTTTTCACAGTAAAAATTCAGGACCGGTCAAAGAAGTGAACTGTTGAAGAACGTTTAAATTTGAATGCCACAACGTACTCTGAACTGAGATTCGCCTGACAAAGGAAAAAAGATGGAGTGCATTCATTACGTGAGCCTACGGTTTACAGGATGATAAGCTCATTTAAAATAAATAAGCGGGAAATAGAACATTGTATACGAAGAAACCAGAAACATTTTATTTTTTTTATTTGGTATTTTTTGTAATGCCTGCACTTATAAATTATATGAATACTAGTGTAAATACCCGTCCTATGACGGTGTGTAAAAATTGTGTTTTTCACTTAAAATTTGAAAAACTGATAAAAATAACTGACAATACGGAAGCGTTTAGATGAGCAAAGCTCGGCTAGTTTATGCTCTAATAAACACACTATTAGCATTTACAATACTTCTGGTTAAACCAGGCTTTCCGGCTAATATACCATAACAAAATTAAGATCTCTTAATAAAACAAAAATTTAGCAAATATACAATAAAACTGCATAATTAAAAAATTCTGTTGCAACTATTGAAACAATATTAATTTTTAATACTAATTTGTTATAACACTTTGAAATTGTATTTTTATCATTAACCCCCTCCCTCTCCCCCCCCCCCCCAAAAAAAAAATTATATATATATTGATTAATAAATAGGATAAATTATAAAACCCAGCATGTTTCTTTCTCTGTATGATCTTTGCGCCCCATTTCAGCAGAAACGAATCTACGGAAGTGTCTCGGTGAAAAAGAACTTCCTCCGGAAAGGGGAAGCATTGTTAAATTGTTCTTCACGCTTATTGGTGTTTTTCTTCTGTTTACCTGCGGCTGACGTCACATGCGTAAGCAGAGAGGACAGCTTCAAATGACGTCATTTATGTCGTCTCCCTTAATCTTCATAGCTCCATGGTTTATTTTTTTTCAATGAATCAAAAAGTGAATGACTCGCTACAGCTCTTCTTGTTTACGCGGCTTTACGCTACGTTTGTTTTCAACTCGATTTCTGAAATGGTTTTACAACTGCGCAAATCATTGAAATTTTGTTAATTTTGAATCGTTTATAGAAAATTATGTTGAATAAAATTGATTTCAAGTAGAAAAGATTTGTATTTAGGCAGATAAGTTTTCTCATAAGCATCTCAAATCGAAATTAAGCCTAACGTGGCTCCATCTTATCGGAGACTGGTAAGATTGATGGGTACGCCCCGGATTCGTTACACTGTGTTTTATTATATAGAGATAATTGTTACAGTTTTTATACTTTCAGGCAGAGGGGTGAAACATATTTTAACTTTTAAAAAATGTCGTAACACATTCAAATAATACATCAAATTTGTATGAAGCATAATCATAGGCAGGAGGACGGTTGAAGGCCATTTCCCTTCCCTGTATTTTGAAATTTACTTAATTAAACTTTCTTTGTATTAAAAAAAATAATGAAATTTATTCTTTCGAATTATTACACAATTAGACACTCAGAGAAAAAGGAAATAAGAAATTTTTGTCAGAGAAGCACCCCCACCCCCTCCGTTTCTGAACCACTAATAGGAGTCAATTTTTAATTATATCCTTTTGACGTTCATATGTTTCAAATTTATCTTAAATTGGGAGTGTTCAGAAGGGCAAAACCATCCACCAAGGGGAAAAAAATGTTCTGCATTTTGAAAAATGTTGTTAGAAATTTATTTTTAAATATTTAATACTTCTTACTTGTTAATTTTTTTATATACAAATTCCTTTATACGAGGTGTCCTGACAAAAGATTCTTGTTTAGCTTATTTCATGTTTATATTTTACGTTTTAGTTAGGTGAACTAGGGAGTGGACTCTAGGCACATCTGTTCAATCTTTCCCCTCCCTACATTTTTTTCTCAGAGCACTCATATCTCTTAGTATTTAGGGAGGCGCCCTCCTACGTACTCCTGTGAGTGGAAGTAGTTTTTGAAGAACGTTATATTTTGTGAAAATTTCTTTAGCTTGTACATTTTGTACCAAAAATAATTTCGTTCCAAAAGTTAGAAGAGGTGCATTTACAATTTTGGCAGACGTTCTTATGGTCTAGTTCCGTTTCTTATTTTATGCAGCAATACCAAATTAAGTTCATGGCAAATGATTTCATCCATTCGAAAACCTTTTCTGAAGGTGCTGCCATATATATTGCGACACAATTGTCTGTACAATCATCATGTCATCATACATATGATAAAATTGTATTACATCCAGACACATAAGTGTCTGGATTTCTAAATTTCTTAATTTCAATCACATGATCATTATTCAGACATTTTAGTCAGATCATTTATACCATGATCATAGTAAGACACTTACGTGTCTTAAATTCAGACACATGTGATGTCTGAAATTTCATATTCAGACACTTAAGTGTCTGAATATGAATCTATCCTACATCTATCAGTCACATATGTGTCTGAATTTAAGAAGCCTCTATTTGCAGTGTGGAGAAACCCTTCATACAAAGTCTCCATAGCAGATGAAGCATTTAAATCTCTTAATACATCTTCTTACATTAAAATAATGGAACGGAAGGATGAAAGATGTGATTCTCAGACATATTTGTACCTTGATATTGCGCTTACATGTGTTCCAAAAAATATATCAGTGGACAGTACATTGAAAATGAACTACCATGACCAAGACCGCATTCTGAATATATGCCATATGCGCAAACTTCCACCAGTAACATAATATGGTAATTTTTGATTTAGTTATTCGCAGATAAACAAGTTTATAAACTTTAAAAACACATTTTTTTTAATAATCTTATATTTCAGTCGTTTAAATTATCAGTCGTTTAGCTCAGTTATTACGCATATAGATCGAACTTACACTGTTTGATTCATCGATTTCTGATGCGGGGCAACATTTTAAATACGAAATTGAAATACAAAATCCTCCAGCAAAATTTAAGTGAAATGAAAACATATTAAAAAATATACATAATTTTTGTCCTGTTTCTTTTCTAAGATATGGCAACAGGGAAAACAACATTATTTGACCTACCTATTCAGGATTTCTAAATAGTTTTCTCGTCATATAATAATACTTTAATATTAAACGATTAATTGATTAAAGCGTATTTTAAATATATAATTTACACCCTTAATTTTTATATGTTTTCTACTTTTTAGTGCTTAAAATATATTCCGTTGTTGCAGTTTTACAGCCACTGGGCATATTTTGGCCAGTGTAATTGGGCGTATAATTAACTGTATTAAACGAGTTTTCCTAACTCGTCCAAATAGAGATATGGATAAAGAAAAAGAGACATTAAAAACAAACACAGACAATTTAATTAAACAATTTAAAAGCGCATAAAAATCTCTAAAAAAATTACATTAAACTTTTCGAACTTGTTTAAAGTTCCTTGTCAGTAATGTAAAGATACACGAACTCACGAGAGATGATATAAATTCAACTTGTAGTTGAGAATATATATCACAAACAATTAAACACGGTTGTGGATATTTGAACCAGATTAAAATGCCATATTCAGCTGGAATTGAATAACTAGCCACATTGAGTGGAAATTTTACCGATCTAGTAAATAAACCCATGTCTCTAGAAAAATACGGCTCTTGTATATTTTGCAATTTGTTTTAATGACACTGGCCATCGCAAAATCTGGAAAATGATCGCTTTGTAAGGCGTGGGCTACAATTTTAGAATTTATGTTTCTTAAATTAATAGCATTCTCGTGCTCTTTTAACCGTTTCTCCAAAGAACGACTAGTCTCACCGATATATATTGCGTCTCACTGTTTACATGGGATGCCATAGATTATTCCTTTCTGTTGAGAATTGAGGCATTTGTATTTGAAATTACAGAGGGATCCTTGTAGAGATTTTTGTGGAATAATATATGTAAATATAATGAAAAGAAAAGAAGATACATATTTTGTAGCGTCTACCAGTTGTGAGTGAAGTAACTGAGGATGTAATCACAAGATGGTGACTGTTTGTTTACATCGGATCAACAGGAACTGACTACCGCCGAGTCAAATAAATTTCCACCTTCAAATTTGATTAGAAATTATTTAAAAGCCTTGTTCATGAAAAATTTCTTTCATATTGCTGGACAGATATCTACATCTAATTATTACCTGACTAAATTACACCATAATTTCATTGTCCAAACCTATCCAACCGCGCTACCACATAAAACTTGGTATAAATAAAATATACCGAATAAATGTCATAAACAAGTGATCGTAAAAAAATCCTTAATTCTAGTGAAAGAGCAGCGCGAATCATTACCCAAAATTAAATAAACATTCGCGTACTGCAGTTTAATTAACTAATTATTTAACTACAAATATAAAAGAAAAAGCTTGCGTTGTAAATTTTTACGAGGGCTCTTCCACCTATGAAATATGCTCAAACATACCTAAAGGGAAAATGACACACATTAAATTTTAACACTAAAATAATCAGAGATTTAACTCTTGACTAAATAATTTTATTTACATTGAATTAAACATAAAAATATGTACAAACACATAGATTTTACTAAAAGAATATAAGCAGAAATTGAGACTGCTTTGCATAGTTTTAGTTTATACATGAATTTCAAACTCTAGCAAATTAACTTATCTAATTTTCTCATTTCAAATCATAATAAATACTATTACTCATTTTAAATACACTATTTAAAACCCTCATTTTATTCCTTTGGATTCCATGTCACCACAATACCGTTAATAAATCAATGTTTAAAAAATATAGATAAAGGGTAATATAATTGTGGTATCAGAAATTTAGAAGAGTACCTTGTTTTAGATGAATCAGATCCATTCAAACATCTGGATACCAGAGCAGTCGATGTATACGGCATTAGATCCCGAAATTTCGACGAAACATCCACTCGAATTAGCGACAACAGGAAGGACTTAACGCGTCATCTCCAGAAGGGATTGGGGCGGCTCTCTTCTTTGCATAGGTCGGCGCTTAGGAGTTATCTCGTCACCATTGGATCCATCATCCGTCTTTATTCGTAGCTCCACTAGTGCTTTTAGGCTGTTACAACTTTAAATATTTTTACTAGACTGACTTCTTACAAAAATTTCTCTTCCAAAAATCATACCTTGTTGGTAGGCGGATCAATTTTAAGATCTACTCCTTACTGGCTGCAGGATAATCTTGTAGGGTGCTTCGCTCGACCTATAAAATTCGAGTCAGCAACTGTCCCACGCATATGCTTATTTCAATTATGTCTTCTTGTGTCAAAGGTGCAGACCCATAAAACCTAGGTGGTCCTTAGTCATAAAATCATGTTGACACTTTTATATTTTTACGATACCCTGTAATAAATCATCTTTTCTTCTCGTAGTCAAGTTACGACGTCAGCCCGTCTAGCTATGACTTCTCTTTTGTTATCTTTTGGGATCCAAACTCACATACACGAAACCTTACATGTATTTACATATAAAAGAATTTAAAAATATATATATTTAATATTTATAATTAAATCAATAATTTTTTTAGGAATCTCCATTCCTATATTACCAATATATATAATTATTACAATTGTAATTTCATAACTATATTTTATAAAAATATATTTGTAAATTAATATCATAGAAATACGCAAAATGTTCTGTTTCTAAATGAAATGATGCGGGAACTGAATATTGAATCGTGTTCCAGCACATATGTAAAGCAAAAATTTATATTCGTTGTTACTGGTGGAAGTTTTTCCCGGTGGTATTATAACCTCTTTCGCTGACATTGACAGGATTGTTTATGTTGTCACAACATGACTTGACTACTGCCGAGGCAAACTTCCACCAGTATAAAGGCTTAGATATTTTTGCCTTACTTATGACAAAAATTGGGACAAAATTGACAAAAATTGGTATGAATAAGGCGTGTAACTGAGGAAACAATTTTTATAAATATTTGCTGTTGGAAGTTATCCCTGATGGTAATCAGCCCCTGCGGAAACAGTTACAGTTGAAGTATCACCATTTTGAGGATATGTCCATTCCTCTTTGTTCATAGTTTCCCCCAGTCAGACTTAGTCACAAACCCCAGTCAGACTTACTTTTTGGAATGAAAATTTTTATCACTTATTTTCGAATCGCAATTGAAAAAACATGTATAATAATTAAAATTTACAAAAAAAATATAAATTAAACGTGTGTTTTGTAGCATATAAGTACATTTTTAACTATGAAGTTTTGCATGTTTAAATATTTAATGAAAAAGTAAATGAGAAAAAGTGGGCCAATTTACATGTCTATAGACCAGAAAGTTTTTGCTGTTATTGAAAATTATTTACAGATATTTAAATGAATAATATACCATTTTTAACAAAGAAATAAATTAAAATAAGTTAAGAAATATATTATGTAAATTTTGTTTCACTGTGTAAATATTTCATTATTTAAGAAAAATATGCTTTTAAATTTTTAATATGATTTTTTTAAATCGTGGATTCTTTTAATTAGAATAAGTCTACGTAATAATTTTTTTAGGAATTCATTTTTTTTTTCGTGTGTAAGATGTTTACAGTTTAATTGTATAAACACAAATTTAACTGCGGAATTTTGCGTATTTATATATTTAATGAAAAGTGAAGATAAAATAAATAAATAATAATAATAAACTAAAAAAAGTAAATTGGTACTTTTATAGACAATGAAATTGCGCTGGTTTTAAAATTTATTTACTATTATTTACATAAATAAGCTACTATTTTTCACAGTGAAATAAATTAAAATACGTTATATAAAATTATAACACGCTTCTTTAATTATTTTTTAAATTGTAATTTTTCTATTATCATAATAATGTTTCAAAATATATCGTTTTTTAACAACTAGCTTTTTAACTTTTGAAATTTTTAAATCTTCTATTCTTATGCTTATAATTAGAATAACTGTCTACATACTTAGAAATAAGTTCGAAAAATATATTGAACTTCTAAAAATAGTTATCAACCCCTTCGGTACGAGTGTCTTTTACAGAATTTTTAATCTTTTATCTCTGGTTTTCAAAACAGAAATTTTTGCCTAATTGAATCGGGAAAATACTCGGATTAAGTTAGGCAAAATTTACAATAAAAAATTTACTGGTAAGAATAATCACGGATTCTGAACACTTGAGTTAAAATACTTGTTACATTTAAAGAACGCGATAAATTCGTGAAACAACACACACACGCATATATGTGTGCATATAAAGATTCAAATGTTACATATTTAAAAGCTGTGAAATTTTTAGAAAATTCCTGTTATAAAATTTGGTCACCATATTAAAATCGCATTTACCGTGTTGAAAACATAAAACTAGATATTTTTAGGGTTCCGTACTTAAAAAGTAAAAACAGAACCATTATAAGATCACTTCCGTGTCTCTCTGTCTGTTACAGCCATTTTACTCGTAAACTATGGGACGTGGAAAGTTCAAATTGGGGGAAGTAATAAAGACTATTGACCCACATATTTACAGATTTTTAAGCATTCACAAACATATTTTGGAAAAACGTATAGGGGCTAATTAAGTTACTTGCAAAAAAAAAAAAAAAAAAAAAAAAAAAAAAAAAAAAAAAAAAAAAAAAAAATATTTTCTTTGTATATGGAGTGGGATATCGTGAGAAAGATTTCGTAACGCTGAACTGAAAAATACATTTCTGTTAATTTCAGGTATATTTCCAGAGATATCGTCGCAAATGTAGTGTAAAAATATGTTTCTTCCCCTTCCCCCTCTATTTCAGAATCTACTGAAACTAAAATTATGAAAAAATTAGAGGTAATAGACGTTAATTTAAACCTTGCAGGAAAACTATAGCGATTACCCTAGGTCACACAGTTTTTGAGAAAAGCGCATTTTTCCGTTACACATATATTTCGGTTTGTGGGCATTCAGCAAAGGTGTTGAGGAGCACTGGCGATACCTATCGTAACAGAAGAATAAAAGCATTGTTGATAATGATTTTCGAAAAAAATCGTCGGTAATTAGCCGCGATATTAACCCTTACAGACGCGGACGGCTTGGGCATGCATAACGACAGGGACGGCGTACTCTATGTACCATCGGCTTTTAAAGACCAGATAACAACTTTTAATAATATATTTGTGTAATGCAATGCCCAGTAGCAGTGTAAAAGCAATAAACGTCAAATTGTTAAAAATAGATTAATTTAATTAGAATTAATCACATAAATACTATGGGATTCGCGACTTGTTTGCATTTCGTCGATCTGTCAATATGCCTCCCGTGTCTTTAAAAGTTAATTAAAACCTATCTGATAAAACAAGGCAATGACCAAGGTGGCGTTGCAGCTTTGAGACCTTCTTTCGAAACGCCCTTAGCACAATGCCAAGTTTAATCTTTGAACAATGGTTTTGTTTTAGTTATACTGTAAAAAGAAAAGATTATTACTACGCTGAATTTAGTTTTATGAAATGCCAAATAAAGTTTAAATAAGCACTACTTTTATTTTCAGTACCAAATTAAGTTTATCATAAACAGATTAGGATAAGATTAAAAAAAGAGTTACACAGAATAGCAATATTTGGTATTATTTAGATTTCATATCTCTTTGAACTTTTATGGTACACCCATTCATACTTTTCAAGTATATACAACTATACCTAACACTACGTTGTATAGGTTTTTACAAGTCTTATTATTCTTTTAGCAACATTTTTTTTATAATACAGTTAATAATTCATATATTTATTGTACGGAACCTCTGAGCGCGAGTAATACTCGCACTTGACTTTTTATTTAATTTAAAATCTTGTTATCATTCGGAGTAATTATTCAGTGAGTCAAATATTAAATATTCTTCAGTTTGAAAGACGTCGATTTCTGTGTGAAATTAACTTAGAAAAGGATTATTTTAAAAAAATATCTCTAAAAATACTGTCAGAGTTAATTTTTTAGGCAATTTAAGGATAGATTTGTGCGGAAAGTTTCGAGAAAATATTATTTTATATTGTTCAAATAATAATATTCTTCTCGAATCTAAAAGATTAAAATTCTTTGACCATGCATTCTTGATACAGTAACAGAAATATAGGGAATATTGCATAGAGATCTTTTCTGGAAAACAACTTATTTCAAAAACATTCAACTACTATAATTTTAGAATTTATACGTCGTAACTGCAATAAATTGACTTAATAAAATAGTCCAATCTTGAATGCCAGATTCACCTTTGTTTATTATATAAAAACATGGAAACATTTAAAACACATTACTACATAGGTGTGATAAAATATATACAAATGTTTTTTTAAATTAAAAACACTAGATGTTAAAATGATAAAAAGCTACTCCGAGCGCTTTCGGCTAACCTTAAGCCTTTGTCAAGGAGAAGAGAATTGACTGATAAAAACACTCGACGCTCGATGTTCACTGCTACAGATTGACCGGAAACTCACTTCAGGAAGCCCGCAAATGGTCGTATCCATTAAACTGAAGGAGGAGGAAGGTAGAGAAAGCTCAATCCTCCGAGAGACCGAACTCTCCAGTAATATTAAGTAAATTAAACCAGATACGCGGAATTTGGTATGATAATATGTCATTACAACAATTTTCTGCTTGCGTTAAAATTTCCAAAGTCTCTAAAATAACACAACTATTAAAATCAGAAGCCTGCATAATGACTTTTGCTCTATTGAAAAGGATGTCAATATCTTTAGTTTGAAATAGCCTTGAGAGAGCGGTAGCCGGTCTATTTTTATTAATATCCTCCATATGCTCTTTAACTCTTGTTTGGAATTTTCTTGTGGTCATACCAATGTAATTGAACATTTTATTTGTTTCTTTACTTCTGCATGGGATGATATAAACTCCTGACTTATTTTCCATATTAATAGGATCAACTCTTTTTTGCACAAGATTAATTAATTTGGTGTTATCTCTAGCTATTAACGTTATACTATATTTCCTTAGGATGTATTTTAATTTTTCATATAAACGAAGAATGTAATCAACTGCCATAAATTTAACTTCATTTTTACTAATACACTCTATTTTAGCTGGTTCTGCGTGCTTAAACTTATAAATCAATTTATCAATAAATTTAGTGGAAAAACCATTACTATTAGCAATTGACTTAATTTTATCCAGTTCTTCTTGCAGGTGAGTATCAGAGCAAACTTCAAATGCACGTCTAATATAAAACCGGTAAGCTGAAGCTTTATAATGAAATGGAGAGTAGCTATTATAAGGAATTGTATTGTTTGAACGACAAGATTTTCTGTAAACTGTCCTATCAATGCAATGAGTTAGTTCATTCCTAGTGAGGGAAACATCCAAAAACGGCAACGTTCTATTTATTTCTAATTCCAAAGTGAATTTTATCTTATTGTCACTATTGTTGGCATGTTCAAGAAAATTCATAAGCGCTGGAACGCCATGATCCAATATAATTAATATGTCGTCGACAAATCTGACCCATAAACTTGGTTTAAAAACGGAATTTGAAATAATCTTGGTCTCCAAAGGTCTAAGTTTTAACTCGGCCAACAAACCAGAAATTGGTGACCCCATGGGGGCCCCCTCTGTTTGTTTGTAATAAATATTGTTAAACACAAACACATTATTATTGGTAATCAGGTTTAAACCAGATATAACGGTATTTTCCATATTGTCACTAAATCCCTGATTGTTATTGACCGAATTTATAATATAGTCCTGCACTTCTCGTGCATCTATAGAAGGATAAAGTGATATTATGTCAAGGCTGGCTAAGATGCTATTGTCATCTACGTTTGAACTTATTCAAATAATTAAAGATATAAAGTTTAATGCAAAAAAGAGTTGATCCTATTAATATGGAAAATAAGTCAGGAGTTTATATCATCCCATGCAGAAGTAAAGAAACAAATAAAATATTCAATTACATTGGTATGACCACAAGAAAATTCCAAACAGGAGTTAAAGAGCATATGTAAAATATTAATAAAAATAGACCGGCTACCGCTCTCTCAAGGCTGTTTCAAACTAAAGATATTGACATCCTTTTCAATAGAGCAAAATTCATTATGCAGGCTTCTGATTTTAATAGTTGTGTTATTTTAGAGTCTTTGGAAATTTTAACGCAAGCAGAAAATTGTTGTAATGACGTATTATCATACCAAATTCCGCGTATCTGGTTTAATTTACACAATATTACTGGAGAGTTCGGTCTCTCGGAGGATTGAGCTTTCACTACCTCCCCCCTCCTCCAGTTTAATGGATACGACCACCTGCGGGCTTCCTGAAGTGAGTTTCCGGTCAATCTGTAGCAGTGAACATCGAGCGTCGAGTGTTTTTATCAGTCAACTCTCTTCTCCTTGACAAAGGCTTAAAGTTAGCCGAAAGCGCTCGGAGTAGCTTTTTATCATTTTAACATCTAGTGTTTTTAATTTTAAAAAACATTTGTATATATTTTATCACACCTATGTAGTAATGTGTTTTAAATGAAGCATTTTAAATGTTTCCATGTTTTTATGTCGTAACTGTAATTAAATCAAATCAAAATCAAATCACAATGGTGCTACAATCCATGTAGGATTTTGACCTCCCTCAATATACTTCTCCAGACCTTCCGATCTCTGGCCTTTACTTTATAATTTATAATTTGGTTTTCTGCAAGATCTTTCTCTATCTCTTTTATCCAACTCTTCCTGGGTCTACCAATACTTCTTTTCCCAAATAAATTACCACTATAAATCCTCTTTGTGCTTCGCTCATCCCTCATTCGGATTAGATGGCCTAACCATTGCATTCTTCTTATTTTTATAGTATTTATTATATCTTTTTCATTATATAACTGTTCTAACTCCATATTTGTCCTTATGCGCCATGTATTGCCTTCTTTAATAGGTCCAAAAATTTGCCTTAAGATCTTCCTTTCCCAAGAGAAACTGTAATTAAATGTTTGACATAATTCCAAATAATTGGAGTAAGTATTTTCAGATTTATTTAATGTCAAACTTTTTTTGCTTACTTAAAGTAAAAATTCTTTTTCAAAAATTTCTGGTCTGAAGTTGAAATTTCGGGTTAAAAATGGAAGCCAAACTGGCAACCCTACAGGTATTCGTTTATTCATTTTTTCTTGTATTTTTTCGAAAGCAACAAAAAATTATCTTTGTATATGTTTCTTGCTCTTGAACGATTAAATAATATTTTTTCGACAAGATATTAATTGTAAGATCGCTATTTTCAATTTTGGATATTAAATTAATGTTTATAATAGCATTTATTTTGGAGATTACTACATTAGGCTGATTAGAGCACGTTGGCCATAGAACATAGTGGCCCATTTAGTAAAGGTGACATTGTCATAAATGACTGCCTCATAGAGTTTGAAGATAAAATAAGGATTTAGAAAGATTATTAACAGTACAGGAAAAAATGATCTGGTCAGACTCGACATATCTTAGTACGACATGAGCAGGAAGGGGCACTAATTCGTAATTTTAATCAGTTCGTTATTTTGATCTATCACGTCGGCAGAAAGTTTTAACATGATATAGTTTTCGACTAGTACAATACACATATTTCAATCTGTCTCCTAGTATCACGGTACGATTGATCAGAATAGGGCGCCATTCCCCCTTTTGGCGGTAATACATGTTATCGAATTTCGGCATGAAATTTTAACATGTTATAGATATGTACAATACAAATATTTCAGTCTTAGTTCCCTGGTAAAATATGAGCAGCTGTACGTGGAATTCTTCATTTTAGCAGTAGTACATATCATCGAGTTTTGGCATGAACTTTTAACATGCTATACAACTCATAATCAAAATATTAGAATAATTACTTTTTTTTACAAATTTAAAATATCGTTTGGTAATTCAATGTCTTTTAATGCAAATATGCAAACGATATTTTTATTAAGAACTTATTGTTGATTAAACTTATTTATTATCTTAAAATTAATATCATTTTTGAAAAGATTACTTGAAAAAAAAAATTATTTTGAAAAGTCAAAATATTAGAACATTTATTCAAGTGGTTCAAAATATTAGAATATTTCACATTAATTCTCCTTTAATTATCACCAATTCATAACTGGTGGAATAATTGATTAAATTCAGACTATTTTATTTTAAATCACCATTCTTTTTGCAGTTTGTTTGCTTATTCGTCTTAAAATGGGTCGTGTGAGTGATATTCCTGAATCTATTAAACTTTGTACGGTTGATTTGTATCGGCACGGTAAAAGTCTACGGCTAATTCCATGCGAACTTGTCATGTCTGTCACATACTACGATTTTTGGCTACCAGTGTTTTAGAACGGAAAAATGTGACTTATTTTATCGGAGATATCTCATCAATTGAATAAGGCGAAGCAAACTTTTCAAAAATAACGGTGGCCAACAAGCGTAACGATTTTCAGCTGTGTGACAGACATGACAAGTTCGCATGGAATTAGCCCTACGTATTTTCTTCAAAAGAAACTCCGTGTAACAGAACTAACAAGGAAGGTCTCCATACTGGGCATACTCAGAATATTTTGAAAAAAAAAAATACCAATTAAACTACTTATGTAATAAAGGATCAGTCAAATTTAGCGGCGGAATTACAGTAGAAAGTCTGTAAAAAAATAAAATACTTTCGAGTATTTGGCGCGAAAAGACGAAAGCGTCACGCGATTTGGCAAGCAGTACTTTTCCTCGGCAAAAGCAAACGATTTTAATGCATCTGAAAATTGTTTGTTAATTGATTTTTAGAATGCGTGTAAAAAGTATTTAATGAATTTAAACATAAACAATGAGAGAGTTTAATAAATACATTTTTTCGTATTACATATTTATGTTGCTTTTTACTTAATTTTATTACTTTAAAAACAATTTCATATATAAAAAATACTTTCATATATTTAAGCGTATTCCAAAATAAAGGCAAGATTCATTTAGCAGTTATTCATTTCAAACCAAGGAATTCGTTGTTTCCATAGCAACAAAATTGAACCGACAGCGCTCAATTGGACTTAATTTTGAGATATTGAAACAATTTTAATTTTGTTTTAATTCATCAAATTTGGTATTTAACTTTCATTATAAATACATATATGACAAAACTATAGCTAAATCAAACTAAAACTGACAAAACTACAGTTATTTAAGTTAAATTTATCTAAACAAGTTCAATATGAAATATTTTTATCTTAAAGAGTATTCGACATGAAAAAGTATTTTTCGAAATTTCATTTCATCACCAACCGATGATAAATCGCTAAATAAACGAAAATTTCATTATTTTTTTACGAACGTTCTATCGGGGTTCCGCCAAAAATTTTTTTATAAACATATATATCCACATGAGACGAACACTCTGTAATTTTTTCAGATTTTTCTGAATATGCCCGTATGGAGACCTTCCTTGTAAGACGTAATTTTCGGTATACAGAAGGACCTAGAAGAATAGAGTGGATCTTTCTGGTAGCAGAGCTTCTACAACTGGCGGTAAGTCGATTTTAAGAGATTTCTAGAGCGGTATGTTAGAAAGCATCTCACGTAGTTCTATAAATATTTAATGGAAGTGAGATTAAATTGTAATTGAATTAAAATTCTAGGAGTGTAAATTAATTCTTTTTTTAATTCTTTGCGTAGAATTTTATCAGTTGTTTTAGGTTGGAATCCGATAAGCAGAAGCGGGTACAACTATACGTTTAAAATATTTAATTACTTCGTGTTTTTAATTTTTTGGCTAATGAAGTGTTTAACCAGAATTTATGTATGCAACTTTGTTAAGTAAAATAGGGATGACCTTATTACAGTATTCGTACGCATCAAAGGAGTCTGGGGATTTTAAACACTTTAGTACCAGAAATTTCATAAGATACTTATCGCTATATCTGAAGATAGATTTTTTCATTAAATAAGTCAAATATTACTTTACAAAAATTCTGGTAAAAGGTCCTTGAAAGTCCTTTAAGCGTACGAACCCTGTATTAAGTAAAGTGGCGATGCATAGAATACAGGTAATATATTTCAGTAACAAAATGAGTATTTATTATTTTGTGAATATATTGTGTAAAAGATTGTGATTGAAGTTTATGTTCCTATCTACTTAGTAGATGGTTTGAGCATTTTGGGAAGATACTCAGCTTTGGAAGGTAATACAGATGTATTTAATATTTTTGATAGGAAAAGGGAAATTTTTGTGCGATATTTTATGCTTAGAATATGTATTTTTATTGTCATTATTTTGAAATAAGTGTACCATTTTGAATTAAGTATATTCTGGGAAATAATGGCAGCTTTCTTAGAAAGGTTTTCTAGAAATGCTATGTCTTTATTAGTGAATGAATTTGAAACTAGCGTGTCGAAAAGGAAACAAGTTTAGAGCAATTATTTAGGCGATTGTAGGGGCGTCAGATTATGACGAGAAATTCGCGGAAATGCACTTAGAAATAAGATCTAAGGAAGTGGCAGATAGGAACGAAATTCAAAACCAATTAGAAATTGAGAGGAAACAGAAAGAAAGGCAATTAGAATTAGATCGTAAAAAGAAAGAAAGGCAATTAGAATTAGGTAAAGCAAAAAACAAAAATCTCAGAATTGACACTTAATGAGAGATAAAGAAATGCAATTTAAGATTTTTTATTATTATTTTCTTTTAATTGCGTATTCAAAATTCCGTAGTGATTAGTAGCTCATCTTTGAAAGAGTCAAACTCAGAATTGATGAAGATCTTGTGCCTAAATTGGAACCATAATTAACCGATGCCTCTATATTGTTTATGATTTCCATAGAAAGCTAATATTTTACCAAAAGAGTGCAGTAGTAAAATTATTCCATTATTTCCTTTTAAAGTCGCAGAAAGAATTGTAAAAGAGCCAGCAGAAAAAGATGACGATCATAATTATATATGAAAAAAATATTGTTGGAAAGATTCTGGTTAGGAACGTGTTGCTTTAAAATATAAAATCAAAGAACTATAGCGTCTAGAAGAAACAGTATGGCTACCGACTATCTCAGTAGTGTAGTAGACTGGCTCCTATCGGCAGGATAAGCTCTCTATTGAATCTATTATACATTGCCTAATTTGGCAGCCTATCGCTTACTTGGCGAGTTATCCAGTAATTATAAGTAAAATACCTAAGCTTTCGCTCCGAAGTAACAAGAAGGTTATGATTCCAGAGGAAGGGAAGAAGTTAGAACATCATTGCTTTAATATAGTTAACTACAATAAAATAATAAAAAATTAGCCATAATAAAATATTTATATACATATTTCACGCTGATAAAATTTTTTATTGTTCCTTTAATAGTAATTGTTATAGTATATAAAATATGTGTGATGATTATCTTAGTTTTAGGGATATTTTTCTATTCAAATTTTTGCAAAATTTCACCCTTGTAATTATGACAGAACAGCTGATTTTTATACTTTGTCTATATAATTAAATAATGTAATCATAAAGATGACATCAATTAATTACATTTTTTATTTGACGTGTAGATAAAATTGTTTAATGAAATAATTCTTGTGATAACAATAAAACTACACCTATTGATACTTAAAGCGGAATTTCTATAAAATTATATCATCCTTTCTATTTTTAAAATTTAATTAATATTTATTTAATGTGGATAAATCATTCTAACTCAACTACATCATGTCTCTCGTGATATAACATATTAATGAAGTGTGGCATATTTTCTATGAATATATATAAAAACTCTTTTATACATAACATAGTACATTAAATCTAAAACTCAGTATGCAATTAACAAGAAGTTTCTGTATCACAGAAAATATTTTATCTCTCGAAAATTTAACTTCAAAATTAGTACCAAGATTTTACAAGTAAATAAATGATTTTTAAAACGTGAAATGTTTCATTAGTTCAAAGAATTTTGAGAGTCTATTTAATACTTTAATATTGTTCACGTGAAATAATGAATCTTTGACCTCTAATCCAATTTTTACAGAAAATTTCATGGAGATGAGAAAATAAACATGTTAAATATTAAGTAAATTTACTATAGAAATGATGGCAAGGATTTTAACTAAATGATATTAATCGTGATTTAAATTTTTTTATATAGTTTTAAGTCATTGATTAAAGTTTTAAATTATCTTTATTTCTAAAATGTTGTGAAATTAATAATAATAATGTAAAAAAATTGTAAACGTATTTTATCAAGAGAATAAACAAAAGAGCCTTTGAAAAATCCCTTACAAGCTCATGAGGGAACAATTAGTTATTATTGAAGATATATCGCATATAAGAGAATTAAAAACATGTTCGATTTTTCGGTGTTTAAATAGCAATGTCTGCAAATTCCATGCATTTTCGTTTTAAGGTTGCTCTCAACTGCTCTGCTCAACAAGCGCAAAACGTTTTGACACATTTAAAAATTCATTTTTTAACGGAAAGATATAAAATTGGAAAGCCTAATCTTGGAAGCGATTTGGAATCGAACTGTGTTTTCCATTTTTTTAAATCAATAAATTATCTATCGAGTTATAAGCGATTTTGATCACGTGATACGGCATTTTTCTGCCCTTCCTGACTGGATTTTCTTCTTTCGTTTGGAAGTTCGGTTCAAAATGCGAACTTTAACTGTATTTTCTGAAAGATCTATCGTGTTTATAGAAAACGGAAAAAACAGTTCAATGAAATAGTTTCTGAATAACAACACCTTCTAGTTTCATGCGTTTCCGATCAAAAATAAATTAAAACTTATGTCAGAAAGTTGACCTTTTGGATGTGAGAACAGCCTTAAATCACTTCAATGATTGTCAAAATATTTGCATTTTTCAGTGGGTTTTGTTTCTTTTCTTTTTCTGGGAAAGGGAAGGGGACTCTTAATATGTATTTACTTTTTTTAAATATATTTTTATATAGAAAAATTAATCGTTCAAACAGGATCATGACCCCATAAACTCCTTTTTGGATCCGCTTTTGAAAAAAAAATAATATATTAGTATTGATATGTGGCAAATTGAGTCATCGAAAGCAGCTAAAATTTTACGAAAAACGAATCTATATTATTTAGTAGCGTTTTAATCCACCGGGTAATATAAAATAAGCAATAAAAATCTGCTTTTATGAAATTTTATGCTGCAAATAGTGAATTTAAATAATTAATGCTGTAACTATAGTAATGCAGCAACAGGAACTCAAAGTAAAATTTATTTTCATTCTTGATCATAAAAGATGTATATATAATACAGTTAAAGTCACTTATATATACATAGATACAGATATGTGTGTATGTGTGTGTGAAATCAGTTTTATCCCTACTTGCATAAAATAATTAGGTATTCCTGATCACAATTTGCAAAAACCTAAAGCCATCTTTATAGAAAAGCTATGTTTTTTTAATGTCATAGTTCATGATTTAAGCTGATTTTTCAGACACGAAAAACTGATCATCAAGTAGCAACACACTCTAAACTGAAATGTCTGAAATTCAGACATTTAAGTGTCTGAAACGCAGTGTTCAATTTTCAGACGTTTTAAAATGTCTTAAAATTTTCAGACACTTCTTGTATCTGAATTTCAGACACTTAAGTGTCTGAAACATGAGTGTTCAATTTTAAGACGTTTTAAAATGTCTTAAATTTTTCAGACACTTCTTACGTCTGAATTTCAGACATCTCAAATGTCTAAATTGTGGCCATCTTTGAGCCTTTTTTTTTTTTTTGCCAATATGAAGCCATCTTTGACCACTTTTCTTTCTAAGCCATATACGCAGCCATGTTTGACCACATTGAATCATTTTTTATAAATGGGAATAATTTGTTACCATAAAGCACAGCAGATTGCAGCGTGGGAAAAATGGAATGCTTCTCTGCCCCTTGATTTTAGGATACCCCGAACTGGGTATGAAATTTTCATAGAGCTGATATTTTAAATCAGTTTTGATATTATGAGGATTGTAATCACTATTTTGCAGTTTTAGAATAGGATAATATATGTATATATATGTTCACCTAAATATGTATTCATGTGGTATCATATATGCCCTACGGCATCAAAAATATTTATTACTTTTAGTGAGAACTTCAAATTAATCTTGTCCAAAGACCTAGTATTCATTCGCTACCTCCCCCCACTGCCTTCATATACTGTTCCAAAAATTAATAAATAAATAAATAAATAATCCTATTCGATGCCGTCAGATACATATTTGGATAAATATATCATTTTCTTTAGCCTAATCATGTTCTAAAAGTACAGAATATTTATAAAAATAAGTATAAGATCAAAACAAATTTAAAATATCAGCTTTATGGAAATTCCGTACCAAATTTAGGGGCCCGTAAAGCTAAAGGTCCATAGAAACAGCCCAATTTGTCCATGCTGCAATCAGCTCTGCTTTATGGTAACAAATTATTCCCATCTATAAAAAATGATTCACTCCTTCAGAAAGAATTCCATCCCTGCTTTGTAGTGCAATTTCTTCCCATTTAAATAACATATTCCCATTGAATCAGTTTAAGCATTTGTTGCATTTTTATTTCTGTGTTAAATAAAATCTAACACTAGATTCCGCACAATTTTCAGTATATGAGATCCCAATATTTAAAAAAAAAAAAAAATGAGTATGAAACTTTTCAATTAAAGAGTAAATTCGATTTTTTAAGAGGGGTTTATTTACATTAGAAAAGTTGAAAAAATAATTATAAAATATTCAGAATTTCACGATAGCTTCATTCTAATGCTTCTGTGATTTGTTTTCATGTTCACACACACACGCATATATATATATATAATAACATATACGAAAAGTCACTTCTAGTTTCACAACCTATTTTGCCTAAATATACATTTTTTTTTTTTTTTTGCCTTTTCTATATAAGGGGCCATCCCCAAATGATGTCACGCTTGAAGAGGGGGAGGGGAGTTCGGGAAATTGTGGACGTTTGTGACAAGTGGGTGGGAGGGGGTAAGAAGAAATGTGACATCACGCATTTTGGTTAAAATAAAACCATTAAAAATCGGCAAAATTTTGAAGTTATTTTGAAATTAAAGTATTTTTTATTGATAAAGTAAAGATAAGATTTAAAGCCAAATATATTAAATTCCATTTCAAATTCCAAAATACTACTGTTTTCAATTGCTCTTTCATATTAATATTTTATTACTACTGTTTATTAATTATGTTTTGTTGTAAACCTTAGTCTTTTTTCATACAAAATAAGTGCACGAATCATTTTTGTAGTTATGCTCACAAATATCATTAGAACACATAGTTAAAGTTTAAAAATAAAATTTGAAATATAATCTGAACTGCAAGTATATGCTCATGTAATATAGTGTGACAAGGGGGGGGGGGGGGGGGAGATGGTAAAGTGTGACACTTTGTGACAAAGGGTGGGAGGGAGAGGGGGGGGGGGTCAAAATTATTGAAAAAAAGCGTGACATCATTTATGGACCGCCCCTAAATGAACTTTGGGGAAATGTGGGAAATGTAGTTATACATGGAAATATACAAAATTTTAGCTTTTTTCAAATTTCCATTTTAAACCTGTTAAAACCTTTTTACTTGAGGCTGTTCTCAACTGCTCTGCTCAACAAGCACAAAACGTTTTGACACATTTACAAATTCATTTTTTAACAGAAAGATATAAAATTGGAAGAACTGACTATGGAAGCGATTTGGAATTGAACTGTGTTTTCCATTTTTTGATAAATAAAATACCTATTGAGTTACAAGAGATTTGGATCACGTGAGAAAGACGTTTTTCACCCTTACTTGAGTGGTTATTCTTCTTTCACGCGGAAATTCAGTTCAAAACGCCCACTTGGACACTATTTTCTGAAAGACCTATTGCGTTCGCAAAAAAAAAAAAAAAAAAAGAAAAAAAAAAGAAAAGAAAAGAAAAGAAAAGAAATGGAAAAGAAAAGAAATGGAAAAAACAGTTCGATGACATAATTTCTGAACAACAACACCTGCTAGTTTCATGCATTTCCCGACAAAAATAAATTAAAACTTATGTCATAAAGTTGCCCTTTTGGATTTGAGAACAGCCTTAAAAATAAAATAAGCTTAGTTTTTAATTTCTCATGTTTTGAAAATCCAAAATTTAAAATTTTGAACAAAAAATCAAAATACGTATTTTTTTTTTTTTTTTTTTTTTTTGAAGAAATGAAATTATAGCTGTAAATAATTTATCTTTTATACAATGTACTATTAAAAAATGAAAATTTCGAAAACTGATTTTACATATAATAATCACAAAATTGCAGTAATTTTTTTTTTCTTTTAACTGTCATTTATGTAGTTTAGAGAATATACGGATGTGCAATGTAATTAAAAATTGCTTTGAAACCAAATAATATGCAGAATATATATATATTTAAGTTGACATAAAAAAGTTTTGACAACTCGGATTTCAAAACACAAATCAATTTTGCCAAAAAACAGATTTTTATCTAAAAAGCTTTTCCTTGAAAATTATACATCTCTAATTATAAAATATAAAATATAAATCACAATAAATGTTTGATAATTTTAAAATTTTTATCCAATATTAAACTTTGAGTGAATTGCATATCCTTCATAGCGAACAAACAATTAAATTAAAAGTTGAAAATAAAATGTAGTTATAACTACGATAGAAAATGTTACAAGGTTCCAACATGTTCATCAAAACTCTAAATTCATTAACACACTAATTTTTTTTATTTTATTATTATTTTTTTAAGTTCTTTTAAATCTAAACAAAGTATTTCTTCTTAAACAAAAGTTTTGACAATTTTACGTTTTTGCTTTTATTTTTATAAATATTTTAAATGAAGCAATTTTTTACATAATATTACTGATATTTTTACATAATCAAATTAGCTTACGCACAAAAAAAAAAAATATATATATATATAATATATAATACTGGAATTGTCTTTTTCAAAAAATATAATGAAAAATATTGACATATTTTGGTGTGAATACATTAATAATGAAAACTTATGTACTGAATAAATACTATGCTCTTTTTTTTTTTTTTTTTTTTTTTTTTTTTTTGCTTATTTTTTAAAGCAATAATCAGATTCTTAGCATAAAAAAAACTTTCATTTATACACTGGGAGTTTAAAGAATTATTAAACAATTTATCTTGAAAATAATATAAATTTAGCAGCAAATCAAAAGACAATACACAAATCTCATAACAGTAAAAATTATTTATTGGATATAAAATGGTACAAATGTGATAAATAAACGTTAGTCTTAGAAAAGTATTTTAAATAATTAAAAAACAACATACATAAATATACTGTTTAAGTTGAATTTGAAAATTATATTGTTGCATATATACGCGCTAGGAAATACATACCTTTCATACATCCTTAAAAAGTAAATCCATATCCAAAATAAATGTGCACACTATTCTTGACCTAAAATTATTTCCGCAAATTTTTTGATGAATATTGAGTACAAATTTCATAATATCAATATCATCCTTATTTCACCGTGATGTATAAATATGATTCATTTAAATATCATAGAAATTCATAGAATTTCAGAACGTGAATTCAGATTCCATACACATGTTATTTCACAAGAACACTAATGTATAATAAACAATTGTATTACATAGATGACAGATGCACATGGAAGCGAATGCACATGGAGCTGAAATAATCACAATAATATTTTAAATAAATTTTCACCTAAAAAAACTGCGCCGAATTCGCCCAGAAAATTGTTCAAAGAACATCTACATTCGAATGTACCAACGGACGTAAAATGTCTCCTTAGACAAAGGAAAAAATAGATGAAGTAAGCGTCTTTCAATTTCGAATGTTCTGAGTCAGTCTACGGTGTGGTTGAGATATTGTGGTTGATAATGAGCTCGTGTTTTATGATGAGCGTTAAAACTTTTTATCAGCGGGGGGAAATAAAAAATAGTACAAGCATAAATGAGACAGTTTTTATACTTTCTGACAGAGTGAAAACGTAGAAAACGTAACTTATATAAAAATTTTGTCGTAACACTTGCAATTAGTACATCTTATTTTGATGAAGCATAATCATCGACAGAAGAGAGGTTGAAGGCCATTGCCCCTCCCTATATTTTGAAATTTAATTAGTTAAATTTTCTTTATGCATATAAAAAAAATTATTCTTGTAAATGACTATATAACATAAAACGCTTAGAGAAAAAGGAACTATATATTCTTTAACAGTTAATGTTTTTAATTAATACTTAGATATTGCATTCATTATTCTGATATTTAGGTAGTCATTATTTAGATAGTTATACATTGATTTTTAAATGTAGAAGGAAGGGAGGGGTTCAGAAGAGCAAAGCACCCTAAAAGGAAAAAAAAATCAATTCTGCATTTTGAAAAATGTTCTTATTATATATATGTGTGCACATATATTATATATATTCAAAAATGAGTTTCTATTTCTTAATTAATAGACTTTTGAAATTCTTTTATGCGAAAATCGTCTTGAACGAGGCATTCCGAAAAAAGGTTCTTAGTTTAGCTTATTTCATGTTTAGATTCTGTGTTTTAGTTAAGCAGATTAGGCTGTGGACTCCAGGCATAGCTGTTTAACCTTTCCCCTCCATGCATTTTTTTCCCTGCCAGCACTTGTATTTCTTAGTATTTAGCAGAGCAGTCGTTCTTTGAACCCCTCCCCCCTCACTCCCCTACATACTCCCATTAGTACAAGTAATTTTTGGAAGATTTTATACTTTGTGAAAATCAAGTCGTTAATTACTTTTTGCATCAAAAATAACTCTACTAAATTTTAATAAGCGGACTGTTACAGTTTTGATAGACGACCTGTAGTTTAATCAGATTGCTGGTTTTATAAAGTAATACTAAATTTATTGGAAGGAAAAGTATTTTAAACATCTGTCATCCATTTAAAAATCTTTTATGATTATGATGGCATATATATTGCAATATAATTGTGTATACAGTCATCACACATATGATACAATTGTGCTACATTCAGACACTTAAGTGTCTGAATTTCTAAATGTCTTAATTTCAGACGTTTCGTCATTATTCAGACATTATTTTCAGTCCATTTATAACATGATCTTAGTGAGACACTTATGTGTTTTAAATTCAGACATCTATGACGTCTGAAATTTCATATTCAGACTCTTAAGTGTCTGAATTCTTTTTTCAGACACATATATGTCTGAATTTAAGACGCCTCTATTTGCAGTGCAGATTATAATTATATATGTATCATACTTCAAATAAAACAAGACATAATTTAAGTGTTAAAACATTCATCACCGGCCGAACCTTTTCTCAGTTTAATCCTTATAGACTTTTTACGTTGAAAAAAGCTACTAGATGTCGCTGCTATCGACATTTATTTTTCCGGCTTAATTTTTTAGCACTTTTTAAAGCTTTACTGGAATAGATGGTTTTCATACACTGTTAAAAATTTGCAGCATTCTGGCAGGTCATTTGACCGTTTTTTCCGAAAACGGTTACACAACCCTAATTTAACACTATTCTGACCATATTACTGACCATTTTATGGTCAGAATATAGTTAAATTATGGTTATGAAACCGTTTTTTCAAAAACGGTCGAATGACCTGCCAGAATGCTGCAAAAATTTTAACAGTGTACAATATCTTTTAGATAGTATAGAAGAAGATCAAAGTCGGAAGCATCGTAGACAGACACAATTTATGAGCTTAAAGAGCATCTGGATAATTGGTTAAAGCAAATAGAGGTGAGGGACTATGATTCTTTAAAGGAACTTGTGCTCAAAGAGCAAATCAAAAAATGAGTTCCATTTGAGATCAAGGAGAAATATATGAACGAGTGAGATAAAATTAAGTCGGGGCCGATGCTCACTGAAAAATGCAATCAGTTCGAAAGTATCCAAAGTTTAACACGTTCACGCCAGCGCGGTGTGTCTTACTTGACTGTTTCAGAGCTGCCAACTCCGGCTTTTTGGATACTAGTATTTTAATACAGAAAATGTTGTTTTATTTAATTAGAACAATTAGTCGATTTAAAAAGAACAACATTTTCTCTAAAATAACAGTGGTGTGCAAAATGCTGGAGTCTTGACAACTCTGAAACTGTCGAGCGTGACCCACCGCGCCGGCGTGAATGTGTTAAGACAATCGGAAAGAAACTATTTGAATAAGAATCCACTTCAGGATATTACAAAGTGACAAACGAAATCAAAATTCACGGGTAATGCGGAAACTGAGGAGAAAAGAGCGGATAAAAGGAGTAATTTCTAAAAATGAGCAATGGCTCAAAGTGTATTATGAAAAGAAAATGCCAAATCGTTGTTGTTTTTGCAGCAGACCAGATCATACTAAACGCAGTGCCCAGACCTTTCAAAAAAGGATTATGAGGATAAAAGATAGGCTAGATCACTAATAAATATAGGGAGGCCGTTGATAATAGAGACAGAAAAACGAATTACCGATTTTTGACTTATATGCAAACAATAGAAAAATCAGGACCGTGAATGACACTGCCGCTGAGACCGTCGTTTTGAAGTTAGAGATATTCGCTGCAGAGCTAAAAGTGTGGGTAAGGTTTTCTTGTCCCGGCTGTGGGAAAAAGACAAAAAAACAAAGGGTATAAAAAAACAACAACCTTGTATTTATTCCTATAGAGTTGGTGCATACGATAGAAACAATTGTTTCTAGTGTCGTATGATATGAGAAAGAGAGGGTGCCAGCTCGTTATTTTGACCTATCACGTCCTCGAGTTTCTGCATGAAATTTCAACTTTTTATAAATATCGATTAGTACAATACAAATATTTCAGTCTCCCTCGTGGTCGTGAACAGAGGATGATATGAACAGAACGATATGAACAGAATAGGACGCAAAAATCTTCATTTTTTTGACAGTATTATCACGCCATTGAGTTTCAGTATAAAATTTTAATATATTATAGATCACGACTAGTACAATACAAATATTTCAGCTGTCTCCTGATATATTGGTAAATGTGACGTAGGAGATCACAACTGCACACATTAATGCAATGATTTGTCACCTTTTGAGTGAGACAGAGCAATATTTAGCAACTAATCTTCTTTACTGAACCAAAGCAAAAATAGAAAAATTAGAAGGATTACAGAACCTAATTCTGGGACACAGTCCGAGGGCACACAGGCGCCATTTTTTATCTTAAGTTTTCGAAACATAAAAAATTAAAATACAGATTATCTCAGTATAACAATCGAGGGTAAGGCTCCTGTCTCTGTATGAAATCAGGATGTTCATTGATCAGTCCCCATCTCTCCTTGTAAAATATCAGATCATTCCTCTTTCACCCCCCGTCCATTTACAAGAGGGGCCATACGATGCCCTCTCGGCTGTTTCATATTCATTGCAGGAGGCTACCTAATTACACAACTGAACACAGTAAGTTCTTCGATTAACCAGACGCTATTGACACGGGACACGGGATAGTTGCGCTCCGCACGGTATAATTACTTTTTCCTGCATTTTCCTCCCCAAAGGTCAAGATGGGTAGATTAGGAGGAGATTAAAGGAAGATAGTCTGAATAGGTTTGACTGCGGAGTTAGTAAAGCATCCATTTTGATGCAAAACTACATCTTTTTGTCTCGAATTATACTCTTTATCTAAAATCTTAGAAACTTTTGAAATTTCTCTTAAATTTAAAAATCTATTTTTATCCACTAAAGATTTCACAATCTTCAAACTGCTTACCTAAAGACTTTGCCAAGAACTCTGATAAAAAATTTGCATATTTAAAAATAAAACATAAAATTCAAGTGCGCGGCCTTTGTTTTTCTCTCTTGAGTTTAATAACATTAAATGCTGCATTTAACTGATGAATATTTTTTTAGATAATTTTTATCGACACAAAATAACTGCCTTTTGTAATGCCTGTATTTTATACTTATATTTTGTCCTTTATAGTTCAATGGACAAAACAACTTTCAAGCTATTAAAAACATGACATATTATTTTTTTCATTCAAAAAATTCCTTATAATAGAAAGGAAAAAAAAATTATACAAATATAAGGAATTTCTTGAATGAAAGAATTATGAGTCATTTTTTAATAACTTGAATAATATATGGAAAACATAGGAAAAATTGATTATTGAAAATGTTATTCTTGAATTGAAACTATTAAAGGTATAATTAAAAGATGAATAAAATATTCAAGCTACTTTTTTTTTCTTGAGTCCAAAGTATGAAGTAACTAGCTCAGTGTTGCCTGGATGTAAGCCAAAGAAATTTTTAGTACTTCTCGAGTTATTATAGTTCATGTATAATAAAGTAGGTTTGTTTAAATTATCTTTACAAGAGCTACATTATTATTAACAACGTCACGACAGTTGTTGCGTATAGTACGGGACATTTAGAATGCGTACAATCTTTAAATTTTCTTTCAATAATTTTGAATATTGAAATCCGCAGAATTTATGCATTTAAGATAAGCAAAGATTTATTTCCATTTCAAGTTATTGATGATAAAAGATTAAAAATTGTTCTTTTATAAGGCTTTAAAACGTGGAATAAAAATAAGACTTCGGCTTAGTGACATATTCTATATTTTTGATTAAATAAGAAGTGAATTGCAATCCTGATTTCTTATACAAAAATTGTCTGTCGTGATACAAAAAAAGGACATAAGCACGCAGTTTATACGATTGACTGTATAATAAAATCATTCTTTTTTTTTTTTTTTTTTTTTTTTTTTGTGAAAACAAAGTTTATTATTGTTTAATCGAATCAGCTGGTAATAAATAATCGTAAGATAATCGTAATCTGGGAGGATTCTGGCATAAAATAATAAAAAAAAAACTTTAAATTATTCAAAACATGATAAGAAAACATGTAAAATATTATAGATAAAAAAAAAAAAAGGAAAACAATCCCTAGAACAAGAATAACAATTTCTTTAAGATTTTCTTGATTTTTGAACCAAATTCTCTCTCTCTGTCTTTTTTTTTGGGGGGGGTGGGGGGGGAGGGGGTGTTACTGATGGGTGAAAAAAAAAAAAGCCAAGCTATTGTTGTATTAACACTTCGCACACCTAGTAGCAGAGATTTTTAAAAAATGGCAAGTTACTCTCCACAAAGAAGAGCAAAAGGTTAAATAAAACTAAAATTTTGTATTGCACTACACTGTTTATTGAAAATATTAGTATAATGAAAATTTCATAAAAAGGGGCTTTAAGATTTGTTTGTTTAAACGATTAAAGAAAAAATGTGAAACTTATATATTTTTTAAGCAATAAAAGTATTTTAAATTATCATTTGGCAATAATTAGTCGTTAGCCCAGTTTAATAAAGAAATATTTATTAAAAATATTGACTTTGATAAAGTAATTAATGTTTTATCTAAATTCGCTGAGTAATGACGGAAAAAATAATAGCTAAAGAATAAGCATTATGAATGCGGAGTATTTTATTATTATTATTATTATTATTATAAAGGAAAATAATCTTGCTATTTAAATTTCACACATTTATAAAGGTAAATTGGTAACATATTTTTGCAGATTTAGATAGCTTATTTTAAACAAAGGTGTGAAACTTACAATGAAATAAGAAAATGTGTTCCCCTTTTTTTACAGGGTTTAAGACTACAAAAGCTGAAAAAAAGAATTTTTTTTGTATTAATACCAGCTATTAATTATTCTCTATTTGCTGGGGGGGATGGGAGAGAATTAACATCAACGATTCTAATGAATAACAAATACAGTATAATAATTAGGGATTGACCGAATCAGCAATTTTGCCGAATACCGAATACCAAAGCTTCGGTCAAAGTATACACCGAATATTCGGTATTCGGCAACCGAATACTTAAAAATTTTTAATACACATTTTTGCATATATTAGCTTTTTTAATAAACTTTAATTAAAATTAAATTCTTAATAATTTAATTCAGTTACACTTTTATTCTTAAATCTAATTACACAAAAAAATTTAATGACTTCTTTCAACTCACAAATTCATTAACCCATCACTTATTTTTTATTATTTTATCACTAGTCAATATCCAAATTAACCCAATGAAAGTATTAAACTATACAGGCTATTATTAAGGATAAGGATTCTCAGAAAAACAAAAGTTCATTCAAATAAAAAGAAACAATGTTGTCATTAAGCTGATTTACTGATTGTCTAATTATATACATATGGAATTGAATGTTCTCAAATACAAAAGGTATATCAATTTGTACATTTAACTATTTTCTGTGAAATTATTGATACATATTTATATTTTGATTAATATTCATCACTGTGGTGATGAAGATAAATTTTAGCGATTTTAATTTAATAGTTATAAAAGCTATAGAATAGGCATAGGAGTATACTTATTTGATGCATGTATTTTCTTTAATATAAACCTTAGATATACTACAATGAACTCTGATGTGTATATTAAAGAGAATACACATTAAATAAATTTAAATTGGAAAAACTAATGTAGAAATAATTAAAATTAAATGGTAATGGAAAGATGCCCATATTCCTTACATTTTTTTCCTATATCGTAGGCAGTTGTTCTGATTTCACCCCTATATAGACTATTTTAGGAAAGAAAAAAAAGTTTTTTGTAATTAAAAATGGCCTTCGACTTGTTTTTGGTAGTGCATCTGAACTTTGAACTCATGCACATAATATTGAAACTCATCATTTAGCCTATTCTACTTTTAAGTAAAAGAGAATTCTTCTACTTCTAAGAAAATACTAATCCGCAATTATTCGGCCGAATACTTTTAAGTATTCGGCCGAAGCCGAATATTCGGTTTATATGCCGAATCACCGAATACCGAATCGACTATTCGGTATTCGGTCAATCCCTAATAATAATCTAAAAATTTTGAAATTATTTTTATATTTTATTTATTAATTTATTTTTTTATTTGGGAGAAGGGTAAGTCATTTATTTATTTAACATTTAACACAACTTAACATTTGAAAGAAACAAGAAAAGAGAAAAATATTTTAAATGTTTTAAGTTTTGTGGGTAAGGAAAATTTTACGCGGATACTTATTGTCATTACTAAGAAGCCAATGGTCAAAAAAGAAAAAAAAATTTCATGATTTTAAACTCTGTGCAGGGGAGTGGAGGATTAGATGACATTAAAATTTTTAAAGATACCCCCTCCCACCTTAAAAAATGAAAAGTATTCATATATATATATATATATATATATATATAATAAATAAATAAAAAGTGGCTTTTATTTTAAATAGAAAACAAATACTGCTGATGGGAATTAAAATCTCAGTTATATACTGCGTTGATTAACTTTGATGTTGAAAAATATTTATGTATAACTGAAAAACAATGATAGATGTTAAAACTTAATAATCTTATTCCTAAATATGTATCGTAAGAAATTCTTAAATTTAAAAATTGTTATTTTAGGGGTTAAAAATCATTGATATTACACATTTTGAAACCTTCACGAAGGCTTAAAATTGAAAAAAAAAAATGTAACTGCATTTTAAGAACGCACAAGCTACGTAAATATTCCACTTATTATTGTTTTATTCGCGTCTTTCCTCTCGCGTGCAGTCATTCTGTATTTATGCTTCCACTTAGGCAACAAAATGGATTCCTGTATGCATCAATAGCATGCCAGTGCAAAGAAGAAAATATTTCCTTCTCATCTGAGCCCCGACAGACCGTTTGGAGGTGGGGAGAATTCTATTGTGTAGTTGACCCGTGCCACATATTGCGAAGCCATTGACACGCTATCACTTTCCCGTTGGTAGGTTGCATGGAAATACAGTCGCTCCAGTTTTTGCGTCGTTTCCCAATTTCTAATCAAGTGCAAGTCGCTGACAGGACTTCGCCTGTGGTCTGTGAGACAATGGCACTAGGGATGGCGCAGTCCATTTTTCAACAGTTTATTGAGCAATGGCTCTACGTAACAATAGCTGTGAGTGACTATGTGACAATCCTCCTCCCCTTTGAGAAATTTCCAGGTCAGGGCTCAAACAACAAGTTCACTTTTATGCTATTCATAGAGCGATTACATCCCCCAAAACTAATTATAACTCGCTATTAAACTTTTATTTTCTCTGAAGCCCCAATTTAAAATAATAACTCATACACGTACTCAGTTTTGAAACTAATTTAAACTCTCCAGCCTTGAAATAAAATTTTGAGTACACTGTAAGCTTTTACTTTAAATTTTGAAGTAAAATAGAATTCATTTGCTCATCACACTTTCCCAATACAAACAAAAAAATTAATAAATAAAACACAATAAAATACAGAATTAAGTCTTAATTTTTATACACTAAATATTAAAAAAATGAATGAAAGAATTACATTAGAAAATATTATAAAAAAATCAAGTCAGTTGAGAAATATATGGTGAAGTTTTAGTATCTTACACATACCAATATATTGAAAAAACACACACGGGGAAAAATTAATTTAAAGATTGTAAACCTGAATAATTTAAAGGGAAGTGAATGCAATAAAAAGTCTTTGTGCATGTTTATAATTATTGGATCTTTAAAAAACTATATCAGAATATACTAGGTATATGAGCCGTTCAGTTCACAATTCGATTAACTCCATCAAACGAAAATGTTCAGTATAAACACTTAAAGTTATTGTAACTATAAAAATATTGTATCTATATAATATTTTTTCTCGGGCTATTTCGATTGAACTCATTAATTATCTTTTAATCAAGGGCAACTTTTTATCACTGTATAAATATATAGAAAAATTTCAATGTTCCTTTGTTTAAAAACACGCCACTTAAAACGGAGTTAGTCGGATTGTCTTCTGAACGCCTCATATCTAAATGCATTCTAATAAAAAAGGGGGGGAAACTTATATTTTAGTCCTTTTTTGATAAATGAAGGGTCTCCTTAATGACGAGTCCTTTTAAATTCTAATGCTTTATATATTCAACATTAAGACGGTCACAAAAAAATTAAATAAATAAAAAACGAGCTAACTTTTTAAAAGTTCCTTTTGACCGTATCTATATAATGACAGAAATGCATGGCATAAATTCCATTTTAATCATCTCAATAACCTTCGAAGTTTTCTTAAAACATTTTGAAAACATATTCTTTTGTGCAGTTTTCTTTTTGGTACAAAAAGCAAACAAAACAATTGAAGAGATAAGTGGAAGAACATGTTAAGTAACAAAAATTACATTTGGAGAAATTTGATGTGAAAGTTTTCGTTGTCAATTTTAATGATTTATTCTCTGTTTGATACCATGTATTTAAAATATTAACAGGTATGGTACTAAACTCTATCAAAAAAAACTTATTCATATTTAATTTTTAAATATTAAAAAATATTAATATTATTTGCATTATTAAATATTAAAATATTAAACATTAATGAATAATGTCTTAAATCTTCAAGGTTTATTAGAGGTTCAATTAGAACTTTGGTATTTTACCTTTACCATGTGATAGAATACCTGATAACACCTTCGTACAAAAGATAAAATAATTTTTAAGAAAATGTAGCATAACACGTTCTTCCACTCAGCTCTTCAATTGTTATTATTCATTACTTTAGTCAACGTGTAAATTATTTTCTTTCTTTAAAATGTATAATAGAAGAGAAACATTTTCTAAGTTTCCTTATTTTTATTAATTCATCCTTTGATTTATGCGAATAATTTTGTAGTTGAGTTAAATAGTAAATTAAAGTTCAATAAATTGGCATTTCACTCTGCCGAGATTTTATTTAATGTTAATTACTTATCTACTTTGCAGATTTTATTATTAATTTAATCTGAAAGAAATCACTCGCCTAAATTAAAAGATCCTTTCTATCAGGAATTATGGATCTGCAAGTAAATTTTTAAATAATAAGCGCTAATGCATTTTATTTTTAAACACTATTACACAAAAACAGATCAAAATGGAAATTCTTACTTTAAATTTCACTTGCAAAACACCTTTTTGTAAATTTAATTGCCCTTATTTTGTTATGCAAAAAAGTTAATTGCTAAAAAGGAAATATTTTATTTTATTTTTGTGTTTCGGAATTTTTTTTAATTCGACCCCTAAAGGGGGAAAAGTGGGAACCTTCCCGAAGCGCCCTCCGTTTTCGAAAGATATCACCAAAACTTGAGATTACTTGAGATTAAAGTAACAGATTAACACTACATAAACTTAATGGTTACTCAATTATAGTTTGATTTCCCATGTAGAAAACAGAACAAGCTTCATCAATGAATATTTGTTGAAAATTACTAATGTCGGGGCTACCCCAATAGTGCCAATTTTTGGCCAGCTTGGCAAGATATTACCAAAGAAGGTACCGTATATGAAGTCAACTTGGCGGTAGCTGGTTAATTTGGGGAAATTCCCAGTTAAATAAATTAATCCATATTTCTACATTTTTGTGAATTTTAATGAAAGCATGTTTTAAAAAGCTACATTTATAATTATTTCAATTAAGGTTCGAAAATAATTGATAAAAGTTTTCGTCACGAAAAATATATCTGACTGGGGTTCAAACTCAAAAGCGTTCAATTACTCATTCAGGACGCTGCCAACTACGCCATTGAGCCGCTTGTCAAATAAGTAAATTTATCCATTTATAAACTGTAACGTAAACTTTGAGACTTATTGTCTCGAGACTCCTTTGGTATTACGCTTTATGGCTTTTGGATACTTATATAATAACTATACTCTGTCGATACACAAACGTTCACCGCATTCTGTGTCACCGACCTCGAAACCTCCCCTTGTAAGGAAATTGATTGTTATGCGATGTTGCACTTTTCTGACAGTGAGCTTTTCGTAGTTATTAAAGTAACTAGGTTTGAAAATTTAATCTAAAATACCTTCTGAGGGGCATTGGTGACACCTGTGTTATAGCCAAACTGGAACATTCCTAGGACGGCTGCAAATATTGCAAATACAAGCATACACGTCAGACCCTAAAATAAAAAGTATAATTCTTAGCATATGGCAAACAAAAATATATAAAGTTTACATTTACAAACTTTAAACTGCCAAATGTTTAAGTTAAACATGTATGATAAGTAGGAGACAGCAAATTTTTAATAAGAAATCGAGGAAATAAATAATGCTATATTTTTAATGTTCATTTTCTATTGTTATTATGATACTAAATTATTACCGCAAGTGACAGGGGACATTTTTTGAAAATAAGATTATGGAGATATGAGCTTCTGAAATGATTTTGAATGCGTATTGAGGAGAAAATATGGAAGAAATTTTTATCATGTTTGCTTCAGTTTTTCAGAAATGATTTCCAGAGCTTGTGTAAAAGTGTAAAATAACAGGATCCAGCCATTTCTCCCCAAAGCCAAGACAGCGTTTAGGATTGCTGTTGGAGGGAATTGCAAATGTTTTCAAGATGGTCAAAATTTGTAAAACTTTTTATATGGTGATAATTTCATCTATGTTAATTGAGTATCGGACTTCAATCTAATTATGTCGGAAAATGACATGTGTAATCGCCACTCACGGTAAGGATATGTTATATACAGGGTGATTAAAAAAAACTATCCAGATATGTGAACTGCTAGCTATCACATCGTTCGCAGAAACGGAATGAAATTTTGGTTTAAAGTATTTTGAGGTATGTGTTCAAGAATCATATGAAAAAAGACAGTAAAACTCTAATAGCTACGGTTACAGTGACACAATTACGAAAATTTCAAATGCCAAGAACTACTTTTTTTTTATTGGAATGTGATCTTCATAAATGATCTTCATAGTAACATATTCACAACTCACCACAAACAATGTCAACAGAACAGAACTTTTAACAGAATGTAAAAAAAAAAAAAAAAAAAAAAAAAAAATGCAATTTAACAAATTACAACGATCATTTGGAAAATGATTTTTTCGAAGACTAAAATTTAAGACATAAAAAATCGCACGGAGTTGATCATACATTACGTACGCCATGAATTAAACATTAATAGTGTTATGACCAAAGACTTTTAAGATACATAGACCGGCAAACTGTCAGTTTAACTGAGGATTTTTTATCACAGCTGTTGTACGGCATTATATTTTTATATTTTAATTTACCTAAGAAAGTGCTTTTATCAGCCTATTTTTTCATTGCGGATCATTAAGTATAAGTCTGCCCTATTTCATTTAGGCCTTAAAAAAAAAAAAAAAAAATACTTTATTATTCATCAATTTTTTTTTTTTTTTTTGTATAGCAAGTAAGTATTTCAATAAACATCCTCCAAGGATAAAAATATAGTGTTACTTTCGTTAATATGCACTTTTTTAATTACCTTTTTGCATAAAAATTAGTTTAAAAAACGTAGATTTCTTTACAAGTAATTTAAAATTTTGTAAATTACTATATTATGTTACAGTTGGTACCTTTAATCTAAACATCTCTACCAGTTGCTTTTGTAAGTCAAACTTAAAAAAAAAGGTCGAATTATAATCTTTAGCAATCTGTTTCCGTATAAATTTCTCCTTTATTTAGGTTTATAAGGCATGTTAAAATTAGATACTCTTTTTCAAACATACCATCCATAAAATTATTAATAAATCGCCTTATTTAACTTTACTTTCTGAAAATTCAATATTTATAACACATATTTAGATATAAAAAATAGCTTCATGTAAAAAAATATGCCAGAAACTTCATATATATTGATAAAAAGTATTTTTAAGCTCATTCTAGCCATAGCACTTAATGGTAAATAACCACAGTTGACGTACAAACCTTGCGGTTCAGAGGTTTCAATTTACTTCAGATGGCTGCCATGATTTCGCATGCTTTTGAATTAGGATTGCCGGTCTATGTATCTTAAAAGTCTTTGGTTATGACACGTAAAAATTGCAAGCGCAAAAATCGCCTGCGACTCGTACGTATTATCATTGGCTGTTCATTGGCTGTTCGGGAAAAGGCTTTTCCGTCGTCAGATTTCCAAGAAATCTGATGACACATTTTAAATGAAATTTCATTCTTAAATTTCTAAACATATGACAATATTACTTTTTACACCGTCGGATAGAGAAAAAAATGTACTTTTAAATGCAATTTGTTTGAAAGCTGTATCTCAGTTTGTTTCTGAGTTATTAATTTTTTTGTAGTTTTTATTACTTTTTGTCATAGTGGCAACGGAAGGTATCCATCGTTGTTGAAAGTAAAGGGAAATACAGATTACTGTATAGACCAATCAGAAAACGAATAAAATGTGGATTAAACCAATAAAAACCTTCAGATATGCTTTTGATTTCCTACCCTGACAGAGAACAATAACCATTTTTTCCAAATGGTTAAAAAAAAAAAGATTTATAGAAAAAATGTAAATATCACTAATACGAATAAAAAATGTAATTTAAAAAATCAAAATGAGCCAAATTTGATACTGAGCAAGGGGTAAGATAAGGGGTAGGGGCACCTTTTCAAAATTTTCTTGAAAGGGGAGTTCTTTTGATTTTATTGTGCACAGCACATGATACAGTTTTATTCTGACATATATTTTTGAAATTAGCCTAAGTACTCGAAAGGGGTCTTGTACCTTTTAAACTCATCGAAAATCAACAAAAACATTGAAAGTTTGAATTAATTATCTTCATTAATTTTTTATATATAAATATGAAATTTTGAATTTTGATTAAACAGATTATGCTTTTTGATATAATACCACTAGAAACTGACTAGTATTTTAAAGAATTTGTGTTTTGTTGAAATTAAAACAGCCTTTTTTCTCACCCCGTAAGTCATTGCGCGCATGATATCTTGGGAACGTATGTATGGATTGTTATGAAATTTGGTGTAGACACTAAGCAAATATGTGTGTTTAAAATGATCTACTTTTAAGTAATTACAGTGGTAATATTTTTAGTCATGATTATTTTTATTCATTAAAAAATGTAATTTTTTTTTTTTTTTTTTTTTTTTTTTACTTAGTTAATGAAATAATTTTGACCTAAGAGTAGATCATTTTAAAAACACATATTTTCTTATTTTCTACACCAAATTTCATAACAATCCATACACACGTTTTCAAGATATCATGCGCGAAATGACTTACGGAGTCAAAAAAGAGATATTTTAATTTCAACAATACAGAAATTCCCTGAAAGGCTAATCAGTTTCTAATGGTAGCATATTACAACGCACAATCTGTTTAATCAATATTCAAAATTTCACTTTTATACATTAAAAGGTTGTGAAGGTAGACTAATTCAAACTTTGAATTTTTTCGTTAATTTTCGCCGCGTTTAAAAGGTACAAGACCCCAAAAGGCTATTTCACGCATGCGAAAACACCCACTTGCTAATGAAATTTTATAAAATATCTCGTTTGCATACGCTCCATCCCCTTGCCTTACCTCCTGCCTAGTATCCCATTTGCCTAATTTTGATTTTTGAAAATACACCTTTAATTCGTATTAGCGAAATTCAGTTTTTTTTTTCTTTAAGTCTTTTTTTTTTAACATTCTGTTGAATAGTTAATGTAACAGAATTAATTTAATTGTATATCAAATAGTATCGAGACCTTATTTTACGACTTACCATTTCTCCCCTACCTCCATCTCAAAGTAAAAACCCTGACATTTTGGAGTCATTATCGAGGTCGATTGAATTGTTCTTAGGTGACTTTATGAAAAATGTTACATTATATTTAAAAAATGCTGAAATACGATGTAAGAAATGTAGTTTTTAAAATATAATCACAAACATTGAAAAATTAGAAAAAAAAATGATGTTATGATATTATTAAAAATAGCTTGTAAATTTCCGCAATACAAATTCTTTCTAAGCCCGCTTTAAAAATATTTTAAATAAAATTTAAAATCGAGATAAAATTATATAAACATGACCCCAGCTGAATAAACTTTTAGTCGTGTATCATATTTAATAATTTTTACTCTTAAAACGATTTTTTTCGTACGTTTGCTAACTATTGCAGCCGTTCGGAGGAAAGCGATTCCGAAAAATCTTGGTATATTTTCACCGATCATGACCCTCAGACCCCGAAACTACCCTCCGTTCCAATGTGATATATATGTGTATATATACAGGGTGATTCATAAATATCGAAACAATAGGCTATCTTCTTAAATATTGTCCCTAGGCGCATACTTCCAATTGAAAAGTTTCATAAAAAAAGGTGCAAAATTTGATGAGATAAGTTTCAACTCCATGGAGGGTCTATATGAGAAAATACAAAAATTAAATTTTTATACGGTCCCCGTAGAGTAAAATTCGCAATTAGAAAATTTTTCCTTATCTATTCCTGAATTAAACACAAAAAAATCCATCTCGATATCTTTAAAATTTGCAGAGATCAAAATCCAAAATTCGTGACTTACACCATTTATCCATGCCTCTGAGCGACGAGTTTTTGACTCATTTTGAATGCAAGATAGGGATCAGCCACAAATTGTGCATTATTAAAAGTCGATATAAGACAGTGCCTCTCCTTTGGACATAAAATAGGCAGCGTATAGATTATACGTTAAACTTGTTTTCAAAGTATGTTGGTGGTCTGCACTAGAGGTCTGTACCGGTGGAAATATCTATGTCCGGTCCCGAGCCGACCAATAGAAAAAAAAGTTCGGCCCTGCCTGGTAAAAAGTTCAAATCGTAGCCTGGCCCGACGTGACTGAATTTCTACATAGTTTTTTACATCGATATGGTTAAAAGTTGTTTCGTATGGAGGAGTTCTGACCAAAATACTTATTATATCTTTTCTTTTTTCATGTTTATAGTGAGTATTTTTAAAGAAGTGCCAAAAGCTGTGATTATTTGTTTTATTAATGAATCTCTATTTATATGTAAATGATTCATTTCTTCTTTAATAACGTTAATCCATATTCCATGTATTAGAAACAATGAAAAATGCTATAAAGTAAAATCTTTTAAGATGGAATCACATAGGAAAGAAAAAAAAGCGTTATAGACAAGTTCCCTCTTAGGAGTTGTAAATGTAGTCTATTTTTTCACAGGTATTATTATATTCATTTTCCATGGATCAACAGATTTTTCCGTTTAAGAAAGGATTCCGTCATAGGCAGATTTTTTTCACTAGTTTTACTGTATTTTAAAATTTTTTGCCTTAAAATCTACTATCCTTTAAAAATATGAATTTTAAAATTTTATTGTAAAATAATGGCCATTTAAAAATATGCATTTGTTGTAAAGGTTTTTGGGCTGAGCCAAATTTTAGTTATTTTTGCACGGGTTAGGTCAGTCAGAGATAATGATTTTAATATGGGTTGTCTCGAGACCGGGACTGAAAATTTCGCCCAGGGGAGACCTAGGAATAAAGAAGCCAATCCCGGTTCGGTATAACCAGTGGCCGAGAGGTTCTGCTCTCTTGCTGGGTTCGAACCCAATCATGTCCTTCGGCCCAATCTTTCGGAGTTTTCAGTGGTTTTCTTCGAACCTTGGATATCCTTGCGTAAATACGGGTTAGGTTCCCTTAGAAAGACCTCCACGGAAGGCACACCCCCGTTTCGGGCCCACATCCCACGTATAGATAATTGGCCGTCATAAATCACACCAACACCCGCTTCGGTATGAAAAATTACGACTGGCCCGGCCGCTTTTTCAAGAAGGCTCACGTTTTGAGCACTTTATCGCCAGAGTAACGGTTGGCGCGGGGATAATTCAATGCTACGCATCCTTTCTTGTTCCTGACGTCTTACGCGTAGCGAACAGCAACCCCATTCCTTTGCTGAGAGCTTTTTGCTTTTAAAACAAAGAGCTTTTTCGCAGTGAAATGCTTTTAATTGCACAATATATATAATTCAAACATAAGTTACGTTTTTCAGTTCAATAATATTCATTTATTTCATTAATTCGCTTTATTCGAAGAAATTGAGAACGTATTTTATTTTTTAGGAAAAATAAAAACAGATGTGAAGATTTTTTTGTAATAAATATAATTCCATTGAACATTTTTCATGACACAATTGAACTTAGTTTTATTAGCATTACTACTGAATTAATTTAGTTTTATTATTATTATTATTATTATTATTATTATTATTATTATTATTATTATTATTATTATTATTATTATTATTATTAAGCTGCATAATTGTGTGACGTGTTGATTGCATTAATAAAATACATTTTCACTGAAATAATTCATTTAAAATTTAATTGTTCTTAATTTAATTGCGATTAGACGTTAATAGGAAGTTGAAACTAAAATCATTTCGATTATAATTAGATTGAACGATAAATCATAAATTATTTAGCTGTATCCTGCAATTAAATCAATCAGTTAAAATAATTGCAAGTTGATGCATGCAATTAAATCAATTAATATTGCATTTTAATGTTGTTAAATCTTTATCATTATTTGAGTTTTTATGAAAAAAAAAAAAAAAAAAAAAAACATTGGTCTGCCCCTAGTGCACCAAATTAAAAATCTTTAAAATTCTTCAGTTTTTTATTTAAAAATGTTTGCCCTATTTTTAAATATTATTTCGTTCTAGTTGTTTTATTTGTTATTTTAAAATAGTCATTCGTCATATTTCAATAAATCATCTAAATTCTCTCGGATGGACCCCCCCCCCCCTACACACACTCCATTTTTCGTCATTCTGCACACATATTGCGCTATTTATTAAGTTGAAGTGGCAATAAAATAATGATCAATCGTCTGAGGCAACATCCCATTTCGAATTTTCTCTTCTCCTCCCCCACCCCCCACCCTTTCTTCCAGCACACTATTTTTTGACCATTTAAAATTCATTGTTGCCTTGCAGCAAAGATTAGTTAAAATTGTGTTTTGCTCTATCTGTTGATTTTTAAATAACAAATAAATAATTTACCATAAAAAAAAGGAAAGAAATAGAATGAAAGATTAAAAAAAAAAAAAATCAGGATTATCCTTTTGTGCACACGTTTTCATTTTTTTAAATCTTTACATTTTTTTAAATTTCCCGTTCTATTTATTACTTTGAAGTAACTATTAAGTAAAGGACCCATTATTCAAATTCTGCCCCCCCCCCCCAAAAAAAAAGCTAAATAGTCAAAGTTTTTAATTTTTTGGTTTATTTTTCCATTTGTCAATTGATAAATTTAACTCTTTAAATATACATCCCCTCACTATCATACATTGTTTAAAAATTTCTCTAGTGATTGTGTTACTTTGAAGTAACAAAAGATAGTCATTCAATATTCCTTCTCCCCCATCTCCCCTTAAGGCTGTTCTCAAATCCAAAGGGTCAACTTTCTGACATAAGTTTAAATTCATTTTTGTTCGAAAACTCGTGAAACTAGAAGGTGTTGTTATTCAGAAACTATGTTATCGAACTGTTTTTCCGTTTTCTTGTAAACGCAATAAATAGATCTTTCAGAAAATACTGTCAAAGTTGGCATTTTGAACTGAACTTCCGAACGAAAGAGGAAAATCCAATCAGTAAGGGGAGAAAAATGCCGTGTCACGTGATCCAAATCGCTTCTAACTCAACAGGTAATTGATTGATCCAAAAATGGAAAACACAGTTCGATTCCAAATCGCTTCCATGGTCAAGATTTCCAATTTTGTATCTTTCCGATATCCCTTTAAAACCATACCCGCACGATCGTGTGGGTTAGACATTCATTTAAATTTTTGTTTCTGAGTCGCATGTAATAAAAACTCGAATCGAACGATGGTTCTGGTTTGCAGATAGAGTAAACTGTCATTTTTTATCAACAGGTAACGGTTGCAGTCCATGTTTTACTTTCTACAGGCATGACTAGCTTTGTTTACAAATACACCGGGTCTTAAAGGGTTAAAAAATGAATTTGTAAATGTGTCGAAACGTTTTGCGCTTGTTGAGCAGAGCAGTTGAGAACAGCCTTAAGAATTTCATCTCACATTAAAAAGGCAATTTCTAAACATCCTGGTTGGGGGTGTGATAGGTTTTTTCTTTTTTTTCTTTCTTTTTTTTTTTTTTTTTTTTTTTCCCCTCCTGGTTTAGCCTATTTTCACTCGACTTTGGGTACTGTTTCTGCAGAATGATTTGATATTAAATTAATTATATAAGTTCATCGCAGAAAATATAGTAATTTTCTGCCACATGTATTTTTTTAAATCTGTGTTTATATACATCAAAATGCACTGAAACTGCATTAATTCATCATCCCCATAAACCTATCTTTATATGTAATCAAATATCTAGATTTATAAAGGTAATGAGTTTTTGTTTAACAGGTATGGAATTATATAAAAATAATAAAGGCTTTTTAATAAAGGTGTGGAATTAATAATACTCAATTGAATGAAAATGTAGATTTTTGAGGGGATCAAATAATCAAAATTTTAGTCTATATCATCAAAAGTAATAAAGGCCTTTGATAAAACAGAGTATAAGAGTTCGTAATACAGTTTCTTTCGAAGATTTCTTTTCATCTAGAACACATAATTGAAAACATTTCTTTAATTTAGGTAGGACTGTTATTCTAAAATATGCTAGTTCTTCCGCCATTTCGGTTCAAAACAAAACACAAACACAAGACGACGATTAGCGTTAGACCTGGCTGAACGTTCTCGCTTTCGCCAACTCGCCAAGGCTGGTGCTGAAAACGTGAGCCTTCCTGAAAAAGGGGCCCGGCCTGGCCGAGTCTTCAGAAAAAAGTCGCCAATCCCGGGTCTGGCCCGGCTCCAGTATACAGACTTTTTTATCGGCCTCGCCGGGGCGATAAAAAGCCTGAATTTGTAAGGGCTAAAATTATGAAAAACTCTTAATCGGCATGTTTGGAAAAGCACTGTTTCAAATTCTACATTAAACATTTATTTATGGACATTTAAGTAGTACAAAAAGTTGGTGGAAACGGCAAACGTTAAACTGAATCGGAAGTTTAAGCTACCGAAAGAAGTGACTTTTTCACGTGCAATTTTTAAAAATGCATTTAAATATTTTATTAGGAGCCAATCAATGTTTAAAACTTTAAATACGTTTTTCTGCATGATGCTTTTTTAATCGTAAATTAAAAAGGTGCATCTTGGAACATGTCTTTTTTGATTATTTTACATTAATTTTGTTTCGGAAAATTGAAAAAAAATTTACTTTTGAAAGTATGATTTTTTTTTTTTTTTTAAATAAGTTACATATTTTTTAAGCAAATATTTTTACTATTTTTAAAATTAAAATTAAAAAAATTCCTGAAACAAAACTAAAATTATACGTTCCTCTTTAATTAAATGAAAAAAAAATTTGAAATCCGATGAATAATGTTTCGAGTTATAAAGATTTTAAATTAAATCCGCTTAAAAAAATACTAAGTATTTAAATTTTTAAAAAACTTCATGCGAAATATTAGGATGTGATTTTGTTTGCAAATTATACGGTTAACCATCACAAAAGAAGAAAAATAAATAAAAATTCTAGCTCAACAAATATATTTTTTACATGTTTCCTAGAACTCTTAAAGTAACATTGTTTTCTTGGATTCCACGCATTTCAATTTGTGTCTAATCCCTTAAAACCTGATGAATTATTTAAACGGCCATAACTCTGCGAGTTTTTCAGATATGAAGATGCAATTTTTTGTGCTTAATTCAGGAATGGATAAGGAAAGTTTTCTTGATTGGAATTTTTACACTACGGGGCCGTATAAAAATTTAATTTTCGTATTTTTTCAAATAGACCCCCCTATGGAGTTGCAACTTATGTCATTAAATTTTGCCCCTTTTTTTTATGAAACTTTGCAATTGGAAGTATGGGTCTAGGGGCAATATTTAAGGAAATAGCCTATTGTTTCGATATTTATGAATCACCCTGTATATCTACTAAAAAACAACTTTTCAAAAGTAAAAAAAAAGCCAAGAAAAAAAAAGTCCTTCCGGCCAGTGCCGGGAGGAAGAGGTAGCTTTCATATTCCTTATTTTAAAAAAGCCAACTTATATTATTCAAACACACTCAATTAAGTGGAAACCGAATGTAGGAGATTCAATACTAATTTTTATCAATACTAAATCATTATGAATGAGAATTTCGCGAAATTAGTCAGCTTTATCCAAGCTGCTTTTGTTTAAAGTAACTTATATTTGGCTGCCAAATTTGGCGATTTCTTAAAGTGCCTGCCATTTTAAGACAACATGGTGGATGAGGCTAACCAGTGAACTTGGTCGAGACCTTAGTAATTGCTGTGCATATGCTCACTCACATCGGAATCGGTTGATATATACGAGTGCTGTCGGAAGCAAAAAATCAGATTTTTCAAAATGTCACCCACGTTAGAAATTGAAACTGCTATATCTGAGCCATTTTTTAAGATAAAGACAAACAAAAAATGCTCCTGAATCCTTATATCAACGTCAAATACTTAAGAAAGAAACCTTTTTCAATTTCTAATTTTTTTTGCACCTCACTTTAAACATATATATTTTTTAATTTAATGGACGCCATTTTGAAACAAGATGGCTGATGAAGCTGGCCAGCGAACTTGGTCGAGATATTGAAGTATACTATCCACATGCCTTCTTCCATCGAAATAGGCGAATACGTGTGGTATCGCCAAACAAATACAAGATCGTTTCAAAGTGTCAGCCATGATAGAAATTCAAAGTGCTATAATTCAACCACTTTTTAAGATATAAACAAAAGAACAAATTTTCAGAAACAAAAACTGCTCCAGAATCTTTGTATCAAGGACAAACACATAAAAAAAAATCTTTTTCATTTTCCAATTTTTTAATACCTTATTTTAAATTTTAAATTACATTTTTTAAAAAAAAATGGCAACCCTTTTGAAACAAGATGGCGAATGAAGCTGGCCAACGAACTCGGTCGAGACATTGGTATGTACTATGTACAGACCAAGTTACATTCAAATCGGTTCATAAACACGCCTGTTATCGCGTGACAAAAATCAGGTCGTTTTAAAATGTCAGCCACAACAGAAATTCAAAATGTTATAACTCAGCCATTTTTTCAGATATAGACGAAACAAAACCTGTTCCGGAATCTTTGTATTAAGGTCAAACACATACGAAAAAACTCTTTTTCATTTTCCAATTTTTTGGTATCTCATTTTAAATTTAATTTTTTTTTAATTTTTTTAAATGGCCGCCATTTTGAAACAAGATGGCGGATGAAACTGGCCAACGAACTCGGTTGAGTTATTTGTATGTACTATGTACACACCAAGGTACATCCAAATCGGTTCATAAATACGTCTGTTATCACGTGGCATAAATCAGGGCGTTTCAAAATGTCAGCCACACTAGAAATTCAAAATGCTATAACTCAGCCATTTTTTAAGATATAGACGAAACAAAAACTGCTACGGAGTCTTTGTATAAAGATCAAATACATAAGAAAAAAATATTTTTCCATTTTCAATTTTTTGGTACCACATTTCAAATTTTAAATTTTTTTAAAATTTTTAAATGGCTGCCATTTTGAAACAAAATGGCGGATGAAGCTGGCCAACGAACTCGGTCGAGACATTGGTATGTACTATGTACACACCGAATTTCATCCAAATCGGTTCATAAATACGAGAGTTACAGTGTGACATAGGTCAGATATATATATATATATATATATATATATATATTACATTAATTAAACATAACCTACCACCGTCAATAATTATGAATTAAAGCTGTAAGTATTAAAAAAAAAAAAAAAATATTATAAGAATTATTATGGATGAAAAAAGAAAAAAGTGGACACCGACAAAAATTGAAAAGCTTATACATTGAATTACGTTATCAAGGGCACAGAATTCAATGATATAAGCAAAATGGTCGTTTTCTGTGGGAAAAATAAGCTAAAGCTAAAATTAATTTTCCCTTGTGCCCAAACAACCACAAAAATCAACTGAATTGATTAAAAATGAAAGCAGAATAGAAACAAATAATATGAAATGGAAGAATCAATAAAACGTATTTAAATATTTATAGGATATAAAATATAAATAATAAACACCATACCGATTAATATTTCAGTATTTTACAAAAAACCATGTGCACATGTCAACCAGTATATCAAAAAGATTAAGGTGAATAAAAGAGTTAAGAAATCACAGTAAATGTTACCAAAGGATGCAGTTAATACATTTTGAAATAAAATTTGAAATACCTTGTAAAACAAATTTAATCTAATATAAAATAAATAGATATTAATTACATTATTTAAAATGCACTGTTAAATTAATAGATAACAGTTTAACAATATCGTCAAAATTTAGCTAAAAATACACCCTGGTGTATAAATTATAACTGAAATGGAGCTAGAAAAAATAAAAATTAGAGCAATCTGAAAGAGACAAGAGAGTTGGTGCTGCCATCTGTTATTAATTATATTAAACATTTATCGCAAGATAAAAATTTGTAAGCTTTTGAATGTAAATAACTATTTAAACAGAAAAACCAAACAAATCCTTATATAGAGAGAATTATAAACCTAATATAAATCACACAATGTATTTAAAACTATTGTTAATAAAATTTAACAGCAAACAATATAGTCTATTAGCTAACTGATTTAAACTAAACTAAGAGTTTAAATAATGCTAGAACATTGATAACATATAGCAAATAGCTATATGCTATAAAACAAAATAAATTCAGTAATAATTAATATAAATAATTATTAAAAATAATTTAAAAATTATTTTTTAATGAATTATATATAAGATATTTATAAAATGACCAGGAAATAAAAAACATGTGGAAGTATATAGAAGGTTAAATAATACTTAAAATCCCATTACTTAAAAAGTACAAATATAGAATGAGGATTATTTTCAGACATCCATAAAAATCCATAAAGTATGAATGTGGGACAATCAAAAACATTAAACTAAGAGTGGCATACTATTAGTAATTAATATGATATTGTCCTTAGTAAATTAAAATTTAATAACAAATAATTGTAAATTAGATTAATGAATAATTAAGCTAATTATAATATTAATGAAAATCTCCAATTTACATATAAAATATCAAATCAACATCCACATAAAATACATAACAAAAATATAGTAATAATACAAGAGCCCCGTTTTTTAATAAATAATTAACCATTGCGTATTATCCAGACAACACCACCCTCCTCCGTACTCTAACATCTACCCACCCAACCAACCTATAATATTTTTTTTTAAATTATTTGACAATTTTTAATTTTTTATAGATATTTTTTTTTATTTTATAATTTTTTTGTAATTTTGTTTACGCATGTGTTAATTTGTGTTTATAGATCATGTAAGAAAAGTACTAATTGTATATTAATGAATATATGAATTTTTTTGGAAAACCATGATTTAATGCATCATAAATTAGTTTTTTAATATTATTGTTAATTAGAGGAGTATATATATATATATATATCAATTTTGAACGGAGGGTGGTTTCGGGGTCTGGGGGTCATGATCGATGAAAATATACCAAAATTTTTTGAAATCGCTTTCCTCCGAACGGCTGCAATAGGTAGCTTTTTGTAAAGAAAGCTACCTAAAAGAAAAGAAAAAAGGTGAAAGTTGTGGCTAAAAAATAGTGTGATATCAAACTTCCAAGCTTATATTATGGTACTTAATTAACATTTTTTATTAAAAATTTACCATATGCAAGTCGAGTACCTAAGTATGCGTTGATAGAAAGCCTTTTCTCCTTTACTAAATACATCATAACTTGTTTCTGAAAATTAATTATTTTTAAATTATGCATGATGGGCTTGGCGGCCATCTTTCCATATTTTACACAAATTTCTAAGCACAAGAGTACGTTGTTAAGATAGGAAGTTCGAAATTGTTGCTAATGCAAACATTTTATGCTTTTAATTTATGGAAATGGGTGCCTAGAAATTTGTGTCTTAAAATAAAGCTGAAGTAAATTCAGGTTTCATCTTATGATTCTTTTTTTTTCGGAGGGGGTTAATTAATTAGTTAAAGCAGTAAAAATCAATTTGTTTTTTCAAAATAAAAGACTTTCTTAATTTATCTGTCTGTAGCTAAAACTAGAAGTTCAAAATTCTTAATAATGCAAACATATTACGAGCTTGTCTGCTTAGAAATTTGTGTAAAATATGGAACGATGGCCGCCAAGCCCATCATGCATAATTTTAAAAAATGTAATTTTCAGAAACACGTTATGATGTATTTAGTAAAGGAGAAAAGGCTTTCTATGAACGCATACTTAGGTACTCGACTTACATATGGTAAATTTTTAATAAAAAATGTTAATTAAGTACCATAATATAAGCTTGGAAATTTGATATCACACTATTTTTTAGCCACAACTTTCACCTTTTTTCTTTTCTTTTCTTTTCTTTTTTTTTTTTTTTTACTTTTGAAAAGTTGTTTTTTAGTAGATATCAGTTCTTTTTGTTTAAAACAGATTATATATAATTGAAATAATTCTACTCGCTAAAATTAGTCCTTGTATAGCCTTTATAAGCAGGAAACAAACACAATAGTATACATTTTGTATACCTGTCATTCATTTTTTTAAGTAATAAATAATTTAAAAGTAAGGAAAGTCAATTTCTTCTTTCAAAGTATCAGTCTTTCTCAATTTATATCTCCGTAAAATTTTCTATGAAGGATGAAAATTTAGTAAAAAACAGATAGAGTCGAAATAAAATATATATTTACAGTTAGTCTGTCAGTTAATTGTTTGTTCTAACTTTTTTTTGCTGACGGTTTTGCAAAATAAATTTACCTTTACAAATACCTACGGATAATCCGAGAATGAAGCCCCGCAGGCATCTAAAGAATCGAAGATCTGTTTAAAGATCTGTAAATCTAGAAATTCTAGACAGGATGATGAAACATTTTTGATAAAAAAATTCAAAAATTTAAAGATATAAACTGTACATATAACTTCAGCTTCATTTAGATCGTGTTATAGAGAAGAAAGAATAAATATGTAATTTTACTCAAGTCTGTTTATCCACACCTATTTGCATAAATGTGAGAATATAATTTCGTATAAAAATTCCCCTAAATTGATTATCTTTAATAGTCTATTATTAAAGCCGCACATACATTAGAATTAAATTTTTTCCGGTTAAAAATTGCCTGAAATCTATAGTCTATTCGTTCGTCAAATTTGTTTTATGTTTTTTTTTTTTTTTTTAAATACCCAGACACCTTTTCTAAACTCTGACAAAAGATCACATACACACTGAAGTTACCCAAATACTTATATCTTTCTATCGTATTTCCTTTTTTGAGGGGGGAGGGGGGAGGAAGAGCGCTTAAGAACTTCGTTTTGTTCTTAGAATTCTGAATTAATCATTGAAAAGATCTACCTACATAAGTCTTGTTGCAGAATTTTCATTAGCTAAGAGTTGCACAACTTATACATCATGTGAATATATTAAATTACTTTTGTAAAATACTAGATGAGAGCCATTGATATTTCCAGAGCATTTGCCTACATTTTAAACTTAAGTCATTTACAACTATTCATTAATTTTCTATACGAATTAAAGAAGTCGTTGTTTCCATGGCAACTGTACCTTTCACTATTGCTTCTTTGTTTGTTTTATTGAACACATATATCAGATCACGTGGGGATCACGGCGGGATTTGAACCCGCCCCCACCTACGCTCTCAAGCGATTAGCGGCGGCCACGGTGGGCCACTATTGCTTTCTCTAATACCCATATACTCAAATTTAACCAGCTGCGCTTACCATCCATAACAGAGAACATTTATAAGTAAGAGTGGTAACATATGCGCAAGTCGTGTACTCATATTCATGTTTTTGTCTAAATTACAGTAACTCAGTTTTCAGTAATAGACGTGGAAGATTTCGATTAAACTAACCAGAAAAGTTAACCTTCCTGATTTGATTTTATTCAAAATCGTCTTAACCAACCAAAGTTAATGTTCGAGTTCCAGATAAATTCTTCTCTGTTAGTAAAATTAGATTGACCAATCAGTAGCCTCCATCCTTGCAGGCGGTGTTTACTGCAAACATCAAAAAGTTCGCAAATGCAGGCTTCTGGTTGATCAATCTCATCTCGCTAATAGCGAAAAATCTATCTTGATCCCGGCCTATTCAACGCCCTTTAAATATTCGAGCAAGCCTTTACACGCGTCAGGAAAACGTCACACAAAGCAGGCAAAACAAAGAAGAAAAATCATTCATTGGCTCGTTCATATCCACGAGCAAATGAATGATTTTGTTTCTTTGCTTTAACTGCTTTGTGTGATGTTTTCGTGACGCGTGTCAAGACATTCTCAAATATCTAGGGGGCGTTGGCTTATTTCACTACACTGTTAAAAATATCGTGAAAAATTACCTCTGTTTTTAAAGGCTATCTATTTTCTGACCAATGAGAAAGATCCATAGGCGTTTATGAAGCGTTCTCATTGGTCAAAAAATAGATAGCCTTTATAAAGAGAGGTAATTTTTCACGATATTTTAAACAGTGTACCATGAAGCTATGAAAGGAGAGGAGCAGACATGTCAATCTTCCTGTGTTGAAAAACTAGAAGCCAAAAAAAAACGAGTTTTTCCCCCTCTTCTGCCCTTTTCTCTCTTGAATCTGACCAATAGGAGCCCATTTAGCAGTCTACAGTGCAATAATGCTTCTATATATGGCGGACGCAGGAGGGAGGGTGTTAGCGCGACCAATGACATAATAGGCCAGTTCATGATCTTTAAAAGTCACATGGAGTTGGATCATCTTTACACGATGATTAGTACAAAGCGGCACGTCGATTTTTTTGTGTCCATTTCCGTGTACAGATAATCAACTCCGTGTGACGTGACGAGCTGGCCACAGTTTAGGAACAGTTTCAAATGACGCCATCTATATCTACTCCGAGGCAAACGAAAAAACAGGCTACTGCGGTGCTACAGCGTCTAGAATATATAGTGTGGAAATCGTCTATCCCAATAATACTTAAAAAAGTGCTAAAATATTGGATCTCTTATCTGTAGGATATTTCCCAAAACTCCAAGACGATTTGGTCTAGATGCTGTAACTTTTTTTTTTTTTGTTTACATTTTATTAACATACATATGACCTGTGTGCTTTGCGTTAAACCCGCTGTAATAATACGATGTTTATTTTGAAATTTGAAAGCATATCACAGATGTCGCTGCGATCAGCTCCCTGGATTTCAACGTCAGTGCACATTTAAGGGATACACCTTTTTAGCGGCTCTTGGATAGCAAATTTCCACATTATGTATTCTAGACGCTGTAGCGGTGCATTACCCGTGTCTCTTTCTTCTTTAAAAAATACCTTGCAGATGTCGATGCAAATGACTGTTTGGAATTCAACATCGTTGTGCATTTAAGGGATTCAATATTTCCGCGCTTTTTTAAGTATTGCTGGGGTAGTCGATTTCTACAACATATAATCTAGACGCTATAACGGAGCTATAGTTTCTAGAAGATACAGTTTAAAAGTCGGCTTATTAAAAAGATGCTAAAAAATTGTATCCGATAAATGTTAAAAAAGGCTATAGCGACTAGAATACATGGTGCGAAAATCGGCTATCTCTGTAACACTTAAAAAAGGGCTAAAATATTGTATCCCTTAAATATGCAACGATGCTTCTGCAATATACAGATGGCAGCGACATCTGCGGGATATTTTCTACAACTGCAAGGTATTCCTAGTCTATAGAATGTAATACTAGTAATACGAAAATCCCGCAGATGTTGCTGCGATCGACACTTGGAATTTTAACAATATCGTCGCACATTTAAGGGATAAAAATTTTTAGCACTGTTTGGATAGCATTTTTCCACACTAGGTATTTTAGACGCTGTAACGAGGCTGAACGACGAATGTCGATTACAGCGATATATGGTAATTCCAAAGTAACTATTTCAAAAGAAATCAATTGAGAAAACGTTTCGCTCAGAGAAGATCTAGAAAATGTTGCTGCTATCGACATTTGTCATTCAGTATTTTTCAATATTTATGGGATTCAATTTTAGCACTTTTTAAAGCATTACTGGAATAGCCAGTTTTCACACTATGACCGTGATCTAAGTAGATTTTTCTCGGTTATCATAACGAGATTGACCAATCAGAAGCCAGAATTTTTGCTAACTTTTCACTGTTTGCAAAAATGTACCTGGATCCCGGCCTATATTTCTAGACGCTATAAATGAGCTCAGGAATTGTACAGAAAGCAAACTCCGTATTTTGATACATTAGGGCCGGGATCTAATTCGGAACAAGTGTGTCTCTATAACGAAGTAGTGACATACGGCCAATAAATGTTTATTGGTAAAAGTGATAAAAACAAATCGTTAAAGATCTTTGCGAGCGTGTCATTTTCGTCAGGCTAATGCATGTTGAAATATTTCCCTAGTCTAATAGAGATCATCCATGCGCGTATCGTCTAATGGAGGATATTCCAAATATGGGTTTTTTAAGGCTGAAAAAGTCACGTGGTACCGGTAATTTACCCAAAGAACTTCTAACTGATAAGAAGGGAAACAGGAAACTACCACTGCTTTCTCCCATGAACTGTTTCATTGGCTAGTGGGGATTTACATTAAGTAGACGGAGTCTTCCCTTCTTTACGCTAGACGTTCTTGCCTTGACCACGTGATCATAACGTAGATAGAATATCCTCTATTCAAGAAAGCGGATTGCTGTACTTTCGACAAAAACTTGAAATGAGCATGCCTCCTGTGCATATATCACCACTCTAATGTATAAAGGCTCTCTGTTATGGTGTTGTTTCTGAGCGCTGTTGGTTAAATTTAGATATTTGTGTTTTAGAGTGAGCAATAGAGAAAACTACTGTTACTATGGAAACAACAACTTCTTTAATATTGAAATGTATAGCAAAGGAGTTCAGAATCAATGCCTTAAATAGTTTCGAATATGTACTGTTGTTATGACATCAATACCCTTCCTGGATGTGGAAATGCAAAATTGTGTTCAACATAATTGAGGATATTCCATCTCCGTTTTGATCACGTGGTCAAGGTAAAAACTTCTAACGTAAAGAAGCGAAAGCTCCGTAGACGTGTAATGTAAATCCCCGCTAGCCAATGAAACAGTTCATGAGGCAAAGCAGTAGTACCTTCCCTTCTTATCAGTTATACGTTCTTTGGGTAAATTACCGGTATCACGTGACTTTTTGCAGCCTCGAACCCATATTTGGAATATCCTCCATTGGCCGCAACATAGATAGATTTTTCGCTGTTAGCGAAACGAGATTCATCAATCAGAAGCCTACATTTTGCGAACTTTTCGCTGTTTGCATAAATGCAGGCTATTAATTGGTGAATCTCGTTTCGCTAACAGCGAAAAATCTATCTGGATCCCAGCCTAGATTTCTACAAATATTGCACTTCATCCATGGCACTAAGAAAATGACTCAAAACTTTTATGGCATAGGCCGGGATCCAGAAACAGCAAAAATTCTGAAACATGCTGACTTCTGATTGGTCAAACTCATTTTGCTAACAGCGAAAAATCTATCTGAATCTCAGCCATAGTTTTCTTCGATGAAATCAATGCAAAAGGATAATATAAAAGAATAGTGTAAGATTTCTAAAATGTTTTGGCGGGTTTATCGCTGTTTGGCATAATTTGTAAACTTTAGAATTAATTAACAGTTTTTCGCTAATTAAGAATAGAAAATTTGTGTTTTTAAAGCTGAATTTTATAAAAGCACGTAGATAGAGTAAATATCTGTCCAAAAATGCAATCCTTACTTTTTTCTGTCCATTATTTAAGTCTATACCTTGATTTAAACTTAAGGTGAGACGAAGAAAAATAATCGATCATTTTCTGTATCTCGACGTTATTTTAAAAAAATGTATATCCTGTTTATAATTAATTTATGAAGATGCATTTGGTCTCAAATGGAAGATCTTTCACGTTAGGTCCTTCTGGTTTTGGTTTTATTTTTCAGCGATGATTGGTTCTTGTGATATGGGAATTTGACGCTGGCATGTTTGGTCGATTTAACATGGAGAAGTTGTCTTCAGTATAATAAGGAGGGACGGTGTCTTGCCGTTTTATTCTTGGTGTTCGTTTGTTTGGCGGGGTTAGCATTTTTTCAGCTTGGCTTGGTAGAACGACCGTCGTGTTTGATATATATATATCTGATCTTTGTAACACTGTAACTCTCGTATTTATGAACCGATTTGAATACAACTTGGTGTGTAGATAGTATATACCAATGTCTCGAACGAGTTCGTTGGCCAGCTACATCATATATCTTGTTTCAAAATGGCGGTCATTTAAATTTCTTTTAATTAAAAATTTAAAATGAGAAACAAAAATTTTAGAAATAGAAAAAGATTTTTTTCTTATGGGTTCGAGCTTGATACAAAGATTCCGGAGCATTTTTTGTTTCATCTATACCTTAAGAAATGGCTGAGTTATAGCACTTTGAATTTCAAGCATGGCTGACATTTTGAAACGATCTAATTTTTGTCACGCGATAATACGCGTATTTATGAGTCGATTTGGATGTGATAAGGCATGTGCATAGTAAATACCAATGTCTCGACCGAGTTCGTTGGCCAGCTTCATGCTCCATCTTGTTCCAAAATGGTGGCCATTTAAATTTTTTTTAATTAAAAATTTAAAATGAGGAACAAAAAATTTAGAAATTCAAAAAGGTTTTTTTCTTATGGTTTCGAGCTACATACAAAGATTCCGGAGTACTTTTTGTTTCGTCTATACCTTAAAAAAGTCCTTCCGGCCAGTGCCGGGAGGTATCTTTCATATTCCTTATTTTTAAAAAGCCAGCTTATATTATTTAAACACAGGAAGCTCAATTTAGTGGAAACCGATTATAGGAGATTCAATACTAATTTTTATCAATACTAAATCATTATGAAGGAGAATTTCGCGAAATTAGTCAGCTTTATTCAAGCTGCTTTTATTTAAAGTAACTTATATTTGGTTGCCAAATTCGGCGATATCTTGAAGTTCCTGCCATTTTAAGAAAACATGGTGGATGAGACTAACGAGTGAACTTGGTCGAGACCTTGGTAATTCCTGTGCACATGCTCACTCACATCGGAATCGGTTCATATATAAAAGTGCTGTCGCAGGCAAAAAAATAAGATTTTTCAAAATGTCACCCACATTAGAAATTCAAACTGATATATCTGAGCCATATTTTAAGATAAAGACAAAACAAAAAATGCTCCAGAATCCTTATATCATAGTCAAATACTTAAGAAAGAAACCTTTTTCAATTTCTAATTTTTTTGTACCTCACTTTAAATATAATTTTTTTTTTAATTTAATGGCCTTCATTTTGAAACAAGAGGGCTGATGAAGCTGGCCAGCGAACTTGTCGAGACATTACGATATACTATTCACATGCCTTCTTACATCGAAATAGGTTAATAAATACGCGTGTTATCACGTGACAAATATCAGATCGTTTCAAAATGTCAGCCATACTAAAAATTCAAAGTGCTTTATTCAATCATTTTTAAAGATATATACGAAACAAAAACTGCTTCAGAATCTTTGTATCAAGGTCAAACGCACAAAAAAATTTTTTCATTTTTCAATTTTGTGATAACTAAGTTAAAATTTAAAATTCATATATTTTTTTAAATGGCAGCCCTTTTGAAACAAGATGGCGAATGAAGCTGGCCAACAAACTTGGTTGAGACATTGGTATGTACTATGTACACACCAAGTTACATCCAAATCGTTTCATAAATACTCCTGTTATCGCGTGACAAATATGAGTTCGTTTCAAAATGTCAGTTACAATAGAAATTCAAAATGCTATAACTCAGCCATTTGTTTAGATATAGACGAAACAAAACCTGTTCCGAAATCTTTGTATTAAAGTCAAACACATACAAAAAAATCTTTTTCACTTTCCAATTTTTTGATACCTCATTTTAAATTTTAAATTTTTTAAGTTTTTTTAAATTACGCCTGTTATTGCGGGACAAAAATCAGGTCGTTTCAACATGTCAGCCAAGCTAGAAATTCAAAGTGCTATAACTCAGCCATTTTTTAAGATATAGACAAAACGAAAAAGGCTCTGGAATCTTTGTATCAAGGTCAAACACATAAGAAAAAATATTTTTTAATTTTCAATTTTTTGGTACCACATTTCAAATTTAAAATTTAAAAAAAATTTAAATGTCCGCCATTTTGAAACAACATGGCGGATGAAGCTGGCCATAGGAACTCGGTCGAGAGATTGGTATGCACTATGTATACACGAAGTTACATCCAAATCGGTTCATAAATACGAGAGTTACAGTGTGACAAAGATCAGATATATTTATATATATATATATATATACAACCATTAAATAAACATTACCGACCACCCACAAAAATTGTGATAGTATAAATAAATTGACAATGATACAGTTTCCCCCCAACGCACTGAATGGATACCATAAACATAATATACAAGCTGCTATGTATAAAATAAAGTCTCTTGTACTATTATAACAAGAATTAATATGGAAGAAAAAAAGAAGAATATGGATACCGGTAATAGTAATTGAAAAGCTTATATATTGAATTACGTTATCAAGAGTACAGAATTCAATTATATACGCAAATTAGTCGTTTTATGTGAGAAAGAAAGCTAAAAGCAGAATTTTTTTTTCTCCTCTACTCAAACGACTAAAATAACCAAGAGTTTCAAGATGAAAACAGAATAATATTAAATGCTATGAAATGGAAAAAGCAATACAACATTTTAAATATTTTATTTATAGCAAGGAAAAATAGTAATATTACACAACATACCTAATAAAATCCCACTTTTTTATCCAAATTTACTCCTGCACATGGTATCCAAAAGCTCGATAAATTTAAGGTTATTTTTACAATTAAGTTAACACAGTTTTTAAAACCTAATGGATACAGTTAATCTATTTTGAAATAACGTGATAAATGCAATTAAAATAATATAAATAGAAAATAATTACATAATTAGTTCTTAAAATACCTATTAACACTTTTAAATTTTTATATTGCTTAACTAAAGTTAAAAATACCAAAACTATTCGTTTACAATATCGCAAATAACCAGCATTAAGCACCACCATGTGTTAAAAATTGAAATTATTACTCTAATCGAAGCAACAGACAGAATGCAAATTAAATTTTGGTGCTGCCATCTAGTATAATAACTTGAAACTATTATGATCAAAATGTCATAAGATTAAGCTATTAGAAGCTAATTCTTTCAAAATATACCAACTCCTTTACCACAAAAAATCCTAATATAAAAATACCATATTATATATCATTCATATAAATAGTAAATAAATACAAATGTTAATAGAATGCTTACAATGTATTCTACTAACCATACCCAATTAATCTATACGGAAAATTTAAATAATTTTATAACATTGATAATATTATATAGCAATATTCTAGAACACAAAATAAATTATATATAATAAAAATATAAAAACTACAAGAAATACATATATATATATATATATATATATATATATATATATATATATATATACATATATATATATATCAACATTTGAACGAAGGGTGGTTTCGGGATCTGGGGGGTCATGATCGATGAAAATATACCAAGTTTTTTTTAAATCGCTTTCCTCCGAACAGGTGCAATAGGTAGCTTTTTGTAATGAAAGCTACCTAAAATGGCTGAGTTATAGCACTTTGAATTTCAAACATGGCTGACATTTTGAAACGATCTAATTTTTGTCACGCGATAATACGCATATTTATGAATCGATTTGGATGTGATAAGGCATGTGCATGGTACATACCAATGTCTCGACCGAATTCGTTGTCCAGCTACATCCGCGATCTTGTTTCAAAATGGCGGCCATTTAAAAATTTTTAAAAGATTTAAAATTTAAAATGAGGTACAAAAAATTTAGAAATTTAAAAAGGTTTTTTCCTTATGTGTTAGAGCTTGATACAAGGATTACAGAGCATTTTTTGTTTTGTCTATATATTAAAAAACGGTTGAGTTATAGCACTTTGAAATTCTAGTGTAGCTGACATTTTGGAACGATCTGATCTTTTTCACGCGATAATACGCGTATTTATGAACCTATTTGGATGTGACAAGTCATGTGCAAAGCACATAGCAATATCTCGGCCGAGTTCGTTGGCAAGCTTCATCCGCCATCTTGTTTCAAAATGGCGGCCATTTAAAATTTATAGAAAAATTTTAAATTTAAAATGAGGTACCAAAAATTAGAAATTGAAAAAGATTTTTGTCTTATGTGTTTGAGCTCGATACAAAGATTCCGGAGCATTTTTTGTTTTGTCTTTATCTTAAAAAATGGCTGAGATATAGCCATTTGAATTTCTAATGTGGGTGACATTTTGAAAAATCTGATTTTTTGCCTGCAACAGCACTCGTTTATATCATCGTATACGTATCGTACCGAGTTCGTTGGCCAGCTTCATCCGCCATCTTGTTTCAAAATGCCGACAGTTTAAAAATTTTTAAAAAAAATTAAAATTTAAAATGAGGTACAAAAAAAAATAGAAAAAGAAAAAGATTTTTGTCTTATGTGTTTGAGCTTGATACAAAGATTCCGGAGCATTTTTTGTTTTGTCTTTATCTTAAAAAATGGCTCAGATATAGCAATTTGAATTTCCAATGTGGGTGACATTTTGAAAAATCTGATTTTTTGCCTACAACAGCACTCGTATATATCAAATCAACCTATTCCGATGTAAGTGATCATATACAGAGGAATTACTAAGGTCTCGACCAAGTTCATTGGTTAGCTCCACCCTTTATAACCTCATTTAAAATGACTGGCACTTCTAGATATCACCGAATTTGGCGAACAAATATAAATCACTTTAAATAGAAACAGCTTGGATAAAGCTTCGCAAAATTCTCATTCATATTCAGTATTGACACAAATTAGTATTTAATCTTCTATAATCGGGTTCCACTAAACCTTTTATGAAAAGGTTTAAAATTTATTTTTTATTCGAAATTATTTAAAATTATTTCGGCTGCCAAAATATATTTATTTTACATCATTGAATCATAACATTTTTATTTAGGATGTTCTGTACAATTTGTAGAATATTTGAAAATTGTTTAATTTTATATTTAATAATGAGTAAAATTTATCTTTATCGTCAATTTTAACGTACAGTCGTAGGAAAAAAAATAAACACCCCCTACTTATTCTGCGACAAATTATTGTAGAAAAAATTTACTGGTACCAAAGGATTGGAAATAAAGTCTACTTTTAAATGGTGTGTAAAAAATTCCCTTAGAGGACCATCTACATATCAAAACGAACCCAAACTTTTTTTTTCAATAGCATTACCCAAGTTTGACAACATAAATGTATTCTGCACCCATCAATTAGCCTAAAAACAAATTTTCATGAAAATCGCACGATTAATTTCAGAGAAAATGATTATTTTAAAATGAGCCTATCTTAGGGTATCCAAATTGAAGTTCGGTACTCGATCGCTGAAATGCTACAGAATGACTATGTCACTTCTATTAATGTATTATTGTCTGCCAATGTGACCATTTCACGTGCTTAATATGTTTCGACTATCGCCAACCAAAATGTTTCCGTAAAATGAGTAAAATGTATGTTTTTCAAATTATGGTTTTATGCACATCATAGACGGCCCCTTAAACCATCATTTTGATCTTTTTAAATCATAATTCGAAAGCTACTTGGGAAAAAAATTTGAAATTGAGGATTCGCATAAAGGAGGCATAATAAATATAAAATCTATCAAAAAAATTGTAAGTTTCTATTCATATTGTTTTCGAATATTAATTTCATAATTCATAATTAATAGTATAAAAAATTTAAAATTACAAATTCAATGTATTTAAATGTTTTGGTTGTTTAGTATTATATATAACCAAACAAAGAAATTATTACATTTGGATTATAATTTCAGGTGATATTAATAAAAATATGAAATTATAATTTAATTTTAGAAGCTCTAAATTTTGAATGGTTATAATTCAAAAACTAATTATCCCAATCACTTGAAATTTCATTTCTAGGGATAGTTCGAAACGAAGATTTGAACTACATTGTCAAAAATGGGTATTGCCAATATAAAAACGAAGTTTGGTCTGTTTTGATTTGTGGATGGCCTAAAGTAATTTTTTTATACATCATTTAAAAGTAGACTTTATTTCCCAGCGTTCGGTGTAAGTAACGTTTTTATATTACTAGCAGGGATGACAGAGCTAAGCTCGGTCAAAATTAGACTTGTGTTCAATACGATATTTTATTCTCATTATATCATTCTGGCTGTTTAGATACAATTGGCCTGATCCTGAGCCATAGGGACCTACTTAACAAAATTTTTCGAGCACGCGACCTAACCAATGCTCTTCTCGAACCCGAAAACGATAGAATACAAAATATAGTCAAAATCGTTAAAGTCCTTCTATAGATAAAATGAGCTTGATCCATGGTAACTCAAAAAGGACCCACTAATATAAATTTATCCAACATGTGACCTATCCCAATTGGCTGCTCGTGCTGGCTAACGCTGTAATAAGAAATTTCGTCAAAATCGCTTGAGTCATTTTTTTAGATACAATTAGATTGACCTTGACCCATAGTGACCCAAAATGACTCATTAATCGAATTTTCTTGATCATGCAACCTAGACCAATGATTTTCTCGAACACGAAAAAGATAGAAAACAGAATTTAATCAAATTCTTTAAAGCAGTTTTCTTGATAAAATTAACTTGACCCACAGTACCCCAAAAGTGACCCATTAATCGAATTTTCTCGAATATGTGACCCAAGCCTTCTCGTGCCCGGAAACAGCATAATACAAAATTTTGTCAAATCGTTTCAGCCTTTTTTTAGATACAATTAGCTAGATACACTGTGATTCAAAAACGAACCACTAATCGATTTTTCTCGAACATGCGACTTACCCAATTGGTCATATAATGCCCGGAAACGGTATATTACAAAATTTTGTCAAAATGTTTTGAGCATTTTTTTAGATTCAATTAGCTTGACCCTGACCCACTGTGACCCAAAATGACACACTAATAGAATTTTCCTGAACATGCGACCTAGTCCAATGGCATGCTCGCGCCCGAAAATGATAGAATACAAAATTTCGTCAAAATCGTTAGAGCAGTTTTCTAGATAAACTTTGCTTGACCCACAGTGAACCAAAAATAACCCACTAATCGAATTTTCTTAAACATGTGACTTAGCCTATTGGTCTTCTCATAATCTAAAACAGTAGATTAAAAAATTTAGCCAAAATCATTACAGCCGTTTTTCAAAAAAAATTAGCTTGACCCCAAGTGACCCAAAAATGACCCACTAATCTAAATTTCTGGAACATGTGACCTAGCACAATAGTTTTCTCGTGCTCAGAAAGGATATAATACAAAATTTTCCATAATGTTTTGAGTCCTTTTTTGATACAGTTAGCTTGACCCACAGTGACCCAAAAATGACCCACTAATCAATTTTTCTTGAACATGTGACCTAGCACAATAGTTTTCTCGTGCTCAGAAAGGATATAATACAAAATTTTCCATAATGTTTTGAGTCCTTTTTTGATACAGTTAGCTTGACCCACAGTGACTCAAAAATTACCCACCAATCGATTTTTCTCGAATATGTGACTTAGCCCAATGGTCATCTCTTGCCCGGAAACGATATATTAAAAAATTTTGTCAAAATGTTTTGAGCCTTTTTTCAGATTCAATTAGCTTGTCCCTGACCCATTGTGACCCAAACTGACCCATAAATAGAATTTTCTTGAACATGCGACCTAGCGAAATGGTATTCTCGCGCCTGAAAACGATAGAATACAAAATTTCCTCCAAATCGTTACAGTTATTTTCTAGATAAACTTTGCTTGACCCACAGTGAACCAGAAATGACCCAGTAATCGAATTTTCTCTAACATGTGACTTAGCCTATTGATCTTCTCGTAATCTAAAACAGTAGATTAAAAAAATTAGTCAAAATCGTTCGATCCGTTTTTCAGATAAAGTAAGCTTGACCCGAAGTGACCTAAAATTGACTCTTTTATCGAATTTTCTCGAACATGTGACTTAGCCAAAGTTCATCTCATGCCCGGAAACGGAATGTTACAAAATTTTGTCAAAATGTTTTGAGTCATTTTTTAGATTCAATTAGCTTGACCCTGAACCACTGTGACCAAAAATGTCCAACTAATAGAATTTTTTTTAATTGCCGACCTAGCCCAATGGTATTCCCGCGCCCTAGAACGATAGAAAACACAATTTTGTCAAAGTCGTTAGAGTCGTTTTCTAGATAAACTTTGCTTAACCCACAGTGAACCAGAAATGACCCACTAATCGAATTTTCTCCAACATGTGACTTAGCCTATTGGTCTTCTCGTAATCTGAAACAGTACATTACAAAATTTAGTCAAAATCGTTCGAGCCGTTTTTCAGATAAAATTAGCTTGACCCGAAGTTACCCAGAAATGACCCAATAATCGAAATTTCTGGAACATGTGACCTAGCACACTAGTTTTCTCGGGCTCAGAAACGATATAAAACAAAATTATCCATAATGTTTTGAGTCTTTTTTTGATACAGTTAGCTTGACCCACAGTGACCCAAAAATGACCTACTAATCGATTTTTCTCGAACATGTGACTTAGTCCAATGGTCATCTCATTCCCGGAAACGGTATATTACAAAATTTTGTAAAAATGTTTCGAGCCTTTCTTTTTAGATTCAATTAGCTTGATCCTGTACAATTGTGACCCAAAATGACCCACTAATAGAATTTTTTTGAACATGCGACCCAGCCCAATGGTATTCTCGCGCCCGAAAACGATAGAATACAAAATTTCTTCAAAGTCGTTAAGTGTCGTTTTGTAGATAAACTTTGCTTAACCCACAGTGAACCAGAAATGACCCAGTAATCGAATTTCCTCCAACATGTGAATTAACCTATTGGTCTTCTCGTAATCTAAAACAGTAGATTACAAAATTTAGTCAAAATCATTCGAGCCGTTTTTCAGATAAAATTAGCTTGACCGGAAGTGACCCAAAAATGACAAACCAATCGAAATTTCTCGAACATGTGACCTAGCACAATAGTTTTCTCGTGCTCAGATACGATAGAATACAAAATTTTGCCATAATGTATTGAGACTTTTTTATACGATTAGTTTGAACCACAGTGACCCAAAAATGTCCCACTAATCGAATTTTCTCAAACATGTGACTAAGTCCAATGGCCTTCTCATGCCCAAAAACTATATAATACAAAAATTTGTCAATATCGATTGAGTCGTTTTTTAGATACAATTAGCTAGACCCACAGTGACTCAAAAATGACCCACTAATCGATTTTTCTCGAACATCTGACTTAGTCCAAAGGTCATCTCATGCCCGGAAACGGTATATTACAAAATTTTGTCAAAATGATTTGAGCCTTTTTTTAGATTCAGTTAGCTTGACCCTGACCCATTGTAACCCAAAATGACCCACTAATAGAATTTTTTTGAACATGCGACCTACCCCAATGGTACTCTCGCTCCCGAAAACCATAGAATACACAATTTTGTTAATCGTTCGAGTCGTTTTCTAGAGAAACTTTGCTTTACCCGCAGTGAACCAGAAATGACGCACTAATCAAATTTTCTCTAACATGTGACTTAGCCTATTGGTCTTCTCATAATCTAAAACAGTATATTAAAAAATTTAGTCAAAATCGTTCGAGCCGTTTTTCAAAAATTTAGCTTGGCCCTAAGTGACCCAAAAATGATCCACTAATCGAAATTTTACGAACATGCGACTTAGCCCAATAATCTTCTCGTGTCCGGAAACAGTGTAATAGAAAATTTTGCCAAAATCATTTGAACTTTTTTTTAGATTCAGTTAGCTTCACCCTGACCCATTGTGACCCAAAATGTCCCAATAATAGAATTTTCTTGAACATGCGACCTAGCCCAATGGTATTCTCGCGCCAGAAAACGATAGAATACACAATTTCGTCAAAGTCGTTAAGAGTCGTTTTCTAGATAAACTTTGCTTAACCCACAGTGAACCAGAAATGACCCACTAATCGAATTTTCTCCAACATGTGACTTAGCCTATTGGTCTTCTCGTAATCTAAAACAGTAGATTTCAAAATTTAGTCAAAATAGTTCGAGTCGTTTTTCCGATAAGATTAGCTTGACCCGAAGTGACCCAAAAATGACCCACTAATCAAAATTTCCCGAACATGTGACCTAGCACAATAGTTTTCTCGTGCTCAGAAACTATATAATACAAAATTTTCCTTAATGTTTTGAGTCTTTATTTCATACAGTTAGCTTGACCCACAGTGACCCAAAAATGACTCACTTATCGATTTTTCTCGAACGTGTCACTTAGCCCAATATTCATCTCATGCCCGGAAACGGTACATTACAAAATTTTGTCAAAATATTTTGAGGCTTTTTTTAGATTTAATTACCTTGACCCCGACCCATTGTGACCCAAAATGACCCACTAATAGAATTTTCTTGAACATTCGACCTAGCCGAATGGTATTTTCGCGCTCGAAAACGATAGAATACACAATTTCGTCAAAATCGTTAGAGTCATTTCCTAGATAAAATTTGCTTGACCCACAGTGAACCAGAAATGGTCCACTAATCGAATTTTCTCCAACATGTGACTTAGCCTATTGGTCTTTTCGTAATCTAAAACAGTAGACTACAAAATTTAGTCAAAATCGTTCGAGCCGTTTTTCAGATAAAATTAGCTTGACCCGAAATGACCCAAAAATGACCCACTAATCAAAATTTCTCGAACATGTGACCTAGCACAATATTTTTCTCGTGCTCAGAAACTATATAATACAAAATTTTGTCAAAATCATTTGAGTCGTTTCTTAGATACAATTAGCTTGACCCACAGCGACTCAAAAATGACCTACTAATCGATTTTTGACTTATCCCAACGGTGATCTCATGCCCGGAAACTTTATATTACAAAATTTTTCAAAATGTTTTGAGACTTTTTTAGATTCAATTAGCTTAACCCTGACCCATTGTGACCGAAAATGACCCACTAATAGAATTTTCTTGAGCATGCGACCTAGCCCAATTGTATTCTCGCGCCCGAAAAAGATAGAATACACAATTTCGTCAAAATCGCTGGAGTCGTTTTCTAGATAAACTTCTTTTGACCCACAGTGAACCAAAAATGACCCAGTAATCGAATTTTCTCTAACATGTGAGTTAGCGTATTGGTCTTCTCGTAATATAAAACATTAGATTACAAAATTTAGTCAAAATCGTTCGATCTGTTTTTCAGATAAACTTAGCTTTTCCCGAAGTGACCCAAAAATGACCCACTAATCTAAATTTATCGAACATCTGACCTAGCACAATAGTTATCTCGTGCTCAGAAACGATATAATACAAAATTTTGCCATAATGTTTTGAGTCGTTTTTTTTTTATACAATTAGCTTGGCCCACAGTGATCCAAAAATGAATCACTAATCGATTTGTTTCGAACATGTGACTTAGCCCAACGGTCATACCATGCCCGGAAACGGTATATTACAAAATTTTGTCAAAATGTTTTGAGCCTTTTTTAGATTCAATTAGCTTGACCCTAACCCATTGTGACCCAAAATGACCCACTAATCGAATTTTTCTGAACATGCGACTTGGCCAAATGGTATTCTCGTGCCCGAAAACGATAGAATACAAAATTTCGTCAAAATCGTTAGAGCCGTTTTCTAGATGAACTTTGCATGATTCACAGTGACCCAAAAATGACCCACTAATCTAATTTTCTCTAACATGTGACTTAGCCTTTTGGTCTTCTCGTAATGTAAAAGAGTAGATTACAAAATTTAGTCAAAATCGTTACAGCCGTTTGTCAGATAAAATTAGCTTGAACCGAAATGACCCAAAAATGACCCACTAATCAAAATTTCTCGAACATGTGACCTAGCCCTATAGTTTTCTCGTGCCTGAAAACGGTTGGATATAAAATTTAGTCAAAATCAATTGAGCCTTTTTTTAGATATATTTAGCTTAACCTTGACCCAAAATGACCCACTAATCAAATTTTCTCGAACACATGATTTAGCCCAATGATTTTCTCGTGTCCGAAATTGGTAAAATATAAAATTTAGTCAACATTTTTAGAACTGTTTTTAAGATAAAATTTACACACACACACACATACACATACAATTTTTGCTCGTGTATAGTATAAGATAATTAGTTGCAGAGTAAGTAGGGGTGTTTACTTTTTCTCTACGACTGTACCTATGCAAATAGTTCCTGTAATGCTATGTATCTGGACCAAAAGGAAAAGGAAAGCGTAAGTAGGAGGGGGTTGGTGCATCTTTAGTGAACTGTTATTCAAAAACCAGGTAAGGCTCACTCACAAAATTTACATAACTTTATATTACAAAGATGTTTATTTTCCTAAGTTTTCAGAATTTTTTAGCAGTCCCTTTTGAGATAATAATTAGTGCAAACAGAAAAAAGCAGGTTTAACACAGTTTTTGATGAGCTGTACCATAAGAGGGAAAGGTTTTCACGGTTGAAATTTGTAAAAAGGAGTAGCCCTATAAGAGATCTGTGTAAGAAAAAAATATTTAACGTGAGTCTGTTCTCCTTTATAAAAAATAATTGTAGCGAATTGTGGTGTTTGACGTTTTATTTCTCTAGTTTTTAAACATATTTTGACCTAGATCCTTAAGTCTAATGAAAATTCTATAATTACCTAAAATATAAACAATTTTATGCTGAACATTTTTGTTAAAAATGTTAAAAAAACTATATGATCCAAAAAAATTTTTTTTGATCGTGTTTTTAAACTCAGAAAACTATGAAGAAAATTTGTTAAAAAATTAGGAAAATTAAAAATGTCGAGCAACACCGCCTTTATGATTCGGAATGGATTGGCCCATTGTATTTCATGTAATCTATAGTCTATATAATGTACAGTCAACTGGGGTAACTTTGGCCCAATAGAGAAAAATGATTAAATCTGCTATATTTTCTATATTGCTTATGTTATCGACAAAATTTTGGTCTCAAAATATAGGTGATAGCATTAGCTTGAGGCTAGCAGCTCATTGTAAGTAATTCACCATGTTTCCACCGTGACAGCACCAGTCAAACAAAAACGTGTGAAGACGGTGAGAATTTAGCTCTTGCAACTTTTGTCTGCCAAGCTGTAAATTAAGTCATTTGGACCTTGTTAAGTACGTGCTATTATAACCTCATTAGTGTAGATCAAGGCCTAATGTAGGATTATGCGTTGCCTTTCCTGAGATAAAAAAAAGAAAAGTAAGTCCTAAGTTGGATAACTTTGGCCCAACATTTGGGGTAACATAGACCCATTCAATTATCATTTAAATTTTTGTATATTCTTCCTGTCAATGCATAAAAAATGTTATATGTGGGAGCTTTTTCTTATTTTGGTGAATTTAAACATTCATGTTTTTGTTTATTTTTGGTATACTTATGAAAATAATCATTTGTGTTTATACAAACAATATTTTTTTTAAATTGATCCAGTGTATTGGTTCCAACTGAACCAAACAAGAAAGCTATTGACAAAGAAGACTGTAAAGTTAGAAATTTTGTACTTGTGCTGTTTAATGGCAATATCCATCCCGGAAGGATTATTTTGAAATCAAAGGAGGGTTGTGTTGTTGACTGCATGGAAAAGAATTTGAAGTGTTGGCGTTCGCCAGAGCGACCGTACTCGATGGTGTATGTATGGAACGATATTGTTGCAAAAATTACTCCACCTAAACTTCTGTCTAAGGGAAACCAATATTCAGTCCCACGCTAAACAATATTTATGACTTCTGTAATATATATATTTTTTATTTATGACTTTTGTAACTTTTCTATTAAAATATATGCTAATTTACCGCACTTTTACATGTTTACACTTCTTACCGTCTCTCCCCCGTCTTTTTCAATAGGGTAACATTGGTACACATCATGTTGTAGGCCTTATAACATCCGTTTTAACACATGGGTCAATGTTATTCCAATTCAAGGTAACATTGGATCAAAACATTCAAAACACTTTTTGGTAAAATAATAAAATAAAAAATCACTGTCTATAAATTTATGATAATAGTGCGGTTCCATGTGTTCTTAGCAAACAAAAATTTAACATGATATGAATTTTTAAAATAAAATAAGAGAATGGAGATGCTAAACATGCCATGAAACAAAGAAATTTGGGTCAAAGTTACCCCAGTTGACGGTATCTATATTATAAAAGACAAGCGTATATGTGCATAACGCCACCGCCATTTTCCAAATGGCAATACTTAACGATGAAATTTCGGTTTTGCAATTTGTGCTACTGTATTTTTTAAATTTTATAAACATCACACATTTTTAGTTTTTACACAGTCATATAGGGGAAAAAATCTACTTTCAAATGCACTTTGTTTGAAAACTCTGTCTTAATTGACTGATTTATTATGGCTTTGAAAATAATTTTCAAGCATGAATTTCTTAAATTTATCTCCATCGCGTACAGGCTCCGTTACGAAATAACCCATTTGTATTTAAAACAATATAAATATAGTTCAGTATTTGTCTACGGCTATTTTTTCATAGCCGTTTTTCACATTAAAATTTAAACAGTAAATAAATTAAAAGAGTATAATATGTTAAAAACACAAATTTAACATAGGGGAAAGTAGGGCAATGACGCTCAGCGTGCAATCCCTCTCACTGAAATATCTCTAAACAATAGAACTGAAAACGTCCGATCGGTACCGTCATTTAGCGAATTTCAACGTTAGTTCCGAGTAAGGCTATAATGACCGCCAGAAGGAAAGTATTTTTGTGCCATCACGTTATTAGTTTGCAGTTGTTTTATTATAACATTCTACAACATCTAACTTGAATGTAAGTGTACATTCTTATTTTCAAATATTAATTTACTCATTTTGTCTACAAAACATATACATTTAGCTGTACGTTCATGCTTTTATTTATTTTTGTACTGCGTTGTTACGCCAACAATAATGCAATAAAATCCAACATGGCTATGAAGGGTAATGACGCTCACGTGGAATTCCAGAGGCAGTGTTGCTAGTGGGCAACTATTTTTAAATTTAAATTTCTTGATTGACATCGCTTTTTTGAAATGGTAAAATTCCCCTTGTTTTCGCGCTAATTATTATATCATTAAACAAGGCTAATTTTACGATTTCTGAAAAGTGGAACCAATAAAAGAAACCTGAATTTAAAAAAAGTAGCCCGCTGGCAACACTGTCAAGAAGTGCTACAGGATGAAAACGGCGAACAAATGCTTAGCTCTTCAAATCAAGCATAAAGACCAGTGTCTGTAGAACATATTATGTCTACATGCATCCCTGGCCCTTCAAATTAAACACAAAGAACAGTGTCTGCAGCAGATTTTGCCTATCCCTGGTCCTTCAAACAGTATCAAATGACAACAATTCGCAAAAAAAGGGGGGGGGGCAAAATAAATAAATAAATAAATAAAAATAAAAACACTCGGAAATTTTAACAGCTTCTCCATTAAAAAAAATTGGAGGAATAAAAAAGCGAAATTCTGAGAAATCACAATAAAAAATTACAAAGAAAAATGCTTCAAAGAAGTCAAAAGTCAAATTTAAACGAAACGTAAGGTTTCGAAAAGGAAGTTCTATGACACCAGCTCAAAGAGAGACATTTTTGAGTCGCATGTGTGTCGATGATGACCCAGATGATTTGCTTTTAATGGGACAGGATACGGACAGAAATCTACTGTTTTTGCAGAGAGTTCAGAAGAGATAACGAAACCTGGTTTTCTTGCACAATATGTGAAAAGTGGTCGCATAAAGTCTGCAGTGGTGTGAACAGCCCACACAGCTACATATGTGACATTTTTCGTACTTAAATGTTGTATTCAAATTTTGAGCGCCATTACCCTACCATGTCGGGCATTATCGCTTAAACCATGGTTAATTTAATAAAAATATAAAAAAAATTCCTAAAACTTTTATGCAAATTAGTTGATTGCGAACTGTTCTTTATGCATTGGACTTATATATCATTAATAAAATATTGATTTTTTGTGTAAATTTGACTAGCAATTCATGTTTTTTCCTTAAGTGAGCGCCAATACCCTACTGTCCCCTATATGTAGAGGGGACTAGGGAGGGTCGACCCACTTTTTACAAAATGATTTTTTATTTCTTTAATATTGATCCTAGAATAAATTTTTATATATCATTTTATCCTTTATACAATCAGTTATCAAAATAAAATTGTTACATAAGTGTAATATATAAGAAATTTGAAAAATCATTGATTTTAATCATGAGAAAATAATGGGTCAAGGCTCGCCACATATGGGAGGGTCGACCCACTATATGGGAGGCTTGGCCCACTTTGTTTTATATTGAAATATTTCTGAAGAGGTATAAAATAAGTTTAAAAAAACAAAATAACTTTATGCTACATGCATTAATTATTATAAAAAATATATTTTTGAAAATATGATGCTTAAACAAACCTGTTTAGACGCAATTGCAAGTCAGAGGATAAAAAGTGTGTTTTAAATATGATTTTGTCTGAGCAGGTATAATTGTACTGCGGGGAAAATGAAATTTTGACATTTAAGACAGTATTCTGTTAGTGACAGGTTCCGGTTTCATGTATTATTATGACCGGATTTAGCAGCCACTGCCCCCCTTTTTTTGTCTCCCTGTCCTACATTTTGTGACACTCGATCTGACAACTCTAGTTTTCACATATTTCGGCTTCATCTCACTGTATTCATCCTGGTGAGATTTGTCTACAGACCTTCCTAAAGTTTTTCGATCGATACTATGTTCTTTTGCCACCGCATGAGCACTTAACTTATCATTAACATCTTTTAACGCTTTCAGTGGCAAAGTACTTTCAGTACTAAAATATTGAAATAAATGAGTGGCCCCGGAATTTACGAACAAATTGATTTGGTAATAAGAAAAGGCTATATTTCACATGCATATTAAATGAAAAAGATTTTAGCAAAATTCTGGTGCCATTGTGGCGTTTTGGAATTAAAATTAAGTGGTTTCATAAACATACGACTGCCGCTAAAAGGGTTAAAACTGCTGATTTCATACTTTCTAATTTCTACTGTATTTATTTACCTATTGTATGTAATATTTAAATGGGGAAAAAGTTCCTATCAATTTTCCCATTTTTATTTCATTAACTTTTTTCTTGCAGTGATCTATAGCAATTTTTTACATCTTTCTTTAATCAGTTTTAAACATTTTCTTTTCCATCACTCCATTTTACTCTAGCTTTGCAGAATAAATGTACTTTTTTTATGTAACCATTATCCTTTCATTTTGCACAGTGTATAATAAAAACATTTCCAAGACCACTTAATTAAAGGAGACTTGAGCATCTGGTCAACCATCCCTCATATTGACTGGGTCAAGCCTCCCCACATAGCCCTTTTCTAAAGAATAGCGCATTGTTATGTTAAGCCTAACTTACTGTACAATCTTTATGCCTGGAATGCAAGCTCGATATTTCTGCATTACTTAAAACCTATTTACTTAAATTTCTATGATATATTTTACCTGAAAAAAGCTTACAAAATATTTCTTAAAAACACAAATTTTAGGGTAAAAACCCTTTACAATTGATTTTTCCCACACATATTTCGATTATCTGTATGAAACCAAGACTGTTGTTTGAGCATTCTAGTAGCTTTGCTTGACACCTATTGATAAAACTCTGAAATTCTTTTAAATATGAAAACTGATGGGTTGGTTAAACCTCCCGTATGGTCAACCCTCCCTAGTCTCCCCTAATGGAACAATTTCAATTATTACAAAGTCGAATTAAAATAAAATGTCTACTTTGAAATATAATTTATTTGAAAACTGTGTCAAAATTTGCTAGAGCAGAAGATTTTGTAATTTCTTTTTTTATTACCTGGCACCTTTTCAGTAGAAAAACTAAAAAAGAATTCTTTGACTCTTTTTTTGAATCATCATATTTATTCATATTTTTTAAATTTATTTTTAGCACCATTTTTAGGTTGGAAATATATTTTGTCAAAAGAAAAAAAAAAAAAAAAAGATGCGCATTTTTCACATAAAAATTTGATCCGAAATGGAAAAAGAAAGTTGAAAACATGAAAGAGACGTAATGAGATTTCATAATTCATCTATATCTATGGTCTATTAAATGCATTCTAAAATTTGATTTAGCATTGAAAGATATAAAAATCAGAGTGCGTGTGTTGCACGGAAAAATCGTTATCTTCTTTAACGCTAAAGTGAGTGCATTTTATTTTACAAAACGCAAATTTTAAATTTTTCGTGGTGTTAACTTTGGAACAAACTTTATTTGAAAGAATGTAGGTGCTGCCCTTTGTTTACTTTTGTCTTTTGCTATGTGCGTAAGATTTTTGATGTGCGAAATATATAATTCTTTTAATATGTAGTTTCGCCTGAAGTTATTTCTGGAAGCGAGTTATCCTGAGTGAAGCACTTCTGTTTTAATAATAGGGTGATAATTAACTATTTAGATTATCTGCTGTATATAAACTATCTATACTATGAATGAACAACGTAACGCTGCCGTCATTTTGATGGTGACAATATCTGACGCAAAGCTGGCATTAAACGGGCTATGCACTTGACGATTCAATTTAGTCTTTACTGATATTTTTAAACTTTTTAAAACCACAAAATTTCAATTTTTATGTAGTCGAAAAGCAAAAATATGTGCTTTACAATACAATTTATTTGAAAACTTGCTTATTATACAATAATTACCGATAAACACAATTTACTTCTTTTTTGTTTAAAATATTTTCAAGCATGATTTTTTGAAAAATCTATCATTCCTATTGCATGCAAACGATCACGCAAGATTAGTCCGTTTCACTTTAAACAATATAAATAGTTTAGCATTTGTTTCCAGATATATAGTTCCAGTTCTATAGAGAAATTAAAACTTCATCAATCAATAAATAAAATAATATAAATAAAACATAAATTTAACAGACATGTAACTGAACTACGAACTTAAAACACGGAAATTGTCAGAATAAAAAATACATCTGTATATAGTGACTTCTTTGGTGATTTCTTCGACTATTATGCATTTTTTATTGCATTATTTTGTTATACATTTTTTTATTGTATTATACAGTAGCGCTCAAAAGTATTTTGACAATCATATATTCTCTCTTATTTTATTTAATATAAAAATGTAAAAGAAAATATATTCCCTATAATTGAGAACACTATGACTGCAGTTATTCAAATTTATCAACTTTCAACTTGTTTGTTTACAATCGGCGCCACCGAAGAAATATGGCTCCTCCTTAGCTCAAAAGTATTTTGACAATTAGTTTGCATTTTATTGTTGAAGGTGTCAGTGGCGCTATAGCTTCTATTAGTGTTTATATCGACTTATTGTGATTATTTTTAAATGCCGAAATGTAAAAAATATTGACGTGATTCTAGAAAAGCCGCTGTAAATGCACTTACGAAAGGTAGACTGCAAGCAGAATTAGCTCGTTCTTTTAACGGGTCTCGTCAACTTGTTATTACATGGAATAAAGTTTTTAATAAACAGAAATACATCGAAAATAAGCCTCAAAGTGGCCATCCGAAAAAAAACACTTACAATGTTGACTGTATTCTAAAAATGATATCTACAAGTGATTGTCGTAAGTCCACTGTAATAATAAAAAATGAATTGAAAGAAAATTACAGCATAGAAATACACGTTTCATCAGTCAAACGACGCCTAAACCTCTATGGTATACATGGCAGAAGACCAGCAAAAACACGTTTGTTATCTACTAAGAATAGGAAGGCTAGAGTCGCATTTGTAAAACGGCATAACCCTTTCAGGGGCAAAGCAATTCCATTGCCAAAGTGTTGAATTTAATGATTGACACCGGAATTTGAAAACAAATTTATTTGTAAATAAGAAAAAGGCTATATTTCACACACATAATAAACCGAATTTTTTTTTAACCAAAATTCCGGTGTCAATCATTAATTTCAACACTTTATCAATGGAATGGCTTTGCCCCTGAAAGGGTTAAGCCATAAATGCGACTCTAGCCTTCCTATTCTTAGTAGATAACAAACGTGTTTTTGCTGGTCTTCTGCCATGTAAACCATAGAGGTTTAGGCGTCGTTTGACTGATGAAACGTGTATTTCTATGCCGTAATTTTCTTTCAATTTATTTTTTATTATTACAGCGGACTTACGACAATCACTTGTAGATATCATTTTTAGAATACAGTCAACATTGCAAGTTGTTTTTTTCGGGTGGCCACTTTGAGGTTTATTTTCGGTGTATTTCTGTTTATTAAAAACTTTATTCCATGTAATAACAAGTTGCCGAGACCCGTTAAAAGAACGAGCTAATTCTGCTTGCAGTCTACCTTTCGTAAGTGCATTTACAGCGGCTTTTCTGGGGTCACTTCTATATTTTTTACATTTCGGCATTTAGAAATAATCACAATAAGTCGATATAAACACTAATAGAAGCTATAGCGCCACTGACACCTTCAACAATTAAATGCAAACTAATTGTCAAAATCTTTTGAGCTAAGGAGGAGTCATATTTCTTCGGTGGCGCCGAATGTAAACAAACAAGTTGAAACTTGATGCATTTGAATAACTGCAGTCATAGTGTTCTCAGTTATAAGGAATATATTTTCTTTTACATTTTTATATTAAATAAAATAAGAGAGAATATAAGGTTGTCAAAATACTTTTGAGCCCTACTGTATTTTAATAAATTTCGAAACTTTATTGCAATTCATGATTGATAGTTTTCGTATTAAAATGCTTTACGATCGTATAAGTGGGTTATTCAAAAAATATGTTAAATGTAAAATAAACTATTATAATTTCAATATAAAAATGTTTGCACCTACATTCTATAGCCCAGGAAGACCGGGTTGGATCACCTAGTTTGTTTAATTACGTAACTATTCAAGTGATACAGTCAGTTTAACAAATGGTCCAACGTAACTTGGATATCAAATTGCCAGTGCAATAGGGGTTCAAGTGGCTTCGTCACTCAAGCAGGCACCGCCAGTTTAATCATCATATGCTTTTTGGAAAAGTTTGGTCTCCTCTGGCTACTTTCAAAAACGATCTCAAAGAGTTTGATCTCGTAATCACAGTTGGTGAGATTGATTTACTCTGGTTCTCAACGCCTCATATAAGAAGCATAAAAAAATATACAATTGTCTGATTGTTTCTTGCGACGAGATTACTCTCTATGTTTGAATTTAAGATATTATGCATATATATATACAGGCTGTCCCAAAAGTACTTGACACATTTTAAAATTCGATAAAAAATCAAGTAATTGCCGTACAGGAGTGCGGTTTGGACTAAAATGCTTCTCATAATGAAAAGTTTTTTTCAAGCGAATAAAAAAATAGTTCCTATCAACTCCCATAGATGGCGCTGTACCTCAAATTAATCAGAAAGAAGCATAAAAACTCAAGACAATCAGTTACAGAACATTTTATTTTGTCAAAATCAGTTAAAGAGTAATAATTTGTGCAATCCATTAGCATAGTTCAATGTGTGCACTTTTTGTAGCTCGAGCCACATTCAAACTGAACTCTAGTTCAATCCACGTGTTCGCTAGCATTGTTTGTGGAATTGACTGGATCACATGCATGATTCTCGTCTTTAGAACTTCAATTTAAGCCACAGCAGAAGCATACACTTTGTCTTTTTTCGCTGGGAGTCGTCATTTCCGTGTCGCAGCGTCAAATTTAATCTGACAACCAGAAAAAAGCGCATGTTTGAAAACATTAAAATCAAGGATATAGAGAAGTAGCGCCATCTATGATCGAAATTTGGAAGTAACTATTTTCATTCGCTTGAAGAAAACTTTTCATCCTGAGAAGCATTTTATTCCAACCCGCTCTCCTGTACGACAATTACTTGATTTTATATTGAATTTTTAAATGTGTCAAGGACTTTTGGGGCACCCAGTATATTATATTTTAGCATGCAGATATTTTATTTAGTGAAGTAGCTTTTTAGAAGTTCCCCTTAATACATTATGTCACACCCTATCTAGTAACTTCTTTTAATGATATTGATGGCAGGATGGGGGGGGGGGGGAAACTGAAGAGAATTTAGCTATTTAAAAGAAAGCACAAATATTTATAAAGGTAAAAAGTCTTATAACAAAGAAAAAAAAGTAAAGGTGACTTATATTCTCACAATAGATATTTGAAAAATAACAAAAGATGTTTTTCGATAATAGAAGCTAAAAATTTCCATTTTTGTACAGATTATTTTCTTATAGATACTTTTGTCTTCACAGTACGGTGTGTGGTGTTTTTTATGTCGGCCAATTATCTACGAAACCATATAGGCCCTTGGGGGAGTGCCCTACGTGGGGGGTTTTCTAAGGGAACCTAACCCATATTTACGCAAGGTTTCCCAAGGTTCGAAGAAAACCACAAAAACTCCGAACGGTTAGGCCGACAGGCGCGGGGTTCGAACCCAGTACCTCCTGTCTACCAGCTTCGAGAGCCGAACCTCTCAGTCACTGGTGGGGCATTGTCTTCACAGAAAATGATAAAATTGTGACAAAAGAAAAATTAAATCATGAAGTACGTATATTCTAACACAATAACGCTTTCAAGAATATTTCAGGTGTTACAACTTTTCAGCTTTTCAAAAATGTAATAAGGGCATCAAAGATGTTTTAGATCTATTATTTTCATTGTTTATCTTGTTCAGTACAATATATACTGCCAAAGCACAATGATTTTTCAGTACACTGAAAAAAAAAATAAAGAAATTCTCTGTCCCATAAAGTACCTAGTACTCTTACAGTTCTAAAGCACAAAATGTTCATTTGAACAAGTAATTTTTAAGAAGAAATAAATAAAACTGACTTTCAGAGATTTACTCTTAGGTTACTGCACTTATATTTATTTATGTACGCCAGTTAGTGTAATTTTAGTGAGAGTGGTTTCTCGCAACAGAGTGTTTTGGGGACAATCGTTTATTCTGACCCACACCTCAGTAGCACAGCCATTTGGCCCATCGTTGGCAGCTTTTGAAATTATTGGGTAATAGTACGGTGGGTATCACATAAGCTAACAGAGACCCTTCTAATCTGGAGCGTGTTTCGGTCAAACCGAAAATAATTTCGTCGGGCCACATCAAATTGCAATCTGAGCGGCAAACATTTGGGATACCGTTGGAACACTTTTGGGCCTTTATTATCAAATGGTTCGTTGACCAGTGGGACAGCAAGAAGGTCATTTCTTAATGTTGGCCAATGTGGGGTTCCACAATTAGTTAACATTGGACCAACAATTTTGTGCTACTGGGCCATTCATTTTAACTCCTGTTGTTGCCAAAAATTATTCATTTTGTGGCGCAGTAGTCAATAAAATAGTTAAATTTTTGACGTATCTATTTAAAAAGAACTCTTCCCGATACGGCAACTGGCAACTATTTTGAAAAGTAATGTAGTACCTTGCATCATAACACCGCATTCGAATTTCGTGATGATTCTCTAATTTTTGCGAAAATCACAGCTTACAAAATAGAAAAAGACAAACAAGAAAACAGACAGAAAGACAAACATACCATTTTTGGATCCTAATGAAATAGACAGGGAACCACCAGCAGAACGAGCCCTTTCTAACAAAAAAAGAATTATCAAAATCGGATCATCCGTTCAAAAGTTATGCGTAGACATACAATAAAAAGCATACAAAAGAAATATATAACCTCCTTTGTTGGAAGTCTTAAAAATAGAGATTTGCTCGAAAAAAAGTGAACTCCCAGAAATTTCGTATGGGTGTGTTATGAGTTACACTATTCAATTAAGTTTTTCTTCATAAATATAATTATGGTACTTTGTTATATGACGATTTTTTTTATTCTATAAATTTTAATTATTCAAATAAAAAGCATTAAATTAATGTTAATATTTAAAGGATAATAAAAAAATATATAAAATGGATTGCTATATAAAATAGGAATTAATTGTGAATTAAGGTGTTAGGAATGTTTAAAGCGACTGACAAATCGAATTTTTGCTTATTCACTCATATTAAAATTTAGTTAATTTTTTACATTTTATAGAAAACCCTACTGAAAATTTTGCATTAGAACAGTTATACTATAAAGAACTTCAGATATCGCCCAATGTGTCATAATGAATCATAATTTTTAACTAATTCCCGCTTTACCTGAGCAGGGCTCTGGCAGATATTGAAAGCCAACTTTACAGGTACGTTTTCTTCATTTTTAAATATTTCTTTTTTTTTTTAAACTTTTTTATAAAGAATTTTATTCGTATTTAAAAAAAATAGTTACTTAGTTATATAAATAGTTATATTATAAATAGTTATATAATAATTTTTTACCCTCAAACCCGGAATAAATTGTTCCTGGAAGATTGGAAGATTTAACGACCAGTTCACCGTTCCTCTTCGATCACGAAATGCCATGTACATGCTACAGAAAAATTTAATTAGGGTATAACTCGTTATCTAATACAGTTATCGAAAAACGGATAGATGTAGCGAGTTTTTAAATAAAAAAAAATTAAAGATGATAAAATTTCAAAGTTTGGACTTTTTTTTTTTTTTTTTTTGTATTAATTATGGAGACATTTTTTAAAAACGCACTACTTCGGCATCGGACGTTCACTTTCTAATAATAGAAACCGTTTTTCGGTAATTATATAAGATAACGATTAATTACCTGATTAAAATTTCCCATAGGTTAACATAGGATTGCTCGATCGACGAAGAGGAAACTTCTATCTCTGAAGCATTCCCTTAAAAGCCTTTTATTTAACCTTTAACTGATGTCACAGAAATTGTCACATGACTAGTGTGAAGCGGTCTGCGAGACCGCTCCATCGAAAGATGAATAAAAGCCGCGATTAACTCATAGGATGTTGTTTTTGTACTAAACTTTTTGTACAGGAGTGTTATAATTAAAATTCACCTATTCAAATGTCTCTGGTGTTAGTACTAAAGTTCCAAACGAAACAAAATTTCAGTAGTGTTTGTAGATAAACTGAAATTTGCAAGTTTAAACTATCAAAATAAAAATAAAAAAACACCGGTCTGTGAGACGGGTAACATCAGTTAAAGATTAAGACAGTTATTTTTCAGATTGCGCCCACGATTTGGCAAAAAGAGCTAGTCAGATTTTTATGAAATTTTTAAATCTTGTGTAGTAAATGAATGTACATTAAATTATCTAAAATTTTGTTCCATCAATTATCATTCTTAAAATATGTTTTAAAATGTTTCCAAATTTCCGACATTTGAATGCAACATCATTCTTTACGATTCAAATAATACAAATTTTATTTAAAAAGTATTTCATTCCAACGAGACACTACTTTTCTAAGTATTAAAAAACATTAACTCCTACGGTTTGTGTGTTTTCTTCTGCGAAATGCACGGAAAATAAGGAAAAAATGCATATATTTATGACTTGAAATGAATAAATATAAAATATGTTTAATTTCTTAAAAAGGAAAATCTAAACGAGTAGAATTGTTTGCACGTTCTTTTAAAGTTTTGTACAAGTGTGTGTAATGATTTTGAAGGTTAACAAGCTATAAAACTTTCCCTAAATTTTGGCATTTCAGTTTTAAGAAAACTGTTATTATTTTGATAGTTTGCCAATTTTCATCGTACTATTATAAGATAGCTTATTGATTGATCTCTTAGAAATAAATACTGAGAAATATTTAGAGGAAAGTAGGGTAATGACGCTCTCCAAATATCTCTAAACAGAATGGAATTGAAAACGTGCGATCGGTAACGGCACCTAGCGAACTTCATCCTAAGATCCTAGTAAGGATTTAGTGCCATCGGGAGGAAAGTATTTTTGTTCGGGAGGAAAGCACATTATTACTTTGAAGTTGTTTTATTATAAAATTCTACAACATCTAACTTGAAGGTAAGTGTACACTCTTATTTTCAAATATTAATTTACTCATTATGTCTACAGTATATACCCATTTAGCTGTACTTTCATGCTTTTATTTAATTTGTAGTGCGTTGTTACGCCAATTACAATGCATTAAAATCCAACATGGCGATAACGGGTAATGGCGTTCTCGTGGAATTCCAGAAGAAATGGTGCCAGTGGGCAATTTTTTTTTAAATTCAAATTTGTTGATTGACACCACTTTTTTGAACTGGTAAAATTTCCCTATTTTCACCCTTTTCAATATGTCATTAAACAAGGAGAATTCTACGATATCAAAAACGTGGTGAAAATCAAAAAACCTAAATATAAAAGAAGTAGCCCACTATATGTCTAACACAATATGTGTGCACAATATGTGTAAAGTGGCTGCAAAAAGTCTGCAGTAGTGTGAACAATCCACACAACTACATATGTGACTTTTGCCTTACTTAAATGTTGTATTCAAACTCTGAGCGCAATTACCCTACCATGTCGAGCATTACCGCTCAATCGATGGTCATTTAAATAAAACTATAAAAAAAAATTCCTAAAACTTTTATGAAAATTAGTTGATGGCAAACTGTTCCTTATGCTTTGGAGTTATACTTCATTAATAAAATATTTCTTTCTTTGTCTAAATTTGACTAGCTATTCATGTTTTCCCTTTAAGTGAGCGCCATTCCCCTACTTTCTCCTATAGGGTTTTCTAAATCACGATTGTTTTAAATTTCACAAGTTAAAATTTCCGATTTGATAAACTAACTACAATGGTCAATAATAAATATTGGTCAGTATTAAATCGCGATTATCAAAAGATAATAAAATGTGTTGATCTGTCAATGTTCTTTTTCCATGCTCATAAGGTAGTACGCAGAAGGCCGAGAGCAAAAGAGGGCTTCCTCACCCTCTAATTGTTTTTTTTTTTTTTTTAACGTAAGAACAACTAAAAAATGTACTAACAAGGGAACCACTTTAGGTGTTGCTCGCACCTAGTATTGAAACCTGGTGCATTTTAAAGCTCTATATTAGGAAGTTTGGGAATCGATAAAATTTTTTTGTTAAAATAATATTTTTTGATTTTACAGCAGATTAACTTTCTGAAAATGCAATTTTCGAGACCACTTTTCGGGCTGTTAAAATAAAAGTAAAAAAAAAAAAAAATAGTTAAACATATAAATTATTCAATAATAACTATAAAATGTTAAAAAAAGTTTTTAAATTCCTTCAAGAACCTACGGATTTGATAAAAAAAAAAACAAAAAAAAAAAAAAAAAAAAAAAAAAAAAAAAAACAATATTATATTTACATATTTGGCGGGGAAAGATTGGCGTCTTTTTCGTCCCGTACAGTTTTCTGACAACCTTAGCTCAGTATTTTCGCTACGCACCGTGTTGTAATGGTTTGGACGTAAACCTGCTAGTGAAAATTTTGAAGTGCCATATCTGGCGACTTAACTCTCTTTTGGTGTAAAATTAACAAATAAAAATCCAATAAAAAAATTATAAATATAAAAAAATATATAAAATATGATTTTAAGAAAGAATTTTTATCGGTTCTCTAACTTTTATGCATAGGGCTACAAAATGCACCAGGTCTCGATTCTAGGTGCGAGCAACACCTAAAGTGGTTCCCTTGTAAGATAATGTAAATATAAAACGTTGTTCGTGATTGTGGTCGAACTTATTGTTGCGTGGCTGCAATTTCACTGTATGTTAATTTTTTTAAACGAACGATGCTCAACAATAAAAGATTAAAAAGTCCAAGTCCATATCCAGTACACTTTTAGGGTAGGGATGACCTTATATGTTTTCAACTAATAATGTCTTCAAATTAAATAACTACATTCCATTACGTTTCATCACAAGTGTAAACCGTAAAATCATTTAAGTATGGCATTTTTATTCACTAATACGGTTTACCATAACCACTGAAAGTCTTCAATTTCTAAGCTAATAATATTCAACAATAAAAGAGTAAAAAATTCAAGACGGTAGCCAGTACATTTTTTAAGAGAGGGGGTGACCATATGTGCTTTCAGCTAATAATCCCTTTCTTTTTTTAATAAAAGTATATGGATAGATCTTTTCCTCTTTAATGCGGAGGGTGAAAGATCCCAGCCCCCCCCCCCCCTCCACTCCCCAAAAAAGTGACTACAGTCTTGATAGAATTAGATAATATTTTAAATTTTTTTTTTTTTTTTTTTTTTTTTTTTTTTTTTTTTTTTTCGCATCCTCCTTCGATTAAATTTCTGCGCACGGCGATGCCTTTTCAACGTATATTTAAAGCAGTAAAGGAATTCTGCTTTCCAATAGCATGCAATTTAGTATATTTTCTAATTTAAAACGCACTGAAAAGTTTAGTAGAAAAATAAACATCTCCGCAGTAACTGAACCAAGAATTTACACTTAAGATTTTGTTTAAGGGTACAATGGACTAACAAAATCAGCTCTTTTATTGACCAATGAAATTTCTATCAAATGAGGATATCAAATGCAACACGGATGTATATTTTTGAGCCATTTAGAAATCGTATTACATGAAAGGTATCCAAATGTTAAAGGAGCGTTGGATTAAGTGCACCGCACTTGAAGAAAACTATGTTCAGGAATAGAATACATTTTTAACAAAAAAAAAAATAATAATTAAAATAATAATAATAATAAAATTCGTTGCTAGTCCCGCGAGATTTCATTCCATGTATTATAGTCACTAATATTACTCAAAAATGTGTTTTTACTATCAGAAAACAGACCTATTTTGTTTATAGTAATTTAAAATTATAATAAAATGAAATTTAATAAAATAATTTGATATTAGAATATATGTTTTACAAAAAAGAAGTTTTGAAATCTTAAAATTTCTATAGCTTATTTCCTATTATTATTTAGTATCAAAAGTCATTCCTAATGAAATAATAAAGTTTTCGCAATACCTGATAGTTGTTTTGTAAGAGATAAAATCTGTGAATATTACAGAGCATTTTCTACATAAATGCTTTGTCGCTGGAAAAGTCGAAAGCGTAACTCGCCTCTAAAACTGTAGCATCCTGTTGGATTATTAAAATAAAATTTTGAGGAGCATTTTGTATATTTTTTAAGTGGGGGGGGGGGAGGGGGGGCACCTACAGCAGCTCGATATTGCTTGCTTTTAACACAATATTTAAAAAAAAAATTAAAACTAATTATTTCTTAGAATTTTTTTTGAATAAATTTTACAAGTTTACGCATTCCTTTAATAATTTTAATGATACAATATTATAATTTAGTTTAATTAAGACATACTAATTAAGGATTTTCAATGACATGCATGTGTTGCGCGCAGGATTATGAAAAATATATTAGATATATCTGCTTAATATTACATATATATTTTTTACAATATCGTACTTTAATTTCAACCTAAAATAATAACAAGTTTACAGATGAAAATATTTTTTCGGGCAAATAAACCAAAAACTCAAAATCTATGATAACATTTCAATAAAACTTAAAAAATAAATGTATTACAGGTACTTACTTAAAAATAGATAGAGGTTATAAATATACAAGTATATAAGATACAATATAATTCAAAATTTCAAGCTTCTATGTTACTTTGTTTTGGAAATATGATGCGCTCAATGTCAAAAATATCTGATTTGAGTAAAATGGCTTTAACCCTTTATCTACTGCATTATGATCTACTGTAATTTTTGTCATGTAATTTTTTTTTCGGTTACTACAATGAAAATTAAAGGATATTCATAAAAAAAATACTCACCCGTGAGAAATTTAGTTCGTTAGAGCTAATTAATTAAAGTGGTACTTTAAAGTACCGTCAGTACACTATGCCTAAAATATTCTCGTAATAGAAAAACCTACATGATATTTCGAATAAAGTTTAAACTCTTAAAAATGCTAAATAACCAGAAGACACTCATAAGTTAACAATAAAAAAAATGCTAAATTGACATAATTTTATTTTATACATGAAAAATGAGTAAAAATTAAAATTTGATGGCATTAAAAAAAAAAAGTTTTTTTTTTTTTTTTTTTTTTTTTTTTAGGTTTCAATCTTGTTAGCAGTCCTTTAGTTTATTTATTCATTAATTTATTGAACAAATACATCTGACTTATGTACTTGACATCAGGGGCCCGCTTATAAGTCATCATCAATATATAAGGACGGGATAGCACAAGAAAATTTACAACACTAGAGAATTACACCCGGAAGCTGTACAAAGAGAGTGCAAAGGAACTTGCGAGAGTTAAACCGCAACCCACCGACGCTCTCAAGCAATTAGCTGTGTGGCGCCTTAACCACTCAACCACGGTGAACCCGGTCCTTTAGTTGTGCGACGCCTATATTCCAGAGGCAACATGTTCTCTCGCATCTCCACATACGCAATATTTGGATTTATATATGCTATTTCTAGCATAGCAAAAAAGAGCCGGTGCCATAACTTTTTCGATTTCCTATAAAAAATAATAATGAAACAGAAAAGAAATACCAGGAAAAACCTTACTACACTGCAATTTAGTAATTACAAATTAAAGCAGATAAAAAGATGGATAACTACACAGACGAAAAGTAAATAAGAAGTTTTTTTTTTCCAATTCCCAGTGTACTGGCGGTACTTATAAGCACCGCCGTGTAATTCAGCTGTTAAATCAAATACATATACCACTCACTTAAAATAGCTAGTCAAATTGTATTCTAAGATCTTAATGAGTACATAAAAAAAATCTAACATTTATCTTATGTCCTTCAATTATGTTTGCAAAAATAAAACGACAAGAGTGACAATCTGTACAAAATGTCTGCACATAACACTTCGACTGTTTCAAAGATAGCCTCCTTCTTCGCTAAAATAACGAACCTAAAACTATTGCTGTCATGTATCCTGATAAAGTAGAGTTAAAAGAGTATTTTTGTAAAGCACCATTAGAATATTAATAATATTCACTATGAGATGAAAGTTTAAAGTGCATGGTACTTATAAGTACCGCCAGTAGATAAAGGGTTAAAGATAAAATTTACCTTGATTTGGATAGGTAATTGCTCCACATATTTTATCATAAAACCGGTTTTAATTGGAGAATCCTCATTTGTTTTCTTTTTTTTTTTTTTTAATTCGGTAACATACTATTCTTTCATAATAGATATATCCCTCGTGTAGATAATTGGCCGTCAACAATCAACCCAACCCAACCCTTTCATAATAGACAAAAAAAAATTGACTCTTTAAAAAGTTTTAAGGTGATCCCCGCCTTAATAATAAGTCCGTGAAATAAATATTCATGATAGAAAAAAACACCACGTCTTCAGAAATAACACTTCACAGGTCGGATATATCAGCGCACCCTTCTTTAAGGCATAGCTGCCAACATTTTTGCTTCTCTGTTAGCACTAAAATTTAATAGAAACTTTTGAATTATTTAATCGCAAATTTCCGCGGTTAAATAGGACAAAATTTAATATTAAATTTTAGTGGTAAGCAAAAAATCGTGAAAGTTAGAAGCTATGCAAAGACTGTTTTAAATGGGCGTGGCTAAAACAGCTGTTGCTCGCGTCTGCCCAAAGTTGCGCATAACTCACCTAAAAATGATCGTAATCGATTTTTTTCTCTCAATCGGAAGTTGTAGTTACAAATGTTATCAATATGCTAAAAAGAAAAAAATCGATATTTTTAAGGGTTTTTTTTAAATTTGAAAATTTACTTTACCCTTAAAAATTTAGTTATAAAATTAGCTTTACTCATCAAGATTCTAAAGTTTTTGTCTCATTTTTCTTTCTGTTTTGAGGGATAATAATGATCTCTTATCCGGTAAATAGATTCTAAAATGTATCTTAAATATCCTATAAAATACGTAGTTATCACCCTACAATTAGTAAGAATATGATATCATTTATAACCCGAGGGCAATATCAAAGTTTCACTTCCAAAATCTGATAATTACAGATTATTAAGTGGCATCACGAGATAAATTTGTTGAATACTTTATAACAATTTAATGCAGATAATGACGAATGTACTTCTCAATGCTTTTTCTCTGACTTGTGACAAAATCATTACAAAAAATTGTGGCAGAAACTTGTTTCCTGTAGAAATATTATTGTATTCGTTTGCTTTAAAATTATTCTTCTTTGGCTATTTCAGTGTTCAACAGATTTACTCTTTTTTTCTTTTATCTATATGTACAGTAAATATACAGGGTGCAATATGTTATCTATCGCCGACCTTTAATTTCTCAACCGTTGGCCGTAGGCGTATAGTTCCAATTACAAAAGTATTTCAAATGAGCTAAATATTCATGTTGTGGCATTATTTAAAGTAAAAAATCAATTTTATAAAAATTACGAAATCTAACTTTTTATACGGCCCCCAGTCACTATAGTTATATTTAGTAAAAGTTTACACATATCATAACACATATAACACAAAACGTTTGACATCTGTACTACAAAAATTGACACAGTTATTAAATTTGAAAGTTTGAGATTTTTGAACATTATTTTGTCTTTCATTGACGGGTCAGTTAAAAGATGAATTAAGGTAATTCGATATCAAAGTCAGGGTGCAATGTCCTTTTTACGGCGAAACCAGCTTTAGCCGGTATCGCCAAATCGAGGAATCACCAAAGTGGGTTATTTCATCTAAAAATTTGAGCTAACTTTTATGGGTCGAACGACATTCAAATGTCAAAGTAGGTAGAATCGACAACCGGAAAATAAAACGTACTCACTAAGGACTAGATAAATGGCAGTTGAATTGCACCCTGATTTTGATCTCGAATTACTTTAATTCATCTTTTAACTGTTCCCTCAATGAAACACAAAATGATGTGCAAAAAATCTCAAACTTTAAAATTTAATAACTGTGTCAATTTTTGTAGTACAGATGTCAAACTTTTTGCGTTATATCTGTTAAGATATGTGTAAACTTTTACTAAATATAACTATAGGGACTGGGGGACCGTATAAAAAGTTAGATTTCGTAATTTTTATAAAATTGATTTTTTTACTTTAAATAATGCCACAACATGAATATTTACCTCATTTAAAACGTTTTTCTAATTGGAACTATATGTCTGCGACAAACGGTTGAGAAATTAAAGGCCGCCGATATATAACATATTGCATCCTGTATTATCATGTATTTCAATGAATTTGGTTTTGCAAACTTTTCTTTGCCCCCCCCTTTCTCCCCCCCCCCCCCAAAAAAAAAAGAAAATATCTTCCTGTTTATTATTTTTAAATGATACCGGAAGGATTTCCGAATTGAAAACAAAAACCGGAATCGTATTTTGTCTCTCTAACGAAATCACCGAATCGGTAATGAGTGCATGCAGTTCCTAAAATACATTTTCCGGTGAAACACTTTGGAAAATCCATTTTTCTTTATTGAAGCCACATTTTATTCTGCCATATAGATTGCAACAGAATAAGGTTATTGAACCAATATGCATGGAATTGACTATATGGATATTACCATGAAAGCCTGTCCCACGTTCCTAATGATGATGATTACGCAAATCAAACGCAAATCCACCGTGCATGGTTTTACAAATGCACAGCCCGCTTTTTGTAACTTAAGTTTCTTCAGACCCAATTCACATGCTTTTATTTGAAAAATAAAGACAGTGTTATTGTTCAAAGAATTATAATAAAAGGAATAATCACTGAAATAAAGGAAATTCCTTTTATATCGGGCTTAATTGTATAAATACGAACGAAGATATAACTTTTCGGTCACATTTTAATACGTTAAAATAATTTATAGGTATTCTAAGAAAATACCGTTGTTATTAATGAATCATGCAAATTTTGAACTTTTCTGGAAGTATTTTCTTTTTAATTGTTAGTGAATTTATAATGATCTCATGCTTCACGTGTGCAATAAAAACACGGGTCGTTTAAGGAAAACAGGTAAAAATTCAAACATAAAACTTTTAATGCGAACTCTGAAATTCGCCTTTAGAGGAAAATTAAATTCAAAATGTTTTAAAAAAATACTGTAATTTCATTTCTCAAAAGAAAAAAAATGATATGGAGTAGTTAGCAGTAACTTAAAAAGATAAATTTGCTGTTTAAATATTTATTTATTACAGTTTTCCTTATCATTAATTGCTTATTGCTTTTTAGTTTTTCTGTAAATAGAACACTAAGCATTTATTTATAAGTAAATCATTAAAAAATAAAGTTTCACTATGTAAAACCAAGTTTTTTTTTTTACTGGAAATTAAAAATTCTTCCAATTTATACGTTTAGTTCCTTAATTATGTATTCCGAGTTTAACAATTTGTTGTATCTTTCAGACGACTGACAGATGAATTTAAAAATTTGTAAAAAAAAAATCATTTTCTTTTACTTTAATAGTACGTTTCCTTTTTGGTTACAAAGATTTCAATAATTTTATCAAAAAACTATTCGTTGTAACTGAGGGACAGTTATTTATACTCCTGATTACAAATAAAATTTGTATAACGCTTTCCGCTGCTGATTGATGAGATTCGTTTCAGAGGCGGCCAACACTGGGTGGGCTATATGTGTCTTTGATAAATAATCATGAGCATGCCACACCATCTTCTCTTATAACTTTTTCTATCGCAGTTAAAAAAGATATAAATGAGATCTATTTTGTATTCGTTGGTTACGGTGGGGTGGCAAATAGTTTATAACATCTTAACACATTGACTGGCATTGCACACACATATGCGTGCCATAAATATTTCCCGGGACGACATACCACACGAATACACGTGTCCTCAATATTTTCATTGAAGACTATGAAACAGACTACTGGTAATTTATTACCATGTTTTTGAAAAAAGAACCTCGGCCCCTCCCTCCCCACCAGGCATGTTTCCTGATTTCAGTTTGGCGTTCTATGTGTAAAAATAACTAAAAGTTTATACTTATGAATTAAAAGTGTGTAAAATTAACAATTTGTTTAAAATTAAGAAACATTGCCGCGATTGGGAATTGGGAACAGACTCAATAACATTGGAAACCGCTTCGTAAATATCTGCCATAAAAGAATCTATAGCGGTTAGCGTATTAATCAATTTTACTAAAGATCATTTACAAGGATATGAATTTTCACGTATTATACAAACACAGATTAATCAAAAAGTCGGCATAAATACCCATATTGCTCAATACGCTGAATTTGAAAAGATAAGAACCGATGAAAATTTGTTTTAATAGAGATTGACAAGTTAAATATTAATTTTAAATAATCGCATATTATTTTACAATAGGAAGGATTAAAGGCTTGAGCGAAATTTCGAATTAAACTCAGTTAAAAGAGATCGGATTTTATCTGCAACATAAGAGTTTAACTTAAAGATTTCTTCATTAATCGGAACAGAATAATCAATGCGGTTAGTGCATTTTTCACAAGTATTAGAAAACGCCATTTTTTTGTCAGACATTTGTAATAGTAGTGAAAAGTTTTTAGGCTTGAGAAAGAAAAAAAAATTCTTAAATGCATGTTACACTCAGAAAATCCTGCTTAAAATGCTGCTTTGGCAAATATCGCCTGTTACACAATAAGTTTCTCCATCTATGTTATCTTTCAACTAAATATTGAAAATTTTTAAGTTCTGACATAATTTCTAAGAAAAGTAAAAAAGCTGAGCTACATGTTTCATATATTCACATATTTTATATTAAGCCATGCACAATGAAGCAAAATACTCACAAATTCAAACTTTACTTTTAAAATTATTCCTTTTGTGCAGATTCATTTTATAAGAAAACTGACATCTTTCTAGAATTTTATGGCATGTTTTAAATATTGATTATCAATAAAATTCAGTGATACAATATCAGAAAGCTACGAAATTTAATAACAGAAAGATACATTGTAGTTTATGGTATGTCCGGAAAAATATAATAAAGAGCTTTCTGGAAGTACACTGAAATATTTTTATGGAATAATATTCGCTGAAAAAAATATATTCAAATATTTCATCTCATCATTTTAAAAAGCAAAACCTTTTTATAACTGTTTTACTAATTTAGAAGAGCTTCAGCTTTTTACAGGTTAAAATAAAGAAAAGTATTAACCCGGGAGAACGCACTCATATCCAGGGTATGAATATTTTTTACTTTGTCACCAATAAATATAAATAAAGATCGTCACCTTATTTAATTGGAGATAATTTTGCGATAAAAGAAGTTGAAGATTACTTTTATAAAGATAGTGGTGACAATTGTAAAAACCGTACACTGTTAAAAATTTGCAGCATTCTGTCCAGTCATTCGACCGTTTTTTGAAAAAAACGATTTCATAACCGTAATTTAATTATATTCTGACCATAAAATGGCCAATAATATGGTCAGAATAGTGTTAATTTACGATTGTGTAACCGTTTTCGGAAAAAACGGTCAAATGACTGGACAGAATGCTGCAAATTTTTAACAGTGTACGCAGTTCGGGTCTATCAGGCCCGGCGCGCGTCCCCGCGGGTTAGATTTATTTTTATTGGTATTGTACATGTAAAAATAATTTCATTGTCTATGAATAAACAGGTGTTAGTTGATGCAGTAGCACCTCAGTTTTTATTTGTCTCGTTTGATTTTCACAAGGAAGTTTTTGCGTTGCGGTTAAAGGAATTGGTTGAACAGATATTGATTATCTTACGAGAAACAATGTAATAACCTTATTACAATTTGCTCATATATAAACATATTCGTGTCTGCATTGAAAAAAAATTAAGGACATTTACAACGTTCTAAAAATATCACACAAATAAAGAGTTCATTAGTCTGAAGAAATCAAAAACTCAATTTAGCTGCATTTATGTGTTAAACTCTAATAAATACTTATGACCTCATGCACATCACATATATTTACATATTCAAAAATAGTTTTTTTAGCACGTATTTTCCCTTGTTGACATGAACAGAAGAATCGCAAATTTTATAAAACTTTTTCAAAATCTCATACGAACCCCTTTGAAACTTTCAGATTTTATGTTCTTTAATGTTTGATTAGGGGAGACTAGGGAGGGTTGACCATGCGGGAAGCTTAACCCACCCATCAGTTTTCATATTTAAAAGAATTTCAGAGTTTTATCAATAGGTGTCAAGCAAAGCTATTAGAATGCTCAAACAAAAGTCTTTGTTTCATACAGATAATCGAAATATGTGTGGAAAAAGTCAATTGTGAAGGGTTTTTACCCTGAAATTTGTGTTTTTCAGAAATATTTTGTAAGCTTTTTTCAGGTAAAATATATCATAGACATTTAAGTAAGTAGCTTTGAAGTAATGCAGAAATATCGAGCTTGCATTCCAGGCATAAAGATTGTACAGTAAGTTAGGCTTAACATAACAATGTGCTATTCTTTAGAAAAAGGGCTATGTGGGGAGGCTTGACCCAGTCAATGTGAGGGAGTGTTGACCAGATGCTCAAGTCTCCCTTAATTAAGTGGTTTTGGAAATCTTTTTATTATTCACTGTGCCAAATGAAAGGCTAAAGGTTATATTAAAAATGTACATTTATTCTGTACAGCTACAGTAAAATGGGGTGATAGAAAAGAAAATGTTTAAAACTGATTAAAGAAAGATGTGAAAAATTGCTATATAAAATAGTATCCACTGCGAGAAAAAATTTAATGAAATATAAATGGGGAAATTGACAGGAACTTTTTTCCATTTAAATATTACTTACAATAGGTAAATAGGAACAGTGGAAATTAGAAAGTATGAAAGCAGCAGTTTTAACCCTTTCACCGGCAGTCGTATGTTTATGAAACCACTTAATTTTAATTAAAAAACGCCACAACCGCACCCGAATTTTGCTAAAATCTTTTTAATTTAATATGTATGTGAAATATAGCCTTTTCTTATTTCCAAATCAATTTACCACTCATTTATTTCAACATTTTAGTACTGAAAGTACTTTGTCACTGAAAGCGTTAAAAGATGTTAATGATAAGTTAATTGCTCATGGGGCGGCAAATCGTTCGAAAAACTTTAGGAAGGTCTTTAGACAAATCGCACCAGGATGAATACAGTGAGATGAAGCCAAATTATGTGAAAACTAGAGTTGTAAGATCGAGTGTCCCAAAAAGTAAAACAAGGAGACAAAAAAAGGGGACAGTGGCTCCTATATCCGGTCATAATAATACATGAAACCCTATGAAAACGGAACCTGTCTCTAACGGAATACTGTCTTAAATGTCAAAATTTCATTTTCCCTGCAGTACAATTATGCCTGCTCAGACAAAATCATGTTTAAAACAAAATGTTTCTCCTCCGACTTGCAATTGCGTCTAAACAGGTTTGTTTAAGCATCATATTTTCAATAATATATTTTTTAATAATTAATGCATGTAGCATAAAGTTATTTTGTTTTTTTAAACTGATTTTATACCTCTTCACAAATATTTCAATATAAAACAAAGTGGGTCAAGCCTCCCATATAGTGGGTCAACCCTCCCATATGTGGGGAGCCTTGGCCCATTACTTTCTTATGATTAAAATCAATGATTTTTCAAATTTCTTATATATTGCACTTATGTAACAATTTTATTTTCATAACTGATTGTATAACGAATAAAATCATATATAAAACTTTATTCTAGATTCAATATTAAAAAGTTAAAAAATCATTTTGTAAAAAGTGGGTCAACCCTCCCTAGTCTCCCCTATACTATGTGTAAGCTTTCAACTCTTATGGCTATCTTTATTTCAGGTTAATAACAAAACAACAAATAGAAACAATAAATAATTAATGAATTTTTTTTATAATCAATTTCTTGAACATGATTAAAACTTATTAAATTTTCAATGGAATAAATTATACTTTATTCTGATTTCTCACTTAGTACTATAATATAATAAATAAATTGGGCTGATAAGACCAGACTTTAGTTATACGCAGAATCACGTCTGCTTTATCATAAAGTTTTCTGACTATGACTTGCTTTTAAATAATTAAGGATAAATATTTCTTAACTATATGATAATGGCATCACCATTTTAATCATTAAAAACCAATTTATATGTGTTTAATGTCATTTCCCCATAAACAATTTAATTGTTATTTAATTTTTTAAAACTTATTACCCACATAGTATAGCATAGTTTATGCATAGCTTGAATATTACACTATTTCTACCGGTGTCAAATGACACCTTTTAAAAGGTTTTGATTTATTGTTATTTTATTTGTAATTTTTACATTAAAACAATCAAAGTCCTTTTTATCCATTAAAGGCTTATTTCTATACTTATCTGCTTTAAAGATTACGAATAAAATAACCATAAATCAAAATCTTAAAAAGTGTCACTTGACACCGATACAGATAGTGTTTAGAAACTTCAAACTTTTTAATTTTATAGTAGAACGAATTGGAAATATGTTTTTTTTTTATTACTGAGTACATTGGCAATGAATAACAAAACAAAAGGGAGAAAACTATGATGCCTTTTGAAAAATAAGGACTGTTTCCTTGAAATCCGCACACACTTTTCTTGTCTGGAAAGCTATGAAAAAACGAGACAAAGTGCACAAATGGGCGCTGTAAGGCAACTTTAATAACCATATTACTCTGTAAAACTGTTATCAGGTTTCAATTAACCCTTTCCGGCGCGGTGCCCCTGAAAAAAGACACATCATTTTAATTCCAAAACTGACAAACGGCACCAAGAATATTTAACTAAAATTTTCCTATTATAATGCACATGAAAATAAGCAAGTTCGTATTTTCTAATAAATTCGTTTATAAATTGCGGTGTCAGTCCATTATTTCATCAGTTTATAAACAGAATTACTCCGCGCCGGTAAGGGTTAAACCGTTTCGTCGGACATTATCCATCTTACTTTTGGTGGTACTTGCTAGACGTTGTACAAAATTTGCTCCATAATTTTGAGACAGTACTTGATTCAATTGATCAATTTCTGGATGTTATCTGCTTTTCAGTCTTTAGCACACACTTTGGACTTAAGATACGCCCAGAACCACTCAACTGGTTGAATTATGGATAACGTTAGCATCTGTGACGTTACCCGGGTTGTCGCACTTCTCTATGAAAGTGATGTTTTGCTGGCGGAAGTGGTTGAGAACGATTTTGAAATAATAACTGCTGGTCAAGTCTGCCCAGAAGACGTTATCACCACTGTTGTAATTCCTACCGATGTAAGGGGTCAAATGACAGCGAATGCATTTATTCAATTGTTGTTTCCCCTTGACAGCGAACCCAGACTTTCGTATGAACAGACGACTCAAGCCTTTCGAACTCATTGCAGTCCAAACGAGGATCTTGTCTTCGAATTTCGCTTTAGTAGCAAATTTGATGATAGGTTGTGCCGTGGAGACGTCAGAAATGTAGTAGCTACCATTATCATTAAAAGGGGAGTAAGCGAGCGTAAAATATGACTCGTCATCCAAGATGAATCCTCAGTCAGAGAATTTTTTGAACAAGCGACCAGAGTTCGTTTTCGCGGCAACCATTTGCTTTTCTGTTCGTTTTGGTATGACACTTTTCTTATGATATTTGATGTTAAGCTTCGTGGTGATTGCCTTATGTAGGTGGCCGGGTGAAAATCTGAATTTGGCAGCCGAGGAATGGGTTAATATTCGGTCGTTTTTGACAAACAGTCGTTACAACTGTTGTAACTTTGACATTGGGAGTTTTTGGGCCTTCCTTCCCAACCCGGGTTGTCTTTTGACCGTGAGTCCCTTCTAATGATGTAGAACATCGTATTTAGTTCATTTGGAGATATTTTTGTCAGAAACATTGTTCACGATGAACATGTTCCCATGATGAATATTGCCTTCGTAAAGCTTGTACACACGCGTACGCAGACACTTCTCTTTCGCCTCCATTTTCCGAAAACACAGTATTTAATGAACTGTCGGCTAACGGGCGTACCCTTATATAGAATAACGTAACACTTCACGCGCAGATTTCGCCTGATTCGTATTCCTTTGTTATTTTGCGCATCTGCAAAGTTTGTGCGGAGTTTTAGGAAACAGACCTTAAATAGTTACAAGGAGAGAGTCCGAGGTTGGTCTCACCAAATGCGATGAACATTTGTGTATCGATAGAGTAAAGTTAGTATATAAATGTATGAGCGCCACAAAGCGCAACACCCAGGGGGTCTTGAGAAAATAAGTCTCAAAGTTTAACCTACAGTTCATAATCTGATAAAATTCCTTGTTTGGCAAGCGGTTCAGTAGCACGATTGGCAGCACTCTGGATTTGAGTTTTTTCGACCCGGGTTCAAATCCGGCTAGGACTTGTTTTTCGGAACGAAAACTTTTATCGATCATTTTCGAACCGCAATTGAAAAAAATATGTATAATAATTGAAATTTATGAAAAATATGAATTAAATGTATGCTTTGTAGCATATAAGTGGTTTTTTAACTACGAAATTTCGCATTAAAATATATTATAAAAGAAAAATAAAATGCATATTTATGTCTATAGACCAGAAATTTTTTGTTGTTATTTAAAATTATTTACAGTTATGAATATCAAAAATGAATAATAATATGAATATCAATGAATATCAAAAATTTTAAACAGAGAAATAAATTAAAATAAGCGAACAAATATGTTATTTTTATTTTGTTTCCTCATTCAAATACTTCAAATATTTCATGGTTTATTAAAAATATGCTTTTATATTTTAATATGATTTTTAAAGTCTGGGATTCTTGACTTTTAATTAGAATAAGTGTCTACGTAGTAATTTCTTTCGGAAATCAAATTTTTTTTCTTGTTTAATATTTTTATATAATGCAGTTTAATTATATAAATACAATTTTAAGTGCGAATATTTGCATGTTTATATATTTAATGAAATATAAAGATAAAATAAATAAATAATAATAATAACAAACTAAAAAACAGTCAATTGGAACTTTTATAGACCATAAAATTAAGCTAATTTAAAAATTTATTTACTGTTATTTACAGAAATAAGCTACTATTCTTCACAGTGAAATAAATGTATCATTTTTTGCCAACTCGCTTTTTAACTTTTGAATTTTTTTAAATCTTAGATTTTTATGATTATAGTCAGAATAATTGTCTTTATGCTTAAAAATAAGTTCTAAAAATATACTGAATTGCTGAAAATAATTATTACGTAGATAATAATTACAAAACCAAAAATCCGAAATTAAAAAAAAGTCATTATTTACTGTTATTTACAGAAATAAGCTACTATTCTTCACAGTGAAATAAATCTATCATTTTTTGCCAACTCGCTTTTTAACTTTTGAATTTTTTTAAATCTTAGATTTTTATGATTTTATTTAGAATAACTGTCTTTATGCTTAAAAATAAGTTCTAAAAAGGTATTGAATTGCTGAAAATAATTATTACGTAGGTAATAATTACAAAACCAAAAATTCGAAATAAAAAAAAAAGTCATATTAAGAATTTTAAAAAGAGTATTAAAAAATCATCAAATATTCGAAATACTTTCATGTAGAAACAAAATTAAAATAAACAATTAAATTTAAAAAAATCAAAAAACCCGACTGCGTAAAAAGTGAACTAATTAATTATTTCTCATCAATGTGAAACTATTTTTTCAGCTCCTACTATTAGCTCACACTCTCGCTATATATATATCTTGTTCAAATTTTCAATCGTTAATAAAATACTTATTATTCATCCAATCAAGCTCAAATAATTTTTTTTTTAACTTGTAGTGGATGACACTTGATGTTAATCCAGTTTTTATCAAATATTAATTCATTAATTTTTAATATTCGAGAGAGCCCTCTTCTTGATCAAGGCATTATAAGACCCAGAGAGCCCTCTTTTTGATCAAGGCATTTTAAACGCCACTCAAAAGGAAAGAAGAATGGGAGAAAAAAATTTATTTTATTGATCTAAGTAGGAATTGACTTTTTTTTTTTTTATTACTTGTTAATATTACTTACTTATTTTTTTTATTTACTTGTATTGATGACTTTTAAGTTGTGTTTAATTGTTAGTTCCTATCTATAAACACTGTTTTGATGAGGTCTATAGATGTCTATGATGGTTAGAGTTGCAGTAAAGCTAGACATCCTACATACACAACTTCCAGGATGTATAATATTTTAACGGAGCTTCTGACTGTAAAATAGCCAATGAAACATCGTCTTCATTTTGAAAGACCTATCCAATGATATGCCACTCAATAGGGTGCGTAAATATTTTTTCGCCTCTACCGCCATTTTGAATTTATAAAAATAAAACCTAGCCTATAACCATCGGGCCGCTAAGACGAATTGATAGAGACCTCATTCCTTGAAATCCATCCAGCCGTTGGGATGTTTCGAGGGTATAAAGAAATCCACATACACAGATACGCGTGAAACACATAACCCTTCTTTTCAGTCGGGTAATAATATAATTGTTCACGCATTTATATCACGTGTTTTAATTTATTCCTCTGTGAAAAATAGTAGATTATTCATTGAAATAACTGTAAATAATTTTAAATAACAACAAAAAATTTCTGGTCTATAGACATATAAATATGATTTTTTTTTTTTTTATCTTACTTTTCATTATATATTTAAGCATGCAAAATTTCGTAGTTAAAAAAGCTCTTATATGCTACAAAACATACATTTAATTCATGTTTTTCGTAAATTTCAATTATTATACCGGCTACTTTGATTCACTTTTTCCTGGTTCCACTAACATTTCCATTATTAAAAAATATTATATATGATTTTTCAACGTCGAAATTGAATTGTAATCAATCAACAGGAAACAATGAAGGAAACTGTATGCTTTTAAAGAGGCAATTTTTTATTGTTTTATTTTTTAACTATTTTTAAAGCTTTGGAACTAAGTAGCCCCTGCTAGGGGCTTCTTTGGTCCATTCACTTATTTTCATATAAAATGAATACCATTTATATGTTGGAATATTGAAACCAATTAGCAGTTGATTGCAATAGGACCTGCTAATGAATTAACGCTGCAAACTTAATAAACAAATGTTTCTTTTAACATCTTCTTCTAACACGATAAACCAAATGCTAATATTAAAGACACGAGAAACAGTTTTCGTCATGTTATCCTCAGCAACTGGAACAAAAATAATTACTGTAACATTTTGCTAAAGTAACATTTGAAAAAAAGATACTTAATATATTTTTTAAGAGATTTGTTTGTATAAAAGGCATTTCTGACTAGCTGGGGCTACTTCCGGACCAAAAAAGGCCTGGCACGAAGTAGCCCCAAAAAACTAGTTTTCATGTTAGCTTTAATCAACTAGTTTTCATGTTAGCTCAATGTCGTGCATGTTAGTTAAATTCCGCAGCACTTTGAAAAAGTTAATTCAAAAGGACAGAAACTGTTTAAATTTTAAGGAATTTATGCTTGTGCCATTTTTTCATATGCAAAATTATATTTAAAAGTTAATATTTCTAATAGAATGAACATTTATCAAAATATATATTTTCGAAAGTGCAATATATTATACTTTAAGGACGTACTCAAATTCAAAGTTATAGCGTTCTGTCTCATTCTCGAAGTTTATTTGGGGGGGTAGTTTTGAGAGTTTTGTTAGTAGTAGTGTTGTAGTGTTCTGTAGTAGTGTAGTTGAGTAGTGTTCTGTTAGTTTTTAACCATTTGGAAAAATGGTTATTGTTCTCATCAGGGTAGGAAATCAAAAGCATATCTGAAGCTTTTTATTGGTTTAATCTGCAATTTATTCGTTTTCTGATTGGTGTATACAGAAATATGTATTTCCCTTTACTGTCAACAGAGATGGACAACAGAGTGTTGCCACTATGACAAAAAAGTAATAAAAACTACAAAAAAAATAATAATAACTCAGAAACAAATTGAGATACAGCTTTCAAACAATTGCATTTAAAAGTACATTTTTGTCTCTATACGACGATATAAAAAGTAATATTGTGGGACGTTTAGAAGTTTAAGAAATAAATTTCATTTAAAATTGGCCGTCAGATTTCTTGGAAATCTGACGATGGAAAAGCCTTTTCCCGAACAGCCAATGAAATGCTTGGATAATACTTAAATTTCAGGTGGATAATATGTACGAGTCGCAGGCGATTTCTATCGCTTGCAACTTTTACATGTAATAAAACTATCAATGTTTAATTCATGGCGTACGTAATGTATGATCAACTCCGTGCTATTTTTTATGTCTTAAATTTTAATCTTTGAAAAAATCATTTTCCAAATGGTCGTTGTAATTTGTTAAATTGCATTTTTTATTATTATTATTCTTCTTTTGTGTTTGCGTGTAAACTTCCAATTCGCATGTATTACAGCAGTACTAAGAAATTGAATATTCTCATTTATCTATAAAGACGGAAGATCTTTCCGAATTTCAGTTTTCAACGATTTTCGAGTCAGGAAAATCAATAAAAAATCATCAAATTCGAGGGATTTTTTTTTTTTTTTTGGGGGGGGGGGGAGCTTTTTTGCATAAGCCGGAATATTGTTTACCGGGGAAATTTTTCTCAGTCCTGATCAATTCCGCCTTAAACAGAGTTTACTGTATATTGTTCTTTGAGTCAAATATTCTTTTAACTTTTTTATGCAGTAATAACTTTATCCAGATAATATAAATATGTAAAAGTATTTAAATAAATTTTGAAATTTTTTAAATATTTATGTCGGTAACCGACTATTTATTTTGGCTGAAGAATTGCAATTAAAAAAATCGTGTTTACTGCATCGTCAAAACATATTTTTTGCCGATTGTTGTGCTTCAAAATTTTTCGATAAAAACACAACGTTTTAAATAAAGAAAAAAAAATTAGTTATTTTCATGCTCCCTGTTTTCTGATTGGAGCACGATACGGAATATTACTATAAATAGTAAAATTTTGAAATACTTATTTATTTCTCTATTTAGAAAGAGAATTTCTAAAAAGGGAAAAGAAAGAAACACCTATTATAACTTATTATTATTATTTTTAGGGTTCCGTACTTAAAAAGTAAAAACGGAACCATTATAAGATCACTCCTGTGTCTGTCTGTCTGTCACAGCCATTTTACTCGTAAACTATGGAACGTGGAAAGTTCAAATTCGGGGAAGTAATAAAGACCTCATATTTTCAGATTATTAAACATTCATAAATATATTTAGTAAAAAAGTAGAAGGGCTAATTATGCTACTTGAAAAAAAAATCTTTTATTTGCATATCATGTGGGGTATCCTGTGAAAGCTTTTGTAACCCTGAACTCAAAAATGCATTCCTTTTAATTTTAGGTATTATATTTTCTTGAAAATGTAGCGCAAAAATATGCCCTCCCCCCCCCCCCCCCCATCTAATTCCGAATCTACTGAAACTAAAATTATGAAAAAATTAGAGGTAGTAGACGTTAATCTAAACCTTGCCGGAAAATTATAGCGAATACCCTAGGTCACATAGTTTTTGAGTAATTAGCATTTTTCTGTTATACATAAATTTCGATTTACGGGCATTCAGAAAAATTGTTGAGCATCGCTGAATATACCTATCATTGCAGAAGAATAAAAGCATTGTTGATAATGATTTTCGAAAAAAATCATCGGTAATCAGCCGAGATATTAACCCTTAAAGGTACGGTCAGTTTGGACATACACAAGGACAGGGGTGGCGTACTCTATGCCTAGTTAACAACTTTTAATAATATATATGTGTAATGTAATGTCCAGTAACAGTATAAAAGCAATAAACGTCAAATTGTTAAAAACATACAAATTTAAGGGGTCTCGGGACTCTAAAAAGTGGAAAAAATGAAAAAAAAAAGACCATTTTCAACATTTAATGTCTTAAAATGTATATGATTTTAAAACACAGTTTTAATTGGGATAAAAAATTGAAGATACAGAATTAGTATTTATAGGGGGCTCGAAACTGTTAGACATTTGTAGAACAAAAAATTGGCATAACAGTTTACGCGCAGGATTACAAAATAAATATTGCAACTAGAATGAAAATGTTGGTGCTTACTTATACTTCAGATTGTAATAATTTCCCTGAACTTAAATAAATTTGTATTTAAAGCATTTTTATATTTTTAATGAAATGTTGCATTTAGCTAATACAAAATTTTGAAAATTCCAACAGTAAAATCACCTAAAAAAATATTTTTTTTAACAATAAAAAGGAAATTTTAGGTTCAGTTTATACAGACTAACATGAAATATATGCTTTGAAAATTTCATGAAAAAATATTCAGAAGTTTTTGAGGTATCCTGCGCGTTATGCCCAGAAAACGCCATTTGGAAAATAATTACTTTAAAGTTTCGGAAACGCCGCTTCAGCTATTGAGCAGGTATAATTCTAAAAGTCAAAACTTCTGTTCTAATGGGAAATTCAAGGAAAAAATTATATCAAAATATTCAGAAAACATAGGAGTTTAACATCTAAAAAAATTAAAATTTCTTGAATTTTGAAGCTTTAAGAGTCCTGCGACCACTTAATCCTTTCCGAAATGGACTAATTCTATTTATAAACTTATGAAATAATGAACTGACACCAGAATTTATAAACGAATTTATTAGAAAATGCGAACTTGCTTATTTTCACGTACACGATAAAAGGAAAATTTTAATTAAATAATCTTGGTGCCGTTTGTCTGTTTTGAAATTAAAATTGGATGTCCGTTTTTTAAGGGCATCGCCTTCGAAAGATTTAATTAGAATGAATCGCATAAATACTGTGGGATTCGCGATAGTTTGCATTGATTGTATCTCTCAATACGCCTTGAGTGACTTTAAAAGTTAATTAAACACCTATCTGGAGAAACACGGCACTGACCAAGGCGGTGTTGCAACTTTGAGACCTCAATTCGAAGCGCGCTTAGCACAATGCCAAATTTAAACTTTGAACAAAAGTTTTGTTTTAGCTACACTGTAGAAATAAAGGTTATTACTACGCTGAATTTAGTTTCATGAAATGCCAAATGCAGTTTAACTATGCACTGCTTTTATTGTCAGTACCGAATTAAGTTCATCATAAACAGATTAAGATAATATTTAAAAAAGAGTTATACGAATAGCTATATTTGATATTATTTAGGTTCCATATCTCTTTGAACTTTCATGGTATACCCGATTACACTTTTCTAATATATACAGTTATACCCAACCCTACGTTGTATAGTTTTTTACAAAGTCTTAGAATTACAAACTCATATATTTATTCTACGGAACCCTCTGTACACGAGTAATGCTTGCACTTGACCGTTTATTTTTATATTGTGAGACATTGGCAGTATATTTATTTTTCAACGCGCAGAAAATATAACAGAAAATGAAATTATTGAGAAACATAATTTACAAATAGTACTGTTGAAATTAAATTTATGTGAGTGATTTGATGAATCTTTTCAGTTTAAAAGTCAACAGTACTTTTCTAACATTGTCACAATCGAGTGACCGTTGTTCCGACAGAAGTGACCGACCGTTGTCTACAAATATCTTTACGTTTTCGATGAAACCATTCTCCATGTGCATCACTTATGGCTCCGGTTCTTAAAGTGAGAACAATTAAATTGTGAGTATAGAAAATTTATTTTTAGAGACATCTGAGCATCACTTTTTCCCTCCCTTAAACTTTTTTTCTTTTACCAATAAGTGATCGGGGAGAAAAGAAAGAAAAACTATTCGAGCAACTTTTAAAATTTTTCACGCAGCCAGATTTTTCCTATTATTCCTTTGGTCAAATATTTTGTCATTCGTTATTTGTTGTTTGTATATCTCCAAAAAAATGTCGTATGGTAACGTTAATTGGCACGCTCAGTTTTATAAAAAGCTCTAGATATGTTTTAAAATAATGAGAGATAGTAGTACGCATTATAATAAACATTTTTTTGTGCAGAAAATAAGTGTCGCAACTTCATTTATTAAGTCAAAAATTCAGTGTGTTTCATTTCAAACCGAAACCGGATTTTCGTTCATAACTTTACAAATAATCAATATATTGGGATAAAATTTTTAACAGATATTCACCTTGTTTTTGTGAAATGAGATGCCTCTTGTATATTCAAAATTGTGAGTAAGATATATGTAAATGGTTTATTTATGTCAAATTATCTGTTTTCATTCATTTCACATAGTTTGGATACAATGACGCAAAGAAATAATTTACATAAATCTTACTCACAATTTTGAATAGCGTGACACAAAAGATAAATCAATTTATTGAAATAAATACATTTCAATTTATAGTATAGATTCAATGAAAGTGATATATTTAACAGTGAATTGGAAAATTAAAAGTATTGTGTAGATGTAAAAATATATTTTAAACAAGTCAAAAATAATTTAAATTGAATATTAAAACAAACCTTTTAAAGCCACATCAAGGCGTCCCTTAAAATTTATATCATATCTTTTAAAACTCATATTTTGAATTTATGAGAGATGTAAATGATAAAGCAACAGCGAATAAAATTTTATGCAGCTTTTCATGTTGATCATAACTTTTTCACATGCAATTATAAATAAAACAAAAATAAAATGAAATAAATACAAATATATTTTTTAAGAAATAGCATAACGTCACTCAAAATTTGATATCAGTATTTTTAAGTTCCATATTTAAAATTCTTAGAGCATAAGATAAAGTGCTGCATCAGAAACTTTTAACTCGTTAAGGGTTTTTGTATTGATATCATTACTTTTTTAAGTTAGAGATCAAAGGATTAAAAAAAAGATACTTATGGGATTTCATGCAGATTTAATTTTTAAAATTTTCATTATAGCAGTTTGTATATAAAAACAAGTGGGTAAGTATGATCGCAGATCACACAGAGGGTTTCATTTGATATTCCTTTAAAAACACTTTATCCTTAAATTAATAAATCCAAAATGTTAATTTATAATTATTAAATCCTTACATAGATGGTGTACCAATAGTTCCAATTTTCATGGGGCAGGGCTTCTTCTCAACAACTCTTCTAAACAAACCACCTTCTGAATGAAGTCATCAAAAACCAAGTTGAACAAGCCAAACCCCATCGTGTTGTTTGACTGTTGTTAGTTGTTTGACAAACAGCAGTCTCATCTACCCTCCTCCCCCCCCCCCTCTTCAAAATTTTTTGGACCAGTACCTAAGAATGGAACCGAAATAATTTTTTTTTCTTCAGAAATTATGATAAAAAAAATAGTATGCACTACTCATAAATGTATTTTAATGCTATATAGGGTGATTATTAAGTTAATTATAACGTTTGGAATCTGTTGCATTGATGTCCGAAAGGTAGTTTCTGAGTTATGGAAGCTGGACACATGGGGCGCCATAGCGGGCGAAGCCCGCTAGTGTCTATCATAATAATATCTGCCATGTGGACTAATTGCGATATTTGATCAAAATAGTCCCCCCTCTCATCCCCAGAAATATAACAAATACAAAATGGTTCTTTATAAACCCATCGTCAAATAGGTTTTTATTTCTTTTTCCCTAAAAAAATCATGATTTTTAAATTCGTAACGTAAATAGCGGACGAAGCCCGCTACTTCCTATCATAATATATATTTTTAATAATTTTATATAGTCTATAATAAAAAATCAGACTTAAAATAGCCTAGTTCCATGAGTACTTGTAGTGTAAGTCACATGCTACGATTTTTGGATACCAGTATTTTAGAACTGAAAAATGTGACTTATTTTATCGGCTACATCTCATTAATTGAATATGGCGAAGCAAACTTTTTGAAAATAACGGTGGCCAACAAGCACAGCAGTTATCAGCTATGTGACTTACACTACAAAACCCCATGGAACTAGCCAATAATAATAATTAGTGAATAAACGCTAAGGTCATTTTAATAGGATCACAAAATGAAAAACTAGGGGGCTTTGCCCCCTACGATCTACGCTCGCCAAACACCGTTCAGACTCTAAAAGTCCGTTAATTTGATCTGCTTTAAAAAGATTACGGAAGATTGAATTACAGTAGAACCTGGATTAACCAAGCTTCGATTAATCGAGGTTTCTGTTAACCGAGCCGATAACAAAGTCTCATTTTTCTCCCTTTTGAATGAGCCTTGAAAATGACCACACTTTTTAGCTTACTGTCCGTGCTATACAGGCCCTTCTGCCCCCAAAAGCACTCTACTCCCAAGAAACATTGGACACTGAGAAGTCAACAGCGAAAAATGCTTTGTTTCCTTTGGCTGTGTGAACTTTCGTAAATTTTTCAATTTGCTTTTTAAAATTTACTACTGGTAGTTGATTTTCTTTTAAATTTGTTAAGCTGTGAAACAGAACTTTACATATATTTATTTTTATTATTTAAAAAACGTTCTATATATATATTTTTTTAAAGAGATGTTAAATTCGCAAGCATGGCGAGTTTTTACACACAGTTTCTATTAACCGAGATTTCCGATATCCGATGTACTAACAGTCCCAATTAGCTCGGATAATCTAGGTTGCACTGTATAATTAAAAAATCAATGGCGATCTTACTGTAAACGGGTTTCCCTTTTACTGAGGGATTTCAAAACCGAACCAGCTGCTGTTAGTTGCTGTTTTCGTGCTTGATTAAATAAGATTAGTTAAACATTTGAAAATTAGCAAATATGAAAGGAACTAAGTCAACAGAGTCTTTGCTTTATGGTATTTTTTTTACAACGCTATAAGAAAATGATTTTAAATAAGGGATTTTAGATGTAACGTTTTAAATCTGACATAATTTTCACCAAACTTTCCTTTCTCTTTGTAACATTCAACTGAAAATATTTTTATTGTTAGAAAGATAGTATTATTATTTGCGCTACCTTAAAATTGGCAACTATAGTTTAAAATATCATCTCGAAATTTGAAATAAATCTCTCATGTAAATATATTTTTAAATTTAAACTGTTTTGCAATATTATTATTTAGCCACTTTGGCCAATATAACGTAATTTCCTCCATTTACGACTTTTAACACATATCAATGAATTTATTATTTAAACATTTTCTTTCTCTTTTAGTATTCACGTGTAAATATAATTTTTATGACGTAATTTTCAATGTTTTCCTGATTTTAATACGTAATCATTTAATTCTAATTTGAAAATAATTGATTATTTTATAATTTTCTTTCATTTTAAATATGCATGTGTAAAAACAATTTTTATGACGTAATGTTCAATATTTCCCTGCTTTTAACACGTTATCATTTAATTCTAATTTAAAAGGATATTTTTCTGTTTATAATAGTCACGTGTAAATAAATTTTTAATTTAAAGGATATATTATTCTTTGCGCTGTTTTAACAATTGGCAACAATTTAAAATAATAACCTTTTCTAAAATATGTAAAAAATATCTCTGGAAATTCTGAAGATTTTAATTTAAAATTGAAATAAACCGTCAAAATATTAGGCAAGTTAAAAAAATAAATAAATGCACTCTGCAAACCTCGAGTTTCTATTGATAGATTAAATTGAATGAAAATGATTAAATTCCCATGCATAGTTTTTGTTCCTATAAAACTTTTTTAATGGAACAATTTTATCCAGGTTTAACATTAAATATCTCTTAAAATAATTCTTCGATTTAAAAACTGTCTAATTCAACGTGTTTATCAAACATTTCTCTATAATACTACCCATTTTAATATTTTTGTATGCAGTAATTTTCTTAATATTTGCGAGATAGACTTCCGGTCACAAAAGATTCTTTGAAAGCGGCGGTGACAGCGTTAGTTATTTTTTTTCCGAATGCAGACAAATGTAGTACGCGATTGCGTCAAAAAATGCCGACACCACAATTCTGATATGGTCGCTATGCAAACTATAAATGTTGCAAGGCTAAATAAAAACAATTGTCTTGGGGTTATCAAACTTCTTTATTATTATTAAATAAAATATTTCAACTAAATTATTTATTATAAAAGAGTTATTACATCACAATAGTTTTTATGCTAGGAAAATAGTAATAATAAAAAAATATTATGGGTGTCAGTGATTATATATTGACTGAGCGTCATAATAATAATAATAATAAATGATATTATGAAAAGGAGAGCTGAAATGAATTATTTTTTTACGTTTCTGATCGTGTAATTTATATTCAAATAATAATTATTAATGTATATTTTTTGTAAAGTGATTGAAATTAAATATATTTATAAAATTTATGGTAATATTTTTATTGTTAAAAAATTGCCAATAAATAATCATCATCAAATTGTCATCATTATAATTGTAATTTTATTTAACTTAATAACAATTAAAAATTACAAAGGAGCTGAGAATAATGGTCAACTAACAGACTTTAAAAAAAAGCAGATTTGCATGTGAAAACAAGTACAAACGTGTATCGAACTGCCGATCATGAGATTAGTAGACGATTGCCCTTAACCGCTCAGCCAGTGCGGGAACAAAACTTTTCTCCCCAAAAGTGGTTAAAAATAAAGCATGTGTATGAATACAGTGTCATGCATTTTCGGTGAAATTTCCATAGAATGGCGAAGAAATATAGTCCGATTTTTCATGCGCATTATAAAACAAACAAGGGTCTTGCTGGAAACAAGTAAATTGTTATTTGCTTCATCTGAAACATATTTATTTGATTTTTTAAAAATCGCCCGCGTCATTTTCGAGAGAAAAAAAATCGAATTATTTAACAAACGAGAGTTTTCGCAAAAACAACCAATATGTTATTCCCTTCATATAAATCAAATTCATATTATGTATCAATTTAAAGAAAATCGCCCGGGCCATTTTCCAGAAATACAAATTAGGAATTTGATCGATCGAATTTAGTTTAAAAGTGGGTTTCGAGATCTCAAAATATACTGCACGTAGAAATGTAAAAATTTCAGAATAGAATTAGACTGCAGATAGAAGACTGCCTTTAAAAAATCAGAATAATATGCACGATATTTGCTGAGTTATGAAGTGGCGGCTTTTCGCGTTTCCTTTGATCTCGAGTTAGGTGTATATATCAGTTCCGGCATTCTTACGATTTTAGGCTTAAGGCTGCGTCACTATGGAATATTTCCGTCTTCCATGATTAATACAGTAGCGCTCAAAAGTATTTTGACAAAGACAATAATTGACTTAATTAAAAACAATAATAAAATACAAAAATCGATCATTTATTTTATTTAATCGTATGGAATGTTCTACAGAATTTCAGTAAATTAACTGTCATTTTCTGGGAAATAACGCAAAAACCAAGAAAAATCAGAAAAATTATAAATCAGAAGTATTTTGACATAAAAATTAAAAATTGATTTTAACACAATAATTATGAAATATAGTAATGAGTCAGTTAATATTTAGTAACATATCCTCTGGCCTTTATGACAGCCTCACAACGCGTGGACATTGAGTCGACTAATTCTTGTATTCAATCTAAAAGAATTAGATCCCACTCATTTTTAAGAGCTTTGCAAATGCAACTCAAACAGCTGTCTTATTTGAATAATTTCAGCATCTTACTGTACGATCTAACTCCTGCCACAGGTGCTGTATGGGGTACAAATCCGGACTTTCGCTTTGCCACTATACAACCTTGACCTTTCTGCGTTTTATAAAATCACTTACGTACTTGGATTTGTGCTTCTGTTCCTTATCTTGCTGAAAATACCACTGAGCAGGCATGTTTTGTTTAGCGTACGGTAGCATATGAGACTTTAATGTATCAGCATACATGAACCAATCCACATTCCCATCAATTCGAACTAAGGATCCAACTCCGCTAACTGAAAAACAACTCCAATCCATCAAATTGCCGCCTTCATGTTTGACGGTGGGTATTTAGTATCGAACATCATTTTTTAAGACGTCGAATGTTCTTGATTCCATCAAATGATACTAAATTAAACTTCCTTTCATGGTTCCACCAAACATTAGACCATTCTACACTTCTCAACGATTTATACCGTTTTACAAATACAACTCCAGCCGTCCTATTCTTAGTAGATAACAAACGCTTTTTTGCTGGTCTTCTGCCATGTAAACCATAGAGGTTTAGGCGTCGTTTGACAGTTGAAACGTGTATGCCTATGCCGTAATTTTCTTTCAATTCATTTTTTATTATTACAGCGGACTTAAGACAATCACTTGTAGATATCTTTTTTATAATACAGTCAACATTGCGAGTTGTTTTTTTTTTTTTCGAATGGCCACTTCGAGGCTTATTTTTGATGTATCTTTGCTTATTAAAAACTTTATTTCATGAAATAAGCAAGTTGCCGAGACATGCTACAAGAACAAGCAAATTCTGCTTGCAGTCTACCTTTCTTAAGTGCATTTACAACGGATTTTATAGAATCACTGGATGGTCTTTACGTTTCAGTATTTAAAAATAATCACAATAAGTCAATATAAATACTAATCGAAGCTTTAGTGCCACTGACGCTTTCAACAATTAAATGCAAACTAATTTTCAAAATGCTTTTGAGCTAAGGAGGAGTCATATTTCTTCGGTAGGGCCGAATGTAAACAAACAAGTTTAAACTTGATATAGTTGAATAAATGCAGTCATAGTGTTCTCAGTTATACGGAATATATTTTCTTTTATATTTTTATATTAAATAAAATAAGAGAGAATATAAGGCTGACAAAATACTTTTGAGCGCTACTGTATAATGGCGTTTTTTCGGTACACTGCTTCCCAGAAACAAATAAAAACTCCAGTACTTAGTAAATACTTTTTGAAATTTTTGTAATATTTGTGTTATTGGGATTAGATTTACGGATGTTCCAAATTAATGTTTGTTTATTTTTTGTTTTTAACTTTATTAACAGAAAAAATTATTGAAGATAATCTGATGGGAGTATTTTTATCTGAATCTAGCAGTCAGGGACTTTGAAGAACTGCGCCAGACTGTCACTAATATTGGATGTCACTATCGTGACCGTCTACGATAGCACTCGTCGCTTGGTTTTACAACTTTACAAATTCGGTCATTTGACAGTCATTTTGAACATTTGTAACTGTAACGGTTTGTGACATACATAAAGCTCATGCATTTTGTTATTTGTGTTCTAGTTATTAACTTCAAGAATATAAATATTAATACGTGCACCATAGAGACATCCAGTATAATTTTAAAAACTGACTTGTTAGAAATGTATGGCTATTGCCTTCTACCTCAGATAATTCCAGGCAGTCTATAATAAATAAAACAAGAACTAAAAATCATGCGTACGGGATAGATTATGAAACACTTTCCAACACATTTAGAATACTATAACAAAACTTCCAAGTTTACTAAGGTGAAAGATGATATCGAAATGAACAATTTGGAAAACGCACAACCACAAAGTATTTGAAAACAAAGTTTCTGCTATTACCATGACTAGTCGGGAAAATATAAATTTTTTCTGCAACCCTGCATATGATCTATTGATATGTATGTATACTACATAGTATGCTAAAAGTTAATTCATCTAAACGCATATCACAGTTGAAAATTTCCACTCAGCAATTTCCGCCAATAAACGAATGTTGTTTAAAACTTTTGTGCAGCCCTGTATATCATGTACAGAATTTATACACAACAAATAACATTTAAAAAATAATTTAATTTACAAACGCATATCAGAACTGAAAACGCACTTTCAGAAATTATTCTTCTTAGGCTTCAATAGTTCAATTATTGTTCATTTTCTTCTCTAGCCAAACTCAACAAACAAACTTCTCTCTTTTGGGCGTCTCTGTAAATGAAGGATAAATTCTATGCTCACCATGCTCTATAGTAAGAACCTTGTAGTACACTTCAGTGATAAATATCAATTTAAATATATTTAAAATAGTGTAACATCATTAAAATACACCGCAAACGATTTTTCTCCGTAGACCGAAATATAAAGGAATATTTTGAGTGTCCCTGTAAATGAACCGTAAAGGCTATGCACTTCATTTTCTATACCGAACATGCCATAGTGATACCCAATAACATATATACATTGTATGGCAACGACAAGATTTACGCGAGTTAGAGCAAGGACAGACAAACCGAATTCATAAACACTTTTCAACTATGATGGAAAGTGTTAAAAATGAACGATTCCAAAAATTTTAAGACTATGGAATTGGATTAATTTTAGTTATCAATTTTTAACCCATGAATACCACACACTAGTCCGTATTCGCAACGACCAAATTTTCAAATCGTCATCGTTATTTCAAAATATGGTTTCATTAATTTGCATTTTAATTATCAAAATGAATTTTTTGATAAAAATTTATATCACAGTTTGATTCAGGAATCCTGAGTTATCATGCATTATAATACTAGCAAATCTTGTGTGTGCCTATTGCCTATATGTGTGTGTGTGTATGTAAATTTAATCTAAAAACGGCTCTAACAATTTTGACTAAATTTTGTATTTTACCATTATGGGTTGCAAGAAGATCATTGGGCTAGGTCAGAAAATTCAAGAAAATGTTCAAGAAAATTCCGTTAGTGGGTCCTTTTGGGGTCACTACAGGTCAATACATTTCAATGGCAATGAAGATTGAAACAATTATTAAGTTGCTGGAGAGTTGGCAGTAAACGAAGTCCCAAAGTTGATAACATTTCGCCAAATTTGGCAAAATATTGGCAACATTGGCGAAATTTGTGCGGGAACTTCGACTTTCAAGATTACCAATGCCAAAACACGCGCTTGGCGCCAAAAGAAATAATCTCACCAAATTTGGCGACATTTGGCGAAAAAATCGTCCTTCAGAATCTGAAGGAATTTTCTAGAAATTCCCAATAGGAGCCAAAATACATGATTCAACCAATCAGAGTCCATAGCATGTTCTCGAAAACAGAATTTAACCAATGAGAGTACATAGAACTTTCTCGCAATTAATCCCACACCTATATAACAAAGTTCTTAGGTCGAAACCTAAAGTCTGTGAAGTACAGTCAATCTTGCTATTATGATTGAATATGTATAGATTGATTATGATAAAATTTCGAAACATGTACATAGTATTAATATCAATAGTTTCTTATTATAAAATACAATTATTTATAGCAATATAGTCCAGGCAATAGGGAATTTTACCTAGCAAAATTAATGGTAGTTCTGGAAATCGGCTTACTTTAAGTTTTTTGGGTCGCTGAATCCGAATTTGTAACTTCCCACCAAAATTTCCCCCGGCAACCCCCCCCCCTCCCCAAATTTTGGTAAAAGGCCCCCAAAAAAGGTTTTTATTAAAAAAATCAATTTTTTTTATTGTTTTAGGGAAAAAGTATCTAGAAATTCAGAAAGTAGATAAAATTTGCAACAAACTAGATATATGACATTATGACTTAGGATGAAGGGGAAGGGGAAGGGGGGATCTGCCTCGGAACATGCGCGCGGTGGTGCGTGGACTAAGTTGCGCAGTTCCACTTAACGACTCACACGTTTACATTCGCCCTCCCATCTCCCCTGCGAACTTTCCTTATAACGTTTACTTTAAGTTTTCTGAGTCGCTGAATCCAAATTTTTAACTTACCCACAAAAATTTTCCCCCAAAATAGTTGTTATTAACTTAAATTTGTAACAGTGTTGTTTTAGGGGAAAAGCATTACAAAATTCAGAAACTAGACAAAATTTGCAACAAATAGGATATATGAAATTATGACGTAGGATAAACGGGGAGAGAGGGGGCTGCCTCGGAACATTTTCCGCGCGCTTTTCTCAAAAACCACATTTTTTCAAAAAATCAATTTTTGGGGGTTTGCCGGGGGAAATTTTACTGGGAAGTTACAAATTGGGATTCAGCGACCCAAAAAACATAAAGTGAGTCGAAATCCAGAACTAGTATTAATTTTGCCAGGTAAAATCCCCTATTGCCTGGACTTCATAACTTAGTGCACGAAGCGCCGCAGTGCATGTTCAGAGGCAGCCCTCCCCCTCCCCGTTCATCCTATGTCATATTGTCATATATCCTATTTGTTACAAATTTTGTTTAGTTTCTCAATTTCGTAATGCTTTTCCCCTAAAACAATAACAAATTTAAATTAAAAACAGCTATTGGGGGGTCGGGGGTCGGGGGGGGGGGGGAAATTTTGGGGGGAAGTTAAAAATTCGGATTCAGCGACCCAAAAAACTTAAAGTAAACCTTATAGAGAAAGTTCGGAGGGGAGATGGTAGGGCGAATGTAAACGTGTGAGTGGTTAAGTGGAATTGCGCAACTTAGTTCACGCAGCACCGCGCGCATGTTCCGAGGCAGAACCCCTCTTCCCCTTCATCCTAAGTCATAAAGTCATGCATCTAATTTGTTGCAAATTTTGTCTACCTTCTGAATTTCTAGATACTTTTCCCCTAAGAGAATAAAAAAATTGATTTTTTTAATAAAAAGTTTTTTTTTTGGGGGGGGGGGGGGGCATTTTACCAAAATTTGGGGGTATGGCCGGGGGAAATTTTGTTGGGAAGTTAAAAATTCGGATTCAGCGACCCAAAAAACATATAGTAAGCCTTTTTCCAGAACTACTATGAATTTTGCTAGGTAGAGCCCCTATACGGTCTCTATTGCCTGGACTAATAATGCAGTGAAAAATTATTGTTATATCGAGTTGAATGCAAAGCTAATTTTAATCGAGCGAAGCCCGGTCTTCCCTGCTGGTATTTCATTATCACTATATTGCGAACAAAGTTATAAGTTATACGCAGTTGAATTAACGGAATTCTAAATCACACATGTGTGACGTGCTCGGGTGTTAAACTGAAGTGTGAAGTCCATGAGTAAAAAAACAATAAAATAAATGCTGATATTAGTATCCGTTAAAGTTCTTCCAATAATATAAATAGTCCAGGAAATAGGGGATTTTACCTGAAAAAATTAATGGTAGTTCTGGAAATTGGCTTACTTTATGTTTTTGGGGGTCGCTGAATCCGAATTTGTAACTTCCCACCAAAATTTCCCCCGGCAACACACCAAAAATTTTGGTAAAATACCCCCAAAAAAGGTTTTTATTAAAAAAATCTATTTTTTTATTGTTTTAAGGGAAAAAAAGTATCTAGAAATTCAGAAAGTAGACAACATTTGCACCAAATTAGATATATGACATTATGACTTAGGATGAAGGGGAAGGGGGGATCTGCCTCGGAACATGCGCGCGGTGCTGCGTGAACTAAGTTGCGCAATTCCACTTAACCACTCGCACCTTTACATTCGCCCTCCCATCTCCCCTCCGAACTTTCTCTATAAGGTTTACTTTAAGTTTTTTGGGTCGCTGAATCCGAATATTTAACTTACCCCCAAAATCCCCCCGAACACCCCCCCCCCCCAAAAAAAAAGAAAATAGTTGTTTTTAAATTAATTTTTTTATTGTTTTAGGGGAAAACTATGTAGAAATCCAGAAAGTAGTCAAAATTTGCAACAAACAGGACATATGGCATTATGACATAGGATAAACGGGGAGAGAGGGGGCTACCTCGGAACATTCCCCGTGCGCAGTTCTTAAAAACCAAATTTTTTCAAAAAATCAGTTTTTTGGAAGTTTGCCGGGGGAAATTTTGGTGAGAAGTTACAAATTCGGATTCAACGACCCAAAAGACATAAAGTGAGCCGAAATTCAGACCTAGAATTAATTTTGCCAGGTAAAATCCCCTATTACCTGGACTTGCATAACTTAGTGCACATAGCGCCGCATTGTATGTTCTGAGGCAGTCCTCTCCCTCCCCGTTCATCCTACTTCATAATGTCATGTATTCTATTTCTTGCAAATTTCGTCTACTAACTGAATTTCTACATACTTTTCCCCTAAAACAATAAAAAATTTAATTCAAAACAACTATTTGGGGGTTCGGGGGGGAATTTTGGGGGTAAGTTAAAAATTCGGATTCAGCGACCCAAAAAACTTAAAGTAAACTTTATAGAGAAAGTTTGGAGGGGCGATGGGAGGTCGAATGTAACCGTGTGAGTGGTTAAGTGGAATTGCGCAACTTAGTCCACGCAGCACCGCGGCGCATGTTCCGAGGCAGATCCCTCCTTCCCCTTCATCCTAAGTCATATAACTAGTTTGTTGCAAATTTTGTCTACTTTCTGAATTTCAAGATACTTTTCCCTAAAACAATAAAAAAATTGATTTTTTTAATAAAAACCTTTTTTGGGGGGCATTTTACCAAAATTTGGGTGGGGGGGGGGGTTGCCGGTGGAAATTTTGGTGGGAAGTTACAAATTCGGATTTAGCGACCCAAAAATCATAAAGTAATCCTTTTTCCAGAACTACCATGAATTTTGCTAGGTAGAGCTCCTATACGGTCTCTATTGCCTGGACTAAAAAGGAAAAGTTATTTTCAACTACTTTTTAGGAATATTTGTAGATACCTCAAGCTAAAAAAATCATTGTTATATTCACAACATTCTTTCTTTACTAATATACAATTAATATCAAGATAAACTACCAATTAGAAACTAAAAATAACACTTTTTAAACAAATTGCTAGTGATTATATTAAAATTTTATTATTTTAATATTTTTAAAGTATCGCATGAGTTATGTTGCATATTTCTAATACAACTATACATATATTTTTAGCACCACTCTGCTTTAAAATATATGGTTTATGATATGATGAGGCATTTTATTCTTATTTGTTGAGATTTTTCATACAGTCAAATAGAAGAAACAGTACGATGGTTTGTTGTTGAGTTAGACACACACTGGTTTGGAAAAGCAATTTTTGAGTGTTAGCAGATATTTTACTATAAACATTATCCCGCTTCATTATTACCTGCTAGCTTTTAAGAAACAGAAATTAACAAAGCCATGTAAAAATGAAGAGAGTACGGGAGAAGAAATCCGAACGCAAGTCGTAACTTCAGCTCTAAAAATTGCAAAATAAACCTGGAACGTAGCAATTTTTTTTATTATGTTTTTTGATACTTCTATAGTTTTTTTTTCTTTTTGTAGAATCCTATACATCTTTTTTTTTCTCCAACTTTGTTAACTCTTAATTCGAAACGCAATTTTTTCTTTAATTCGGTTTGACATGCCGTATATTTACTACATACCTGTTTTCACAGCTCTTGAAAACGTCAAATATGAGTAAAAACTAGATTTGGGATGGTGTCATTGAAAGAAACATTTTGAAGCTTGGTTGAAAATGAGCATAAATTTTTAAAAACGAGATATGACAATTATTTGTGAATGAGAGTAAGATGCTGATATCCATAAATATATCGCTGAAAATCTAGTATTTAGCATACATGAAATGGCAAGAAATAGAAATATAGTATTTACGTTTAAGAGTCTGTTCCTTATATTTTCGTTACGCGGAAAAACGAATTGGTTGCAGACAGAAATAATTTTAACAAAAAAAAAAAAATGTTTTAAGAAATATTTAAGATTAAGAGGTATATGAAAGGTACATCACCATGCCACAGTAGAAAATAAACGTTAATATTAGTTTTATGCGCATTTTAAAGAAAATTCGAGAAAATGTTTTTGGAAGGATGTGTTATCTATGCTAATTCCAATGGATAAAAACACATATATATGTTTTATTTATGCTTTTTTAATAATAATATTATTAATTAATAATTAATATAAAAAATAATTCAAAATACACTAAAGCTTTTTATTCGTGGGAGCGGGAGATTTTGCTACACATCATACCAAACAGAACATAATGAAACTCGTGAATTATTCTTCGACATGATTAATAACAGACGTTTTACTTTAATTAGTTGATTTAAAAAAACTTATATTTCGCTAATTATTCATTCAGAATAGATAAAAAATGGCATTTTCACGGGTTTTGTTTTAAATCTTGAATTTAAATATGCATTAAAATTACAGTATTGCTTTATGAAAGATTTATTGTTAGATTCAATATTACCATGTACTTTTCCTTTATAACAAATTAAATCATTTACATATTTATAAAGGACTTTCCACGAATTAAAACGGTGCATTTCAGTTAGTCTTTATTTTTCAATAAAACTAAACTTTAATCCACTTTTTTTTTTTTTTTTTTTTTTTTTTTTTGTACGTACAATAAAATTTCCTATTTCATACTGTTTAAGTTTTTCCTTTCAAACAAAAAAATTGACACAGATTTTGTAAATTTGAGAGCACGAGTTTGCCATTTAAATAATATTTAAAAAATCCCTGGAGGCTCGACCTATAGGCACAGGCAGATTTCGAAGTTACATACTAATTTCCACAACAAAAACTAAATCAAGATTAGAGATTAACCCAGTTTAACAATTTTATCTGGCCGCTTTTGACGAGTTTTTAATTTCATTTTTCTGTAAGAGCTGGTTTTATCAGAATCATGTTAATACGTCAATTTTTTCTTAAACCCTTATTTTTTCATTTATTTTTCATTTATTTTTTATTTATTTATTTATTTATTATTATTTATTTATTTATTTATTTTTATTATTTATTTATTTATTTATTTATTTATTTTTGGCTATAAGAGTCTTGTGAAAATAAAAGTTGTAGATAATATTAAGAAGATTTATAATAAATTTAATTGAATTTGACATTTTGAGAATTGACGAAGTTATAATTTTTTTCTCTCAAAACCCTATTTTTTGCGTCCCTTGAGCCCATTTTTAATATCAAAAACCCGTCACACATAAATTTGTGCCCCTTTTCCTAGAAGTAATAATAACTTTAAACTGATTTTATATGTATTATAAATAAGAAGTTATGGAGTTTTTTTTTCGGTTTTCACAAAAACCCTCCCTATTTCCACCCCTTGGTCCGATTTTGCACATTAACGAACTTGACCGAGATTTTCTGTCCGATTTTATGTATCAATTTGGAAGAGATTTGTGCAGAATTAAGGAAATTATCGTGTCCATAAAAAGTGATATAGATAGATAGATAGATAAAACGGTAGATAAAGTTTCGAAATGCGGAGTGGTTTGGGGTTCTAGGGGGCATGATCGGCGTAGATCTGCAAAAAAATTTCAGAAATTCCAACATAGGGGAGAATGTAACAGGTAGTATTTCTTACGAAATCTACCTAAAAACTAAAATTATATAAATTAAGTTTGTTGTTTTACGTGGTGTACAGCTAAATTTCTCCCTGAGTGGGACTTATTTCCGGGGTCAGGTATCAATGATTATAATCGGATGACATCTTAATCTTTGTTTTACATTAACGCTTAACTGGCATTGGGAAATTTAAGGGTAATGGTGTCATTTCGTCCCCCAGCTAGTATTATAAAAAATATCAATAAAATGAATTTTTGTAAAAACAATGGTGTTTTTCACTGGCTCCAAAAATGGAGGAAGTTCTCAATTCGACGCGTGTGTATTTTATGTTCACCGATTACTCCAAAACTGCGCGACCAATTCCGATTATCTTCTACCTGGTCCCATTTAAATTTTGTCAAAAATGATTCAGTACTTTTTTCTAGAAATTCAGCAAAAAGAAAAAAATAAATAAACATCTTTAAAATATTTCTTTGAAGTCGGGTATTTTTTTTCGTTTTTTTTTTGGGGGGGGGGGGGGGAGGGGGTAAAAGTTTATTTTATTACATAACTGCATTTGTCAGTTGAATAAACCGGTAAATATAATACTTATATACTTTACTAGCCGCCATTGGCGACCAGTTTGGTCTCCCTTAAATGTATGCTAAACATTGTGATTGTATCATGTTACTTTTATTTATAATTTAATTTACTTGCTCAATCCTTCGCCAAATCGAAGATTCTGATACAGAAATCGCGAACACGGTATTTTTATGTTTGCTGGGCGCAGGTGATAAATCGCCAAATTTTGTTACCGTCGTATTTTTTCATGTTTCGTTTAAAATATACTACTCTCATTCATTTTATTTGAAATACATAACTTTAATTTAAAACTGAAATATTTAACATTTATGACTATCAATTATTTCTTTAAAAAAAGAAAAGAAAAAAACTAATACCATAAACCATGATATTTAATTTCAACATCAAAGTTTGTGCTAATTTACCATGCGAAAAATTGCTTATGACAGGCGCTTTTTTGCGCAATTTCGCAAAAAAGAAAAAAAAAATTCACACGTAAAAGTGATGACATTAAAGTACCTTTCTCTCGAAAACTACTGAAGCTATTTATATAGTTTTAAAAAATAGATTTGGCAGTAAATCATAAATTGATCTCTGGGCAAAAAAAAAAAAAAAAAAAAGAAAGAAAGAAAGAAAGAAAGAAAAAGAAAAAGAAAAAGAAAGAAAAATGGAAAATGCAATAGTTACGCGATTTCGCAAACAAAAGAAATCTAGGTTGTGATGGCTCGTACGGTGATAATTATCGCTCAAATTTTAGTTCACCACACGTAAAAAGTGCAAATAAATAACTTCTCTTTAGTTGATATGCTGCAACCACGAGATTAAGTACGAGTATAAGTACGAGATACCAGACAGAATGTAAGAAGTTTGGTAATTAATTACTAGGATTCTTCAAATAAATATCAATGGATGATTTTTTTTACAAGATATTTACATAAAAAACTCTATTTACATTTATAGGCACTGATATAGCGAATCTTGCCCAACATTAAGTTACACGTTAAGATATCATCTACATACTGGGTTATATCATTAATTTACACTCTTCCCCTCTCAATTCACCGTAACCAGCAAAGCTTATTCAACGGGATAAACTCACAGGTTTCTTCCGACTCCCGTACATACACTACTCCACACAGGAGCCAATACTTTTCCAAACTTCACGTTTCACATCCAACGCTAGACTCGCTATTCAAGACTAACTACCCTTCCACTCTTACTTCAGCTTCTGCCTCCAAAAAAAATGAATCCCGGAAAAAATCGCCATGGAAAAAATCGCCATGGAAAAAATCACCACGGAAAAAATCACCATCGGTAAAAATCGCCACGGAAAAAATCACCACTGGAAAAAATCGCCATGGTAAAAAGCTCCACAGGAAAAAATCACCAAGAAAAAGGGCTTGCATTCACTAAAGTGGAAAAGGCCCAGTTTTTTACCGAGTAGGGGACGGGCGGGAGGGGGGGGGGGTGCAGAGATAATAGGTTAGACATTTGCACACGAATATACTTTACATACAAAGATGTAATGAAATATAGATAAATAAGAGGGAAGATTTTTCATTACCTATTTTTTGAGGCGAGGGAGGGGTAGATTTATGGGGACATAAGAGAAAAATGAGGCATAAAATCTTGAGATTTGGTCAGGAGGGTGGGATTTTCTGTAGGGGGGGGGGGAGGGACAAGGGCTAATTTAAAAGAAAATGCAGTTTATAGATTCTTTCACTTCTCTACATCTATAGCATACTTATATAAATAAAGTTGCTCATACATATATTTTGAATGTTACAGTATAAGCTACTGATGTAGTGAGTTTACAGACTCTATAAATAATGTTTGATTTATTCTTATTTTATTGTCTCCTCCTATTTCTGCAATGATCATTGCTGAAAGTTAAAAGAAATATATATGTAAGCACGAATGTATAATATATAATCTATGAATATAACGATTGGAAAGAATCTAAAGTTTTATTTAAACCCGCCATCCGCTTCCCCAGAAACCTATCTGCCTGCAAGGGGAAAAAAAAAAAAACTTTTTACTCAGTATAATGTCTTGATTCGGATTCATGAGACATATCTCAATATTTTATCTATTATTTTTCTGTTAGCTCTTTAAACCTCGTCTCATTATAAAAATGGAAGATGTTAAAAAAAAGATATATATATATATATATATATATATATATATATATATATATTAAAATTTCTCCTTTTCCTTTTACCATCCAATTTAAAATCTCTCTCTTTTTTTTTTTCGTACTTCTGCCCCCTCCTCCTCCCCTCAACGGCATTCTCGTCCAAAGTTGCAAAAAAATATAGAAGCAGATTTATTTCTACACTTGCTCCCCAATTGTGGTCACCTCTTTTTACCCGATTGAAAAGAAGGGTTATGTGTTTCACGCGTATCTATGTATGTGGATTTCTTTATACCCTCGAAACATCCCAACGGCTGGATGGATTTTAATGAATGAGGTCTCTATCAATTCGTCTTAACGGCCCAATGGTTATTGGCTAGGTTTTGTTTTTATAAATTCAAAATAGCGGCCGTGAAATACAAAATGGCGGTAGGCACGAAAAAAAAAAATTACGCACCTTATTGAGTGGCATATCATTGGATAGGTCTTTCAAAATGAAGACGATGTTTCATTGTGTATTTTACAGTCAGAAGCCCCGTTAAAATATTATACAACCTGGAAGTTGTGTATGTAGGATCTCTAGCTTTACTGCAACTCTAACCATCATGGACATCTATAGACTTCATCAAACAGTGTTTATAGATAGGAACTAAAAATTAAACACAACTTAAAAGTCATCAATACAAGTAAATAAAAATAATAGGTAAGTAATATAAACAATATAATAATAATAAAGTCAATTCCTACTTAGGTCAAAAAGAGAATTTTTTTTTCTCCCATTTTTTCCTCTTGAGTGGCGCTTAAAATGCCTTCATCAGGAAGGCTCTCTCGTTCTTAAAATACCTTGATCAAGAAGCGGGCTCTCTCCATTATTGAAAATTAATTAATTAAATTTAATTAATGAATTAATATTTAAAAAACTGGATTAACATCTAGTGTCATCGACTACAAGTTTAAAAAAAGTTTATTTGAGCTTGATTGGATGAATAATAAGTATTTTATTAACGACTGAAAATTTGAACAAGATATATATAGCGAAAGTGTGAGCTAATAGTAGGAATTGAAAAAATAGTTTCACATCGATGAGAAATAATTAATTAGTTCGCTTTTTACGCAGTCGAGTTTTTTTATTTTTAAATTTAATTCTTTATTATCAGACATTTTCCCAATCTACAACATTTCTACAAATATTGCCTAAATCGAAACCTTCCATTTATAGGAATTCATATAAGAATTACAGAATTTTACCAATATCAAGAAATGTTAGCTCAAAAGTTCAAACAGTGCTTGTAATAAAAGATGGGTAGGGAAGAAATTTACTTAAACAATTATCTTACATTTTGCTTTATAAATTTAAATCTTAGTATCTATGGTATTACAATTGTAAATTTATTTTAAATTTATTTAACTCCGATCTGGAAATGTGCTTTATGCCAGACGGCCCCATATCTTAAAAAAAAAAAAAAAAAAAAAAAAAAAAAAAAAAAAAAACACCATTTAAAAAAAAAAAAATCTTTTCTTTATATAATCGTAGATTTTCTGCAAGTATAAGTGGTGAATATTACGTTTTGTAAATAACGGTTTGACAGCATTTCGCGTAAAAAGAGTTTACAATTAAGGATTCATTTTTTCCCCGTTAGAATGTCACCGATGACCGATCAGATAGTTGGTTGTGTTTATGACGGCCAATTATCAACACGAGGGATATAGGCCCTAAGGGAAGAGTGCCCTCAGTGGGGGTCTTTATAAGAGAACATAACCCGTATTTACGCGTAGAAATCCACGATTCGCAGAAAACCACGAAAACTCCGAACGATTAGGCCAACGGGCGCGATTGGGTTCGAACCCAGCACCTCCCGTCTACCAGCTTCGAGAGCAGAACCTCTCGGCCACTAAAGACCGATCAGATAGAAAAATTAAAATGTTTAACACTTTCCAACATAGCTGGACAGTGTTGAAAGTGCATATACTTATACTGCACTTTCAATTATGTTGAATTGCACTACGATAAATTCCCTTTAAAAAATGCAGCATTATCCATTCGTTTTAAAATGTAATTGAATTTTTTTATCTGTACCGAAATATTAGTTTTAATTAGGGATACAGCGAATACTCGGTGAGCGTGCTATATCCGGACATTCTGGACCATTTGTTCTTATACATAATAGTTTTTATTATGTAGTAGTTTTTATTTTACTAATAAGTCAATAGTTGGCAGCACCACACTGATTCATTTGAATACATGCAGCAATTCATTGTAAATTATCTATCGAGGGCGCTGGTTATATATAATGAGAGTGCGCTTAGCTATGCTGTATATTGTTTACCTTGGTACACCATCATATAAAAAACTTTTTTGTCAACATGTGCTGGTGATCTCCAATGATTGTATTTTTTATGCCTGATGCTAAGACAGTATGGATTTTAATTTGGTAATTTTTTTTTCCCTCAATCCTTTTTAATCTTGTTTTATTTTGAACTTAATTGGAGTTCAATGGTTTATTTCTCTGTTTTTGTGTGTGGTAGCCCCAAATTCATATTCTTTAGCTAATTTATGGATAATATGAAGATGAAACCACAAATTTTATTTGTGGAACTTTAGGCATTTGGGACCCGGTGATTCTGTCTAAGTTCTACAAATTTCCATTATCCCATTTCTGTTATTCAATTTTTGCTGTTTTTATTTTCTTCTATCTTTACAAGAAGAAAGTATTGGATTCATGAAAATTTTCGAATTCCGGTTTTCGACGGATTTACACGTTTTAGGGGTCAGAGATTCCAAAAAACATGTTTTTACAAAATGTCTGTCTGTGACTCTGTGAGTCTGTCTGTCTGTCTGTGTGTATGTGACACAAATTTTGTGGGCGCTCTATCTCAAGAACTAATGCACGGAATTTAATAAAAATTGATATTCAGTTAGTCCCTAATACAAATTGATGCTGATTAGTTTTTGGTGTAAATCGCTCAACAGGTGGCGCTGCTATGCTGCATTTTTCACGATTTTCGCAATAGCTCTATCTCAAGAACTAATGCACGGATTTCGATCAAACTTCAGATTTAGTTAGTCCTTGATATGAATTGATGATGATTACGTTTTGGTGTAAATCGCCCAACAGGTGGCGCTGTTATGATGAATTTTGCAGGATTTACACGATTTCCCCAATAGCTCTATCTTAAGAACTAACGCACGGACTTTCATCAAACTTCAGATTCAGTTAGTCCTTGATATGACTTGCTATTGATTATGTGTTGGTGTAAATCGCCCAACAGGTGGCGCTTCTCTGCTGCCTTTTTCACGATTGCCTCAATAGCTCTATCAATAGAACTAATGGACGAATTTTCATCTAACTTCAGATTTAGTTGTATGTTGACACAAGCTGTTGTTAATTGGGTTTTGGTGTTAATCACCCAATAGGTGGCGCTGCTATGCAGGAATTTTCACGATTTTCGTTATTGCTCTATCTCAAAAACTAATGTACGGATTTTCTCCAAACTTCAGATTCAGTCAGACGTTGACATAAATTGTTGCTGATTAGGATTTGGTATAAATCACCCAATAGGTGGCGCTGCTAGGCAGCATTTTTCTGAATTTAGACGATTTCAGCGATAGTCATATCTCAAGAACTAACGCACGGAATTTCATATCGTTAGAATCCTCATGAGATGCATTGATTTCCATTTAATTTTGGCAGTGTGATAGCGGATTTTGAACTATTAACATGTATGAGATAGAAGAAAGTTTTGGGATTGGTACATCCGACTAGTTTACTATGTTTTTGGAATCTACATTAAGTGTGTTGGAGGGAACTGTATTTTTGTCAATTTCTTAATGTCATTTTATTCATAATTTAACAGTTTCTGTTTGGTGGTCGGTAATGTTTATTTAATGGTTATATATATATATATATATATAAATAACTTATAATAGCAATATTAAAAATATTTTATTTAAATTTTAACTAAAAATATTTTTATGAAATTTCCAAAATCTTATTACTCCTTTTATAGGAAAATTAGACACATTAATAAAAAATGCAACCTTGAGTTTTTTTTCATAAAGTTTTTCATTATTCTCAGGGAATATAATTTTTCACTATATATACTGTATAGTGATGAGTGAAGAGATAAATCTTAGTAAAAGTTAAGGAACAAAAGAGAGGTAAAATCTCTAAATAATTTATTATAAATGTATTTTTGTTTTGATACCAACACATTTGATGATTGAATATGTAAATGTACAATTTACAATACTGTTTCTCTCTCCCCAACTTTGTTCATAAAGTTTACATTTGTTTTTTCGCCACTTTCATGTCTATGTTTGTTTTTTAGCACTTTTAATAAAGCAAAATTTATTTGCTCGAATAAAGTGAAGAAATATTTTCACTCCTTGAAAACAATCCTTGCTATATCTTTGTTACATATACAACTATAAGCTGTTGATATATCCTTACCCACTGATTTGGGTAAAGGAACCTAGAGGGGTAAAACTGCCCCCTCTCTGAAACCATTTTTCTATTGCGTTTTTTTTTTTTTTTTTTCCCCAAAAATAGTAGTTTCTGTAAAATTGCTTAATTGAATTGATTTTTAAGAAATAGTTTTAGCTATTAGATTTTTGCATTAACCTTGATGATATGGAAATAATTATTTCCAATAAAGGCAAGGAGAATTTGGCAGGGTACGCTTACTTAGTGCATACAACTGGGAAGCAATCTAACCGCTGGAGATGATGATACTTTTGGAATTATTATTATGGACTTTTCTAAATTGTTTTATTTTTATAAACATGTTTCTAAAGAGAAAAGGTCCTGATTTCATTACTAGAAACTGTAACATCACGAATTTACTTTAAATTATGATACTTATGAAAGCTTGTTTAAAAGTTTTTTGTTCAATAATAATTTTGACGAAAAAAAAAAAAAAAAAAAAAGAATAACCAATTATTTCTGCGCATCTTTATTCATTCTTGTCATTTATAAAATGAGAAGTTTGAAATTTATATTCAGTGATTTTCTATTTTTATTGAAACATAATATGTGTATATATATATATATATGTTTTATTAAGGCTGTTCTCAACTGCTCTGCTCAACAAACGCAAAACGTTTTGACACATTTACAAATTCATTTTTTAATGCAAAGATATAAAATTGGAAAGCCTGAGTATGGAAGCGATTTGGAATCGAATTGTGTTTTCCATTTTTTGATCCATAAATTACCTATTGAGTTATAAGCGATTTTGATCTTTTTGAGTGGTTATTCTTCTTTCGCGCGGAAATTCGGTTCCAAACGCTCACTTTGACACTATTTTTTGAAAAATCTATTGCATCTTCAAACACAAAACAAAAAAAAAACGAATAAAACAGCTCAATTACATAGTTTCTGAACAACTACACCTTCCCAGTTGTATGCACTAAGTAAGCGTACCCTGCCAATACCAATTTCTCCTTGCCTTTATTGGAAATAATTATTTCCATATCATCAAGGTTAATGCAAAAATCCAATAGCTAAAACTATTTCTTAAAAATCAATTCAATTAAGCAATTTTACAGAAACTACTATTTTTGAAAAAAAAAAAAAAAAAAAAAAAACGCAATAGAAAAAAGGAATATTCCGAAGACTATAAGCGAAGGACTGGAACTAGAAAATCACTCGTTAAAAAGCTCTTTGAAAAATACAAAAGAAAAACGTTTAGCTGAACACTTTGTGACAAATAAGGAGGTTTTCATGGTATTTCAACATTTATTGCATTCCTAGGTGCAATAAGTTTCGAACTGAAACCTATTCAAGGAATAAATTACTGGATTTTGATCCTTTCTTTAAATACAAAGAGAGAGGGATGAAGTTCATATTTTTTTATTCCAACGGTCTTTAGAATGTGGTATAGCTTGTCAAAATTACAATACACGTTTACATTCTTGCTACTCAAACCTAAACCCTTTTGTTATCCAAACTTAAACTTGTGTAGTTTGCCCCTGTTATCCATATTCGCCCACAAACAGTGACAATAGATAAGTGAATGATAAAACTCTGAGGAAATCCCTGAGTAAAATGTCATACTTTGATGTCAGTAGACTTGTCTCAAAATTTTATATCACATTTATCTGTTCTATTACACCCACAAATTTGACCCTTATCTAAAAAATCAGAATAATGAAAAAAATTCCCCTAAAGAAAATAAGAAAATTCCTCTTCTCTTCGTCTTTCTTTTATTCTCCTTACAAGATATGTTTTTAATTCTCCCCCTTCCCCTTCCCCATGTTCAAAAGCCATTCTTAATTAAAGTTTAATATATATACATAATATATATCTAAAAATATATACCCCCCCCCCCCCCCCCGTAGAAAACCCCAGCTTAAAATTGTGTTTCATTGGACCAAATCTTAGATTTGTCTCTGAATTGTCTCTCTTAGACTATTTTTATAATGAGACGAGATTTAAAGAGCTAAAGGGAAAATAATAGGTAAAATATTCAGATATGTAAGATGCATATTTTGATACATATATATTTCTTTGAACTTTCAGCAATGATCATTGCAGGGATAGAAGGAGACAATAAAATAAGATTAAATCAAACATTATTTATAGATTCTGTAAACTCACTACATCAGTAGCTTATATTGTAACATTCAAAATATATGTATGAGCAACTTTACTTATATAAGTATGCTATAGATGTAGAGAAGTGAAAGAATCCATAAACTGCATTTTCTTATAAATTAGCTCTTGTCCCTCCCCCCCCCCCCCAACAGAAAATCCCACCCTCCTGACCAAATCTCAAGATTGTATGTCATATTTTATTCTTACGCCCCCCCCCCCCCCCTCGTCTCAAAAAATAGGTAATGAAAAATCTTCCCTTTTATTTATCTATATTTCATTACATCTTTGTATGTAAAGTTTACTCGTGCGCAAATGTCTAACCTATTAACTCTGCACCCCCCCCCCCCTCCCGCCCGTCCCCTACGCTGTAAAAAACTGGGCTAAATTTTTTATGGGGATTTCTTCCCTGTCGATTTTTTCCGCTGGAGCTTTTTACCGTGGTGATTTTTTCCGGTGGTGATTTTTTCCATGGTGATTTTTTCCGTGGTGATTTTTTCAATGGTGATTTTTTCCGCCTACCAAAAAAAATATGGGGCCCTTCCTGTAAAATAAAGGGCAATTTCCACCTGTGAAATCAAAGACGATCCAAATGCCCTTTTCTCCCTGCTTGCTTGACCAGGAATCACAGGAGATTCTAACTTGTTCCTCCTCCATTCTTCTCATTATCTGGCTAGCTATTGTCACACACATTCCGAAGAAAAAAGGACAGCCTTATGACATTTCCTTTCATACGATAGAGCTTTTCACCTGAAATGATTTTTCCCAGTTGACCGTAATGTAACGTATTAATTTTGAATGTCCCTGCAAACGAACTATAAATGCTACGCATTTCATTTTCAATAGCGATCGTGCGATAGTAACGTCAAAAACATATAAATATTACAGGGCAATCCAAGTATATTTAGGAAAGTTACGAAAGTTCGAGCACGGACAGACGACCAGAAAAACCGAAGTCATAAACACTTTTCAATTATGTTGGAAAGTGTTAAAAAGCATCGAAATCGCTCTCGTATTTCTCGAGAAAGAGGCAAAACAACTATGTCAGTTGTTTTACATGGGATTTTGCTTTTTGTTTTCTTCCCGATCTATCAATTTATAGTTTAGGTACTGCCAAAATCATACCATTTTTAAAGGTAATCGCTTCAGCAGTTCCACAGAATCTCTTATGTAGTTTCCCAGGAAAGATAACTTCAATGTCGGTTCAATGTGTTTTACACGTGATTTAGAAAATGTTGTCACCCCTTAAAAGTTTTAATACTTACATAGGAAGTTATCGAAGAAACTTTCGGAAGTGAACAAGCATGCAAACAAACGTGTGGAACGTCGGAAACCCCCCTGAATAGGGTATGTAAAGTGGGCACCTGTCCACAGTATTTGCAACCAAAGAATTTAAATTTGACTTGGTATAGTATCAACATTAATTGCTGGGAAAATTAAAACAAAATACCATACGCATCTTTCTTTCCATAATGTGTTGGACATAGACTTTGCTGTACTTGACATGTGCAACAGATTGTGAATACAATGCCGTAATTACTTGCTCCTGATAAGTGCACCCACTTGGAATCCAACGTTACCTTCTCCTACCACATGCCATAGAGTGAGGTTGGTATATTACATGTGTCTTATATGATGAGGTAGGTGGTCTTTGGTGACATCAGAATTCCTCACAACTCTCAGATACATTATGTTTCCCAGTTCATGGTTGAAACTATAAATGTGGGCAAGCTCCAACTTTACATGCCTTATTCTGGGTTTGCGGACGATTGCGAAATGCCACATGTTGCACCTGTCGTTTTATTTATATGCTTATTCACCTCTAAAATTTTTGTGACGATAAAATTTGTGCTCGTCGGCAGCTCCAATAGCTTCCCTTGTTAATATTGCTGTATTAAAATTTTAGGAACAGTAGATAATTAACCATCAAAGTTTTCCATTTTCTATGTGTGTGTATATGTGTCATATTATTTATGTTAGTTCATCATTGTTTTACATACAAATAGTTAAAAAATGATAATCATTTATATTTTAGTACATATAAATAATAATTAATTCGAAAAACTGGTTTTTAATAATGCAATGCAAATTTTGAATTTTAACGTATCGCTATAACTTTTTTTTTCACGAGCGTGCGCTCGTCGCACTTTTCACGACATAAGTATTTTATTTAGTTATGCTGTTATAACTGAAAGATATTTTATTATAGCAATAAAAGGGGTATGCTAGAGAATCAATTATACATATCAATAAAGAAAATTAAATTTTAATAATACTTGCAAAGCAGAAAGAATTATCCAGAAATTTATATTTAAAGAAGATAAGTACTATTTAATTAACATGAAATAATGAGATTACTTCATGAAAAATACTTAAAGCATGATTTAATTCTAGAAGTCAAAGAAAATCTATTATTATATATTTTTAAAATCTATTACATTAAAATAAATTATCCAATTCTATCTTGTAAAATTTTCGCTTTTTTTTTTATTATTATTATTCTGGAAAGATCTTTCAGGATGAATTTCTCATTTTCGAGCTCTTGGCCTATTCTATTTTACGTCATTTTGTAGTTTTAACTTTAGCAGTATAAAAATTTTTATCTTCAGCCTTATAAGAAATTGTCGTAAGATATATGGGGATTATCGTCCCATTTTTCCAGATTACAGGCATATTGTAGAATATCGCTAAATATTTTTCGTTTTACTATCATAAAACAAAAAATTATTCAGCGTAACACATATCAATAGCATTATTACAGAAATAAATCATTAAAACGCAAAATAATATTTAAATTATCTACTTGCAAGAATATCCGCGAATGCAAATTTTGATAAAGAAGTACTGTGTCCCAAAAATCCATAACACCATTTTTAAATTCAATATAAAATCAAGTAATTTTGGTACAAGACTGCAGTTTGGACTAAAATGCTTCTCCCAAAAAAAAGTTTTCGTCAAGCGAATAAATAAATTAGTTCCAAACTTCGATCATAGATGGCGCCACTTGTACGTTTGTTTGGTTCCAAACATACGTTTTTTTCTAATTTTCATATTAGTTTCGGATTGGTCTCGAAGTACCAACCTACCCAATTCGCTTTTTCGCTGGGAATCGTCATTTGTGTGTCACAGCGTCAAAATTAATCTGAAAATCAGAAATAACGCATGTTTGAAGCCAAACATACGGACAAGTGGCTCCATCTATGATCGAAGTTTGGAACTAATTATTTTCATTCGCTTTCAGAAACTTTTCATCATGAGAAGGGTTTTAGTCCAAACCACACTTCTGTACGGCAATTACTTGATTTTATATTGAATTTTAAAATGTGTCAGAGACTTTTCGGACACGCTGTATAATAGTGCATTGGGAATCCAAAAAACCGGTTGTGTTCCAAAGATAAATAATGATTTGAAGAACATCAATGACTTTCAGATGCGTCTTTGCCATATTTGAAAACTATTTAAGAAAAAGCACTTTTGTCGTGAAATTTGCGACAGCTCGCACACTGGAAGTTGAAAAGAAAATTTAAACTTATTAACTATAATTTCATAAACTGCAGATACTTACCCCAGCACAACAAGACATTCTCGTTGGCTCAGGCAGCAATTCCTGCTCGGGGGTAGACAACCTGCCGTCTAGATCACCTGATGAAAAGGGAGAAACGAAATACGTAAGAAATCAGAATTTTTACAAAGAGAAGAGAAGACTAATTAAATTTAGGCTTCAAATGTAAAAAATCGTAAATATGAAAGTTAAACATTTTAGGTAGCTTTCAATACAAAAAGCTACCTGTTGCAGCCGTTCGGAGGAAAACGATTCCGAAAATTTTTGGCATATTTTCACCGATCATGATCCTCAGACCCCGAAACCACCCTCCGTTCAAATGTTGATTATATATATATTTGGAATCTATGTAAAGTGTGTTGGGGAGAACTGTATTTGTCAATGTCTTTTTACTCATAATTTTAGTTTTTGTTGGTGGTATCTGATTTTTGTGACACTGTAACTCTCGTATTTAAGAACCGATTTGGATGTAACTTGGTGTATACATAGTACATACCAATGTCTCGACAAGAGTTCGTTGGCCAGCTTCATCCGCCATCTTGTTTCAAAATGGCGGCCATTTTAAATTAAAAAAAAATTAAATATAAAATGAGGTATAAAAAAATTAGAAATTTAAAAATATTTTTTTCTTATGTGTTTGACCTTGATACAAAGATTCTGGAGCATTTTTTGTTACGTCTATATCTTAAAAAAGAGATGAGTTATAGCACTTTGAATTTATAGTGTTACTGCGACATTTTGAAACGATCTGAATTTTGTCACGCGATAACAGGCGTATTTATGAACCGATTTGAATGTAACTTGGTGTGTACATAGTACTTATCAATGACTCGACCGAGTTTGTTTGTAAACTTCATCCGAAATCTTGTTTTTTGAAACAAGACGGCCATTTGAAAATTTTTTAAAAAGATTAAAATTTAAAATGAGGTACAAAAAATCATAAATTGAAAAATATTTTGTTCTTATGTGTTTGACCTTGATACAAAGATTTCGGAGCATTTTTTGTTTTGTCTATATCTTAAAAAATGGCTGAGTTATAGCACTTTAAATTTCCAGCATGGCTGACATTTTGAAACGATTAGATTTTTGTCACGCGATAACACGCGTATTTATTAACCGATTTGGATGTGAGAAGATATGTTCATAGTATATAGACCAAGTATATAGCGTCTTGACCAAGTTACCTGGCAGCTTCATCCGCCATTTTGTTTAAAAATGGCGTCTCTTAATTTTTTTTTTATTTAAATTTAAAATAAGGTACAAAAAAATTAGAAACTGAAAAAGATTTCTTTCTTAAGTGTTTCACCTTGATACAAGGATTCTGGAGCATTTTTTGTTTTGTCTTTATCTTTAAAAATGATTGAAATATAGCACTTTGAATTTCTAATGTGGGTGACATTTTGAAAAATCTGACTTTTTGCCTGTGACTGCACTCGTATATATCAACCGATTCCAATGCGAGTGAGCATGTGCACAGGAATTACTAAGGTCTCGAATAAGTTCATTGGTTAGCTTCACCCATCATGTTGTTTTGAAATGGTGGGAACTTCAATATATTCCCGAATTTGGTGACCAAATATAAGTCACTTTAAATAAAACCAGTTTGGATACAGCTGACTGATTTCGCGAAATTCTCATTCACATTCAGTATTGACAAAAATTAGTATTGAATCTTCTATAATCGAGTTCCACTAATTTGAGCTTCGTGTGTTTGAGTAGTATAAGCTGGCTCTTTAAAAATAAGGAATATGAAAGCTACCTGTTCCTCCGGGCACTGGCCAGAAGGACTTTTATTATGGGAACAGACGTTTTATTAATTCTGATTTTAAGTCGAAATAAAATTCCAAATATGAATTACGCCGTTAACAACGTATGAATTATGAATATCTTGATCTTAATTCAATATGTGAATGGCTACCCAATATTTGAATTATCTGAATTAAATTAAAGATTAATATAATATTAAGATAGCTATATTATAGATAATTAAATTGATGGTCAGAAATAGTACTTTTGCTTTTGAAATCTGTATTTAATTATGAGCTGATTTAATTAGGACTTGGCTATTAATTCATTAAACGTGTACATATGTTTGATTTTCACAAGTATTTAGCTTCGGTATTCTTGCTTAAGCCGCTTCGGGACGAGTGTCGCGTATACGTGACGTATAACGGTGCTCAGAATCTTTTGATTTTTCCTACCAGTAAATTTGAATAGTAACTTTTTCCTTATTTAAAGACAGAATTTCTGCGATTCACTTGGGCAAAGAAATCTTCTTTGAAATACTAGTGATAAAAGATTAAATATTCCTACAGAACGTTCTTCACGAAAGGCTTAAAAACTACTCTATTCCTGTAAAGAATTAAATATGTTCACAGAATTATGAAGAGTGCGTAAAGCTAGCCAGCTCTATTAACACGTGGTGGAGGCTGAAAGGTTAAAATATAAATATCAATTTTTAGATAAATTAAAATAATGGAATGTTCAAAATTATACAAGAGACAAGTTTTACCATGAAATTGCACAAATAAAAAAAAATGGTTTGTATCGTACTAACTGAAAAATTACTTCTGCACTTATATTTAATTAGAATACGTTTGAAACTTATGGACTGTGATTCTGGTAAATGAATTTATTTCAGAAATTCTGTTTGCATGCAAAAATCCTCATTCTTTTGAGAATGATATTTTTTCACAATATATATAATTTCATTCTGTATGTAAATTTCAAATTATCTAAAAATGTCTCAAAATAAGTAATAGCATGTTTTCTATAAATAATTATATGATTTTTATAGTTTATCCAAGTATCTTTAAGAAGTGTCTTTAAGAGGATGCAAGTACCTAAAATATGTTCAAAATATAGATTTTTATTACATTAAATCAAAGATACTACATTCCTAAACATGAGTGTAAAATATTAGATTTGTATTTTCACTATTTTGCATTAAAAAAAGTTTTTATGCACGATGGAAATTTAAAAGACACCTCAAAACTCCAAATGCTTTTCTCTCAGCCTTCTCTTTTTTTATTTTTAAACTTTAACGTGTATTTAAAATTCTAAGGGGGTTCTTTTATATTTATATTAAAGCTTTTAAATATTTTAGATACTTTCAAACAATTATAGATAAATAAAATTAACTTCCGAATTCTGTGGTAATTTTAAAATAAAATAATCCAATCTCCAAAATTATTTTTTTTTACAATTCTCGATACTTTTCAGATAAAAAAATTATATAAAATAAAAACTATTCATGATTTAAAAATTCATACTAATTTTTTTTTTTTTTTTTTTAGTATCCTTTTAGTAATGTTGAGCAAAACAACACAATCAAAATATTTAAAATTGAGTATGTAGTAGCAATTTAAAAAATAAATCGATAAAAGGGGAAAAAATTTTTTGTTTAAACTGACAGTCAAATATCATTTTTTTCAAAATTAACTTTTTAACTTTTTATTCGGTATCAGAACATAAAAAAATATTTCAATTCCATCATCAAAATTTTAAATTAAAATGTTTAAAGGGTACGCTGCACCCTCTTAAAAAATTCTTTTAACATCTATATGCTTATTTTAAAGCATTTAATTTTGAATAAACTTAATTTCTCTTTTACAAATATTATTTTCTACATTATTATTCTCTCTATACATTCAGTTTACCAGAATTTCTAACAATAGCTATTATGTTATATCAAAAAGGGAATAACGTGGAAGAGCTTTCTGGGAAAATATCTTCTGAGAGGTATTGATTAATTGTTCGCTTCATAGAAAATTTATTTCTTACCTATTTCAGCTGAAAAATATCAAATATGAGAGCCGTCTTGATGGAGTAAGAAATTATTTAATGTTTTTCCCTTTGTTACGGAGTCTTGGATAAATTTCACATATTCTTTCCTTATATGTTCTCAAAATTCTGCTTTCATAATCCATATTTAGCATTTATTTGAAATTATAAGTTAAAGCATGCTTTTAGTGATTCTTCTAAATTTTAAATTAAAGTAATCTCACCTGATCTGCATTTTCTTCCACATGGGGGCAATGGTGATTCATTTTCCATCTCTTGCTTAGCAACAACTCGACCATCTCACCATCTGAGGAAAAATGCATTGGAAAAAAAGACTTGAATAAGTATGCTGATAGCAAAATCTGAAAAGTGTTTATCTATTCTTTGCTTTTCTTCCACTTTCCCCAGTTCAGAATATTAAACTAATATTTAGTGAAAAACGTCTAAAAAATCGAAAGTTCAAAGACAACTAAAAATATATTAGAAGTGGAGAAAATGCAAAAGCAGGACAAATCCATGTTTAACTAAAACAAACGCTTGTTATTTTTTTTAATTTACTTTAACCCTTTCCGCCGCGGAGTAATTATGTTTGTAAAATGATGAAATGGCGGACTGACACCGGAATTTACAAACGAATTTATTAGAAAATAAGAACTTGCTTATTTTACCGTACTTTATAAAAGGAAAATCTTAATTAAATATTCTGGTGCCTGTACTCTTAAAATTATGTGTCCTTTTTTTGTGGACACTGCCCGCTAAAGGGTTAAATATGTTTTATTAACTTTTCTAAACGTTATTTACATTAAAATTAGGATGAGCAAATAAAGACTTGAACTTAGAAAAAAATAAAAATAAAGATACCCTTTTCCATATTCATTTGTATAAATATATGAAAAAAAAAAATCTTCATCTAAAAGAAAATATTTGGTTTAATTGTTAGTTTGTTTCTAACACAACAAAAAACTTTTTTTTTTCTTCGAAGCAATTCATGAAGATGACTGCCAACAAAACAATCTCGTGTACATATCTTCACATAGTATACAAGATATATATAATTTTTCAGACATAAGTTAAAAAATTTGTTTAATTCTAGAAACAGATAACTTTCTATCTGTAGTCATAGATGATATACGAAGCAGGAGAGGGAAGTTTGAAGACCGTTCTTGCTAGATGTTGGATTAAAAAAAAAAAATGTCCAGTTTTCTAAATAGAACCCTTTAACGCAGTTACATAACATATCCCTAAACAATTATTTTAATCAAGATTTACATATTCTACTTTAGATCTTCAACAAACTTCTAAAATATTACGCTGTATATTTTAACCATTTTAAAATAGAGGTTCTTAGTTTTGCTGTTATATTTATGTGAGTGTATTTGTATTTGTATGTGCATGTGCGCGCCTGTATTTATTCATTTATGAATTTCGATTAACTAAACCATTTTACATAGAAGTTCTTTTTTCAGCTTGTAAGAGTATTTTTTTTAAATGGCCAAACAAAACTTGCATACATCTTTTATTTATACATGGTAAAATAAGTTGTTTAGTCTCTACTTAAAAATCTGTAAATGAATACATATATATATTGCTTTGAAAATAACCTATGTATAGATAACAAAAATCTGTTGTGTATAGACTTAAAAAAAAAAAAATAAGTACAGTCAACCAAAAGAAAAAATAAGTAACGTGATTGAGAGAGAAAAACAGGAGGCGAACACTACATACCATTTAATCACCGAATTGTCAAAGAAGCAAGACTAGAAATTCTGTACTCATTTATGAATGGAAAAAAGCTTACGGGGTCGGGATCATTATCGAAATAGAAGCAAACTTTAACGAATTTCACCACTAACAAACAAATTTTGTACTGTATTTCGATTCTAGTGTAAATTTTAACTTTAGCTACATACAACGGTGGTCACCTTAAGGCTGTTCTCAACTGCTTTCGTCAACTAGCGCAAAACGTTTTTACACATTCCCTAACTGATTTATAAATGTAAAGGTGCAGAATTGGCAGGGCTGACTAGGGAAGCGATTTGGAATCGAACTCTTTTTTCCATTTTTTTTATCAATAGATTACCTATCGAGTTATAAGCGAAATGGGTCACGTGAGCGAGACGTTTTTTCTCCCATCCTGACTCTTTTTCTTCTCTCGTCTAGAAATTCTGTTCCAAACATCAAGTTTGACAGCATTTTCTAAAAGATCTATTACGTTTACAATAAAACGGAAAGAAGAGTTCGATGACACAGTTTCTGAATAAGAACACCTGCTAGTTTTATGAGTTTCCGAACAAAAATCAATTTAAACTTATGTTAGAAAGTTGCTCGTTTGGATTTGAGAACAGCCTTAAGAGATTTTACTGTATACAGTGTGTCCACGTATAACCTGGCCGACCTTTATTTTCGCAACCGTTAGGCCTAGATGCATACTTCCAATTACAAAAATGGTTTAAATAAGGTGCAGTGTTAAGATAAAAAAAAGTTTGAAATGAAAAAACAATTTAGTGAAAAATTACAGAATCTAAATTTTTATACGGTCCCCCGGTCCTATAAGTTATATTTAGTAAAATTTCCCTGTTACACTGGCAAGTAAGGCAAAAAAAGTCCCATTATTCTACGATTAAAATTGACCGAGTAATAGCTGTTTAAAGTTGGAGTATACTTTTTGCTGCATATTAGGGGTCATTCACAAATTTAGTAGAAATATAATTTCGTCAGATATATTAAAGAAATGGTTGAGAGTAAAATTAGCATTGCAATATAAATTTGAAATCTTTAATCATTCTGACATATTACTGCAAAATGCACAATTTGTACTGAACATCATAAGAGGATAAAAATAACAGATTTTTTGTTAAATAAAAAGGATGAAAAACAGTTGTCTCAATTCCTTACAAAATGATACATATTTTAAAATGCTGTTATATTACACTGTCTTTCAAATTTGGGGTTGTGGCATGTTTTTTAGTTTTTTAAAATTGATTCTTATGTAATTTTTAGCACTGAATCCGAAAATGACCTTCATTTTAAACAATCACGTCAGGAATTTTCTCAAATCGCAAATTTCAAAGTTAAAAAGCTAAAAGTTAAAATTGATACCCCCTCCCCTTCCAACCTCATCAGACTCCCAAGTTGTTTAGCTGTAAGAAACCCCTTTATAAGCCAAAAAATCTAATAAATTATTGAATTAAATAAAATTAAACCGAATAAAAAGTCTTACATCTATTTTATAGTATCAGATTTTTCGCTATTTTTTAACATTGAAATTTACGATTTGCGGAAGATCCTGACATGATGGTTAAAAGTGAATGTAATTTTTTTATTCAGCGTTAAAAAATACATAAAATGTGATTATAAAATTTAACAACCATCGCAGGTTTATGTTATCTAATCTAAAACTCTTTCTTAAACTTCTTGACGGTAATCTATCCGATTTTTTTTTTTGTGTGTGTGTTATCCTCTAATATAAGTATGTATAAGATGGTAAGAGTCGAAAATCATAATAATATTGCATTGTCATCGGATTTAAGTCAGTATGTAAAATTTAACTTCGATCGGACATTTGAAAGTAAGTTAAAGTTCTAGTAGAAATTTTAAACTGGAAAGACGATCATTGCAAGTTAAATAAAACCTTATGAAAATAACACAATTTTACTTAAAAGAAATCATAGCCTCAAATCCATACAAAATAAAACATATGTTAAAATACAATTATTTTAACTAATCTGAATCTTAACTAATAAAACTTAATCGTAATATTTGTACGATTTCTTTCAAAGCGCAGATACCTTGAAATAAGTTTAAGAACTTTAAATACAATCCCTGAAAGCATGGCAGAAATCATCTGTTTTGAGATGCATAAAAGTGGTTTAAGTCGTGCATTTCAAAGTTTCATAACTCGGTCAATTTTAATGTTAGATGAATGGGACTTTTTTTGTCATGCTTGTTAGTGTCACAGTAAAGTTTTACTAAATATCACTTATAGGACCGGGGGACCGTATAAAAATTTAAATTTCGTAATTTTTTAATAAATTTTTTTCTTGACCCAAATCGCTTTAAAAATAATTCTTTACCTTGTTTAAACCATTTTTGTAATTGGAAGTATGCATCTAGGACCAACGGTTGCGAAAATAAAGGTCGGTTAGGTTATACGTGGACACACTGTATAAAAAATATGAATGCTTATAAAGTATTTTATTTCATGCAATCCACAAGAGCATTTTATAGGCATATGCACAATTTTCGCTTTGTCTTTAAGTAGTGTTTCAGTTATATTTTTAAAAAATATTATAATTCTTGATTAAATGACAATGTAATATTATAAAACCAACAGCCTCGGTAAAACATTTGATATTTTCAAATGCATGAAATGTTTACTATCTCCCGATATACACAAAAGAAAATTATTTGTTACACTTGTGTATAGGAAACGTTTTCATTTAAATTACCTACTTTTTAAAAAAATAATAAGATTGACATATTATAAAAATGCTTTTGAGTTAATGGCTTGTGATTGTGTGACCTATGGAGATTTTCATATATATTTAACATTGTTTGACTAACTTTATAACAAATTTGCTGTATAGATTTTAAAAATTAATTTTATTCACTTTTACTGACTTTTATGATCATTGCAAAGACAAGTGCTAATTTATTTTCATACAATTTTCATCTTAAAACATAATAATTGCATCAAATTACATCTAAAGCAGCTAATATATTAAATATTTCCATATCATGTGATATTTAAATGTTGAATCAATATATTGCTTTATTATATGTTGAATTCATCGACTATTTTTAATCAGATAAATGCTGTTAAATGACTAAGAAAAGGAAATTTTGCCTTTGGAGATTGTATGAATTATGAAATTGATACATTGAAAACTTTATAAGGTAACCACCAGCACTGCAACTGTTTTCTGGTCAACTTAAACAGATGCACAACTTATAAGCTGGACAAATTTATAAAAAGTATATTTGTGCACTCTAAAAGACACCATCTTAGATAGAGGGTCAAACTTCTAAGTGCTGGATTTCAGTTGAGAGGTAACCCGATAAATATGCTTATATTAAAATATATAACATTTCATTTTTTGATTTAATCTTAGGAGTTTCATAACAAAAAAAATATATTTATGCTAAATAAAGAGTGAAGATTTTTTCTGAAAAATTAAATTAGAATGCGACTATTGTTTTACTTTAATTTTTGCTAATTCTAATATGGCTGTATAGTCACAAGAAAAATTAAAAAATATCAGCCGATTGTAAGGATATTTGCAATTTATTGATACCGGTATTCTTTGCCTGCGATTATTTGTTTCCGAATTATTAGAGGATGCCTCTCCACCCTTTCTTCAGAGCTGGCATCTCTCGCTGGCACATTTTCCATACTGAGCGGATAACCATATGAACCCATGGTGTCTGTGAATATATATATATATATATATATATATATATATATATATATTAAAATAAATAAAGAGGTCGGGTGTAAAACATGTAAATGACATTTTTATTTTTTTCAAGTAAAATTGTTTAACTGCGTCCTGGCAACTTTTTAATATTCAAGAATTATTTTTTACTCGATATATGTCATGATAATAAGAGTGATTTTAGATATGAATTTTAGTAACGAAACTTTTTTGCGCTAAGTCTAATGAAATAAAACCTATCAGACAAAAAATGATGTACATACATTAACTGAAGAACCATTCTTAGCTAATCAGCAATTTAAGATTAAGAAATAACTACAGTTTTGTTTGCAGTTTTCTCTAGAAGAATCTTGAATATTTTGAAATTTTCATTTTGTTAGTTGCCTTGTTTCACGCTTGAGTCCTTCAAATAATAAATACTATCTCAGTGATTTCTAATTAATTTTGTTTTATACAGTATTTGTAGCTCGAAAAATGTAGACAATTTTGTGTAAATCATCCAAGTTTCTGATACTAGATCTAAATTTCAGGAAAATGCAGAACGGTCTCCGCCAACTTTCCCTCTTGCTAAGCAAATATATATCATACAAATCAAAATTAATTTGGAAAAGGTTGGTAAACGGTGAGTGGTAACGTAAAATAAGTATTTATTTTATCGACATGGATAAAATATATATTTATTTAATATGTTCTTAATTCTAAATACATATTAATACATGGAAATTATTCCAGAGGGAAACATTCGCCTTGCATACAATATTTCAAATGAAAATCAAATTTCAAAGTACAATTTCAAAGTACTTTGTACTTTGAAATTTGATTTTCATTTGAAATATCTAAATACATACTTTTTAATTTTTAATTTTTATGATATGTAAGGCAAAATAACTGCGAAAATTGTTCTTTTAAAAACACATTAAATTTCGTCTTATTCAAGACTCACCTGCATATGTTTTAAGAAAATTTGACAACACATGTGACGGCTCGATGAAAAAAAAAAAAACTTCTTTCTAATTTCAATTCAATTCTGACATTTAAATGAGATTCATTTAATATATGTTAACCCTTAAATGAATGATTTTTTATTTTGTTTCGAAAAAATTATATATATTTCTAAGAAAGGTTTATTATACAGGAAAAATAATGAAAAAATTCAGATATATATTTTTCGTATGATACGTCAACTTTTTTCTTGTGATGAACATCCGCAACAGAAGTAAAAATTACTGTCATAACTTAATGAAAAATTAATTATTTCATAAGTATAAATCTAGATACCTTATTTTGTGTGAATTTCTATTTTGTAAAACTTAACCCTTAAATGCATGAATTACTCTTTTATAATTGTGTTTTTTATTCTTATATTAAGGATTAGATACCAGAAATTTTAAGATAGATTTTTAACTTTATTTAGTAGCATATTTTTGTAATTTTTACAGGATTAATATTTCTATATAAATATAGTGGTGGCTAAGAATTTATTTTATTTATTAAAAGTTAAATAAAAAGGGACGCAGATTTACATCACTATGCATTTAAGAGTTAAAGATATTCAGAATAACATTCATTAGAAGTATATTTTTTTTTCTTAATTTTGTTTATATATTATAAACATCCAGAACAATTTACATATAATGGTGAATTTTTGCTTTTAAATAAAAGATTGAATTTTACTCTTTTAATTTTTGATTTTAGCTCAAATTACTCCGCATAATAAAATGATGGCAATTTTTGATAAGGAATAGTAATGAATTTTTTTAATGTCTGAAATTGCACTTACATTGCCACTGAAACCATAAATCCAAAACGTCTTGGGTTATGACCATGGTAATGGCACTTTTAATCTTAAGCCTATTTTAGAGCCAAATTGTAGCAGTTGAAAGCTTATGGTATATTTATTCTGAAAGCTGGTTCAAATGTTTTTTTAGAATTTATTCAGCAAAGTTTAATTATTAGAATGCATTTTAGCAATAATAAACTTGGTAATGGAACATAATAGATACATTCCCTATGATTTTGGAACAAGTGGAACAAAATTAGCAGTATTTACATGGTTATTAAAAAATATAACATGACTGCTTGTACCAACATGTGGAATTATACAATTTAAGAACATTGACATCCAGTGAATGTCTGAATGAAAAGTTACTATGTACCTTAGTAAGGACAATTACCTCTAGGAACGAACTTTAAATAAGGGTAATTAATCGAAATATTTTCTGTTTTCTCTAAAGGGCCAAATATATATATATACGTATACAGGGTGATTCAAAACTTATCGTTCAAATTTCGTAGAGAGACCTCAGGAAACCGATTTTACATAGCAAAGTATGTCCGCAAATGTACGTATGCATATGTAGAGGGCGCTGTGTGTACCCAACCTTATACTGTGTCCCAATCATTGTTTCGACTTTCCTAAAGCTAGTCTTATTTCTTCTCCTATTACCACTTCTCATTTGGACTTCCGAGAAGCCTTTTAAAACTCCAAAAATCTCGTTAATAACCTTTATTCAACGCCTTCATTATCAAAGGTTCTTTTAACCTTTATTTATTTTTCTTAAATGATTTGTTTTTTACTTTTTGTTTTCATTTTTGTTTTATTTATTTTTTGTTTGTTTATTTTATTCATTGTTTTTAACTTTCTTCGTTGCCACTTGACTGTACTGCTTCCTTGCATTCACTTTACTTATCCATTTTGTTCATGTAGATGACGTTTTCGGACATACTTTCCTATGTGAAATTGGCTTCCTAACGTATTCCCTACCTCCGCACGAAATTTGAACGATAAGTTTTTAATCACCATGTATAAAGAAATGAAATATACATAATCGTTGCTTTTGTTTTAAAACTTTCCGGTTCTTAAAAATAAAGATTTCAGTTAATAAATTAGAAGTTTAGGACAAGACATGGAATGACATTTACAACTTTTCAAATTTTTTAAACATTGAAATGTAAAGTTTTTTCATCCTTAAAAACTAGTGCTCAATGTTGTACTGGAATAGAAATGTTGACAAAAAATGTAAGCCTTTATGATTGATATTTGTAATTCACATTCTATAGACAAGGACGTAAAATTTACTATTATCTGAGAATGACTCTTATAGATGATCAGTTATCAAAAGTAGCATTACTCAGCCTTCATTTTTTTTTTTTTTTTTTTTTTTTTTTTTTTTTTTTTTTTTTGCAGAACAAACATATTTACAGTACCTAGATACTGTGCATTTAATGAAGATAAAATTCAACGAACCCCTGCGCAATAATAGTTTTGCATATTTTCAGTATTTACTTTTCTTATTTATAAAGTCTTTAAATAAAACGAATTAATTACGGGATCCCTAAATGTAGACTATGAGCTCAATATGAATACCAAAATTATGAACGTCACTATGCGTTTTGTTATTTTTTCAATTATTTTTTTTCTTTTAGAGTATTTCGTATCATTGTCGAAGAGACGAGCTTAGTTTTTTCCTCTAGTATTCAAAATATTCCTGACAAGGAATTTTCGAAGAGAGGTAGCGAAAAAAAATAATAGTTATAGAGGTGTTAGTGAATAGGGGCCCCACACTCCTCGAAAATTCAAAGTTTCCGAAATATACAAGGCAACACCTGCATCAGTTGTGCAAAATCATAGGAAAGTCAGAACCATGGGAAAGAGATGCATTTCTATAGAAAGAGGTAACGAACGGGCGTTATAGAAGTCTTGTTTGATGAAAAAGAAAGCCCAGATTTATAGTAATAATATAAAAAAAAGTAGAAGCAGGACGCGAGTGTTAAAAGCAGGAATAGAAAGTATTCTTTTAGCTACAGCCCGGAAGAGAAGGACATTCTGTGAGGACCCAATAAATAATGGCCGCCATAGTGGTCAGCAGAGCAGCTAACGTTTTAACAAAAGAAAATGGACATGAAGTGTTATGGATAGGCCCACGTGCATAAGGGATATTCGTCAGGAATTTCGACGGAAAAAGAAAATTCACAGGTGCGTAAGAAAGCCTATATTTATAGTAATAATATAAAAAAATCCCTGCCGGCCCGGCCTACAGGCAGAGGTAGATTTCGAAGTTAAGTATACTAATTTCACTAACAAAAACTAAATCATTATTAGATATAAATCCACTTTAACAGTTTTATTTGTCTACTTTTGACGAGTTTTTATTTCCTTTTTATAAAATAGCTGGTTTTATCAGAATCATGTTAAGGCAATATTAAAAAAAATATTTTTCCATACTCAACAACTCTAAATTTTCTGGCACATTTTCAGATTCATTTTTAATTAAAAAGAAATATGAAACATGCTGACGTGATTTTTGAAAAGATTTTAAAGCGATCTGTGCTTTTATTTTTCTTTCAATTAATTAAAACTTGATTAATAAACAATTATTTTTCTCAGTAGGGCAATATTTTTCGTTTCTAACACAATCACTTCGGGAATTTCTGTTCAAAATGCCCATTTTGACATCACTTTTTGAAATATATTCTGCCTCCATCAAAAAATCGATCATTACTGTACATTATATAGTTTCTGAATAAGAGAATCTAGCAATTGGATGCGTTTGAGAGCAAAAATGAATTTAAAAATGAGTAAGAAAATAGACAGTTTGGATTTGAATGCACCCTTAATAAGATGATTTTTTTCTTCAACCGCTATGTGTTTTTAATTTGTTTTTGCTTTAAGAATTGGCCCTATCAAAAACTTGCCTATATAAATGTTGAACACAATATTAAGAAGATATATGATAAATTCATGGAGATTTTATATCTTGTGAATTGACGGAGTTATGAAAATTTTTCTTCTTCAACCCCCATTTTTTGTTTTCGTTTTTAGTTTTTTTTTGCGGTACGAATTGGTCCTATCAAAAACTTGTGAATATAAAAGTTGTAGATAATATTAAGGAGATGTATAATAAAATTATTGGATTTGATATCTTGAGAATTGACGAAGTAAGGAAATTTTTTTCTCCCAAAAACCCTATTTTTTGCGCCCCTTGAGCCTAATTTAAATTTTATCAAAAATCTGTGATGCATGAATTTTTGGCGCTATTTTTAGAAGTAATAAAAACTTTAAACTGTTTTGATATGTACAAAAATTAAGAAGTTATGGGTTTTTTTCGGTTTTCACAAAACCCCTCCCCATTTCCATCCCCTTTGTCCGCTTTTGCCCATTAACGAACTTGACCGAGATTTTATGTCCCTTGATTTTATGTATCAGTTTGGAAGCGATTTGTGCAGAATTGCGGAAGTTATCGTGTCCAGAAGAAAGTGATAACACAATTGCTTCGGGAAAATCCGTTCAAAATGCCCACTTTGACATGATTTTTTGAAATATATTCTGCCTCTATCAAAAAATCGATCATTGCGGTACATTATATAGTTTCTGAATAAGCGAATCTACCAATTAAATGCGTTTGAGAGCAAAAATGAATTTAAAAATGAATTAAAATAAGCAGTTTGAGTGTATCCTTAATGCAATGATTTTTCCAACACAATCCGCTTCGGGAAATTCGGTTCAAAATGCCCACTTTAACAGAATTTTAAAAAATATATTCTGCCTCTATCAAAAAATCGACCATTACGGTACATTATATAGTTTCTGAGTAAGAAAACGTACCAATTGTAAGCCTTTGAGAGCAAAAATGAATTGTAAAATGCGTCAGAAAATACGCAGTTTGGATTTGAATAAACCCTTACTTAGATGATTTTTTTCTTCAACCGCTATGTATTTTTAATTTGTTTTTGCTGTAATAATTGGTCCTATCCAAAACTTGTCTATATAGATGTTGTAGACAATATTAAGAAGATATATGATAAATTCATGGGGATTTTATATCTTTTGAATTGACGGAGTTATGGATTTTTTACTTCTTCAAATCCCCTTTTTGTTTTCGTTTTTAATTTTGTTTTGCGGTACGAAGTGGTCCTATCAAAAACTTGTGAATATAAAAGTTGTAGATAATATTAAGGAGATTTATAATAAAATTAATTGAAATTGATATCTTGAGAATTGACGAAGTTATGAATTTTTTTCTCCCAAAAACCCTATTTTTTGCGCCCCTTGAGCCCATTTTTAACTTTATCAAAAATCTGTGATACATAAAATTTTGGCCTTATTTTTTGAAGTAATAAAAACTTTAAACTGATTTGATATGTACAAAAATTAAGAAGTTATGGGGGGTTTTCGGTTTTCACAAAACCCCTCCTTATTTCCATCCCCTTGGTCCGATTTTGCCCATTAACGAACTTGACCGAGATTTTATGCCCTTTGATTTTATGTATCAGTTTGGAAGAGATTGGTGCAGAATTACGGAAGTTATCGTGTCCAGAAGAAAGTGATATATATATATATAGATAGATAGATAGATAGATAAAGTTTTTTACTGAGGGTGGTTTTGAGCTCTAGGGGTCATGATCGGTGTAGATCTGCAAAAAGTTTTCAGCAATTCCAACATAGGAACGATCCCAACAGGTAGTATTTCATACGAAATCTACCTAAAAGTAGAAGCAGGAAGAGAGAGTTAAAAGCAGGAATAGAAAGTATTCTTTTAGCTACAGCCCGGAAGAGAAGGGCATTCTGTGAGGACCCAATAAATAATGGCCGCCATAGTGGTCAGCAGAGCAGCTAACGTTTTAACAAAAGAAAATGGCATGAAGTGTTATGGATAGGCCCACGTGCATAAGGATAGTCGTCGGGAATTTCGACGGAAAAAGAAAATTCACAGGTGCGTAAGGTGCGTATGCGCCCCTCACGAGGCGGGGAAAATAATTAAATGAAGAAATTTAGAAATAGAAAGGAAAGGGAGATTTAGGCGAATAGAAAAATATGTATTGTACAAGAACATCCAATAAAATTTAGAACTACACAGGATTGGATTTCAAAAGGGAAACTAATTAAAATTAAGAGGGGGGGGGGGCGACGAGCAAAAAGAGTGAGCAGTGGCGATTCGGAGCACTCATGGATATTGATTGAAGATTCACAGGAGATTTTTGGGGGATAGGATTCGGAGGTTCACTCTCAGACGGTTAGTCTTAAGACTGGTTACTTGAACAAGATAGTGAAAGGGTTCAGAAATTTAAAGTGTGTTAACGCTGAGTTTTGGGAGCGCGCGAAGATTTTGGAAATGTGTTTAAAGTGCGTTTTCCACAGTTCAGCTGGATGTTAAACCCCTTTAGATCTGGAAGGATGAGCCTATTGATGAGCATGAAATTGAAAGGTGAGTGGGATATATGTTCTATATAATAGTATTCTGAGGCATCCCCTTTAATAATAATTCCTCATACCAATGTGTGCGAAAACTTTGACTAACAAGTGTAATATAAGTAGATTGTAACCCATCATTTAATGTTGAATTTAAAAATAAATGATTAAGTTTCACCTATGTTACAATTATTCTTTGCGTACTCTTTGCATTTACTTTAATTCAGTGAGTTCTGATTCACCTGGCGCCATAACTGCAATGTGCTCACGGTATAAAAATATCTCTTCACGGCATTACATCACACTGCAAATAAAGGCGTCTTAAATTCAGACACATACGTGACTGAAAAGGTAAGTGTCTGAATATGAAATTTTGGACATCATGGGTGTCTGAATAAAGACACTTAAGTGTCTTACTATGTCTTACTATGATAAACACTGTAAACTGAAATGTCTGAAATTCAGACATATAAGTGTCTTAAAATGGAGTGTTCAATTTTCAGACAATTTAAAGTGTCTTAATTTTTAAGACACGTGTATGCGTCTAATTTTAAGACATTTCAAACGTCTGAATCGCATCCATCTTTGATTAACCTGCATGTTCGGCAATAGGCAGCCGTTTTTACTTTTCTTGTAAGCTTTATACACTGTAAAAAAATATTCGTTAAAATATGGAAATTGTACTGCCAATTGAGACATCAATTTACGTATTTTAATGTTATATTTTTCCGTAAATTCCAGAAAATTTTCCATTTTTTGCGTATTTCTGTATTTAAAAAGTTCTATTTAAAAGACAAAATATAATCTTTCAAGGACAAACCCATATATTTCATTCCCCACTTTCTAACTCACGTATATTAGACATCATTTATTTATTTTTATTCAAACCAGTAGCGTATCCAAGGGATGGGTTGATGAGGCCATTGCCTCCTCCGAAATTTATAGAAAATGTCAAGTTTATTTACGGAAGTTCAGCAAAAAGCATGTTTTAATCTTAGAAAGTGGTATTATTTCACAGAAACCATGAAATTTTTCATTTCAGCCAAGTATCCGTCATACAGAGGTTTACTTCAGTTTTATTTACTGTTAATTGAAATACATTTAGCAGATAATTTTCAGTAGTCCGTTTAAAAAAATGCGGTATAACCATAAATTAAAATTGTTGACAAAAACCTGCTGAAAACGAAATTTTACCCAGTCACATTATGATTCTATCTTAAAAAGTTTGATTGCATAATAGATGCGTTACCTACTACTAAAAAACCTGTTTAAAGAGGAATTTGTTTTGTTTCCTGTGTTCTAATTTAGAAATTTTTACTTATCTCAGCGTTCCCATCCGAAATGAGATGTCTAGATACGCCGCTTATTCAAAATTTTGTTGGTCGTTTATAATTCGATAGGTAATTTATTAATCAAAAAATCGAAAACTCATTTCGATCACATAGTTTTTGAATAACATCACCTGCCAATTTTATGCGTTTAAGAACAAAAATGAATTAAAATTTCTGCATTTTCCAAACAGCAAACATCTTTCAGAAAAATCTTTCTTTGGGGTTCAAAAAACTTTAAATTTTAAAAATAAGGAGTGGCTCCATCTGGTGTTAGCTCAAGTAATCGAACTTTTTTTGGAATTACAGGCATCCCCCGACTTACGTAAGTAATGCGTTCCGCAAACTTATACGTAACTTGTATTTTACATAGGTCGAATTTGTAAATTGATTAGGTAAAATTTCATAAGACACTGAAATATTTATTATATATAGTATATATATTAACGATAAGAATAATGATAATTTTTAACAACTTAGACTTTAACAGTACCTTATTCATGAATGTAATATATATATATATGTATATATATATTATTTACACGGTATTATTTTATAAATAAAGCATCATGCAGCTTTATTTACTAGGATATAAACTATAAAAGTATGAAAAACATAAAAACAAACTGACAGAACACTTTTCAAATAAAAAATCTTTTATGGAATGCGGGATTTATAAATTTAACATTGGTGAATTAATTTAAACAATTTTCAATTTACATCAAACGAACAGGTGAAGCTAGAAGAAAAAATACACTCGTTTCTCTTCGTCGAAACTTAAAAATTAGCTTTCATTCTGGTTTGAATTCAGCTAACATAATTGTTACGGTTGAACCCCAGACTTTTTGACCTCATTTGTGCTCTAAAAGTTCCTTCGGTAGATAAAGGAAAGTGGGAATTAAAATGTCACATATTCAAATTTCTAGAAAGAAAATGTGTAAAATGTTCAAAATTATACTAAATTGAAAAAACCTACTGCTACTTAAAATATACATTGCTTGTGCTTTATAAATAACATTATTTTAAAACTCAGCTGATTAAACCGTAGTTGATTGGTTAGGACGCTTTTCCGGCGACCGACAGGATTGTGGTTCGATCCCCGTCTCGGGTAAGTGTTAAAAGTTCACAGTAGTTTGAATTGAATAAAAAATCAGATGTAATATGTGCCTTTGGAAAGTAGTCATTGAAGTATGGTTCCTTGGGGAATTGTATTTTTATCATTTAAATGGAAAATTTTAAATATAGAGATATGCAAAATAAATGGAATTTCTTCTGGAATTTAAAAAGACACATCCGAAAATTTCCTTTGAAATAAGTAAATAGTACTGGAGTCTGGAGTGGCAGTACAATTTCTATATTTTAAGGGATATATATATATATATATATAATTTTTTTTTTTTTTTTTTTTTTTTTTTTTTTTTTTACAGTGTATAACGCTTACAAAAAAAGGTAAAGAAATATCTGTCGAAGTGGTCAAACATGGATGCAATTCAGACGTTTGAAATGTCTGAAATTCAGACGGGTACAAGTGTCTTAAAAATTTAGACTTTAAAATGTCTGTAAATTGAACACTCTGTTTCAGACACTTAAGTGTCTGAATTTAAGACATTTCAGTTTAGAGTGCACTTAATAGTAGAACAGTTGTCGGACAACATGAAACTTATTTCAGTGAAACCACCTCTTAAATAGACACAGTTGTGCATCTTTTGGTTGTCGGTGAAATTTGAATTCAAAATCTTCTGAAGCAACTTAAAATTTTAAAAGATTTCTAGGAAACTGCTTGGATTTTTAAACGTTGACTTGGATACCGTAAATATAAGATAGCTATAAATGTGGGAGAACTGAGTAACAGCTTTTGGATTTATGAGTAAAATATTGCAAAAATCGCTTGTTTTAGTAAACTGAAAAAATGTGAAGAATCGTGTTACTGATGTTGAATCAAAAGTGATTTTGACGGTTCAAGACGATAAATTAATCCAGACATTAAACTATACCTTTTGAAGGAATGTTTGTTTTATTATTATTTATCTCAGCTTAAAATACTTTATTTTTCTAACTTGAAAGTTGTGCAGAATTCAATATCCTTTTTTAAAATTGCCAAATTCAGCATGTTACAAAGAATGAGTACGAAAAGTTTTTACTGATCTTGTAGATACAAGAATCCTCTAGGATTGAAAGCAATCACTGTTAAAAAATGATCTATTATTTTTCATTTTGATTCTATTTTAGTATTTTATATCATCTTCCAAACAAATAAAGAAGGAATAATTTCCAATAACAACGTAGCTCCTTATTTTGTGAATTTATATATTATTTTTTAATAAGCAAAAAATGAATGAAAAACTTCAAACTTTAAGAAATTCCTTCATAGAATCTTTTTTTATCATTGAATACAAGCATTAATCTTCAGATAAAAAAATATATGTATTGTGCCAAAATTTGAAAATGCCTGTTTTCCAAGTCCATGCTTAAACCACACCATTACACTAAAGAAAACTTGCACTGAATTAACAATGCATTGTCCAGCTACAGACTTGATCTCGCCATCAATAGTAGCTGAGAAATCGTATATTATTTTATATTGTATGTAAGGGATCTAATTTTTATTTTCTCAAAAATATTTACACCATTCTTTCTACTTTTTGAAAAATTTTAAATGATTGCATATTTCTATATCAGGAGTATTCATTTTTTTATTTATATTCTTGAAATGTAATTAAAATTATCTGGGGAATAACGAGATTTTAATACTAACTTTGTCACGATGAAAGTATTTTAGAAGCCAAACTTGTCTTAGTCATCTCTTCTCGCTACACAATGATACATAGTATGTTAAAATAAAACTTTTTGAATACTTACTATTTACAGTTTTGTTTCAGCCAGTGGGTGCCTGTGCTCTTCCGAACGGAAAGCAGCAAAATAAATCATAAATTTCATGTGGTGAGAGAGACTGCATATTGGGTAGTTTCACTGTCTGCCCTTCACCTGAAACCTGCAACAGAACTTCATTTATGTCTAGAAATACATATTTTTCCCACAGTCAAATACAATCTATTTGTCTTTCTATCAAGAGTATCTATCAATCGTATAAATATTTAATTCACAATGTAACATATTTCCTAATATTTTCTTTCTTTATAAGGCATATACCATGTTTCTATGTAACACGGAAAGATAAAATCAATGAACTACCTAAATAAAAGAATCATTTTTCTTTTCGTTTATAAATCTCGCTTGATGTTTTATTGGACGATTTAAAATTTTTACGTTATAGAGGTATGAACAGAGGTTTCCAACTCATGAATGTTCGTGGGCCGCAAATCATTACACGAATTATGTGGCGGGCAATATCATTTGTCGCTGAGAAAAAAAAAATCGATGAATATGGGGCTCGCATGAATAAAAGATATTTAAATGTATTGTTAACCCATTCGGGACAGTCATCACGTATTCGATATTTCACAGGTTGCATACTGTTCTTCCTTTAGAGTACCATTGTTTTTGAATACCCATCATCTCCTTACATAATAGGAAAATTACTATAATTAAATAAGTCTAAGATTGTTATTCCAAAATAGTGGTGCTCAAGAATGAAATGTGATATACAGAATACTCATCAGAATGTGTTTAAACATACAACATGTAAAAGAATTCGAATAAACAATTATTTTTATTTCTCACATAAAAAAAAATAATGTAGAATAAATAAATTGTTGCAAAGAACTCTATAAGTTGCAAAAGTAAGCATCGTGGACTGCTAGCAACTCCTGCTGTTGAAATCTAAGATAATTTTTTAGGGAAAATTTACGGAAATAACGGATAATTTAAGAATTTTTCTCAAATAGCACGAAATTTATTTTTCTTTTCAGAGGGACAAAATGTTATTTCTTTCAAAATACCTTTGTATTTAACAAATGTACCACACAATCAAGCTGTTGTTACTTAAATAAGCATTACTTAACCCATTCTCTGCCGCAATTACTAAAATATTTGCTTCGTACTAGCATTTTATGTTAAATAGTATTTGTCAATATTATGTCAGTTTATTATTATTAGTTATTTGTCATACTATTGACATATATAGTCATACTATTGACAAACCTGTAAAGAAAAAAAAATAGGTTTATTTTTTCAAGAATTATAAAAAGGTTCAAAAACACACCATAAGCAGGAATTTAAAAAAAAAAAAAAAAAAAAAAAAAAAAAAAAAAAAAAAAAAGATTTTATTAGATATTGACAAAACAAAAAAAGTATAACTTAGATGAATTCTTTCTAAAAAAAGAAAAATTCTTGGAAATTCAAATGTTAATTATTTTTAAAATAGTTCAAAGCACTGACAGTCAAGTTTTTTTTTTTTGCAAAGAATTAAAAGCTATAATTTCACTTTTTTATATATATATGAAAAATTGCGACTAACCAAAAAAAGAAAAAATAATAATTAGTTATAACAAATATTCTTGTTTTCAATTAAAACATTTATTTTATAAGAAAAAAAATTACTTAAGAAAATGGCGCGTTTTCGCACCATCCGCAAGGAATGTGCTAAAATATTAAGAAGTGATCAAGACAAAGAAAAATCATATCATAAATACCTCATTAAATATCATTAAATATGATGCATTATTTTCTAACTCTGATTGAAGTACTATTAGGAAATTGTAGGTTTATGTGAAATCCTTTTACCTTTAAGGGCAATCAATGTCATCAAATTACAATTTTTTTTACGTATTTTATTCTCTAAGTAACGATTCGTGTAAATTTTGTGCCGAGCGATCTTTTAAATTGAATTGGTACATATGAATACCAACAAAAGTCAAATTTAACATTTTGCCCATTTCAAGTCTTGTAAATTTAGTGTCAAATGTTGATGCAAAAATGACATCAACGATCAAATTTGCAGTTTTAATATTTCAATTATTTCATTAATGATCAAGGTAAATTTCGTGCTAGATAACCAATTATATCCAATAGGACAAGATAGAAGGAAAACACTTCTTAATTGATTTTTCCACATCTGTTTCAATTATCTGCATGAAACAAAGATTATTGTTTGAACGTTTCAGTAGCTTTGGTTGCCACCATAGATTTCTCATATAACAGGACTCAGAAATAGCAACCCTTTCTTGAAGCCGGGATCACTGCCCACCGTCACGTGATGGTGGGCAGAGAAAACGTGCTAAACCGGTTTTTCTCCCACCAAAATCGCCTCTGAGTTTCCCTCCGGTTGCCGTTGAAACTTTATCGAGTCGGCGCTTCTCTGGCATGAAACAAATTCGACAGTTGCCAATAAGGAGATCACCGCCAAAAAAGACAACCTTTTGGCGATGAAAGCGGAAACAAATTTGCTTCAATTTCTGTCCGAAAGAACAATGGGATTCGACCTCTACTTCTTATCTTTACTCTGAGGTTGCCACCTATTTACAAAATTTGAAATTCATTTAAATATAAAAACTGAGAGGTGTGTCAAGCCTCTTCTATGGTCAAACCTCCCCAGCCTCCCCTATATAATTAAGTAATAAAATAATGTACAGCAAAATATTAGAATTCAAAATATTAGAATAATTACTTTTTTTTACAAATTGAAAATATCGTTTGGTAATTTAATGCCTTTTAATGCAAATATGCAAACGATATTTTTATTAAGAACTTATTGTTTATTAAACTTATTTATTATTTTAAAATTCATATCATTTTTGAAAATATTAAATGAAAAAAAATTATTTTGAAAAGTAAAAATATTAGAATATTTATTAAAGTGGTTCAAAATATTAGAATATTTCACATTAATTCTCCTTTAATTATCACCAATTCACATCTGGTGGTATCATTCATTAAATTCAGACGATTTTATTTAAAATCAGTATTCTTTTTGCCAGAGTTGGGCAGTATCGAAAATACATGTATTTGAAATACATTTTCAAAATACATTTGTATCTTGTATTTTGTATTTTAAACCGATAAGATCAAAGTATTTTTGTAATGTATTTTCTGATGGTTTTACAATGTATTTTGTATTTTGAAAATACTCAAAATACATTTTCTCCAAATTTCAAACTGTCATGTTTAAACCGCACAGAGAAAAACTGCGATTCATTAAAAGGAAATACACGACTATCTGTTTTGATTAGTTTTCAAATTTTGTTCTTGAAGTTAATATAAACACACTTTTCGACTATTGCTGAGACAAGGAGATTGATGAATATGATGTTTTGTTATGTATGTTATGATGTTGTATGCTGATTAGTTACAAAAATAACTTTTATATAACTTAATGTTGCTGTGGGAATTATAAGTAAAAAAACATGTATTGTGATAAACCGGAAGTATCTTTCAGAGTTGCGCAGGTGCAGCGCTCTATTACCGACAGTTGCCCATTGACCACACATATAAGGAACTCAATTTTTTTTTTCTGGTCTAGTAGTTTAGTTTAAAAATATCGAAAAAGGATTTCTTAAAAATTCGCATGTTTCATTCATTAATATAAATTTTGTTAGACAGTAACCGCAATAAAATTGCTACAATGAACTTTTAAAGAAACGATTTGATTATGAAAAAATCAAATTTATGACTTTGCAAATTTTGCATTCGAATTAATCCTACTTTTTATGAATATTTTGTAAGTGCTTTCTTTTTACGAATGTAAGAGCTTTCATATTTTTTCTGCTCTATATTAAAAGTTTCAAGACTTTCATAGTAAGTGCAAATTATTTCTTATTGCTTTGCGCTTATATATGGTTTGATATTTTACCTGAGTGTTTTAATTTTAAAACTACTTTATACGAAGAATTCGTACTTCCGTTAATAATAATAATTCAACTTGTGTCAAAAATTATCTAATTTTTTCATTTATATTTTTGCATTCAGTAATACATATTTTAAATTTCGTATGCATTATTTCTAAAATGCACCATAATCGAAAAGTTGTGCCCCAAATATTTTATTAGTGAAAGGTCTAAAAAATCTTGCGTAGTTGGGAGCTTTTATTAAACACACGCGCATTATATAAAAAGAGAAAAATACATTTAAACACATTTAACCCTCCGTCTACCAGACGGGTCCATTGGACCCGACAGGTACATACAAAATATTCACTCAAACCAGAAATTTCTTTAAAATAAACTAAGTATATAAACCAGACAAAAATAAGGTAAATAAATAAGTTAAATAGTTTTAAATAAAAATTCTGGTGTAGAACGTTTTATTAAAACTTGAATAAAATTCCCGGTAGATCTAGGGTTAAACAATTTCATCCGGTGTCATCGTACATATAAGATTATTATAAAAATATGTTCTTTTGTAGACATATACTAAGAAAGAGTGATTTAAAAGACTGATACTAGACTAATTTATTTTTACATTCTTCTAATAATTAAGAAGAAAGTATTGGAATCGAGAAAATTTTCGACTTTCGTTTTTCGCTTGATTTACACGTTTCGGGATGTCTTGAACGCGATTTAACAATTTTTGGGAAATGTGTGTATGTCTGTTAGTCTGTGTGAGACACAATTTTTGTGGCCCTTTAATCTCAAGAACTAATGCATGGCGTTTAATAATAATCAAACTTCAGATTAAGATAGACCTAGGTATAACTTAGCTTTGGGTTTATATCGCCCAACCTGCTATGCTTAATTATTTTATTCCATGATAGCTATATTGTAAGAACCAATATACAGAATTTCATTTAACTGCATATAGGCCTGAACAGAAATACTTGCCGATTAACTTTTAGTATATATCGGTCAACAGGTGATGCTGCTATGCGGTATTTTTCATGATTTCCGCGATAACTATTATAAAAAAACTAATGGACAAAATTTAATCCAACTTCATATTATTTTAGAGCTTCAAATAAATTAATGTTGATAAAGTTTGGGATGCATCGCTCAAGAGGTGGCGTTGCTATGCTGTGTTTTTATGATTATCGTAACATTTACGCAAAATTCTCGGTTTTTTTTTGTTTGTTTGTTTGTTTGTTTTCTTCCATGTCAAAATGATCATATTTGTAAATCAAATTTAAATGAAATAAGTACCACGTACATTTTTAAAATAAATTTTTTGGTTCGTAGTGCTGATTTTTAAAAAATCTGAAGTTGGCAGGTGTGCCGTGAGAGCTATATCTCAAGAACTAGAGCACGGAATTCCATCAAACTTCATCATATTCAGTTAGTATGGATGACATTTTGGTGTATATTGTCCTACAGATGATTTCTTTTCTGTGCTATGTTTTTTATGATTTTCGAGATTTTTATATCTCTGCACTTATTGAATAGAATTGCACCAAACTTTTTATGCTTTTTTCTGAAAATCAATACTGTCTCAATTTTGGCTTAGAACACTCAGTAGCGGACGGTGTTATCCTATGCTTCGTGAAAGAGATTCCTTATCGGATCCACAATCTAGAGATCTGCACGGGTCGGAATTTCCAGGACCGGCTCCGGCCCAGCCCACACAAAAACAATTTTGGTCCGAGTCGGACCGATGAAAAAAAAAAGTTTGTTCCGAACCCGGCCCGTTTATATTTTCACAGTTCACGCACCGGCACGTACAAAAATCAGTGAAAACAGGCCCGGCCGGTGGAAAAATCGATTAAATGAGGCCTAACTCACTTTCTACAAAAAAAAAAAAAAAAAAAAAAAAAAAAAATCAGATTTTTCTAAACATAAAATTCAGATTCTTTTAAAGAATACTGCATACATATTTATGGGATAATTTTACAGTGTATTTTTAAATTACTATGTGTTCGCAAGACAGAAAATACACAATAGCAACATTAACGATTAATTATAGTCTTAGACGTTTTAACATTGAAATAAAGATTCATTAAAAAAATAATGTAGTTTAAAATAAAAGAAAAAGGGAAGGTTAAAAAAGGATGATTTTTGAAGCTGTATAATAAAAAGCAGATTTTTGAAACTATTTTTCTGCCATTTAATAAGGCTTTGCTCAAATCCAAAGGAGCTACTTTCTGATACATTTCTGAATTCATTTCTTTTCGGAAACGCATAAGATTGACAGGTGTTCTTATTCAAAAACTATGTAATCGAATAAAGTTATCATTTTTTGATAAACACAATATATCTTTGAGAAAATAATGTCAAAGTTAAAGATTTGAATCGAATTTCCGGAAGCGATACCACGGGAAAGGAGAAAAACCGGCAGTCACGTGACAAGAATCTCTTATATCGCGATAAGTAATTTATTAAAAAAAAAAAAAAACGCTATTCGATTCCAAATTCTTAAATAGCCCGTCAGTTTTAACCCTTAAATGCGCGATTTTTTATTTTGCTTCGAAAAAATTATATATGATTCTCTGAAAGGTTTATTACACATGAAAAACAATGAAAATAATCAGAGATACATTTTTCATATAATACGTCAATCTTTTCTTCTGTTGCACATCTGCAATACAAGTAAAAATTACTGTCGTGTGGCTGTTTTACGCTCAAATAATGCAAAATAGTAAATATTTTAATAAGTATGTCTCCAAATACCTTATTGTACATCACTATTTATTATGATCTCTACGCTGGACATGTTACATTTCCGTATTGATGTTGTCAAACTAGCATCGGCTTATGACACACATTTATACTTATTACTTATTCTCGTAAAAGTCACATTCATTGAAAATGGCTCATATTTTACTGGCTTCGATAGCGGGTCGGTAGACCCACTTAATTTCTTTTATCGGCCCGGCCCGTTTATTTTGTTTCTCGGACTGGTCCGTTGAAAAAATTGTTCTAATTCTGCCGGCCCGTTTGAAACATCGCCTTCATTCCAGCCCGGGCCCGTGCAGACCTCTACCACAATCAATTCATGCAGTTATCTCTACTGAGTTTACCTTTAAAGGGTAGTTTATTCATTATGAGTTATTCTTGCAACTTTCATACACTTTTAAGCACATTGTTGCTCCAATATTTCAGTTTTGTTTTTTTTAACTTTCGTTGAGTTTTAATTAATTTTGCTTTTTTATTTGGAAATTTATAATTTCTAAAAATTTAACCAGCTTTGCATTTGACTAGTGCAACTTAATGCACAATCGTGTTTTTTTTTTTTTTTTTTTTTTATGTATTTTGTATTTTAAATGTATTTTCAAAATACATGTATTTTGTATTTTGAATTTTTGAAATTTGGAAAGTATTTTGTATTTTGTATTTTAAGTTGAAAAAACAATGTATTTTGTATTTTGTATCGAAAATGTTTTTTGGATGTATTTTGCCCAACTCTGCTTTTTGCAATTTGTTTGCTTTTTCGTCTTAAAATGGGTCGTGCGAGTGATTTTCCTGAATCTATTAAACTTCTTGGTTTGTATCGGCACGGTAAAAATCAATGTTATATAGCGAATTATTTACATTGTTCGCAATCAAGTGTTAGTAAAATACTAACACAATATTAAAAAAATGGAAAATTTCAAAATAATCGCCGAAATGGCGGCCGAAAACCAAAAACATCTGCTAGAGATGACAGGAAACTGAAGCATATAGTTATGAAAACCGTTTTAAAAGTGTGCGATTCTTGCACCGAAAATGGAAAGAAGAAGGAGTTGATGTTTCTACATCGACAACATTAAGACGTCTCCATAAATTTAAGTTTGAATCTCGTGTACCGAAAACAAAACCTCTCATGACTGCAAAACAAAAGCGTATAAGATTGAATTGATGTAAATCAAGACGTTTATGGAGCGAAGACGATTGGAAAAATATGTTATTTAGTGATGAAAGTATGTTTTGTATTTCATATGGTAATCAAGGTATTCGAGTTTGGAGAATGAAGCAAAAAGCATCTGATAAAGAATGCCTTAAAAGTTCCATAAAATTTGCTGCTAGTGTCATGGTTTGGAGTTGCATGAGTGCAGAAGGACCTGGAAAGTTATGCATCGTCTACGAAAAGGTTAACTCTCAGATATATCAAGAAATTTTGTAATATTACATGATTCCATCATCAGAAGATTTATTTGAAGATGATTTCATCTTTCAACACGATTTAGCGTCACCGCATACCTCGGTGTCAACTAAGAATTGTTCCCGCCAACGCAACATTAAGGTACTTCCTTGGCCACCAAACTCACCAGACCTTAATCCCATCGAAAACTTATGGTGTATAATGAAGAAAAATCTCCAAGAAAATCCTTCTTCAAGTAAAACTGAGTTAGTGACACGTATAAAGTCTATTTGGGCTAATATTGATAGAAATGTTTGTAAACACCTTGTATATAGTATGCAAGATCGATTGCATGCTGTTAGGAAAGCTAAAGGAGATGCTACAAAATTTTAACTTCCATTTACTTCATATTCATTAGGTAATATTGTTGCGTAAAATAGAATGTTCTAATATTTTGAACCAATCTAAATTTTATTCTGATATCTTGATGCGTTTCAAAAAGCTGTATATCTAATTTATTGTACTGTTTTTTACATTTTGTAAATGTTAAAATCTTATCTAAATATTCCAGATTTAATTTATAAGAAAGTTAATTGCATTTACTTAGTATCAAAAATAAATAAATGAAAAATAATTTTTTTATTACTATTTCTCAATTATTCTAATATTTTGTATATGAGCTGTAGGTTTTTCATAAAAATAATGTGTCCACTCAGCCTGAATATTTATGTGCATGGACTGTCCAACCCTAATTTGTACCACTGACTGATTCTATCAAATTGATCTAAAACATCTTTTATGATACATTATTTATTTTTTATTAAGTTCATTTTAAACCTAATGTCAGATTCAATTTCTCAGGGTAATCTTGTTTATCTATACTTTTATTTGAAAAATATCTATGTTTCAAGAAAAAATGAGTCATCTGCACGGACAAATTGCTAAATAGCTCAGCAGATGACATCAGAAAACATGAAATAGAAACTTGCTAGTGATTTAAAACGTGGCAATACGTTGCATGTGTTTTATTGCGTAAAATATTTATTTATTTTTAAATAACTGAATATAATAGTAAAATTATTAGATTGATTCAAAAGTTCTGTCGTATTTGAATACATTTAATACCCGTAACGTTTTACCTCATAGGTAAAATTATCAGATATTAGAATTTTACCGGTGTTAAAGGCATTAAAATTAGATTTAAGTATTAAAATTGAAGTATGACAGAACTTTTTCATCAACCTAATAGATGTATAGGGTGCGCATCATTATTTTCGGAGTTGCCTTACCTCATAACTTTTGATTTAAGTACATGACGTAAAACATTATTACATATTCGTAAAGTACAACTCAAAAAGTTTTTTTTATAATACAAACAATGTTACCTATGCGTAAAGGTGCAACTCAAAACGTTATTAATAAAATAACGGTTATAATCAAATAATAATTGCTATTATTTTTTTTTCAAATTTATCAAAATGGTATTAATGAATTATGTATAATTATCTATCTAACTTTGTGATAATACTTCATTAATAACTTTTAATAAATATGCTAAAATTTTAATATTACTTATTATTTGATTATAATCGTTATTTTAATAATGCGAGTTAGTCTTTATGAATATGTAACACTATTTTTCGTCGTGTTCTTAAATAAAACTTATGAGGTAAGGCAACCCTGACAATATGGATACTCTGTACTAATATGTAATTTAATTACGCAAAACTTAATTCAGCAGCACCATTCAATTCAGTCTAATATTTAGTTTGTTACAAATAATTTACGAAAGAAAAAGGTCTGATCTGTGAACGTCATGGTTACGAAAATCTGCATAATGTAAAAATGCAATTTTAATAAAATATTTCTCACGATCTGAGAAACTGTCGGCATGATGGTTGATAAATTCCGGCAGACATGGATCATTAGATTCCCCTACTTCTAGTCTTCCATAAAATATAGGGTTTTTTCTTGTGCTTGATAACATAGGTTTTTGTGCTGCCGGCTCTTAGACTATTTAGGCACATTGTGCAAACGTTAAAAAATACTGTATTGGTTTCAATCAACCGACCAACGAACCGTTTTCCCTGGGCAGTATTACAACAAATATTCAATTTCAGTTGGTAGTTAAGATGTTGAAAGCTTTCGAAATCACAAAAGAGAAATTTTTAAAGATTTGCTAAAATTTGAAAACAATCCCGTTATTGTAATTTCTAGAATATTAAATCGTTCAAAGCGAGGGATATATAGAGAGATTGCTAGAAATAACAATTTCGATTGGAAATCAAGATGCGGACGACCACGTGTAATAAGTGTTAAGACTGTTAAAAAACTGAAAGATTGGTGTCAAAGCTAAATATATGTATAAACAAATTAAAAATAATCTCTGTGTTAATGTCTAAAAGGACACAATACATAGACGCATAATAGACTACAAAAACATTCTTTTAAATATAATGTGTTGCAAATCGCGACTAAAATCACACCATAAAAAGGCCAGAATGGATTGGTTTCGAAAGTATACATCTTAGGAGGAAAAGTGGTGGCTCACCATATTGATAGCTGGAATTATTCTAGCATAACCTCAGGAAACAGTAGACGACAAAGCAGTAAGTCTCTGATGGTTTGGGAGGGGTGGGGGTTGACTTAAGTTTGGCTTAATGGTTAAAATGCGCGCAAACGGAAAATGTGCTCCGTCTCCTTCGAAAGCAATATAAGTGTCAACTGGCCTCTCTTTTCCAACCGTTCTGTGGATATTAACAAAAGAAATGGGAGTCTCAACAATGGAAATAGGCGGAAATGGATTCGCCGGAAAGATTTCCGACCGATTCGGATCCTGCAAAAGTAATAAAACATGAAAAGCACCGCCTACTGTATGGATAGCTCCTTGTAAGATACCAGAAAAGAGGAAATTGCTGGCCAGCAGCAAGATAGGTGCTGGCAATGATGGAGAAGTGCTGGCTGATGGTCTACCACTGCTGAACAGCTTCAGTCAACTTTGCTGTTGGAAATCATCAAATAAAATTCTGGTGGGCATCCATTTTATCTCATGCGCTGGCCCACCACTACATAGAAGTGCACGAACTTTTGCAGTATTATTGTTGTTTTCCTTTCGCTAGGTGGCGTTGCGAATATTGAAAACATTGAGTATTTGAACACAAATCTGAAAAGAATATCTTAACGCAATTTAAGCTGTGAAGCTAATTTTTTTTTAATGTAAATAATATAGCACCACTGCCACCAACAAAATAAATAAGTAAATGAATAAATAAATAAATTCTTTATTTCTACGCACTTTTTTTCTCCTTAAATCTGGTTTTACTAAGTTACAAAAGATTTCGGTTTTGATAATTTTACACAGTTGAGAATCTATAATAAAAAAAGCGTATGAAATATATAGGATTTCTATACAATACAATAATTTCTATACCAGTTTAATGATTGAGAACTTAAATCACAAAAGAAACAAACTTCAAATAGTGTAATGAGAGCTTGAAGACTACGAACGGTCGTAGGATACGCTGAAAGTACTTGTTCATGTCCGATCACGAAAACCAAACAGCACAGAGCGTGGTTAGTACTTGGGAGGGTGGCCACATGGAAACCGCTGCAAGTTCAAATAATTCTATAGACATTTCTATTATAGACACTAAGGTGGCTCTTGGTGAAACTAGCTTATAGAAAAAAGGGCTATAATTCTATATTACTTTGTTTTTTTATAGAATTATATAAGAAATTTTTGTAAGGGAAAGTGCTGGGCCAGCAAAGGAATAGTAGTAGGATCGGGGCTAGCACTGCAGGAAAAGTGCCGGATTGAAGTAATGTGATGGCATACCAATGCTGGCCTGCTGTTGGCCATCATTGATGGGCCAGCTGCATTCCGCACGGACGCTTTTTTACTGGTTTAAATAATGCCACAATTGCACTTTACCGCTGATGGCATTGCTGGCTGCCATCTTTTTTCCAGCTGATGGCCCACTGTTTCTTTCTTTGCTGGGATACGTCTATTTGGACCTAAATTTGCCTGGTATTTCTCAATAAGGAAAAGGTAAGTGACGTCACTGTGGGATAAATTACTCTGGGGTATCAAGAAGCACCTGTGTGTTCTTTATGACTCCGGCTGTACACATGAGTTCGAGCGATTTGATTGTTCTGAGTTTCACAGGTCTATGATATGATTTGTCTACGTTGCCATGGCATGCATATCATTCCTGCAATGATAGCTAAAGCAGAAAGGCAGCAATAGATTGACGGAAGTATTTGTTTGTAAACATGACCTCTCCTTGTGGGAAACAAAATTCAATAATGTATCAAGAAGCACTAAAGTAACATCTACTCCCATTTGGTGTCATCCTAGCGTGTTACTGAGAGGCTATTTCAATACGATATTGCTTTAACCCAAAACTCACAGAGTACGAAACAACAAACGAGTAGAGATCAGACAGACTCAGCCCAGGACCGGGTCCGACATGGATTTGGGCTAGATTTTTATATGTCTTTGCGTTCGGGCTCATTCTTATTAAAACTGAAAATTTTATTTACTGACGTGTAGAAAAAAATGAAAAGAACTTTTTCACTTTAAAATTATGTATTCTATTTCAATTCATTTTACTGTTATTTTGATCAGAATGAAAGGGAAAAATAAGTCGCGTTTTTCTGTTCTAGTATTCGAATGATAATTTTAAAGAGAATTTTGAATTTGCAGACTTATATCTGGCATTGAGAGCAACGACCCGCTGATATGACGCTAATCGGTAGAGGCGCGAAAAGTGAATTTGCTTTTTGTTCGATTTTCATTTGTGACAGTAGATATTTTTTAATCGGATTCTTTAATTTATTTTTCATTTAGAGGTCAAACGTAAAAAGAATATTGTCTTCTGTTTTTAGGCAAACAGCATTTGTTTGAGGTTTGCAAATTTTTTAGTCTTCTATTGTGTACGAGTCATAATAGCTCTTCATCTGAAAATAACGTTAATGATTCGTTTATCTATTTTTCGTCATGAACTCTGCCCATGCTAGGGGTTTGCTCTGCACATTTACGAAGTCACTTTCATTCGTAAGTGAAATATATTCCTGAATATGTCACTTAGAGTAAAATATATTCGCCGTAAGTGATTCGTAAGTCAATATATTGCAATATACAGGGTGCAATATGTTATCTATCGCCGACCTTTAATTTCTCAACCGTTGATCGTAGACATACAGTTCCAATTACAAAAACGTTTCAAATGAGGTAAATATTCATGTTGTGGCATTATTTAAAGTAAAAAATCAATTTGATAAAAATTACGAAAACTAATTTTTTATACGGTACCCCAGTCCCTATAGTTATATTTAGTAAAATTTTATACATATCATAACAGATATAACACAAAAAGTTTGACATCTGTACTACAAAAATTGACACAGTTATTGAATTTCAAAGTTTGCGATTTTTGCACATGATTTTCTCTTTCATTGAGGGATCAGTTAAAAGATGAATTAAAGTAATTCGAGATCAAACTCAGGGTGCAATGTCCTTTTTACGGCGAAGCCACTTTTAGCCGGTATCGTCGGTACTTTTGAATGTTGTTCGACCCATAAATGTTAGCTCAAATTTTTAGATGAAATAACCCTATTTGGTGATACCGGCTAAAGGTGCTTTCGCCGTAAAAAGTACATTGCACTCTGATTTTATCTCGAATTACTGTAATTCATCTTTTAACTGATCCCTTAATGAAAGACAAAATCATGTGCAAAAATCTCAAACTTTGAAATTTAATAACTGGGTCAATTTTTGTAGTACAGGTGTCAAACTTTTTGTGTTATATCTATTATTATATGAGTAAACTTTTACTAAATATAACTATAGGGACTGGGGGACCGTATAAAAAGTTAGTTTTCGTAATTTTTATAAAATTGATTTTTTACTTTAAATAATGACACAACAATGAATATTTAGCTCATTTGAAATGTTTTTGTAATTGTAACTATATGTCTACGACCAACGGTTGAGAAATTAAAGGTCGGCGATAGATAACATATTGCACCCTGTATAATTGCCATATATTATTATTCTGATAGAAATCAGTTCCAATTAATTATTTCTCGATCCGATAGAAAGCAATCGAGCAGTGATTCCTCTTTCCCTATTAAAGCATCGGATCTTTCAGATAACGGTGTCAAATTTTTAATTAAATTATTTTTAGGGACACGACAATCACGAAAGATTATTATGAGGAAGGAATCGATAGTACACCTTTAATAGAAAATCGAAAAACGTTGTTCGAGTCTTCGGCATATAAAAAGTAATTGCAAATTTCATGCATTTATTCATAAAACGCACTTCGTTAATGTGTCCATCAGTTTTGCTTGTTGAGGGACAAAAATATGAGAATCCTTTTAAGTATGATGTATATTTTTATTTAATATCAAACTTCTCTTTTGGTAAGATGGAATATAAATTTTCGTAAAATTAATTGCGTACTAAGGATTAACTCTTATTTCTATGTAAGAAGTTGTTTAAAAATGAGATATTACTTTTCCAAAAACATTTAAATTATTACGCAATTTTTTTTCTGTTGCATACTTTCAGTATTTAGCTCGGCCTCTGATTGCATAAAATTTTTCGGGCTCGGATTTTAAATCATTGGGCTCGGGTGGGTCCAAGCATCGGAAAAAGAGCCCGAACTCATCTCTACGAAACAGCGGTTTTTCACCCGAAATGTTAGCGTTTGAGATTGGCCAGTTTTAAGCCTGGACTTAATCCAAATTGAGACAATTTGAGGTGTCTTAACCCTGAAATATTTAAAAAATTAAAGTCAACTAAAAGTGGCTGTGTAAAAGCATGTTATTCACTGTTACCAATAATATTTCAAAAACTAATAGAGTCAAAATAAACACGATTATGTGAAGTTATCGAAACCAGTGAACTTTATTAGAACATCAAATTTAACAAATATTAAAACTGGATTAAAGAATATAAATTTTAATATTTTTGGCAGAGTTCTGCAGTATGTTTATAATGAGCAATAAAATAGTTCATTAATGTATTAAAAAATGTATTCCGGTTGATTTAGAAGTTTGTGAGGCAGGATTTTGCAAGGTGAATTACCTAGATCTGTAAGTGAAGAAAAAAGTTTTGCGTGACCTTTACTACAGGCATGTCAAACATGCGGCCCGCGGGCCACAACTGGCCCGCCGACCATTTATCTATGGCCCGCAAAGCCTTTACCATTTTACATTTATTTAATTATCCTTTGCCTAGTGCATGCCATCAGTCGAGTTTTTTCAGGGACGCATCGGCATTTGCATTATAACAAAAATCATCAGAGTGGAAATATTTTAAAAATGTATTAAAAAATGATTTCAAAAGAAGATTTTTGAATTTCAAGAAACAGTTTAATCTGTTTCCCTCACCTCTAATGAAATCATTAGAGTTGATGAAAAATCATCAAAAGTAGGCCAAAAAGTAGCCAAAAGTAGTCATCATCATGTTCAAATTATTGTTCAGAATTTATTACTGCAGCTAATCAAAATTCAGCACGATTCCATATTAGCGCCATGGATACGGGGTTTCCAAATTTCTGTAATTATTCATCAATCGACTAATTTTATGAAATACAATATGCAACATTTTGTTATTTTTCAAGTCAAAAAAAATAATTTGAACCAGGAAATATATTTAATAAATGAAATAACAAAAGTAGCGATTATATATGACATGTTTTATTAAATAGATTTTCAGATTCAAAATATATTTATTTTTATTTTTTACTTTGAGAACACACGGAAGATTGACAGCTATGCCGATGCTAAATCTAGATTAGCGCGTACAAGCAATTTTTAAAATAAACGCAATTTATAATATTCAATTAATTTTTTTTCGAAAAATTAATATTAACTTACTGTGTACTTAATGTTGGAACTTTGTGTTAAAATTTCTTCAACATGGCTGTGTCTTGTATAGACGAATTTTATTCTGTGCAATGGTAATATTACTATCTTTTTTTTAATATGGCCCGCGGTTTAGTATATAATGCTTAATTTGGCCCGCGGCGGTAAATGAGTTTGACATGCCTGTTGTACTATCTCCTTTATGAGGTCTCTTTAAATATCTGGAGAAACTGCGATTCTCACGAGGGAATATTGGCTGTGGTGTGTATGTGTGTGTGTTGTTTATGACGGCAATTATCTACACACTACATGCAATTGTTTTATATAAAAATGATTAGTTATAATATAAGAAGGATGTGTAAGAACAAACGAAAGAAATGTTTTTGTCTTTGCTCGTATAACGACTCTCTGTTAATCTCACCTGGTGATGAGAGAAAATAATTGCATTCAAAACTATAGTCGTGGTTTTTAATCATTATCGAGGAAAAAAAAGAAGATTTTTCGTTAGTATATTTTTTATATCCGGTGAACTTATCATTGTTTATAGTTAATTAGTTTGAAATTTATGTCCTGATTTTGAAATCTACCGTTACATTTCAAAATCGAAAAAAGCGTCGATTGCTATGACAACAATAATTTCCTTTATTATTGCCTTCAACATCAATGCCGCTTTTCGCGTTCGGAGTCATCTGTTTCTCTATCCAAAATCAGATCCTTTGGATTACGACAGTTCGGAAAAAATGCAATATTACTTAAAAAAAAAATAAGTAGGCGTAATCTGAATTGCTACGGCTAAGCCCTTTCTGTAAAGCAGCAAACTTATTCTTTAAAAATGCTTTTGTATCCTTATTAACCAAAATGAATTCACGTAATGTTCTTTTGATGCAGGAAAGCACGTTACATGTTGTTAGATCTACATTTCGCATGATATATTTTAACCTCTTTTAAATTTTTCGGCTAAAAGAACTTTATAATCGTTAGATTCAAGAGACTTTTTAATATCGTACATGGAATATTATACTGTAAGTGAAATAATGCTTTTCACTTACCTTTCAACGCGGTTGTTTCCAGATATCTTGAATGCTCGAAATCATGGAGCGCATCTTGTATCTAAAATACGAAAAATCATTATTAAAATCCTAAATTAGAAGTATCGTTTATGAAATCAGATGTGAATATTTTTGTGGAAAAGTAAGTAATTTTCAAATATTTTTTATGGCATAAAAAGCTTGAATATTCTAAAATTTTACTGATGATAGTACGTAATAAAACAAATCATCAATGGAGGCATTTATTTCCATTCGATAGCTGTGTTTTTAAATGTAGACTAATGAATGGCAATCTGATTCAAAACGTGTAGAAAATAGGATGTTTTAATGAAGAATAAAACATGCAGCAGATTACTATTTTTGCTCTTTGAGCATTCTAGATATCGAATATGATAATATATATATATAGAGAGAGAGATAAGCCAACTGAGTAAATTTCGGTTTATTAATTTAATTATGTCATTAAAATGTTTAAAGTTTATGAGATCAAAGAAACTTGCTTTACAAGCAAACCTAAAATCTAATAATCTTTTTTCAGTGCGGTTTTATGAGAAATGAAAAATACCAAAATAGTCGAGGAGAGCTTTTTTGCCGTTGATGACATATTCAAGAATAGCTGTTGGAATTAAATTTCTTAATTAAACGATTTTGCGAGGGGTTTTAAATGCTTTTGTTAATTTTATTAAGTGTTTCTTTTTATTTTGCTAATTATGAAGTTTAATTAAACCATTATAAAAATCACGTGAATCATACATGTAATTTTACAAAAAACTAAAATACACCCATTACATTATGATTTCTTCTCATTTAAATCAATGAATGTTTTTAGAAACTGAACGGATGAGTAGATACGGATATAATATACAGAATAAATGGACACAAAGTATGCTTCGAGGGCCGTTTGGTCTGACAGTTTCCTGAAAGACTGTCCTAACGGATATCGACCTTGTGATTTGCTGCTACTGTGCCCATAAGAGATGTGTAGCCGCTTACAGCTATCTAAAAAATTGAATAAGACATTAACAGGGCAACTTGCACTTTAACGATATATTGAGATTGTGAACAAAGTCTGATTCTCGACGGATCTCCATTTGCAGAAATATTAGCTTCGTTATCACATCTGAAACATTAAATTAGTCATTTTAGAAGAGTGGAGTCTTTTTGAGGTCCATCGCAGTGTAGGATGCCTGTATGTGGGTTCACATTTTTCATGCAGCTATTATAACCGCACTATCCTATTGTTTCTAGCAATTTATCCCGTTTACCTTGTTAGGTTGCTATTATATATTTCAAATCAAGAAGCATCTGCGAACTAAATTTTATTTTCCATGGTATTACATAACTTTTATTTTGTTTTTAGTTTTCAGCATCAATATATTAAATGTGTTGGATTGAGAAGTAAAATTATGATTTCTGGTGGAATGCTGTCAGAAACTTTTTGATAAAAAATTAATAAGGAATAGAGGGAACAAAGTTCAAGAATTACCCATTGTTCTTCAAAGCTCCAGCTGTGTTTATCAGGATTATGTGCTTCAGAGCACAGACAGAAATTTTGACTTCTTAAGAACGTGTCGTCTGTCACACACTATCTATAAAATCATTATCCTGGCAATGATAAAGCGAGACTGGGTGAATTTCTGTGCACTTTAAAAGAGAGAGATGTTTCTTGTTCTAGCAAGAAGATTTAGGAAAATAACTTCTTCCGAGTTACCCACGATTCTGAAAAGCGTTCCTTTATTATCAGAAACCACAGAAACCAAGATATTTCTTATATTTAAAGAAGCATTTCTAAAACAAAAGTGTTTCTTTTGCTATCAGCAAATTTTGCAAAACTTTCCAAGTAGTTTTTATAGTGTATTATTCAGTTTTCTGAACCGGTATCAACATGAAATATCAGCCTCTTCGGATGCTATAATTTCTCAAGTAAATATTTTCAGCTGCCTAAAATAAACTATACATGCAAGAGTAACAAAATAATATTACTTTTACGCTGTTTATTTAGCATTTTTGTCTATTGAACATGTGTGAACTTCAAAATATTTACTTGAGAATTGATAACATCCAATAATCCGATATTTCGCGCTGATACCGGGTTTCCTAATCTAATTGATCTCTGGTTTCCTTATTTCTTGGAAACCAGAGATTCCCTTGTTTTTTTTTTTGTTGTTGTTGTTTTTTTTTTTTTTTGTTTTTTTTTTTGTTTTTTTTTTTAGAAGTGATTTTTTGTCATATTTTGTTTGTTTGTTTTATCTATACCTGTATTTTTTTTTTATCATGTTCATTGTTCGTTATTCATACATTCATGTCGTAATTTTAAATAATTCAATATTTTCTTAATCTAAATAAATCATGTTTCCAGTTAATTCAGATTAGCGAGATTCTACAATGCATCCAGCAGTATTCTGTTATATCGACTTTAAATACTGCTGAAGATATTTCCATAAAAAAATACAACACAAAATACATTTTAAAGAACATTTTGTCCATTTTCTCAAAATAACAAAATAAATAAATGTTTTCAAAAGAATAAAATAAAACTATGTCTAAAAGCGAGAAGCTAACCATTTGGGAAAATTCAATACCTAGCAGGTGTTGCTTAAAAATGTTTTAGAGAATGCACGTTATTTCGCCATCAAACGCAGATTAGTTAAGTAATAAGTAGTAAATATTTTTGTCAATTTCTTGAAAGCGGAGAATGGAAATGTACTGAGAAAAGGCACTGTTTTAGTTTTACTTAGAAATGAAGAGCCAGTATTAAAACTAATTTTTCTGATTAGGTAATAAAATTTATGCTTTAAATAAGTTTTCTTTCATTGAACTTGTTATTTATTAAAAGTATAAAATCAAACAATATTCGATACTTTATAATGATTCAAAATAAAAATTTTGATCGCTAAAGATTGAATAAAATTTCTGATATTCTTAATTAAAGTTACATTAGGTATATCTGATATGAAATCGTGACACAGTTTTAATAAATTTTATCAACAAAAATCTGATAAATTTCTCCTGTGAAACTCTTATTCTATAAAATTAATTTCACATGTTTGTCCCGAATCCCGAAACACACAAACGGTTTCAATTTCCGATACCGAATCATGAAATTACTAACGAATCTATTGCAAACCATAAGACAAACAATCATAGCAGGGTTGCCACGCTTCAGGGAATTTTCCAGGTGAAATATCAGTATTTGTTTATAGAAAAATAAATTTAGGCTAAACGCCCGAAATTTCACCTTATTTAAGGAGAGATTTTTTATAAGAAAATACTGGCCCCGAAGAATTTGCTGGTCTCTGGAAATTCCCTGAAGCGTGGCAACCCTGCATAGGCACCGACTTAATGGAGGCGACGGGGGTAAATCAGGCCAACTTCAATCACTAATTTTAAAATAGTATTTTTTGTAGTGATTAAAAAAGACAAAAAAGCTTTTAAAAATCAGTGGTAGAAGTATGCGTGATTCACCCAGAAAAAAGAATTGATTAAAACTACAAAACAGGTTTTGTTGAGTACATTTTGGTTGTTTTAAGCAAAATATTTAGTTGAAGTGAAAAAGGGGTTTTGTTACTTGGACAAAAGAATATTGTTAACACTTTTACAAAATTTTAACAAAATTTCATCAATTTTACTTGAATTAACAAAATCTGTTTTTTTAAATTTTACAATAATTTCGTAACTTAAATTTGTAATTCCAGCAAAATTTTGTACTTTTTGAAAAATTTTAATTGTTGTGTAGTAGCTATAACTCTCTCACGTAATGTGGTTTATTTGACTTATATAGCTATAAAATTAAAGGCATAGTTTTTGGATAATTAAAACTTTTTAAATTGGGACTGATCAAGGTAGCTCTAAAAATCCCCCTCTACCATTTAATTTTCTTGATTTTTATTTGAAATTGAGCATTTAGATTTTAAATAGTTCACAATATTTAGCAGGTAAATTATATCAAAATAACGTGTACTGTACATAGTTAATTCTTTGTTGAGGACTTAATTTCGAGAATAAGAAAAAATAATGCAAGACAAAGACATTTTTTTTAGAAAATAAAATATTTGCCGTATTAAAAAAAAACTAAGTTATTCTGATTTATTACTGAACGGATTTTATTTATATACTAGCCGAGATTCGCCCGTCTTGACCGGAGTCCCCGCTGCCTTCGGCTGTGTGTTTCCCGGGTACCTTCAAAGAAATCACTACATATTTATAAACTTCTCATACATTTCCTTCCCATTCGGTAAAATAGCTCTCAAGAAACAAATTAATCGCAAAGAATCACGAAATGTTCATGGAAAACAGAAAAAAAAATCTTAAATCACCGGTTTTTGAGAGATATTTTATTAATTTATGTGAACATTTTTTTCGTCTCGCAGTCTTTTCTCAAAAATATAATCGCGAATTTTTAACGAAAATTTCCGGAATAAAAAAAATATTCTACCGGATTTCGTGGGGTTTTTTTTTTTTTTCGAAAATTGCGTTAAAATCTGCATTTGTTTTTAAAATTCGGTATCGTCTGAAACAGTAAAACATTACCTTTATTTTCGCGTAAATTTTTAGCATTTCAATTGAAAAGTAATGGAGATATTCAATATATGAAAAACAGAAAAAATCGTAAATCTCTCGATCTTTATAATTTCTGGTAAAAATTATATCGACTGGCTTTATAATCCAAAAAAATTAATCTCGATTTTCCAACGAAAATGTCTGGAGGAATAAAATATTTTATAGAGAAAGATGGATTCTTGCGATTTCTTTCGAAAATCTGATTAAAAATCCGAATTTTTAGAAAAGATTGAGATCGTCTAAAAGGAAAAAAATAATTCTTTCTATTACGACGTCAACTCCGTGCATTTCGGATGAAAATTGTGGGCGGTATAAAATACATCAAGAAAACCGAAAAACAAAATCGACATAGGTCCGAATTTGGAACATTTATTCTTTTTACATTTTTATTAAAGTTTGAGTTTATTTGGGAACATTAAATATATTTTTAAAATTAATGTGTTTTATAATATTTTCTTACTTTACTTCAAGGAATCATTGTAACAATATGAAATAAAACAGTTACTTTTTTATTCTTATGTATTATAGTATATGCATGTGTGATAAATAAAAGATGTTTGAGAAATAAAATGATTTAAAAAATATATATTTATATTTTATATATTTCATATAAAATTCTAACAGTAATAAACAGAATAAAAAAGAAAAGTGCCCAGTTAAACTGATGGCATTGGAAGGACAGCATAAGTCTATTCAAACTAATTGTATATTATGCTCTTACTTCAAAGAATAATGCCGTTCGTAAAATAAATTAAGTGGGAGATTAGCCGCCCCCCCCCCTGTTTCACATCCTTATACTTAACCAATGAGCCTCCAAATCTCATCAGGGAAGCGCCTTATCAGAATAAATCGGTATATCAAATTTGAAGCAAATCGGATAGAAAAACACAATTATCTACATTAAGGGGGTATTACCCCCCTCGATCCCCCCTTTATACTTAAACAATGAACCTCCAAATCTAATCAGAAAAGTGCTTTATCATAATAAACCGGCATACCAAATTTGAAGCAAATCGGATAGTAAAACCCATTTTTCTAAATTAAGGGGGTGTTACCTCCAGTGATCCCCCCCATTTATACTTAAACAATGAACCTCCAAATTTAATCAGGAAAGCGCCTTATGAGAATTAACCGGTATACCAAAATTGAAGCAAATCTGATAATTCTGTATGAAAAACCCATTTATCTAAGTTAAGGGGGGGGGGGGGTTAGCCTCCGTTTTTCCATTTATACTTAACAATGAACCCCCAAAACTAATCAGGGAAGCGTCTTATGAGAATGAACCTAGAAAAAATTTTGAAGTAAATCGGATATTTCTATCAAGAGTTATCGCGTTACGTACGTACGTACATACATACGTACATTCAGAACCTGCGGGCACATTAGCTCTAAGGCTTTCATAGCTTTTGAGTTAAAACATATCAAAAATGGCCTATATTTATTTATTTAAAAAACTGTTTGGGAATTCGTTTTTAAAAGCAACTACAATTATTTGAATCATCCAAAAAAAAAGAAAAAAAAATTAAATCGGTCCTTAAAATTATTATTCATTATAAACTTAATCGTAGAAAGGAAAAAAAAATTCATTAGTTAATTTAACTTATTTTCTAATTATATATTCATTTTAAAATCAATAGCTAAGTTTCTTATTTTACTTAAATCAAATTATTGAAAAGTTTTTTAAATTATTTCACAAGCTCTAAAAATATCAAAACATCTACCCATCTTTTTTAGTATTAAAATTTTTCGCTAATATATTTATATCATTCATTTAAATATTAAATTATCTTTTAAATACGCCCGCATAAGACATTTAAAAAAAATCTGTAAAAAATTTTTAAAATTCCAATTTTCGCATTTACTCTTTACCTACAACGAAAAACCATCATTTATCAAAATGCCTTCTCCTTATAACCCCATAGAATCCTCTCTTCAAGAAATCTCATTGGCCGAGCGGTTAAAGCGTTTACTTTCTGTCCTTGGGGTCGACAGATCGAACCCAAGCTCTTCCATCGCTGAAATATTAACAAATGCAATGCAATATGTTCATTTGAAGAACTAACAAATACACATACCAACACGGCTCAATAGATGGCGCCATCAAAACGGAAATAATGTTTGTCAATAATAGGTTTAAAGTAAATATTATAATTGTTTCTTTAACAAAAACTTTTGTTGTTAAAACAAAGAAAATTCTTAAAATTACACGAAACAATTGTTCTTTAAACAAAAGTTTTTGTTACCGAAACTAAAAGGAATTGTTAAAGTAACAGATTGTTATATTTATTTTTTTTTTAACTTTCAACCAAAGAATTTAATTAAAACAAAAAATGACCATTTTACTTGAATTAACAAAACGTTTTTTTGCTGGCGATACAAAATTTTTTTGTTGCAGTTACAAAAAAATCAACAATATTTTGTTCTTGATTCAAACAAAATTTCCATTGACCCATATTTAAATAAAAAGTTTTGTTGGGCCAACCAAATTTTTGTTGATTAAACAAAACTTTTTTCTGGGTGTGCCTATTTCGCCCCCCGTGAAGTCGATGCCTATGCAAATAACATACAAATCATTAAAATTTATATAAAAATACACATAAATGTATAAACATTACTTAAGTTTTTACAAGTATATACGTACGTATAGTACCTAGGTTATGTAACTTACTCGGTCTTCATCAGACTGATGAAGACAGAGTAAGTTTTTGTTGAAAACGTTTTGATTTTAAAGGACTTTAATGTATTTTTAAATGCTTTTAAATTATGTTTTACGCACCTTTAAGTAATGTTTATACATTTATGTGTATTTTTCTATAAATTTTAATTATTAATCAAGAAGAATTTTGCGCTGAAATTTTTAACTTTTTATTGGACATACAAATCATGAAAATTATCCACAGAACAATGAAGAAATGGTTAAAGATTTTTAAATGATTAAGAGATACTTTATAGAAATTAATGTTAAACGTGGGCTAAACTTTCAGTTTTAACTTCTGCAAATAAAACAAGTTGGTAAGTGTGATCACAGATCGCACAGAGGGTTTCGTTTAATATTCATTTCGAAACACTTTATCCTTTTGCAAAATCTGTTATTTCCACATTTCGCAACCAGGGGGCACTCTCTATTCTAAACAAACCTCTATCTGAACGAAACTCAGTTTTACAGCCTATCCGTAGATATATTAGTCGAGGGGATCGGGCCCATAGCACCCGTGATAGGTAGGCGCCCCCTTGCGGTAAAAAGTGGAACTAAAATATGTACCGCACTATTTAAAATACGTATGTGGATAAAAGTAAGAAAAGTGCCCCCCGTTTAACTCCCGTTAACCTCCCCACCCTAGGGGTAGGTTAGAAGAATTGCTCAAAATACGCAAGTTAGAGCCCGGAGGGATAAATAATATTAGACTTTTAGAAAATTTTATGATTTGTCGTGTGATTGCAAGTGTTCTGCTATAAGTATGCAAAATTTCATGTCTCCAACTTAATTAGGGCCTAAGTTACAAAAATTGCTTAAAATACACAAGTTAGAGAACGGAAGCAGTGGCGTAGCCAGGATTTCGTTTCGGGGGGGGGGGGGTCCAAAATTTTTTTCCTTCGGGTTATATATATAGTAAAACCTGTCAAGATAAAATCGTAAATATTGCTGTAAAATTCCGTTTTACACAGGTTTTCGTGTTAATAGATATATTTGTATAGTATTTTTTCCGTAGCACGGAACATTTCTGTTTAAGACAAAATTCCGTTATAGGCAGGTTCCATTTTTACAAGTTTTGTGTATTTATATAAATATACTTATTTATGTCATATGAATAGAATAAAACTTGTCAAAATAGGAATTGTCTATAACAGAATCCTGTCTTTAACGGAAGTGTTACATGGTATTAATATGAATTGCGATACAATTAAATTTGCTTAAAACCTGTCTGAAAGGGGATTTTCATTGTTCTTTAGTGAAACATAGTGAAACCTGTGAAAGTGGAATCCTTCTATAACAGAATCCTATCTCAAACGGAAGAGTTTCAGAATCCCTGCGAAACGAACAATAGATCTTATTGAGGTAGTGTATCTTAGAAGCATAATTAATTACACTTCTTTCTATGGAAGCCTGTCTAAAATGGAACTTTTTCCAGTCCCTTTGAATCTTGTCTTGATTGTGTATGTATAATAGAAGTATTTCGAGTAACTTTAAGAATTTAGGGGTATATCCTTATTTAATTTCTTAATAAAAAAAAAAAAAGCATGGATAAAAAATGTAAGGCCAATCTCTATAACTGCAACTAATAATACATTGAAGTTACATTAATATTTACCAATGAAAAAGATTCACGATGATGTAAAAAGCTGAGAGAATACTGAAGAGTTAAATTTAATTAACCCATTCGCTGTCATCCACGAGTATACTCGTGGCTTTAATTTATTAATTACTTTGTCATCACTATTTTAGAATTAAAAAAATTGCCTCATTTATTGGCAGAAATTTCGCTGTATTAGTAAAGCGAAATTTACCTTTCTGAATTTGTGCTAGCAAACGATATTTAACAAAAAATTTGAAAATTATTACTTTATAGTTTTGGCAGCGAATGGGTTAAATCAAGTTTCATATTACATAACATTTGCCTACAATAAAGTTAGGATCAAGTAGTTAAGTTTAAAACAGCAATATCCATGTTTAATTTCTTCCCATTGAATTAAGAACTTGTGCTGTAATAGATATAGGATAATTCACATAAGTGTCAATCGCATGAGCCATTCATGCGATCCGCCGCGCTCCCCATGGGAGTTTTTGAGATAACCCAGATAGCATGAACATTAGCAGCAAGTTTATTTTTTCTGATATTATCTTGCCGTGAGAAATTTGAATTGAGAAATTCGCAGCAAATCTCCCACTTGCATGAGTAGTTTGTTGTGAAACTGATGCAAGACCGTCTTTAATTCACGAAAGTGACGAAAGCAAAAAATCCCTCTGTTGAGAGAATAGACTATCAGCACATACACAGAAATTGCAGAAATTTTATTCGGTAGGTACCGCTTTTTCTAAACGCTATACTTATTAAATACCAAAAAATGCTCGAAATGAATAGTACAAATATTACCTAAACTTGTTTGTGGGGATAAAACCGATGCATACACCTTCTGACGGCGCTTTCACATCAACAGACTTGATCTGGTCTATGGACCCCTTCGAAGAGGTTAAACTTATAGTGTGACATGGAAAGATTACTACTTTGCAGTAAGTCTACAGTATTTTTGATTACTTGTTTGCCGTTAGTTTGCAATAAATTTGATAGAGTACACTGTTAAAAATTTGCAGCATTCTGGCAGGTCATTTGACCGTTTTTTCCGAAAACGGTTACACAACCGTAATTTTAACACTATTCTGACCATATTATTGGCAATTTTATGGTCAGAATATAGTTAAATTATGGTTATGAAACCGTTTTTTCAAAAAACGGTCGAATGACCTGCCAGAATGCTGCAAAATTTTTAACAGTGTATGAATTTAACTTGCACGACAAGTTAGCTGCAAGTTCAAAGTGTGGTGAGTTCGGCGTTTGCGTTATCTTGCTGCAGTCTTGTTATGAACTTTCAGTCTTGTCATGCTGAGCTTACTGCAACTTTGCAGGTTTTCAAAGCAAAACTGTTGCAAATATTCTGCAAACTAAAATTGCTATGTGGGAAGGTTTTAACTTTAAGAAAAAGATCTTGCATTTTCAGCTACAGAAACTAGTAATATAAGAAGCACACACATCAAATATCATCAGTTCATGCTGGAAAAAGCAGTTTTGTTACAATTGTCTTATTCACCCATAATTCTTTTGGGTTTCCATGTTTCATGTCTCGCCCCTTTTGATACCATATTCGATCTAATAGTTGCTTCCGATATCTGGTCGTCTTTAAGGAAGTTAAATTTTTGTAATAAGTTTATTCGTGATGGATTAGCACTATTTTGTAAGTATTAGAATGTGTAAAAAATGGTTCATGGTGGTTTCTGTTTTTGTACTTCCCAGCCAATTTATTTTAGATGGTTCAAAAAAGTTTTAGAACATTCTCCAAGTTCAGCATAAGCTTCGGACGGGTTGGATTTATGCAGCTCTGGAAGGGGTACTTAGGAGTTCCGTGGAAGGGGGTAGCGCCCCTCTAGACCATTTTATAATCATAAAATTCCGAATCTTCCGATTGCACCCTTAAACAACTTGACAGGAGAGTCAAGAATCTCATCTCTGTACATTTCAGCAAACACAGTTGCACTGGTAAAAATGTGTCGGTCACTGCGGCCATTCAAAATTATGTCCGTCCATACCACGATTCCACGACCTTTGTATCGATGCCTTTCACGGATGTTTGCAGCCTTATTGCGTGTGATTTTCTCCCTCCATATGGTAACACGTCTGCAGTAACTCTCTCAACAAAATCGGGATTCATCGGTAAAGAGAACTCGGCTCCAGTCCGAGGTACTCCAATGACGATGATCTCTGCACCACTTTAACCGGGCGCATTTCGCTACCGGAGTTAGTGGAACACAAATCATAGGTTTCCTTGCATGCAGCCTGTCACTGTCACTCACAGTAAACCAGGTTAGTCGAGTTCTTGTTGCTGCAGCAAACTCCCTGCAATCTGAACTGACGTCAATTGCCTATTTCTTTTAGCAACCGTTAGCAAATTACAGTCCTGAGAGCGTATTGTGGTGCGTTTTCTACCTTGACCTGGTTGTCTGTGGACTTTATACCAGTGTCTTTAAACCGTTTACAGATTCTTGACATGACGCTTTTGGATATTTATAAGGCTTTACAGACCCCTAAGAGTGTCTGTCCTGCTTCCATTTTCCCTATCGCACGCAATTTCTCAAAATCGGTCAGATGTCTTTTGGACGACATATTCCACCTATCAGAAGCAAAGTTTTACCTAATTACACGTACAATCCTTAAAATTAGATTTCAAATTACCCACGTGCGCTCCTTTTCACACGTGAACCGAAAGAACGGGCTGAGGCTGAAAAATTTGCATATATTTCTGTAGCAGCGAATGTTAATCCCATTGGACTACGTGATAACGTTGACATTGAGTTACTTTTCTGGAAGTTCCCTTAATAGAATTAACATAAAGCACCTTTTTATGGTTGTTCCTTTAATTTTTCTCGCCAGTATTTTGAAAGTAGTAACAAATAACCAGTCCAAAAATAAAGTTGCTTTTATTAATCGCAGGCAGCAGATTTAAAGTAATTGTTAATATTGTCCGTTATAATGTGAACAAAAATAAGGGTCACGAAACTCAACCAATGTACCTTTATTGCGTTCGTATAAACTCCTTCTTTCCCATAAGTGTCGACAACATAACCCCATCGAAGTCTAAGATAAAGAAGTTTTACGTTTAATCTAGTTATAGTAAATTTGTGTAAACGGAATAGCAGGTATAGTTATCCTTCCGTCTCGGGATATTATTATTATTTTTTTTTTTTTTTTTTTTTTTAAATGAGAGGATTCCGTGTTTTCAGAAAACCTGCCAAGAAGGATTCACAATTGGAACAAGTTTCATTTCAGATAGGTTTCAAACGTTAGCTAGCATAAATATATAGTGTTGTTTTGTTCGAACCTTGAATTGTTTTCATTTGAGATAGGTCATCTTCACAGATTTTCCTGTAATAGATTTATTCTCTTCAGAGGTGGTGTCATAGCAGCGGTTTCCAACTGCGGTAGCGTACCCCTGGAGGTACGTGGCGGGTCTGTTGGGGTATGTGAAAATAATATCGGTAATGGGGGAAGTCACAAAAATGTTCGGAATATCAATGTAATTTGCATCGATTTATTATATGGTTGGATAAGAAGATTACTAACGAAAAAAAGCATGTTTACGTTATCTCCTTGAGTGGAGGTGGGGGGGGGATAGGGGGACGTGTTTATGAGAAATTAACTCCGAAAGGAGTACGTGAAAGAAAAAAATTTGGGAAGTGAGTATGTGAAAGAAAAAAGTTTGGGAAGTGAGTACGTTTTAGCAGTTTTAAGGGATACTGTGAAAACGGAAAGCGTTTATAACGGAAACCTGTTTAAAACGGGAAAGTTCATAGTCCCGAAAAAGGACATACCTGAATTATACCTTCTAAGACGAACATCTCTCTAAAACGGAATTTTTTATAGATCCTTTGTTATTCTTTCTTAGCAGTTTTTACTGTTGTATTTGTATCCATGATTCAGTAAACCAGGTCTACTTTCGGGGGGGGGGGGGGGTCCGGACCCCCTGGACCCCCCCCCTTGGCTACGCCACTGAACGGAAGGGTAAGTAATATAAGACTTTTTGAATTTTTATGATTTGTCGTATGATCGCAAGTGTTCAGCTATAAGTATTCAAAATTTCAAATCGTCAACTTAATTAGGGGCTCAGTTAGAAAAAAAAAGCTTAAAACACACAAGTTAGAGCCCAGACGGCTAAATATATGACTTTTTCAAAATTTTATTATTTGACGTTTGATGTGGGGTGTTAAGCTATAAGTATGCAAAATTTCAAGTCTTCAACTTAATTAGGGGCTCAGTTAGAAAAAAAAGCTTAAAATACACAAGTTAGAGCCCAGGCGGCTAAATATAAGACTTTTTCAAAATTTTATGATTTGTCGTTTTATGTGAGGTGTTAAGTTATAACCCAGCAAAGAGGAAATTGCTGGCCAGCAGCAAGATGGGTGCTGGCAATGATGGAGAAGTGCTGGCTGATGGTCTACCACAGGTGGACAGCTTCAGTCAACTTTGCTGTTGGAAATCATCAGATAAAATTCTGCTGGGAATCCATTGTATCTCATGCGCTGGCCCACCACTACATAGAAGTGCACGAACTTTTGCAGTATTATTGCTGGGAACCCTTACGCTAGGTGGCGTTGCGAATATCGAAGACATTGAGTATTTGAACACAAATCTGAAATGAATATCTTAACACAATTTAAGCTGTGAAGCTATTTTTTTTTAAACTGTAAAAAATATAGCATCACTGCCACCAACAAAATAAATAAGTAAATGAATAAATAAATAAATTCTTTATTTCAACACACTTTTTTTTCTCCTTAAATCTGGTTTTACTAGGTTACAAAGGATTTCGGTTTTCATAATTTACACAGTTCAGAATCAATAATGAAAAAAAGCGTATAAAATACATAGGATTTCTATACAATAGAATAATTTCTATACCAGTTTAATGAGTGGGAACGTAAATCACAAAAGAAACAAACTTGAAATAGTGTAATTAGAGCTTGAAAACTACGAGCAATCGTAGCGTACGCTGACAGTGCTTGTTCATGTCCGATCACGAAAACCAAGCAGCATCGAGCACGGTCAGTACTTGGGAGGGTGACCACATGCAGTTCAAATATTTCTATAGACATTTCTATTATAGACACTTCCACAGATGTTTCTATAGCTCTTGGTGAAACTAGCTTATAGAAAAAAGAGCCATAATACTTTGTTTTTTTTATAGAATTCTATGAGAAATTTTTGTAAGGGAAAGTGCTGGGCCAGCAAAGGAATAGCAGTGGGATAGGTGCTAGCACTGCAGGAAAAGTGCCGGATTGAAGTACTGTGATGGCATACCAATGCTGGCCTGCTGTTGGCCATCACTGATGGGCCAGCTGTATTCGGCTTGGACACTTTTCGACAGGTCTAAGTAATGGCACCCTTGTACTTTACCGCTGATATCACTGCTGGCTGCTATCTTTTTTTCCAGCTGATGGCCCACTGTTTCTTTCTTTGCTGGGAAGTATGCAAAATTTCAAGTCTTCAATTTAATTAGGGGCTCAGTTAGAAAAAAAAAGCTTAAAATACACAAGTTAGAGTCCAGGCGGCTAAATGTAAGACTTTTTCAAAATTTTAGGATTTGTCGTTTGATGTGAAGTGTTAAACTATAAGTATGCAAAATTTCAAGTCTCCAACATGTATAGTTCCTGAGAACGGGCTCTGTGACGGACAGACAGACAGAGGAGTGAGACGAATAGGGTTTCGTCAGATGAACGAAACCCTAAAAATGCCATTTTGAGTCGTGGAAAGTTCCTTATAAACAAATGTGATTTATTTTGGCAGAAGTGTTCATTCATTTATTAAAACTTAATCTAATTTTAAATATTCGACTGTAATGCAATAATCATATTGCATATTTAACCCCTTTTTGGTAGCTGTCGCATTTCATACGTCCGGCTTTTTTGTCATCGTACGGTCGGTGGCGCATTGTCAGACGATGAATAGAAAAATTGCATCGTTGAAAGTGAATTCGTCAGTCCTACTAACTTTTGTTTGTGTTCTCTGTAATGTTGGTATGCGTTACTTGTTGTTGCATGTCAAAATGACTTTTATGATGGATTCAGAGAGCGAGTCCGAAGGTCGTCAGTGCGATAAATTATCAATGAGTTTTTTTTTTTTCGTTCTGGTGGCCAAGAAAGATTGTAAAGCTGTTCAAGCAAGATTCAAGCCCCTTTCACCTGGACTTGATACCTTGGATCTGCTTTTAAGATCTTTGATTAGTCGTACTGGTTGGTCATTTTGTTTCTTTTAGTTTGAAAATGGTGAAAGCAAAAGTGTTTGAGCATCAAAGAAAAAAACTTTTGATTCTCGATGAGACAGATAAAGTAGAAAAAAAAGGTTATTGCTTTAAAATGTGGCATTCCACTAAATAATTTATTAACCATTATTAAAATTCGTAATAAGAAATTAGAAAATACGGATTCATAGAATTCTTCTCGTTAAAAAGTTTAAAAACTTTGTGTTTTTGTATATGTGGATGAAGAACTTTTGAAGTGTATGTACACAATGCAAGATAAAAAAAATTCTATTTCAGGGGATTTCATAATTGAGAAAGTTCTTAAATTTACGAAGGAATTGGTGTAGGACGAAGCAGTGGATGGTTTTAAGCGTTTAAGGGACGGTACGAAATTGGGACAAAAGTAATATGTAGTTGAAAAAAAAAACGTTGATGATAGAGATTTTTTTTTTTTTTTTTTTTGAGAATTGCCTTACCCATACTAAGGAAATCACCCATAAACTAAATAACATAAAAGTATTTTACTTGCCACCTAATGCTACATCAAGCTAGTAGATCAAGGGGGATCAAATTTTTCAAAGCATAATATCGCAATACTACGAAAAATTATGACTGCATTGAAGAATAATCAACCCATGCTTAACAAAGAAGGTCTCATTAACCTTTAACTAGTGAGGTGGGGTATATCTTCTGGTTATTTAATCATGAGTGTATTGGTTAGATAAGGATATTTGCTTTTCCGCTTCAAATGTAAACAAAATAATTCACATCAATTTCAGTCATGTTATTGTACAGGGTGTCATTGATTTTCTAAGAAATGACATACTGAATTTATAGTACTCACAGAAGCTACCATATAAAAAATAGCGTTTACTCTTTGCTTTAGTCCATGTACTTTGATTCCGCTCTTGGGTATTCCGTTAAAAAATCTATTTTTCTTTTCTTATTCGTGTTTTTGCAGATGTTATATTGGGTACACTGAACATTTCTCAAGCTTGTCCAATGTTGCAGTTTCTAATTGTTTTCCACGGCATTATTTTTTGTGAAGTAAACAGAATCATAATTTTGTTTAGACCATTTAGAAAGACGAGGCTCATCTAGGCGTGGTTCTTATGCACAACTTTTCGCGATAAGCTATAGTTACAACGTATTAAAACTATTTGTTTGATCAAAAGGTTTTTAGAGCAAAAACTAATAAAATGTTAAATTTTTCATAAAATTCTCGGTAAGTATAGTGTAACTTCAACTAAGATTAGTCATTTTAATTAAATGCTCATATATCCTGTACAATCGGCAGGCATATTCTAATACAAGTTTTCACTCTCACACAATTGAAATCAATAGATCTGGGCAAGTGAGATCAGAACACAAAGACAAGACACAATAGATGAGGCAGCAAATCAAACAATGCATCAGCGCTAACACGTTTAATACAAGTTGAATGTAGTTGAAAAGTAAACAATAAATTCAGTTCTGTGTATACTAACATTTTCTGAAAAAAGGTATTATAGAATACATATTTTATCAAAAATAATGTCTAAGATAAAATATTTTGGTTTAAAATACAAACATCTACTGAAATTTTATTAACTAGATAAGATGAAAGTTATCGAGTTAGCGAGGTGGTGTATTTTAAGCATGTAAATAAGCATGAAACTGAAAAAAAGAACTATGCATACAGGATTTACAAAAAAATATATCAAGAAAAGAAGCTACGAGTATATCCCATGAAAATGTGTATTATTATATAGAAATAAAATTCATATTATAGAATTAAGGAAATAGTTGCTTACTAAGCGAAAGATTAGCCACGGAAGGAGGTCAGAATATTAAATATTTATGGAAGTTAAATTTAGACATCGGCAAATATAAAAGAAGGCAAAATCTCTATTTTTGAATGGTAGGCTTATTTTTTTAAAAAATATTTGATAATGTAACATAAAAACAAATGAATTTTAGGTTCACTTCAAACAAATCATTAGCGCTAACTTATATTTTATTTTTTCCCTCATGGGAAATGTTTGAAATCGACTAATGAAACTCCCATGGGGATTCAATCGGACGTGATCCCTTTACTGTCATTCGGGAGTCTCTAAGGATGTAATTCTTACAAACATGTGAATTTAAATGATCTAAAAGAGCAAGAATTTGTTTCTAGAAGCTGTTCAGTAGCAACTCGTAACTTGATTTTGTATGTAATGATGAATTAACAGTTTGAGGATAGAATCAAATGGAATGAAGATAAATAAGAAAACTTTCAATATATAATTCAAATAATGATTCTTAGCCTTGTCAAAAATAAAATTACTTAAGAAATCACATTTCATAATTGTGTTATTTTCATTCCTAGAATAGGTAGAATGTAATTCTTATACTTATAATTGTAGCATTTCAATATATATTCCCCATTTTATTTACTATTAACACTTATCAGACGTCAGCTTCTTGTCCATGATTCGCCATAGGTTGTAATTTTATTCAGTGAATATTCACAAGTTTACCACAGACGACTATTTTTATATTTTATTCGCACCACTGTATTTTAAAAATCAATTTTGTTGTAAATTTCTGTTGCATAAGTTTTCAAAATTCAACTCAAAGTGGTGCTTAAAAAAAGTGGCGTAAACCGAATAAAAATCGTGTAAGAGATTTTGGTCCTGAATAAGTTAATCTTGTCACCTTACACGTGCCATACGACTGATACGACAAAGTATCGATGTCTCGTGGAGGTGACATAGGACCGCTAACGGTTTTAATACTGCCAGCTTCAGTCTCAGCTAAAGGAGGATGTCAATGTGTCCATAATACTTTTTATACTAATTCTTCAGAAATAAATTAGCGTCTGAAAAAATAGAAAATAGGAATTTATATCATTCACTTTCAGGAATTTCGTTTTATTTACTTATGCATATTCTACATTTATAAGCATGGGTTTCGTTCGATGCTTGATTCAACAACAATAAGAATAAAGGCCAAACTTAATTATATAATTTTTTTGTCAAATTTACAAGAATCTAAATTGGACAATTGATTCTGAAAAAAAGCTTTGAGCATTAATGGCAATTTTATTGAATTCATTTTACACTGTTAAATGCGACAATATAAATAAATAGTTCACTCAGTTTTGATAAAATACAGCAATTCACTTATAAAAGATCTTTCTAAATACTCATATCTTGGGGAAAAATTCTATAAAGAATAAAATCCTTACCACATTACATCGCACGAAAACTGTTCAGAACTTAGGTCAACAAATCAAGAGAATCCGAAACTAAATGTCTGCAATGCGCTCACTTTCGAATCTGCATTTTCCCACTTAGGATGTTCGTATAAGAATGAAATGGACAAAAGTAGTCACTAATTATTCAGGATATATGAGGTGTTGGAGATCAAAGTTGATCGAATAGAGAAAACATTTCCAGAGATATTTGAAGGTAAAGTTAATGTACTGTAATGCCATCTCAAGCCCAAGTGAAGGAAAACTGGACTTGATACTCTGTGTTACTGAACGCCTTCTATATAAAACCAACTCGCATCATAATTACTTTTTTCTGCACTTCTAAAAGTGTGTAAATGAAACAAATTCACAAAATTACAATTTATTATAATTATATTTATACTGAACGATAAATTAGAAATGTATTGTAGAAACGTAATATTAAGGAAAAAATCAGAAATTTTGATTATATATCCGAAGACGATTATACTATTTGCATTTAACACGTTGAATAACACGTCAGTCACCGGTGACTGAAACTGAACTTTACGTTTAGGCCGCGTCAGTCATCAGTGACTGACACTTATTCATTGTGTAACGGGGATCTTATTCCGTGTCCCAAACGGAAATACAGACAAAATAGACTTAGCATTCAATGTGTTAATGAGGTTTTGAATTATCCCCTCATATTACAAATCTAGAAAATTAGATCTTGAATTTCCAAGAAAAAAAAATAAATACATGGAGACTCATTGGATATTTATAGTTTTTATATACAATGGTTTTTGATAGGATGAGGTATGGTGCTGTAAGTAATAAATGTCGGTAATTAGATTAAAAATAATCGGCATTATAAAAACAGTTTGACAACGAATAGATTATATCATAAATGCAGCGAGGGAGAGAGAAAATTTATCAAGCATTGACCAGTTTTGGTCATATTGCTATAGGAGGGGGATGCCCTCAAAGAGGACTTTTGAAGGGAAAGTGACCCGAATTATCATTCTCGTACAAAGAAAATCTTGAAAACCTTGCACAATTACTCCTTCCAGAACCACGCTGTTTTCGAACCCGCGAACATCGACACAAGCTTCTCATTTTGTGGCTAGCATGCTAACCGCTGGGCTGGGTGTACCCTAATAAGTGCAGAAATGCAGCCCTAAAGATGCACAGTTTATGGTGAAAATATTGTATGTGGATGTCAAAAAGTCTACAAAAGTGTTATAAAAAAGGAGTATAATCCTTAAGTGTCGTCTGAAGTCACCGTTCTTACTTAAAAAAATTGGTCCCAATATAAAAGAAACCAGTCTCTTTGGCCAAAATTGTTAACAATAAGATCAAAGCTATTTGGAAATATAACAAGAAAGAAAAAAATCATGCGTCAAGCATAGATTATAAAACACTTTGCAACACATTCAGAATAATGTAACAAAACTGCACCGTTTAATAAGTTAAAATAATATGTCTAATTCAACCATATGGAAATGCATAACACATTTTAAAACCCAAATTCTGCTGTTTCCATCTGCAATCGGAAAATCCGAATTCTTTGAGCAGCCCTTTATATGATATATAGATTTGTATCTATTAGCTATACATGCATGCCAAAATTTAGTTCATTTAAGAAATACATATACCTTAGTTGAAAATTCTTCTTTAGCAATTTCCGCTAATAAGGAGAATGGTACGTGAATACTTTTGTGCAGCCCTGTATATGAGGTATAGAGGTATAGAATTTAAATAGAATTAGCTTGACCCTGACCCATTGTGAGCCAAAATGACCCACTAATCGAATTTTCTTGAACATACGACCTATGGTCATCTCGAGCCCGAAAACGATAGAATACAAAATTTAATCACAATCGTTTAAGCCGTTTTTTAGATACAATTAGCTTGACCCTGACCCATTGTGACCCAAATGACCCACTAATCGAATTTTCTCGAACATGTGACTTAGTCCAATGGTCATCTCATGCCCAGGAACGGTATATTACAAATTTTTGTGAAAATGTCTTGAGCCGTTATCTAGATAAACTTAGCTTGACTCTGACCCATAATGACCCATAATGACCCACTAATCGAATTTTATCGAACACGTGACCCATTCCAATGGTTTTTTGTGCCCGAAAATGATAGATTACAAAATTTCGTCAAAATCGTTAGAGCCGTTATCTAGATAAACTTAGCTTGACCCTGACCCATAATGACCTACTAATCGAATTTTCTCGAACACGTGACCCATCCCAATGGTATTTTCGTGCCCGAAAACGATAGATTACAAAATTTCGTCAAAATCGTTAGAGCCGTTATCTAGATAAACTTAGCTTGGCCCGCGGTGACCCCACATTTATATAGTTTCTCTGTACGTCTATAATGTCTGAAGCTTCCTCGGACTCTGACTCTTCAGTCAAGATATCGCTGCCATTGAGAGCTTCACTCAGACGCAGCATGAGCGTCAGCGCTGTCTCTAGAATGACTGTCGAGACAAAGATTTTTGCTCTCGTGACAAAAGCCACAAAAACCCTTACCAAGATTTAAAAAAAAAAAAAAATTATAAAGGTAGCTCACTCAGCACTGGAAAGCAAAACCATATAAAAGACTTGCGAAAGACTCTACAAGAAATTCAAACTATAGAAGAACACCAACAGCAAGAGCTACATACACTACAGAAAAATTTAATACAAATGCAGGAAAGTAATGTCAAATATAAAGAGCAGCACGAGTCCTACAAAGATCAAATAAGACACTGCTTGACCACTATCCCCAGCACAAAAGCCATCGAAGATGCCATATCCAAGGCCTTGTCCGAACACTCAGAAATTCTTACGCAAGTAGCCCATGCTGGTTTGGCACTCAGGAATGAGTACCATTCGCTCTCATCACCGAGTCACAGTACCACAGAAAATAATGGCCCCAGCATGTCGGCTCCTAGCCAGGCATATTCATCAACACATACAGAACCCACGCAACCAACCTGACCACAAGCTTCAGCAGTGCACACACGAGATTTTGACTGTACTACCCCTGAACACAGAAGGACTATCGTTGTCAGCCACATCTCATCAGGTGCTAACAGGATGACGGGTATAGAAATTCAACGACGAATAACAGCAGCCCATATCTCCTGCCCGGCACCCATCATCTCCAAAACCACCCCCTTCAGGATGCATCTGGAGATCGAATGTGCAACAGAGCGAAATAAGAACGTCCTCATTAGAGATCTCCAACTTCACAGAGACCTGAACCGACATTTCACCTTTATCACAAAACCCATTGAGAAGAAGAAGATGATTTTACTTGGGGTTCCGTCTAATATGGTAAAGAACACATATCGGACTCAATTCTAGCCCGATACAATGCTCATGAAGATGAGCTTTTATATATTAGAAACACTGCCGGCAGATCACCTGGGCTAGCCAACTGGTTAATAGTAATGCCTATCCCTCTAGCGCGCCTTATCATCTCGGACGGCGGTCTCCTGGTCGGTTTCAAGCATTGCTATCTTCGCCCGCACACCCACATACAGCGTTGCAGGAAATGCCAGATTTTTAATCACAACGAGAAACGTTGCCCCAACAGTGCCTTCTGTGAGACCTGTGGGGAAGAGCATCACTCTAATGAATGCCAGAACACACCCTGCTGCATTAACTTAAGCAATTTAACAGACGCCACCACACAAGGTTCAACATCAGACACAAGGCCTCTAACCCTGCCTGTGAGACCTTTAGACATTCCTATAGCATGGATAGAGAAAGGTTGGACATCATATTCATGCCATCACGTAGAGAGCAACTACCGCCTTCGCAACAGCCCTACCCTGCACATAACTATGATCATATTCATCAACCAATAAAACACCTTAGAGGACCGCCACCACATCCTCCAGGTGATTACCAACCTCAGTCTCAATGGCCCTAGGCTCCTCCTTGGAACCAAAGTCTTCCAGCCGATCCCCGGTATCTATGCCCAGATGACAACACAGCAGATTTTTTCATGGGACCACACCGTTCCTTCTTTCATGAGAATGGCCCGCTCGCAGAACAGCCAGTTAGGTATCAGCCTTTTAGTATTTTTTTTATTTAGTAGTCTCTCAGTTAGATTTATCAATGTCTCATTCGCCCTCAACGATCCCTAAAAAGGATCGTCCCCCTTTCGGCCACATCAAAATTCTTCAAGTTAACTTAAACCATTGCAAAGCAGCAAATGTAACCCTGAGAGACTATCTTATCAGTGAAAACATTGATATAGCTCTTTTGCAGGACGCTTACTGCAACAAAGAGGGCACACTCACGGATATACCTATATCCTGGGCGGTCTTCCCGTCCACGTCTAAGAGTGCTCATCTCGGCGCATTTCTGAGGTTATCCTTTTTTATACTCGGGGTGTTTCAGAGCTCGTGAAAAATGTGCAGCTAAAGGCGGAAAAAGACTTCGGGCCCGTGCGCCCCTGGATAATTCGGATGCCGGATACCGAGACCTTCAAAATAAGGTATGTTGCATGCTTAAATGTTAATTTTTGGTAAAGTTATTAATAAAAATGTGATTTTTTTCCCCCCAACCAGTACGTTCAATGGCCTCTGCATTTATGTAATATTTATAACTACAGTATATGCTCCACCATAATGATATTTACATATGTTGATCTGCTACCCAAAAAAATCATTTTAGGGTATATTGAATTTTTCTGTGACAATAATTTACAAAGTTATTAATTTTTTAAATATCTACTAGCTGGGAGCAAAACAGCGCCATTTTGGATTTTTCATCATTTTTACATGCTTTTTTTTTATACTTACTTACCAGAGTGTTAATTAAAATCAGTTGTAATATTTGTGTCATTTAGAGTTTTATCTTTATGTTAGTATGCAGAATGTCAAGTTTTACGCAGTTTTTCATTAATTTTAAGCAATTTTAAAACTTCAGTTTTTCGAGCACATGGCGCAAAAAATCCCCATAGACTTAACATGGGAAAGGCCCGTTTGTTTACATTTTTTCAAACACTTACAAGATCAGTTTTCCTAATCAGTATTGACTAATTAACAATGTTTTTGATAAGTTAAGATCATCTAGTTTGCTCCGCCACCAAGTACGTTTGTCTAGCTAAATTTTAAGTATATTTAAAAAGTGTCTTTTTGAAACTTAGTTTTTTGATTTTCCCATAGATTAACATTGGGGGCGGTAATTTTTCAAAGTAATACAATAAATACTTCTAATTATCAGATCATTAAGTGATTAGTTTCGTTGGAAAGATAAAGCTCTGATCTAAGCTTCGCCACTAATTATGTATTTTTAAGTCAATTACAAGTATTTTTAAATTGCATTTGAAACTTAGTACTTTTTTGGTAATTTGTGTGGTTGATTGATTGATTGGAGGCTTTCATGTTAATTTATATTAGTCTGAAAAGGAGATTCGATATGGTGGAGTTGTCCTCACGCATCTTGTCAATTATTTTTATTAAGGGAGATTCATTTGTGGAGGCGGCGCAGTAGCTAACTATGGGCAGATGATATAAGTTCATTAGAAGGATCACATGAGCACATCCAATATCAGAACTATTGTTGAGAAATTGTCTTAATCAAGGGAAAAATTTAATTTCTCAATTATCTCCCAAGTTATTGTCTTTCGGGGTTGGTCTTCCCTATCCGTAGTAAATCGGGCACGGGGCTTCGATTGGCGCAATCAGTTTTAGTCTAAATTAATTAGGGGGGGAGAGGGGGTGGTCATTTCACCTTTTTATGTTAAATTGGGCCTTGTAACACCTCGTTGGATAGGGTTTGCTCCAGTCATTTAGACTAAGCCATCGTCCACATAGTTTCATTATTTTTAGATTAATTACTGGGATTATTTATCAGCTAATTAACTTCAACTTTGATTTCTACCTTAATTACTGGGAATTACGGCTGGGTTTCCCATTTCGAAGTGAATAGGGCACGGGGCGTCGATTGGCGCAATCAGTTTTAGTGTATTTTAATTAGGGGGGAGTTTGCAGGGGGGAGGGGGGGGGTAAATTCACCTTTTTATGTTAAATGGGATTTGTAACACCTCGTTGGATAGGGTTTGTCCCAGGCATTAGGACTCACTTATCGACCACATTGTTTCATTATTGTTAGATTAAGTAATGGGTTTATAATTATCAGCTAATTAAATTCAACTTCGTTTCTATGTTACTTACTGGGTTTCCCTTTTCGTAGTAATTCGGGCATGGGGCGCCGATTGGCGCGATCAGTTTTTGTCTATATTATTTAGCGGGGGGGGGGGGGGTTAACAGGGGGAGTGGGGTTTTATGTTTAAATGGCCTTGTAATACCTCGTCGGATAGGATTTGTCCCAGGCAACAAGACTAAGACATCGTCCACACAGTTTCATTAATTTTAGATTAATACTCGGAATGTTTATCAGATAATTAATTCTCAACTAAGTTTTCTACCTTAATTACCGGGTTTTATGGCCGGGATTCCCTATTCGTAGTAAATTGGGGCTGGGGAGTCGATTGGTGCATTCAGTATTTTTGATATTTTAATTAGGGGGGTGTTAGCAGGGGGAGAGGACCATTCTCGGCATTTTACTACTCCTACGGCAAGACCCAGCCCAGAAGTTTCAGTTCCAGGCTCACGTGACAGACACAGCCCCTATGCAGAGGCCATGGGGTCATTTCAGCCTCACTCATTGCAATCAGCTTTTTTTTTAAGGATTTACTATGGGTAGAACCAGTAGTAATTAGTTATGTTTTTCATGCGGCATCTCGGTGCCCGGCGTCGGATCAGATGGGGGCAGCGGTGCCCTCGGTTTATAGCCAGTTTCAGATTACCTACAAGTAAGAGGTTTATTAGTATTTTTGGGCTACAAGCCAAGCTTCACCCAGGCAGGTTCCAGACACACCAGTTGAGTTACACACATTCAACACTTTTCATCACACGCGGGTCGTTCACCATGGCAAAAGACAGCTCAAAAGGTACGTCCCCCACCACGTCCTTCAGCGCCAAGCAGTCCTCGAGCAAGCTCAGCACACAGCAATTGCCAAAAAGGCCAACCACGCCAGTTGCTACGAGACTGACTCGAGGGGGTACGGTGGTGAAAGAGCAAACAGCACAGGATAAAAGAAAACAGAACAAGTAAAAAGTAAGGCAGTCACAGAAAAAGACAAAGGAAAAGTAGTAAAGAACACAAAGAAGCACTTAGACCTGAACAAAGGCCTCTTCATAGAAGAAAACAATGAAGAACCAGAAGTAGAAAACCAGAACAATGAGAATGGCGAAAAGACTCAGACAGAAGAAGAATTTACCAAAGAAAGCAAGGAATTTCTGTGGGAAAAGAAGATGCAAATGGTGGAATATGTAGAAGAAACAGGCCTAGCAAGAGTTAAAAGCCAAGTATATGAGAGAGCGATGCAAGTAATACTATATCTGCAAGCGTTCCAACACAGATGCACTAGACTACCAGCAGGGACGAGTAAGGAAATGGATGGCTGCATAAGCATAGTGATGGAATGCATCGGTGGACTAGAAACAAGATATCAACAAGCGAGCATTAGATTAGAAGCAATGAAGGAGTTCTGCCGCACACAACAAAGTAATGACAAAGAAGAGTTTAGCTCAGAGCAAAGGGGAGAAGCGGCTGCCAGGACTCAAACCAGGACCCCAAGAGGGTATGCGGAAGCAGTCAAGGCGGCCACACCAACCCTAATCATAGCAACGTCAGAAAGGGATGTGGAAGATTTAGAAAAACTAATCAAGAAAACAATGACTGGTTATTACGAAGGGGTTAAGAAAATAAAGAGAATAAAGAACGGAATTAAGCTAATATGCGAAAACGCACAAGAAGCTACAATGATAAAGGAAAAGATAAGAAGCGATGAAGAGGCTAGCGCAGCAATACAGGTGAAGACAACAAGCCTAAGAAGAAAGAAGATAATGATATTCAATGTCCCAGAAGCAGTCACAGAAGAGAACATAACCCAGAAGATCAAGAGGACCTAAGGACTGGGATAGCAAAGCAGTGAGAACACAGTCAATCTGCATAGGCCCGTGGGAATCCGGGACGGGAAGAAGCACCAACCGGTCTCACTCCCTGAACCGTTGGCAGATTACTTGCTAAATGGGAAAACGATTTGCCTAGGGCACAGGGACTGCCCAATAAAACCATTCATTAGTGTCACAAGGTGCCATCAGTGCTTGGAGTATGACCATGTGGCGGCTAATTGCAGGGGGACCCAGAGGTGCACTATCTTCTCGGGAGACCACGTGTACATGGAGTGCACAAGTAGACGCCAGTGCTGCTATGTCTGCTCCCGCTACAACAAAGAAAATCAAGCATGGCTAAGAACCCCGAAGAACACAGAACATACAGCGAACTCCAACGCATGCACGGTTCGCCGAACCCTATTGAGAGCTCGGCAACTGCAGATAGAGAAGGGCGTGTCATCATTAGCAACAAGGGATGAGGTTATTTCAGGGAGGGTGTCAATAGTCAGATTCGGAGACAAGGAGAGGGTTGAGATCAGATCTCAACAGGCATTAGAAAAACAAGCCAAATACGATTATGATCGCCGACGCTATAATGCTCAACACAACATGTAATAGAATCACGCGCTCTAGGAGCGCGACCTCAAATACACAAAGCTCAAATGACACCCTCCATCATCGCCATTCACAGCCACAACCACTCAATACACAACACACGTCTCAAACAACGCAGCCACAACAGAAAAATGAGAAACTTAACCTAATACAGATTAACCTCCACGGTGGCAGCAGTGCCACAAATTCACTAGCAGGTTATGTCGCGGCCAACGGCATCCACATAGCACTACTCCAAGACTTCCACCAGCATAAGATAAAAGGCAATATAACAGGGTTCAATCCAAAAAACTGGCACATTGCAAAAACAAAAACTAACAGGGCTGCGATAATAACAAGGTTAGTCACATAGCCAATAACATTACTGGAAAAAAAACTTCACAGTTGCAATAAAACTCGAAAACAGGGACAAAACAATAACAATAATAAACACCTACGCTCCCTTGCAGGCGACAGCGGACTTCTCAGTAGTACTGGCAGAAATCGACGAGGCCATTAAATTGGCAAAGGGGGAAGTCCTGCTAACAGGGGACTTCAACGCACACTCGACCGCCTGGGGTTTTGAGGACACAGACCAGAGGGGAAGACACCTCACGGATTTTCTCCTGCTAAATACATTGTTTGTTCAAAATACACCAGATGCCCCGTTCTCATTTCTCACTAGGAGGAAGGAGAGGACATTGAAAGGCTGGCCAGACCTAACAATAGCATCGGTCAACGTGGGCAATGATATAAGTGATTGGCACGTTAGCGATGACGCCTCACTCAGTGACCATAAGAACATAAAATTCACACTAAGAAATTACAAAAACATAGACTACCAAAGACACGGTCTTCAAGCAAAAATAGGCAGACACGCAAAATTTGATAAAAACATAAGAAAACTAACAAATACATAATGGAGTTACAAAATACGACAACCACAGAACAGCTAGACGCGACAACAGAAAAACTACAAAGTGAGATCACAGCAATAGCACAACAAAGCTACAAACAAAAAAGCACTCCATCAGTACAGTGCCTAGAAGTATATAGTGTGTTTATCGCCAATAGAACGGTAATGAAAAAAAATGATCCCTGAAAGGAGGAAAACCAGCTTCTCCGCAAGAGGGCGTCAAGTTCCCACCGTCGTTGATTTACGTTTCAAATCGCATTTAAAGAGCTTGATCTTAATGTTAGTGGAGATATAATTAACGCTACATTTTGAAACAAATTATACAAGTGTATCTATTTTTTTTTTTTTACATTTTGAAATAAAGGCATATATGTTTGTTTAATAATAAATCATTACTGATATGTACCAAAAGAAAAAAAAACGCTGGTCGAATATGCTTTATTTCCTGGATGCATTAGTGGATATAAATGCAACAAAACTAAAATGATTCTATATTTAATTGAAAAATAAATATTCAAAATGAGCATTTATCTAGGTATATACCCTTAAATATAAATACCCATGTATGTGGCATCAGTGGTTACTTCCAAATATAAATGTATATTAAATTAACTTTAGAAAGACCACTACTTAGGATAAATTAAACTTTTTATAACAAAATTATGTCTTTAGTCTGCAGTACTTTAAGATACATAAATAAAGTAATAATGATTTTTTCTTATTTTATCTAACTTTAACAAAAAAATTGAATATTTTAAAGAAAATGCATCCTACTAGATTTGAAAAAATCATTAATTTCTCATTTGATTTTTTGCTAATATATTTTAAATTATTTTATCAAAAACTAAACCTCTGAAATGTCAGAAAAATTTAAAAACTCAATTTACTCTTAAATTATTAACTGGCTGTAAAGAAGTAATAATTAATTTTAATTTAAAAGTTGTCAAAATGGAGGAGGGGAATATTTTAGATGCACAAAAAAAAAAAAAAAAAAGGAGAGAGAGAGGGGGGGGGGGGAACCTATGTTTTTACAATCCATCAGAGTATGATATATATTCCATATATTGGAAATAACGAAATATATTACTAAGAGAAACACATTGTCCTATTACTAAATTAACTTTAGAAAGGCCTCTACTTAGGATGAATGAAACAACAAAATTATGCCTTTAGTCAGCAGTACTTTAAGATATATAAATAAAGTTAATAATTATTTATTCTGATTTTATCTAATTTTAACTTAAAAAAAAAAGAATATTTTTGAGGAAATGCATCCAACTTTCAAGAAATTTTTATTTTCTAGTTTTCAAAATATCAATAATTTCTCATTTGGTTTTTTGCTAATATACATTAAATTATTTTACCAGAAACTAAAGCTCTGAAACATCAGATTTTTTTAAAAACTCAATTTACTCTTAGTTTATTAACTAGCCGTAAAGAAGTAATAATGAATATTGATTAAAAAATTGTCAAAATGGGAGTAAATATTTTAGCTGTACAAAGAATTTTTTTTTTTTTTACATTTATCATAGTATGGTGTACATTCAATATATTGTTTTTAAAATAAGAAATGTTTCAATACAAAGAATACTACAAAGAAAAACTTTGTTCTATTATTAAATTAATTTTAGAAAGACGTTTACTTAGGATGAATGGAATTTAATAAACAAAATAATGCTTTTAATCAGACGTAATTCACCACATATATGAATAAAGTTATTAATTATTTATTCTGATTTCATTTGATTTTAACTAAAAACAAAGAACATTTTAAAGAAAATGCATCCTACTTTCAGGAAAGTATACACATATATATATTCTAGATTTCAAAAATCATTAATTTCTGATTTGATTGTTTGCTTACCTCAAATTATTTTATCAAAAAATAAAGCTCCGAAACATCAGAAGTTTTTAAAAACTCAGCTTACCGTATTAATTGGCTGTAAAGATGTAATTATGAATATTGATTAAAAAGTTGTCAAAATTGGTGGTGGTGGTGGGGGGGGGGTATTTTAGCTACACACACAAAAAAAATTATAACTATGTTTTTACAACAATTTATCATAGTATGATGTATATTCAATATTGTTTTAGATATAACGAAATATTGTACAAAGAAAAACCTTGTTCTATTATTAAAGTAACTTTAGACGGACCTCTACTTGAATGAACGAAATTATGCATTTAGTCAGAAGTTCTTTAAAATATATAAATAAAGTTACGAATTATTTATTCTTATTTTATCTAATTTTACCTAAAAATAGAAAATTAATTAAATAAAATAGTTTGTATATGTTTAATTTCATTACAAACTAGTCATGAAATCATTTAAATTCCTCTTCAACTGCATTTCATTATTACAAAAAAAAAATTCTTGTGTATTTTTAATCTAGAGCATTTTAAAGTACTGATTTATTATAGAAAAAATGGATTTAACAGGATGTGCATGGGAAAATGACAGATACTATAGCGGCGGTGGGAGCGCTAGCGCCATCTATCCGCATCCTCTGATTCTGAAGTATGATTTTGATGCTGATAATAACACTATTCACTTCTAGGCACTATACCAGCAGTAACGACACCCCCATGGTGGACAGAAGAAATAAGAGTAGCAAGGAACAAAGTCAGAGCGCATAGGAGGAGATTCCAAAAACAACAAAACGAAGAACTAAAAACACAACAGCACATATTATTCCAAAAGGAAAGGGCAAAACTTAAAAAACTGATAAATAAACAAAATCGAAAACGTGGAAAGACTACTGTAACAAAATCAAAGACACTTACGGCTCACACTATAAAAATGCGAGCAATAAAAACACGGGAAGAGTAAAATTAGTCAATATACTCCCCCCAAACTCAACAGTTACTATAAAAGACACGCTAAACCACTTCCTAGAAAACCTCTATCTAACAGACCAAGACACTCCACACACGCTATCCAGGGTACAAACCCAATCGAATGAAGCAAAACCATCGGAGGTCACGAGGTCAGAGATAAACAGGATTATAAGAAACATAAAGAGAAATAAGGCACCGGGATACGACTACATTGACTACAATCTAATAAAAAGAATAAATAACACGGCACCCAAACTACTGCAAACATTAATCAACACATGCCTGAGATTAGAACACTTTCCAAAAACGTTTAAAATCGGAATAGTAGTCTTATTCCACAAACCAGGAAAAGACTTAAACAACCCGAAAAACTACAGACCACTCTGCTTACTACCAGCACTGGGAAAGATACTGGAGAGGATTATACACGGTAGGATAAACCACCACCTGAGCAAACACAAGTATTGGAGCAAAAAACAATTCGGATTTAAACAGGGTATCTCTACAGAACATGCACTAGACAGCCTACTAAAGACAATAGAGGACAACAAAGAGAATGACTTCCAAACACAGTTAATAAGCCATGGACATCAAGGGGGCCTTCGATAACATCCGCTGGCCACAATTAATTGAAAACCTGCTGAACTCTCCCAGCCCAGGGTACCTAGTAAACTGGGTGGTGAGCTTCCTTCAAAACAGATATGTCACACTAGAAGAAAACGAGATTAAAGTGACAAAGCAAACATTCGGTGGCTGTCCGCAGGGAAGTTGCCTGGGGCCACTTCTCTGGCTTATAATAGCAGAAACAGCTCTTAAAACATACTGGGGGTAAACATGTGACGATCCAGACATTTGCAGATGACTTTATAATAATACTAAGGGGAAAATCAAAAGATAAATTAAGGAGATTAGCAAACAGAATACTAAAAGAGTTCAATGCATGGATAGAAGCAAACAGTCTAACACTCAATAAAGAAAAAACAGAGCTACTATACATAAAACAGAGGTTACACAAGAAACCTTCCAACACAGAACTCATACAAAATAGAAGGGATAACCCTCAATGACCAGCCACTAGAGGCGAAAGAACAAATAAAATACCTGGGGGTAATGTTACACAAAAACTTAAACTGGACACCACATTGCACAATGCAAACAAATAAGGTGAGAGAGAACTTTAAAAAATACATGACAGCCAAGGGCTGGGGAATTAATGCAAATATTCTTAAAATATGGTACACAACAGTAGTGGAGAAAACACCAACTTATGCAGCCCCAATCTGGGGACACAACATCAATAAAAGAAGTAGGGAAATTTTATCCAGCTGTCAGAGGCATTTTGCACTGGCCATAGTGAGGGCCTATAGAAAAGCCCCCACCTCGTCACTTCTGGTATTCTCAGGCCTGATTCCAATTCATCTAAAGGTAAAATATGAGGCAGCATATGGAACAGTCTCAAGACTAAGGAAAAACACGACAATTCATAATACAACTCTACACCACTTAGACTACGACAAAAAAAATAAACACGTGGGAACATCATCCGGCAGACACCATAGAACCAAGAATTGGATACAACAGAAACGACACAATCATATACACAGATGGATCAAAGTTGGAATCAGGAGCTGCAGGTTCGGCCTTTGTAGCATACAAAAATAACGAAAAAATAACGACATGGTCAGTGCCCCTTAGGAAAGATAATAGTGTTTTCCAGGCCGAACTACTGGCAATTCAAAAAGCAGCAGAATGGGGCAATATAACGGGAGACGCATACAGCATACGCTCGGACTTCAAATCAGCAATTGAATCACTGAACAAACCATTCAATGTAAACAAAACAGTAGACACAATACAAAACCTAATAAGACATTCACAAGGAAAATTCAAAATCAGTTGGGTCAAGGCGCACGTCGGTATCCTAGGTAACGAGGAGGTCTGCGCACTAGCCAAAAGCGCAACAATAAACGCAGATAGGAAAAGCAAATATAATATAACCAAACCAATATCAAAACTTAAAAGAACACTAAAAGAACTCACGATAAAACAATGGCAGTTTGAGTGGGACTATGCCACTAAAGGCAGGGAAACACACAAATACTTTCCATTAGTAAACACCAACAGATTAATAAGTGACTTTCTACTTTCACAAATCTACACAGCACATGGTGCATTCCCTGAGTACCTACACAGATTCAACAAAGCGGAAAACCCATACTGCGAATGCGGCTCAGAAGGTACGCTAAAACATTATATGCTAGAATGTCCACTCACAAAATCACTCCGCCTTGCAGACATAACAACAGAAAATAAAAAACTCTGGCACAAACAGGTAGGTAACAACAAACACGTACAACAAAAAGCAAGATCAGTTATGAGATGGCTCCAAATAAATTGCGACGACATCACAACGCTCAGTCAGTAACGCACCTGGAATAAGAACGTAACTAATAAGTGTTAAATGTTACCCTCAATGTAATTTGTGTTTAATGTATTATGTGTTTAATATTTTAAAAAAAGGCTTAGGACATCCTATCGCCACAAAAAAAAAATAAAAACAGGTTTTGTCTAATGTCCATATGTGGTGAGCGGTAGCCGCACAGTATCAGCTGGCCATGGCCCGCAACAGACGAATTGTACTTCACCCCCGGCCGAGCAAGCTGTGCACAATGGCAAATCAAAAAGCATCAAAAAGCCTTCGTCACCCCATTGTCCGTCCATGTATAAGTGTTCTGCAAAAAGAAAAAAAAAAAAAATATATATATATATACGAGAAGCCAACCAGCCCTGAAGAGCGGAAGAAGAAGACAGAAGACCACAAGAGGCTAAGTATAAGTTAATTAATATCAGTTAATAAATAATAGTTACTAAGTTAAATTATAATAGGGACTAGACTAGATAACGGGGAGAACATTAACAGCTAAAAGGGTGATAAGTTATAGCTTAGTTATAAGTCTTGAGTTAATAGTTAAAAGTTGTAATTTTAGCATTTACTTTCTCCAGCTTCTCTGCATCGCAGCCCCATCCCACTTAAATTCAAGACGCGCTACTCATTTGAGAATTTTTTTTTCTTTTTTTCTGGGTGCCACGATGCACATCACAGTTAAGCGTAGTTTTCCTCAATGGGTAAAATCAACTAGCAGTTTAAAGCAAAAAAGCCAACGCATAATAAATGTATCAAGGTCAAATATCAAGTCTCATGATAAACACCAAGTTGGTAAGAGTAGTTACAATGACATTATAGTATTAATATTTCTAATTGATTATTAAGTAGTAAGATTAATAAGTATTACAGTTTAGTTCATTTAATGTAGTAATTGTATTAATAAACATGTCATGTCTAACAAACCATTCTCTTCCAGCTTCCGTTGGGCTAATCTCTGCCTCACCCACCACTACTTTTCACTCACTCTGAAACAAGGGAAAGTAGTATACTTCTTTAAGCAAGGGAAAGATGCCTCTGAATCATCGTCTTACCGGCCGATCTGCCTACTTCCATACCTAGATAAATTACTAGAAAAATTACTGGTATTTCGGCTTAACCACTTTCTTGAATCGAATAACTTACTTCATCACAGGCAATACGGCTTCAGAGAGGGCAGATCATGTGACAAGGCTTTGTTTGCAATCCCCACTTCCTGCACTCTTAGCATACCTGAAGGAAATTACACAACCCTTGTCTCCTTAGATATTAAAGGTGCTTTCGACAATGTAGAGTGGCGGGACATCTTGTTACAACTACGTGAAATTGGCTGCCCGAGCAAAATAGCTGTAACCATTGCAACATACCTAAAATTTCGTACCATTCTTATCAACTGGGAATCAGGCACATCAGTGCACCCATTAGAAAAGGGTTGCCCTCAAGGTTCGTGCCTGGGCCCAATCCACTGGATACTTATTGCCAATGTCCTATTAAAAGAATTAGAGAAATTAGGTTTCCTCCTTTATGCCTTCGCGGATGATTTCAACTTTGTTTTTTCGGGCCGCCGTCGTCTGGATCTCGAGCTGCAGGCGGTGAGAGCTTTCCCTGCATTTTGCCAGCTGTTGTCTCATCTTCATCTCCAGCTCTCACCAGGAAAATCCCAAGCATTAGCATTCATTAAACCAAGAGAACTTAAACGTAAACCCGTTATGCGAGTAAATGGGGTTAGCGTTCATCATGTGCCAACTCTTAAATTATTAGGCATAACCATTGATGAACACCAGAGCTGGATTCTGCATATCAAAGCACTTAAAATTAAACTTCTAAATTACTACCATAACTCCTGCAAATTAACATCGAAAACTTGTACATCAAGCCCAGAATGTTAAAAACTTGGTACCACACAATCATTGAACGCATCATTTTCTACTGTGTGGGCGTCTGGGGAGGTTCGCTAACCAAATTGGCTAAGCAAAAAGTTGCCTTTATCTAGCGGATATTTCTTCTGCAGATGGTTAGAGGTTACAAAACTATCTCCACGGATGCACTCACAGCACTTACTGGTATTCCACCCATACACTTAACACTCACTTACGAATACCAGAAAAACAGAATGCTACATCTAGAACACGAACCAACACAGTCAGCATCCAAACATACTTTTACAAAGGAAAGTCCATAGCTGGACTATGCATCCGGCGGATGAGACATCCCATCTTCAAGTAAATATTAATAACCATTCTTATACCCCCTCGAATAACCCAGCCATTTTCACCGATGGGTCGCGCACGGAGACGGGAGTGGCGTCATCCTTCTGCGTCTTCATAGACGGCTTTGTCTCTCATCGGTGGGCATGCAGGATTGGAAATGACAATTTAGTGTTTCAAGTTGAACTCTTTGCAATCCTCCGGGCCTTGGAATGGATTGCTTTCCATCTTCAACCTATATACTTTCACCTTTATAGTGACAGTCTTTCTAGCCTGCAAGAAATCTTCGCCCATAGGACTAAACACCCCCTAGTACTAAAAATCAAATTAATTTTAAAAACTCTCGTGCATAGGATCTCTCTCGGCCATGTCACCGCTCATATCAGCATAGCTGGCAATGAGCTGGCTGACACGCTGGCCAAGGAGGCCACCTCACGTCCAAACATAGATCTTGCCCTTCTTGTTCCCCCATATGTTCGCTGTTTCCTTAAAAGGAACATACTTTCAGACTGGCAACTCTACTGGGATGCTTCACGTAAAGGCAGGCACACCTATTCCCTAATCCCAAAAGTCTCCTATAATCTCTTAGCTTTCTCCCCTCCCACATCAGCTTTCCTCTCCGGTCATGGTCCATTTAGGACATACCTAAATTATTTCAAACGCTCTGGCACGGACCTCTGCGAGCGTGGAGCTTTTGGGTCCCCAGATCATTACTATTTCTTCTGCACACTCACAGAGGCCTGGCACCTTAGGTACCCTAACCCCCGCCCAGATATTTGGCTCAAAAACATCTTATCTCGCCCAAGACTACTCCGCCATTTGACAGAAATATTTCACTTCCTTATGGACCTGACCAATCTTATTTCCTAGCTGTTCTGCATCTGCATTCCTGAAACTCGCCCTTTGTCGCGTTAGAGCCTTTGTCGAGCTCCTGGCAGTCCTAGCGCCCCTTGTCGTGCAGGAGCAGGTCCCCGGCGCACATACCATCTGGACGATGTGGTCCGGAATCATGATACAATCCTCAAGTTTTCTTCGTTGATTAATGGACTTTTATCTCCAGCATCAACCCACCGCTGCCTGTCGCGTAGGAGCTTTGTGCTCCAGCGGCTAGTTTTTATGTATATCTATGTGTTAATGTAATTTTTTTCCCTCGTTGACATGTGCCTTTTGTCCGAGGACTAGAACTATGTGTAGTGAATCCCCGCATGTCGGGAAACTTACCGGGGGGAGCAAATAAGGTCTACACCACATCCTAGTGATCTGGTGATCTTGCTCCACTTAGGCATAAAATAAAATAAAATGATATTCCCCTAATCCGAAACTGTAGGATATAGAGTTTAGTGCAAATCGTTAGAGCCGTTTTTTAGATAAAAATAGCTTGGCCCACAGTGACCCAAAAATGACCCACAAATCGAAATTTTTCGAACATGTGACCTAGTCCAATAGTCTTCTCGTACCCGAAAATGGTTTGATACAAAATTTAGTCAAAATCGATTGAGCCGTTCTTTAGCTATAATTAGCTTGACCCTGACCCATTATGACCCAAAATGACCCACTAATTGAATTTTCTCGAACACGAGACCCATCCCAATGGTCTTTTCGTGCCTGAAAACGGTAGGGTGCAAAATTTAATCAAAATCGTTAGAGCCGTTTCCAAGATAAAATTTACATACACACACACACACACAATTTTTGCTCGCATTATAGTATAAGATAAAATAGTTTTGTTACTGATACACTATCAGTGCATAAAAATTTGTAATTTGTCTAATTTGAAAATAATACAAATTAAACTTAGCTTTGAACCTCCTGAAAGACGAAAATATTTGTTATTAGGCACAAAAAATCCTCAGAAACTGGTTTGTAGAGGTGTATGTTTAGAATATACTTTCTGGTGAATTGAAATATGATGTCATCTTTTGTATTTGTTTCATAATGTGGTAGATAATGCGTTTTATAGGAGTTTTTCCTATGAATTTGTAATTAACAAATCACTGTTCCAAAAAATACACCATTTTCGTTCTGCAAATGTCTAGATTTTCTAATCTCAGAACATTAAATACTGGCATTAAAACACTAATGGTAACACTTACAACCAATATATATATATATATATAATAAAAAAAAAAAAAATTGCTCAGTAATAATGTCACGATAAGATAAAGGAGCACGTCACTGTGATAAACGTTGTACATAAGATAATTTACACGGTATACGTGGTTCTTCTCTGAGTAACAGCTACTTACAAAGTGATGACAATTTGTCGGTGCAGCTTCTTAAATGCTAGGCCATTAAAAGTGTTAGTTAAGTGATTAACAAATATATAAAATTTGAAATTTGTTACATCGATCAACAAAATCCAAGATTTCCAGGTTGGTGAATAATAAGTTTGAACCACAGTTTTCAATAAAATTTAATTGGTTGTATCTTTAAAATATATAAGAAATTTTTGTCTCTGAGATAATTACTTTAGTATTTCGTACAATTTTCTTCTGCAGAAACAAATCTCGTTTTTCATTATGAACAAATTTAGTTTCTGATTTGTTTAATTTACAGAATAACAAACTATATGTTATTCATTTACACCAGATATTCAGATGATTCATTCTGAATAACTGCGAATGCAGCAGGCACAAAATGAACATAAACGATTCAAATTTCAGACAAATACTTTTTGGTGTTCATAAGAAAAAGAAATTTACCTTTTACATTTCATGCGTTATCAAGTTTGAATTCAAAGATTTATTTCGCTCTTCATTTCTTCACGAATTATTTCGCATCATCTTAAATTAGATGGGCCTAATAGTTGCCAGCAGATTCAGTAATGTCTTACTCATGCTTGGTAGCTTTTCTATTGGGAAATTCTCTTATAAATTGTTCAAATCTCTTAAATGCCTCTTTCGAGTTTTTTGTTCTCCGCTTAAAAAGGAATGTAATACATTCCGCTGAACGATTAGTGAAAAAGTTAATTCTTTCGGTACTATTTGCTGAATATATCTTTAACATTTATTTGCGCTAAAAATAGTTTTAAAGGTGGAACCAGAGTAAAAGTCTTTTTTTTTTTTTTAGTTCTGTTCATTTTATTTTCTTGGGATTGTTATCTTTATACTTTTGTTCTATATTTTATCATTTGCAATCATTCTTTAAGAGACAAGCAACGAGTCCACACTTCCTGTAGTTATAAACATTTTAATAATAAATATAGGCATAAATGAAAACGGATTTCCTGTAAATTTACTTCTTTAACACTGAGATAATGAATAATACAAATATTCAGCCTTTTACTATATAAGATAATGATCTTTATTCTCATAGCAATATAAAGTGCAATTTTTTAAAAGAAATTTCAGACAAGTTTGTCGCAATATTCGCAAAATATGCATCGAACATTTAGTTTCAGTTTTCAATGTTTATAATAAAGGGAAATATTTGCCATTACAATTTTTGCCAGATTTGACTACAGGACATCAAGTATAATTTAGTCCATAACCACTTTATTAACTAAAAACTTACACCAGACTTAAAAGAGTTGGATCGTTTCAACAGTATATCAGTAGAGTGCATAAAATTGCTTTATCTTGTATATGTAAAAGGTGTGACATAGTTTCTTGGTTCTTTGCGTAGATCATATTGGAGGTAATATGAAAATGAGCAAGAGTAACAAAAAAAGAAATAGCTCAAATTATTTTCACTAGAAGATATTCAATATGCAGATGTTTCATATTTCAGTCAGCTCAAATCTAAAGGCAGTCAGATCAACCCACCCAAGATCGAGCAATACAAATCTTATCATCCTAGCACTGTGTCTCTAATGCGGCAACATCCAAAGTCGAAAACGATACTACAGTCGAACCTCTATTTAACGAACCTCTATTTTGCGAATTTCTCTATTTTGCGAACTTTTCCTTGGAACTAAGAACATTTTGCAAATTTCTTCGTAAAATAACCTCCAAATATCGAAGTGCATTCTCTATTTAACGAACTTTTCTTGTGATCTAAATTTTTTTTCTCCCCATTTCTCAAAATATTTCTGGACATTTCAAACTTATTCTTTCTTTAAACACATTTTCTGATGTTCAATGGACTTGAACTGGTTTTACAAGGCGCCTTCTTTGTCAGCAGTGAGAATTCGGTAAGTACGGAAGACGAAGACGATAATCCCTTAGAGTAACTTAAAAAAATGTGGATACAGATGAGAAAAAAAGAAGAAATTAACCATGATGTACTGATTGAGGATTGTATTTCTCTAATTCTGAAATTGAGACCTCGGAAACACTATCCGAATTGGATATTTTCGACAGTGTGAAAAATAAAAACAATACAGCAATGAATTGCGATGAAGACGAATTATGATGATGATTGAAATGATCAAGATGCAAAAATTAACAAAACTTCGTATGATGAAATACTAAAATCATTTGAAACAATCCGTAGCGGATTATAGTTAGAAGAAAATACGCATGAAGGGATTTTTGGTGCATTGCAAAGATGCGAGAAGTAGTCTGAGAAAAGGCCCTTTTTAAAAGAAAAAACTCAGGCAGTATTAACAGAGTTTTTCAGAAATTAAATTTAAGGGGACAAGGGACCTTAAAATAATTTTTTTTTATTTTTTGCAAATTTCACCTTAAATATTATTCAGGGGTACATTATATGCATTATGACATGCATTTATCACAAAAAAAATTAAAAAAAAAAATTATTTATGAGAAAAAAAATGGAATTTTACGCGTCGTCTTAGAAATCTTCGAAATGCACCCTGCGCATTCCATATCAATGAAAATCCCCAATATTTTTTTTTTTTTTATAAAAGTTTGGTTTATATATAAAAATAAAATAGAGCATCGAATTTTATATATTTAAATTTAAAGGTAAAAAAAAATTAAATTAAATATTTTTAAATTTTTTCGAAATTTTTTTTTAATTTTTCAATTTGTTTCAATTTTTTGTAAATTTCCTCTTAAATATTATTCAAAGGTACATTATACGCATTATGGCATGCATTTATCACAAGAAAATGTAAAAAAAAATTTATTTTTGAGAAAAAAAATGGAATTTTACGCGTTGTCTTAGCAATCTTCGAAATGCCCCCTGCGCGTTCCATATCAATGAAAATCCCCAATATTTTTTATAAAAGTTTGATTTATATATATAAATAAAATAGAGCATCGAAATTATATATTTGAATTTAAAGGTAAAAAAAAATTAAATTAAAAATTTTGAAATTTTTTTCGAAAAAATTTTAAATTTTTTCAATTTTTTCAATTTTTTGTAAATTTTATCTTAAATATTATTCAAGGGTACATTATATGCATTATGGCAACCATTTATCACAAAAAAATGTAAAAAAAAAATTATTTTTATGAAAAAAATGGAATTTTACGCGTCTTAGAAATCTTCGAAATGCCCCCTGTGCATTCCATATCAATGAAAATCCCCAATATTTTTTATAAAAGTTTGGTTTATATATATAAATAAAATAGAGCATAGAATTTTATATATTTGATTTTTTTTAAAAATTTTTGAAATTTTTTCGAAAAAATTTCAAAATTTTGAAAATTTTTTTAACCTTTAAATTCAAATATATAAAATTCGATGCTCTATTTTATTTATATATATAAACCAAACTTTTATAAAAAATATTGGGGATTTTCATTGATATGGAATGCGCAGGGGGCATTTTGAAGATTTCAAGACGACGCGTAAAATTCCATTTTTTTTCTCAAAAATAATTTTTTTTTTGTGATAAATGCATGCCATAATGCATATAATGTACCCTTGAATAATAATTAGGTGAAATTTACAAAAAAAAAAAAAATTAAGGATTTTAAGGTCCCTTGGCCTCTTAAGGATGCATATTTGCATATGTTAATGTATGGTTAAAATTATTTGTTATAATAATAACAAATACGACAATGTCATTAAATTCGTTAATTTTAATGTAAAGCTATTTACTTTAAACAGAAAGTACAGTGTATTCCGAGACAATGTTTTGTTTTCCTTGCAGATTTCAAAGACTTAAACACATAGACAAAATGAATTGATGATGGATATTGGTGGGTAAAATAAATAAAACAAATCGATATAATTTATAAAAAAAAAATCTGATTAATTACTTTTCGAAAAAATATTTAGTATTTAGGAATTTAAAATATGTTTTATGTAGTTTGAAGTATTTTAAAAATGGAATCTCTATTTAACGAATTTTCCATATAACGAAATTTTTTCCGGGATTTAGCGACTTCGTTAAATAGAGGTTCGACTGTATTTATCTTTTGGGTAGATTTCGTATGAAATATTACCTATTACATTCTCCCCTATGTTGGAATTTCTGAAAAATTTTTGCAGATCTACACCGATCATGACCCCTAGAACCCAAAACCACCCTCAGTAAAAAACTTTATATATCTATCTATCTATGTATGTATGTATCTATCTTTATATATCACTTTCTTCTGGATACGATAACTTCCACAATTCTGCACAAAACTCTTCCAAACTGATACATAAAATCAAGGGGCATAAAATCTCGGTCAAGTTCGTTAATGGGCAAAATCGGACCAAGGGGATGGAAATAGAGAGGGGTTTTGTGAAAATCGAAAAAAACCCATAACTTCTTAATTTTTGTACATATCAAATCAGTTTAAAGTTTTTATTACTTCTAAAAATAGGGCCAAAAATTTATGTATCACAGATTTTTGATCAACTTAAAAATGGGCTCAAGGGCGCAAAAAATAGGGTTTTTGGGAGAAAAAAAATCATAACTTCGTCAATTCTCAAGATATCAAATCCAATTAATTTTATTATAAATCTCCTTAATATTATTTACAACTTTTATATTCACAAGTTTTTGATAGGACCAATTCGTAATGCCAAAAAAAAAAGAATTAAAAACGTAAACTAAAAAGGAGGGGGGTGTTGAAGAAGAAAAAAATCCATAACTCCGTCAATTCACAAGATATAAAATCCCCATGAATTCATCATATACCTTCTTAATATTGTCTATAACATTTATATAGACAAGTTTTTGATAGGACCAATTCTTACAGAAAAAACAAATTAAAAACACATAGCGGTTGAAGAAACAAGTGGGTAAGTGTGATCACAGATCGCACAGAGGGTTTCGTTTAATATTCCTTTCAAAACACCTTTTGAAAAATCCGTTAGTTCCACATTTTACAACCAGGGGCGCACTTGATTCTAAACAAACCTGTATCCGAACAAAAATCCGTTTTACATACTATCTATAGATATATTAGTCGAGGGGATTGGACCCATAGCACAAAAGATAAGTTGGCGCACCTGGCGGAAAAAAATGGAACTAAAATATGTAAGGCTATGGTGCATAATATGAAAGAATGGTCAAAGGGGTGTCGGCAAAAGTTGGAAAATTTCTCCCCGGGTTAAAAGGGTGGAGGTTATAAAAATTGCTTAAAATGTACAAGTTAGAGCCCAGAGAGGTAAATAATAAAAGACTTTTTGAAAATTTTATGACTTGTCGTGTGGTCTGAGGCATTCAGCTATACGTATGCAAAATTTCATGTCACCAACTTAATTAGGAGCTCTCTTAGAAAGAATTGCTTCAAATACATATGTGGTAGCTCAAAGGGTTAAACGTAAGACTTTTTCAAGATTTTATGATTTGTCGCCTGGCCTCAGGTGTTCTGCATTAAGTATGCAAAATTTCAAATCTCCAATTTAATTAGGGGCTCAGTTAGAAAGAATGGCTTAAAATACACAAGCTGGAGTTGAAAGGGTTAAACATAAAACTTTTTCAAAATTTATTATTTGACGCGAGATCTGAGGTGTTGAGCTATAAGTATGCAAAATTTCACGCCTCCAACCTAATTAGGGGGCTCACTTAGAAAGAATTGTTTAAAATACACATGTGGGACCCCGAAGAGTTAAACGTACGACATTTTCAAAATTTTATGATTTGTCGTTTGATGTGAGGTGTTCAGCTATATGTATGCAAAATTTCACGTCCCCAAACTAATTAGGAGCTCACTTAGAAAGAATCGTTTAAAATACACATGCGGGACCCCAAAGGTTTAAATGTACGACTTTTCCAAAATTTTATCATTTGTCGTATGATGTGAGGTGTTCAGCTATAAGTACCCAAAATTTCATGTCTCCAACATAATTAGGGGCTCATTTAGAAAGAATTGTTTAAAATGCACTTGTGGGACCCCAAAGGGTTAAATGCACGACTTTTTAAAAATTTTATGTTTTGTCGTTGGATGTGAGGTGTTCAGCTATAAGTATGCAAAATTTCACGCCTCCAACCTAATTAGGGGCTCACTTAGAAAGAATTGTTTAAAATACACATGCGGAAGCTCAAAGGGTTAAATGTACGACTTTTTAAAAATTTTATGATTTGTCGTTTTATGTGAGGTGTTCAGCTATAAGTATGCAAAATTTCACGTCTCCAAACTAATTAGGAGCTCACTTAGAAAGAATTGTTTAAAATACACATGCGGGAGACCAAAGGGTTAAATGTACGACTTTTTCAAAATTTTATCATTTGTCGTATGATGTGAGGTGTTCAGCTATAAGTATGCAAAATTTCATTTCTCCAACATAATTAGGGGCTCAGTTAGAAAAAAAAAAAAAAAAAAAAAAAAAAAAGCTTAAAATGCACAAGTTAGAGCCCAGAGTGTTAAATGCACGACTTTTTCAAAATTTTATGATTTGTCGTTGAATGTGAGGTGTTCAGCTATAAGTATGCAAAATTTCACGCCTCCAACCTAATTAGGGGCTCACTTAGAAATAATTGTTTAAAATACACATGTGGGACCCCAAAGGGTTAAACATACGACTTTTTCAAAATTTTATGATTTGTCGTTTGATGTGAGGTGTTCAGCCATAAGTATGAAAAATTTCACGTCTCCAAACTAATTAGGAGCTCACTTAGAAAGAATTGTTTAAAATACACATGCGGGACCCCAAAGGGTTAAATGTACGACTTTTCCAAAATTTTATCATTTGTCGTATGATGCGAGGTGTTCAGCTATAAGTACCCAAAATTTCATGTCTCCAACATAATTAGGGGCTTAGAAAGAATTGTTTAAAATACACATGCGGAAGCCCAAAGTGTTAAATGTACGACTTTTTCAAAATTTTATGATTTGTCGTTTGATGTGAGGTAATCAGCTATAAGTATGCAAAATTTCACGTCTTCAAACTAATTAGGAGCTCACTTAGAAATAATTGTTTAAAATACACATGCGGGAGCCCAAAGGGTTAAATGTACGACTTTTTCAAAATTTTATCATTTGTCGTATGATGTGAGGGTATTCAGCTATAAGTACCCAAAATTTCATGTCTCCAACATAATGAGGAGCTCACTTAGAAAGAATTGTTTGAAATACACATGCGGGAGCCCAAAGGGTTAAATGTACGATTTTTTCAAAATTTTATGATTTGTCGTATGATGTGAGGTGTTCAGCTATAAGTACCCAAAATTTCATGTCTCCAACATGTATAGTTTCTGAGAACGAGCTCTGTGACGGACAGACAGACAGAGGAGCGAGACGAATAGGATTTCGTCAGATGAACGAAACCCTAAAAAATCATTTTATTAAGGGTGTATTAAAATCCAAACTGCTTGTTTTACTCATTTTTAAATTCATTTTTACTGTCAAACGCATCCAATTGGTAGATTCTTTTATTCAGAAACTATATAATGTACCGTAATGATCGATTTTTGGATAGAGGCAGAATATATTTCAAAAAATGATGTCGAAGTGGGCCTTTTGAACAGAATTTCCCGAAGCGATTGTGTCAGAAACGAAAAATATTGTCTTACTGAGAAAATAATTGTTTATATATCAAGTTTTAATTAATTGAACGAAATTAAAAACACAGATCGCTTATAAATCTCTTCAAAAATCACGTCAACAAGTTTCATATTTTTTCTATTAAAAATGAATCTGAAAATGTGACAGAAAATTTCGAGTTGTTGAGCATGGAAAAGTACTTTTTTGAATACCTTCTTAACATGATTCTGATAAAACCAGCTATTATATAAAAATGAAATAAAAACTCGTTCAAAGCGACCAGATAAAATTGTTAAAGTGGATAAATCTCTAATCATGATTTAGTTTTTGTTGGTGAAATTATTTATACTTAACTTCAAAATCTACCTCCGCCTGTAGGCCGAGCTGGCAGGGATTTTTTTAAATACTACAGTTGTGAACATCAAGATATAAAAGGTATATATATCAATAATAATAATAATAATAATAATAATAATAATATAATCATTTGGTAGAGCATTGAACTAGTAACTCTAGTGTTGTGTTTTCAACTCCGGCTAAAGATCACAGTTGTACGCTGTTGAAGTATGTAAAATCTGTCAGTGAGACAGTACCTACCGGAGCAGTGGGAGTGCTTTGTTGCGTGAAGGGCTCATCATTTTACCCTTTTCGGGGGCAAGTAATTGTGTTTCTGTAATGTTAAAATCACACCAGAATTTTTGGAACATTTTATTTGAAAGTAAGGATGGTAAGATTGTAAAGAACAATTGTAAAGATTTTTTTCAGCAAAGTAGTTACAGTAAAATTTTGTTCAAAAATTCTCGTTCAAATCTTGATTAAAATTAAGTAGTATTATTGATCGGCCAACTTCCTGCTCTCATCCTGTTAATTAAATTTCACATTATCGTAAATAAACTCAAATTAGTGTTACAGAACAACATTTGCAACAAAATTAGATAACTACCATTTCTAATAAAATTTGGATGAATTAAATGAATTTTCATCCATTAAACAAGAAAGGCAAAAGAGGAAAAATATGCCATCTAAGTAATATGTGGCGTTATTATTTGATCTGTTCCGATAATTCTCAATGGATATCACCCAAAAATGTACTCCATATGATGTTTGATTACTTACACCGTGGAAAAAAAATAAAAGCTAGTTCATGCAACCATTATGTAATAGCTAATTCATTTTTCAAAAAGAGGGAAAATCCTTTTCCTTTCAAATGTAAAAAACTGCATGTTGGTTAAATTTTGATTGCAAGAATAATCTATATAAATAAAATGAAACATTTGTATCTCAGTTTGGATAGGGAAAAACCAATTATCCTATTTTTAAAGAATTTTTAAACATATCTATATAAAACAGTTTTCAATGCCCCCTTTTTCTCAGTCCGCGAAATGAAAAAAACAGTGATGTAAAATACCTGGGGATTTATTTTTAAGGGTCAATAACCAGGGTAAGTACCCGGATAAATACCCATTTTGGGTATTTAATCGGTATTTATTTTTCAATTAAATATAAATGTCAAAAACACTCATATTGCTATTAGTTATGGTGGATGAATGTAAAACAAAGAAAAATTTAGAACGTTTGGTTTCTTACAACTGCAAAATTTAAAAGAAACTGGATTTTTTACATTTAAATATTGAATTTAAATGTCTTTTTTAATGATAATGAAGAATGTGAAAAAGCTAATTTATTTATTGCGGAATTTTTCATTAAAAAGGTAATTTGTTTTACATTTAAAAGAGAAAATATTCATATATATAAATAATATACAAAAATATTAAATACAAATATATAATATACAAAATTAAAAAATATAATTTTATCAACTCAGCAATTTTAGGTAAGAAGGCAACAGTTCAATATTAGTTAGACAGAATTTCAGAATCTGAATTGCCCTAATCATCCATTTCTAAGCTATTGCCCCTTGGATGTTCAGACGCCTCCACTCTTAAAAAAAAAACACTCCATACATTTTAATTATGAATTTTAATCGTCCCAGAAACAAATGGAAGTAGCCATTTGTCCAGAAATTTAAGTCTTCTAGAAATTTATGTTAAAAACATAAGCTTAGAATGTCATCTTTACAAGTGAAACTGTATCAAAATCTGAAATTTTCAATACGTACACCCAGTTTTCACATAGTATTTGACATTTTCGATAAATTTTACTTTAGGATACCAAAGTGGAAGCGATTCAATCAAGTAGCTTACGAGTTATGAAAGTTTAAAGTTTGGAACTCCTAATGTTAAATCTGTTTGTAATGGATGCGCGCCCGACCGCAATGTGGGTAGTTTTTTTAATATACTTGGTTAAATGAGCTGTAATTTTGGATTTCCATATTTGAAACATCTAAAAATAGGTTCCTGTTAAAAATTATGTTGTTCATTAATTACAATTCATATTCTTTTCGAAAATGAATTAAAAGTTCTTTTTTTTTTTTTTTTTTTTCGAAACATATATAAATAATAATCTTCAAATACCAGATCATACTAAACGTAAAAGATGGGAAAAACAACTTAATGGGACAACATGCAGGTATTTTTCTATAGCTAACGTATAGGCAATCCCATATTTAAAGCATTGTCACATCGAAAAATATGAAGCACACTGAACCATTTTTGAAGTTTTTATTTTTTTTTCTTCTGAAAACTAATTTACATGAAAAATTCTTGAATATAGCTTATCTTCATTTATTAATTTTTGCCTTGACTTTAAACTTCAACTATCTTTTCCTTTCTACTTCTAATCATTATTAATAAAATATCTAAAATTTTAAAGGAACAAAATTTTACTTTTGTGGCTAACAAAATAATAATAATAAATTCTCCTTTCGCCACATGATTTAAAGTTTAAATTATTCATTACTATACTGCTATTTATGAGTACAAGGATGCAATTAAAACATATACAGTCGAACCTCGTTATCCCGACACTCTAATGACCAGAAGAAAGTGTCGTGATAAGCGGAGTGTTGCGGTAACCGGAGTTGGAGAGAAATATGTTTATAAAAAGCTGTATTTTTAATTAATTTAGGACAATTTTAAATTTATAACTGCTCTTACAATTTTAAGCAGTAAAACATTATTCTTAAACAAAATAAACAGAAAAACAAAATTGAAAAGAATAAAAAACAGATTTATAATGACCTTTTTTTTTTTTTTTTTTTTTTTTTTTTTGTTACATGGAATATTGATGAATTAAGGTTTGCTTATTCCTAGATGTGCTTCTTACAAATCTTTTTTCAATATTATACAATGAATTGTAATCAATATTAGCTGTTTCACAAATGGATGTAAGATAATTTCTGATCGTTTTAATACAATGCAATGCTTCGGTTTTAGTCGAATGAAAAACGGCGTGTAACCCCAAGAAAGCGCTGCCTGACCAGAACAAAAAAAAAACCGCGATTTTACTGATACATCTATCTGAAGCTTAAGTGGGTTATTCATACACTGTTAAAAATTTTGCAGCATTCTGGCAGGTCATTCGACCGTTTTTTGAAAAAACGGTTTCATAACCATAATTTAACTATATTCTCACCATAAAATGGCCAATAATATGGTCAGAATAGTGTTAAAATTACGGTTGTGTAACCGTTTTCGGAAAAAACGGTCAAATGACTTGCCAGAATGCTGCAAATTTTTAACAGTGTAGTGTGTGGGGTTTCTTTATTCAGATAAAGAATTGAAGCAAAATTTCTCATTTATCTCAATGGGTATTTTAGACATGTTTGTGAAAAGTTTGGCTAAGACATTTCTTACCACTTCATTTCCGTGCTTACAAGATGGATTATGAAAAATGAACAATTTTTCTAAACCGCCGGGATATCCGGAGTTGAAAATTATTCAACGACGTGAAATCTGGAGTTTATTTACATTAAAATCATATACAGAATATTGGGACTCTGAAAAGCTGACGTGATAAGTGGAGTGACGTGAAAACCGGGTGTCAGGATAACGAGGTCCGAATGTAAAATGAATTCTACCCGGTTCAAAATTTTTATGCCGATTTTTTCCTCATGAGATATTTTTAAACGTTTATTTTTATACTGATACATATATATATATAATTTTTTTTCTACATGAGTTATTGCTTAGATTATTTTTATTTCATATTCTATAAGTTATTTTTATTGTTTCGCATATTGACCAAATCTTTCCCATACAACGATTGTTGTTTTAATGATTTATGAGACGCGGGGTGCACAGAGCCCTGTTATAGTGATTATCGTGCTCGTGTTAACGATTGACGGGGAAAAAAGCATACAGAGCCCGTTATAGTAAGGGCTCCTTTAATGGTGATCGCTATATTAACCATTTATTTGGATGAAACGCACTGAGCTTACTTACAGCGAAGGTTCCTCCTCACCGTACTAATGGTTTATGGGGTCGAAACACACATTCTCCTATTATAGTAATTGTCGTTTAAAAAATTTGTGAGGCGCGATCCGCACAGGACCCGTTATATTGATTGTCGTTTTAATAATTTATGGACAAGAATGTAGTTTTAATTATTTATGGGCATATTTTTAACGATTTGGGGATAGTGCACAAGGCCCCGTTATAGTGCTAGCTATATTAAAGATTTGTGAGCCCGAAGTGCACAGAGTCATGTTATAGTGATCGCCTATGTAACGATTTATGAACGCCCAGCGCTCAGGGGCCCTTTAAGCTTCATATAGACTATCATTCTACTTGCGGTCATTCGCGGTCTTTTTGTTCTGGACCAGCCGGAGGTTTTTTTTTTTTTTTTTTGTGGGTTAAGCGGCGTTTTTTTTTTTTTATCTTTTATGACTTTACAAGTAAAGTTCTGGATGTCCTGCAAAGAGATGAGAGCTTCCTTCAAGTACGATCTTATCTTATCTCCTGACCCATTGTTGAATCCATTGTTGACCCTCACGTCCTTTTATTAAAAGCCACAAATGGTTTTATTGTTTTAGCAGGACACTCAGCCATTTTCGCTTTCTAAACGCAGCCTAATAGTAATTGCCGTATTAAAAGCCTACACTAGTCACTCAAAAAGACCCGGATGATAATGTTAATCCTATGGGGAAGTTACTTTCATATACTTCGCTTGAATTTTGATATTTTGGAATTATTATCATCATTATTATTATTATTATTATTTCATAGGATAGCTGAGGACGATCTACAGCCGGCCTAGTTTTTACTTTTTCAATGTTGGTTATAGTTTTTTTTTTTTATTAGGATAGTTTCAATTTCAGAACCGGTTCCGAAAGTAAAAGTATTTTTTTTTTTAATACATGAAACCAAAATCAAAAAAGTAAAAACTAAACCGGTTTTAGATCGTCCTCAGCTATCCTATGCAAAAAAAAAAAAAAAAAAAAAAAAAAAAAAAAAAAAATCATTCGAAAATATCAAAATTCAAGCAAGATATTTGAAAATAACTTCACCATAGGATTAACATTATCATCCAGGTCTTTTTAAGGGACTAGAGTGTAATGTGTATGTGATCCAATTACAGTGATCGCTGGTATCTTTTAGGCTATTTTCCTTTTATCATATCTTTTTATTATACTTACATATAAGAAATACGGGCATTACAAAAGTCTGTTTCTTTCTGTCAGTTAAGACAGTTTCTTTCTGTCGATAAAAATTCTTTATGTTTATTATTTTATACGTGTGTTCCATTTGTTAGTATGGAACACGTGTACATTGTACACCGTAAAAATAATCTCTTGATTGAACAGAGAAACTATCAGCAATGTCGCCAGTAAAAACTGCTTATTTTACAGAAAAAAATATGAAAACTGTTTATTTTACCACCAAATATGTTAAAATATATTAAAAAAATGTAATAATTAAAAATCATTTCCTCCAAAAAATCTATAATTTTTCGTACAAAATCTGTTAAAATAACCGAATGTTTGTAATAAATACCTATTTTTTCTATAAAATAAACTATTCTTTATTGGCGTCTTCGATAATAGTTTTTTCAGCAAAATCAACAGACTTTTCTCACAGTTATACACTGTTAAAAAAATAATGCCAGTTTTCCGGTAGGAATCGGAAAAATAGTTGTCCTTATCGTACCGGAATAATTTCCACCCAGCTCTGAATAAAATCCATAAAATCGGAATAAAATCCGTAAAATACCGTTTTACTGACTATTTCCTTATTTTTACGGATTTTATTCCGAACTGGGTCGGAAATTATTTCGGCACGATAAGGGCAACTATTTTTCCGATTCCTACCGGAAAACTGGCAGTATTTTTTTTTTTTTACAGTGTACTGAGAAAAAAACATTTTATTTACTTTCATTTGCCGTATGGAAAAAATGAGTAAATAATATTTTAAAAAATAAATCTTGAAGCCAGAATATCACAAAAAAATATTTCAGCTAAAAACATTTCATAATGTTTAACATTCGTTTAGATTTTAAGAACTGTCCTTCTACCTGACAAGTTTTTTCGTTATCAAAAGTAATTGTACTTTAATTATACATTTTTAAAGTGATTAATGAGTAATTATATGGCTTGTCATACCTATTAATACACTGTAAAAAAAATACTGCCAGTTTTCCGGTAGGAATCGGAAAAATAGTTGCCCTTATCGTACCAGAATAATTTCTGACCCACCTCGGAATAAAATCCGTAAAAATAAGGAAATAGTCAGTAAAACGGTATTTTACGGATTTTATTCCGATTTTACGAATTTTATTCCGAGCTGGGTTGGAAATTATTCCGGTACGATAAGGGCAACTATTTTTCCGATTCCTACAGGAAAACTGGCATTTTTTTTTTCTTTTTACAGTGTAGTGTTTCCAGTGTCATAAATAGCGGGATAGGGATATAACAAAGGCGAGACAGCGGCGTCTAACCCAGATCAAAAAAATATAGTAAATCCTATAAAAACGGAACCTGTGTACACTGTAAAAAAAATACGACCAGTTTTCCTGTAGGAATCGGAATGATAGTTGCCCTTATCGTACCGGAAAAATTTCAGGCCCAGTTCGGTATAAAATCCGCAAAATCGGAATAAAATCCGTAAAATACCGTTTTATTGACTATTTCCCTTTTTTTTACGGTTTTTATTCCGAGCTGGGTCGGAAAATTTTCCGGTACGATAAGGGCAACTATTTTTCCGATTCCTACAGGAAAACTGGTCGGATTTTTTTTACAGCGTACAACGGCAGCCTATCTTAACGTAAATATTTCATTGTCCCTACAATAGAAATGCCATTCAATCATACCCGCTAAGACGAAAGTCTGTTTGAAACGATTTTTTTTCTTCTGTGCCTCGCATTTCCGTCTTAGCAGGTTTTATTATATTAAATAAATACAACAATCTTATACAGTAATGCCTGTGGAAACGAATTTATAAGGACTGAAACAAAATTCCAATTTAGCATGTATAATTGCATGGTATTCCTGTCATAGTAAAAACAACATTTTTACTTTTAACACAGAATTCCATTAAAAACAGGTTACGTTTACACAGGGTTTACTGAACAAACTACGATAAAACATGTGAAATCAAAATCGCTAGGAACCGCAAACAATTCTGTTTTTACAGGTCTCCGCCTACACTGTTAAAAATATCGTGAAAAATTACCTCTGTTTTAAAGGCTATCTATTTTCTAACCAATGAGAACGCTCCATAGGCGTTTAAGTAGCATTCTCATTGGTCAGAAAACAGATAACCTTTATAAACAGAAGTAATTTTTAACTATATTTTTAACAGTGTAGGCAGATAGATTTGCAAGGTATTTCTTTGGAAAGGTCTATAAGAATTTTCCTTTATAGATAGATTCTGTCTTCGCAGCTTTTACTACACTATATGGCCAGTGATGACCGGTCACTTGCGATTTTAGATGTTTTGTTAAATATCTAGAAAATACTCGAGGAATAATCCTGAAACTTCAGGTGTGTAAACAGCATAGTAGCCGTCATATACTTTCACGAAGATTTTTTCCCGAAACTCAATAGGGGACCGTAAACAAATTGAAGAAAAACTAATATCTTTTGGATTACCCTGTAATAACTAATGTCGCAAACGCATTGAAATTGTAGCACATGATTAGGAGGCTTCTTGTAATAAACTGTGTTAATTTTTATGAGGATAGCACGTATACTCTCATAGAAATTAATGTTTTCTAAAAGCAATCCCAAATGTCAACAAGTTTTTTGCTTATAATTTGAAGAGTTCTTAATATAAAAAAAATGTTCTTTTCAAAAATAGCGACAAACGACATTCTGAACAATACTCTGCAATCAGAATTAAAAAAATATTGAAAACAAGATGAAAAATGAGCAGGTTCACTAAATAACTTTTCACTGCGCATGCGCGAGTGCAATAAAAAATATAATGTATATAATGTATTACCTAAAAGTATAGAGCAACTTTTGTGAATGTCTCAAAAACATAGATTGAAAATTCTGAAAGTGATTGTCGATAGAATAAGCTCGAAATCCGTTGTTTCCAAAAGAAAGAAAATAGATGAGGGGCTGTATCCAAATATAGTAATACGTGCAATAGTGTGTAAAATATACTTGTTACAGTTGTAAGGCTAAGTGAGAGAAGTTTTTTTTAAATTTAATTTAGAAGACAGTCTTTACACTATACTATGTAAAATTCAGATTACACAGGTTCTGCGCACAAATTGTTACTATACGATTTTAGAATTCCACACTAACTCTAGCAGAAAGATGGTTTGCAGTAACTATAATTTCAGTTGATCTTGTTTTATATAAGAATAGGTATATCGATTATATGAAAAACGCTTGTCTATATAACAAACCTACCAGAAAGAACATATTCAGCATATAAGATTGTTTTTTATGTATTTTTTTTTTCGATCATAAAAACATTTAGTTCACAATTTAAACACACCAAAGTATAAAGGTAAAGAGAGCTATGTGCTCAAAAATTTTGTCTATTTAGGATATTACATAAACATCTATATATTTTAAATATTATACAAAACTGTTTTTTGTATATTATGAAGAAATATGTGCAAGAACAGAATATTATACAAATATATGTGTATTTTACATACTACACAAAACACTGTATAATTTCCATATAACACAAAAATGTGTGTGTGTTTGCATTACACAAAAAATATGTGTAATCACAGAAGTTTACACAGATAAGAATATTACACAGAAATGAGTGTATTCTTGTACAATTTACATACTAAAGTGTGTGTTTCAAGAGTGATCGGATAACGTTTACACACTTATTGTTGTCATCAAAATACACAATAAAATGTGTATTTTGAAATTTACACATTACGCGTGTATTTTGGTAATTTGCACACCACTTTATACATTAAAAAAATTCGTTTTTAGGGTTCCGTGCTTAAAAAGTAAAAACAGAACCATTATAAGATCACTCCTGTGTCTGTCTGTCTGACACGGCCATTTTACTCGTAAACTATGGAACGTGGAAAGTTCAAATTGGGGAAGTAATAAAGACTATTGATCCACATATTTTCATGTTATTAAACATTCAGAAATATATTTAGGAAAAATGTAGAGGGGCTAATTATATTACTTAAAAAAAAAACTCTTTTCTTTGAATATTGAATGGGATATCGTGTGAAAGCTTTCATAACGCTGAGCTCAAAAATATATTTCTTTTAATTTTAGGTATTATATTTTCAGAGATATCGTCGAAAATGTAGCGCAAAAATATGTCCCACCCCCCAAATCTAATTCCGAATCTACCGAAACTAAAATTATGAAAGAATTAGAGGTAGTAGACGTTAATTTAAACCTTGCAGGAAAATTATAGCGATTATCATAGGTCATATAGTTTTTGAGAAAATCGCATTTTTCCGTTACACACAAATTTCGATTTACGGTATTCAGCAAAAGTGTTGAGCAGAGCTGGAGGTACCTATCGTAGCAGAAGTATAAAATTATTGTTGATAATGATTTTCGAAAAAAATCGTCAGTAATTAGCCGTGATATTAACCCTTAAAAATACGGACGGTTTGGACATACATAATGGCAGGAACGGCGTACTCTATGTACCATCGGCTTTTAAAGCCTAGTTAATAATTTTTAATGATACATATGTGTAATGCAATGCCCAGTAGCAGTATAAAAGTAATAATTGTCAAATTGTTAAAAACAGACTAATTTAATTGGAATGAATCACATAAATACTATGGGATTCACGACTAATTTGCATTGGGTAGATCTCTCAATACGACTCGGGTGACTTTAAAAGTTAATTAAAAACATATCTGAAAAAATGTGGCACGGACCAATTCGGCACTGCAACTTTGCGACATCCTTTCGAAGCGCGCTTAGCACAATGCCAAATTTAAACTTTGAAGAAAGGTTTTGTTTTAGCTACACTGTAGAAAGAAAAGTTATTACTACGCTGAGTTTAGTTTTATGAAATGTCAAATGAAGTTTAAATATGCACTACTCTTAATGTCAGTAACGAATTAATTTCATCATAAACAGATTAGCATCATAATAATAAAAAATAAGTTATACAGAATAGCTATATTTGATATTATTTAGGTTCCAAATCTCTTTGAATTTTCATGGCATATCAATTTACACTTTTATAGTATATGCAGTTATACCCAACCCTACGTTGTATAGTTTTTTACAAAGTCTTAGTATTCTTTTAGCAACGGTTGTTTTTAATAAAACAATTACTAATTCATATATCTATTCTACGGAACCCTCTGTGCGCGAGTAATACTCGCTCTTGACTTTTTATTGTATCATCGATATACCTGGTTTTATGAGTATATTTACACATTTATTTCTTAGAGTGTGAAAATCTAGACATACTGCGTAAATCAGGATACCTGGCAACACTACCTATGATTATGTATATGATCACTAACGTATTTTGCAAAAATTCTAATTTTTTTCTGCCCCTAATCATTCCTATTATGATATTGAACTTTATTTTGTTATTTATTTGATTTTACTTTTAAAATATTTTTGGGTGCAGCATAGCACTGGACATGTGTGAACCGAATTCCATTTTCTGATAGGGGAGATGGGGGATGAATGGGACATTTTCACAAAAATATTTATTTTTATCACTTTTTTTAAGTTATTATCAATATTATATATCACGTTTCATACATTAGGTATTTGACTACATCTATGCACAATATTTAGTCTGGATTATTATTATACAGTAAAATATTATAAAATTAAAAAACGTTGCTGTCTGTTCCAATCATCTCTATAGCACGGATGAATGGGACACAAATATTTTTCTTCCTGTATTCAATGGTACCTAAATAAAATGTATAATTATATACTTATATGTAATTACATTTGTAATATATGATCTTATAGCATGGCTATTAAATCTCAGCGTTGCTAATCTCTTCTTTTACTGCAGTTTTAACTTGTAATGCAAACTTCAACTGTCTATCTGTTCCCTTTTCCCACTTACGAGACATTCTAGATATGAAATTAAAGTGGAAAATGCCTTTTAAATACGGCATAGCTAATATTTTTCAGTCATAATTTATTAATTAATATTAATTAAATATATCTTAGATATCATGCACGAATGAAATTATGTTAGGAGAATTGCGAGTGGGGATTTATTTAAGCACAAGTTCAAAATTCACTGTAATTTAGTCCATTTAATCAATAAACATATACTATTTTTAACAATTTTATCTATTTTGATAAAGTTTCAATAGCATTTTTTGATAAACTATTTAACCTTTATTACGATATAATAATTAAGGTTCAATATAATTTTTAATAATAAACAACCTATATAATATGAGTACTGTTTAATACTAATAATTAACATAAATCATTAATTTATAAACCTATATAATATTTTTTAGTTAATAAATAAATGTTTCAACATCTCTAGAGATGAATGAGACTGTCCCATTCATCCCCATTTGAAACTGTCCGAATCATCCCTATGATGCATATATTCAATTATCCGCCATTTTCCTCAGAAATTATTTTGTCACATTGGTTTATATTCATTCATTTTAATTACCAATATCGAACCTTCAAATAAATAACTACAACATAGCTTATTTGTTTATATTGTATAAAATATTTGACAACTTCAAATGTAAAAAGAAGTTACTTTTTAAGCAGAGTTTCAGAAAATGCAACTTTGCAAAAGAATGAAAACAGCCGTGTGGTTTTGCTTTTCGTTCTAAAGCACACTACGGTAGTGCCATATATGAGAATAGAAAGCAACTAAAAAAAAAACGTTCACTGCCTGAAATATTGAGAATGTCCTATCCATCCCTTGTCCCATTCATCCCCCAGCTCCCCTATTCCAAAAAATTATTTTTATGTTATTTTTTTTATTTTCACATTTCTGTAATTATTTGATATGATGGTTTACAAAATTGAATATACGGCACTCACTTTCTTCTTTAAGATTTTAAAAAAATAATATTAAATTCTCATTTTTACTTATAATTTACATAAATTATGTAACATACAAATTGAGCTAATATTATGGTAAAAGTTAAAAATTAGAAATCAATAATATCTTATCTCATTTAAGGATCTAAAGGAATAATATTAAACTTTTATTCTTACTTAATATTTACACGCCGGCTGAAAGGTTAATGTAAAATAATAATAACAATAATAATAATAATAATAATACTTAATATAAGTTATATGAATAAAGTATCATTAAAAAAATATATTATATTTATCAATTTATTTTATTTTTTATATTTTGCTTTGCTATTTTTTATATTTTGCTTTATTTTTTATAGTTTGCTGCTATGTACTAGCTGAAACAAACGGCAGCAAAAACAAATTTTACCTCTGTTTAAATGCGTTTGTAGTTGAAAATAAATAACAGTTTAAGAACCAGCTATTAAACAAGGATAGTACAGGAGACCCTGTTTTAATAAAAGCAAAGGTTAAAATGTAGGTAATAACAGATAAGCTAAAAACATCGAAGCTAGACTGAAAATATTGCCTAAAAGTACAAGTAAAAAATAATCCAAATTTTTTACATTTTTTTTTACCATTCATTGACTTCATTCCTCACTATTATGTTTTACAAAATATTTCAGTTTGATTTACAAAATTTTCAGTACCTATGAAGGGTATATTTCCATTATTTATCGTGAAAAATGCAGTTTGATTTACTTAAATCAATCATGCTTTATTAAATCCAGTCAATTAGATTTCCATTTTAGGTAGATTTCGTATGAAATACTACCTATTGGCGCCGTTCCTATGTTGGAATTTCTGAAAAAAATTTGCAGATCTACACCGATCATGACCCCTAGAGCCCAAAACCACCCTCAGTAAAAAACTTTATCTATCTATCTATGTACAGTCGTGGAAAAAAAAAAGTAAACACCCCCTACTAACTCCTCAACAAATCATCGTAGAAGAAAGTTACTGGTACCGAACGATTGGAAATAAAGTCTACTTTTAAATGATGTATATAAAATTTTCTTAGGGGGTCATCTACATATTAAAATGAATCCAAACTTCATTTTTTTCAATGGCAATACCCAATTTTAACGAGATATTTCAAATCTTCGGTTCAAACTATGCCTAGACACCAAATTTCAAGTCATTTGAATGATAAGTTTTTGAATTATAAACATTCAAAGTTTAGTGCTTCTAATGTTAAATTACATTTTCATATTTTTATTTATATCTCCCGAAATTATGCTCCTAATGTGCTAATTTTTATTTGTAGTAATAATACTAATATACCCAAACATAAATAAGCTGAATTTGCAATTTTTATAATTTTATGATATGAATTATGAAATTAATATTCGAAAAAATTATGAATTGCAACTTACAATTTTTTTGATGGATTTAGATTTATTTAGTCTTGCTTTATGGAAATTCAAAAATTTCACATTTTTCTTCCAAGTAGTTTTCAAATTACGCTTAAAAAACGGCAAAATGATGGTTTAAGGGGCCGTCTATGATGGAAGTGGAGTAGACATTTTGAAATTTATTCTGCTGTACTGTAATCAAACAGGTTTCATTGACGCTTAAACGTGCCTTGATCAAGAAGGCGGCTCTCTCGGTTAACAATCCAGTACGGAACTTCAATTTGGATACAGCCCTTAAAATACGCTCGTTTTAAAATAATTAATTTCTCGGAAACTTATGGTACGAATTGCATAAAAATTCGTCTTTAGGCTAATTGAAGGGTGTAGAGTTCATTTATGCTGTCAGAATTGGGTACTGCTATTGAAAAAAATAATGTTATGGTTCGTTTTAATATGTAGATGGCCCTCTAAGCATATTTTATATACATCATTTAAAAGTAGACTTTATTTTCAATCGTTCGGTACCAGTAACTTTCTTCTACGATAATTTGTTGAGGAGTTAGAAGGGGGTGTTTACTTTTTTTTCCCTCGACTGTATGTATGTATCTATGTATATATATCACTTTCTTCTGGACACGATAACTTCCACAATTCTGCACCAATCTCTTCCAAACTGATACATAAAATCAAGGGGCATAAAATCTCGGTCAAGTTCGTTAATGGGCAAAATCGGACCAAGGGGATGGAAATAGGGAGGGGTTTTGTGAAAACCGAAAACTCCCCATAACTTCTTAATTTTTGTACATATCAAATCAGTTTAAAGTTTTTATTGCTTCTAAAAATAGGGCCAAAAAATTATGTATCACAGATTTTTGATAAAGTTAAAAATGGGCTCAAGGGGCGCAAAAAATAGGGTTTTGGGGAGAAAAAAATTCATAACTTCGTCAATTCTCAAGATATCAAATCCAATTAATTTTATCATGAATCTCCTTAACATCATTTACAGCTTTTATATTCACAAGTTTTTGATAGGACCAATTCGTACCGCAACAAAAAATACCTGCCGGCCCGGCCTACAGGCAGAGGTAGATTTCGAAGTCAAATATACTAATTTCACAAACAAAAACTAAATCATGATTAGAGATAAATCCACTTTAACAATTTTATCTGGCCGCTTTTGACGAGTTTTTATTTCATTTTTATATAATAGCTGGTTTTATAAGAATCGTGTTAGGGCGGTATTCAAAAAAATACTTTTCCATGCTCAACAACTCGACATTTTCTGGCATAATTCCAGATTCATTCATATAATTCATTCATTAATATAAAATTCAGAAATATTATTCAGATTAATATTTAATTAATCTAATAATATTTTCATTAATATAATTCATTCATTAATATAAAAAATATATGAAACTTGCTGACGTGATTTTTGAAGAGATTTATAAGCGACCTGTGTTTTTATTTTTTGTTCAATTAATTAAAACTTGATATATAAACAATTATTTTCTCAGAAGAACAATATTTTTCGTTTCTAACACAATCGCTTCGGGAAATTCCGTTCAAAATGCCCACTTTGACATCATTTTTTGAAATATATTCTGCCTCTATCCAAAAATCGATCATTACAGTACATTATATAGTTTCTGAATAAGCGAATCTATAAATTAAATGCGTTTGAAAGCAAAAATGAATTTAAAAATGAGTCAGAAAATAAGCAGTTTGGATTTGAGTGACAATGATTTTTCCAACACAATCCACTTCGGTAGATTCGGTTCAAAGTGCCCTTTTTAACAGCATTTTCAAAAAATATATTCTGCCTCTATCAAACAATCGACCATTACGGTAGTTTATATAGTTTATGAGTAAGAAAACGTACCAATTGGAAGCCTTTGAGAGCAAAAATGAATTGTAAAATGAGTCAGAAAATAAGCAGTTTGGATTTGAATACACCCTTATTAAGATTTTTTTTCGTCAACCGCTATGTATTATTATTTGTTTTGCTGTAAGAATTGGTCCTATCTAAAACTTGTCTATATAGATGTTTAGACAAAATTAAGAAGATATATGATAAATTCATGGGAATTTTATATCTTTTGAATTGACGGAGTTAGGGATTTTTTTCTTCTTCAAACCCCTTTTTGTTTTCGTTTTTAATTTTTTTTGCGGTACGAATTGGTCCTATCAAAAACTTGTGAATATAAAAGTTGTAGATAAAGTTAAGGAGATTTATAATAAAATTAGTTGGATTTGATATCTTGAGAATTGACGAAGTTATGATTTTTTTTCTCCCAAAAACCCTATTTTTGCGCCCCTTGAGCCCATTTTTAACTTTATCAAAAATCTGTGATACATAAATTTTTGACCCTATTTTTAGAAGTAATAAAAGCTTTAAACTGATTTGATATGTACAAAAATTAAGAAGTTATGGGGAGTTTTCTGTTTTCACAAAACCCCTCCCTATTTCCATCCCCTTGGTCCGATTTTGCCCATTAACGAACTTGACCGACATTTTATGGCCATTGATTTTATGCATCAGTTTGGAAGAGATTGGTGCATAATTACGAAAGTTATCGTGTCCAGAAGAAAGTGATATATATAGATAGATAGATACATAGATAGATAGATAGATAAAGTTTTTTACTGAGGGTGGTTTTGGGTTCTAGGGGTCATGATCGGTGTAGATCTGCAAACATTTTTCAGAAATTCCAACATAGGAACGATCCCAATAGGTAGTATTTCATACGAAATCTACCTAAAAGGGCGTTTGAAGAAGAAAAAAATCCATAACTCCCTCAATTCAAAAGATATAAAATCCCCATAAATTTATCATATATCTTCTTAATATTGTCTACAACATCTATATAGACAAGTTTTGGATAGGACCAATTCTTACAGCAAAAAAAATGAAAAATACATAGCGGTTGAAGAAAAAAATCATCTTATTAAGGGTGTATTCAAATCAAAACTGCTTATTTTCTGACTCATTATACAATTCATTTTTGCTCTCAAAGGCTTCCAATTGGTACCTTTTCTTACTCAGAAACTATACAATGTACCATAAGGGTCAATGTTTTGATAGAGGTAGAATATATTTTAAAACATGCTGTCAAAGTGGGCTTTTTGAATCGAATTTCCCGAAGCGGATTGTGTTGGAAAAATCATCGTATTAAGGGAGTATTCAAATCCAAACTGCTTATTTTCTGACTCATTTTTAAATTCATTTTTGATCTCAAACGCATCCAATTGGTAGATTCGCTTATTCAGAAACTATATAATGTACCGTAATGATAGATTTTTTGAGAGAGGCAGAATATATTTCAAAAAATGATGTCAAAGTGGGCATTTTGAACAGAATTTCCCGAAGCGATTGGGTCAGAAACGAAAAATATTGTCTTACTGAGAAAATAATTGTTTATATATCAAGTTTTAATTAGTTGAACGAAATTAAAAACACAGATCGCTTATAAATCTCTTCAAAAATCACGTCAACAAGTTTCATATTTTTCCTATTAAAAATGAATCTGGAGTTATGCCAGAAAAATTCGAGTGGTTGAGCATGGAAAAGTATTTTTTTGAATACCGCCTTAACATGATTCTGATAAAACCAGTTAATATAAAAATGAAATAAAAACTCGTCAAAAGCGGCCAGATAAAATTGTTAAAGTGGGTTTATCTCTAATCATGATTTGGTTTTTGTTTGTGAAATTAGTATACTTAACTTCGAAATATACCTCCGCCTGCAGGCTGGGCCGGCAGGGATTTTTTCTTCTTTGTAACACATCAATTTAACAATAGATTAATTAAACTTTTTTCCATTCAAAGTATTGTATAGTCCAATCTCCAGAAAATGTGTTTTTGAAAAGGATATTGTGTCTGCATCTCATTAACACGCGTATCACTTTGTATGAAAAAAACTTTAATTTCAGACTGTAAACACATCCAGCACTTTGACACATTTTATCTTTTGCACTTGAACACGATCGACTATGAATCTGCAGAATGCAACAAATTTCAACGTCATATTCGAAAAAAGCTTTCTTGTATTATTCTCATAAATTAATTTATTCTAAAACACACTTTTTTGCTACAGGACAGACAATATTACCAAGAGAACTTATTAAAATTGTGATTATATGTAATCATTTAAAATGTTTCAAAAATAACAATTCTATTAAAAAATTTCAGCACTTTTTTGCTTTTGAAACGGGGCAAAAAAAATCATTTACGTAACATAAAAAAAATATTATTTTAATAAAAATGAATGTAAATTAAGCAAAAATCATTCAAAGCAGTTTCAACTAAAAAAGTAAATCTGTGCCTCTCAAAAAGAAAACTACGGTATTTCAATATTACTCTTTTAATGTTTTTTAATACAAAATATTATTTTAATTTTAACCGTAAAAACTAAATGTGTAAATTAGTCTAATTTACACATTTATATGTGTAAATTTCTAAAATTGCATACTTGTCATAAAAATTACTCACATTTGCAAAATTTTAGCTGTTTTTATGTGCATTTTAGCTTATAAAACTAAGTGCGTAATTTTTTATCACTTGGAAAACACAAATAAAAGTGTAAATTAGATTAATATTAACACAATTATTCTAATTGGTAAGCAAATCATATTATATGTAAATTTCCAACTGGGCGAAAAATGTCCGGACCAGGATTCGAACCCGGGACTTCCTGGCTGAAGCCGCCAGTGTTCTGCCATCTGAGCTATCCCGTACGATTCTGGTCGAACTTTTTCACTCAACTAACCTTGATGATTACAGCATCTGGTCTGAAACCTGGTTCAGCTCAACAGAATAACTCTCAGGTAATGGAACTCCAGAAATCGCTGGATACGAAATTACACTAGATTAATATTAACACAATTATTCTAATTGGTAAACAAATCGTAGTATATGTAAATTTCCAACTGGGCGAAAAATGTCCGGACCAGGATTCGAGCCCGGGACCTCCTGGCTGAAGTCGCCAGTGCTCTGCCATCTGAGCTATCCCGGACGATTTTGGTCGAACTTTTTCACCCATCTAACCTTGATGATTACAGCATCTGGTCTGAAACCTGGTTCAGCTCAACAGAATAACTCTCAGGTAATGGAACTCTAGAAATCGCTGGATACGAAATTACACTAGATTAATATTAACGCAATTATTCTAATTGGTAAACAAATCATATTATATGTAAATTTCCAACTGGGCGAAAAATAATAATCATCAAGGTTAGCTGGGTGAAAAAGTTCGACCAGAATCGTCCGGGATAGCTCAGATGGCAGAGCACTGGCGGCTTCAGCCAGGAGGTCCCGGGTTCGAATCCTGGTCCGGACATTTTTCGCCCAGTTGGAAATTTACATATAATATGATTTGTTTACCAATTAAAATAATTGTGTTAATATTAATCTAGTGTAATTTCGTATCCAGCGATTTCTGGAGTTCCATTACCTGAGAGTTATTCTGTTGAGCTGAACCAGGTTTCAGACCAGATGCTGTAATCATCAAGGTTAGCTGGGTGAAAAAGTTCGACCAGAATCGTCCGGGATAGCTCAGATGGCAGAGCACTGGCGGCTTCAGCCAGGAGGTCCCGGGTTCGAATCCTGGTCCGAACATTTTTCGCCCAGTTGGAAATTTACATATAATATGATTTGTTTACCAATTAGAATAATTGTGTTAATATTAATCTAGTGTAATTTCGTATCCAGCGATTTCTGGAGTTCCATTACCTGAGAGTTATTCTGTTGAGCTGAACCAGGTTTCAGACCAGATGCTGTAATCATCAAGGTTAGCTGGGTGAAAAAGTTCGACCAGAATCGTCCGGGATAGCTCAGATGGCAGAGCACTGGCGGCTTCAGCCAGGAGGTCCCGGGTTCGAATACTGGTCCGAACATTTTTCGCCCAGTTGGAAATTTACATATAATATGATTTGTTTACCAATTAGAATAATTGTGTTAATATTAATCTAGTGTAATTTCGTATCCAGCGATTTCTGGAGTTCCGTTACCTGAGAGTTATTCTGTTGACCTGAACCAGGTTTCAGACCAGATGCTGTAATCATCAAGGTTAGCTGGGTGAAAAAGTTCGACCAGATTCGTCCGGGATAGCTCAGATGGCAGAGCACTGGCGGCTTCAGCCAGGAGGTCCCGGGTTCGAATCCTGGTCCGGACATTTTTCGCCCAGTTGGAAATTTACATATAATATGAAAAAGTGTAAATGTAGAAAAAAAGCCTGAATTTACACGAATTGGTGTATTATTGTAATTTACACTTAATAATATATAAACAAGTGTGTAATTTTCTAAAATCACCCACTTGTCATATAAATTACACATTTCGTACAAAAAATTACCTGTTTTTAAGTGTGTTTACTTTATGTCATTAAGTCTGTAAGTTGTTATCAGTTGATAAACACCAACAAGTGTGTAAATGTAGAAAATACCGGGATTTACACTAATAGTAGTGTTACAAAAATTATAAATGTGTAAATCTTAAAGTGTGTAGACGTTAAGAAAGGGATGGGGGGGGGCTTAAATATAATTCGGCCTGCATTTTTTATTTCAGTAATTCCGTTTCATAAATATAGTGCTGTAACAGCATTTTCAAAATAAAGAACTAAAACGTTTACTTTTTTTGTAAGATGCTCTGACCCCTCCCCTCTCCCCGTTTCAGCTACATTAGCAGTACATGAACATTTAAAAGAAAAAATAATTTTAAAAATGTCTCAGGAAATCAGGGTAGGAGAGGAGGGACTCATATGACAGAAAATTCTTAGTTATTTTTTCTTTTAGCACTTAATTATTCTATATCCGTATAGTAAGCATGGTCTGAATGACGTCACCGCAAGTCACGGTGATCCTGTGATTAAAATGACGCTACTCAATGACGCCATGTTCTGATTAAAATATGAGTTTCTTCCAAGACTTTAAAAAATACAAAAGCCACTTTAAAACGTGTTATTCATTGTAAACAAACGTCTCTGGCAACTTATATATATAACAAACTTAGGGTGATGATACTACTCATTAAGACGAACAAAAAATGCAATGGAACATGGGGTCGCAAATGACGTTTAAAGGGTGAAAATCGCGAAACTATTATAAATATCGATATCTCGCATGCTGCTTTTCTGCAGAACTGGCTAGTAGCACGATGCTGGTTTTCCTCTCACTTTGTGCATATCCGGTCAGAAAGATATAATGAAAACTTGGAAGAAAGTCAAACTAATCTGTGAGCAGGAATCAACGTATGCAAATTTGAGGGTGTCCGCCAATCGTTCCTCCGTAGATGTACTCTGTGTAATAATTTCCGCGGTCGACACTTTTAACAAATGTTGTAAATTATTTGATTTCTCTGGACATCATGAGCTGTGTTGTACCTATTCAGTGCAATAAATAAATAAATAATTTTCTGGAGTATTTCTTTCTTGTCTCAGTTTGCCCATTTCCAGACGCATTTTCTCGATTTTCATCCTTTAAACGTCATTTGCGACCCCATGTTTCATTGCATTTTTTGTTCGTCTTCATGAGTACTATCATTCCTCTAAGTTTGTTGAAGTATTTCAGATACACCCTGTATATATAATATATAGCCTCTGCTGTTTAATAGTCTCTGGTTATTAACCATGAGAAGACCATTTAATTGCCTTCGAGGAGAACTTAAAGGAATGGACAGGGTGCGGAGACTTAATGTCCAATCCACTCCTTCCACCGGTGCAGCCTGTTAGTACCCTTGCCTAGTGTATGGGGAAACGAACGCGGATGGGCTTCCTCCAACCTGCTTGGCCAGCGTGGAGGAATTTGGCCACCTACCCCTCTTATTTTACCATGAATTCACAAAACAAATCACGACCCTTAATTTCCGGCGGTCTGCGTGTTCCTGGTTACGGCAGCCATCAGAAAGACATGAAGACAGAGGGTGCTAAGAATCACCGGGCTCGGCATGGGTGCCATAAGTTGATGACCTTGGCTACGTATAATGGACGATCCCTATCTTCGGAAAATCGTTTACAGGAACTTGAAGAAGAATTAGAAAGAATCAACTGGGACATCCTAGGATTATGTGAAGTAAGAAGAAAAGGAGAAGAGAAGATTGATCTTGCCAACGGACATGTATTATACTACAGAGGCACAGAAGATGGAAGAACAAGCGGTGTAGGATTTCTGATTCATAAAAGTTGGAAGAATCACATCGTAGAATATTATAGTGGATCAGATAGAGTTGAAAGGTTAGTAATACAGGTGTCCAGAAGATACAAGCTGCAAATTCCCCAAGTTTATGCAACAACAGTAAGCTATACGGTGAAAAAGTTGAGGATTTCTATGAAGAAGTAGCTTCAATGCATCAAAAGGGAAAATGTTACATAAATTTAATAATGGGAGACTGGAATCCTAGAATTGGAGAAAAAAAGAAAGGTGAGTTCTCAGTAGGAAATTATGGATATGGGGTGCGTAATGAAAGAGGAAACAGATTGAGTGACTTTGCAGAATGTGAACAGTTGTATATCATGAATTCATTTTTCAAGAAAAAGCCACAAAGAAAATGGACATGGCGTTGTGCAAATGGCTCAACAAGTGAAATCGACTACATCTTAACAAACAAAAAGCATCTTATTCAGAATTGCAGCGTTATCAATAACTTCAATGCAGGAAGCGCTCACAGGTTGGTTAAATGCAAACTGCTGTTAAATACTAAATTGGAAAGAATGAAGCTTTTGCAACACTCAAAGAAATCAATCGATATAATAAATCTCCAGAAACATAAAGATGAATTCCATTTGGAACTTAAAAAGCGTTTCCAAGTACTTCAATCAACTTTAGAAGAAGAGGAAGATGTTACGGTAGTGAACAAGAAACTAACCAGTATTCTACAAGATATTGCAAAGAAGATAGCCGGCGATGCACAAGTAAAGCAGACAAAGAAAATAATAGAAGAAACAAGAAGATTGATGAAGAAACGCAGAGGATTTAAAATGAAGAAAAACGATCCTAAATCAAGAGTTAAATATGTTGAATTATGTAAAATGGTAAGGAAATGAGTTAGAGAAGATATCAGAAAATTTAACTGTGATATTGTCAAGAATGTTCTAGAAGATAACAAAAGTTTAAAATCAGCTAGGCGCAAACTGTATATTGAAAGAAAAGGTATTTTTGCACTAAAGAGGGCAGAGGGAACAATCACCAAAATCAATAAAAAAATTGTACACATTGTCGAAAAATTCTATAACGATCTATATAAATATAAAAATCAAAGGGAAATCAACCGACGTGATCCACGAGAAAACTTAACAGAAAACCAAAGCGATAATCCCAGTGATGACAGACGAAGTTTTACAAGCCATTAGATTTAGGAAAAAAGGTAAATAAATGCCTTGGCGAAGATGGAATTCTTTGATAAGGTCGATTGTAAAATCGACCTTATCAAAGAAGCAGGAGAAGAATTTGCAAAAATGCTATCCTTATTGTTTTCTAAATGTCTCAAGAAGTCAGATATACCAGAAGATTGGAATAATGCTATGATGGTGCTATTTTACAAGAAAGGTGAGACGAAAAATATTAAAAACTACCGTCCGATCAGCTTACTATCAGTGATTTATAAAATTTTCATCTAAGTTTTAACGACAAGACTTGAATCAACTCTGGACTCAGCTCAACCTAGAGAACAGGCAGGATTCCAAAGTGGATTCGCACAATGGATCATATCCAAATGCTAACGGAACTCATAGAAAAACATAAGGAATATACTTTACCTCTCTGCCTTGCCTTTATTGATTTTGAAAAAGCATTTGACTCGGTCTACACATCAGCAGTAGTAGAATCTCTGGAGGACATTGGTATAGACAAACCTTACATCAATATCATAAAGAAGATTTACAAGAAAGCAACAGCAACCATCCGTTTGGACAAAGGAAAAGCAGAGATCAAGCTTGGAAGAGGGTTAAGACAAAGAGACACCATTTCGCCTAAGCTTTTTACTGCTGTCTTAGAAAATATTTTCAAGAAGCTGGATTGGGAAAACAAAGGGATTAGAATAAATGGGGAATATTTAAGTCATCTCTGATTCGCTGACGACATTTTAATTTTCAGTAACAGTCCTGAAGAATTGGAAAATATGCTAAAAGATTTGGCAGAAACTAGCATTAATATGGGATTAAAAATAAACTTGGAAAAGACTAAGGTGATGTTCAATTCATTTGCAAAAAAAACAACGTCTACAACAACACTGAAATTAAAGAAGTGCAAAGTTATGTGTACCTTGGGCAGGAAATATCATCGGATAATAGTATCATGAATGAAATCAATAGAAGAATAAGAAATAGATGGAGTGCTTTTGGGAAGAACGATATTATTATGAAGAGTAACATGCCTCTTTGTTTGAAAAGAAAGATGTTTAATCAATGTGTTTTGCCTGTGCTAACTTATGGAGCAGAAACATGGACGCTAACAAAACGGATGGTACAAAGATTACAAACAGCACAGAGAAGTATGGAAAGATGTATGGTAGGTATAACTAGAAGAGACAGAAAAAGAATAACCTGGATAAGAAGTCAAACGAAAGTTTTTGACATCATTGAAAGAATTAAACGGCTAAAATGGAAATGCGCTGGACAGATTGCAAGAAGACAAGACAATAAATGGCGCACAAATACCCTACAGTAGTATCCCAGAGATGTAAAACGGCCAAGAAGACGACCTCAAGTAAGATGGAGTGATGAAATCAGAAAAGTAGCCGGTGTAAATTGGATGACTAAAGCACTAGACAGGAAACATTGGGAAAATCTGGGGGAGACCTACATCCAGCAGTGGATTGAAAACGGTTGTTGTTGATGATGATTTATAGCCGTGGCGCAAGTCAGGTACGCCACGGCACAACTGTGATAAAAAAAAACCACCGTATTATAAAGTCACATTGTCAACAAAATGGAAATTTAAAAACTTTGTACCTCTCTGCACGTCAAAATATATTCAGAAGCACTAAATGAAAATCTAAATACAAAATAGATTTTTAAATTTTCGTAAGTATATCATTCTTAAAGTAAAATTCGAAATACTTAGGGTAAAGTAGGGTAATGATGCTCAGCGGGCAATCACGCTCACCCAAATATCTCTAAACAGTTCAAACGAACAGTTGAACAGAATTGAAAACGTGCGATCGGTAATAGCACCAAGCGAACTTCATCATAAGTTCTCAGTACTTGAAGGTAAATGTACACTCTTATTTTCAAATGTTAATTTACTCATTATGTCTACAAAATATATACATTTAGCTGCATGTCCATGCTTTTACTAATTTTTGCCATGCGTTATTACGCCAACTATAATGCATTAACATCCAACATGGCGATGAAGGGTAATGGTGCTCACGTGGAATTCCAGAAGGAGTGTTGCCAGTAGTGGCGCATCAAGGATTACGCTTTGGAGGGGGCTAGCATATTTTAGAAGCCCATATCTGGCCAGGCCCGCTCCCGAGCTCTGTCTTCTTTCATTTGATTTGATGGGACGTGCCGGATCAGGAATTGACTCCTGACTTACATTTTTTCTGCTGACTTGAGCAGAGTCATAACAGCCAAGAGAAGCAAGAGGAAGCTCTGGAGAGTTTTGCGGGGATAATTCTGAATGCTTTTAACATGTTAAATAATGAAATACTGTACTAAACTATATCTTAGTTTTTGCGATTTTTTGTGTTTCTGTACTTTGATAACTTTAAAGTGTGTTTGCAATCAAACGATTTAAAATTTTATTATTAAATTATCAAAATATTATGAAGGTTAACTAGAGAAAGAGGTTGCACAGCGTCTTAAATTTTTAATTAAGTAAATTTTAAAATGTCAATATTTCGAATTTCATAATAAAATTAATAAAATTGAAAAAAATGTATGACAAGATTAATATCTTTTCAAATATTCCGATTTTTAAAGGACCTATTAAAAATAATATTCTTTCAAAATTAAAAAAAAATTAAATATCTAGTCTAGTCTGGGAGGGGCTTCAGCCCCCTTAGCTCCCCCCGTGGTTGCGTCAATGGTTGCCAGTGTGCTACTTTTTAAAATAAACGGTAAAATTCCCTTTGTTTTCGCCTTAATTAATATGGCATTAAACAAGACGAATTTTACGATTTCAAGAAACTGGTAACAGTTTCAGTTTCAGGCCAGGCGGGGAGGCCTACCAATATGGTTTTAGCTCAACAAGCCCCGCCCAGCAGAGGCTGGTAACAATAAAAAAAAGAAAAGAAAGAAAAAAAACCTGAATTTAAAAAAAAGTAGCCCACTGGTAACACTGTCCAGAAGTGCTACAGGAAAACGGCGAACAAATGGTTAGCTCTTCGAATAAAGCATAAATACCAGTGTATAGGATATTAGGCCTACATGCATTTCTCGCCCTTCAAATTAAACACAAAGACCAGTGTCTGCAGCAGAGATTTAGCCTATTCCTGAATCTTCGAACAGCACCAAACGACAACAATTCGGCAAAGAAAAAACACTCGGAAATTTTAATAGCTTCTCCATTAAAAAGATTGGAGGGTTAAAAAAGCAAAAATCTGAGAAATCACAATAAAAAATTACAAAGAAAAATGCTTCAAAGAAGTCAAACGTTAAACTTAACGAAACGTAAGACTTAAAAAGGAAGTTATTTGACACCAGCTCAAAGAAAGACATTGATGAGTGGCATGTAAGTGATGATAATGACCGCTTCTAATCGGAGAGGATATAGAGACAGAAATCTGCTGTTTTTGTGGAGAGTTCGAAAAAGATAACGAATGGTGGTTTCGCTGCACAATATGTGGAAAGTGGTCGCATAAAGCCTAGAACGGTGTGAACAGCCCACACAACTATACATATGAGACTTTTGTCGTGCTTAAATGTTGTATCCAAATTTTGAGCGCAATTTGCCCTACCATGTCGGGCATTACCGCTCAAGACATTGTTTATTAAACAAAACAATAAAAAATATTCCTAAAACTTTCATGCAAATTAGTTGATTGCACTCTGTTCCTTATGCTTAGGAGTTATACTTTGTTAATAAAATATTGATTTTTTGTGTAAATTTGACTAGCTATTCATGTTTTCCCTTAAGTGAGCGCCATTACCCTACTTTCCCCTAATGCAGGGCATCATAACCACTTTATGCTTATTCATTTATTTAAATAAACTTTCTTGTACTGTTGGCACAAATTTTCTGCTCCACCCCTCCCCTTATATTAAATTACAGAAATTTAACCTTCCGTAGAATATAAAAAATATTTCGAACTCATTCATTATGTAACATAAAATCTAACTTCTTTAATTTGAGAATTTTAAATTTGTTTCCCGAATTACTTTTTTAGAATTTGTATATCGAATACAAGAAGCTTGGGTTTTACCCTTCTAAGTTTAATTTAACCACTAATTTCTGTTAGCCGCCTCACAGACCGCTGCTTTTTCACCTTTTTCACAGTTTAACTACAGATACTAGTACTATTTTGTTTTGTTTGAGCCCTGGTACTATCGTTAGAGGTTTTTGAAAAGGTGAAATTTAATTATAATAGTATTGTGCAAAAAACTTTGTACAAAAACAGTATCATGTGAGTTAATCGAACATAGAAGAAATGAAACTTTTCTATATTTTGATTTTGATGCAGAGAGAGAACAGAAAAGTATGAAGCTGGTGCCACAGATTAGGCAATATCCATGATTTTCTTTCTTTCTTTTTTTTTTTTTCAATCAAGAATATGGAAAGTAAGGTTCCTACAACGTAATTTTCCTGTGAGACTTCACAAATGTAATTTCTCAAAAGGCTTAAGAGGTCGTTTAGCTATTTATTTTGATACCAAGTTTATATTTTTCAATAGCTGCATGCATTTTTTTTTTTTTTTTTTACGTTAAAACGATTTTTAACATTTCGTTTACTCAAAATACAGTTCTTTGTGCAAATCTAATAGAAGTGCAGAAGCGATAGAAGAAAACATTTTAGTGGGCATCTCAGACCACTAAAAAGAAAATATATATATATATATGTATCGCATAGAAAAATATTGCTTTGGATTATTTTCCGCACGTTTCATTTTATCGCTTTTCCCCAAAAAATGTCTTTTGTATGTAAACGATAACAAGGAACTACTGGATCCCGTTAAAAACAAAATATACATATTGAAACTATCTGCAAGAATGAGGTGCAAATTTAATACCATTCAATAAAACTTATTTTTTTAAATAAGGCAATGCAATTTTTTAGATCATAATTCATGGAGTTTATGAATGCGAATTGGATAATTTTTGTTATTAAAAATTTGTTTGTGAAATTGAAAGTTCGTTAGTTTACGTTTGAGACTTTCCTTATTTCTTATTAAAAAACAAACATATCAATCGCATGATCAGGATTACAAAACAGTCTGTTTTTTTTTTTTTTTTTTTTTTTTTTTTTTTTTTTTCAGGCAAAAATCTTCTTAGATTTTTCTTGCAAATTTTGTAGAAACCAATCTTGAAGTTTATTTCTATTATATTTTAGAAACCTAGTACGAAACTTTTCCTTGGAAAATACTAGTATTAAAAAAAAAAGACCATTTGAAATCCCTGCATGATTTTTAGAGCAATATAAAATAAAGTTTCTCAGATGGAGCATTTATGCATTCATCATCATTTTCAAATTTTGACCCCTGCTATTTTTTCACAGATCTAATAAAATGCATAAAGCATAGTATAATACTTTATCTGATTTTGTCCAAGAAACTCCATTAAAGTCTGTAAAATGGGTATTACCATTTGAAAAAAATGAATTGGTCATATGTTTAATGATCCCTTATGTAAAAAAAGTATTGATTAAATCTTTTTCGCAAGAAGCCACTATTCCGAATCTAATGATACCTTTGTTTTGACTTTATTTTAGTCGATTCACGAATGAAGACGAGTGTATCTTTTATTTATGACCACGCCTGTACACTACTACATCGAAGAAACAAATTTATTATTGATTGATTTTTAGCTAGTAGGCATTTTAAAGCACTTATCCCTAGCAACAGCATATGTATATTTTTACCAAATCCACTTGCTGCTAATTTATTTTTGACCCTTTCGGGTCCAATTTTTTTTTCAATGTTGAGAAAAAAATTATGTTTACGTTAATAATTTTAATAGTAGGTATCCAAATATATTTACTGAAGTTTAAAGAACATGTCATGTCTGAAATCGAACGAATGTAGTTATTTTGCGTACTATTCAATTCATATTCATATGAAAATAGGCTACGGAAGAATTTTTGGAGACGTTTGGAAAATATCGTATTACAACAGGATAGTATAACAGATATTACAACTTTCTAATATTTTTTGCGTTTTATTACCCATCATGATTCGTTCAGAAAAGTAACCTATATTTCAAATTTAAAGAGTGCAATATATGTTTAAAATAAAAAAAAATCACCAACGGCACAAAGAGAAATAAGCAAACTTTTATTATTATTATTATTACTAAATACCAAAACATAAATGAAGGCATAATAAGAAATGCATAGATATATACTATTATTACTACATATAGAGAATAACAAAAGTATTTGTTAAGGCAAAATAATATACTCAATGAAAGGACATTTACTATTAATAGTACACCAGACACGAACGGGTTAATAACCTTTATTCTTTTATTTAAAAAAAAATTAATAAAGTCAAAATTAGCTGAAAGTTGTTAAAGTTTCCACCCGTTTTGTATTTCACTCTCATTATATTTGAATTCTCTGCCTACTTAGTCTTCCTACCTTTTTTCATTAACATTCGTAAATAATGAGATGTCTATCATCACGAATTATTTCCATTTTAATTCTATTATGGTAATTCTTATTCATAACATATGGGTATTATAGCTAAAAATTTTCAGACTTTTCTCGCTGTAATTTTCTTTTATCAGGTGGTCTTATAGGAACATATTCAAATGCCACTGAAAATGCCTTTGATTTTTTACTATGCTGCATGGCGATTCAACTACTTGGGTCATCCGCAGCGAGCATGTTAAATTAAGTGAAATCGATCATTACAGTCATTAGTTAAAATAATTCGAACACTTAAAACGATTTGGAATAGCAGCTTTTCTAGTAATATCCATATACTGCTTGCCAAATCATTTTTATTGAGATTGATCTCGATAACTTATTATTTAATTCTGTAGTAATTCCTTTTAAAAAGTATCCCGATTATGAAAAGAAACGCCGATTTTCTCCCTCCTCCTGATAGCAACGGAGTAGTTATTTTCATTTCTTAAAATAGAATTTCTACTAAACAGCCTAGAACAATAGCAATTCAAAATTAACTTCAGTTCTTAAACTTAAATTTTACAATTTTCATTCACATGATCTTTAACCGTTTCAGGAGCAAACTATGCTTACACAGTGCATTCAAAAAGTTCCAGGAACGATTTCACACAGACCGTATAACACATAGATTATATCAGGTTGTAACGAAAGTTTCCCGCCACAGCTAATATCGCCCTTTCAAACAGTTCGCGTTGTCGTGTTTGCTCATATTTTGTCAAACGATTTTCGGAATTTGAAAGAAAGAGACTTGCTTTATAATACTGTGTTGTGAAATTTGTAAAACAATATCGTTAACATTAAATACAGGGTGTCTGAAATGGAACTATCACGCTACCAGATTAGAACCAGCATTTACTTCCAGTTCTATTGCAAAAAGTCAGCTACAGAATGTCACCGAATCATGTGTATAGCTTTAGGCACTACTGTTGAATCATATGACACTGTAAAGTTTTGGTACCGAAAGTTCAAAAACAAGGACTATGACATTCAAGAAGCAGAGCGCTCTGGCCGGCCTACTGATGTTGATGAGGCCCGCCTGCGAGAACTTGTGGAAGAATATCAGTATTTAACCACTCAAGAGCTAGCTAAGCAGTTAGACGTTAGTGCCATGTCCATTAGCAGTGCTATGCATTGCATAAACTTGACGTACAAGTTCAATCGATGGGTGCCGCATAAGCTGACTCAAGCATATAAGTGCAGACGTGTTCAGGCCTGCACTAATCTGCTCGAATATCAACGCAAGGACAAAATTCTCGACCGTTTCGTCACTTGTGACGAAAAGTGGATTCACTTCAACAACACAAGCCGAAAAAGGGGTTGCTCTACGCCCGGTGAGCCCGTCGGTATTGTCGCAAAGCGCAATTTGATTAACAAAAAGATAATGCTTTGTATCTGGTGGGATTGCCGTGGTATTATCCACAAAGAGTATCTGGAAAAAGGTAAAAACATGGACAGTATGGTGTACAGCAAGATGCTAGTCCGTGTTGACGCTGCTATCAATGTAAAATGTCAAAATGAGTTCCGGCGCAAGAAGATAATGTTTCATCAAGATAATGCTAGATCACATATGTCTGCATTCACCGGCTGGACTCTGTATGGACTGAAATGGGATCTTTTGCCACACCCACCATATAGCCCCAACATCACTTCTTCGGACAACTACCTTTTTTCACACTTGCAGCTACATCTTGCTGGTGCTATCTTTAATTCTGCACAGGACGCCCGAAATGAGGTTGATCTGCTTTTGGACCCCCGGTCCCCAAGTTTCTGGGCCGAAGGCTTTGAAAAACTACCAAAACCGTGGCAGAAAATCATAGATTCGGGTGGTGATTACTACCCTCACTAAAGGCACTGCTATCATGCTTTATTTCTAACTTTATTAAGAACTTTTTTTGGCGGAAAACTTTCGTTACAACCTAATACTTACATTTGGTATTAAGCTTTTACACAGTCTCCTCCCAATTCATTACAACGCTTGGAATGAGTGTACAGGCAATAAACGACGCTTTCTGGAACACCTCCACTCGAACACTATTGAATTCTGATGTCACAGCAACTCCAATGTCATCTATCGACTTATACTGCGGCCCCTTCATCTTCAGTTTCAACTTGGGAAATAAAAATGGGATCTGCTGAGTATGGGGGCTTTTGATGTACACAGCCTGCCTTCTCGTCAAAAACTGCTGCACGAGTATTGGCATCTGAGCCTGTGCGTTGTTGTGCAGGAGGCACCAAATTCCAGTGTTCAGCAAATCGGCTTCACACGCCGCATTCGTTTCAAAAGCCCATGCAAGACATATTTTAGAATGCATCAGTAACAGTGTGCGCTCTGATGTCACCAACGCTTTATAGGTGCAGATTCCCAAAATTTTTAAGCAGCCAGTGGCTCCTAAACCCAAAAAATCCAGTCGCCACACTGTGAAAAAATTGCATAAAAGCAATAACGTTTATATGGGAAAAACTAAGGAATTCAAAGTGAAAAATAATTTGTTTAATCTATACACATCTACAACAAAACATAGACTAAACATATCAAATGTGTACATTTAATTTAATCGCAATTTTTTTTTTAAATTTTGGTATAAATTAAGTGTAATATAAATTTTAAACTATGCACAGTTCAGAATATAAAGTTGAGCAAGATACAGATTAAAAAAATATGCAAAAGCTAAGCAATCACGTTAGTGTAGAATATTAGGAAAACAATATTTCTTATTTTCATTTTACCCTACAAGAGTGCATGTAAACAAAAATGACAATGTGTGAGTATTATTATTTTGCACTATAAAAATCAAAATACAATTCAAACTCTTGTTTTTGAAGAACACGCAAGAAAAATTATCTTTTTAAAAAATCTTAATTACAGGGGTGTTTCCGTTCCAAATTTTCCGAAAATTTAAAGCATTCGGTTTCGAAAATTAGGACATAAAAAAATATCGCGAATTTCGACAAAAAAATCGCAAAAAAAATCCCTCAAAATTCGTCAAAGAATCGCGAAAAACTGGAATTTCGTCAGAGGATCGCGGAAAAATTTCGAATTTATCAAAGAATCACGAAAAAACCCCGCAAATTGCGTCAAATGATCACGAAAAAAAAACTGATTTCATTAAAGGAGGACCGAGGGAAAACACTAATTTAGTCAACGGATCGCAAAAACAACGCAAATTTTGTAAAAAGATTGCAGAAAAAACGTGAATTTTGTCAAAGAGTCGTAAAAAACCTCCCACAAATTTTGTCAAAATGATCTTTAACAAAATGGGTGATATTCCCGTTTTTTCTCCGACCGGTTAACGAAGTTCAATTCTTCGGATTGTTGATATTTGCGGTTTTTTTCGGGACGGAATGATGGAATATGCCTGTTTTTGTTTTTTGTTGTTGTTTTTATTCCTCTCTCTCTCCTTTGACCGATTGACAAAAGTCGCGTATTTTTATAGACCGACTGGCGAAAATCGTGTTTTTTTTTATCGACCGATTGACGAAAATCACAGTTTATTTCACTACAGATAGACGAAATTTGCAATTTTATTTCGTGAACGAGTGGTGAAATTCGTGGTTTTATTTGGCTAGCGATCGACGAAATTTGTCGGATTTTTCCATGACGGTTTTTACAAAGTTCATGATTGATCGAGGAAATCCCCGATTTCCGTTCATGACTGATTGACGAATTGATTTTTCGGAAATCTGCTAAATAAATAAATAATATTTCAAGGAATTCTGCTAATTCGTAGAAGAATCGCATCTCGATATCTATTGTCTACCTGTAAGAGCATATCTGAATAATCCCAAAGCTACAAATTTAATGAGTGGGGCCCAAACGTATTCTTTTCTCGGCTCAAATTTTTCTGCGCCGCAAGCTAACTATGGTATTGCCACTGCTATTGAATTAATTCGCGGTGCATATCAAACGTCATTTTCTTACCCGATCCCACGAACATCGCAGTTTTTTAGAAGAAAATAATAAATTAACAATTCCGCGAAAATGTGGCGTCCATGTTTAATCATATTTTTTAATTATGGACAATAAGAAAAAAAGAAAAGCGGTAAATATCGCGAAGTTATGGAGGAAACATAATCCCGCGATTGATAAGAAAAGAAAAAAAAAATCCGAAACCATTCGGCGAAAAAGGAGCATCCCTATAAAGAAGCATGGCGACTTAGACGCCGAAAGTTAGTCGCCAAAGCAAAAAATTTAGTCGCCTCGTGGCGACTGACGACCATGAGTCTGCACCTATACAACGCTTGCACACACTGAATATTTTTCTCATTTCGACTCGAACACTCAAATACTCGCAAACAACCCATAGCATCGTCATCATATGCAAATTTAATCATTTCGTACGTTTCTCTGGCCGAATTTCCAAATTTAAGACAAAATCTGATGTTCGTTCGTTGTTCCTTTTTTGTTGTTGTTGTTGTTGATGACAATGACGCTTACACACGCTTTACGGAAACGAACGCTACCAAGTCTGAAGTAGATAGAAATGAATGCAACAACTTGATACGCATGACTGAAGGTTGTTAATCGGCCATCCCTTCGGTTCCGCAGAGATCTGTGTTTGTTTACGAGCAGGAGTCCTGCAACTTTTTGAATGCACTTTGTCTGTTGTTAAAATTTTGAAATGATTGATTGACACAAGAATTTACGAACAAATTTATTTGAAAATATGTAAATTTTTTTCTTCACGTATATTATAAATAAATAATTTTATTACAAAATACTGCTGCCATTGAGGCATTTCGGAATTAAAATTAAGCGGTATAAAAATGTATCACCGCCGTTCAATGGGTAACCAATGGCTTAGATCTTACAGCATCACCTTAAAATTGTATTCATAACTTTTTAAAGAAAAGTCACAATCTTTAATAGTTTGTAATAACAACATTTTTATTAAATCGAATAATTAAATAAATGATTTTATAAAAGTTAAATGTGTGATAAAATAAACGACAATTGTCATTACATAAGATTATGTACTCTCTCATGTACTTTCTTAAATTTCAAGAATGTTTCAAGTAGCATTAAACATAAACACACTACCAAACATATGCAGTATGCTGAACTAACTTTTCTGGTTACTTTAATTTTAAAAAATCAGGTAATGTGTAAATGGTTTTCTTCGAAAGATTGTTTTGAGTTTGATGCTTCTATTCTATGGAAATAATGTTCAAATTAATCATCATCATCATCATTATTATTTTTATTGTTTTTTTAATCAACATATTAAAAAAAACTAACTTACTTTTATTTTAAAAATGCCACCATTATTAGCGCGTTCAGTGCCACGTCAGTCACAGGTGACTGTCACTGAACTTTCCTTTTAGGCCTCGTCAGTCATCGGTGACCGACACTTACAGCTTGTGTAATGGGAATCTTATTTCGTGGCCCAAATGGAAAGACAGACAAAATAGACTTGGCATTCAACGTGTTAAGTAGATTCACGACTTCAACAAAAATAAAGACAATTTCTTGTGTCATTCAGAATTAGAAGCAAAACAATTTTGCAACGATTGCCTAAAAAGTTAGCTGGCAAAGTAGTCCAGGCAATAGAGACCGTATAGGGGCTCTACCTAGCAAAATTCATGGCAGTTCTGGAAAAAGGCTTACTATATATTTTTGGGGTCGCTGAATCCAAATTTTTAACTTCCTACCAAAATTTCCTCCTGCAACACCCCCAAATTTTGGTAAAATGCCCCCAAAAAAGTTTTTATTAAAAAATTCAATTTTTTATTCTTTTAGGGAAAAAGTATCTAGAAATTCAGAAAGTAGACAAAATTTGCAACAAATTAGATGTATGACATTATGACTTAAGATGAAGGGGAAGGGGAGATCTGCCTCGGAACATGCGCGCGGTGTTGCGTGAACTAAGTTGCGCAATTCCACTTAACCACTCACACGTTTACATTCGCCCTCCCATCTCCCCACCGAACTTTCTCTATAAGGTTTACTTTAAGTTTTTGGGTCGCTGAATCCGAATTTTTAACTTCCTCCCAAAATCCCCCCCCCCCCCCAAATTGTTGTTTTTAACTTAAATTTGTTATTGTTTTAGGGGAAAAGCATTACAAAATTAAGAAACTAGACAAAATTTGCAACAAATAGGATACATGACATTATGACGTAGGATGAACGGGGAGGGAGAGGGCTGCCTCTGAACATGCACTGCGGCGCTTCGTGCACTAAGTTATGAAGTCCAGGCAATAGGGGATTTTACCTGGCAAAATTAATACTAGTTCTGGATTTCGACTCACTTTATGTTTTTTGGGTCGCTGAATCCGAATTTGTAACTTCCCACCAAAATTTCCCCCGGCAACGCCCCAAAGCTGATTTTTTGAAAAAATGTGGTTTTCGAGAAAAGCGCGCGGGGAATGTTCCGAGGCAGCCCCCTCTCTTCCCGTTTATCCTACGTCATAGTGTCATATATCCTATTTGTTGCAAATTTTGTCTAGTTTCTGAATTTCGTAATGCTTTTCCCATAAAACAATAAGAAATTTAAGTTAATAACAACTATTTTGGGGGGTTTTCGGGGGGGGGGTTTGGGGGGGGGGAGTTAAAAATTCGGATTCAGCTACCCAAAAAACTTAAAGTAAACCTTATAAGGATAATTCGGAGGAGAGATGGTAGGGCGAATGTAAACGTGTGAGTCGTTAAGTGGAATTGCGCAACTTAGTCCACGCAGCACCGCGCGCATGTTCCGAGGCAGATCCCCCTTCCCCTTCATCCTAAGCCATAATGTCATATATCTAATTTGTTGCAAATTTTATCTACTTTCTGAATTTCTAGATACTTTTTCCCTAAAACAATAAAAAAATTGATTTTTTTAATAAAAACCTTTTTTGGGGGCTTTTTACCAAAATTTGGGGAGGGGGGGGGGGTTGCCGGGGGAAATTTTGGTGGGAAGTTACAAATTCGGATTCAGCGACCCAAAAAACTTAAAGTAAGCCGATTTCCAGAACTACCATTAATTTTGCTAGGTAAAATTCCCTATTGCCTGGACTATATTGCTATAAATAATTGTATTTTATAATAAGAAACTATTGATATTAATACTATGTACATGTTTCGAAATTTTATCATAATCAATCTATACATATTCAATCATAATAGCAAGATTGACTGTACTTCACAGACTTTAGGTTTCGACCTAAGAACTTTGTTATATAGGTGTGGGATTAATTGCGAAAGTTCTATGTACTCTCATTGGTTAAATTCTGTTTTCGAGAACATGCTATGGACTCTGATTGGTTGAATCATGTATCTTGGCTCCTATTGGGAATTTTTAATACAAACTTTTTTTGGGGCATTTTACCAAAATTTGGGGGTGTTGCCGGAGGAAATTTTGGTGGGAAGTTAAAAATTCGGATTCAGTGACCCAAAAAACATAAAGTAAGCCAATTTCCAGAACTACCGTTAATTTTGCTAGGTAAAATTCCCTATTGCCTGGACTAAAATGTTTCCATCAGTAATGGGTAGATTTGCACGTTAGCATACGTGGCTTTAGCGTACAGAGAGGGAGAGGGAGTTGAAAGATAGGTAATCCTTTGTACCGTTTGGCAGGCAATAATAAAACAGAATATGATAACGAAAGAGGGGGCTATATATATTATCTGTTTTATAATTTAAATACAAATATTTCTATTATCACTCCTTTTACATTTCGTCATATAAGTTTAACATAAAAAAAGGACAAGACATGGGGAAATTTTGTACGCACAATATTTTATAAATTAACTCCACTTTTCTTTTATTCTAACTCATCGATTTCAGTCAAATAAGCATTTTTCTTTTTATTTTGTGCTCACTTCTACTGTAAGCCTCCAAGGATGTCCCGTCAATAAAAAAAAATACCAACGCTTTTATCAAATCATATTTATGCTAGTAATTTTATTTCATGACGCTCATTCAGGTATATTAAACAACCTCTATAAAAGTAATCATTCGGTATTTTTTTTTTTTATTTATTTTTTTTTTTTTTTTTTACATTTATATATTTTCATATTTATATAATATGAAATCTTCAGCTTAGTTATTATGAGAATTCTGTTGTAGCTAGTAAATTTTGTGGTCCTTCCACTCCCGTTATAACCAAAATCAAATACAATTATCATTATTATTTCATTATTCTTTAAAATATATATTTATAACCCTCTATAAAAGTTGAAGCAGGAAATCAATAATTTAGTTGAAAGTAATAAAAACAATGAATTGTCTATGTTTACATTGAAGAAGGGCGGTGGAATAAAAACCGGACACTACAAATGTTGATATAAGGTTTGTTGTTATCATTGTTTATTTATCTATTTACTCAGTATTTTTATTAATAATTGTTGTTATTATAAAATGACAAAGAAATTAGAAAGCACAAAATAAAGCTGATAGACGGGAATGATTCTGCAACGTACTTTCCAACTTTCTGATAGCTTCAATTTGGATAAAACTGAATTTCATTACATTTCCTTCATTTTAAAACAAATACGTATATAACAGATCATAAAGCCTGCCTTTAAAATATCACTAAATAGACCAAAATATTTCTCACGAATTTTTAAAAGAGGCTACAATTATCACTCCAAATATATTTTTATAAAAACTTTGAAGATCTAAGGGAGATGAAATATATTTTATTTCATATTAAATTAAATCGAATATTCACGCTGGCAATATTATCTCGTTATTTATCACTGTAGTAATCCATTTTAAATACATGAAGTATCCTCAAAAATACTTCAACAGCAGACATAAGTGGTTTTACTTCATTATTTTATTTTCTTATTTGCCAGTTTTTGAGTTTAAGAAAATTTGAATCACTCAACCTTAGAAAGCACTATTTTATTTTTTTTACGTGTGTCTCCCATACTTTTTATTCCGTATTTTTCATTTCGCGTCTCCCGCGCACTTCAGTATTTAATATTAGTATATTTTGTCTTCTTTTCAGTGTTGTTTCTTAGGAATCCTTACAGCAGTTTTTTATTTTTTCTCGAATTTTCTATGCGATTTTTAGAGTTGTTTCGTATGTCTCCCAGAGTTTTTTCCACATTGGTAAAAGAAATTTAGTTTCAAACTTTTAGTCTAAGATTATAAATTTTGTCCTCCTCGATTATTGAATTTTTAGCAATTTTTAACGTGATTTTTAGCAAATTTTATCAATTTTTTACGTTCCTCAGCACTGTGAAATATTTGCAGCATTCTGGCAGGTCATTTGACCGTTTTTTTTCGAAAACGGTTACACAACCGTAATTTTAACACTATTTTGACCATATTATTGGCCATTTTATGGTCAGAATATAGTTAAATTATGTTTATGAAACCGTTTTTTACAAAAACGGTCGAATGACCTGCCAGAATGCTGCAAAATTTTTAACAGTGAGCGATTTTTTTAAGTTCATGAAAGAATTGCTGTTACATAGTTTTAGCCGACTATGATAAATTTTTCCCTCGGCGATTTTTGAATTTTTAATGATTTTTAATGTGATTTGCAATGCGATTTTAGCTTTTCGCGCGTTTCGATGCGATTTTTTTACATTTATAAAAGAAATTCGATTTCAAACTTTTAACCTAATATAATACATTTTGCACCTCACGATTTTTGATTTCTTAGTGACCTTATGCTATTTTTGGCGTTTTTTCACGTTTCGTGGTGATTTTTTGGTGATTTTATTCCTAAAAGAAATTCTGTTTCAAACTTTTAGCCTAATATAGTAGGGTTCTTTTCCGCGATTATTGAATTTTTAGCAATTTCTAATGGGATTTTCAATGCGATTTTTACAGTTTTTCCGCGTTTTGTGGCAATTTTCTGACATTTGTAAAAAATATTCGGTTTTAAACTTTTAGCCTAATACAGTATGTTCTGTCCTCCATGATTTTTTAATTTTAGTGATTTTTAATGCGATTTTCATTGCAATTTTTAGAGGTCTACGACGATATTTTGACAGTCGTGAAAGAATTTAGTTTCAAACTTCCAGCCTAATATAGTAAATTTTGTCGACTGCGATTTTTCATTTTTTAGCGACTTTTACTGGGGATTTTTAGCCCTTTTTTTTCCATTCAGCTGCGATTATTTTATATTCGTAAAAAGAATCCGATTTCATACTTTTAGCCTAACGCAGTAAATTTTGTTCTCGGCAATTTTTTATGCGATTTTTAGCATTTTCTTGCTTTCCGCAGCGATTTTTGACATTTCTAAAAGGAATTCAATTTCATACATTTAGCCTAATGTAGTACATTTTTTCTTCCGCGATTTTAAATACGATTTTTAGTATTTTTTCGCGTTTCGCGCTGATTTTTCGACATTCATGAAAGAATTATTATATTATTATTGCAATGTTCTATTCCACTATGGTACATTTTGTCCTCTGAGATTTTTGAAATTTTAGCTATATTTTTACGCAACTTTTAGCCTTTTGTGTGTGTGTTTCGCGCCGATTTTTCGACATTGGAATCTACTTGCCTAGTATAGTAAATTTTGTTCTCCTTTCAATAAAGTTTACTCAGAATTCGTGCTCCGGGTAATGTCGGGCGGGTCAGCCAGTGTATAAATAAATATAATAATTCGGATCGATCTTGCTAGTCGAGAAAACAAGATTCCTGTCAATGTTCTAACATCATCACACTAGCAGATGCAACCTTAGAAAGTACTACAATTATGTATAGATATATATATATATATATATAATGAATGAACTCACAAGCTCCTCTGATGATTCTGTGAGTCATTCATAGTTTCTTATTTTACATACTGGTTTCATATGTTCATTTCTAATTCATCTTTAGAACTTTATCAATTTCTTCATATATTTGTGATTTCAAATTTATTATATATATATATATATATATATATATTATAAATAATTTTTGAGGTGGTCGGTAATATTTATTTAATGGTTATATATATATATATAATCAAATGACTAGAGCCTAATTATAGAGCCATACCGAAAATTTAAGTACACATTGAAACTTTCAAATTTCTGGTTTGCCCTTTACCCCCACCTAAAAAATGATAGCAATGTATAGTGATAAAGACAGAAGTTTGTATGTCCTTGTGTGAGTGTGTGCTGTGCTGTGTTCTGAAAAGACCGCTGGACGCAGAGCTACAAAATTTCGTGGGAAGGTACCTCTGTATATGTAGTTATGCTGCTCGGAGCCAGATGTTGGATTTATTTAATTGTTTTTTTAGCGTTTTTGCACGTTTTGCAGAGATTATACTACATTAGTAAAAGGAATCCAGTTTCGATATTTTAACCCATTATAGTAAATTTTATCCTCTTTTTGTTAAAGCTTATTATATTTACAACATTTTTTGTAATTTTTCGCGAATTTTTTATTTGACATTGGTATAAATTTGGTTTCAATCTTTTAGTCCAATATAGTAAATTTTGTACTCCCCCTTTTTGAATTTTTACCAATTTTTATCTATTTTTCCCGTTCTGACGCGATTTTTTTTACGTTCATGTAAGAATAACGGTTACAATGGGCCACTATAGTAAATTTTGTCCCTTTCCAATTTTTGAATTTTTGGGGAGTTTTAATGCGATTTTTAATGGGATTGGCAATGCGATTTTCAGTGAATTTTCGTATCTCCCAGCGATTCTTTGACATTGGTAAAAGGAATTTGGTTTCAAACTTTTACTCCAATATTGTAAATTTTGCCCTTCACAATTTTTGATATTTTATTGATTTTTAATTAGATTTTTTAGCATTTTTTCACGTTCCGTGTTGATTTTTTGACATTCGTAAAAGGAATTCGGTTGCAAACTTTTAGCCTAATATAGTGAATTTGTCCTTCGCGATTTTTAATGCAATTCTTTTTTTTTTTTTTTTTTGGTGGGGGGGGGGGGGGGTCGTCTCCCATACTTTTTCCGTATTTTTCCTTTCGCGTCTCCCGCGCACTTCAATATTTAATATTAGTATATTTTGTCTTCTTTTCAGTAAAGTTTCTTAGGAATCCTTATAGAAGTTTTTGAATTTTTCTCGAATTTCTTATACGATTTTTAGAGCTTTTTCGTGTCTCTCGGTAATTTTTTTCACATTGGTAAAAAATTTGGTTTTAAAATTTTAGTTTTATAAATTTTGTCCTCCTCGATTATTGAATTTTCAGCAATTTTTAATGTGATTTTTAGCGAATTTTATCAATGTTTTACGTTCCTCAGCGATTTTTAAAAGTTCATGAAAGAATTGCGGTTACACTGTTTTAGCCGACTATAGTAAATTTGTTCTGTCCTCCGTGATTTTTTTATTTTAGAGATTTTTAATGCGATTTTCATGGCGATTTTTAGAGGTCTACGACGATATTTTGACAATCGTGAAGGGAATTCAGTTTCAAACTTCCAGCCTATTATAATAAATTGTGTCGACTGCGATTTTTCCTTTTTTAGCGACTTTTACTGCGATTTTGAGAGCCTTTTTTTCATTGAGGTGCCATTTTTTTATTTCGTAAAAAGAATTCGATTTCAAACTTTTAGCCTAACATGGCGAATTTTGTCTTGGGCAGTTTTTAATGCGATTTTTAGCATTTTTTTGCGTTCCTCAGCGATTTTTGACATTTGTAAAAGGAATTCAATTTCATACATTTAGCCTAATGTAGTACATTTTTTCTTCCGCGATTTTAAACACGATTTTTAGTATTTTTTTTTTTGCGTTTCACACTGATTTTTCGATATTCATGAAAGAATTACTGTCACAATTTTGCATCCCACTATAGCAAATTTTGTCCTCTGCGATTTTTGAAATTTTAACCATATTTTTACGCGATTTTTAGCCTTTTGTGTGTTTGTGTTTCGCGCCGATTTTTCCACATTAGAATCTACTTGCCCAGTATAGTAAATTTTGTTCTCCTTCAATAAAGTTTATTCAGAATTCGTGCAGAAATTTTAAAATTTTTTCACGTTTTTTTATTTATTTATTTATTTCAGTTTCTTTACGTTTCGTACCATTTTTTGACGGCCTCGGGCAATGTCGGGTGGGTCAGCTAGTGTATAAATAAATATAATAATTCGGATCGAATTTGCTAGTCAAAAAAGCAAGATTCCTGTCGATGTCTAATATCATCACACTAGCAGATGCAAAGTGAATTATGCAATGTGAAGAGCGGACATTTTACCAGCCTCGAAAAAATTATTAATCACATATTTTAACTGCTGCAGGAAAATAGTATCTACACTAGCAAGATTCATAAAAAATCACTTCATCGGCATGAGAATCCCCCACTCTCTCTTCGTGGCGCCAGATCATTTATTAATTGTAGAATTTGTCCTGAAATCCGCCATCACTGCGAACATTTTAAAAATGAGGCGCCTGATCTTGCATCTGCTGAATTGCAGGTTTGTGAGACTATCTAATTTCTTTTTTATATATTTCATTATCCATGGACACAATAACAACAACAAAGATTCATCGATGAAATTTGTGCGTACAGTAACATATTTACCATGTTTTTGAAATCCGATTAGAAGATTAAATTTTATAATCGTGAGAGATTTGGAGAAGTAACAATTTCTCTTATAAAAACTATGTATCATTTATATTTGTTATTCAAGGCAGTACGTATAATATGGGCCATTCTCACGAAAAGGTACAAAATAGCAAGAAAAATATCTATTTTATAAAAGTATGTAAAAAATCTTAAAAATTGCATGAATGTTTTTACTTATGCTTAATAAGTAAACTTATATTAGTAGTCAAATTTTCCATTTATTTTTCACACTTTTTGATTTTTTAAAATTCAGACATGGCCTCGGAGGCAATTCAAAAATTAAAATGAAGACATAATTGAAGAGCTGAGTGAATGAACATGTTATGCTACATTTTCTAAATTTTTTTTTAATCTTTTGGATGAAAACGTTATGAGGTATCCTATCACATGGTGAAGCTAAAATACTATGATTCTATTTAGTCTTGAAGATTTAAGACCTTATTCATTAATATTTAATATTTTAATATGTAATAATGTCTATAACATTAATAATTTTTAATATTTGAAAAATAAATATGAATAAGTTTTTCTGAGAGAGTTTAGTGCCATACCTGTTAATATTTTAAACACATGGTATCAAACAGAAAATAAATCATTAAAATTTACAGCAAAAACTTTCACCTCAAATTTCTTGAAATGTAATTTTTGTTACTTAACATGTTCTTAAACTTAGCTCTTCAATTGAGTAATTATTAGGTGTAGTTGGTACATATTTATTTTTAATAATTAAACTGTTAAGGGTCATTAACACAGAAAAGGTAAAATTGGCTAAAAACATTCTGTTCAACTTTTGAATTTAGAGAATGTAATTTTCTGAAAAACAATGAGCATCAGGATTTCAATACCTTTTAATTTTCTCTTTTTATTTCAGACCTCCTTATACTGCACAGAATGTTAGATAAATGAACGATAAACTAGATAATATTAGTAAAAAGAGATATTCCAAGTCCATGGAGGAAACAAATATTAAGTTTTGAATTTTTAACTACTTTGGTTTTCAGGTTGCTAAAATGGTGCATTTCTTTTTTATTAAATGCAGTTTCAAAGCTGTCTAAAATTTGTATTATAAATTAATTTTTTCTTGCCTTATTTTTATGACGACGGAGTATACATTGAGAATTTTACCAAACTCGAAACGGAACTTATAAATTGGAAAAGGTTCAATAATTTCACAACAGAACAAAGAGTTACACTGAGAGTCATTCCATGTCAATTCAACCAGAACTTGTAACCCGACCGACAGGGATTTGGATGAAACTTGGTGTATAAACTAATTCTATCATGATATGAATACATGAGAAATTTTTCCTTTCTAGACCTCATAGTTTGTGAGATATGGGGGGTCCAATTTTTGGATTTTTCTCAAATCGCACATTTCTGAGTCTGTATTTTTAGACTGCAGTTCCATTTTCAAAAAATTGTTTCTCTGGATCTAAAATGCAAATCATCTTTAAAATATCACCGTAAGTACATCAAAAGATGCAGATTTTAATAAAAAAAATATTTAAAAAATTAATTTTAAATATTTAGGGCCAGAAAATTAAACCAAATTTGAAAGTTATGGCTATTTTTCCAAATTTTTGTGACTTTATGAAAAAGGCTCTACACAAAAAGGCAAATGAAATTTCCAAATTCTTTTTATTTTAAATAAAAGTTTACGCTTTGGGCTTTCTGTTTATGAAATAAAAATGATGTCTTTCTCATGGCTTATGCAAAAATTTTGATTCATTTTGGGATGCTGTACCTATAAAGAGATAAAAATCTTTAACTTTGCTTATAGTACCAAAATAATTTCTGCACATTTTAAATCTAAATTTATTAATCATTTTAATTTATTTTCTAAAATGAACCCTTAAAATCAGACTGGTTTATTTATTTTTATAACAGTAGAAAGTTTGTATAGTATTGGCACATATAACACATTATCTGAAATTGTGTTGTTCTCAATCTTATCGCATATGTTTGTCACACAAATGTACATCTATCATATCTATAAATACTTCCACAATGGGAGTATGTAAAGAATATGTACAATATTTAATGGAGGGGGTGTGGATATTGAAATCATAGATTTTTTCTGATTTTACTCAGACAAAACAAAGCAAAAACTTTACTCTGTAAATAAAAAAAGGAGCATTTATATTAAATGAATTCAACAAGTCATAGGAACCACAGTAATTATTTAGGTACCGCAGTTTAAATTAGACATATTAGACATTATTTTTTTTCTTGAATGGAGCAATTTTCCAAAACAGGGCAAAATTTTTACATAAGCTAGGAGAAAAACTTCATTTTTATTAAAATTAAAATAATCATTAATTAAATCTAATACATTAAATAAAATTGCTTATAAATATTTTAAAAATTTAGATTATTGTAATTTTTTTATGTAACAAATAAAGAATTTGTTAAATTATATGCAGATTTTTAAAGCTAATAAATCAGAATAAATATTATATTTAAAAGATTGAAATTCAAAAATATAACTAAGCTAAATATAAATATAGAAATAAATGACGTATTTTGCAGTATCACTTAGACTTATTTTGCAACATTCTTTCTTTGTGCAATTTAAAATTTTAACTTATTATGAATAAGCAACATTGAGAACCTTCTAATATATATATTTCAATTTTTCAATCTTACAGCAACTCCAAACATAATAACATAACAAAACATCGGTATATTAGGAAGATCTTCGTGATTTAGTATCTAAAATGCCTTTATATTTCAAAATCGGTTGCTATCCTCCCTCCTTCTGCCGCCCCCAGAAAAAAATGTTAAATATCTTAAGGGGAAATTCTCTTCATTTTGATAAAGGTTTATGAAAGTTTGCAATTTTACATTGCCAGAGCATCCACCATTAAAATCAAAGTCTTTCTTTACATCAGGAAATATCTATTTTACAATTGATATCACTTCCTTCTATGTTAAACACACAAGAGTGACATCATGTTGCGTATCATAAGATAAAATGTGTATATTGCTTGTTGATAATCTAATACTGAGAGATTGAGCGTACATAACAGTTGGATGAAGAGTGCAGCTTCTTTGGTCCAATGGTAACTTTAAATCTCATCTTGAATAATAAAAGTAAAATTTTTGATGAAATTCAACAAAACAATAGCTTTTAAGGGCCAGAGTTTGCTTTAGTTTCTTTTAGGAAATTAAATTTAGCTTTCGTTATAAAAGAGTGGAATAACATTTTCCAAATATTTTACTTAACTTGTCACAAATTCATTTCAAGGAACAGAACTGCTAATACTGGATTGAATACCTAGAGTTATAATCCTCAAGTTTTTTGGAAATTCCTGTTTAAAAAGAGAATACAACTCATGTAGACATACATAATATCAATCGCTTTTGTGCATAGTATATTCTTAGCAATGCTAACAACATTTTTTTCCAGTCATGATTCTTCAATATTCATTACAATTATAAAACTTTTCAATTAGTTCAATTGTTTCTGGAGAGGTGGCTGTGCCTTTATCTATTCTTATTTCTGGCATAGACAAGATTATCATTTGTCTCAGAAGTTGTCATGATGGTCTTGCAGCATAATTACTTACTTTAAATTCATCTATTATTTTCTTTTGCAGCACAAGGAAAAATAGATCACCCTTCTATTATGAGAAACAGCAGACTAATAATAATTTGATTAAGAGATTCGAAAACATCTGCCTTTACTAAAAAAAGTTATCCTGCCTTTGTCAGAATTTGTTTATACAAGGCAGGTGTAGAATTATGTTTCATCCTGTAGAAATGAACTAGGCTTTGTTAAATATAAGGTATTTAAACTATAAAAAACATATTTAAAATGATTAAAATTATCCAAGATAACAAGATAGAAAAAAAAAATACAAATTAAATAACAGTTAAATACAAATAAAGTATTTTATTCAAACACACATACACACACAGAAACAACATATTGAAAATGTGATTGGTAAAAAGTTATTATTGCATTTTCTTATTCTATAACAACAAAAGATTTTTTGTTTACAGTTATATTGTAAAAACAAAATTAAGAAATTGTTTAAATTTTAAAAAATGCTTATAATAAAAGAAAATATATGAATGAATAAATAAAGGAAACATAAGGATTATGCACAAAATTTAATATGTCTCTAATCTGTCTAATTTAAACTGTGGTACCTAAATAATTTCTGTGGTTCTTATGACTTGTTGAATTTATTTAATATAAGTGCTTCTTTTTTTTTATTTACAAAGTAAAGTTTTCGCTAAAATTTTCTTTAGTAAAGGAAAAAATCTATAATTTCAAGATCCACACCCCCCTCCCCTCCGTTAAATATTGTACATATTCTTTACATACTGCCATTGTGAAAGTATTTATAGAAATACTATACCACTGAATTCAATGATAGATGTATATTTATGTGACAAACATATGCAATAAGATTGAGAACAACACAATTTAAGATAATGCGTGACATGTACAAATACTATGTAAAGTTCCTACTGTTATAAAAATAAATAAATCAATCTGATTTTAAGTGTTCGTTTCAGAAAATAAATCAAAATTATTAATAAATTTAAATTTAAAATGTGCAGAAATTATTTAGATACCATAAGCAAAGTTAAAGATTTTTATCTCTTGATAGGTACAGTCGTGGAAAAAAAAAGTAAACACCCCTACTAACTCCTCAACAAATTATCGTAGAAGAAAGTTACCGGTACCGAACGATTGAAAATAAAGTCTACTTTTAAATGGTGTAGATAAATTTTGCTTAGGGGGCCATCTACATATTAAAACAAACCATAAATTCATTATTTTCAATGGCAATACCCAATTCTGACAGCACAAATGAACTCTACACCTTTTAATTAGCCTAAAAACCAATTTTTATGCAATTCGTACCATAAGTTTCCAAAAAATTAATTATTATAAAACGTGCGTATTTTAAGGGCTGTATCCAAATTGAAGTTCCGTAGTCGATTGTTAACCGAGAGAGCCTCCTTCTTGATCAAGGCAACTTAAGCAGTCAATGAAGCCTGTTAGACAACGGGACAGCAGAAGAAATTTCAAAATATCTACTCACTTCTATCATAGACGGCCCCTTAAACCATCATTTTGCCGTTTTTTAAGCATAATTTGAAAACTATTTGGAAAAAAAATGTGAAATTTCGGATTTTCATAAAGCAGGACTTAATAAATCTAAATCCATCAAAAAAATTGTAGGTTGAAATTCATATTTTTTTCGAATATTAATTTCATAATTCATATCATAAAATTATAAAAATTGCAAAATCAGCGTATTTATGTTTGGGCACATTAGTATTATTGCTACACAAAAAATTAGCACATTAGGAGCATAATTTCAGGAGATATAAATAAATATATGAAAATGTAATTTAACATTAGAAGACTAAATTTTGAATGTTTATAATTCAAAAACTTATCAATCAAATGACTTGAAATTTGGTGTCTGGGCATAGTTTGAACCTAAGATTTGAAATATCTCGTTAAAATTGGGTATTGCCATTGAAAAAAATGAGGTTTGGGTTCGTTTTAATATGTAGATGGCCCCCTAAGCAAATTTTATATACATCATTTAAAAGTAGACTTTATTTCCAATCATTTGGTACCAGTAACTTCAGCCTACGATAATTTGTCGAAGAGTTAGTAGGGGGTGTTTACTTTTTTTTTTCCACGACTGTACATCATCCCAAAATAAATCAAAATTTTTGCATAAGCCACGAGAAAGACGTCATTTTTATTTCATAAACAGAAAGCCCAAAGCGTAAACTTTTATTTAAAACAAAAATAAATTGGAAATTTCATTTGCCTTTTTCTGTAGAGCCTCTTTTGTAAAGTCACAAAAATTTTGAAAAATAACCATAACTTTCAAATTTGGTTTAATTTTTTGGCCCTAAATATTTAAAATTATTTTTTTTAAATATTTTTTATTAAAATCTGTATCTTTTGATGTACTTACGGTGATATTTTTAAGATGATTTGCATTTTAGATCCAGAGAAACAATTTTTTTTAAATGGAACTGCAGTCTAAAAATACAGACTCAGAAATGTGCAATTTGAGAAAAATCTAAAAATTGGACCGCCAAAAACTCACAAACTATGAGGTCTACGAAGGAAAATTTTCTGATGTATTCATATCATGATAGAATTAGAATATACACCAAGTTTCATCCAAATCCCTGTCGGTCGGGTTACAAACCATAAAAAAATTTGTTGAATTGACATGGAATGACCCCTGAAAAAAACGGCTTTCTTTCTCCCCAAGTACCTAACGATGAATTGGCATGTACTGTCATCTACTGCTTCTTTTAAATTGTTATTATCATTATTTTTAGTGTACACGGAATGAGATTATTTTGGCAAGGGGCAAAGTTTATAAATTAATTCCTTAGTAAAAATAAAACCATTTTTTAAAAAGATTAATTTAGAACTTAACTAAAGATTTTCAATTATTAGTTATTATTGAAAAAAAATTAAATAAATTGTTTAAACGTCAAAGAAATGAAAGTTGTGTTTTAGATGTAGGGTCGTATATGGAGGAGACTTTCAACTTAAATATTATAATTATTTTGTAAGAAATGTATTTAATAACTTACTTAAAACTTAAATATACATATAAATGAAAATACTAGGAAATTTACTACATTTCCTAATATTTATCCCATCGGCTTCGTAAAATGTACCTTTTCGTGAGAATTACCCATATATTACATAGTAAAAAAAAATTATAATTTAAAACATTGTCAAAATATGAATATTTAACCGATTTAAAATATATATATATTCTCTTAAAGTTTCATTTCTAATTCTATGACTTTTACCTCAAAGAGACGTTTTTAATTTTCATCCTACTAGTACTAAGCGTTAATTTTTCTTTATTAATGAGAAAACTTTTTCTCGTATCTCTAAAGCTAAATGCTTATGCAATTATATTATTAATGAGCAAAAACAGCAGATAAAACTATAAAAATGGTCCCTTGCAATGATGAACGTAAAAGTTTTTTCTAAACTCTTTTTATTATAATTTTTCAATTGTTTAATATATCCATTCGCTGTTATATAATATTTACAGTAGCGCCAAAAATTGTGCAAACCTTTTTAAAAAGGTGTATTTTTGAAGTTTGATGGTTCATAACACCACTTTTTCTTTAAGTAATAACGTAAAATTGTATACCAATGGAAAGATAATTTAGTCAAGAATGTAATATTATAAATTTTATGAAGACATGTTTATTTAGAACAGCAGTTACAAAGAAAATATGTATAACTAGCGAAAAAATCAGATATACAAAAAAAAAAAAAAAAAAAAAAAAAAAAAAAAAAAATCACAATGTCAGTTAATACTTATTTCGGTAACCTTTACTCTTAATTACGGTCTTACAACGCCTTACCAGGGAGTCAACCAAGTCTTTTAGTTCGGAAGCTGTTATAATGTGAAACAAAGATTGATTTGTTGCTTCTATTAATTGGATTTTATTGCTGGGTTGCTTCTGTGCAACAAGTTTCTTTAGTCTCGGCTCCATAGATTTTCAATTCGTTTAAGGTCTGTGCTATTCCCGGGTCATTTCAACACTGGAATGATTATCTTGAAACCACTTTTTGCACACTTTAGCAACATGACATGGAACGAATTATATTGAAATATAAATGCTTCATTATCTTAGAAAAGATCGCCTGCCTAAAGCTTCAGTTGAGATTGAAGTATTTCATTTATGTATTTTTGGGCCTTCATATTCCAATTAATCACTCGAATTATGCTCACACCTTTTTTTCTCATTACAATACCATATCGTAACACTGACTGGGTGTTTTACGACCGTAATGTAATGCAATTAGGAAGCAAATCTTCTCCGGTTCTTCTTCTTAAGTATTTTATGTCATCAATGGAGATTTTGGCCACGTTTGTTGTTGTTGTTTATTTATCTATAACATTTCATTAAACACTAATAATTGAACAAAATTTATTTCATTACACCCTTGATTAAATTATCTTTTCTCTGATACATAATTTTATGGTAGTACAGTATACAGTGGTGTTTGAGCAAACCTCAAAAACACACCCTTTCAAAAATGGTTTCCACAATTTTGGCCGTAACTGGAAGCTCACTGCAATTGATAAACGAATCGTTTTTGGTAGTTAAACTTTACTATTTTTATATTTTCATTATTTTTATTATGTTTTATCTTTATTTATTTATTTATTTATTTTTTATTTTCTCTGTTCACACAGAGCAAATGAAGATACTAATTTTATTTTTATGTATGTTTATGTTGTGGGTATAAGGATTAAGAAAACATTAAAATTAGTACCAAGAAAATCTTTTTTATTTACACGATAAATAAAGTTTGTTATATTATATTTTTATGTATTTATTTTTTGTAAATTTTTATATATTTTTATAAAATTATAATATCAATATATAATCTATAGCCAATATAATATTAATCAATATAATATTAATTATAATCAATATAATAACATTGATGTAATATCAATAAGAAAAATTATATTTCTGTGATATCAATAAATAAGTTATTTTACTGTAGTATCAACTTTCGTTAAGTTATTTTAAGACACGTTATACAGGGTGTATCTGAAATGCTTCAACAATCTCAGGGGGGGGGGGGGGTGATAGTACTCATCAAGACGAACAAAAAATGCAATGGAACATGGGGTCGCAAATGAAGTTTAAAGAGTGAAAATCGCGAAACTATTAAAAATATCGATATCTCGCATGCTGCTTTTCTGCAGAACTGGCTAGTAGCACGAAGCTGATTTTTCTTTCACTTTGTGCATACCCGGTCAGAAAGAGACAAAAAAAAACTTGGAAGAAAACCAAACAAATCTGTGAGCAGGAATCCACGTATGCAAATTTGAGCGTGTCCGCCAGTCGTTCCTCCGTAGATGTACTCTGTGTAATAATGCCCGCGGTCGACACTTTGAACAATTGTTGCAAAATATTTGTTTTCTCTGCACATCACGAGCTGTGTTGTACCTATTCTGTGCAATAAATAATTTTCTGGAGTGTTTCTTTCTTGTCTCAGTTAGTCCATTTCCAGACGCATTTTCTCGATTTCCATCCTTTAAAAGTCATTTGCGACCCCTTGTTCCATTGCATTTTTTGTTCTTTTCATGTGTACTATCATCCCTCTAAGTTTGTTGAAGCATTTCAGATACACCCTGTATATTATGTACTTAGCTTTTTTAAAAAAAATTTAATTGCGTATTGTTAGTTAACATTTAAAGTGATATGTACCATGCAAAGTAAATTACGGGTACAAAAAGTAAAAAGATAAAATAAAACTAATGAATAAAAGTAAATATTTCATATTGCACATAAAACATGAATTTAATGAATAAAATAAATATGAATAAATCAAACATATTTTTTATCTCCCAACTATTAAATAACTAATGTTTAGTAGTAGCGTATTTTTTAAACTTCCATTTAAATCTGAAAAACAGTAGCTAAAATCCACTACAACTAATATAATAATAATTAACACATAAATTAAAAACATATATATTATTGAAAAAAAACATGTATACCATACTAATATTTTATCATAAAAGTGAAGCAAATGACGTGATATTACTTATTTTCAAGAGTTCCACAATATTAGTAGGCAAACTATATAATAATTAATACATTTTTTAAAATATTCAAAAATAAGCTAGATGCATTTAGTATGAAAAAAAAAACCCTTCTAAACAGCTGTTCATTACACGTTTATTTTATCCAAGGAAGAATGTCATCAATTCTTATAAATGCAAAATTAAATAAGTTAATTTAATTAACTGACAAATTTCAATTTAAAAAATTAATTTCTTTTTTTTCTTCTTCTTTCGATTAGAAACACGAAAGAATGTTCAGCCAACAGAATGCTTGTAGCAAATTTGACAATACTTTTAAAAATGTATATTCATTCATTATTTTCGAAACTTTTTCATTTGCATATAATGTAATTTAATTCCTTCTTTAAATTATATTCTTTATTTATACTTCAAGTGTAATTTTAATTAATTATAAGCAATAACACAATATTCCCAAGTATTTATCATTTTTCTTAATACTAATAATTATGAAATAATGTTAAACCCATATCATTTACACATGAAACTTACGTGCATTTCCTTTAAAAGTGTTATTCTCCTTTCTTCTGATTAAGGGGATTCTGTACCCTTTATTTTATGAACAATGACGGAAATATAAATTTTCCAATTTTTTGCTTAAAATGAACTCAGACATCTGTATAGTCTGGCCAGGTTTTGTAACGAGCCAATAGCTTAAAATATGTAAAGAAGGCATTTTACTGCATCCATATTTCCTTTTAAATGGTTTAGAATTGCAATCTTTAAATTAATCTTTTTCAGATATTTTTTTTCAATTTATCAGTGTGATCATAATTCTAAAACTTCAACATATTTTTAAATGATTTCCTATTTTTTAATGGACGGATACTTCTGGTGCATTTTATAAAATTAAGGACCGGATTTGCAGTAATGTAAATAGTTTTTTTTTTGTTTTGTTTTTAATAAAAATTTTAAGTAAATAGTCATTTTAAATATCTTTTTTCATATGCCATGGTATTTTTCCTTTAAACTAATTAAAATTTTTCGAAATCTGGCCCTTACAGTTAAAGAGAACACTTGTCAGTGAGAAATTTGTTGCAAGAAAGCATAAAATTGTAGAAGAGGTGTAATTTTAAAACATTCTAATTTTTTAAGTTAAAATTTCAAAATTTACAATAAGAATTGCATTTTTTCTTGCTTAACCCTTAAATGCCTGATTTTTCAAAAATCATTGTAATAATGTTTTTCGGCTTTCATTTTTTAAATAAATCATGGGAAAAATACTTAAAAAAATCATATTTTGCTTTAAGTATGGTTCACGGCTAAAAAACAGTTTGTTACTAATCGGCAATACTGGTCTTTAATTGAAAAAATAATTTTCCTTGATAAAATTCTATAATATTAAACACACAAGAATTTTAGGAACTATAATAAGAAATAAATTTTACTTGCTCACTGAGAACAAAATAGGGTATTTCGCAAGCTTCCAAACAAAACAAAAAGAACAAGTAGCAACAATTGAAAAAATAAATCTTTCTTTATTCTTAAACATCACAAGTGTTGCCATCTACATGTTGAAAATAGATTTAATAATATTTTGAGAATGTATTTTATTGGCAACATTAGTCATTATAGCTTCAATATTATTCTAACAGTATTTTTGAGCCTAAATTGGGTATGTTGCCGAAAAGCAACACCCGGCATTTAAGGGTTAAGGCGTCTCAGGACTCTTAAAATTGGAAAAAATGAAAAAAAGACAATTTTCAACATTTAATATCTTAATACGTATATGATTTAAAAACACAATTCTTATTGGGATTAAAAGATATAAGTACGTTCTTTCATTTCATATATATATTTTTTAAATGTAAGATGCAAAATTAGTATTTATAGGGGCACCAAAACAGTCAGACATTTGTCGAGCAGAAAATTGGTATAACAGCTTACTCACAGGATTACAAAATAAATTTTGCAATTAGAATGAAATGTTTTGTGCCTATTTATATTTCAGTTTGTAATAACTACCCTGAACCTAAATAAATTTGTATTTAAAGCATTTTTATATTTTAAATACAAAGTTATATTTAGCTAATACTAAATTTTTAAAATTTCATTAGTATAATCACCTAAAAAATATTTTTTGGACAATAAAAAGGAAATGTTAGGTTCAATTTATACAGATTGACATGAAGCATATGTTTTGAAAATTTTATCAAAAAATATTCAGAAGTATTTGCGATATCCTGCGCGTTATGGACAAAAACTTCATTTGGAGAAAAATGACTTCAAAGTTTCAGAAACGCCACTTCAGATATTAAGCGGGTTGCGGGTATATTTCTAATAGCCATAACTTCTGTTCTAAAGGGAATTTCAAGAAAACAATCCTATCAAAGTTTTCAGAAAAAATAGAAGTTTAACGTCTAAAAAATTTTTAATTTCGAAAATTTTGAAGCTTTAAGAGACTTGAGACCCCTTAAATCATTTTCCTTAATAAAATCATTTAATACTACGCTAAAAAGATATGATAAAATACTCAAATAGAAGAATAGTTGAAAGGGTACCATATCTTTTTAATTACTTTGCGAGGAGAGTTGCATTTGTGATATATAGGGTGCCTTGCAATCCTAAATTTATCCTGCCAGTATTTTTTCCTACTAAATTTCGCTTTATTTAATCGCAGAATTTCTGGTATTAAATTAGGCAAAGATTTTATTTGGAATTACTGGCGCTGAAAGATTAAAAAATGTGCAAGGAGCGCTTACCGCGAAGGGGTTATGAATAAATTTCATAATTTCATTCAACAAAAAAAAAATTTCTTGTTATCCTAGTAATGTGATTTTATTTGTGCAATAAAAAAATTATGTAAGGCTGAAATCTTCAATAGTTGACTTCTCTTCAATGCCACAATTGAATATTCCAAAACGTCCTCAGATGAATATTTCGCTAATTTCAAGAATTATAACATCTAAGATACACGCTTCTGAAATTTTAAGTTTAGGAAATGCTTAAACTTCCATTATGCTCATTTAAAAAATCCACTGAACAAGAGAATTGATGAAACACCAACATCGTTCATTGTGATCTTTTATTGCAACGAAGCAGTGCGTGCCCTCATAAATACAAGCGAATGCGGCGGATGGAATGAGAGAAAATACTCTCCATCCTCCCATCTGCATCATCTGTTCTAGGATGAAATAGATGGCGGCACTGTTTGCATCTAGAGGCTCAAGTTCAATTGGTCTTCTTTTAAAAATCTGTCTCGTCGTCTGTCAATTTTAATTCTTAATACTATAAATAGCAGTGTATTTTCTCTCTCTCTTTTTTTCGGGGGGGGGGGGGGGAGAGGGGGTAAGATGAGTAAATTACTTACAATGGGATCGGTATTATTTTCATTTTCGCGAAAAAAAATTTTGTTTACATATTAATCTGTGGAATTAAACAAATAACATGGAATATTTTGTTTATTATTCTTTTAATTATTATTTTGCATAGTTGAGGAGGAACAATTTAAAAAATATTTTCTCGTATTTTACCATAGTTGCTTTCTTCCATTTGACCTATTATATAAGATATAATATCTCATAGTATCTCATAAATTCTGTTTGAAACATGAGAAATAAGTTTAACTCACTACAAATGGTTTGGCATCACATTTTCTTGTTCGCTTAATCCCTCAAAATTAAAATTGCTGCATTTCTTCTACAATGAAAAATAAAATAATTTTTTTTTCTAAAAATAAAGTTTAATTAGGTCTTTTTTCTTGTTAATATTTATATATAGTAAAAAACAGGTTTACATAATTAAATGAAAATAATGAATCTTTATGTCATTAATCTTAATGTCTTTAATTTTTATCTTAATGTCTTTAAAAGTAACTGACAAGACAGCCTCATCACGTTTGTATTTTAATGTAATCACATTTCTGCTATTTATATTATTTTATTTGAAAATGAAGGGTTTAAAGAAAATCTGCACTTTCCCAAAATAAAAAAAAGGGGGGGGGGGGTACTCTAGGCGTGTATTGTTTCTATAGTAAAACTAAAATTTTCTCCCGTCATTGGCTGGATATTATCTTTTCATTTAAACGTCTTCAGAACATTGTGAATACCATTGAGTACTTTGGATTGAGTACCGTGATTCTAAGTTGTTCATTCCTTTTTGTGATGATTTTAAAAATGTCTTTTTTATGAGAAACCCTTTAATTTTGCGAATTTTTCTATTTAAACTTATCTTATTTACTTATAATATTTCATATACATTTACTGTACTTAACCGAGGTTTAATTTCTTTATCTTAGTTTTTATTTTAATTTTTAAGTTTAAAAAAATTTTGTTTTTGATTTTACATTTTTAGCGTTATATCTGTTTAGCAACTACAAATACCTACTGAAAACAATGTATTCTTATACATTTGATCTCAACATAATTATGTTTTGTCTCAGATTAATAATAATTCTTCTTTTACGACAGTTTTCCATGCTCTCATTTTAATCGTTAAATTAGGCCGCACAGAAAGTTTAACAGGAAAAGCAAATCATTTTCGCTAAAAGTTTTAAAATCCAAATCTATAAAAACGTTTTCGATATGCAGTTTCTTTTTCTAAATACTCTATTAAAACTTACTTCAAATTTGCCAGCTTTAACATCTTTTATAAATCAAAATTTTAAACTATAAATTTTGAAAAGGCAATCGAAAGACAATTAATTTTTAGAATTTCCTTTCCATGTCTTTCGAATAAATAAAATGAAATAAATTAAGTGCACGGGATTAGAAATATTTTTAATACGTAATTTAGTAGTTGAATGCAGTTCAAGTAGGTGACTCTTTTTTCTTTCGTTTTTTTTTTTTTTTTTTTTTTTTTTTTTTTTTTTTTTTTACTTTTTTTAAGGAACCTCATCGTTTTAACAGATGTGTAATATTTGCTTGAAAGAAATAGATTTTGCTCTGAGAAGGTAAGTAATTCAATGCTTGGAATGTAAAATTTAATTTTTAAACAACAATTGTTTTCTTTAAAAATTTCAATGTCATTTGATAGAAAAAGTGCTTTATAATTTTCGTATCATATATTTGTTAGATAATGAAATACAATAGTAAATTTAATAACGATTATTGAAAGTATATTTTAAAACTACTTTTTTACTTCCAATGAAATAATTTGGGGTAAATAAAACCTAAATATTGATTTTATATCAATAGGGTAATCTACATCTTTTGGAAATATTTTAAAAAATACATACTCAAACATAGAAAGTAAGAAAAGTGGAGAAGGTATATTAATACATTACGTTTTATACATTAATAACTTTAGTAATTCAAGTAAAACTAGAGAGGAAAATCCTCGACTATATATATATATTTTAGTTCATATTTTAACCCATTTGTTACGGGAATTATTTCTTGAGATGCTTCCCATTTTAAGCATACAGTTCTCACTTTTTTTTTTGGGGGGGGGGGGGGGGGGGGGCAGGAGTCATCTGTTAGTAATGCTGGAGGATACATTTAAAATTTATTGTTGAATTATAGGTTGTTTTGTGCCGAACAAGAAAACTTGCAAGTGAAAAACAGCAAAAATGAAGTGAAAGTTCATTGGATAACGCCAAATCTAGTAATAAAACTTTATGCAGAAAAGAAAAACTAAATGTAACACCGGGTATTAACATGTAAGTAATTGCTGTGGCTTTTACATTATATGTATCTGGCATAGGTGCAAAAACAAGGATTCGTACGTTTTTACTTTTGGCTACCACTTCTTGAAATAGTAATCTTCGCCTTATTTAATCGCAAAATTTTGTCATTTAATAAGGCAAATATCACTTTCCAAATTTAGTGGTATGAATCCGAAAATATAAGCTGACCGAAAACCCTACTAACTGGATAAAATCCGTTAACATTAACTATTTAAACGAAATCCTTTTGGGAAAATTTATAGACACAAAAACCTTAAATTATTCTCAAGTTCTTCTCATGTACTAAACAACTTTGAATTTATAATTTATTTTATATGCAGTTCGTCTGTAATGCAAAATTTTATTTCTTGCATCTATAATACACAGTATTCATTCAACAAACTAATTTAAAAAAGAACAAAACGTAGGTGATTATTTCTCTTTTGTGCTAGTCATTTACAGCATACTATTTACAATACTAATCACTTATAGTACAAATAAAATTCCACTGTATGTCTAGTGTTAAATGGAACGTGGAATTTCATGTTATAAATATTTATATCACAAAATGTAACATATTTTTCAGGATGCTTAAATTAACAAGACATGCCTGTGGATTATATTTAATAGTGTAGCTTTTTAAAATTTATAGAGAATTAACGGATAATTTATGAGATAAAATAGATTTTATATAACATTATTTAATAATTATCTTTACATAATTACATAATTCATAATTACAACAAACATATTTTGTTCCTTCAAAAATAGTTCAGCTAATATTGTATGAAATTTTTTTTGTTGATATGAGTATTTAAAAGAAAAATATATTATAAGGCAAAACATTGTGGAAGCACTTTTATTTCTTAAGTTTATACGTCTTAATTTATATTTTTATATCATGTATATATTCACTTGCAATACATTTTAAAAGAATAGAAACTTCTCTAAAACTTCTCCAAAAATATTGATATTAAATCTTTTTGTTTTTGATCAGTGCATATGATTAACATAATGCAACAAATTAAATTAAATATAATATTTAAAAAATTATAATTGTTTTCCACATAAATAGAATATTCCCTTTCGTTAAAGGCTTTGGTAATATATACCACCAACTACTAAACATATAGTACTTTTTATCTTACGAGAAATGAAGTGACCGGTTAGTATCTGAAATTGCTGGAGCCGGTCATAAATATAAATCTGTTGAAAATCGTATAGTACATCTCTTTCATAGACTTGAAAAAGATTTTACTTTTCGCTTTATATTTCCCCATACGTTGCATATAAACTAAACAATAACAAACACTATTCCGTTTTAAAAATTGCATGTATACTATGAAACACATCTTGTGTATAAGAATTTGGCCTACTTACGTTTTTGAATGATGATATTGTGAAATGGGGTCAGGCCAGCAGTGAGATAATTTGCTCCGGAAAAACGCTTTCAGGTCATCTTCTCTCATCCAACATTCAGGTGGTGAGCAATCGGTAGTGTCTTGCTTGTAATACACCCCGAAAAGAAACTATTTAAGATTTATACTTTTAGTCATCATGATTTTAGACCATCTCGATAATCCTGGAGATCTCTCTCACCGGAGACATTCTCCTGAGCTCGACTTCTCCGGAAAATCGGCTTTTGGCCACCAGAGGGCGATGGAAGCAGAACAGCTGTAAGGGGAAACGGAGAAGCAGGGTTAGAGAGCGAAAGAGTTCAGAGAGCTACTCAAATAAATAACATTAGTGTAAAAATATTGAGCTATAGTTTTATTAACATCGCTAGAATCAATACAATTTCATTAAAGTTCACTGCGTAGTAGATATTATCGCTATCGGGAGCTTGACCCACTGAAAGAGTCTTGGGTGCTAACGAAGAATCATAAAATTACGAAACATTCGATCAATGACGTCCGTAGAGTTGAAAGAGCGGAGAAGAAATTTTCTCCCAAGAAATTTCAGATTTCAGAGATTCCCCTCTTAAAGATTAAATTTGAAAAAGGAATTTTATTTTGGATTCATCTATCATATTTCTCAGCCTTCACTTTCAATGATTATTACACACAGCCATTTGTATCGATAGAGAATTTTTAAGACTGTAAATACAGTGATATCGATACTTACGGTTTAATGATCTTTAGGAACCGACACACACATTCCTGTGCGGACCATACATTAATAGCAGCTATTGAAGTCCTGGAACAAAGCAAACATCCCATATTAATTCTGCCGAAAATAACAGTTAAAAAATAATATTTGTACCAATCAATTATATATAATACCTGCTTTTTATAGATACTATGCAACCCGGGCTTCCCGGAACAGAGATCATAGGTAAAAACGATTCTCTTTTAATCGAATACTCTAATAGTTTTTTTTTTTAACATTTAATATGTAGTTTTTAGATTGTCCGCTAACAACATCAAAAAGTACATAAAAATATCAATAATGCATTTAAATAAACTTTTGAAATTTATTAAAAGCAATATTTTGATAATACCCGCATGCCAGGAGTTAATAGCTAAAGAAATCACCAAGGATGCCTGTGTACGTCAGCCTTTTTGATTCTGATAGTTTCTGTTTTTTAAATACATAATTCAATTACATGTCTGTTAAATTTGTGTTTTATTTAAATTATATTTTATTAATTTATTGATGATGCTTTAATTTCGGTATGGAGTATTGACTGGAAAAAATGCTGAACTGTTCACGTTACTTTAAGTACAAGTGTTTTAATTGTTCTTAATTAGGTTACACACGATTGAAATAGATTTTTTAAATATCACTCATGAAAATTATTTTAAAGACCATAAAAAATAAGTAAATTGAGATACAGTTTTCAAACAAGTTGCATTTGAAAGAACATAAATCACCCCCCCCCCCCCATTCGACGGTGAAAAATATTGAAATTGTGTGATATTTAGAAGTAAAAAAATTGCAATAAAAGCGAAATTTATTGTTGCCACTCTCAATATGGCGCCAGTGTTACTCACGGATATATTTGAAATATAATATAGATTTTAAAAATCATACTAGGTTGAATATAGATTTCATATTTTAATAGTAAACTCTAAATTTCGCAAAATAAGAAAAATCAACTCCCTTCAATTAGCCTAAATACTAAGGTTCATACCGTCCCTACAATTTATTACATGGTTATTAAATATTTTATAAAGAAAAGATTTCAAGGGCTCTTTCCGAATCAATATCTCGTAATTAAATAAAACATTCATAATAATAAAAATTCCGACATTGCAAAAAATTGCTTTTATTGCAATGTTTTACAATGTTCGAAATTTTATTAATATGAATGTTTGATATTTATAACAAAAAATTGCTTTTTATACAATTTTTTTCTCGCTCTTTAGCATTTCGTCACATGAAAGTAAAAGGCTTGTGATATTTTAAATTATATTACATTTTAATAAATCAAATCTACAAATCTTTGAACACCTACGTCATTTAACAAGCAAGTATCATGATTTTTTTTTTTTTTTACACGTAACTAAAAAACTACGAGTACGTGAAGATAAAAGTTTAAATTTTGTATGTGTGTAAAACAAAGCATTTGTAAATCCAGTGTAATGAAATAAAATTATAGGGTGTGAATAATATTTTTTTCCAATATTAATTTCTTAATTCATATTTCATAGCCTAAAATTATGGGAACTATAAAAGTAACGTATATATATCTATTTGGGTTTTTAGTAGTATATTTATATAAAAATTAGTTTGATAAGATTGTAGTTTTACTAAATATAAATACAAATATAAAATAATAATTTAATTTTAGAAGATCAAAACATTGAATAATTTTAATTCTAAAATTTTGGTCCGAATTACATAAAATATGCTATCGCGTTCCAAATTTAAACATATAATACAAAAAAAAAAAATCTTAAAAATTAGGAAATGCTATTGAAAATTTTGAAATTAGTTTACATTTTAATCGAAGTGCAGCGAGCAGAAGGTGAGCAGCAAAGCTTCCTATGTATTCACTCCAATCTGACAATGAAATGAACACGATTTCTCAGCAAGGGCTTGATCAATTAAATGTAACTTACCGCAAACATGGATGTTAGTAAAACAGAGGTAGTAACGTAACCCGACTCTTTAAATTTTAATGTGTGGTTTGAGTAACTAAAGGTCAAAGTTCTATTAAAATCCCTGTGTGCAACAATCTTTCGTAATCGACAATCATTGGCACGATGCATATAGGCCGACCACGACCAAAACAATGAATAAGTTCAAAGCCGCCTGAGTAATTAATGTTTTAAAAACCCTAATCCTCCCAAACACGCTTTTTGGTGTTTTTTTACTCAAGGAAAATCGCTCTAAAATTTTCCTAGTGGCATCTTCAGTTAGTCAGGCTACTTTCTTAACAGCATTCTCTAGTTAGGCTAGGCATTACTGCAGGATATATCTGCTTCGGTCATTATTCACAATGAAATTAATAATTTAGCAATGAAATATAATTGTAGTATTTTTCTTCTGCATTTTATTTTTCTAATTTTCTTTTGAATTCGGTATTCTCTCAAGAGCTACTTTCAGCTATGATATGATACGTTCTCTGAATTTCTCCGACACAGGCTAATCTGCTTTCAGCCTCAGGTGCCCCGTGTGTATGTCGGGGGGGGGGGGGGGGGGGCTGTCGGCTATGATATTTGTGCGCTTTTATAATATCTCATTATTTTAATAAAAAATTCATGGTGTAAGTTCTTTTTTTTTCTTGAAAGTTTTCACGAAAGATGAAGGAAAGTTATTAATAAAAGAGTGACAATATCATTCTTTTTTCCCATGGTCAGCATCATCGTGCCTGTTTCATCTTGCTCGATTTCCCCCCTTTCGTTACTTCACTCAAGCGAAAACATCCGGTCGCAAACGTTAATGCTATGGGAGAAATTTTTAAAACTATTTTGTTTCTGAATAAATTTTTGAGGGTTCCGTCCTTAAAAGGAAAAAAGGGAAGCATTCCAGGGCATCCCACACAGGAGATCGCTCCTGTGTCTGTCTGACTGTCTGTCACAGCCATTTTACTCGTAAACTATGGAACGTGGAAAGTACAAATTGGGGGAAGTAATAAAGACTATTGATCCCCATATTTACAGATTATTTAACATTCACAAATATATTTAGGAAAAATGATGTAGAGAGCTAATTAAGTTACTTTAAAAAAAAACCCTTTCTTACGTATCGTGTGAAAGCTTTGGTAACGCTGAACTCAAAAATACATTACTTCTAATTTTAGGTATTATAATTTGAGAGATATCGTCGAAAATGTAATGCAAATCATCCCCCCCCCCCCACTTTATTTACGAATGTACTGAAACTAAAATTAAGAAAATATTAGAGGTAGTAGACGTTAGTAGACCTTGCAGGAAAATTATAGCGACTACCCTATGTCACATAGTTTTTGAGAAAAGCGCATTTTCCCGTTACACACAAATTTCGATTTGCGGGCATTCAGCAAAGGTGTTGAGAAGCGCTGGAGCTACCTAGCGTAGCAGAACTGTAAAACCATTGTTGATAAGGATTTTCGAAAAACATCGTCGTTAATTAGCCGCGATATTAACCCTTAAAAAGATACGGACGGTTTGGACATACATAATGACAGGGATGCGTACTCTATGTACTATCGGATTTTAAAGCCTAGATAACAACTTTTAAAGATATATTTGAATAATGCAATATCCGGTAGCAGTATAAAAGCAATAAATGTCAAATTGATAAAAACGGACTAATTTAATTAGACTTAATACCATAAATACTATAAGATTCGGCGACTAGTTTGTATTTAGTGGATCTCTCAATACGCCTCCCGTATCTTAAAAGTTCATTAAAAACCTATCTGGAAAAACGCGGCACGGACCAAGGCGGCATTGCAATTTTGCGACCTCCTTTCGAAGCGCGCTTAGCACGATGCCAAGTTTAAAGTTTGAACAAGGGTTTTGTTTTAGCTACACTGTAAAAAGAAAAGATCATTACTACGCTGAATTTAGTTTTATGAAATGCCAAATGAAGTTTAAATATGCACTACTTTTATTGTCAGTACCGAATTAAGTTCACCATAAACATAGTGCTGTATATAGAATTTTAAAATCATATAGAAATTTTGTGCCTTCCCAAGTAAATTTACGTTGTAGTTCTACTACAAGAAATGCTACTACACCGCGTCCCAAAAGTTTAGACAATCAATAAAATTTGCATTAACATAAAAAGTAATAAGGTACAATTAAAATTCGTGATATAGTTAATAAATAAAAGCAGTTTTGCTGATATACACATATAAATTATGATCAAATGTTTGAAACTATAAAATATACATTAAATTATATAAAAATGTGCTGTCCCAAAAGTATAGATACCTGTAATTTTATTTTATTTTTTTTGGTTTTACATTTATAAAAGTAACTAAAAACTTATTTTTAATATTTAATTGTATTGCCACGACACTTTATAACATCAAATTTACGTTGTTCCATAGAATTAACTAAGCATTGCATTACAGAAGGAGGTATTTCATACCACGCTTTGTAAATTGCAATTTTTAAATCATTTACACATGTATATTGTTTTCCATTTTCATATATTTTACGAGATAAGATCCCCCATATGTTCTCCATGGACTCAAATCTGGACTAAGTGCTGGCCAGTCTAATATTGTGATATTGTTTTGCCTAAACCATGTGTTCGATGATGTGGAGGTATGGATGGGAGCCCCATCTTGTTGGAAAACACAGTCCGGTTCTTCTGGCAAATCCATAATTGGCAGAAAATTGGTAAGTAAAATATCCTGATAATCCTCTGATTTCATTTTTCTGTCCATAAATTCTAGAAATGTTTGGCCGTTGAAAGAAAACCCTCCTCAGGTCATTACGGATCCTCCGCTTTGTTGCCTTCTGAAGCAGTTATTGGGTTTTTTTCTTAGGTAATACGAGTAACATTTATGGCCATCAGAGCCGTCTAAATACAATTTCGTTTCATCACTGAAGATGACAGAAGTCCATTTTTCACCGTATGACATATGCTTTGTAGCCCACTTTAGACCTGCATCTTTTTGTCTCTGCTTTAAGCAAGGTTTTGCTTTCATTCTCCTGTAAACAATATTTGTTGAAGCTTTAATTCTTCTGTGTACAGTAGTTTTTGAAATTCTGGAAATTGGTGCAATTTCACGCACAGATAGATATCAACTGAAGCCATTTTTAATAATATTCTATCATCACGTAATTTGGATTTGCTAGCAGGATAGGACTGTGCTTTCCAACAAGATGGGGCATCCATTCATACCTCCACATCATCGAAAACTTGGTTTAGGCAAAACAATAAAACACTATTACACTGGCCAGCACTTAGTCTAGATTTGAATTCCATGGAGAACATATGGGGGATCTTATCTCGTAAAATATATGAAAATGGAAAGCAATGTGCAGTCGTGGAAAAAAAAGTAAACACCCCTACTAACACCTCAACAAATTATCGTAGACAAAAGTTACTGGTACCGAACGATTGGAAATAAAGTCTACTTTTAAATAATGTATATAAAATTTGCTTAGAGGGGCATCTACATATTAAAACGAACCCAAACTTCATTTTTTTGAATGTCAATACACAATTTTAACCAGATATTTCAAATCTTCGGTTAAAACTATGCCTAGACACCAAATTTCAAGTCATTTGAATGATAAGTTTTTGAATTATAAATATTCAAAATTTAGTGCTTCGAATGTTAAATTACATTTTCATATTTTTATTTATAACTTCTGAAATTATGATCCTAATGTTTTAATTTTTTGTGTAGCAATAATACTAATATACCCGAACATAAATACATTGAATTTGCAATTTTTATAATTTTCTGATATGAATTATGAAATTAATATTAAAAAAAATTATGAATTGCAACCTACAATTTTTTTGATGGATTCAGACTTATTAAGTCCTGCTTTATGGAAATCCAAAATTTCACATTTTTCTTCCAAGAAGTTTTCAAATTATGCTTAAAAAACGGCAAAATGACGGTTTAAGGGGCCGTCTATGATAGAAGTGACTAAATATTTTCAAATTTCTTATGCTATCCTGTAATCTAACAGGCTTAATTGACTGCTTAAGGTGTCTTGATCAAAAAAGGGAGCTCTCTCGGTTAACAATCGAGTACCGAACTTCAATTTGGATTAACACTAGAACGCCCGGAAGGAGTCGATTCGACTCCGACCACATGAATAAATGTCCATTGTAACCAGAATTTCTTTTCACAAAATAAGTTAAACTTAAGAAACTCAGAATTACGTTAGATAAATCAGTTGAATAATTTTAAATAAAAATTCTGGAGCGAAATATTTTTAGGAAACTTGAGTAAGATTTCCGGGCGTTCTAGTGTTAAAAGCCCTTAAAATACGCTCGTTTTAAAATAATTAATTTATCGGAAACTTATGGTACGAATTGCATAAAAATTTGCTTTTAGACTAATTGAAGGGTGTAAAGTTCATTTATGCTGTCAGAATTGTGTAATGCTATTGAAAAAAACAAAGTTATGGTTCGTTTTAATAAGTAGATGGCCCCCTAAGCAAATTTTATATACACCATTTAAAAGTAGACTTTATTTCCAATCGTTCGGTACCAGTAACTTTGTTCTACGAAAATTTGTTGACGAGTTAGTAGGGGTTGTTTACTTTTTTTTCTGACTGTACATGTGTAAATGACTTAAAAGTTGCAATTGACAAAGCGCGGTATTAAATACCTCCTTCTGTAATGCAATGCTTAGTTAATTCTATAAAAAAATGTGTATTTGATGTTATAAAGTGTTGTGTATATCAGCAAAACTGCTTTTATTTATTAATTATATCACGAATTTTAATTGTACCTTATTACTTTTTGTGCTAATGCAAATTTAATTGATTGTCTAAACTTTTGGGACGCGGTGTACTATCTACAAGAACTTGGAGCGCTAATAAACAGGCAAACGAATTGAAGTCATAAACAATTTTCAGCAATGTAGTGACAACAGAATATGATTATCGTATCAAACAATTCTTACCATTTTATTTTCATGCGTTTTTTTCTCCTTGTCTATATAAGTTACATCATCTTCTAAAAGTTTCTGAGCTGACCTTCAGTTAAATTCAAATTATTTTGCATAAAATTTCCCGAAGTTCAGAAAAAATAATTAAAAAAAAGGTTAAAATGTAATTTCAATACAGTAATGGAGAAAAAACAAAGAAATAATTAAAAGCGCATAAAAGTAGATTTAAATTTTTTTATATAGCCTTTTCAAAATAATAAATCCATTTACAAAGGATTCGAAATCATTATGTGGATTTAGAATGCCGTTTGAAAGACTAGTATATATAAATATATATAATATATTTTTTAAATGTATAATGAATTAGATAAAATACCACCTATTGCAATGAGAATAATTTAAAAAGAATAATTTAAAAATGAATTAAAAAAAACATGCTCCCGTTATATTTACAGTAAAAGCACATTGAAAAGTTTAAGATCTAGATATATTTTTAAAATATGGTGAAAATATTGCAAAATATATATAATTTCATTTGTAATTCATGTTATATTTTTCATTCGAAAATAGAGAAACAGATTTGCTTCGATAAACTTACAGTGATTTTTTTTTCTCTGTTTAGATTTCACGTTAATATTTATTTTTGACGTTAAGTGCTGCCGTATTACTAAAGACTAACAACTAAAAGTTTTATTATTTTGAGTGTAAACGGGGATATGAAGGTTTATCTTTTAACAAAATAGTTTTTATTATCATTTTAAAATTTATTTTATTGCTTCCTTAAAATATTCTTTTTATTTCTTTCATCAAAAATGTAAACGAAAAATATTGATTTAACTTAAAAAATTAATAGAAGTGGCCTTTTTATTTTAAGTTATAAAAGAAGGGGGGGGGATGATTGGGTCGTCGCCAAATGATAATTAGCTTTTTAGCTTTAGGGACTTTTTGTTTCTGTTTGTTTGGTTTTGTTTTAATTTCGAACCAGACGCCAAATGGAATTGCTACGGCTCTGTTGATGAGCCTATCAAACTTGACCCTTGGTGCTGGAGCACCAGCTACACCTAACTGGGAGCACCAACTATGCAATTAAATGCTTGAATTTGCCTGATGCTGGCTTTTCGTTACTACTTATTGTAAAATTTTTAAGCTCTATTCATATTGCATTTATGTATCTTCTGTAATCTGAAGTGAACTATTTATTTTACGCAAAAGGGTGCACATTTACATGCTTGCGTAGAATACTATATTAATTATACACATGTATATAATCGGCAACACGCGGTCCCCTGAAATAGAGCGACAACAGAATAAGGGGTAAAAGACAAGATAAATTTTGCTAAGGAAACCATGGTTGCAATTGCTTTTATTTTACTTGTTTGCTTTTTTCCCCCTCAAAAATAAGAATTTACCATTCTGAATCAAATTTAATAATTCAAGCAATAATGAAGAGAAATGTTGTAATAAACCGATAAAAAAGGCATCTAGTATTAAAATTTTATGAACTAGGATGACAAAACAAATCAAATAAAAGAAAAGAAGAAATAAACAATAATTTAGACATTTATGACAAAATTTCTAATTGGTGCTTATTATGCAGAAAAAAATCCAGAAAAAAATAGTTTTATTTCATTTCTAATCTATTTTTCTTTCTTTTTAATCTAGTATAGGTTTATTGGCAGGACCAACTATTTTTTTCCCCAAACATTCGGTCATTTTTAACACTTTCGAACATTGTTGAAAAGGGTTTAGGAATTCAGTCTGTCTGTTTTTTCTCTAACTCAGCTAAATATATTCGGATTATCATGTAATTACTGACGTTTACTATGGAATTTTCTCTATTAAAAATGGAGTGTGTAACATTTATAGTTTGTTTACAGGCAGAATAAAAATAATTCCGGTATTTTATGGTCTATGGGGAAATTCGTTTGCAGTGTATTTAATTGACGTTTCACTATTTCAAACATAATGAAATTGCTATACATAACTGAGGTGCACTACAAGATGCTTGTTGTAGAATAGCGTGTGCATAGCTTAGTTCATTTACAGGGACACACAAAAGAATTCGGCTGCAGTTCTGCTTATGAGTGATTATTGCTGGAAGTGCGTTTTCAATTATCGTATGCATTTTTTAATTTATCTAATATTTTGCAGATTACTTGGCGTGTATAAATTCCATGGATCATATATCGTGCTTCTCAAAAGAATTCAAGTACATTTCCGTTTATTGGCTGAAATTGCTGAGGGGGAATTTTCAACTATGATATGCGTTTTCAAACTTAACTAAATTTTCTCATACTATGTAGCATACGTACTGCTCAAAACAATTAGGGGATCACATAGTTTTAACGAAAATACGCAAATATTTACACCTATAAGTAACGTATAATAAAACATCCATAATTTAAAGTGGTGTAGAAAACAGATAAAGAAAACTTCACATGTAAATTAAAGTTTATAACGTCAAAAACTGGAAAAAGGTGATAAGTGCAGAAATCGGGATTTTACAGAAACGTCTGTTTCACTGCCTCAGTTGTAAAATTCAATTGCTCAGCTTGTGTTTTGAGAAAAGGTGGCTTGAAAATATCACAACAACATGATTTACCGCAATCCATGGCTTGGCGTGTTATCGGGACAGTTGAATTTGGGGAAACACAACGAAGTGTAGTGGACGCTGTTGGAGTCGCAAGAAGTGTCAATGCTTTGTTTAAAAGCTTTGTAAAAATTGGGTAGACTTTTATTATGTCATTTTCCTGGGTTCTATAAATTACAAATAAAACTCAACATTACACTGAATCTGAGGTGCTATAGAGGAAACATGTTCCTTTAAACAAAATTAAAATGTTAGATCTAAAAAAAAAAAAAAAAAAAACAGAATGTGAAAAATGTTTTAGAATGAAATTTTTATTGTCTTGGCGGTCATTATCCTGGCATACATGTGCCAAGAAAATGACACATAATTATAATTACATAAAAAGCTCTTCAAATTTTAACAATTTTACATATAAATTCCTTTATTCAGCTATTCAACCAACATTTTTTTTTTAAAATAGAAGCCTTGAAACGATTTAAATTTTCAAAATCTCACATTTTGTGATATTCACTCAAATAGATTTTTTTTTTAAGTTCAAAAAATTCTCGCATGTTTTTTGTTTATATCATGCAGGGTTTTCGACTAAATTTAACGCCAGTTTTAGAAAATTTGACAAAATGTAGTAGTATTGGGAAATTGGAATGTAAGTATATTAAACATTTGATGAAATATGAGTAGTTGTATAAAATATTTTTCATATGCCAATGCGCGCACGATAACAATTTATTTTTCATGATTTAATAGTCCACTCTATGAAGCAACTCATGAAAAAAAGCCAGTCAGATATCGTGAAAATTCAGAACGATATTGGCGATAGAGAAAGCTGATTTTTAGTTGTTCTCTTAAAAACAGCTAAAAAGAGGTGTTCCATAAGTTGCCGTTTTAATTTTTTTTAAGTTTTTTTTTTTTTTTTTTTTTTTTTTGATGATTTAGTTCTTGTAAAGCCACCATAACGAACCTATTCCAAGAAAAAAAGAAGTATAAAAATCAAAGCATTTCTTCTAAATCTACTCGTTGACATTCATTAAATACTAACTCCTTTGCTGAAAGCCAGTTAATAAAAAATGACAATTTGTGGAAAATCCCATATTATTCAGCAGCTTTTAGGGAGCAGCTAAAAACCAGCTCACTCTATCGCCGACATCTTTTTGAATTTTCAAGATATTTGACTGGCTTTTTTTTTATGAGTTGCTCCATAGATATGACTATTAAGTCATGAAAAAATATATTTGTTACCGGGCGTGCATGCACAAATAAAAAATATCTCATACAAATGCCCATATTTCATCAAATGTTTAATATATTTACATTCCAATTACGCTATATAATTTCTACTACATTTTTCCAAATTTTCTGAAACTGGCGTTAAATTAAGTAGAAACCCCTACATGATATAAACAAAAAACATGCAAGAATTTTTTGAACTTTTAAAAAAAAATCGATGTATCTCCATGAATATACGTGTTATCGTTACACAAATGACTATACATATTGTACAATATCCACATATTCGTAACCTATAGCGATAGATCATCTGGTGCATTTATTTTACAGGGTGATCCCAAATATTATTATTTTTCTTTCATTTTCTGCTGGACCCCTAATTGTACTTCTAATCAAATCGCCGTTGATAAACATGAAGCCAAACATATTCTTCATAATCACCTGAAGTTCCAAAAAAATCCGACAAGTATATCTTTAAATATTCGACAAAATGTCTAAAATTGAAAGTGCCCAGTGATTAATGGCTATATAGTGTAGTGTATGTTGTACAGAAAATTTTATATTTTAGCAAGTTATTTTGCATATTATATATTTCGTAAATATTGAAGCATTTCTTAAAATGAAGTACTGCATTAATTCTTCATGCATTTATTTATTATAATCAAATACAGCCTTGTATTATTACAACAAATGTAATTTTTCTTTTAAATTTTATTAACATTGGGTGTATAGTGTTATTACAAATATTTAATATCGTACTCTTAAGTAAGTTGTATTTAAAACATTAAAATATCCACGCTTTAAAGAAATTATCTTTTAACAATTTTTAAATTACAAGTGGAGTAGTTAGTAATTTGGGGAATGATTTTTTAAAAATAATTAAAGTTAATCATGCATATTTCTTTTTTTATTATTTATTATTCCTATGGATTCATAAATGTTAATAAAAAAGTGTATATTATTTTTTAAATGTTGTACTTTTAACTGCAATTAAAATAATTAAAATACTGAATTATTTATTTATTATGTTTCAGAATTTATAAATTACTTTTAATCTATTTATACCTACCGGAGACTTTTATAACTACAATTTTCGTGAGCAATATTTTCGCGATTTTGCTACAGTTAAAAACTTATAATTTTTAATTAGCAAATTGTAAAGTCAATTTATTTACCTCAAAGATATAAAAAGGAAGTTTAGTTGAAGATAGTATCAATTTTTAATGATATCTGGATTGTTAAAGGATTGTATTTTTTTTTTTTTTTTTTTTTTTACTATTGCAATCTACTTAAAAAATTTCTTTTGAATATTCTAGATTAGGAAATTGGTTGTTTAGCGTTTTTCTTAAAGTTTTGAAAATATTGGAGATCAAGAATTCACTCCTCTTCATACACGAAAAAATATATGTTTTTGTGCGGGGTTTTTTTTTTTTTTTTTACGATTGAATAATCAGCTATGTAGTGGAGGGTATGCGGATGCATTTGTTAAGAAGCTCCGTTTACCCTCTGTTCCTCAAATAAAGCGTATACTTAACCATGAACGTGAGCGACTCTAGCGTATACCCTCTGTTTTTTACGTCTACAGCACTGTGAATAATCCCTTACTAGAGAAAAGCTAGGATAGAAGAAGTGACGTCAAGTTATAACTTTCTCGGACATACTGAAAGTCAGCCGTGGTTGAACCGGGGAGTATGAATGTATTTCTATCATCATAGTGGATTATTATGAGTGGAGTAATACGAATTGCTGCTGGCAGATCCATCAATCACACGTAAGCCTCTTTCCTAAACTACTGTGTCCGCCCCAATGTGCTAAACCCTTTTTTGGGTTCTTGGAAAAATCATCTCAGCGGAAATAAAGGCGAGAGAGAAATGTGTACACAAGAAACCAGAACTGGTTAAATAGCAGAAATGTCTGAAATTTCCCATTTGTTATTCTATGTGCGATATAGTGATTCATGGAGATATAGCTAATTTTTTTTAAGTTCAAAAAATTCTTGTATGGTTTTAGCTTATATCATACAGGGATTTCAACCAAATTTAACGCCAGTTTCAGAAAAATTGGCGAAATGTAGTAGGAACAATATAGTGCAAGTGGAATATAAATATATTAAACATTTTATGAAATATGAGCAGTTGTATGAAATAATTTTTATCTGCGCATGCGCGAACTATAACAAAGATTTTTTTACATAATTTAATAGTCAACTCTATGAAGCAACTCCTAAAAAAAAATCTAGTCAAATATCGTGAAAATTCTGAAAGATATCCTAGATAGAGTGCAGTGATTTTTAGTTGCTTTCCTAAAGCAGCTGAATGATAAAGGATTTTCCACAAATTGTCCTTTTTTATTAGCTGACTTTCAGAATCATGTTAGATTTCGAACAATTGCTTCTATTTTGATACTTCTTTTTATCATGGAATAGCCTCGTTCTGGTGGTTACCTTAGAAGAACTAACGCATCAATAAAAATTGAAAAATTTAAAAAAAAATTAAATTAAAATTGACAATTTGTGGAAAATCCCTTATCATTCAGTTGCTTTTAGAATGCAACTAAAATTCAGCTCACTCTTTCGCCGATATTTTTCTGAATTTTCACGATATTTGACTGTATTTCTTTTATGATTTGCTCCAAAGGGTTGACTATTAAATTATGTTAAATAATAACATTTGTTATCGTTCGCGCATGCGCAGATAAAAATTATTTCATACAATTGCTCTAATTTCATAAAATATTTAATACTAGCATATAATCTCCGTCAAAAATGACGGAAAGTGAATGATAAATCTTCAAAACAATATTTTAAAAAATATTTTTCTGACTTAAAAAAAAATAATAAAAAAATGCCTCATGCATTTTGTTAATCAAAAAGTATTATCCTTTGATTTTTTTTATGATTACAACAAAGAAATTATGTAAACTACAATTCAGTCACCAGCGCTTAAACACGCCATTCCAGCTACACATTCTATGACGAAAATGCTTGTTTAGGTTCCCTCTACATTAAAAAATTGTTGTTTAGCGTAACTTTTTTTTTCGCTACAAACTATGTTAAAATTCAAAATTTTATCTGCAAGATAATTAAAATATGTTGTACCGATGAGAAATACTCATTTTATTTGCAATGTCTTCAAATCTGATAAAATGCATTGTAAAAAAAAAGTACGATTACAACAGAACGTTGACGTCAAAAAATTAGCAAGAAAATAAGCTCCTAATTTATTGGGAATTAAAACGGCCTACAGAGGCGCTGCTCGCAGCCTTCGGTACAGAAAAAATTGTCCCTAAGTGCCATTGAAATAATTCTTTATTGTATATTAATTCTTTATTGTATATATTTCAACTTTAATTCATTTGGAAGTTGTTGATATTCAAATTCGGATATTTTTTACTTTGTCATTTAAGACAGAAAAAAAATGTCACAGGAAATTTGAAATTGTGCAAAAGAATAATCATTCTGAATAAATTAAAAATACATGTAATGCAACCTGCTTGCATGGACCTTCCTAGGGCGAAAGTTGTATCTTTTCTCCGCTAGATGGCGATAGTTATCCGTTATTTTTAATTTAGAACTTCTTGTTGTTGTTGTTGATTTGGCCCTTAAATTTAGAACTTAATTGGATAGTTTTTGAAGGTTTTAAACAAAGTTAAAATATTTAAAGGTTTTAAAATACTTTTACAAATATTTTAAGATCAGCATCGGCGTTAACCAGTATTTTTTTTTTAAATGAAGCCTTCAAAGAGTCATTCATTTGTTTGTAGATTTGCTGGAATTTGAATCTGAATGGCAGCAGTATCGTTTGTTTAGATCTGATTTCTATGTTTGTAATAGCTTAATTTTAATTTAGAACTTAATACATTATAAATGGATATGATACACATGTTTTATGTGAAAATATGCTGGACAGACATGATTTCAAGTAGAAAAATTATCATTTCGCTGTCATATGTTAGGATATGTTTTTCATTAAGCCTAACATGGCGTTTAGCTACGGTCGATCCGCAGACCGGAGTGGTTCCCACCGTCATGGTTATCGACAGATTCCTGCAATCAGAATTTATTATAAGTAGATATTTATATTCCAATTGCACTATATTGTTTCTACAATACTTTGCTAATTTTTTGGAAACTTGCGTTACATTTGGTTGAAAATTGACAAGACCGACAAGTATATTTTTAAATATTCGACAAAATGTCTAAAATTGAAAGTGTCTGGTGATTAATGGCTATATAGTGAATATGGTATCCCCTGGCCAATTTATTTCGTTTACCAATTATTTAATCTAGTTAAATTTTCGAGCCCAACATTCGCATTGTTCAAAATTTTAATACTAAAATTGTGTATTTATTTAACCCTTTGTATCACCGCGTTGTATATCTGCAACATACCCAAAAAGTCAATATAATCTCCACAGTGATCTTCAAAAAACAATTTTATTAATTGTTGCTATTTTATAACACTGCTATTTACACAATTATTTCACAGAACCCGCAGCCGATGGTAATACTAAGTTTAATTTTCATACCAAAGTTTCATTTTTCGATTGATCAGCTGCACGGGATATTTTCTAATTTAAACTTTGAATAAGTGGAGTTAAAAAGAATGGAGACGTCTAGAAGTAGATTGTTTACTAAGTTAAGCTCCAATTATTTCTTTAAAGACAATTTTTAAAGAAGGAAATTTACAATATTTATAAGAAATGTGTAAATTTTTGTTTGTTGTAGATATGCAACAACGCGTAATTTCTATCCTTGTACTGAAGTTTTAAAATTATTGATAAAACAAGATATAAAACTTCTTCTAGGGGTTATTTGAAATATATTTATTTCTGTAGAGCATCTGGATTTGCGTATAAAATCAAACCGTATTAAAGCAAAGAAAAAGTTATAAAATCTTGTGAGATAGATCCTGTTGCAGAAACCAACAATGCAAAACGTTTAGCAAAAATTATTCCAAGACATAAGAATTAAAGTATATACTTTGTTTTTTTTTTTTTACTTCATTACCTTTGATTGTATATTTGAAGAAGGGTGGGAACAATAAGAAGAAAACATACATATCTACACTGTTGAAAATCTGTAGTTTTTGCTGCATAGTCACTCTATCACTTTTATAGAAAACGGTTGCTTGACTATATTATTGAACATTCTCATTGATCAGAACAGAGATTACAGTGCTCAGCAAAAGTTTAGACAATGATCTATTATGCTTCTGTACTGCGAAGTATGTAACGAATTGTTGTAACTCAACTGTCACATATTACTGAAGACTTATCCTTTATTCACAAACAATAAATTTTAAATTATACCTTTTACATAATAAATAATGACCAAAAAACAAAATTAACATGGTAGCAAAAGTATAGACAATCTGTCTATTTACAGAAAAATAACCATAAATTAAAATCGAACTACACCTACATTGTGTGCAATTAGTGCAAATGTGTGATTAGGAAACTAAACTGTGTGAGGAAACTAAATCCTGCATCACTTGGTAGTCTATTTCGTACCAAACACGTTCAACAGAAGTTCGACGTTCATTAACAGAGGAGTATTGTCAAAAAATTGCGTAAACCTTATGCGATATGATGCCACAAACGTTTTCGATTCAGTTCAGATCAGGGCTACACGCGGGCCAGCCGAGAACAGTAATATTTTGAGAGTTAAATCAACTTTTGTCTGGCATGCAACATGAATGAATGCATTATGTTACACAAATACATATTTTGGAACAGCTAAAAGTTCACCAAATGGCTGTAAATTGTTTTCCAATGTATATATGTAGTCTTATGCTGCATGGCAACCATTGGGGATCTCCAGAGATACTTGAGCATTAAAACAAAGTGAGGCCCAAATCGTTAAAGAGTCACCTCCTTGTTGACGGCGAAAGAAAGCCCGATGCTGTTTACGCAAGTCATGCCAATAGTATTCCACCCTATCTGGGTCATCCAAATTCCGCTTTATTTGGCTCTGAATGTCACAGTACACCACTTTGGTCCTTATGACATATCTTTGCGAGCCCATTGCATTCTTGTCAATTTGTTGTGAGATTTCAAGGCTTTTTGTTTTATCATTTTCATGAAAACTAATTTACATCTTTTTTTATTCCTCTACGATTCGTATCCGTTGACACAGAAAGCTCTGTCTCACTTTTAATGCCAATAGTAATCATCATTTGTCTAGATGACAGTTTATGGGTCCTTCTACCATCTCGTTTTCTGGCCACGCGAGGCCTTCCAGATATATGTTTAGATATGAAAGAGTCACCCTTAGACAGTACTTGATAGACAGACTTCTTTGGACGATTCAAAACAGCTGAAATTTCTGCAACAGTCTTCCCTTTCGATTTCAGCTTCCATTCTACAATTACTTTATCTGACTGAAAATCACTAGCTCGCGGCATCTTCACTAACCAATGCTATTGCGAGGTGCAACTAAATACTTCATACATGTGGCGTGAAAAGTTTGAAATTTGCGTTTTTCTGTGAACAGTTGCCAAAAAATTATGGAAGTGTCTAAACTTTTGCAAAAAGCAAATTTCACATTTTTCAGTTAAATTAAATAAAATCCGACATTAAAACCGTTATTTCCGTCCTAAAATGTTTAAAATATGTTTAAAAATAAGTACAGCCATTTGTATAGCCCAAGTGTTCGTATTTTTTATTTAAAGGTCAAATATCACCAGTGTCTAAACTTTTGCTGAGGACTGTATCTATAAAAGCGGTGGAGTGACTAAGCAGCAAAAGTTGCAGTTTTTAACAGTGTAATTGCATCTGACGATAAAGACGTGAAGAAAAATAAGAACGTTGATCATTTACTAAATACTGTGGAACATTTGAAGGTGTGGATGTTTCAACATCACGGAAAGAGAAAAAAATAGTTCATTTGGCATTGTCCTTTGCCTGTGAAGAACCTAGATCAAAAGTTGGAGGTTATTATGAATCTACAAAAATGTACAGTCGTGGAAAAAAATAGTAAACACCTCTTACTAACTCTGCAAAAAATTATCGTAGAAAAAAGCTACTGGTACCGCACGATTGATAATAAAGTCTACTTTTAAATGATATAAATAAAATTTGTTTAGGGTACCATTTACATATAAAAAAGAACCATAACATTCTTTTTTCAATAGCAGTACACAATTCTGACCGCATAAATAAACTCTACACCCTTCAATTAGCCTAAAAAAAAAATTTTATGCAATTCGTACGATAAGTTTCCGAGAAATTAATTATTTTAAAACGAGGGTATTTTAGGGGTTGTATCCGAATTGAAGTTCGGTACTCGATTGATCACCGAGATAGCCCCCCTTCTTGATCAAGACATCTTAAGCGCCACCCAAGCAGTCATTGAAGGCTGCTAGATGACAGGATAGCAGAAGAAATTTCAAAATATCTAGTCACTTCTATTATAGACGGTCCCTTAAACCATCATTTTGCCGTTTTTAAGCAGAATTTGAAAACTACTTGAAAGAAAAATTTGAAATTTTGTATTTATATAAAGCAGGACTCAATAAATCTAAATCCATCAAAAAATTGTAGGTTGCAATTCATAATTTTTCCGAATATTAATTTCATACTTCATATCATAAAATTATAAAAATTGCAAATATTTTAATATTATTGCTACACAAAAAAATTAACACATTAGGAGTATAATTTCAGGAGATATTAATGAAAATATGAAAATGTAATTTAACATTAGAACCAGTAAATTTTGAATGTTTATAATTCAAAAACTTATCATTCAAATGACTTGAAATTTGGTGTCTAAGCATAGTTTGAACCGAAGATTTGAAATATCTTGTTAAAATTGGGTATTGTCATTGAAAAAAATGAAGTTTGGGTTCGTTTTAATATGTAGATGCCCCTCTAAGCAAATTTTATATATTTCGTAAGCTAATTGAGAAATCCGGCTCTTAGCAAACAGCCTAGGCTCTTTGCAAAGAGCCGGGCTAATTGGAGAATTCATCTCCCTTTTTCCAATTAGCCTGATATTTTTCAGGCTTAATGCAAAGAGCCTAGAAAGCGTTAGGCTAATTGAAAAATGACCACTTATTATCCGATCAGGTTGATATTTTTAGCTCACAGGCTACCAAAGCCTAAGAGCTTATGTGCCCGCCGATTCTGTATGTGCATGTGTATGTACGTACGTTGTACGTAACACGATAACTCTTGATAGAAATATCCGATTTGATTCAAATTTTTTTTTCTAGGATTTGGTATACCGGTTTATTGTGTTAAGGAGCTTCCCTGATTAGATTTGGAAACTCATTATTTAAGTATAAAGGGGGGAAAGGGGGCTACCCCCCTTAATTTAGATAAATCGGTTTTTCATGATGAATTATTCGATTTGCTCCAAATTTGGTATACCGGTTTATTAAGTTAAGGAGCTGCCTTGATTAGATTTGGATGTTCATTAGTTACATATAAAGGGAGGAAAGGGGGGCTATCCCCCCCCCCGTAATTTAGATAAATGGGTTTTTCATACAGAAATATGCGATTTGCAATAAATTTGGTATACCGGTTAATTATGTTAAGCAGCTTCCCTGATTACATTTGGAAGATCATTATTATGTATAAAGGGGGGAAAGGGGGGCAATTGACTCTCCTCTTAATTTAGATAAATGCGTTTTTCATGTAGAATTATTCGATTAGCTGAAATTTGGTATACTGGTTTATTATGATAAGGAGATGGCTTGATTAGATTTGGAGGTTCATTAGTTAAATATAAAGGGAGGAAAGGGGGGCTATCCCCCCCCTTTAATTTAGGTAAATGGGTTTTTAATGCAAAATTATTTGATTTGCACCAAATTTGGTATACTGGTTTATTGTGTTAAGGAGCTGCCTTGATTAGATTTGGAGATTTATTGGTTAAGTATAAAGGAGGGACAGGGGCTAGTGTCCCCTTAATTTAGATAAATGGGTTTTTCATAAAGAATTATTCGATTTGCTTCAAATTTGATACACCAGTTTATTACGATATGGCTTCCTTCATTTGATTTGGAGGTTCATTGGTTAAGTATAAAAGGTGGAAAGGGGGGCAATTGCCCCTCCCCTTAATTTAGATAAATGGGTTTTCATGCAGAATTATCTGATTTAGTTTAATTTTTTTCAACCGGATCCGAACTTGAAGGTTCCATTTGAAGTCAACCTGAAAACCGACCACAACCAGGTTTCGGATTGAGTTCAATTAGAACTTTCAGGTTCGGATTGGGTTGCCAGTGGACGGAGATTATTTTGTCTGGCTTGCATCGGGTTATAGTTCTTTGGAATATTTTTGTCGGTTAAGATTTGGTTCGAGACGGCTTTCAGGTTGACTTCGAACGGAATTTTTAGGTTCTGGTAGCGTTACGTGTCCACGGAAACTAATCTGTCTTGTTCGGATCCGGTTATGGATCTCTGGAATATTTTTGTCGGTTATCAGATTTGGTTCGGGATTTCGGGTTATTTCAAATGGAACTCTCAGGTTCGGGTCGGGTTGCATGTAGACTGAAATTATTTTGTCTTGCTCGGATCGGGGTACGGTCTGTTGTAATTTATTTTTCGGGTTTGGGTAGGATTATGCGTTAATAAACCTAATAAAAAGAAAATTGCCCAGTTAAACTGATGGCATTGAGCTCACAGGCTATTCACACTAATTGTATATTATACTCTTATTTCAAAGAATAATGCCCCTCGAAAAATAAATGAAGGTATTAGTCCCCATTGTCCGTCTTTCTACTTAATCCAAAGAACCTCCAAATCTAATCAGGGAAGCTACTTAACATAATAAACTGGTATACCAAATTTGAAGCAAATCAGATAATTCTGCATGAAAAAACCATTTCACTAAATTAAGGGAGGGTATTAGCTCCCCCATTTCTCCCTTTATGCTGAACCAATGAACTTTCAAATCTAATCAGAAAAGCTCCTTATTAGAATGAACCTAGAAAAAAAATTAATCTAAATTAGATAATTCTGCATGAAAACACATATATCTAAATTAAGGGGAGGGGCAATTGCCCCCCCTTTCTCCCCTTTTATACTTAACCAATGAACCTCCAAATCAAATGAAGGAAGCCATATCGTAATAAACTGGTATATCAAATTTGAAGCAAATCGAATAATTTTGTATGAAAAACCCATTTATCTAAATTAAGGGGACACTAGCCCTTGTCCCTCCTTTATACTTAACCAATAAATCTCCAAATCTAATCAAGGCAGCTCCTTAACATAATAAACCGGTATACGAAATTTGGAGCAAATCGAATAACTCTGCATGAAAAACCCATTTATCTAAATTAAGGGCGGGGGTCTAACCCCCTTTCCTCCCTTTATACTTAACTAATGAACCTACAAATCTAATCAAGGCAGCTCCTTAACATAATAAACCGGTATACGAAATTTGGAGCAAATCGAATAACTCTGCATGAAAAACCCATTTATCTAAATTAAGGGCGGGGTGTCTAACCCCCTTTCTTCCCTTTATACTTAACTAATGAACCTACAAATCTAATCAGGGAAGTTCCTTAACATAATAAACCGGCATACGAAATTTGGAGCAAATCGAATAACTCTGAATGAAAAACCCATTTATCTAAATTAAGTCCTCTCTTTATACTTAACTAATGAACCTCCAAATCTAATCAAGCCATCCCCTTAACATAATAAACCAGTATACCAAATTTGAGCTAATCGAATAAGTCTACATGAAAATTGCATTTATCTAAATTAAGGGGAGAGGCAATTGCCCCCTTTCCCACCTTTATACATAATAATGATCTTCCAAATGTAATCAGGGAAGCTGCTTAACATAATTAACAGGTATACCAAATTTATAGCAAATCGCATATTTCTTCATGAAAAACCCATTTATCTAAATTAAGGGAGGGGGGATAGCCCCCTTTCCTCCCTTTATATGTAACTAATGAACCTCCAAATCTAATCAAGGCAGCTCCTTAACTTAATAAACCGGTATACCAAATATTTCAAATGAAAATCAAATTTCAAAGTGATTGCTTAAAAGGCGCAAAGACCAACATAGTGAAAAAGATTCCAAGCCGGGACTCGAACCCGGGCTATCAGTATAGCGCACTGACGTTCTACCGACTAAACCACTTGGAACGATACCTAGCTCGGAAAATTTCTCACTATTATATGTTGGCAAGGCTACAAACGTAGCACAAGATGGAATATTTATCGTGAGCCACCGATCTGGGGCGAGCACGAAACACTTTTTCACTATGTTGGTCTTTGCGCCTTTTAAGCAATCACTTTGAAATTTGATTTTCATTTGAAATATTGTATGCAAGGCGAATGTTTCTCTCTGGAATAATTTCCATGTATTAATATAGATTCTACCGGTATACCAAATTTGGAGCAAATCGAATAATTCATCATGAAAATCCGATTTATCAAAATTAAAGGGGGTAGCCCCCCTTTCCCCCTTTATACTTAAATAATGAGCTCCTAAATCTAGTCAGGGAAGCTCCTTAACACAATAAACCGGTATACCAAATAATGGAGCAAATCGAATATTTCTGCACGAAAAACCCATTTATATAAATTAAGGGGGGGCTAGCCCCCTTTTCCCCTTTTATCCTTAACCAATGAACCTCAAAAACTAATCAGGGAAGCTCCTTATCAGAATGAACCTAGAAAAAAAATTTGAAGCAAATCGGATATTTCTATCAAGGGTTATCGCGTTACGTACATACGTACGTACACACGTACAGACTGAATCGGCGGGCACATAAGCTCTCAGGCTTTGGTAGCCTGTGACCCTGTGAGCTAAAAATATCACCCTGATTGGATAATAAGTGGTCATTTTTCAATTAGCCTAACGCTTTCTAGGCTCTTTGCAATAAGCCTGAAAAATATCAGGCTAATTGAAAAAAGGGAGATGGATTCTCCAATTAGCCCGGCTCTTTGCAAAGAGCCTAGGCTGTTTGCAAAGAGACGGATTTCTCAATTAGCCTACGACATATACATCATTTAAAAGTAGACTTTATTTTCAATCGTTTGGTACACTGTTAAAAATTTGTCGCATTCTGTGCAGTCATTTGGCCGTTTTTATCGAAAACGGTTACACAACCGTAATTTAACACTATTCTGACCATATTATTGGCCATTTTATGGTCAGAATATAGTTAAATTACGGTTATGAAGCCATTTTTTCAAAAAACGGTCGAATGACTGGACAGAATGCTGCAAATTTTTAACAGTGTACCACACTGTTAAAAATTTAGCAGCATTCTGGCAGGTCATTTGACCGTTTTTTGAAAAAACGGTTTCATAACCATAATTTAACTATATTCTGACCACAAAATAGCCAATAATATGGTCAGAATAGTGTTAAATTCACGGTTGTGTAACCGTTTTCAGAAAAAACGGCCAAATGACCTGCCTGAATGCTGCAAATTTTTAACAGTGCAGTAACTTTCTTCTACGATAATTTGTTGAGGAGTTAGTAGGGGATGTTTACTTTTCTTTTTCCACGACTGTGCATCGATATTGATCACCTTTTGTTGTGTTTGAATATAACAGACACATGGGTGGAGTACATTTGATAAACAGTACACTGTTAAACATTTTGCAGCATTCTGGCAGTTCGTTCGACCGTTTTTTTTTTTTTTTTTTTTTTGAAAAACCGGTTTCATAACCATAATTTAACTATATTCTGACCATAAAATGGCCAATAATATGGTCAGAACGGTGTTAAACTCACGGTTGTGTAACCGTTTTCAGAAAAAACGGTCCAATGACCTGCCAGAATGCTGCAAATTTTTAACAGTGTACTATACACTGTTAAACATTTTGCAGCTTTCTGGCAGTCCATTCGACCATTTTTTTGAAAACACGGTTTCATAACAATAATTTACTATATTCTGACCTTAAAAGGGCCAATAATATGGTCAGAATAGTGTTAAATTCACGGTTGTGTAACCGTTTTTGGAAAAAACGGTCAAATGACCTGCGAGAATGCTGCAAATTTTTAACAGTGTAGGAAGACAAAATATATTACTGAGAAGCAAAAGATTGTTTATTAGCATGTTCTATTACTTTTTGGATTTAATTATTGTAATGCTTGGTTATTACACAAATGCGTGTATGTAGAGAAACTAAAAACTAACAAGTAAAAATTAAATTTAAAAAATCAAAATACCCGACTGCGTAAAAAGCGAACTAATTAATTATTTCTCATGAATGTTAAACTATTTTTTATATTACTAACATATTTTTTTATTTGCTTGTATTGATGACTTTTAAGTGGTGTTTAGTTGTTGTTTCCTATCTATACACACTGTTTTGATGAAGCCTATAGATGTTCTACGATGGTTAGAGTTGCAGTAAAGCTAGAGATCCTACCTACACAACTTTCAGATTGTATAATATTTTAAAGGAGTTTCCTGTAAAATAGCCGATGAAACATCGTCTTCATTTTGAAAGACCTATCCAATGCCACTCAATAGGGTGCGTAAAAAAAAAAAAAAAAAAAAAAAATGTGTCTACCGCCATTTTGTATTTTACGGCCGCCATTTTGAATTTATGAAAACAAAACCTATCCTATAACCATCGGGCGGTTAAGACGAATCGATAGAGACCTCATTCATTAAAATCCATCCAGCCGTTGGGATGTTTCGAGGGTATAAAGAAATCCACATACCCAGATACGCGTGAAACACATAACCCTTCTTGGCAGTCGGGTAAAAAGTTGCTGAATACTGCTGACTTTCGTTTTGAAGTTGAAACCCTGTGTAAAATTAGCAACAAGTACAAAGCTAACAGAAAAATGGAAAAGTGGTGTAGATAAAGTCATTCAAGAGTAAAAGCCTATAGGGCCTAGTCAGCTTATTCTACCAAAACAAGTGTGTCTAAACGAAATTGGGTACTGGTAAATTAAAGCAGATAAAAGAGTAAGCTGCAAATATCCAAAATGTAAAAGATTTACACAAACTGTTTGTGAGAAATGTAGTGTGGGACTTCGTTATAACAAAACAAACAGTTGTTTCAAAAATTTTCAAGTAAATTAAAATCTTAAATATGTTGAAATTTTGTGTCATTGTGCAAGATGTTGCAAAATGTAACAAACACATTTTTAAAGATAAATTTTTAATTCTATATTCTAAATTTTTTTAATTATTTTTCACATGCTTAAAAGGAAGTGTTTTAACATCTGAGTAAGTATTTTTAAAATCGGAGTTGTTGAGTTACAAAGTGTTACTTATTGATCTATCTATCATTTATTTCTAAATTCTACTTTCACACACTCTAAACAGAAATGTCTGAAATTCAGACACTTAAGTGTCTGAAACGCAGTGTTCAATTTTCAGACGTTTTAAAATGTCTGAAAATTTTCAGACACTTCTTGCGTCTGAATTTCAGACACTTAAGTGTCTGAAATGAGAGTGTGCGATTTTCAGACGTTTTGAAATGTCTTAATTTTTTGAGACACTTCTTGCGTCTGAATTTCAGACATTTCAAATGTCTTAATTGCGGCCATCTTTGGTTCCTTTTTTTTTCACCAACATGAAGCCATCTTTGACCACTTTTCTATCTAAGCCATATATGCAGCCATATTTGACCACATTGAATCATTTTTATAAATGGGAATAATTTGTTACTATAAATCAGATCTGTTGCAGCGTGGAAAACTGGGATATTTCTCTGCCCCCTGATTCTAGGGTCCCCCAAGTTGGGTATGAAATTTTCATAAAGCTGATATTTTAAATTTGTTTTAACCTTGCGATGATTATAATCAGTATTTTGTAGTTTTAGAATAGGATAATATATATAATATACGCATATATATAGAGATATATTCACCTAAATATGTATTGATATGATATCATATTTTGTCCTACGGCATCAAAAATGTTATTACTTTTAATGACAACTTCAAATTAATGCTAGGCCAGAGACCTGGTATTCATTCGCCCCCCCCCCCCCCCACCGCCTTCATATACTGTTACAAAAGAAAAATAAATAAATAAATAAATAAAATGAAAAAATTAACCCTATTCGATGTTGTCAAATACATATTTGGATAAATATATCCTTTTCTTTAACCATATCATGTTCTAAAAGCACACAATATTTATTAAAATAAATATAAGATCAAAACGAATTTAAAATACCAGCTTTATTGAAATTTCATATCAAATTTGGGGCCCTGTAAACCAAAAGGCTCATAGAAAGAGCCCAGTTGTCCATGCTGCAATCATCTTTGCATGATAACAAATTATTACCATTTATATAAAATGATTCACTCTTTTTTTTCAATGGCAACACCGAATTTTGACACCATATTTTAAATCTTCGTCTCAAACTATGCCAAAAAACGAAATTTCTAGTCATTTGAATGGTAAGTTTTTGAATCATAAGCATTCAAAATTTAGAGCTTCTAATGTTAAATTTCATTTTCATATTCTTATTAATATCTCCTGAAATTATAATCCTAATGTGATAATTGTGTATGTGGATACAATACTGAAAATCCCAAACATAAAGACATTGAATTTGTAAAATTGCATACCAAATTTGAGGGCCCAAAAATCAATGGGAAGGGGAGGGGGCGGGACCGCGGATCAGTTTCCATGCTCTAATCAGGTCTTGCTTCGAGAAGAAACACTACCCCTCTTTTTATTTTTCTAAATAGAGCTGTCCGCTATTCGGGAGTGACCGGTTATGGGAGTTTTACTGTAATAACGGACATTCTCGAATAGCAGAGACCTATTTAGCGATCACTTTTTTCAATGCACATTTGTAGATTGAAGCAGATTTTGTGTACTTTTTACTCTGTATACTGTGTATTTGTATACTCTGGACTGTTTATTTCTACATATGAAAATAAAATCTCTAAATAGCGGGAAAATTCTGCGGTCCTAGGGTGTCTTCTATTGAGAGTTTTTATTAAATATATCTAGTTATAAATATATTTAAAAAAAAGTCAGAAAATGTTTCTTTTCTATCTTTCTTTTTTTTTCTTTTTTTTTTTTGACAGTATAGGAAATGTGATTCTAATAAGTTCCAGTGCCAGCGGCTTACATTCATTAGCCCCCCTTCATACTACTACATATACAGTCACAAAAAATTAAACACATTGACGACTTAACATATATATATATATATGTGTGTGTGTGAACATGTAAATATATGTTTGGATAAATATATCCTTTTCCTTTTACTTCATTCTACTTTACAAGTATATGCAATATGATATATAATCAGTACAATAAATTGTTTTGCGAAAATGGATGCATTCTCCGATGATAATAAAAAATAATCCTGTAAAAAATCAGAAAAATTTTGGCAATAAAAGTTGTCAGAAATTTTCTGTCTTAATATTTAAATATGTAATACAGATGAAATACAGGAAATACATATGAATGCAGTTCTTTATATTTTGAAAAAGTTTTCATAGTCTAAAAAAATTCTTTCATCATGCAATTAAATACTGTAGAAATTTCGAACTTTTTAACAAAGCGTTACTTTACATAGGAACAATTTAAAATGCATTTATAAACAGGGATGTAGTGGAGGGTATGCGGCGGTATAAGCCGTATACCTTCTGGATTTTTTTAAGGAACACCGTATACCCTCTGTTTCTCAAAAAAGCTATAGTGTATACACTGTAGGGTATACCCTCTTCTTAGAGCGTAGGCCCTCTGCATTTTTTACGACTACACCACTGTTTATAAAACATTAAAAATTTCCCGATAACTTCAATTCTGATGCTCTTATAATTATTTTTCAAGTTTTAAGTCCACCATCTGAAGCAAAAACATTCATAGCATTTCCTATACATAAATTTAATTTTGTTACATGAAAACACTAACTTCGAAAATGTAATGTGTAAAAGAATTAAATGATCTGTCATTAAAAATAAAAATTCATATGCGAAACCATGCCAATAATATCTGTAATACAATGGAAGTATTTATTAATATCATTTAATAACTTGATCTTTTTAATTACATTTTACCATGTGGGCAATTCCTTTTATAATAACTTTTAATTTCAAAACTTATTTTGCCTTAAAAATACATATCTAATTTTTATTTCTGTATTTTTTATAAAAATTCACAAACTTTTGAAAAAAATCCCCAGCAATTTTATGTGAAAAATGCAGTTATACATAGTAAATATAAAAAGACTATCTTTTCTAATTTCTGTTCTAAATCTGTAATCACTTTTTAACAGTCAATAAATCGATATTAATAAATTTTTCGATTTTCAAATTTTTGTACAAAACTTAAATACAATTTTAAGCAATTAAACAAAGTAAATCATGATTTATTTTTTTACTTATTTTATAGTAAATCCTTATCTATCTAGAATTTTTTTAAATAAAATTATCTATTAAAAAATGGAACATTTTAATTTTATTAGTAATAATCATAAGTTACAATAATTTGTTTGATTTAACTAACATGTATATTGTTTAGAATACATAAATAGGACAACGCAAAATAATTAAAATTTGCTTTCAATACAAATAATATTATGAAGATTTTTTTTAAGTTGGCATTTCCGAATTAAGGGAAAAAAAATGTTTTACTAAATAAGCTATTTCAGTTTGAAAATTTGTTTCGCATAAATCCATTTTGACAAACTTTTAATTTAATAACCCCCCTCCCCGCCTAAAATGTACATATCTTATTATATAATACAAAAAATTAATCAAAATAAGTGTTTGATTATTTTACAATTTTCATCTAATATTAACATTGAGGGGCGGTGGGATATATTTTATCCCACCTAAGTTTAATCAAGATTCGCACCGGAAACTTTTAAATAAATTTTATTTTTGTAACTTTGATGGAAAAAAGTTGTAAAATTGCTTTTCCATATTTTGAAACTAATTTTTTCAAAGATTCCGGTTTGAATTCAACATTACAGGAATACAATCGATTGCCCCTCAAGGGGTTAAATATTGAGTTATTATATGTTCTACACAGCAAAAAGACAATTTAATTAAAATTCAGGTAAATAAAATGTTGTTTTAACCGTGAAAGAAAGTATTATAAGGAATTAAACATATTGATAAAACCCATTGATTAAATTGATTGAATTATTTTATATATTAATTAAATTTAGTAACAGACCAAAGTGAAAAAAAAAAAGCTTCTCAACCAAAACTGAGTATTTCTTTTTCAGGAAAAGATTCGAGAATTTTGCGATTTTGCTTTATTTTCTATAGAGAGATTATACTAAGCGATTTTTTATGTAATATTCACTGACATTTTTACAGTTTGATTAATAAGTTGTATTCACAAGAAAAATATATAGTGCAGCAACTGCTTTTTTGGACAAAAAATATAACACGAAAAAGGTTGAAAAAGTTGGGTGTCAATGTACACAAGCAATAACTTTTAATGCTTATTTAAACAAATGATGGGGTTATTTGATATAAAAAAACATTTTTTTATAAAGCGGAAGCTTTAAGAATTATTAAGCAAGTTAGTTAATTAATCCTGAAAATGATATAAATTTGTTAAAAATCATAAAAAACACTGTAACACTGAAAAATATTTATTGTATATAAAAAGATACAAATATGATAAATACATATATTCTTAAAAAAGTAAATTAAATAATTAATATTACGTAAGTAATATTGTTCAAGAAAAAGTTCTATTTCGAAATAAAAATATATTGTTGTAAATAATAGCATCCTTACCTTTTTATTTTCCTTAAATCTAATAAAGTAAATCCGTTTAATACAAACACAAAAACAAACACACTTTCTTATGTATTTTACTAAATATTCAGAATGATGTTGAAAATTGAAAAACATATAGAGAAATTTTTTTGTCATTATTCCCACATATATTTTTATAAGAATATAATTTAAATTTACTGCACAGATTAATTCTACTCAACATCTGTTTGCTGATATTTCACAATTATTCTTCAGTCTCTGAAGAACAAATATTAAAATGCCAAAAAATGTCACTTTATAGCTGCGTATAGATCTATGTAGATGATAGAATCACACTATTAAAAAATATATTATTTTTATAACAACATAAAACGCATATGCCACAACTTGAATTCAATCCACTTTGTTGTTTCACACGTACTTTCTTATACTACCACCTCTGAAGAACAAATATCGAAATTCTAAAAAATGCATTTTACAGCTGCGTAGGCATATGTACCTACTACTCTATAAGTTAAATTCAATCCATTTTGTATCAGCTTATTTTTCATACATACTTTCTTATACTAGAATCTCTGAGGAACAAATGTCGAAATTCCAAAAATTTACTTAATAGCTACGTAGCTGTATATAGATCTATGTAGAATACACAGTCACAATATGCATTTACGGAATTTTACACATAAAAAATCTCGGGAGCCTTTGTTAAACAAGAAAATAACTGACTGAAAGAATATTCCGTTTTAACGCGCCAATCGCCGATGGACTTCTAACAAAGCGAAATACGCGAAGTCATCATTTTAATTTTCTGTGCAGTGGTTTATCCAGTCTGCGGTTTACAAACCGTTATAATGGGCTTGATGAGTAATAAAATTTTTTATCAGCGAGAAGTAGATCATTGAATTAGAAGAAATCAGAAACGTTTTATTTTATCTATTTAGTTATTTTTCTTAACATGCTACATTTATTTGAGTGCGATTTTTGCAGTTTTTCTATTTTCAGACATATAGAAAACATACTTTAAATAAAGATTTTGTAGTAAAACTAGCAAATAACATATTGAATTTTGATGAGGAGGGCGGTGGAGGTACATTGTCCCTACCTGAAATTTAATTAATTAAATTTTCGTTATGTCTAATCATTTAAAAAATATACTTTTTTGTCTTCCAAATAGCAATATATTAATTAAACGCTAAGAGAAAATGTTGCTAAGAATTTTTCTTCAGAGGAGCCCCCCCCCCCCCCCCCCACACACACACACACCACCATAAACTTTTTTGTAGAAGACAGTTTTAATTCTATTCTCCTTTTGGTGTTCATATATTTCAAATGTATCTTAGATGGAGAAGGGAAATTCAGAAAAAAAAAATCCCTTTTGAAGAAAAAAAAAGAAAAGAAATAGGAGAGAAAAAATCCAGTTTTCCATTGAACGATTAATATTTCTTAATTTTTGAATTTCTTATTATGTTGATATCTTTAAGGCTGTTCTTAACTGCTCTGCTCAACAAGTGCAAAACCTTTTTACACATTCACAAATTCATTTTTTAACGGAAAGGTATAAAATTGTAAAGCCTAGCCATGGAAGCGATTTCGAATTGAACTGTGTTTTCCATTTTTTGATCAATCAATTACCTACTGAGTTATAAGAGATTTTGATCACATGACAAACACGTTTTTCGCACGCTCTTGGGTGCTCTTTCTTCCTTCGCGCGGAAATTTGGCTCAAAACGCCCACTTTGACACTATTTTCTGAAAGATCTAATGCGTTTGCAAAAAAATGGAAAAAACAGCTCAATTACATAGTTTCTGAACAACAACACCAGCTAATGCATTTTCGAACAACAATAAATTAAAACTTGTGTCAGAAATTTGCCCTTTTGGATTTGAGAACACCCTTAAACATTTTTCACACGAGGAGGAGTTATGACAAAATATTCTTAGTTTAGCTTCGTGTTTACATTCTGCATTTTAGAAAAGCGGACTAGGCAGTGGAATCCAGGCATATCTATCCTAAATTCTTGCTCCTTAATACGTTTCTTTCTGTCCAAACTCATAACTCTTCGCATTTAGGGGAGAGGGCCTTCCTGTGTACGCCTATGATAACAAGTAATTTTTGAAACACTTTATATTATGAAAAGCAAATATTTAATTATTTATTGCACCAAAAATAACTTAGCCGCAAACCTTACGCGAACTTTTACAATTGTCCCACGATTACTTCTTTTATAAAGTAATACTAAATTAAGTGGATGAAAGAGTATTTTAAACAGCTTTCATCCATTCGGAAATATTTTCTGATGGTATTGGTATACATATTGCAATACAATAGTACGTACAGTCATCACATATATGATACAATTGTATCGCATTCAGACGCTTAAGTGTCTGAATTTCTAAATGTCTTAATTTCAGACATGTCACTATTATTCAGACATTTTTCTGAGTTCATTTATACCATGATTATAGTAAGACACTTATGTGTCTTAAATTTAGACATCTATGATGTCTGAAATTTCTCATTCAGACACTTAAGTGTTTGAATTACTTTTTCAGTCACATATGTGTCTGAATTTAAGACGCCTCTATTTGCAGTGGACTGAAAGTAACACTGCTGCTAATCATACGCCAGAAACGCTTGCTAGATAGCTGTAAAAATTCCTCCGTTATAGCAAAGTGATATTTCTGTATGGTTTGTACAGATAGGAGCAAATTTTGCCATTGCGCAGGTAAAGAATGACATTACTAAATATAACTATTTATTATCTACTATCGATACAGATCCTCTAAGTACAGTAATAGATTTGATTCTCAATCCACCTGAGAACGATAAATATAATGCTTTAAAGGAGAGACTGATTCAAGAATTTTCCGATTCGCAGTCGTAGCAAATACGTAAATTACTGTCTGAACTGGTGTTAGGTGATAAAAAGCCTTTTGTTTTGCTTCGGAAATTGGGAGAATTAGCACAAAATTCAGTTTCCGAAGACTTTTTAAAAACAATTCTGCTAGAATGTTTACCGATGCATATACGCAAGCAATTTTGTCAGTTTCATAAGCGCCGGTTTATAGAAACTAGCAACCTTAGCGGATAAAATTAAGGAAATTAAATCGGAATCTGCAGTGTATGCCATTTTTAAACCTGTAGAAGCATCGCGAAATGAACAAAACAAAGTCTTAAAGCTTCAAACACAGATCGATCAATTAACACTTCATGTTTCCGATTTATCAAAAAAATATGTTCAGGCGTTCTATGTCTCGCGGACGGACTCATTACAGGGAAAGAATCTATAGCAAAAATAGAGAGTTCCGAAATGTCGATAAGCAAGGTGAATCTGGTTTGTGTTACTATTATCAGAAATTTAGTAGAGACGCTCGGAAGGGCTGCGAACCCTGTTTTTTTTTTTTCAGGAAATTAAAAAAAACCTTGTCTGCTGCTAGGTCATCAAACGAAAATTCCTTTGGCGTAGCAGCATTAGAACTATGTAGGTTGCGTGTTTTTGATAAAAATTCGGGTTTCAAATTTATAATTGATAGTGGCAGGATACTTCTTGTATCCCAGTCTCAAAGCAATTAAACAAAAAATGTTTTTCTAATTATCTTTATGCTGCAAATAATATCAAATTTCCTGTTTATGGTAACAAACTTCTCGGACCTAAATGTTGGCTTGAGAAGAAATTTTCGTTGGTCATTTGATGTAGCAAATGTCTCTTGTCCTATAATTGCAACAGACTTTTTTAGAAATTTTGCTTAGCTTGTAGATTTACACAAATTTTGGTTAATTGACTCTGAAACTGGATTGTCCACTAAAGGTGAACTTACTTCCACGACTCAGTCCTAAATTAAACTGATTTCAGATGACATGTCATTTAAAGCTATATTCGAAGAATTCCCGTGTCGCTTAAACCTCATTTCACATCTTGACCCCTTGAAGGGCACCGGTATATTATATATACCACTTAATTTTAATTCCCAAATACTACATTGACACCAGGATTTTTAAACTAAATTTTGATTTATAGTATATACTCGAAGAAACGCTTTTAGTTACTTATATATAAATTTTTTTGCAAATCCTGGTGTTAATCAATCATTTTACCATTTTATCAACCGAAGTACTTTGCCCCTCAAGGGGTTAAGAAACCGACATGCCATGATATAGCTCGTCACGCAGAAACTACGGTAGCCAACTTTATTCAAAACCTCGTCGCTTACATCCAAAAATATTAAAGGAAGGTAAAAAAGAATTCCAATATCTTATGGATGAAGGTATATGTTGCCCCTCAAAATCTCCATGGTCATCCCGTATCCATGTTGTACCAAAACCGGATGACTCTTACAGAGTTTGTGTTGATTATAGGTCGTTAACCCTTTATCTACTGCATTATGATCTACTGCAATTTTTTTCATGTATTTTTTTTTTCAGTTACTACAATGAAAATTAAAGGCAGAAAAAAAAATAAAATACTCATCCTTGAGAAATTTAATTAATTAAAGTGGTACTTACACCGTTCACCTAAAATAGCTAGTCAAATTGTATTCTAAGAGCATAATGAACAAATAAAAAAAATCCAACACTTATATCCTTTACTGTATTTGCAGCAATTAAAAGACGAGCATTACAATCTGTACAACATGTTGGCACAAAATACACCCATTGTTTCAAAAATACCCTCCTTCCTCGCTAAAATAACAAACCTAGAACTGCTGCTGCCATGTATCCGGATAAAGTGGAGTTAAAAGAGTGGTTTTGCAAAGTACCATTAGAATATTAGTAATATTCACTATGGGATGAAAGTTTAAAGTGAGTGATACTTATAAGTACTGTCAGTAGATAAAGGGTTAAATTCAGTAACTCTTCCAGATTGTTATCCAATACCCCACATCCATGATATTACAAATATTCTCCACGAAAAGAAATTTTTTTCTAAACTAGACATAGACTGGGCTTATTTTCCAATCCCTGTGCATGAAAAAGATATCCCTAAAACAGCAGTAATAACTGCTTTTAGAAGCTTTGAATTTCCGTATTTAAACTTTGAACTAAGATGTGCAGTAAACACGTTTCAAAGGTTTATTAACGAAGTGCTTTACGATCTTCCATTTGCAATTGCTTATTTAGATGACATTCTAATTTTTTCGGAAAACGAATATGAACATCTAGACCATATAAAAGCTGTTCTGAGTAGAGTTTTTAAATACGGACTTAACATAAATGTTCCAAAAAATGTTTTCACACAAATTAACGTAAATTAACGTGACATGAAATTTCTCCAACCGGAATTCGACCTTTACAATCTGAAGTTGAAGTTATTAAACAATAACCGCGACCAAAAATTCTTTTGTAACTCCGCAAATACATTGTATTATTCAATTACTTCAGACTTTTTGTCGCAATGCTGCGACTTCCCTCGCACTTTTAACAGATTTGTTGCGAGGAGCCAAAAAGAAGGATTCAACCCCTATAAATTGGTCTGAAAATGCAGTAAATTATTTTGGAGCTTCAAGAGAGGTCTTAACTGATGCAACACTTACATTTCCTGTCCACTGTGGCCAATTAGCACTTCTTCCTGATGCTAGTGATTTTGCTATTGGTTCTGCATTGGTTCTGCAGTTTAGAAACAAAGGAGGGACTGAAACCACTCTCATTTTTTCCAAACGTCTAAAGGAAACACAGTTAAAATATTCTAGTTTTGATCGAGAGTTTTTAGCGATTTATGAATCAGTTAAAATTTTTAGACCTTTTCTGGAGCCCCGTCAGCGTGTTCCATCTACACTGATTACAAACCCATTGTTTATGCCTTTAAATAAAGAACTAATAATTATACTAACCGGAAAAGTCGGTGGTTATCGTTTATATCAGAATTCACCACTTATATAGTATTTTCAAATGGAAATCAAAACAACGCAGCAGATGCACAATCCCGAATCAACGAAATACAAATGTTTACTCTAAGAGATTACAATAAATTCAGTATTGACCAAAGAGAGGATGCTGAACTCAAAGAACTTATGCGAAGCGGTCAATCCAGTTTTGAACTCCAATTAATCACCCTTCCTAAATCCACATCAAAAATTTGTTGTGACATTTCTAGGGGCAAAGCACGTCCATAATTAACCCCCAAACTTTAGAAAACAGCCATTTTGGAATTTACAGAATTCACATACACTTTCTCATCCTGGAATTAAAAGTAGTGTAAATCTATTGCGACAGAGATGTATTTGGCCTTCCCTAGGTAAAAATTGTAGAACTTGGGTTCGTGGGTGTTTGGGTCGCCAACGTTCCAAACACACAAAAACTGAGCTGAGAAAATTTTATCTTCCAACAGATAGATTTTCACACATACATTTAGATTTAATTGTCTTTTACCAGAATCAAATGGTAAAAGTTATTGCTTAGCTGTAATTAATAGAGCAACTCGTTGGGCAGCGGCATATCCTCTAAGTGACATCCCGGCATTATCAGTTGCACATTCACTTCTCTCCGAATGGATTGCTTGTTTTGGTTGTCCTGAGAAGATCATCACTGACCAGGGACGACAGTTTGAATCCGGACTTTTTCAGCACTTATCCAGACTGCTACACTCTCAGAAATAAAACACTCACATTTGACGATTCAGCAACCCTCGAGCTGTATTTCGTCGTTTTTGACGATAATTCCCTATCAACATCACGTGACTTTTAACGAAACGTAAATTCTCAAATATTTGACGAAAGTTTTGCCTCAATCACGGTCAGACTCAATGCATTTTAAGAAAGCAGTTGCTGTACCTCCTCAAATCCTACGATTTTAGCAAGCAGATATTTGCTTGTTTATGTTAGTCCTGTAATAATTTATTTTAAAACAGCATTTTTTAGTGCTTTTCAGAAAATACTGAAATATAGGTAGTTATTGTTTCTTTATTAGTTATTTTTTTAGCTGTTAGAATTTTTAGGAATGCTTATTATTTTTTCTTATTTATTTATTTATATGTTGTTGTTCGTTATGTTTTAATTCGAAAATAATAAATTTCCTGTGTTCTTCAAAACCACTCAAAAAGAAAATTTGGTCAATAAAATTTCAAACTTCCAGGATATCTTTTTTTTTTTTTTTTTTTTTAAGACGTATATTCTGTTTTCAATCAAATTAAAAATAAACATAATTGATCCCTCTCCACTTTATAAACAGTAAAGTGTTAAAATCTTATCCACCTACCCAAAGTGATAAAATCTCACGCAATATGCACTTCACAATTCGTTATTTGTGAGCAATAAATTAACCAGACCATATTCTAATCATTCATTGATCAAAGAAAATTTCACTAGTAAATTATTTAATCAAGCCATATTATAATTATTCATTGACATGAGAAAACCATAATAATAAATTAGCCTTACTTAAAACTTTCAGAAATTATAGCAGCGCCGATAAAATTGCAATCTACCTTATAAAAATATAAACACGCAGCAGAATTCATTACACAAATCTAAAAGCACATCTTTACAAGTCTCCAGTAGCGAGGTTGGAAGAGCAACGGTCTCCCACACCAAAGGTCGCGGGTTCAAGTCATGCCGAGGAAAGCGAGAAGTGGTTTTTTTCTTCCTCCTGTCAATAAATACTAGAGCTTCCAAACTGTTTGATAGATGGCACCACCAGCCCTCTTTTGACGAAACTATTGGCGAAATTTATATCGTCAAGCAAGTGAAGAAAGTAATTTCATCAATTTGACGAAATGTTCGCTCGGAGCAATTCCCAGGAAACCGTTTCGTCAAAAACAAAGAAAATTTCGTGAAATCTGAGTATTCATTTCTGAGAGTGTAGGTGCTAAAAAATTACCGATCTTCACCATACGACCCGCAGAGTAATGGAATTATCGAGAATTGGCACATACATCTAAAATGAGCACTAAAAGCTAGAAGAACTGAAAAATGAACAGAGGTACTACCAACTCTGTTACTTGGTTTCGTGCTGCACAAGTTTCACAAGCGGAAATTGTTTTTCGGTCTGCACTCAGACTCCCTGGGGACTTTTTCGACGAAAAATCCATTATTAAAACACCTGAAGATTTAGTTCAAAGATTAAGGAATATATTCCATGATTTTAAACCACTGCCAACTAAGTCCCATCATAGCACAAAACCATTCGTATCGCAGGACTTCAAAGCATGTACTCATGTATTTGTACGCCAGGATGATATTCGGCTATCTCTACATACACCATATGATGGACCTTTCGAGATCATTGAGCGCAATGACAAACTTTTTAAAGTAGTCATAAAAGGCAAATCTGTCAAGATTTCACTGGACAGACTAAAGGCAGCATTTCTGGTGAATGATTCACAAACCACCTGAAACAACTGCTTCATCTCGTGAAATAACAGCTTGAATTCCCGACCCTACAGAACCACCTCGTATCACACGAACTGGCAGAACTGTCCGATTTTCGGATCGATTGCTGGAGCTGTAAATTTCGTATCGTTTGCACTAGGAAGGGGGTAATGAGGTGCCTTCTGCCTTTCAAAATAGCCAAGGAACAATTTAATTATCAAGAAGTCGACAGATCAAGAAGAAAGACAGACACTGGCGTAGCTCCCAAAGACTCTTTGGAAGTAGAAAAAGCATTCAGTTTCAGTTCCTAACTTATTGCCACGAGTAAAAGACACGTTCTTATCCATCTGCGACGAAAACGTGTCATGCTGTAACCATTCATTATTTGTTAATTTTTATTATTTATAATTAAATGGATGTTTAATTGAAATATTTTGTTTTAAATCTAACGACATACATCAAAATAATAAGATTTTTCGGATAAGTGATGGATTAAAACAAACTGAATATGCCGAAATGGGAAAGCAAACAGCAAACTATTCCCACCTAGTATATTTGCTTTTCTTTTCGTTGTTTTTGTATGTTACTTATTCATCCCAACACACATGTTTTTTGGACGTATCAGTTTTTATTAATATTTTAACTCCTAAATCATCCATACACCTTCTCCCCCCAGGGCCTGACTTATGGAGGGGCATGCGGGGCAGCTGCCCCTCCCCCCCTTCTTAGGGGCCCCATGAGAGTAATCAGGATTTTCATTAAAAGGTGCCAAATGATTAAAATTAGCCAAAAGTGTCCAAAATTCATATATATTCAAACATTTACGAAGGGCTGCAGTCACCCTTCCCCTCTCTACTTCCAGTACCCCATCCACCTATGCAAAAAACAAACTATATGATTAGAGAGCTATTGATTCACATTTTATTATGACAACTTAGTATTATATAGTTTTCAAAAGAAATTATTCATTAATGTCGCAATATGGCAAATCAAAGCCCTTAATTAAGATAAATTTGGGGCATTTTCTTTTAAAAATCTGATAACGTTACGTAGATAAGTAAAGTACAAATTTGCAAAGAAATGCTTGTATCAACCAATTTATCATTTTTTCAACTATTATCCTAGAAGTATTTTTTCTCAAAGTTGTGACCATCTTCTTGCGATACCCTGTATACAGATGTGACCAGTACCGGGTATAAAATTTATGCATACATACAATTACAATATGAAGTTTAGTACTTGCGATACTACTTTAGTATCTTGCTTCATTTGTGACATATGCATTACTAAATTGAAAATTAAAGTTACCCTGATGCTTCCTTTTAAATATTTCGAGCTGTAAATAAATTTGAATCAGAATTTTTCTATTTTTAAACAGATAAAATTATTTTATAAAGAGGTAGTCTGATAGTAATAACATACCTTAATACCTTCTAAGACGGAATCACTAGGCCGAAAAGAAAATTGACATTTTAGGCAGATTTCAGTCGTATCAGATATAAATGTGGTATTTTTTCTCTAGGTCCATAAAAAGTTTCCATTTAAGGCAGCCTTCCGTTATAGAACGTTTCCATTATAGTTATATCTGTGAAAACGGAACCTATATAACGGAATCTTGCCAGTAACATTTTCATTGTCCCAGCGGAAGGAATACTGTGCAATTATACCTGCTAAGACGGATAACTTTCAAAACCGGAATTCTTTTTCGATCCCTAACGTTTTCAATGGTTTTATCTTACTTCTATTTGTAAATCGGTAAAAATACAAATAGTACAGTAAAATCTATGGAAAAAAAACTGACTACAACGAAATCCCAACTTAGATGAAAAAAAAAATCATGGTCTCTGTAAAAGAAATACCATATAATGCACTTGTCATTTGTTCAATAAATATTTTTCTTGCAAAAATTCGTCAAAAGGTTGCGTTATAGCATTCAAATGAGGCTGAGTAGGTTTATAAGTTTTAATTTTAATGCCTACTATACAGAGTTGCAAGATGTAGTATTTTTTCGCCCTAAATTAGGGGTGTAGTATTTCTTTTTAAAGTTGTATTTTCGTTGTATTTTTGAATAAACATGAAAAAAAAATTGCAGAAATTTAAAAATAGAGAAATTTGATATGCCGTCAAACTTAGACGAAAAAAAATCATAGTCTCTGCAAAAGAAATACCATACAGTGCACTTATCATTGGTTGAATAAATATTTTTCATGCAAAAATTGGTCAAAAGGTGGCGTTACAGAATTCAAATAAGGTTGAGAAGACTTATAAGTTTTAATGATTACTATACAGTCTTTCCAGATGTATTATTTTTTCGCCCGAAATTAGGGGTATAGTATTTTTTGTACTATTTCTTTTTAAAGAAGTATTTTCATCGTATTTTTGAATAAACATGATAAAAATTGCAGAAATTTAAAAATAGAGAAATTGGATATGCCGTCAACTCATTATCCGAAAACCATCCATCTGCGCAAACTACTGAACATAATTTGAATCTTTAGGAACTCATGAAAGATACACCTTGTTCACCAGATTGTTTTCTTCACATAGTATAATATTAAATTTGTGTATACAGTCGATAAATAACGTGGGCAAACACAAATGTAAGTAATATAAATAAAATGCAACCGTTGCCAATCTGAAAAAGCAATATATCAAAAAAATTAGTACTACTCTTTTTTACCTCTATGGAGATATTAAGGTAAGAAAAATATCGACAATGGATGTTTCTCATTAAATAAGTTAAATGTGTTGATCAGAAAAGAATTCTAGTAGCGTATTAGTCAGCGCATCTCTCTACCATGCTATAGGTATACAGTTCGATTCTGAACTGAGGACTGGGCAAGGTTCACTCAACCTTTCATCCCTTCAGGGTCGATTAAATGAGTACTAAGCTTGACTTGGAAATAAATACTGAGGATCCTGCGTTAGCCCACAGCCTACTCCAATATCGGCGAAGAAAGCTCTGCCGTGACTAACTTCTTCCGTCCTACGTTTTACTACCAACGGATTCTACAATCTTCAAGAAAGCGCGTAAAAACATTAATATTATCGTGTAGGAAGAGAAGTGGTTTCTTGATTTCCAATATTTTCAAAACTTTAAGAAAATGTTAGACAGCTAATTTCCCATTATAAAATACTCAAAAAGTATTTTGGGTAGATGAAAAAAAAGACTAAAGATAATGATGTCTTTACATAGTTGCCAACCTCCCGATTTCCTTAATACCAGTATTTTTATGCAGTTAAATAAAGCGAATAGTTTTGCAAAAATTTACTGGTATTCAAAAAATCGGGAAATTGACAACTATGCTTTGATAACCCAAAACTCATTAAAAAAAATTGGCCCAATGTTTGACTAAACTTTGTTTACATTTTTTTTTTTTATATGTACACTCAAGTTTGTGAAAATTGCAACACCATGAAGGAATCATCAGAATTAAATGAAATTTAATACATAAACGACTGGTATTGGTACAAACAAATGATTATGTTTTCAAACCGAAAAAACAATATTAAGTGCCCGAAATCAGTATTTGGTGTAGCCACCACGCGCTGCAATAAGTGCTGCTATACGACGTGCCATGGAGTCGATCAGATTTTGAAAGTCTGCCTGGGGAAGAGCATTCCATATTGTTTGTATGCGTACCCAAAGGTTCATCTGTAGAAGCTGTAGGATGAGGATCATGAGTGAGACGCCGATCAACGAAGTCCCACACATTTTTAATAGGCGACATATCCGGCGAACACGCAGAACATGGAAGAAGCTGCATGTGTTCTGCTGACAAGAAGTCTTGAACATTCCTTGCAACATGTGGACGTGCATTATTCTGTTGAAAGATAGCTCCCGAAATACCTTGAAGAAAAGGAACGACTTCGGGCTCCAGCACTTCCCTGATGTACCTGTTGCTGTTCATAATACCCAAAATTCGTAGCAGCTGGGATCGTTCATGATATGCAGTCGCCAGACCATATGTCCCAGACCACAACTCTGGGTGTTCGTCTTCTATGACGTTCGATAATGCACTCCGGAAGGTGGCGTTTACCGGCTTAGCGTCTAACACGAATGCGGTCATCATGGTATCACAAATTAAAGCGGTATCCGTCAGAAAATACCATTTGTTGCCAGCCTGCACGCCAGTCTCTATGTTCATGTGCCAATTTCAGCCGCAGGCATTGTTGGTTTTGAGTGAGGGAGATCCTGTATAAAGGAGTTCTTGTACGCGGTCCACGGTGCAGCAGACGTCGACAAATTGATAAAGCAGACAGTGGTACACATGTAACAGTTGACAAATGTGCTGCCAACTGTCTGTATGAGGCTGTACGTTTCGTCAGCGTTATGCGAACCATGTGTCTATCATTGCGCATTGACGCCACTGTTCGGGGTCCACTCCTATATTCCCGAGTTGTCCGATCCTCGTCGGTCCACTGCTTCCAAACTCGGATCACTCTGCTATTGTTACGCTGCACACGAGCTGCTATTGCACGATAGGAAAATCCTTCTTCTCGAAGGCCGATAAATTCTCCCCCGTTCAAACTCCGTCAGTTGTTGAAATGTCGCCCTCTTTCGTCGAAGAGGCGTAGTTACGCCTCACCTAACGTTTACCACTAGCAGATAACCAGAGACAAATTTCTACGTCCCGCTACAGCCCTCTATATATACAGTTTTAGCATCAGTCCAGATGGCGCTACTCAGCCCACGCATACGTGGTGACTTTGAAATTTGAATCATTTGCATAACACACTATACTTTGCTTTCTCTGAAATTTTCAACTCAATCGCGTCATTCTTTCATGGTGTTGCAATTTTCATAAACATGAGTGTATGAGGTAAACAAATCAATCTAATTTTTAGCTATGATTCGGTATTTAAAATCTATAATTATATTAACTGCGCGAGATCACAAAAATATTGCTTCTTAAAATTATAAAATCTACGGCACTTCTAAACATATTAAAAATAATTTACTAATTCTGAAACACAAAAAGTATATATAAAATTTAATATATTAATTATTTTTTATTTAAAAGCTCAGCATTTCAGAAATGAAGCTACGATTATTCATTAACATTTATGGAACCATAGGAGTAATGAGTATAAAAACTATAATAATGCATGAATAACTTTAATTTTTAACCAAAACACTTCCTAAATTACAAACTATTATGCCTGCAATTAAAAAAATAATAATAATAATCATCTTTTTAAAGCTTGCATATTTTAAATTCTTAAATTCAATTTAATTAAGCATGCGAGATTAAATACCTGAAAAAATACTATATACCCAAAGATAATTAAAATTAAATGAAACAAAAAGGAAATTTGCTGTATTATTAAAAGCACGTATTTGATTCTCATAAATAATTATATGAAAAATTAATGTAGTACTTAACTTAAAGACGAACTTCAATATTTACAAAATATATACTATGCAAACAACTTGCTTGAATTTAAATAAAAATTTCTGCTTATATAGAGATAATACACACACACATTTAAATATTTTGTTTTGATTTTAAAGAGCCTTTTCCTGTTACCATACAAAACTAGTACTTCACTCACTAAAATGCATTTCACTGTTAAAAGAGTTGCATTATGCAGTGGACACCCCGAAATACACTGGTTATCAAAAAATAAGGAAAAGTCACAAAATGCTAATTTTCAAATACGCGAACACTCAAAAGGAAATAACATAATTCGAGTAATTATATTTAAATATTTTGTTTTGATTTTAAAGAGCCTTTTCTGTTACCATACAAAACTAGTACTTCACTCACTAAAATGCATTTCACTGTTAAAAGAGTTGCATTATGCAGTGGACACCCCGAAATACACTGGTTATCAAAAATTAAGGAAAAGTCACAAAATGCTAATTTTCAAATACGCGAACACTCAAAAGGAAATAACATAATTCGAGTAATTACTATCTCTACAACACAGCTAGCCCATATAACATCTGATTCATGTCACAGATGGTCACAAGTGTCACAGTCACTACGGTGAAACAAAAAAATAGGAAATTCCATACATCTCATTATGAGTCTCAAATGATCACTATATGTGATTCCACTGAGACGTCACTGTGACTGCTGCTTTGTGACGAGTCACCATGTGAATTTACTATGTAGTTACATTGTGACTCTCATGTGACTGTCATTTGTAGACTCAATTTCAAAGTCATCGTGAACGCTGCATTGTGATAAGTTACCAAATAATGTCACATTAAAGTCACATGATGATTTTCAGGTGAAAGAGAGACTACTGTGAAGTCATCACTGTGCTCTTTTGGGAAAAGTCTCCATGTGACTATAATATATTATTTGGTGACTTACCATAATGCAACGTTCATGATGACTATGAAATGAAATTGAGTCTAAAAATGACAGTCACATGAGAGTCACAGTTTAACTACATTGTAAAGTCACCTGGTGACTCGTCACAAAGCAGCAGTCACATTGACTTCTCAGTGGAATCACATATAGTGATCATTTGAGACTCATAATGAGATGTATGGAATTTCCTATTTTTTGCTTCACCGTAGTGACTGTGACACTTGTGACCATCTGTGACATGAATCAGATGTTATATGGGCTAGCTGTGTTGTAGAGATAGTAATTACTCGAATTATGTTATTTCCTTTTGAGTAATCACGTAATTGAAAATTAGCATTTTGTGACTTTTCCTTAATTTTTGATAACCAGTGTACTTTATTAAAATAATAACAATAATAATAATAAATCTGTCAACATCTTGCAAACCCATATTTGATTATTACTTATATAAGGATTATTGCAGTATACTAGTTCAAGAAATACTCCACTCTTAAATATTTACAGAATTACATTAAATAGAAAACAACTTGCTGCAATTTAAATAAAATTTCCTGCTATCGCTAATATGCATGCAGATATTATATACACACATTTAAATATTATTTTTTATTTCAATGAGGCTGTTACCAGTCTAGTACTTCACTCACAAGAACATATTTCAATGTTAAAATAATTGCATTATGCAAAGGACTCCCAAAAGTACTTTTATTAAAAAGAAAAAAATTCTGTCGGCTTCTTATAAATATGTATTTGATTATTATTAATTATTGCAGTACATTAGTGCAAGAAATACTTGCTTTTTAAAATATACATCAATGTTTACATACCTGTCAGGTCTGATTGTACCTCATATATATATAAACTTTTTGTACAATTAAACAATTTCAACATTATGTATATATATATATATATATATAACGAAACAAATTGATGGGTTAAGTCGAACAATCACGTCGTGCTTTTTACGACATATTACTGGATTAGTACCACATGTTAATCAGCCGTTGGTGAGGTTGTATAGCAGTCATACCACTTAGCGCAAGCATCGCTAGTGGAGGTGTCAACTCTGTGGAAATTTAGCAGCTGTGGAGCGATGATAATATTAGTAGAGTCCAATCAAACACTCATTTATTCATTATGAAGACAAGGCAGATTAGGCCGCGTGAGTGGTGAAAAAAGGCTTATAAGAAATCTGGGGTTTTCCCAATTAAAAACATGGAAACTGTTTATTCCATCAGAACATACCAACATTAAACAATTCCCACAGGATGAGAAATCAGAGCCATCCCGTTTGAGCACTAACTAGTTATTTATGAGAAAGAGATGTTAAATAACGAATTATATTCTACGTGACTTATGACACCAGGTAACAGATTACGTAAACAATCAAACAGCACAAAAAATCTACTTCTAAGCTCATGCTAGAGGTATTTATTAGAATGCGCGGAGGAAATCCGATTGAAATGGAAACTTCAGGCTAACCAAACAAAGTCACGAACGAGACTCGAAGTGAAACTGCGATCCGTCACTCAGCCAATGGAGAGCGATCGAGAAACGTCACAGAAAAGAATCCCGTCGCTGCTAATGGAAGGATTTCGATGAAAAAAAGCTGTCTCCCAGCTGGCGGGAAAATGAGATAAAATAGAATAAAAATGTAGAAATGGATTTTATAAACATTCGCAAAATAAGTAACTGCGTTCAGAACTTTACAGTTTGGTAGACGATAAAATAATGAAGGAATTAAAAGTTTAGATTACGTTTTTGAATAAAACTATTATTAAGATACGCGTTTTAAACTTATAGGAATTTAACTAGAAATAAATAATAGAGCGTATTAAAAAAAAGGAAATAATGAATATGCCGGCAATTTAGAATAATTTAAATAAATAGTAAACGTAAAAAATTTTTTATAACATATATATATATATATAAACTTTTTGTACAATTAAACCATTTCAACATTATATATATATATATATATATATATATATATATATATATATAATTTCTTTATTCCTCTCCAGTGAATTAGAAAAAAAATATTTGAACAATGATGCTTGACTGTACTGTTGGAGATAAATTTAAAACCATATTTATTATAAAAAATATCGTTTCGTTAGTATTTTTTACAATCACTGAATTATTATTTAACCAGAAAATACTTATCTTTACTTCCACATCTTCAGATAAACGAACAAAATCCTTTTTTTTCTTTTATAGCTTTCTAAGAATTTCTGCATAGATATAGCATTCAACTTTTGAAGTTGTTTATTCCTACTGGGTCTGTTAATGGACTATTTCCTTAGAAATATTGAGGGTAATTTTAAAATATACACGGAGATCCACTTTCTTTGAAATTCGGACATTTTCTTTGTACTTGTATTTTTTGTCCATTCCTTAAGGTTTGATCATCGATCATAATAAGATCAGAATCTCAAAAATGTTTCACGCAAACAACACTACGATCTGACGGATTCCAACCTTTCCTGGGAATCTTCCTACACCAGTAATTTCTTGGCTGCATGTTTTGGAAATTTGAAGACAAAAACATAAATCTTAGTCTTTTCATAATACAAAGAACGCTTGGGAACACAACAATGATCAGCTATATCAGAAATTAAATAATAATCAATACTTTCAAATATAAATAATGATATATAAGCAGAACAAGGAAAAAACGATGGCGAGCAATGTCTATCACAACACAGAAGCAGTTTGTTTTTCCCTCCAAAGACGGAGTGCATGACGTCAGATCATGTGGTCTCCAGCTCTTTCTTGACACCGATCCTGGAGTTGGCCGTGGTTAGGCTGACCCATGGAAGTAGGAACTCAACGGGAGGAAGACAAGTGTATTTTTCCATTGGATCTTCCTATGGAACTAGGAACTAAGTTCTTGTGTAATTAATTCTATGGATCTTCCCTGTTGCCTGTTTGCAGCCGGATTTTTGTATTCAACATTAATACCCATAAGCACCTTGGAGAAAGGGGATAGTAAGGTTATCTCTCGTTTGGAGCATCTCTCCCTCATTATGTTCTTAATTATATTCACGTGTGATAGATTGCTTCGCGGTTTGTTAAGGGCGAATGGTGTTGCAATTTTCACAAACATGAGTGTATGAGGTAAACAAATTAATTTCATTTTTAGCTATGATTCGGTAATTAAAATGTATAATTTTATTAACTGCGCGAAATCACGAAAATATTGCTTCTTAAAATTATAAAAAATCTACCGTACTTCTAAACATATTAAAAACAATTTACTTATTCTGAAACATAAAAAGTATATATAAAATTTGGTATATTAATTATTTTTTATTTAAAAGCTCAGCATTTTAGAAATAAAGCTACGATTATGCATTAACATTTATGGAACCATAGGAGTAACAAGTTTAAAAACTATAATAATGCATGCATAAATTTAATTTTTAACCAAAACACTCCCTAAATTACAAATTATTATACCTACAATTAAAAAAATAATAATAATCATCTTTTTAAAGCTTGCGTATTTTAAATTCTTAAATACAGTTTAATTAAGCATAATACATTCGACGCTCGTTTTTACGAACTCGTAGGGAACACCCAAATAGTTCGTAAAATAGGAAGTTCGTAAAATAGAAAAACACCAAAAATGATATAAATATGTACATTATTTATGTAGTTTTATCAATTTGCCCCTCTTCATGGATGAAGCAGTATTTCAAGATTATTTATTATTTAATGAAGTTATACATGTATTCTTAAATATACACTAAATAAATGTGAATTTTTTGCACAAAAAATAATTTTAGTACAACGAAACATACGTTACCATGCTTTGAAAACATTATATATGAAAACACAGACTGTATTCGTACTTAGTAGATGAAAATACACAGATGAAAACATAGATAAAAAATTAGGAATGGAAATAATTACTTATCTTTTTTTTAAATCACATTTTGGAAAATATATGTTTCCATTTTATCTATGCTTGAAATCCTTTTATTATCCCTTTCCACAGTTATTGTTCCCTTCCAAGAAGTGCCTTAGTCCTGACAATCACTAGTTAAAATTTTTGCTATGCCCCCTTCCTCCGAAAGGGATTGGGGAAAACAACATATTCTTAGAATGCACCTGATGTCTCATTGCACGTGTATAGAGCTTAATTGACGTTGGCACTGCATTCCGATATTTAAAAAAAAGTTGCAGAAGTACGAAAACTGAGTTCGCAAAAAAGAGATTTTCATAATCGGTAGTTCGTAAATGGGAGCTAAAAATTACATTGCTTCTATGGGAGTGTATTCGGGACCACTCTATAGTTCGTAAAATCGCAAGTGTTCGTGAAAAAGAGGTTCGTAAAAATGAGCGTCTACTGTAGTTTACTTAAAAAAACGAGCGGCGAGCAAGGTCTATCACAACACACAGCGCAGTTTGTTTCTCCCTCCAAAGACGGAGTGCATGGCATCAGATCACGTGGTCTCCAACTCTTTCTTGACCGGCCGTGGTTAGGCTGACCCATGGAAGTAGGAACTAAGGCAGGCATTCAGATGTCCGGTCCTTAAGGACCACTAAATAGCGATTCTTAACTTACATTTAAGGATCCCTATTTAAGGATTCTTAAAACGCTATTCAGACCGGTCTGCCTAAACAAGCTTCGGCTTACCTTATCTGCGATCTGACTACGGCAATCTTCGGAACATGATACCGATTATACAAACGATAAACCAATCAGCACACAGAGTCGCTTCGCTGCAGATCAATCAATCATGAGCATTATTTGCCGTTCTTCGTTGTTTTGCACGCTTTTTGAAATTGAATTTTGCAACTATCCTGTTCATTATTATCATTGAAAAGGGAAAGAAAACCATGTAAAAAAAGAAAACAGAGGGAAACTTGTGCAGATTTTACAAATTCCAGTAATTTCTGAATTAGAAATAGTTTAAAAGTAAAACATTTTGTTTATTTTTTAAACATAATTAAATAATGGAAATAATAACTTATTATTTACAGTCTCTTTTTAAGTTTTATTTCCTGAAATATATATTTTTAAGATGTTCATTTTTAATTATTTGAGTACATGTTTAAAATTTTCAAGCAAAAGATTTTGGCCAGGGCTAAAAGATATTTAGGAATAAATTTTTTATACAAAGATGAGCATATACAGGATTTTTATTTGAGGAAGGGGGGCGTGTTTATTGTTCGTACATTCTTCTTGGTATAAACACTTGCAAAGGGGGGGGGGGCAGTGGAGAGCCAGTACACATCACTGGCTTTTGGATTTTAATTACCTAATTTTGTTTTATCATTGATTACTTAAAAATGATAAAATTTAGAAAAATTAAAACTAATTAGAATAATTAAAAAATAAGAGGAATATAAGAATTTTCGTCAGGGGAGGGAGTGAAATTGCTCGCTGGACATCTTAATTTAGCTTATTTCATGTTTATGTTCTCCATTTTAAAAAACACACACAGCTGTGAACCACAGGCACATTTTCCCCCAAAATCTTGCGTGCAAGAGAGAGAGAAAGAGTACTTTCTGCTATATATGCTTATATATACACTATATAGCCATTAATGACCGGTAACTTCCAATTTTAGACATTTAGTCGAATATTTAGAAATATACTTGACAGATTCTTCTGGAATTTCAGGATTAAAAAGAACGGGTATGACCTCATATTCAGCAATATTTGTTAAGGGGGGCAATTAGGGGCCAACGAAAAATCAAAGAAAAAAAATAATATTTGGGATCACCCTGTAAAATAAAGTGCGCGAATATAAATAAACAGATATTGTTCAATATGTGTATTCTTTTGTGTAAAAATAGCACGTATATTAATAGAGATATAGTGATTTATTTAAAAAAATTAAAGAATTTTTGCATGTTTTTTGCTTATAACATGCAGCGATTTCAAACAAGTCTAACGCCGGTTTCAGAAAAATTGAAAAAATATAGTAGAAACAATATAGTGCAATTGGAATATAAATATATTAAATATTTTAGGAAATATGAGCAGTTGTATGACATAATTTTTATCTGCGCATGCGCGAACAATAACAAGGATCATTTGACATAATTTAATAGTCAACTCTATGAAGCAACTTATTAAAAAAAATCTAGTCAAATATCATAAAAATTCAGAAAGATATCGGCATTAGAGTGAGCAAATTTTTAGTTGTTCTCTAAAAGTAGCTGAATGATAAGGGATTTTACACAAATTGTCCTTTTTTATTAACTGACTTTCAGAAAAAAGTTAGTATTTAGTGACTATCAACGAGTAAATATGGAAAAAATGCTTCGATTTTGATACTTCTTTTGATCATGGTATAGGCTCGTTCTGGTGGTTATCCAAGAAGAACTAAAGCATCAATAAAAACGGCAAATTAAAAAAAAAATAATTAAAAATGACAATTTGTGGAAAATCCCTTATCATTCAGCTGTTTATAGAGAACAACTAAAAATTTGCCCACCCTAACGCCGATATCTTTCTGAATTTTTACGATATTTGACTATTTTTTTAATAAGTTGCTCCATAGAGTTGGCTATTAAATTATGTAAAATGATCCTTGTTATCGTTCGCGCATGCGCAGATAAAAATTATTTTATACAACTGCTCATATTTCCTAAAATATTTAATATATTTATATCCCAATTGCGCTGCATTGTTTCTACTATACTTTGTCAATTTTTCTGAAACCGGCGTTAAATTTAGTTGAAAATCCTGCATGTTATAAGCAAAAAACATGCAAGAATTTTTTAATTTTTTTAAATAAATCGCTATATCTCTATTAATATACGTGCTATTCTTACACAAAATAATACACATATTGTACAATGTGTGTTTATTTATATTGGGTATAGATCATTTCGGGCATTATATTTTACAGGGTGATCCCAAGTATTATTTTTTTCTTTGATTTTTTGTTGGCCCCCTAATTGCCCCCTCCCCTTATCAAATCGACATTTCTCAGTATGAGGTCATACCTGTTCTTTTCAATCCTCAAATTCCAGAAGAATCTGTCAAGTATATTTCTAAATATTCGACAAAATGTCTAAAATTAAAAGTTGCTGGTCATTAATAGCCATATAGTGTATATATAATTAACTTGCTATTCTTAAAAGTCATCTTTTTTTTAGAGGAGAGGGGGGGGGGGGTGATCAAAATTCCATTTACAGTGTCCATGGTATTTTTTCCCCTTTAGAAATAACTTTAAATACGTTGTATTATTTTAATGAAGATCTAAAAATAAATTTTAAACTAAAGTAAATGCAGTACATACAAACATTTCAAAGATTATTTGTAATATCAAGGGATCAATCTAGGAAAAATTTAGGGCCACTTCACAAAAATCTATTTAATTAAACAATCCTTTTTGTGAAATTCCTCTCAATATAACAGGCCCCATCACAAAATTTCATTCCATAAAAAATACTTTTTTGTGATTGTTAGGTTGTAAAATATCTAATTTGCAAACAAAACAACTCTACTAGAAAGGAAAACTTTAGCAGGACTTAAATAAGTTATTATTAAATGCTTGATTCGAATCTGAGTCACTGGATTTAATCTTTCATTACAAAATGTTATACAGTAGACTCTCTCAAATTCACACATCACAAATGTAAACAATGAAACTTTCAATTCAGCTATAAGGGCAAAATTACAGAATTTTTTAGCTTTATATCATTCCGTATGTATTTTAATATGTAATTCTCGATAATATGACTGAACTCTTTTTTTTCATGAAGGAAGAATAAATTTATTTGTGAAAAAAAATCAAGATATTGCTGATTTCACTGGCAATCAAAATCTTTTTACAAATACTTGGGGATTTTATTTAATTTAGGCAATTTAATTTTCCATAATTCAGCATATGAAAAAATGCAATGTCTGTTTTTATAGATAATACTTTTATAAAGATGCCAAATTTTTAAAATATAAAATTAAAATTAGCAATAATGAATTCTGAAAGATTTACCATTTCTTAAAGAAAATGGGGGAGGGGGGGGGGGATTTCAATTATTTTTTTTTATTATAAAAAAATTGCAGTTATTATATAAATAAATATTTTTGAATGAATCATCTGCTAAAAAAATTAAAGTAATACTATCACAGAATGTCCCCAAGCGTTTTTGTTTCTTTTAGAACTAGACTCAAATAGTGATTATGCGTTAATATAAAAATACCAGGCTAACATAGCAATTTTTAATAATTAATCGACTTAATAAGATCACTGACAAAGTGCTTGACCAGTGAACCAGTATCACATTTCGCTTTTCCATCAACAACACAATGCAGTCAATAAAAAATATAGGGTGACTCACTGCAAGCTGAATCCGAATTTTTGTTCATAACTTTAACAATAATGAAGATACACTTCAATGAGTTGTTCATCATATTAACTTTTGTATGAAATATAAAGAAATCATTGGAAGTGGCTGAATTTTGGTCAGTGACACAGTATATGTACCATCAGCTGAATTTTGAATAATGAAATGCCTAATTATATAAGCAAAAATATTACGTCTGAATTCCATCTTAAAATATTTACATTAAAATCACAGACAATACATAAAACAATTAAAATTATTACATAAAAACACTAAAAACATATTAAAATTGGGACGTTTCGGATCATCACGATCCCTCCTCAGCCAATAGGTAGGTAGGTAGGTAGGTAGTGGGGGGGGCTTTGGGACCTATAAGCAGCACGGCTGTTGTCCCGAATGATCCAAACAACCAGAAACGTCAGACATAGACAGCACTAGACACCTAGCTAGAAGCAATCAATACTATGGATAAACCGTAGCGTAGAGTTACGAAAAACACTCGACGAACAAAACTTTTTGATAAAGCAACCAAACGAACGAAAACACTCATCGCTCAAATCAAAACCCGCCCAACAACTCCTGCGTTGAGCGCGGTACCTGACACAAGAAAACAAAATATGCTCCAAGGAGTTCAAAACACCACACGCACGGCAGCTGCCGTCCGCAACCAACTTAAAGCGAGCTAAAATCTCCGGGGTAATAAGCATCCTGCAGAGGAGACGGGACACAATCACATCATCTCTACGATTATGAACCCAACACCGAGAGTGATTGACATTGGGGATATCCCCATAAGAAGCATAATACTTGCAAGTTCGGTAGGAGTGCTCACCCTGCAGCAGAACACTGTGAGAGAACCTACGGATAGTATCTTCTGGCGAGGTCCAATCAATCAGAGGGTCAGATACAGAAACACTTTTGGCAAGGCCATCAGCCCTTTCATTGAGGGGGATACCACGGTGTCCCGGAACCCAGTAAAAGGAAAGGTGAATGGAGAAATGCTGCATCCGAACAATTTTATTGTGGAGCCAAAGGATAACTCTGGGAGACTTCAGATTAGCAGACTGGAGAGCCAAAAGAACCGACAAGCTGTCTGTTAAAATCACCACGGGACGAGATAACGAGATCAATTCGTCGAGAGCCACACCTATTGCGAGAGCTTCCGCTGTGAAGACGGAGTTGACATGCTTCACCCTATAGCCAAAGTGGTGTGAGGAAGTGCAGCCTGCAATCGAAGTGAGGGAATCTGTCTTTGAGGCATCGGTGGCAATAATATCCCACGAGTCAGTAAAGTTCTGGAAATAATCAGCAAACAACGGGGCAATGATGCTAGCATCAAGGTCCGTACGCTGAAAAGGAAGATCAGAGGTAAAAAATTGCACTGCATTTGAGTCAAGAGAAAGAGGGGCTTGGAAGCTGATGAGGAAATCCAGATCAATGCCCAGACCGGCAGGCAAAAAACTCAGAAACATGAGAAAGATGATTTCCTGGTGAGACCAGAATATCCTCACAAGAGTCCAAGAGAGGAGACCAGCTGCCAAGGGCAAGATGCTTCACCCAGAAGCCGAAAGCCAGAACCCTGATTCTGTCAGCTAGGAGACAAACCCCAGCATGCTTGAGAAGAAGAATATTAGGCGTCCACTTCGGGATCCCCAGAGCAACCCGTAACGCACTCGTCTGTATCACTTCAAGCATCTTCAGTAGCGAAGGACTAGCAGCCGTGAGAAGAGCAGCTCCATATTCGATGATACTACAAATAGAAGAGAGGGCCAACGTCCGCAGATGATGTGAACGAGCCCCATACCTTTTGTGGGCTAGAGCTTTTAAGATGTTGATCCTTTTAAAGCATTTCGTCCGGAGGTATTCTACATGCTTCCGGAAGCCTCCACGACGGGCAAAAAGGAAACCTAGGAACTTTAGAACGGGGCACCACTCGATGAGTCCACCGTTCACGCTGAAGTGGAAATCACAGACCGCTCTCCGTCTCGAGAGATTAATCGAATGGCATTTGTCAGCCCGGATGGATAGTTTCCAATAGGAACACCACACTATTATAAGACGAAGAGCCTCTTGGAGTTTGACTCTACAGGTGTCCAAACAATCATTCACACAGTAGATGAAAATATCGTCTGCATAGATGAGGAACTTGATGCCCAGGCCCACGAGGACCTCATAAAAATCTGCCATGAAAATTGTAAAAAGGATGGGACTCAAAACCGCCCCCTGGGGAACACCTCTACCAATAGTTCGGGAGGAAGACACGTGACCCCTCCACGCAACCTTGACGACTCTAGTAGAAAGAAAACGATGAATCCACCGAAGCACCCGTCCTGTGATGCCCACCTGGGCACATTTATAAATAAGTCCATCAATGTAGACAGAGTCATAGGCTGAATGTAAATCCAAAGAGACGCCCAAAATATATTTCTTCGCCTTTTTGGCAGACGTGATATCATGCTGGAGAATCGCTAACGCCGTATGGCAATCCCGGAAGGGAAGAAATCCAAAGTGCCTAGGGACCAAGGTTTTCTGGCAGAGTAGGTGGTGCACAATCCTTCTGGCAATCATCCGCTCACAGATTTTACCCGTTACCGAGGTTAAGGCAATCGGACGGTATGAAGAAATATGATGTCTCGGCTTGTCAGGCTTCAGAATTGGGAGAATGGTCGCCGACATCCAGCTTGAGGGAATGTCCCCTGAGCACCAAATGCTGTTGTACATACTCAACAAGCAATCTAGAGAGTGATCGTTTAGCCCCTTGAACAGGGCCGCACTAATCCTGTCCTCCCCAGGAGCAGAAATTCTCGTTCTTCCAATGGCCATCTTTAGCTCTGAGATCGTGAACAGACAGTTGAGCGAATCATTACACTCATCACCATAAGTAAATGGGATTGGCTCGTGGCAGCTTCCCTCACCAAAGTGATCTGCAAAGGCTTCAGCTTGGGCCACCGCATCAGCAGAAAAAGAGTCAGGTAGTTGTAAGTAGAGGTGGGAATCCGGAGAAGAGCTGGACCGAGATTTGAGGTTACGAAAAATTTTATATAAAAGGCCAGGGTCGTTCGCATTACAGCAAATGGAGTCCCAGTACCGACGCTTGGCTTCCCTGACCACCTGGCGGAGCTTGGCCGAGAACCTTTTATATTTCATCCAGTGATCCACAGAAGTTAGTTGACGAGCTCTTCGCAGATGGAACTTTTTCTGTTTGCTGAGGGTGCTGCAACGCGCAGTCCACCACACAGGGAGGCGTTTCAGAGACTTAACACAGGCTGTACTGTGATTCGACATGGCACCACGAACCAAGGACTGGAACGAAGACGGCTGGATGTCGGTAGCCAAATGTAGGCTGGAGTTAACTTCCTGGGCGATGCGGGCCCAGTTGTAAAGAATGGGGCCGGGACGCAGAGAAGGATTAAGCTCTACAGAGATAACAATGGGGAAGTGATCGCTGTCGAAAAGATCATCCTCAACGACGATCGAGGAGCAAGTAAGAAGCCCAGAAGAACCGATCGAAAGATCAATTAACGAAGTAACCCCACCAGGGGCCACATGGGTAGGAGCAGAATAGTTCATTAAGCAGAAGGGGCTATCAGAAAGCCAGTCCACCAAACGCACGCTGGCCCGCGAGGACACCGGGGATCCCCACAGCGGGTGATGAAGATTAAAATCTCCCAAGATAAGAGAATGACCAGAAAGATCACGGCAAACCTTCAAAAGATCGTCAACCACCAACCCAGATGAGGAGTAAACGTTGATAATGTTGAGACAGGAAGAACCAAGGGAAATGCGGACGCCTAAGAATTCATTAGCTGAGCCCAAGTTATCGAAACACAACCTTGTAGACAACCAGGCAGAGTTCACCGCCAAAGCCAGACCACCACCGGCCCGATCGACTCTGTCTTGACGGTAGATCACTTTACCCGACACCGACAGAGGCTTCACCGGTGAAAGAAAAGTTTCCTGGAGAACCAAGACATCCGACGACAGGAAAGGTTCAAGCTGGAGGAAGGGGAGCTTGTTTGAGATACCGCGGCAATTCCACTGAAGCACCCTAATACCCATAAGAGACAGAAAAAAGAAAAACTATCAAACACAAAACAAAAAACAAGAACCTGCCCCCTGCAGGAACACTCACCCAAAACACAAGAGAAAAACAAAAACTTTTTTTTTTTTAACCCCCTTTACTATGCACGTAGGCACGTTTCCGCTCCGGGGATTTGTCACTGAGTTTAGCCATACAGTTCATAATAATATTACTCAGAGCACTGATAGTTTCTAGAATTTTTGCAGACTGCTTTTCTGAATGATCCACTAAAATCTTTAACATGTTATTCGTCCTGATCTCAATAGCTTTTTTTAATTCATCTTGGTCGGGTTTTTTAACACTGGTTTTCTGTGCATATGATTCAGAATTCGCCCTCGTCGAAAATTTTCGTCGAGCTTCAGTAAAAGATAGGAAATTTCCACTTTTGAAGCGGAGAAAATCCATTTCTCTCAAGCGGGTGCGGCACTGGAGATAATCTGACCTGTGCCCCCCCCCCCCACAGTTCACACATTTGACTTCTAGCGTGCACGGACCAGTATGCTTTTGGCCACACGTGGCGCAGATATTTTCGGACTGACATTTTCCGGTTGCATGGTTAAATTTGAAGCAACGTACACATTGCCTTGGTCTATCGATAAACTGTCGGATCTTCTGAAGAGTGAACCATAACTTAATTTCAGTCGGTATAGCAATACCAAGAGAGGTAATTAAAACTGGGGAAACAGTACTAGATGAATCTTTCTTAATAAATCGACGCATTTCTAAGATCTGCACGTTGTTATTAATCATTATCTCCTGGCCCACCTCCTCCAGGGGGATGTCGACAGGTATGTTGAACACCAAGAAGCGATTCGAAATGTTCTCCCAAATAACTCTATGTTTAACTGGAACCCCCAAAAAGTTTGTAACCTGACAAATATCAACAGCACAGTTGACGTCTTTCGTGCTAATAAGTAGACTGCCCGTACGTGTGTGACGGACATTCTCTATATGATTAGCATGAGGGATTGTCTTTTTAATCTCTACTTGCACAGCTCTAGGATCTCTATTTGGAATGGATTTTGAATCTGTACTTTGTAAAAAAATATTGAAACACTTACCGCCATTCTCGGCAGCCATTGAAAGAAGCAGCTCTGTGGAAGCAGTGGACCGCGCCACATTTTTATTATCGCTGTCACATGTCAAGAAGTTTTCTGACCCGTTTTTCTTGTCGCTGTCAGATGAGGTACTTTCTTCACATTCAACCATATCAACATTGACAACAGAAGAATCCGCTGTTCCATCAATATCCACAATCTTAAATTCAGAACAAGCCATAACACTATCCAGGGACATAATCAGCAAAAAGTAGAGGTAAACAAAACGTAAATAAAACTATTACACCTACCAAACACCCACCAAATCACCAATAAGATAGTTCACTAATGACCGCCACGAAAAGAGAGAAAAAATAAACACCTTACTTCGAACCACAACAACGTAAAAGCGAAAGCTTCACCGAAAAGAAAGCTCAGATACCGCCGGCTGCAAAACGGTCACCGCCCCCCACGTGTAGAAGGAGGGAGCACCTCGCACAGCCAACCTCTCCAGCCAAAAACATCCCTCCTCAGCCAATTATAAACGTTAAGTCAATACTATCAACAGTTACAAGAAAAACACAACAGAAAGTCATCAATTTCAGGTTACAGTTAAAATAAAATAGAATACTCAGCCGGCACAGATGCAGCTTCGTTAATTGCTAAATCCTTGGTTTTAGTATGCCAGGCCTCTAAAAACACTCTCCCTGCGTAATTGTTGCAGCCAGATCGGATCACAAAAGCTTTATTAAAATCTGGAAAATGGTCGGTTGCAATAGTATGCTGAACGATCTTTGAATTCAAATTTCTACATCTAAATGCCTGTTTATGCTCTTTAAGCCGTATTTCAAGTGTCCTGCTAGATTCACCAATATAAACCGCTTCACACTGCTCACACGGAATTCCGTAGACGATGTCTTTAAAATGCAGGATGGAATATCTATGTTTAAAATTACATAACAGATTCTTAAGAGGATTTTGGGGAATGAAAGATGTATGAATACCAACTGATTTCAAATAATGCGAAATCTTTTCAGAAATGCAGCTATAATAAGGTATGCTTGCGTAAACATTTGATTTTGTACGATGGAAAGGTGGAGGGGTATTCACGTCTGCAAGGAGAATTTCTCTGAGAATTCGAAGGCACAATCTTAATGGGTAACCATTTAGCTGTAAATCAATTAAGATTTTTTGTTTTTCAATGTTGAAAAGCTCCTTGGTACTGCAATAACGCAAAGCTCTAGTAAACAAAGAGAGCTTTGCGTTATTGCAGTACCAAGGAGCTTTTCAACATTGAAAAACAAAAAATCTTAATTGATTTACAGCTAAATGGTTACCCATTAAGATTGTGCCTTCGAATTCTCAGAGAAATTCTCCTTGCAGACGTGAATTACCCTCCACCTTTCCAGCGTACAAAATCAAATGTTTACGCAAGCATACCTTATTATAGCTGCATTTCTGAAAAGATTTCGCATTATTTGAAATCAGTTGGTATTCATACATCTTTCATTCCCAAAAATCCTCTTAAGAATCTGTTATGTAATTTTAAACATAGATATTCCATCCTGCATTTTAAAGACATCGTCTACGGAATTCCGTGTGAGCAGTGTGAAGCGGTTTATATTGGTGAATCTAGCAGGACACTTGAAATACGGCTTAAAGAGCATAAACAGGCATTTAGATGTAGAAATTTGAATTCAAAGATCGTTCAGCATACTATTGCAACCGACCATTTTCCAGATTTTAATAAAGCTTTTGTGATCCGATCTGGCTGCAACAATTACGCAGGGAGAGTGTTTTTAGAGGCCTGGCATACTAAAACCAAGGATTTAGCGATTAACGAAGCTGCATCTGTGCCGGCTGAGTATTCTATTTTATTTTAACTGTAACCTGAAATTGATGACTTTCTGTTGTGTTTTTCTTGTAACTGTTGATAATGGAGTTATGAATAAAAAGGAGGAGACATATAGTGTATTGTCTACCAGTTGCGAGTGAAGTAACTGAGGAGGTTGTCACAATATGGCGGCTGCTTTTTTGAAATCGGTTCTTCAGTTTCTAACTACCGATAGGTCAAGCATCCCACCAGTAAAATTGAATAGAAGATTTGGTCTTAAAGAAGCGTCTTATTCATGGAATTTTTTTTCAAAAATGTCATAAAAATTTCTATTTGTTTTTACCGGTGTCAGTATGCCTTATAAAACTGGCGGTTTGTATCCATGGTTGTCACAATATGGCGGAAACTCAGGGCCTAACTACCACCAAAGAAAACTCCTACCAGTAAAAATGAAAAATTGTTTCTTCCACTATTTATGACTGAAATTTTGTAAAAATAAGGCGTTTAAATAAGTTTAAAATATCTATATAAACCTACTGGTGGGAGTTTCCACCGTCGATAAACAACCCCTTTGCTAGCGGTTACAGTTGAAGCTTCACTATTTTAAGGATATGTCAGTTCCTCTTTATTAATAGTTCCATGCTGTTGATAGTATTGACTTAACGTTTATAATTGGCTGAGGAGGGATCGTGATAATCCGAAACGTCCCAATTTTAATATGTTTTTAGTGTTTTTGTGTAATAATTTTAATTGTTTTATGTATTGTCTGTGATTTTAATGTAAATATTTTATGAAATGCCTAGCTTACTGTTTGAATGTGAATTTCGGCAATTTCTAGCATTTCTAGTCATGTCATATTCACAAAAAGAAAAATAAGTCTCTTGAAAATATCGATAGAATATCTTCGGTTTGGTCGAATATTCTGTAGTATGATCTGACCAAATAGGCCGAATAGAGAGCACTCGTTGCATCCCTAGTTTTTAAGATATAGGAATGAAACGCACACGGAAAAAATGGGCATTAAAATATATTCCGATGCTTATTATTTAATAAATACCCCTAATCATAACATTATCACTTGAATTTGAAATTCTGGGGTGGGCACGCTCCTCCCCCCCCCCCCTATAGTTACATCTATGCAGAAAATATGCATGAGAAATTTCCTTTTCTTGCTAAGGTCCCTATAGTCGAACAATACCTGCATTTCTAATGTATAACCCTTTCGGACAAATATATGAAATAAAAATATTTATAGGAAAGCAAAGAACATTTTATTACTGTTGTTATCTAGAAAAGTATGAGTAAAATAACTTTCGAAATCCCAAATGAACTTAATATCAACATATTAACATACTGTGAATGTAACACATACACTGCCACAAACTGAAAGTTGCAGCTTCTGTGAAGAGTTGGCGTGAAGACATCAAGAACTAGCAGGATACATTTACAGACAGAAAATCATAAGAAATTTCTGCCTGATAATGCAGCCAGCTGTCATAAACAGTTTTATAGAAGACCTTCCATTCCTCAGTTCCTTGTCCCCCAGGGGGATACCTTCTTTAGGTATTCACGGGCTTCGCAACCCCGGGTTCCTGAGCGATCTTTCTTTTTTCCTTTTCCTCTTATTTCTCTTCTCTTTCTTTCCTCTATGTTTCACTCTCGTTGTGGTTTCCTCTTCGGAGGTGAGGGCAATTCTGTATGGGCCGATATCATCCTGCATATCGACTCATGGAGAATTGTAAACCACCCACGTGTTTGCCGTGCGTGGCGACCCGTGTCCCTGGAAAGGGGGATCCTGGCAGTTGAGGGAAACCAACACACTGCTTTGGCCTCTGCTTCAGGTAGACGGGAGGTGCATATTGGTCCCGTATGCATCAATCGGCTGGTCAGCAGACTTCTGTCACTGGCTGGGGATCAAGTGATCGGACACTTACTAGCCATCTTGTTTAGGGTGGAGACTGGCATAGGAGTGTTTTGTGACCGTATAGGCCCTGGTTAGCACTGGTGCACGACTGTGCATCCCCTTGTTGGGCTCGGTAGTGGGTGGTTCGGCCGGGGTCTGAATTCTTATTTTTTTTCGAATATGAATGCAAATAATTTACTTACTTCCATTTCTCTCCCACGTGGAGAGCAACAAATTGCACAGAATTCCACATACACTCGTTTCTTTGTCATTAAACGTACTGATAGTCTCTCTGATAGCTCTTTCAAAAAAACTTCACCATTTCTCATTGCAAAAACATTCCAGTCTGTCTTGGGGAATGGTCATTCTCTCAAAAAATTACAATCTGGGGATTTGCTTGTTGAGGTTTCTTCCGCCAAACAATCACATCTTCTCTCAAATTGCTCTACAATAGGCTCTTTCTCAGTTTCTGTTCAAGTACATAAAACTCTAAATACAAGCCGTGGTGTAATATCCGAGCCAGATCTTTTATTCTCTACTAAAGACGAACTTTTACAAAATTTAAAAGACCAAGATATCATAGATGTACGTCGTATAACTATCCGTCGGAATGGGCAGGTGCTTCCTCCGAAGCACATCATTTTGACTTTTAATAGCTCTAATTTACCATCAAGAATTAAAGCTGCTTACTTGAACTGTCCTGTCCGTCCTTATATCCCAAATCCTCTCCGTTGCTTTAAATGCCAGCGTTATGGTCACACCACAACTACCTGTCGTTGTTCCGTTACCTGTGCACGCTGCGCAGAAGTTGGCCACGACGGTAATTCATGTCAAAACTCTGAACGCTGCATAAACTGCAAGGGTGATCATACAGCATATTCCCGCTCCTGTCCAAACTGGATACGTGAGAAGGAAATCCTTGCAGTTAAAGTAACTCAAAATCTCTCCTACCCTGAAGCTCGCAAAGTTGTTGAATCCAGGACTCCGTCAGTCGGAGTTTCCTACTCTAGTGTACTCAAGCAACAACAAAATTCTGTAAGGCACATAAGCACCCAGACCGACACCTCCTTTCCACTAAGTAACTCAGCTAAAGCAGAATCAACAACCACTTCAAATAGAGAAACCCGAGATGTTAGTTGTGGTAGTAAATGCTATGCAACCCCACTATTAGAACGCTGGCAACCTTCCTCAGAACCTGCTAAAATAGTATACCAAGTCAATCAGTCTCAAAAATCTCCATGTCAATCCAAAAAGTCACCTGAACTCCAGACTAAGGCTGTTACATCTACAACAACACCACATAGACCTGATACTTCTAAAACTGACAAACCAAGCAAAAAATCTTGTATACAGAAAGAGAAAAAAACAATCCGGGGTTCTTCACAGTTTTCCACTGTGAAGAAAAAGAACAATAACAAAAGCCTAAACCCATCAGCTAGTAATTTAAAGGATCAGAAACAACTGAAAATCTTAGATGAAGAAATGGAATCTGACTCATATGAATAAATGCTGATTAGGAAACACCAGTTTTTTGATCAATTTACACCTAATTAATTTTATGTTTGTTATTTATTTATGCGAGTCTAAATTTGTTTTTAGGTAGTATTTGTACGTCATCTTTGACTTTGTTGGTATTTTAACGGTTATTGCTTTTTAACTTCACAGTTTTTAATCAGAATACTTTGGTCTTTTAACTATCAACCTTTCCTCTTTTAAATGGTTTTAAATATGCATATTAGTTTTCTCATTTACTGCTTTTCTCATTTTTTTTGTTAGTTTTTTTTGCTGCTCAATTTTGGGTAATATATAATTTTTACATTTTGAATTTGTCTTGGCGCAGCAGGTCCCTAAAGGGACTTTGCGCCATAAAATCCCAATCAACCAATCAACCAACCTCAGTTCCTTGATTCTCTCAGTAGGCTTCTTAACTCACAGAACAGAGATATCATTGCACTCCATTAAAGTTAATATCTTGATACTAAGTTCATTTTGAATTAGCAAAATATATTTTAAATGTACATTTTTAGATAACAGCTTCAAAAAGTTCTTTAACTTTCAGTACATTTCCAATCTTACATAATAGAACACGTATAAATATTAACCTGTAAAGGCTATTAATGAAATAAAATCGGTTTTCCCAATGCAATACTTGGGGATTTTATTTAATTTAGGCAATTTAATTTTCTATAATTCAAGATATGGAAAATGCAATGTCTGTTTTTATAGACAATTATATTACTTTTATAAAGATGCAAAATTTGTAAAATTGAAATTAGCAATAATGAATTCTGAAAGATTTCTTAAAGAAAATGGAGGGAGGGGGGGGGGGGATTTCAATTAATTTCTTTAATTATAAAAAAATTGCAATTATTAGGGCGATTCCGTGCAGAGTGTCACACACGTAACGCAGGATTTAGCATTTGGAGAGGGGCGTGTAGATCTAGATTTGCAAACTCGTTGGTAATGCCCTTTCTTGCCACACCATCTACAAATAACTTCTTTGGCTGGACAAGATCTCCTTGGATGGCGTTCATTACCACAGAAAAAGCATTTTTCAGAGCGTGCCTAGGCGGCTGAAGTTGATGGAGTTTCTTCTAGGTTTCCCTCCCTATGCTCAACAGCAGCAACTGGAGTGGAATTTGTCGTGTTCAGATATGATGCAGAGTGCATCTCAGCTAGTTCAAGTGACCTGGCCTGGTCAAACGCCTTCTCCAGTGTAATGGTGGCGTTCTCTAAAAGTCTTTCTCGTATTCGCGAGTTTTTAAGAGCTCGTATAAAGGCACAAATTGGTTTCTGGCTTCCCTCACAGCTTGCAGAAGTTTTATTTTTTCCCTTGCAATGTTGAAAGGCACATTTCTTGTGATGTATTTATGTTTAATGAAAACATATACTTCAACTTTTACTTGACCAACAGTTAACGGTAACTCATTAACTGTGTGGATGCTGTGATTTGGATAGCTAGTGATGCTGGATGTTGGCCTAGCAAGTATGATACTGTGTGTTGTATAATAAAGTATCTTATTTAATTAACCAAGTGTTGTTATGGATAAATATCAATTATTATGACACCACAAATTATCACCATCAATATTTATAAATACAACATGGTGTCAGGCCAATAATAAATCCGATTAAACTGGATTGTCTAACTCATGTCTTAAAGACTGCTCGGCAGAAGTGAACTTTTAGCGTGAACTTTTGCATGTTCAAATATTTATTACGTTCAAAACTGAAACGGAGACTTTCAGACCACCTGGCGTTATGATATTTAATGGAAATTTGAAAGATAACTGGGTGAAATGGAAACATAAGTTCAATAATTTTCTATTAGCATCGGAAAAAAATGAAAAGTCAGAACCAGTTAAAATCGCCATATTGCTAAACCTTATTGGAGATGAAGGAGAAAATATTTACAATACTTTTACATTTGAAGGTAAGGTACTCAGAAAGGACCCTTGACGCAGTTATCAAGAAGTTTGACAGTTACTGTTTGCCCCAGAGCAATGAAGTATTTGAAAGATTCAAGTCTTTTTCATGCTCGAAGAAATTAGGCCAGAATATCGGTTCGTACGTAACGGAATTGAAAACGCTTGCAGTATCGTGCAACTTCGGGGACCAGGAAACCAGCCTCATTCGTGACAGGATCGTTTTAGGTGTAAATGACCATGGATTGCAAGAGAGACTTTTGAGAGAACCCAAACTAACATTGGAAAAGGCCATCGATAATGTTCGTGCTTGCGAAATTAGTAGAAAACAAGTAGCAGCTATTAATGATTCAGTGAATAATATCGACGCTATAAACAAGCATCCAATCAGAAGGCCTAATACTGTGGATTGTGAGGCCTGTGGTAGAACTCACATAAAAGATCAATGCCCACCATATAATAAGCTGTGCAACAAGTGTAAGCGGAAAAATCACTTTGCAGCTGTGTGTAGAGGTAAGTTTCAGCAATAAGCTGCAAGATATACCAATAAAACAGTGAATGAAGCACAGTTTAGTGACTCTAATGTAGTTCACCCTGAAAATAGTGACTCAAATTTTTACCCTAAGTATAATGACTCTAATATTAGTTTGTTTATTGATAGTGTTCATGATATTACTATTGATAGTGTGCATGATATTAATCCTATCAAGTGTAATGAATGGCTTAAGGTTATATCAGTTGAAGGTCAGCATGTGTCTTTTAAACTTGACACTGGCGCTCAAGTCAATGTTTTACCTTTGGATACTTTCAAAACATTAAATTTAGAACATAAATTAACTTCAACTGATATTGTCTTAGTAGCCTATGGAAATAATAAGCTAAAACCTGTTGGTTCTATAGACCTAGTTTGCAGCACTGAGAAATATTCGAATGTTTTGCTTACATTTATTATAATTGATGTTAAAGCTAAGCCAATTTTAGGGTTGCAGGCTTATGAAAAATTACAATTAAGTATATTGATAGTGTTTGTCTTGAATCCAAAATGTAAGTAATTGAAAATTATAAAGTTGTGTTTGAGGGATTGGGAAATTTTCCTGGGGAACCACATCATATTGAAACAAAACCTGATGTGCATGCTGTAATTAATGCCCCTAGAAGGGTACCTCTATCTTTACATAAAAAGCTTAAAATCACTATTGACGAATTGGAAAACTTGGGCATTATATCTCAGGTAAATAAACCGACAGATTGGGTTAATAGTTTAGTGGTTGTCGAAAAGCCTAATGGTAAATTGAGGATATGCATTGATCCTAGAAACCTTAACAAAGTAATTAAGAGTGAACATCATATAATGCCTTCAGCATATGAAATAATACACAAATTAGAGGGCAAACAATGTTTTTCGGTACTAGATTTGAAAGATGATTTTGGCAAGTATCATTAGATGGGCCAAGTTCAGAGTTATGCACTTTTAACTCCCCCTTTGGTAGATATAAATTTAATAAACTTCCTCTGCTCCTGAGGTGTTTCAGAAAAAGAATCAGAAAATGTTTGGAGATATTAATGGGGTAGAAATTTAGGCTGAATCCCAAAACAGCCGAGACACTTGGCATCGTTGAATTTGGCGAGGCGATAAATGGATTTTCGTTGTTACCAGCTCGTTTCCTTAAATTTTTCCACGCCTACAATGGTCTGTTCTTGAATTTCGATCGCGTTAATGGGATATGTTGGATTGTTGTGTATTGGATGGTTGGCTTTTTAGGGAGATTTCGCATGAAATACTACATGTTTGAAATGAGTTTGTTACGCGAGTTTTGTGTTTATATTTTAAAAGCTTGCGACGTATATTTGTATAAATTTATTTTTATTTTGTTTTTTATTCATATATTTTACGGATATTGTTTAGTGAGGTTGATTTGTGAAATATTTGTGAGCTGCGGTGTATGCTTTTTTGGAACTCAAAATTCAATGATTTAAATTATGACATTTAGAAGATTAAGAGGACATATTTAAGTAATTGAAAGCGCATTTCTATATCAGAAATACTTTTTCATTAGTTAAAAAACAACTTAATATTTACGCATTATTAATATATTGAAGAGAATTTGAAAATTTTATCATACAATTTCTGTACAATCTGTACAATTTTATATAGATTTTAATAGTTTGATTAGTGCGTTATTGAACGCAACTTTAACGCGTTTTGCGCATTTGGGAAATTGTTGCAATGCGATTTTTGTGCAACCAGTGATGATTTTTTTTTCTTTGGTGTTAGTGCCGTTACTGATTGAGGATACGAGTTTCGTGCATTTTAGAGATCGCTGCACAGCGAGTTTCGTGCGTCCAGTGATTTTTTTTTTCACTTTATGAGCACGCAGCGCTCATACGTGCGTTACTGATCGAAGCATTGACGAGTTTCGTGCATTTTAGAGATCGCGGCATCGACGAGTTTCGTGCATTTTAGAGATCGCTGCTCAGCGAGTTTCGTGGGTACAGTGATGTTTTGTTTTCAGGTTTATGAGCGCGCAGCGCTCATACGTGCGTTACTGATCGCTGTATCGACGAGTTTCCTGCATTTTAGAGATCGCGGCATCGACGAGTTTCCTGCATTTTAGAGATAGCTACACAGCGAGTTTCGTGCAGCCAGTGATGGTTTTTTTCGGTTTATGAGCGCGCAGCGCTCATACGCGCGTTACTAATTGCTGCATCGACGAGTTTCGTGCATTTTAGAGATCGCTGCAAAGCGAGTTTCGTGCGTCCAGTGATGTTTTTTTTTCAGTTTAAGAGCGCACAGCGCCCATACACGCGTTACTGATCGCAGCATCGACGAGTTTCATGCATCTTACAGATCGCGGCATCGACGAGTTTCGTGCATCTTAGAGATCGCTGCACAGCGAGTTTCGTGGGTCCAGTGATGTTTTTTTCGGTTTATGGGCGCGAAGCGACCATACGTGCGTTACTGATCTCGGCATCGACGAGTTTCCTGCATCTTAAAAATCTCGGCATAGACAATTTTCCTGCCTCTTAGAGATCGCGGCATCGACGAGTTTCGTGCATTTTAGAGATCGCTGCACAGCGAGTTTCGTGCGCCCAGTGATGTTTTTTTCGGTTTATAAGCGCGCAGCGCTCATACGTGCGTTACTGATCGAAGCATTGACGAGTTTCGTGCATTTTAGAGATCGCGGCATCGACGAGTTTCGTGCATTTTAGAGATCGCTGCACAGCGAGTTTCGTGGGTCCAGTGATGTTTTTTTTCGGTTTATGGGCGCGAAGCGACCATACGTGCGTTACTGATCTCGGCATCGACGAGTTTCCTGCATCTTAAAAATCTCGGCATAGACAATTTTCCTGCCTCTTAGAGATCGCGGCATCGACGAGTTTCGTGCATTTTAGAGATCGCTGCACAGCGAGTTTCGTGCGCCCAGTGATGTTTTTTTCGGTTTATAAGCGCGCAGCGCTCATACGTGCGTTACTGATCGCAGCATCGACGAGTTTCCAGCATTTTAGAGATCGCGGCATCGACGAGTTTCGTGCATTTTAGAGATCGCTGCACAGCGAGTTTCGTGCGCCCAGTGATGTTTTTTTCGGTTTATAAGCGCGCAGCGCTCATACGTGCGTTACTGATCGAAGCATTGACGAGTTTCGTGCATTTTAGAGATCGCGGCATCGACGAGTTTCGTGCATTTTAGAGATCGCTGCACAGCGAGTTTCGTGCGTCCAGTGATGTTTTTTTTCGGTTTATGAGCTCGCAGCGCTCATACGTGCGTTACTGATCACAGCATCGACGAGTTTCCTGCATTTTAGAAATCGCTGAACAGCGAGTTTCGTGCATCCACTGATGTTTTTTTCGGTTTATGAGCGCGCAGCCCTCATACGTGCGTTACTGATCGCAGCATCGACGAGTTTCCAGCATTTCAGAGATCGCGGCATCGACGAGTTTCTTGCATTTTAGAGATCGCTGAACATGCGAGTTTCGTGCATCCAGTGATGCTTTTTTCGGTTTATGAGCGCACAGCGCTCATACGTGCGTTACTGATTGCAGCATCGACGAGTTTCCCGCATTTTAGAGATCGCGACATCGACGAGTTTCGTGCATTTTAGAGATCGCTGCACATGCGAGTTTCGTGCATCCAGTGATGTTTTTTTAGGTTTATGAGCGCGCAGCGCTCATACGTGCGTTACTGATCACAGCATCGACGAGTTTCCTGCATTATAGAGATCGCGGCACAGCGAGTTTCGTGCATCCAGTGATGTTTTTTTCAGTATATGAGCAAAAAACAACTTAATATTTACGCATTATTAATATATTGAAAAGAATTTCAAAATTTTATCGTACAATTTCTGTACAATCTGTACAATTTTATATAGATTTTAATAGTTTTATTTAATAGTTTGATCCATACGCGAGTTACTGATCGCTGCATCGGCGAGTTTCGTGAATTTTAGAAATCGCTGCACAGCGAGTTTCGTGCATCCAGTGATGTTTTTTTCGGTTTATGAGCGCGCAGCGCTCATACGTGCGTTACTGATCGCAGCATCGACGAGTTTCCAGCATTTTAGAGATCGCGGCATCGACGAGTTTCTTGCATTTTAGAGATCGCTGAACATGCGAGTTTCGTGCATCTAGTGATGCTTTTTTCGGTTTATGAGCGCACAGCGCTCATACGTGCGTTACTGATTGCAGCATCGACGAGTTTCCTGCATTTTAGAGATCGCGGCATCGACGAGTTTCGTGCATTTTAGAGATCGCTGCACATGCGAGTTTCGTGCATCCAGTGATGTTTTTTCGGTTTATGAGCGCGCAGCGCTCATACATGCGTTACTGATCGCAGCATCGACGAGTTTCCTGCATTTTAGAGATAGCTACACAGCGAGTTTCGTGCATCCAGTGATGGTTTTTTTCGGTTTATGAGCGCGCAGCGCTCATACGCGCATTACTAATTGCTGCATCGACGAGTTTCGTGCATTTTAGAGATCGCTGCAAAGCGAGTTTCGTGCGTCCAGTGATGTTTTTTTCAGTTTAAGAGCGTGCAGCGCCCATACGCGCGTTACTGATCGCAGCATCGACGAGTTTCATGCATCTTAGAGATCGCGGCATCGACGAGTTTCGTGCATCTTAGAGATCGCTGCACAGCGAGTTTCGTGGGTCCAGTGATGTTTTTTTCGGTTTATGGGCGCGAAGCGACCATACGTGCGTTACTGATCTTGGCATCGACGAGTTTCCTGCATCTTAAAAATCTCGGCATAGACAACTTTCCTGCATCATAGAGATCTCGGCATCGACGAGTTTCGTGCATTTTAGTGATCACTGCACAGCGAATTTCGTGCGTCCAGTGATGTTTTTTTTCTGTTTATGAGCGCGCAGCGCTCATACTTGCGTTACTGATCGCAGCATCGACGAGTTTCCTGCATTTCAGAGATCGCGACACAGCGAGTTTCGTGCATCCAGTGATGTTTTTTTTCAGTTTATGAGCGCGCAGCGCTCATACGCACGTTACTGATCGCAGCATCGACGAGTTTCCTGCATTTTAGAGATCGCGGCATCGACGAGTTTCGTGCATTTTAGAGATCGCTGCACAGCGAGTTTCGTGCATCCAGTGATGATTTTTTCGGTTTATGAGCGCACAGCGCTCATACATGCGTTACTGATCGCAGCATCTACGAGTTTCCTGCATTTTAGAGATCGCGGCATCGACGAGTTTCGTGCATTTTAGAGATCGCTGCACATGCGACTTTCGTGCATGCAGTGGAGCTTTTTTCGGTTTATGAGCGCGCAGCACTCATACGTGCGTTACTGATTGCAGCACCGACGATTTTCCTGCATTTTAGAGATCGCGACATCGACGAGTTTCGTGCATTTTAGAGATCGCTGCACAGCGAGATTCGTGCATCTAGTGATGTTATTTTTTGGCTTATGAGCGCGCAGCGCTCATACGCGCGTTACTGATCGCTGCATCGACGAGTTTCCTGCATTTTAGAGATCGCGACATCGACGAGTTTCGTGCATCTGAGAGATCGCTGCACAGCGAGTTTCGTGCGTCCAGTGATGTTTTTTTCGGTTTATGAGGGCGCAGCGCTCAAACGCGCGTTACTGATCGCTGCATCGACGAGTTTCATGCATCTTAGAGATCGCGGCATCGACGAGTTTCGTGCATCTTAGAGATCGCTGCACAGCGAGTTTCGTGGGTCCAGTGATGTTTTTTTCGGTTTATGGGCGCGAAGCGACCATACGTGCGTTACTGATCTTGGCATCGACGAGTTTCCTGCATCTTAAAAATCTCGGCATAGACAACTTTCCTGCATCATAGAGATCTCGGCATCGACGAGTTTCGTGCATTTTAGTGATCACTGCACAGCGAATTTCGTGCGTCCAGTGATGTTTTTTTTCTGTTTATGAGCGCGCAGCGCTCATACTTGCGTTACTGATCGCAGCATCGACGAGTTTCCTGCATTTCAGAGATCGCGTCACAGCGAGTTTCGTGCATCCAGTGATGTTTTTTTTCAGTTTATGAGCGCGCAGCGCTCATACGCACGTTACTGATCGCAGCATCGACGAGTTTCCTGCATTTTAGAGATCGCGGCATCGACGAGTTTCGTGCATTTTAGAGATCGCTGCACAGCGAGTTTCGTGCATCCAGTGATGTTTTTTTCGGTTTATGAGCGCACAGCGCTCATACATGCGTTACTGATCGCAGCATCTACGAGTTTCCTGCATTTTAGAGATCGCGACACAGCGAGTTTCGTGCATCCAGTGATGTTTTTTTTCAGTTTATGAGCGCGCAGCGCTCATACGCACGTTACTGATCGCAGCATCGACGAGTTTCCTGCATTTTAGAGATCGCGGCATCGACGAGTTTCGTGCATTTTAGAGATCGCTGCACAGCGAGTTTCGTGCGTCCAGTGATGTTTTTTTCGGTTTATGAGGGCGCAGCGCTCAAACGCGCGTTACTGATCGCTGCATCGACGAGTTTCATGCATCTTAGAGATCGCGGCATCGACGAGTTTCGTGCATCTTAGAGATCGCTGCACAGCGAGTTTCGTGGGTCCAGTGATGTTTTTTTCGGTTTAAGGGCGCGAAGCGACCATACGTGCGTTACTGATCTTGGCATCGACGAGTTTCCTGCATCTTAAAAATCTCGGCATAGACAACTTTCCTGCATCATAGAGATCTCGGCATCGACGAGTTTCGTGCATTTTAGTGATCACTGCACAGCGAATTTCGTGCGTCCAGTGATGTTTTTTTTCTGTTTATGAGCGCACAGCGCTCATACTTGCGTTACTGATCGCAGCATCGACGAGTTTCCTGCATTTCAGAGATCGCGACACAGCGAGTTTCGTGCATCCAGTGATGTTTTTTTTCAGTTTATGAGCGCGCAGCGCTCATACGCACGTTACTGATCGCAGCATTGACGAGTTTCCTGCATTTTAGAGATCGCGGCATCGACGAGTTTCGTGCATTTTAGAGATCGCTGCACAGCGAGTTTCGTGCATCCAGTGATGTTTTTTTCGGTTTATGAGCGCACAGCGCTCATACATGCGTTACTGATCGCAGCATCTACGAGTTTCCTGCATTTTAGAGATCGCGGCATCGACGAGTTTCGTGCATTTTAGAGATCGCTGCACATGCGACTTTCGTGCATGCAGTGGAGCTTTTTTCGGTTTATGAGCGCGCAGCACTCATACGTGCGTTACTGATTGCAGCACCGACGATTTTCCTGCATTTTAGAGATCGCGACATCGACGAGTTTCGTGCATTTTAGAGATCGCTGCACAGCGAGTTTCGTGCATCTAGTGATGTTATTTTTTGGCTTATGAGCGCGCAGCGCTCATACGCGCGTTACTGATCGCTGCATCGACGAGTTTCCTGCATTTTAGAGATCGCGACATCGACGAGTTTCGTGCATCTGAGAGATCGCTGCACAGCGAGTTTCGTGCGTCCAGTGATGTTTTTTTCGGTTTATGAGGGCGCAGCGCTCAAACGCGCGTTACTGATCGCTGCATCGACGAGTTTCATGCATCTTAGAGATCGCGGCATCGACGAGTTTCGTGCATCTTAGAGATCGCTGCACAGCGAGTTTCGTGGGTCCAGTGATGTTTTTTTCGGTTTATGGGCGCGAAGCGACCATACGTGCGTTACTGATCTTGGCATCGACGAGTTTCCTGCATCTTAAAAATCTCGGCATAGACAACTTTCCTGCATCATAGAGATCTCGGCATCGACGAGTTTCGTGCATTTTAGTGATCACTGCACAGCGAATTTCGTGCGTCCAGTGATGTTTTTTTTCTGTTTATGAGCGCGCAGCGCTCATACTTGCGTTACTGATCGCAGCATCGACGAGTTTCCTGCATTTCAGAGATCGCGTCACAGCGAGTTTCGTGCATCCAGTGATGTTTTTTTTCAGTTTATGAGCGCGCAGCGCTCATACGCACGTTACTGATCGCAGCATCGACGAGTTTCCTGCATTTTAGAGATCGCGGCATCGACGAGTTTCGTGCATTTTAGAGATCGCTGCACAGCGAGTTTCGTGCATCCAGTGATGTTTTTTTCGGTTTATGAGCGCACAGCGCTCATACATGCGTTACTGATCGCAGCATCTACGAGTTTCCTGCATTTTAGAGATCGCGGCATCGACGAGTTTCGTGCATTTTAGAGATCGCTGCACATGCGACTTTCGTGCATGCAGTGATGCTTTTTTCGGTTTATGAGCGCGCAGCACTCATACGTGCGTTACTGATTGCAGCACCGACGATTTTCCTGCATTTTAGAGATCGCGACATCGACGAGTTTCGTGCATTTTAGAGATCGCTGCACAGCGAGTTTCGTGCATCTAGTGATGTTATTTTTTGGCTTATGAGCGCGCAGCGCTCATACGCGCGTTACTGATCGCTGCATCGACGAGTTTCGTGCATCTTAGAGTTCGCTGCACAGCGAGTTTCGTGCGTGCAGTGATGTTTTTTTCGCTTTATGAGCGCGCAGCGCTCATACGTGCGTTACTGATCGCAGCATCGATGAGTTTCCTGCATTTTAGAGATCGCGGCATCGACGAGTTTCGTGCATTTTAGAGATCGCTGCACAGCGAGTTTCGTGCATCCAGTGATGTTTTTTTCGGTTTATGAACGCAAAGCGCTCATACATGCGTTACTGATCGCAGCATCGACGAGTTTCCTGCATTTTAGAGATCGCGGCATCGACGAGTTTCGTGCATTTTAGAGATCGCTGCACAGGCGACTTTCGTGCATGCAGTGATGCTTTTTTCGGTTTATGAGCGCGCAGCACTCATACGTGCGTTACTGATCGCGGTACCGACGATTTTCCTGCATTTTAGAGATCGCGACATCGACGAGTTTCGTGCATTTTAGAGATCGCTGCACAGCGAGTTTCGTGCATCTAGTGATGTTATTTTTCGGCTTATGAGCGCTGCGCGCTCATACGCGCGTTACTGATCGCTGTATCGACGAGTTTCGTGCATCTTAGAGATCGCTGCACAGCGAGTTTCGTGCATCCAGTGATGTTTTTTTTCGGTTTATGAGCGCGCAGCGCTCATACGTGCGTTTCTGATCGCTGCATCGACGAGTTTCGTGCATCTGAGAGATCGCTGCACAGCGAGTTTCGTGCGTCCAGTGATGTTTTTTTCGGTTTATGAGGGCGCAGCGCTCAAACGCGCGTTACTGATCGCTGCATCGACGAGTTTCGTGCATCTCAGAGATCGCTGCACAGCGAGTTTCGTGCATCCAGTGATGTTTTTTTCGGTTTATGTGCGCACAGCGCTCATACATGCGTTACTGATCGCCGCATCGACGAGTTTCCTGCATTTTAGAGATCGCGGCATCGACGAGTTTCGTGCATTTTAGAGATTGCTGCACAGTGAGTTTCTTGTGTCTAGTGATGTTCTTTTGGTTGTTGTTTTAATGAGCTGCAGTACGTGCTCATACGTGCGTTAGTTTTAAATTATAGAAATTGAAATGTTTGATAATTGTCTATAATAAATTTTAGAAATAATATATATTTGCAAAATTCAGGAAAGGAATGTAAAATCTAAAGAAATTTGTACAAATCTCTTTTGTAAAATCTTAAAATTGCTTTTTTTTAATTTTTATAAAAAATTTTTATTGTTAAATCATAATTTGAATCATTGAATGTGTACTTCGAGAAAATCGGTTAAACTCTATGGATTCGTTTGACATAGCGCATAAAATATTTGAAACAATATTTGTAAAACACGTGAATAAAAAAAGTCCTCAATTTATAACTTCGTATAAATATACGCAATGCGCTTTAAAAATTCATTTCTCGTAATTTTTTTAATGCGTAAATATTTCTTTCAAACTGATTTTTAAGGGACAATAAAGTATTTCTCATGTAGAAGGGCACTTTATAAGATCAAAACTTTGAGCTTAATTTGAGAAAAGGTTTGAAATTCTGTAATTTCTGAATCGTCTGCTGAAGCGCGCGCCATCTGGCAAGGAGAAAGATTTCTTTTTTTGTTTGGATGTTTCGAGCGTCGTATTTGTTTTTAAATTAGATTAATATTAGAACCTCTTTGTAGGAATAAATAGCTCTCGTTAAATAGAAATAAAGGTGTGAATTTTCATTTGTTTAATTTGACGAGTATTGTATTTTGTGTGTTAGAAATTGGTGCATATGAAATTTTGAATATTTTTTGTTTACTTTGTGAAAAAGTTGTTAAAATCTGAAATTTCGCAGTGAAAAGTTCGAAGAACAGAAAATAATCGGGAGTAAAATGTAAGTAATTGTAAATTTTTTGATATTTGCTTTGTAGAATATTTATTTTATGAAAAGAATGGTGTTTGGAACTTTATTACGTGCAGGCGTTGTGATTGGTGAGAATTTCTAGGTTGCCGATAACTCGGTTGGCGCGCGTATTCTTGGCGTGTCTTGAAAAATCGCCAAATTCAGGTGTCTCGGCTGTTTTGGGAATCTGCCGAAATTTACTATGATGATCTAATAATAGCAGGTAAAGATGAAAAAGAACATTGCAGAATTTTGATAGAGGTTCTCGAAAGGGCCAAAGCAAATAATATAAAATTCAATCAAGATAAGTTTCTTTTTAAAGTACCTGAGGTAAAATATATGGGGTTTTTAATATCTAAAAATGGAATTCGGGCAGACCCAAGTCATATTAGACCTATTGTCAATCTTGAAAAACCATCTTGTAAAAGTGACATTAAAAGGTTACTGGGTATGATTAAGTTTCTTTCTAAATTTATACCGAATGTATCAACAGTTACCTCTCCCTTAAGGAGTCTGCTAAAAATGATGTAGATTTTGATTGGGGTCCTGAACAGGACAACAGTTTTGAAACTGTTAAAAAGTTAATCAGTTCAACCCCAGTTCTAAAAGTATTTAATGAATCTCTGCCTATTACACTTCAGTGTGATAGCTCTAAAGGTGGTCTAGGTGCATGTTTATGGCAAGAGGGTCAGCCAGTTGCATTCGCATCAAGAAGTCTAACTGATGCTGAACAAAACTATGCCCAAATCGAAAAAGAGTTATTGGCCATAGTGTTTGCATTTCAAAAGTTTCACAATTTTGTTTATGGTCATAAGGTTGTTGTTGAAAGGGATCATAAACCTTTGACATCTATAAAACTCAAACCAATCTCTAAAATTTATTGTCGATTACAGAGAATGCTTCTGAAGCTGTTGAAATATCATTTCACTGTAAAATACTTACCAGGAAGCAAAATGTATATTGCAGATACACTATATGGCCAAAGGTGACCGGTCACTTGCGATTTTGGACGTTTTGTTAAATATCTAGAAAAATACATGAGGAATTAACCTGAAATTGCAGGAGTGTAAACAGTATTGTATAGGTCATATATTTCCGCGAAGATTTTTTCCCGAAACCCTATAGGGGACCGTCAAAAAATTGAAAAAGAACGAATATCTTTTGGATAACCCTGTAAAAACTAATGAAACAAAAGCGTTTAAACTCGAGATTATTAATAAGTGGCTTATTGTAATATACTGTGTTCATTTTTATGAGGATAGTATGTATACTCGTTGAGCAATTAAGGTTTTTATAAAAACAGTCCCAAATTTTGCCAAGTTTTTTGCTTATAATTTGCAGAGTTCTTAATATAAAAAAAAGTTCTTTTCAGAAAATATGACGAACAACATTGTACACAATACCCCACAATCAGAATGAAATAATAATAAAAATTGGATGAAAAATGATCAGGTTTACTAAAAAATGTTTCACTGCGCATGCGCGAATGCAATCAAATTATAATGTGCATAATGTGTAGCTAAATGTATAGAGCAACTTTTGTAAAAGTCTCAAAAACATAGTTTGAAAAGTCTGATATTAATCGTTTATAGAATAAGCTCAAAATCCGTTGTTCCCAAAATGAAGCAAAAAGATGAGGGATTGTATCCAAATGCAGTATTACGTGCAATATTGTGTATGCTAAATTGGCACTAATCAATGCACATTATATTTTGATTGCATTCGCGCATGCGCAGTGAAACAATTTTTAGTATACATGCTCATTTTTCATCCAATTTTTATTATTTTTTCATTCTGATTACGGGGTATTGTGTACAATGTTGTTCGTCATATTTTCTGAAAAGAACTTTTTTTTAAATTGAGAACTCTGAAAATTATAAGCAAAAAACTTGGCGAAATTTAGGACTGTTTTTATAAAAACCTTAATTTCTCTGCGAGTATACATGCTATCCTCATAAAAATGAACACAGTATATTACAATAAGCCACTTATTAATAATCTCGAGTTTAAACGCTTTTGCTCCATTAGTTTTTACAGGGTTATCCAAAAGATATTCGTTCTTTTTCAATTTTTTGACGGTCCCCTATGGGGTTTCGGGAAAAAATCTTCGCGGAAATATATGACCTATACAATACTGTTTACACACTTGCAATTTCAGGTTATTTCCTCATGTATTTTTCTAGATATTTAACAAAACGTCGAAAATCGCAAGTGACCGGTAACCTTTGGCCATATAGTGTACATTGTCTAAGGCATACATTAAAGAAAAAATGACGGGTGATCCTGACATGTTAAACATGGTACATTCAATCTCTAAGGTTTTACCTATGAGTGAAAGCCGGTTTCAAAAGTTTCAGAAAGCTACTGGTGAGGATGATGAATTAAAATTAATCAGTCAATAGTATCAAAATGGCTGGCCTGAAAAGAGGCGAATGCCTAAGAACTTGATGCATTATCACAAATTAAAAAATGATATTTTTTGTATAGAAGGGTTAGTATTTTTGAATGACAAAATTATTATACCTAAGGTATTGAGACAAGATATGTTGTTTTTGATACATGAATCACATCTGGGTATCCAAAAGTGCAAAAATAGGGCTAGAGTATTAATGTATTGGCCAGGCATTAATCGTGCTATTGAAAATGTCATATCTAAATGTAGTATTTGCGAAAAATTCCAAAATTCTCAATGCAAAGAACAACTTATACCGCATGAAGTGCCAACTCGTCCTTTTCAAAGAATCGGAATAGATATTATGTATTTTCATAATGCTAATTATCTGGTTATAATTGGTTATTATTCAAAATGGATCGAGACTGTACCCACACAAAATAAAGCAGTTGTAGAAATCATTATCAAGTTAGAAGAAATTTTTTCCCGGTTTGTGATACCAGAAACAATTATCTGTGATAATGTCCCGTTTAACAGTTACGAGTTTAAAAATTTTGGGAAGGGATGGGATATTGATATAATATTTACAAGCCCCCACTATTATCAAAGTAATGGAATGGTTGAGAAGGCAGTTGGGATATGCAAAACAATCTTTAAAAAAGCTTTCGAAGATAACCGTAGGCCTTCAATAGGTTTATTAGAGTACCGTAATACACGGATTTCAGGATCAGGATTATCTCCTGCCCAGTTAATGTTTCACAGAAGACTGCGGACGAAGTTACCAATTAATAATAAACTTTTTAAAGATGTTGACATAGAGTTATTAAGGAGACAGCAAAAACAAAAACATTATTATGACCTAAATAGTAAAACTTTAAAGGAACTTAAAGAGGGGGACAAAATTGTTGTTCAAAATGCTAAAACTAAATTATGGGAACCTGCTATTGTTTTATGTAAAACAGGTCGTAAAAAATAGCCTAGGTCATATAAAATCAAAACTAATTCTGGAAGAACTTTCATAAGAAATAGAAAGTTCTTAAAGTTATATAAAACTTGTCATCAGTCTTTTGATGACATGCTTGATGATCTTCCAGACAATAACACTTTCGATAATAGTGCCACATCTAATCCTATAGCTGATAATGTAAATGTTCAAGGCAATACCAGCAGCTGAACAGGTCGTATTATAAAACGACCCCAATACCTGAATGATTATGTGTGTGATTACTATTTATTATATTTGGAATGTTTCATGAATATTGTACGGAGCGTTGTATAACTAAGAGGGGGGGATGTGATGTATTTATGTTTAATGAAAACATATACTACAACTTTTACTTGACCAACAGTTAACGTTAACTCATTAACTGTGTGGATGTTCTGATTTGGATGGCTAGCGATGCTGGATGTTGGCCTAGCAAGTATGATATAGTGTGTTGTATAATAAAGTATCTTATTTAATTAACCAAGTGTTGTTATGGATAAATATCAATTATTATGACACTACAAATTATCACCATCAATATTTATAAATACATTTCTTTCGTGTTAGGGTCTTTATTCGATCAATTTGGGTGCATCTATTGCACAAAGCACCAATTCATAGTTCTTCCACGAGGGCAAGAATAAATTTTCGACGTGAAATTGAGGTGTTTGTAGATTCTTTGAAAATTATCCAAGCATTCAGTGCAGCAATATCAAGGACGTTGTAAAAAACATGAAAAGGCCATCTGCGAGTATATTTTCTTAACATCAGGTCTGCTACGTCTACGCCGCATTTAATTTTATTGTAGTAAGTGATAGTGTTCGGCTTCTTCTTTGCACTGTTGTCTACAAACACATTCGTGTGCATAGTGCTAAGAATCACGACATTCTTTTTGTTCTTGCACCTATATATCGTGAGTGTTTTATTCCCATTTTTCAACGCAGAAGATGAATATCGTGGCGAAGATGTGTCGCGGGCAATAGGAGGTAATTCTCTCTTGTTCATACGCATCGTCCCAACTATTGTAGTTTTCTTAGCAGAAAGTTCATGTGCGAGTTTTACAGACGTAAAAAAATTGTCAGTAGTGACATTGTATCTGGCGTTTAGAAATGGTTGCAGTAATTTGAGCACTACACTTTCCCCAAGTTGTAAATCAGTTGGCTGCTCTTCATCCTTGCCCAAATAAGGATAGCCATTCAAAATATATTTGGATTTTACATCAGTTGCGAGCCAGAACTTGATGCCAAATTTATCCGTCTTATTCGCCATGTATTGAATAAACCTGCACCTTGATTTACACGGCAACAACTGTTCGTCAACTGTTATCTCTTCTCCAGGATTATAGCACAAATAACAATTTTCAATTAGCTTGTACCATGTTTCAGAAGCGAGGGTAAATTTGTTTGTGGCCAGGCACTCCGCTCTGCTACTTCGCACATCGAATCTGAGATACCGCATGATTTCACGGAAACGACTGCATGACATTGTCACTTTGAAAACAGGAGGTCACCAATTTTTGTTCCACAAATCATCTGCACAGAGTTTTGAAAGACCTAGTGCCCCACGGACATATAATAGGGCAATAAAAGCATCCAGTTCCACCAGAGTAACATACCAGTTGCTGTCACATCCAAGTTGACGTCATGCTTCAGCAACTGTACATGTTTGAATGTGCTTCACTATTGCTTCATTCACCATCAAATGCCAAGCCGAAGCAGGATTTGTCCCAATGTTACGATGAGCAAATGGCGCGGGTCCACTTACAATTTTTACAATATTGCGAGCTGACGTGCGACCTGAAGTAGAAGAGGGGCCGCTAAGGTTCATGGGAGTCCAAAGAATGCCACTGGATGACGTGTGCGTATTGATACTACTGCCAGCAGAAAGATTTGGCACATTATTTCCTCGTCCTTGTGTACGTCCACGTCCACGCGGGCGTTTTGATCCGCGAATAACATGGGAAGACACCAAGGAGCTATAGAAGGAGAAATTTCTCTTATGGCATCTTCCAAGCAAACTTGACCGTAACGCTAAAATGGCCGCATCGCGGCGCTGCCCACAGTACCTGCATTACTTTAACACAGTTTTCAATGGGAGTGCGTTATTATTTCCTTTATAAATTAATATTTTTACATTATAATTTGATATGGCGCGGAAATGTTTCGTGTATGTATGTGACACGGGCTATAAGAAAGTCAAAAAACGGACTAAAGAGCTGGGAAATAAACGCATTAAATAAACAACTTCCTTATGGAAGACGTCTTAAATTTGACAATGAATTTTTTATCTGCATTTCTGTAAATAAAAGATTGATAAATATACATTACAATTAACATTTAGTGAAATTTAAACTCCAAATTTGTAACTAAAATGTTTTATTCTGTTATATATTGAATAAATATTTAATGATATGCAATTTTTTAGTAAATTTTAAAAAAATCAATTGGGATTTGGTAGAGCTACCATCTGTCGTTCAAAACAAAAATGATATTCTCTTATAAAATAATATTCTATTGTTGACTAATTATTTCGTAAATAAAGACAATGTACATTTTCTTATGTAATCTTTATTTAAATGTACACACGCAGAGCTTTTTTTTTTTCATATGCATTTGTAATTTTATGTTATACATTCTGAAGACGACTCATAAAATGAGTTAAAACATGTAAATATAGATTTTTAATTTATTTTTAATTTGTTTTTATAACGTCTTTTAAGCAAATAAATATTTTAATATTGTGATATGAGTTTCTTGATTACACAAAATTATTCATACTATACACTTTCATTAATTTTATGCTACTGTAAAAGTATAAAATCTCAGCATTAACTTTATACTGTATAAATTATTTTAAAAGAAATCTGAGTACAGTAAAATTGAAAATAAAAAAATAGGTGTCTAGGACATGTTTTAAAAAAGAATTAATATTTTGTGCTCCTTTTAAATAACGCAGCTGAAAAAAAATGTTTTTACTAATTTGCAGTTTGTCAAATTTATTACGAATATTTAACGAATTCACAAACTACACTGCTCAAAACAATTAAAGGATATTGCAGTTTTAGTTGGATTTTGTATCTGGTAAACTGTTTAGCTGATTGATACATGGTCAACAGACATAGTAGGTTATATGAGAATAAATTACACATGTTTGGCAGAAAAAATGCATTTTATTGCGAATTTGTGTACTAAAAGGAGAAAAACACAATTTGTGCATATGAGAAAAAAATAAGAAAAAGGTGTTTTCTTCAAAGAAAATCATTTTCAGTAGGGGGTATGGTTTCCACGGGCGGCCAGCAACGTTGAACACCTTTGAGGCATGGACTCAATGAGGCTATTAATGACGAGTTGGGGTATTCTGCCCCACTCTTCCAGAAGACTATACTTTGTCAATTTTTCTGAAACCGGCGTTAAATTTAGTTGAAAATCCTGCATGTTATAAGCAAAAAACATGCAAGAATTTTTTAATTTTTTTAAATAAATCGCTATATCTCTATTAATATACGTGCTATTCTTACACAAAATAATACACATATTGTACAATGTGTGTTTATTTATATTGGGTATAGATCATTTCGGGCATTTTATTTTACAGGGTGATCCCAAGTATTATTTTTTTCTTTGATTTTTTGTTGGCCCCCTAATTGCCCCCTCCCCTTATCAAATCGACATTTCTCAGTATGAGGTCATACCTGTTCTTTTCAATCCTCAAATTCCAGAAGAATCTGTCAAGTATATTTCTAAATATTCGACAAAATGTCTAAAATTAAAAGTTGCTGGTCATTAATAGCCATATAGTGTATATATAATTAACTTGCTATTCTTAAAAGTCATCTTTTTTTTAGAGGAGAGGGGGGGGGGTGATCAAAATTCCATTTACAGTGTCCATGGTATTTTTTCCCCTTTAGAAATAACTTTAAATACGTTGTATTATTTTAATGAAGATCTAAAAATAAATTTTAAACTAAAGTAAATGCAGTACATACAAACATTTCAAAGATTATTTGTAATATCAAGGGATCAATCTAGGAAAAATTTAGGGCCACTTCACAAAAATCTATTTAATTAAACAATCCTTTTTGTGAAATTCCTCTCAATATAACAGGCCCCATCACAAAATTTCATTCCATAAAAAATACTTTTTTGTGATTGTTAGGTTGTAAAATGTCTAATTTGCAAACAAAACAACTCTACTAGAAAGGAAAACTTTAGCAGGACTTAAATAAGTTATTAATAAATGCTTGATTCGAATCTGAGTCACTGGATTTAATCTTTCATTACAAAATGTTATACAGTAGACTCTCTCAAATTCACACACCACAAATGTAAACAATGAAACTTTCAATTCAGCTATAAGGGCAAAATTACAGAATTTTTTTAGCTTTATATCATTCCGTATGTATTTTAATATGTAATTCTCGATAATATGACTGAACTCTTTTTTTTCATGAAGGAAGAATAAATTTATTTGTGAAAAAAATCAAGATATTGCTGATTTCACTGGCAATCAAAATCTTTTTACCAATACTTGGGGATTTTATTTAATTTAGGCAATTTAATTTTCCATAATTCAGCATATGAGAAAATGCAATGTCTGTTTTTATAGACAATACTTTTATAAAGATGCAAAATTTTTAAAATATAAAATTAAAATTAGCAATAATGAATTCTGAAAGATTTACCATTTCTTAAAGAAAATGGGGGAGGGGGGGGGATTTCAATTTTTTTTTTAATTATAAAAAAATTGCAGTTATTATATAAATAAATATTTTTGAATGAATCATCTGCTAAAAAAATTAAAGTAATACTATCACAGAATGTCCCCAAGCGTTTTTGTTTCTTTTAGAACTAGACTCAAATAGTGATTATGCGTTAATATAAAAATACCAGGCTAACATAGCAATTTTTAATAATTAATCGACTTAATAAGATCACTGACAAAGTGCTTGACCAGTGAACCAGCATCACATTTCGCTTTTCCATCAACAATACAATGCAGTCAATAAAAAATATAGGGTGACTCACTGCAAGCTGAATCCGAATTTTTGTTCATAACTTTAACAATAATGAAGATACACTTCAATGAGTTGTTCATCATATTAACTTTTTGTATGAAATATAAAGAAATCATTGGAAGTGACTGAATTTTGGTCAGTGACACAGTATATGTACCATCAGCTGAATTTTGAATAATGAAATGCCTAATTATATAAGCAAAAATATTACGTCTGAATTCCATCTTAAAATATTTACATTAAAATCACAGACAATACATAAAACAATTAAAATTATTACATAAAAACACTAAAAACATATTAAAATTGGGACGTTTCGGATCATCACGATCGCTCCTCAGCCAATTATAAACGTTAAGTCGTTACAAGAAAAACACAACAGAAAGTCATCAATTTCAGGTTACAGTTAAAATAAAATAGAATACTCAGCCGGCACAGATGCAGCTTCGTTAATCACTAAATCCTTGGTTTTAGTATGCCAGGCCTCTAAAAACACTCTCCCTGCGTAATTGTTGCAGCCAGATCGGATCACAAAAGCTTTATTAAAATCTGGAAAATGGTCGGTTGCAATAGTATGCTGAACGATCTTTGAATTCAAATTTCTACATCTAAATGCCTGTTTATGCTCTTTAAGCCGTATTTCAAGTGTCCTGCTAGATTCACCAATATAAACCGCTTCACACTGCTCACTCGGAATTCTGTAGACGATGTCTTTAAAATGCAGGATGGAATATCTATGTTTAAAATTACATAACAGATTCTTAAGAGGATTTTGGGGAATGAAAGATGTATGAATACCAACTGATTTCAAATAATGCGAAATCTTTTCAGAAATGCAGCTATAATAAGGTATGCTTGCGTAAACATTTGATTTTGTACGCTGGAAAGGTGGAGGGGTATTCATGTCTACAAGGAGAATTTCTCTGAGAATTCGAAGTCACAATCTTAATGGGTAACCATTTAGCTGTAAATCAATTAAGATTTTTTGTTTTTCAATGTTGAAAAGCTCCTTGGTACTGCAATAACGCAAAGCTCTAGTAAACAAAGAGAGCTTTGCGTTATTGCAGTACCAAGGAGCTTTTCAACATTGAAAAACAAAAAATCTTAATTGGTTTACAGCTAAATGGTTACCCATTAAGATTGTGCCTTCGAATTCTCAGAGAAATTCTCCTTGCAGACGTGAATACCCCTCCACCTTTCCAGCGTACAAAATCAAATGTTTACGCAAGCATACCTTATTATAGCTGCATTTCTGAAAAGATTTCGCATTATTTGAAATCAGTTGGTATTCATACATCTTTCATTCCCCAAAATCCTCTTAAGAATCTGTTATGTAATTTTAAACATAGATATTCCATCCTGCATTTTAAAGACATCGTCTACAGAATTCCGAGTGAGCAGTGTGAAGCGGTTTATATTGGTGAATCTAGCAGGACACTTGAAATACGGCTTAAAGAGCATAAACAGGCATTTAGATGTAGAAATTTGAATTCAAAGATCGTTCAGCATACTATTGCAACCGACCATTTTCCAGATTTTAATAAAGCTTTTGTGATCCGATCTGGCTGCAACAATTACGCAGGGAGAGTGTTTTTAGAGGCCTGGCATACTAAAACCAAGGATTTAGTAATTAACGAAGCTGCATCTGTGCCGGCTGAGTATTCTATTTTATTTTAACTGTAACCTGAAATTGATGACTTTCTGTTGTGTTTTTCTTGTAACTGTTGATAATGGAGTTATGAATAAAAAGGAGGAGACATATAGTGTATTGTCTACCAGTTGCGAGTGAAGTAACTGAGGAGGTTGTCACAATATGGCGGCTGCTTTTTTGAAATCGGTTCTTCAGTTTCTAACTACCGATAGGTCAAGCATCCCACCAGTAAAATTGAATAGAAGATTTGGTCTTAAAGAAGCGTCTTATTCATGGAATTTTTTTTCAAAAATGTCATAAAAATTTCTATTTGTTTTTACCGGTGTCAGTATGCCTTATAAAACTGGCGGTTTGTATCCATGGTTGTCACAATATGGCGGAAACTCAGGGCCTAACTACCACCAAAGAAAACTCCTACCAGTAAAAATGAAAAATTGTTTCTTCCACTATTTATGACTGAAATTTTGTAAAAATAAGGCGTTTAAATAAGTTTAAAATATCTATATAAACCTACTGGTGGGAGTTTCCACCGTCGATAAACAACCCCTTTGCTAGCGGTTACAGTTGAAGCTTCACTATTTTAAGGATATGTCAGTTCCTCTTTATTAATAGTTCCATGCTGTTGATAGTATTGACTTAACGTTTATAATTGGCTGAGGAGGGATCGTGATAATCCGAAACGTCCCAATTTTAATATGTTTTTATTGTTTTTGTGTAATAATTTTAATTGTTTTATGTATTGTCTGTGATTTTAATTTAAATATTTTATGAAATGCCTAGCTTACTGTTTGAATGTGAATTTCGGCAATTTCTAGCATTTCTAGTCATGTCATATTCACAAAAAGAAAAATAAGTCTCTTGAAAATATCGATAGAATATCTTCGGTTTGGTCGAATATTCTGTAGTATGATCTGACCAAATAGGCCGAATAGAGAGCACTCGTAGCATCCCTAGTTTTTAAGATATAGGAATGAAACGCACACGGAAAAAATGGGCATTAAAATATATTACGATGCTTATTATTTAATAAATACCCCTAATCATAACATTATCACTTGAATTTGAAATTCTGGGGTGGGCACGCTCCTCCCCCCCCCCTATAGTTACATCTATGCAGAAAATATGCATGTGAAATTTCCTTTTCTTGCTAAGGTCCCTATAGTCGAACAATACCTGCATTTCTAATGTATAACCCTTTCGGACAAATATATGAAATAAAAATATTTATAGGAAAGCAAAGAACATTTTATTACTGTTGTTATCTAGAAAAGTATGAGTAAAATAACTTTCGAAATCCCAAATGAACTTAATATCAACATATTAACATACTGTGAATGTAACACATACACTGCCACAAACTGAAAGTTGCAGCTTCTGTGAAGAGTTGGCGTGAAGACATCAAGAACTAGCAGGATACATTTACAGACAGAAAATCATAAGAAATTTCTGCCTGATAATGCAGCCAGCTGTCATAAACAGTTTTATAGAAGACCTTCCATTCCTCAGTTCCTTGATTCTCTCAGTAGGCTTCTTAACTCACAGAACAGAGATATCATTGCACTCCATTAAAGTTAATATCTTGATACTAAGTTCATTTTGAATTAGCAAAATATATTTTAAATGTACATTTTTAGATAACAGCTTCAAAAAGTTCTTTAACTTTCAGTACATTTCCAATCTTACATAATAGAACACGTATAAATATTAACCTGTAAAGGCTATTAATGAAATAAAATCGGTTTTCCCAATGCAATACTTGGGGATTTTATTTAATTTAGGCAATTTAATTTTCTATAATTCAAGATATGGAAAATGCAATGTCTGTTTTCATAGACAATTATATTACTTTTATATAGATGCAAAATTTGTAAAATTGAAATTAGCAATAATGAATTCTGAAAGATTTCTTAAAGAAAATGGAGGGGGGGGGGGGGATTTCAATTAATTTCTTTAATTATAAAAAATTGCAATTATTAGGGCGATTCCGTGCAGAGTGTCACACACGTAACGCAGGATTTAGCATTTGGAGAGGGGCGTGTAGATCTAGATTTGCAAACTCGTTGGTAATGCCCTTTCTTGCCACACCATCTACAAATACTGTGTGTTGTATAATAAAGTATCTTATTTAATTAACCAAGTGTTGTTATGGATAAATATCAATTATTATGACACCACAAATTATCACCATCAATATTTATAAATACAACATGGTGTCAGGCCAATAATAAATCCGATTAAACTGGATTGTCTAACTCATGTCTTAAAGACTGCTCGGCAGAAGTGAACTTTTAGCGTGAACTTTTGCATGTTCAAATATTTATTACGTTCAAAACTGAAACGGAGACTTTCAGACCACCTGGCGTTATGATACTTAATGAAAATTTGAAAGATAACTGGGTGAAATGGAAACATAAGTTCAATAATTTTCTATTAGCATCGGAAAAAAATGAAAAGTCAGAACCAGTTAAAATCGCCATATTGATAAACCTTATTGGAGATGGAGAAAATATTTACAATACTTTTACATTTGAAGGTAAGGTACTCAGAAAGGACCCTTGACGCAGTTATCAAGAAGTTTGACAGTTACTGTTTGCCCCAGAGCAATGAAGTATTTGAAAGATTCAAGTCTTTTTCATGCTCGAAGAAATTAGGCCAGAATATCGGTTCGTACGTAACGGAATTGAAAACGCTTGCAGCATCGTGCAACTTCGGGGACCAGGAAACCAGCCTCATTCGTGACAGGATCGTTTTAGGTGTAAATGACCATGGATTGCAAGAGAGACTTTTGAGAGAACCGAAACTAACATTGGAAAAGGCCATCGATAATGTTCGTGCTTGCGAAATTAGTAGAAAACAAGTAGCAGCTATTAATGATTCAGTGAATAATATCGACGCTATAAACAAGCATCCAATCAAAAGGCCTAATACTGTGGATTGTGAGGCCTGTGGTAGAACTCACATAAAAGATCAATGCCCTGCATATAATAAACTGTGCAACAAGTGTAAGCGGAAAAATCACTTTGCAGCTGTGTGTAGAGGTAAGTTTCAGCAATAAGCTGCAAGATATACCAATAAAACTGTGAATGAAGTACAGTTTAGTGACTCTAATGTAGTTCACTCTGAAAATAGTGACTCAAATTTTTACCCTAAGTATAATGACTCTAATATTAGTTTGTTTATTGATAGTGTTCATGATATTACTATTGATAGTGTGCATGATATTAATCCTATCAAGTGTAATGAATGGCTTAAGGTTATATCAGTTGAAGGTCAGCATGTGTCTTTTAAACTTGACACTGGCGCTCAAGTCAATGTTTTACCTTTGGATACTTTCAAAACATTAAATTTAGAACATAAATTAACTTCAACTTATATTGTCTTAGTATCCTATGGAAATAATAAGCTAAAACCTGTTGGTTCTATAGACCTAGTTTGCAGCACTGAGAAATATTCGAATGTTTTGCTTACATTTATTATAATTGATGTTAAAGCTAAGCCAATTTTAGGGTTGCAGGCTTATGAAAAATTACAATTAAGTATATTGATAGTGTTTGTCTTGAATCCAAAATGTAAGTAATTGAAAATTATAAAGTTGTGTTTGAGGGATTGGGAAATTTTCCTGGGGAACCACATCATATTGAAACAAAATCTGATGTGCATGCTGTAATTAATGCCCCTAGAAGGGTACCTCTATCTTTACATAAAAAGCTTAAAATCACTATTGACGAATTGGAAAACTTGGGCATTATATCTCAGGTAAATAAACCGACAGATTGGGTTAATAGTTTAGTGGTTGTCGAAAAGCCTAATGGTAAATTGAGGATATGCATTGATCCTAGAAACCTTAACAAAGTAATTAAGAGTGAACATCATATAATGCCTTCAGCATATGAAATAATACACAAATTAGAGGGCAAACAATGTTTTTCGGTACTAGATTTGAAAGATGATTTTGGCAAGTATCATTAGATGGGCCAAGTTCAGAGTTATGCACTTTTAACTCCCCCTTTGGTAGATATAAATTTAATAAACTTCCTCTGCTCCTGAGGTGTTTCAGAAAAAGAATCAGAAAATGTTTGGAGATATTAATGGGGTAGAAATTTAGGCTGAATCCCAAAACAGCCGAGACACTTGGCATCGTTGAATTTGGCGAGGCGATAAATGGATTTTCGTTGTTACCAGCTCGTTTCCTTAAATTTTTCCACGCCTACAATGGTCTGTTCTTGAATTTCGATCGCGTTAATGGGATATGTTGGATTGTTGTGTATTGGGTGGTTGGCTTTTTAGGGAGATTTCGCATGAAATACTACATGTTTGAAATGAGTTTGTTACGCGAGTTTTGTGTTTATATTTTAAAAGCTTGCGACGTATATTTGTATAAATTTATTTTTATTTTGTTTTTTATTCATATATTTTACGGATATTGTTTAGTGAGGTTGATTTGTGAAATATTTGTGAGCTGCGGTGTATGCTTTTTTGGAACTCAAAATTCAATGATTTAAATTATGACATTTAGAAGATTAAGATGACATATTTAAGTAATTGAAAGCGCATTTCTATATCAGAAATACTTTTTCGTTAGTTAAAAAACAACTTAATATTTACGCATTATTAATATATTGAAAAGAATTTGAAAATTTTATCGTACAATTTCTTTACAATCTGTACAATTTTATATAGATTTTAATAGTTTGATTAGTGCGTTATTGAACGCAACTTTAACGCGTTTTGCGCATTTGGGAAATTGTTGCAATGCGATTTTTGTGCAACCAGTGATGATTTTTTTTTTCTTTGGTGTTAGTGCCGTTACTGATTGCGGCATACGAGTTTCGTGCATTTTAGAGATCGCTGCACAGCGAGTTTCGTGCGTCCAGTGATGTTTTTTTTCGCTTTATGAGCACGCAGCGCTCATACGTAAGTTACTGATCGCTGCATCGACGAGTTTCGTGCATCTTAGAGATCGCTGCTCAGCGAGTTTCGTGGGTACAGTGATGTTTTTTTCAGGTTTATGAGCGCGCAGCGCTCATACGTGCGTTACTGATCGCTGTATCGACGAGTTTCCTGCATTTTAGAGATCGCGGCATCGACGAGTTTCCTGCATTTTAGAGATAGCTACACAGCGAGTTTCGTGCAGCCAGTGATGGTTTTTTTCGGTTTATGAGCGCGCAGCGCTCATACGCGCGTTACTAATTGCTGCATCGACGAGATTCGTGCGTTTTAGAGATCGCTGCAAAGCGAGTTTCGTGCGTCCAGTGATGTTTTTTTTTTCAGTTTAAGAGCGCACAGCGCCCATACACGCGTTACCGATCGCAGCATCGACGAGTATCATGCATCTTACAGATCGCGGCATCGACGAGTTTCGTGCATCTTAGAGATCGCTGCACAGCGACTTTCGTGGGTCCAGTGATGTTTTTTTCCGGTTTATGGGCGCGAAGCGACCATACGTGCGTTACTGATCTCGGCATCGACGAGTTTCCTGCATCTTAAAAATCTCGGCATAGACAATTTTCCTGCCTCTTAGAGATCGCGGCATCGACGAGTTTCGTGCATTTTAGAGACCGCTGCACAGCGAGTTTCGTGCGCCCAGTGATGTTTTTTTTCGGTTTATGAGCGCGCAGCGCTCATACGTGCGTTACTGATCGAAGGCATCGACGAGTTTCGTGCATTTTAGAGATCGCGGCACAGCGAGTTTCGTGCATCCAGTGATGTTTTTTTCAGTATATGAGCAAAAAACAACTTAATATTTACTCATTATTAATATATTGAAAAGAATTTCAAAATTTTATCGTGCAATTTCTGTACAATCGGTACAATTTTATATAGATTTTAATAGTTTGATTTAATAGTTTGATCCATCCGCGCGTTACTGATCGCTGCATCGGCGAGTTTCGTGTATTTTAGAAATCGCTGCACAGCGAGTTTCGTGCATCCAGTGATTTTTTTTCGGTTTATGAGCGCGCAGCGCTCATACGTGCGTTACTGATCGCAGCATCGACGAGTTTCCAGCATTTTAGAGATCGCGGCATCGACGAGTTTCTTGCATTAAAGATCGCTGAACATGCGAGTTTCGTGCATCCAGTGATGCTTTTTTCGGTTTATGAGCGCACAGCGCTCATACGTGCGTTACTGATTGCAGCATCGACGAGTTTCCTGCATTTTAGAGATCGCGGCATCGACGAGTTTCGTGCATTTTAGAGATCGCTGCACATGCGAGTTTCGTGCATCCAGTGATGTTTTTTCGGTTTATGAGCGCGCAGCGCTCATACGTGCGTTACTGATCGCAGCATCGACGAGTTTCCTGCATTTTAGAGATAGCTACACAGCGAGTTTCGTGCATCCAGTGATGGTTTTTTTCGGTTTATGAGCGCGCAGCGCTCATACGCGCGTTACTAATTGCTGCATCGACGAGTTTCGTGCATTTTAGAGATCGCTGCAAAGCGAGTTTCGTGCGTCCAGTGATGTTTTTTTTCAGTTTAAGAGCGTGCAGCGCCCATACGCGCGTTACTGATCGCAGCATCGACGAGTTTCATGCATCTTAGAGATCGCGGCATCGACGAGTTTCGTGCATCTTAGAGATCGCTGCTCAGCGAGTTTCGTGGGTACAGTGATGTTTTTTTCAGGTTTATGAGCGCGCAGCGCTCATACGTGCGTTACTGATCGCTGTATCGACGAGTTTCCTGCATTTTAGAGATCGCGGCATCGACGAGTTTCCTGCATTTTAGAGATAGCTACACAGCGAGTTTCGTGCAGCCAGTGATGGTTTTTTTCGGTTTATGAGCGCGCAGCGCTCATACGCGCGTTACTAATTGCTGCATCGACGAGATTCGTGCATTATAGAGATCGCTGCAAAGCGAGTTTCGTGCGTCCAGTGATGTTTTTTTTTCAGTTTAAGAGCGCACAGCGCCCATACACGCGTTACTGATCGCAGCATCGACGAGTATCATGCATCTTACAGATCGCGGCATCGACGAGTTTCGTGCATCTTAGAGATCGCTGCACAGCGAGTTTCGTGGGTCCAGTGATGTTTTTTTCCGGTTTATGGGCGCGAAGCGACCATACGTGCGTTACTGATCTCGGCATCGACGAGTTTCCTGCATCTTAAAAATCTCGGCATAGACAATTTTCCTGCCTCTTAGAGATCGCGGCATCGACGAGTTTCGTGCATTTTAGAGACCGCTGCACAGCGAGTTTCGTGCGCCCAGTGATGTTTTTTTCGGTTTATGAGCGCGCAGCGCTCATACGTGCGTTACTGATCGAAGCATTGACGAGTTTCCTGCATTTTAGAGATCGCGGCATCGACGAGTTTCGTGCATTTTAGAGATCGCTGCACACCGAGTTTCGTGCGTTCAGTGATGTTTTTTTTCGGTTTATGAGCGCGCAGCGCTCATACGTGCGTTACTGATCACAGCATCGACGAGTTTCCTGCATTTTAGAGATCGCGGCACAGCGAGTTTCGTGCATCCAGTGATGTTTTTTTCAGTATATGAGCAAAAAACAACTTAATATTTACGCATTATTAATATATTGAAAAGAATTTCAAAATTTTATCGTACAATTTCTGTACAATCTGTACAATTTTATATAGATTTTAATAGTTTGATTTAATAGTTTGATCCATCCGCGCGTTACTGATCGCTGCATCGGCGAGTTTCGTGAATTTTAGAAATCGCTGCACAGCGAGTTTCGTGCATCCAGTGATTTTTTTTTCGGTTTATGAGCGCGCAGCGCTCATACGTGCGTTACTGATCGCAGCATCGACGAGTTTCCAGCATTTTAGAGATCGCGGCATCGACGAGTTTCTTGCATTAAAGATCGCTGAACATGCGAGTTTCGTGCATCCAGTGATGCTTTTTTCGGTTTATGAGCGCACAGCGCTCATACGTGCGTTACTGATTGCAGCATCGACGAGTTTCCTGCATTTTAGAGATCGCGGCATCGACGAGTTTCGTGCATTTTAGAGATAGCTACACAGCGAGTTTCGTGCATCCAGTGATGGTTTTTTTCGGTTTATGAGCGCGCAGCGCTCATACGCGCGTTACTAATTGCTGCATCGACGAGTTTCGTGCATTTTAGAGATCGCTGCAAAGCGAGTTTCGTGCGTCCAGTGATGTTTTTTTTCAGTTTAAGAGCGTGCAGCGCCCATACGCGCGTTACTGATCGCAGCATCGACGAGTTTCATGCATCTTAGAGATCGCGGCATCGACGAGTTTCCTGCATCTTAAAAATCTCGGCATAGACAACTTTCCTGCATCTTAGAGATCGCGGCATCGACGAGTTTCATGCATTTTAGTGATCGCTGCACAGCGAATTTCGTGCGTCCAGTGATTTTTTTTCGGTTTATGAGCGCGCAGCGCTCATACGTGCGTTACTGATCGCAGCATCGACGAGTTTCCTGCATTTTAGAGATCGCGGCACAGCGAGTTTCGTGCATCCAGTGATGTTTTTTTCAGTTTATGAGCGCTGCGCGCTCATACGCGCGTTACTGATCGCAACATCGACGAGTTTCGTGCATTTTAGAGATCGCTGCACAGCGAGTTTCGTGCATCCAGTGATGTTTTTTTTCGGTTTATTAGCGCACAGCGCTCATACATGCGTTACTGATCGCAGCATCGACGAGTTTCCTGCATTTTAGAGATCGCGGCATCGACGAGTTTCGTGCATTTTAGAGATCGCTGCACATGCGACTTTCGTGCATGCAATGATGCTTTTTTCGGTTTATGAGCGCGCAGCACTCATACGTGCGTTACTGATTGCAGCACCGACGATTTTCCTGCATTTTAGAGATCGCGACACCGACGAGTTTCGTGCATTTTAGAGATCGCTGCACAGCGATTTTCGTTCATCTAGTGATGTTTTTTTTCGCTTTATGAGCACGCAGCGCTCATACGTAAGTTACTGATCGCTGCATCGACTAGTTTCGTGCATCTTAGAGATCGCTGCTCAGCGAGTTTCGTGGGTACAGTGATGTTTTTTTCAGGTTTATGAGCGCGCAGCGCTCATACGTGCGTTACTGATCGCTGTATCGACGAGTTTCCTGCATTTTAGAGATCGCGGCATCGACGAGTTTCCTGCATTTTAGAGATAGCTACACAGCGAGTTTCGTGCAGCCAGTGATGGTTTTTTTCGGTTTATGAGCGCGCAGCGCTCATACGCGCGTTACTAATTGCTGCATCGACGAGATTCGTGCGTTTTAGAGATCGCTGCAAAGCGAGTTTCGTGCGTCCAGTGATGTTTTTTTTTCAGTTTAAGAGCGCACAGCGCCCATACACGCGTTACCGATCGCAGCATCGACGAGTATCATGCATCTTACAGATCGCGGCATCGACGAGTTTCGTGCATCTTAGAGATCGCTGCACAGCGACTTTCGTGGGTCCAGTGATGTTTTTTTCCGGTTTATGGGCGCGAAGCGACCATACGTGCGTTACTGATCTCGGCATCGACGAGTTTCCTGCATCTTAAAAATCTCGGCATAGACAATTTTCCTGCCTCTTAGAGATCGCGGCATCGACGAGTTTCGTGCATTTTAGAGACCGCTGCACAGCGAGTTTCGTGCGCCCAGTGATGTTTTTTTTCGGTTTATGAGCGCGCAGCGCTCATACGTGCGTTACTGATCGAAGGCATCGACGAGTTTCGTGCATTTTAGAGATCGCTGCACAGCGAGTTTCGTGCGTCCAGTGATTTTTTTTTCGGTTTATGAGCGCGCAGCGCTCATACGTGCGTTACTGATCACAGCATCGACGAGTTTCCTGCATTTTAGAGATCGCGGCACAGCGAGTTTCGTGCATCCAGTGATGTTTTTTTCAGTATATGAGCAAAAAACAACTTAATATTTACTCATTATTAATATATTGAAAAGAATTTCAAAATTTTATCGTGCAATTTCTGTACAATCGGTACAATTTTATATAGATTTTAATAGTTTGATTTAATAGTTTGATCCATCCGCGCGTTACTGATCGCTGCATCGGCGAGTTTCGTGTATTTTAGAAATCGCTGCACAGCGAGTTTCGTGCATCCAGTGATTTTTTTTCGGTTTATGAGCGCGCAGCGCTCATACGTGCGTTACTGATCGCAGCATCGACGAGTTTCCAGCATTTTAGAGATCGCGGCATCGACGAGTTTCTTGCATTAAAGATCGCTGAACATGCGAGTTTCGTGCATCCAGTGATGCTTTTTTCGGTTTATGAGCGCACAGCGCTCATACGTGCGTTACTGATTGCAGCATCGACGAGTTTCCTGCATTTTAGAGATCGCGGCATCGACGAGTTTCGTGCATTTTAGAGATCGCTGCACATGCGAGTTTCGTGCATCCAGTGATGTTTTTTCGGTTTATGAGCGCGCAGCGCTCATACGTGCGTTACTGATCGCAGCATCGACGAGTTTCCTGCATTTTAGAGATAGCTACACAGCGAGTTTCGTGCATCCAGTGATGGTTTTTTTCGGTTTATGAGCGCGCAGCGCTCATACGCGCGTTACTAATTGCTGCATCGACGAGATTCGTGCATTATAGAGATCGCTGCAAAGCGAGTTTCGTGCGTCCAGTGATGTTTTTTTTCAGTTTAAGAGCGTGCAGCGCCCATACGCGCGTTACTGATCGCAGCATCGACGAGTTTCATGCATCTTAGAGATCGCGGCATCGACGAGTTTCGTGCATCTTAGAGATCGCTGCTCAGCGAGTTTCGTGGGTACAGTGATGTTTTTTTCAGGTTTATGAGCGCGCAGCGCTCATACGTGCGTTACTGATCGCTGTATCGACGAGTTTCCTGCCTCTTAGAGATCGCGGCATCGACGAGTTTCGTGCATTTTAGAGATCGCTGCAAAGCGAGTTTCGTGCGTCCAGTGATGTTTTTTTTCAGTTTAAGAGCGTGCAGCGCCCATACGCGCGTTACTGATCGCAGCATCGACGAGTTTCATGCATCTTAGAGATCGCGGCATCGACGAGTTTCGTGCATCTTAGAGATCGCTGCTCAGCGAGTTTCGTGGGTACAGTGATGTTTTTTTCAGGTTTATGAGCGCGCAGCGCTCATACGTGCGTTACTGATCGCTGTATCGACGAGTTTCCTGCATTTTAGAGATCGCGGCATCGACGAGTTTCCTGCATTTTAGAGATAGCTACACAGCGAGTTTCGTGCAGCCAGTGATGGTTTTTTTCGGTTTATGAGCGCGCAGCGCTCATACGCGCGTTACTAATTGCTGCATCGACGAGATTCGTGCATTATAGAGATCGCTGCAAAGCGAGTTTCGTGCGTCCAGTGATGTTTTTTTTTCAGTTTAAGAGCGCACAGCGCCCATACACGCGTTACTGATCGCAGCATCGACGAGTATCATGCATCTTACAGATCGCGGCATCGACGAGTTTCGTGCATCTTAGAGATCGCTGCACAGCGAGTTTCGTGGGTCCAGTGATGTTTTTTTCCGGTTTATGGGCGCGAAGCGACCATACGTGCGTTACTGATCTCGGCATCGACGAGTTTCCTGCATCTTAAAAATCTCGGCATAGACAATTTTCCTGCCTCTTAGAGATCGCGGCATCGACGAGTTTCGTGCATTTTAGAGACCGCTGCACAGCGAGTTTCGTGCGCCCAGTGATGTTTTTTTCGGTTTATGAGCGCGCAGCGCTCATACGTGCGTTACTGATCGAAGCATTGACGAGTTTCCTGCATTTTAGAGATCGCGGCATCGACGAGTTTCGTGCATTTTAGAGATCGCTGCACACCGAGTTTCGTGCGTTCAGTGATGTTTTTTTCGGTTTATGAGCGCGCAGCGCTCATACGTGCGTTACTGATCACAGCATCGACGAGTTTCCTGCATTTTAGAGATCGCGGCACAGCGAGTTTCGTGCATCCAGTGATGTTTTTTTCAGTATATGAGCAAAAAACAACTTAATATTTACGCATTATTAATATATTGAAAAGAATTTCAAAATTTTATCGTACAATTTCTGTACAATCTGTACAATTTTATATAGATTTTAATAGTTTGATTTAATAGTTTGATCCATCCGCGCGTTACTGATCGCTGCATCGGCGAGTTTCGTGAATTTTAGAAATCGCTGCACAGCGAGTTTCGTGCATCCAGTGATTTTTTTTCGGTTTATGAGCGCGCAGCGCTCATACGTGCGTTACTGATCGCAGCATCGACGAGTTTCCAGCATTTTAGAGATCGCGGCATCGACGAGTTTCTTGCATTAAAGATCGCTGAACATGCGAGTTTCGTGCATCCAGTGATGCTTTTTTCGGTTTATGAGCGCACAGCGCTCATACGTGCGTTACTGATTGCAGCATCGACGAGTTTCCTGCATTTTAGAGATCGCGGCATCGACGAGTTTCGTGCATTTTAGAGATAGCTACACAGCGAGTTTCGTGCATCCAGTGATGGTTTTTTTCGGTTTATGAGCGCGCAGCGCTCATACGCGCGTTACTAATTGCTGCATCGACGAGTTTCGTGCATTTTAGAGATCGCTGCAAAGCGAGTTTCGTGCGTCCAGTGATGTTTTTTTTCAGTTTAAGAGCGTGCAGCGCCCATACGCGCGTTACTGATCGCAGCATCGACGAGTTTCATGCATCTTAGAGATCGCGGCATCGACGAGTTTCCTGCATCTTAAAAATCTCGGCATAGACAACTTTCCTGCATCTTAGAGATCGCGGCATCGACGAGTTTCATGCATTTTAGTGATCGCTGCACAGCGAATTTCGTGCGTCCAGTGATTTTTTTTCGGTTTATGAGCGCGCAGCGCTCATACGTGCGTTACTGATCGCAGCATCGACGAGTTTCCTGCATTTTAGAGATCGCGGCACAGCGAGTTTCGTGCATCCAGTGATGTTTTTTTCAGTTTATGAGCGCTGCGCGCTCATACGCGCGTTACTGATCGCAACATCGACGAGTTTCGTGCATTTTAGAGATCGCTGCACAGCGAGTTTCGTGCATCCAGTGATGTTTTTTTTCGGTTTATTAGCGCACAGCGCTCATACATGCGTTACTGATCGCAGCATCGACGAGTTTCCTGCATTTTAGAGATCGCGGCATCGACGAGTTTCGTGCATTTTAGAGATCGCTGCACATGCGACTTTCGTGCATGCAGTGATGCTTTTTTCGGTTTATGAGCGCGCAGCACTCATACGTGCGTTACTGATTGCAGCACCGACGATTTTCCTGCATTTTAGAGATCGCGACACCGACGAGTTTCGTGCATTTTAGAGATCGCTGCACAGCGATTTTCGTTCATCTAGTGATGTTATTTTTTGGCTTATGAGCGCGCAGCGCTCATACGCGCGTTACTGATCGCTGCATCGACGAGTTTCGTGCATCTTAGTGTTCGCTGCACAGCGAGTTTCGTGCGTCCAGTGATGTTTTTTCGCTTTATGAGCGCGCAGCGCTCATACGTGCGTTACTGATCGCAGCATCGATGAGTTTCCTGCATTTTAGAGATCGCGGCATCGACGAGTTTCGTGCATTTTAGAGATCGCTGCACAGCGAGTTTCGTGCATCCAGTGATGTTTTTTTCGGTTTATGAACGCACAGCGCTCATACATGCGTTACTGATCGCAGCATCGACGAGTTTCCTGCATTTTAGAGATCGCGGCATCGACGAGTTTCGTGCATTTTAGAGATCGCTGCACATGCGACTTTCGTGCATGCAGTGATGCTTTTTTCGGTTTATGAGCGCGCAACACTCATACGTGCGTTACTGATCGCAGCACCGACGATTTTCCTGCATTTTAGAAATCGCGACATCGACGAGTTTCGAGCATTTTAGAGATCGCTGCACAGCGAGTTTCGTGCATCTAGTGATGTTATTTTTCGGCTTATGAGCGCTGCGCGCTCATACGCGCGTTACTGATCGCTGCATCGACGAGATTCGTGCATCTTAGAGATCGCTGCACAGCGAGTTTCGTGCATCCAGTGATTTTTTTCGGTTTATGAGCGCACAGCGCTCATACATGCGTTACTGATCGCCGCATCGACGAGTTTCGTGCATCTCAGAGATCGCTGCACAGCGCGTTTCGTGCATAACGTGATGTTTTTTTCGGTTTATGAGCGCACAGCGCTCATACATGCGTTACTGATCGCCGCATCGACGATTTTCCTGCATTTTAGAGATCGCGGCATCGACGAGTTTCGTGCATTTTAGAGATTGCTGCACAGTGAGTTTCTTGTGTCTAGTGATGTTCTTTTGGTTGTTGTTTTAATGAGCTGCAGTACGTGCTCATACGTGCGTTAGTTTTAAATTATAGAAATAACCGTAGGCCTTCAATAGGTTTATTAGAGTACCGTAATACACCGATTTCAGGATCAGAATTATCTCCTGCCCAGTTAATGTTTAACAGAAGACTGCGGACGAAGTTACCAATTAATAATAAACTTTTTAAAGATGTTGACATAGAGTTATTAAGGAGACAGCAAAAACAAAAACATTATTATGACCTAAATAGTAAAACTTTAAAGGAACTTAAAGAGGGGGACAAAATTGTTGTTCAAAATGCTAAAACTAAATTATGGGAACCTGCTATTGTTTTATGTAAAACAGGTCGTAATAAATAGCCTAGGTCATATAAAATCAAAACTAATTCTGGAAGAACTTTCATAAGAAATAGAAAGTTCTTAAAGTTATATAAAACTTGTCATCAGTCTTTTGATGACATGCTTGATGATCTTCCAGACAATAACACTTTCGATAATAGTGCCACATCTAATCCTATAGCTAATAATGTAAATGTTCCAGGCAATACCAGCAGCTGAACAGGTCGTATTATAAAACGACCCCAATACCTGAATGATTATGTGTGTGATTACTATTTATTATATTTGGAATGTTTCATGAATATTGTACGGAGCGTTGTATAACTAAGAGGGGGTGATGTGATGTATTTATGTTTAATGAAAACATATACTTCAACTTTTACTTGACCAACAGTTAACGGTAACTCATTAACTGTGTGGATGTTCTGATTTGGATAGCTAGCGATGGTGGATGTTGGCCTAGCAAGTATGATATAGTGTGTTGTATAATAAAGTATCTTATTTAATTAACCAAGTGTTGTTATGGATAAATATCAATTATTGTGACACTACAAATTATCACCATCAATATTTATAAATACAACATTTCTTTCGTGTTAGGGTCTTTATTCGATCAATTTGGGTGCATCTATTGCACAAAGCACCAATTCATAGTTCTTCCACGAGGGCAAGAATAAATTCTCGACGTGAAATTGAGGTGTTTGTAGATTCTTTGAAAATTATCCAAGCATTCAGTGCAGCAATACCAAGGACGTTGTAAAAAACATGAAAAGGCCATCTGCGAGTTCCACATCTTGTAGTATATTTTCTTAACATCAGGTCTGCTACGTCTACGCCGCATTTAATTTTATTGTAGTAAGTGATAGTGTTCGGCTTCTTCTTTGCACTGTTGTCTACAAACACATTCGTGTGCATAGTGCTAAGAATCACGACATTCTTTTTGTTCTTGCACCTATATATCGTGAGTGTTTTATTCCCATTTTTCAACGCAGAAGATGAATATCGTGACGAAGATGTGTCGCGGGCAATAGGAGGTAATTCTCTCTTGTTCATACGCATCGTCCCAACTATTGTAGTTTTCTTAGCAGAAAGTTCATGTGCGAGTTTTACAGACGTAAAAAAATTGTCAGTAGTGACATTGTATCTGGCGTTTAGAAATGGTTGCAGTAATTTGAGCACTACACTTTCCCCAAGTTGTAAATCAGTTGGCTGCTCTTCATCCTTGCCCAAATAAGGATAGCCATTCAAAATATATTTGGATTTTACATCAGTTGCGAGCCAGAACTTGATGCCAAATTTATCCGTCTTATTCGCCATGTATTGAATAAACCTGCACCTTGATTTACACGGCAACAACTGTTCGTCAACTGTTATCTCTTCTCCAGGATTATAGCACAAATAACAATTTTCAATTAGCTTGTACCATGTTTCAGAAGCGAGGGTAAATTTGTTTGTGGCCAGGCACTCCGCTCTGCTACTTCGCACATCGAATCTGAGATACCGCATGATTTCACGGAAACGACTGCATGACATTGTCACTTTGACGAATTCACAAACTACACTGCTCAAAACAATTAAAGGATATTGCAGTTTTAGGTGGATTTTGTATCTGGTAAACTGTTTAGCTGATTGATACATGGTCGACAGACATAGTAGGTTATATGAGAATAAATTACACATGTTTGGCAGAAAAAATGCATTTTATTGCGCATTTGTGTACTAAAGGAAAAAAAACACAATTTGTGCATATGAGAAAAAAATAAGAAAATGTGTTTTCTTCAAAGAAAATCATTTTCAGTAGGGGGTATGGTTTCCACGGGCGGCCAGCAACGTTGAACACCTTTGAGGCATGGACTCAATGAGGCTATTAATGACGAGTTGGGGTATTCTGCCCCACTCTTCCAGAAGAGCTCTTTCCAGTTCTTGGAGAGTTTGTGGGGGTTGTTGGCGGTCAGAAACTCGTCTTCCTAGAGCGTCCCAAACGTGCTCGATTCGATTCATGTCTGGAGAACACGCTGGCCATTCCATTCGAACGATTTCTTCCTCGAAAAGGAAATCCTCCACCAGGTTTGCACGATGTGGCCTGCAGTTATCGTCCATTAAAATGAAGTTATCTCCGATTGCTGCAGCGTAAGGGACTACAATAGGTCTGAGGATCTCATCCCTATATCGGCGACCAGTCAGAGCTCCATCTCGAATGATGTAGAGGTCAGTGAGCCCGTCAATGGAGATGCCACCATACACCAACACTCCTCCATCGCCAAATCTGACACTTTCGTGCACGAACGCAGGATTATTCCTACTGCCACGGTCCCTCCAGATGAAAATACGCCTATTATCCGGATGCACAGAAAAACGGGACTCGTCAGAAAACAGAATATTGCTCCATTCATTTCTCCTCCAGATGACATGCTCGGTTGCCCACTCCCTGCGGTCGCGACGTTGCCTTGATGTTAATCTAACACATACCATCGGTCGGCGACCATACAGATCTACAGCATGGAGCCGGTTTCGGACAGTCTGAGTTGAAATCGTGGTGCCTGTAGCCGAGCGAAGGTGTTGTTGGAGAAGAGTAGCGTTCATGGTTCGGTGTCTCCGAGCTGTTAACGCTAAATACCGATCTTCATTGGGCGTTGTTGCCCGTCTACGACCTTGCCCTGGTCTTCGGCCTGCACATCCACTCTCCAAAAAACGGTTCCAGATCCTGGAAATGACACTTTGTGACACTCCAATGGCTTGCGCTACTTCGGCTTGAGTTTGGCCCCCTTCTAACCTACCAACAATTCTCAAAGCTTCTGAATCTGTCAAATGACTTCGCTGAGACATCGTACTCATCGAAACAAAGCAATCACTAAATGCCGATCATCCTTGTCTTCATTCTCTTTTATCCAGTTGAAAGTCAAATTTCATTCGCTGCCGCTGAAGCGACGTTTTTGACGTCGAACTCAAAATTTGCATACTCCACAGTTTGAGAACCAGAAAAATTTGCATTTGTGATTCTCTTCTTCTATTTTCGGCAAAAAAAATTTCGTTTATATCTTTATTTTATATAAAACTTCAAATATCCTTTAATTGTTTTGAGCAGTGTATATTCTTGTTTTCATGGTTTCAAATAAAATGAAAAAAAAAAAATAACAGTATTTATTTATCTTTTTAAGTTAATCTTTAAAATATTTGCAAAAATTAATTACCAAATCTAGAACACAATTTTTATGTAGATACACCCTTGATTACTTTGAATAACGAAAGTACAGTAAAATTTAAAAGAAAGAAATTTATTCTAGATTTGTCTTGAACAGTAACTGATATTTGTTCGTTTAAAACGCGGCTGAAAAAAAATTAGTTTTTAGTAATTTGCAGTTTGTCAAATTTATTATGAATATTTAATAAACAATAATAATCCATTAACTAAATTCTAGTTTTCATGGTTTTTAATAAAATAAAAAATGTAAAAAAAAAACATTGCAGCATTTATTTATTTATTTTTGTTTTTTTAAGTTAATCTACAAAATATTTGCGAAAATTACATGCCAAATTCAGGACACAATTTTTATATAGATACTCTTGATTTGGAACAACTTTCGAATACTCCCGGAGTCCGCCATCTTGTTTCTAAGTTGATCATCGCCGATTTTAAGTTTCTTTATTTGGATTTCTTTATTTATTTTTGTTATTTATTTTTGTTGTTGTTTATGTTTGTTGTTGTTTATGACTGTTGTTGTTTATGTTCTTAAATTAAGCATAAAGTGGTTATAAATGACCAACAAAGAAACAAGATGGCAGACTCCGGGCGTATTCGCAAGTTGTTCCCTTGATTTAAATAAATCTTACTTAAAATAGCCTGGATACAGTAAAATTTAAAAGGGAAAAAAATGTATTCTAGACCTATCTTGAACAAACATTAATATTTTTTGTTCCATTTAAATAACACAGCTGATAAAAAGGGTGTTACTTTTAGTTTGTAAAATGTATTATGAATAATTTACAAAATTTAAAATAATTTATTTTATGATTTTTATAATAAAAAAAAAACATTCACTTTAGAAATAAAAAAAGCTACTTTATATTTAAAAAAAAAAAAATGTTCTCGTTTCTAACTTCAAATAAAGACATTAGATGGCGATCTGGCCAGTACCTGCATCATCGAACTTCTCTCTTGCGGTTAATTCTCATACGTAGCGTTCTTCTACCTTCTATTCTAATACCATGGAAGCCACATTGCCAGGATGTTCAATGGCATCACTGTCACTGCTTTCAGAAGACGACGCAATCTGTAAGTTCACATTATCAACGCGAAAATCTTCATCGTTGCTGTCGTCACCTCTGATATCTGAATCTAACTGCTCCAGGAGGGCCAGACACTCCTGTGTACTCAAACCTCTCCGCATTGTTCATACGAGAAAAAAGCTTACACTCTGGTAGCAATCGAAAGCTTTGAGAATGCTGCTGTGCAAACTAGCGCCGTGTTCCGTTATCGGCCGTAGCTTCAGCAGAACTATTTTCCCTCCAAAACTTCTGTAGCATGCCAGCACCACTAGGATGCGTGCGCATTTCAACGAGGAGTCCCAGTGCTTAGTTCGCCACTGGTAGATGCGCGCGCAGAGGAGAAAAGAGTAGTCCCCCCCCCCGCATCGCTTGAAACAAAGCCTTACTTTTCTTCTTTTATTCATCGCGATAAGAGGTGAGTGTTTTCCCACTTTCAGAAAACAAAAATGAGATATCGGGAATTCGAAAACTGACTTTCACTTCAAAATCGGGCATTTTTCTTATGGGGGTCAAAATGACACCTGTTGGCTGTATTATGTATATCGATGATTATTTATTTGAATAATTAATATAGAAACATGAAAAATTGTCACAGTACTGTTGGAAGTATTTTAGAAAAAGTCAAAAAATATGAGCTGCGATGTTCGCTTGTATGTTAAAATAAAGCATGGGAAATTGAATAAAAAGGCAAAATGACCCCGACGGCGCTTCTAGTGTTAAATCCGTACGTTGAGAATGAATTAAACGTTTTAAATATAGATGCTGAAATTGTGCAGTTTGACTGAAATAAGTCACTTTTTGTGCAAAATAAGATAAATTTTAAGTTCTCAAATCCAAAGGAGCTACTTTCTGACAAATTTCTGAATTCGTTTTTGTTGAAACGCATGAAATGGGCAGGTTTTCTTATTTAGAAACTATGTAATCGAATGGCTTTTACCTTTTTAAAAAAAAAAATAAATAAAGGCAGAAAATCTTTCAGAAAATACTGACAAAGTAGATGTTTTAAAACAAATTTCCAAATACCATTAAAATAGGCAAAATTTTGTACCAAATATTCGGGCGCGACAGCACGGGAAACTTAAATGAAAAAAAGTGCCGTCACAAAACAACAATCGCTTATAACAGAAGATGTAATTAATTTATCGAAGAATTAAATATAACTTCGATTACAAATCTCTTTAATAATCATGCTTTTACGTTTTAAAATGAGCCAGAAATTTTCGCATTGTTGACACGGGTAAAGATACTTTTCTGAGAGTTGCCGTAAGAAATGAATTAGATTAATTTAAAACGTAAGTTTTAAAGTTTATAAAATTTCTATGCTGGCTGAGCAAAATGGGGTAGAAATTTTAGCAGAAAATTTATATATAAACTTTAAGAACAGAAATGTACGGAAACACAGACAATTTTCTGTACTACTTTCGATTTATAATTAATGTTTTTGCAAAAAAAGTTAGCTTTTTATGTAGAATTTTTTAAAACTGATGTGATATTTATCATTTAAATATGCAGCAAAATGAAAAGAAAAATAGAAAAAAAACATTAAATTAGGGCACTCCACTAGATAGAAATGTTAAAACTCTTATAAATTAACGTACAGTCGTGGAAAAAAAGTAAACACACCTACTAACTCTGCAACTAATTGTAATAGAAGAAAGTTACTGGTAACAAATTATTAGAAATAAAGTCTACTTTTAAATGATGCATATAAAATTTGCTTAAGGCATCTACAAATCAAAACCAGACCAAACTTTGTTTTTTTTTCAATGGCAACACCCAATTTAGACAATATATTTTAAATCTTTGGTCGAAACTTTGCCTAGAAACGAAATTTCAAGTCATTTGGATGATAAGTTTTTTAATTATAAACATTCAAAATTTAGAACTTCTAATGTTAAATTACATTTTCATATTTTTATTAATATCTCCTGAAATTATAATCCTAATGTGATAATTTTTTGTGTGGAGTATAATACTAAAAAACACAAACATATATACATTGAATTTGTAATTTTAAAAATATTATATGAATTACGAAATTAATAAAAAAAAATATGAATTGCAACCTACAATTTTTTTTATAGATTTTTTGATATATTTATTATGTCCTGCTTTATGCGAATTCTTAATTTCAAAGTTTTATTCCAAGTAATTTCCGAATTATGATTAAAAAACATCAGAATGATGGTTTGGGGCCATCTATGATGTGCAAAAGAGCATAATTTGAAATAAATATATTTTACTCATTTTAATGAAACATTTGGACTGGCAATAGACGAAACATATTAAGTGAGTGAAATGGTCATATTGGCAAGGAATAATACTACTATAATAGAAGTGACATAGTCATTCTGTAGCATTTCAACAATCGAGTGCCGAACTTCAATTTCGACACAGCCCTTCAAATAGGCTCATTTTGAAATCATTTTCTCTGAAATTAATCGTACGAATTTCATGAAAATTTGTTTTTAGGCTAAAATTTATTTATGGTGCCAACCTTGGGTATTGTTGTTAAAAAAAAAAAAAAAAAAAAAAAAAAAAAAAAAAAAAAAAAAAGCTTGGATTTGTTTTAACATGTATATGGCCCCCTAAGAAAATTTTATATACATCATTTAAAAGTAGACACTATTTCCAATCATTTGGTACCAGTAACTTTTTTCTACAATAATTTGTTGCAGAGTTAGCAGGGGTGTTTACTTTTTTTCCACGACTGTATACATAAATTCCACACTGTTGAAAATTTGCAGAAAATGTCTAGTCTCCACCGTTTTTATATAAAACGAATATACAATCATAATTTAACTCCATTCGAAGTTATTTATATAAATTATTATCCATGTTATGGTAAAAACAGAGTTAAATTACGGTTAAAATTTTATGAAAATAATGAAGAATTCTTAATTAAAAGAGAAATGTAATTTTTTTAAATTATCTTATTTTTTGGACCCACAATTTTTCCCTGTTTGATTTAAAATTGTAAAAATATCATGTTGTAGAATGTCGAAAGAAAATTTCCCAACAACGATACAAACATTTGGAGTACAAACGCTTTTTGTTTAACTGATCCGTCCCCACCCCCTAGGACAAAAGTACAAAGATAAGCATTTCAGTCAAACAAAAGAGGAAATTTTTGTTGGTGAAATATATTTGGAAGCTGCTGAGAGGAAGAAAACTCCTAAAAAACCTGCCAAGTTTTCGCCAACAGCTCTAGGATTGCAAGCAGTTCATCAGCAAACGTTCCCGACTGTCCCTGTGCTCTTCAGAGCTAATCCGGCTTGCCATCTCCTTCTCGTTCTTGTTTAATTAATTCTATTATATGGGCTGACCACCTGGCCGGGACGCAAGATTACAAACGAATAAAACTTGGAGACCTTGGCGAGATAAAATGCAATGAGCTAATACCCTGTTCACACTAGAAACTTAAGATATCTTAGATCGGCAGTTTTGAAATGGTACCCTCCCGGAATTGGATGCCTGTTCACATCAAGAAACTTACCTTAAGAGGCCACACTAGTCACGGCTTGAAGTTCGAACGCTAATGATAAGTCTATGGGAACAATATTTTCAAATATCTTGCTTGATTTTTAATATTTTTAAATGATTTTTTTTTCACAGGATAGCTGAGGACTATCTGTTTACGGGCTATTTTTTACTTTTCCGATTTTCGTTGTAGTTTAATTCTCAGGATCCTGTCAATTTAAGATCCAGTGAAATTCGAGGTGTTGTGTCCTTTTTAGCCTTATAAAATCCATATCAGCAAAATTCAGCAAAATTTTAAAAATAACAACGAAAATATAGAGTTTAAGCTTTCCAATAATATGCTTTCAATAGTTCTACTACAATTAGGCTGAGCAAAATATGCAAAGATTTTGATGAAAAATGTGTCAAAAATGGCCTCGTAATGTTATGCTCTCCGCCTCTACCAAGACGATGAAAACCACGCCTATTAAAAATATGATTGGCTAGTATCCAAACACTTTAGCAAATGGAAACGATTTAATTGTGATTGGATTATTGTATCGTGTTAAAATAGATCACTCCTATTTCAAACCTTGGATTTATTTTTTTTCTAAGATTATTGTTTAATTTCAACAAAAGACTCTTGAAAGAATGAAATATTTTAAATTCTATATTTCTATGAATAACGAAGGAAATTATACATTTCGTTTATATAAACAATTTCAGAACCGCACAGAGTGAGTTACAACATATAGAAGTTATTAAGGAATCAAATTTCAGTCCTAGTTTATTAAGTAAAATGGTAAAAAAATAGACGAGTATTTTTTAAATTATTTTTTAAGTTAAAATAGTTAACAAATAATTACGAAGTCATAATTTGTTAGAACATATTTGTGGCCTGGCCAGGAGACTGGTTTTCAAGCCTCCTATTCTTGTATATGTATAAAATATTCGACAATTTAACATTTTACGTTCGAAAAACAGTTTTTTTAATTAAAAATCAGCAGAATTTAAAGTTAATAAGTTTTAAAGATTGTTAACTTTAAAATTGTAAATCAACTTGTTCAAAATTTTAAAGAAATATTTTTATAGTTCATTACTTTAATATTTATTATTTTTAAGGGGACAGTACACCTTTAACAGTCGGAGAACGAAATTTGTCCTGTGTAACAGATATATTTTTTAAAGAGCCCACTTCAGACACGGAAAGAAAGTAAAACGAAGTCTATGGGGGCGTTAATTTAAAATTTCTCGCTTTGTTTTAATATTATTGAATGATGTTTTTTACATAGGATAGCTGAGCACGATCTTCAACCAGGCTAGATTTTACTTTTTAGATTTTTAGATTTTTATTATAGTTATATATATATATAACACACACACAGTTATATATATATATATAAAGCCCAGTGGTGTAGTGATCAGGGCATCTGGCTGCCGCACCGCAGGTCGAGAGTTCGACTCCCGACTGGGCAAAGTTCACTCAGCCTTTCATCCCTTTGGGGTCGATAAAATGAGTACCAAGCTTGCTTGGGAACTAAACACCGAGGGTCTCGCGTTAGGCTGACCACCTAGCCGGGACGCATGCTGTATAGCACCTCGGGCCTAGGGTCAAGAAAACAGAGATGGGCACTGTCGGCCCTGATCCTCATGGATTGTATAGCCGCAGAGTTTAGTTTAGTATATATATATATATATTAGGAAAGTTTCAATTTCAGAAACGATTCACCCCTGTTCCGAAATTAAAAGTAATTTTTTTTAAATATCTGAAACCAAAATCGAAAGAGTAAAAACTAGCCCGGTTGTAGATCGTCTTCAGCTATCCTACACAAAAAAAAAAAAAAAAAAAAAAAAAAAAAAAAAAAAAAATCATTTTAAAATGTTAAAAAGGAAGTGAGATAAAAAGGAAGTGAGATTTGAAAATAACACTCCCATATATTTAACGTTAGCGTTTACATTTTTTTCCAGTAACCTGCGTGGGTTCTCAAATGTAACGCAAAGACATTTTTTTTGCAACGGTTAGGAAACGCGAAAATTTATCATTAACTTTAATAATGTAAACTAAAAGTTATGAAACTGTAAGATAAAATATAGCATTTTATAAAAATATACTAGCTAGCAATTTTTTTTTTTCTAATACGTATTACCTTTAATATTTTATACTTCACTTACATGGACATTCAAAAGTATTTTATATTATGGTCTATGTGGGAAAATACATTTGCGTGTATTTTAATGACATAAAACAATTTTAAACATACAATTTATTCGCATTATTGAAGAGCATAGGTACTTGTACAGGGGAATTAAAAAGTATATTTCGTTACATTATGGACTACGAAGAAAAAACGTTTGCGGGGTATTTTAATAACGTTTTCTGTTACAACATAATGAAATTGATATGAATTTATGAGGCGCAGTAAAACATGCTTTCTGAAGGGATAGCAAAGCATTTATCATTCATTTACAGGGTCACAGAAAAGGGTTCAGTTTTATTACAGAAAAAACTGCTTGCAAAGTGTGTTTTAGTTATGTTTCACGATGTCAAACAAGATGGAATTCATATACGTTACTGAGGTTTACAATATGATGCTTACATTATAATATGATGTGCATCACATTTTATTTAATTTACAGGGGCACATAAAAGATATTGGATACAATATTGCATATGAAGTATTGTCTATTAGGGATGATTGCTGAAAGTGAGATTTCAGCTATGATATACATTTTTAACTATATTTCTGCATACTAGATTATATATATAAATTCGATAGACTACGTATAGGGCTACGCAAAAGAACTAGGAAGAATTGTTGAGAAATTGATTAATTTTATTTTCAAATTCAACTACATTTAGAAAGATATGTTTGGAAAATAAAAATATAATAATATACAAGGCTATTCAAAGAATTGGATGCATGCACGCCTATTTCAGACACGGGAAGGAATGAAAACGCTAATTTTAAGTCTATGGGGGGGGGGGGGGGGTCATTTTCATATTTCTCGCTTTGATTTTAATATTTTTGAATGATTTTTTCTTTTTCTTTTTTTTTTCTTTTTTTTTTGCATAGGATATCTGGTGACTATCGACAGTGAGGCTAGCTTTTACTTTTCGATTTTTGCTATAGTTTTTTTTTTATATATAATAGGATAGTTTAAATTTTAGAGCGGATTCCAACCGGTTATGAAAGTAAAAGTAATTTTAAAGAAAAATATCTGAAACAAAAATCGAAAAAGTAATAACTAGACCGGTTATAGAGCGTCCTCAGCTAACCTATGCAAAAAAATTCATTTTAAAATGTTTAAAAGGAAGCGAGATAATTGAAAATATAATGCTCCCATAGACTTAACATTAGCGCTTTCATTTTTTTTTTTTCCCGTTACGAGTGTGGGTTCTCAAATGAAACATAAAGATATTATTTGTAACGGTTAGGAAAAGCGAAAATTTATCTTTAAATATCTACCCTATATATATAAAATCCTAATGAAACGAATTTATGAAACGATTCTTTGAAACGACTGATTAAACGACTGATTCAGTTTCACGGCTATTTTTCCTAAAATATGGAATACATTGCGATGAAATTAACACCAAAAATCCGTATTGATCTGCAGTTCTCAAAGCTGGTATTAGAACTTTTAAATTCGAATTAGTTTTCGAAATATTAATTTTTTTCTAATTAGGGTTTCGTTCATCTGACGAAACCCTATTCGTCTCGCTCCTCTGTCTGTCTGTCTGTCCGTCTGTCCGTCACAGAGCCCGTTCTCAGAAACTATACATGTTAGAGACTAGAAATTTCGGGTACTTATAGCTGAACACCTCACATCAAACAACAAATCATAAAATTTTGAAAAAGTTGGTAATTAACCTAATTACGGGCTAATTAAATTCTAAAATTAACCAATCAACCTTTTGAATGCAGGTGAAAATGCACGTTATCGAAATCCTCCCCAGTTTCTCCTAATGGTTGCCAGTAAACTCGGCGGATGCTCCATCAAATCAGCCGGTGCAGGGTTACCACGGAGTACTTTAAGCAATAAATGAAGTGGACCTTCAAAAGCAAAATTGGATCTGCCGAAATATCGGTCGTACAAATTCGTAACAGGTGTAGAAATACGCGGAAAAAATTCTACTTTATTTTGGTATAAATTTCAAATTTCTGCATAGGATAGAACGCAAAAAATCCACTAAAAATCGATCGATAAAAATTTAATTTCTGTGTTTTTAAAAACAATGAAAACAGATTTCCATTCACCAGAAGGCAACTGTCATCATTTCTCGACATATCGGCGCGGGAGAAATTTAAGGGGAGGAAAGTCTAATACGAAATTTAAACTTTTTAAATATTAAATTTTTCGATTAAATTTTTTGACATCCGGGCTGGAAATTTCTCGCAGATTCCATACATACCCGGTTCAAAGAGAATGCTTCATTACGAGCTCAGATATTAATTATTATTTTATTAATTCCTCTTATTTCCATCAAATGCCAGATTAAGATGGAGGCACGTGCTTTTTTAACGGAGATTTCATTTAAATTGGGAAATTAACAATTTGCGTGGTGTGTTTCGACGGCGCGCTATGAGATAAGTATTAATTATTCAATATGAAAAAGTTTATAGGTTTATAAGTGTTCATCCCACTATTTCCGAATAGCGATTTCAGGAAATATCTTAAATTATTGTTTAAGACCGCCACTCGATGTCTTCGAAACTTTAAGATACTTTATAACACATAAGAAAAAGTGTAAAAAAGAATGGAGTGTGATATTTCGAGGAGTGGAGGGGGGGGGGGACTAGATTTATTTATTAAATCTTAGCGTTTGTTATCGCAGAAAATGTTTTAAATTGTTGGTTAAGACTGCACCGCCACCCTCCCGACCATGTAACTACGGAGAGATTGCGCAAAGGAGTTTCGTTCAGATATGCTTTTGTTAAGAATAGAGTGCGCTCCCTGGTCGTGGAATGCGGAACTAACGTAACGCGATTTTGTTAAAATTAGGAAATATAACAAGGCGATCTGTTTGCAACTTTAAGATACTTCATGACACATAATAAAAAGCTTATAAAATAATGGTGCATGCAATTTCCTGTGAAGGGAGGGCGGGGGAGGGGCGCTGGATTTCTTTTTAAAAAAATAGCGTTTACGACCTTTTTAGGTGTCGTTTTTTGAGCACTATGATATACTCAGACACGTGCTGCTTATGAAATATAAAAATGTCAAAATTTTAGTTACCACTATTTCCGAATAGTACTTTCAGCAAATTTCTTAATTTCTCGCTTAAGGCCGCCACCAACTCCAGTAACACATCTACTGATAGGTTGTTTAACAGAGTTTCGATCTGATACACTTTTGTTATGAATAGTGTGCGCTCCCTGGTGGTGGAATTTGCAACTAACATAACGCAATTTTGTTAAAATTATGAAATCTAACAAGTCGATCTGCTGGAAACTTTGACATAGTTCATAGCACATAATAAAAAGCTTATAAAAGAATGTTCCGTGCAATTTCCTGGGGCGCCTACCTATCTCGGGTGCTATAGACCCGATCCCCTCGACTAATATACCTACGCATAGGTTGTAAAACGGAGTTTCCTTTGGATAGAGGTTTGTGTAGAATAGAGTGCGCCCCTGGTTGCGAAATGTGGAACTAACAGATTTCACAAAAGGATAAAGTATTTTAAAGGAATATTAAACGAAACCCTCTGTGAGATTTGTGATCACACTTACCCACTTGTTTTAAGTACATTTTTCTAATGATGGCAACTGAAATTTTAATCAGAACAGATATTTTTTTTTCTTATTTCAGAAAAGGTTATTTTAAATTAATTTGGCGACCAGTTTGGCCTCCCTTAAATATATGCCAAAAAATGTATCGTGCTACTTTTATTTATAATTCAATTTACTTGAACAATTTTTCGCCAAATCGAAAGATTCTGATTGGCGCCAAAATGGCATTATTTTGATTGACATGGTAACTCGACTATTGTTGTTTATTTAATAATAAATGTTTATTTACTTTTATTTCTTTTTTAAAATTATATAAATTATTTTGTTCTATAGTTATTAATTATTTTTTTTTTGTTATTTCCTTTTGAAAATAATACAAAATAATTTAAAAATACGGTACTACTTACGTAAATAAGTGCGAGTAGTAAATCAAAATTACGTCCATTACGAATCATATCATAATATTAAAATATTTATTTGCTTAAAATACGTTATAAAAACACATTAAAATTAAATTAAAAATCTATATTTTGTAAATATAGATAAAATATATTTATAATATGGATTTTTTATTTACTTTTAATGTGTTTTTATAACGTCTTTTAAGCAAATAAATATTTTAATATTATGATACGGTACTACTTAGTTATTCCGTCGACCAAATTCGCCAAATTATGTAAATCGCCAAATTATACAAATTGACATAATTTTTATTTTAAATAACGAAAGAACAAATAAATTAGTATAACATTAATAAATATACAAATAAAACGTCGAAATAAAAATCACTTGATGACGTAAACATGTGTAACTTACATAAAGTCAAGTGAATGTGACATTTACGATCAACCATTATTGACATTTAATATTATAGTTTGGCGATAGATTTTTGGTCGACGGGATAACTAAGTAATACACAAAATGCATATGTAACTGCTATTCGAAAACAAGGTTTTCGCCAAATTTTTGTAAAAAAGAAAAAAAAGCACGCCAAATCTGCGGTGCGTATGTGACATCTGGCCAAATGTTAAATAATGCGGGAAGAGTTCCATATTGTGTGCTGGTTTTTTTTGGAGAGATTTTTTTTTTGGCGTTAAATGAATCGATGTCGTTGCGATCTTCAGCCTTTGAGGTTGTTTTTTTTCTGGAATGAACTTTATTCATATGTTTTTTGCGTATTTTTTTTTTTTTTTTTTTTTTTTTTTTTTTTGCATTTAGCCTATATTTTTCGGAAAAATATATAACTTTGTTTTAATTTGACATGCATAATAAATATAATAAATACATAAAATATAAGTACGTAATATTTATTTATAGGTGTATATATACTATATTTGTATAAGGTATATCTCTATACGTGATATATATAAAACTATCTGTGTAAACATCGTACTTTTTTTAACATGTGACATACATAAGATTTATTAAATATATATATATTTACAAATATTTAAAGACCATGTTTTTCCGACATCCTGAAAAAATTTATAAGACGCTAAAAATGGCTTTTTGACGCCATTTTGGATTCATTCGCCAATCGCGCCAACCAGCACACAATATGGAACTCTTCCCAATAATGCAACAAACCATGACATTTAATTTCAACTTCAAATCAATGTTTTAATTTACCGCTCGAAAAAAAATGCTATCTGGCAATTTGAAAAAAATGCTATTGGCGAGATTTGCACCCGGCTAGCGTAACAGTACCAAGAATTCTTTGTGACCATGACAACTTTTATATAGTTTTATTTGAAAAAAAAAATTTGATTTTTTAACCAAAATGGAAATCTTTTGTACAGATGTTATATACGGACCCATATTGGCGCGATTTTTTTTTCTGACGCCAATGGCATATACGCAACGGGTACTGGCGCCAAAGTATTGTTATTTTGCTTGATATGGCAAGCCGGATGTTGTTGTTTATGCTGTTGATGCGTTTCCCAAATTGGCGTCGGAAAAAAGTCGCGCCAATATCCTATATGACATCTGTGCCAAAGTTTCATATGAAAGGCGAAGGGATCAGACCGTATTTGTTTATGACAGTTGTTGACTTGAACTATTATAATATAGATGAAACGATGGCGATAAAATAATATTTGGCGACTTATCACCTGTGCATGGCTAACATTAAAGTACCAAAATGGCACCTAGAGTATAAAAAGCGAAATGGCCCGCCCGAAACTGTTGATGATAGTCACATGACTTAGGCTATTGTTATAAAGATTGTTTTAAAATACTGGGAGACAAAGACTCTGTATACTTAATTCATTTTATTTCTGCTATTTTTCAAATGTTTAACTGATCCTCTTTAATCAAAAACGAAAATAACTATTGGATGTCTTAACAGCAACTGATTCGGCCTTACATTTTTGCAATCAAATGGAATTGAATGGAAACCCATTTACAGTGAGATCTGCACAGCTTTTTTCAGTATAATTCAATCTTCTCTTATATTTTTTAAACGCATCAGGTTAGCGTGTTTTTAGATTCTGCGGTATCTGAACGGGGGTTGGCGAGCGTAACTTGCAGGGGGCAGAGCCCCCTAGTAATAATGTAAAACTAAAAATAATGAGACTGTAAGGTAAAATATAGCATTTTATAAAAGTCTGTCAGCTGACAAATTTATTTTGCAATACGTAACTGTAACGCAATCCTGGTTTAAATTGAATATTTTCATGGTTCCCCTAAAAATATTTTACAATTGTATCTGCTAAGACGGATACAACCCACCTAAAACGGTATTTCGCACTCATTGTTTTTTTTCCGTCCTACCAGGTTTTATAGCGTCACGTTTTTAGCATGAGGGGATCGAATTTTAATTACTATCAGATCGCGCGTATTCTTTTATATTATGGCCTATATGGGAAAAATCATTTGCGGTGTACTTTAATGATGTAAAACAATTTTAACATAAAAATTATGCACCTTATTTAAGTGCACAGCTCCTATACGGAAAGGTTGGCTGTCCACGAGTGGGTGATTTCGGTACGTGTACAGGGGAATTAAAAGTATATTTCTTTATATTATGGCCTATTAAGAAAAAAAGTTTGCGGCGTATTTTAATAACGTTTCTCTGTTACAACATAATAAAATTGATATGAATTTATGATGCGCAGTAAAACAGGCTTTCTGAAAGGGTTGAAAAGCATTTATCATTCATTCACAGGGTCACAGAAATGAGTTCAGTTTTATTACAGAAAATACTGCTTGCAAAGTGTGTTTTAGTTATGTTTCACGATTTCAAACAAGATGGAATTCATATACATTACTGAGGTTTACTACAAGATGCTTACATTAGAATATGATGTGAATCACATTTTATTTCATTTACAGGGGCATATAAAAGTTGCTGGACACAATACTGTATACGAAGTATTCTCTATTAGAGTTGATTGCTAAAAATGAGTTTTCACCTATGATATCCGTTTTAATACTTGATTATATATATGATTTCTATAGACCGTGTATAGGGCTACGCAAAAGAACTAGGAAGAATTGCTGAGAATGAGAGTGAATTGCTAATTTTTTTAAATTAAATTCTACATTTTCAAGTTCAACTATAATTAGAAACTGTTTGTAAAATATAAATATAATAATATACAAGGCTATTCAAAGAATTGGATGCATGCGCGCGCCTATGAATGATAATTTCTGGAAGTACGATTTCAGTTGTTTTAAGCATGTTTATACTGCAATAATTTTGATCTTCACATGTTGCGTGTATATAAACTTGTTCGAATGCAAGGGCTGTACAAAATAATGCAAATATACTGCCGGTTATTGGTAGAAATTGCTGAAAGTTTACTTTCATCTGCATTAATCGTTTTCTTATTATATTAAATTTTATCATTTTTTTCATGCCGTTAAAACAAGCCCAAGAATATCCATTGATGACTTTATCATTTTAATTTTTCAATAATTTGAACAATTTAAATTTACTAAGATTTAACAAAAACTTAAAGCTAGTAAGTATTAAAGAATGTTTACTTTGAAAGTTTTGATCAACTTTAAAGGAATATTGTTAATATTTATCACTTTTAATATTTGTTATTTTTAACGAAAAAGTACAACTTTAACAGCCGCAGAAAATGCGAAATTTGTCCTGTATTACACATCTTTCTTTAAGGGCCCACTTCAGACACGGGAAGAAATAAAAAAGCTAATTTTAAGTCTATGGGGGCGTTAATTTCAAATTTCTCGCTTTCTTTTAATAGATTTTTGCATTGGATAGCTGAGGACGATCGACAACCAGGCTAGTTTTTACTTTTTCGATTTTAGTTTTAGTTTTTTTTAATATTAGGATAGTTTCGACTTCAGAATGGATTCCAACCGGTTCCGAAAGAAAAAACTAAATATAATAATATACAAGGCTATCCAGAGAATTGTATGCATGCACGCCTATGGATCATAATTTCTGGAAGTGCGATTTAAGTAGTTTAAGCATGTTTATACTGGAATAAATTTTATCTTAACATGTGACGTGTATAAAATCTTGTTGCTAATGAAAGGGCTGTACAAAAGAATGCAAATACACTTCCGTTAATTGGCAGAAATTCCTGAAAGTTGATTTTTATCTGTATTATTCATTTTCTTATTATATTAATTTTTAGCATATTTTTCATGCCTTTAAAACATGCCTAAGAACATTATTGATGACTTTATTATTTTAATTTTTCCTAATTTTGAACAATTTAAATTTACTAAGATTTAACAAGAACTTAAAATTTGTAAGTTTTAAAGATTGTTAACTTTAAAAGAGTTGATCAATTTGTTCGAAACTTTAAAAAAATATATTAATATTTATTATTTTTAATATTTGTCATTTTTATGGGTACAGTATACCTTTAAAAGTCTAAGAAAATGCGAAATTTGTCCTGCGTAACATATTTTTTCCAAGAGCCCACTTCAGACACGGGAAGAAATGAAAATGCTAATTTTAAGTCTATGGGGGCGTTATTTTCAATTTTCTGGCTTTGATTTTAATATTTTTTGAATGATTTTTTTTTTTTTTTTTTTTTGCATAGGATAGCTGGGGGCGATCAACAACCAGGCTAGGTTTTACTTTTTCGATTTTAGTTTCAGTTTTCTTTTATTATGATAGTTTCAATTTCAGAACCGATTCCACCAGTTCCGAAAGTATAAGTAATTTTTTTTTAAATATCTCTAACCAAAACCGAAAAAGTAAAAAACAGCCCGGTTGTAGATCATTCTCAGCTATCCTATGCAAAAAAAAAATCATTTTAAAATATTAAAAAGGACGCGAGATATTTGAAAATAACGCTCCCATAGACTTAACATTAGCGCTTACATTTTTTTTCCCGTCACTACACTGTAAAAAAAGGATTAAATTACGGAAATACTACTGGCAATCTAGACGATAGTACTATTTCCGTATTTTAATGGAACTTTTCCCCTTTAAATTACAGAAAAAATCCGTTAAATTCCGGTCTAAGTGCTGGCGTCTAGATTGCCAGTAGTATTTCCGTATTTTGGTCCTTTTTTTTTTCTACAGTGTTGTATGTGTTCTCAAAGGTAACCTAAAGATATTTTTTGTAACGCAAAGGGAACGCGAAAATTTATCATTAACTATAATAATGTTAAACTGAAAAAAAGGAGACTGTGTGGTAAAATATTACATTTTATAAATGTCTGCTAGCTAACAAATTTATTTTCTGATACCTAGCTGTAACGAAACCCTGGTTTAAACGGAATTCTCATTATTCCCCTAAAAATACCCTGCAATTGTATCTGCAAAAGACGCAAAAAACCCATCTAAAAAGGTAATTAGCACCTATTGTTTATGTTTCCGTCTTACCAAGTTTTATAGTGTCATGTTCTCAGCATGAGGGGGTCGAATTTTAATTACAACTAGGACCCGCATTTTTCTTGAACTCCGCCTTTTTTTTTTTTTTTTTTTTTTTTTTTTTGAGGGAAAATAAAATTTGATATCGATACGAGTGTGTTTCGAAAGGTTATTAGCCCGACAAAGAAAATGAAAAAAATTTGACAATATTTAATTTTTTTAACGTAGTTCCTTACAACTTAAAAAAATTAAACCAACGAGTTTCCGACTTTTTATTATCTTTAGCATAATATGCCTTATCTAACTTTGGAAATGAAGTGGTGGTCTCTGCTTTAACCCCATATTTTGAAGTGAATTTCCGACTACCGAGCCATTTCTTCAGGCTTGGGAAAAGGAAATAATCGCTGGGAGCAAAATCCGGTGCATGTGGAAGCACTACAGAGCGTAGGTCATTGACTTTCGTAGCGAAAACTACAAGCATGTGTGCAAGAGCACTGCTGTGGTGAAAGAACACGTATTTGTTGCTCATGTATAGACGTTTTGTCGGAATAAGCACTCTTTAATTGGTCCCGTAGAAATGCATAACACTGTCCGGTGACGATTCTACCTTTTTGCCGGTGCTCTATGATCACCACACTTTGTGAATTCCCGAAAACCGTATCCATGGCTTTTCCAGCAGATGGAACCGTTTTCACTTTCTTTGGCGCAATTTCAGCTGCTCTTTCACATTGTTTAGATTGCTGTTTCATCTCTGGTGAATAATGGCAAATTCATGTTTAATCCACCGTTATAAGACGTTGATGAAAATCAGAAGATTGGTTAAGTTTTCTAACTTAACTTGAAATCACCATAGTCCACATTACTAAAGGCAGTGGGCCATCCGCACTACCTTCTTTTGAAAAAAAAATCGAACAGTGAAGATGGAGAAACTCATAAAATGATAAAGAAAGGAGGGGGGGGGGGGCGTGAAGAAGGAGACCAATTTCACGAGGTTTAATTTGATTATGTTAATAAATGAAATGTTTTCATGAAGGAATTTTCAGCAGAAAGCCCACCCAAATTAGCATTTCATTGCAAAGTATATATATGTGATAAAATCATAATAAAATCCCCACTTTTGAATTTGCCAAATTCGATCTATAAACGATGTTCTAATGGAGGCAAATCAGACAAATTTCTACCACTTATTTTAAAATGTTATTATTGTCTTAATTAACTGAAGTTATTAAATAGGATAAAAAAAAATTAAAAAATTTGTAATAGAAGTATGCCTACTTCATCCTCGTGAAATCGGAAGCTACGGTTCGATCCAGCACATTTCGGCCTGAAACTTTTTCTATAAGCAAGCCTCTATGATTGAATACGAGTCATAATTGATTGTATCAGTTTATAAGTCTTTGTTGGCTAAATATTTGAAAGTAGAGGTCTCCTCGGAGGGAAATTTCTTGTTCCTGGAACTTGACAGTACAATTAGCAGTAAAAAAAAAAAAAAAAAAAAAAAAAAAAAAAAAAAATTACTTTTTATGAAGCTAAAACTTTAGCCTGACTCAGTTTCTACAAAACATGTCGATATTTTTAAAACAACGTTATTCTACATTATTCAAAAACCAGATTTACGCATAGTTTTTATTTTCAGATTATTTTCGAAATTCATGGAATATAAGGAATAGTAGCAATGTTAATAATTATTTAGACTACATTGATGACTACATCGAAGAGGCCTTTTAATCAAAGCAAAAGTCAGTTCCTACCTACAGAAGATTTTTCTTCGCATTCAGTGAGACAAGAAAATTGTTTATTAATAGATGTTACGTAGAAAATACAGCATTAATTTGCAGAAATACTGTTTATAATTAAGTGAATTAAATCAAGCAATCCGCTAGAAGCAGCTTCAAACAATCAACAATTAGGCATTGTTTTCCAACAAGACTGCTAGACCACATGTATGTAGCCCACTTCAGACACAAACTGTTATAATTGAGATGAAATGCTTCAATCCAAGAACCATTCTCCAAAACTTGCATCGTCGTATGACCGTTTATTTAGATCACTTCAAAACATTTTGAGGATAAGATATTTCATTTTTTGGAAGATTTGAGAAAATACATCGATTCTTTAGCCAGATGAGCGCTAATTATGTAACTGCTAGGAATTGAAATTTACACGAAATACATTTTCTTTAATTTCCATCAACAATATGCGACAAACTTTTGCATCCGTCCCAAAAATTGGAATTTGGTAATAGATTCTTCTCTGGTCTTTTACTATGAATTTTAATAACACTCGATCTTTACTTTCAATTTACATTGGTATCCTGTTAAAGATTGCGTTAGTTAACATTTTTATTTCATGTTGTATTGTAATGGCACATTCTTTCGTTTACTACAATTCATTATTCAATCACACAGTTTTATAAAATGATTAGAGAGGAAATTAAGGCTCACAAAGCAACAGTTAGTAAATTTGTTATTAGCTTTTCAAGAATTATAGGAGAAGGATAATACCGTCATCAACAAGTCTATCACTGTGAAAGTCTGCATTATATACGTAGAAAATGTCAGTAGGACATTTTTAACAAACTGATAAAAACATTTTCTGGGCACCAATGAATGGCAGCTTACCATTGTCTTGATCGGCAAGTTCAAGTAGAGGCTGCAAAGTAAAACCAGTGATAATTTACTAAGTTAATTTATAAACTAGTAAAAACAGTTTCTTAGCAACAACGAATGATAGCTTAATACTGTCATGATCGGTAAGGTCAAGTAAAGACTATAAACTAAAAGCACTGCTAATTTACCAAATTCCGATATAGGACACAGATTGGTGAAGGATATTACGGCAACTCCTCCTGATTATTAACTGGGAAGTAGAGGAAGAAGATGGAGAATCTCTGGAGATATTTGACTGTGAGCTTTCAACTGACAAGGTAAAAAAAAAATCTCTATCAGCAATGCGGGGAAAATAAAATTGTAACTTAGTCTAAAGATAAAGATGCAGAAAATAAATTTATTTTCACTGATTTCTGATAAAGAAAAAGAATGCTTTGGTAAAATTGGAAGAAATTCGAAATATTGCTTTGAAATGGAATTCTATGAAATTCATTATCAGAATTGCATATCAATGTAATGAAAAATCCAAGCAGTTTTCAGAGAAAATAAAAACAAAGTCTTTCTCAAACAATTGTAAAAAAAAAAAAAAAAAAAAAAAAAAAAAAAAAAAAAAAAAAAAAACAGCTGTATTTGTTACAAAAATCTCCAAATTCAGAGTAATGAATTAAAAAAGGTTTTTATACACAATCTAGGTATAAAAACACAGATAGGATGTTTTTGTGCCTGTCCACAGATTCCTAAAGAGTGATACAAGATTTCACAGGAAGGGATTTGTTCGACGAGTGGCAATTGCACAGACCATCAGCTCATCAAGTTGAAGGCTGAAATTTTAGGATTAGATAGAACTCAATTAGCATATTAAAATGCAAATGGTCTGCTAAGTCATATCTTGATAGAAAACACCTGCACACCGGAGTTTAGTTTTTGATCGATTGGTTTATCATTGTATTTTGCAGCACCCAAATGTATGAAAATATTGAAGTTTGGGTGCATGAAAACACAATGGTAAACCTGCGGATCAACCACTAAATTGATGTTCTGCAGATGGTTTCCACCAAGATACGACTTGGCAGACCAATGCATATAGCTTGTATATAAAATAAACGGTCAAGTACGAGTATTACTCGCGCTCAGAGAGTTCCGTACAATAAATATATGAATTGTTAACTGTATTATTTAAAAGAATAATGAAACTTTGTGAAAACCTATACAACGTAGAGTTGGGTATAGCTGTATATATTAGAAAAGTATGATTGAGTATACCACAAAGGTTCAAAGAGATATGAAGCCGAAATAAAATTAAATATTGCTATTTTGTATAATTCTTTTTTTAAACGTATCTTAATCTGCATATGGTGAACTTAATTTGGTACTAACAATAAAAGTACTGCATATTTAAATTTCATTTGGCATTTCATAAAACTAAATTCAACATACAAATATTTTTCTTTTTACAGTGTAGATGAAATAAAATCCTTGTTCAAAGTTTAAACTTGGCGTTGTACTACGCGCGCTTCGAAAGGAGGTCGCAAAGATGCAACTCGACTTTGTCCGTGCCGCGTTTTTTCAAATAGGTCTTTAATTATCATTTAAAGACACGGGAGGCGTATTGAGAGATCCACTCAACGCAAACTAGTCGCGAATCCCATAGTATTTATGCGATTAATTATAGTTAAATTGGTCTGTTTTTAATAATTTGACGTTTACTGCTTTTATGCTGCTACTGGGTATTGCATTACACATATATATCATTAAAAGTTGTTATCTAGTATTTAAAAACCGATGGTATATAGAGTACGCCGCCTCTGCCATTATGTATGTCCAAACCAACCGTGTCTTGGGTTAAGGCTCCTGCCCCTGCCAGCGAAGACAATCACGAGCTAATGCTAATCGTATAGGGAAGGATTTTTCTAATATCTATTTTGTATTTCGATAATTAAAATTTTTTTTTTGGCATTATATACCCGAGATCCGTCTCTACATCGCACCTTTCTTTACTTTTTCCTCCCCATCGGATTAGCATTAGCTCGCTAGTGTCTTCGCCGGCAGGGACAGGAGTCTTAATATCTCGGCGAATTACCGACGATTTTTTTTCGAAAATCATTATAAACAATGCTTTTATACTTTTGATACGATAGGTACCTTTAGCGCTCTTCGATACCTTTGTTGAATGCCCGCAAATAGAAATCTGTATGTAACAGAAAAATGCGATTTTATGAAAAACTATGCCACCTAGGGCAATCGCTATAATTTTCCTGCGAGTATTAAATTAACCTCTACTACCTCTAATTTTTTTCATAATTTTAGTTTCAGTAGATTTGAAAATAGATGGGGGGGGGGGGGGCACATTTTTGCACTACATTTTCGACGATATCTCTGAAAATATAATATCTAAAATTAAAAGAAATGTATTTTCGAGTTATGCGTTACGGAATCTTTTAACCGATACCCCAAACGATACACAAAGAAAATATATTTCTTCTTTAAATAACCTAATTATCCCCTCTACGTTTTTCCCCACATATATTTGTGAATGTTTAATAATCTGTAAATATGTGGGTCAATAGTCTTTATTACATCTCCCAATTTGAACTTCCCACGTTCCGTAGTTTACGAGTAAAATGGCTGTGACAGACAGACACAGGAGTGATCTTATAATGATTCCGTTTTTACTTTTTAAGTACGGAACCCTAAAAATCATGATTATTGCAACTGAGAAATACAAAAACATAAGAAGATGAATTATTGAAAATAAATATAACAAGAAAGGAAAACCATGTGTCAAGTATGGATTATGAACCCTTTCCTACATTTTTAGTTCAGTTAGAAAAACACATAACACATTTGAATATACACATTTATTAATTCCTAACAATAGACGGAAACGTACTTCAATTGTTTTGTGAAGCTCTGTATGTTCCTTATAAATTTTTATACACGCCACATACTGAGCTGAAATTTAATTCAGAAATAAATACGCTGAAAATTACTGATATCACACTTCTAAGGCTAACATTAGCTTAAAACCCTAGATAGATAACCATATTTCATTTCGGAAAAGTCAGAATTGCTATCCATGGACGGCCATGTATCCAGTTTTTTGTCATATCCCTATTTATTTATATGCTACAATGTCACTTAGCCGACGGGACATTTAGCAGACAGCAATTAGACGACAGGATGTTTAGCCGACAGCGACTGTTAGCCGACAAGACAGTTAGCCAACAGAGGACAATTATTCGACATGGACATTCATCCGACAGGATATTCATCCGACTTAACTGTAACGTAACTGTAACCTGATCTTAACCTAATTATAACATAAGCATAAACTAACAGTAGCGTAACTGTAACCTAACCAATACCAAACTATAACGTAACTATAATCTATCTGTAACCTAAACGTAACCTAAGTGTAAGATAACCGTAACCTAACTGAAACCTAACAGTAACCTAATTGTAGCCTAAATGTAACCTAACTGAAACCTAACAGTAACCTAATTGTAGCCTAAATGTAACCTAACTGGGACGTAACCGTAATCTAACTGTAACTAACGTTTACCTAGTTATAACCTAATCGTATGCTAACTGTAATGTAACTGTAACATAACTTTACCATGACCAAGCTCTAACCTAAGCGTATTCTAATTATCACCTAAACGTAACTTAACAGTTATTTAACCGTAATCTAAACGTAACCTAACGGTAACCTAATTATAAAGTAACCGTAACCTAATTGAAACCTAACAGTAACCTAATTGTAGCCTAAATATAATCTAACTGGGACGTAACCGTAATCTAACTGTAACTAACGTTTATCTAATTATAACCTAATCGTATGCTAGCAGTAATGTAACTGTAACACAACTTTACCATGACCAAGCTGTAACCTAAGCGTAATCTAATTATCACCTAAACGTAACCTAATTATAACCGAACAGTTACCTAACCATAATCTAAACGTAACCTAAGTGTAACCTAATTATGAAGTAACCGTAACCAAACTAAAACCTAACAGTAACCTAATTGTAGCCTAAATGTAACCTAACTGAGACTTAACCATAATCTAACTGTAAATAACGTTTACCTAGTTATAACCTAATCATATGCTAAATGTTATGTAACTGTAACATAACTTTACCATGACCAAGCTGTAACTTAAGTGTAATCTAATTATCACCTAAACTTAACTTAATTATAACCTAACCGTAATCTAAGAGTAACTAATCGCAATTGTAACCAAACTGCAAATTAACTGTAACCTAGCGGGAGGTGCATAATATGAAAGAGTGATCAAAGGGCTGCCGAGTCCAATGATATATCACTTGAGAAATGTCGGAAAAGTCAGAAAAATGCTCCCGGTGATACAAATTGGGGGAGGGGGAACGGGAGGTACATAATATGAAAGAGTGATCAAAGGGCTCCAATGCGATGTATCTCATGAGGGGTGTCGAAAAATGTTAGAAAAGTACCGGCTAATTATACTATCAGCTAAATGTCCTGTCGGTTAATCGCCTTTTCGGCTAAATGTCTTCCCGGCTAATTGCCACGTTCGGCCAGTTGCCTGTTGGTCAATTGTCTGTATTGCTAAAATTATTACTATATGTCCGTTTCGATCAATTGTCCTGTATGCTGTATGTAAATTTCAGCTAATTGTGTTGTCGGCTATATGTACGTATCGGCTAAATGCACGTCTCAGCTAACTGCAATCTGCTAAATGTCTTGAAGGCTATTTGGTTGTCGGCTAAATGTCTGCGACCGGCTACGGGTCAAAAATCTATACTAAAAGTAGTTGAGCTTGAAAATGCATAAATCAAATTAAAAAACATCTTTAAGTAATTCATAGTCATTCTCGGTACTACTGATGAAATCTTTTGTGTAGTGTCTATGCAACGGAATAGCAATAATTTCAGCAATACAGACAATTGGCCGACAGACAACTGGCCGAACGTGGCAATTAGCCGGGAGGACATTTAGCCGAAAAGACGATTAGCCGACAGGACATTTAGCTGATAGTATAATATGCCGGTACTTTTCTAACATTTTTCGACAACCCTCATGAGATACATCGCATTGGAGCCCTTTGATCACTCTTTATATTCTATGCAATTCATATACACCACCTATGTGCCTGTGCAAAAATATTAGTTTAACTTAACTTATACCATAACTTATCATAAATCAAACATATCATAATTTAAAACTCACTATCAGCAATCATCCCTAATGTTTCCCTGTAAATGAACAATAAATTCGATGCACACCATATTCTTATCCAAACATCTTGCACTCTTTGTCTCCCCTTCTTCCGAAATTTCGTTTCCCGTTTTGCTCCCCTTACAATATCAAGGTTTAAAATCTTTAAAATTCCTTAATATTTTCTTTAATTTTCTGTTTTATTTGTTACTTTAAACTAACAATAAATAGTCAGTCATAAAGTTTGTTATCAATTTATTTCACCATATTCATTTCATTAAAAGTTCTTGTAAATTGCCTCCATCGAAAATGTCATTTCTCCCTTTTGCTCCCTCATCCACGGTACCCATATTTTAAAATAAAAACCCTTTAAAACTCTTTAATTTTTTTTAATCTTTTCTGCTCAATTTGCCACTTTATTTTAACAATAAACAAACGATCATAAAAATTTCTCCTCCCCCCCCCAACCCCAACTGAAATTGGTATTTCCTCCTCGCCTCTCCCTCTTACCAAGCATCTGAAATTTAAAGTCCTTAATTTTTTTTCGTTTATTATTTTTTTTAACTTATTTGTAAATATTTTCTAAGGTAAGTAAATAATAAGTCGCCGATAAACTTCCCCCCCCCCCCCCGCAAAAAAGAACTAATTCTGCTTATTCCTCTTTTTTTTCCCTCAGATCACAAAATTTTAACCTTAAAAGTCATTGCTTTTTTTAAAACATTTTGTACTCTATCTGTTAATTTATTGTAATCATAAATAATCATATAACTATACTCCTCACCCACCAACATTGACGCTTGCTCTGACTCTACCCTTACCAAGAACACAAAATTTAGTCTTTTTTTGTCCTATTTCTTATTCGTTAGTAAGGTAAATAAATAAGTCATCAAATAAAATCCCCCCCTTTTTTTTCGTTCCCTTATTTAAGTTTAAAATCTTTGAAAGTCTTTTTTTAATACATTTTCAGCTTTATCTGTTTCATATTGAACAATAAATAATCGATTATATAATTTCTTCCACCCCCATATAAAATTGACGTTTTCTTTTCTCCCCCCATTATTTCCATGCTCATAAAATTTAAAGTCTCTAAAACTCCTAATTTCAATGTTTTTGCCCGATTTGTAAATCTTTAATAAGTTACATAATCGGTCATCTATTAAATTCCCCCCCCCCCCCCCACCAAAAAAAAAAAAAAATCTGTTTCTTGATTTGTCTTACCCTCAACTCATGAAGCTAAAAAATCTAATTTACAGTCTTTAAAACTTTTTAATTTTTACTTTTTTTTTGTCCTAATTATAAATCTTTATTATCTATAATATTAACTAAATCATTTCAACTATGTACGAAAGTGTTAACAATAAAGCGATAGGTGTACATTTAATTGTGCATAAAAAACTTTTTAACTGTATTTTTCAAAGGAAAATGTCTTTAGAGAGATATTTGTAAGGAAAATATTGTGGTTTCTCGTCAACGTGCAAGTAAATTCTCAAAACCTTTCGAAATCATTTTATTCCGACTAGCTCAGAAAGAACCATCAAACGTAAATACCAAAGGTGCCTGAGTAATCGACTGAACCGAGTATGTCCATAAAGAAAAAAGAAAAATCATGCGTCTAAGTCGATACATTCCAACACTTACAGAACACTGTAACAAAACTTCGCCGTTTAATAAAGTAAAGAAGATATCTAACTAAACATTTGTAATACCCATGACACGTTTGAAAAGCATATTTCAACAATTGCACCCATAACCTGGATGGTACTCCAATTCTTTTGTGCAGCTCATATGATATATGCAGCTCATATGAGGCAGTGCATATGATATATTTGTACTGCATATATTTGTACAGATTCTACATACTATGTCAAAATTTAGTTTTGTAAGAAAATACATAAAACAGTTGAAAATTCACCCTCGGCAATTTCTACTAATAGACGGAAACATACTTGAATTCTTTTGTGCATTTCTGTATATAGAATACAGATTTTTATACACGTCAAACAGTATTAAGCTGAAATCTAATTCAGGCAAAATCATGCTCAAAATTACTGAAATCACACTTGCAGGAATTATTTTCTATCGGCGGCCCATGTATCCAGTTTTTGGAATATCCCTGTATAGGATTTCATTTGTATGATACAAACATCTCTAAGCATGTTAAATGTAGTTGAACTTGTACATTTATAACTAAAAAAAACCTAACATCTTTAAGAAATTCATACTCATTCTCAGCAATGGTTACGAATTCTTTTGTGTGGTCCTGTATAGGGTTTGTAAAATATGTGCACACCACGTAGTGCGCAAAAATTTAGTTAAACTTAAAAACGCATTCTGTAATTGAAAATGTACTTTCAGCATTAATTTTTAATAGCTATATCGGATACAGTATTGTATCAAAATATTTTATGTTTCCCTGTAAATGAACGCTAAATGAAATGCAGACCATATTCGAATGTAAGCATCTTGTAGTAAATCAAAGTAATGTGTATCTATTTCGTCATGTTTGAAATAGTGTAACGTGATCAAAATACGCTACAAACAGTTTTTCTCGTAGACCATATTGAACCAAGTTCTTTTGTCTGACCCCGTAAATAATTGTTAAATGCTCATGTTGTACAGAAAGTAGGCTAAGGACACCTCAGAAATTCATATCAATTTCATTATCTTTGTGACAGAGTAATATCAATCAAATACGCCGCAAACGATATTTCTTCACATAACGGAATACTTTTGAGTCCCCTATACTCGTACTTTAAGCATTACACATAACGTAGTCTATAGTAACAATTTTAAAGTGTGTCTCAATGTACATAAATTTAACTGTGTTTAACATTGTGTAACACTATTAAAATACATCCTAAATAATCCCCCCCCCCCCCACATAGACCATAATGTAGCGAATACTTTTGAGTGCATCTGTAAATGAACCATGAATGGTGCACCGAACATACCATGATGATTTTCAATATCGTATATCAATTACATGGCAATCCGACTATATTTACGCTAGTTAGAGCACGGATAGACAGACAGACGGACGGACAAACCCAATTCATAAACACTTTTCAACTTTCTTGGAAAGTGTTTAAAATGAAAAAATGTAAATGAAAATAAAAGTATTTTATTGTTATTTAGATTACGAACCGCTACAAAAAACATTCTTAACTGTCTGCATCATTTAAAAAATATTTAGTGTACAGAAATCTCCCCCCCCCCCCCACACACACACCTGAATTTACTCCTATGCACTTAAAATTTCAAATTGTGAAAACTCCTTTATGTTTTATAACTTACTTGTAAAAATAAAATATAATCTAAATTTTCTTCCGCCTGAAACCTTTCTGCTAACATCACACAAAGTTTTGAATATTTGGAAAACTTTATTTTTTCTGTCATATATTTTAGTGCTAACAACAATAAATTATGTACTATACCTATAAATGACTACGCTGGTATTTAGATGTATAGACCACCCCCCCCCCCTTCTCCTCAAAATTAATATTTCCCGTTCTCCCCTCCACCCCTCTACAGTACAAAATATACAGTTTATTTGGTTAACCTTTTCTCTCCTAATTTTATGAACATGTTATTTTTAACCTTCAATGTTGTTTAGCTTTTATATATCTCTTGATAAATTTCATGTTCTAAAAAGAATCCCCACAAAAGATAGTTATTTTAGAATATTTGTACCTGGTATTTCCCCCCTCATTCAATATCTCCCCCCTTGATTTTAAATGTAATTTCGTTATGTGAAATAAAATAGTTTTTATACTGCGCTAATTTCAATTTTATGTTTGTAAAAGCTGTAAAATGAACTTGATGATTAAAAAAAAGAAATATATCTGAATAAAATAATCATTTATTTTCTGAAAGTCAAATCGCTTTAATTTTTGCACCCTTATTATAAACAGATTAAAATTCTTTTTACGGCTTTCAGCGTTATCCAGATTCTCCACAAAACATACGGCTTTGATCTACGCTGGACAGTTGAAAAAAGAAATCTTTTAGACCACCTGAAACCTATTGGAAATGATCCAAGAATATTCTATTTGCTGATTGGAAGAGCTCGCTTGTCAATCATTTGAATTTAGACCATCCTTTCAATTCAGCTAAAATGCCAGCGGCCATCTTGATTTCTTTTTGTCCGTGACTGCAGTGGGGTCTTAAGATAGATCAGTGGCGTGACTGTGTCTGTTATCTGTTCAAAAGTAAAGTATGCGCATGCGCTTAAAAAAATAACGGCCGCAACAGCCAATCAGTAAAAGCGAAGCTTCATAGCCAACGAGAGTGAGTGGTCGTTCCTGTATCTAGCCGAAGTAAGTCGAAACTCACTGAGAGAGTTTGTGGAACTCTCTCAGGGAGTTCGGCGGCCTAAGATATCTTAAGTATCGTAGTGTGAACATAGTATAAGAGCGCTAAAATCTTCACCCTCTACCCTTACTGCAGTAACCCATTTGTTTACAACGGGAAGTGCAGTCTCAATTCACCTTTTGTTCGAGGAGGAGGGTGCTGTGAAAGGGGTAACACAATCAACTTTCGGAAAAAAAATGTGCTACAACAATCAATTAATAATGTTCTACGAGCAACTTATGATTTCCAATGCCTTAATTAAAACGTCTGAAAATTTTTCCTTTAATGTTTAAAAGTTATTTTCATGGTTTATGAAATTTGCCTATGTTCCATAAGAGCTATAGGACTGTTTGTCACTGATTTTTAAGCGTATGTCCTGAATACATAACTTATAGTATGCGTCCTATATTACAGCTGTTAAGTTTAATATTTAAATTCTTACTTGACTCATTATATTAAGGAAGAATATTATTATTAGGTTTGTATTTGTATATTTTCCTCCATGTATTTTCTTCATATCTAAACTTTAACTTGTGCATCTAACAACATGTTCGAGTTGTAGACACTTAGCACTTTTCGTACTGTGTGTACAATGTGACATGAACACTGTGGTAAGCAATAAATAATACTTCATGTAAGTTTAATTGATAAGTTTTTATAGGTTATGGGACCAGAATTTACGCCCATGTGATCAACTTTCATTCGAAACTAAAGTCTAGTTTATTTTCGTAGCATTTGTTGCTATAGCGTGTTAATCAAATCACGGTTCCTAACGTAACGAGACATTTTTTTCGAAAGTTGTTATCACTGACATCGTACGCTGAATAAGATAACCATGGCTGGATTTGATTTTTCGTCAATGAATAAATTTGACGGAAAAAATTATTCCCAGTGGCGTTTCCAAATAAACTGCGTCTTGAAAGGGAAAGGCGTGTTCGGCGTCGCGAGTGGATCGAAAGCTAAGCCTGACGCCGGAACAGAGATTGAAAAATGGGAAAAAAACGATGCCATTGCCATGTTCACCATTACTGCAGCGATGGAAATGAAGAAAATAACTCTAATTGAAAGCTGTCGTACATCATGTGGCATGCTAACAAAGTTATACTCTGTGTTTCCGCAAAAATCGGACTTCAACAAGATGTTACTATTGGACAAATTTCACCAACTTAAAATGGACATGAATGAAACTGCTGTAGAGTATATTGCCAGGGTAGAGAATTTAGCATATCCAGATCAAAAACTCTGGCGAAAATATTAATGAAATCACTCTCATTACCAAAATTCTGGGTACTTTGCCGGCAAAATACCCCAACTTCCGGCAAGCATGGTTGTCGATGGATGAAAACAGACAGAATCTCTCAAATTTAACAGCCAGGCTAATTGACGAGGAGACAAATTTAAACGAGAACGACCGAGATGAATCGGCATTAGTCGCGAACTACAGGACACCTAGACCACCAGTGCGCTACAACACGCCAAACACAAATCAAACAAAAGATAAACTGGACAAATCTAAGATATAGGCTAACTGCTGTCGAAAGAAAGGCCATTTTTCCAGAGAATGTCGGTCCCAACAACAAACAAGGAGTAGAGAAAATATTGGATCAGGTACAGTCATGGGAAAAAAAAGTAAACACCCCCTGCTAACTCTTCAACAAATTATCGTAGAAGAAAGTTACTGGTACCGAACGATTGGAAATAAAGTCTACTTTTAAATGATGTATGTAAAATTTGCTTAGGGGGCCATCTACTTATTAAAACGAACCATAACTTTGTTTTTTTCAATAGCAGTATACAATTCTGACAGCATAAATGAACTCTACACCCTTCAATTAGTCTAAAAGCAAATTTTTATGCAATTCGTACCATAAGTTTCCAAGAAATTAATTATTTTAAAACGAGCGTATTTTAAGGGCTTTTAATCCAAATTGAAGTTCGGTACTCGATTGTTAACCGAGAGAGCTCCCTTCTTGATCAAGACACCTTAAGCAGTCAATTAAGCCTGTTAGATTACAGGATAGCATAAGAAATTTGAAAATATTTAGTCACTTCTATCATAGACGGCCCCTTAAACCGTCATTTTGCCGTTTTTTAAGCATAATTTGAAAACTTCTTGGGAGAAAAATGTGAAATATTGGATTTCCATAAAGCAGGACTTAATAAGTCTGAATCCATCAAAAAAATTGTAGGTTGCAATTCATAATTTTTTTTTAATATTAATTTCATAATTCATATCAGAAAATTATAAAAATTGCAAATTCAATGTATTTATGTTTGGGTATATTAGTATTATTGCTACACAAAAAATTAAAACATTAGGATCATAATTTCAGAAGTTATAAATAAAAATATGAAAATGTAATTTAACATTAGAAGCACTAAATTTTGAACGTTTATAATTCAAAAACTTATCATTCAAATGTCTTGAAATTTGGTGTCTAGGCATAGTTTGAACCAAAGATTTGAAATATCTCGTTAAATTTGGGTATTACCATTGAAAAAAATGAAGTTTGGATTCGTTTTAATATGTAGATGGCCCCTAAGCAAATTTTATATACATTATTTAAAAGTAGACTTTATTTCCAATCGTTCGGTACCAGTAACTTTCGTCTACGATAATTTGTTGAGGAGTTAGTAGGGGTGTTTACTTTTTTTCCACGACTGTACATCTAATGATTCCATAGGATACAATGCCTTTAGAGCTGAAGTGAAAGAAATGGAGAGCTGTGTGAAAAAAACCAGTGGATACTCGACACTTGAGCATCAACACATGACATATGATTTCCACTCACTAGGTGACTTTCAAAAGTTAGATGGAAGTGATAAAATTCGCCTTGGAGATAACACAGAGCTCCCAATAGAAGGAAAAGGTGAGGTAAGAATTTTGAAATTCATAAACAATACCTGGATTGAGGGTTTAATAACAGATGCATTGTCTGTGCCAGGTTTAAAGAGAAACATTTATTTTCTGAAGGAACTGTAGCAAATAAGAATATGGAAATTATCAAAATTGGTAATGGTGCTAAAATTTATAATCGTAATAACCTTATTGCCTCAGCTGTTCATACTTCGAACAACTTATATGCAATGTTATTTAAAACAGTAAAACCTATTGAAGCTAATACAGCTGCTACAGATAATATTAAATTATGGCACGAGAGAATGGGTCACATTAATCTTAAGGCCCTAAGAGAGTTAAGTGAATAATGAATCGTTGACAAGATTGACTTTTGAGATGCTGATAAATTCTTTTGTGACGGATGCCAATACGGCAAACAGCATAAACTTTCTTTTAGCTATAGAAAATACAAATCTAGCAAACCTGGTGAATTAATTTACAGTGATTTGTGTGGTCCAATGTCAACATCATCACTAGGTGGTGCCAATTATTTTGTAATTTTTAAAGATGACTTTAGTGGTTATGTTTCTGTTGCATTTTTGAAGCATAAAATGTGACACCTTAGAGCATTTCAAGAAGTTTGTGTCTATTTGTGAAAACAAACACTCAACAACAGTGAAAGCCCTTAGAGTAGATAATGGTAAAGAATTTATAAACCATGACTTCAAAGATTTTCTGCATAAAAAAGGTATAGAACTTGAGCCTACGGCTCCTTACACTCCTGAGCAGAACGGAAAAGCGGAGAGAAGTATGAGAACAATTATGGAAAGTGCTCGGTCAATGCTACATAGCAAGAGTTTACCGTTGTTTTTGTGGCCTTAAGCAGTTAATACAGCTGTGGATATTCTGAATAATGTACCGACAAGTCAGTCATCAGGGTCTACTTCATATGAACTATGGGTAGGAAAGCAGAAATCACTCAAGTACTTGAGGGCTTTTGGCTCAGAAGCATATATGCATGTGCCAGATCAATTGCGAAAGAAATTACATCCAAAAAGTACCAAAACAATCTTTGTTGGTTATGAAAGAAACTCAACAAATTATCGTCTTTTTGATCCTGCATCAAAAACAAAACAATAAAAAGGGTCTAGCCGGATAAGCATAGCGAAATGGCCCCCACGGCCGATGTCTGAAATAACATGTGTGGTCATAAGGCTCAGCATGAGAATACAATATAGTGTGTTTTCAGTCACTGACCTTGAACTGTCCTTGAGATAATCGGGAATTATGCGCCGGCGCTACTATTTTTCAAATACGTTTTTCTCAAAAAGTACAATAGTTAAAAAAATGAAAATATATATGGGTTCACATTATATATTTTTTTCACATTTTTACACAAATTTTAACATAGAAAAATAAACAAAAATATTTTTATAAAAATTTATTAATGTAGTAATTTCACACTTACACCAACCAAAAAATTACAGAATAATGCTCAAAGTATGCACTTTGAAGAAACAAAAATCGTTAAAATCGAAGATGCGCTTTTTGAGTTATAACAAAAATAATGCTAGCAACTTGCTAAAATATTCGTAATTTTCCCTCGTAATTTTAATTGCTCGATTCGTGGCATTTCCACTCTGGCAGGATGCGCAGTACGCCAAAATAAGAGAATGTTTCCGTATATACCCTTTCTCTATGCTACGTTTATTTCGCATTTGTAAATATACTGTTATTTTGGCATACTGCGCATCCTTCTCGCGTAATAATATCAAGAACTGACAAATGAAATGGTAACATTTGGCTACCACTATTTTCAGATAAAAGAAAGCTATGGGGCTGTACAGTGTACATATATAATGTATCACTTTAGGGTGGAGTGTGTGGGGGGGGGAGGGGGGGGGGCGTCTAGCACTTGACATCGGAAGATATCTGTAGTGGGAAGGGGTTTGTCATTTGATATCGTTATCGTTTTTAATCAAACCAAAATGTGCTTTTTTCTTAACTTTTTCTTTACATCTGTTATATTAAATTTTTTTAGCATGTTTTCTTATTTTTATGAAAATACAAAGTTATTATTAAAACTATTGAATGATTATAAAATCATTTCATTCCAAAATATTGAATAACCCAACGTTCGCCATTAATATTCTCTTGCCATATGCGTATATAATTCTTTGTTAGAGAAACCAGATTCGAAAATACTTGTTTTTTGTTCTAGTAAAAGATGGGGAAGAATGTTGTCCATCTGCTTTGTTTACAAGAAATTCTGTTTATCGCCATGAAATTGGGAAGAGCAAGAAGACAATATTACTGTTCAATGCATTATGTAATAAAGAGCTATTATTAAAAACATTTAAATAATATTTCTTTAAAATTTTATTTGATATAAAGTTATTTCTTGTGTAACAATGATATTTTATGAATTTCTTCTCTTCATTTAAATCAGTAAAATATGCGAATAAAAAATATACAACCATATCTGTTTATCATTGCAAACGTATAAAAAGAAAAAAAAATGGAAAAAAAAAATTGTAAAAATAAAAAGAATTTTTAGACACTGATAACGATATTATTAGGGGGGGGGGGGGGGGGTCGAGGAATGATAACGTAGGACATCGGAAAGTTGGTAGGGGGTCCAAAATTGCCAAAAAGTTGATAACCTTATATATTTAGAGCCCCTATTCAGCTTCACCTGCACAATCGACTAGACCATCGACTTAATATTATTACGCAAGAAGGGTCCGTAGTACACCAAAATAACAGAATGTTTACAAACACGAAAAAAACCTATAGAGAAGTGGTATGTATGGAAACATTCTCTTAATTTGGCGCACTGCGCATCCTACTCGAGTGGAAATGTCACGAATCAACCAATGTATTGATAACCAGGGCCGGCCCAAGGCGTGTGCGAAGTGTGCCACCGCACGGGGCGCCGAGCCGGATGGGCGTCAAACAGATGAAAGGGCGCCAATAAGAGACCGATAAAAATTATTTTATATTCTGCGTTTTTTTTTCTTTTACATTTTCTATAGCTACGCTGGGGCCAGCTCGAGAAAGGATTCAAGGGTGCCGAATTTTCACATGCAGACATCGGCTTCTGTTCTTTATCTGAATGGAATTACCTTTAAGAAAGAAACAGAATCACGAATCCCAGGAACCACCCGATTCAAATCTACTTCCATTGCGGGATGCTAAATTTCGACTTTAACAGATTCATGGTAAATTCTATCACTTCCGGCTATTTAAAGGCATTATTCTAGAGTCCTCTTATAATACACGGTATCTGAGACTGCCCCCAGGTGACCCGAAAAAGGAAAACGTTAGGAGCTTAAAGGGGCAGAAATGTTAAAATAAAAAAAAAGAAGTCTTTGAAAAAGTTTTTCTTCTAGCAGTGTCTTCTGGATGTGAGCTCATCTTCTTCTGCAAATAGTCAATAGCGTTAGTGTCAGAAATTTTGCCGAAAATGAAAAAAAGGGCATGTAAGCGAATATATATAGGTAAATAATTCTTATTAAAATGAGCGCAGTATCGAGAATATACAATTCGGTCGTTTACTAATTATTCTATTAAACTGCTGTAAATTGAATGTTTAATAGGTAAAAATGAATCAAACCAAACATTTTTCGAGTAGCTTGATTCATTTATTTATTTCACTTAAGGGGAAAAGGGACCTTAAAATCCTTAAAAATATTTTTTTTCTTTTTTTTTTTTTGTAAATTTCACCTAAATATTATTCAAGGGTACATTATATGCATTATGACATGCATTTATCGCACAAAAAAAAATGCAATTTTACGCGTCGTCTTAGAAATCTTCGAAATGCCCCCTGCGCATTCCATATCAATGAAAATCACCAATATTTTTTTATAAAAGTTTGATTTATATATATAAATAAAATAGAGATCGGATTTTATATATATTTGAATTTAAAGGTTAAAAAAAATTAAAAATTTTAATTTTTTTTTCGAAAAAATTTTAAAATTTCAAAATTTTCAATTTTTTTACCTTTAAATTTAAATATATAAAATTCGATGCTCCATTTTATTTATACATATAAATCAAGCTTTTATAAAAAAATATTGGGGATTTTCATTGATACGGAATGCGCAGGGGGCATTTCGAAGACGACGCGTAAAATTCCATTTTTTTTCTCAAAAATAAAAATTGTTTTTAATTTCTTTTGTGATAAATGCATGCCATAATGCATATAATGTACCCTTGAATAATATTTAAGATAAAATTTACAAAAAAATTGAAAAAAAATTGAAAATTTGAAAAATTTTGAAATTTTTTCGAAAAAATTTCAAAATTTTTCATTTTTTTTTTTAACCTTTAAACTCAAATATATAAAATTCGATGCTCTATTTTATTTATATATACAAACCAAACTTTTATAAAAAATATTGGGGATTTTCATTGATATGGAATGCGCAGGGGGCATTTCGAAGATTTCGAAGACAACGTGTAAAATTCCATTTTTTTTTCAAAAATAATTTTTTTTTTAATTTTTTTTGTGATAAATGCATGCCATAATGCATATAATGTACCCTTGAATAATATTCAAGGTGAAATTTACATTAAAAAAAAAAAAAAAAAAAAAAAAAAAAAAAAAAATTTAAGGTCCCTTGTCCCCTTAAATGAGTAATTTTCATGCGAATGTGAAACATAGTAGAATATTTAAAGTTATAAAGCATGTTCGTCGTATTTTAAAGTTGTCAGTTCTTGAAATTACGAATGACATTGCATCCTAAACTCAGAGCAGCGGAACACGGGCCTATATGGCTCTCTAGTACGTGAGGCAAAGTTCAGATGGGACTCCTAATATGCTTTTAGCCACAATTTCTACTTATTAAAAAAACGATTTGGGAATTTGAGGTGGGGGTGGGTATTTTAGAGTTGAGAGCCTGAGCAGCTGCCTATTTTGCCCTTGCGACAATCAGGCTCTGATCGAACCAGTGTTTCTTTCAGGCACATATCGTGGAAGGTAGTGCCTCTCTGGTGCCCCCCTCCCTCCTACTTGGGAAAATTTTCGAGCAACAGTACAATTCTTTTAGTGTTTAATTATTCCAATATTTATCTTCTTAAACGGAAAGAAGAGGGCGGTCGGAGCTCAATTGACGAAAAGAGATTGAACTATTTCTATTTTTGCTACAGGCATACATTTGTTCCAAAATCTTCCCACTTCAGGGATTTCGTTCAGCCGGCGCCCATGCCATATTCTCTGAATTTATGTATTACCCCAGTTTTCCAAAACGTGGTCTGAAAGGAACACTGAGCAGAAAGCCAGTAAAAAATTACGTTATAAAAATATATAATTGAATTGCGTTATAACGATGCACTGTTTCATTCATCATTGGGGATTATTTATTAGTGGAAGATAGTCTTTGGCCCATTACCAATAAATATTTCGCAGTTCTGAAATTAAAATAACTGAAATGTTAAGCAAATATTGTTAATTTAAAAATAAAAATTGCTGGAAATTTAATTTTTTTTTTTTTTTTTTTTTTTATATAATCAGATTATGTATTTAATACTGAGTCAAAGGTTGTCTAAACTAAAAGGGAATTCAATTCAATATTACAGACATTCTTCATTATTTTAGGAAGTAATTTGCACCTTAAATACTGGAAGAGCGAAATCTGCTTAGGGGTAAGGTTTCTTTGGGATAATATCGTTCTAAGCCTTTTTATTATCTATACAGACTTATGCCCAAGCGCAGTTGTTCCCTTAGTAATTTATTATTTTAAATTAAGCGAAAAGTAAATTTTACCCCCCCCCCCTTTTTTTTTAATCATATACGACGATGATTTTTTTTCAAAAGGATGGAGCAAAGGCTTCCCTTCACCAGCGCCCATGGCATGCACTTTATTATTTATAAATCTACTAAACGAAAGTTGATAGTAAGATTACTTTACCTTGATTTCTCTTTAATAGGAGCAAAGAGCTAGATTAATAAATCAACATAAGCTTGACACTGCAGAATTTTGAAACTGGAGCCTATTTTCTTAAAAAAAGTAATTTATCTGCATATAAATTTTATTCTGTAATCGTCTTGGAAAAATATTTCATTTAATACATTTATTGTTAAATAACTTTTTTTCCCCTTTAGTGCCCGATATGGTGATTATTTTATGATGTGCTACACCTATGATTTTATAATGAATCTTTCTTTATCCTATTTCAGTGCGGCGCTAAAACGTAAATTCGGAATATTTTTTTTTTTTTTTTGGATAAATATCATCACAAAGATTGAGAACCATTCAAAAATGAAAAGAAAGAACAAGAATATTTATGTTTCCGGAATTAGCTGAAGAGAAAGCTGGTTTTTTTTTTCTCTCAAAAGTTTTCACCATGAAAAGTAAGCCCTTTACGAAAATCGATATTTAAATATGAAATTTATTCATACTTTTTATGTACTAAATAACGAAACAAGGTTACAGTTTTCATATGTCATAGTTATTATTTAGTCGTAGTTCTGCTTCTTTATTTTGTAGTATTCCAAACAGTATTCTTCTAAAAAAGTTTTTTATTTTAATTAATTAACTTATTATTGTTATTTTCGTCTAATACCGTGTGCTGTGTCCTTGTGTTTTACTTTTGTATCGTTATGTTACACATTAAGACAGATAATTACTGTAAAATTGAAATTTCGCTGATTTTACAATTTACCAAATACAAACTCAAAGATGGGATTAAATTTAGAATTTTTTATCTGTTTTTGAAGCACTTTAAATCAATGTCTTAAATAATTAGTAATAGTATGTATAAAAAGTACGAATGTTTAAAAAAATTAAGACCATAAGTCAAGCAATTTTTCTTGTGTGTGTATGTGGGGGGGGGGGGGGGTTGCGCCCGATGGGTGCTTGCACGGGCGCCAAAATGTCCTTGGGCCGGCCCTGTTGATAACAGCGTATTTCTGCAAATACAAACAGGGAAAGTTACGAATATTTTAGCAAGTTACTAGCTATACTAGCTATACTAGCTAATACTAGCTTTATTTTTGTTATAACTCAAAAAGCGCATCTTCGATAATGAAATTTTTTTTCTTATAAATACAGACGTTGAGCATTATTCTGTAATTTTTTGGTTGGTGTAAGTGTAAAATTACTACATTAATAAGTTTTTATAAAAATATTTTTGTTTATTTTTCTATGTTAAAATTTGTGTAAAAATGTGAAAAAATATATAATGTGAACTCATGTATTGTTCAATAACTGGCGTTGGTTTCATTTTTTTAACATTTGTACTTTTTGAGAAAAACGTATTTGAAAAATAATAGCGCCGGCGCATACTTCCTCGATTATCTCAAGGACAGTTCAAGGTCAGGGGCTAAAACACTGTATATTGTTATCTCATGCAGAGTTTTATTACCACACATGTTATTTCAAACATCGGTCGTGGGGGCCATTTCGCTATGCTTATCCGGCTAGACCCTTTCAAGGAATGTTATATTTAATGAAAGAACAAGTGCACCAGATATTCATTTGCAAAAGAAAAAGACAATTTTAGTGAGCAAATCTGAATACCAAGATATTACCAGTGAGTTAGAAACTGAAACACACCTACTGATGAATGATAGTGATACACTTAATGCATCACAGATCTCGAATAATGAAGCTTCCTCTTATAATTTCAGACCCAGAGAAAATATAAGAATTCCCAGGCGTTATGATGTAAATGCCGCTGAAATTCCCAAAACATATGAAGAGGCAATTAACTCCCATCAATCAAAGCAGTGGAAAGATGCAATGAGAGATGAACTCGAATCACTACAGAGAAACAACACATGGAAGTTGGTAAAATGTCCAGAAGGGGAAAATATAATTGGATCAAAGTGGGTGTTCAACATAAAGCAGTTGCTGAATGGAGAGATTGTCGTGTTAATAAAAGATTGGTTGGTTGTAGTATGTTATTATCTGAAGTAAATCAAGAGTCGAAGTAAATCAACGCAATAATTAAAAGTTAACTTAAACGATGATACTAAAATGTGCATTTGTAGAATGCGATGAATGGTTGGATGATTGAAGTTACAAGTTACTTCAAAGAAATCTGTGCGTTCAAATTGGTTGGTTGAATCAGCTAAGCGTTAACACAAAGGTTAACATGAAAAAGGGATTTAAGGACTTGTAGAGTTTAAATACTTTAATTAAAATTGATGACACCTGACTACAACCTGTAAGGATATTTCTTTACAGAAATCTAATGGACTTGTTGTATAGTGGTAATTGGATTTTTGCGTTGTGTTTTTTGAAAAATAAATACTTAATAAAATAAACCAGGTAACTGTGAAGTTTTACTTCCATGAATCGGTACTGTGGCAACTGTGAAATAAAATGTGAGAGAAAACAAAAAGTTCATTCGAACATTAGAGTTTATTGTATTTTTCAAAAAAATCCATCAAATCTTTAAGCATTCTGGTGGAGCTAATTCGAAGCGGAAGCTAACATCAAAGTATAACTGCATTATTGTTCCTTAAATTTAACTCTGTCAACATACGGTCTAGTCAACATAAAGTAAAATGATAGAACAGCAGAAATGTAAATTGTTTTGGCAGTGAACCTGGTAAGGTGTTATAAAAAATACATTTGAATAATAAAGGTAACGAAAAGTAACATAGAACCTTTTCTTATCTGCATCTTTACTGTCAATAAACATCCAGTATATCGAAGCGGCATTCCAAACGGTCTCTCAAAAAAAGCGAGAACATCTCTGTAACACTGCAAGATCCTCTACCGACTCAATCATGACCCGCAGATTATCAGCACGGCAAGAGCTGCCAATTCAAAAAGGCAAAAACGCCACAGCGTGCGCCAAGGTATCGATGATAAACATTTGGAGAAACGGGAAAAGTCAACCTCCGTGCGCTATCACGCCAAACGTGGCAGACAGAATATGCGAAGTAAAAGTCAATTAGGTAAAATGGCAGATCGCAAGGATTGAGAAAGGCCTTGAAAGAGAAACGACTCATGTGGGCAAAAACTGGTAAAACCAAGGAAATTACTGAACAAAAGGTATGTCTAGCTTGAATTCTAACGAACTCAAGGAGCAAAACTGAATAAGAGGGGGAGACCAAGGTATTTAGGTCGTGACTACGACAGAGATAGAGCGTTTTAAGGCTCGACTGTGTGAAAAAGGGTTCTCACAAGTGGAGGGAGTTGATTTCAATGAAACATTCTCTCCAACAACTAGGTATGATACCATACGAAGGATTTTGGCAATTGCTCCTCAAAAAAAGTTTAAAATATTGCAGTGTGACATCAAAACATCATTTCTGCATGGTGATATTGATGAAGAGATACACATGGAACCACCTACAGGTCTACTTATTGATCCAGACTCAGTATGCAAGATAAGAAAATCCTTATATGGCTTAAAACGGTCATCAAGATGTTGGAACCAGAAGTTTTCAAATTTCTTGCGAAATTAGGGATTCATTCAGAGTGTGGCTGATCCCTGTTTATTCCATGGTGTTTTCCAAGGTAGAAAAGTTCTTCTCATTTTGTATGTTGATGATGGTCTCTTACTATATGAAGATGTAGGAGGAACTTTGAATGACATAATGAAAAATATGAACAAGAACTTTGAAGCCACTATTTGTAAATCAGGTTGTTTTGTTGGAATTGAGATTGATCAAAATATAGATGGCTCAATTTTCATCCATTCACAAGCTTACATTAAGAAAATTTTAAGACAATTCAACCTTGAATATTGTAACCCAGTTAGTGTTTCAGAAGATCCCTATTTAATTTTGTCATCTGAACCTGACACAATTTTAGAAGAAATGGTGTGTCATATCGCGAAGCTGTTGGGTCACTACTGTTTCTTTCTGCTACAACACGTCCTGACATCACATAGGCTGTAAACCTTCTAAGTCGGTTCCAAAATAATTACAGTCAAGTACATTGGAATGCAGTCAAAAGAATAATGAAATATCTTAAAGGAACTCTCCATCATGGCATCCAGTATATGCCTGAATAAGAAGGCTCCCACCTTGTGGCTTATCCTGATGCAGATTTCGCTGGTGACCTGGACACCAGAAGGTCCACCACTGGGTATATTTTCATGTTGTCAGGTGGTGACATTACATGGAGCACTAGTAGACAATCTTCAGTGTCAACATCTACCACTGAATCTGAAGCGGCATCTACTGCAGCTAAAGAAGGTATGTGGCTCCGCCAGCTGTTATGTGACATAGATGAAACATCATTTTGTTAAAAATATTTCACTTTGCATATTGATAATCGAAGTGCAATAAAACTAATCAAAAACCCAGTGTACCATAAACGCGCTAAGCACATAGATGTTAGGTAACACTTCATCCGGGAAAATTACCAGAATAAAACTGTGAATATTGATTATGTTAACAGTAATGAACAGTTGGCAGATATATTTACAAAGGCTTTGATTAGAGACAAATTTGAAAAACTTAGAACTCTGATAAACTGCCTTGCTAAGTGCTAAATTGATAATTTTTAATTTTATTAAGTGCAATTTTTACTGACAAGTAAGAATTGGAGGGAGTGTTAAGTTCAATATTTAAATTTTCACTTGGCTCATTATATTAACCAAGAATATTATCATTAGGTTTGTATTTGTATATTTTCTTCCATGTATTTTCTTCATATCTAAACTTTAACTTGTGCATCTGGCAACATGTTCTGAGTTGTAGTCAGTTGGCGCTTTTCGTACTGTGTGTACAGTGTGACATGGCCACTGTGGTAAGCAATAAATAATACTTTATGTAAGTTTAGTTGATAAGTTTTTATAACAGCTATTTGTAATCGTATTTTAAAAAATGGCATAATGATTACCCAGTAAAATGCCATGATGTGTTGACAAACTTTTATGGTTTTATATTCATTTATGATTTCTAAAATAATTACAAGAGAATTCCTTGCGAATTTTCTACAACAAAACTAATAAAAAAAAATCTCCAAATAAGCAATGGGTTTATATGGAGTCCCATCGTTTATACCCATCGTATACGAGGCATTCTCACAAGCTTTTGACTTTTCTATATTTTTTCTGTCCCTGAATAATAATGTTTATTTTAGTACATATTCTTGGGGGTTTTTTATTTCTTATACTGGAAAAAATCCCATTGCATGACTTCATAACAATATTAACGAGATAAATAAGGTTTGGACGATGTTGCGGGTCCAAGTATACCACGAAATTCCTGTACCGTCCCGTGTCCCTGATGCTGATTTTTAAGTTTGGAGCTGTCTGAATAAAATTGTTTCAATAAAAATAATTCGCTGTAATTTTTTTTTTCGAAACTGAGACTATTGTTTTATATAAATATGTAGCAAAAAATTAACCTGACACTTTTTTAGTGTTGTTATTATTTTTGAACTCTGTCCCTGGGTTTTAGATTCCTTACCGTCCCTCTTGCTAAACTTATACAGAAAATCACTTCAGACGCAACCACAGAATTTTTTTCAACTTTATTCTCGTGCAGACGTATGCTAGAGAAAGAATGTCTAAAATTTTTTGACAGGAAATTTACTGCAGAATTTAAATCAGCATTTAAATATCAATTTCAAGCATCGTGGCTTTATTGGTAATCTTAACGTACCCAAGGTTTATTCTTGCACTTTTCGAGATAAATTATTATTATTTTTTAATTTTATCCAATGTAAATAACTGTTTCTAAAAATCAGTGAACATTGTGGATATCACTTAGTCTTAACATGATTTGCCTAAAAATAGGTGGTAATTTTCCTTACCATCCCTTTTTTCCTATACCGTCCCCCTTTTTTTCCCTTGCCGTCCCTTCTTTAACACCCATTTAAGACAATGTTATACCAAAATGTTGTACTAAAAATACTACATTGTTATCATTTCTCATTTGAATATCCTGTGGGTACTATGCAAATTCATTATAAGTAAAAATTTAGAAGAAAATAAAAAGTTATATCGGTAAAATGGTAAGTAAAATTAAACTCGCAAGTTTAACTTAAACCTCGGTTAAATAAAAAAAAAATCGCTGCTGACAATTTTTTCTTTATTTTGAATCATTAAGGCATTCGTCTATAAGTTTAAAATGTTATTTTAGTAAGTTTAATTTCACCAGATTTTTATTCCTAAAAAGTCAAAAGATTCTGAGAATGCCCCATACCCATCGTTTATATGGAGTTCCTTTACCTGCGGTTTATTCTGTTGAGCTGTGTAGATGGCAGACAAGATGTTATTACCAATAAGATTATCTGAGCGAAATATGTTCGCCGGTCGTCAGCCCAAGTAGCTTAAACGGTAGAGTTCTGGTAATGTAAGCCAAGGATCTGGGTTCTAGTCTCGGCTTGGGAATTTTTTCGCTAAGTTGGAAATATTCAATTCGTATGATAACTTCACCAATCTGTATGATTGTGTTAAAGAAATAATAGATGAAATAAGGACTTATTATTTCGCACCCGTATTCATGCAAGTATGCGATAAACAAGAAATACATAGTCGAATGGGCGAAAAGTCAAAGTAGCTTCAGATTTTATACATATTTATCTGCATGAGAACAAACGCATGCGCGTCGACGTTTATTTTCTCCCCCAAAGCGCTTGGCTACAGAGGTTGGCGTCATATGTGTGGGGATGTTAAGTGTATGTGAATTTGCGGCAGGGGCATATGCTGTACAGTACCTCAGGGCTTATGGTCAAGAAACAGGGCTAAGCACTGTAGACCAAGATTTTCAATGGATTGAAGATCCACAGGTTTAGTTTTTTAATTGATTATAAAAAATGTACAGTTTTTTCTGTGAATTTATAGCCGCATTTAATGTTGTTATGATAACTATTCACATATAATTTACCGATTGATTTATATTTATAATACTAGTTAAGTCCTGGTAAATGGCGCCCAAAGTCAAATTTGTAGCGTAGTATTTTGTAGAATTTTTTCAGTGGTAGCTGTAATATGTTTAGTTTTAAAAATCTGGCAAAACTGCTTACATGCCTTCACATTAATGTTCAACATGCTTACAATAAATGCTCAGCATGTCTGTCTTCATTGTTAACAGCATGTTGTAATCGCAAGACTATTTTTTCTATAACTATGCGCCATGAGTCTGGTGTGTGATATCCAAAAAATATAGTGACAAATGCTTTCTTTCACAGCTGAACGTTTATCAGTAACCGTCAACTGGGTTAACTTAAGTTCATTACGGGTAACTTTGGTTCAAGAGAAAAATAAAAGATTAAATGTGCTATATTTTCTACATGGCTTGAGTTATCGACACAGTTTTGGTCTCAAAATATGGGTAGTAGGATTAGCATGAGGATGGCAGGTCATTGTAAGTAATTCGCAAAGTTTCCACAGTGGCAGCACCAGTGAAACAAAAACGTGTGAAGACGGTGAGAATTTAGCTCTTACAACTTTTGTATGCAAAGCTGTTAATTAATTCATTTGAACCTTGGTAAGTACGTGTTACTATAACCTCATTAGTGTAGATCAAGGCCTAATGTAGGATTATGCGTTGTCTTTCCTGAGATGAAAAGGAAAAGCGTTTTTCTAAGTTGGGGTAACTTTGGCCCAACCAATTATCATTTAAATTTTTGTATATACTTCCTGTCAATGCATAAAAAGTGTTAAATTTGAAGAGGACTTTTTCTTATTTTGTTGAATTTAAACATGTTTTTTTTTTTTTTTTAGGTAATGTTTTTGCTTATTTTTGGTATTCTTGTGAAAATAAACATTTGTGCGTATACAAGCAATAATTTTGCTGAAAATGCATCCAGTGTATTGGTTCCAACTGACCCAAACAAGAAAGCTATTCACAAAGATGACTGTGACGTTGAAAATTTTGTACTTTGTGCTGTTTAATGGCAATAGCTATCCCGGAAAGATTACTTTGAAATCAAAGGAAGGTTGTATTGTTGACTGCATGGAAAAGAAGTTAGAGTGTTGCGTTGACCACTGTGATCGGACTCGATGGTGTATGAATGGAACGATATTGTTGCAAAAATTAGTCCACCTAAACTTCTGTCTAACAAGGAGAGGGCCAACCTTGTTAATCACAGATTTTGATTATTTTAATATATGTTGTAGGGTAGAGACCCCTTAGTGTCAGGGTTAACGGATTTTATACAGCACTCCTTATTTCTTGAGAAACCGGGGGGTCTAATAGTAGTACACAACTTAAATACTTTCTTTGCAATGAAAGTGGTAGGTTGGTCGTAGCTCAGTTGGTAAGGTGTTTGCCGGCTGATCCGCGGGCCCGAGTTCGATTCCTAAACGCGCTGCATTTGTTTTTCTCATTCTTTGTTTTATAAATATACTTGTAAGTATAACTTAATAATCTTATTGTCAATTCAAATATATAATATTGTATATCGATAATAATTTAACCTATTTAATTTTTTACTTTTAATTAAATAGTTGTATAAAACTGTAATTTTTTTTTAAAATCACTTTTAAAATGTATTTCATATATTCTTTATCGATGCAATAAAATTGAGCAATTATGTCAATTCGTGATTTTAAAGAAACATCATTTACGCATTACGCATTGCTTTAATAAAGGAAGTCAATGCGATAATACTATTATTCTGTTTTTAAACTAAAAAGCATAATTGTATTAAAAATTAGCATCAGAATTAAATTACAACCGATTTTTTGCATATTAAAGATTTTTAAATTTGCAATACGTATGCTTGCGCTTTCAATTATTTTGCTTTCCCCTTTATTTTCTTTCTGCTTTTATTTATTTATTTATTTATTTTTTAATATTCTTTTATTTTATCATAACTAGATGCCGCCACAACAGGTTTTGTCACGATTTCGGAATTTTTATCATTCAATAATAGATCCAATTTCTTTTTAAACATCTTTAAAGGATGAGAAATAATAGTTTAAAAATAAAAAATGATAAATTTAAGATTCTTAGCATTATAATTAATGTATGATATTAAAATTTTTAATTGAAATTATTAAATTATAATTACAAGTATATTTATAAAACAAAAAAATGAGAAAAACGAATGTAGCGCGTTCGGGTACCGAGCCCGGGCCCGCAGATCAGCCAGCATACGCCGTACCAACTGAGCTACGATCAACCTATCCTTTTCGTTACAAAGTAAGTATTTAAGTTGTATACTACTATTAGACCCCCCGGTTTCTCAAGAACTAAGGAGCGTTGTATAAAATCCGTTGAACCTGAGACTAAGGAGTCTCTACCCTACAACATATATTAAAATAAACAAAATCTGTGATTAACAAGGTTGGCCCTCTCCTTGTAAGAGAAACCAGTATTCGGTCCCAGACCTGAACGTTCCACATCAAGCAATATTTATGAGTTTTGCAATTTTTTAAATTAAAATATATGCTAATTTACTGCCTTTTTACATGTTTACACTTCTTACCCTTTTTCCCCCGTCTTTTTCAATAGGGTGACATTGGTTCACATCATGTTGTAAGCCCCATAACATTCGTTTTAACACATGAGCCAATGTTACCCCAATTCAAGGTAACATTGGCCCAAAATTTTCCAAAAATTCAATATCGACAAATTTGTGATAAGGGTGTGGTTCCATATGTTCTTAGCAAACAAAAACATTAACATGATATTCATTTTTTAAATAAAATAAGAGAATGGCGATGCTGAATATGCCATGAAACAGATAAATTTGAGCCAAAGTTATCCCAGTTGACTGTAGCTAAATAAAGTAAAAAGCTGACAATTGATTCTTAGACACATTTTCTTGGGGTATGACGATGACTCAGGAGGGTACTATACTACTACAGCGATAAATATAGAGGAATTACTATCACTATTAAAAATAAAGAGTTTAGAATGTATTTTCCATCACTTAAAAAGTAACATATTTAAATATTGTAACGTATTTCAATACTCCTCCAAAAGATAAAAGAAAAAAGTAAAATTAATGGGACGAAAATAGTTGAAAAATCATGTAAAACAGCTGACACTGTTGTATCCTGTTTTCGGAGATAGAAATAAAAATAAAAGTGCAATAGATACGCAAATTTGCAAACATGATAAATCTAGATTTGTCTTTAAAATTAATATATCTGTTGCATTTTTTATCCTTATTTATTGCCAAACGACGAATTTATAATATAGCTATTGCGAAATCTTTGTTTTATATATATATTGAAACCTATTCAGCAGTTCTCGAAAAAAAAGGTACAACAATGACAGTTTTTTTACATGTGATTTCACAACTGTTGTCCCTTCCCCTCTCTTTAAGTCATTCTTAGTAAACGCAGAAAATATTATGATAGTTATTGAAATTAAATATAAATTTGTCATATAAACAAATTGTAAATCATACGAAAAGCATAGTTTTTTTCTCCTTGGAAATAAAAAGCATTTTCTTTGTTTTTATGCCTATGTTAGTAATGTCGGTTTTGTTTACTATCATTTTTATGAATATCAAAGCAATGAAGAGGATCCTAAATTCTGATTTCGAATTCTGCGGACTTTTTCGCAGTATTCATGCATATAAAGTGGTGTTTCATCCAAAGTCGATGACATTTTACAACTTTATGATTGACATTTTATCTGTATCTCCAATACGGTTCGAGATAAGATAGCTAAATTTCAAATGCTTTTACTTCAGACCGCTGCAAGTAATCTCAACTTATCACACATAGATGTTTTAATATGTGTATTCATCTCATTTTTAGTAGTAGCTACTTTTATTCAAAAGTTATATCTGTGCATAAGTTATGAACTTTCACTTTGTAAATCACCCATAAGGAAGCCATACGCATACAAATGCGCATTTATTGCACTTGTGATTAGACTGAGATCATAACCAGAATTTTGAATAGTCTTTTAATTTACAACAGGTCAGCTATTTTCAAGTATCGTGCTATTTCTCTGATTTATTATACTTGGGATTAAAAAATGACTATAAGAAGGTGAGTAATTTAATGTAATACTTTCTTAAATAGCTTATACATCAATTTCTATACAGATGGCATCAGATAATCTTATATTTACTTAATCTGAAAAATTTAAATTTCTAAATATTTGCAATGTTTGAAAAAAATAAATATTATTTAGCATTTTATATTCAAGATGCGTTGAGGAAAATAGGATATTAATTTTTTTATGTAGATTTTTCTTTTATTAAATTCCTTTTTTACAGAAAATCATTCATGGTATAGTAAGACATTAAAAAGGCAATTTACCAGTAATGGACCACTTAAAGACATTCAGTCAGTTATACTAGTCCAGGGGAAATGTACATTTTACCTTGCAAAAGGTCGAGTAAAAGATTTTGTTTTCTAAATTGTTTATAATGATGCCAACATGGAAAAACCAAGTTTTCTAACAAAATTTCTTAAGGCTAAATTTTCTGTGGCCGAAAAACAACAAAATTTTGGGACATTTTTTTCTTTTTTTGGCAATATCTCGAGACTCGTGGCCGTAGCATATTATTTGTCAATTACAATATTAAAGACGATAAACTTCTCTACAACTTTCATATTTACAACTTTTTTATACACTCAATAGCAAGCGCAATACGCTATTTCAAAAATGGGACAATTTTTTCAATTTTCTTAAAAACCGTGAAAAACGTAGTTTTGCCGCGATTATTCAAATGTTCCCCGCAGATTTAATTGTGTATGTCGACTTCTATAAATTGCTACCAGTAAATTATCTACTATTTGCACACTCTCTTTATTTTCATCTCAACAGACTTTTTATATGCAATAAATTTATATAATTTTAAAAGTAGGGCAGAGTGTGGATGAATGAGACAATTTTCATATTTAGACAGTAACTTTAAGTGTATACAATGTTAACTTCAAAGCATCGTTTAAAGGAATTTTTCAATCTATAGTATTGGCCCGATAGTTTCAATTAAAAAAGATTTCTTGCTTAATTTTAATAAATTTTATAATTTTAATAATTTTTATAATGCATGCATATTTTTCCAGGTATCAATGGAATAGGTGGGTCATTTTCAAAATCTGCCCATGTTTTGGAATAACAAAATCAAATTTTTAGAAATAATCAGAAAGTTTTAATTGTTTGTAAATAATTACCTTACCTCATAAACATTAATATACAAGCATTAGCAGAGACCAAATTACTAATTTAACATTTTAAAACTAATTTTTAAATTTCAATGCACTTGGTATAATGACATAAGTGAGCACGGTTATGACAAATTAAGCAAAATATTTTTATTTTTCCCCAGGCATAAATGGCAACCATTATATCTTCTGGCCCATACAATGATTTTCTATTTCTCATATAATGAAATCAGATTAAGAAATAAAAGTTCATTTAATTATCAATTAGAATTGGGTACGGTAATGACTTACAAAAGAATACTCACCAAAACATTCAAAGTCTTTGCTTATTTTATTGAAACTATAAAACTATTTACTCTATTCACCTAAACCTGATAACAAGTTGACTTTTAAGGAGTACTTTTGCCTTGATAAAAAGGCATGTGCTGTCCTCTAAAAAAATCCGGAGGAACTTTTTGTCAGAAGCATGGCAATAGCACTCTTTCTTGGGACACGGTTTAAAAAAATTATTAAGAATTATAGATAAGTTTAATTAATGAATAATAAATATTTTTTTAATTAGTAGCATCTTAATAAATAAAAATGTACAAAAAAATATAACCATCTGTTTTAAATAGAACTTTGTCAAATCTTTACCTAATAAATTGCTTGTTGGGACAACATACGGTAATGATATTTTGACTACAAAAGAATATATTTCTTATTTTTAAATTTTTTATAAATAATAATATAGCTGTAAATTATCATTAAAAAACATGATTGTTAAAATGCAATACTTAAAATTGTGATATTTAACTATTTTTCTGTGCAATTGTGAAAGGACAGTAAAACATGAGACTTTTTTTGAAAATCACCCAGGTATGAAAATTTGCGAAAAACATATTTTATTTCCCACTACAATGGTATATTTTATTTGCCAATTATTGATAACATATGTTTTAATGTTTTACTGTTTTAAAGGTAGCAAACAGTGAATTGTAGTTATATATAAAAGGGGGGGGGGACTCAAAAGATAAATATCTTTTATGAAAGAAATACTTTTACCTATAATAAAATAGCTACAATAAAAATGACACCAGCTTACTTCACTAACTAATGTTATGCATTTATATCTTGTAAAATTTATAATTTCTAGTAATAAAATATTTGAGATCACTAGTTTTATAAAAAATATTTAAAATATTAGTTTTAAAATATACTGTCAATTTTTTCCCACTTATATCAATAAATATAATAAGAGATTATATCATTTTAGCATGCAAAAATATGTAAAACTTTAAGATTATCTATTAATTGCTTTAAAGGTCAAACAGAATACTTTAAATTTCAGAACGGGTTCCAAACAGTTTTCCAAAAATGAAAGTGTCCGAATATATTAAAAGCAACCAAACCCGAAAAAGTACAAAAGCACAACATTAGATATTGATCTCAGGTATCCCACGAAAAAAAAATTTTTTTAAGTAACAAAATGCGAGCAAGATATTTGTCAAGAACACTCCCATAGGTTTAATATTACCTTGCGAATGTCTTCATGTGACTAATTTAGTCTTATAATTCATATAACTGACTTTAAACGCCTCAATACGACAACTACCGTAAAATCTTTGAAAATGAAATCTGTATATACGGAATTAGGTCTTTAAAGAAAAGTATATATTTTTTCAAGAGAAAGAATATGAACAATTATACCTGCTAAGATAGAAACCTATTTAAAGCGGAACATATTTCGGTTCCTTTCGGTACGGTTTTCAAGGTTTTAATGAATCAATATTTGGCAAAGCAGATTACGTAGTTCAGCATTACGTATTTAATGCTTACACACTTAAAATTTTCAAAATCCGGCTATTAAAGATTTATTAAAATTCCCGGTAAATTTTCTTTTTAAAAGAGGGGGAGAGGGGTTGGATGGGGTGCCATAATCCATGTTTGGCATGGGTGCAAAAAAAGCTAGTTTTAGCCCTGAAACACATAATTTACTGTTACTAATATATAGAAGTTGACATACACGATTAAATCCGTGGAAAACATTTGAATAATCGGGGCAGAACTGCGTTTTTCACGGTTTTTAAGAAAATTGAAAAATATTTCCTATTTTTGAAAGGGCGTACTGCGCTTGCTATTGAGTGTATAAAAAAGTTGTAAATATGAAAGTTGTAGAGAATTTTATTCTCTTTAATATTGTAATTCACAAATAACATGCTACGGCAACGGGTCTTGAGATATTTAAAACAAATCAAAAAAGGTCCCAAAATTTCCTTGTTTTTTGGCCACAGAAAATTTAGCCTTAAGAAATTTTGTTAGAAAACTTGGTTTTTCCATGTTGGCATCATTATAAACAATTGAGAAAAAAAATCTTTTACCCGACCTTTTGCAAGGTAACCCCCTTTTTTTGGTACATTTCTCCTGGACTATACAGTCAATTATAATAAATGTTATGAAAACTCTGTCAAAATAATATATTTCATTATTGTCCGAATTTTCATGTATCAAATTTTCTAAACGATGTTACACAAAACATATTTCTTTATAGAAAATAAAAACAGGGGCGCCATTTGAGGGGGGCTGAGGGGGGGATAGCGCCCCCCCCCAAGGAATTTGATTTTTTGGAAATTTTTCATCAATTGTCAGACTCAAACAAAAATTAAAAAATTGCTCAAATGCTATAATAATTTATCAGATTTGATTGCAATAAAAACACATGCATTAAATCAATGCTTTATGCATATAAATTAATAATTATCAAAAAAATTTCCTATTCGGACTTTCTTAAGGTGAGTACGTTGGCTAACTTTGTTGAGTACGTTGGCGTGCTTTGGCTAATTTAAAAAATACATGAGAAAAATGTTGTTTTATGGATTGCTTCTCAGTTGTATACAACTTGATCATAGGAAAACTAGTCTCCTCGTGGGTAGAAATTCAGGGGTAGAGTTTTTCAGATAGTCTTTTTTTTTGGGGGGGGGGGGGGCGAGTATAATTCAAGTTTTTAATTATCCGACTTTTTTACTTTTTTGGATTATTAGTGGCACATTATATTTACTGCAATCATTCCAATGTTATCAAATTATTTGCTTTATTAAATCATATTATATATGGTACACTCTAAAAAAATTTCAACGCCTAGGAATGGAGCCTGCGAGCACCCGACAAAACAATTTCTTCAACACAAAAACCAACAGACTTCTACCAAATCCGAAAGTAAAAGAAACCGCTCCATATTTTAACACGTTTATAGTAAAATAGTCTGTAATTTTATCCCTTAAATACAGAAATGAACAAATGGGTTATTACAAGGGCTGCGGAGTCGGAGTCAGGCCCATTTCTGAGCGAAAGAGTCGGAGTCGTCGGAGCCGGCCTATTTTTGAGCGAAAGAGTCGGAGTCAGACCTGGTAAAATGCCCGGAGTCGGAGTCGTCCATTTTTCTCACCGACTCCACAGCCCTGGTTATTACTATGAGCCACCATTAATAGTCAGATCTATAGTTTTTCATTTGAAAAATATTCAGGACTTCCTTGTTAAAAACCAGGTCATACCGACTCCGACCGAAACAGATAAAGCACAATCTGAAAAAACTTAAAGTGCACCTTACTCGCAACGAAGAAAGTACATCAACCTATCCTGATGCTGGACTGTAATTTCATGAAAATACGAAAACCGCTAAAATGATTTTCATTGAAATGGAACCCGACGCGAAATGAAAGAAAATTAATCCATATTTTAATACAATTATTGTAAAAGAAGTCTACAATTATATCCTTAATATAAACTTTACCTTTTATGTAGAAAAATAAAGATATAGTTCAAATATGTAGCTTTTTCTTCAGAAAAATAGTCAGGATTTCTTTGAAAAACAGTTTTAACACGAATCCACCTCAAAATAGTGAAAACGCAATCCAAAACAATTAACGCTTTACCTTACCTTTACTTGCAGAAAATCACTAATGAAAATTTTCTTATCGCTAGATCACAAAAGTCGCCAATTTCGTCACCTATTCATGATGTTCGTAGACTGATTATCTCATGACCGCTTGAATTTCATGATTCTTTTTTCGCGATCATATGACGAATTTTGCGATTTTTTTTTCGCGACCGTTTCACGGAATTCACTATTTTTTTCTGCAACCTTTATAGAAATTGTTTTTTCTCGCGACCATTTGTCGAAATTCACAATATTTTTCCACGACCAACTGACGAAATTCCATATTTGTTTCTGCGATCTTTTGACAAAATTCGCAATTCTTTTTCATAATCATTTGTTGAAATTCGTAATTATGTTTTCTACCACCGACTAATAATGTTTGTAATTTTTTGCGCAATAGTTACACGAAATTTTGTACCTCATTTCACGATCGTTTGACGAAATTGTCTTCGATTTTTGACAAAATTTTCGTGATTTTTTGCAATCTTTTGACGAAATTCGCAATTTTTTCGCAGTTCTTTTACAAAATTCGAGATTTTAGTTTGTAGAATCATTTGACGAAATCTGCATTTCTTTTCGCGATCTCTGATGAAATTAGCAATATTTTCCACGGTCGTTTGGAGAAATTAGCGATTTTTTCCGCGACGATTTGGGGATTTTTTTACAGAAATTGTTTTTTTCTCGCGATCATTTGTCGAAATTCACAATATTTTTCCACGACCAACTGACGAAATTCCAAATTTGTTTCTGCGATCTTTTGACAAAATTCGCAATTCTTTTTCATAATCATTTGTTGAAATTCGTAATTATGTTTTCTACCACCGACTAATAATATTTGTAATTTTTGCGCAATAGTTACACGAAATTTTGTACCTTATTTCACGATCGTTTGACGAAATTCTCTTCGAATTTTGACAAAATTTTTGTGATTTTTTTGCAATCTTTTGACGAAATTCGCGATTTTTTTCGCAGTCCTTTTACAAAATTCGAGATTTTAGTTTGTACAATCATTTGACGAAATCTGCATTTCTTTTCGCGATCTCTGATGAAATTAGCAATATTTTCCACGGTCGTTTGGAGAAATTAGCGATTTTTTCCGCGACGATTTGGGGATTTTTTTTTCAAAATTTGCGATTTTTTTCTGTGATCCATTGATGAATTGATTTTGAGGAATTCGAAAGAAAAAAAAAATGAGGACTTTCATGAAAATTAAAAAAATTCGCAGAATAATCACATGTCAATTAAAGAAGTTAAGGAGACAAAATCACGCAGAGCTTTTTTTTTTTTTTTATCGCACGGGATGTTCTTATTTTCTGTGAGATTTGCGCTGTTCTGCTTGTTACCTGTTCCTCAAAGAAATTTTTCCTTGTCCTTCTCCAGGAAACTCTTGAAGTGGCACCTCTGTAGTAAAACCTGAAAAAACGAAATCGAAAGGGACCAGTAAAAAGTTCCATTTTAGACAGGTCTCTGTCTTAACAAGTATAAATGTATAATATTTTTTCATCGAAATTTGATTTTTTCTCCTTTGGGAGAAAATTATGTTATAGAAAGGCTTCGTTTTCACAAATTTTACTGTAATACATCTCTTTTCAGAGCTATACAATAGAGTGGACGGTTTAACAGTCTTTGAGGATACCTGTAAAAATGGAACCTATAATAGAATCATAAAAAGAAATTTTTTCCTATTCAATACATTAAAATTTTACCTGCTAAGACGGAAACCTGTTTAAAACGAAATATTGGTTCTTGAGATTCCGTATTCAAAGTTTTTACTGTTTTTGTAGGCATGATTCAGTTTATTTGTCGTTCGGGGAGAGGGGGGGGGGGTAGACGCCCAGATCCTACCCTTAGCTATATAATTTCCCTCAAAAAATCTTTGCCCCCCCCCCCCCCAAGAAAGTTCTGAAATGGCGCCCCTGAATAAAAATAAAAAATGCAAACTTCCCTATGCCCCAGTAATAAGCACACTAATATTTAGATGCAAGAAACAAGATGCAATATTTAGAAGTAAAGAAACCCTCAATAATGGGTCACCCAAATATTTAGTATTCTTAAAAGAATATATATATATATATGTGTGTGTGTGTGTGTGTGTGTTGGTGTGTGTGTGTGTGTGTGTTCAAATAATAATTAAAACGAATCAAGAATAAAAAATAAATATTTTGAATTAAAAAAATAGCAATATATAAATCAAGAACAAAAAATATTAATTGATTCCATGCTTTTTCCCTTTGTAACATTTCTTCCACGTTTAACTTTTAACAAATGTATATGCAAGTTGACAATCTGATTTTATGTTGTGGTTGTCCAGCCGGTCAAGCAATATCTGAAAGAGAAATATTAAATATATCATTATCTTTTATAACAAAATATTTTTTGTTTCTAGTTAATCTTCATCTTAAGAGAACTATTATAATTTTTTTATATTAATATTTCATGAATAGCAAATAATTATATGGACTATGTATTCGTTTTTTCTCCCAAAACAGAAGCCAATATTAATAGATTTTCTTCCTTTTATTTTTTTTTCTTCTTAAGTTAGGGTCTTCTTAATCTTCACATTTTGTTCCTTTTGAAAGATAATGCTGCTCATCTATTTCCGAGTAACAACTTTCAGATGTAAGTTTTTTTCTTTCTTTCGTGAAATTTTCCCCACAGGCCTTGAATCCATTAATTATTGTTTTACGAGATATGCGTTGTGCAACTTGCAGGACTTGGGGAAAATCACATTTCTCTATACTTAATCCCCCGTAAGTTTGCTATTTCTTTCTTCCAAACAATGGTGGATTTAAAATTTGACGCCAGTAGTCTAATATTATTTTCTGAAACTGCTTTCTTATTCGTTTTCGAAATTTTTATTAAACCAGAATAACTATTCTGATTTCTGTATGAAGTAAGAAAATAAATAATATAAACAAAAACTATTTCAGAAAATAAAAATTAATAATTATATGAAGTTATTTTTATTTTGTGATAAATATGTTTAGTTTATTTTTTAGCATGCTAATAAGCAAATATAATTCTTTTTTTCTTTTTAATTCATGACGCTGAACCTAAATTTACCCTCTATCCGAAATCTACCGCTCCAAGCCAGGGCCTATTCGACCTATAGGTAACCCCCCCCCCCCCCCCCTGCTTCTAAGTAATTGTCAAAGTGTGATAAATGGCAGCATACGTTGATTCAGATAAATTTGTGGTATTTGCTAATCAAAGCTACAACTGCATTGCCATAGTTCATGCAAAATAAGGAAAAGGGCAAAGACACGGATGAATAATGTGCTCAATTAATAATTATTTCAGGTCGAGGCTTGCCTTGTTCAAAAAAATGCAGATAAAACATGTCGGAAATTGTACGTCAAACATGGCAAATGACTGAGCTTGAAATGATATGAATAAGTGTACTATAACTAGTTTTATAAATACAGAAGAGCGCCGATTATCCGAACTCCAATTAACCGAACTTCCAATTATCCGAGCAGCCAATTTCTCTCAAAAAAATATTTTTTAATCGAACTTCCAATTATCCGAACAGCCTATTTCTCTCATTTTTTTTTTTTTTTTTTTTTTTTAACGAACTTCCAATAATCCAAACACCCTATTAGACCTAGATATCAGATTTTAAATGATGATGAGATTGTGGGTGATATTCAAGACGAGATAGAAATTGATAACGAATGCTCTGAAAATGATCTAGGTCCATCACATAACGAAGCCTTTGAATGTTTGGAAACAGTTATGGAATGGCTCAAACGGGAGAAGAATGCTGATCCTATTCAACTAACGTATTTAAGAAGAATTCGAGATATGGTGGCATTGAAAATAATGTCTTCTTTAAAGCAAGCAACAATCGAAAGCTTTTTTGCTTAAATTATAATCTCTGGAGTTCAGAAAATGATAATAAAAATTAAACAAAAAAAAATTTTAAAGACAAAAATCAATTTTTAAACATGCCAGCATTAACTAGTGCTGTCAGTTTAAAGCGTGGATAAAGAGTGAAGATTTTAGTATAGTCAGGAACATCCGTTAAATTGTCTGTCCATTTATCCGAACTTTTGCTTATCCGAACTAGGGTCGCTCCCGACATGTTCGGATAATCGGCGCTCTACTGTATTCAGATCTTGGAGCGATAGCTTTTGCACTCTTATGCAAAAATGTATGAATACAAAATTTATTACGATTATATATTTAAGTATTGCGCGGCAGCGCAATACTTTTTTATTTTCAGTGTCACTTCTCAATGTTAATTTAACATGGAAAAGCCTATGGAGATCATATTAAATTGAGTAATATGAAAATAATATGACTCCATCTTAAATAGGACGTAATCACCAAGGCAACCTAGAATCATTACCTATCATGAGGTATCATTGAATTAATTACGTATGGTAGGATTTAATAGAATGAAGAAAACTTTTGTTGATATATTTTAAGTTTTGATTCAATTTTCATAAAATTTCAAATGACTCGACAAAATTCTGCAACGATTATATATATTAAACTGCAAACCATTCAGTTGGGTACTTTTTGCGCTGTTATATGCGGGCAGGCGGGCAGACGGACAGACCAGATAACGATTATATGTGCTACGTATTTATATAATTACGAATGCACCTAAATGTTTATAATGTATTTATAAAACTTCTCGAGAGTCATCCATCTGTTTTTATACTTTTCAATACGCCAATCTGAAAGCATTGCCGCACATTCGCATCATAATGTTAAACAAATGGCAGCGTTCATTTCAAATTTCTCGTTTCCACTTTAATAGTTTTAAATATATATTTTTATAGGATTCTGACGTCTATGTCTAACAGGAAACTTTCGTACTATTTTACTTTTGGTTGTAGGTTTTTTTTTTTTTTTTTTTTTTTTTTTAATCTGGGCACTTTTATTTTCAGAACCGTTCATTTCAGAATGTGTCATCAGAAATTAGAAAAGTATCCGGATAAATTCCGACCTGAGATATCTATGCCAAGGAAAAAAAATAAATAAATAAAAATATTAAAATGCAAACGAGAAATTTGACAGCTACGCTGCCATTGATTTAAAATTAGCTTTCTAGTATCTTCGCATTACTAGCTTAGTCTCTTAATTAAGCAATCCTTTATGTCTTCTACACAGATCGGTTACTTGAAAAATTGTGTGGCCATACATCATTGACAAATAATAGTCTTTCATTCATCTCCTTTCATATTGTGTCATATCATTTGATAATTTAACAGCTTATCGAAATCAAATTTGCTTTTTAGGGTTCCGTACTTAAAAATTAAAACAGAACCATTATAATATCACTCCTGTGTCACTCTGTCTGTCTGTCACAGCCGTTTTCCTCGTAAACTATGGGACTTAGAAATTTCAAATTGGGGGAAGTAATAAAGACTATTGACCCATATATTTACAGATTAATAAACATTCACAAATACATTTAGGGAAAATGTAGAGGGGCTAATTAAGCTACTAGAAAAAAAAATCTTTTCTTTATATATCGTGTGAACGCTTTTGTAACGCTGAACTCAAAAATGCATTTCTTTTAATTTTAGGTATTATATTTTCAGAGATATCGTCTAAAATATGGTGCAAAAATATGTCCCCCCCCCCCCCCATCTATTTCCGAATTTACTGAAACTAAAATTATGAAAAAATTACCGGCAGTAGACGTCAACTTAAACCTTGCAGGAAAATTATAGCGATTACCTTAGGTCACATAGTTTTTGAGAAAAGAGCCTTTTTCCGTTACACACAAATTTCGATTTGCAGGCATTCAGAAAAGGTGTTGAAGAGCGCTGGAGGTATCAATCGTAACAGAAGTATAAAAACATTGTTGATAATGATTTTCGAAAAAAGTCGTCACTAATTAGCCGAGATATTAACCCTTAAAAACACGGATGGTTTGGACATAGATAATGCCAGGGGCGGCTATGTACCATCGGCTTTTAAAGCCCAGATGACAACTTTTAATGATATATTTTTGTGATGTAATGCCCACTAGCAGTATAAAAGCAACAAACGTCAAATTGTTAAAAACAGACTAAATTAATTAGAATTAATCACGTAAATATTATGGGAATCGCGACTAGTTTCGATTGAGTGGATCTCTCAATACGCCTCCCGTGTCTTTAACAGCTAATTAAAAATCTATCTGGAAAAACGCGCCACGGACCTAGGCAGCGTTGCAAGTTTGCGACCTCCTTTCGAAGCGCAGCACAATGCCAAATTTAAAATTTGAACAAGGGTTTTGTTTTAGCTACACTGTAAAAAGAAAAGATTATTAGTACGCTGAATTTAGTTTTATAAAATGGGAAATGAAGTATAAATATGCATTTTTATTGTCAGTACCGAATTAAGTTCATCATAAACAGATTAGCATAAGATTTAAAAAAGAGTTATACAGAATAGCAATATTTCCTATTATTTAGGCTTCATATCTCTTTGAACTTTTATGGTATACCCATTCATACTTTTCTAGTAATATACAGCTATACCCAACCCTACGTTGTATAGTTTTCTACAAAGTCTTATTATTCTTTTAGCAACGATTTTTTTAATAATACAATTAATAATTCAGATATTTATTGTACGGAATCCTCTAAGCGCGAGTAATACTCGCACTTGACCATTTATTCCTAATAAGATCGGGATGTGTTATTTTTTTTCATTTTATATTTGCATCTCCAGATACTTCTCAAACTCGTATTTATTCTCAAAAATATTTTCAAATAGGTGGTAACATTTTCCCCTGGCGATGTTTTATAGACGTTTTAAAAAATTTCGTTTAAGAGGGAATTAATTCAACTAGGGATTATTGTAAAGTTACACCCAAGCAATACTCAAATAGACTACGCGTTTAAGTCACTGGCAAACAGTAAAGTATCGGTGATTTAAAAAGTACAGAAATTTTCTGTTTTCAAAACAAAATAAATATTTCCGACCCTTAGAGGAAGAGGCGAAAATGGGAACTCTCCTTTTCTTTTCAGCCAATAACACAAAAACTCACAATGTTTTTATCCATTTTGCATATGAATGTATTTAGTAGCACGTCTCTTATAATGTCTGAAATAATAATTTATTTGATGTTATTGATTAAATACAATAAAGAGTTTTACGCGAAAAAATGTAAAACGTCTCCAATGGAAATATGCAGGTAATATGGATCATGATTTATATATATATATATATGCAGTTATAGAAAATAAAAATATTTATTTTATGAGATGTAAATTTCCAACCGGGCGAAAAATGTCCGAATCAGGGTTCGAACCAGGGATCTCTTGGCTGAAGCCGCTAATGCTCTACCATCTGAGCTATCCCGGGCGAATCTGGTGGATCTATTTCCCCCCAGCTAACCTTATTGATTATAGCATCTTGTCTGATACGTGAATCAGCTCAACAGAATAAATCGCAGGTAATGGAACGCCAGAAAACGCCGGGTGCGTAATTACATTAGATTAAATTTTAACATAATTATTCGAATTGGTAAATAAATCATATGAGATAAACATTTCCAACTGGGCGAAAAATGTCCGGACCAGGATTTGAACCTGGAATCTCTTGGCTGAAGTCGCCAATGCTGTACCATCTGAGCTGTCCCAGACGAATCTGGTGGATCTATTTCACCCAGCTAACATTACTGAATCTGTTAATATTATAATCAATAACGTTAGCTGGGTGAAATAGATCCACCAGATTCGTCCGGGATAGCTCAGATGGTAGTGCATTGGCGGCTTCAGCCAAGACATCCCTGGCTCGAATCCTGATCCGGACATTTTTGATCCGGAGTCGTAAATTTACATCTCATATGATTTACTTACCAATTCGAATAATTGTGTTAAAATTAATCTAGTGTAAAAATATTTATTGTCATATCAACATGACGTATTAAAAAGTAATTAGGAAGATCATTTATAAGAACAGAGTATCAAGAAACTTTAAATTAACACGTATTAGAATAATTTTTATAAAGGGGATGTAAATATTCATTTCTGCGTTAGAGAACATTGTAACCATATTTTAAACATTATCGCACGAACCACTTTTCTCCTCGGAAATCATCTTTGAATACTGCTTCACAAAACATATAGACGCCGTCTGTAAGTCATTTTTATCTGTTCAGCTGAGTTCGTGAGAAAAGCACTGACATAATGTCTTTAGGTGAGAAACACAACTTGTTGGCAAGCAATATGCTTATGTACAGGGTGAAATGTAGAATGAACCTCACACCTTGTAGTGCTTCGCATTTGGAAAATCAAAACTATTAAATAAAGCCTAAAAACATAATATAAAATATATTTGGTCGCTGTATCATAGCAGGTTGTAGATAATATGAACCTCTGGTCTATACTACCCTCATCTAAAGGAGTAAATATTGCATGCAATGCCATAAAATACACTTGTTTATCACCTAACTACCGAAGGAATTTACACTTCCTTTATGAAATTTTAAAATCTGAGACGTCTAGTCGAAAATTCAGGATTAGAATTCGGAATATAAGCGATATAAAAAAGAACCAAAATCACTTACCTTACAAATCGAAGATAATAGCATGTGTGTGCGTGTGTGTGTGTGTGTACCCCGCTGCCTACTTCACTATTAAACATTACTGGCAGGATGGCTGATCTCACCTGTTTGGTAGTCCTTGATACACTGGCCTCCAAAAGTTAAGGTACAGGGACTGTATGCTTTCGATTGCACACGTTTTGTCGAATATCTACAAAAGTTATTGACGAATTGTTCTTGAACTTCTGGGATGAAAATAACATGTTTGATTTCATATTTCTTGGTGAAGATTTAGTCGGGAGGATTATTGGGGGCTAATAATAAATTTAATAATAAAATAATATTTGCGATCACCTATGTAACAGAAAATGCTGGAAATGGTTTGTCACTGTGTTAAATGACTATTTGGGTCTTGTTCAACGTTTGTGTGCATCTGTGTAAGCATAGCACTTATATTCGTGAAGATGTTGTTGTGTCTGTGAAAAATTCAAAAGTTTTTTGCTTATAGCATAAAGAGTTTTCAACCAAATTTAACACAACTTTCCGAAAACTTGCTAAAGAATAGTAGCAACAGTATACTGCAATTAAAACATGAATATATTGAATATTTGATGAGATATGGGCATTTTTATGAGATAATTTTTAACTGCGCATGCGCGGAAGATTTCAAAATTTTTATTTCATAATTTGGTAGTCAGTATTTTAGGGCAACTTCTATAAAAAGTCCAGTCAAATGTTGTGAAAACTTAGAAAGATATAGTGAGCTGATTGAAAAGTTGTGGAAAATCGCTTATAATAAAGCTATTTTTAGGAAGCAACTCACTATATCGACTTTATCTTTGTGAATTTTCGCGATATTTGACTGGACTTTTTATATAAAATGCCCTAAATAGCTGACTACCAAATTATATAATAAAAATTGTAGGACCTTCCACGCAAGCGCAGTTAAAAATTATTCAATTATTTTAAAATCTGAGACGTCTAGTCGAAAATTCAGGATTAGAATTCGGATCCAATATAAGCGATATAAAAAAGAACCAAAATCACTTACCTTACAAATCGAAGATAATAGCATATATAAAGTATATTATATAAAAAGTTCAGTCAAATATCGCGAAAATTCACAAACATAGGGTCGATATGGTGAGTTGCTTCCTAAAAATAGCTTTATTATAAGCGATTTTCCACAACTTTTCAATCAGCTCACTATATCTTTCTAAGTTTTCACAACTTTTTACTGGACTTTTTATAGAAGATAGCCCATATCTCAACAAATATTCAATATATTCATGTTTTAATTGCAGTATACAGTTGCTACAGTTCTTTGTCAGGTTTTTGGAAAGTTGTGTTATATTCGATTGAAAACTCACTATGCTATAAACAAAAAACTTTTGAATTTTTCACAGACACAATAACATCTTCACGAATATGAGTGCTATGCTTACACAAATGCACTCACACGTTGAACAGGACCCAAATAATTATTTAACACAGTGATAAAACTATTCCCAGAATTTTCCGTTACATAGGTGATCGCAAATATTATTTTATTAAATTTATTATTAACCCCCTAATTGTCCTCCCGACTAAATCTTCACCGAGAAATATGAAATCAAACATGTTCTTTAAATCCCAGAAGTTCAAGAACAATTCGCCAATAATTTTGGTAGCTATTCGACAAAACGTGTGGAATCGAAAGCATCCAGTCCCTGTACCTTAACTTTTGGAGGCCAGTGTATGTAATAAACCAGCCATAGGCACTAGGATGCACTTCTTCACTGATAAGAAACTGCAGAAGCCCATATTAATTGCAGAATCCATGTTACCACTTTTACCTATATTATTTATTTTTTCAGAGTAAGATATTCGTTAGATCGCAGTTCTCAGCAAAGCATGCGTTATTTTTTCTTTTCTTTTTTTTTTTTTTTTTTTTTTTTTTTTTATTAACTGAGCATTTGCGAGACCTTCACGATCCCGCGAGCAAGAATCTGAGATATCGAATTGCAATCTCTAGGCACAAAAAATCGAATGAAATTAAAAAATATAGGGTTGCATATTCAAATTTTGAAAGTTTTCGTGTAAAGATAAATATGTATAGGGCCCCTCAAAATATTTCACTATAACAGGATTGTAGAAAATCATTAAACAGTGGTACAAACAACTTTATACTGCGACATTTAGAAATGAAAATGACCATCATTTGTTCGTCTCCTTTTATTATTATTATATTGTACAGGGTGTCCACTCTCAACGGTGTCCAATGGCTAATTCTTAAACCGTTAGTCATAGACATGTAGTTCCAATTACAAAATTTTTTTTTTAATGAGGTAAAGAAATATCTTAAAAGCGATTTGGGTAAATAAAAGCATTTCTTTAAAAAATACGAAATTAAAATTTATATTCGGTCCCCCGGTCCTATAAGTTATATTTAGTAAAATTTTCCTGTTACACTGAAAAGTAAGACAAAAAAAAATCCCGTTCTTCTACGAATAAAATTAACCGAATAATAGCTGTTTAAAGTTGGAGCACATTTTTGTTGCAAATTAGGTGTCATTCACAAATTTAGTAGAAATATTTTTTCCTCAGATATATTTAAAAAATGGTAGGGAGTAAAATTAACATTGCAATATAAATTTAAAATCTTTAATTTTTCTGACATATTAATGCAAAATATAAAATTTGTAATAAACATATAAAAAGAGAAAAAAACCCAGAATTTTTGTTAAATAAAATGATGAAAATTAACAGCCTCGATTCTTTACAAAATTATACATATTTTAAAATGTTATTACATTACACTAGCCTGGAGAAGTTGGGTTATGTCATGTTTTTTAGCTTTTGATAATTAATTCTTATGTATTCTGTACAGCTGAATCCGAAATTGACTTTCATTTTTTTCCCCGTCACGTAAAGATTGTTTGCAAATTGTAAATTTTAAAGATTAAAAGTCCTTCCGGCCAGTGCCGGGAGGAAGAGGTAGCTTTCATATTCCTTATTTTAAAAAAGCCAACTTATATTATTCAAACACACAAAGCTCAATTAAGTGGAAACCGAATGTAGGAGATTCAATACTAATTTTTAGCAATACTAAATCATTATGAATGAGAATTTCGCGAAATTAGTCAGCTTTATCCAAGCTGCTTTTATTTAAAGTAACTTATATTTGGCTGCCAAATTCGGCGATTTCTTAAAGTGCCTGCCATTTTAAGACAACATGGTGGATGAGGCTAACCAGTGAACTTGGTCGAGACCTTAGTAATTGCTGTGCACATGCTCACTCACATCGGAATCGGTTGATATATACGAGTGCTGTCGCAGGCAAAAATTCAGATTTTTCAAAATGTCACCCACGTTAGAAATTGAAACTGCTATATCTGAGCCATTTTTTAAGATAAAGACAAACAAAAAATGCTCCTGAATCCTTATATCAAGGTCAAATACTTAAGAAAGAAACCGTTTTCAATTTCTAATTTTTTTGCACCTCATTTTAAATATATATATATTTTAATTTAATGGCCGCCATTTTGAAACAAGATGGCTGATGAAGCTGGCCAGCGAACTTGGTCGAGATAGTGATGTATACTATCCACATGCCTTCTTCCATCGAAATAGGCGAATACGTGTGGTATCGCGAGACAAATACAAGATCGTTTTAAAGTGTTAGCCATGATAGAAATTCAAAGTGCTATAATTAAACCACTTTTTAAGATAAACAAAAGAACAAATTTTCAGAAACAAAAACTGCTCCAGAATCTTTGTATCAAGGCTAAACACATAAAAAAAATCTTTTTCATTTTCCAATTTTTTAATACCTCATTTTAAATTTTAAATTACATTTTTTTTAAATGGCAACCCTTTTGAAACAAGATGGCGAATGAAGCTGGCCAACGAACTCGGTCGAGACATTGGTATGTACTATGTACAAACCAAGTTACATTCAAATCGGTTCATAAATACGCCTGTTATCGCGTGACAAAAATCAGGTCGTTTTAAAATGTCAGCTACAATAGAAATTCAAAATGTTATAACTCAGCCATTTTTTTAGATACAGACGAAACAAAACCTGTTCCGGAATCTTTGTATTAAGGTCAAACACATACGAAAAAACTCTTTTTCATTTTCCAATTTTTTGGTATCTCATTTTAAATTTAATTTTTTTCAAATTTTTTTAAATGGCCGCCAATTTGAAACAAGATGGCGGATGGAGCTGGCCAACGAACTGGGTTGAGTTATTTGTATGTAACATGTACACACCAAGGTACATCCAAATCGGTTCATAAATACGTCTGTTATCACGTGGCAAAAATCAGGGCGTTTCAAAATGTCAGCCGCACTAGAAATTCAAAATGCTATAACTCAGCCATTTTTTAAGATATAGACGAAACAAAAACTGCTCCCGAATCTTTTTATCGAGGTCAAACACATAAGAAAAAAATATTTTTTCAATTTTTAATTTTTTGGTACCACATTTCAAATTTAAATTTTTCTTAAAATTTTAAATGGCCGTCATTTTTAAACAAAATGGCGGATGAAGCTGGCCAACGAACTCGGTCGAGACATTGGTCTGTACTATGTATAAACGAAGTTACATCCAAATCGGTTCATAAATACGCCTTTTATCGGGTGACAAAATTCAGGACGTTTCAAAATGTCAGCTTCGCTAGAAATTCAAAATGCTATAACTCAGCCATTTTTTAAGATTTAGACGAAACAAAAACTGCTACGGAGTCTTTGTATAAAGGTCAAATACATAAGAAAAAAATATTTTTCCATTTTTAATTTTTTGGTACCACATTTCAAATTTTAAATTTTTTAAAAATTTTTAAATGGCCGCCATTTTGAAACAAAATGGCGGATGAAGCTGGCCAACAAACTCGGTCGAGACATTGGTATGTACTATGTACACACCGAATTACATCTAAATCGGTTCATAAATACGAGAGTTACAGTGTGACATAGGTGAGATATATATATATATATATATATATATATATATATATCAATTTTGAACGGAGGGTGGTTTCGGGGTCTGGGGGTCATGATCGATGAAAATATACCAAAATTTTTTGAAATCGCTTTCCTCCGAACGGCTGCAATAGGTAGATTTTTGTAAAGATAGCTACCTAAAAAAAGAAAAAATAACGAAATTTTGTGCTATAAAATAGTTGTAACTGTTGTGTTTTTAACTTTTGATAATTTATTCTTATGTATTTTTTATCGCGGAATCCAAAAATGACCTTCATTTTTAACCATCACGTCAGGAATTTTTGTAAATTGTAAATTTCAAAGTTAAAAAAATTCAAAGTTAAAATTGAACCTCCGCCCCCACCTCATCGTACCCCTCAGCTATTTAGCTGTAAGAATCCCAGTATAAGCCAAAAAATTGAATAAATTATTGAATTAAATAAAATTAAATTAAAAAAATTAAAAAAACAGTTTTTCACCTGTTTTATAGTATCAGATTTTCGCTATATTTTAACTTTGTCATTTACGATTTGCAAAAACATTCTAACGTGAAGGTTAAAAAATAAATCTCATTTCCAGATTCAGTGCTAAAAAGTACCCAAAAGTCGATTATCAAAAGTTATAAAACACAGCCATCTCCTCTATTTTATAGTATCCGATTGTTGTTATGTTTTTAACTTTGACAATTTATGATTTGCGAAAAATCCTGACATGATGGTTCAAAAATTAAGGAAATTTTCTGGTTCAGTGCTAAAAAATACATAAAAGTTAAAAAACAATTAAATTTAAAAAATCAAAAAACCCGACTGCATAAAAAACGAACTAATTATCTATTTCTCATCAATGTGAAACTATTTTTTTTTTCAATTCCTACTATTAGCTCACACTCTCGCTATATATATCTTGTTCAAATTTTCAATCGTTAATAAAATACTTATTATTCATCCAATCAAGCTCAAATAAATTTTTTTTAACTTGTAATGGATGACACATGATATTAATCCAGTTTTTTTTTCAAATATTAATTAATTAATTTAATTTAATTAATTAATTTTCAATAATCGAGAGAGACCTCTTCTTGATCAAGGTATTTTAAGCGCCCCTCAAGCTTACCTCCCTTTGTTATGGATTAATTCAATTGGATATTCAACCTACTGTCTTTTTAGGCAAACTTTGTCATTACATTGTGGGAATTCAACTTTCCCAAGATTAAGCCATCTTTTGCTTAATATTTAAAGACGGTTGACGCAGCTCGCGGGACAATTTTGACACACGTTTCCACTGTTTGAGTATGACAAGGAAAATCTAAAATTCTGGTGTATTCCCCTGTTTGTACTTTTTTTAAGTTCTTCATCCGATCAGTCCGTCAAGATAGGATCAATGGTTTTATTGTCTATAATTTCAATATGTTCGCATTTTTTCAAGTCATTTTACTACTGGTCCAGAAAATCCTTTTGTACACGTAGTTTTTCCAGGAAGATGTTGAAATAAGTATCGAAGAAAAAAGTTCATTTGCATGTAATAATCAAATTATCCATTATATAGTTTTTAGGGTATTGCTTCCGATGTTTTAACAACTCCAGATTTGCATCCTGCATTAAAGGCGTTTTTGTTTCACCCAATAACTTTCAAACTTGAAATGTCTGTATTTTTATTTTGAAAATACACCAAAATTGCAGTGGCTATATTAATATCAGATGAAGATGTCAATGAAATATGACCAATATATTTTTATCCTGGTTTTTGAACTAAGACCAGGTGTTCGTCTTTAATGATTCTTCGTTATACTTTTTTCCCTCCGCTTCAGTTATCATAGTGTTATCCTTTCTGCCATCAAAATATTAACCTTCTAAAATTAACTCATTTCGTCTTTCCTGTTCTTTCAAATTCTTCCTTTTCTTTTCTCTTTGTTGTTCCACTCCTTCTTTCAGTTACCTTTACTTTATTATCATCAGAAATACCCATATCTTCTAAGGTGCCATTTGCAATAATATTTGCAGTTCTGTCTAATACTCCGGTTCTTTCACCTTGTTGATTATCAAATTCAGGTTTAGGAAAATAACCGATTGAACTATTTCCTTCGAACTATTTTTTACACTTGACGATCATTCAATTAAAACACCAATTTTTTGTTTTAAAATAACTTTTTTTTCTTGATATTTCCTTTTCTAGTCTTGCTGCACAGTTTTTTGTAGTTTTTATATTTATTGATCCTATTGCCATCACCCCATCTCTCTTTGTTCTTTGCGAAAATGACGTTCTTGTTCTGATACACGATAATATTTAGTGCTTTTATACAAAGAAATTTTTTTTGCAGGATTACCTAACATTTTGCAATTTTATATTGGATGTGGGATTATTCTTTCTAATCTTAATATTTTTCTTCAAATTTTGACATTTCTCGCGCTAGTCTCTAATCATTTTTTATGATTTGTGTATCAGAAACCGTTGGAATTGAAGGTCTCAGCAATACACTTTTAATTGTATCATCAACAGGTTTAGATATTTTAGAAATAGTGTGTACCAGATTCCAGCTGTCAGATTTTAAGTTAAATTGAACCCAAAAATAATGTTTCATAACATCTTCATATGTTCGTCAAAGATGACACTCTAGTGTTAACTGTTTTGGTTCACGAAATACAGGACACTTCAACAATTATCTAGATTTAGGTACGTTAACAGAATTTGTCACTTTTGACACTGAATGTTTATTGAAAAATAATTAAAGAAACTATTAATACACGTTAAATCGGACTAACTTGTTATGTGTCGCAGCCAAATAAATCAGAGACAATGAAAGCCGACGCCCACGACGCTGGTTTCTACAAAAGTCAAATAAAGTGGGGCTAACTTTTCTAAGGCACTCAAAATAAATTATTCTCTTTATTACAGGACATTAACACTTAATTATTTAATTTTGTAAAATATTAATTTAACAACAAGCTTAAAAAATTTTTCATGCAATTATTGGCTTTTTTTCGTTTTTTAGGGAAAATCAGGCGCTTTGAGGAACCGAAAAATATCATTTTAAAATTAAAAGAAAAATATTTTCTTTTTATAGAGTTAAAAAGGGAAAAAATAATCACTATTAGAATATAAAATTCGAAACTTCGTTTTTTAGTTCCACCCTAATGTACATATACCCTGTATATACATATATCAGATTTTGTATAATTCTCATCTATACTATTTTGTGCGAAATATATTGTGTTAGTTTCCCCTAGTGTGGTGATCTCCTTAAGGCTCTCGTCCTTTCACTGAAAGACACTCGTGCGCTAATACTAAACCTATGGGAAGGTTCTTTCCCAATATCCTGTGTCTATTTCGATATTTTTAAATATTGTTTTGGCATTGGATAGCTGCCGTCAATCTCTACATTCGCCCTTTTTTTATTTGTGAAGTGGTGCATAAGCCAAAAATTAATACCACCAGTGGTTGACTCGTAGGTTTATCATTACGTTTTTCCTACAAACAAAGATATGAAAACATGCAGGACTGGGAGCAGGAAAACACAATGATAAACCTACGAGTCAACCACTGGTGGTATTAATTTTTGGCTTATGCACCACTTCACTTCCGGCAGGCATGGATCATTAGATTCCCTTACTTCTACTCTTCGATAAAATAAAGGTTTTTTTCTTGTGCTTGATAACATAGGTTTTTGTGCTACCGGCTCTTGGACTATATTTAGTTTGAATTGTAATTTAGCGGATAATGTGAGATTTTAAATGTTTTCTGAAAATTATCGTGAGGTTCGAACTCGGTAAAAGGGAATCACAGATCAATGATTGTTCGAGTAACTTAAGCATTGAGCTATGATTCCATCTCTTCAGAAGCGTATTTTGAACAAGAGGTGTGTAGAGCGTCATGTATGACGGTTAGTGTTACCACTGAATAAAGTGAAATATAGTAAACGAATTTAAGGGTGTTGCCACCGAATAAAATGTTGAAATTGTTGCATCCTGATTTTAAATTAGCGCGTTATTCCTATTACATGTTTTATTTCGCAGATCCAATCAAATCCTTTTTTAATACATTTGCTCGCATCGCGGTCAGCCATTTTAATTCTCGGTAAAGCAAACGAAGCAAGATTTATGCGCGAAAACGATTATAGACCGCTTCTGTTTATATTTACGCAGGAAGTTTATACGGCAGTTCACTAATCAGCCAATCATAATTCAGAAGGGAAAATTACGCAGCTTCCGGATTTTTTAAGTTGGTTTTTGTTTTATGCTTGCGGTTGTAAATGGGTGCAAAATGAAAGCAGGTACGATAGCGACATTATCACCCCATCGTGAAAAGTCGGTTTGATTCAAAGTGTACTCATTAAACGATGCTATAGAAGAATGGACTTTTGATCATTTCCGATGCAAAAACACACCAAACAGTTACCTTTGGCGAATGTAAGGGGGTGTTCTTTGAATGCGTTTGGTGATTTGTTATCCAAAATTCGGTAGTTCTGTGTATTTATAGTTCCATTCAGGTAAAATTGGGATTCGTCTCCCCATAAGATTTTTCACGGCCAAGCATCATTCACCTCCATTCGGGCAAGAAAGATGAGAGCAAAAGTCAATTGCTTCTCATGGTCGGAGTGACGTAACCCTTGTACACGGACACAGCTTGTACTGTACAAGTGGAGCAAAATCCCAAAAAGCTGGCCAAAAGTCGAAAAATAAAGTTACTATTTAAAATTTTTGACTATACAGATGGCTGGAATAATGTTTGGAAGGTCAGAATCTATATTTATAAAAAGGTTTTCGTTTTTGCCTTGGCAACCTGTATCATTTCAAAAGTGACGCTTGGAGGATTATCATCTGAGGCGAACAAAAAGAGCAAAATAATGGTTTCTCTAAACATATGCTACATTTTTCCATATCATCCAATTTTAATGCTTTGAAATGGATTCACACGATGATAGTGTGTACTTTTTTTGCACGTGTTACAAAAATTATATTAAGTACATAAAAATTAAAAATTTCATGATTATTTTTTATTAAAAATTTTAAAAAATATATTATTTTTTTGCTTTCAAACATAAAAAATTTATAAGTTCCACGGTGTTCCGCAGTGACATATAATGGAAATAATAGCCTGAACTATTATCTAATGAATAATGAAAAAACAGCTGCCAAAAACTGCCATTCTTCGTGCATTTCGTGCAGGTTTTTGTAACCATAAGTAAAAATGTCACTTTTTTGGCGCTTCAAAAGCTATAACATTTGTTACTTTTCACAGTAATTTAGCTGGAAAACATTTTTAAAATTTTTAGATTATTCAGTTTTGTCATAGATTATTCTGTATTATATTACATGTAAGTATTATAATCAAAAGCATAAATGAATTTGATAAGCAAGATTAGTAACAGAAAAAATGAAAAGAATTCTTTATCATTGATACGATAGAAATACATTTCTTATCTTTATAGCTAATAATTTTGTTTATTCTACTGTAATTAGAAGAATTATCTTGTCAATTGCAATCTTTGCTAGATCATACTGCTGAACGTATTTTATTAATGCAAACGAAAATGATTAAGAATCTGACTTCCGAGAACATTAGCAATCTGAATTTGATTTGCAAGTGGGGATGTCATAGTACATCTAGTCAAAGTACTTTTAAACAAAAATTTAGCATTGATGATGGTAAGAAATTAGGTTCAAATAGCTTTTTCACTTCTCCAGTGCCACTAGAACTCGTAAGTGTTGCGAAAAAATCAGAAATTGTTATCTGGAAAATTTCGAGTTCATCTCCTCGATCTTTTAGGCCCATCAGAATCCATTTTATTGCACGAAAATACGGAAGCTACTGTCAGTGAAATGGATTATATTACACATCAGGAGAGTAAATTTATTCCTTTTAAAACAGTCATTGATAGAAAATAAGTAGGTGTTAATTACAAACTAGCTTTAACGAGGATTGTTTGTAAAATGTTTAATGTCATTACTAGTTTGTCAACTCACCGATGGTACCTATGTCGGGCAACTTCTAAACAGTTTAATAACCTTGATGACATTTTCAAACTAAAAGTGAATGAAAATCATTTACAATTCGAGATGTCGACGTTACATGCCTGGATAAGGTGTTTTGAGTGTAGCTTGCATTTGCATACAAACGGGATATAAAGGAATGGCAAGCGTGCACTCCTGACGAGAATAAAGGACTTCTCGATAAACCAAAGCTCGGATTTGGAAGCACAAATGATTACAATACAGCTCGTCGATTCGTTGAAAACGCAACTATTTCTGCTTTCATAACGAGCGTAGAGGAATATTTGATCAAACGATCCCACGTCATATTACAAGTAATTCTTAACATTCATTTTATTAAATTCGTAGAGTATTGCTCACAAACAGCTTGTAAATACATCGAATTGTATTCCTAGTTCTATATGCCAACTTCAGTGCACAAATTACTTATTCATTGGACAGAAATAATAGCTTCCTCATTATTGCCTGTTGGGCAAATGTCGGGAGACGCTCAAGAATCGTGCAACAAATTTATCAAAATGTATCGAGAAGATTTCTCCCTAAAATGCAGTAGGACGTAAACAATGGATGATTTTTTTCTTTTTTTGCGGCGTTTAATGTTATCAGATCCCTTCATTTCAAGCTTACGTAAATTACCATTGACGAAATTAATAGCCTTGCCCATAGAAGCACAGAAACTTATTAATGTACTTAATTGTATTTCATAGATAAAGATTTATCGTTTAATTTCGATAAAAAAAATATCTTAGATACTTGAAAATACCTAGTAACGTTTAGCCTCGAAACTTTTTATTTTCGAAGCTCGAAATATTTTATTTAAATCTAATTGTTTTCATTTTTAATCCGCCATTTTTTAATTTAATTTTTGAATCGTGCTTAGCATCCTTAAAAGCACCTCTATACGAAATTTCATAGAAATTTAATAACTTTCAAAGCATTTAAAATTTAAATCCGCCATACTGGATCCGCCAATTTGTTTTTTTGGAATTTAAATTTTAGAATCGAGATCAGCATCCTGACAAACACCTGTGTACGAAATTTCGTGGCATTTAAGTAACATTTTCATATTTTGGCCAGCTTTTCGGGATTTTGCCCCACTGTGTGTGCGTGCTGTGTAGACAATCACCATTGCAACTTCTTCGGTTTTATCCTGTGGTACGAGTTTTCGTCTTCTGCCTAACTGAACCTTCAAAGAACCTGTTTTCTCAAACTTCTAGTCCGAGAGCCGGCAGCACAAAAACCTATGTTATCAAGCACAAGAAAAAAACCTTTACACTGTAAAAAATATGCAGCATTTTCTGCATAGTCACCCCACCGCTTTTATAGAATATCACTATTCTGACCAATGAGAATGCTCCATAATGTAGTCAAATAACATTTTACTATAAAAGCGAGGGAGTGACTATGCAGCAAATGCTCCAGATTTTTAACAGTGTATTTTATGGAAGAGTAGAAGTAGGGTAATCTAATGATCCATGTCTTCCGGAAGTGAAGTGGTGCATAAGCCAAAAATTTATACCACCAGTGGTTGACTCGTAGGTTTATCATTGTGTTTTCCTGCTCCCAGTCCTCCATGTTTTCATATCTTTGTTTGTAGGACAAACACAATGATAAAGCTACGAGTCAACCACTAGTGGAATTAATTTTTGATTTATGCACCACTTCACTTCCGGCAGACATGGATCATTAGATTATCCTACTTCTAATCTTCCATAAAATAAAGGTTTTTTTCTTGTGCTTGATAACATAGGTTTTTGTGCTGTCGGCTCTTGGACTATTCGCATCTATTGCTTTTAAACCATTAACTGACAACGGACTGTTACCTTTACGCATTTTTTTTTCTGCGTTCTAAAAGCACGAAGAGCGGTTGACGCGTTGCACTTGTTGAGGTAAAAGATTTTGACAAGTAACGCACGCTTCGACTAAAGAAGGAGACGTTATTGCACATAACTTTCAATTAAATGGTTTCTAAAAGTAACACATTGCCTTTAAAAGCCCAACAAGATGACACGGTGCCAAAGGATGTAACGAGTAATTTTAATAAAGAACTTTTACTACTGCTGCTGCTTTCTTTGGGACTCAGTAAGTGAAATTGTAGATAAAGAGCCTTTATCACAGTGTTTATATAAAGTTTTAACTTTTTAAAAAGTGTTGTCATATTGTGCTTTAATTAAATCGTTAAATGTGCCAAATAAAAGGTATTTTTGTTTCAGTATTAATTCTGCATTTTTTTAAACTCTCTTTTCTGTTACACAGGTGGTGACTTTTGGAACTAATTTTTTTTTTTTCGCGGAATCATTCGTCCCCTCGTTGTTTAATCTTCCCATAAAATTTGACGCCATTCTCTCAATTAGATCTCGCTACAGAACACTCTGAATACTGTCAGTTTAATTATGGCCACATTGAATATTAATCCTTTCCACGGAAATGTTATTTTAAGTCTTGCATGCTTTACTAACAAAAGTAACCTTGCTTTAAAATAACATTTTTATTTTTTTTATTTTTTTTTTTATTTATTTTTTTTTTTTACTACTGTAATGGTGCATTAAATTTTTTACATCCTATTTTACTTTAACGTATTTTTTAAATATTATATTATTAATATTATATTATAGTATTAAATACATTTTTTATTGAATATTATTACTATTGCTTTCTTTAGAAATATAACATATTTTAATGTTTTCTTTAATTGTGTTATAAACAAAAGTTAATAACCAATTTTGTTTAAGTCATTGTACATGGGTAGCAGCACAATAAAGACATCTCCCCCCCCCCCTCCCTTTTTTTATTTTTTTTTACTCTTTCGCTTTATGTATGGATATAATATTTCAATTTTGATCTTATTTAATTTGAAATTATAAAATATTAATTTAATTAATATAAATTTTTAATTTATGTACATTTTTTTCTATTTAGCTCTCTTTATTTTCTTTTTTGGTGATATTTTAACTAACAATAAGATGTTATTAACAATAAATCGTTAAGGCTATATGTTTAGATATATGTTTTTGCCACATTATGATTATGCTGTATAAAAGAGCAGATGCCGCGTTGGGTGAAGATGCCGTAGTTTTTTACTTTATTGTTTTAAAAATCGCCTGTTATTTTAAATTATTATTCATTGATTTCTTGTTGAAGTTTGAACCCTTTTGTATAATTTAAAACCTTATTTCATTTTACAGATATTAGTTATTTGCAAACACTTGCATTTCGTCATCTTACCCATACCTATGGGTAAGATGGTCAACAATCTAGGGGTAAGATGCCTTGTGGAGTTTCAATGTAAACAATAATTTTTGTGAAGCAGTATAAAACATAATGGGAAGTACATAACAGAGAAAGCATAATAAAAGTAACTTTAATATTTTAGGAATACTAAAGTTTTTAACTTACTTAATATTAGGAAATTACAAATATATGAATGTAACAAACGTTGGCAATTTAATAAAATGACAAACTAATATTTGAAAAAAAAAGTTATGTTCTACTTAATATTTGAAAGAATTATGCTCTTAAGTATGCCTATTTTTAAACATTATAATAAGTTTAAATACGATAAAGCCACTGTGATTAATTGCTTTAGAATACAGATTTGTTGTTGGTGTTTTTCATATTCCCCTTTGTTCTTTTCAGCTATAACTCAGATCTGCCACAGACTGCACATTTGTTTAGGCACTTTGAGCAACTTTTATATAACCAACAATTTCACTGAATGCATTTGATCCAATCACATTTTCTCAGAGGTTTTATTGCACTCTGCTAGACTCTTAATACTGATTCTCATTCACTTTTAAAAAAATCCTCATCTTCTGAATCTTGGCAGGAAATTTAATCCGTTATCTTTTCAAAGCAGATCAAATTAATGTATTTTTAGAGTCTGCGGTGTCTTGATGTAGGTTGGGGAGCGTAGCTCGTAGGGGGCAGAAGACCCTAGTTATCTAAAACTCTGTTATTATATACTACCGATATTTACATTTATTAAAATTATTTATAACTGCATTTAACATCAAATTTTTAACAATGATTAAAATTAATAATTATTAAAGAATTATTGATAAGGCCAATAAAGTTTATTTATAAGGCAGAATACATATAGAAACCTTTCAAATTATGTTCACCTTAGATTTTTATATTTCTTTATGTCATTTTAAACATTTAGAAAATTTATAATTTCAACTAATGATTTTTTAATCAGTTGATTAAAATCATGATTTAATCACTGATTTACATTATCTGATTAAAATTGTTGACAAATTAGTTAATATACAAGAGTAATTTATGCAAAGAAGAAACAACATGGCATTTGACAGCAACGGAAAATAACCGGCATCTTACACGAAGGGAAAATTACCGGCATCTTACCCCCAAAAATTTTCGTCGACTCACCCCAGAAGTATTGAGTAAGACCCGGTGCCCCCCACTGACGTGAAGAAGCGGGAACCGGCCACCATTTATGCTTTGCAGAAAGGCCAGATACTAATACTCTATAAAAACATCAGATTTATTTCTTTGGTGTTTAAACTAAGACTTCTATAGGCAAATGAAGAAGTCACGTAAAAGATTTCTGACACTTACCAGAAGTGTTTTGACGAAATAGCAATAAAAAAGTACCACTTAATTTTTTTTAAGAACGCAAACGGAAATTAAAACATCAGTAGAGAACCCTCTTACTTACAACTGAGCGGCGTTTCCCTACAGCGCCTGCTCATATGAAAACTACGTGATTCGGCATCTTGTACAACACGGCATCTCACCTCAAGTTACCCTATTATATATATCAATGTAACTTACAGATAACTGATTTGATAATGATAAATTATTATATTTGATAATTTATTTTAATGAAATATAACATAATAACGCAATAATATTTCGGTTAGTAACAAATTATTATTAATATTATATTAATATATAATCAATTACTCTTTTGTGAATCTGGTGATTTAAATTATTAGTAATTGGTATATTTTAAATCTATCCTGGCTTATTTATAATGACTACTTTATTGAAATATTTAAATGAAAAAGTTTATTCAAATATATTATCATTACAGATAGTATGTTACATTTTATAATATTTATTTATTATCAGGATTAACTTGTTAACAATAAATATTATCAATTATTATTTTTTAATCAATTTTATTAAAAAAGAGATTATTTTATAACAATTACCATAAAAAGTATTTTTACAAATATTATAAAGAGGATATTTTATAATAAACATTGTAAAATATTAAAATACTATTTAATTAACTATTTAATATATTATAAAATATTATGTAGTATTTAAAAATATTTATTATTATCATTATTTTTTATCATTAAAAGGTTTATTGAAATATTTGATCATTTTTATATTATATATTTTATAACATTTATATAATCATTAATTTTTATTATTAAAAGGTTTACTGAAACATTTGATCATTATTTATATTATTATATATTTTATAATATTTATATCATCATTAAATATTATCAAATCTTGTCATTATAAATTGAATACATATTTTAAAATAAATATTTATTTTATTATCTAGACTAGATAATATACTATCTGCATTAGATTTTATAAATAAATATGAAATTATTATTATTATATTATTATTATCTCTTATTATCTAAAGAAAAATTTATTTTATAAATTTTCTCATTTATTTTAATGAAGTATTGATGCATAATATCTCATTACATTCATTGTAATTATTAACCCTTAACCGGAAACGTACGTCTGTGAGATGTTTGCGTCTACATATCTGCCCTTAATATTTTCTCTCTCCGACATTCCAAACTTATTTTTATGCTGTTATATTAAAAAATTGGTCCTGTTAATGCATTACTATTAAAGATTAAATGTTTAAGTTCACTATTTGGAAAATTATTAAGTGTTCTGTTTGTGCACGGGGTTTTCCCATTTCCGGTTAAGGGTTAAATCAACAAGTTTGCATTTGACAGGAACAGAAAACATTTTCACACGCCAAAATATAATCGCCAAATAATATGATGACTTCTAGCAGACTCACCGACCCGGTTCTTGCGCATGCGCAATTCATCTTTTTTCGCCGTACATAGCTATTAGGGCTCCTTTAAATGGACTCCTTATTAAAGGGGCCTTAATAGCTATGACGGTTGGGATCCGTTAAAATCAAAGCCCTCTAGATAAGGAGAAAGACTTGACCAACACCTCCTAAATATTTGAATCGTTGCCTTGACACGTTTTATTGTGACGTCACGAAATGTCACACGAAGAAGAGAAAACAAAGAAAAAAATTCGAATAACTTGCATGTTTCGATTTCGTTGGCTCGTGAAATTATTAATTATTATTGGTAAATAATTAATAATTCCACTAGCCAACGAAATCGAAACATGCAAGTTGATCGAATTTTTTTTCTTTGTTTTGCTTGCTCCGTGTGACGTTTCGTGACGTCACAACAAAGCGTGTCACAACTTTCTCTAATCTAGAGGGTGTTGCTGAAATGCGCCCGAATGGAGGATATTCCATCTACGTTTTGATCACGTGGTCAAGGTAAAAACTTCTAGCGTAAAGAAGGGAAGGCTCCGTAGACGTAATGAAAAACCCAGTGAAACAGTTCATGCGGAAAGCAGTAGTAGCCTCCCTTCTTATCAGTTGGAAGTTCTTTGAGTAAATTACCGGTATCACGTGAGTTTTTTCAGCCTCGAACACAGATTTGGAATAAAGTCCATTGAAACGGCTTTTTGCGCTGAACTAGCCATATGCTACTAGCCTGTCACTCTTGACTTTAAGCTGCACGTTGCATCTATTTACTCCGAGTGTCTCACTCGTCTAACACGACCAACGGCATACAAGGCCATTTCATGACTTTTAAAACGTCAACGGAGTGCATCATCTTTGCACGGAGATTAACACAAAACGATGCGCGTGTCGCTTTGTACCAATCACCGTGTAAAGATGATCCACTCTGTGTGATCTTTTAACCTTTTGAGCGTCAATGGCTTTTTCGTATTTTCATAAAAATGTTCGTAAAACTAATATTAATTTAAATTTTCTTTTCCTCTTTATTTCTAAAATACACTTCATATCTCTTTTATCTTGCATATATCTTAAAATACAATTCTGTTAAAAATATTTTTGTCTACAGCCGTTTTAAGTCGTTTTTGCGAAACGGAAAAATACGAGCAAACCGCTTATTAGAAGGTTAAACGCCATGAACTTGCCTTGTGTGTCGTTGGTCACGCGTCGAATCGAACTCGTCTAGGTGACTATCGCTAATAGTCCAAGAGCCGGCAGCACAAAAACCTATGTTATCAAGCACAAGAAAAAAAACCTTTATTTTATGGAAGAGTAGAAGTAGGGTAATCTAATGATCCATGACTTCCGGAAGTGAAGTGGTGCATAAACCAAAAATTTATACCACCAGTGGTTGACTCGTAGGTTTATCATTGTGTTTTCCTGCTCCCAGTCCTCCATGTTTTCATATCTTTGTTTGTAGGATAAACACAATGATAAAGCTACGAGTCAACCACTAGTGGTATTAATTTTTGGCTTATGCACCACTTCACTTCCGGCAGACACGGATCATTAGATTACCCTACTTCTAATCTTCCATAAAATAAAGATTTTTTTCTTTTGCTTGATAACATAGGTTTTTGCGCTGTCGGCTCTTGGACTATAAGTTCTGGAATGTACACTGTTAAAAATATCGTGAAAAATTACCTCTGTTTTTAAAGGCTATCTATTTGTTTACGATATTTTTAACGGTGTACGGTTAAGATAAATTTTTCTTTGTATTCGGAAGTTTTCTGATCAATCAGGAGACTGCATTTTGCAAGATTTTCGATTCACTAAATTATCATTATATTTGAGATCATTTAAGGCAGTTTTTTCAAGAGGGGTGAGATTCGATTTGAAAGATCTCAAATCTAATGATAATATTGTAATTATAGTCCAAGAGCCGACAGCACAAAAACATATGTTATCAAGAACAAGAAAAAATCTTTATTTTATCGAAGAGTAGAAGTAAAGGAATCTAATGATCCATGTCTTCCGGAAGTGAATTGGTGCATAAGACAAAAATTTATACCACCAGTGGTTGACTCGTAGGTTTATCATTGTGTTTTCTTACTCCCAGTCCTCCATGTTTTCATATCTTTGTTTGTAGGACAAACACAATGATAAAGCTACGAGTCAACCATTAGTGGTATTAATTTTTGGCTTATGCACCACTTCACTTCCAGCAGACATGGATCATTAGATTACCCTACTTCTAATCTTCCATAAAATAAAGGGGTTTTTTCTTGTATTTGATAACATAGGTTTTTGTGCTGTCGGCTCTTGGACTATACCTTTTCGCCCCATACACTGTTAAAAATATGCAGTTTTTGCTGCATAGTCGGTTCAGTTGCATTAGAGCCAAAATCGTTCAATCATGAGTGTGAGTTTTTAGGAGTAATTAGGAATGAATAATGATATGTACTGAAAAATACGGAAGTGCGAAACTCGATAAACCAGACCGTTAAATACTCCATTTTCGGACGGCATTTGAGGATTTTCACCCTCCCAAACACAAGTCATCGCCTACCTAGAAAAAACCATTAAGAGTTCTGCTTCCGGTCCAATGAAAAATAACTTGATATACGTTACCTGACCATGATACGATCCCATAGCGCATACCTTTTTTTATCTTGTTTTAAAAGTTGTTTAGTAAACAGTTGTAAGGATAAATACATGAATCTTTTCAGTGTAGGATAATAGTAAGCAATGCAATACGATTATTTTCTGGAAAATTAATATTTAGTAAACAATATATTAGACATCTTAAGATAGATGAAAGATAATTTCTAAATAGTATTATTTCTCTTATTATTGGAGAGCTGAATCAAAATAATTTTAAAAAGCATAAAAATTGCAACAATACTAAAACAAGTAAACAATATACTAGCCATCTTAAGACAGACGAAAGAGAATTTTCGAATAATATTATTTCTCTTATTGGAGAGCTGAATCAAAATAATTTTAAAAAGCATAAAAATTGCAACAATACTGAAACAATTGTTTTTTTTCTATGTTTTTGTAAATGATGAGTATGAGTTACGGTGAATTTCATTTAGCGTTTCAACATTTATAGAAATATTTTTTAAAACTAATTTTTATATATATTATACAAAATTCTGCCTGTCTGTTTGTGTTTCCCAATTCCTACATAGTATATGGAATGCAGCACGATGAAATTAACATTTGTTATTCAGATGAATCCGAGGATGTCCTAATGAATCCCAGAACTTTAAATTTTTAATTAGTTTCCGATATATTAATTTTATTTTGCAATTTTTCTTTTTAACTGGGTTTCTGAAAAATACAGCTAAAATACCGTAAATTCTACGGAGAGAAAAGAAAAGAAAAGGTAAATAATATTATCCGAAATTATGAATAAATATCATTATTTATTTTTGTTTTGTTTAAATATGTCGATTTACGGGTTTTTAGTTTACGCTTTCCGAAAAAAAAGTAATGCAAGGCATGATAATATGATTTAATTCTACATTTGCAAAAAAAATTTATCAAAAAGCTGATATATTTTCATATTATTAATCCGTATGATATAATATTTTCCGAATTTGTTTAAAATGTAAGTAAATGTAGAACTGTATATACCATGCCATGTAAATAACTTGAAATTTTAAGCATATGGATTGAACATACGTACAGGACATTTATTAAAGTTTTTGAACAATAGTAGTTTTTAATCAACAGTAGGTCAGCCATCTATATAATAGAACATGACGATACTCGTATGATCGACTTCAAAAAATATTTTTCTTCGCTTAACTATGCGCAACTGTAAAAGACATCTGCTGGTTCACTTTTAAATATAAAAGCATGTTACTTGCAGGCGCAACCATTGAACTTTTCTTGTAATCGAACAGTTTTCTTCTTTTTTCAGATAAGTGACTAACATCTGGAGTTATAAGCAATTATTCTCTCAGGAAGATGATTTTTTTCTCCTTTCCTGCGCTTTCGCCTCTAGAAATTAGGTTCAAAACACCAAATTTGAATGGATGTTTGTTTCCAAAAAATGAAAAAACAGTTCGATTGCATCGTTTCTGAATAAGGTCACCTGCCAATTTGATAGGTTTGCAAACAAAAATGAATTTAAAAATGTGTCAGAAAATAGCCAGTTTGCATTTGAGAAAAGCCTTAAAGGAGTTAGGCAAATAAACAAACATTAGTTTGACAATAATATCAAGCTCTCGAAATTTTTATCGAAAATCGTGTAGAACAATGGTGTCTGCATGTCTCTATTTTACTATAATTGCTCCAAAATCACGTGACTTGCAAGGTGTATTTTTCAGTTAATTTATATTGTAAATTCTAAATATGATTACATATTTATAATAAGAATTTAATAAAATTAATATCTGAAAGCTTTTCTAAATGTAGAATTGAATTACTTTCCCCACATTTAAAAACAAGAAAGATCTCATGTCATGCAAATTGCAGATACAACATATCGAGTGGCTACGCCCGCTAGCATAACTTTGAAACATGTAAAAATATTTATTTTCTTATGTAGCATGAGCAAGTGTTGTGTAATGTAATGTCTATGCATTTAAATAGTGAAATTAAAATTTACAATGCTTCCAGCTAACATTATAATCAAAACACAACTAAAAATCACATTTTTTAATTTAAATAATAATACTAATAATAACTATTATTATTAGTAGTAGCAGTAGTAGTTGTAATATGTACTATTTGATGAGCTGAGCTAACAGAATTACACTTCACAACAGAAAGCAAAAAGTTATATTGATTGCAATTTTGATTTGTGAACAACAGACATCAATCAGTATCTCACAAATAATATATTTGAATTTTATGATAATCGGAGATCTTCTAAATGTTAGACGATATATATTTCCGGAGAGCAAAATTAAGGATGTAATAATAATGCATTAGACGAAAAATAGAGAACATTTTAGAAATAGAGAATATTTTCAAAAACATGTAGTGCAGGCTCATCTACGAATGAATAACTTTCACTTAAGGCTGTTCTTAACTGCTCTGCTCAACAAGCGCAAAACGTTTTGACACATTTACAAATTCATTTTTTAACGGAAAATATAAAATTGGAAAGCCTGGCCATGAAAGCGATTTGGAATTGAACTGTTTTTTTTATTTTTTGATCAATCCATTACCTATTGAGTTATAAGTGATTTCGATCACGTGACAAACACGTTTTTCGCCCGCTCTTGAGTCACTTTCTTCCTTCGCGCGGAAATTCGGTTCAAAACGCCCACTTTGACACTATTTTCTGAAAGATCTATTGCGTTTGCAAAAAAATGGAAAAAACAGCTCAGTTTCATAATTTTTGAACAACAACACCAGCTAATTTCATGCATTTTCGAACAAAAACAAAATAAAACTTATGTCAGAAAGTTGCCCTTTTGGATTTGAGAACAACACCCTTAAGTAAAATTTGTATTTATCACTAGCGCAGCGAAGGAAGAGGGAGGTGTGTGTGGGGGGGGGGGGGTAAAATTTTTTACAGAGCTTAACTCTTTATGCTTGGACGGTACTTTAAAGTACCATTAAAAAACTTGTTATAAAATAAATTTAATAAATCGATTAGTAGTAATACAGTTTAGAATAGGTTACAGATACTTCACTTTATCTTGTTCCAAAAGCATTATTGGTTGCACAAAACAAAGATATTTTTAAAAAGAGGATTTCTAAATAAAAGCATAAGACGAAATGCAATATTTCACCTTGACACAATCATAAAATATATAACATGCCTTTTAGAAGCTTACTGTTTTACTTAAAATGCGACTAAAATAATAAATGAAAAATAAAATATATTAAAATATACACTTTATTTAAAACTTCTTGGTACTTTCGGCCTGCATTTCCCAGAGGCCATCATCAGAGAACATTTAAATAACCAATTGCTGTTCATTTATACAAGTACGCCACTTCGTTTTGAAATGGGAGAGCCAATAAATGTTAGAGTTGAAAGTAGAAGTAGCAGTCACTTAGACTGAACTTAAGTACAGAAAAAATCTATAGTAATAGTCCAAGAGCTGTTAAACATTTTAGGGAAGGTATTTGAGGCACCCTGAAAATTTGTGCAACACTTCTTTTGTAATGGCTGAATACAAAATCGAATGTCTGGCTGAAGGATCGTGGCCCAAAAACTGTGCCAGACACGTGTCAAGTGCCATTTTTTGACTACCCCAAAAAAAGGTATTTGAGGCACGCTGAGATTGAGACAGAATAATATTTATACTTAGAAAAGAAAATATTTTGAAAACGACAGACACATTAGTCGGCCCAAAAACTGTGCCAGGCACGTGTCAAGTGCCATTTTTTGACTACCCAAAAAAGGTATTTGAGGCACGCTGAGATTGAGGCAGAATAATATTTATGCTTAGAAAAAAATATTTTGAAAATGACAGACACTTTAGTCGGCACAAAAACTGTGCCAGACACGTGTCAAGTGCCAAATGGCACTTGACACGTGTCTGGCACAGTTTTTGGGACCATCCTTCAGCCAGACATTCCATTTTGTATTCAGGCATTACAAAAGACGTGTTGCACAAATTTTCAGGGTGCCTCAAATACCTACTCAAAAATGTTCAACAGTTCTCCTACTATAACTGCAGTTCCATTTATTTTATTATATCACTTTGTTCTCTGGCATCACTTTCATTTTTAAATGCGTAACAGGGCATTGTTTCAGATTAAGTTTGCGTGGACGAAAATATTTAACTGCCGTACAATTTACATTAATACGGCACCTTGATCAAATTTTCAGGATTTATTTTCAGGATATTTAACCATATATTAAGGATATTGTATGATAGGGTGTCGTTACATACTTGATTATTTTTACACACGATTTCTATGGATTCTTTGAAAGTGGATGCGTAGTAATTGGATGTTGGGTATATACTTTTTGCATGATTAAAATCTATTGTGATATTCTGATTAAAACTTAAATGTGAGAGAGCTGTGAATTAGCGACAAAATTTTATATCTGCTCTATGCTCTCTGATTCTTTCTTTGAGTTTACTTTTCGTCATTACTACGTATTCCATTATTCTACTGCTATCAGTTCTAAAAGGAATCGCATATATACACCAGCTAATTCATTTTTCGGTGTTGGATCTTATTTTCGTACAAATAACTCTTTTAATTTGTTTGGTGGACAGACTATTAAATTTGTATTATGTTTCAGCAGAACATATCGTAACTTCTGGTACAGACCAGGGAAATAGTTAAACCTTTTATATATCATTCCTTTATGGTTTACTTTCTCATATTTTTATGAAAACTGAATTCATAGATAAGTGTATTAATGAGGATTATTGAAAACTGTTTTCTTCAGCGATATCTCGAATGGTATTAAGCTCTTTTTCGAAATATTACTACATACTTTAAAAGCTCGTCTAATAATACAATCACATCAAATAACACGATCCCATAGTATTGTTCATCACTATTTTTATGTAAAATTGCAGCTTACTTACAGCTTAATTTCAGCTTACAAATTTTATATTAGACGAGCTTTAAAAGTGTGTTCAGACTCATTTTAAAACATAAATCATGATTTGCAGGCATAAGTGTTGAGTCTTTTGTTTTCTAAAGATTTTTTTTTTCAATAAGTGAATTACATCTTGAGTTATAAACGATTATTTTCTCATGGATAACAATATCATGGATAATCTCATGAATAATCGAAATTTTTACATCAGTATTTCTCAATCTTTTTTGAATAAATGACATACTTTAGAGTTTTCTCACGTCGTGACGGACTATCATTTGACACACGAAATATTTTAATATGTTCTATTAATACATGCATAAAATTTTCAGACGGTTCTTGAGAATGATACAATGTATTTAATTTTCTTTCAAGTAAAGCATGTTTCGGATTATGCCATCATCACTGATGATTTAATCAAATGTTTGAGACATATGGCAGTTCTCAAATAAAAACTGGCTACTTTGACACATTTTTTAGTTCATTTTTGTTTTTAATCCTTTATTTACTGACAGTACTTATAAGTACCATTAAAATAACTTGTTATAAAATTCATTTAATACATCGATTAGTTGTAATATAGTTTGGAATAAGTTATAGATACATTACTTTATCTTGTTCTAAAAGCATTATTGGTTACACAAAACAAAAATATTTTTAAAAGGATGATTTGTTTTGCCTTTGCATCCAGTAAGTTTTGTGTTGTGAAGAGTTTTATGACATTTTTAATAACAATTATGCATAAATTTTGTGAACTGTATTAAATATATAAAATAAATACATTGACAAATTTCTTATGTTAAAAAGTTTTAAACTATTTTTTGTAATACTAGGGAGCTCTGCCCCCTACGAGCTACGCTCGCCAACCCTCGTTCAGACACCGCAGATTCTAAAAGCATGCTAATTTCATCGGCCTTAAAAAGATTGAATTATAGTTTAAAAAAAACAGTGACGGTCTCCCTGTAAACGGATTTTCATTCATTTTCCTTTGATTGGAGATTTTTAAGACGAAATCAGACGCTGCTAAGAGATACAATGGCTATTTTCATCTTTGATTAAAAACAAGAAAGAAAAATCGTGCGTACCCCATAGATTATGAAACACTTTCCAAAACTCCCTGAAAGCTTTAACAAAACTTCGTTATTTAGGGAAATAAGGTAAATAAGATAACTAACTAAACATTTTAAAAAACTGATTTCAGCAGTTACCATCCATAGCCAAATATTTATTCCAATTCTTCCGAAGAGCCCTGTATTTGATCTGTAGGCTGATATATATACTATATAATAGAAAATTTAATTTAGCAAGAAAACACATAACAGGTTGAAATTTCTCTTTCAGCAATTTATACTAATAGATGGAAACATACTTGGATACTTTTGTTCAGCCCTGTTGTTTGCCTAGTACCTTTATTACACGCCACTATTTAGCTAAACTTTAATTCAAACTAAATCACTCTTAAAACTACTGAAATCGCATTTCCAGAATTTATCATCTATAGGCGGCCAATTCTTTGCGTGGCCCTGTATATCATTTTATCTATATTCTACAAACATTTCATAGAAAACTACATGCACTTCAGCATAATACATTTTAAACCCACCTTTCAGCAATTTACGGTCATACTCAGTAACCTTTACGAATTCTTTTGCGTATCCCTGTATATCAACTATAACATTTACACACACCATAATATGCATAAATGTAGCGAAACTTAAAAGCGCATATTAGTGCAAATTAAAAATGCATTCCCTGCCATCGCCGCTAATATACAGTACTTTGGATAGAAAATACATGTCTGAAATGTTTTGTATGTTTCTATGAATGCTAGCCCCACCAGTGGCTGAGAGGTTCTGCTCTCGAAGCTGGTAGACGGGAAGTGCTGGGTTCGAACCCAATCGCGCCCGTCGGCCTAATCGTTCGGAGTTTTCGTGGTTTTCTTCGAACCTTGGATTTCCAAGCGTTAATACGGGTTAGGTTCCCTTAGAAAGACCCCCACGAAGGGCACTCCCCCCCCAGGGCCCATATCCCTCGTGCAGATAATTGGCCGTCATAAATACAACCAACCAACCAACCTATGAATGCTATGCACTAAGTATTATACATGAAATAACTTAAGTAAGCCTCACCGACGTATATCAATTTTATTTTATATGAATTTGTATAATTAAAATACGCCGCAAATAATTTCCCATAATACCATTTGTAATGGAATTCTTTTGTGTAGCCCTGTAAATGAATAGTAACTATTCGTTGCACCGCATATGCTAGAATATTCTGCATATTTAAGTGCACTTCGTAAATGCATATATTTTTTATTATGTTTGAAAGTGTGTAACATCTTTAAAATTCCTTTGAAATGATTTTTTTCCCATTGGCCGTAATGTAACGGAATACTTTTGACTGTCCCTGTAAATGAACTAAACATGCTACAAACTCAATTTGAAATAGGGTTCGTCTTAGACTAAATGTCAATAACCAAAAATTTCAGTGCGATCCTAGTATATTTACGAGAGTTAGAGTGCAAACTGACAAACCGAAATCAATAACACTTTTCAACTTTGTTGGAAAGTGTTAAAAATTAGTTAAAAATTTGAAAGTAAGCTAATGTAAAATGAATTAAGTACACAGAGTTTTTTTCTCTCGGTACTTTTTAACAACGCTATGAGAAAGTTCTTTTAAATGTATCATTTTAAATCTGACGTAATTTTCACCAAAGTTTCCTTTCTCTTTTTAATATTCACATGAAAATACTTTTGTTGTTAGAAAGGAAATATTATTTGCGCTGTCTTAGAATTCATGATAATAGTTGAAAAGATTATCTCAAATATGAAATAAATGTCTTGTGCAAATATATTTTTTAATTTAAAGTGTTTTGCCAACTTTTATTTATTTGGCCTTTTTAAATATGACGTAATTTCCTTCATTTGCGACTTTTAACGCATAATAATGAATAGTGTTTAAAAATTTTCTTTCCCTTTTAAAATTCAAGTGTAACTGTAGTTTTTATGATGTAATTTTCAATATTTTTCTGATTTTTAACACGTAATCACTTAATTCTAATTTGAAATTTTTTTCTGTTTATAATAGCCACGTGTAAATAAATTTTTTATTTGAAGGAAATATTATTCTTTGAACTGTTTTTAAAACTGGCAACAGTTTAAAATAATTGCCCTTTTCTAAAATGTGTAAAAAATATCTCTCGAAATGCTGAAAATTTGAATTTAAAATGGAAATAAATCCTCAAAAAATGAGTCAAATTAAAAAGATAATTGCAGTCTGCACATCGGGAACTTCCAATGTATAAAATTATCTAAAAATGTTTAAATTCCTATGTATAGTTTTTCTCCTATAAAACTTTTTTTAATGGAACGATTTTGACCATCTTTAACATTAAATATCTCTTAAAATAATTATTCGATTTAAAAACTGTCTACATCAGCGTGTTTATCAAACATGTCTCTAATACCACCGATTTTCATATTTTTGTATGAAACAGTTTTCTTAATATTAATGAAGAAAGACCCCCGATCATAAAAAATATGGATGCTGATCTAGTAGGAGTATACCCGGATGATCTACGCAGATTTTCATTGGTCCATTTTCAAATCAAAACTTTTTTTTACATATAGAAGGAAATATATTGCATTTTCATAGTTGAGTTAAAGGGAAAGACTACCTGTCAACACGTACAGTTTTTTTTACTACGTTAACATTCTTTCATCCAAATGTAGGCTTTTTTTATGTATTCTTACCAGAAGCAAATAATGTGAATTCATGAAAAAATACCTCAAATTTTGCTGAAAAAAATATCCCTATTATGGAGAGAGAACATATAATTTATTGAAGGGAGGTCCAATTCTCTCATTATGAAAAATATTAATTTTAATGATGATTAGAAGTTATATGAAATTGAAATTTAAGTCTTATGAAACCTATCAGAAAAATCGGAATTTCGGTATTGAAAATGAAATAAATAGTACCTGAATACAGGCACATTATCTGAACACAATCCCACTTAGAGATGTAAATTTTCCGGAAAAATCGAAGTGGCAGAAAAAAACCGTTTTTCTTCCGGATTTTTTCGGAAAAAAATGGAAAAGTTGGAAAAATTGATTTTTTACTAATGTTTCTCCCAAATAAATTATAATTTCATAGAGAATATTAAATAATAAACATTTTCTTTTCATTTATCCACACTAAAAGAAAATTATTTTGACTTTATATGACTACATTACAAAAGAAAAAAAAAACAAAGCTTGCTTTTAAAAGTTTAGTTTTTCAGTCTCAGAATTTTCATCGTAGCATTCACACTTTATTTAACGCTATTGTTTATTATATCATGTCTCTGTTGAAATGATTTTTCAGTTACATTTGTTTAATTACCAATTGAACTAATGTAAAAACCGCAGCCAATATCTCTTGAATTCGGTAATCAAATATATTACACATCCCATTTACACAGTATTGATTTTTAAGTATATAAATGATGCTAGTTTAATCAAGCAAATTGTTGCAGTTCTGTCATTATTATAAATAGCAGTATTCAAACCTTCCATTGTTTAAAAAATGTGTATTTTTACAATATTACATTTTTCTTTCTACAGTTATAATTTTCATTCCCTATAAAAAATACATTTAGTTTTGGTATAGCTTTCCAGTCTTAAACTCAAACCAAATATAAAAAGCTTTGATTTAGTTTTATAGTCTAAACACAAACCAAAACTAAGTTTTAGTTTGGATTACACAGGTCTGCAACCAAAAACCAGCATAGGATTTATTGACCGTTAGATTTTTACTCCCTGAAACCGGGGGGGGGGGGGATCCATCACATCAAGTTTTTCTGCAAAAATGATGTTTTTACTTTAAGCGTAAAATTTCTCTTTTTAGCCTGAAATCTGGTATCCTATTCTTGAGTAAAAAACCATATCCAATAAATGTTTCCATATGCTAATTTCATATTTCTACGAGTGACACTCAAGAGATATGAAACGCAATACTACAAATAGAAAATGCGAGGAATTTAAGGAACAAACAGAAGCAGTTACACACAGACATACGATGCTACTATGATTCATACAACTACTGAAATGCAAAGTGTAGTCAAGAGGGAAAGTATAATTTGGAATAAAGTTGCTTGTTGCTTGTAAAAAAATATTGATTTTTTTTTTCATTGCAGTTGTGCTTTTCTAATGTAAACTCCCCAAGTTTTGCAACAATACTGCATATGATGAAGGGAAATGGAGGTCATTTTTTGATTCAGCGCCCTAAGAAAACACACAATTCACCAAAAATATCCCATGCAGCTGAAAAAATTTATTTTTCTGCAGACCTGTGTTATAAAACTAAACTAAAACTTTTTATACATACTTTCCACACATTTAGTTCAGACTTCAGACAGACAGTGTTAGCAGTGCAGAATCAGCTAATTCAGATTCTGACTCAGAATGAAGACTTTAATAAAATTAACTATAAATTTTGTAATAAGTTTGAAAAAATGGAAACCATAAAATTTTTTTTCTTTACATAACGTTATGAAAACAGATGGTATTTTTAAATAAGTATGAAACCTTCCTTCAACACAATTTTGTACAGGAAGTTGTTTACATTTTCTTCGAAAAGTTTATTTAATCTACATTTATGTATAAAACATTATGCGTAATTAGATAAGTCTGAGAATCTATATTTTAGGAAAAGAGCTTGAACAGAGTAAATAATGTCAAATGCATGCTGTTATTATTATTTTTTTAATTAGTTAAATATTCTTATTAATTACCGATTACATGATTAACTGCAGCTATGGCATTAAAAATAAATGCATGTTTCAAATTGTATGTTATATTTTATATTTTATCATTTCCATTAATCAGCATATTATTGACATAATTTTGCACATGAATTCATTTTTAACAAGAAGTTGCATTTAATTATCTTACCTACCAGTCATATATCTAGATTTCTTTCATGTAATCCTGTTTTCGTGAAATTGTGAACTTTTGTATATTCTTGTACAAAATGTAATCAGAATTTGTGAATTAGAAATTATCATTATATTTAGGTTCCTGTTTAGAAATTTTTAATAAAGTTCTTCACACATATATATGCAACAATTAAAGATTTTGATAAGATTCAGCTGTTATATGACATGAGAATTTTTTTTTTCAATCATTGCTTCTGTGAAAGATTTAATTTGGAGATTAATTTTTCTTTTTTTAAATACTTTTTTTAAGAAAAATTTTGTGAAGGGTCTTGTGTTTCAAAGTAGAAAAAAATGAAGGATCCTCTAAAATATCTTTTCAAGTCTTCTTGCAGATCACATTTCTCAAATTAATGTTTTCGTGTGAGACATTTAACATAAAAATAAAGTTTTAATTTAAATAAAATAAATTATTAAATAAATCTAATTTAAATAAAATAAAAAGTATCAGAATGTAGCTATTACAAAATTTTGAATACATTATTTTGTAAATGAAATTTCAATTTTTCCAGTTTGGAAAAATTGAAAAATAAGCCTTCGGAAAAAAACTGAAAAAAAACCGGTTTTTTCCCCAACTTTTCCGGGTTTTTTCCGAGCATTCCCATCTCTACCACTGGAATATTAAATAGCCAACTATAATTTTTATATGTACAGGAAACGGTAACTTGGTTCAAATTTACGATTTTTCCCATGACTGAGTATGAAAATTGCGATTTTTTTTACGCGACCTCTTGATGAAATTTGTGATTTTTTCCTTGATCGTTTGACAAAATTCGTGATTAATTTTTGTACTTATTTAATGAAATTTGCGATTTTTAGACAACCTCTGGACAAAATTAACGATTTCCTTTCCTCTATTATTTGAAGAAATTCGCAATTAGTTTCTGGAATTGTTTGACGAAATCCGTAATTTAATTCCGCGACCGACTGACGAAATTTACAATTTTTTCAACGACCACGATTGACGGAATTCGCGATTGATGAAATTTACGCTTTTTTGTCGCAATTCAAATAAACTTACGGAAGTCAAAATGCGAATAGGTGAACCAGCACGAAAACATTTTTCAACTTTGTCAAAAAATATTAAAAAACAAATATACTTTGTTTCTTAAAATGTTAATTTATTGGTGTAGTCATTAAAAAAAAAATATTACTAAGTTTGGAAAGTCTGCGTCCTCCCACGTCTCTAGCGTCCCCCTTGAAAATATAAAGTAAGGGGAAGCTCGAGAGAAAATAAAAAAGGGAGGGGACGCCGTCCCACTGCGTTCCCCCTCGATTACACCACTGAATGGTATAAAAGTAGTGCAACTAGTAGATTTGTTGATATATGACATCACGTGATGCCGCACAAATACACATAAATGTAAACGCAAAATACTTTCAATTTATTTTGTAGAAATTACTATTTGATAAATACGTATTCGAAAATTCTGATATTCTTATTAATTAATAAAAACAATATACATTGTAAAAATAACATGAAAACATGCATGATGGTGTATGAAAATAGCGAAAAGAATTCGTGAATAAGCTATACCTGTTCCTGAAAATATCTAAAACTCGATCAAAACATAAAATGTAAGCGTAACGTGGTTCTGAAAGCTATTCCCTATCAGACGTAGTTTTTTAACCGCGAACCTAAAGGAAGAATTCCATTTCCCATAGATTCGTTATAAGTCAGAAAGATAGAGACATTTTTCACCTAACCATTTTATAAAAGCTGTTTTTCAAATGTGTAATTGATCTTACTTATTACCGTATTTTATGGAAGAAACGCCGCGACATTTACGAGTTTAAAAGTTAATTTTTTTCCAAGTGCGGCGTTTACGCCATGTGCGGCGTTTACGATTTTTTTAAAATACCAACTGAGTTTCCTTAATTCAAAAATTCATAAAAATATTTAAAATCGGATTTGAATATTTTAAATAAAACTTCAAAAACATCTTAAGACATTAAAAACGAGGCATCCTACACTGCTCATGAAACTTTGATTAAAGTTAGGTCAATGTGACGCTGTCGACAAAAGTAGCGTTCCGATGGGTGCGGCGATTACGCTATTTTTAAGCTTATTCAGGCCAATTTGAGGAGTGCGGCGTTTCTTCCATAAAATACGGTACCCCAAAAACAACCAACAGTTCAGTTGTTAAGATAGCGATGTATGAGGCCATGGTAACCGAAAAATGCCACTTTCAAACAGAGAAGCATGGCATTCCGATTACAGAAGATAGCCGCCGTTATATTGATAATATCATTCAATCATCTATAACGTGGTAATATTCTTTAAACAGGGCACATTACTATGTTTTTAGAGGCGGAGAAATCTGAACGGGGGTTGGTGGGCGTAGCTCGCAGGGTGCTGAGCCCCCTAGTTCTATATAATTATAACGATACAGTTTTATAAGTTATTATAATGATGTAATGTTACTATAATGAGTTCCTATTTTAGCTAAAATGTGTATAAATTATATGCATTAAAAGATAAAATTATGCTATTAGTAAAAGTCTTGTTTTAATAATTAGCATCGAAGTGTTTCAAATATTACAAACAGCTGTTAAATCTTTTAAACTTAAAAAAACAGTAAGTTTCGCGTTATTGAGCGGGTAAAGATATCTGTTTGAGAACCGCTTGTTTCTTTCATTTCAAAAGTACAGAAGCCTCTAGGTTTCTGGAAACCACATGTTTGTATTGTAACGGAGTCTTTCTTAAGGGATTGTCCATTTAAAAAATAACGTAAAAACAGAAGGAGCTACTGCGCGTTTTTCAAAGAAGCTATCGATCATTCTGAGGCGAGACATTTCCGCTGATAAAAGTTAAATTGTTGAGAATTAGAGTGCGCAACAAAATGGCGTTGATTTTGCTTTTATCAAAAACTGAAGAAGAGGCGTTTCCTCCCTTCTCACGAATGAAGAAGAGGCGTTTCCTACCTTCACTCTTATATTAAGATTAATGAATTTTGGCTCTCGTCGGAAGACCCCTGACGACTTAGCCATGGATCCCCCACCACCTGTCACCTATCGTCGCTGACATCTATATGCATTATTTTGAATGCTTACTTTTTAATAAATTTTCTTTTTCGTTGTGGACGCGCCATGTTGATGATACTTTTACCTTAATTGACACTTCTCTTCACAATATTGATAATACCGTTAACAATTTGAACTCAATCGATAGCAATATACAATTCACTTATGAAACAGAATATAACGTTTCTCTCCCGTTTCTGGATACCCTTGTCACTCGAACTGTGGAATGTTTCTCTACATCCGTCTATCACAAAAGTTTTGCAGTTTCTCTACCCCCCCCCCCTTCGATATGCTCGCTCTTGCCACCCTCCCAGCCAGAAGATGGCTGCCGTTTCTACCTACATAAATCGTGTTATATACATGTTTGTTCTGATTCTCACTTAATAGTGAAATTCAATATCTTAAAGCCATTGCAATTGACAGAGCTTACAACCCTTCTATATTGATACAGCTTTACGTAAACTACGGCACCTTTGTTCCTCTAACACAAATCAGTCCTCTTCTTTTTCCAGTATTAGAATTGTGTTACCATTATTTCCTAAATCCAGCTTTCCCATTGCCAAAATTCCTAGACAGCATTATTTCAGAATAAATTTTACCCCTACAAATAAACTTACCCTCTCCAAACTCAAAGATCCTATTGAGTTATCCACAGTGTTGTAGTCGCAATAAAACCAGAGGGAACACGCAAGAAGCGGAGGGCGTACGCTAAAGTGATTAACGTCATGCCTATTTGAGAAACAGAGGGCATAAGGAGCGCTTCCTTAAAAAATGTAGAAGATGTAAGGCGTATACCTGCGTATACCCAGGGCCCGAATTATGCAGGGGCATACGGGGAAGCTGGCCCGGGCCTTCCTTTGTAGCCCCCCCCCCCATGAGAGTAGTCAGGATTTTCATTAAAAGGTGCCAAATGATTAAAATTAGCCAAAAGTGACCAAAATTCATATTTTCTAACATTTAGGAAGGGAGTGCGGTCCCCCTTCCCCTCTCTGCTTCCAGTACCCTCTCCACCCTCGCAAAAAACAAACTACATCATTATAAAACTAATCATTAATATTTTATTATGACAACTTAGTATTCTGTTGTTTTCAAAATAAATTCCTTATTAATGTTTACCTCGTAACGTGGCAAGTAAAAACCATTTATTATGATAAATTTGGGGCATTTTGTTTTAGACATCTTATAACGTACGTAGATATCCCTTTAAGACCCGGAACATTTTCATATTTAAATATTACATTCTTCTGGTTATTAATTCTATACTGACCCTAATGACACTTAAAAAAAATAATTTAAAAAATCTTCGTCACCCCCTGGAGCGTGGAGAGTACCCGCACGAACGTGCGAGTTGGGCTTTTTCTGAGAAAGCCACATCCGCACTATCGTACGGGTTGAGCTTTTCCTGTTAAACCATTACTTATAAGATGATTTGGGAAGTATTGGCTGAAATACTGCAATGGAAATCCTTACTGGCTCTAAAAGCCTAAAAAAGAAGAAAAAAAGTTAATATTCGAGATGTACTTATCGACTTCAAAAAATTCATATTTTAATTAATTTAAAAATGTTTGCCATATTTTTAAAGCTTTTTTATAATATCGGTTTTATTTTTTCTATAAGTCTATAACTTTTTTAAATTAAAATTTAAGAAGTGAAAGACATACCTGCGATTGCATGAAATCTAGGAGGAGGTACAGAAATGAACTTCTTAACATCCTGCTTGTATTGTTTTTTATTTTTATTTTTTCATTCTATTTGGTTTGGATGTAGAACTTTGGGGAATGAGTTCAGAAGACTTTGATGAGGAAGAATGATCCAAAATTCTCATTTCTTTAGAAATATTTGTAAATTTTTCTTCATCGAGCTCATCTGAACTTGACTATCATTCTAAGAAATCTGTTTCAAATGTTTTGTCTGCAACCTCGTCATCATCCGAGAGATCACTAAATTCAGAGTCTGACTTATTCATCAATTGCAATATTTCTTCTTGTGTGAGAATTCTTTTCGGTTTAGACATCTGAAAAAGTGTTTTATTTTGATTTGTTAAAAGTTAACAAAGTGTTCCATAAAAAATAATAGAATGTATTAGAAAGTTTTATTAATTGAAAAGAAAAAAAAAAGTAAAAATTAATTGAAAAACAAAAAAGAAAAAAATAATTCATCCATGACAACACCCAAGAAAATAATATGGCATTAATTATATAATAGCATACTTCATTTTTATTCCAGCTGTCAGCTAAATTATTGAAACAGAAATGAAGATGAACATTCAGAAAACTCATACCTTTGCTGCAGCACTGACTAACGTAACGCCCAAGTCGCACGATCGTGCGGGTAACGAAATGTTGAGTCCTACGAGCAACATAAATAGTGTATAATTAATGTTTTTTATTATATTACACTTATTTAGACATTAAAGCAAAAATATTTATCTAAACAATTAGAAATCTACTCATAATTACCTTTTTACGACAGATAAAATGATGAGCTGTATCCGTTGTACTTGTAAACAAAGCTAGTCATGCCGGCTAAAAGTAAAACATGTACTACAACTGTAATCTGTTGATAAAAAATAATACTTTATTCTTTTTGCAAACCAATACAATGGTCCGATTCGGTTTTTTATTGCATACGACTGTTTCAGAAGCAAAAATTTACATGAATGTCTAACCCGCACGATCGTGCGGGTTGGGTCTTAAAGGGATAAGCAAAGTAAAAGTTTGCAAAGAAATACTCGTATCAACCAATCTATCATTTTTTTCCTACTATTATCCTACTAGTACTTTTCTGAAAAGCTGTAACCATCATTTTGTGACACTCCGTATACAGATGTGAGCAGTACCAAGTACAAAATTTATGCATATAATACAATAAGTATGAAGTTAAGTACTAGCCACTTCCACATTATTTAAATAAAAGTCCTTCCGATCAGTGCCGGGAGGAAGAGGTAGCTTTCATATTCCTTATTTTTAAAAAGCCAGCTTATATTATTCAAACACACAAAGCTCAATCACTGCAAATAAGGGCGTCTTAAATTCAGACACATATGTGACTGAAAGAGTAATTCAGACACTTAAGTGTCTGAATATGGAATTTCAGACATCATAGGTGCCTGAAATTAAGACACTTAAGTGTCTTACTATATGATCATGGTATAAACACTGTAAACTGAAATGTCTGAAATTCAGACACATAAGTGTCTGAAACTGGAGTGTTCAATTTTCAGACATTTTAAAGTGTCTTAATTTTTAAGACACGTGTATATGTCTGAATTTAAGACGTTTAAAACATCTGAATCGCATCCATTTTTGATCACCCTGCAAGTTTTGCTATAGGCAATCAATTGTTCACTGTTTTTTGTAAGCTTTATACACTGTAAAAAATAACCATTACAATATGGAAATTATATTGCCAATTGGGACGCCAATTTACGTATTTTAATATAAATTTACTTCCGTAAATTCCAGAAAATTTTCCATTTTTTGCATATTTCTCCATTTAAAAGGTATAATATAATCTTTCAAGGACAAATCCACATATTTCGCAATCAGAATTTTCTAAACTCACGTATATTAAACATGATTTATTTATTTATATTGAAACTAGTGCATTGGCACACCTACTGGGGGAGTTAAGGGGGCTGAAGCCTCTCCCAGATTAGACTAGATATTATTTTTTTTTTAATTATGAAAGAATATAATTATTTTTTAATAGATCCTTAAAAAATCGGAATTTTTAAAAAGATATTAATTTTGTCGCACATTTTTTTTTCTCTTTTTTAAATTTTATTATGAAATTCGAAATTATAGCATGTTTAAAATTTACTTAATTATAAACATTAATTACTTAATTATACTTAAGTAAACTAATTAATTGATGTTTTTAAGATTTACTTTAGAAAAAAAAACTATTTACTTAATTATAAATTTAAGATCCAGTGCAACTTTTTGCACACTTTAACCTTTATAATATTTTGATAATTTAATAATAAAACTTTAAATTGTTTGATTGCAAACACACTTTAAAATTATCCAAATACGGAAACACACAAAAAAAATCGCAAAAACAAAAGTATATATTAGTACAGTACAGTATTTCATTATTTAACATTTTAAAAGCATTCAGAATTACACCAACCAAAACTTTCCAGTTTGTTACGACGCTTGCATTTTTTTTTACAACTATAACACTGCCTCTAAAATATGCTAGTCCCCTCCAAATCGCAATTCTGGATGCACCACTGAATCTGTGTGGTATCCAAAGTGTATGCTGATTCTATTTCCCTCTGAAATTTAAAGAAAATATCAAGTTTAATTACGAAATTTTCGCAAAAGAAAAATAACTGGAATATATCTCAAAACTGTGGCGCCATCTATACATTTCTTATTCAATATATTGAATAAGAAATATCGAACTTATTATTAATTTGCGCATTTAAGTGTTTGATGGTGTTTTGAGAAGTTATTTAAGTTCGTTATAACTATTATTTTGGAATTATATAGAATATTTCTGAAATTTTTTACTACATAACATTTTAGCTAATCATTGAGTATTGATTTAATTCAGGAATTATCTCATTTCACCGTAAGAAAATTAGTCTCATCGAAAACTTTTAACCTGTATTTCGATCGAAAAAAAGGAAGATAAAAATTATTTGCGCAACTATAAAACACTGGTTTTTATTATTTTTGAAGAAAAATTATATACAATATTTATAACAATATTTATAACTAAATTTTGTTCAGAATATATGGAATATGGAATATATAGGGATTATGAGTCCAATTAAAAAAAAATTGCCATATATTCAACCGATCTGAAAAAAAAAGAAAGAAAGAAAAATCAAAAAATAGAACACTATATTTCTTCACACACTTTTATATACACATACCTTCGCATTAACATTAAACACAGGCTTTGGGCAAAAATATATGCATTTTTTTTTTATGAAAAATTGATTTTATTTTTAATGGGCGTTGAATTACGCCCCTCCGCCCCCCCTCCCCAAACACACAACTGAAACGGGACAAGCCCGAATTAAATATATATAGATATTAATTAAATATATATGTAATATATATACATATGCACTGTTAAAACATTTTAAATATTTTAATATTTCAAAAATAACGTCTGTCATCTGTATTAACAATAATATTTCTGTTCTGAAAATTTCTTCGGTAGAAGTAGATAAACCTTCTGCTAATCTTACATTGCAGGAAAAGCAAAATATTCAAAATTCTAGAGAGAAGATGTGTGAAATCTTTCAAAATTATAAGCAGATAGACAAAATATTTACCGTTTCTGTAAAATAAATTGTGAGTCACAAGTAACTAACAATATTTGAACTTCCTGGCTGTGAAATCGTGGCCGAGAGGGATTATCGCATAGTCTACAGACCATAAGGTTGCGAGTTCGTATCCCGCGACGGGTAGGTGCAATTTTGTTAAGGTATATGTTAAATACAATGTTGTTGTAAATTGAGTAAAAGTAGTTAATCATGTAAAATGTGCGAGACTGTATTGAAATACATGTGTACCCTTCTCTCTTTTTTTTTTTTTTTTTAAATACAGAAATTTTCCAAATAAATTTTTCCAGAAATTGAAGAAAATTTTCATTAAAATACGTAAATTGTACTGGCGTCTTGATTGGCGGTACAATTTTTATATTTTGAAGGATTTTTTTTTTCTGTGTATAAGGCTTTCCGAAAAAATGGCTGCTTTTGCAGAGAAATTAAAGGTGGTCAAACATGGATGCATTTCAGACATTTGAAGTGTCTTAAATTTAGACACATACAAGCGTCTTAAAAATTTAGACACTTTAAAATGTCTGAAAATTGAACACTCCGTTTCAGACACTTATGTGTCTGAATTTCAGACATTTCAATTTACAGTGATTTAGTGGAAACCGATTATAGGAGATTCAATACTAATTTTTATTAATACTAAATCATTATGAATGAGAATTTCGAGAAATTACTCAGCTTTAACCAAATTGTTTTTATTTAAATTAACTTATGTTTGGTTGCCAAATTCGGCGATATCTTGAAGTGCCTGCCATTTTAAAACAACATGGTGGATGAGACTAACCACGAACTTGGTCCAGACCTTAGTAATTCCAGTGCACATGCTCACTCACATCGGAATCGGTTGAAATATGCGAGTGCTGTCGCAGGCAAAAAATCAGATTTTTCAAAATGTCACCGAAAAAAGAAACCTTTTTCAATTTCTAATTTTTTTGCTCCTTACTTTAAATATATATTTTTTTATTATTTACTGGCCGCCATATTCAAACAAGATGGGTGATAAAGCTGGCCAGAAAACTTGGGCAAGACATTGCAATATACTATCCATATGTCTTCTAACATCGAAATAGGTTAATAAATACACGTGTTATCGCATGACAAATATCAGATCGTTTCAAAATGTCAGCCATGCTAGAAATTCAAAGTGCTATAATTCAACCATTTTTTAAGATACAGACGAAACAAAAAGTGCTCCGAAATCTTTGTATCAAGGTCAAACACATAAAAAAAAAATATTTTTCATTTACCAATTTTTTTCATACCTCATTTTAAATTTTAAATTATTTTTTTTTTTTAAATGGCAGCCCTTTTGAAACAAGATGGCGAATGAAGCTGGCCAACAAACTCGGTCTAGACATTGGTATGTACTATGTACACACCAAGTTACATCCAAATCGGTTCATAAATACGCTTGTTATTGTGTGAAAAAAATAAGGTCGTTTCAAAATGTCAGCCACAATAGAAATTCAAAATGCTATAACTCAGAAATTTTTTAGATATAGACGAAACAAAAACTGTTCCGGAATCTTTGTATTAAGGTCAAACACATACAAAAAAAAAGTCTTTTTCATTTTCCAATTTCTTGGTACCTCATTTTAAATTTTTAATTTTTTTAAATAGCCGCTGTTTTGAAACAAGATGGCGGATGAAGCTGGCGAACGAACTCGGTCGAGACATTGGTATGTATTATGTATACACCAAGGTACATCCAAATCACTTCATAAATTCGCCTGTTATTGCGTGACAAAAATCAGGTCATTTCAAAATGTCAGCCACGTTAGAAATTCATAGTGCTATAACTCAGCCATTTTTTAACATATAGACGAAACAAAAAATACTCCGGAATCTCTGTATCAAGGTCAAACACATAAGAAAAAAAATATTTTTTAATTTTCAATTTTTTGGTACAACATTTCAAATTATAAATTTTTTTTAAAAATTTAAATGACCGCCATTTTGAAGCAAGATAGCGGATGAAGCTGGCCAACGAACTCAGTCGAGACATTAGTATGTACTATGTATACATGAAGTTTCATCCAAACTTGTTGATAAATACGAGAATTACAGTGTGACAAAGATCAGATATATATATTACACATATATATATATATCTAGTATTACATGTATAGGGTTCCATCTGTATTTTGTATAATGTTACAGTTATAATTTGCTGCTAAATTTAATAAATTATTGAATTAATTATTGTAATTGGAATAGATGACTAATTTGTAATTATATTACGGCTTATATATATATATATATATATATATATATATATATATATATATATAAGCTCAAAAAGGTTAAAAGTAAAACTAAAAATAAAATATAAAAATAAAAACAAAATCCATGCGATAAGCGCTACAGCTGCAAATAACCACACAGATTATATATAGCACCCGAAATTTTGGTTTGGTTTTTAGATATATATATATATATATATTGCAATTTTTGAACGGAGGGTGGTTTCGGGGTCTGGGGGTCATGATCGATGAAAATATACCAAAATGTTTTGAAATCGCTTTCCTCCGAACGGCTGCAATAGGTAGCTTTTAGGTAGCTTTCATTACAAAAAGCTACCTATTGCAGCCGTTCGGAGGAAACCGATTTCAGAAAGTTTTGGTATATTTTCATCGATCATGACCCCCAGACCCCGAAACCACTCTCCGTTCAAAAGTTGATATATTATATATAAACCTGTCTTTGTCACACTGTAACTCTCATATTTATCAACCGATTTGGATGTAACTTCGTGTATACATAGTGCATACCAATGCCTCGACCGAGTTCGTTGCCAGCTTCATCCGCCATTTTGTTTCAAAATGGCGGCCATTTAAATTTTTTTTTATTTAAAATTTGAAATGTGGTACCAAAAAATTGAAAATTGAAAAATATTTTTTTCTTGTGTTTGACCTTGATACAAAGATTCAGGAGCATTTTTTGTTTCGTCTTTATCTTAAAAAATGCCTGAGTTATAACACTTTGAATTTTCAGCGTGGCTGACATTTTGAAACGACCTGATTTTTGTCACGCGATAACAGGCGTATTTATGAATCGATTTGGATGTACCTTGGTGTATACATAATACGTACCAATGTCTCGACCGAGTTCGTTGGCCAGTTTCATCCGCCATCTTGTTTCAAAATGGCGGCCATTTAAAATTTTAATAAAATTAAAATTTGAAATGTGGTACCAAAAATTTGAAAATTGAAAAATATTTTTTTCTTATGTGTTTGACCTTGATGCGAAGATTCCGGAGCAGTTTTTGTTTCGTCTATTTCTTTAAAAATGGCTGAGTTATAGCACTTTGAATTCCTAGCGTGGCTGACATTTTGAAACGACCTGATTTTTGTCACGCGATAACAGGCGTATTTATGAACCGATTTGGATGTACCTTGGTGTATACATAATACGTACCAATGTCTCGACCGAGTTCGTTGGCCAGTTTCATCCGCCATCTTGTTTCAAAATGGCGGCCATTTAAAAAATTTTTAAAAATTTAAAATTTTAAATGTGATACCAAAAATTTGAAAATTGAAAAATATTTTTTTCTTATGTGTTTGACCTTGATACAAAGATTCCGGAGCAGTTTTTGTTTCGTCTATATCTTAAAAAATGACTGAGTTATAGCACATTGAATTTCTAGCGTGGCTGACATTTTGAAACGACCTGAATTTTGTCACGCGATAACAGGCGTATTTATGAATCGATTTGGATGTACCTTGGTGTATACATAATACGTACCAATGTCTCGACCGTGTTCGTTGACCAGCTTCAGCCGCCATTTTGTTTCAAAATGACGGCCATTTAAAATTTTAATAAAATTAAAATTTGAAATGTGGTACCAAAAATTTGAAAATTGAAAAATATTTTTTTCTTATGTGTTTGACCTTGATGCGAAGATTCCGGAGCAGTTTTTGTTTCGTCTATTTCTTTAAAAATGGCTGATTTATAGCACTTTGAATTCCTAGCGTGGCTGACATTTTGAAACGACCTGATTTTTGTCACGCGATAACAGGCGTATTTATGAACCGATTTGGATGTACCTTGGTGTATACATGATACGTACCAGTGTCTCGAACGAGTTCGTTCGCCAGCTTCATTCGCCATCTTTTTTCAAAATGGCTGCCATTTAAAATAAATTTTAAATTTTAAATTTTAAATGAGTTATCAAAAAATTGAAAAATGAAAAATTTTTTTTTATGTGTTTGACCTTGATACAAAGATTCCGGAGCAGTTTTTGTTTCGTATATACCTTAAAAAATGGTTCAATTATAGAACTTTGAATTTCTAGCATGGCTGACATTTTGAAACGATCTGATATTTGTCACGTTATAACACGGTATTTATTAACCTATTTCGATGTAAGAAGGCATGTGGATTATATATCGTAATCTCTCGACGAAGTTCGTTGGTCAGCTTCATCAGCCATCTTGTTTCAAAATGGAGGCCATTAAATTAAATAAAAAATTATATTTAATGTAAGGTGCAAAAAAATTGGAAATTGAAAAAGGTTTCTCTCTTAGTATTTACCTTGATATAAGGATTCCGGAACATTTTTTGTTTTGTCTTTATCTTAAAAAAATGGCTCAGATATAGCAGTTTCAATTTCTAATGTGGGTGACATTTTGAAAAATCTGATTTTTTGCCTGCGACAGCACTTGTATATATCAACCGATTCCGATGTGAGTGAGCTTGTGCACAGAATTACTAAGGTCTCGACCAAGTTCACTGATTAACCTCATTCACCATGTTGTCTTAAAATGGCAGGAACTTCAAGATATCGCCGAATTTGGCAACTAAATATACGTTACTTTAAATAAAAGCAACTTGGATAAAGCTGGCTAATTTCACGAAATTCTCATTCATAATGATTTAGTATTGATAAAAGTGAGTATCGAATCTCCTAAAATCGGTTTCCACTAAATTGAGCCTCGTGTGTTTGAATAATATAAGCTTGCTTTTAAAAAATAAGGAATATGAAAGGTACCTCTTCCTCCCGGCACTGGCCGGAAGGACTCTTTATAATGAAAGCTACCTAAAAATCTATAGATAGAAGGCCCCCCAGAATGGTTCTTGCACCCCCCCCCCCATAGCGTAAGTCGGGCCCTGCGTATACCCCCCCACTACACCCCTGGTTATCCAACTCATGGAGTATCTATAATATTAATTGCCAGTGCGGTCTTTCCTATACTGGACAAGCCAAACGAGGTTTAAAATTTCGTATTAAGGGTGTTCTCAAATACAAACGGGCAACTTTCTGACATATGTTTTAAATTATTTTTGTTCGAAAATGCATGAAACTAGCTGGTGTTGTTGTTCAGAAACTATGTCATCGAGCTGTTTTTTCCATATTTTTGCAAACGCAATAGGTCTTTCAGAAAAGAGTGTCAAAGTGGAAGTTTTGAACCGAGTTTCCGCGCGAAAGGAGAATAAGCACTCAAGAGCAGGTGAAAACGTGTTTGTCACGTGATCAAATTCGCTTATGACTCATAGGTAATTGATCTATCAAAAAATGGAAAAAACAGTTCAATTCCAAATCGCTGCCATGGTCAGGCTTTCCAATTTTATATCTTTCCGTTAAAAAATGAATGTGTAAATGTGTCAAAACATTGTTGGGCAGAACAGTTAAAACAGCCTTAAAGAATACCAACAATATATTCAAAAATAGGAAATCAATAAGTCTTCAATGGACTTTACCCAGGAATGGCAAAAGCCACGCCTCTGTAGGTATATAGCCTCCGAAAATGACTGTTTATTGGACGAAGGGGAGGCAGCGTTAAAATATTCTGCACGCTTATTGGTGTTTTCCTTTTATATACTTACTTTGACGTCACATGGGTAAAGTCCAGCTAAAACCATCTCTAAACCCACTTCCATACATGAACTTAACTCTCTTGAAGCATTTCATATCTATAAAAATTATGACAATATTGTTAATTGGGAATCCGCTATTCCCCCTTTATCATAGTCCAAGCACAGATTAAATATCTCATACAGATATGACTCTTCCATAAGCTCAATGGTAACCGAATCCCAACTTCAGAGCCCCTATTGACAACAGTCGCAAACGTTTCGGGCAGATCGCAACAGGTAGCTGTTACTTGTCTTATTTGTATAGTATCTTTTTTGTTATGCGTCGCTAGCGATTTCGGCATTTGTTTACGTTTGTTGTTGTTTAAAACATAAAACGTGTTTTATTTTATGAAGCAGATACTAGGAATTTTACAAATAATCACCGAAATATGTACTTACACATTTTTTCTTAAAGATTTAACCTTTTTTATAATAATTTAAACACAGAAATTTTCAGATATTTAAATAGTTTCATACTTGTAAAATTTGAATACCGTAAATTATAAATAGTGTCATAAAATCCCTTTTACATTCCTCTGTTATGTATATGTGATTATTTACAAAAATAATAAATGTAGCACATTTTAAATTACTACTTACTGGCGTATTTTAAATAATTCGATTTTAAACATTATTTAATACGACAACAGGTAAACGTGACAGTGATAGCACAAGTCTGAGAGTGACAGTTTATGTTTACAAGCTCCACGCTTTTGTTCCTGCCGAGGTTCCCGACAGTTCTCAGTAGTGGCGCTAGAATCGCGCCGGTACGGGTTTTTCCTCCTCTGTCATATCTGTATAAAAATATTTAATCTGCGAGTCCAAGAGCTGTCAGCACAAAAACCTATGTTATCAAGCACAAGAAAAAAAACATTTATTTTATGGAAGAGTAGAAGTAGGGTAATCTAATGATCCATGTCTTCCGGAAGTGAAGTGGTGTATAAATCAAAAATTTATACCACCAGTGGTTGACTCGTAGGTTTATCATTGTGTTTTCCTACTTCCAGTTCTCCATGTTTTCATATCTTTGTTTGTAAAACAAACACAATGATAAAGCTACGAGTGAACCACTAGTGGTATTAATTTTTGGCTTATGCAACACTTCACTTCCGGGAGACATGGATCATTAGATTAGAGTCTACTTCTAATCTTCCATAAAATAAAGGGGTTTTTTTTTTGTTGTTGTTGTGCTTGATAACATAGGTTTTTGTGCTTCCGACTCTTGGACTATCAGGTTGTTGGAAATATTACATAGAATTCTCTTTTTCTTAATTACTACCAGCATTTTTCAGAATTTTGGTTGCATTACCTATACTATTCTCCTATTGGCTGGTACCTGTATTTTCCTGTTTTCCTATTGTTTAATGAACTTCTCACTCAAAGCTGCATATTCTGGTGTGTTTAACGTTGTTCTTTAATTTATATTGTACTGCGACAAGAATCATCGAAATAATTATTTCCTATATTGTCCGTCGCAAATATTTTTATCATTGCAAGTGAATCCAAAAATTATCCAAAAATTCGATAATTTCCCAAATGCTTTCAAGGGAATGATTTTAAATACTTTTCCTAACATTTTAAATACTTTTCGTAACATCCTCGATGCTAAAATTCAAATCTGACTTATGTGAGAAGTGAATTTTGAATTTCGCAACCAAGGAGCTGAATTTCTTCATAGCCTCGAAAGCAAAATAAAGACCCAGTAGTGTCCTTTACTAGCCTTATTAGAAGCCGGGAAACTCGGTTGGCGAGCACCCAATCAGAGTTCGCTTGCGGAAAAACTGCCAAGTTTCGCCAACGTCGGATATATAGGAAAAAATGTTTATTTGGAAATCTTGCTTGGGGTTTCGCGGTATAGAGTTATATTATTTTAGCATGTAAAACAGTGAAAAAAAGGTAATTTATCATGATATTATTAAATCTGAATATTAGTTTTCTGTTTGAAAATTTAATTTGACACATCTCAATTTTTTAACATTTATACAGAGATTTTTTTTTTAAGTTGACGAGAGGATGATATGCAAAAACTGAGTTATGTTAAATAATTTAGAAAAATTAATAATTCTTTAGCATATTTCTTCCTGAAAATTTAACAAATCCCAATTTTATAACATATATACAGACAGATTTTTTTTCATGACATTATAAACTATGGCTTTAAATGAAATATATAAATTGAGTGTGTTAAATTATTTTTTAAAATAATAATAATTTTAAAGCATATACTAAATAATTTATAAAATTTAATGATTTCAGACAATTTAATAATAAGAATTTTTGTGTTTGAATATTTAATTTAACACATACCAGCAAAAACATATTTATAAACTTATCAACATATTTCTAAACAGACTTTTTTTTTCTTTTAATGATTGTTATGAGAGAAAAAAATTAATAATTCTTTAGTATTTTTGTTTTTGAAAATTTAATTTAACACATACCAATTTTTTACCAATTGATATGAGAATGATCTGTAAAAACGGAGTATGTTAAAAAAATTGAAAATTTTAATTATACTTTAGCATTTTCGTTTAGAAATATTTTCAAAACTTTCTCTTATTAAAAGTATTCAGAGCGCAAAAAGGAACCGGATTAAGCCAAACAGAGACGCACGGTCTGGTATTTATTTGAAGCCCTTCTTCCTATACTGTCACAAAAAAATAAATATTTTGTACACCTTAGAATTCAGATATGAAAATAATGCATATTTAGATAAATATCTTTTTTGTTTTTAACCTTATGAATCTTTTAATCTTTAATTTCTCTAATCTTAACGTCAAAATTGGTTTGAAATATCAGCTTTAAAAAAAATCACATAACAAATTTTGGTGGCCCCAAATCAGAAACCACAGGTCAAGACCCAGTTGTCCCGTGCCTTGGGGGAATTTCCCTCTAGAAGGCCGAAAAAAGGTGTTTTTTAGCATCCCCCACCCCCCTGGAAAAGGAATAAAGTTTTTAGCTCCAGGTTTTTGCATGTTATTTATTATTATTTTAAGGAAATTCCAAAAGTTTCTTAATAAAAAGTTGATGGTGTGGCTCGAGTTGCACGGGTGGATGTCTTACCGTGCGCACCGTGCACTTTCAATCGGGCAGGATCCGCGATAGATCACCACAGTAATTTGCCATCAATTTTTGTTAAGGATTATGAAAATAGATAACATTACCAGGAGCTTCAAGCCCTTTGAGGTCAAAAAGTTGAAAATCAACAAAGTGGCAGCCATTTGAAATAAAAGGTATATTTCTAAACCTTTTTTTTTTTTTTCGTTGCACTTTGGCGTGCTTTTAACAATATTTTAAAAATAATTAAACACACAGAGAAACACGAACTAAGAATTTTTCGACATGGGACTCGGCGCCTTGAACCATCCGTGTAAGACAATTTTTAATTATGTTTTTCTTTTTACGTTTATTTGTTTGAAATTTATCTTAAACAGGTATATCAGGAGCTCAAGTCCTCTGAACAGGAAGAGCTTCTTAATGCTTCTTAATTGTTTTGTAGAAATATTTACTCTGATATGTTTAAAAACTGACTTGTACGAGAAGTTATATGACAAACAGTACTTATTCTAGCATTTCTTTTTCATGTTTATATTCTTCATTTTTTAAGAAAAGCGCCATGACCTGCTAAGTACAGGCATCTGTTCCAGAATACGGCCTCTCCATGGATGCAAACTATATTTTTTTTTACTGAATATCTCTATTTTTATGTAAATGTTCGAGTTATCACTAATATCGTTAAAACATATTCTATGACTTGGAGACTTAAAAATCTGAAAAATAAAATCTGAATACAGTAAAATCTTCTAAGAGGGAATTGCATAGGAGAGAAGAAAAATCCCTTATAAACAGGCTCTCTTCTTAGCGTGTACATCGTCTGTTGTAAATGTGTTATATTCTTTTCGCACGGATTATTATATTCATTTTACACGGATCAAGCATTTTTTTCGTTTAAAGCAAGATTCCGTCATAAGGAGATTCCTTTCCGCAGGTTTTACTGTACTTTATTTTGTTTTATTTGCCTAGAATGCATGTGCTGTTCTTGATTGGTGTTGGGGATAAGGGGTGCGATATAGAGTTTGTCCCCACTTTTTTAATTACTTAGTTTACTTTTTTTTTAAATATTCAAGATAATAAAAACGTGTTTCATATGTTTCATATACTATTTCACACAAAGCTCTCTGCCTAGCACCCATCCGATATTTACAATGTAGAAACGGATTATCTCATGAATTATTACATGAACAGAAATATTCTTAATATATATAAAATAAGAAAAAAATATAATAATTATCTGAATATATAAAGAGAGAAATATGTGCTTACATTGTATCAAAAATGTAATTTTATATGATAATTAAAAAAACTGAAATTTAACTGAAATACAGGGTTTTGAAATAAGAAAGATCAGCGAACTAAGAACGAAAACGCTTGAATTGCTAACCCTAGCAGTAATAGTTCAAACAAGTAGAAAATTGTTCATCAAATGTGGCAAATGAGGTGCTTTAGCCTTCTTTTTTTCGCTCTCTTGAAAAATTTCCTCTTTTGGACTTTCAGCGTTTTCCATTCTTAATCCTAAATTAGAAATACAAAATTTGCTGTATATTTAATCATTCATTATCACCATACTTGCTTTCTTCCTCTGTTAGACCGGAAGTCTCGTCTTTGGCATCGGAATCAGGAATAGAATTCTTTTGAATAAGTTCTTTCAAACAATTGTGTAAAAAGTCTATGTTTCTTTTCTTAGTTAAACCACATTAATTTAACCACACCCACACCCGTTTAATTAAGTTCTCGGAAACTTTTCACCATACTGTCTTTACCCAGAGAGCTATAGTAAGATACGAAGCAGATCGACGTGTGCCAGATTTCGTGAATTCCTGTTCTCCATTTCTTAGCCAATCATTCCAGCGCCTAATTTATGCTTTAAAAGTTTTATTCCAATGCACTTCCGCGGGCTGCAAGAATATTGCAAACCTCCAGGAATTACTTTGCAAGCTCTGTTAGGTATCTTTCATTACAAAAAGCTACCTATTGCCGCCGTTCGGAGAAAAGCGATTTCAAAAAATTTTGGTATATATATATATATATATATCTGATCTTTGTCACACTGTAACTCTCGTATTTATGAACCGATTTGGATGTAACTTCGTGTATAAATAATGCATACCAATGCCTCGACTGAGTTCGTTGGCCAGCTTCAACCGCCATCTTGTTTCAAAATGGCGGCCATTTAATTTTTTTTTAAATTTAAAATTTGAAATGTGGTACCAAACAATTGAAAATTGAAAGCTATTTTTTTCTTATGTGTTTGACCTTGATACAAAGATTCCAGAGCATTTTTCGTTTCGTCTATATCTTAAAAAAGTCCTTCCGGCCAGTGCCGGGAGGAAGAGGTAGCTTTCATATTTCTTATTTTTAAAAAGCAAGCTTATATTATTCAAACACACGAAGCTCAATTTAGTGGAAACCGATTATAGTAGATTCGATACTAATTTTTATCAATACTAAATCATTATGAATGAGAATTTCGCGAAATTAGCCAGCTTTATCCAAGTTGCTTTTATTTAAAGTAACTTATATTTAGTTGCCAAATTCGGCGATATCTTGAAGTTCCTGCCATTTTAAGACAACATGGTGGATGAGGCTAATCAGTGAACTTGGTCGAGACCTTAGTAATTCTGTGCACACGCTCACTCACATCGGAATCGGTTGATATATACAAGTGCTGTCGCAGGCAAAAAATCAGATTTTTCAAAATGTCACCCACATTAGAAATTGAAACTGCTATATCTGAGCCATTTTTTAAGATAAAGACAAAACAAAAAATGTTCCGGAATCCTTATATCATGGTCAAATACTTAAGAAAGAAACCTTTTTCAATTTCTAAGTTTTTTGCACCTCACTTTAAATATAATTTTTTATTTAATTTAATGGCCTCCGTTTTCAAACAAGATGGCTGATGAAGCTGGCCAACGAACTTCGTCGAGACATTACAATATATTAACCACATGCCTTCTTACATCGAAATAGGTTAATAAATACGCGTGTTATCACGTGACAAATATCAGATCGTTTGAAAACGTCAGCCAAGCTAGAAATTGAAAGTTCTATAATTCAACCATTTTTTAAGGTATATACGAAACAAAAACTGCTCCGGAATCTTTGTATCAAGGTCAAACACATAAAAAAATCTTTTTCATTTTTCAATTTTTTGATAACTCAGTTAAAATTGAAAATTGAAATTTTTTTTTAAATGGCAGCCCTTTTGAAACAAGATGGCGAATGAAGCTGGCGAACGAACTCGGTCGAGACACTGGTACGTATTATGTTTACACCAAGGTACATCCAAATCGGTTCATAAATACGCCTGTTATCGCATAACAAAAATCAGGTCGTTTCAAATTTCAAAATGTCAGCCACGGTAGGAATTCAAATTGCTCAGCCATTTTTTAAGAAATAGACGAAACAAAAACTGCTCCGGAATCTTTGCATCAAGGTCAAACACATAAGAAAAAATTATTTTTCAATTTTCAATTTTTTCGTACCACATTTCAAATTTTAAATTTTTTTAAAAAATTTAAATGGCCGCCATTTTGAAACAAGATGGCGGATGAAGCTGGCCAACGAACTCGCTCGAGACATTGGTACGTATTATGTATACACCAAGGTACATCCAAATCGATTCATAAATACGCCTGTTATGGCGTGACAAATATCAGGTCGTTTCAAAATGTCAGCCACGCTAGAAATTCAAAGTGTTATAACTCAGCCATTTTTTAAGATATAGACGAAACAAAAAATGCTCCGGAATCTTTGTATCAAGGTCAAACACATACGAAAAAATATTTTTCAATTTTCTGGTACCACATTTCAAATTTAATTTTTTTTTTTTAATTTAAATTGCCGCCATTTTGAAACAAGATGGCGAATGAAGCTAGCCAAAGAACTCGGTCGAGGCATTGGTATGCACTATGTATACACGAAGTTACATTCAAGTGGGTTCATGAATACGAGAATTACAGTGTGACAAAGATTAGATATATATATATATATATATGGATATATATATATATATCAACTTTTGAATGGAGTGTGGTTTCGGGGTCTGGGGGTCATGATCAATGAAAATATACCAAAATTTTTTGAAATCGGATTCCTCTGAACGGCTGCAATAGGTAGCTTTTTGTAATGAAAGCTACCTAAAATGGCTGAGTTATAGCACTTTGAATTTTAGCGTAGCTGACATTTTGAAACGACTTGATTTTTGTCACGCGATAACAGGCGTATTTATGATCCAATTTGGATATGCAGTCGTGGAAAAAAAAGTAAACAGCCCTATTAACTCCTCAACAAATTATCGAAGACGAAAATTACTGGTACCGGACGATTTGAAATAAAGTCTACTTTTAAATGGTGTGTATAAAATTTGCTCATGGGGCCATATACATATTAAACCTAATCCAAACTTCATTTTTTTCAATGGCAGTATCCAAATTTAACGAGATATTCATAAGCTTCGGATTAAAATATGCCTAGAAACCAAATTTCAAGTCATTCGAATGATAAGTTTTTGAATTATAGACATTCAAAATTTAGTACTTCTAATGTTAAATTACATTTTCATATTTTTATTAATATCTCCTGAAATTAAGCTCCTAATGAGCTATTTTTTTGTGTAGCAATAATACTAATATACCCAAACATAAATACGTTGAATTTGCAATTTTTATAATTTTATGATATGAATTTTGAAATTAATTTTCGAAAAAATTATGAACTGCAACATACAATTTTTTTTGATGGATTTAGATTTATTAAGTTCTGCTTTATGTAAATCAAAATTTCACATTTTTCTTCCAAGTAGTTTTCAAATTATGCTTAAAAAACGGCAAAATGATGGTTTAAGGGGCCGTCTATGATAGAAGTGAGTAAATATTTGAAATTTATTCTGCTATCCTGTAATCAAACAGGTTTCATTGACGCTTAAACGTGCCTTGATCAAGAAGGCGGCGCTCTCGGTTAACAATCGAGTTCAGAACTTCAATTTGGATACAGCCCTTAAAATACGCTCGTTTTAAAATAATTAATTTCTCGGAAACTTATGGCACGAATTGCATAAAAATTTGTTTATAGGCTAATTGAAAGGTGTAGAGTTCATTTATGCTGTCAGAATTGTGTAATGCTATTGAAATAAACAAAGTTATGGTTCGTGTTAATATGTAGATGGCCCCTTAAACAAATTTTATATACATCATTTAAAAGTAGACTTTATTTCCAATCGTTCGGTACCAGTAACTTTCTTCCATGATAATTTGGTGAGAAGTTAGTAGGGGGTGTTTACTTTTTTCCCCACGACTGTACCTTGGTGTATACATAATACGTGCTAATGTCTCGACCGAGTTTGTTGGCCAGCTTCATCCGCCATCTTGTTTCAAAATGGCGGCCATTTAATTTTTTTTTTATTTAAAATTTGAAATTTGGTACCAAAAAATTATAAATTGAAAAATATATTTTTTTTATGTGTTTGACCTTGATACAAAGATTCCGGAGCAGTTTTTGTTTCGTCTATATCTTAAAAAATGACTGAGTTATAGCACATTGAATTTCTAGCGTGGCTGACATTTTGAAACGACCTGATTTTTGTCACGCGATAACAGGCGTATTTATGATCCAATTTGGATGTAACTTGGTGTGTACATAGTACATACCAATGTCTCGACCGAGTTCGTTGGCGACCTTCATTCGCCATCTTGTTTCAAAAGGGCTGCCATTTAAGAAAAAATAATAATTTTAAATTTTAAAAGAGTTATTAAAAAATTGAAAAATGAAAAATATTTTTTTTATGTGTTTGACCTTGATACAAAGATTCCGGAGCAGTTTTTGTTTCGTACATATCTTAAAAAATGGTTGAATTATAGCACTTTGAATTTCTAGCATGGCAGACATTTTGAAACGATCTGATATTTGTCACGTGATAACGCGCGTATTTATTGACCTATTTCGATCTAAGAAGGCATGTGGATAGTATATCGTAATGTCTCAACCAAGTTCGCTAGCCAGCTTCATCAGCCATCTTGTTTCAAAATGGAGGTCATTAAATTAAATAAAAAATTATATTAAAGTGAGGTGCAAAAAAAAAAATAAAAATTGAAAAGGTTTCTTTCTTATGTATTTAACCATGATATAAGGATTCCGGAGCATTTTTTGTTTTGTCTTTATCTTAAAAAATGGCTCAGATATAGCATTTTCAATTTCTAATGTGGGTGACATTTTGAAAAACCTGATATTTTGCCTGCGACAATACTTGTATATATCAACCAATTCCGATGTGAGTGAGCATGTGCACAGGAATTACTAAAGTCTCGACCAAGTTCACTCGTTAGCCTCATCCACCATGTTGTCTTAAAATGGCAGGCACTTCAAGATATCGCCGAATTTGGCAACGAAATATAAGTTACTTTAAATATTTCGCGAAATTATCATTCATAATGATTTAGTATTGATAAAAATTAGTATTGAATCTCCTGTAATCGGTCTCCACTAAATTGAGCTTCGTGTGTTTGAATAATATAAGCTTGCTTTTTAAAAATAAGAAATATGAAAGCTACCTCTTCCTCCCGGCACTGGCTGGAAGGACTTTTTTATGATGTTGTTATTTAACAGTTGTTTTTAGATGGGGTTTAGAACTGCCCAATACTTAGACGGATTTTGTTTTAAATAAAAAATTAGGTCGATTACCCCAAACTTTTTGCTTATATATATTTTCATCAAGTCACACATAGAACCTTTCATTGACACAGTGACTACAACATCCTTTGGGAAACCTGACTTTGGAATATTTTTTAAGCCTTCAAAAATTAAAATTGCTTTCAGTTTTGTTCCATGGGCCATTGCGCTCAATATAACTGTGTATCGTAGTTTTGCTTATCAGTCGTTCTGCATAATATGGATTCCATACCTTTAAAGTCATAAGTTTTCTACTGCGGCAGATCAAACCACATATCAGATATATAGTCGTCGTCATATATATAGACAGAGACAGAGAGAAAAAAAGTCCTTCCGGCCAGTGCCGGGAGGAAGAGGTAGCTTTCATAATCCTTATTTTAAAAAAGCCAACTTATATCATGAAAACACACGAAGCTCAATTTAGTGGAAACCGAATATAGGAGATTCAATACTAATTTTTATCAGTATAATGAATGAGAATTTCGCGAAATTAGTCAGCTTTATCCAAGCTGCTTTTCTTTAAAGTAACTTATATTTGGCTGCCAAATTCGGCAATTTCTTAAAGTGCCTGTCATTTTAAGACAACATGGTGGATGAGGCTAAGCAGTGAACTTGGTCGAGACCTTAGTAATTGCTGTGCACATGTTCACTCACATCGGAATCGGTTAATATATAGGAGTGCTGTCGCATGCAAAAAATCAGATTTTTCAAAATGTCACCCACAATAGAAATTGAAACTGCTATATCTGAGCCATTTTTTAAGGTAAAGACAAACAAAAAATGCTCCTGAATCCTTATATCAAGATCAAATGCTTAAGAAAGAAACCTTTTTCAATTTCTAATTTTTTTGCACCTCACTTTAAATATATATATATTTTTTAATTTAATGGTCGCCATTTTGAAACAAGATGGCTGATGAATCTGGCCAGCGAACTTGGTCGAGGTGTTGATGTATACTATCCACATGCCTTCTTACATCGAAATAGGCGAATACGTGTGTTATCGCGTGACAAATACAAGATCGTTTCAAAATGTTAGCCATGCTAGAAATTCAAAGTGCTATAAATCAACCATTTTTTAAGATATCAACAAAAGAACAAATTTTCAGAAACAAAAACTGCTCCGGAATCTTTTTATCAAGGCCAAACATATAAATTTTTTTTTTCATTTTCCAATTTTTTAATACCTCATTTTGAATTTTAAATTTAATTTTTATAAATGGCAACCATTTTGAAACAAGATGGCGAATGAAGCTGGCCAACGAACTCGGTCGAGACATTGGTATGTACTATGTACAGACCAAGTTACATCCAAATAGGTTCATAAATACGCCTGTTATCGCGTGACAAAAATCAGGTCGTTTTAAAATGTCAGCCACAAGAGAAATTCAAAATGCTATTACTCAGCCATTTTTTTTTAGATATAGACGAAAGAAAAACTGTTCCGGAATCTTTGTATTAAGGTAAAACACATACAAAAAAAATCTTTTTCATTTTCCAATTTTTTGGTATCTCATTTAATTTTTTTTTTTTTTTTTTTAAATGGCCGCCAATTTGAAACAAGATGGCGGATGAAGCTGGCCAAGGAACTCGGCCGAGAGATTGGTATGTACTATGTACACACCGAATTACATCCAAATCGGTTCATAAATACGCCTTTTATCGCGTGACAAAATTCAGGACGTTTCAAAATGTCAGCCACGCTAGAAATTCAAAATGCTATAACTCAGCCATTTTTTAAGATATAGACGAAACAAAAATTGCTCCGGAATCTTTGTATAAAGGTCAAATACATAAGAAAAAAATATTTTTCCATTTTTAATTTTTTGGTACCACATTTCAAGTTTTAAATTTTTTTAAAAATTTTAAATGGCCGCCATTTTGAAACAAAACGGCGGATGAAGCTGGCCAACGAACTCGGTTGAGACATTGGTATGTACTATGTATACACCGAATTACATCGAAATCGGTTCATAATTACAAGAGTTACAGTGTGACATAGGTCAGATATATATATATATATATATATATATATATATATATATATATATATACATATATATATATATATATATATATATATACATATATATATATATATATATATATACATATATATATATATATATATATATATATATCAATTTTGAACGGAGTATGGTTTCGGGGTCTGGGGGTCATGATCGATGAAAATATACCAAAATTTTTTGAAATCGCTTTCCTCCGAACGGCTGCAATAGGTAGCTTTTTTGTAAAGAAAGCTACCTAATAAGTATTAATGCTTTTTCCTTAAAATGAAAAATGTTGTTAGAAAAACCAAAATAAATCAGTCGCCCGTCCTCCAGTAGCGAAATCTCATATTTTTCGGCATGCCGGTAAATGCGAGTTTTTTCGGCATGCTGGTGTACCTCGATTTTTTCCAGCATGCCGGCTAATGCGGGGATATACGGTATATATTATACATGATCTTTGTCACACTGTAACTCTCGTATTTATGAACCGATTTGGATGAAATTCGGTATGTGCATAGTACATACCAATGTCTCGACCGAGTTCGTTGGCCAGCTTCATCCGCCATATTGTTTTAAAATGGTGGCCATTTAAAAAATTTTTAAAAACTTAAAATTTAAAATTAGGTACTAAAAAATTGGAAAATGAAAAAGACTTTTTTCTTATGTGTTTGACCTTGGTATAAAGATTCCGGAGCAGTTTTTGTTTTGTCTATATCTTAAAAAATGGCTGAGTTATAGCACTTTGAATTTCTAGCATGGCTGACATTTTGAAACGTCCTGATGTTTGTCACGCAATAACAGGCGCATTCATGAACCGATATGGATGTACCTTGGTGTGTACAAAGTACATACCAATGTCTCGACCGAGTTCGTTGGCCAGCTTCATTCGCCATCTTGTTTCAAATTGGCGGCCATTTAAAAAATTAAAAAAAAATTAAAATTTAAAATGTGATATCAAAAAATTAGAAAATGAAAAAGATTTTTTCCTTATGTGTTCGACTTTGATACAAAGATTTCGGAACAGTTTTTCTTTCGTCTATATCTAGAAAAATGGCTGAGTTATAGCATTTTGAATTTCTATTGTAGCTGACATTTTGAAACGACCTGATTTTTGTCATGCGATAACAGGGGTATTTATGAACCCATTTGGATGTAACTTGGTGTGTACATAGTACATACCAATGTCTCGACCGAGTTCGTAGGCAAGCTTCATTCTCCATCTTGTTTCAAAAGGGAACATTTAAAAAAAATTTTAAAATTTAAAATTTAAAATGAGGTATCAAAAAATTGGAAAATGAAAAATGGTTTTTTATGTGTTTGATCTTGATACAAAGATTCCGGGGCAGTTTTTGTTTCGTCTATATCTTAAAAAAATGGTTGAGTTAAAGCACTTTGAATTTCTAGCATGGCTGACATTTTGAAACGATCTGATATTTGTCACGCGATAACACACGTATTTATTAACCTATGTGGATGTAAGAAGGCATGTGGATAGTATATAGCAATGTCTGGACCAAGTTCACTGGCCAGCTTCATCCGCCATCTTGTTTCAATATGGCGGCCATTAAATTAAAAAAAAAATTATTTAAAGTGAGGTGCAAAAAAATTAGAAATTGAAAAAGGTTTCTTTCTTAAGTATTTGACCTTGATATAAGAATTCCGGAGCATTTTTTGTTTTGTCTTTATCTTAAAAATGGCTCAGATATAGCATTTTGAATTTCTTTATGTGGGTGACATTTTGAAAAATCTGATTTTTTGCCTGCGACAGCACTCGTATATATCAACCGATTCCGATGTAAGTGAGCATGTGCACAGGAATGACTAAGGTCTCGACCAAGTTCACTGGTTAGTCTCATCCACCATGTTGTCTTAAAATGGCAGGCACTTCAAGATATCGCCGAATTTGGAAACCAAATATAAGTTACTTTAAATAAAATCAGCTTGGATAAAGCTGACTAATTTCGCGAAATCCTTATTCATAATGATTTAGTATTGATAAAATTTAGTATTGAATCTTCTATAATCGGTTTCCACTAAATTGAGCTTCGTGTGTTTGAATAATATAAGCTAGCTTTTTAAAAATAAGTATTATGAAAACTACCTCTTCCTCCCGCCACTGGCTGGAAAGACTTTTTTATGATCAAGGCGTAATTTAATCTTTAAAGTCATTTCTCAAAATGGCGATTTTGGTCATTGCGCGCACGATTTCTAAAAAATGGTTGTCTACAATTTCATGAAATTTTGAATGAATGTATTAAACGTATAAATGCACAAAATGACCTATATTATGTATCTCAAGTAAGAAGTTTAAATTCACGACGACTTTTGTATATAAAAAAACTCGATATTTCAACTTTCTTTTTTAAAAAAAATCTCAGGATCTACACATTTTATTTTATTTTTTTATTGTAGGTAATTTTGAGAACACATTATATCTGTACTCGTTAAAAAAAAATCTTGGCTTATTTTAACAATTCAAATGTAAACACCTGGGTAAATGTGATCGCAGATCGCACAGAGGGTTTCGTTTAATATCTCTTTTAAAACGCTTAACCCTTAAATTAATAAATTAAAATTGTTAATTTATAATTATTAAATCCTTACATAAATGGCAGTACCATTGCATTTAATTTTAAAATAATTAGAAAAATAATTTTAAATCAAATTAAAAATATTGAAGAAAAATTATTTAAATCAAATTAAGAAATCCGAATATTTTTTAATTCAGCAATTTCAAAAATTTAGCGCGGGTATAAATAAAATATAAAAATTTTAAAAGCAAAAAATTGTTTAAAACATATTTAAAATACTCAAATAATCCATATTAATTGTTTGACTTTTCAAACACTCACTAGATGGCGCTAAAAAAGGATGTTAACATTTATTAAAATTCGAAAAAAAGAAGAAAAAATACCTTTCAAAAGTTGCCCTATTATTTCAAAAAAACTTTCAAAATGGCCAGTAGATGGCAGCAGTAAACAAAAATACTGATTCTAGATTGAAATTCTAAATTTTCTTTCTGTGTCTGAAATTAAAAAAAAAAAAAAAAAGATTTTAAAAATTGCCTCTGCGTAAAAATAAAAATAAAATAAGCCTTTAAAATAGCCAAAAAAAGAATTTTCTTTTTATTAAATCCATCTGAAAATGAAGTGTAATAATAAAAATCAAAATTTTGAAGTTCCGCGGAGAGCTTCGAACTCACGATCTACAGTGTACGAGAGATCTGCATTAACTCTACGCCATCGATTGGTTGTTTGGTTGTTTTTTTTTTACAACCGATTATCTACGCATGGGATATAGGCCCTAGGCGGATTGCCCTTCTTGGGGGTCTTTTTAAGGGAACCTAACCCGTATTTTTGCATGGAAATCCATGGTTCGAAGAAAACCACGAAAACTCCGAACGATTAGGCCGACGGGCGCGATTAGATTCGGACCAAGCACCTCCTGTCTACCAGCTTCGAGAGCATAACCTCTCGACCACTGGCTCGACGACATCGAAGGCCGGAGGTATTTGCTGAATTTAAGATTGTTTTGAAATAGAAAAAGAACGAATTCGCTTAATTAAAATTATATAAGGATTTTTCAAAATTTTATGACTTTGGGATGGTAAGGGGATATTCAGCTCTATGTAAAAAAAAATAATAATAAGAAGAAGAAGAAGAAGTCTGTAACTGAAATAGTTTCCAAGTACGAGCCTGTCAGATAGAGGCAGACAGAGAAGCGAGACTATAAGGGTTTCGTGAGATGAACGGAATCCTAAAAATCATGCGCGCAATGCATGCAAGAATAATCCTTTTGTAAAAAGTCTATTGTATTTTTAAATAAATTAAAACACTTTATATGTGTGCAACTTTTAGGGGGGGGGGGGGAATTTGATAAAATAAATATTTCTTAATATGTGTTTTAAATTTTATTGTTAAAAGTCAATCAGTTATAGAGTGACTGCAATTCTTATAGAGGTCACTCTTTCATGTGTTTTGTTAGATCAAAAGGTACCTGACCCTCTAAATAGCATAAATGTCTGTAAATTTCATACATTTGTGTGCAAAATGACTTCATAAATGCTTTAGAAAGTTTCGCGTTGTTGAGAGGAGGATACATATGTATATATATATATAATCAATTATATTTAAAATAGATGATGTTTTGTAATATTCTACAATGGTTATACAGGGTGACTCAAAACTTATCGTTCAAATTTCGTGGGGAGATAGGGGATGCGTCAGGAAACCGATTTTACATAGGAAAGTATGTCTGCAAACGTACGCATGCGTGTGTAGAGAGCGATGTGTGTACCCAACCTTCCAATTGCGTTCCAATCATTGTTTTGACTTTCCTAAAGCTAGTATTATTTCTTCTCCTATTTCTACTTCTCATTTGGACTTCCACGAAGCCAAATCTTAAAAAACTCCAAAAATCTCGTTAATGACCTTTATTCAACGCCTTCATTATCTGACGCCTGAAAACTTCTCGTTTAATTTTGTTCTTTTCCGGTTCTTTTAACCTTCATTTAGATGACATTTGTGGACATATTTTCCTATGTGAAATCGGTTTCCTGACGTTATCCCTACCTCCCCATGAAATTCGAACGATAAGTTTTGACTCACCCTGTATATTAGCATTCAAATTACTATGCTGCTAATGCGCAAGTCATTATGAATGTCTATAAATATGTGATAAAATTTCACTTTGAATTGCTAAAATTCTTTCTGAAACACCAATTCTTATTATAGGCGTCTTATATATTTTTAAATATATAATATTGGTTAGCTAAATGTTTTGCAAGGTTAGCAAACTTCTTAATTTGTATGCAGTAAGTTTACTGCTGCAACTGCGCAATTTCATAGTGTATCATCATTAGATCTCTACTTATATAGTTATTTAATGCCTTTCTGTAAGAAATTCCATTTGATGCTGAAGTTTATCATCTCTGTTGGTCTCTAATAAAATTCCAATATTTAATATCAATAATGTTACTGTATTAGTTAATTTAATAATTGTTGTTACGAATTTAAAATGTATAATGTTTGTATCATATCTTGATACTCTATTTATATGTATCATCATTAGATCTCTACTTATATAGTTATGTGTGTAAGAAATTCCATTTGATGCTGAAGTTTATCATCTCTGTTAGTCTCTAATAAAATTCCAATATTTAATATCAATAATGTTACTGTATTAGTTAATTTAATAATTGTTGTTACGAATTTAAAATGTATAATGTTTGTATCATATCTTGATACTCTATTTATAAATTATATTTGAAATAGATGATGATTTGTAATATTCTATAATGGTTATATATACATATATATATACAGGGTGTTTCACAAAGGACCCCTAACTTTAAAAATCAATAACTCGAAAACGGTGATAGATAGAAACATGAAACCAGTGGTATGTTTAATAAAAAAAACCGTAAGAATCTTATACATAAATCTCAAAATTTAGTTCAAAATAGCCCCGATAGATGGCGCTGAGAGCGTTAAGAATCCTTGGGCGTGTTCAAGATGAACGCGCGTCGCGCGCGCGAGCTCAGGAGACAGGAACATGGAGTGGGTCTTTATCGTAGATGGAATAAATGTTCAGTACGTTCAGGAAAGGATCTTGGATTTGATTAATTATTGTGCTAATTATAAAGATAATCTGTTGCAAATAATAGGTGAGCTAGATAACTGAATGCACAGAGCATTGAACTCGAGACAAGGGTTATGGGTTCGAATCCTCCGCGCCCCAAATAGTGTTTATGATTTTTTCAATTTATTGATTGCTTTCTATTTTTCATAATAAATAAGATATTTTTGATAAAGATAAATTTTTATGTTAATAATACAGAAGCACATGTAAGTTTTTATCGAGACTAGGATGCAGATCATATTTTACGATGTTAAAATCAACATGGAAAATATTATAAAAATAAAATCTAATAGATGTACATTATTTTAACTGAAAATATCTGAACACATATTTTCTAGAAGAGATGAAATTTATGGGGTTTGTCGTCTAGTTTTGTAGTAAATAAAGTATGATTAGAATGTTTATAAATTTTCAAGAATGTTTATAAATTTGAAAAAATATGATCTGCATCCTAGTCTCGATAAAAACTAACATGTGCTTCTGTATTATTATCATAAAAATTTATCTTTATCAAAAATATCTTATTTATTATGAAAAATATAAAGCAACCAATAAATTGAAAAAATCATAAACACAATTTTGGGCGCGGAGGATTCGAACCCATAACCCCTAGTCTCGAGTTCAATGTTCAATGCTCTGTTCTTTTCAGCTATCTAGCTCACCTTTCATTAGCAACAGATTATCTTTATAATTAGCACAATAATTAATCAAATCCAAGATCCTTTCCTGAACGTACTGAACATTTATTCCATCTACGATAAAGACCCACTCCATGTTCCTGTCTCCTGAGCTCGCGCGCGCGGCGCGCGTTCATCTTGAACACGCCCAAGGATTCTTAACGGTCTCAGCGCCACCTATCGGGGCTATTTTGAACTAAATTTTGAGATTTATATATAAGATTCTTACGATTTTTTTATTAAATCTACCACTGGTTTCATGTTTCTATCTATCACCGTTTCCGAGTTATTGATTTTTAAAGTTAGGGATCCTTTGTGAAACACCCTGTATATACAATACAAGGTGCAATATGTTATCTATCGCCGACCTTTAATTTCTCAACCATTGGGCGTAGACATATAGTTCCAATTACAAAAACGTTTCAAATAAGCTAAATATTCATGCTGTGGCATTATTTAAAGTAAAAAATCAATTTTATAAAAAATTACGAAAACTAACTTTTTATACGGTCCCCCAGTCCCTATAGTTATATTTAGTAAAAGTTTACTCATATCATAACAGATATAACATAAAAAGTTTGACATCTGTACTGCAAAAATTGACCCAGTTATTAAATTTCAAAATTTGAGATTTTCGCACATGATTTTGTCTTTCATTAAGGGATCAGTTAAAAGATGAATTAAAGTAATTCGAGATCAAAATCAGAGTGCAATGTCCTTTTTACGGCGAAACCATCTTCAGCCGGTATCACCAAATTGGGTTATTTCATCTAAAAATTTGAGCTAACTTTTATGAGTCAAACAACATTCAAATGTACCGACGATACCGGATAAAAGAGGCTTCGCCGTAGAAAGGACAATTGCACCCTGATTTTGATCTCGAATTACTTTAATTCATCTTTTAACTGATCCCTCAATGAAAGACAAAATCATGTACAAAAATCTCAAACTTAGAAATTTAATAACTGTGTCAATTTTTGTAGTACAGATGTCAAACTTTTTGTGTTACATCTGTTATGATATGTGTAAACTTTTACTAAATATAACTATAGGGACTGGGGGACCGTATAAAAAGTTAGTTTTCGTAATTTTTATTAAATTGATTTTTTACTTTAAATAATGCCACAACATGAATATTTAGCTCATTTTAAACGTTTTTGTAATTGGAACTATATGTCTACGACCAACGGTTGAGAAATGAAAGGTCGGCGATAGATAACATATTGTACCCTGTATATAAGAACACCATTACACTTTTTATTGAAATAAGATCTTATTTGTTTGTAAAACATGTTTCATTTATTTTCAATTGTAAAAAACGTATTTTAAGAACATTTGATAAATAACGAAACCTGTATAAAAGTACTGATTACATATTTATACTATTTTTTAAACGAAATGGCTGAAAAGAGAACGAAAATATTTAGAAATTCTAATTCTCTTTCACAATACATTTACTCTTTGATTAATCTTCTTTTACAAAGTGAGCGAATCCCTACCGGTTTCTTCTAGCTATAGGCGGCTGAGAAGCTTGAAGCCTCCAGTGCTGATTGGCGCATAATGGTTAACCCCTCTCCTCTTCCCTCGCCATATTCGGTCACTTTTAAATGGTATTACTGACCGGCTAGTCCAATTCTAGCCTCGGAGACCGCTGACCAGGCCGCTACCTGCTGGGATTTGGCCCAGTTGAACAGGTTTGAATTGCCCGGAGAGCGGGACGGTTTTCGCCTGATCGCCGCATGGGGCGGTCCACTAACAAGCACCGGGGTCGACTAACTAATTTAGAGGCTAAGTTGGAGTTCTTAGTTGGTAATTTCCTTATTGCATTGTTTCATGTAATTTGACGCCGCACACCACTTTCTTGTCACACCAAACGGAATGGGGCTGAATGTTTTTGTGTCTAAAGATGGCACTATGCTTAGCTGGAGGGGAGGGGCAATTTTGAGGGAAAAGCAAAGCAAGAAGTGGCTGAAAAGCTAAGACGTACCGTGGATGGGAAAATTTAGTGGTCGAAATACAAGGCGAACAGTGTGAGAAGAGAATCCCGCCTTTCTACCGTACCCGACCGGGTTAAAACTGGCTCCTTATACTATGTTCACACTACGATACTTAAGATATCTTAGGCCGCGGAACTCTCTTAATTTTGAGGTGGTACCCTCCCGGAATTGGAAACCTGTTCACATGGAAAAACTCACTTAAGATAACTCAGTGAACGTCACTGTGTTCTTTGCGCATGCGCTTAAGATAAAACCGCCCGCAACACCTGAGGCAACACCCAATCAGTTAATGCGAAGCTTTACAGCCAGCGAGAGTGAATGGTCGTGACTGTCTCTAGCCCGAAGAAAGTTGAAACTCTCTCAGAGAGTTTGTGGAACTCCCTCAGAGAGTTCGGAGGTTTTAAGAGAGTTCCGATAACGCAGTGTGAACAGGGTATTAGGCTGTGTTGTTGGAGCGGGTCCGTTAGCTCGTGCGGGCAAAGTCCATTTGCACCTAATAAAGAGGCGAACTGTCAAGGAAAAGCGGGGGTGGGGGGAGGGCGCTCCCGGGCGCTAGCGATTGAGGTCAACTGACTAGCCGCAGCGCGGCAGCGGGGGGAGTGGGGGGACCTGATAGGAAAAGGTGTTAGGTACATAGTTATGTGTAGTAGACATTTTTAAGTACTAGTTCTAATTAACCCGGGGGAAGTCGCGCATAACCAAAATGTGAATGGTTTTTACTTTGTCACCAATAAAAACAAATAGTAATCGCAACCTTACACAGTCTATAAATTCTGAAATAAATTAAGTTGAAGAATACTTTTTGAAAAAATAGTGGTGACAGTTGTAAAAACCCTACGAACCCGGGGTATGTCACACCCCATGCGACTGCTCTCGGGTTAAGCTTAGTGGTAACGGGTTGTGTCTAGATAGGTTAATTATATTATGTTAAGCTATGATGGATAATTAATTTTAATATTCCATTTGGGGTCCTAAAAATATAACTAAACAGAGCATGTCAGAGGTGTTAGTTGACTACTTGCTATTGGTATCTGGCTAATAATGGATATACTTAAGAGAGAGGAACTATTGCACTAAGATAAGCATTATTAAATGGACTTTTAACAAATATAAAAAAAACTACTGGATGGTTAAACTATAGGTTATTAAATTATTGGTTGACTAGTGGGCTAAACAGAAATAATATTAATATTAACTATGACCCAAAGGGTTTGATGAGCTATATTAGTTAACGTTAAACCTATAGTACCTATATACCTTAATATGTCACGGCCGGTTTTTGTCATAGTCGGTGGTTGTCTTGATCGGTTGTTTGTCACAATTCGTGAATTGTCATGATCGGTGGTTTGTCACAATTCGTGAATTGTCATGATCGGTGGTTTGTCACTTTCTAAGTTTGGCATATGCCAAGTTTGGTTGACTACCTCTGGAGTTGCAATGTTACATGGGGGTTGGAGAGAAAAATTTTTGATTTAGGGACCCGGTGTTACTCAATGTTGCATTGAGAGAACTATTGACAGATGGATGACAGCATGCAGCCACGAACCCTACCCCTAAGGGCAGCAGGCCGAGTTTCATTTCATACCCCTGCCCCTGGCTTCTTGCTGTTCGCCGTTGCTAATAGAGGATAGTTAGAGATGTATCTACGTACGAGCCATCTGCTAGGGGTTTATGCCCCAACAGACAGCCTGCCGTGGTGTCCCTTCTAGCCCCCAGCCCTAGCTTAGAGCCTTTTGCGCAATGTACTGGAAAGAAGTTTGGAAATGTTAGAGGTTTTAGTTTTATGGTGGATAAGTAGAACTGATATCCCACCGAGTGCCTTCCATGATGCCACTGCTCAACTCAACCCTACCTTACCCAACTCGTATGAGACAGCTTGGTACGGATTCAGGCTAGGTGCCCCGCAGTACCAGCGCCTGGCTTGCGCCACTCGAACGTTAGCACCACTTTCAGCCCCCGCCCGACATCTAATAGTTAAAAGGGATAGAAATGGGGTGGTTCTCCACTCGGTGACTCCGGTTGACCACAATGCTCGTGGGAAAATAATAATAATATTAAGTAGTTAATAAATAGAAAAGTGGGTGGGGGGGGGGAGGAACGCGTGTAACATTGCAACTAATATCAGGTTGATGTTTCTTAGTTTTCTATTTTTCACAGTTTGTGAGTTTGTATGTTTTTTTCCCACTTATTAGCTTCTTGTACCCTGGATTTTAGTATTTGCTAATTGATTGGACACTTAGCTAATAAAGGGGTTAGGGCTTATAGTAACTGATACTGCTAACTTATATTTATTACGTTAACCTATTAGCTTTGGTAATCTTACCATACTCTAACATGGTGGTTACTTCTCTTGAAGTACGACTCTGTCATAGTGGTTGTACGATAATATGATTTGTCTCGGTACTTGATGTCGAGACTGTCACTAAGCACGAGTTTGTTGACTCCTTTATTAGGTTTGCATATTTTTGCATGGTATTTGCCACTTTCTATTTGATTATTTTGGACCTGGCTTGAGGTGTGTAGCAATTTTATTTATGTACTTGTTGCTCTTAAGAAGAAAAAAAAACAATGCACAAAGGACGGACATGCGATGCCGGGGGCTGCTATGGCTTCTTGTTATGTCATAATGCACAACTTGTTGAACCGTGGTTGACTTACGTCGTGCTGACAATTGATAAATTGATTGGTCCCTATTGGTTGACAGCTGTTGTTGTGCGACTACCGCACACCGCAAAAGGACATAGGACAAACACAGACAATTTTTATTATTTTTTTGTAGCGTTGGGGAAACTTCCCTAGGCCATTTTTTTAACATGTAATAAAAGGGACGGGCAAGCGATGCCGGAGGCGGCTAAGACTTCTTACAGTGTCATAATGGCTACCGCACACCGCTAAAGGATATAGGACAAACAGAAACAATTTTATAGATTTTTTGTGGCGATAGAATACTTTCCTAGGCCGATTTTTTTTTGAACACTTAACATTGAACATTTAACATTTATCAAAACATAGAACAATTACCCCTAGCTGTTGGGCTGCCTTGGAGAGTGGGCTTTTTGCTTTTTTACGTGTGTCGTTGTGTTAGTGCTGTAATGTTGTCGCAGTTTTCTTGAAGCCACCTGATGACCGTCTTGGCTTTGTTTTGTACGTGTTTGTGTTTGCCTAAGTTATTCGTGCCATAGTTTTTCGTTGGTTGCTGTTATGTTGGCTAGGTGGCATGCTTGGGTGAGTGGACAGTTTAGTAAGTATTGTTTGGCGTGCCCTCCGAACCGCATTCACAGTCCAACGAGACCGCCTTCTTAAACCTATGCAGATAAGCAGGGAATGCTCCGTGAGCTGTGTATAATTGTGATAATAGGTAGTCGCTTATTAATCTGTTTCTGTCTATTGTTGGAAAATACTGGTACGTTTCCCTTCCTGTATCTCCATAATCCCACTCGAACTGCCATTTTTTAATCTTTAGGTCTTTTAGTGTTCTTTTTAGTTTTGATATTGGCTTTGTTAGATAGTATTTGCTGTCTTTATTTATGTTTAGCGCTGCGGTTTTGGCTAACTCGTCTGCATCCTCGTTTCCTTGGATACCGACATGCTCCTTGATCCAGCTGATTTTGAATTTGTTGTTTGATTTTTTTTTATTATTCTTTGAATTGTGTGGGCTGTTTTGTTTACGTTGAACGGTTTTCTTAAGGATTCTATGGCTGATCTACATTCGAGCGTATACTGTTTGATTCACCCGTTGTGTTGCCCCATTATGCTGCTTTTTGGATTGCCAGTAGTTCGGCTTGGAAAACGCTGTTACAATCTCGTAATAGCACTGACCATGTCTTTATTTTTTGGTTATTTTTGAATGCTACAAAGGCCAAACCTGTAGCGCCTGATTCCAATTTGGACCCATCAGCGTATGTGACTATGTCTTGTGTATTGTAGCCTATCCTGTGTTCGATTATTTCTGTTGGGTGGTTTTCCCATATGTTGATTTTGCTGTCATATTCGTGGTAATGTAATACCGTACTGTGTATTGTTGCGTTTTTTCTGAGTCGTGAAATTGTGCCATATGCTGCCTCATAGTTGACTTTTGGGTGTATTGGAATCAGGCCAGACAGGAAAAGAAGTGCCGAGATTAGGGTGGTTCTATAGGCCCTGACTATGGCCAGTGCGAAATGCCTTTGACAACTGGACAGGATCTCTATATTCCTTTTGTTGAGGCTGTGGCCCCAGAGTGGGGCCGCATAGGACCGCTATTCCGATTTTAAATGATTTGGGGAAGTGTTCAAATTTTAGGCATGTGCTAAAGAGTGTTAGTAGTAATTGCGGGGTGGCATTGTTTATTCGCTTTTTTATGTTATAATCTATAAAGTCGTATCCTGGTGCTTTGTTTTGTTTTATGTTTCTGATAATAGTATTCAGTTCCGCCTTCGTTACTACTGGTGGTTTTTGTCGCCTGTATTTTTGTTTACTGTTGAAATGTTGTGTGGGGATATCTGGATCTGTGGTGTAGAGGCTATCTAGGAAGTGTTCTTGGGTGTCTTTTATCGTGACTGTTCTATTTGGAGACGTCTTTTGCTGATATGTCTGTAAACAAATACGACATTTACCCAAAAAGGAAATTTACACAATTCTGATGTTTGTCATTGGTTTTAAATAATTTAATTAAAGGATGTAATGAAGAGCATTTCCATACAGTGATTTTAAATTTGATTTTTAATACAAATATTTTAATACACTTTTGTTTATTTTAAAGCAACTTACGAAGGAGGCTTAAACACAGTTTTCTCCCCTAATGAGTTATCCCCACAACAGATAAAAAAGATAATGATAAAAATGGCAACTATAAATATAATAGTAGTAATTATAAACGCGTACAATCAAAATTATTTAAAAGATTTAAAAAAAGAAATATATTATTGAACACTAGCTAGCCCGGCGTTGCTCGGACCCGTGATAATAAGCTTAAATATACCTAAAATCAACATTAAATGACTTTATATATTTAACCCTCTGTCTACCAGAAGGGTCTAATGGACCCGACATGTACATTCAAAATATTTATTCAAACCAGAAATTTCTTCAAAACAAACTAAATGTATAAATCAGACAATAATAAGTTAAATAAACAAATTAAATAGTTTTAAGTAAAAATTCTGGTGTAGAATGTTTTTATAAAACTTGAGTAAAATTTCCGGTAGTTCTAGGGTTAAACAAAGTCTTTCTAAACGATCCTTTTTTTTTTCTACTTTATTCTAAAAACACCTATCTTTTAAAAATAATTCATTTCTGTATTGTTAAATTTGTCTTAATCATAATGTTGCTTATTCAAATTAACAAAGAAAAAAAATCTAAAATTAAATTTTGATGATGTAGTCATTGCTTTGGCGGCATGAGAATGGAAAAACCATTTATCTTAGTATATTTCACGTGTTTTGATCTATTACTATTAGAATCTCTGTGCTATGAATTATTTTCTCCTCTTTTTTTTTTTTTTTTTTAAGAAAAAACTATCCATTTAAAAGGTAATCTATAATGAAATTATTGTTTTAATCATATTTACCCTATAACATTAGTACTAATTCTGATCATATTGATGTCTATGTGAGACAGGAGAGTAAAGAATTGAATTTTCAAGATTTAATCTATCATTTTGCCAATATGATTTTGCAAAGCAAAAATAATAATAATAATAATAATAATTTGAAGATAGATAATGAATTCGTAAGCATTATTTTTAAAAATCTTTGTGATAATGACCCTTCTCTATCTTTACCTATATACAGGGTGATTCATAAAAGATGGGCAGAACTTTAAGGGGTTATAGTACACTTAAAGACAAATAATATTAAATAGGAGACTAAGGGTCCCAGACGTATTCCCAAGGAGATAGAGGGCATTAAAGTTTAGGGTCCGAAATTTCAAATGATTATAAAACATGGAAAAATTGGTCGATTCGTTTGCGTTTTTTGCAAAAAATTTTCTTTATGCCAGTATTTTCTTGAAATAAAATTTTAAAGTTCAATTTCAAAAAATGCCGATAGGGGGCGCTTTAGACTTTGGAGTAACAAACAACTATTTTTTAACGTTATTTTTTGTATTTCTTTAAATGATTTCGAAAGCTTAGACTTAAACTTAAATTTTGATCTAAAAATCTGAGTCCTAACGAGTAGTTAAGTAGCGTAAACTGAAATTTGAAATTTGAAACCCTTCTCCCCCCAGAACAAAAATCAGTTATTCCCGATCTTTGTGTCGTAGATTAGGCTCTAACTACTGCCGCGTTTTGCTAAAATTATTCTTTATGTCAGTATTTTCTTGAAAATAAATTTTAAAGAAAATTTTCAAAAAATTCCGATAGAGGGCGCTTTAGACATTGGAGTAACGAACAACTATTTTATACCGTTATTTTTTGTGTCTCATTAAATGCTTTCTAAAGCTTACACTTAAATTTTCAGCCCAAAATCTGAATCGTTAGACGTGGTTAAGTTTCTGGGGAGAGGGGTTTGAAATTTCTACTCCTGAGCACAGTTCAGTTTACCATGTCCACACATTGTGTGCTGTGATACGAGGTAAAAAGACACAAATTAGGATTATGTTACCAAAGCATATTTATTAACATGTAATTACAATAAATGTTCAAAATTGTGACCACCAGAGGTTATGCACGCAGAACAACGGCGAAGAATGGAACGGCGAACATTCGCGAAAACATCAGGCTTTTCGAGCACTTCCCCTACAGCGGCGGAAAGTCTGGCGACCAGTTCCTCGGGGGATTCAATGGGTGTCTCATACATTAGAGCCTTCAATCGTCCCCAAAAAAAGAAATCGAGGGGTGAAAGATCTGGCGAGCGAGCAGGCCAAGCAACAGGACCACCTCGACCAATCCATCTGTTCGGAAATGTGATGTCCAGATAGTTGCGGACGTCTCGTACGTAATGGGCTGGCGCTCCATCGTGCTGGAACCACATGACCCGCCGGATGCGTGGAGGAACAACGTTTAACAGGTCTGGCAGCACATGTTGCAGAAATGTGAGGTATGTTTTACCGTTGAGGCGTTCAGGAAGAAGGTACGGTCCGATTAGGTGGTCTCCGAGGATTCCTGCCCAAACATTGATGGAAAAGCGTCTCTGATGAGCATGTGGATACGTAGCATGTGGATTGACATCCGCCCATACATGTGCATTGTGTGTGTTAAATGTACCTTCACGTGTGAAGGTACATTCATCGGTGAAAAGCACAGTTCGTCCAAAATGTGGATTTAGCGCGTTCTGCTGCAGAAACCAGCGGGCGAATTCAATACGATTTGGATAATCCCCTGGAGACAGTTTCTGGACTCGTTGCACATGAAACGGGAGCAAATGTTCATCCTTCAGTACCCTCCAAGTCATGGACTGTGAGGTATCCACCTGCCTAGCCACTGTTCGTGTACTTGTACTTGGCTGCGCCGCTACTACATCCAGAATGGCTTCTGCAACAACTACTGATTCGTCCTTTTTTGCACGACCTGCATTCGACCGGGAAGCGAGAAATGATCCCGTCTCACACAACTGTCTGTGCAAGCGCTCGAAAGTTTTGCGGTTAGGCAACCGCCTGTTGGGAAATCGCTCTCCGTACATTCGTTGTGCCTCTGCACCATTTCCATCTGCCGCTCCGTAAATTAAATGCATCTCAGCCTTTTCCTTATTCGTGAAGGGCACCATCTTCCGATTCATTACTACAGCGACTTACACTTGACTCACCGTTCAGTGGTTTTTATGCCTGAATCGTGTCGAAATTTTGCATACGTGTTCTTCTTCTTCCCCATTTGACATTTGCATACTTTCTGTTTCCTTCTTCACCCGGTGACTAGCGTCAGGAATGGAGCTTTAACGTTTGCATGAGCGACGTTTCCAACTGTGCCAGTGCCTTTATGAGTGAATTCCGACTATGCAGTCCTTGACGAAAGTTGTATTTTTGCCTCGTATCACAGCACAAAATCGTTGGGCATGGTTAAGTAGTGCAAACTGAACTATGTTCAGAAGTTGAAATTTGAACCCCCTCCCCTCGCTACTGAACCACGCTCAGCGATTCAGATTTTGAGCTGAAAATTTAAGTTTAAGTCTAAGCTTTAGAAAGCATTTAATGAGACACAAAAAATAACGGTATAAAATAGTTGTTCGTTACTCCAAAGTCTAAAGCGCCCTCTATCGGAATTTTTTGAAAATTTTCTTTAAAATTTATTTTCACGAAAATACTGACATAAAGAATAATTTTAGCAAAACGCGGCAGTAGTTAGAGCCTAATCTACGACACAAAGATCGGGAATAACTGATTTTTGTTCTGGGGGGAGAAGGGTTTCAAATTTCAAATTTCAGTTTATGCTACTTAACTACTCGTTAGGACTCAGATTTTTAGATCAAAATTTAAGTTTAAGTCTAAGCTTTCGAAATCATTTAAAGAAATACAAAAAATAACGTTAAAAAATAGTTGTTTGTTACTCCAAAGTCTAAAGCGCCCCCTATCGGCATTTTTTGAAATTGAACTTTAAAATTTTATTTCAAGAAAATACTGGCATAAAGAAAATTTTTTGCAAAAACCGCAAACGAATCGACCAATTTTTCCATGTTTTATAATCATTTGAAATTTCGGACCCTAAACTTTAATGCCCCCTATCTCCTTGGGAATACGTCTGGGACCCTTAGTCTCCTATTTAATATTATTTGTCTTTAAGTGTACTATAACCCCTTAAAGTTCTGCCCATCTTTTATGAATCACCCTGTATATATATATATATTTAAATGTTGTTTTTTTTTTTTTTTACACTTATTGACATTTGTTGTTTTAATTGCATTAAACTTATTGATATTTCTGAATAATTCGATACTTATACTCTCAATTGGTATCTGCATAAGTAGTATATATTTACGGGTTTAGCATTATGACCTTAAATACTTGCTTATAAAAAAGTAATATTTTATACCTCCTTTGGAGTTGGTGGGTCTGGGTAGGGTAAACCCTAATACCATCTTCATGGTTATATCGCTGAGTGTGTTTACTTTGTAAATCAAAAAACATTGTGTATATATTTTGTGTGCGTTCACTATAACGAATGTGCAATACAGCAACTCTTACTATAACGATCAATTAAAAAATCACAAATATTTATTTATCCCGAAATATTATTTTTCATGCAAAAGAACCAGAAGCGTATCTAGAGAAAGCAATATTATGTTCCATTGCGTTATTGCGTAATTGTTCTCTTGTTTTGAGATAATTTGTGGTTTTTCTTTTATGAATTAATGCAGGGGCGCGCCAGCAGTATCCAGCGCCTGTGTGCAGAACTGCAATTGGCGCCCTATATCCCCCTCTGTAAAAAAAAAAAAAAAAAAAAAATATATAAAAAAATATGAATATCTATAAATGCTTAGCTGCCATCCTTCTGGAGTTTTCCCAAGATCAAATAGATTTTTTTGAACCAGTAAATTTATTTAATAAAACCTATATTGTTTCTGTCGGGTTAATATTTTATTTCATTTATAAAATAAAATTTCAGGTTCCAAACATGTTTAAATTTCTTGAAAAATAAGTAAGGTTGGTAGCTATGTAAATAAAATTCGAAGCACAGTAAAGCTTGTAAAAACGGATCCTGTCTGTATCAAAGTCCTACATTAAACGGTAAAATTTCATTAACCCGGGAGAAAATAATACAATACAATAACAATAGATTCCATTTATGATAATAAAAGGAAGTTGTTTGCCACCTCTAATTTTCATATCTATATTAATAAAAGAAAGATTTTACCCTGAATGTGTTGGCGGCGGCTAAGAAAATCTACCACACATAGATTTCTGAAAATTTGGTTAAGGATAGACGATTACAAGTCCAAATGCACCTGACGTTCAGATTTTTCAATTTGTTTTATTATTAGCCGAAATATTAATTAAAAGCCATAATGATCATCGCAAAATGGCAAGCTTTCTTTCTTCAAAGCGATCATGCCTGTGGATTTCTCCAGACGTTGAGCGGTCCTTCATACAGAAGAAAGCGTAGCGTTTGATTTTTACTGCATTTTGAAATTGTGATGGCTTGGTCCCCGTAGAGTTACAAAAAAATAAATAAATAAATAAATAAATAAAAATAAATAAATAAAATAAATAAATAAATAAATAAATAAAAATAGCCTTACCTTTCCAATCTCAACAGTATCTTTCGTTTCTGTTTCAAAAAACCTATTTATTTGGCCGCGATTCGTGTCGGCTTTCAGGATTTCCTAAAGTTTCCAATTAAAAAAAAAAAAAAACAAAAAAAACCAAACAAAAAAAACTATTAATACTCTCTTAAAAAAATTCAGCCATTTTAACTCCGACTGAGTGTATTTTCACTCCTTTTCAGTATTGAAAATGCACTTATCCTATAGGAGTGAATTTTATCCATCTTGCGGAGTGGTTTTTTTCATTCCTTTTTGTTAAGCTGTTTTCGCTCTTTTTTCGTCTAAATTAATAGGCAAAACGAGTGACTACACTCATTATTGACAAGTCATTTTTAAACCCCCTTTTTTTTTGTCAAATTTAATAGGCAAAATAAGTTATTTCCCTCTTATTTTCGGATTTTTTTTTTTATTTTGTTTTTTAACATAGATAACTCCCCAGTTTGCAAAATGTATTATTTTTAAAACTCCATTTTGTTTTATTTTAATCCAGATGCAGAAGAACAGAAGAAATTTTGTTTTTCATTTCCGAAAGATAAATTAAATAATAATAATAATAATAATAATAATAATAATAAAAGATGGTTCGCGCCATAACAAGACAAAATTTTTTACCTTGTCAATATCCTGAAGTGAGCTGTTTTTACTTTATCTTTCTTATTATGATTTTTTTTCTTTTTAATATTTTCACATTGTATATATAATTTTAACGTTATTAGTTTTAATCCGGAAATGTCGATTTCTTTAATTAATTCTGATATTATTATATCTTCTTAATGTATTTTGCTTATGACACAGATAAATAATTATGGAATATAGAATTCATGTGTTACATAACTGCAGACTATTTTTAGTTAAACTTTTGAATATGAACAGAGCGAAGTATAACACAAAAATAATAATTCCCAAAATCATAATTTTAAAAAAAGGTCAAGCTAGTTGTGTCATAAAATAAATTAATAATATTTTTTACTAATCTATTATTTTCTGATACTTTTTTTTAAATTATCTTTTACATTTCGTACTATTTATATAATACTGTGCCAATTAAAAAAATAATAAATAAAATGTAGATGTGTACAACTATCTAAATGAACACAATTTATTAAATACTTGTACTTACTGACGCATAAAAAAATAGAACATATATTATAAGTTAATAATAATTTAATAATTTTTTTAATCATGGGTTGTGTTCCGCAAATATTTCTGAGTGTCATGAGCAAAGTAGCATAATAATAATAATAATATAAGCACAAAATGATACATGTTTAATGATGTAAATACCAATTAGCGTAATTTTACACAATTTGAATATGAGAAAACTACATATCTAAGCGCATTTTATTAATTATAAAAATTATGGAACAGATGCATAAAAAAAATAAAAAAAAGTAATTTATGAAATTCATGTTTCCGGTAAAAGTAATAACGTTAAATAACGCAAAAAATCATGTATACAATGTGAAAATACAACAAGGAATGGGGAAGGAATTACAAGAAAGATGAAGTAAAACAACGTACTTTACCTTAGAATTTTCAGTATTAGTAAAATCGTAGAATTGCCGGTAGCCATCTTGGTTTTAGCTGGAAAACAAAAACGAAATTTATTCAGTTCTTTGTGATGATTTCCCCCCCTGCTTTCGTGGGCATAATCCATCTATCTTATTCTATACCATTTTTAAATCAATCAAATTATAATTGAAATATTGTTTTAATCGTATATGTAACGCTAAGCTTTGACGCTTGAAACAAACAAGCGACTCCCTTTTCAAAACGGTTCTCGGTTCCCCCTCTGTCAAACTATATATCGCGTTACAGGATTTCAACCAATAGGGAAGCTTCTTAAACCGCTCTTTTAGAGATATTTTTCTGTTCCGATCTGAAATGAGCGGTCCTGGGATGCTACTCCTAAAAGGGTGATTTGGCAAACCAGTTTTTTGTGGAAAATGTCTCTTTTTGATAAAACAGATACTCAGAAAGAACAAAAACACGCGTAAAACTTTTCATTCTTTTGTTCAGTTAATAATTCGTTCTTTTGAATTAAGAGTTTACATTCCCGGTATTTTACCGGTTCTAACGATAACTCTGGTGTGAAAAATATTAATAATCACTCTTTAAAAAAATCTTGACATCATTTCAAGGATTCGCCAGACATGCTTTTTCTCTCGGGCAAGTTTTTTCCAGATGTCGTTTCCCGTTTAGGAGATGTGTGCTATTGGATATCATTTCGCGTTTCAAAAAAGTGAGGGGATGGTACGCATTTTAAAATATCTATGTTTTATCAAGAATTTTTGGTCAGAATTGAAAGTTTTATGCAAAATGCCAGAAATTAAATACAAATTCCGGGTCCGCTTGAAAAATCAAACCAGATAGGGGATAGCAATCCCGTTATACGCTGCCGAAGATAGTGGGGCCCACAACTTGAGGTTACTTGGATGGATTTTCATTTAAAAATGAAAAATCGTTCAAATAAGAGGATGTACCTTGAAGAAGACAATGCTGCTGACAATATTAGGTTCGTTTGGAAAGATTTCAGTTTAACAATATAAAATCAAACCAAACCGGACAGTGCGTTGCACGTCCAGTATATGCTGCTGAAGACATTGTTGCCCTCCCCGACCCCAACTCTAGGTTCGTTTGGAAAAAAATATAAAATCATTCAACATTTGATTTTAGGCATATAAGGTTATTATCATTGACTCGGGCAATGCCAGGAGGGTCGGTTAATAAGGCATAAAGTATACGGGAATTTAAAACTCTTTTTTCATGAATCTATGTTTTTCCGTTCATATTACAGCCACCTTCTTTTGCCATTCTAGTCTCTGTAGTGTCTAAGGTTATGTGTTACGATAATAAGTGCTCATATTTCAATACTTTCAATTTTATGTTCTGAATTGAAATGAACAGGTCTTACAATCATCATAGTTATTTATCCAGTATATGATTAGACACGAACGTATGCAGGAGGTGCAGAGAAAGGCAGTGTTGCCAGATTGGGGACTTTTTTGTCCCCAGATTGTTGATTGTCACCACTTTTTTGAAATAGAAATATTCCGCATATTTTAAATTACATTAAAAATTCTGAAAAATAAGGCGAATTATACTATTTTTAAAAAGTGGTGTCAGTCAAATAATCTGAATTTAAAAAGTCCCCAATCTGGCAACACTGGAGAAAGGCCGCCACTCTCAATCTTTGAGAAAGTAAGAATTTGTGGACAATTTTGGCCAAATTGAGCCTATTTTCACCATCTCCTCCCCCTTAACAAAAATTATGTTTCCGCCATGATTTTAGGTCCAGAGTACAAAATAGTATAGATAAAAAGTATTTGTTCTGCTCTGAGGTCCATGGTCCTAAATATGGACAATTTTTGTCCAATACATAATAGATTCTACAGAAATGATCATTTGTAGAAGCGCTGAAAAAAGAGATTGCTTCGGCTGCCTAAAATTAGACTATGAGCACGAAAATCATAGTGTTAAACATACGGCGCGGAATGCCAAATCTTCACACGGTTGATGCTTCATTTTTACCAGTTAAAATTTGTCCCATAGCTGACGCCAGACTCTCCAATCTAAAATCCCTACATTGAGCAGCATACTCATACAAGTTCTGGTTTTAGATCGTTTCTCTATTAGAGCTGTCCAATGCGTCTCCCGCGGACGTGGCGATCGTTGGAGGATTTCTTGGCTCTCATTAGAATGCTTCCTCTTACTAGCTATTTTTTAAAATTAACAAGAAAGAAAAAATCATGCGGCAAGCACAGATTATGAAACACTTTCCAACACATTCAGAATAATGTAACAAAACTTCATCACTTAACAAGTTGAAATATTATGTCTAATAGAATTATTTGGAAACGCATAACGCATTTGAAAATCCAATTTCAGCAATTCTCTCTCTACAGTCGGAAAATTATCCGAACTCTATGAAACTACATGCATACAAAAATTTAGTTCAGTTAGAAAATACACGTCACAGTTGAAAATTCCCCTGCAGCAATTTTCGGTAATAAGGAGAATGGTACGTGAATTCTTTTGTGCAGTTCTGTATAAAAGGTATACAATTTACACACAACGAGTAACATGCAAAAAATGAGTTAAATTTAAAAGCGCACGCCGAAATTAAAAACGCAATTCCAGCAATTGTTGCAGAAGACATGGTAATAATCTTGTAGTGAAAATAAATGATTTATATCAAATTCAATACATTTGAAATAGCGCAATGTCATTAAAATACACTGCAAATGATTTTTTCCCCATTAACCATAATCTAACGGAATTTTTTTAATGTCCCTGTCAATAAACTGTCAATGCTGTACTCTTCATATTCAATGCAATATATGCCTTGGTAAACGTCATTGACCTATATCAAATGCATGAAAATCCGAATTATTTGTGTGAGTTAGAGCGTGGGCAGACAAACCGAATTCATAAAAACTTTTCAACTATGTTGGAAGGTGTTAAAAATCTATTTTAAAGGATGGTTTCTTTAAAATCAATAATATTTGAATAGGGTCTTTTCATTGTTAACAATGACCGTTATTTAGTGTTAATTATTTAACGTTATTGATTTGTTATTTAGGTTTATAAGGTTTCTGGCACCTTCACCTGCAAAACTTTTGAGATAAGTTGTCCCTCTAAAAAATCTCCTCTGGTATTAAAACTGTACTATGCTTTACCATTACTACAGTGAGATAATAGCGTTGCATGTTTTCAGCCATGTGAATTATGACGCCTTTCATTGTTTGCAACTAATGACGTGCGCCTCTGTTTATTTAAAGGTTGGACAGAATCACTCTTTAGGAGATTCAGAAGTAAAATAAAACGAAATAAATAAATAAATAAATAAAAAATGAATACTTATATGTTTGTCTCACGTAAATCTACAAAACATAATTCAGATGTCAAGAAACTGTAAAACATTTTAGTATAATTAAATGAAGATATTTTCTTTTAAGTATTTGCTCCTCAACTAAAATCTTTGGCTCCTTTACTATTTTGGCGCTTGTGTGCGCCGCACACTTTGCACACTGGGTCGGCGCGCCCCTGAATTAATGTTTTTAAATTTTGAGAACATACATTTCGTCCAAAGGATTTGTTGATGCTGACATTGGTTCATTATTTCAGGTGTTATTTAATTGGTTAAATTGTTTTAGTTACTATTTATTTCACAATATATTAAAAAAAATTATGATTCCATACATATATTTAATTAGTTACTGGTTATTTAAATGATTTTGCCTTCCTGATTATTTCCCGTTCGCCACTTTTGAAGGTTTTAATTTTTTAATACTTCATATATTGGTGATTAGGATATTGGTTCATTATAGTCGAAACAATTCATTAACCCTTTAAGCCCTGACCCGCACAATTGTGCGGGTGATACTAAAGTAAAAGAGAATAACTATTTCCTATTTCTGTGAGATTTAAAACCAAATCTGCGCATTTATATGAGTTAATTGGCTTCAGATGTTTTGATAAGACACAACTAGAGGGCACCAACTACAATAAAGGGTTAGATTTTCTTCCTTTAAAAAGACTATACCATCTGACAGCAATAGACAAAAAGTATGTACTGTCGTAATTTCTTTTAAATATGATTTTTAATGTTTGCTTGGATTTAATTTTTCTTTTCATATACTTTATTCATGATTTTAATTGATTTTGTCTTTGATAAATTTAATTAGGCTTTACAAATGTTCAAAATAAATGACCCGCACAATTGTGCGGGTCCGGGTTTTACCGTTTCCAAAATGGGTACAATTCCTAATGTATAATTTTTTTATTTTTAAGTGATTTTTTTTTTAATTTATGTTTTTAGCAATTTATTTTTTATTAATTACATTTTTAAACCGGATTAATTTTAAATAGGTTTGTACTATTCATGATTTCTATTTAAAATATTCATGATTTCTATTTAAAATTGATAGTATTAGATATATAATATGCACATGTAACGAACAGTATGTTTCTGCTCTGAGTTATAGATGTCATATATGATTTATAAGTTTTGTATGAGTTATATGCATATCATGAGAAGGATTTTAAGTTTGATAAATTCATTCCATTTTGTCGACACAGCGGGTAAGCTACCAGGAATAAATAATAAACTATGGAAAGTTCAGCACATGCTCGACAGATTCCGTAATGTCTGCTTGAATTTACCAAGAAATCAGGGAAAATTTTCCATAGATCAGCAGACGATTCCTTTTTTTAGGATGTGCTTCAGTAAAGCAGTATGTAAAAAACAAACCACACTCTGTTGTAACAGTATCACCTGGGATAGTTTTAAATTTTGTAGTTTACCAGTGGGAAAGTACAGACCTAGTCCACAAGGATCTGGGCTTAGGACCTGCTGTAGTCCTTACTCTGGTTCAGACCTAGTTTTATGTACTTCGATCGGTATTTCAACAAAATACCGCTGCTGAAAAAACTAAACAAGTGGGTAAGTGTGATCATACATCGCACAAAGGGTTTCGTTTAATATTCCTTTCAAAACACTTTCTTTCAAAACGTCCAGTATATTTATCGCCATGGAATACCTTCTAAATTTTGGCAAACACATCCTAAACTATGTTAAAGTTTCAAACATATTCGCCTTGTTATATTTCCTAATTTTGTTCGCCCCCCCCCCCCAAAAATGCTACGATATATCACATGACGGGTATCTGCCAAATTTAGAAAAGTGCCCCCCTTGGGGGGTAGTGGGCAGATGGTCACCATGATTTTTGACGCGGCCTGATTCTAAAAATTTATGTTATGTTTTATAAGCCATATTAAAGTTTCAAACAGATCGTCCAGTTATATTTCCTAATTTTGTTTGCGCACCTCCCTCAACCCCCCCCCCCCTCCTCGAAATGCGACGCGCCCTTCTTCTTTATAATTTATTATCGTGTGTTATAAAGTATCTTAAAGTTTAAAACAGATTGAATTGTTAGATTTCCTACTTTAAATGAAATCGCGGTCTGTTAATTCCACATTCCACCACCAGGGAGCGCACTGTATTCTTAACAAAAGCGTATCTGAACGAAACTCCTTTACACAACCCATTAGTAGATATGTTACTCGAGGGGGTGGCGGTCTTCAGCAAGAATTTAAGATAATTGTTGAAATTACTATTCGGAAATAGTGGTAATTTAACTTTTGACATATTTATATTTAATAAGTATAAGTAGCATGTATCTGAGGACTCCATCAAAAAACGCACCTGAAACGGTATGAAACAAAAAAGAAATATTTTGCCCCTCCCTCTCTCCCCACCTTCCCGAAATTTCAAGCGCCATTTTTTATAAACTTTTTCTAATGTGTTATAAACTATCGTAAAATTTCAAACAGATCGCCTTGTTATATTTCCTAATTTTAACAAAAATGTTAGTTCCACATTCCATCACCAGGGAGCGCCCTCTATTCTTAACAAAACTGTATCGGAAGGAAACTCCGTTAAACAACCTATAAGTAGATATGTTACTCGAGGTGGTGGCGGTCTTAATAAGAAATTAAGATATTTGCTGATATTACTATTAGGAAGTAGTGGTAACTAAACTTTAGACAATTTTATATTAAATAAGTAGCATATATCTCAGGACTCCCTCAAAAAGTCACCTAAAGCGGTCAGAAACGCTAATTTTTTAAATAGAAATCTAGCGCCCCCCCCCCCCCCTCCCCGGAATTTCGCGTGTCATTCTTTCTTACACTTTATCTTATGTGTTATAAAATATCTTAAAGTTTCAAACAGATCGACTTGCTAGATTTCCTAATTTTAACAAAATCGCGTTATGTTAGTTCCACATTCCACCACCAGGGAATGCCCTCTATTCTTAACAAAAGCATATCTGAACGAAACTCCTTTACGCAATCTTTCCGTAGATAGGTGGGTCGGGATGGTGGCGGTCTTAAACAAGAATTTAAAATATTTGCTGCGGTAACAAACGCTAAGATTTTAAAAATAATTCTAGCTCCCCCCCCCCCCCCCTCCTCGAAATATCACACTCCATTCTTTTTTGCACTTTTTTCTATGTGTTATAAACTATCTTAAAGTTTCAAACAGACTGAGTGGCGGTCTTAACCAATAATTCAAAATATTTCCTGAAATTACTAGTAGAAAATAGTGGTATGAAGTAAACTTTCTGATGATGAATGTATCGTAATGATGAATGTATCGATGATGAATGTATGTTATGATGATGAATTTATCTCATATCGCTGTTCAAAAAGCCCAGGCAAATTATTAGATTTCCTAATTTAAGTTAATTCGTGGTTAAATAAGCGCGTCTCTTCATTTTAATCGACGCATTTGATAGGAATAAACCGATTAATTAAATAATAATTAATATTTCAGCTTGTAATTAAGATAGGACTTAGATATGGGTATCAATGAAATCAGCGAGAAATTTGACATCGTGATGCCAAAAAATTTAATCAAAAAATTTAATATTTAAAAAGTTAAAATTTCGATCGTATTAAAATATGCTATTATGGAAAACCGCAGCGTCGTCATGTCTACCTGATTTCCCGCCGAATTGAAATCTTTTTATTTCCTTGTCTTTCCAATTAAAGAAATTAAATTTTTATCGATCGATTTTTAGTGGATATTTTAACTTATACACATCGCAGAAATGTGAAATTTATACCAAATGAAAGTAGATTTTTTTCTGTGTCTGTCTATTCCATTTACAAATTTCTCGGACCAATATTTTCTGATATACGATTTCGCTTTAAAATCTCCACTTCATTTTTCGGCTTAATTTCCTCCGTGGTAACCGTGCATTCGGCTGATTTTACTGGCAACCCTTAGGAGAAACACGGATGATTTCGAGAAAGTCCGTTTGAATTTGCGTTAGAAAGGTGGATTGGTTAATTTTAGAAGTTAATTATCCCGTAATTCGGTTAATTACCAACTTTTTCAAAATTTTATGATTTGTTGTTTGATGTGAGGTGTTCAGCTATAAGTACCCAAAATTTCAAGTCTCTAACATGTATAGTTTCTGAGAACGGGCTCTGTGACGGACAGACAGACAGACAGACAAAGGAGCGAGACGAATAGGGTTTCGTGAGATGAACGAAACCCTAAAAAAGAAATTTGAAGGATCAGGCACAATCCAAGCGGAGTGAAGGGTATACCATTTGTCAACGGCTCTTAAGAGGGGTGCGAGCATTGAGCATATCTCAGAAAATGAAATTATAGTGGTCTGTCCAAAAACAAAAATTGTTTCAAACATTTTCATTGTGGCTGATGAAAATTATCTCAATAAACAACAACTTTTTTTGCTTAAACTTTTATTTTTAGATATTTGCACACATAATCCCAAACTACACAATTGTGTAGATTTATCCCAAAAACGGCTGCATTAAGCCCGAACCCGCACACTTGTGCGGGTCCTCCCTTGGCATAACTTGACATGGGTTTATATATTTTTTTTTCAATCAAATACGATAAGGGGAAATCCCCCAAACTTTCAATTTCTACCAAAAAATCTCCCGGTCTTAAAGGGTTATTGATTCGTTAAATTAAAAATAGTTAATCCTGCTTTATTATGTATAATGTCAGTGTAATGTAGTGATACTCAATTTATTATTTTTTAATAAAAAAAGAAAAAGATGTGGAATTGTAATATTATATATATATATATGTCTGTGTGTGTGTGTTGCATTAAAGCAACATTGGATTAATTTAGCGTTGAAAATGCAGTACTGGCTGTCTCGATAGCAGTTGAGGATCACATCCAGCAAAAATAGTGTAATAGAAGTGGTCAGAACAGGTAATTCGATCCTGTTAAATTAGTATAACAAATTGATGAATAGCAGTCGTCGAGTGAAAGATGTGGAATACATCTTTCCGTGAAGTTTCCCCAGAATAAATTGAAACAACACATAATATCAACTCAGCACTTTATTAGAACATCTTTCGGTGGCGCAGTTTCTACCAAGATTATTAGCCGTCTCTCCGTAGTAGTAATTAGACTAAACAAAGTTGTAGATAATCAAATAAAGGGGCGGTGACCAGGTGATGGTATGTAAACTGGAAATACGACTCAAATCTGCTGAAACACAGCGGGCATCGACTTTTTGTTCCTCAAGTGTAAGAATACAAATATGACGTAGATCGCGCTCTCAACCAATGAATAATTAAGAATATCACGTCAGGAAAAAAGTGCGAACAGAGCAAGCGGATGAATTTTTAGGGAAAAAGGATAACCTCAGAAATGCGCAGGAAAGAAAAAATGGAAGCTAAAAGAACATTCTAGAAAGAAAAAAGCGCGGAAATGGAACATTTAATTTAAGAATACTAAAAGCGTAATATTTAAGCAATTTAGACAAGTGAGACATTAAATTAAAGGGAATTTAACAGAGTTAACGATAGAGATTATTTAAGATTAAGGATTTAGTTAATATAAAGTAGTAATTTAGAATTAGATAAGGAAATCGCGGAATTAGATCTAATAATGTAACATATATATATATATATATATATATAATATATATATATGTATATATATATAAAATATATTTATATATATATATAATATATATATATATATATATATATATATATATATATATATATATATATATATATATATATATAATATATTTATATATATATATATATATATATATATATATATATATATATATATATATATCATTTCAACATTTCAACGGAGGGTGGTTTTGGGATCTGGGGGTAATGATCGGCAAAACTATAGCAAAATTTCCCAAAGTGTTTTCCTTCGGACTGCTGCAATAAGTAGCTTTTTACTTTTTCTAATGAAAACTACCTAAAAGTGTCCACAATTTTGGCCACCGCTGTATATATATATATATAGAGAGAGAGAGAGAGAAATAGAGAGAGATAAAGTTTTAAAATGGGGGTTGTTCTGGGTTCTAGGGGTCATGATCGGCGTAGATCTGCAAAATTTTTTCAGAAATTCCAATATACGGGAGAATGTAATAACCATTTTGTATTGTAGGGGACAACCCATTGTAGGGGAGACTGTAATAACCAGTATTTATTGCGAAATCTACATAAAAACTGTTTGGGAAAAGGTATGAATGTGTCAGTATGAGTATATATCTGAATATTAGCATACGTGAAATTTCTCAAGTAAGTAGGAGCAAACCACTACAGAGGTTCAAACCTCACTTCATCACAATAGTTATTTTATTTCATTTTGGTACTACGTCTGTTGCTATAGAATCAAAGCGATTTTATATGTGTGTGCGTGTGTGTGCGGATATGTATTTATAAGTTTTTAAAAAGTTTAAATGTTAGAAAATTTAACATTACTTAAAAAAGATTTAGAAAAATTTACATTACTTTGGAAAAAGTTTTAGCAAATTTGCCTTACTTTGAAAAGACCTTTTATAAAATTTACCTTACTTCAAAAAAGTTTCGCAAAATTTACACATTATAAAAAAAGGCAAAAGGTAAAAAAAAGTTTTTAACAAATTAAAAAAAGTTTTAACAAATGAAAAAAAATGTTTTAACAAATTAAAAAAAGATTTTAACAAATTAAAAAAAAATGTTTTAACAAATTTAAAAAAAATGTTTTTGCAAATTTAAAAAGTAAAAAAAAATGTTTTTAAAAATTTACCTTAGATTAAAATTATTTTTAAAAAATCTTCTCTTAAAAAAAATTACATATTAGCAAGAATTATTTACAAGTAAACATGGGTGTTTAATTATGCATGTGAAAAAACTGTATATTAGTGTGTGCATATGCGTGCGTGGGGGAACGAATAAGAGAATATGTATACATATTAAACGCAATATAAGAATGGTTTGTGTAAAAGTTTTAAATAAGAACACGTATGAAAATTTAACAATTGTTCATTAACCATTAAATGCAGAGTGTTGCTTTTTGGCAACATACCCAATTTAGGCTCTAAAGTACTATTAGAATAATATTGAAGCTATAATGCCTAATGTTGCCAATAAAATACATTCTGAAAATATTATTAAATCGATTTTCAACATGTAGATGATAACACTTGTGCTGTTTAAGAATAAAGATAGATTTATTTTCTCAATTGTTGCTACTTGTTCTTTTTGTTTTATTTGGAAGCTTGCGAAATACCCTATTTTGTTCTGCAGTGAGCAAGTAAAAGTTATTTCTTATTATAGTTCGTAAAATTCTTGTGTGTTTAATATTATAGAATTTTATCAAGGAAAATTATTTTTTCAATTAAAGACCAGTATTGCTGATTAGTAACAAACTGTTTTTTAGCAGTAAATCATACTTAATACAAAATATGATTATTTAAAAGTATTTTTCCCATGATTTATTTTTAAAATGAAAGCCGAAAAACCTTATTACACTGATTTTTGAAAAACCAGGCATTTAAGGGTTAAAACAAAACAATTTACAGAAAAAGCATATTTACAAAAAAGGTTTATTTTCAGATCAAATTCGTCTTGATAATTCTTCATTACAGAAATGAAAATCAACATTCATTACAATCTTGATAAATTTCATAGCGTCCATACGCTAAGCTGGTTATTTCATCTTCCAAAAGGTATCTTTTACCATCCAAAAGACTTAGAGAAATTTTATTCTGAGTTAATATAAATAAAGGATGAGCATCTTTGGCGATCTTTGTCCATGCTAGTTTTTACTTGTTGCAGGCACTCTATGTAATCTTGATACTTGATTTTTTTGTCGAACAATCTGAGTATCCACACCTTTTGCTCGTTTCTTTTCTTCATTCGTAGATTTCAGAGAGTACATTTTAGTTATCAAACCGATGAACTCGAGATCTAAGTCACCGGTCAATTCATCCTTGAATTTGCCAATAGCCTTCTTGTTGATTTACGAATAAAGCGGATGATTCTTCGGATAATCGGAGAAATAAAAAATAGTTGAAAATTTTCACATGCCTTCATGAATGTTGTTTGTGTTTATATGGTATGTGAGTGAATCCGTTTCTGCAAATAATAAGCTGGCATTTTTTAATATGTTTTCTTAATAAAATTGTAGTGAAAATTATACGTAAGTAATTTAGAGAGTTCTAAAATTGCAAGTCCGATATAGATCGGTCTGTTCATAAGCCTGCCAGTTTTCATCCTTTCAATAGCAATTAGATCTCCATCATATGTTTTAAATGACTTAAGAGTAGGCGAGGCTACTAATTTTTTAGCTCTTCTTTTCATTATTACAAAGCACAATATTTCTTCTTTTTCGCAGATTCTCCATGTTTTTTTCCGAAAACGAAGTTATTCATTAATTTAAAAAAGTTCTTTTCAAATGAGGATTTAGCCTCCTTTCTTTTCTGGGTATTAAAATTAATATATTTCTGCAACCATGGGGCCTATTTGAATTGAAGGGCTTTATAAACAGCTGTAAGTTTTAACCCAAGTTGTAAATGAAATTTAAGATTACGATAACGAGTGATATAACTCTGTTTATTATTTAAATTTGGGATGAGTTTAGGGATTCAGGCGAATTTTCTATTATTAAGTAAGCTTCCATCAGGTATAGCAACAACATAAGCGTATCCGCATGGAAAATAATAAGTTGTTTTTTCAATATAGGATCTTTTAGAAGAGGGTGTGGCTGAAGCAATACGTATTAATAGACTTTCAAAGTCCGCAAAAATATTATAAGCAACGGGGTGTTGCACATGAATACCAGAAAACTTGAGTATGTTATCGTTTTCATTGGGAATTCTTATAGCTGGTGTAACATGATGAGAACAATACTCATTATGCTTATTCAATAGATCTCCCCTTGAAAATCGATGTAAACATCGATAACAATAGAACGCAACATGTTCATGTTTAGTGAGATCACTCAAAAGTCTTGAAAAGCTTCTAAGAAGTTCCGTTGTTTTTTGCCATTACCAATTACTAGCAAATTAGTGACATCAGGATTCTGTTTTTCAGATATATACAGAGGGAAAACTTAATCTTCTTCATATCCAAACACATTAATCCGTAAATTGTTGTGTTGTTCAATAATGGGTATATTCTGAAGAGAAACAGGGCATTCCACATTACCAAGCTTGATCTCGCGCTCTTGAGGGAAACGAAATCTCGTTCAGAATTTTTTGTAAATTCTAAGTTTAATCTAAATGCCAAAAGGCAGCAAACCAAACACTTGTCATCATCATTTTTTATATTGAGCACAGCTTTTTATCATATAATTTCTTTCTAAAGCAATATAAGAACTTGCAGCAAGAGGGCGCAATCTTGAGCTTTATATTTAGCAATCTTGAGTTCTAAGTGGTGAATTTATCGAAGTTTCCATCCAGAATCTCATTGTATGAATTCCAAACGACTTATTCACCTCTGAAAATTCTTGCTCAATATGTTGGAACGTTGGAAGGTTGTTTCTTCAGTAAGTTCTGTAAAGCATGAACATCAAAAAAGGGTTGAATCTTATCCATCTCCTCATTATCAATCATATGTTTAAGTGGAATCTTCATCACCATGTACCATTTAATGGCATCCTTTTCGTATATTTCAGCTGCTAAACTTTCTTGTACTTCAGTTGGTAAACGATTTTCAAACACTTTCAGAATCGGATTACCCATTAGGCTGAGTAGGTTGAAGCCTAGGGATCCGGAGAGAAAGGGTTCCTGCGCTAAAATTTTCCTTCGAGTTTTTTCTTTATATTGTGCCAATATTTAATGCAAAAGAGAAATGATGTGCAATATTCTTTGTTTCACTCATTTATTAAATCTGCAAAGTTATTAACATATACATTGTATTCTAAACTCTACTCCAATTTTTTTCCTATATTCATAAAAAGAAAGTATTAGAGTTTCGAAAATTTTCGATTTACAGTTTGTGATAGATTTACACAGAAGCAGCTTTGTAGCCACGATGATGGCTTGGCCAAGATTTTGTCAGCACCTCTACGAATGATATATGTTAAAGAAGCTATTAAGTTTTATTTAAGCATTTGTCTATTTTTTTAACCCTTAGTTCTTAGCATCCTAATCAGTCACCCGACCTCCCACCACTTTAAAGTCAGCCCCGGAATTACGTGTCTTTGAATATCCTAAATATGATTTGACTGTTTTTGGAATGGTTTCTGTCCGTGTGTTAAAATTTTTCAAAACCGATTACTTATTGGAATTTGGTGTATACCGCCCAACTGGTGTCGCATAGCATACCGAGTTTTTCATAATTAGCACCTCAAAGCAGAATATTTTGCAATTTTCTGCAAGGTACCTTCAGCTGATCAAAAATGTTCTGCTGGAGTAAAATAGAAGAACACAGGAAGATGTTCTTGCATTATACTGGTGTTCAATTTCATCTTTTAAAGAAATGCAAAAGATATTTCGTAAAACGCTGACACATACATAAACACACACAAATGAAACATTATTTTGAGCTAAGATTTATTTTTAAAACCATGCCATTTACAAAGAATTTACAGTTCTATAAATGACTTTAGAAGAGACATTTTTTGAAATATCGCTTTTATGGAGAAATGTCTTTGAAATTTGGTCTGTGCATGCAAGTCCAGTTTTTGAAGTTTTTTAACAGATTTATGTCCAGGTGGATTCGCATGTGCTGCATATACTCTTCTTTCGTTATTGAATACATGTTATTTAACAGGTTATGAGTAACATTTGTTGGAGGGAACTCCATTGCAGCATGCGTTATTATATTTTTGATTAGATCGCCATGATCAGCAAAATAAATCATAAATACAGTGTTGACTCTAGACCAAAATGTCCGCCAAGAATTTAAAAAAAAGGATCACTCTTCGCAGTAAGGGCACTCTTACATCCTGTTCAAAAGAGATATTTTGAATTGGTTTGTTTAGAATTCCTATTTATCAGTAGTACCCTCGACCAATTGACGAGTTTCGCGATATTTTCCCGCAACCGATTGATAAATTTCGCGATCTTTGTAAATGAACGATTGAAGAATTTCGCGATTTTTTTCGACGATCGACTGACGAATTTCGCGTTTTTTCGACGACGGAAGGATGAATTTCGTCGAAAGTGGGAATTTGAAATGTCCTGTAAAGAAGTTCTTTGTTCTGCGAAGTACTTCGAACCTTTAAGCATATCCTGCTTTGGGGAATCAGCGTGGGAGCTATATAATAGAAATGTTTCAAACTTATTATGCTTATGAAAAACTACGCTGATTCAAGTCTGGTTTTGATCACTGAACAAGCGTCGTTGCTATTCTATCCTTTTTGTGATGAGGAATACCGCTATGTCTCAGTTTCTATCGGGTAGAAATGCACCAAATTTGATTTATCGAGTTATTAATTAAAAATATATTACAGGATGTTGATGAATTTGGCAAACAAATTTAAAGGGGTGATAGTAGACATAAAGATGATGGAAAATTGCCATAGAACATGGGGTCGCAAACCACAGTCACCAATACAGGGTGCTTCATCCTAACTGAAGTCGGCATGACGGTAATAATTTTGCGAAAAATAAAAATATTGCAATAAAAATATAACGACATGTACCATGTTTTGTATGAAATGTAATAACATCACGAAAAGTTCTGGAAAAACAGGGTGGCTCATACAATCGATGATACCATATGAACTGGTAATCGCAGTCCAAAATGTGAAACGTCAAGTGCATACTGCTGGCGCGTATAATGGAAACTTCTACCACTTTTTTGACGTTATCACATTTACAACAAATTTGAGCATGTCTGTTAAAAGTTTCATTATAATATACTTCAGGTTTCTGAAAGTTATTAGTGGCAACCTAAGTTGAGTTAGGGTAGAACACCCTGTATATGTATTGTATGTATATGAACAAAAGAAGCGTAAATAAAAATACTAGAAAAACAAATTTACGCATTCTACTAATTTTTTAATAAAGTTTTAAATGTGGATTTTAAATCATTTTTTGATAGAAATAAACAGTAGTCAAAGAAAATCCGTATGCAGTTTCTTTAGATTTCTGCTACATCTATTTTTATATTAATACTAGCAAAAGTAAGCGTCCTCAGCAAAATCTAACAAATAATAATATCATATTTTTTTTCTGTTAAAAAGATGGGAATCTATCAAATAGTTGTGTATGCTGTAAAAAACTCTTATTACTGTAAGGTATGTACCGTTTACTTGTTATAATATCATGTTATAACACTTGCACATTAAAATCTGTCAATAACGATAAATTGCGTATCACGATATTTTTTTTCGGTCTCTAAAATATCATTATAGACAGATTTAAATCCTCTTAATAATGTTTACTTACCTTACTTTGCTCGCGTAATAGTTGAAATATGCTAAGTGGTATTTGTGTACCTATTTTTATTAGAAAAATTACCCGGTTAGGAATAATTAAAAAATTACTACGTAATGTAAAATTTCACTAAACTTCATTATTACGTTGCATTTGGTGAAAATGAGAGTTAAATTAATTGAAAGAACTTAAACTAATTCTAAATAAATGATAATTTATAATGCATTTTGAAACATTTACGCTCATTTCAATTTTCATTTGAGGTTTGAATTTTTTAGACAACATTCTTAGCACTCATTTATATCTTAAAAGTAACTTTCATGCCATATTCCAAGCTTCTAATCTAACGGTCTAAGATCTCTATGGTGGTAGTGTCAACAACATAAAATATGGCATTTGTTGGAACAGGAACTGTCACATGAATTTGTCTACACAAATTTTGAAATCGGTTTAGTATTTCCTGAGATTCTAGAGATATCATAATTTAGAAAGTTTTTAAAAAGCTGCTCGCTCATTTTAACCCTTTAAATTTCGTATCTTTTGAAAACTGTTCTTAGAAAGCATTTATGTCTTATAAGTATCACAGCCCATATTCAAAATATTAGAATAATTACTTTTTTTTTATTGAAAATATCGTTTGGTAATTTAAAGTCTTTTAATGCAAATATGCAAACGATATTTTTATTAAGAACTTATTGTTGATTAAACTTATTTATTATCTTAAAAGTCCTTCCGCCCAGTGCCGGGAGGAAGAGGTAGCTTTCATAATCCTTATTTTTAAAAAGCCAACTTATATCATGCAAACACACGAAGCTCAATTTAGTGGAAACCGAATGTAGGAGATTCAATACTAATTTTTATCAATATAATGAATGAGAATTTCGCGAAATTAGTCAGCTTTATCCAAGCTGCTTTTCTTTAAAGTAACTGATATTTGGCTGACAAATTCGGCAATTTCTTAAAGTGCCTGTCATTTTAAGACAACATGGTGGATGAGGCTAAGCAGTGAACTTGGTCGAGACCTTAGAAATTGCTGTGCACATGCTCACTCACATCGGAATCGGTTAATATATAGGAGTGCTCTCGCATGCAAAAAATCAGATTTTTCAAAATGTCACCCACAATAGAAATTGAAACTGCTATATCTGAGCCATTTTTTAAGGTAAAGACAAACAAAAAATGCTCCTGAATCCTTATATCAAGATCAAATACTTAAGAAAGAAACCTTTTTCAATTTCTAATTTTTTTGCACCTCACTTTAAATATATATATATTTTTTAATTTAATGGCCGCCAATTTGAAACAAGACGGCTGATAAATCTGGCCAGCGAACTTGGTCGAGGTGTTGATGTATACTATCCACATGCCTTCTTACATTGAAATAGGCGAATACGTGTGTTATCGCGTGACAAATACAAGATCGTTTCAAAATGTTAGCCATGCTAGAAATTCAAAGTGCTATAAATCAACCATTTCTTAAGATATCAACAAAAGAACAAATTTTCAGAAACAAAAACTGCTCCGGAATCTTTGTATCAAGGCCAAACACATAAAAAAAAATCTTTTTCATTTTCCAATTTTTTAATACCTCATTTTGAATTTTAAATTTAATTTTTTTTAAATGGCAACCCTTTTGAAACAAGATGGCGAATGAAGCTGGCCAACGAACTCGGTCGAGACATTTGTATGTACTATGTACAGACCAAGTTACATCCAAATAGGTTCATAAATACGCCTGTTATCGCGTGACAAATATCAGGTCGTTTTAAAATGTCAGCCACAAGAGAAATTCAAAATGCTATTACTCAGCCATTTTTTTTAGATATAGACGAAAGAAAAACTGTTCCGGAATCTTTGTATTAAGGTCAAACACATACGAAAAAAATCTTTTTCATTTTCCAATTTTTTGGTATCTCATTTAAATTTTTTTATTTTTTAATTTTTTTAAATGGCCGCCATTTTGAAACAAGATGGCGGATGAAGCTGGCCAACGAACTCGGTCGAGATATTTGTATGTACTATGTACACACCAAGGTACATCCAAATCGGTTCATAAATACGCCTGTTATTACGTGAGAAAAATCAGGACGTTTCAAAATGTCAGCCACGCTAGAAATTCAAAATGCTATAACTCAGCCATTTCTTAAGATATAGACGAAACAAAAACTGCTCCCGAATCTTTTTATCAAGGTCAAACACATAAGTAGAAAATATTTTTTCAATTTTCAATTTTTGGTACCACATTTCAAATTTAAATTTTTCTTAAAAATTTAAATGGCCGCCATTTTTAAACAAGATGGCGGGTGAAGCTGGCCAACGAACACGGTCGAGACATTGGTATGTACTATGTATAAACGAAGTTACATCCAAATCAGTTCATAAATACGCCTGTTATCGCGTGACAAATTTCAGGACGTTTCAAAATGTCAGCCACACTAGAAATTCAAAATGCTATAACTCAGCCATTTTTTAAGATATAGACGAAACCAAAACTGCTCCGAAATCTTTGTATAAAGGTCAAATACATAAGAAAAAAATATTTTTCTATTTTCAATTTTTTGGTACCAGATTTCAAATTTTAAATTTTTAAAAAAAATTTAAATGGCCGCCATTTTGAAACAAAATGGCGGATGAAACTGGCCAACGAACTCGGTCCAGAAATTGGTATGTACTATGTACACACCGAATTACATCCAAATCGGTTCATAAATACGCCTTTTATCGCGTGACAAAATTCAGGACGTTTCAAAATGTCAGCCACGCTAGAAATTCAAAATGCTATAACTCAGCCATTTTTTAAGATATAGACGAAACAAAAACTGCTCCGGAATCTTTGTATAAAGGTCCAATACATAAGAAAAAAATATTTTTCCATTTTTAATTTTTTGGTACCACATTTCAAGTTTTAAATTTTTTAAAAAATTTTAAATGGCCGCCATTTTGAAACAAAACGGCGGATGAAGCTGGCCAACGAACTCGGTCGAGACATTGGTATGTACTATGTACACACCGAATTACATCGAAATCGGTTCATAATTACGGGAGTTACAGTGTGACATAGGTCAGATATATATATATATATATATATCAATTTTGAACGGAGGGTGGTTTCGGGGTCTGGGGGTCATGATCGATGAAAATATACCAAAATTTTTTGAAATCGCTTTCCTCCGAACTTCTGCAATAGGTAGCTTTTTTGTAAAGAAAGCTACCTAAAATTAATATCATTTGTGAAAAGATTAATTGAAAAAAAAAATATTTTGAAAAATCAAAATATTAGTATATTTATTCAAGTGGTTCAAAATATTAGAATATTTCACATTAATTCTCCTTTAATTATCACCAATTCATAACTGGTGGCATCATTGACTAAATTTAGGCGATTTTATTTAAAATCAGTATTCTTTTTGCAGTTTGCTTTTCGTCTTAAAATGGGTCGTGTGAGTGATTTTCCTGAATTTATTAAACGTCTTGATTTGTATCGGCAGGGTAAAAATCAATGTTCTAGTGTTATTTACATTGTTCGCAATCAAGCCATAGTAAAATACTAACACAATATTTAAAAAATGGAAAATTTCAAAATAATCGCCGAAATGGCGGCCGAAAACCAAAAGCATCTGCTAGAGATGACAGGAAACTGAAGCGTATAGTTAAGAAAAACCGTTTTAAAAGTGTGCGATTCTTGCACCGAAAATGGAAAGAAGAAGGAGTTGAAATTTCTACATCGACAACATCTTCATAAATTTAAGTTTGAATCTCGTGTACCGAAAACAGAACCTCTCATGACTGCAAAACAAAAGCGTATAATATTGAATTGGTGTAAATCAAGACATTTATGGAGCGAGATTGAAAAAATATTGGAAAAATTGGAATAATATTAATTAGTGATGAAAGTATGTTTTGTGTTTAATATGGTAATCAAGGTATTCGAGTTCGGAGAATGAAGCAAGAAGCATTTGATAAAGAATGCCTTAAACGTTCCGTAAAATTTGCTGCTAGTGTCATGGTTTCGGGTTTCTTGAATGCAGAAGGACCTGGAAAGTTATACATCGACTACGAAAAGGTTAACTCTCAGATATATCAAGAAATTTTGGAATATTACACGATTCCATCATCAGAAGATTTATTTGAAGATGATATCATCTTTCAACAAGATTTAGCGTCACCCCATAAACTACGAAATAGTTCCGCCAACGCAACATTGAGGTACTTTCTTGGCCACCAAACTCACCAGACCTTAATCCCATCGAAAACTTATCGTGTACAATGAGGAAAAAACGCCAAGAAAATCCTCCTTCAAGTAAAACTGACTTAGTGGCACGTATAAAGTCTATATGGGCTAATATTGATAGAATTGTTTGTAAATTGTATGCAAGATCAATTGTACGTTATTATGAAAGCTAAAGGGGATGCTACAAAATATTAACTACCATTTACTTCATATTAACCATTTAAGCGTCCGGCCTATTTTTTACTTTATGTTTAATGATTCATAAAATAATAATTATGAAAACTATTTGTGTGGGGATTTGTGTATGATTACCTTAGATATTTAATTGTCTTATGCACTGCAAAAAACTAACATTAATATCAGTTTTGTATTAAATCAGCCCTTAATTTCAAAGACTACGTGACGGAAAAATCCGATTATGACGCTTAAAGGTAATAATAAGGTAATATTGTTGCGTAAAATAAAATATTCTAATATTTTGAACCAATCTAAATTTTATTCTAATATTTTTATGTGTTTCAAAAAGCTGTATACCTAATTTATTCTACTGTATTTTATATTTTATAAATGTTAAAATCTTATGTAAACATTCAAGATTTAATTTATAAGAAATTTAATCGCATTTACTTAGTATCAAAAATAAATAAATGAAAAATATTTTTTTCTTATTACTTTTTCTTAATTATTCTAATATTTTGAATATGAGCTGTATCATGCCAAATTTTAAGTTTCTCTCTTTAACAATTCAACAGAAAGAGTAATTTAGAACACTTTTACAACGCTTTTCGCTTATTTCCCCATTTTAAATTTCGATTTTTTTTAACTGTCCTTACAGAGCATTTACATCATATAAGCAACTGCAATGCGAAATTTCAAGTTCCTATCTTTAACAATTCCAAAAAAATCGAAATTTAGAAAGATTTTAGAATGTTTTTCACTCATTTCACCTTTTTTTTAATTTGGAATTTTTTACAAACAGTTCTTAGGGAGAATTTACATCTTATAAGCGACAACCATGCTAAATTTAAAGTTTCTAGCACCTTCAATATCACAAAAATATTATCCCCTTACTGCAAGTTCATACATCTCTTCACCTAATTGCTTGGTTTCGAACCTCCAATCTTCCCATTATTAGGTTATTTCTATAACCACTGGGCTGGGCGGGCCCCAGTGTTTTTTCACTTGAATTTGCTTTCTTTCAGTTTTGTAACGACTTCCTTTTAAAATCAGCGAGATAAAGATTTTACTTTAGAAGAAATTTCAAAAAAGTGTTGCCATTGAATTTAAAAAAAAAATGAGAAATAAACATTAAATTTTTGTATAACATGTACTTCGAGAAATTATTTAAATTTCAGATGAATAGGTTTTGCTAACGTTTATTAATTTTAGTATGTACTTTAAGAAACTACTGTCAAAGTGTTGTCACTGAATTGAGTGTAATGTATTGTTCAAAATTAAAGACCGCTGCTGATGAATTTAATAATAACTACTTCAACTTCGGGAAAGTATTGATTTTTCTTAAAATTTTAACGAAAAGATAATTTAAAAACTTGATTTTGTGAATTTCAGCGAAATGATATTTTTAAATCAAGATTTTCTCAAGTAGATAATGAATGTTTTCTTATCACTCACCTTGAATTTTTCTTTTTTTTTTTTTTTTTTTTTTTTACTTAAACAAAATTTGTAGAATTTAGTTTAAAAAAAAATTGCAGTTTTTAGTTAAAAAATAATCGCCTTTGGATGGACTCGAACATCATCTTTTGGTTAACAGCCAAACGCGTTATCCAATTGCGCCACAAAGCCATTAAATTGATTCATAATTAAACCAAACAAATTATTCCTTTCAGATCGGCTTTTTTATTTAAAACTTAAACTAATCAGTTCTTCAATTTTCAAATATTTGTGGTCATATCTATGTGTGTATGTTGTTTGATCGTGCAAAACAGGATGCAGCGTTTCTATTTCTAAACTAGATGTAATGATAAACCGTATCTCCGCTGTGTGTGAAAAACAAGATAATGGTTCTTTATTCCATTATATCGTATTAGGAAAACAAATTTTCATAATAGTAAATTGTAATTAACTAACAATTAAGAAATGAATCAGATTTTTTTTTACTCTCGCATTTTAGAAGGATTTGCATTAAAGGTAAATCATTTAATGATAAAACAGGTTAATTCAAAAAGAAATGAATTTATAAATTGATTCATTTTGTACACTTACCTATCTTTTATTAAATGAACTCATCAATTTCTGTATTAAATAGATATCACGTGATATATTTTTTTCTGACGCGCCACCTACATCGATTTTAATGTAGTTGGATTTCATTTCATGACATTAATCTGTTTTCTGCTGTTTTGATTAGACGTGCTGTATTTTTTGTTATCGCAAAGTTATAGGAGTCTATTTTGAATTTCTTTTTAAATGAATATGGGTGTTATGAATGAAACACAATCGACTGTTGAAGACATTTCCCTTCAGATGAGTGAACAGGAGATAAAAGATGTGCCCGTTTCGAATAGTAAAAGTATACCTTCTTCATCAGAACAGCTTCAATTACCTTTTATTTGTGGAAAATGTAAAGCAGAATTTTTCGAGAAACATGAGTTTTTAAAATGAACATATGAACATTCATTTAGAAAGAAAACTTTTTATGTGGGACATATGTGGAATGTTGTTTTTCGAAAGAGTTCTTTACTGGAACATATGATAATTCATCGCATGACATCTACCATGTACCACTGTGAAACAAGTGGTAAATCTTTTTCGTGAAAGAGTGTGTTAGTCAGACACACAAAGTTTCATTTAGAAAAAAGTCTTTGAGTTGCGACAAATGTCAGAAAACGTTTCCTCAACAATGTGATTTACGAAAGCATTTGCTAATTCACATTAAAGACGGAAAAATTCATAAATGTAAACAATGTGTAGAAAAGTTTTCGAGAAAGACGGACTTAATGAATCATCTAAAAATTCATATCATTCCGAAGAAAAGTGATCTTTCCAAGCAATTCAAATGTTATGATTGTGACCAAGTTTTTCCGATAAATTCGACTTAACTGAACATAGAAAAATTTATCTTTTACCAACCCAACTTAAATTGGAACAGCGTAATGAATTGATTAAACAATTAGAAGAAATAACACTTAAATTAAGAACTTTGCAGAATGAAATATCGAATTTTCACTGATTTGAAATAGGCATACGTTTGCTTTATACATAGGTAACATATGCAAACATTTTTGTAACTAACGAAAAATAAAAATTTTCTCAATTGAAAAAAACTTGTATGTTTTTAATTTTACAAGGTGCCTTAGTATCTTTTCGATTCGAATACATATATAGGGGAGACTAGGGAGGGTTGACCATACGGGAGGCTTGACCCATCCATCAGTTTTCATATTTAAAAGAATATCATTAGGTGTCAACCAAAGCTATTGGAATGCTCAAACAACAGTCTTTGTTGCATACAGATAATCGAAATAGGTGTGGAAAAAAATCAATTGTGAGGCATTTTCAACCTAAAAGTTGTGTTTTTTAGAAATATTTTGTAAGCTTTTTTCAGGTAAAATGTATCATAGAAATTTAAGTAAGTAGGTTTTAAGTAATGCAGAAATATCCAGCTTTCATTCCAGGCATAAAGATTGTACAGTAAGTTAGGCGTAACATAACAATGTGCTATTCTTTAGAAAAGGGCTATGTGGGGAGGCTTGACCCAGTCAATGTGAGGGAGGGTTGACCAGATGAAATCTTTTTATTATATACTATGCATAATGGAAGGTTAATGGTTATATATAAAAAAGAATATAAATTTATTCTGTAAAGCCACGGTAAAATAGGGTGATGGAAAAAAACGTTTAGATTAAAGAAAGATGTGAAAAATTGCTATAGTGTATAGCAAGAAACAATTTAATGAAATATAAATGGGAAAGTTGATAGGAACTTTTCCATTTAAATATTACTACAATAGGTAAATAGAAACAGTGTAAAAGACTAGAAAGGACTAGAAAGTATGAAAGTAGTAGTCTTAACACTTTCAGGGGCAGCGGTATGCTTATGAAAGCACCTAATTTTAATTCCCAAACGCCACAATGGCACCAGAATTTTGCTAAAGTCTTTTCCATTTAATATGTATGTGACATATACCCTTTTTCTTTTTTCCAAATAAATTTGTTCGTAAATTCCGGTGCCAGTCATTTATTTCAACATTTTAGTACTGAAAATACTTTGCCACTGAAAGGGATAAAGAAGATTTATCCCTTCCAGTGGCCTTATCCGTTAAGTGCACAGGTGGGTGCAAAAGAACAAAGCACTGATCGAAAAACTTTAGGAAGGTATGTAGACAAATTTCATCAGCATGAATACAATGAGATGAAGCCAAACTATGTGACAATTAAAGTTGTCAGGTCGAGTGTCACAAAAAGTAGGAAAAGACGACAAAAAATATACGGACAGTGGCTATAAATTAATTAATTAGTGGCATAATAATACATGAAACCCTTTGAAAACGGAACCTGTCTCCAACGGAATACTGTCTTAAATGTTAAAATTTCATTTTCCCTGCTGTACAATTATACCTGCTCAGACAAAATTCTGTTTTAAACAATTTTTTTTCCTCTGACTTGCGATTGCGTCTAAACAGGTTTGTTTAACCCTCCGTCTACCAGACGGGTCCATTGGACCCGACAGGTACATACAAAATATTCATTCAAACCAGAAATTTCTTTAAAATAAACTAAGTATATAAACCAGACAAAAATAACGTAAATAAATAAGTTAAATAGTTGTAAATAAAAATTCTGGTGTAGAACGTTTTATTAAAACTTGAATAAAATTCCCGGTAGATCTAGGGTTAAGCATCATATTTTCAAAAATGTTTTTCATAACAATTAAAGCATGTAGCAAAAAGTTATATTGCCTTTTTTAAACAGATTTTATCTCTCTTCACAAATATTTCAATATAAAACAAAGTGGGTCAAGCCTCCCATATAGTGGGTCAACCCTCCCATATATGGGGAGCCTTGACCCATTATTTTCTCATGGTTAAAATCGATCATTTTTCAAATTTCTTATATATTACACTTATGTAGCAATTTTATTTTGATAACTGATTTTATAACGAATAAAATGATATATAAAACTTTATTCTACGTTCAGTATTTTAAAAATTAAAAATCATTTTGTAAAAAGTGGGTCAACCCTCCCTAGTATTCCCTATATCTTTTTACAAATGAACTTGAATTTTTTTTTCTAAGTGAATAAAACTGTAATAATAAATTGGAAATACATTTTTTTCCGCATCTTTTATTTCAGCATTTCTTTGATTTTTTTCAAACACTATAGTTTTCATCATTTAACCCACTTTATTAATTTGAAACCAATGCAAAATTGAAGTTTCTATTTTAATAAAGTTTTAGTAAGAGATTCCATTATTAATATTACTGATAATTGTAAATGAATTAAATTATATACTAATTATTAACATTACTGTAAATGAATTTAATTATCTACTATTTAATATAATCAACTATCATCATTAATTGGGAGGGTATATTAAATGAAGTAGTTATTAATTTTAATCCATTCCATATGTGTTTGATTGCAACTTATATTACTTTTGTTTAGAGGGACTAGAAAATGAAGTTATTTATATCATTTTCACATGAGTATAATTTCATCATAATAAAAACTATTTTTAACAATCAACTTTTGTTTAGAGGGACTATATAACGAGGTAATTTAAATTATTGTTATCTTTATTGCATATTTTATATAAGTTTAATTAACAAATAATTAATTAAATTAATTTGAGTATAATTATCATTTGACTATATTTATCCACTCATTATTTTAATCCATTTTATATAGGGTAATTCCGGGATTTATGCCGCACATTTTTTTGAAGTTGTGTATAAAGTCCCATGGTGGACATAAAATAAAAAAAATCATGCTGTGCTATTTAATGTTAAATATACAACGCGTGTACTGCGACAAAAAATTTCAAAACAAATTATTAATATTTTTTAACAATTCTTTTCTAAAACATTACACTGCGGCTCGTCACCCGTACATTCAGGCTGAGACGCCGCACTTGTGCGGTAGTTATGCCGCGCTTGTAATAAGAACGGAATGAAATTATAAATAAAAATATTTTAAAAAAATTATTCATATCTGGACTATAATTAACGATGTAATAACAAAATGAAACTAAATGAGTACAATGAAACGTATTAGTAGATTCAAATTAATAATTGTTGCCTACTTTCACTATTAAAATTATAGACTTTTTTTTTTTTTTTTTACATTAAATTTTTATTGTTATTTCAGTAACAACGTAACATCAGTGTATTAGAAAGTGAAAAAAAAGTAAAATTGTGTTTACATAATTTATTTGTTAACCCAATTCAGAACCGGTGGGCTTTTACACAAATTTTATTCGGTTGGTACCACTTTTTTTAAAAGAAGCTACCTTTACTTAAATAATTATAGAAATGCTCTAATTAAACAAACCAAATATTACTTTTCTTTCTTACTGGTGCCAGAAACAAATTTTGTAAGTTCTTTATGAAAGTGCTTCTATGCACCTATGGTTCCGAATGGGTTAAGAGACCTATTTTTCGACTACAATCTACAGAAAAAGTGTCGAAAAAGTACAGTCTTTACGTAATTACATTTAAACACATGATGCAACGAAGCCAATTACACATCCTCTTTTTTGGGGTAGTTTTCTAAACATTCCTTGCAAAGAACGTCTGCGTTACGCGCAATCCAATTTTTCATTATTATCATTTTGACTTGGATCTTTCTTGCCCTTCTTACTTTTTATTTTCCCCTTTTTCTCCTTTGGTTTTAGTAAACTTGATAGCATGCCTAACATGGTTAGTCTGTGCAAAAAGAAAAGGAAAAGTTAATAACACTTAATCATCCTGTACAAAAGAAACTGCGGCATGTATACCGGAATAGAAGTGCGGCATGTATCCCATTTTGCATGGTGCAGACGTCGGCCCTCACAGTTACCTGCCATCGCTAAGGGGAATGGCGTAACCATACACACAGTACTCTATACAAACACTACACTTAGTTTTGACTTCGAAATCATGCATGCATTTAGTAATTGGTGAATGAAAAGTATTTAAACATAACGTGCTTAAAAGTTTGGACAGTGAAATCATGCACTTACGTCAAATTAAGGATTGTACTTCTACAAGTAAACATCGAAATGGGATTCACGCTATACACTGGTTAAAATAATCTCATTGCGCACCTATACTGTGCGTTTGACGACCGTCTATCGTTAATTACAAGAAATACAAGGGGTGCGGCATCTATCCCGTATGCGGCGACTCTCCCGGAGTTACCCTAAGTACAATTATACACACATTATTTATTTTAAACAATTTCATGAGAATATATATATATATATATATTTTTTTTTACAATGAACTTGTGATTCACTCAACGCGTGTTGCCCATTCTCAAGTTTAAAAAATGTTAAACATGTTGAAATTTTCATGCTTTTCGGCTCAATCGACAATTTGAAAATTTAGTCGGTCTCGATTTTTAATTAATGTGATCGTTTCTAACTGAAACCGTCACTGATTTGAACTTACGTTAATAATCGTTTGAAATCATCTCAATCAGTTTACTGTTGACTTTTGACCAGGCTACACCGCTTAACTGTTTGCTGATTAAATTTTTAAAATGGCTTGCGAATTAAATATGCTGAAAAGATCTAGTCCAAGAGCCTACAGCACAAAAACCTATGTTATCAAGCACAAGAAAAAAACGTTTATTTTATGAAAGATTAGAAGTAGGGTAATCTAATGATCCATGTCTGCCGGAAGTGAAGTGGTGCATAAGCCAAATATTAATACCACTAGTGATTGACTCGTAGCTTTATCATTGTGTTTGTCCTACAAACAAAGATATGAAAACATGGAGGACTGGGAGCAGGTAATGAATCATAATAATGGTAATGAATCCATGGTTTTGGTAATGAATCATAATAATTCCATTATTCGAATAAAAAAACTTGAAGAATTATTCACATTTTGACTTAAACGATTGTCAGTTAGAAAATTTGAAAGATAAATTTCATCATTTTAACAAGAAGCTTTTGCAACACATGTATGCAAATTATCTACCACGCTTAATTAAGCAAAAATGTGCACTAGGTGACGTAACCACCGAAAATGAATCTGCCTTATTTTCAAAACTCATCATTTGTATTGAGAGTAATGTATTGACTATTTTAAACCAAATTTATGAGTTCGTAGGATGTATTTTTGGACATAAAAATCAGAGCCTTCATACGTGTTTAATAATCGCAAAAAGTTTAATCAGCTAGGGGATATGATTAATGTTAGTGAATTTCGAATATGTCATTTCTATGTTTTTCAACGGAGCTGGATGTATTAGTAAAAATTTTTTATGTAACATCAATGTAGAAACTATACGAAATGTATTGTTTAAATAATAAATTTTGTTGTTGTTTGATAAATGTGTATGTGGTTTTTTTTTTCCAACAAAAATGATTATTCATTTAGTCTATCTTTTAATTGTGACAAACTATAATGGAAAAAAGGAGATTAAGAAATGATGTTTGTGTACACTAAGTTTTTAGAATTTTAAAAGTTATTCCAATGATAAAAAAATATTTTATTAGTTTTACAAATTTAATAAATTTAGTTTATAAATGTTTACAGGTTAAAAGTATTTTTTGAAATATAGTTGAAATATATTTTTTGAAGTTTACATTTTTTTTTTTAATTTTCACTTCACGTTAAAAATATATTTTGAAATAAATTTTTATTTCAAATTAAAAATAAATTTTAAGCTTTACAATTTCAGAAATAAAAAAGTTTTTAAAATTTCTAACTTATTAAAATTTTTTTGATTAAACTTTTTATTGTATTAATTTTTAAACATGCTTGCATATATATGTGCAGTATGTTTTCATAGTATATGTAACATATACTATGTTTCTATGTAACAAAGTATGTAAGAATAATGATTTTTCTCGTTTGAATTTATTTCCAAGTTATAAAAATATTTTATTACTTTTACAATTTAAAAAGTAGTAAGAGTTTTTAAAATGTTTCTTAAAAGTTTTCAAGTTATAAAAATATTTCTTTAGTTTTAGAATAAAAAAAAACGTTTCTTAAAAGTTTTAAATTGTTTCAAGTTTTCTAAAGTTAAAAAAGTTACTTATTAAAAATTTTTGAATATCATTCTATAAATTTTCTAAACATACAAACATTGCAGATGTCTAATATATTTCTCAAAGTATGCATATATATGTATATACTATGTAACATAGTATATACTATGTTTCCAATAAAAACAAAGATTTTTTGTATTGAAAAAATGAATTACAAGTTTTAAAATTATTTTAATTAGAAGATAGACTAAATGAATAATCATTTTTGTTGAAAAAAAAACACATACACATTTATCAAACAACAACAAAATATTTAAACGATACATTTCGTATAGTTTCTACATTGATGTTACATAAAAAGTTTTTACTAATACATCCAGTTCCGTTTAAAAACACAGAAACGACATATTCAAATTCACTAACATTAATATCATGTCCCCTAGCTGATAAAAAACTTTTCGCAATTATTAAATGTGAAACAGGTATGAAGGCTCTGACTTTCATGTCCAAAAATATACCCTACGTACTCAATAAATTTGGTTTACAATAGTCAATACATTACTCTCAATATAAATTATGAGTTTTGAAAATAAGGTAGATTCATTTTCGGTGGTTACGTCACCTAGTGTACATTTTTGCTTAATTAAGCGTGGTAGATAATTTGCATACATGTGTTGCAAAAGCTTCTTATTAAAATGATGAACTTTATCTTTCAAATTTTCTAACTGACAATCGTTTTAAGTCAAAATGTGAATAATTCTACAAGTTTTTAATTCGCATAATGGAATTATTATGATTTATTACCAACACAGTATTATTAGCAATAAATGAAGAGGATTTATATTTCAAATTAAAAGCTAAATGTTTCAATAGAAATTCATACCACGTAGTAATACCCATACAAATTCTATTTGTTGTTATCATTTCTTTATTAGTAAACACATTGCGTTTGAACTCCCCGATATACACGTAAAATTGTTTGATGTGTTGTTTTAAAATTAAATAAATACAGTCACTCAGCTGGATTTCAATCACATTTAAATAGCGAGGTTTGCTTTTGGGAATGTCTTTCATGAAGGGACCTTGTATTGGATTCAAAACAGCATTTGTTGGCTCTTGTGATGGTGAAATTCAGCTACTTGGGGAAATGTAATATTCCAGATTTTCAAAATCCAGGTCATTAAAAATTGTGTCCAAAAAACTCATAGTAGAAGTTGTGTCGTCACCATTTTGAGTGAATATTGGAGTCGTCGAATCCGTTGCGAACTTGGGTTCTGCAGCATGCAAATCCTTGTTTCATAGTAATGTTGAACAGTTCTCGTTTGAATTACAAAATTCTAAACTTGGGAGATTTAATTCCTGCAATCCACTTTATGTGGGGATCTTTTCAGCATATTTAATTCTCAAGCCATTTTAAAAAATTAATCAGCAAACAGTTAAGCGGTGTAGCCTGGTCAAAAGTGAACAGTAAACTGATTGAGATGATTTCAAACGATTATTAACGTAAGTTCAAATCAGTGACGGTTTCAGTTAGAAACGATCACATTAATTAAAAATCGAGACCGACTAAATTTTCAAATTGTCGATTGAGCCGAAAAGCATGAAAATTTCAATATGTTAAATATTTTTCAAACTTGAGAATGGCAACACGCGTTCACAAGTTCATAGCAAAAAAAAAAAAAAAAAAAATTATTATTATGAAATTGTTTAAAATAAATAGTGTGTGTATAATTATACTTATATGAAATGGATTAAAATAATGAGTGGATAAATATAGTCAAATGATAATTATACTCAAATTAATTAAATTAATTATTTGTTAATTAAACTTATATAAAATATGCAATAAAGATAACAATAATTTAAATTACATCATTAAATAGTCTCTCTAAACAAAAGTTGATTGTTAAAAATAGTTTTTATTATGATGCAATTATACTCATATGAAATGATGTAAATAACTTCATTTTCTAGTCCCTCTAAACAAAAGTAATATAAGTTGTAATCAAGCACACATGAAATTGATTAAAATTAGTAACTACTTCATTTAATATACCCTCCCCATTAATGATTATAGTTGATTAAAATAAATAGTAGATAATTAAATTCATTTACAGTAATGTTAATAATTAGTATATAATTTTAATTCATTTACAATTATCAGTAATATTAATAATGGAATCTCTTACTAAAACTTTATTAAAATAGAAACTTCAATTTTGCATTAGTTTCAAATTAATAGAGTGAGTTAAAGAATGTGAAAAGAAAACTCAAGAAAAATATAGTGCTTGAAAAAATTTAAGAAATGGTGAAATAAAAAATGTGAAAAAAATGTATTTCTAAAATGTTATTATAGTTTCATTAACTTAGGAAAAAAAATTCAAGTCCATTTGTATAATAAAATATATGTATTCGAATCGAAATGATACTAAGAAATCTTGTTAAAATGAAAACACACAAGTTTTTTTCAATTGTGAAAATTTTTATTTTTCGTTAGTTACAAAGATGTTTGCATATGTTACCTATGTATAATGCAAACCTATGCCTATTTCAAATCAGTGAAAATTCGATATTTCATTCTGCAAAGTTCTTAATTGAAGTGTTATTTCTTCTAATTGTTTAAGCAATCCATTACGTTGTTCCAGTTTAAGTTAGGTGGGTGAAAGATGAATTTTTTTGTGTTCAGCTAAGCCGAATTTATCGGAGAAACTTGGTCACAATCATCACATTTGAATTGCTTGGAAAGCTCACTTTTCTTCGTAATGATATGAATTTTTAGATGATTTATTAAGTCCGTCTTTCTCGAAAACTTTTCTTCACATTGTTCACATTTATGAATTATCCGTCTTTAATGTGAATTAGCAAATGCTTTCGTAAATCACATTGTCGAACAAATGTTTTCTGAGACAACTCAAAGGTTCTTTCTCTAAATGAAACTTTGTGTGTCTGACTAACACACTCTTTCTCGTAAAAGATTTACCACATGTTTCACGTTGGTACATGGTAGATCATTGTAATGCCTTTGTGGCGCAATTGGATAACGCGTTTGGCTGTTAACCAAAAGATGATGGTTCGAGTCCATCCAAAGGCGATTATTTTTTAACTAAAATCCACAAATTTTCGTAAACTAAAATGTACAAATTTTGTTTAAGAAAAAAAAAAAAAAATTCAAAGTGAGTGATAAGAAAAAATTCATTATCTACTTGAGAAAATCTTGATTTAAAAATATCATTTCGTTGAAATATACAAAATGCAGTTTTTTAAATTATCTTTTCCTTAAAATTTTAAGAAAAATCGAAGAAATTAAGAAATCCTAATTTTGAAGTAGTTATTAAATTCATCAGCAGCGGTCTTTATTTTGAGTAAATACATTATACTCAATTCAGTGACAACACTTTGACAATAGTTTTCTAAAGTTGAAGTACATACTAAAATTAATAAACGTTAGCAAAACCTATTCATCTGAAATTTAAATAATTTCTCGAAGTACATGTTATACAAAAATTTAATGTTTATTTCTCATTTTTTTAAATTCAATGGCAACACTTTTTTGAAATTTCTTCTAAAGTAAAATCTTTATCTCGCTGATTTTAAAAGGAAGTCGTTACAAAACTGAAAGAAAGCAAATTCAAGTGAAAAAACACTGGGGCCCGCCCAGCCCAGTGGTTATAGAAATAACCTAATAATGGGAAGATTGGAGGTTCGAAACCAAGCAATTAGGTGAAGAGATGTATGAACTTGCAGTAAGGGGATAATATTTTTGTGATATTGAAGGTGCTAGAAACTTTAAATTTAGCATGGTTGTCGCTTATAAGATGTAAATTCTCCCTAAGAACTGTTTGTAAAAAATTCCAAATTTAAAAAAAAGGTGAAATGAGTGAAAAACATTCTAAAATCTTTCTAAATTTCGATTTTTTTGGAATTGTTAAAGATAGGAACTTGAAATTTCGCATTGCAGTTGCTTATATGATGTAAATGCTCTGTAAGGACAGTTAAAAAAAATCGAAATTTAAAATGGGGAAATAAGCGAAAAGCGTTGTAAAAGTGTTCTAAATTACTCTTTCTCTTGAATTGTTGAAGAGAGAAACTTAAAATTTGGCATGATACAGCTCATATTCAAAATATTAGAATAATTAAGAAAAAGTAATAAGAAAAAAATATTTTTCATTTATTTATTTTTGATACTAAGTAAATGCGATTAAATTTCTTATAAATTAAATCTTGAATGTTTACATAAGATTTTAACATTTATAAAATATAAAATACAGTAGAATAAATTAGGTATACAGCTTTTTGAAACACATAAAAATATTAGAATAAAATTTAGATTGGTTCAAAATATTAGAATATTTAATTTTACGCAACAATATTACCTTATTATTACCTTTAAGCGTCATAATCGGATTTTTCCGTCACGTAGTCTTTGAAATTAAAGGCTGATTTAATACAAAACTGATATTAATGTTAGTTTTTTGCAATGCATAAGACAATTAAATATCTAAGGTAATCATAAACAAATCCCCATACAAATAGTTTTCATAATTATTATTTTATGAATCATTAAACATAAAGTAAAAAATAGGCCGGACGCTTAAAGGGTTAATATGAAATAAATGGTAGTTAATATTTTGTAGCATCCCCTTTATCTTTCATAATAACGTACAATTGATCTTGCATAGTATATACAAAAATTTCTATCAATATTAGCCCATATAGACTTTATACGTGCCACTAAGTCAGTTTTACTTGAAGGAGAATTTTCTTGGCGTTTTTTCTTCATTGTACACGATAAGTTTTCGATGGGATTAAGGTCTGGTGAGTTTGGTGGCCAAGAAAGTACCTCAATGTTGCGTTGGCGGAACTATTTCGTAGTTGAATTCACCGAGGTATGGGGTGACGCTAAATCTTGTTGAAAGATGATATCATCTTCAAATAAATCTTCTGATGATGGAATCGTGTAATATTCCAAAATTTCTTGATATATCTGAGAGTTAACCTTTTCGTAGTCGATGTATAACTTTCCAGGTCCTTCTGCATTCAAGAAACCCCAAACCATGACACTAGCAGCAAATTTTACGGAACGTTTAAGGCATTCTTTATCAAATGCTTCTTTCTTCATTCTCCAAACTCGAATACCTTGATTACCATATTAAACACAAAACATACTTTCATCACTAATTAATATTATTCCAATTTTTCCAATATTTTTCCAATCTCGCTCCATAAATGTCTTGATTTACACCAATTCAATATTATACGCTTTTGTTTTGCAGTCATGAGAGGTTCTGTTTTCGGTACACGAGATTCAAACTTAAATTTATGGAGGTGTTGTCGATGTAGAAACTTCAACTCCTTCTTCTTTCCATTTTCGGTGCAAGAATCGCATACTTTTAAAACGGTTTTTCTTAAATATACGCTTCAGTTTCCTGTCATCTCTAGCAGATGCTTTTGGTTTTCGGCCGCCATTTCGGCGATTATTTTGAAATTTTCCATTTTTTAAATATTGTGTTAGTATTTTACTAAGGCTTGATTGCGAACAATGTAAATAACACTAGAACATTGATTTTTACCCTACCGATACAAATCAAGACGTTTAATAGATTCAGGAAAATCACTCAAACGACCCATTTTAAGGCGAAAAGCAAACAAACTGCAAAAAGAATACTGATTTTAAATAAAATCGCCTAAATTTAGTCAATGATGCCACCAGATATGAATTGGTGATAATTAAAGGAGAATTAATGTGAAATATTTTAATATTTTGAACCACTTGAATAAATATACTAATATTTTGATTTTTTAAAATAATTTTTTCTTCAATTAATCTTTTCACAAATGATATTAATTTTAAGATAATAAATAAGTTTAATCAACAATAAGTTCTTAATAAAAATATCGTTTGCATATTTGCATTAAAAGACTTTAAATTACCAAACGATATTTTCAATTAAAAAAAAGTAATTATTCTAATATTTTGAATATGGGCTGTGATACTTATAAGACATAAATGCTTTCTAAGAACAGTTTTTAAAAGATACGAAATTTAAAGGGTTAAAATGAGCGAGCAGCTTTTTAAATTATGATATCTCTAGAATCTTTGGAAATACTAAACCGATTTCAAAATTTGTGTAGACAAATTCATGTGACAGTTCCTGTTCCAACAAATGCTATATTTTATGTTGTTGACACTACCACCATAGAGATCTTAGACCGTTAGATTAGAAGCTTGGAATATGGCATGGTAGTTACTTTTAAGATATAAATGAGTGCTAAGAATGTTGTCTAAAAAATTCAAACCTCAAATGAAAATTGAAATGAGCGAAAATGTTTCAAAATGCATCATAAATTATCATTTATTTAGAATTAGTTTAAGTTCTTTCAATTAATTTAACTCTCATTTTCACCAAATGCAACGTAATAATGAAGTTTAGTGAAATTTTACATTACGTAGTAATTTTTGAATTATTCCTAACCGGGTAATTTTTCTAATAAAAATAGGTACACAAATACCACTTAGCATATTTCAACTATTACGCGAGCAAAGTAAGATAAGTAAACATTATTAAGAGGCTTTAAATCTGTCTATTTTAGAGACCGAAAAAAAATATCGTGATACGCAATTTATCGTTATTGACAGATTTTAATGTGCAAGTGTTATAACATGATATTATAACAAGTAAACGGTACATACCTTACAGTAATAAGAGTTTTTTACAGCATACACAACTATTTGATAGATTCCCATCTTTTTAGCAGAAAAGAAATATGATATTATTATTTGTTAGATTTTGCTGAGGACGCTTACTTTTGCTAGTATTAATATAAAAATAGATGTAGCAGAAATCTAAAGAAACTGCATACGGATTTGCTTTGACTACTGTTTATTTCTATCAAAAAATGATTTAAAATCCACATTTAAAACTTTATTCAAAAATTACTAGAAGGCGTAAATTTGTTTTTCTAGTATTTTTATTTACGCTTCTTTTGTTCATATACATACAATACATATACAGGGTGTTCTACCCTAACTCAACTTAGGTTGCCACTAATGACTTTCAGAAACCTGAAGTATATTATAATGAAACTTTTAACAGACATGCTCAAATTTGTTGTAAATGTGATAACGTCAAAAAAGTGGTAGAAGTTTCCATTATACGCGCCAGCAGTATGCACTTGACGTTTCACATTTTGGACTGCGATTACCAGTTCATATGGTATCATCGATTGTATGAGCCACCCTGTTTTTCCAGAATTTTCGTGATGTTATTACATTTCATAAAAAACATGGTACATGTCGTTATATTTTTTTTGCAATTTTTTTTATTTTTCGCAAAATTATTACCGTCATGCCGACTTCAGTTAGGATGAAGCACTCTGTATTGGTGACTGTGGTTTGCGACCCCATATTCTATGGCAATTTTCCATCCTCTTTATGTCTACTATCACCCCTTTAAATTTGTTTGCCAAATTCATCAACATCCTGTAACATATTTTTAATTAATAACTCGATAAATCAAATTTTGTGCATTTCTACCCGATAGAAACTGAGACATAGCGATATTCCTCATCACAAAAAGGATAGAATAGCAACGACGCTTGTTCAGTGATCAAAACCAGACTTGAATCAGCGTAGTTTTTCATAAGCAAAATAAGTTTGAAACATTTCTATTATATAGCTCCCACGCTGATTCCCCAAAGCAGGATATGCTTAAAGGTTCGAAGTACTTCGCAGAACAACGAACTTCTTTACAGGACATTTCAAATTCCCACTTTCGACGAAATTCATCCTTCCGTCGTCGAAAAAACGCGAAATTCGTCAGTCGATCGTCGAAAAAAATCGATAATTCTTCAATCGTTCATTTACAAAGATCGCGAAATTTATCAATCGGTTGCGGGAAAATATCGCGAAACTCGTCAATTGGTCGAGGGTACTACTGATAAATAGGAAATCTAAACAAACCAATTCAAAATATCTCTTTTGAACAGGATGCAAGAGTGCCCTTACTGCGAAGAGTGATCCTTTTTTTTTAAATTCTTGGCGGACATTTTGGTCTAGAGTCAACACTGTATTTATTATTTATTTTGCTGATCATGGCGATCTAATCAAAAATATGATAACGCATGCTGCAATGGAGTTGCCTTCAACAAATGTTACTCATAACCTGTTAAATAACATCTATTCAATAACGAAAGAAGAGTATATGCAGCACATGCGAATCCACCTGGACATAAATCTGTTAAAAAACTTCAAAAACTGGACTTGCATGCACAGACCAAATTTCAAAGACATTTCTCCATAAAAGCGATATCTCAAAAAATGTCTCTTCTGAAGTCATTTATAGAACTGTAAATTCTTTGTAAATGGCATGGTTTTAAAAATAAATCTTAGCTCAAAATAATGTTTCTTTTGTGTGTGTGTATGTATGTGTCAGCGTTTTACGAAATATCTTTTGCATTTCTTTAAAAGAAGAAATGACACCAGTATAATGCACGAACATCTTCCTGTGTTCTTCTATTTTACTCCAGCAGAACATTTTTGATCAGCTGAAGGTACCTTGCAGAAAATTGTAAAATATTCTGCTTTGAGGTGCAAATTATGAAAAACACGGTATGATATGCGACACCAGTTGAGCGGTATACACCAAATTCCAATAAGTAATCGGTTTTGCAAAATTTTAACACACGGACAGAAACCATTCCAAAAACAGTCAAATCATATTTAGGATATTCAAAGACACGTAAATCCGGGACTGACTTTAAAGTGGTGGGAGGTCGGGTGACTGATTAGGATGCTAAGAACTAAGGGTTAAAAAAATAGACAAATGCTTAAATAAAACTTAATAGCTTCTTTAACATATATCATTCTTAGAGGTGCTGACAAAATCTTGGCCAAGCCATCGTGGCTACTAAAGCTGCTTCTGTGTAAACCTATCACAAACTGTAAATCGAAAATTTTCGAAACTCTAATACTTTCTTTTTATGAATATAGGAAAAAAATTGGAGTACAATGTATATGTTAATAACTTTGCAGATTTAATAAATGAGTGAAACAAAGAATATTGCACATCATTTCTCTTTTGCATTAAATATTGGCACAATATAAAGAAAAAACTCGAAGGAAAATTTTAGCGCAGGGACCCTTTCTCTCCGGATCCCTAGGCTTCAACCTACTCAGCCTAATGGGTAATCCGCCTCCGAAAGTGTTTAAAATCGTTTACCAACCAATCAATCGTTTACCAAAGTACAAGAAACTTTAGCAGCTGAAATATACGAAAAGAATGCCATTAAATGGTACATGGTGATGAAGATTCCACTTAAACATATGATTAATAATGAGGATATGGATAAGATTCAATCCTTTTTTGATGTTCATGCTTTACAGAACTTACTGAAGAAACAACCTTCCAATGTTCCAACATATTGAGCAAGAATTTTCAGAGGTGAATAAGTCGTTTGGAATTCATACAAAGAGATTCTGGATGGAAACTTCGATAAATTCACCACTTAGAACTCAAGATTGCTAAATATAAAGCTCAAGATTGCGCCCTCTTGCTGCAAGTTCTGATATTGCTTTAGAAAGAAATTATATGATAAAAAGCTGTGCTCAATATAAAAAATGATGATGGCAAGTGTTTGGTTTGCTGCCTTTTGGCATTTATATTAAACTTAGAATTTACAAAAAATCCTGAACGAGATTTTGTTTATATCCCTCAAGAGCGCGAGATCAAGCTTGGTAATGTGGAATGCCCTGTTTCCCTTCAGAAAATACCCATTATCGAACAACACAACAATTTACGGATTAATGTGTTTGGATATGAAGAAGATTAAGTTTTCCCTCTGTATATATCTGAAAAACAGAATCCTGATACCTGATGTCACTAATTTGCTAGTAATTGGTAATGGCAAAAAACAACGGAACTTCTTAGAAGCTTTTCAAGACTTTTGAGTGATCTCACTAAACATGAACATGTTGCGTTCTATTGTTATCGATGTTTACATCGATTTTCAAGGGGAGATCTATTGAATAAGCATAATGAGTATTGTTCTCATCATGTTACACCAGCTATAAGAATTCCCAATGAAAACGATAACATACTCAAGTTTTCTGGTATTCATGTGCAACACCCCGTTGCTTATAATATTTTTGCGGACTTTGAAAGTCTTTTAATACGTATTGCTTCAGCCACAACCTCTTCTAAAAGATCCTATATTGAAAAAACAACTTATTATTTTCCATGCGGATACACTTATGTTGTTGCTATACCTGATGGAAGCTTACTTAATAATAGAAAATTCGCCTGAATCCCTAAACTCATCCCAAATTTAAATAATAAACAGAGTTATATCACTCGTTATCGTAATCTTAAATTTCATTTACAACTTGGGTTAAAACTTACAGCTGTTTATAAAGCCCTTCAATTCAAATAGGCCCCATTGTTGCAGAAATATATTAATTTTAATACCCAGAAAGGAAAGGAGGCTAAATCCTCATTTGAAAAGAACTTTTTTAAATTAATGAATAACTTCGTTTTCGGAAAAAACATGGAGAATCTGCGAAAAAGAAGAAATATTGTGCTTTGTAATAATGAAAAGAAGAGCTAAAAAATTAGTAGCCTCGCCTACTCTTAAGTCATTTAAAACATATGATGGAGATCTAATTGCTATTGAAAGGATGAAAACTGGCAGGCTTATGAACAGACCGATCTATGTCGGACTTACAATTTTAGAACTCTCTAAATTACTTACGTATAATTTTCACTACAATTTTATTAAGAAAACATATTAAAAAAATGCCAGCTTATTATTTGCAGAAACGGATTCACTCACATACCATATAAACACAAACAACATTCATGAAGGCATGTGAAATTTTTCAACTATTTTTTATTTCTCCGATTATCCGAAGAATCATCCGCTTTATTCGTAAATCAACAAGAAGGCTATTGGCAAATTCAAGGATGAATTGACCGGTGACTTAGATCTCGAGTTCATCGGTTTGATAACTAAAATGTACTCTCTGAAATCTACGAATGAAGAAAAGAAACGAGCAAAAGGTGTGGATACTCAGATTGTTCGACAAAAAAATCAAGTATCAAGATTACATAGAGTGCCTGCAACAAGTAAAAACTAGCATGGACAAAGATCGCCAAACATGCTCATCCTTTATTTATATTAACTCAGAATAAAATTTCTCTAAGTCTTTTGGATGGTAAAAGATACCTTTTGGAAGATGAAATAACCAGCTTAGCGTATGGACGCTATGAAATTTATCAAGATTGTAATGAATGTTGATTTTCATTTCTGTAATGAAGAATTATCAAGACGAATTTGATCTGAAAATAAACCTTTTTTGTAAATATGCTTTTTCTGTAAATTGTTTTGTTTTAACCCTTAAATGCCTGGTTTTTCAAAAATCAGTGTAATAATGATTTCCGGCTTTCATTTTTAAAATAAATCATGGGAAAAATACTTTTAAAAAATCATATTTTGTATTAAGTATGATTTACGGCTAAAAAACAGTTTGTTACTAATCAGCAATACTGGTCTTTAATTGAAAAAATAATTTTCCTTGATAAAATTCTATAATATTATTCACACAAGAATTTTACGAACTATAATAAGAAATAAATTTTACTTGCTCACTGCAGAACAAAATAGGGTATTTCGCAAGCTTCCAAATAAAACAAAAAGAACAAGTAGCCACAATTGAGAAAATAAATCTATCTTTATTCTTAAACAGCACAAGTGTTATCATCTACATGTTGAAAATCGATTTAATAATATTTTCTGAATGTATTTTATTGGCAACATTAGGCATTATAGCTTCAATATTATTCTAATAGTATTTTAGAGCCTAAATTGGGTATGTTGCCGAAAAGCAACACACTGTAAAAAAAAATGGTAACTTTCCATGTAAAATCCAGGAACGTTTCGCCTTTTATCAGGTTTTCAGAATAATTTAGCTCTTTCCTGTGAAATTCTGGTTTTCTTATCTGAAACGTTCCTGAACAAAAGTTGGAAACAGCTAAACGCTGCGGCCGCCATTTATTATTTTTTTTCCCCTATAATCCGTTGCTCGCGCGCGAGTGTCGAAAATGAATTCCTTAAATGAATGTAAAAAAATCAATATGGAATGCAAATAAATCAATAGACGACATAATCCTTTACGTCTCTATTGTCAAGATAATTCAGATGAAAATACAATACCTCTGTGACATCACTAAGAGATTATCTCTCGTACTTGTCTGTGAAATCTTTAACGAGCAGACTGTGTAAAAAAAAATACACCTATTATTTGGATCTGCATTAACCAGGGGGCAATCAAATATGATTCTCACCTATTTTGATTAATTTAAAGTATGTTTTAGAGTTCTTATCTCTAATTATTCTTGTGAAAGGATTTCTTCAAATGGGCCTTAGATTTTCAGAAATTAGATGCCGAGTTTTAGCATACGTTTCAAATACCCATTAGTTTGCAGCTCTCAACGTGTCTTTCGTGGTGTGGACGCAGAAAGCTTGCACGCCACCCGTACGGCCCGGGTTCGATGCTACCTCTTGACTTTTTTTTTCTTTTTTAATTAATTTTATATTTTAACACTTTATTACAATTTGATTTAAATTTGACATATATTTGACACTTTGAATTGCTGCAAATTTGAATTTTTTTTTTTTTTTCGGAAAAAATATACAATTACGTTTAGGTTTTTTTTTTCATGAAAATTTATATGTATTTTATCTAACTTGTAAACTAACATAATCACTGACGAAAATCCAAAATATTTTATGTCTAGATATTTTTCTAATTATTATTTACATTTATATATTTTTATATTTTAAGCAAAGTTCAGAAACACTATATCACATATATATTTACTTTATTGAATTTTAACTGAAAATTTATTTTTTCGTGTAAATTATAAATAATAATTTTGATGTCAATTTCAAAATATTTTTTCATTCTAACAAATAATGATAATAAAGCGAAAATTGTCAACTGGAAATGTAAAAATCGTCTGCGGATCCCGCATGCTGTGAAATGTCAGTAATGTCATAATGAAGGGAACGAACATCCAGAGTGAATTATGTCAGCCAGGTATCGGTCCGGATAGCCTAACAGGTAAGGCATTGGCACGGCACGCCAAGTATCCAGGTTCGATCCCTGGTCTGGACATTTTTCGCTCTTGTGCTACTCCAGCCTTGAATATGTCAGTAATGTTTTGCTGTCAACAGAAATATTCCTGGTATTTCGCAGGAAACTTACTGGCATTTCTGTAGAAAGTTTTTAACATATACAGTAAAGTACCAGTCATTTTCAAGAAATGTTTCTTGGAAATAATGGGCAACTCAGCTGCCCATTTTTTCCCAGGAACGTTGCGGAATTTTTTTTACAGTGCACACTGCATTTAAGGGTTAATAAACAATTGTTAAATTTTCATACGTGTTCTTTTTTAAAACTTTTACACAAACCATTCTTATATTGCGTTTAAAATGTATACATATTCTCTTATTCGTTCTCCCACGCACGCATATGCACACACTAATATACAGTTTTTTCACATGCATAATTAAACACCCATGTTTACTTGTAAATAATTCTTGCTAATATGTAATTTTTTTAAGAGATTTTTTAAAAATAATTTTAATCTAAGGTAAATTTTTAAAAACATTTTTTTTTACTTTTTAAATTTGCAAAAACATTTTTTTTTAATTTGTTAAAACATTTTTTTTAATTTGTTAAAATCTTTTTTTAATTTGTTAAAACATTTTTTTTTTCATTTGTTAAAACATTTTTAATTTGTTAAAAACTTTTTTTTTACCTTTTGCTTTTTTTTATAATGTGTAAATTTTGCGAAACTTTTTGAAGTAAGGTAAATTTTATAAAAGGTTTTTTCAAAGTAAGGCAAATTTGCTAAAACTTTTTTCAAAGTAATGTAAATTTTTCTAAATCTTTTTTAAGTAATGTTAAATTTTCTAACATTTAAACTTTTTAAAAACTTATAAATACATATCCGCACACACACGCACGCACATATAAAATCGCTTTGATTCTATAGCAACAGACGTAGTACCAAAATGAAATAAAATAACTATTGTGATGAAGTGAAGTTTTAACCTCTGTAGTGGTTTGCTCCTACTTACTTGAGAAATTTCACGTATGCTAATATTCAGATATATACTCATACTGACACATTCATACCTTTTCCCAAACAGTTTTCATGTAGATTTCGCAATAAATACTGGTTATTACAGTCTCCCCTACAATGGGTTGTCCCCTACAATACAAAATGGTTATTACATTCTCCCCTATATTGGAATTTCTGAAAAAATTTTGCAGATCTACGCCGATCATGACCCCTAGAACCCAGGGCAACCCCAGTTTAAAACTTTATCTCTCTCTATCTCTCTCTCTATATATATATATGTATATATACAGCGGTGGCCAAAATTGTGGACACTTTTAGGTAGTTTTCATTAGAAAAAGTAAAAAGCTACTTATTGCAGCAGTCCTAAGGAAAACACTTTGGGAAATTTTGCTATAGTTTTGCCGATCATGACCCCCAGATCCCAAAACCACCCTCCGTTGAAATGTTGAAATGTTATATATATATATATATATATATATATATATATATATATATATATATATATATATATATATATATATATATATATGTTACATTATTAGATCTAATTCCGCGATTTCCTTATCTAATTCTAAATTACTACTTTATATTAACTAAATCCTTAATCTTAAATAATCTCTATCGTTAACTCTGTTAAATTCCCTTTAATTTAATGTCTCACTTGTCTAAATTGCTTAAATATTACGCTTTTAGTATTCTTAAATTAAATGTTCCATTTCCGCGCTTTTTTCTTTCTAGAATGTTCTTTTAGCTTCCATTTTTACTTTCCTGCGCATTTCTGAGGTTATCCTTTTTCCCTAAAAATTCATCCGCTTGCTCTGTTCGCACTTTTTTCCTGACGTGATATTCTTAATTATTCATTGGTTGAGAGCGCGATCTACGTCATTTTTGTATTCTTACACTTGAGGAACAAAAAGTCGATGCTCGCTGTGTTTCAGCAGATTTGAGTCGTACACGGCGATTTGGACATACATAAAGACACGTGCGGCGTACTTATATTTGTATAATGCAGGGCCCAGTTGTAGTATAAAAGAAATAAATGTCAAACTTTTAGAACAGACTAATTTAATTAGAATTAATCACAGAATTATTATGGGGTTCGCGACTAGTTTGCATTGAGTGGCTCTCTCAATACGCCACCCGTGTGGTTAAAGGTTAATTAAAAACCTATCTGGAAAAACGCAGCACGAACCTAAGAGGCGTTGAAACTTTGCGACCTCCTTTCGAAGCGCGCTTAGCACAATGCCAAGTTTGAACTTTGAATAAGGGTTTTGTTTTAGGTACAGTGCAAAAAAGAAAAGATTATTACTATGCTGAATTTGGGTTTATGAAAATATACAGCTATACCCAATCCTACGTTGTATAGTTTTTTACAAAGTCTTATTATTCTTTTAGCAACGATTTTTTTTGTAATAATGCAGTTACTAATTAATATATTTATTGCACGGAACCCTCTGTGCGCGAGTAATACTCTCACGTGTTTTTGATTCCCTTCACCAAATTCTCTGATAATTTTATCAACTTTGAAGGAATTAAGTTAATAGCCGCTTTTTTTTTCATGAATAAACAAATAAAAGCAATAAAAAAGAAAAGTGTCCAGCTAAACTGATGGCATTGAGCTCACTGGCTATTCACATTAATTGTATACTATACTCTTATTTTAAAGAATAATGCCCCTCAAAAAAATAAGTGAAGGGGAATTAGCCCCCGTTTCCCCCTTTATACTGAACCAGTGAACCTCCAAATCTAATCAGGGAAGCTCCTTAACATAATAAACCGGTATACCAAATTTGGAGCAAATCGAATAATCCTGCAAAAAAAAACCCTTTATCTAAATTAAGGGGGTGGACTAGCCCCCCTTTATCCTTAACCAATGAATCCCCAAAACGAATCAGGGAATTTCCTTAACATAATAAACCGGTATACCAAATTTGGAGCAAATCGAATAATTCTGCATGAAAAACACGTTTATCTGAATTAAGGGGGTTGAACTAGCCCCCTTTCCCCTTTATCCTTAACCAATGAACCCCCAAAACTAATCAGGGAAGTTCCTTAACATAATAATCCGGCATACCAAATTCGGAGCAAATCGAATAATTCTGCATGAAAAACCCATTTATCTAAATTAAGAGGGGTGGGGTAACCCCCTTTTTCCCCCTTTATCCTTAACCAATGAACCCCCAAAATTAATCAGGGAAATTCCTTAACATAATAAACCGGTATACCAAATTCGGAGCAAATCGAATAATTCTGCATGAAAAAACCATTTATCTGAATTAAGGGGGGGGGGGGTGGACTAACCCCTCTTTTCCCCCTTTATCCTTAACTAATGAACTCTCAAAACTAATCAGGGAAGCGCCTTATCACAATGAACCTAGAAAAAAATTTTGAAGCAAATCGGATGTTTCTATCGAGAGTTATCGCGTTACGTACATACGTACGTACATACATACATACATACAGAACGGGCGGGCACATTAGCTCTCAGGCTTTGATAGCCTGTGAGCTAAAAATGTTTAGAAGAAGAAATTAATTCAAATTCTTTAGAGAAACTCACGGCTTTAAGAAGATCTCAATTGATGCGGGAGCCTGAGCATTTGCCTCGCTTGTCCGATGCTTGCATTTGCCTTTAAAGGGCTTTTGCTTTTTTTTTTTTTTTTAACTTTGCGAGTGATATGTTTTAGAAGAATTTCAGAAATGCTTTCAATTAATTGTATAAAAATACCTTGCTACTTTTTTTTTTTTTTTTTTTGATGTTATAAAATATATTTTTTAAAAAATTAGGAATTTAGTTTATAGTCTTATATTATAGATTTTAGTCTTTGAGAATTTTACAAACCATGTTTAAAGTTTTCAGATAGTTTTTCTTCACTTATATTATTTTTTCTCGGATATAATCACCTTAATAATTTTTTTTCTTTTAAATTTGCTCAAGAATTTAATTTTTAGTTTGGTCTTAGTGAATTTTACAGCACATGCATAAAATTTTCAGATAAATTTTTTTCTAAAAGAAAAAAATTTATTTCTTAATTATTTTTAACTTAACTTAACTTAATAATTTAACTTAATTATTTTTTTTTAAATCTCGGATTTAATCACCTTAATTTTAGGTAGCTTTCATTACAAAAAGCTACCTATTGCAGCCGTTCGGAGGAAAGCGATTTCAAAAAATTTTGGTATATTTTCCTCGATCATGACCCCCAGACCCCGAAACCACCCTCCGTTCAAAAGTTAATATATATATTATATCCATATATATATATATATATATATACAGGGTGATTCATAAAAGATGGGCAGAACTTTAAGGGGTTATAGTACACTTAAAGACAAATAATATTAAATAGGAGACTAAGGGTCCCAGACGTATTCCCAAGGAGATAGGGGGCATTAAAGTTTAGGGTCCGAAATTTCAAATGATTATAAAACATGAAAAAATTGGTCGATTCGTTTGCGGTTTTTGCAAAAAATTTTCTTTATGCCAGTATTTTCTTGAAATAAAATTTTAAAGTTCAATTTCAAAAAATGCCGATAGGGGGCGCTTTAGACTTTGGAGTAACAAACAACTATTTTTTAACGTTATTTTTTGTATTTCTTTAAATGATTTCGAAAGCTTAGACTTAAACTTAAATTTTGATCTAAAAATCTGAGTCCTAACGAGTAGTTAAGTAGCATAAACTGAAATTTGAAATTTGAAACCCTTCTCCCCCCAGAACAAAAATCAGTTATTCCCGATCTTTGTGTCGTAGATTAGGCTCTAACTACTGCCGCGTTTTGCTAAAATTATTCTTTATGTCAGTATTTTCTTGAAAATAAATTTTAAAGAAAATTTTCAAAAAATTCCGATAGAGGGCGCTTTAGACTTTGGAGTAACGAACAACTATTTTATACCGTTATTTTTTGTGTCTCATTAAATGCTTTCTAAAGCTTAGACTTAAACTTAAATTTTCAGCTCAAAATCTGAATCGCTGAGCGTGGTTCAGTAGCGAGGGGAGGGGGTTCAAATTTCAACTTCTGAACATAGTTCAGTTTGCACTACTTAACCATGCCCAACGATTCTGTGCTGTGATACGAGGCAAAAATACAACTTTCGTCAAGGACTGCATAGTCGGAATTCACTCATAAAGGCACTGGCACAGTTGGAAACGTCGCTCATGCAAACGTTAAAGCTCCATTCCTGACGCTAGTCACCGGGTGAAGAAGGAAACAGAAAGTATGCAAATGTCAAATGGGGAAGAAGAAGAACACGTATGCAAAATTTCGACACGATTCAGGCATAAAAACCACTGAACGGTGAGTCAAGTGTAAGTCGCTGTAGTAATGAATCGGAAGATGGTGCCCTTCACGAATAAGGAAAAGGCTGAGATGCATTTAATTTACGGAGCGCAGATGGAAATGGTGCAGAGGCACAACGAATGTACGGAGAGCGATTTCCCAACAGGCGGTTGCCTAACCGCAAAACTTTCGAGCGCTTGCACAGACAGTTGTGTGAGACGGGATCATTTCTCGCTTCCCGGTCGAATGCAGGTCGTGCAAAAAAGGACGAATCAGTAGTTGTTGCAGAAGCCATTCTGGATGTAGTAGCGGCGCAGCCAAGTACAAGTACACGAACAGTGGCTAGGCAGGTGGATACCTCACAGTCCATGACTTGGAGGGTACTGAAGGATGAACATTTGCTCCCGTTTCATGTGCAACGAGTCCAGAAACTGTCTCCAGGGGATTATCCAAATCGTATTGAATTCGCCCGCTGGTTTCTGTAGCAGAACGCGCTAAATCCACATTTTGGACGAACTGTGCTTTTCACCGATGAATGTACCTTCACACGTGAAGGTACATTTAACACACACAATGCACATGTATGGGCGGATGTCAATCCACATGCTACGTATCCACATGCTCATCAGAGACGCTTTTCCATCAATGTTTGGGCAGGAATCCTCGGAGACCACCTAATCGGACCGTACCTTCTTCCTGAACGCCTCAACGGTAAAACATACCTCACATTTCTGCAACATGTGCTGCCAGACCTGTTAAACGTTGTTCCTCCACGCATCCGGCGGGTCATGTGGTTCCAGCACGATGGAGCGCCAGCCCATTACGTACGAGACGTCCGCAACTATCTGGACATCACATTTCCGAACAGATGGATTGGTCGAGGTGGTCCTGTTGCTTGGCCTGCTCGCTCGCCAGATCTTTCACCCCTCGATTTCTTTTTTTGGGGACGATTGAAGGCTCTTATGTATGAGACACCCATTGAATTCCCCGAGGAACTGGTCGCCAGACTTTCCGCCGCTGTAAGGGAAGTGCTCGAAAAGCCTGATGTTTTCGCGAATGTTCGCCGTTCCATTCTTCGCCGTTGTTCTGCGTGCATAACCTCTGGTGGTCACAATTTTGAACATTTATTGTAATTACATGTTAATAAATATGCTTTGGTAACATAATCCTAATTTGTGTCTTTTTACCTCGTATCACAGCACACAATGTGTGGACATGGTAAACTGAACTGTGCTCAGGAGTAGAAATTTCAAACCCCTCTCCCCAGAAACTTAACCACGTCTAACGATTCAGATTTTGGGCTGAAAATTTAAGTCTAAGCTTTAGAAAGCATTTAATGAGACACAAAAAATAACGGTATAAAATAGTTGTTCGTTACTCCAAAGTCTAAAGCGCCCTCTATCGGAATTTTTTGAAAATTTTCTTTAAAATTTATTTTCAAGAAAATACTGACATAAAGAATAATTTTAGCAAAACGCGGCAGTAGTTAGAGCCTAATCTACGACACAAAGATCGGGAATAACTGATTTTTGTTCTGGGGGGAGAAGGGTTTCAAATTTCAAATTTCAGTTTACGCTACTTAACTACTCGTTAGGACTCAGATTTTTAGATCAAAATTTAAGTTTAAGTCTAAGCTTTCGAAATCATTTAAAGAAATACAAAAAATAACGTTAAAAAATAGTTGTTTGTTACTCCAAAGTCTAAAGCGCCCCCTATCGGCATTTTTTGAAATTGAACTTTAAAATTTTATTTCAAGAAAATACTGGCATAAAGAAAATTTTTTGCAAAAACCGCAAACGAATCGACCAATTTTTCCATGTTTTATAATCATTTGAAATTTCGGACCCTAAACTTTAATGCCCCCTATCTCCTTGGGAATACGTCTGGGACCCTTAGTCTCCTATTTAATATTATTTGTCTTTAAGTGTACTATAACCCCTTAAAGTTCTGCCCATCTTTTATGAATCACCCTGTATATATACATATATCTGATCTTTGTCACACTGTAACTCTCGTATTTATGAACCGATTTGGATGTAACTCGGTGTGTACATATAGTACATACCAATGTCTCGTCCGAGTTCGTTGGCCAGCTCCATCCGCCATTTTGTTTCAAAATGGCGGTCATTTAAAAATTTAAAAAAATTTTGAAATCTGAAATGTGGTACCAAAAAATTGAAAATGGAAAAATATTTTTTCTTATATATTTGACCTTTATACAAAGATTCCGGAGCAGTTTTTGCTTCGTCTATATCTTAAAAAATGGCTCAGTTATAGCACTTTGAATTTCTAGCGTGGCTGACATTTTGAAACGTCCTGATTTTTGTTACGCGATAACAGGCGTATTTATGAACTTATATGGATGTACCTTCGTGTGTACATAGCACATACCAATGTCTCGACCGTGTTCGTTGGCCAGCTTCATCCGCCATCTTGTTTCAAAATGGCGGACATTTAAAAAAAATTAATTTAAATTTTAAAATAAGGTATCAAAAAATTGGAAAATGAAAAAGATTTTTTTCTTATGAGTTTGACAAATCTGATCCAAAGATTCCGGAACAGTTTTTGTTTCGTCTATATCTAAAAAAAGTCCTTCCGGCCAGTGCCGGGAGGAAGAGGTAGCTTTCATATTACTTATTTTTAAAAAGCACGCTTATATTATTCAAACACACAAAGCTCAATTTAGTGGAAACCGATTATAGGAGATTCAATACTAATTTTTATTAATACTAAATCATTATGAATGAGAATTTCGCGAAATTACTCAGCTTTATCCAAGCTGATTTAATTTAAAGTAACTTATATTTGGTTGCAATATTCGGCGATATCTTGAAGTGCCTGCCATTTTATGACAACATGGTGGATGAGGCTAACCAGTGAGCTTGGTCGAGACCTTAGTAATTCCAGTGCAGATGCTCACTCACTTCAGAATCGGTTGATATATACGAGTGCTGTCGCAGGCAAATATCAGATTTTTCAAAATGTCACCCAAAAAAGTAACCTTTTTCAATTTCTAATTTTTTTGCACCTTACTTTAAATATATTTTTTTTAGGTAGCTTTCATTACAAAAAGCTACCTATTGCAGCCGTTCGGAAGAAAGCGATTTCAAAAAATTTTGGTATATTTTCATTGATCATGACCCCCAGACCCCGAAACCACCCCCCGCTCAAAAGTTGATATATATATATATATATATATATATATGATCTTTGTCACACTGTAACTCTCGTATTTATGAACCGAATTGGATTAAACTCGGTGTGTACATAGTACATACCAATTTCTCGACCGAGTTCGTTGGCCAGCTTCATCCGCCATCTTGTTTAAAAATGGTGGCAATTTAAAATTTTTTAAAAAATTTTAAATTTGAAATGTGGTACCAAAAGATTGGAAATTGAAAAATATATTTTTCTTATGTGTTTGACCTTGATACAAAGATCCCGGAGAAGTTTTTGTTTCGTCTATATCTTAAAAAGTGGCTGAGTTATAGCACTTTGAATTTCTAGCGTGGCTGACATTTTGAAATGTCCTGATTTTTGTCACGCGATAACAGGCGTATCCATAAACCGATATGGATGTACCTTGGTGTATACAAAGTACATACTAATGTCTCGACCGAGTTCGTTGGCCAGCTTCATACGCCATATTGTTTCAAAATGGAGGCTATTTAAAAAATTTAAAAAATTTAAAAATTTAAAATGAGGCACAAAAAAATTAGAAATTGAAAAAGATTTTTTTCTTATGTGTTTGACCTTCATACAAAGATTCCAGAGCATTTTTTTTTTCGTCTATATCTTAAAAAATGGCTGAGTTATAGCACTTTGAATTTCTAGCATGGCTGACATTTTCAAATGATCTGATTTTTGTCACGCGATAATACGCGTATTTCTATACCGATTTGGATGTGACAAGGCATGTGCATAGTACATAGCAATGTCTTGACCGAGTTCGTTGGCCAGCTTCATCCGCCATCTTGTTTCAAAATGGCGGTCATTTAAAAAATTAAAAAAAAATTAAATTTTAAAATGAGGTACAAAAAAATTAGAAATTGAAAAAGATTTTTTTCTTGTGTGTTTGAGCTTGATACAAAGATTCCGGAGCATTTTTTGTTTCGTTTATATCTTAAAAAAGTCCTTCCGGCCAGTGCCGGGAGGAAGAGGTAGCTTTCATATTCCTTATTTTTAAAAAGCAAGCTCATATTAATCAAACACACGAAGCTCAATTTAGTGGAAACCGATTATAGAGGATTCAATCCTAATCTTTATCAGTACTAAATCATTATGAATGAGAATTTCGCAAAATTAGTCAGTTTTATCAAAGCTGCTTTTATTTAAAGCAACTTATATTTGGTTACCAAATTCGGCAATATCTTGAAGTTCCTGCCATTTTAAGACAATATGGTGCATGAGGCTAACGAGTGATCTTGGTCGAGACCTTAGTAATTCCTGTGCTCATGCTCACTCACATCGGAATCGGTTGATATATACAAGTTCTGTCGCAGGCAAAAAATCAGATTTTTCAAAATGTCACCCACATTAGAAATTCAAACTACTATATCTGAGCCATTTTCTAAGATAAAGACTAAACAAAAAATGCTCCGGAATCCTTATATCATGGTCAAATACTTAAGAGAGAAACCTTTTTCAATTTCTAATTTTTTTGCACCTCACTTTAAGTATAATTTTTTTATTTAATTTAATGGCCTCCATTTTGAAACAAGATGGCTGATGAAGCTGGCCAGCGAACTTGGTCGAGACATTACGATATACTATCCACATGCCTTCTTACATCAAAATAGGTTAATAAATACCGTGTTATCACGTGACAAATATCAGATCGTTCCAAAATGTCAGCCACGTTCCAAAATGTCAGCAAAATTCAAAGTGCTAAAAAACAATTTAAATTCAAAATGAGGTACAAAAAAATTAGAAATGGAAAAAGATTTTTTTCTTATGTGTTTGAGCTTGATACAAAGACTCCGGAGCATTTTTTGTTTTGTCTTTGTCTAAAAAAGTGGCTGAGATATTGCAGTTTGAATTTCTAATGCGGGTAGCATTTTGAAAAATCTGATTTTTTGCCTGCAACAGCACTGGTATATATCAATCGATGTAGATGTGAGTGAGCATATGTACAGGAATTACCAAAGTCTATACCAAGTTCATTGGTTAGCTTTGTTGCAGCCATTATGTTGTTTTAAAATGGCGGGCACTTCAAGATATCACCCAAATTGGCGATCAAATTTAAATCACTTTAAATAAAACCAGCTTTGTTAACGCTGACTAATTTCGCGAAATTCTCATTCATATTCAGTATTGACAAAAATTAGTATTTAATCTTCTATAAGCGGTTTCTACTAATTTGAGCTCCGCGTGTTTTAATAATATAAGCTGGCTTTTAAAAAATAAGGAATATGAAAGCTACCTCTTCTTCCCAGTACTGGCCGGAAGGGCTTTTTTATTTACAGGCCACCATATTGAAACAAGATGGCTGATAAAGCTGGCCAGCAAACTTGGGCAAGACATTGCTATTTGCTATCCACATGCCTTCTAACATCGAAATAGGTTAATAAATACACGTGTTATCGCGTGACAAATATCAGATCGTTTAAAAATGTCAGCCATGCTAGAAGTTCAAAGTGCTATAATTCAACCATTTTTTAAGATATAGACGAAACAAAAACTGCTCCGGAATCTTTGTATCAAGGTCAAACACATAAAAAAAATCTTTTTCATTTTCCAAATTTTTGATACCTTATTTTAAATTTTAAATTTAATTTTTTTTAATGGCAGCCCTTTTGAAACAACATGGCGAATGAAGCTGACCAACGAACTCGATCTAGACATTGCTATGTACTATGTACACACCAAGTTACATCCAAATCGGTTCATAAATACGCTTGTTATTGCGTGAGAAAAATCAGGTCCTTTCAAAATGTCAGCCACAATAGAAATTCAAAATGCTATAACTCAGCCATTTTTTTAGATATAGACGAAAAAAATCAGTTCCGGAATCTTTGTATTAAGGTCAAACACATACAAAAAAAATCTTTTTCATTTTCCAATTTTTTGGTACCTCATTTTAAATTTTAATTTTTTTAAATGGCCGCCAAATTGAAACAAGATGGCGGATGAAGCTGACGAACGAACTCGGTCGAGACATTGGTATGTACTATGTATACACTAAGGTACATCCAAATCGGTTCATGAATACGCCTTTTATCGCATGACAAATATCAGGTCATTTCAAAATGTCAGCCACGTTAGAAATTCAAAATACTATAACTCAGCCATTTTTTTAGATATGGAAGAAAAAAAAACTGTTCCGGAATCTTTGTATTAAGGTCAAACACATACAAAAAATCTTTTTCATTTTCCAAAAAATGTTCCGGAATCCTTATATCATGGTCAAATACTTAAGAAAGAAAACTTTTTCAATTTCTAAGTTTTTTGCGCCTCACATTAAATATAATTTTTTATTTAATTTAATGGCCTCCATTTAGAAACAAGATGGATGATGAAGCTGACCAACGAACTTCGTCGAGACATTGCGATATATTAACCACATGCCTTCTTACATCGAAATAGGTTAATAAATACGCGTGTTATCACGTGACAAATATCAGATCGTTGCAAAATGTCAGCCATGCTGGAAATTCAAAGTGCTATAACTCAGTCATTTTTTAAGATACAAACGAAACAAAAACTGCTCCGGAATCTTTGTATCAAGGACAAACATATAAGAAAAAAAATTTTATTTTTCAATTTTTTGATACCACATTTCAAATTTATTTTTTTTTATTTAAATGGCCGCCATTTTGAAACAAGATGGCGGATGAAGCTGGCCAACGAACTCGGTCGAGACATTGGTATGTACTATGAATACACCAAGGTACATCCAAATCGGTTCATAAATACGCTTGTTATCGCGTGACAAAAATCAGGTCGTTTCAAAATATCAGCCACGCTAGAAATTCAAAGTGCTATAACTCAGACATTTTTTAAGATATAAACAAGAAAGAACTGCTCCGGAATCTTTGTATCGAGCTCAAACACATAAGAAAAAATATTTTTTATTTTTCAATTTTTTTGTACCACATTTCAAATTTTAAATTTTTAAAAAAAAATTTTAAATGGCCGCCATTTCAAAAAAAGATGGCGGATGAAGCTGGCCAATGAACTCGGTCGAGACATTGGTATATACTATGTATACAGGAAGTTTCATCCAAATCGGTTCATAAATACGAGAGTTACAGTGTGACAAACATCAGATATATATATATATATATATATTACCATTAATTAAACATAACCTGCCACCGTCAATTATTATGAATTAAAGCTGTAAGTATTAAAAATATATATATATATTATAAGAATTATTATGGAAGAAAAAAGAAAAAAGTGGACACCGACAAAAATTGAAAAGCTTATACATTGAATTACGTTATCGAGGGCACAGAATTCAATGATATAAGCAAAATGGTTGTTTTCTGTGGGAAAAATAAGCTAAAGCTAAAATTAATTTTCCCCTGTGCCCGAACAACCACTAAAATCAAGTGAATTGATTAAAAATGAAAGCAGAATAGAAACAAATAATATGAAATGGAAGAATCAATAAAACGTATTTAAATATTTATAGGATATAAAATAGAAATAATAAACACCATACCGATTAATATTTCAGTATTTTACAAAAATCCATGTGCACATGTCTTCCAGTATATCAAAAAGATTAAGGTGAATAAAACAGTTAAGAAATCACAGTAAATGATACCAAAGGATGCAGTTAATACATTTTGAAATAAAATTTGAAATACCTTGTAAAACAAATTTAATCTAATATAAAATAAATAGATATTAATTACATTATTTAAAATGCACTATGAAATTAATAGATAACAGTTTAACAATATCGTCAAAATTTAGCTAAAAATACACCCTGGTGTATAAATTATAACTGAAATGGAGCTAGAAAAATTAAAAAATAGAGCAAACTGAAAGATACAATTTTAGTGCTGCCATCTATTAATAATTATATTAAACATCTATCGCAAGATAAAAATTTGCAAGCTTTTGAATGTAAATAACTGTTTAAACAGCAAAACCAAACAAATCCTTATACATAGAGAATTATAGAACAACCACTAAAATCAAGTGAATTGATTAAAAATGAAAGCAGAATAGAAACAAATAATATGAAAGTGAAGAATCAATAAAACGTATTTAAATATTTATAGGATATAAAATAGAAATAATAAACACCATACCGATTAATATTTCAGTATTTTACAAAAATCCATGTGCACATGTCTTCCAGTATATCAAAAAGATTAAGGTGAATAAAACAGTTAAGAAATCACAGTAAATGATACCAAAGGATGCAGTTAATACATTTTGAAATAAAATTTGAAAGACCTTGTAAAACAAATTTAATCTAATATAAAATAAATAGATATTAATTACATTATTTAAAATGCACTATTAAATTAATAGATAACAGTTTAACAATATCGTCAAAATTTAGCTAAAAATACACCCTGGTGTATAAATTATAACTGAAATGGAGCTAGAAAAATTAAAAATTAAAGCAATCTGAAAGATACAATTTTAGTGCTGCCATCCATTAATAATTATATTAAACATCTATCGCAAGATAAAAATTTGCAAGCTTGTGAATGTAAATAACTGTTTAAACAGCAAAACCAAACAAATCCTTATATATAGAGAATTATAAACCTAATATAAATCACACAAAGTATTTAAAACTATTGTTAATAAAATTTAAAAGCATACAATATGTTCTAATAGCTAAATTATTTAAACTAAACTAAGAGTTTAAATTATGTTAGAACATTGATAATATATAGCATATATCTATATGCTATAAAACAAAATAAATTCAGTAATAATTAATATAAATAATTATTAAAAATTATCTAAAAATTATTTTTTAATGAATTATATATAAGATATTTATAAAATGAACAGGAAATAACAAACATGTGGAAGTATATAGAAGGTTAAATAATACTTAAAATCCCATTACTTAAAACGCACTAATATAGAATGTGGATTATTTTCAGACATCCATAAAAATCCATAAAGTATGAATATGGGACATTCAGAAACATTAAACTAAGAGTGGCATACTATTAGTAATTAATATGATATTGTCCTTAGTAAATTAAAATTTAATAACAAATAATTGTAAATTAGATTAATGAATAATTGAGCTAATTATAATATTAATGAAAATCTCCAACTTACATATAAAATATCAAATCAACATCCACATAAAATACATAACAAAAAAATAGTAATAATACAAGAGCCCGCCTTTTTTTTTTTTTTTTTGTAATAAATAATTAACCATTGCGTATTATCCAGACAACACCACCCTCCTCCGTACTCTAACATCTACCCACCCAACCTACCTATAATATTTTTTTATATTATTTTACAATTTTTAATTTTTTAGATATTTTTTTTATTTTATAATTTTTTTGTAATTTTGTTTACGCATGTGTTAATTTGTGTTTATAGATCATGTAAGAAAAGTACTAATTGTATATTAATGAATATATGAATTTTTTTGGAAAACCATGATTTAATGCATCATAAATTAGTTTTTTAATATTATTGTTAATTAGAGGAGAAGAACATAAACATTTTATTCTATATAAATGATTAAGTATTATATTACGAAATACAGAATGATGTAGACACGATTTAAAATTTGTAAATGTATTAACTGTGAATTTAAATTCTTTACGTTTGTCATACAAATCTGTGATTGTTTTATTGTCTTTTATTGTAATTTTAAGATCTAAGAAGTTAATTGTATTGTTAGATAAAAGGTTTTCCGTTAATTCCAAATTAGTGGGATAATCAACTGGAAATCGTGTAATTGCAGATTGATCAGTTTCAATTAAAATGATGTCATCAATATAACGATATAAATGTAGATTATTATTAGTAAAATTGCGTTCATAATGAGATAAGTATAAGTCTGAGAGTAAACTGGAAGTACAACCGCCTTGTGGTATACCGACATGCTGTAAATATAAAGTATTATCTTGCAATATATAATTATTATAGATAATGAAGTTAGTTAAAGATTTAAAATATGCAATATCTATATAAGATGGTAATTCCAGTTTTTTATAATACTTTTTAAATAATGCATTTATAATTTTATGTAAATCTAATAGGTCTATATTATTAAAAAGATCTTTGAAGTCATATGTCGTTATATTACAAACAGAATGAAGATTTTTTAAAATCTTAACAAGTTGATAGCTATTTTTTATACAATGTGTATTATCATTGTTTGTAGTAAGTTCATATATTTGATTAAGAATTTTTAAGAGAAGTGTATTGGCTTTATTATTATATGTATTACAACCAATAGTAACAGTCCTAAATTTAATAGGAGTTTTATGAAATTTGGGAATAAGAACTAAATATGGATAATTAAAATTAGTAGATAAAATATTTAAAAGTTTATAATAACTTCGAATTTTACGATTATTTACAATAACATTTTCATTAGTTTTTTGAAAAGACTTATTAGAAGAAATAGAATTTGTAAGAAGTTGGTGATAATATGATTTACATATAATAGCATAATTGTTAGGAGATTTGTCTACATATGTAATAACGAAGTTTTTTTGTAATTTAGTAATTTGTTGGAAATAATGCTGTGTATTAATAGAAACCAAATCAGCAATATTATTTTTTAAAGCCATAGTTAATTTATCAATTACTAATATCTTCCATTGATTAAAATATTCAATAGGCTTATTATAAGAGATAGAAATTATAAATAAAAATATCAATATCATATGTAAACTGTTTGATAATAGATTTAACATTAAATTTAGATGGAAGTCTATATTTAGTACCATAACCCATTAGTTGTTTCAATTTAAAATCATGAACAATATCAAGATTTCCAGTGATTATATGTCCATGATCATTGTTTATGTATTTTTTTAGAGTGGGGTCTTTGCAGTTACACGGAAAAGTACTTGCAGCAGATGTATTTTTTGAAAATGTATTATAGTTAAAAATTTTTCTCCCAATTGTATTCGGATATTTAAAGGTTTTTGATATATGAAGATTATTGATAGGAAAAAAACAATTTTTATCATTAATTATAGAATTGATATTAATTTTATTAAAAATGTGATTTGAAAAAGTAATTATCATTTGAGTATTCATGTTCTGAATTTTGTGTTTTTTTTGTATATTAATATTTAAAAGATTAACCCTACTCATAATAAGGTCAAAGTAAATATCAGAGAAATGTTTAGAGAAAGATTTACTTAGAAAGACATTTAAATGTTGTACCAGCTGTTTCTTTTTAATAGCAAAGATGTTTTTACGAATTAACAACCAGTTATAACTCTCTAAGATTTCGTTGAAGATCATTAATTTGTTTTGTGATAGATTTTTTGGAAACTACAACTGATGATGAACCCTTTCCGCGTTTATTACGTGTTGTTTTAGCATTTAAATTATGATTAAGAGTAGGATAAATTGGAGAATAATCAATATTGTTATTTATAGATGTGAAGACTTTGACAGGTCTGTTAAATACTTCACTGTTAAGTCCATAAGGATATATTGTGTTATAATATTTCATATATGATGATTCCATATAAAGACGTTCTGATTTATTTTTTAGAATTTGAAGGATTTCAATTGTCGTATTTTTAAATAGATGTTTATGAAAATGTTGAATTTCAGCTGTAGATTGTATATTTTTTGCTTTGTTATTATTAGAGTCTGATCGATGATGATTGATTCGTTTATGAATTGGACCTGATGTTTCACCAATATATTTCATATTACATAAGTTGCACTTTATACTATAAATAACATTAAATGCTTTACAAAAACTTGAATAATTAGGATCTGAGACAATTTGTGTCTGAGCAGCGTATGGACATGTCTTGCACCGAGAATCATAGCACTTACGAAAAAATAAAGGACGAGGGGGAGAGTATAAATGGTCGCTGGATGACGATCTAGGAACAACCCAATTATTATTCCTGTACCGGGCACTACACTGCATAGATGCTAAGTGTATCTTGCCGGTATCGAGATGTTTACTAAGAACTGCCATATAAAAATTATGTATGGAAAGTGCAATAATTGCCATAAAAATAAGAAATTTTAATAATAAAAATTAATAATTTAATTAAATTAGCCTTGATTAAATAATAAAACTTGAGTAAGAAAAAATATATATATACAATATTTACAATCATAGAAGCAGAACGCAGAAACAATCTTCAAATTATCCAAAACCAAATTATGATAACCCAAATAACGTAGATGAATAATATCAAGAAACCACTAGACTATTTTATAACAAATAAGTCTAAAAAGAGCCGCATAACATCCAAATCCTAGAACAACTATAACCATGCAAAGACAACCAAAACGCTTACCCAACTAACTACTCAGATCAAAGTAATATGAATTTAAACTAAAGGAAATTAACATTAAATCTTTGAATAGAAATAATTATTGCTACCATATTAATGTATATATAAAATGATTATCTCTACAGAATTATGTAAAGCTATAGCACAAATAGAAAATATATAGGACAATATCATACACTAACTACAAGAAAATTCAGATAAAATCATAACTAGAAAATTAAAAAACATTAAATAAATCGTTGCAATGATAGGAATGAAAAAATTAATGGAATCCTAAAATAGGTATCAGATAACTACATGGTAGAAATCTTATTGATAATACACATAGATAGTGCGCTAATTGCAGCAATGATCTAAGCGTATAATATTTAAAAGATTGCTAAATAATTTAGCGACCTGGGAATATATAAAAATATATATAAGATACCTTAAGGAAAAAATACATCAAAATGAATTGTTGACATTCAAAATGAAAAGATATTTAAAATATCGTAAAAAGCATACATTCATAATTACTTGCGCAAATGCATCATAGTAATTTGAATGCTAAAATATTACCATTAATTAAACATAACCTGCCACCGTCAATTATTATGAATTAAAGCTGTAAGTATTAAAAAATATATATATATATTATAAGAATTATTATGGAAGAAAAAAGAAAAAAGTGGACACCGACAATAATTGAAAAGCTTATACATTGAATTACGTTATCGAGGGCACAGAATTCAATGATATAAGCAAAATGGTTGTTTTCTGTGGGAAAAATAAGCTAAAGCTAAAATTAATTTTCCCCTGTGCCCGAACAACCACTAAAATCAAGTGAATTGATTAAAAATGAAAGCAGAATAGAAACAAATAATATGAAATGGAAGAATCAATAAAACGTATTTAAATATTTATAGGATATAAAATAGAAATAATAAACACCATACCGATTAATATTTCAGTATTTTACAAAAATCCATGTGCACATGTCTTCCAGTATATCAAAAAGATTAAGGTGAATAAAACAGTTAAGAAATCACAGTAAATGATACCAAAGGATGCAGTTAATACATTTTGAAATAAAATTTGAAATACCTTGTAAAACAAATTTAATCTAATATAAAATAAACAGATATTAATTACATTATTTAAAATGCACTATGAAATTAATAGATAACAGTTTAACAATATCGTCAAAATTTAGCTAAGAATACACCCTGGTGTATAAATTATAACTGAAATGGAGCTAGAAAAATTAAAAAATAGAGCAAACTGAAAGATACAATTTTAGTGCTGCCATCTATTAATAATTATATTAAACATCTATCGCAAGATAAAAATTCGTAAGCTTTTGAATGTAAATAACTGTTTAAACAGCAAAACCAAACAAATCCTTATACATAGAGAATTATAGAACAACCACTAAAATCAAGTGAATTGATTAAAAATGAAAGCAGAATAGAAACAAATAATATGAAAGTGAAGAATCAATAAAACGTATTTAAATATTTATAGGATATAAAATAGAAATAATAAACACCATACCGATTAATATTTCAGTATTTTACAAAAATCCATGTGCACATGTCTTCCAGTATATCAAAAAGATTAAGGTGAATAAAACAGTTAAGAAATCACAGTAAATGATACCAAAGGATGCAGTTAATACATTTTGAAATAAAATTTGAAAGACCTTGTAAAACAAATTTAATCTAATATAAAATAAATAGATATTAATTACATTATTTAAAATGCACTATTAAATTAATAGATAACAGTTTAACAATATCGTCAAAATTTAGCTAAAAATACACCCTGGTGTATAAATTATAACTGAAATGGAGCTAGAAAAATTAAAAATTAAAGCAATCTGAAAGATACAATTTTAGTGCTGCCATCTATTAATAATTATATTAAACATCTATCGCAAGATAAAAATTTGCAAGCTTGTGAATGTAAATAACTGTTTAAACAGCAAAACCAAACAAATCCTTATATATAGAGAATTATAAACCTAATATAAATCACACAAAGTATTTAAAACTATTGTTAATAAAATTTAAAAGCATACAATATGTTCTATTAGCTAAATTATTTAAACTAAACTAAGAGTTTAAATTATATATATATATCAACTTTTGAACGGAGGGTGGTTTCGGTGTCTGGGGGTCAGGATCGATGAAAATATACCAAAATTTTTTGAAATCGCTTTCCTCCGAACGGCTGCAATAGGTAGCTTTTTATAATGAAAGCTACCTAAAAATGGCTGAGCTATAGCATTTTGAATTTCTATTGTGGCTGACATTTTGAAACGACCTGATTTTAGGTAGCATTCATTACAAAAAGCTACCTATTGCAGCCGTTCGGAGGAGACCGATTTCAAAAAATTTTGGTATATTTTCATCGATCATGACCCCCAGACCCCGAAACCACACTCCGTTCAAAAGTTGATATATATATATATATATATATATGTGTGTATGTATATAGATATCCATGTATATATATATATATATATATATATGTCTGATTTTTGTCACTCTGTAACTCTCGTATTTATGAACCGATTTGGATGTAACTTCGTGTATACATAGTGCATACCAATGCCTCGACCGAGTTCGTTGGCCAGCTTCATCCGCCATTTTGTTTCAAAATGGCGGCCATTTAAAATTTTTTTTTTAATTTAAAATTTGAAATGTGGTACCAAAAAATTAAAAATTGAAAAATATTTTTTTCTTAAGTGTTTGACCTTGATACAAAGATTCCGGAGCAGTTTTTCTTTCGTCCTTATCTTAAAAAATGGCTGAGTTATAACACTTTGAATTTCTAGCGTGGCTGAGATTTTGAAACGACCTGATATTTGTCACGCGATAACAGGCGTATTTATGAACCGATTTGGATGTACCTTGGTGTATAGATAATACGTACTAATGTCTCGACCGAGTTCGTCGGCCAGCTTCATCCGCCATATTGTTTCAAAATGGCGGCCATTTAAATTTTTTTTCAAAATTTAAAATTTTAAATGTGATACCAAAAAATTGAAAATTGAAAAATATTTTTTTCTTATGTGTTTGACCTTGGTACAAAGATTCCGGAGCAGTTTTTGTTTTGTCTATATCTTAAAAAATGGCTGAGTTATAGCACTTTGAATTTCTAGCGTGGCTGACATTTTGAAACGACCTGATATTTGTCACGCCATAACAGGCGTATTTATCAATCGATTTGGATGTACCTTGGTGTATACATAATACGTACCAATATCTCGACCGAGTTCGTCGGCCAGCTTCATCCGCCATCTTGTTTCAAAATGGCGGCCATTTAAATTTTTTAAAAAAATTTTAAATTTTAAATGTGATACCATAAAATTGAAAATTGAAAAATATTTTTTTCTTATGTGTTTGACCTTGGTACAAAGATTCCGGAGCAGTTTTTGTTTTGTTTATATCTTAAAAAATGGCTGAGTTATAGCACTTTGAATTTCTAGCGTGGCTGACATTTTGAAACGACCTGATATTTGTCACGCGATAACAGGCGTATTTATGAACCGATTTGGATGTACCTTGGTGTATGCATAATACGTACCAGTGTCTCGACCGAGTTCGTTCGCCAGCTTCATTCGCCATCTTGTTTCAAAAGGGCTGCCATTTAAAAAAAAATTTAAATATTAAATTTTAAATGAGTTATCAAAAAATTGAAAAATGAAAATATTTTTTTTTTTGTGTTTGACCTTGATACAAAGATTCCGGAGCAGTTTTTGTTTCGTATATACTTTAAAAAATGGTTGAATTATAGCACTTTGAATTTCCAGCATGGCTGACATTTTGAAACGATCTGATATTTGTCACGTGATAACACGCGTATTTATTAACCTATTTCGATGTAAGAAGGTTATGTGGTTAATATATCGTAAAGTCTCGACGAAGTTCGTTGGTCAGCTTCATCATCCATCTTGTTTCAAAATGGAGGCCATTAAATTAAATAAAAAATTATATTTAATGTGAGGCGCAAAAAACTTAGAAATTGAAAAAGGTTTCTTTCTTAAGTATTTGACCATGATATAAGGATTCTGGAACATTTTTTGTTTTGTCTTTATCTTAAAAAATGGCTCAGATATAGCAGTTTCAATTTCTAATGTGGGTGACATTTTGAAAAATCTGATTTTTTGCCTGCGACAGCACTTGTATATATCAACCGATTCCGATTTGAGTGAGCATGTGCACAGAATTACTAAGGTCTCAACCAAGTTCACTGATTAACATCATCCACCATGTTGTCTTAAAATGGCAGGAACTTCAAGATATCGCCGAATTTGGCAACTAAATATAAGTTACTTTAAATAAAAAAACTTGGATAATGCTGGCTAATTTCGCGAAATTCTCATTCATAATGATTTAGTATTAATAAAAATTAGTATCGAATCTCCTATAATCGGTTTCCACTAAATTGAGCATCGTGTGTTTGAATAATAAAAGCTTGCTTTTTAAAAATAAGGAGTATGAAAGCCGGAAGGACTTTTTGTCATGCGATAACAGGCGTATTTTTGAACCGATTTGGATGTAAGTTGTGTGTACATAGTACATACCAATGTCTCGACCGAGTTCGTTGGCCACCTTCATCCGCCATTTTGTTTCAAGATGGCGGCCATTTAATTTTTTTTAATTTAAAATTTAAAATGTGGTACCAAAAAATTGAAATTGGAAAAATATTTTTTTCTTATGAGTTTGACCTTTATACAAAGATTCCGAAGCAGTTTTTGTTTCGTCTATATCTTAAAAAATGGATGCGTTATAGCACTTTGAATTTCTAGCGTGGCTGACATTTTGAAACGTCCTGATTTTTGTCACGCGATAACAGGCGTGTTTATGAACCGATATGGATGCACCTTGGTGTGTACGTAGTACTTACCAATGTCTCGAACGAGTTCGTTGGTCAGCTTCATCCGCCATCTTGTTTCAAAATGGCGGCCATTTAAAAAAAATTAAAAAGATTTTTAATTTAAAATAAGGTATCAAAAAATTGGAAAATAAAAAAGATTTTTTTATGTGTTTGACCTTGATACAAAGATTCCGGAGCAGTTTTTGTTTCGTCTATATCTTTAAAAAGTCCTTCCGGCCAGTGCCGGGACGAAGAGGTAGCTTTCATATTCCTTACTTTTAAAAAGCAAGCTTATATTATTCAAACACACGAAGCTCAATTTAGTGGAAAAAGATTATAGAAGATTCAATACTAATTTTTATCAATACTAAATCATTATGAATGAGAATTTCGCGAAATTAGTCAGCTTTATCCAAGCTGATTTTATTTAAAGTAACTTACATTTGGATTCCAAATTCGGCGATATCTTGAAGTGCCTGCCCTTTTAAGACAACGTGGTGGATGAGGCTAACCAGTGAACTTGGTCGAGACCTTAGTAATTCCCGTGCACATGCTCCCTCACATAGGAATCGTTGATATATACGAGTGCTGTCGCAGGCAAAAAATCGGATTTTTCAAAATCTCACCCACATAAACATATTCAAACTGCTATATCTGATCCATTTTTTTTAAGATAAAGACAAAACAAAAAATGCTCCGGAATCCTTATATCAAGGTTAAATACTTAAGAAAGAAAGCTTTTTCAATTTCTAATTTTTTTGCACCTCACTTTAAATATATATTTTTTTAATTTAATGGCCGCCATTTTGAAACAAGACGGCGGATAGATACTAGGCAGTGAACTTGGTCAAAACATTGCTATATATTATGCACATGCCTTCTTACAACCAAATAGGTTAATAAATACGTGTGTTACAAATATCAGATCGTTTCAAAATATCAGCCATGCCAGAAATTCAAAGTGCTATAACTCAACCATTTTTTAAGATATAGACAAAATAAAAACTGCCCCGGAATCTTTGTATCAAGGTCAAACACATAAAAAAACTTTTTCATTTTCCAATACCTCACTTTAAATTTTAAATTATAAATCTTTTTAAATGTTCCCTTTTGAAACAAGATGGCGAATGAAGCTTGCCTACAAACTCGGCCGAGACATTGGTATGTACTACGTTCACACCAAGTTACATCCAAATTGGTTCATAAATACGCCTGTTATCGCGTGACAAAAATCTGGTCGTTTCAAAATGTCAGCCACAGTAGAAATTCAAAATGCTATAACTCAACCATTTTTTTAGATATAGACGAAACAAAAACTGTTCCGGAATCTTTGTATGAAGGTCAAACACATATGAAAAAAATCTTTTTCATTTTCCAATTTTTTAATACGTCATTTTAAATTATAAATTTTTTAATTTTTTTTTAAATGGCCGCCATTTTGAAACAAATGGCGAATGAAGCTGACCAACGAACTCGGTCGAGACATCGGTATGTACTTTATACACACTAAGGTACATCCTTATCGGTTCATGAATACGTCTGTTATCGCGTGACAAAAATTAGGATGTTTCAAAATGTCAGCCACGCTAGAAATGCAAAGTGCTATAACTCAGCCATTTTTTAAGATATAGGTAAAACAAAAACTGCTACGGAATATTTGTATCAAGTTCAAACACATAAGAAAAAAATATTTTTCAATTTTTAATTTTTTGGTACCGCATTTCAAATTTTAATTTTTTAAAAATTTCTAAATGGCCGCCATTTTGAAACAATATGGCGGGTGAAGCTGGCCAACGAACTCTGTCGAGACATTGGCATGTACTATGTACACACCGAGTTTTATCCAAATCGGTTCATGAATACGCCTGTTATCGCGTGGCAAAAATCAGGACCTTTCAAAATGTCAGCCACGCTAGAAATTCAAAGTGCTATAACTCAGCCATTTTTTAAGATATATACGAAACAAAAACTGCTCCGGAATCTTTGTATCAATGTCAAACACATAAGAAAAAAATATTTTTCAATTTTTTATTTTTTTGTACCACATTTCAAATTTTAATTTTTAAAATAATTTTTAAATGGCTTCCATTTTGAAACAAATGGCTGATGAAGCTGGCCAACGAACTCGGTCGAGACATTGGTATGTACTATGTACACACCAAGTTTCATCCAAATCGGTTAATAAATACGAGAGTTACAGTATGACAAAGATCAGATATATATATATACATATATATCTGATATATATATCAACTTTTGAACGGAGGGTGGTTTCGGGGTCTAGGGGTCATGATCGATGAAAATATACCAAAATTTTTTGAAATTGCTTTCCTCCGAACGGCTGCAATAGGTAGCTTTTTGTAATGAAAGCTACCTAAAATAGCTTAGTTATAGCACTTTGAATCTCTAGCATGGCTGACATTTTGAAACGATCTGATATTTTTCACGCTATAACACGCATATTTATTAACCTATTTCGATGTAAGAAGACATGTGGATAGTATATAGCAATGTCTCAACCAAGTTCGCTGCCCAGCTTCATCCGCCATCTTGTTTCAAAATGGCGGCCATTAAATTAAAAACAATTATATTTAAAGTTAGGTGCAAAAAATTAGAAATTGAAAAAGAATTCTTTCTTAAGTATTTGACCTTGATATAAGGATTCCGGAGCTTTTTTTGTTTTGTCTTTGTCTTAAAAAATGGCTCAGATATAGCAGTTTGAATTTCTTTATCTGGATGACATTTTGAAAATTCTGATTTTTGCCTCCGACAGCACTCGTATATATCAACCGATTCCGATGTGAGTGAGCATGTGCACAGGAATTACTAAGGTCTCGACCAAGTTCACGGGTTAGCCTCATCCACCGTGTTGTCTTAAAATGGCAGGTGGCAGGCACTTCAAGATATCGCCGAATTTGGCAACCAAATATAAGTTACTTTAAATAAAAGCAGCTTGGATAAAGCTGACCAATTTCGCGAAATTTTCATTCATAAGGATTTAGTATTGATAAAAATTAGTATTGAATCTTCTATAATCGATAAACACTCTAAATCTATCTGTCTGAAAATTACAATTCCACAAGACTATGCTACCTCTTCCTCCCGGCACTGGCCGGAAGGACTTTTTTTCTTTTAACTCTGGTCAAGAATATAACTTTTAGTTTCGTCTTGGAAAATTTTACATGACATGTAAAAAAATTTCAGATAGTTTTAATTTTACTTAGAGGATTTATCTTAATTTTTTTTTTTTCATATAATCACCTTATTTTTTTCTTTGAACTTTGGTCAAAAATATAATTTACCGCCTAGTCTTGTGGAATTGCAATTTTCAGACAGATAGATTTAGAGGATTTAACTTATTTTTTCCCTGATATAATCACACTATTTTTTTAACTTTGGTCAAGAATTAATTTTATGATTTGGTCTTGGTGGATTTTACAAGACATATATAAAATATTCAGGTAGTTTTCTTTTTACTTAGAGGAAATAACTTGCACTTTTTTTCTCGGATATAATCACCTTATTTTTTTTCTTTTAACTTTAATCAAAAATATAATTTTTAGTTTAATCCTTGTGCATTTTACAAGATAAGCATAAAATTTTTAGACAGTTAGAAGAATTAACTTAACTTTTTTTGTTCCCTTTGAATTGCTTTAAAATTATTTGTAGATACACAGAATTTTTAGAAATGTTTTGTTAAATTTTTGACATCCACATTTTGGGATGACGTTTTTTTAATTCTTTTTTTATATAGGTTTAATTTGCATATAAACATATTTTTAGAAAAAAATAGTTCTCACTAATGAGTTAAATTTTAGGATTTTTTAATAGTGTTCTTGAGAGAATATTTTTGCAACTTTTTTATTTATTTCAATCTTTCGTATATTCGAAGGGGACTCCGGGCTTGATCGATACCGAAATATATGTAAACCCAGCTCTCGCTTAGAGTCCATATAAAAACAGAAGTATTGAATGTAACTAATTTAAACTTTCTGATATTTTTAAGGTATGTTTGTAGTCTTATAAAATTATAAAATGAACTTCAATGTAACAAAATAAAAAATATAGAAAAATTTATATAATACAATTTTCGAAAAAAAAAATTAGGTGTCATATCACCATCCATAAGATATCTTAACGTTGAATTGAGATAAGAACCTAATTTTTACTTTAAAATGATCAGGAAACTTCACTCTATGGAATGAATTAAGGATGTAAGTATCACTCAAAGGAAACCTTATTAAAAAAACTCTCAAATTTGAAAATTTAAAAAACCCTAAAAAATACAATTTTTTTTCGCTAAAAATACTCAAATATTAAGCTAGCTAAAATATATTAATTCATTCTATAATGATGTTATATGCGTGCAAAATAATTAAGCCATTCCATCAAATAGTTTTTTTAATCTTACGGGCAGTCTAGAGGTCTGCACGGGCCCGGGCTTGGCCCGAGGCCCGTACCCGGCCCGGCCCGCGGGCCGGGCCGGGCCGGCGGAATGGAGGAGAATTTTCAAACGGGCCGGGCCGGGCTGGCAGAATTAGGACAATTTTTTCAACGGGCCGGGCCGGCAAAAAAATTGAACGGGCCTGAAGGGCCGGGCCCGGCCGATAAAAAAAATTAATCGGGCCTATCGGCCCGATATAAGAATTTGAGAGGAGCAGATAAAATACGAGGTCATTTCCAGTGAATATGACTTTTTCGAGAAGTATAAATGTGCGTTACGAGCCGATGCGAGTTTAACAACATCAATACAGAAATGTAACATGTCCATCGTAGAGATCGGCATCGTACAGTTACATGATGCCTGATCCCGGGTTTAATTTTTTTTGGCAGACTTGTGCCGGGACGGAACTGGTCTTAATCGTTTTCAGGATGTGTAGGACAGGCATTATGTTTTGTAAAAGTATTAATAGCGATAATGAACTTCTGTTAACAGTATCTTTGGAAATGTACCTTAAGGTGGTTCTCATATTTACTGCTCAACAATGCGAAACTCTCAGACACATTTTCTGACTCATTTTTAACTATAAAGGCATAAAATTGACAGGCTGAGTATTGAAGGCAATTGGGATCAAATAGCGTTTCCATTTTTCATAAATTATGTACAGAGATAACAGAGACTCTTGTCACGTGACTGTACGTTTTCTCCTTTCCTGTGCTATTGCTTCCGGAAATTCGATTCAAAACGCTAACTTTGGCAGTATTTTCTGAAAGATATATTACTTTTATCTAAAAAAAAAAAAAAACGGCATTTACATGGTTTCTGAATAAGAATACCTGTCAATCTCATGCGTTTCCGAAAAGAAATGAATTCATAAATGTATCAAAATGTAGCTCCTTTGGATTTGAGAAAAGCCTTAAAAATGACAGAAATATTTTCACAAATCTACCTTTTATTATAAGCTTCAAAAGTTATCATGTTTTTTAACCCTTTATTCTAAACTACAATAATCTTTTAATGAACCCTTATTTAAATTTTGAAACGTCTGTAGAGACGTTGACTAAAACACTGTAAGTAATCGTTAACGTTTACTATTGTGTGTTTTCCATTTTGCGAACACATAGTAATTTAAAATATACTGTAAAATGTTCCCATAAATATGCACGTAGTATTCATTAAAAGAATCTTAATTGTATGTCGAGAAAAAACGGAATTTTTTGTAGACATTTAGTCGGGCCGGGCCGGGCCTGTTTTCACTGATTTTTGTACGGGCCGGGCCGAGAACGGTAAAAATGTAAACGGGCCGGGCCGGGCCGGGCTCGGGCCGAACTTTCAATTTTTACACCGGGCCGGGCCAAAATAGCTTTCTTTCGGGCCGGGCCGGGCCGGGCCGGGCCCGGGCCTGGAAATTCCGGCGAATGTAACTAATTTAAACTTTCTGATATTTTTAAGGTATGTTTGTAGTCTTATAAAATTACAAAATGAACTTCAATGTAACAAAATAAAAAATATAGAAAAATTTATCTAATACAATTTTCGAAAAAAAAAATTAGGTGTCATATCACCATCCATAAGATATCTTAACGTTGAATTGAGATAAGAACCTAATTTTTACTTTAAAATGATCAGGAAACTTCACTCTATGGAATGAATTAAGGATGTAAGTATCACTCAAAGGAAACCTTATTAAAAAAACTCTCAAATTTGAAAATTTAAAAAACCCTAAAAAATACAATTTTTTTCGTTAAAAATACTCAAATATTAAGCTAGCTAAAATATATTAATTCATTCTATAATGATGTTATATGCATGCAAAAAAATTAAGCCATTCCATCAAATAGTTTTTTTAATCTTACGGGCAGTCGTCAAAAATCAAGTTTTGAGAAAACGCGACTTAAATTTCCAGTTAAATGGGTGCGGCTATAAAAGTGATTGTTACATAAATGCTTATAACGCCGTTAAAAATGCAAATATTTTTATGGGGTTTTTTGCACTGTGTTCAGAATTAATTGAATAAATATAATAGATACTAAAAAAAATCTATTTTTTGAAAAGTTTTCAAGCCCTGAGCCCTCTTATGTGAAACATTTTGTCATGATTTGGGTGTTTTGTTTTCCCGTCAAATTTTTTGTCGCTAGATGGCGTAGTGATGATTGACGGTGGAGTAAAAAATTACCACTAAGTAGCGCAATAGTGATTCGGCACAAATAGTGATTCGGCACGGAAAAAAACTCGAATCGAGTCAATCAGTGATTTGACTCTGTTGCGTACAGACGTGAAAATAGCTCCTGCTTTTTTTCCAAAGTGATTAATTTAGTTTAAGAAGGTTGTTGTTCGATTTTAACAATTAGAATTTTTTCATCATTTTATTATGGATGACATCATGCCTTTTGAAGAATCTCTACTTTAAAATGTTCTGTAGCTGTGAAGATATTGTAGTGTACGAACTACAAAAAGTCATTTTCAACCCCTTTCAATTTATGTCAACATATGAACATTCATTCTGGTGAGAAGTCATTTGTCTGTGATGTTTGACGAAAAACTTTTGGTTGAAAATCAAGCTTACTTCGACATTTAAAGACACATACTAATGCTGAATCATCAGTAATAAAGTGTGATGATTACTCTCGCGTATCTTCGACCAATGGCAACTTATCTCAAAGCTCTGTGAATACCGACATGTTACCTGATGAGGATGTATCTCTAAAGAATTCTTCGACTGACGATAGCAAGAAGATGTGTATGCCCTTCGTGTAATAAGTGTTTTTCAACCTCTTTCAACTTAGAGCAACATATGAAGATTCACTTAAATGAGAAACCTTTTACCTGTACCATGAGTCAAATGTCTTTTTGAAGGAAATCACACTTAGTTAGACATTTGAAAACACATGATACTCGTACAGATGAAAAGGCTTCCTTTAAATGTGATAAGTATAAACAAGTTTTCACCCGAAAGGATAACGTGAAGCAACATCTAATATCGCATGGAAGTTCAAGAATTCCCTGTGATGTGTGTCATAAGGTGTTTGAACGGAAATTTAATCTAAAACATTATGATGAATTATTATTCTAACATCTACCAGATGTCGACATGCAAGATTAAAAACTGATATTTATGTTTGTGGCAACAGTGTTGTTGAAAAACTTTTATATGAACACTTGTGGCAACAGCTAGCAGTTGTTGTCATCGCAGACTTTCCCGGCTTTTGCTTGCATGTTGCATCTTGCATGATCACTTCGCTCTTCAACCTGAAGCAGAATGTAACTCTTAACGATCTTACTATTTTTTTCAATTATTTATGTGTAATTGGGTTGTACCTTCTCAGGAAAAGATTAAATAATTATGTAAAGCTACGTTAGTTTTGAACAATCATTAAAACCTAACACTGGTGACCTCGTGTTGAACGCGCATTAATGGATCGCGGAGTTAATGTTTGAGCGAGTAATCTCTTTGCATCGTAAATTATTTCATGCTGAAGCTTGTAGTTTTACAACGACATGTATTTTTACTCGCCTGGACATGCAAGATTATTCATATTTTTTCTAGAAATTGCGGGAATATATGCTGACAGAGCTCGTCTCTGAGCGCGCCGTATCTCACATGGATACAGTAAAAAGTGTAATTCCTTATAATTTACTAAAAAATTATGGTCGTTATCTTCTTTTGTTAACATGATATTGGTAAGCTTTTCCTTTCAAATTATTAGTGTTTTTTAATAAACGTTATTTTTTCGCGCGATTTTTATTGCCATATTCTGCTAATATTTATTTCTGTTGAACTCATGTTTCTATGACCCCAAAATATTTTCGGAACATGTATTATAATTCCGTCAACAATCCCTGAAATTTTGAATATCAATTACTTAACGTACCCAATCAATTTGTAATTTGAACTTGTGTACAATTTGTAAATTTTTATTTTTGATGTTTTCATTCTTATTATCTTTGTACATACATACTTCTTAAAACTGCATAATCATGTCGCATCCAGCGGACAGAGTTGCTAAAAATAATCAAAAAGCCCATGTAGCGGTCAAACCTCTACCATTTTGGAAATCCAACCCAACTTTATGGTTTGTTAGGTTGGAAGTTAATTTTACTTTGGCAAACATAACGTTGGAAATCACCAAATTTAATCATGTTGTGGCGTCGATTGATGCCGATGTTTTGACTTCAGTCAAGCGACGTAATTCTTAACCCACCGCAGAATGAAACATATACGGAGCTAAAAAAGCGGTTAGTTGATTCTCTTTCTGAAAGCGAAACATCAAGAATCCGCACTTTACTTCAAGGTCTATAACTTGGCGATCAACGACCTTCTGAATTGCTTACGCACATGCGTAAGCAATCAGTGGTGTAGTCGTAAATAAAACAGAGGGTATACGTTCTAAGCAGAGGGTATACGCTCAAAGCAGAGGGTATACTCTAGTGTATATATACTATAGCTTTCTTGAGAAACAGAGGGTATACGGTGTTCCTTTAAAAAATCCAGAGGGTATACGGCGTATACCCCCGTATACCCTCCACTACATCCCTGTAAGCAATTCAGCAATTGCTGTTGGCGAGCCACTGCTTAAATCTTTATAGCTAGGGAGACTTCCGAATAATACTCAGTCCATCCTTGCCGCTCTTAATGAGGACCTCACTCCTAATGAGGACCTCACCAGTTAGCAACAATTGCTATTGCTGATAACATTCATGAGTTCACCTTTCACTCCAGTAACAAATGCTATAAGTTCTGTCAAGCCGGAATCCTCAAACAATTTAGAATTACAAATTGCGCAACTATCAAAACAAGTAAGTGAGTTGACAAATCTTGTAAACAAACGCGATGCCACGCATGAAAGAGCACGAAACAATCGTTTCCGAAGGTGGAGTAAATCCCGTAATCGTTTTCACAAATATAAAGAACCAAGTGATGGCAATTGTTTTTATCATACCAGTTTTGGCAAGAACGCGCGAAAATTTTCCCCATCCGGTTTTTCTGACCAACAGAAAACTAAATTGGCGATCGCCGGAAAGCCAGGATCGTGATCGTCACCTCCAGCGTATTCTCCTGGCCGATACTAAAACAATCATGAATTTTTGGATTGATACTGGCGCAGATATTTCACGTCTTCCAAAGAATTCCGCCTCTCATCCTAGAATATCGAAAGATTTGGTACTTTATGCCGTAAACTGTACAGCAATACAAACATATAGCACTAAACGTGTGACGCTCGACCTCAATTTAAGCCGTAGTTTCACATGGCCATTTATTATTGCAGATGTACGTCAACCAATTATCGGAATCGATATTTTAAAGCATTTTAATCTGTTAGTTGATGCTGAAACAACAAATTAATTGATGCTACTACTCAATTTTTTTCTGCTGCCACTTCCGCTACTTTAAGCTCTGAAATTTCTAATATAACCTTTGCTTTCGGCGATTCTCCATTTCAAAAAGTTCTTTAAAAATATCCAACAATTATAAACACTACGCCATTCAAATCGTCTTCACATTTTACAACGTTTCATCATATTGAGACGACGGGTCCGCCTGTTTTTTCCAAGCCGAGACGTTTACCTCCTGAGATGTTACGCGCTGCGCGACAGGAATTTGAATACCTTATGTCTCAGAGAATAATTCGACCGTCAAAAAGCCTGTGGGCTAGTCCGCTGCATATGGTGCAAAAACAAAATGGTGAATGGCGTCTTTGTGGTGATTATCGCCGCCTAAACTCTGTTACTGTTCCTGACAGGTATCCTATACCACATATTCATGATTGAACGCAATTTTTAGTTGGAAAAACTATTTTTCCTACAATAGACTTGACCAAAGCATATCACCAAACACCGGTAAACCCACCGGACATCCAAAAAAACTGATATTACAACACCGTTTGGTTTATTTGAGTTTGTTTACATGTCTTTTAGCCTACGCAATGCTGAGAAAACATTCCAGAGGTATATCAATGAGGCACTATCTGACTTAGAGTTTTGTATACCTTATTATGACGATATTTTGATTGCTTCTGCTATTGAAGCCCAGCATATTTGACATCTTGACCAAGCCTGCAGTCGTTGGCTTTACATGGCTTAAAAATTAATCCCACCAAATGTGTTCTATGACAATCCTCTGTAAAATGCCTTGGCTGTCTTGTGACACCGGAAGGAATTCAACCCCTCCCTGAAAAAGTGTCTAGCATAAATGATTTCCCAAAACCAGAGACACGCAATTAAAGCGTTTTGTTGCGATGTTGAACTTTTATCGCCGATTTCTGCCAAATGCAGCTAAAAAACCTCTTAACACTTTACTTCGTGACTGCAAGAAAAATGACAAACGTCCTGTCCCTTGGACTGATGAGGCACTTCTTGCTTTCAATCGATGTAAATCTGACCTAGCCAATGCAGCAACCCTTGCCTATCCTGCATCAGACCATGAAATCCACTTAATGGATGACACTTCCGACATGGCTGTTGGGGCAGCATTAAATTGTTTAACTCAAAGTGGTATAAAGCCACTAGCATTTTCTCCCGTAAACTGAGTGCAACAGAAATTAAACATAGCACGTATGATAGAGAGCTTCTCGCTGTTTATTTATCTGTCAGGCACTTTCGGTATTACTTGGAAGGCAGACATTTTATAATATTTACTGACCATTTAACCTTTAACAAATGCATTTACTAAAAATTCTGATGCAATCTCTCCACGTCAGCTCAGACAGCTGGATTTTATTTCCCAGTTTTGCACAGACGTTCAACACATCCCTGGCTCAGACAACGTAGTAGCAGATACATTGCCAAGAATAAGTTCTGTCAATGTTCAGTCAATTCATTTAGCTACAGTTGCAGAAGCTCAACAACATGATGTCGAGCTGCAAGAGCTACTAAATAATGACAAAATTTACCTCTGTTTAAGACCTGCTGCAGTGACTCCAACATTAAGTATATATTGTGACAGTAGCTGCAATACAATTCGACCCTATGTACCCAAACATGACCGCAAAAGTATTTTTACAGCCCTGCATAACTCATCGCACCCGGGTACTAGAGCTTCCAAAAAACTCATCCAGTTTCGATTTGTTTGGCCATCTATGTCCAGAGATATCAACACTTTGACTCGATGTTGTGCAAAGTGCCAAAGGGCAAAAGTGGCTAGGCAGACATACATCCAGCCCACACCAAAGTTTCCAGCTACCTCACCGCAGATTTGATAATGTGCACATCGACATCGTGGGACCTCTAGCACCATTCGATGATTTCCAGTACTTGCTGACCTGCATAGATCTCTTCACACGCTGACCTGAAGCAATTCCTATTGCTGACATATGTACAGAAACGATTGCAAAAGCCTTTGTTGCAAATTGGATTTCACGATTTGGAATCCCCACTTTCATAACTTCAGACCAAAGCAGACAATTTGAAAGCAATCTATTCCTCATCCTTAATCAAATGTTCGGCATCCAGAAGACCCGCACAACACCGTAGCACCCACAGAGCAACAGTTTAGTCGAGTAATTTCATCGTTCCCTAAAGTAAGCACTTCAATGCCACGAATCAAAATGGACAGAATCACTCCCTATTGTATTGCTTGGATTTCGGTCATCATTTAAAGCAGACTTCGGCTGCACTAGTACTGAGCTTGTTTATGGTGCACCACTAAGATTCCCATGTGAATTGATTGACCATCCAAAAATTGACATGCAACCTCACGACTTCCTACAAACATTGCTGGACACCATGAATTCTCTAAAACCAACCCCAACTTCTGCACATGCCAAACCAGCTGTTTTTGTTCACCCGCCCCTGACAACATGCACTCATGTGTTTGTGAGGCATGATGCTGTAAGGAAATCTCTTCAAACTCCTTACGATGGCCCATTCAGTGTAGTGTAATGAGGCGAAAAGACTTTCACCATCGACATACATGGCAGACAAACCGTTATCAGTATTGACAGACTGAAACCCGCCTTCTTGGAAGCCTCTGATTTTCTAGATACCAAGCAACTGCCCGTGTCACAACAAACATCACAGACAACTGCCTCGGCCTCCTGTAATGATCCAATTCCACTTCCAGAGACTATTGTGACTACAACCCCTACAAATATTGTGACAACAACGTTCCGGTTGCGTCCGCTTTAATACGCGGTATCTCTGACCTCAGTGCCTCAGGCACCTGAGGGAGTACTGTGGTGAACTATTCTTCTAACATCCACCAGATGTCTGTACAAGATTAAAAACTGATATTTGTGTTTGTGGCAACAGTGTTGTTGAAAAACTTTTATATGAACACTTGTGGCAACAGCTAGCAGTTGCTGTCATCGCAGACTTTCCCGGCTTTTGCTTGCATGTTGCATCTTACATGATCACTTCGCTCTTCAACCTGAAGCAGAATGTAACTCTTAACGATCTTACTATTTTTTCAATTATTTATTTGTAATTGCATTGTACCTTCTCAGGAAAATATTAAATAATTATGTAGAAAGCTACGTTAGTTTTGAACAACCATAAAAACCTAACAACAGCGTATCCGTAGCCAACACACTTATGCACCTCTTATGAGTTTAAAACGAAAAATGACCTTGTCTGATGCAAAGTGTAAAAAGCTGAGGCAATCCGATCCTTTAACAGTTTTTAAAACTATGATGTTTTATCCTGGTGAGCATGAGGAAAGTGGTATGGAAGTAGTTGGAAATCGCTTACGGGCTAAAATACAAGAAACTTTAACAGCTGAAATATATGAAAAGGCGGCTATTAAATCTTACATGGTGATGAAGATTTCACTTGAACGTATGATTGATAATGTGGAGATGGTGGAGATACAATCACTTTTTGATGTTCATGCTTTACACAACTTATTGCAGAAACAACCTTCAACATTTTGAGCAAGGATTTTCAAAGGTGAATAAGTCGTTTGAAGAATACATACAAAGAGGTTCTGGATGGAAACGTCGAAAAATTCACCACTTAGAACTTAAAACTTCTAAATATCAAAACCTCTTGTTCCAAATTCTTATATTCCTTTACCCAAGAAATTATATGATGATGATAGCAAGTGTTTGTTGTGGTGTCTCTTAGATTTTACAAAAAATCTTGAACGAGTTTCCAATCATATCTCTTATGAGAGCGAGATCAAGCTTGGTAATGTGGAATGCCCTGTTTCCCTTCTGAAGATACCCATTATCGAACAACTGAACAATTTACGGATCAATTTGTTTGGGGATATGAAGAGCATGAAGTTTGCCGTTTGCATATAGGGGCATTCCACGTCAAATCAGGCAGTAAAATATCAATATGTAACCCACCATCACAGATTTTAATGAAACTGCGTGTGTTTGTTCTTACTATTAAGATATGATCACCAGTAATTTTTTTTTGCTCCTTGGTGAAATAGTTTCTGAGAAAAAAATTGTCAAAATTTTGAAAAACTGCCGTCAGTTGGCATTCTTGATAGCTCAGTTTTCAAATGTAGCATGTCATATATATAATCATATTTCAATATCTACTCTACAAATCATCTTCAAATCATTTATGCACAATATTTAGGGTACGCAGCTTATGAAAAAAATATATTGTTACGCTTATAACATTTTAAGTGTGTCTAAAAAAATATTTAAACTTTGAAGTCGTGAATTTTTTATGAAAAATAATGCATTAACAAAAAAAGCATTATCAACAAAAGGCGGTATTTTTATTAAATTTATTTTTTATGGGAGATGTACTTAAAGGTGTCCTTTACCTGATTCTGAAATAAAAATAGTGGGATTTTGGGTGTTTTTGGTAGTATTTCCTATTTAAAAATATTTTGAGGTGCATTTCATATCAAATCAAGCAGAGTCATTCCATGTCAGTTCCCCTAAGCCATTTAATCAATGTCACAAATTTCAATGAAATTGGGTTTGTTTATAGCTTATTTTAAGACTTAATCACCTTTAATTTTCTTGATCCTAAGTAAAATATTTTTTAAGATAAAAAATATCAAAATTTTGAAAAATTGTTTTAAATTTTTTTAATGACAGTTCGATGTTCAAAGACTACATTAAAAAAAAAAAAAAGTCATTTCAATATAAAATAACTAAATAGGTTTCAAAATGTAGGCTGATTATTATTTCTTGTTTTTTATCATGTTTAAACACTAAGAGTGTCTTTTATCTTATGAATTTTTAAAATCAAGAATTTTGTCAAAAATAATGTGTTAATCAAAAATTTATTATTAACCGAAGGCAGGGTGTTATTGCTTTTTTTTAATTGTACGTAAAAATATCTTTTAAATAGTTATAAAATAAAAATAGTGAACATATGAGAAAAAATTATCAAAATTTTGGTAAAATGCCACGAGTTGCCATTAATGATTGTTCAATTTTCAAAGGCCTCATTTTATATATAAAATCATATTTCAATAACTAATAAAGAAATCTTCTTCCAATAATTTAAGCAAGGTAAATAAAGTATGTAGATTATGAAAAAAATATTGCTGTAATGTTAAAAAATATTTAAATGTATCTAAAAAAATTGTATAATCTTTGAAATCAAAAATATTTTACAAAAAATAATGAAATTATTAAAAAAATCTTTATCAATCAGAGGCGGAGTTTCTATGACTAATTTTTTAATTTTAAATTGTTCATAATACTACATTATAACTGGATCTGAAATAAAAATAGTGGGATTTTGGTTGGTTTTAGTAGTATTTAAATCATATTTAAAATTATCAATATTTTCAAATGTAAAACCTATCCAATGTATCATCCCTGGAAATATTTTTATTTATACATTTATTTTATTTTTCAAATTATATTTTATGTTCGTTTCTTAAGGAAAAAAATAAACAATATTGTTTTTTAGTAAAACTTCTAGGGCGAAGAGCAATTATCCCTTTCCAAAAAAGAGAAAAATCACTAGCTCCTCACCGCCCAATAGAAATTTTCAAAATGACAGTCCTAATCTTTAAACTCATATTTGGCTGTTAATATTGAAAATTTAGCATTGAGCTGCTAATATTGAAAAAAAAAACCAAATTTCACTCTGTTGAAGAAAATTTTGACGTATTGTGCTTTAAATATATGCAAAAAAATGCATAATCCATTATATTTATATCTTTCAAATAACTATATCTAAAAAAATATTTAAAACTTAATGAGTTGCACTTTTGTAACTTTATTCAGTTTCTAATGATATGTACCGTAATTTCGGGTGTATAGCCCGCAGATCAAACAATTCAGTTTGGACCCAGAAATTTTATTCAGTATTTGAAGACCAATATTTACTGTGATCTAAAAAGTTACATTTTATTTTTTAAAATTTCTGGGTCGAAACACGATTGTATGATCCGCGGGCTATACACCGGAAATTACGGTAATTTGATTTATTTCATCACAATATTGCTGAAAGATGGATTTTCAACATATATATGTGTGTATATATATCCCTGTTCTCAAACAAATTATTTAAAAATTATTCATTTATGTTTAATAAAACATATATATATATTGTTTATACACTTACAGAAAATACATATAGCAAATTTTATGATATTATGTCAATAATGTCTAAAAGTAAAGAACTTATCTAATAGTATGTAACGAAAAATTTAACATCTGGTGTAATGACAACAAAATTTTATAATTGTTTTACTTAATTTGGATGAATGAAAAAAGCTTACATGTTTATATTTTATTGAAGTACAGGTGAAAATGTCACAAAGACATACCTCAACAACCACTGAGTATGTCACATTCACACTACAGATGATTTTTTTCTTCTTTTGATCTTTCGTGTTTGATTTCAGATGGTAATGAATTAATTAGTTTTGTTAGAAGTGTCATTGCAGTCAGCATATTAGGCTCACTATTTTTTTTTTATATAATTTGTTTTGATTGACTCGATGAACAACAATATTTAAAGGGACCATTTCATGACTTTTCAATTAAAAGCTGATTTATAAATTCATCATGTTGTTTAGTTATTATTATCGTCTTAAGATAATAAGTTGATATTAAAATTTTTAAATGCAGTTTATTTATTATTTGAACAGTTGAAAGTATTTTTCAATAAGAGTGCGGGCTGTTGATTTTAAGTCGGCTGTTGAGCAATGTAGTGTTGGTAAAGGAACTGGTACTATTTAATTTAATTTTTATCGCTGTAAATAATATTTGTTATTTTATTATTGTATGTATTATATTTAAGCAAGAGTAGAAATACACGATATCGTAGTCATTTTAGTACATCTTAGCATGAAAAGCTTCAATATTTATCATTAAACATTCACATTTTATGAACATTTTGTTAAAATTGCTCATATTTTCACTATTTTTATTTTATAACTATTGAAAAGATATTTTTACGTACAATTAAAAAAAGTAATAACAGCCTGCCTTCGGTTAATAATAAATTTTTGATTAACACATTATTTTTCACAAAATTCTTGATTTTAAGAATTCACAAGATTAAACACACTCTTAGCATTTAAACATGACAAACAACAATAAATAATAATCTGCCTACATTATTTGTCACATATACATTATTTGAAACTTATTTAGTGATTTTGTATTGAAATGACTTTTTTTTATGCAGTCTTTGAATATAGATCTGCCATTAAAAACATTTAAAAAAAAATTTCAAAATTTAGATATTTTTTTTATCTTAAAAAATATTTTACTTGTAATCACCTTTAATTTCCTTGATCCTGTCTTAAAATGAGCTATAAACATACCCAGTTTCATTGAAATTTGTGACAGTGAATTAAATATCTTAGGCGAACTGACATGGAATGACTCTGCTTGATTTGATTTGAAATACGCCTCAAAATATTTTTAAATATGAAATACTACTAAAAACACCCAAAATCCCACTACTTTTATTTCAGAATCAGGTAAAGGACACCTTTAAGTATATCTCCCACAAAAAATAAATTTAATAAAAATACCGCCTTTTGTTAATAATGCTATTTTACGTAATGCATTATTTTTCATAAAAAAATCACGACTTCAAAGATTAAACATTTTTTTAGACACACTTAAAATGTTATATAAGCGTAACAGTATTTTTTTTTCATAAAATACGTACCCTATATATTATGCATAAATTATTTGAAGATGATTTGTGGAATAGATATTGAAATATGATCATATTTATGTCATGCTACATTTGAAAATCGAGCAGTCAAGAATGCCAACTGATGGCAGTTTTCAAAATTTTGACAATTTTTTTCTCAGAAACTATTTGACCAAGGAGTAAAAAAAAATACTGGGAATCATATCTTAATAAAAGGAACAAACACACGCAGTTTCATCAAAATCTGTGATGGTGGGTTACATGCCTGCCTGAACTGACATGGAATGACCCTATATCTAAAGTTATTGAAAAGAGCACCTATGAAGTTTACAGTTATGCAAGAAAAGACATTTCAAGAAGCAGAATTCTGTCATATTTGTAAACAAGCATTAGATGAAAAAAGCACACGTGACCATTGTCATCTATCGGGTGAGTATAGAGGAGCTGCGCACGTTGAATGTAACTTGAATTGTAAGCAATGTAAAACAATTCCTGTTATTTTTCACAACCTGAAAAACTAGGATGAACATTATATTATGAGTAAATTAGGAAAATTCAAAGATCATAATATTGCCTCCTCTATGGAAAATTATATAACCTTTAAATTAAGATAGCCTACATGTCCTGGACAGATGGTCTTTATAGATTCCATCCAATTTTTGCCTACGTCATTAGGAAAGCTCGTTAGAAACCTTCAGCCTGATCAATTCACCATACTTGAAGAAAATTTTTCCATAATAGTAATTTACATATGTTCAAAAGAAAAGGGGTATACCCTTATGAGTATTTCAACTCCTTTAAGCAATTTAATTAAAAAGAACTACCCCCACAGCATTTTATAACGACCCTTTAAAGAAATATATAGAAGATGAAGATTATGAACAATCCCAGAATGTTTGAAGAACATTCAACTTCAAATGCCTGACAGAATGTCATGATTTGCATGTCAAGGCGGATGTTGTGGTTCTTTCTGATGTTTTCCAAACATTTCCAGATCGCTCTGTAAAACGTTTTATTACATCGACCCTTGTCATATTTTTACCGCACCTTCACTCGCCTGGAACGTTTGTTGAACATGTCTGAAACACCTTTAGAGTAGCTCACTGATATTAACATGCTGCTTGTGATCGGAAATGGAATTCGAGGTGGTATCAGTATGATTAGTCATTGACATGCCAGAGCGAACATCCACAATACACCCGATTATAGGAAAAATGAAGCACCCAGTTTCATCATGCACTGAGATGCTAATAATTTGTATGGGTGGGCGATTTTCCAATTTTTAGTCATTGGAGGATTTAAATTTTACGCGACAAGTCATCCTACAGAAGAGTGGAATATATCACTAACTGACGATTCTGAAATTGGGTATATTCTGGAGGTGGACCTTAGAATACCCTAAACATCTTCATCCATTACATAATGAATACCAACTAGCACCGGAAAGAGTGACCGTCCGTAAATGAAGAGATGTTGCTTTCTTATGCACGAAGCTTACTTAATATTAGAAAAGTTGTTGGAGCCCCTAAACTCGTCCCAAATTTAAATAATAAACAGAATTATATCACTCATTGTCGTAATTATAAATTTTATCTACAACTTGGGTTAAAATTTACAGCTGTTCATAAAGACCTTCAATTCAAGCAGGCCCCAATGGTTGCAGAAATATATTAATTTTAATACCCAGAAAGGAAAGGAGGCTAAATCCTCATTTGAAAAGAACTTTTTAAATTAATGAATAACTCATGATGAAACATAACGCCTGGTCTCCATCGCAGAGATTTCAAATCTTTCTTTCGAAGGAATAAAAAGATTTTTTTATAAATCGATTTTTCGTAGATTTTTGACTTCTTGTGACCATACCGGAATAATTTTTGGAATTTCTGAAAGGGGAATTTTTTTTTACGTCTGGCTGTGCAATTTTCGAGTTTTTAAGGCCGTTAGATTCTGAAATGGGGGGGGGCACTTTAACAAACCCCACTAACCTTTATCGCTTCGGGTACGCATGTGGCATGCGTTTCTGGCAACCTCTCGTAGTTTTTCGGAAATGATTTGCGACTTCCATTTGGACCTGCGTTTGGCTGTCGTTTCTTTGTTGATTAGATGGTAATTAGCTCGTATCCCAGGTAATTACCGCGGGATTCTCTCGAACCTGAAATTTTTGGATCTCCAGATATTTTTTTCGTTTGATTCTATCTTTTCCCATCTCTATACTCAGGGCCGAAACTAGGGGTGTGCATGTGAGGCATGCGCCCCGGGCGCCAGATCGAAAGGTGAACGGGGGCGCCAAATGAAGATTTTGTTTGTCGTTTCATACAAAAGTGTGTATATATATATATATGTTGCATTGTGGCGACATTGGATTATTTTTCTAGTTGAAATGAAGTTGAAATCTAGTTGAAATGAAGTAACTGGCTGTCACGATATCAGTAATGGATCACGTCCAGCAGTAATAGAGTAGTATAAGTTGTCAGAACAGGTAATTCGATCCTGTTGTACTAGTATAACGAAAACTGGAATCCTGTCGTGCCAAAGACTACGACATTAACGTTATATGTTCATGTGGAAGTTGTATCAGTCGACGAGTAAAGGCCATATAATACATTTTTCCGTGAAAGTTTCCCCAGAAATAATTGAGACAAAATGTAAATTCAGCTAAGCATTTTATTTAAACATCTTTCGGCGGCGCAGTTTCCACCAAGAATATTAGCCATCGCTTCATAGTAGTAATTTAGGGATGAACAAAGTTGTAGATAATCGAATACGTGGACGGTGACCAGAGGGTGGTATGAAAAATGGAAATACGACTAAAATCTGCTGAAACACAGCGAGCATCGGCTTTTTGTGCGTCAAGTGTAGAAATACAAATATGACGTAGGTCGCGCTCTCAACCAATTAATAATTAAGAATACCACGCCATGGAAAGAGTACTGACAGAGCGAGTGGATGAATTTGAAGGTAAAAAGGATAACCCCAAAATATGCGCGGGAAAATAAAATGGAAGGAAAATAAAATGATTGCTAAAAGAATATTCTAAAAGAAAAAAGAGCGGAAATGGAACATTTAATTTAAGAATACTAAAAGCGTAATATTAAGTAATTTAGACTAGTGAGACATTAAATTAAAGGAATTTAACAAAATTAACGATAAAGAATATTTAAGAATAAGGATTTAGTGAATATAAAGTAGTAATTTAGAATAAGATAAGGAAATTGCGGAATTAGATCTAATAATGTAACATATATATATATGTGGAATACAAAGAACTCGCAAGCTAATGTTAAACCTATGGTAGCGTTCTTTTCAAACTTGTGAAAGCAAAAGTAACTTTAATATATAAAAAAAATCTGCAACCAAAATCGAAAAAGCAAACACTAATCCGATTAGAATTCAATCTCAGCTATTCTAAGCAAGAAAAAAATAATTTAAAACTATTAATATGCAAGTGAGAAATCTTAAAAAGAACACTCCCATGGATTTAACATTAGCGATCCAGTTTCTTCGCGTGACTAGTGTAGGCTCTTAACGCTCAAGCTAATGTTAACAGAGCCCGATTAAGGGTGCCTGGGGCCCAAGGTCCATGACCTTTTCGAGGGCCCCTCAAAATCAAAACAGTAGCTAAAATTTTGTTTAGTGAATATTTGGAAGTTATTAGATAATACGATGCAGTTTCCAAGTTAACTTTTTTTTAATTATCTTTTGAGCGAATTGCAGAAAAGTGCATTTTTAAGAATTCGTTTCTAAATTATTTTACTTATTTTAGTGCCCCCATCAGCAGTGGGCCCAAGGGCACGGCCTAATTGGCCTGTGCGGTAATCAAGCCATGAATGTTAATCCTATGGGAGTGTTGTTTACATATTTCTCTCTAGCATTTTAATAATTATTAAAGGATTTTTATTTTTTAAGGATTCTTTTTTCTTTATAACTTTTATTGTGCGCGAAAAAGGGGGGGGGGGGCACCAAGGAGAGTTCCCTCTAGAGATTTTCATATTAATCAATATTTTTTTATGCCAACTATTTTTTCTTTAAATATTTTGGGCGAATCTTGTAAAACATTTTGAGCAATATTTTGAACACGTTGTTGTCAATACTCATAATTCTAAAAAGTTTTTACTTGAAAATGAATTTTGCAGAGTAATTTTCTTTTGCATTTTCATATTGTCTTTTCACGTTGTCTTAAATATCTCTAAATAATATATTTTTCTTAAGGGAAAACATGAGGAATTTTTTTAAAAAAATTGTTTTTTGATTTATTGGCTTAAAAAGTTCTTTGAACTTTCCTGACTTCATTGGTATGCCCGTTTTGTTCTGACCATTAGAAATAATCGTAAAAATTCAATACTCCAACTCGGAGGCCACGCCCATTCACATTAATTTTATGCTAACATTTTATACTTATTTCTATTTTTTAATTCTACTCACACCGCTATATTTTTAAAACAAATTTTGTAGTATGCACATGTTGTCAAAGTACACGTAAAAGTCCCTCTTATAAAAAAAAAAAAAATGTGTTGCTAACCGAATAAAATTTGTGTAAGAGATGCTGGTCCGGAAGTCACGTAGGAAGTGACATAGAACCGATAAGCCATAAGGGTTAACATATTACCTCATTTATTATATGAAACTAAATTTTATCCAAGTGTTTATATAACTTTAATTCACGTGTTTGATAAAATTGTGCAAGAACTTCACACAAGTTAGAAGTGTCTAAGTTTTTGTCTCTCCTGAAAAATCGTACTTTTCGGGTAAAAATCCCATTTTCTCATAAAGTACTCGAGTGATTTTGATATATATATACTGTGGTACAGCATAAATATAAGATCATATATGACAGACAGTTTTTAAAAATTTTAATTAGTTTCAGGAAAAGAAAATTCTGAAAAATGGAAAATTCCTGAAAAATTAACATTGCTCTAAAATAAAAAGTTTTAGTCGCAGAAAAAACTGTTCGCCAAAAATCTTGAGCATAATCCAGTGAATATGGATTTAAAATTTCACCAAATCGGTCGGGTAGTTTCCAAGGAAACGGGTCTTAAATCTGTCATATTTTCCATAGGATTGCACCCAGTCTTATCTTCCCTTAAAAGTTATTGATATCATTTTCCTACGCTATCACTTTTCATGAAAAAGAATATCACTAATAATTTTCAATCCATTTTTCTTTCTCTCCCCCCCCCTCCCCCGCCCCCGCTAAACAGGGCCGAAACTATTAATATGCAAGTGATAAACTTTAAAAAGAACGCTTCCATAGGTTTAACATTAGCGATCCAGTTTCTTCGCGTGACTAGAGTAGGCTCTTAACGCTCAAGCTAATGGTAATCCTATGGAAGCGTTGTTTACATATTCTTGCTAGCATTTTAATTATTATTAAATGATTTTTATTTTTTAAGGATTTTTTTCTGATTTTATTGTACAGGGTACATGCGGTCGATAACTTTTATTGTGCGCAAGGAAGAAGGGGGGAGGCGCCAACGTTTGTCCCGGGTTAAAAAAAAAAGGCTACTTTCAGCCCTTGTACTCCGTTGGAGAAAAAGTAGTTTCCGCCATGGACGCGCGCGCGCACACACACACAGACCTGGACCAACATTAATAGTATTGATTTTTTTTCACACGCACAATTAAACACTCATGTTTTTACTTGTAAATGATGCTTGTCTAATATGTAATTTTTTTTAAAGAGAAGATTTTTCTTTTTAAATGTAAGGTAAATTTTTGAAAACTTTTTTTTTTCTTTTTAAATTTGTAAAAATATTTTTTTTAATTTGTTTAAACCTTTTTTTACTTTTTGTTTTTTTAATAATGTGTAAATTTTGTGAAGCTTTTTTTTTAAGTAACGTAAGTTTTCTAAAACTTTTTTTAAAGTAAGGTAAATTTTCTAAAACTTCTTTAAAGTAAGGTAAATTTTCTAAAACTTTTTTAAAGTAATGTAAATTTTTCTAAAACTTTTTAAATAATGTAAATTTTCTAAAATATATTTAAAAACTTTTTAAAAACTTATAAATACATATACGCGCGGACACACACGCATGGACAGACACATATGAAATCCCTCAACCGATGGTCAAATTTGATTTTTTTGCTGTGTCCGAATGTTGAAATCTGCGATTTTTTTTTCCGTGACCGATTGTCAAAAATCGCTATTTGTTTCCGTGGTCTTTGATAAAGAAGGAAGCAAAAGAGAGCGGAAAAAAGCTCCATTTTAGACATGTCTCCATCTTTGTTGAAACTTGATTTTGTATTCCATTCGAGAAAGAATTCTATTATAGACAGATTTCGCTTTCACAAGCTTTATTGTCATACACCTATGCTTATGCTCCTCAGATGTGTGCTATAGAGACTCTCTATTAGAGAGGGTGTTTTAACAATCTTAGAGGATACCTGAACAAAATGGAACCTGTATATAACAGAATCCTGTCTTAAACAGAAATCTTTCTATTTAACATCTTACAATTATACCTGAAGAGACGGAAACCTGTCTAAAAAAGAAATTTTCATCGATCCCTTACGATTTTGTATTCCGAGTAGAGGTCTGCACGGGCCGAAATTTCCAGGGTCGGGCCCGGCCCGACTCAGAAAAAAAATGTCGGCCCGGCCCGTAGAAAAAAATTATTGACCCGGGCCCGGCCCGAGTGAATTGCTACAATACATTGGTTTTTACGTGGATTTGGTTAAAAAATTGACTCTTACGAGGATTCTTACGAGGAGTTCTGACCAAAAATATTTATCTTAATTTTTTTTTCATATTCCTAAACTTCATTTTTATATAAGTGCCGCACGCTGCGATATTTATTATTTTTTTTTTTAATGAATCACTATTTCTACTATGTAAATGCTTCAGTTATCATTAATATTGTTAATCCATATTCCATGCATTGAATTGTTAAAAATCTGAAAAATGCTATACACTTAAATCTTCTAAGACTCAATTACACAGAAAAGAAAAAAAATGCGATATAGACAAGTTCCCTTCTTAGCAAATGTAAATGTATTATATATTCTTTTTTTTATTATTAGTATTAGTACATTAATTTTGCATGTATCAAAATGTTTTTCAGTTTAAAACAGGATTCCGTCATAGGCAGGTTCCTTATCACACGTTTTACTATATTTTAATTTAGCTATATTTTAATTAGCGTAGAAATTTACTATTCTTTAAAAAGAATAAATGTTAATTTTTAATTGTAGAATAATGGCGATTCAAAAATGTATGCATATTTTGCAAAAATCTTTGGGCCAGGCTTAATTTTACTTACCTTTGAACCAATGGCGTACCCAGGATTTTATTTCGGGGGGGGGGGGGGGGTGACTTAAATTTCCATAATGTTCTATATCTTACGAAATACGTTGAATTGTGTTGTAAAGAGAAATCATTTTTGACAACAATAAGGCCGTACCCAGAGGGGAGGGAGGGGGGGGGGGGATGATTCTGTTCCGAATTTTCCGTTAATTTTAGGTATGAGGTTCCATTGAAAAAAAAAAAAAAAAAAAATCGGTCATCAGTCCCAAAATTTGGACTTAAAAAATGTATCGCGATTTTTGACAAATGGTCGGCGAAAAACATCAATTTCATCAATCGTTCAAAGAAAAAAAATCTCAAATTTCCTTAAAGGATCGCGGAAAAAACCGGAATTTTGTCAAAGGGCTGCCGATAAAACGCGAATTTTGTCAAAAGGCCGTGAAAAAACGCAAATTTTGTCATAGGATATCGAAAAAAAGTCAAATGAGGAGGAAACGCGAATTTATTCTATTGACCGCTGAAAAAACACAAATTTCGCCAAAGGGCAGCAGAAAGAAAGCTAACTTCGACAAATGATCGCGAAAAAAAACACGTGCTCTTTCAAGGGGCTGCGGAAAAAATTTGAATTTCGTCGAATGACCGCAAAAAGACCGTGAATTTCGTCAAAAGACCGCAGAAAAAAAATCGTCAAAGGACCACATAAAAAACGCAAATTTCATGAAACAGACGCAGAAAAAGCGCAAATTTCGACAAAGAATCGCGAAAAAAGCGCAAATTTCGTCAAAAAGCAGCTGAAAAACGTAAATTTCGACAAAGGATCGCGGAAAGAAACGTGAAATTCGTCAAATGGCCGCGGATAAAACACGAATTTCGGCAAAAGACCGCGAAAAAACCACGAATTTCGTCAAAAAGCAGCGAGAAAATGCAAATTTCAACAAAATATCGCGACGAAAACGCGAATTTCGTCAAAGAGCCGCGGAAAAACGCGAATTTCGTCCAAAGGCTGCGGTTAAAAACGCGAATTTGAATCACGACAAAGAGAAGTATCTCGCCAAAGGGTCGCGAAAAAAAGCAAATTTCGTCAAAGCATCGCAAAATAAATAAATAAATAAATCCGTCAAAGGGTAGCGGAAAAACGCGAATTTTGTTGAACAAACTTGGAAAAAGCTGGAATTTCGACATAAGATCGCGAAAAAACGCGAATTTCGTCACAAAGTCACGAAAACGCAAATTTCGACAAAGAATCGCGGGAAAAAAGCAAATTTCAACAAAGGATCGCGGAAAAAACGCAAATTTTGACAAAGAATCGCGGAAAAAATGCACATTTCGACAAAGCATCGCGGAAAAAACGCGAAATTTCGTCCAAGGGCCACGGGAAAAAACGCGAATTTCAAGAAAGGATCGCGAAAAAAGGCACGTATTCCACCAAAGGGCCGCGGAGAAAAAGCTAATCTCGTCAACGCATCGCAAAAAACGCAAATTTCGTCAAAGAGTTGCGGAAAAATACGAATTTCGTCAAACGGCCGCAGTTAGGATTGTGAAAAAAACACGTATCTCGCCAAAGGGTTGTTGAGAAAAAGCAAATTTCGACATAGGATCGCAAAAAAACGCGAATTTCGTCAAAAAGACGCGGAAGAACGAGAATTTTGGCAAATGATCGCGGGAATAAAGCAAATTTCGACAAGGGATCGCGGAAAAACAGAAATTTCGACAAAGGATCGTGGAAAAACGCAAATTTCGACAAAGGATCGCGGAAAACGCGAATCTTGTCAAAGTGCCGCGGGAAAAAATGCAAATTTCGTCAAAAGGAAGCGAAAACAACACGTATTTCGTCAAAACGCAGCGGAAAAAACGCAAATTTCGACAAAGAATCGAGGAAAAAGCTCGAAATTTCGTTAAAGGGCCCCTGAAAAAACGCGAATTTCGTCAAAAAGCAGCGGGAAAAGCCCAGACTTCGACAAAGTGTCGCGAAAAAGACGCGTATTTCGTCAAAGGGCCTCGTAAAAACGCGGATTTCGTGAAAGAATAGCAAAGAACCGCAAATTTCGTCAAAGGGCCGCGGAAAAACGCGCATTTCGTTCAATACCCACGGGAAAAAAACGTGAATTTCGTCAAAGCATCGCAAAAAACGCGAATTTCGTTAAAGGGCCGCGAAAAATGCGCATTTCGTCAAAAAGACGCGTGAAAAAAGAGAATTTCGACAAAGGATTGAGAAAAAACGCGAATTTCGCCAAAAGCCGCGGAAAAATGGAAATTTTGACAAACGATCACGAAAAAAAAACGCAAATTTCGACAAAGGATCGCGAAAAAATGAAGCGAATTTTGTCAAACGATCACGGGAAGATGCGAATTTCGTCAAAGGGTCTTCATAAAAACCTGAATTTCATTAAAGGGTCGTGGAAAAAACACGGCGGTCTCTTTAGAAAACGGCACATATACAAAAACTATGCTTATTAATACAGGTATAGTTTTTAAGCGGAAATAATATACTGAACTAACGTTTCAAATGTCTGGTTAACTCGAACCAATTTGCGGGAATGTACACTCAGCCTGAAATTGACCAGAAATGAAAACCCAAGTTAATGAAAACCAAGAAACAGAGTTAACCCAAACTGCAACAAAAATAATTAGTGCCGGGAAGGGATCCCCCGTTACCCCCTCTGCTGTAACCTTTCAGAAAATTTGCTGTGAATGTCAGAATTCTTTTTAAACTCAGAATCACCTACGGCTACAGGCTACGGGTCCGATCCTGAGGCCTCCCTACTCCGAAATAAGTTTAAAAGTGTTAATGGGTTTTATTTTATATACTTTCATTTAAAAGAAAGTCATTGTAACTTAAAATCTGTAAAATTGTTCTCCCACCACTGAAAATAAAGTCTCCTTCATCTTCTTTGGGTATGCTGTGATGTCTATGTAGACTAATATGGGACTAACGAGAATGATTAATCCGTGGTAAAACAGAACACTAAATTACAAATTTATCTCAAAGAAAAAGAAAAAAAAATCAGCACCTTTTTAGTTTCATTTTCGACTATTTCAAAAGAGGGACCTGTAACCCCATCAGTCCCCTTCCCCTCGTTGGATAAACTGTAGTGTAACTGTTCGCTGATATGGGACTAACCAGAATGGGTAGTTCTTTATATTGCAGATAACAAAGTCTCAAACAAAATGAAAAAAATCAGCATTTTTTTTCATTTCATTTTCAACTATTTGAGAGGGGGGATGCAACCCCATTACCCCATTCCACTTCTTTGGGTATAATGTAGTGTCACTGTGCACTAATATGGAACTAAAGAGAAGAGAGCGGCTAGTCTGTTGAAGGGTAGGGTATAAAATACAAATTTATCTTAAACATAACGAAAGAAAACACAATTTTTTTCATTTCATTTTCGACTATTTTGGAGGAGGGGGCTGTAACCCCATCAGCCCCTTTCACCTGTTAGGGTATAATGAGGTGTCACTGTGAACTAATATGGAACTAAAGAGGAGAGAACTGCTAGTCTGTTGGATGGTAGGGGGAAAATACAAATTTATCTCAAGCAAAAAGAAAAAAAAACAAGCACTTTTTTCATTTCATTTTCGACTATTTTGGGAGGGGGCTGCCACCTCATTTGCCTCCTTTCATTTTTTGCGTATAATGTAGTGTCACTGTGTACTTATATAGAACTAAAGAGAAGGGAGCGGCTAGTCTGTTGAATAACAGGGAAAAAATGCTAATTTATCTCAAACAAGAAGGAAACAAAAATCAGCACTATTTTTTCCATTTCATTTTCGACTATTTTGGAGGAGGGGGCTGTAACCCCATTAGCCCCTTTCACCTGTTTGTGTATAATGTGATATCACTGTGCACTAATATGGAACTAAAAAGAAGAGAGCGGCTAGTCTGTTGAATGATAGGAGGGAAAATATAAATTTATCTCAACAAAAAGAAAAAAATAAGCATTTTTTTCATTTCATTTTCGACTATTTTGGGAGGGGGCTGCAACCCTATTAGCCCCCTTCCATTTTTTTTAGCATAATGTAGTGTCACTGTGTACTAATATGGAACTAAAGAGGAGTGGCAAGCCTGTTGAATGATAGGAGAAAAAAGGCAAATTTATCCCAAACAAGAGTAAGAAAAAAAATCTGCACGATTTTTTTCATTTCATTTTCGACTATTTGCGAGATGAAGGGGCTGTCATTCCATCAGTCCCCTTCCCCATCTTATAGTATGTTGTGATGCCAATGTGGGCTAATATGAGGTTAACGAGAATGGCTATTTCGCTGAATGACAGAAGAAAAAAATTACAGATTTCTCTAAAAAAAGTAAGGAAAAAACACTTTTTTCAGTTAATTTTCGAATATTTCAGGAGGAGGGGGGGGGGTGTAACCCCATCGTTCCCTTTTCTCTTCTTTGGTGTCAATGTGGACTAATATGGGACTAATGAGAATGGCTAGTCCGCTGTATGACAGAAAAAATTAAAAAATTTTCCAAAAAAGAAGGGGAAAAATGAGCAATTTTTTCATATCATTTTCGAAATTTTCGGGGGGGGGGCTGTAGCCCCATCAGCCCCTCCCCCCCCCCTTGGGTACGCCCATGCTTTGAACGGACAGGCCACGCCGAGCAATAGACAATGGTTTTCGTACGGGCTGCTCAAAACTAGGACGGAAAATTTTGGGCCATGAAGACTAGAAAAGAAACTAACTAGTCCCGGCTCTGTACAGAAAAAATAAGTTAGGCCCGGCCCGATTCTTCCGGAAAAAAGTAAGGCCCGGCCTGAGCCTTCAGAAAAAAGTATGGCCCGGGCCCGAGTGCCGCAAATAAAGATAGGCCCGAGCCCGTGCAGATCTCTAATTCTGAGTTCTTTCTGCTTTAATTATCCATGATTCAGTAAACGTTTCTTGTTGGGATGGGTGGAGGTACAGACCCCCGAACCCCATCCTAGTCTACGTCACTGCCCTCAAAGGAAACTTTCTCCCCCTCCCCCCTCCAAGAAAGTTCGGAAATGGCATGGCGTCCCTGGCTGGAGGACACTATTCGCAACATCGCAACCCAACCTGACGCGCTCACAGATGTTGAAAGCTTGTGCGTGTTGGCGAAGTCTCTCCGCTGGTTCACTGTGATTGGTTGTTCGCGAACCAAGTTTCCCAGCTAATAACGTCTACGTTTAGTGCGTCCTTAAGTTCAGAAAGTATGAAAAGAAAATATTTTGAATCACTCTGGTACTTTGCTTTGGTGCATTCTATCCCATAATTCCATAGTTCATTTCTAATGCAATAAATGCTAACTTGACATCCTTCAGTGTGATTGTTTTCATACCAGAAAATATTTATTTATTTATATTTGTTGTTAGTTTCCACAAATGAGCCCATCAATGAAATTTAAAAGGGATTCATTTAGTTGCTAAAAGGTAGGTTTTTACTTGCATGTTTTAGTTTCGTTATCATACCCGTTCTTTGTTTACATTTATTTCAAGAAAGAAAAATTAATTTTTAAGTTGAGCAATTCTTATATTATCATGTTATATAGATAGGTTTATGAGTTTTTCTGTATATTGTGAGTTTAATAACGTATAATTGAAAATGTTGGTCTTCAGGTGTGTAATATATTTTTTAAATGACGCGTATGAAAGTGTCCGTGTATCCCAGTAAGGATTTCATTTAAGTTCATTGTTGTTAAAATATCAATGTCTTTCCATTATTTTATCCCAAATTTATTTATATAATATGCAGTATTTATTGATCAGTGCTGATACCTTTTGCTTGTAAAAAATGCAACAGAGTTGTGGTTTAATAAAAATTAATGAAATATTTCCAGCATATTATTTTTTTCATTACCCCTCCCACTTGCAGGTTTTATAATCTAGGTTATTGTTGTCACTGAAGTCAATCAGAAAGTAGAAAATATTGTTTCATATTCCCACTGTTTTTCGGTGAAATTCTTAATAAACATGCTTAGAGCTGGCTTTGCTTAATTAATTTATATCTTCTTTATTTTCTTGCCAAAATTGCATGTTTTTGTTTTGATAGTTATATAAAACTTTGAATTTTATGTAGTACTAATGGCCATGTACAAAATTTCTTTTATTTTTAAGGTTTTGGGACCAGTGTCCTTTACGGGAATGCTTAATAAGTCGTTTCCCAGTAATGGACACCCCATACGCCAATACTAAAACTGTATTTTCAGTAGAGCATGAAATGTTTTGATTTATCCGAAAAGCTAATTAAATTTATTTTTTAAATGTTACGTACTAAAAGGTAATAATATTTTTTACAAATAGTTGATTTTAATTAATTTCATAGGGTTAGTTAAATTTTTAAAATTAAATCTTTTTCTTTGTAACTCTGATTTGCATATTTTATTATCTGGCAATCAATCAAACCAATCAGGTAACCGAGAATAATCTTAATGGCTCAGGGGCATAGGGAAAAAAGGCAGCTTATAGAGCTCAATCTCTCCCCATTCAAATAAAGACATTAAAAAAAAAAACTCGCACCAGATTTAAAAATCTATTTCTTTCTTTCTTCAGTGTTTGATTATTAATCTCAGACAAAACACCTCTGTATATAATAAATACTATAAGTAATAAATACATTTATAGTAGTAACGAAACTAGGAGATCTGCAGATTAGAAGCCTCAAATGTCAGTTCTGCAGTTTTATTTTTGTATTTAAAATACTCAACTTGCAGTTTCATTTCTTTCATATTTGTATTACTACTTACTAGAAGTAATATAACAAGTCATTTTAGAAAACTTAGCAATTGTAACAAGGAAATAGGATTCCATGCACTGATACTCCAAGATATTTTTTTCTGATTTTTTTTTTTTTTTTTTACTACCCATTGTCTCAATAATTTGATAACTGCTATTCGCTGAAATTTAGTATTTAAATCTATTTAAAATAACTGATATATTGATCTTCTGATAATGACAATAATTAATTTGAACCATTAATTACTCAAATATTTTATTAATTATTGCTATCCTTATTGTTAAATTTATTTGAAAATGACTATTTTGTTTTATTAATATACTTTCAATAACTTCTGAACTGAAAGACAATTATCTACAGTGACTCCCAAAAGTATTTGTACACTTTAAAAATTTGCAGTAAAAAGAGGAAATAGGGTAGATGTGCCAGTAATGGACACCCTTAAGGAATTTCTTTAAAAAATTTTTTATTAATAGTTAAAATTATTATATTCCAGTTTTTTCAATATTATATTAATCTATCGACAATATTTAACCATTCTTATAGCCTCATTTCCCAATATGAATAGAAATTTAATTTTAAATAACAGAAATATATCAAAACACCCAAAAGCCCAGTAATGGACACCCTCTGTTCCAGTAATGGACACCCTCTAAAAAGTAATAAATATAATTGTTTTTATGGCTATTTAGAACCAGAATTTAATGAATACATACTAATGAAACAAAATAGTTGTTTTCAAATAAATTTAACATTTAGGATACCAGTAATTAATAAAGTATTTGTGATAATCATTTATTGTTTGTATCAATTATTGAAATTATCAGAAGATCGATAGTTTTAATTATTTTAGATGGGTAGATTAAAATACTAAATATCAGGCAATTACAGCTATCAAATTATTGTAACAGTGGTGGATTTAAAGGGTAATTAAAAAAAGTTTTGGAATATTAATGTTTAGTTTTGTGCCATTATTTTTAAATGTTTAGTTTTGTGTCCCTATTTTTAACAATCTTCCAGACTCTACTTGATATATCATTTATAATAATTAATATTACAAATATGAAAGAAATGATATTGTGAGTTGAATATTTTAAATACTAAATAAAAATTTATTTAGTATTTAAATTAATTTCAAAATAAAACTGTAGTACTGATGTTTGAGGCCAATGATCTGCAGATTTACTATAGTTTCATGAATATTACCTGTAACTTTCATTAATAGTATTACATTTTTTTAAAAAATAAGGAAACATTTAAGACAGAAAATAGATTTTTAATAGCTTCTGTAACTTAATTGTTTTTATTTAAACGGAGAGGGGTTAAGCCCTATGAACCCCTCTTTGACTGTGCTCTTAAACAATATTTTTTGCTTCCTGGCTGGTTTGATTGCCGGATTATAAAATATGCAAGGTATATGTACTACATAAAAAAATAATAATAATAAATAAAATAAAATATTGAAATTTCATAAAATCTCATAAAATAACTTAAAAGCAGCTATTTATAAAAGTTTTGGTGTTATTACATTTTGGTGAGTATAATTTAAAAATTAAATTTGATTATTTAGGTTTGCAGTTAAGCCAAAGTATTTTATGCACTATAAACATTACTAAAATTGCATTTTTAGCAATGTCTACATGGGGTGTCCATTACTGGAAAATGACTAATTAACCACCCCAGTAATGGACACCCCTCTTAAAATCTTAAAAATAAATGAAATTTTGTAAATGGCCATTGGTATATAAAATTCAAAGTTTTCGATTGCTACTCAAACAAAAACATTCAAATTTTGCAAGAAAATAAATAATATATAAATTGATTAAACGAAGCCAACTCTTAGCCTCTTCATTAAGATTTTCACAGAAAAACAGCAAAACTTTGAAACATTATTTTCTGCTTCCTGATTGGTTTGATTAAAAGTGTCAACAATAACCCAGTTTTATAAAACATACAAGGGGGAATTATAAAAAAAATAATTTAAGCTAAATATTTATTAGTTATTTTTTTTATGAACCAAAAACATCAAGGGGTGTCCATTACTGGCACATCTACCCTACCCTGGAATTGAATTTGAATATGAAGTCCAATATTTTTCCTCCACCTCTCTGTGTTATTCTAAATAATACTCAGAATTTTTTTTAAATATTGACTGATTTATATATATATATATATATATATATATATATATATATATATATATATATATATATATATATATATATAAGTGAAAACGGAAGAAGGCAGAGAAAGAACACACCACAAAAGTCTTTGTACACTGAAACATTTTCGGATAAATTCATAATTAAATTATCGTCTGTTGATTTATTTTTATTTTTGCATTATGGTGCGATTTAAAATATCATTTGACTTTAATTTTTGCTTGCTTTCTCTGTAATATTCTATTTATTATTTTAAAATGGCTCATAGAAATAAAGTAGAAACAACTAACAGCATTCGAAAATTGATTATCTTTCATCATAATACTGGTATATCAGTTCAAAATATTGCTAAATTAGTTAATTTATCTCATTCTATGGGGAAGTATGTGATAAAACATTTTAAAGAAGAAAATAAGATTAAAAATAAGGTAAGAAAAGGTCATCCATCAAAGTTAACGCAACATGATTAGAGATTTATAATTAGAAAAATTGGTGCAGTGAAAGTTGCTACAGAATTTAATGAAACATTTTCTACTTGAATTTCACTTGAAAAAACTATTAGATGAGTGCTGAGATCAACTGGATTCAATGGATGTTTTTCCCATAGAAAATGTTCGGTTTGTGTGAAAAACAGAAAGCTTAAGCTTTCCTTCACAATGTCAATGATAAAAAAACCTGAATCGTATTGGAATAATGTCTTATTCACAGATGAAGGCAAATTTAACATTTTTGGTTCCGATTGGTTTATAATTGTATGGAGAAGAAAAAAAATGAACTTAATCCCCAAGAACTTAGTTGGAACAGTTAAGCATGGTGGTGGAGGTGCATGGCAGCATCAGAACAGTATAATTTGATATTTATTGATGGCATAATGAATCATGCTCTTTATTTAAATATTTTAAAAGACAATTTAAAGTTATCAGCCTAAAATTTGGGTATTGGAAATAACCTTTTTTTTAAAATCAAGATAACGATCCTAAACACACGGCTCTCAACTTCTCTATAATTGTCCACAAGTTCTGAAAACACCACCTCACCGTATCACCAAATCACCGTATTTAAACACAATAGAACATATGTGGAGAGAACTGGCAGTTAGAGTACGAAGAAACGACATTAAGGCGATAAGCAAACTAAAAACAACAATGATTGACGAATGTATGAACATTGATGCAAATTTATTCCCAGACATTTAAAAATTATTGTGGAAGCTTAAGGATATCCTACTAAGTAGTACTAATTTAACAAAATAGCTAGTATAATATTTACTATAGAGATTTTTTTAAAGTGCACAAAGACTTTTGTGAGATAACTTTTTTGCTATATTTTGATTATTTATTTCTTCAAAGTAACATTTTACTATGTTTTTAAAACATTTTATGTAATTTTGTTTAGAATAAGTTATAGATCTTATTATTAAATGCCCATTCTGAAATATTAATTTTAATTAATGGATAGAGCATTATATAATTGAAATTCGTAAGTGTACAAGCACGTTTGGGAGCCACTGTATGCAAAGGTGGATTACCCATTAGGCTGAGTAGGCTGGAGCTTAGGTGCCTAGAAGGAAAGGATCCTGGTGCTAAGATTTTCTTCTTCATATTGGGAAAATATTTTATGTAAAAGAGAAATTATATTATAATATTCTTTTCTTCACTCATTTATTCAGTCTTCTAAGCAATTAACATATAGATATGTCCCCAAATGCTATTCGCCATTTAATATTTCTGAAATTCTTGCAATTTTCCAGCTTCCAGTTTGTGATGAAGTTACACATGCAGGGATGTAAGACTTGTGCCAAAATTGCTTTCCTACGCCAAGCTGCTACAAAACAGCTATTTTTCCCATTTTGCGCCAAAACGTACTTGGTCCAAAATGAAATTTAGCACAATTTTGTCGATCCAAGAAACAACAACAACAAAAAATTCTAGGCTGCTAATTTCGTCAAAAAAGCAAAAAACCACCACTCAAAATATTTCTAAAAACATGTTTGTCAGATGGTCGTGAAAAAAAACATGAATACAATTAATTCAAATTCAAATAAGTAAATTCAAAGGATTGCTAATTTTGTCAAAAGACGAACAAAACGCGGACAAAAGATTGCGGAAAAATGTGATTTCATTAAAAGATCGCGAATAAAACGCAAATCTTGTCAAAAGATCACGAAAAACACACATTTTCTCGAAAGATCGTGAAAAATTCGTCAACAGATTACCAAAAACACTCGTCAAAGGATTGCGAGAAAAACATGAATTTTGCCAAAGGATTGCTAATTTCATCATAAAACGAACAAAAGACCGTGAAAAAATGATAATTTTGTTAAAAGAAAACAAAACGCAAATTTCATCAAAAGGTCGGAAAAAGACCATAAATTTCGTCAAAAGATTGCGAATAACATGCGAATTTCGTCAAAGTATCAGGGAATAAACGTGAATTTTGTCAAAAGATAGCTAACTTCACCAAAAATCGAACAAAAGATTCTGAAAAACTCTCGTTAAAAGCTCGCGAAAAAATCCACAAATTTCATGAAAAGGTCGCAAAAAACATGCAAATTTCGTCAAAAGATTGCGAAAAATGCGAATTCTGTCAAAGGATCGCAAAAAAAACGTGAATTTTGTCAAAAGATCACTAATTTCTTTAAAAAACGAACAAAATAGGGTCAAAAGATTGCGAAAAATTGCAAATTTCTTTAAAAGGTCACGAAAAAAAACCACAAATTGCATCAAAAGGTCACAAAAAACCACAAATTTCATGAACATTTCAAAAAACATGCCAATTTTATCAAAAGATTGCAAAAAACATGCTGATTTCAACAAAGGATCACGAAAAATACGTAAACTTTGTCAAAAGATCCTGAAAAATATGCGAATTTTGTCAAAAAATCTCGAAAAATATGCAAATTTTGTTGCAAGATCGTGAAAAATATGCAAATTTCAACAAAAGGTCACAAGAAATACACGTGAATTTCATCAAAAGATTGCAAAAAGCATGCGAATGTCAAAGGATAGCGAAAAAAAATGGATTTTGTCAAAAGGCCACCAATTACTTCAAAAAACGAACAAAGCGGGGTCAAAAGTGAAAAACGGCGAGGTGAAAAAACATGAATTTCGTTAAAAGATCGCGAAAAACCCACTAATTTCATCAAAATGCACAAAAAAACAGCAAATTTTGTCAAAAGATTTCGGAAAACATGCTAATTTTGTCAAACGATAGCAAAAAACACACTGATTCCAACAAAGGATCGTGAGAAATACACGAATTTCAATTTCAAAAAGTCAAAAGGTTGTGAAAAATATGCAAATTTCTTTATTTATTAGCATTAGAATTTCAATCTGTTCCAAAAACAGCTTTTATTGCTACAAAATGACTTTAGTGTACTTTCATCCCTGTGGGTGAGATTTTGTCAGCATCTCTACATATCTTTTAAAAAAACTGTTAAGTTTCAATGAAGCATTTTGCCTATTTTTCGCTCCTTAACCGCTTCACCACCGATGGGTATAAGGCAGACGTGTCGTAATGGGGGGCTATGGAGGGAGCCTCTATAGCACAAAATTAGCACTTGCCAAGCGTCAAGTAACACTTAAAATGTGGCGATTGACTTTATTGTCCTCACTCGCCAAACTCAATGGCCACCACTCGCCAAATGCGATGGTTGAAAGATGGATGGCAGTGAGAAAAGGGGTGAAATTAGTTCAGAATTTACGGCGTCCAAATCGGCAATTCTCCCGAACGTAAGAAAAGAAAGTAGCAGGGGTGATTCTGTCTCGAATTTTCCGAAAATTTAAGGCATTCGGTTCCGAAAAAAAAAACAAAAGAAGGTCATCAGTCCAAAAATTCGGACAAAAATATCGCTAATTTCGATATGGTCACCGAAAAAAATTAATTTCATCAATCTTTTGTAGAAAAAAATCACCAATTCCGTCAAAGAATCGCAAAAAAACATGAATTTCGCCCATACGCGAATTACGTCAAAATATTGCGGAAAAATGCAAATTTTCTGAAAAGATCACAGAGAAATCACAACTTTCGTTACAAGATCATGGAAAAATGCAAATTTCGTCAAAAAATCGCAGAAAAAACACAAATTTCATGAAAAGATCGCGGAAAAAAATGCAAATTTCAACAAAGAATCGCAAAATTCTTCAAAGTATCATAGAAAAATGCAAATTTCGTGAAAAGATTGCAGAAAAACGCAGATTTCGTAAAAAGGTCGCGGATAAAACGCAAAATTCGTGAAAAGATCTCTGAAAAAAAACGCAAAATTTGTGAAAAATCACAGAAAAAATCGAAATTTTATGAAAAGATCGCGGAGAAAACTCAACTTTTGTGACAAGATCGTGGAAAAAAGGCAAATTTTGTCAAAAGATCGTGGAAAAACACAAATTTTGAGAAAAGATCATGGAAAAAATGCAAATTTCGTCAAAAGATCGCGTTTAAAACACAAATTTCAAAAAAAGATCACTAGAAAAAACGTAATTTTGTGAAAAGATCGCGGAAAAAATGCAGATTTCGTCAAAAGATCGCGAAAAAACACAAAATTTGTTAAATGGTCGCAGAAAAATACATATTAGTTAATGCCGAAGGGGGGTAGGGTCCCCCTCTGCTGTAACCTTTCTGAAAATTTCCTGTGAATTTATTTCATTGCAATTAATAGTAAAAATAAAATTTTTCAGTTGAGTGTAATCATATCGAATGGTAAGTAATATATATTAGTAAATTACAATGTTGATAGTTAGAAAAAACACAATTTTGTATGGAGCATACATAACTTTGTAACTGGCCAGTGAAAAAAATCAGTGTACTGGCCAGTGGATAAAAATGTTAATTTTGACCTGTAGGAGCCTCCCCCTCCAATATATGTGAACTTGCAAAATTTGAGCTTAGAGTTGGGAAATTCCATATTTTTGAAAGACTTTTTCTTTTTTTTAAATAATAGTTTAAATGTGAATAGTTGAAGTATTATCTTTTTAACCCCTTAATTCTTGCTCCCGTGATATTCACAGGCTGTGCCTTTTATTCAGATTGTTTGATTTCCCACCAGTTTTATAAAATAGTGTAATCGGCTTTATTATAGTATCATTTTAACTGTCATTAAATAAGGTGAATATTTCTTTTTCAAGAAAGTGGTGGCAATAAGGAATTTGAATTTTTAAACCGTAATTTAATGCAACAGTTAAGGGGTTAGATAATAGTTAAACATGAAATTTTTATTGTTTTGCTAACTACCTTTCTGAGTTTTGTAACAGTTTAAACAAGTTAAATTATCAAAAGAAGTAGTACAAAAAGCAACCAGTCTCAATTTGTCATTGTGTTTCTCTTTGCTACGAAAATATCTTTCTTACTGTTGTCCGTCCACAGTGTATCTAATCTATTTCATTTATTTTATATTTACTGTGCAGTTTGAAATTGCTTCTCCAACTATCCATTTAGGAATTGGATATCTTATTATTTTCATACTCAATGATCCCAAGATGAGAAAATAGAAATTAATCTAGTTTTGATTTTAATTATTTAAATGAAAGAGGTGTATTTAAACTTACATTAAATGAACTAATAATTATTATTTTTATGTTTTTACTTTTAATATTTTTCATTGGAAGTGATAATTTTCTTACGTATAAGTATCATTATCATTAAACAGACATTGCACATATCATTTCAGTTGGAAAATAAAACAATTTGTAAGTTGGGAAATTTTTAAATAATCCCCCCCCCCCCCCCTCCGGAAAAAATATTTGTAGTTACGCCCCTGGTATAGGGAAACAGTGCTTTTACCCCTGACTTATCTTGCGTCAAATGTTGAAGTGGTTAATTTTTAGCATCCTGGGAGATCTGCCAACATTGTTCACTTATTCTAGTAAAAATCATTGTTAAACTAAGAAAGCTCTTTCGAGGCTAGCGACTTCATATAAATGTCTATGTGAAAATACATTATCTTTTAAATTTACTTACTGTAAATCCATTCTGAAGAAAAAAAATATGTGCAAAAGATTTAGGTGATTCGAAATAGAGGTTATGGCAATTATCGTTTAAACTGTTGATGATAGAAACATTCTTCCAAATGCAAAAAAGCGTACAAATCAAGTACAGCTTTTGTTTCATATGAAACAATATATATACTATCAAAATACGAAATTTTATTTTTTTATATGGCTCCTAGGTCTTAGTGACTTATATTAAGAGAAATATTTTTCAACGTATGAGAAAGAAGCCTAAAAATTCCCATTTTTTTATGACCACAACTTACCGAATTATGACATTTTGAATTTTATAAAAATGTCAAAGTTTACCTGCACTTTTAAAGCACTTATTTCCGTTTTTAGTGCCAGAAAACACTGAAATATATCGCCTTGAAAGGATGTCATAAAAAAACTCTAGCCTAGGGGCCCTGTAGTTAGTTTATCTGCTTCTGACTGTAATGTAACTTTATCTGCAGTATCCATTACTGGAATTTGGGATGTTTTGATTAATTTCTTCCATTTACAATTAAATTTTGACTAGGAAAAATCGCGATTTTCGTCAAAAGATCGTGGGAAAAAACTGAAATATCGCCAGAGGATCGCGGAAAACGTGCAAATTTCGTTAAAGAAACGGAGAAAAACACAAATTTCACCAAAGGATCGTGGGGAAAAACGCTAATTTTGTCAAAAGATCTCGAAATAAAACAAATTTCGTCTAATGATCGCACATTGGCAAAGGTGACTATATGAGGTTAGTTAAATATTTTTGATAGATATATAATATTAAAAATTATAATAATATGATATTAAATTATTATATTTATTATATATATATATTTTTTAATATTAAATATATCTAATATAATATTAAACTGTAATACAGTAGACTCCCTCAAATCTGCACAGCTTGGGACCAGAGGTTGTACGGATTTCTAGTCATTGCTTTTACTTTTTTTAAACAGTAACTTGAATGTAATAATGCAATCAAAATTATAATGAATGCTTGCAATATAGTAAAATATTAAAATAAGTAAAGTAATAAACTAAAATTATAAAAAGTAAGATATTTAAAAATTGGATTAAATTATTAAATGTGAAGATCAAGTAAATAATTAATAATGGATAATTAAATATTCTAAAAATGAAATACATTTTTCTTGAATTATTCAATGAAACTTTCCCCATAAAGGTACCCTATTAATTCACATCAAAATCATAAAGTAAAGAAGTTTAATTTCAGATTTAGCCATTCTTAATAACAAAAAAGCTTAATACATAAATATAGTATTTGGTAAAAAGTTGCGATTACCAGTGATATCAGCAGCTATCTTGATTTTTTTTTTTTTTTTTTTTTTTTTTAGAAATAAATTTATATTTCCTTCATGAAAAACCACGAGTTCAGTCATATTATCGAGAATTACATATTGAAATATACATATGAAATGATATAAAACTAAAATTTCTGTAATTTTGCTTTTACATTTGAACTGAAAGTTCCATTATCTACATCTGTGATGATGTGCGGATTTTAGGGTTGCAGATTTGAGGGAGTCTACTGTATAATAATTATAAATATTGAAAAATAATTTTTAAGGAAATTCCTTAATCCATTACTGGCACATCTAATACCATATGATTTTTATGCCAACCTAGACTATTTCTTCAATATATTCACTACTGGGCAATTTCCAAAAAGTGAACCATACCCTCAAAAAATAAACTATAAAATTTTTCTGTTTAATTCATGGCTAATTAAAGCACATATTCTGAAGTATTTAATTCATGTATTTTTTTTATTTTTACATGGTTTGTTTCTATATTTTCATGTAGGTAAAAATTGATGTTTATACAATATTGAAAAACGCATGCATTCATACACCTATACTTCGTTAATCTCTATAAACAAATGTACTGCACTTTTATTCAATTTTTGGCTTTTCAAAGTAGCTGCAGGTATATTTCTATTTAATTTAATAAAAAATTACTTTTATTTTAATTTTCTTAAATTGTAGTTTGTGATTTAAGATGCTTTTAAGTGATGTCCATTAAAACTGCATTAAGTTTTACTAGAAGTAGTAATATTTATTTTAGATGGAAAACATTTCTGATTTACTTTATACTTTTAAAAAGAAAAAGATATACATTGTTAAAATAAATTCATGCTAATAATTTTTCAAATTATAAGCATTTTAAATTTGTCCCGTGCATCACACACCCTTGTCCTGTGCATCATTTATGTTAAATTTTGTAAAAGAAAAAAAAAGATACTAATTTAGAAATTTTAAAGCTTGACATATTTTTATGCTAAATATTTAAAAAAAATGTTTTGAAAAAATACAAAAAATGATGGTTTCGACAAAAAAAAAAAAAAGAAACCATGCTTCATCATGTTCTTTAACATAAATCTGCAAAAATGTAATAGAGAGATGGTTCATTGTTTGGCATACATTTTCTTGGAATATTTCTTTCTTCAACTAATAAAACTTTTATTGCTGGTGTTAAAATCTTTACAAGATTGTAAAAATCAGAAGCAGAATGTACAATTTGAGAAATTTGCTTGCTCATAACTTTTTGACGAACAAGAGTTTTTTCTCTTCCACCTGTTCTATCTACATCACTTTCCCATGTGAAGTAGCAAAGCATTTCCAGTTAAAAGTTTTCTAGTATTTCCAGCTAAGTTCTTGTGAGAAAAGAGCCATAAATTTATTCTTGAATTCAGATGATATGAAATAAACACAAACTTCGTCAAAGGATCGCGAAAAAAAAATGCAGATTTCGCAAAGGATCACGAAAAACGTGATTTTCGTCAAAAGATTGCTCGAAAAACACATTTCATTAAAAAATCACAGAAAAAAACATGAATTTCTTTAAAAACTCGCAGAAAAAGTGAATTTCATCAAAGGACCTCGGAAAAAACACATAATTAGAACTGGGAAGGATTTTCCCTATCCCGGAATCGTGGAAAAAATCGCGATTTTCGTCAAAAGATCGCAGGAAATACTGAAATATTGCCAGAGGATCGCGGAAAAAGCACAAATTTCGTTAAAGAAACGGAGAAAAATGCAAATTTCACCAAAGGATCGCAGGGAAAAACGCTAATTTCGTCAAAGGATCTCGAAATAAAACAAATTTCGTCTAATGATCGTGAAATAAACCCATTTTGTCAAAGGATCGCAAGAAAAGCGGAAAATTCACAAAAGATCACGAAAAAAAAAACTAAGATTTTTGTCAAAAGATCGTGGGGGGGGGAAACGCCATTTTCGTCCAAAGATAGTGGAGGGGAATGCAAATTTCATTAAAAGATCATGAAAAACAAAAAAAAAAATTCTTTAAAGAATCGCAGAAAAAACGCTAATTTCATCAAATGACTGCAGAAAAAACACACAATTAAAACTGTCAGGGAATACCTCCCCCCCCTCCTTCGGAATTGCGGGAAAAAAGCGATTTTTGTTAAAAGGTCGTGGGGGGGAAAAACACGATTTTCGTCAAGATTGCTGGGAAAAAATGTGATTTTCATTAAAGGATCCCTGAAAAAACAGAAATATCATCAAAGATCGCAGAAAAAATGGAATTTTTTTAAAAAGATCACAGGAAAAAACATGAATTTCTTTAAAGCATCGTGAAAAAACCTGCAAATTTCGCCAAAAGATCACGGAAAAAACACTAATTTCGTGAAAAGATCGTAGAAAAAACGCACAATTAGAACCAGGAGTGATTCTCTCCCCCACCCCTCTCTGCTATGAATTTCAGATACTTTTTTTTTTTTAAACTCTTGAAATAACCCTGGTATTGTGTCATCCATCTCAATCTCTACAAAAATGTCCAGAATTGCATATCTGTAATGTGTAATACACAGGAAGAAAGCAGGAAAAAGAAATTTACCTTGTGTAAGAGCAAAGCTAAAAAACAAAATTTCTGTTTTTATTTATATATTTATTTTTCTTTTTTTTCTCTAATACTTAGCCACTTAAAAGTAAAATTGGATTGGTTTTGACTTTTTTTTTTGCTGTTTTCAAATAATTAGGCAGGGACGGTGCCAGAACTTGCCCGATGGGGGGGGGGGGGCACAGTATCCCCAACAGGGGGGCCGAATTCATAATATATATTAGGTCTCCACGAGCCCGGGCCTGTCCCGAACAGTGTTAAATTCAGACACTCTTCTCCCGGGGGGGGGGGGGGGGGGATTGCACTTTTTGACCATTAAAAATACAAAATCTCAACTCATCCGGGTGGGACATCTCATTGCCCTGAGGGGGAATGTCCCCTCTGGGCCACCCCCTGAATTCAACACTGGTCCCAAAGCCTGAGATCGGTAAAAGTTTATTTCATTAAACTCAGGCCGGGCTTAATTTTATTTGAAAACTCTGTACAGGCTCAGGCTAAATTTTAGCTTTTGAAAAGTTGGTCCGGACGTGAACTTCATTCTTCCCAGGACACATCCTGGTCTTTAATTTTTTCTGTAGATTCGAGACGGACCGGACTGTATTCACTGGACTTCAGAATTTTTTTCCGCACGGTAATGTCGTGGTAACTTTTCTCCTAATTAGTGGAGTAAATGAACAATAAAACATTTCTTTTTTTCCGCTTTTTAAATAACAGACGGAATACGTTGGTTAATCACTAGAAAAACATAAAATTTTTGCATTTTGGCATATCCCGAAACGCACAGATCTCTAACACTCACAGTGCGATTTAAATTAGATATGAATTGCAGAGGGACAAAAAATTTTTATTCAAAATATAAATTTCGAAGCCTGTCGAAGAATATTGTCGATAAATAAAGTGAAAAAAAGCTCTTAAAGTTATTTTTGAAGCACCTCACTAGTCACTTAATCTTTATAGGCGGACGAATCCGTAAGAGGAAGTTTCCACACTTTCGAGTATTACCGAAAGGAAGAACTCTGCTTCGTACTCATCTTCATCTTCCACCCAGCAACGTTCCAATTTAAGAGGTCATACAATATTACAGATTTTACTTGCACATATATGGCACATACACAAGCAGTGAGTGGTGAGCGATAAAGTATTGAACAGTTCTTTGGTTGTGAGTCAAATTACTGAAAACCACCCGCCCTTAAGAAAATGCAAAGGTCTAGAAACAAGAGTCCTACATCAGGTAAAGTGGTAACCAATTTTTTTTCGAAATGTGGTTCGTGTTCAGGCCGGGTTGACCATGTATTTTAATGTCAGATGTAACTGAAAAAAATCAGCGGACAAATCTCTATCGAAACGCTTGAAGTGATAAAAAATTATTTTAAATTTATAATTATTTAAATTTGTTAGTTGAAGTGTCATCGTGAAAACTAGCAGTTACCTAAACTAGAGGTCTGCACGGGCCGACATTTCCAGGCCCGGGCCCGGCCCGACTCAGAGAAAAAGAATTCGGCCCGGCCCATACAAAAAAAATATTGGTCCAGCCCGGCCCAGTAAAAAAGTTGAAAATTTGGCCCGACCCGGTTAAAAAGTTAAAAGTTCGGCCTGAGCCCACCCCGGCCCGAAAAAAAGTTAAATTCTCGGCCCGAGCCCGGCCCGGCCCGAGTGAATTTCTACAAAACATTCATTTTTATTTCGATTTGGTTAAAAGTTTTTCTCGTACGAGGAGATCAAGCCAAAAATATTTATCTTAACTTTTCTTTTCATGTTTATAATCTTCATTTTTATAGAAGTGCCGCAGGGTGCTATATTTATTTTTTTAATGAATCTCTATTCCTTGTATGTAAATATTTCAGTTATCATTAATATTGTTAATCCATACTCCATGTATTGAAGTGTTAAATATCTGAAAAGTGCTATACAGTAAAATATAAGAGTGAATTGCATAGAAAAGAAAAAAAAAAATGCGTTATAGACAAGTTCCCTTCTTAGCAAGTATAAATGTATTATATATTATTTTCTTACATAGTATATTAATTTTGTTTGTTATTAATTTTTATAATTTTCTTACGTAGTATTAAGTAGTATATTAATTTTGCATGGATCAACACATTTTTCAGTTTAAAACAAGATTCCGTCATAGACAGGTTCTTTTTCACACGTTTTACTATATTTTAATTTAACTATATTTTAATAAGTGTAGGAATCTACTACTCTTTAAAAAGAATGAATTTGAATGTTTAATTGTAGAATAATGGCGATTTAAAAATTTATGCATTTTTTTACAAAAAATTTGTGCCAAGCCTAATTTTACTGACCTTTGAATGGACCAGGCCATTCCGAGAAAACGATATTCATACGGGGTGGGTGAAAACTAGGAATGAAAATTTTGGGCCATGAAGATTAGGAATGAAACCAGTACCCGGGTGTGTGCAGAAAATAAGTTAGGTCCGGCCTGGCCCGAACCTTCAGGAAAAAAGTAAGGCCCGAGCCCAGCCCGGCCTGGCCCGAGACTTCAGAAAAAAATAAGGCCTGGCCTGAGTGCCGTAAATGAAAATAGGCCCGAGCCCGGCCCTCGGGCCAGCCCATGCAGATCTCTACCCTAAACGTTACACCTAACTATGGTCCGTCCCGGGTAACAAATAAAATTTCCAATCCTGCAAATTTTATTTAAAACCAAGCTGCAACTCAAACCGAACCGAACCCAATAAAAAATATGCAACCCGATCGAACCCAAAATAATTCCAAACCCAACCTGAAGCCCGGAATCAGAGAAAATTGATCCAAAATATAATGCAATTATAGAAAAATAGTCTGTAATCATATCTCCAATATTAATGTTACCTTTTATGTAGAAAAATAAACATGTAAGAAGTCATTCATATTCAAATACGTGTAGTTTTTCATCTGAAATAGATTCATGCGCGGGTTGTGTTATACCGGACCCAAACATTCATCATAAAGGCAATCCGAAACCTACCAAAAAATTTCCATTGGCCCAAAATCCGACCTGAACCCAACAACAAATTTTCTACTGACCATAAACCGAAACACTTCAACTCGAACCCGATTTGATACAAAAAAGATATATATTGTAATACAGTTATGAAAAAACAGTCTTCAAATCATATCTCTAATATGAATTCTGTCTTTTATGTAGAAAATAAACATTTAAAGTGGTTTTTTTAAGCAGATTTTTTTTAAGAAGCTCCGTATTCCCTCTGTTTCTCAAATAAAGCATTAGTGTATACCCTAGCTTATGAACGTGATGATTCCCCCCCCCCCCCCCCCCCCCCCCCGAGACTTCTCATTCCCGCACAAAAATGGCGAATTAATTTAATAGTGAATTATAAGTTAGTTTAATTCTAATAATAATAAATAATAGTGTCAACATTGTATATCATTATTAGATTATTATAAATAAATATATCTAACATACCTGTGGGTAATACCAACATATGCATTATAGAAATAATTATAGAAAAATATAATTATAGTTTTCATTTCATTTTACAAATGTTTTAGCAATCAAATAATTATTTTTTTCGTAACTTATGAAAAAAGTCATGCTTTATTTGTTTTATTAATACTTTTGCCATTTTAACAAATTAAAGATCAATTATCAAATTCTAACAAAAGTTAAATAAAACCTCATGTGTGGGTCAAAATTATGCAGATATATTACAGCAAAGAATAATTTGATTTGCTAGATTTCTCTCTTTCTATGCGAATCATAGGTGCCATCATAACGAAATCGAGGAAATGGAGAGTTGGGAAGGATCAAATATTTCTAAGCGGGAAGTTCAGTGATATAACAAATACACAAGTACCTATTGTAGAAAATAAAAGTTATTTTCAATGAAGCTCGTGTATTAATTAAAAAAGAATAAAGAGGGGCAGAATTTTAGGAATTTGACAAGTTCTCCCGATTCTTTGTCTTTCCATCTTAACAGGTTGCTGTATAAAATAGCTTCCTTTCTTCATACTGAATATATGTGAATTACACTTTATCCATAAAGGAATGGTGTGAAATTAATAAGTCGAACTAAAATTTTTTATATAATTAACAGTAATTTTATGACAATAATGCTGACTTTATAAATACCGCGTTTTATTTTTTTCGTTATTTTGCATTTCAGTCGTTTTCGAAAAAGTACACTACGTATTTATTAAGTACTCTCAAAAAAACATTTCATCAAACATAAGAAGCACAGGCAACAACTTTCTATTATTTGAAAAAAATTGAGCTTCAGTTCGCGAACTTTTTCTGTTTTGGAGTAAAAGAGACATATGTAAAAAGTCAGTTTCTAACACAAAAAAGTAACATGCAGCACACTTACGAACACACTTGTGATTTGACGAAAATGCAACTTCAGGTAATTTTTACGTTAGATTAATGAATTTTCTGTATTTTGGGGGAAAATGGGCAAATAAAAACAGGAATTTTCATGTTTCAATATTAAAAGCAATTGAAGAAACACCTGTAACTCACATATTTTTTTCAGAGTGCATATTGATCAAAACCAGCCAGCGTGATCTTCTAACTTCTGATAAGATACAGAATTTAAATCTGAGACTAAAACTGAAATACAAAATCCTCAAGAAAAATGTAAGCTAAAGGAAAACTTGCTTAGGAGGTAAAAGTTCATTATTTTAATATCAGCTCAAGCATAAAACAAAATCTCGTTGATGTAAAAAAAAAAAAAAAAAAAATTAAATTTATGCTTATTTTGAAACAGCCAAAGTTTTAGAGGTCTTCACAGGCCGGGCCTATTTTCATTCATGACACCTGGGCCTAGTAACCACTCTTTCCGGGCCAGGCCTTACTTTTTTCTGAAGGTTCGGGCCGGGCCTAACTTCTTTTCTCCGTACCGAGACGGGACAGTTTTCATTCTTCCTAGGTCTTCATAAGCAAACATTTTCAGTCCCGGTCTAGATCTAGTCCATATGAAAATCATTGTCTCGGCGTAGCCTAGTCCGTGCAAAAATCAGTAAAATTTCGCCCAGCGCAAAAATTTTTGCAAAAAATATATATTTTTTTTAATTAACATTCTACAATTAAACATTAAAATTTATTCGTTTTAAAGAATAGTAGATTTCTAGGTAACAATATTAAAATACAATAAAATGGGTGATAAAGAACCAGCCTATCACGGAATTCTGTCTTATATGGAAAAATTCATTGATCCATGCAAAATTAATATACTGATATGTGAGAAAAGAATATAATACATTTACACCTGCTAAGAAGGGACTTGTTTATAACGCATTTTTTTCTTTCCGAGACGATTCCGTCTTAGAAGATTTTACAGTATAGCATTTTTCAGATTTTAAGTCTTCAATACATATCTTTTTGATTAACGATATTAATAATAGCTGAAACATTTACATACAAATAGAGATTCATTTAAAAAATGTATATCGCAACCTTTTGTGCATCTTTAAAAATGAAGATTATAAACGTGAAAAAAAAAAGCTAAATTAAGTATTTTTGGTCAGAACTCCTCCTTTTAACAAAATCAAAGTAAAAATACATGTTCTGTAGAAATTCTGTCGGACTCGGGCCGACATTTTAACTTTTCCGGGCCAGGCTCGGGGCTTTTAGCTTTTATATCGGACCAACTTTTAAAGTTATTAATTAAAATCTTTCAGTCTAATAATACAATCAAGTTTAAATTATTAACTAAAGTTGGTATTCTCATTTACACGAATTTTTTAAATTCCTAAATATGAACTTACGACCCTAAACACGAATTGTTAATTACAACCCTGCATGGTTCGAACCTGCAGCTTAATCCTAAGCATGAAATGAAAAAAAAAAAAAAAAATCAATACATAATTTAAAACAATTCAGGAAAATAGTCTGCAATCATATCTCTAAAATAAATTTTATATTTCTAAAAATGAACGCATATGAATATGTAAATGAATACTCATTCATATACTTATACAAGTATTTTTTTTATAATTTCAAACAATAATCTGGACTTTTCTTTTGAAAAATTTGGCGAACTTGAATCGACTCCCAAGAAAAAAAACCTCTAATCTGAGATGATCCGAAAATGGAAACGCTAATCAACATGATCCGCAGCAAAATTTTAGAGCCAATGGTCAAACACGTTCAGGTAGAATCGGGTTTTATGACCCGATGCAAGATTTTAGTTGTTGCTATGTATACATCTTCCTGCAGTTCACAATGAAGTTATCTATGTATATAATTATTTTCTCATTTACACCTTCCATTTCTCTTCTATATATTAAATAGAGATTAATATCCATATTATTATAAAATGAGATTCTACTGTTATATTGAAATTAATGAACAAAGAAGGAATTTTTAGTTTGATACTAAGTTAGCTTGAATAATTATACAAAACTCTCTTTTTATTTACTCATTCATTTATAAAAAAAAAAATACTTACTCTACGCTTTTTAATAAGAAGATCGAAGTGAGCAGATGAATTTCCATGTCCTGTCTCTCCTTGAAATCGTACTTGTTTTAGGCATCTAAGTTTGCGGTCAATCAAATAAACATTGAATAGGAGTGTGCATGAGTTATAAACAAAATGTATAAGTTTTTCGGTAACATCCGGCCGTTGTGACGACAGACTTTAACCGACATGTGGTTAAATTCTTAAATTTTCTGGTCGCAGACTAAGGAATAAAATTTTAATTTAGATTAAACTCTTAAAAAAATCAGCCGCAAGCTTATCTGTGGGTCAGGTTTTCTACAAACTAACCTAAGAACTTCTTTAAAAAACTAACCTGCACCCAACTCAACACAACTCGGGTCGTGTGCAGGAAAAATCAGGTTACCCGACTAGGGATTGACTGAAGCAGCAATTTTGCCGAATACCGAAGCTTCGGTCAATGTGTACACCGAATATTCGGTATTCGGCAACCAAATACTTAAAATTTTTTAATACACATTTTTGCATATATTAGCTTTTTTAATAAAGTTTAATTAACATTAAATTCTTAATAATTTAATTCAATTACATTTTATTCTTAAATCTAATTACACCAAAAAATTTAATGGCTTCTTTCCACTCACAAATTCATTAACCCATCATTTATTTTTTATTATTTTATCACTAGTCAATACCCAAAATAACCTATGAAAATATTAAACTATACAGGCTATTATTAAGGATAAGAATTGTCAGAAAAACAAAAATTCATTCAAATAAAAAGAAACAATGTTGTCAAAGCTGATTTACTGATTCTCTAATTACAGTAGAACCTCGATTATCCGGGACCGACGATCGTTCGGAAAATTAAAATTTTCAGATAATCGAGAGTGCTTCAATTTTAAGATCAAGAACAAATATATGCGGTCTTTCTTATTATGATAACAAGTGCTTAATACAAGAATAAATTTCCTAAATTTTAAATTAAGTACTTTTTGCATATTTCACAAAGTTTTGTTTGTCGATTTTCAGCTCTATCACGAAATATTTTATAATACTATTGCTTTAACAGTATCACAGTCTTTTTGCTGCTCCAGCTATGCTAAACTTATTGTGAAACATTCAATAGCTTCAGAATTGCTAATTTGTTCGTTTTCTTCGCCTGCTAGACTACAGTCAGACATTCCGGTTGTCCTTCCTCTTACTGTGTTCTAGTTCACTCTGCAGTTTACGGGTGCTCAAGTTAAATTCAAAGAAATTCTAAGAAACGGGATCCGAAATATTTATCTGTACTCGTGGTTCGGGAAGGAAGATGTTTTAGAAATGGATTTCGGTTAACCCAGAACCTCAGTTAAAAGAGTTTCGGATAAAAGAGGTTCTACTGTATAAACATATGGAATAGGAATGTTTTCAAATACAAAAGGTATCATATCAATATGTACATTTAACTATATTTTATGTCAAATTACGGATATACATATTTATATTTTCATTGATATTTTAACATTGTGGTGATGAAGATAACAAATTTGAGCGATTTTAATTTAATGATTATAAAAGCTATAGGATAGGCATAGTGGTATACTTATTTGATGTGTGTATTTCCTTTAATATACACCTTAGATATACAGAGATGATTTCTGATATACTTATTTGATGTGTATATTAAAGAAAATACACATTAAATAAATTTAAATTATGTAAACTAATGTAGAAATAATTAAAATTAAATGATAAGGGAAAGATGCCCATCTTCCTTAATATATATATATATATTTTTTTTTTTGGCTTGTTTTTATTGTGCAGCTGAACTATGAACTCATGCACACAATATTAAAACTCATTATTAAGCTTATTCTACTTCTAAGTAAAAGAGAATTTTTACTTCTAAGAAAATACTTATCCACAATTATTCGGCCGAATACTTTTAAGTATTCGGCCGAAGCCGAATATTCGGTTTACATGCCGAACCACCGAATACCGAATCGACTATTCGGTATTCGGTCAATCCCTATACCCGACCTGATGCAGGACTCTACACTCAAGTCAAAAAAATTTCCCCGACGACGATAAAAATTGACCCCGATGGGGGGGGGGGGGGGGGGGCGTATGCCCCCCCCCCCCCCTCGGACCCCTCATCTGGCACCTCCCTTGCAACTAGGTGCCATATATGTATGACTTGCATTAAATCTACTAAGAGACCCCACTCTGTACACATAATTTGTACTTGTTTCATGAGTACTTTGAATAAATTTATTTACTGGTTATAGCATTCGAATTTTGTATATTTAGCAAGATAAATTACACGCTCCATTTGATGCAGTCATTTAGCTTTCAGTTAAATTAATATAAGTTTAACAAATTATGTTTTTCTGCAATTTTATATTTCAAACAATAGCTCAAATATGTCATTTGATTGCCATGCTGTTGCAGCATCAGTTGTTACATAAATTGATATTGATATATTTTGGGTCAATAATTTTCAAGGTTTTTCACTTTGTATCAATTAATTTTCAGGGTTTTTCACTCTGAGTCACAATCATCCTTGAACTATGAATTTCATCAGTCTGTCGCAAAATGTAACAGTAAAATTTGCGGCTGATTCTGAGTAAAAAAAAAAAAAAAAATAAAATCTGGAGGTTTTTTTTTTTTTTGTTTTTTTTTCCTGTGTTATCGCGTCCCTAAATTCGGTGCAAATTATCAACTTTGACAGCATTTTCAGAAAAATCTTTTGCCTTTACCGAGGGCTTGAAATGTACTGGTTCGTGAAATAGCGAGAAATATTGTTCTGGTTCGTAAAATTATGGTGAATATTTCGGATCGTGCAATTATTAAAATATATTATTACAGCTTTATATCTACAACTTATTGTGCTATCTGCAACTTTTTTATTTAGAATCTTGAATGCATCTTTTTAAAATGCTTTTATATTATTAGACAAAAATTAGTCTATACTTTGATCTTTTATTCAACAATAATTTTGAAAGAGCATTCCAGTTCATGGATTTTCTCCATTTTGTGCATTTACCAAAAAATGGAAAAAAAAAATAGTTTTATTACATAGTTTCTTAATAAGCGCACTTTCCAATTTTATACGTTTTTGAATAAAAATGCATTTAAAAAATGTGTCAGAAATTAACCAGTTTGAATTTTGACAACAGCTTTAAAGTAAATAAAATATACCTACTTAAAATTTAAGTCCGTAAATAAAACAAATACATTTTGTAAATAAAATATATAGTATACTAGAAATTACCATATATTTAAAATTCTATTTATGTCCTTTTTAATTTATTAATATTTCTCAAATTTCCCTTAATACTTTTTTTCTTAAATTTTGGTTTGGATCATCGGAATTCTACTATTATAGAAATACTGATATATTGATATAGGTAAGCAAAAATACTGATGAACACTAATACACCTATTAATGTGAGTAGTTAAATACATTAGAAATGTAATTACAAATTTTAGAAAATAAAATAAAACATGTCAATATTGCAGAAATGCATAATTTAGTTGATTCGGGCACAACTCAGGCTTTTACATTTTCGACTCATTTCATAGAATATACACTTATGAAATAAGTCCAACCGGATTCAGTTTCTACAAAGAATTCTCGATTGATTCTTTAGAATAATATAAACATACGTATGTAAAAATTTTATAACATATTTAAGACTATATGTTAGCGACATAGTAAAGAAATTAATGTAATTTAGAAAAAAAGTTTAAAAAAAAATCCTAATTTTGAAGCTCTATAATAATAAAAAAAATCCCTGCCGGGCCGGCCTACAGGCAGAAGTAGATTTCGAAGTTAAGTATACTAATTTCACCAACAAAAACTAAATCATTATTAGATATAAATCCACTTTAACTGTTTTATCTGTCTGCTTTTGACGAGTTTTTATTTTCTTTTTATAAAATAGCTGGTTTTATCAGAATCATGTTAAGGCGATATTAAAAAAATATTTTTCCATACTCAACAACTCGAAATTTTCTGGCACATTTTCAGATTCATTTTTAATTTAAAAAAAAAAAATATGTAACATGCTGATGTGATTTTTGAAAAGATTTATAAGCGACCTGTGTTTTTATTTTTCTTTCAGTTAATTAAAACTTGATTAATAAACAATTATTTTCTCAGTAGGGCAATATTTTTCGTTTCTAACACAATCACTTCGGGAAATTCTGCTCAAAATGCCCACTTTGACATTTTTTGAAATATATTCTGCCTCTGTCAAAAAATCAATCATTACTGTACATTATATAGTTTCTGAATAAGAGAATCTAGCAATTGGATGTGTTTCAGAGCAAAAATGAGTTTAAAAATGAGTAAGAAAATATACAGTTTGGATTTGAATGCACCCTTAATAAGATGATTTTTTTCTTCAACCACTAAGTATTTTTAATTTGTTTTTTCTGTAAGAATTGGCCCTATCAAAAACTTGTCAATATAAATGTTGAAGACGATATTAAGAAGATATATGATAAATTCATGGAGATTTTATATCTTGTGAATTGACGGAGTTAAGAAAATTTTTCTTCTTCAACCCCCCTTTTTTGTTTTCGTTTTTAATTTTTTTTTTTTTTTTTGCAGTACGAATTGGTCTTATCAAAAATTTGTGAATATAAAAGTTGTAGATAGTATTAAGGAGATGTATAATAAAATTATTGGATTTGATATCTTGAGAATTGACGAAGTAAGGAATTTTTTTCTCCCAAAAACCCTATTTTTGCACCCCTTGAGCCTATTTTAAATTTTATCAAAAATCTGTGATGCATGAATTTTTGGCACTATTTTTAGAAGTAATAAAAACTTTAAACTGATTTGATATGTACAAAAATTAAGAAGTTATGGGGTTTTTTCGGTTTTCACAAAACTCCTCCCTATTTCCATCCCCTTTGTCCGCTTTTGCCCATTAACGAAATTGACCGAGATTTTATGTATCAGTTTGGAAGAGATTTGTGCAGAATTGCGGAAGTTATCATGTCCAGAAGAAAGTGATAACACAATTGCTTCGGGAAATTCCATTCAAAATGCCCACTTTGACATCATTTTTTAAAAAATATATTCTGCCTCTATCAAAAAATCAATCATTGAAGTACATTATATAGTTTCTGAATAAGCTAATCTACCAATTAAATGCATTTGAGTGCAAAAATGAATTTGAAAATGAGTCAGAAAATAAGCAGTTTGGATTTGAGTGCATCCTTAATGCAATGATTTTTCCAACACAATCCGCTTCGGGAAATTCAGTTCAAAATGCCCACTTTAACAGCATTTTTTAAAATATATTCTGCCTCTATAAAAAAAAAAATTGACCATTACAGTACATTATATAGTTTCTGAGTAAGAAAACATACCAATTGGAAGCCTTTGAGAGCAAAAATTAATTGTAAAATAAGTCAAAAAATACGCAGTTTGGATTTGAATACACCCTTACTTAGATGATTTTAGGTAGATTTCATATGAAATACTACCTATTGGGATCGTTCCTATGTTGGAATTTTTGAAAAATTTTTGCAGATCTACACCGATCATGACCCCTAGAACCCAAAACCACCCTCAGTAAAAAACATATATATCACTTTCTTCTGGACACGATAACTTTCGTAATTCTGCACCAATAATCTCTTCCAAACTGATACATAAAATCAATGGGCATAAAATCTCGGTCAAGTTCGTTAATGGGCAAAATCGGACCACGGGGATGGAAATAGGGAGGGGTTTTGTGAAAACTGAAAACCCCCCATAACTTCTTAATTTTTGAACATATCAAATCAGTTTAAAGTTTTTATTACTTCTAAAGATAGGGCCAAAATTTTATGTAACACAGATTTTTGAAAAAGTTAAAAATGGGCTCAAGGGGCGCAAAAAATAGGGTTTTTGGGAGAAAAAAATTCATAACTTCGTCAATTCTCAATATATCAATACTAATTAATTTTATTATAAATCTCCTTAATATTATCTACAACTTTTATATTCACAATTTTTTGATAGGACCAATTCGTACCGCAAAAAAAAAAAAATTAAAACGAAAACAGAAAAGGGGTTTGAAGAAGTAAAAGATCCATAACTCCGTCAATTCAAAAGACATAAAATCCCCATGAATTTATCATATATCTTCTTAATATTGTCTACAACATCTATATAGACAAGTTTTGGATAGGACCAATTCTTACAGAAAAAACAAATTAAAAATACATAGCGGTTGAAGAAAAAAATCATCTAAGTAAGGATGTATTCAAATCCAAACTGCGTATTTTCTGACTCATTTTACAATTCATTTTTGCTGTCAAAGGCTTCCAATTGGTACGTTTTCTTACTCAGAAACTATATAATGTACCGTAATGGTCGATTTTTTGATAGAGGCAGAATATATTTTTAAAAATGCTGTTAAAGTGGGCATTTTGAACCGAATTTCCCGAAGCGGATTGTATTGGAAAAATCATTGCATTAAGGATGCACTCAAATCCAAACTGCTTATTTTCTGACTCATTGTTAAATTCATTTTGCTCTCAAATGCATTTAATTGGTAGATTCGCTTATTCAGAAACTATATAATGTACTGCAATGATCGATTTTTTGATAGAGGCAGAATATATTTCAAAAAATGATGTCAAATTGGGCATTTTGAACGGAATTTCCCGAAGCAATTGTGTTATCACTTTCTTCTGGACACGATAACTTCCGCAAATCTGCAGAAATATCTTCCAAGCTGATACATAAAATCAATGGGCATAAAATCTCAGTCAAGTTCGTTAATGGACAAAATCGGACCAAGGGGATGGAAATAAGGAGGGGTTTTGTGAAAACCGAAAACCCCCCATAACTTCTTAATTATTGTACATATCAAATCAGTTTAAAGTTTTTATTACTTCTAAAAATAGGGCCAAAATTTTATGTATCACAGATTTTTGATAGTTAAAAATGGGCTCAAGGGGCACAAAAAATAGGGTTTTTGGGAGAAAAAAATTCATAACTTCGTCAATTCTCAAGATATCAATTCCAATTAATTTTATTATAAATCTCCTTAATATTATCTACAACTTTTATATTCACAAGTTTTTGATAGGACCAATTCGTACCGCAAAAAAAAAAAAATAAATAAACGAAAACAAAAAAGGGGGGGTTGAAGAAGAAAAATTTTCATAACTCCGTCAATTCACAGTTTTTGATAGGGCCAATTCTTACAGCAAAAACAAATTAAAAATACATAGCGGTTGAAGAAAAAAATCATCTTATTAACCCTCCGACTGTCTTGGAAAAAGGCAAAATTGTAATGTTGTTTTTTCTGCATTTTGTTTTAAATGCTTAAAAAAATGATTCTTTGAACATTTTATAAAAAAAACTTAATAACGGATATAAATGCAATCCTTCGAAGTATTAATCATTGTTCAATGTATTAAAAATACATTAAATCAATTGAATTATATTACTTTAAATACTGCTTGTACTGCAGTTTAACCTGGAGCTTAGTGAACGTATTAACACGGGCTTGTCAGTGAGGGGGTTAAGGGAGCATTCAAATCCAAACTGTCTATTTTCTTACTCATTTTTAAATTCATTTTTGCTCTCAAACGCATCCAATTGCTAGATTCTCTTATTCAGAAACTATATAATGTACAGTAATGATCGATTTTTTGATAGAGGCAGAATATATTTCAAAAAATGATGTCAAAGTGAGCATTTTGAACAGAATTTCCCGAAGTGATTGTGTTAGAAACGAAAAATATTGCCCTACTGAGAAAATAATTGTTTATTAATCAAGTTTTAATTAATTGAAAGAAAAATAAAAACACAGGTAGCTTATAAATCTTTTCAAAAATCACGTCAGCATGTTTCATATTTTTTTTTTAAATTAAAAATGAATCTGAAAATGTGCCAGAAAATTTCGAGTTGTTGAGTATGGAAAAATATTTTTTTTAATATCGCCTTAACATGATTCTGATAAAATCAGCTATTTTATAAAAAGGAAATAAAAACTCGTCAAAAGCAAACAGATAAAACTGTTAAAGTGGATTTATATCTAATAATGATTTAGTTTTTGTTGGTGAAATTAGTATACTTAACTTCGAAATCTACCTCTGCCTGTAGGCCGGGCCGGCAGGGATTTTTTTTCTTCAACCGCTATGTATTTTTAATTTGTTTTTGCTGTAAGAATTGATCCTATCCAAAACTTGTCTATATAGATGTTGTAGACAATATTAAGAAGATATATGATAAATTCATGGGGGTTTTATATCTTTTGAATTGACGGAGTTATGGATTTTTTACTCCTTCAAAAACCCCCTTTTTGTTTTCGTTTTTAATTTTTTTTTGTGGTACGAATTGGTTCTATCAAAAACTTGTGAATATAAAAGTTGTAGATAATATTAAGGAGATTTATAATAAAATTAATTGGAATTGATATCTTGAGAATTGACGAAGTTATGAATTTTTTTCTCCCCAAAACCCTATTTTTTGCGCCCCTTGAGCTCATTTTTAACTTTATCAAAAATCTGTGATACATAAAATTTTGGCCCTATTTTTAGAAGTAATAAAAACTTTAACCTGATTTGATATGTACAAAAATTAAGAAGTTATGGGGGGTTTTCGGTTTTCACAAAACCCCTATTTCCATCCCCTTGGTCCGATTTTGCCCATTAACGAACTTGACCGAGATTTTATGCCCTTTGATTTTATGTATCAGTTTGGAAGAGATTGGTGCAGAATTACGAAAGTTATCGTGTCCAGAAGAAAGTGATATATATATATAGATATATAAGTTTTTTACTGAGGGTGGTTTTGGGTTCTAGGGGTCATGATCGGTGTAGATCTGCAAAAAGTTTTCAGAAATTCCAACATAGGAACGATCCCAGTAGGTAGTATTTCATACGAAATCTACCTAAAAATATTCCCACTTAAAAGTTCCAAAACTGTCCTGAATTTACTGAAAAGCAAGATCCCAGCAAGATCAGATTATATCCATTCCTCCTCTTGCTGTTGGTTTTCTTCGGAACTTGGATTTCCATGCGTAAATACAGGTTAGGTTTCCCTAGAAAGACCCACATGGCCCACGGAGGGCATCCCTCTCTCTGGCCTATATCCCTTTAGCAGATAATTGGCTGTCATAAAACAACACCAACGCCTTCTCTCGCTGTTTAATCCGGGTTTGGATTTATTTCAAACAGGAAATCACGTGTTAGACTTCCCAAACCTGGGCTTGCCAGAAATAATTCGTGATCGCCCTTTCCGAGTGAAATTCAGCGCCATCTATTGGAAAAAGGTGATTTAGTAGATTGGTGATAGTTAGCTTTAAAGCTAAGAGAAAACTAAAAAATTGTCACCATTAACAAATTATTTTGCCATTTGCGAATGACAGGTTTGCAGATTAGCGTTATTCTACTGTATGTATTTGGTAAAATTTATCAGATTTGAAAAACCTTTTAACAAATTCTTTCGTATTTAAAAAAAACAGTAATAGCTTTTTTTGTTTACAAAGTACTAGCAAGTAAGCATATACAGTGGCGGTCAAAAGTTTCCGGCCAGTTAGTTTCTTTGATTTGTTTGACAGAATGTTTCAGCGAAGAAGCACAATTGCTCCAAAAGTTAGGAATAAGCAAAATACCTCTGACCACGTGATCATTTTGATTGGATACTGAAGATACTTGATGCAAAGGGGAGGGATTCGAAATTCATGTGTGCAAAAGTTTCCGGCCATTTGTCATCTGTTAGTTTTTTATATCGGTAAAGTGTTTTTTGGCAGTGTTTGTTAATTAATTAATGTGATTAATGTATTTGAAATTAAAAAATGAAAAGTTGAACAATTTATTGTTCCTAAATGAGTGATTTGTTTGTCGCTAAAGGGACAATCCTCTCATGAGATTGCGGCAAAATTGTCGATTGGAAAACTTGCTATGAACGATATTTAAAAAATATATGAAGATAGTCATGGCCTTTGGAACTTGCCACGGTCCGGGAGACCCCGGAAAATGACTATTGTTGTGGACAGAATTATCAGGAGAAAAGCAGTTGATGACCTGCATAAAAATACTGCTGCAATTCCCTGCGATTTCCAGTGTTAAAATATTGCTGAAATAAGTCGGTCTACCATGTCAAGGTGCTTACGTGACATAGGAGTTTATGGAACAGTTGGTGTTTAAAAACCTTTCATAAGTAAAACAAATCAGAGGGCCCGACTGGCATTTGCCAAGGAATACAAAAACTGGTCAACTGAAAACTTGGAAAAAAGTACTATTTTCTGATGAATCTACGTTCAATCTTTTTGGGAGTGATAACAGACGCTACAACTGACAACCTAAAATCAAAAGATAAGATTTGAGATATGTTATTCCTACATTGAAGCTTGGCGGAAGACACGTTATGCTGTGGGGAGCATTTTCTTGAAAATGTGCCTGTCCATTATTTGAAATTCACAGCACGATGAATAGTGCAATGCATAAGGATATCTTGCAAGATCATTTGCTGTCTTATTGGAGGAAAATTTGTTACATCCTGATAGCGACCAAAAGCATACATGCAAGCTCAAGCAGTGGCTTTCGCACAAAAAAATCTGCTTTTGAAATGGACAGCCCAATCACCTGATCTGAATCCTATAGAAAATATTTGAAACTAACTTGAATCCATGTGTGGAATTATAAATATTCCAATTCAGCATTTTGACAAAAATTGCAAGAACCGTCGAAAAACTTAACATTGATGATCTACACCGTTCATTGAATCGATGCCACGTTGCTGTACCGCAGTATATATTGCTAAATGTATGAATACAAAATACTAATTGTAAATGTTGTTGATCACTGTTATTTTCTGTTATAACACTATTTTTTTCCAAACTTACCAAGGTGGCGGGAAACTTTTGAGAACATGCATTTTCTTTTGCAATTAATTTTGTCAATTAAATTTATTAATATTTATTTTTTATCCCATAAATAAGTTCCTATCTATTATGCCAATAAAGTATATAAGTATCACTTTGAGATTCCTCTTCATATGGGTATACTTACAAATTAACCAAAAATTTTGTGCTGGCTGGAAACTTTTGACCACCACTGTATATGTGTGATGATAAATAAAGACGTAGAAAGATTTGGGAATTATCAAAATAAAGCATTAATCTTAAAACAATAAATGTCCTACATAATAAGAACAGCACTTTTCAAAACGTTTTATAAATGAAGAAAATTTGAAAATATAAATTATTTTCATAAAAAATGAAACAGATTATTTTCAAAGGTTGAATTATTACTTTTCGTAAATGAATAAAGAATATATATAAACATGAGCACAAGATCTTAGAAAATTAAATAAATAAGTAGTATTTTCAAATAAAAGAGAAAAGGTTGAAAATACAAATTATTTTCAAAAAAGATTATTTTTGAGAGATTTTTTATGAAATACATTTGGCCAAAATTAAGATTAATAATAAACTGGCTTAATGACTCTTCTGGCTGTACTGCCTTCAAAAATTCTTTAATGCACTAAACATTTTATTAATTTTCTCTTTAAACATTATTTAATGTGATTTACCTAGTTAAATATATGCGTGTTTGGCAAAACTAGAATTTATCTGTTTAGACAGAACTTTTAACAGATTATTATACATGTATACATAGCAATATCTTTCTTTGTTTACAAAGCGTGAAAAATAAATATTTAAATTATCTTTAAAAAACAGATCATGTAGCGAGAAAATTCATAAGATATGTTAATATTTTTTTTAATACACAAGAAAAGCAGGGGGAAAAAGGCCATTGGTCGTCAAGCAGTGTCGTCACAAAATCGTCGAAAAGCTTTGTGTCAAGTAGGTGTTGGTTCTATAACAACCATCAATCATGTCCGTTCGCCTAATCGTTCATAGATTTCTGTGGATTTCTTTTGAACCTTGTGTAAATATGTAGTAGGTTCTCTTAGAAAGATCCTCCGATGGAGGGTACCCTCACCTGGGGCCTATATTCTACATGTAGATAATCAGCCAACATAAACAATACTAATACTGATGACTGAATAACAAAGTGTGCAAGTTTTTTCACCTAAATGATTAACAAATTTTGCATTACTTTCCTTCCACTGATTGTCAAATTTTGCAGCTTTTGCTTGCAATCAATTGCCGAAAATAGTGGGGTTTTTTCCCTAGACTGATTGGCGAATTCTGCATTTTTATCCATAACCAACTGAAGAATTTCATGATTCTTTCCCACAATCGACTGAGGAATTTCACGATTTTTTCCAAGGGCTGAGTAACAAATTTTGCAAGTTTTTTCAGCAACCTATTGAGGAATTTGGCATTCTTCTGCCAATTGGCAAATTCCCCACGTATAATAAAACTGAAGTTCACTAATTGAAAGCCGATAAAATTTTCTTTTTGCATTCATTAAAAAACATAATATAGGATTCAGTATCAAGTGCCTACCTATCATGAAAAGTTTCTTTTATACAATAAAATTATAAATACAAAATAATGTTTTCAATTCAAAATTTGAACATAAATATACATTCATGTGCTTTTTTATTCCATAACTTGTTGTGTAGTTTAAACTGACTTGAAACAAAATCAGAAAGTTATATTTATAATTTTAAGTTGTAAATAAAAATGTACTTAAATTAGACAGTTTTTCTTTCAGTGGCTGTTCTAAGTTGATATTGTCTCACATAATTCTACGTGTGTAAAATAAACAAAAATGATGCTGAGATAAAGTCAGTTAATTCTTACATGTTTTACATCCAGAAATTAGCTTTAAACTTTAGAAAATATTTTTTTTCTGAGAGGGGGAGAGGGAGTAAAAAAAGTCCTTGACAAGAGGCAAAAATTCATTATTTACAAAACTACATAATCGGTCAAAGTTGAAAAATTCATTTACACTTGCTTTGATTGAAAATATAAAAGGTATCATATAAGAATGATATTTTGAAAATAAATATTGAATGTATATCACAAGATATATCCATTAATACATACCACCAAACCATCGTGAAACTTGGGCCAATTTGCAAAATTCCATAGAAATCAATAAAGAAATTAGTGCCAGCAAATACTTCCTTGCATCTGTAGATAGTCACAAAGCAGAAATGAAGTGGGGAAAATGAAATAAGACTGTAGCATATGTGATTTCCATGTCAACCAGCGAGGGTGACTGTGAAGGTCAAGCATCTCTAGAGAGAAAATGAAATACAGTCAAACCTATGAAATCCTCAAAAATGTATAATCTGCACTACGTGTTGGAATGTAAACAATGAAAATTGCAGAGCTAACATTTAGGCTCATAAAGTTAAATGATGTGTTTTTTCCATGAATTATCAATTTCCCAATGAAATAAATTGTAATTTAAAAAAATTCATATATTTTGTACCTTGCATTCGATTTGAAAATAACAATTTGTGCTAAGTAAAAGTGACAACCAAATCAAAATTTTTATTTTAAATAAGCATTTATGTTTGATTGGTTACACATAATGCAAATGTATGCTTTGCTCAATTGCTGATGAAACTGTATTGTTAACTGACTTTATCTCAGCATCATTTTTGTTTATTTTACAATACACATGAATATTTCCTTCAGTAAAATTTTTGCCAGTGTATTTATACCTACTTTTGCATGTCACATGCTATTTTTCTAAGGAATTATGTCCGGAATAACCAGGGGCGGACTGGTCCACCCCGCGATCGCGGGGTGGGCCAAGCGTAGCTAGTGGGCCAAAATAGTATGTTTTTTTTTTTCTTCAACAGAACTTAAAAAAATATATATATATGGAACTCTATTTTCTTTCCCTGTTTCTTCATGTTCAGCAATCTTTAGAAGATCTGTGCAAATTACTCATTTTGTATAGAAGACGAGAGATAGGGAATAAAGTAAAAAGCACATATGGTCAGTGAAGTGTGGGAAGGGAAGTTCTTTAGTGGGATGGGTCTGTCTGCAGACATTTGCGTAGTAATAAAAGATAGGTTAGGGTTAGCTTACATATCTAGGGATGATCTTCAAATCAAGGATCTTGGGAGGCAAGGATTAGCTTACAGAGAAAAACGAGAGGAAGCAGCTAAAGACTTAAATAGTAGAAACGCTAACCTTGTCAATTTTTTAGAATTGGTAATGTTTCTATGTAAATATGATCAAATTTTGCACGATTACGTAGCACAGGCTAACAAGAGAAGCCAAGAAAGAAGATCTTCAGAAAGTATGAAGAAGCTAGACTAGTGCAGAAAGAAGAACAAAATGAAGATACTGAATGACATGGAAAAAGTTCGTTAATTACATTCTTTTCCAAGTTATTCATAAATAAGTTAATTGTTCATCTCCTCATTCAGATCCAAATAAACATTGCCGATGAAGTAAAACAGTCATGTTCATTCAGTTTCGAAGTAGATTTTACACAAGAGATATCTGTACTTGAGAAGTTGTGTGCTTTCTCTTTGTTATGTGCAACATGGTAAAGTGAAGGTTAGGCTTTTAAAATTGGTTGATGACCCCAAAACAACAAGGGAAGCCTACTCTCCAGCTAAAAGTAGAACTTATACAGTTTAAACTCTTTTCGTCACAAGCAGTTGGCACTTCTTTTGATGGTGTAGCAAATATGAAAGGAAGATATAAAGCTCTGCAGGCACAACTGAAAAACAATACAAATATACAGCATGTGCATTGATATGCACTGCACATGTGCTAAATTTGGTCCTGATAGGTGCAACTTGACAACGGACTTCTTGGACTTAATGCAAGCTACAACCGTGTTTACCTCAGAGTCATATAAGCGAATGAAAGTATGAACTTCAGTGAATAAGGAGTCTGAAAGAGGAAATAAACTTCTTCATCGATTACAAAAATTAAATGCTATTAGGTGGTGGAGTAAGGATCGAGCACTTAATAGCATGTTTGACAAGTCTTCAAAAGCTTTTAAAGATTGACATAAGTTTTTAATATTGCTTAAGTACCTAAAAGCTATCACCAAAATTTAAGATTTCCCGTCACATGTGTCTTTTTCAGCAAGATCACTGATTGATAATTGTACAAGTTTCCGTATACAGGGTGGTCATAAACAATCTTCTCCGATAAATGAACCTCTAGCGGCCTAACCGCTCAAACAATCGAAAAGAAATTTTAGATATACTTGTTTGAAAGTATGTGCTTGAGACCGTGATGATTTAAAACAATAGAGCTCTCACGGGTTACAGGGAAAAAATTCGAAAATTTCGAATGGCAACACCGATTTTTTTTTCATGCGCAAATTCATCAGCGCATTGAAAAACCATAAATATCGTTGGAGTGATACACGTACGATGGAAATATCCGGCTTAAAACACTTGCAAAAAGCCCATTGTAAAGGACCAATGAAAACACAAGAGAGAAGAGAGAAAAAAACATTTACTTGAATTCGCAATTTTCAATATGTCCACATTCGCAGACAGTAATGTTTTGCATGCGTGAGACTGTTGACAACAGTACCAAACATAACATCACAGAAGGAATCTGTACAGCTTCACGTTTTATGACATCTTTCAATTCTGACAAATTTCTTGGATTTAATGTGTACACCTTTGATTTCAATAACCCCGGAGCCAAAAATCCATTGGAGTAGAGTCGGGGGATCATGGTGGCCGCGAAACTTAAACGTTATGAGATATGATTCTATCATCAAAGTGCTGTTGCAGCTCTTGTGGAACAGATGTGACGACGTGTGGAGGAACCCCATCTTGCATCTATACAATATCATTAACGACATTTCGCTGCTGCAATTCTCGAATTACATAATTCTGTAACATTGTTGAATACCGGGCAATTGTGATGGATCACGTTTTCATACCTGTGGAAGCGACCTCCTCGAAACAACATGGACTGAGACCGAATGTGTTTGCGATGCCGCACCAAACAGTCACTTTAGCTTCGTGTCAAGGCGTTTGTGTCACATCATGAGGATCTTCATCGGCCCAGTGAACGCAGTTCTTGGTGTTTACATTCCCAGTTAAAGAGAAATGTGCCTCCGTGCATAATATTCGCAATGGCCAGCTGTTACCTTCATCATATCTGATGAGAAAATAATTTGCAAAGGTTAAACACTGTTGCTTGTCTCCAGGTTGCAACATCTGGACATGCTGGAATTGATGGGGAAACATCTGCGGAACAGTGCACAAAATCTTGAGGACTATTGTTTTTGGTACATCCAAACTGTGTGCAACACTTCTTGCAGTATGCAATGTATCTGCAGTAATCCTGTCATGCACTTCCGCAACAACTTCAACAGGAACAGATAGTCATCCGTATCATAATCGATCACATGTGCATCCAGTTTCTTTAAACTTTTTCAGCAAATCATGCACAGTTTCTACGGAAAATGGGTCTTGTCGTAACTTATGATTTCGGCGATAAATTCGCACTGCTTCAGCTGCATTTTCCCCGTTCAGATAAAACAGCTCTATCAATTCACCTCGTGGTTTTATTGTGTCATCTTATTGGCACTGCTGGAATGATATATACTTGCTAAAATGTATCCATAACTTTAATACATTGCAACACAGGAAATGAGGTTGATTAATATTAATTTATATGAGGAGATTAATTTTTATGATTCTTACTATTCGTACAGTGATAGCACCAAATGACTCTAGGTAAGTGATATAATTAACAATTCCCTTCGGGGAAATCCAAAGAAAATTTAATATATTAAATATTAAAATTATAATTAATCAATGCGCTGTGTTATTTTTTTTCGGAGATCGTTTACCTTCTAAGTCTGTAATTTCTTTCATATAATAATTTTTTTAGTAAATCATATAGATAAATAGATCATTTATTTTACATTCCCACATCTATAAGAGAAAAAATATTAATTAAGAATTAAAACAAAGAAAAGATAACTCATATTCAATCTTGATTACATTTTATTATAGGCGAGAATTTACAATAAAAGAAAAAACTATTTACATATTGTGGGTTATAAATTTTAATAGTAATGCTGATGCACATCTATATTTTACTTTACCTATTTTTTTTTTTATTAATTATTTAATTAATTTTATAACACGTGAAAATCACCATAGTCCGTTACTTTCATAGGTAATGCTTATTACTGGTAAAAACAATGGAATAAAATCATAATGGACTACCTGATCCACTGCCCCCGGCAGCATGTAGAATTCTCGTTGCTCCGTGAATATCCCACACATAGGCACAAAATGTTGACACAAAATATTAATCCTTAATCGGCCATCACATGTATTTTTAAGCCAATATTGGGCTAACTTATTTTTTTTTAATATATATTTTATATGTTATTCATGGTACAGCAATCTGCTAAAATCCAACCGCAGCATCATATTTTTTTTTGCTGCCAACAGCATTGGGATAAAATTTGCAAGTGAAGTCTGTCTCTTACTTACACTGAAAAAAACAAAAAAAACCATACCTGCCAACTGCTACGAAAAAATCGTAGTTGCTACGATTTGGACCTATAAACTACGATGCTACGGAAATCGGTCTTATACTACGATTTTTTGCGAAAAACACAAAAAAATTTTTTGTTTCTAGTTGCGATTTTTATCCCGCACAGCATATTTTTCAGGATTGATTCTGTTCCGAAATTTCCAAGCATTCATTTTTCGAAAGTTTTAAAAAAATGCCATTAGTCCAAAAATTCAAAAATTAAAAAATGTTTATGAGGAAAAAGAAATTCTGTGCTGCAAAAAAAAAAAAAAATCTTAACATAAAACACTCTAATCGTGTTTTTGTAAATATTTATACAGCAATTCCCTCCCTTAGAAACAAAGGTGCCATTTTAAAAATTCTGGAGGGGTTCCTTGAGAGGCAAGGTTTGAAATAGTGTGCAAAATCGCACGATTTGCGATAAACTATCGCGAATTTCGACAAATGACCGTGAAAAAAAAAAATCAATTTCGTCAATTGGTCGCAGAAGAAAATAAATTTCGTTAAAGGATCGTGGTAAAAACGTGAATGTTGTCAAAATATCGCAGAAAGAAAACGCGAATTTCCTCAAAAGATCAGTATGATAATGCAAATTTCATCGAAAGATTAGAAAGAAAACGCAAATTTCACCGAAAGATCGCAGAAAGAAAACACTAATTTAGTCAAAGGACCGTGATAAATAAACGCAAAATTCCTCAAAGGATCGCGTAAAAAATGCAAATTTCGTGAAAAGTTCATGGTAAAAAGTGCAGATTTTAACAAAGAATTGTGATAAGAAAATGTGAATTACGATTGTGGGAAAAAAATTGTGAATATCCTGAAATGACAGCGGGAAAAATATCGCGAATTCCGTCAAAATTAAATGCACTGAGCTAAAAAATTGGAACCAGGCTCCTTTTACAAATGTAAAAAAAAAAAACGCTGCGAAACGAAAATAAACTCTAAAAATCGTATAAAAATTTTCAGAGGAAAAAATTTACTATATTGAGTTGAAAGTCAGAAACCTTATTCCTTTTACGAATGTGAAAAACCAACCAACCAATCTCCAGATTAATTTAAATTTTGTGTGCTACGATTTCTCATTTTCAAAGGTTGGCAGGTCTGAAAAAACGGACATTGTCCTGTTTACATTATTTATGCAAACATAAAATTATACCATATAGCTAGAAAATTTGCATACAGAGTTGCCACCCATCTTTACAGGCGAATATCATTGGACGACTCTGAATTTATGTGGCGCAACCTTATAGGTTGAGTTTTTGCTGTACCCAGTTATATTTATTTTTACTTTATTCTGTCTGTGTGGTCCTTCTGGTCAAAGGCCAGCTGTAAATTTTGTTGTTATGCCCTCATGATGTCCTACACAACTATAAATCGTAATTTCGATGACTGTTATAGATATTATTGTATACTTATTATTGTCGTAAATTTTATCTGTACGATACTTTACCAAAATAGGCATTTAATCTTGTTCAGCTTATATTATAGTCACCCCCGTGGCAGATTGTGCGCGACACTGCGACGAGCGTCGCAGACGTTTTAGGGCTTCTGCAGACTAAAACATATAATACACAGCGGGAAAGAAGAAAAAAAAAAAGACGGAAAAGCGATGTCTTTATGAAAGCCAAACAGAATTCGTTAAGTGGGAACGGGTCTATGGTAGGGATAATTTGGCTCCGAATTTTCTGAAAATTTTAAAAAATCGGTCATCTGTCCGAACATTCGGAAATAAAAAAGAAATCACTGAAAAATATTGTGAAATATGACAACTGATTGCAAAAAAAAAAGCCTTTTTTGTCAATCATTCGCAGAAAAAATCGCAAAATTATCGCAGGGAAAATAGCGAATTTCGGATTGCGGAAAAAAATGCGGATTTTGGCATATGATTGCGGAAGAACGCAGATTGCAGTAAACCACTGCAGAAAAACGTGGATTTTGGCAAAGGATCATGGAAAAATCATAAATTTCATCAAAGCATTGCAAAAAAACGCAGATTTCTTCAGAGAATTGCGTAAAAAAGGCCAATTTCATGACTTCAAATTTCGTCAAATGATCTCAGAAAAAAATGCAGATTTCGTCAAATAATTGCGGAAAAAAACCTGCGGATTTCGTCAAATAATTGCGGAAAAAAAAAACGTGGATTTCGTCAAATAATCTTGGAAAATCACGGAATTTGTCAAAGGATTGCGTAAAAAATGCGGATTTCGTCAAAGGATCGCAGAAAAACGCGAATTTCGCAAAGGATCTAGGGAAAACACGAATTTCATCAAAGGATCGCAGTAAAACACAAATTTCGTCAAAAGGTTGCGGTGAAAACGCAAATTTCGTCATAGAATCACGAATTACTTCAAATGATCGCAGAGAAAATGCGCATTTCGTCAAAGGATTGCGGAAAAAGCATAAATTTCCTAAAATACTAATAAAAAATGCCAATTTCGTCAAAGAATTGCGTAAAAAATGCAATTTTTGTGGAATGATCACGGAAAGAATGTGAATTTCGTCTAAGGGTCATTGCAAAAATGCGAATTTAGTTGAAGGATCTCAGGGAAAAAATGCAAATTTTGTAAAATTATCGCAGAAAAAATGCGAATTTCGTCACAGGACCGCAGAAATAACGTGAATATCGTAAAAAGATTGCAGTAAAAATGCAAATTTCGTCAAATGATTGCAGAAAAAATGCAGTTTCATCAAAATATCGCGGAAAAACAAAGTTCTCGAAAGACTCCCATAAAAAATGCCGTCAAAGAATTGCATATAAAACACATTTTGAAAAATGATCGCGGAAATAACGCGAATTTCGTCTAAGGGCCGTTGAAAAAAAGAAAGTTTAGTCAAAGGATCGCAAAAAAAAATGCAAATTTTGTAAAATGATTGCGGAAAAAAAGCGAATTTTGTCTAAGAGACATTGAAAAAATTTGAATTTCGTCACAGGACCGCGGAAATAAGGTGAATTTCGTCAAATGATCACGAAAAAAAAAACGCGAATTTCTTCAAAGGATCACGAGAAAACGAGAATTTCTTTAAAAGACCGTGAAAAAAAGTGAATTTCATAAAAGGGTTGTAGAAGAAACACAGCGGTCTCTTTAAAAAACAGCTGATAGATAAACATCTAGTTTTATTATTATAGATAATTAATCTGAAATAATATATACTGAACTATCTTTTGAAAAATCAGGTTACCCGAACTTAACCAAACCAGGAAATATGTATATGTATACCTATGACGCCATAATTAAATAACACTACAACAGCAAGAAGATATATATATGATATATAGTGTATTGCAGACTATTTTTGAAAATATTATTAGCGTTGCAGACACTTGAAGATAGGTCTGCCACTGGGATAGTCACACAAATGTTTCTTTTTATATGCTGCCTTGTATATAATAACATCATAGTTTATAGATAAAAGTTAAAGTTTGTTGGAAAGACCTATTCTTTCCATCATCTCAAGAATAGGTCTTTCCAACAGGCACGTACAAACAACTGACTGAAGAAACAATCTTCCCACCCTGTTTATTAAAAAATTTCTGCACGCTATGATTTCCATATGGTGTTCTGTGATTGGTGCTTCTACTATCTGTTCCTGTGAATTATGCAAAGTGCGTCAGTTCACCTCGTCTTTCAATTGTCATTGGTCCTTTACAATGCTCTTTTTTGCAAATGTTTTATGCCACTGTAAAGACACTAAATATCACTTGGAATGCGTGATTTTTTGTAAGATGCGAAACCCCTAATAAACTCTGGATACACCATGAGATACGAAAGCAGGACTCAGGGGCGCGCCAGCAGTATCCAGCGCCTGTGTGCAAAATTTCAATTGGCGCCCTAACCCCTCCCCCCACCTCTGAAAATAAAACTTTATAAAAAATATAAGTATTTATAAACGCATGGATGCCATTCTGCTGGAGTTTATACAGATCAAATAAGGTTTTTTGAACCAAAAAATTATTTAATAAAATGCGCCTTGTTTCTATAGGGTTCGTATTTTATTTCTTTTATTAAATAAAATTTCTGGTTCCAAATATTTTTAAATTACTTAAAATTATAAGGAAAGTTGGGAGCTATGTAAATAAAATTTGAAACACAGTAAAGACTGTGAAAATAAAACCTGCCTGTATCAGAATTCTGCATTATATGGTAAAATTTTATTATCCGAAAGAAAATAATGCAATTTAATTAATTTTTCAACTACTTTTCAACAGTGAAAGTTTTCACTGCTGAAAAGTAGTTGAAAAATTAATTAAATTGTATATTCACCGATGCTGGGTTGATTTGTATCTCATGTTATGTGTGCTCATGAAGACCTTTCCATCTAGTAGATGCGGTAGCAGTCTTACCGACTTATGGGAGAGAGAGATGCCAAGCTGGACTTCGTCCTCGTGGCTTAGTGGTAGAGCACTGGAGCGCTGTTCCAGGGGCCCGGGTTCGATTCCCGGCTTGGACATTTTTCACTAAGTTGGTTTACGCTTAGTTAGCAAAGTGGTAATTCACGACTTTAATATTCGAAAATAATACAATACAATAGCAAATAAATAAGAGAAACTAATAAAAGAAAACTTAAATTTACACTATGTGCAAAACTACTTAAAAGATGACAGAATACTAAAAAGATGTTAAATTATTTTAATACCTTAGTACTTTCAACTATAAAAAACATAGTCTTCATCTGAGAAATATAAGAAATACAATTGTTGTTGGCGTCTAATTTTCAAAATTCACGTAGATGGTGACGAAAGGAGTGAAAGTTGAAGTTAATTTTTAGATCCGGAAAACATTAATAAATAAAACATGGATATAGGGAAGTGGAATATTACTCGTTTTATGATTATTTAAGTAAACTGAGCCAAATTCTGGGTATGTTGTAGGATAAAACGTCATTGCAAACAGTATTTTCTTTAGTGATAATTTCTATTGATTCGCGGATGATTAAATCATGATAATTCTTTGGGGGTATATAATTTTTGCGTCTTCGAAATTAACTTGTATATTCTGCTTCTGGTTAAGTCTTGACAGGGCTGTTGTAGGTCGGTTATACTTTAAATCTCTCAAATGTTCTTTAATACGGACTTTAACGGACCATACTTTTTTTTTTATAGTTGAAAGTACTAAGGTATTAAAATAATTTAACATCTTTTTAGTATTCTGTCATCTTTTAAGTAGTTTTGCACATAGTGTAAATTTAAGTTTAACTTTTTAAAGATGAATTAAGCATTTCTATTTATTTATTTACTAATAAAAGAATGTTGTTTGTTATCTCTAATTTGCATATCTATATTATTGAAAGACTCTGCATGTGTTGTCGATGGCTAAGGAAATCTACCGCGAATAGAGATCAGAAAATTTTAATAAGGATAAAAGATGGCAGGTCCAAATGCACCTGAGGTTCAGATTTTTTATTTTTTCATAATTAGTCGAAATATAATTAAAAGCCCTAATGATAATCACAAATTTAGCGGCTTTCTTTCTTCAAAGCAGTCATGCCTCTGCATTTCGTCAGACGTTCATAGAAGTACCAATAACATTGGTATAATATTGGTACCAATAATATTGAGAAGTACCAATCTGAGTACCAATAGAAGTACCAATAATATTGGTACTTCTATGCAGACGTTAAACGGTTCTTCACACTGGCGGAAGACTAGCGTTCCATTTTCACAGCATTTTGAAACTGGGATGGCCGGATTTTCGTCGAGTTACAAAAAAAGGGCGGGGGAAAAATAAAGAAAATCATTTTATCCTTCTGTTATCTTTCTGTACTCTTATAAAACACCTTTTTATTTGGCCGCGATTCACGCCAGTTTTTTAATTTTGCCGTTTTCCTAAAGTTTAATTTTTTTTTTAAGAAAAAAAAACACCTAATAATACCTTGTATTTTTTCGAATCCTGCTATTTTTCTTAGGTAATAATACAATTTACAATATACCATTCTTGGTATTTTTTCCGGTCCCTGGGGCGAAAAAAATATTAATATTTACTATTTAAAAAAATCTTTAAATCATTAAGTATTCGCCAGAGATGTTTTTCTCCCAGTTCACGTTTTCTCGCGATATCGTTTCCTGTCTCAGAGATATGTGCTTTGAATATCATTTCGCGTTTTAAAATAATGATGGGATGGTGCGAATTATATTTTTTATGTTTTATCAATAATTTTTGGTCAGAATTGAAACTTTCATACATCTAAGTGCCAGAAATTAAATACAAATTCGAAGTTCGCTCGAAAAATCAGATCGGAGCTTCGATATCAGCTGCGGTGTCCTCAGGAGGCATGGGGGGGGGGGGGGGGGGTCAACTTGAGTTTCGTTTGGACGGATTTTCATTAAAAAAAAAAAATGTCATACAAATTCGAGGTTGTGTACTGCAGAAGGCAGTGCTAATGACAATGTTAGGCTCGTTTGGAAAGATTTTTTTTTAAAAATATAAAATGAAAACAAACCGGACAGTGCGTGGCACATCTGGTGTACATGCTGCTGAAGACATTATGCCCCCTCCCGATTTCTAGGTTCAGTTGGAAAACATTTCGCTTAAAAATATAAAATCATTAAACATTTCATTTTAGGTGTATTTAAGGTTATTATCATTTGCAATGTCGGACGGGTTGGTTAGTAGGGCATAGTATGGAAATTTAAAAATACTTTTTTGTAAATCTATATTTTTCCGTTCATATTACAGCTATCATTGTAGCTCCTAACAGTACCTAAGTGTAACTCTCTTTTTTTTTGCCATTCTGGTCTCTCGAGCGTTTAAGTTTATATGTAATGCTAATAAGTGCTCATATTTCAGTACTTTCAATTTCATGTTCTGAATTGAAATGAACAAATCTTGAATCATCACATTTATATATTCAGTATGTGATTAGACAGAAACGTATGAAGGGGTGCAAGGAAAGTTCAATCTTTGACAAAGTAAGAATATTTGGACATTTATGGCCAAATTTAGCCTATTTTCGCCATCCCCTACCCCTTAACAAAAATGCTGTTTCTGCCATGATGCCAGGTCCAAAGTACAAGATAACATAGATAAAAAGTATTTATTCTGCTCGGATTTCTTTGCTTCGGCCGCCTAAAGTAGACTTTACTCTATGTGCGCAAAACTCACAGTGTTAAACCTACGACACGGAATGCCAAAACTTTTACAAACGGGTGATGCCTCATTTTATCAATTAAAATTTTTTCCATAGCTGACGTCAGTCTCTCTAATCTAAAATCTCTACATTAAACAGTACACTCATACCAGTGGTTTTACATTGTTTCTCTATTCAGGGTAGAGCCGGAATTAGACCCCCCAGGAAGATGTTCCCAGGCAGGGATGTAGTGGAGGGTATACGGAGGCATACGCCGTATACCTTCTGGATTGTTTTAAGGAACACCGTATACCCTCTGTTTCTCAAGAAAGCTATAGTATATACACTCTAGGGTATACGCTCTGCCTTGAGCGTATACCCTCTGCTTTGAGCGTACACCCTCTGTGTTTTTTACGACTACACCACTGTTCCCAGGATGTGTCGGGCAGGCAATATGTTTTGTAAAAATAGTAATAGCGATAATGAGTATCTGATAATGGAATCATTGTAAATATATCTTAATAAATTACAGAGAAATATTTTCAAAAATTTACTTTTTATTATATAGCTTCAAAAAGTATAATGTTTTTAACCCTCTTTTTTTTTCTTTTATTCTAAACTACATTAATTTTTTAAATGAATTTTTATTTGAATATTGAAAAGACTAAGCATGTAATCATTAATGTTGCGATTGTGTACTTTCTGTCTTGGAAACACATAGTAATCTAATATTTCTTCATAAATATGTATGCAGTATTTCTTAAAAGGATTTTAATTGCATGTTAAGAAATTAGGAATTTTTTGTAGAAATTGAGTCGGGCCTGTTTTCACTGATTTTTGCACAAGCCGGGTCGCGAACTGCGAAAATATAAACGGGCAGAGCCCCCGGCCTGGAAATTCCGTTCTCTAATTCAAGACTGTCCAACAAGCCTCTCACGGACCTATGGTGGCGCACTTTGAAAGTTTTCCTGACGCCTATTCGAATCTTTCCACTTACTAGCTATTTTTAGAATTAAAAATCCACTTTAAAGAATGCCTTTAAAATCAATAATATCTGAATGGGGTTCTTTTAATTGTTACCAGTGATCGTTATTTAGTGTTAATTATGTTATGTTATTAATTTGTTAAGGTTTCTGTCCCCTTCACCTACAAAACTTTTGAGATAGGTTGACCCTCTGAAAAATATAATTTTAAATTTACTATGATTTATATTATTTCTGCAAATTATTATTAAATAGAGTTTCTGAGTCGTAGAGGATTTATGCTTATGCCCGTAAGATATATATGCATCCAAATAGTAAGTTTAATCTTATTTATGATAGAAATTCTGCAGTAAGAAGAAGATTGCTGTTTAAAAATAACAAAAACAGGTACAATTTAGCCCCTGTTGTAATAAAACTGTACAATGCTTTACCAATACTACAGTGTTGCAGGTTTTCAGCCATGTGAATTATGGCGCCTTTCATTGTTTGCATTTATATGAGGTGCGCCTCTGTTTATTGAAAGGTTGGATAGGTCTACATCTAAATCACTTATTAGGAGAAGTAGAATAAAACGAAATAAATAAATAACAATAATAATAAAAAAAAAGCAATTTAACAAATTACAACGACCATTTGGAAAATGATTTTTTCAAAGACTAAAATTTAAGACATAAAAAATCGCACAAAGTTGATACTACAATTACATACGCCATGGATTAAACATTAACATTCCTGGACCCATCATGAACAAATTTTAAAAGAAATTTCAGTTTTACAATTTTCGGTACTGTAAATTTTTAAACTTCTATGAAGCTGGTCATACATTACGTACGCCTTGGATTAAACATTACTATTCCTGGACCCATTTTAAATGAAAATTGCATTCTTAAACTTCTAAACATCCCACACTATTACTTTTTACACCGTCGTATAGAGAAAAAAAAATGTTCTTTTAAATGCAATTTTTTTGAAAGCTGTATCTCAATTTGTTTATGAGTTATTATTATTTTTTTTTTTGTAGTTTTTGTTACTTTTTTGTCATAGTGGTAACAGAAGTATCCATCTCTGTTGAAAGTAAAGGGAAAATACAGATTACTGTATAGACCCATCAGAAAACGAATAAAATGCGGGATTCAACTAATAAAACGCTTCAGATATGTTTTTGATTTCCTACCCTGACCGAGGACAATAACCATTTTTCCAAATGGTTAAAAATAAATATCTATTTAGAAAGTTTGTCTCATGCAAATCTACAAAACATAATTCAGATGTCAAGAAAATGTAATACATTTTAGTTTAATTAAATTAAGGATTTTTTTAAAACTATTTCTTCTTCAACTGAAATCTTTGGCGCCTTTACTATACTTTGGCGCCTGTGTGCATCGCACACTTTGCACACTGGGTCGGCGCGCCCCTGGCAGGACTTGCTCCTGAATTGAAGAGCTAAGTGGAAGAACATGTTAAGTAACAAAAATTACATTTGAAGAAATTTGAAGTGAAAGGTTTTGCTGTAAATTTTAATGATTTATTTTCTGTTTGATACCATGTGTTTAAAATATTAACAGGTATGGTACTAAACTCTCTCATAAAAACTTATTCATATTTAATTTTCAAATATTAAAAATTATTAATATTATTGACATTATTAAATATTAAATACTAATGAATAATGTCTTAAATCTTCAAGACTAAATAGAATCTTAGTATTTTAGCTTCACCATGTGATAGGATACCTCATAACGCTTTCATCCAAAAGATAAAAAATTTTTTTAGAAAATGTAGCATAACATGTTCATGCACTCAGCTCTTCAATTGTAGTCCTTATATCTTGTGTCTGGCTGACTTCACTATCGTACCGAAGGAGCACGTTTCCGGTATGCGAGGAACGAAGGGGTAGCTACAAGATATGTTTTTCAGTAGCCGATTTTTTTTTTCACTTGTGAACTGAGTAATATTGTAAGATTTGTTTTAAAATGTGTTTTTGAGTTGTGTTTGTGTACACATAGTGAAAATAAAAATGAAATCCTTTGTTTTTGAATGCTGAATATTACGTTACATAGGAACTGATTAGGATTGGATGTCACGGTATGACACCGGAAATATTAGTCATACGCGTATTGTTTCAACGTCATTTATGGTTTTTCAATGCACTAATGAATTTACGCAGGAAAAAAAGGTTGTTGCCATTCGAAAATTTCGACAATTTTTCACTGTAATCGTAACCATAAATAAATCATCACGATCTCGACCGCATACCTTCAAATAACTAAACCTGAAATTTTCTTTCGATTAGTTGAGCGGTTTGGTCACTAGGTGTACAGATATTGGGGAAGCTTTTTTATAACTACCCTGTATATTAATAGCAACCATTTTCAGCAACCGATTCAATACATATACGCCCACATCGTATCTGCGGATAAGCGGCCTGGACTACTTAACAGCTGCTAACAAAATCCAAACACTGAAATCCAATCTGGTCCACAAAGGAAATAATTTTGATATGGTTCTTAAAAATGCTTCTGAATTTGCGGAACATCTTCAGAATAGAAAAGGAGTACTCGATTGAAATTGAGAGTTTTTTATGGGAAAAGAGAATGTCTATAGGGAAACATCAATGTGGTGAATGTTCTCACAATGAGGCAAGAAGTAGGGGAGAGTGGTAATGAATGGGCCAATTTTTGGTTTTTAATTTTTGTAATTTTTTCTAATAATTTTTTTTTGGCTCAGAATTGGCTCTTCAGTTGCTTTACTTATTTGGTTAGATAAAAAAGTAATAAAAATTGGATTAGAAAATGTCTATAATGAATGATAATAGAAAATAAAAATATAGAAATTTGGCCCATTCATCCCCACCCATGGGGCTGAATGGGCCACTAAATGAATTCAATGAAAAAATGTTGAATTAATCTTTTATTTACCAAATATGACAAAATAAATGGCACTTGAGATGATAGGATTGAAAGCATACTGAAATAGTAAGTAATACACAATGCTTATCAAAATTTATAAACGTCAAAAGTGATATTATTAAACCACATTATTGTAGCAGAAAAAATGACAAAACAATGAGATTATAAGAAAGAAAGGGCATAAAATATGCATAAAAATAATAGATAATACACAGTATGATTTAACGAAATTTATATTTTACAAAATTGATATTAAACGACATGGTTGTAACAGGATTGAACTGCCTATTAATTGACTATTTAAAATTTCTGGTATTATTTATTCTACCCATCAGATTCAGAATATAAACAGTTATTCTGGTTTTATATCAAATGAGAAAATACTGGTAGGTGTGGTCAACAACTAGACAGTTCACCTTAATCATTTATATAATTTAACTTATGTTTCTAATTAATAATTACTATTTCTTAGAATGAAAATGTACAAAATATTTTTTAGACTTAACTATAAACCTATTCTAACTAAACAGTAATTTAATATAAATCCATGACAGCCAGTTATGTTTCATATTAAAGAGAAGATCAGAAGAAAAAACATATTTTCATGATCCAAAGGTGGCCCATTCATGGCCATGATATAGTGGCCCATTCAGCCCCACCTATACTTCTGGAATATATTCAGGTTTTTTTAGTACACATTAAATTCAAAAACATCTAAATACATCCTAAAATTAGTTTACAGATATGCAAAGACTTGCTTACACATATCTGCAATGAAATAATAGATAATTTTTAGCTTATTTATTTTACTGAAAAGTGGAAAAATTTACTTGTCAATCAGATTCTTGACCATCCTACTCTAGTGGGAAAATGGCTTCTCTCAAACAGTGTAAAATTGGATGAGTTTGGTAGAACAAACAACTTCATCTATTGGTGGCATCTAAAATAATTTTATGCAAATACTTTTTCATATTTTGTTAATGGCCCATTCATCCCCATGGCCCATTCATTGCCACTCTCCCCTACTGTTGGGTCATCATCAGAAATATTTAAGGTAAACTTTTATAATGTCATCTTAGACACAGCTATTCAGCAGCTGAATACACGATTTACTGGAAATGACTTGTTCATGAAAGACCATGCCTGGTTCAATCCCTGCCTCTTCAATGAGGTTAAATAAACTTGCTGAAGAAGCTCTTAGTACTCTGTCTGGATTGGCGAAAATCAAGAAAAACTATGACAGAGAACAGATAAAACATGATGAGAATCTCTGATGTCAAAATTGCCTAGCTTGTGCATTAGAATTTTTGTGAGAGTTGAATGTCTATAGTCGTATTTATTCAACCTTGTGCATAGCTTATAAGTACATATTGACTTTATGATGCACTCATGTGTCTTGTGAACGAGGGTTCTCAACACGTAAAATTATAAAGAGCCACTTGCGTTCATCTCTTTGACAAGAAATGTTAGAGGATTTTATTCTATTCAATGTTGAACAACCTTTTGATTATGATAAGATAATAGAGGGAGTTGCCTTAAGTTCAAAGAATGACTCAGATATCTGACATTCTAAAAAATCCCTGCCGGCTCGGCCTACAGGCAGAGGTAGATTTCGAAGTCAAATATACTAATTTCATGAACAAAAACTAAATCATGATTAGAGATAAATCCACTTTAACAATTTTATCTGGCCGCTTTTGACGAGTTTTTATTTCATTTTTATATAATAGCTGGTTTTATAAGAATCATGTTAGGGCGGTATTCAAAAAAATACTTTTCCATGCTCAACAACTCAACATTTTCTGGCATAATTCCAGATTCATTTTTAATATAAAATAAATATGAAACTTGCTGATGTGATTTTTGAAGAGATTTATAAGCGACCTGTGTTTTTATTTTTTGTTCAATTAATTAAAACTTGATATATAAACAATTATTTTCTCAGAAGAACAATATTTTTCATTTCTAACACAATCGCTTTGGGAAATTCCGTTCAAAATGCCCACTTTGACATCATTTTTTGAAATATATTCTGCCTCTATCCAAAAATCGATCATTACATTACATTATATAGTTTCTGAATAAGCGAATCTACCAATTAAATGCGTTTGAAAGCAAAAATGAATTTAAAAATGAGTCAGAAAATAAGCAGTTTGGATTTGAGTGACAATGATTTTTCCAACACAATCCACTTCGGTAGATTCGGTTCAAAGTGCCCTTTTTAACAGCATTTAAAAAAAATATATTTTGCCTCTATCAAACAATTGACCATTACAGTAATTTATATAGTTTCTGAGTAAGAAAACGTACCAATTGGAAGCCTTTGAGAGCAAAAATGAATTGTAAAATGAGTCAGAAAATAAGCAGTTTGGATTTGAATACACCCTTATTAAGATGATTTTTTTTCGTCAACCGCTATGTATTTTTAATTTGTTTTGCTGTAAGAATTGGTCCTATCCAAAACTTGTCTATATAGATGTTGTAGACAAAATTAAGAAGATATATGATAAATTCATGGGAATTTTATATCTTTTGAATTGACGGAGTTAGGGATTTTGTTCTTCTTCAAACCCCCTTTTTTTTTTTTTTTTTTTTTTTTTTTTTTTTTTTTTTTTGCGGTACGAATTGGTCCTATCAAAAACTTGTGAATATAAAAGTTGTAGATAATGTTAAGTAGATTTATAATAAAATTAATTGGATTTGATATCTTGAGAATTGACGAAGTTATGATTTTTTTTCTCCCCAAAACCCTATTTTTTGTGCCCCTTGAGCCCATTTTTAACTTTATCAAAAATCTGTGATACATAAATTTTTGACCCTATTTTTAGAAGTAATAAAAACTTTAAACTGATTTGATATGTACAAAAATTAAGAAGTTATGGGGGGTTTTCTGTTTTCACAAAACCCCTCCCTATTTCCATCCCCTTGGTCCGATTTTGCCCATTAACGAACTTGACCGAGATTTTATGGCCATTGATTTTATGTATCAGTTTGGAAGAGATTGGTGCAGAATTACGAAAGTTATCGTGTCCAGAAGAAAGTGATATATATAGATAGATAGATAGATAGATAGATAGATAAAGTTTTTTACTGAGGGTGGTTTTGGGTTCTAGGGGTCGTGATCGGTGTAGATCTGCAAAAATTTTTCAGAAATTCCAACATAGGAATGATCCCAATAGGTAATATTTCATACGAAATCTACCTAATAATAGTTGATAGTGAGGGTATAAGGCAAATACTCAATTTTCATGCTATATTGATATTTTAAACAAACATTAATCAATGTACAAAGTGTGTACATGTTGATAATTTCAAATAATAAAATAAAATATACAGATGAATATAATAATATTTCAAATAACAAATTAATCAACGTATGTGTGTCAATTTTAATTGTACAAACACTTTACGGTCAATACTAACAATTTCCAGTATAAAATTTACAATGTCGTGTACAGACAGGTCTGAGGTTTTTTTGACGGCATAGTGGTTAGCATGTTAGCCTTACACGCAAAGGGGCTTAGGTCTAAATTCCGGGGGAGTCATGGATGTTCATAGGTTAGGGTCAGCGTACTCTAGGCTATTACTACTAGTATATACTCTAGGCTACTTGTAAAGGGGCTCTAGGGAGCCCCTTTACAAGTAGCCAAACTCTATTCTAGTGATATCGTTGGCCGATGCTGACAGTGCAATTGACCTGTCATTGGTCCAAACATTTTTTTAATACAAATAATAAAAATATCTGAACAGAATGCCCATAAGAAATTTCAAACGTTTTTAATTTATTATATACCTTCTATTATTCTAGTTATATACCTTCTATTGTTTAAAGTTTACATATTCACAGGGGTGCAGAATATGTCCGATCCGGCGATCTAGGATCGGGAGGAATTTTAACCACCTAGGGAAATTTTGCAGAAACATATACAATTGATTTCCATTTTAACAACAAATTCCATAATTCCCTGAGATAGAAAAAATTCACTACAAATAAAAAGATCCGTATGGCGATCTTCATAAAATCGATCTCGGAATAATACGTACCGTATATCAGGGGTGATTCTGTTCGGAATTTGCCGAAAATGTAAGGCATTCGATTCCGAAAATTAAAGAAAAGGTCATCAATCTGAAAATTCGGACATAAAAATACCGCGAATTTTGTCAAAGAATTAGGAAAAAAACGCGCTTTTCGCCACAAGATCGCAAAATAACCACAAATTTCCTCAAAAGATCGCGGAAGAACAGCAAGATTCCTCAAAAGATCCCAAAATAACTGCAAATTTCGTTAAAAGATCGCGAAAGAACCGCATGTTTCGTTTAAAGATTGCGAAAAAACCGCAAATTACGGCGAAAGAGCAGCAAGTTTCATCAAACGAGCGCAAAATGAACGCAAATTTTGTCAAAAGATCGCGAAATAAACGCACATTTCGCCAAAAAATCGCGAAACAACCGTAAATTTCGTCAAAATATAGCGAAACCACGGCGAATTTCGTAAAAAGATCGCGAAACAACCTCAAATTTCGTCGAAAGACAACAAAACAACCACGAATGTCGTCAAAAGATCGCGAAACAACCGCGAATACTCTCAAATTTCATCAAAAGATCGCGAAATCAACGCAAATTTCGTCAAAAGATCGCGAAATGAACACAAATTTCGCCAAAAGATCGCGAAACAACCGAAAATTTCGTTAAAATATCGCAAAAACCCCGCAAATTTCGTCAAAAGATCACAAAAGAACCGCAAATTTCGTCAAACGATCGCAAAACGACCGCAAATTTCGTCAAACGATCGCAAAACGACCGCAAATTTCGTCAAATGATCGCAAAACAACCGCGAATTTCATCAAAAGAGGACGAAACACCCGCGAATTTTGTCAAAAGGAAGGCAAAATAACTACAAAACTCGTGAAAAGGAAAACGAAATAACCGCAAATTTCGTCCAAAAGATCGCAAAAAAACGCGAATTTCGGCAAAGGGTCGTGAAAAAAACATAGTGCTGGGAGTGGATTTCCCCCCTTCCCCCACTCTGCTGCTGTAACCTTTCAGAAAATTTGCTGTTAATTTCAGATTTTTTTCCCCCTCAGAATCACCCCTTCCATTATATACTCGTGCATAAGTTGAGATATATTGGAAAAATAAATTTTCTGTACCTACGTTAATACAGCATTTACCTGTAACATACCGTAAGATTTTGGGGAAATTTTCATGTGGATTGGGGGAAATGTTGCGAGTAGAAACATTTTCTGTACCCCTGCATATTCAAACAATAAATAAAATTTAAGCAAGTTAACCTATACCATAAGATTTTTTTTTCATGATGAAATTACTACCAATTGAAAATAAATGATTACAAAAATGCTAATATGTCTCGAATTGGAGTTAAGTCATCTTCATAGAGTTAGAGCAAAGGGTCGTGTTGATAGTCAGTATCATTTTAACAATTTAGTTGTCGATTGGTGGGCCAATGCATAAGTCTAGCGGGATAGGCCAAACTATGCCAGTCCAGTCTGCCCCTGGGAATAACAAGTAATCATGATTCATGCAGCGCTTTCGGTTCTTCAAAAAGTGCAAGTGATCCAAAAATTGGATGCTAGATCATCAGTGAATTTTCTTGTGAAAGAATTTGCCATAAGACCGAGAAGTGTCTAAGACAAAAATAAAATAACACAATATCATGCTGAAAGCGATTCAAATGCAGGAATAAATATTTAAATATAAATGGGGTATAAATATTTAAAATCCATTCCTGGCACTATGTGGTTTTTATCCACCACTTTGACAAAATGCACATTTTTCCGCAATCTTTCGGCAAAATTTGAGGGGTTTTTTTCTGCTATCTTTCGGCAAAATTTGTGGGTTTTTTGCAATTTTTCGATGAATTTTGCTGGGTTTTTTTTTTTTTTTTTTTTTTTTTTTTTTGCGATCTTTTGACGAATTTTCTGTTTTTGCGATCTTTTAATGAATTTTGTGTTTGTTTCGCGATCTTTCGACGAATGTTTTGGTTTTTTCACGATATTTTGTTGAGATAATTACTACAATGTAATATCTCAGTAAATTAAGTTAGCAGAGTGACATAAGCAATAGGAAGCATAATTGCCTTATGTCTCAAGTGAAAGTTATGTTAAATTATTTAATCTATTATAACTAAATCTTTAAATGAAATTAAACTGTTAAAAACAGTTTAATGAAATTAAATTGCTGAAATATAAAATAAGAAAAAATCAAACTACTAAGTGATATAAAAATTGGAAGGCAAATTTAAAAGAAACAAAACATTTATTTAAATTTAGTCAAACAGAAAACAAACAAATTAACTAAAGAATAAGATACATAAAACATAACTCATTAAGTTTATCTTTAAATAACACTAATTATGTATATATATGTGTGTGTATATATATATATAAAGCAAATTGTACCGAGTTAAAACTCCACGACATACTATTGCAGAAATATTTAACTGTAGAAATAAACATCTTTTTTTTTCAATGTCTCAGAGTTTGAAATGATTTACTATTGAAAACATAAACTTGAAAACCACTTCATTTAAACAAATTGCAGCATCTCCAGCAATATCAAATTGCAGTGTAAAAATAAACGAACGTCCTTCTTCTCTAGAAAAACCGATAGACACTCAACAGTTCAAAGATATAAATCACAAACTCTTTCGCCAATCGTCGAGGAATTTGGAAAAACATCAGCTAACACTTTGACACAGCGACAGCTTCTTTTCAAATTAACATTAAAAGCTCTCGAAGTTATAAGTCACAAATTACGGCTTTCACCATTCCATCCGACAACTTAGCAACGAAGTTCAGTAACTATCCATACGGCATTACCAAGCGGGAAAAGACTAATTTATGTTTACTGTACAATTCCAAGTCAAAAGAACTTCCTTGCCATTAAGACATCACAAGACTTTAAAAACACTCACTACATATTGAAAGGATAAATCCCATCTGCCAAAGAAACAAGCCGGACAAAACATATTTATATGGTTTGGACATGTGTATCAGCTCTCGGCATATGCAAAACATGTGGCTTCCAGAATGATCAGAGACTGACGATGCACTCTACCGGATATCTAATGCCATCTTGTGGAGATCGGGAGTACTGCTCATTTATCATACGTGGAAACCGATCTCCGAGAACCGCGATGTTTTGAAAGACAGGTGACCAACATTAGAAGATACAATCAAAGGTAAACTGTAACTAAAGATAAAAAGCAAATCAAATAAAGGGATTTTAAGGAAATATAACTATTGAAAACAAGGATATGAGATAAGTAGTATCTGTATTTATATTGTAAATAAAGAATGGCTGTTTCAGCTAAAAAGTAAATATGTCCTAGAGCTAAAGTAGTATGGTGATAAAACATAGAGGACTTGTTATTCCTAATAATTTTAATGAATTTTGCAGTTTTTTTGTGATATTTTGACGAATTTTGTAGTTTTTTCGCTATTTGTTGATGAAATTCGCGTTGTTCCTGAGATTCTTCTACGAAATCCGCGTTTTTTTTTTCGTATCCTTTGATGAAATTGACGTTTTTCTGTGATCTTTTGACAAAATTTGCATTTTTCCTGAGATCCTTGGACAAAATTGATTTTTTCAGTGACCATTTGTCGAAATTCACGATACTTTTTTATGACCAAATTTTCGGATTTATGAACTTTTTTTTTTTAAATTTCCGGAAAGTCCGGAGCAGAATCACCCCTAGGAGAAGAGATGGGTACATCGTGAGGGCGCAAGAGATGGGCGCTGTGATTAGTATAGCATGTTTACAAACGAAGTTAATCCACCCCCCTTTCATACATTTTTCATTCAATCATTGCGATTGGTGAGTGGTTACTATTACATTTAAGTTTGGCCAGTGCTGGCAATAAAATCAACCACCAATTGTTCATTGTTACTCACTGATTGTCAGGTGGCGAGTGCTAATTTTGTCCTATATTGACTGTATAGCATATATGATATGTTTAGCACTGCATTTTAAACAGCAATCAATGGAAGTACAGTAGTGTATTTTATATTCAAACAATACTATCTAAAAGAAATAATGCTCTATTAACTCATGTCAAAATGTAGCATGTTCATATTTAGAGTAAAATATTGTAAAGTATGACTTCCAAAGTGTTCCATCTGGTCATTTTTAGAACAAATGCAAGAAAGCTTAATCATTGATAAATAAATACTACTGCTCAACTCAAATTAAAATGTTTCTTGTTTCTATAAAAAATATCAGCATCTTACAAATTCAGAAAAATGACTTTTCATACCATAAATAGCAAACTTGCCTTAAGCACAATGTTTCAAAGAATGAATTGAAATCACAGTTACGAACAGGCAAAATGGGCATCGTCTAGAGCAATTTTCTGTACATTTTATTTTTCAATAATTATGAAATTATAGCCTCTGTCCCAGTGTGTCCCATGCTCCTGCAAGTTATTTTTTATAAACTATTAAACATATAAAAAAATTGCATGGGTATCAGGATAACAACTATGCAGTCCCCAGGAATCTTTTTTTATTTCCTAGCATTGGGCACAAAGAGGTTAAAAAGTCCATAAAAAAAGTGCATGAAAGGCTAATTCTTAAGTTTAAAGAAATAATTGAATTTGTTTTCCATGCTAATTAAATCTCACGTTATTTTCTGAATTACACCAAATGCATATATTTACTTTTATTCTTTTTAGCTGAATTTTCAAGCAAGCAATTGCAGTGTTGCAGGCATTATGAACTGTACTCAGCCTCCTGATGTTACAGCTTCTATCACTACATTTTCTCAGCTTTGGTCAACCATGACAAATTTTAATGTTACATGTACTAATGATTGTTCTGGCCATGGTGATTGCTATGATGGTATTTGCTTCTGTGAGGTAAGTTGTGATCTACATAAATGCATATTTTCATGTAAAATGTGTCACGTAATGTTGCTGTCTTATTATTTTAATATTGTTGCACTTTTTGCCCTGTCTGGACCTTGTGCCATAAAGAATCCACTCAACCTCATTTTGAGTTCTATACTTTTATCTTTTAAAACGTATCAGGATTTGCACTGATGAAAAAAAATGCGACTTTCCTAAACTAATCAAAATTTTAAGTGGGATTTTTTAAAAATTGAGTGAGAACTACAATTTTTTCATTCATTTAGATAGAAAAACAATTATTTTCTTGAAACTTTACAATTATGCTTATTTAATAATAATTGAAAACTCGTTGAAACTAGGGTTTAATGATACCCCTTCTTTTTTTTTATTGAAATGTTTTGCTTCTTTTTCAAAACAAATTTTGAACATCTCAGATCTTATCCAAACAAGAATGAGACATCATGCGTCAAGCATAGATTATGAAACACTTTCCAACACATTCAGAATGGGTAGAGAAGCCTACCCAAGAGCCAAAGCTCTACTAGCTGCACCCAGCAATGCACATCAACCACCAGCAAAGTTTTACAAAGGGTTACATTGCTCCCCAATTCATCTGTGTAAGCATAAGGGATATACAGTATCGGATCTCTTATCCGGTATTCCAAAAAACCAGCATTTTTTACAATCTCATCGTGGATACCCCACCTGATTATCAGGAAAAAAATAATATAATCCTTTAACCACATATTACTATTGATGGACAAAAAAAAAAAAAAAAAATCCATTAATACTTGAACGTAACCTGAAAGAAGGTTGTTTCTTTTTTTTCTATGACTTTCAGAGTTTGTTGAAAGAATGAACGAGATAAAAAGCATGGTTATACTCTCCTGCTTCAAGGTCAAAAGGCAGTATGTTAGTAGGTCATTCATTCATTCCAGGCAGGGAAAAAGAAACTCTTGCCTTTAAAAATCCGTACAATCAAATGCAAACTTGTTTATAATTTTTCAGTTGAGTTATTCTGTGTTGTTGAATTAGCAGAGAAATTTTTATTCAACAACCAAAACAGTAAACAGAAATAATAATAATATTATTTTAGATTTTAAAAAAAGAACGAAACATACTCTTTTCCTTTCTTTACTTATTATTTTTAAAAAAATTACTTTCTCCGTTGCTAATTGTCCCATTGAGTTCAAATTTTCCACGAATTCAAATAATAATAAATTAGGCCACTTACCAAATTTCTATTAAAATGCAATAAGTTTTCACAAAATTAGAGAACCCCCCCACCTCTTCCTCCCCCCCAAAAAAGCCCGCTACCTGAGCTATTCCAACATCATAAAAAAAATGTGACAATTGTGTAGTTTGTTTTTATTGTGATTGGAGAAGTCAGATGTTATCTGTTTGTGATAATGTTCTTAGCTATGCAGAAAGGATTTATTATTACTGTGTGATAATTGAGGCAACACAAGTGAATCATACAGAAGTTAATTTTTGAAGCTTCCGTGTGCTTTTTTCGGAAAGCAGAGGTGTGTAATAAATAAATTTAGAAATCCACAAAATATTGTTTACTTTTATTTTTAATTCAGCAAGAATAACTGTATCAAATGCAAATTTAATAAGAGTTATTTGATCGACTTCCTAATGACAGGAAAACTGTCTAAAAATCATTTTCCTGTTTCACTGCTACATCAATGCAGCCTCTCCCCCCCCTTCTTCTTTCATGGCAGATTTTGTAGAGCTCAAGTATCCGGGCATCAACGTTTCCTAAGCATGCTGGTTAGTTGGGCTTTTACTGTGCAGGTGGGGGGGGGGGGGGAGATTTTTTTTTATACGATATTTATGATTTTAGCATGGATCCAAAAATTAGATCGGATCAATCCCCATGACACTGGATAATGGGTCCTGTACTCTACAGTGGTTTAGGTAATTCAGTTGATATAAATTTAATATAATGTAATTTTCAGAAGATTTTGCACCACAGAGTTTACATGTTTTAAGTTAAAATTTCACGTTATGTGGCATTTACATGCAGTTTTTGAGAAATTATCATATTAATGAGATTTTAAAATAATTGGCACATGCACATGTTGAAATTTTCAGACCTGGGTGAACAAAATATATCAGCCTGACCCGGCCAGACTCGATTTCTGAAAGAAAATCAGATACTTCTTAACCAACATTATCCTATAGGTAATTAAAATTATTTCAAGAAATAGATGATACTTACTCATGCAAACTTTTTGCAGCTTATATGTCCATGCTTATAAAATATGGAAAGACAACATTATTGGTTTAATATGTGATATATCACATTGCTAACTAAGTGTAGAACCAATAGACTGAAAAATGTACAAGCCGGAGATTGAACCCAGAACCCTTGGAATAGCTCTCCAAGTGCTCTACCATTTAAGCTATGAGGACAATACCCAGCTTAGCATCTCTCACTCACATACGTTGGTAAGGCTACAACTGTAGCACAAGATGGAACAGTCTTCATGAGCACACAATCCTGTGGCGAAACATGAGACAAAAATAAACCCAGCATCAGTGAACACAGATATACAATTTAATTTTCAGCCGAGAAATTATGCTTGAAATTATTGAATATTTAATACATGATATATCACATTGCTCACTAAGCGTACAACCAACAGACTGAAAAATGTCCAAGCTGGGAATCGATGCTGGGTTTATTTGTGTCACATGTTTCGCCACAAGCAGGGGCGGATTTATGAAGTGAGGGGCCCCTCTCACTGGAACTTTTTGGGGCCCTTCCATCTTGAAAAATTGGGTATATTTATAATCTATCTGTACTAATAAAAGAAAAGGTTATTTTTTTGCTCTGCGTGTGTGTATTCGCGATGGCTAGCGAAATCTACCGCACACACAAAGCGGAAAATTTCTTTGAGGGTAGTCCAAGGCCTCTCCTGATACATCTCAGACTCAGAATTCTAAAATATCTACTTATAAGCTGAGTTATTCATTAACAATCGCAATGCACCCTCATTAATAACTCATCTCGGTCAACAAGAAGGGAAAAGCAAGCCTTATTTACGTATCGTGAGAAAATGAACATAGAAAGGAAGGAATTCTGGGGGGGGGGGGGGGGGGTGTATTTTGTCATATTTACTTACATCGGCCAAACTGCAAATATCGCAGTTAACCCTTTGAAAAAGAAAATTCAAAGAGGGTCGTTTTTCCAAAAAAACATTTTTCTCCCTTATGGCAACGCCCGTCCAGGGTGCAATTTTAGAATTACCGACAAACCAAAAATGCTCTTAAAGATAAAATATTCTTCTAATCGATGGTGTAATCAATTTTTAAAACTATGAATTTTAACCCTTTCAAATAACCGGCGAATTTGGGTCACTTCACGCCTCATGGAGACGATATTTTTTGTACGCTAAAAGTAACTAAACATCCGTATGTATTTTAACATAGTCGTTTTAGAGAATCTCAATAGACTAGATTTAGATCACCTACAAAAATTATGAAACGTCGGATGGGTAGAAATATTTTTTACAAAATAAAATGGTGTGAAAATTTCGGTGAAATCAGTAAAAACCTGGGTGTTTTGTCGCAATTTTGTTAAGCACAGACTCCTAAAATCAAATTACGCAGAAAATAAAATACCAAATAGCATGTATTTTTAATTCAATATTTTTTCATTTAAAAATATAAATTCAGACAAAATGGTTATTCGAAAAGTAAGTGAATATGATTTTTCTTATCTTTACTGTTATATATATATATTGAGCAATGTATAAAGGTGCAAAAAAAGAGGATTTAATGCTTATAGCCACTGAAATAAATCTAAATACTAATAAAAAAATGACAATTGCTGATTTAAACGTTATTATTGAAGACAGTAAAATGTATAAAATAAACCAGCTTTTGTGACAGAAATAGAAAACAGTATTATTGAAAATTGTAAACATGAGGAGCAAAGGCGAATTGATCTGAAGCAAAAGCGATTAGATCTGGAAAAAATTAAACTTGAAAGATCAAAAAATGAATTAGAACTGGCTAAAATTAAATCTGAAGCTAAATCTAATATTAGTGAGAGTGAAATAAAATTAGAATCGTTAGATCAATTGATAAAAAGTATTCAAACTTTGACTGTAAAAATTCCTATACATCCTGAAGGATGGAGGTTTTTCTTTTCTTCTTTAGAACGAGCTTTTAAGTCTAAAAATGTTCCAGAACAATATAAAGCAGAAATTCTGTTAAATTTGTTAGGGGACAAAGCATCTAACATAATAACTTACTTACATGATAGTTATATTGAGAATTATGTAAAAATAAAAGAAGTAGTGTTAAAAGAATTTCAACCTACACCTTATTTTTGCTTAGAGCAATTTAGAAAAGCCCTTAAACAACCAAATGAGACTCATGTACAGTTTGCTTCATATCTAACGACAAACTGGGAATATTATTTGAATTTAAGAAATGTATCCAGTTTTGAGAGTCTTAAACAACTTATAGTATCGGATAAATTATATCAAACATTAGATAAAGAAACAGCTTCCCACATTAGTGTGAGACAAGGAGATAAAGGATTTTTACCAGAAGAATTGGGACGAGAGATTGATTTATGTTTCACATCACACGGAAAATCTCTTACTGAGAATTTTAGTATTAATCATAAGCATACTAACTCCAAAAGTGTATGTAAAGTATTTTTATCAGATGTTAAAACATTAAGTTGTATTTTTTGCCATGAACATCACACTTTCAAAATGCCCACATTATTTAAAATTATCTGTCAATGAAAGGGTGGACGTTATAAAAAGTAACAAGTTATGCTTTGTTTAAATTCACATTCAGTTGCAAATTGCCCATCAAAAAGTACACATGCTTTTGTATAAAACATCATCATAAAACTATACATTTCCCAAAAACAAATAACAATACATACATGAAAGAATGTTTCATCGGAACAAAATAAACAAAGGAAGGTAAATGTGGAAGAATGTTCAAATTCTAGGCCAACAAATCATGGCACATCGATCTTGAACGCTAATGCAGAAGAGTTCGTTCAGAAAACCTTTATTAGTAACTATTCGAGAGCAAAGTTTTACTCTCAACTGTAATATGTTTTCTAATTGATGAATCAGGATGTAAACATAGCGTAAAGTGTTTATTAGATGTAGGCAGTGAGTCTAATTTTTTATCCCGCCATTTAATAGAGCTAATGCATTTAAAAAAAAAGATAGAACAAACATCTTAGTATCAGGTCTAAATGATGCTACCTTGGTAATAAATCATAAAGTTAATGCATCAATATGCAATAGAGATGAAAGTTTTGTAAAAAATTTAGATTTCTTGATAGTTCCAAAAATAACTGCAGATTTAACACCGTCGCGTCCAATTGAAATCGCAATACAAGATTTACCTAATGTAAAATTAGCAGATGACAGTTTCAATATCCCAGAACATGTAGATATGCTCTTAGGAGCAGGGATTTTTTATGAGCTTTTGAGACCAGGACAAATTCGTGTTAATAATTCTGATCTTATTTTGCAAGACACAGTTTTCGGTTTTGTTGTATCAGGAAGTTTTCTGACAGAGAATCAAAATAGAGTTCATTGTGGGTTTATAAAAAAAGAAACTAATCTAGACAAGACACTCAGAAAATTCTGGAATATAGAAAATATCGAAGTTGAAAAACCAAAAAGTAAAGAGACTTTAATTTGTGAGAAAAACTTCGTAGAAAATTATACACGAGACAAAAAGGGTAAATACATTGTTAAAATGCCCTTAAAAGAGGATCCAACTATTTTAGAAAACTCAAAGCAAATTGTTACGAAAAAATTAAATTCTTTATGGAATCGTCTAGCAAAAGATCCTGAGTACTTGAGATTATATTCAGATTTCTTAAAAGAATATCAACAGTTAGGCCATGGTTGAAGTTAACGAAAGCGAGGAAGAAAGTGGATCCTATTACATTCCCCATCTTGGAGTGTATAGAGGAATAGAAAAAAGTATATCAACGCCTTTGAGAGTTGTATTTAACGCGTCTTCCTTAACAACTAAGGGAAACTCACTTAATTCTATTCAATATAACGGAGGTGTAATACAAGATGATTTATTCTCAATTATGGTGAAATTTAGAAAATATATTGTCGCTTTCACTGCAGACATTCAAAAAATGTATAGAGCAATCTCTATTCATCCAGATCAGAGGAAGCTGCAAAAAGTCTTATGGAAGGAAGGTCTTAATGGGCCAATTAAAAATTTTGAATTAACGACAGTTACTTATGGTACTGTTAGCGCACCTTTTTTTGGCCATGAGAACACTTCTTCAATTGTCTAAGGATGAAGGAAGCAAGTTTCCTTTAGCAGCACCCGTACTGAAAGAAGACATGTATGTGGATGACATTCTTTCTGGAGCTGATTCTTTAAGTTCTGCATCAGAACTCCAAAATTAATTAATAGAAATTTTAAACAGTGCAGGAATGTTATTACATAAATGGTGCAGTAATGCCCCACAACTTTGTAAACAAATGACAAGATATACCCCTTTGGTGATTCAGAAGAATCTAAAGCGTTAGGGGTTTTGTGGAAATCGAAGAAAGATTGTTTAAGTTTCAATGTTAAAATTCCTAATGATGTAAATGTCATTAAGAGACAAGTGTTATCAACTATAGCAAGTATATTCTATCCCTTAGGTTTAGTAACTCCTGTTATAATTAAAGCAAAAATATTTATGCAGAAGTTATGGTTATTGCAATTAAATTGGGATGATTTGCTATTGGAGAAAGAGGCTAAGGAATGGAGAGAGTTTTCTGATATCCTACAATTAATTAATAAATTTGAGATTAGTAGGTGTATTTTATTGAAAGATGCAATTATGATCGAGTTACATGGTTTCAGCGACGCGTCTGAAGCAGCCTATGGTGCGGTAATTTACTGCAAATCAGTGACAGAATCAGGTCAAGTGTCTGTAAAATTAGTGACAAGTAAATCCAGAGTTTCTCCCTTAAAGCAATTAACTGTTCCAAAACTTGAGCTTTGTGCAGCAGTTTTATTGACAAAGCTTATTAAATGAGTGATTTCTTCTCTCAAGATTAGTGTAAACAAAATCTTCTTGTGGTCCGATTCCATGATAGTATTATCCTAGATTAAAAAAGAACCATACGTTCTAAAAACTTTTGTTGCAAATAGGATTTCTACAATACAAGAACTAACTGAGGGAATGCAGTGGCAACATGTTCCATCTCAGCATAACCCTGCTGACCTTCTAACAAGGGGAGTTATTCCTGATAAGCTATTCTCAAATGAGTTATGGTGGAGTGGTCCATTGTTCCTAAAGGACAAAGACTATCCCAATACAAACATTCCTGCAGCAGTTAATTCCAATGACTTTTCAAACGAACTTAAAAATATTAACATAAGTGGCTTTAAAAGCATATCTGTTTTTACAGTTTCTATTAATTCTTTTGTGAATGATATAATTGGTTTAAGTAATAACTATTGTAAAATAATTCGTATTTTAGGATTTATTTTCAGGTTTCTTAGTAATTGTAAAAAAGAAAAAAAGAGGGTCCTCTGGACCTCGAAGAGCTCAACAAAGCAGAAAGTTTTTTGTTAAAAAGTGTTCAATGTGAGTTTTTTGACAAGGAAATAAAATCCTTGCAAAAATCAGGTAATATTAATCGTAATAGTCAGGTAAAAATCCTCCATCCATTTCTTGATAAAGAAGGTCTTCTAAGAGTAGGAGGTAGGTTAGCGAACAGTAACTTAAATGCCAACCAAAAATTTCCAATTTTACTACGTAATAAAAGTAAACTTACTCAAATGATAGCAGAATACTTTCATAAATGGTATTTACATTTAGGTCCACAAGCTTTACTTTTTCAGTTAAGGCAGAAGTTTTGGCCTTTAAATGGTCATGCAATATGCAGGGAAACAATTCATAATTGCTGCATGTTTCATGCTATAAATATTGTAAAAAGTTTTCTTATTTTCTTAATGCAGTAGGTTTTATAAGATATTTTGAGTGTACATATGAAATTAAGTTAATTTCTGTTTGATTAAATGTATTATGTGTTATTAAAGAAAATATTCATACAAAATGTGCTTTAAGAGTGTATATATAATTTGAGTTATTTAAATGACATTTATTTTATTCAGAAGGTTTGAGTTTTATTTTGATAAAATTGAATTTGTTAACCTTTAAATACTTTTAAAATAAAGTATTTCTGAGCTATTTTTTTAGATAAAATATGACAAGAAAAATAAATTCTTGCAGCATTTAAAAATTTAATTTGAGTGTTAGATGTCATGAGTGTACATCATTACATAATACATGCAGAATTTTAAAGTAGTAAACATAAAAACAATGAGGTATTTTCAAGAGACCAATTTCAAAAATTTGTCCGTTACCCATGGAAAAATTATTATTATCTTTTGTAATTTGTCAATTTATTGTTTACTAGTACATGCTGCATTATTTGTTTAAAATTTAAAGAGTAATAATGTATTATAATTGTGGTTGAATGAAAATCATTCAACGGGGGCCGGTATGTTTGGTCGTTTTTATGCTTTGTGTTATTGGCAATGACTTTTATCATCTGCATTTGTTTATACGAGTTCTTAGAATGTTTTGTGAGAGAGGTAGCCACGAACGGCTATCTTGTGATATTATTTAATAAAAACAGTACACTGAAGTTTTGTTATTGTGAGTATTTAATATGAACTAACACAGTGGGGCCCACAACTCATTTGGATAGATTTTCTTTTTAAAATATATTACCAAATTCGAGAATGTGTGCTGCTGAAGGCAACGGGTCCTTCAACTCCAGGTTTGATTAGACAGATTTTCATTTTAAAATATAGTATCATTATTACACAAATTTGAGGCTTTATGCTTATCTTAGGTGTATTTAAAGTTATTATCCCTCTCCTGGGCAATGCCAGACAAGTCAGCTAGTTTAGGATATCGAGTGTTTAACTTGTGAATATGGATTTAGCACCCAAAATAAAGTTAAATGTAAATTTAGAAATTCAGTAAGTAATCAGAATTTAAATAAACTGATGTAGTTTTCAGGAAATGATACTGAAAATTTTTCAGATGCACAAATTGCAAAAGTTTTTGGCATGTTGCTCAAAATAATAATAATAAAAAAAGATAAAATAAGGTGTGGCATACATTTTTCCTTTTTTATTCAGCATGTTCTTGGCATATTCTTTAACTCTTTATAATAGTAAAGAATAACTTTTTAGTAATTTTCTATTCTGTGTTTGTCCTTAAACAAAAGATGAAATTATATGAAACATGAAAATTGAAATAAGAGGAAAGTTATGATCATCTTAACAAATAATTCTTATACCTAAATTTGTCAGTCTTAAAAATTGCTATCAAACTATTTTAAACACCTATGCACTATTACCTCTTATCCAAGCATATTTACAAGACTAACCTATTGTTGCTGCACGTTGAAAGTAATTGGGAAAATACACACACACATACATATATATAGATAAATGGATCACAAAATTCATTTAAAAAATAAAATATTTAATTCGAACTATTTTAACTTTAAAGTATTGGAAAAGGTTTGAAACCTCTAAATCTGTTCTTTCTGCTTGGATCTGGATATGACTGTTTCACTTTATAGTTGTTAAATCAACATTCTTTTAAAAATAATTTTTTTTATAGGTCCAGTATAGTGGTGGCACATGCAGAGATCCTAATTTGAACTATTATATTGCTTTTTCATCTGTGTTTTACATAATATGTGCTGTATCATTCATTCAACTGGTATGTATTATTTTACTGTTATATTCATATTCTACATTAAGATGTAATCAAAATCTCTTATTTAAATCAATGTATTTTTCTTTTTTTTTCAGCTGCTCTGCATTAAGTCTGAGTTTAGTCGAATGAAGCCACGGTCAGTGCTAAAAGCGTTCAATGTCACAACTCAAAAAACACTTTACATACTAATATGTATGGCTACTGCTTTAAGGGGCTATTATTTTTCTTCTCCTGTAAGTATATTTCCGAAATATGAAAAAAAAGTTTTAATTGCATAATTTGAAAGAAATATTTGTCGTCTTCCTGCCTCACCTCCTCAAAACCTCTCTGTATAAATTCAGCATGCAATGTAAATTTTTAAGATTTGTTTAAATTTATTGTTCAGGCATGTAAGTAGGTCACTTTTCTCACTTTTTTGTAGTTAGTCAAATATGGTCACTCCTTTTAAAGAAATTGTACCTTGCTTTTATGATTTTAATTTATATGCATACACTAACTTTAATCTTTTAGTACCAGTATTTCCAAATAAAAATCTTTGCTTAATTTAATTCCAGAAATTATGTAATTAAATAAGTTGAAAATTTCTAAATCTGAATTTTTAATTCGTGAATTTTAATTCACATTGCTGATGTAGAACCAACAAGATGTAGAACCAACAAGATGTAGAACACAACAAGATGTAGAACCAACAGAGTGAAAAAGTATCCAGGCCAGGGTTCGTACCTGGGTCATTGGTTCATTAAAAATTCAAATTAAAAATTCAGATTTACTATTTCTCAGATGTAATTCATCGTTTAAAAATTCTGATATTGGAAAATTTCTATTTGAAAATACTGGAATGAAAAATAAGAACACCCTATACATCATGTATGCATGGTATTTGTAGCGAATGGCCTCTAAATCTGAGTAGATGGAAACCCAGTCTCTTATGGCTGTTCTCAAATCTTAAGGGGCTACTTTCTGGCATATTCTTTTATTCATTTTTCTTCAGAAACGCATGAAATTGATAGGTGTTATTATTAGTAAACTATGTAATTGAAACACGTTTTCCATTTTTTGGTAAAAACAAAAGATCGTTCAGAAAATACTCTCAAAGTGGGCGTTATGAACCGAAATTCCGAATTTCCAACATGCGAAAGGAGAAAAAAATTATCATCATGTAACCCAAAATCAGTTATAACTCGATAAGAAATCTATCAAAAAATGGAAAACTCATTTCGATTCATATTGCTTCCATAGTCAGCCCTGCACATTTTATGCCTTTACATTTAAAAATGTGTTGGAAAGTTTCACATTGGTGAGATTAGCCTTAAACCTTCGGGAAATTCTTTTTTGACAGCCTAATATTACACCATGCATTGATGATATTTCCACTAAAATTATAGTTATTGCCAAAACAGTTTATAGATGAATGCAAATCACTATAGCTTAAATATGATGTGTCTAAAACAATAGTGTGGATTGGTCAACAGTGTGCCCCCTTGTTAACAATGCAAAATACAATCAATGATATCAAGTATTCCGTAGTAAACAAACTTATTAAATATTCATAGTAATTTGAAGGGACAGTTTTCTACTAATAAAGTGTTCACAGAAGAGCAAACTCAAACCATTTTAATTCTTATTTTACCATTAAAGTTTCCGACCTGCATGTCTAGTGGTTACAACTTCAAGTGGCTACTAGTCGAGCCAAAAGATGTTAAGTTCAAATCTCGGTTGTGTTTTGGATATTTATAGTAGGTCGAATTCCTCCTTTAATAGAAGTTCTTATCTATTTAGTGTAGAAAATATGACCACAGTGCCTCAAAGTAACCAACAGAATTGATGCTTATCAGAAGACCAATACTTTCACTTCTTCAAAGTGCTTAAAAAGACTACCACAGTTATTCAAATAAGCAAAGAAGAAAAATAACGAAAAAATAATGTGTAAATGAAATAAAGCAATGTCACTATTTATAACTTTTTAATTCATTTTTGTTCACTATTTAGTAACTTTTCTTGCTGTGTTAGTGACTTTTATCATTTTTTAAGGCATCTGAGCAGTTGCATGCCTGATTGTTGTTAATTATATTATAATCTGAACAGTTTTTTGTCAGAAGTCCAGAACTTATAGTTATGAATGTCCCACAATAAGTGTTGAATATTTGCTAAATTAATTCATGCATTTATAAAGGTGCTTTTAGAAAAAGATTGTATAATATAATAAAATCAAACTTTTTGAATCACCAGATGGTCAATAAATCTTGGAAGAAACCTCAATATATTTTCGCAGCATATATATATAAAACTTGAAATATTTGATAAATTTGACTAAAAATTATTTATATTTTATGTATAAATTTCAAATGAAAAATTAAATGTCAGAAATTTTCAACTTCTTAAGATAATCCATGATGTAGACTATTAAAGAAATCATAGCTGCTTTTGATGATTTTAGAAAAGAAGTATTAATCAACTTTCAAAGGAATAGACGGTTCTGGTAAAACAGCACAATCTAAGCTACTTGCAAATCATTTTAAGCAAATTCACAGCAAAAATAATGTAGTGTCAATTTGTATCGCTAATAGCACTTTTACTGCAGATTTTTTATGAAATATACAGAGTTATGCCAATGCTCCTATAACAAAGAAATACCTAATGTTTTGTGTTTGTTGCCAAAGTGTTAGTTTATATACATATTACAATGTTCTTATTGAAATTAAGAGAACTATACATAATGCAATGAACATTTAAATATAATTACATAAAAAATGAGATTAAACTACAGCTTATTTTTTTCTTTGGAATGCACAAAAAAAAAATAAGAGTCAAGCCAACAGATGTTAAGTTCAAATCTCGGTTGTGTCTTGGATATTCATAGTAGGTCAAATTTCTCATTTAAATAGAAGTTCTTACTATTTAGTGTGAAAAATGTGATCACAGCGCCTCAAAGTAACCAACATCTGAACAAGCAATGTAACAAGAGGCTATTTTTCTTTACAATATATATAAGCACAACCATACACTGCATAAATTTTATTTGCTGATCTTACATTAATTATTGCAATGGGTCATAAAATTACAGACAGCTAATGTATTTACCAATAGATTTGTTTACTTAACTCAACAACACACTGTTATATGTTAATTGTACTAAGAAATAATTATATTAAATCAAACAACTCCAAGTGCAAACAATAAATAAATCTGTAAATAAAGCAATTTTAAATTGAGAAACCCAGCACAAAAACATGAATACCTAATAATGAGTAAGTAGTCAAGTGTTGCCAGCAAGAAAAATAATTTCTCTGTTGGATCATCACTTGGTTTTACCAGCAGGTATCAATAGAAAAATATATGGCTTCATGCTAGTCATTGCTAAACACCACTGCAGCTGAAATTTGCTTCTAAAATTCAGAAATTGTTGAGCAGATTATATTTTACACAAAAGAAGCGAGTTAGGATCATTCATAAAATTGTTAAAAACTTTTTTTTGCACTACCATTACATTGCTTAAAATGTAAAGTACTACTTCTGACCACTAGTCATAGGCTTTATGATCAAATCAGTTTATTTGTTCAGCAAATAAATATTTATAAGTCTAGTCTAAATACAAAACATGGATTTTTTTTAATGATCTCAAGTTAAATTTTAAATTAGAAACTGCTTCTTTTTTTTTTTCCTTTCCATGTGGGTGGAAAAAAACATTTGCTTGAAATGTTACTAATTTCTGTAAATATCTTGCATCAGTAACAAATTAAGTCATTCATTTAAATTCATGTTAAAATAAATTAGCCACAAAAATATTTGATCTCATTAATTAATCAAGAATTATTGGAACATGAAATATGATTTTAATTATTTACACCTTTTTGAAAAATTATTTAAAAGATATAATTATTTTCATTCTATTATGTTTAGGGATGCATCGAATATTCAGTATCTATTCGGTATTCAACCATCTTACCGAATATTCAGTTAGGCTGAATATCAAACTGTTTGGTATGCCAAATATTCGGCTTGGTCGAATATCAAACTATTCGGCCTATTAAATATTTGGTTTAGCCGAATATCGAAATATTCGTCCAAACCGAATAATTAAAAAAAAAAAAAATTTAAAAGCCTTACACAACTTCTACTTTTAACTGTCAACTTATAAATATATTCAGAATAATTAGATAAAGGCAATCATATTTAATATTAAATAAAATAAAATGTTTTTACACTATTTATTTGGTGTTTGTAAAATATCACTTAAGAAAATTTACCATTAATGAGGATTTTTATAGACGTACAAAATGCAAGTTTCTGAACATTGTCTAGTAAATAATCTGTTTCTTTCTTTTTCACAAAAAAGTGTGTTTCTAAGCAAAATAGAAAAACTTTCAGGGTTAATAATAGACATCAAGACAAATCATTTTGTCCAGGAAACCATAATCGCAATCCACTTATTCAGTCATAAATACAGTGTATCTCATGCTCATCTCCCTTGAGGTCAAACTCTGATTTTGGTTTGTTACTTTAACACTAATGAAGATATCATAACTATATTTTCAACAAACTTGCTTTGATTTCTGTGACATATGATATCATGAGAAGTGTTGGAAATTGCTACCATTCATATCTAAACAACTATGAGCTTGACATTCCTTTATTCAGAATGCAGTTGACAATATTTATACAGTTACCTGGCAAAATTCAGTCATTCTCAGTTATATCACATTTAAGACAAGCAAAATTTGAAACAAATCTATAAAATATCTTCATTTTTGATAAAGTTGTGAAAGAAAATTCAGTTTTGCCTTGTTTTAAAACTTTGAAATATAAAATTATTCACTCAGTCAAATATTCGGCATTCAGCCAAAATCATTTTTCGGTGCATCCTTAAATGTTATAAAACAGCATTTTCTAGTTTTTTGGTAAAAGTTCCCAGAGAGAAAAAGTACAAAAAAGAATTGGTAATGATAAAACAGATCATACAAATGATAAACATGAAGTTTATAAATTAAATGTGTGAAAATTAGAGAAACTGTAAGTAGAAGAAATACTAAATATTCTGCATTGTGTTAAAATTTATTTGTAAGGCTTGCCTGGAAGTCGTCTGTATAATGTTTATTATATACTTAATAACACAAATGTTATTGTTCATTAAAGCATAAATTTCTTGTGATTTGACATTTAGTGCTATAATTGATGATGGCCTTGTCTGTCAAAATTTCCTCTGTCGGCTCATCAAAATCTGCTTCAATGCACTCTTTTATTTTTTCTTGATTCCGTTGTGACATGGGGTTTTCTAAAGGCAAATAACCTAAAATGTCTTCTATTTCATCATTAACTATATCGTTTTCAGTAACTTCAGCATTTTCATCCATTACTTCAGGCCAAAGTTTACACCATGACTTTTTCAAAGTTTCCTGTTTCATTCCTCCTTCTGAAGTTCCATCAGATGATTATAACTTCATGAGTTATTAAACAAGGAATAATATTTTTTTTTTATTCGAAAGTCATGCCGAATTAGAGGATGTTTACTCTATTTTTGATTTGGTTGAAATATATTTACACATCTAAACAGTTCTTTTAATTTTCCAATTCACTGTTAAATATATCACTTTAATTGAATCTATATTATGATTGAAATTTATTTACTTCAATAAATTGATTTATCTTTTGTGTCACAGTATTCAAAATTGTAAGTAAAATTTATCTAAAGTTTCTTTGCATCAAACTAGTCATTTGCACACATTTCACTTACAACACACTCACTTATAATTTATTCATACAATGACACAAAGAAACCATTTACTTAAATTTTACTTACAATTTTGAATAGCGTTACACAAAATATAAATAAATATTGAAATAAATATATTTCAATGCATAATACAGATTCAATGAAAGTGATATATTTAACAGTGAATTGGAAAATTAAAAGTATTGTGTAGATGTGTAAACATATTTTAACCAAATAATAAAATAATTAAAAATAATTTAATTTTAAAACAAACCTTTTGAAGCCCCCATCGAGGCGTCACTTAAATTTTTTATCATATATTTTAAAACTCATATTTTGAATTTATGAGAAATGTGGAGGAAAAAAAAAAGCATCAGCGAATAAATTTTTATACATCTTTTCATGTTGAACATAAATTTTGCAATTTTGATTATAAATAGAACAAAAATAAAATGATGAAAAAAATAATGCAAATATATATTTTTTAATTAATAGCATTGCATCACTCAAAATTTGATATCTTTATTTTTAAAATCCATATTTAAAATTTTAGAGCCATAAGATAACATGCTGCATCACAAACTTTTAATCTGTTAAGGGTTTTTTTATTGATACCATTACTTTTTTTAGATAATGATCAAAGGTTAGAAAAAAAAATAAGATACTTATGCTTGATTCAGAATTGAAGAAGATAAAATCAAAAAAGTAACGTTTTCTTCACATATTTTAATAACAAATATCCTGTATTTCATAGGTTTTAATACCGAAACAGACGTGATTAAAAATAGATGTAAATGATGTCATTTTCAAGCAATTGTAACCAAAAGTTTCCCTTTTATGAATCAAAATGCAAGTTTACTTTTAAGTCTGTTTTCAATCCTAAACTACCTATTTTCTAATGCATTTTTGAATTCATTTTATTCGCAGAAATTGTAAAGTGCTTTTTTGCAGAAAATGTGTAATCAAACAATTTGTTCCATTTTTTGGTAAAGGCAGAAGATTTTTCAGAAAATGTTGTGAAAGTTAGTGTTTTGAACTGCATTTCCAGTCAGTGAATGTAATAATGTAATCAATTTAATTTTTCTAAGCTAATTATTTTTTAAACTACACATGAGTTATATTTTCTTATATACACAGATATATATGTGTATAAATTTAAACTTAGAAGAAAAAAAACTTTTTACATTATATTCTAAGTATACATTGATACTGAAAGTAAAATTCATAGTTTCTGATTTATAACTATGCAGCAGGAGGCCAGAGACTTTGGACAGGAGGCTAAAAATCCTCCCTTTCCAAAGTAAAACTGGCAAAGTCACTTCTAAGTATTGTAATTATGTATTTGTGCTGTATTTATTCAAAGCAACAGCAGACTCAAGCATCCCTCTTCCCTTTATTGTTTGCTAATGTTTTTTTAATATTAAATACAGTTGGACCTCTATTTAACAAACCTCTATTTTGCGAACTTTCCCTTGGAACCAAGAACATTTTGCGAATTTCTTCGTAAAGTAACCTCCAAATAGCAAAGTGCATTCTCTATTTAACGAACTTTTTCTTGTGATCAAAAAATTTTTTTCTCCCCATTTCTCAAAATATTTCTAGACATTTCAAAGTTATTCTTTCTTTTAATACATTTTATGATGTTCAATGACCTTGAACTGGTTTTACCAGACGCCTTCTTTGTCAGCAGTGAGAACTCGGTAAGTACGGAGGACGAAGATGATAATCTCTTAGAGTAACTTAAAAAAATGTGGATACAGTGAGAAAAAAAGAAGAAATTAACCATGATCTGCTGATTGATGATTGTATTTCACTTAATTCTGCAATTGAGACCTCGGAAACACTATCCGAATTGGATATTTTCGACAGTGTGAAAAATAAAAACAATACAGCAATGAATTGCGATGAAGACGAATATGATGATGATGGAAATGATCATTATGCAGGAATTAACAAAACTTCGTATGATGAAATGCTAAAATCATTTGAAACAATCTGACGCGGATTATAGTTAGTAGAAGATACGTATGAAGGGGTTTTTGGTGCATTGCAAAGATGCGAGACAGCACTTTTTAAAATAAAAAACTCAGGCAAAATTAACAGTTTTTCAGAAATTAAATTTAAGGACGCATATATTAATGTATGGTTAAAATTATTTGGTATAATAATAATAAATACGATAATGTCATTAAAATTCGTTACTTTTAATGTAAAACTATTTACTTTAAACAGAAAATACAGTATATTCCCGGATAATGTTTTGTTTTCCTTGCAGATTTCGAAGATTTAAGCACATAGAAAAAATGAATTGATGGTAGATATTGATGGGTAAAATAAATAAAACAAATCGATATATATTAAAAAAAATATGATTAATTGCTTTTAGTAAAAATATTTAGTGTTTATGAATTTAAAATCTGTTTTATGTAGTTTAAAGTATTTTAAAAGGTGAATCTCTATGTAACAAATTTTCCGTATAACGAACATTTTCCCGGGATTTAGCGACTTCGTTAAATAGAGGTTCGACTGTATATAAAAAACAATTAATAAAAATATTCATCGAAATTGAATGCAAAGTTTTTTGTATCTGTGACTATGTCTATATAAATATAATTCATTTTTTAAATGACAGGCGGTAGCTAAATGACCAAACTAATACCCAGATATTCAAAATTGTCTGGGGGGTGAATGTGGATTTAAACTATCTAAATTCTCCCCCACCACCTGTAATAATTTTTAATATTAATATTTATTTCTTATTACTAGAAAATAACAAATAAGGCAGAAAAACTTCAAAAAATAAAGCATTTCAAAGATTTAAAATATTGACACCAGTTTTGAATTTTGTAATAGTTTTATTATTTAACCCTCTACAGCCCACTACAAGAAATTGTTATGGAAAAAAAATATTTGTTTCTCGTATTTATGTTGTTGTGGGTCAAATAAAGGAAAAGTATGAACAAATTGAGATTTTGTTATATTTTAAAAGATTTCTGTATGGTATCATTTATGCTACCATGGGCAGATAAAATATGAAGGATTTTACCACATTTCAAAATTATTTTATTTTTTTTAAATAATTATATTTTTACATGTAGTATGACCAAAAACAATTTCTTTGTTTATATATATATATATATATATATATATATATATATATACATTTTTTTCATGTAATTTTACTTTTTCCCCCATTTATTCAATTTTACACAATAATAATAATAAAATTTATTATTTTTTAATATTTATACAGTTATTGATGTAATGGCTATATATATATATATACGTTATTTATGAAATTTTGTGCTAAAAATTAAAATTGAACACATAGTTCTAGATATGGTACCATGGACATTAGGGTCGACGGAATATTGGGTGGGGCAAAGCATGTATGACTTCAGAAACTGGAAGTACTCGCATTTTCAACCTCAAAACCTCTAATATAGTTTAATGCTGTCACCCTCTATGGTCAGGATTATAAAATACAATTTTGCTAAATTATTCATCCCATGCAAAATCATCCTTCTAATGACTAAATTAAACTGTTTTATAAAATAAATAATAAATTTTGGAGTAAAATAAATGTATTCTACAAATAAATTATTTTAAAAACCAAAATGTATTTAATGTAATTTTTTTTTTCATGTAACTTACCATCAAATATCAATCAATTATATAGGAGAATTGTTTTAACCAGTTGTATAAAATTCATTTATAAAATTTAATTTATATTTTTTCACGTTTGTTATATTGTAATTTATAATCGATAATAATTATTAATTTATATTTTTTGTAAAATGATTGAAAATAAATATTTATAAAAGTAATAAAATTTTCCATGGTAATATTTTTATTGCTGAAATATTGTCATGAACTCATGTGTTAAACTCTTAAAGAAGAAGATTAACATTATAATATTAATTACATATTTAAATAACAATACTAATCTATTTTTTTATGAAAATATTTAAATATCATGCACAACTTTATAACTATAGATGAACCAGTAATTGGTACAAAGGAAATATTAGTAAATTAATAGAGATTTTCATATTTGAAGGATAATGCTTAATTTTAAAAAAATGAAAACTTTAATAATTCTGTTAATTTGATATTTATCTGTTACTAAAATTCTAACATAAAAATATATTTAATGTAAGTTTAGGAGATATTATTATAGAATTATAATAAATGTTCACTTTAATTTTAAAAAATAGCTTATATAAATTTTAAAATTTAATTATTGAAATTTATTTAAAATGAAGTTTTATTTCATTTAACTTAGTTATAATTTAAATTTTAACTTAATTACAGTTAAAAAATTATAAAATATTTATTTAATGCTCTAACTGACAATAAAAAATTACAAAATAACTGATAATAAAGGTCTATTCTTTATTAACTGACTTAAAAAAGGTCGAAACAAAAATCTGAAAAGAAACATTAAAATATCAAGGACAAAATCTGCACACTTTGATTACTAGCCCAACGACTTACCAACTGAGCAAGATCTTCCCCGGATATCTTTCACCAATAGTGGAGAAAGAAGGCATGCAAATGAATAGAGAATTCTATGAAATTTTCATAGAATAGTGAAAAAATACAATCCCACTTTTGAGCCAGATTAAATGGAAAAAGGACAAACGTACATGGCCATAATTACTTAAATGGGTTTTCAGATCTCAAAATATACTGCACATAGAAATGTAGAAATTTTGGAATAGGATTAGACTGCAGATATAAAACTGTTTTTAAAAAAATCAGAACAATATGAATTGTATTTGTTAAGCTATTAAACAGCAGCTTTTTATGTTTCTTTTGATCTAGAGTTAGCTGCATATATGAGTTCTGCCTTTCTGGGCTTAAAGCTGCATCACCCGGGAATACTATTGTCTCCCATGATTATTGCTCTATGTATATATTTGCAATAGAAAGATTAATGTTATTGAGCTGGAATTTTTTTATTTTTTGTTTTTATTACAACAGCAGTTTTAAATAAACACCTTTCCATTCATTTCCTTTTGCAAAAGTTATTTATATATTTTAAATATTTCATTGGCATGCTTGTTATGTATTTCACATAAAATTTTCCAAAAAGTTCAAATCCACAAAAATTTTTCTCTATTTTTTAAGAGTTTCAAAATTAAAAATATTTATTGCACATTAAACTCAGCAGTCTTAAAGTAATTATCTGAAACTTGCCAGAAATAAATCAAGAAGTTACTGTCAATAGCTTTGCAGACTTTTTGCAACACATCCTTTTCTACCACCAAAATTGCCAAGAACTCTTTGGTGAATAGATAAATTTTTATATAATATTAAAATATATCTATCATAAAAGTGCCACATTTTAACTTTAATCTGTTCCATTAATCTGTCTTTAATCAGTCCATCGTTTTTTATTTAAAAATTTTGAAAAATTTAGGTAGCTTTTTTATCAAATTAAGCAGCGCACTTCTTGTCAGAATTATTTAATTTTACCAGTATATTCATTACTGTCAACTTTCCCTTTCACCAACTATTATTACACTGTACAAATGCAAGATTTTTTAATAACAGTAATAAAAGAGGTAAATTAGAAAAGCAATTATATACATCAATAAAGAAAATTAAATTTTAATTATATTTACAAGTAAGGAAAAAAAATACCTAAAACATGTACATTTAAAGAAGGTAAGTATCATTTATTAAAGATGGAACAATAAGATTATTTCACAAAAGAAAACAAAAAACAAATGTGATTTAATGCAAGAAGACAAAGATAAGAAAACCTATTATAAAAATGCATATTAATACTTGGAAATTATTCCAGAGAGAAACATTCGCCTTGCATACAATATTTCAATTGAAAATCAAATTTCAAAATAATTGCTTAAAAGGCGCAAAGGCCAACATAGTGAAAAAGATTCCATGCCGGTACTCAAACCCAGGCCCATCAGTATAGCGCACTGACGTTCTACCAACTAAACCATTTGGAATGATACCCATTACCCAGCCTGGAAAATTTCTCACTATTACATGTTGGCAAGGCTACAAATGCAGCACAAGATGGAATATTTATCGTGAGCCACCGACAGGGGGAAAACACGAAACGTAATTAAATCCAGCATCGACTGAAACTATATTAATACTCGGAAATTATTCCAGAGAGAAACAATCGCCTTGCATAATATTTCAAATGAAAATCAAATTTCAGATTTCTCGGTAAGAAAATTACCACTTTTTTTTTTTAGGCAAATCATGTTAAGACTAAGTGATAGCCACAAGATTCATTGATCTTTAGAAAGTTATTTACATTGGATTAAATTAAAATAATAATAATAATTTACCTCAAAAAGTGCAGGAATAAACCTTGGGGATGGTAAGACTACCAATAAAGCCACAATGCTGGAAATTGATATTTAAATGCTGGTTTAAATTCTGCAGTAAATTTCCTGTCAAAGAATTTTAGCCATTCTTTCTCTAGCATACTTAGAAAAAAGTTGAAAAAAAATCTGTGGCTGCATCTGGAGTGATTTCCTGTACAATTTTTTTGCGAGCTTCGTTAACAGATCGCGAAAAAACCGCAATTTTCGTCAACAGATCGCGAAAACCCGCAAAATTCGTCAAAAGATCGCTAAAAATGGCAAATCTCCCCAACAGATCGCGAAAAATGGCAAATTTCGTCAAACGATCGCAAAAAACCGGCAAATTTTGTCAAAAGATCGCGAAAACCCCGCAACTTTCGTCAAAAGATCGCGAAAAATCCGCAAATTTCGTCTAAAGAGCTCGCAAAAAACGGCAAATTTCATGTAAAAATCGCGAAAAAACCGACAAATTTCGTCAAAAGATCGCGAAAAAAAGGCAAATTTCGTCAAAAGATCGCGAAAAAAAGGCAAATTTTGTCAAAAGATCGCGAAAAAACCGGAAAATTTCGTCAAAAGATCGCAAAAAAAACGGAAAATTTCGTCAAAAGATCGCAAAAAACCGGAAAATTTCGTCAAATGATCGCGAAAAAAAACGGAAAATTTCGTCAAAAGATCGCGGAAAAAACGGAAAATTTCGTCAAAAGATCGCGAAAAAAAAACGGAAAATTTCGTCAAAAGATCGCGAAAAAAAAACGGAAAATTTCGTCAAAAGATCGCGAAAAAAACCGGAAAATTTCGTCAAAAGATCGCGCAAAACGGCAAATTTCGCCAACAGATCGCGAAAGAACTGCAAATTTCGTCAACAGATCGCGAAAAAAGCCGCAAATTTCTTCAACAGATCACGAAAAAAAACCGCAAATTTCGTCAACAGATCGCGAAAACCCGCGAAATTCGTCAAAAGATCGCGAAAAAACCGCAAATTTCGTCAAAGGTGCTCGAACCCCCCTCCCCCTAATAAAAAATAATAATAATTTACCTCAAAAAGTGCAGGAATAAACCTTGGGGATGGTAAGACTACCAATAAAGTCACAATGCTGGAAATTGATATTTAAATGCCGATTTAAATTTTGCAGTAAATTTCCTGTCAAAGAATTTTAGCCATTCTTTCTCTAGCAAACTTCTGCATGAGAAAAAACTTGAAAAAAATTCTGTGGCTGTATCTGAAGTGATTTTCTGTCCAATTTTTTCTGCAAATTTCGTCAACAGATCGCGAAAAACCCCGCAAAATTCGTCAGCAGATCGCCTAAACCCGCAAAATTCGTCAAAAAATCGCGAAAACCCGCAAAATTCGTCAAAAGATCGCGTAAAAATGGCAAATCTCCCCAACAGATCGCGAAAAAAACCGCAAAATTCGTCAAAAGATCGCGAAAAAATGGCAAATCTCCCCAACAGATCGCGAAAAACGGCAAATTTGTCAAACGATCGCAAAAAACGGCAAATTTCGTTAAACGATCGCAAAAAAGGTAAATTTTGTCAAAAGATCGTGAAAAACCGCAAATTTCGTCAAAAGATCGCGAAAAAACGACAAATTTCCTCAGAAGATTGCGAAAAACCACAAATTTCGTCTAAAGAGCGCGAAAAAAACGACAAATTTCAAGTAAACATCGCGAAAAAAATGACAAATTTCGTCAAAAAATCGCGGAAAAAGCGGAAAATTTCGTCAAAAGATCGCGGAAAAACCGGAAAATTTCGTCAAAAGATCGCGGAAAAACCGGAAAATTTCCTCAAAAGATCGAAAAAAAACGCAAATTTCGTCAAAAGATCACGAAAAAGCTGCAAATTACTTCAAAAGATCGCGCAAAACGGCAAATTTCGCCAACAGATCACGAAAGAACTGCAAATTTCGTCAACAGATCGCGAAAAAAGCCGCAAATTTCTTCAACAGATCGCGAAAAAAGCCGCAAATTTCTTCAACAGATCACGAAAAAAACCGCAAATTTCTTCAACAGATCACGAAAAAAACCGCAAATTTCGTCAACAGATCGCGAAAAAACCGCAAATTTCGTCAACAGATCGCGAAAAAACCGCAAATTTCGTCAACAGATCGCGAAAAAACCGCAAATTTCGTCAACAGATCGCGAAAAAACCGCAAATTTCGTCAACAGATCGCGAAAAAAACCGCAAAATTCGTCAAAAGATCACGAAAAAGCTGCAAATTACCTCAAAAGATCGCGAAAAAAGCCGCAAATTTCTTCAACAGATCGCGAAAAAACCGCAAATTTCTTCAACAGATCACGAAAAAAACCGCAAATTTCGTCAACAGATCGCGAAAAAACCGCAAATTTCGTCAAAGGTGCTCGAACCCCCCTCCCCCTAATAAAAAATAATAATAATTTACCTCAAAAAGTGCAGGAATAAACCTTGGGGATGGTAAGACTACCAATAAAGTCACAATGCTGGAAATTGATATTTAAATGCTGATTTAAATTCTGCAGTAAATTTCCTGTCAAAGAATTTTAGCCATTCTTTCTCTAGCATACTTCTGCATGAGAAAAAACGTGAAAAAAATTCTGTGGCTGCATCTGAAGTGATTTTCTGTACAATTTTTTCTGCAAATTTCGTCAACAGATCGCGAAAAAAACCGCAAAATTCGTCAGCAAATCGCGAAAACCCGCAAAATTTGTCAAAAAATCGCGAAAACCCGCAAAATTCGTCAAAAGATCGCGTAAAAATGGCAAATCTCCCCAACAGATCGCGAAAAAACCGCAAAATTCGTCAAAAAATCGCGAAAAAATGGCAAATCTCCCCAACAGATCACGAAAAATGGCAAATTTCGTCAAACGATCGCGAAAAACGGCAAATTTTGTCAAAAGATCGCGAAAAACCACAAATTTCGTCTAAAGAGCGCGAAAAAAACGGCAAATTTCATGTAAAAATCGCGAAAAAAACGACAAATTTCGTCAAAAAATCGCGGAAAAACCGGAAAATTTCGTCAAAAGATCGCGGAAAAACCGGAAAATTTCGTTAAAAGATCGCGGAAAAACCGGAAAATTTCGTCAAAAAATCGCGGTAAAACCGGAAAATTTCGTCAAAAAATCGCGGTAAAACCGGAAAATTTCGTCAACAGATCGCGAAAAAACCGCAAATTTCGTCAACAGATCGCGAAAAAACCGCAAAATTCGTCAAAAGATCGCGAAAAAATGGCAAATCTCCCCCAACAGATCGCGAAAAACGGCAAATTTCGTCAAATGATCGCAAAAAAACTACAAATTTCCTCAAAAGATCGCGAAAAACCACAAATTTCGTCTAAAGAGCGCGAAAAAAAACGGCAAATTTCATGTAAAAATCGCGAAAAAATGGCAAATTTCGTCAAAATATCGCGAAAAAAACGGCAAATTTCGTCTAAAGATCGCGAAAAAAACGGAAAATTTCGTCTAAAGATCGCGAGAAAAACGGAAAATTTCGTCAAAAGATCGCGAGAAAAACGTAAAATTTCTTCAAAAGATCGCGAGAAAAACGTAAAATTTCTTCAAAAGATCGCGAGAAAAACGTAAAATTTCGTCAAAAGATCGCGAAAAAAACGGAAAATTTCGTCAAAAGATCACGAAAAAGCTGCAAATTTCTTCAAAAGACTGCGAAAAAAACCACAAATTTCCTCGAAAGATCGCGAAAAACCATAAATTTCGTCTAAAGAGCGCGAAAAAAACGACAAATTTCATGTAAAAATCGCGAAAAAAAACGACAAATTTCGTCAAAAGATCGCGAAAACCCGGCAAATTTCGTCAAAAGATCGCGAAAAAGCCAGAAATTTCGTCAACAGATCGCGAAAAAAAAACGCAAATTTCGTCAACAGATCGCGAAAAAAACGCAAATTTTGTCAACAGATCGTGAAAAAAACCGCAAATTTCGTCAACAGATCGCGAATAAAAACAAAAAATTCGTCAACAGATCACGAAAACCTGCAAAATTCGTCAAAAGATTGCAAAAAAACCACAAATTTCGTCAAAAGTGCTCGGGAACCACTCCACTCCCGATGTTTTTTTGGTGATGTGAAATGTGATGTGAATTTCCGAAAATTTTTTTCCACTCAGAATCACCCCTGGAAGAAACTATTTTTCATTGTAGTGAACTACAACTACCTTATCAAAAATGTAGTTAACTACTTGTTTTATAAAGTAAACACTACAAACTACTTTTCAAAAGTACTACTTTGCTACTTTCAGATTTTGTCAAAGGATTCAATTTATACTCAAAACTGCAGATGCAGATTAAATAATGCAGTGACCCCTCATTATATCCTGCTGCCTGCATACAATTAAATAAATGTCATACAGTACCGGACCCCAAATCCGGACGACCCGAAATCCGGAATGGAAAAAAGAAACTGAAATTCCGCGATGATCTCGAATAAATATTTCGTAAAATTGTCCATAGATGGCACTACGCGTACACATAACACAGTGCCGAGCCAAACTAGACTCAGCAATTTTATTTTATTGCAATGTTTTTCATTCATTCATTCATTAGTTTTAAACCAAATTTTCTAACAGAATTATCGTAGTTAGTGTGTGCACACATTTTGAATTTATTTTAAAAAGAAACCCTTTTCTTCATTTATATAGAAAATGTAAAAAGAATAAATAAATAACCACAAGAAAGAATTATTTTTAAAAAGGTTCATAGAATATATTTATAATATTTATATGTAAAAATATTTTACAATGCCCCCCCCCCACACACACACACACACACTTTTAATATGTTCAACAAATTTCATTTTTCGAAAAAATTCTGTTTGTAAGCACCGTACTAAAAAATTCTTTTCTTTAACTCAAAGAGAAAAAAAAATCTACCCAAAGTTCCTTTCTCCATAACAAAACAAGCTGTCCATTGAAAGCTAATGATCTCATTCTGATAATGTTGACTTTCCACTTCACACAGTTAAATAAACATGTTGAATAAGCAAAACAAACAGCGGATAGATATGTTGTTTTTCTTTACTTTCTTTTCATCTAGTGGTTTTTTTTTTAAGAGGTACACTAGCTTTCTAATAACTTATCATAATTTAATAAAAATTTGTTACACAAGCTAATTCACTATTATTGTAACTTGCTGAAAATTTGAAAGAAATTTGTTAATTAGCAACGGAGATAATTATTTTTCAGGAAAGAAACCGTGTCGCTGGGAGCTCGTTACTATTGTTTCAGAGCAAACTTAGGGACAAATGGCGGTTAATAAAGAGCCTAATTCGGCTCTCGCAAACAACGATGTATTTTCATTTTAAAAAATGTTTTTATGTTCCTAATAATGTGATGTACAGGATTAAAAATAATTCTTATCCTTATTTTAAATTATTTTTTTTAATTTATGTTTATGTTTGTTTACTTATACCTCATACGGCAATCCGCAATATAGATTCCTGGGCCTAACTCGTGAGCAACAACTCATTTTCTAAAAAATGCTTTAATATTTCTAAGAATATGCAGTAATAGTATTTTTCTTTTAAAAACTTATTTTTATTTTGAATTACTTTTTGTAATTTGTATTTTTGGCTTTATTTACACTAAGCCTAACATGGCAATTCACGGTATAGATTGCTCCGTGGCATGTAAAATTTTGCCAAGGGCATGTACTGTATCTGTTTATTTATTTTGGTTGAGGACCTAAAATCCGGAAAATTCCAAAATCCGGAACGGGCGTGGTCTCAACCAGTCCGGATTTGAGGTCCGGTACTGTATAACCAATGTCACTAAAAAATTAAGAATGATAACATACAAGAAAATGTTTTGTGTGTTGTCTCTGAGGCAGATCACACACTGAACAGACAAGCGTGCGACATGCGACAAGTTGTAGCGTTCAAACTGGTTTCTTACCCTGTTAACAAAGAAGAAACTGGTTTGAATGTTAAAATGTTAGTTTATATACGTATTACTAATTTCCTCCTTAACTCCTGGAATGCCAGAGGATCTAGATCACTAATTGATTATATAATAGTAAATGAAAAATTGTCATCACAGGTATTGGACACACACGTATTTAGAGGATATGTTATGTACACTGACCATTATTTGGTGATCTCTAAGATTGAAATATGGACTAGATGGAGGAAACATCAGACACAAAAGACGAGAAAGCAAGAACAAATATATAAGGTATATCTATTAGAAAATGAGAGTATAAGAGCATTATACAGAGAAAGATTAAAAAATATAGATTAAGGAATAATGGAGGAGGAAGATATATAGAGAAGGAATGGAATAATATTAAACGTATTATATACAATGAAGCAGATGAAGCCTTGGGAAAAAGAAATAAAGCGAAAAAGACAAAAGGATTGAAAATTTGGTATGGAAAGGTAGAGGAAGCAGTAGCTGAAAAACAAAAAGCTTACCAGAATTTCCTTCAGCATAGAAGTGACATAACGGAAAAGATTTACAAGGAGAAAAGAAATAAAGCTAAGAAATATACCACGACATGCCCACCAAATGTCTTGGGATAATTTTATTAGTAAAATAGAACACGGTGCACACGGCAGACAATAGCTTATAAATTTCTAAAATCAATGAACTCAAAGATAAAAGATGCAGCAAATATAAATACTATTCCAAAGAATAAGTTTATAGAGCATTACAAATCATTATGGTATAACCCCCAGATGGAAGATCTTAATGATGTTAATGATATAGATGAAAATGTTGACTTAATCACAGTGTCAGAATTTCAAGAGACATTGAAGAAGCTAAAAAATCAAAAAGCAACTGATAATATCAATCCTGAACTTATAAAATATGGAGGATATGTCTTGCATCAACGCATCCTAAACCTATTTAACAGATGATGGATAAGTTGTAAAATACCAATGGATTGGTTGAAGAAAAAAGTGATATCAATCCTCAAGAAAGGAGAGAGAAAAGATTGTGGAAACTACAGAGGCATAAGTTTGTTAAACAGTACCTATAAACTATACAGAACATCATTATATACTAACTATACATCATTAACAGAAGACTTGCTAAGATTTCAGACAGTCTTCTTCAAGAAGAACAAAACGGTTTTAGAATGGGTTGATCATGTATAGATAGTGTTTTCATCTTAAACCAGATAATAGAAAAACGCAGAGAATTCAATCTTGAGACACACATTGCATTCATTGATTATGAAAAAGCATTCGATCGAGTGGATAGAGAGAGACTGTGGAGTATTTTGATAGAGAATGGATATCCATCACATTTGATACAAGCTGTGAAGAGCTTATATAAAGGAACAAGAATCTTTATTGAGGTCGATAAATCACTCGCTGAAGAAATAATTATAAACCAAGGAGTGAAGCAAGGTTGTAGCTTATCACCCACACTCTTCAACCTTAGACCACCTAATAAAATCATGGAAACATTTGATACCCAAGGGTATCAGACTTGACTCTAAAGCATCTATCAATACAATTCTATTTGCGGATGATCAAGCAATTTTTCAGGACAATGAGGATGACCTCCAAAGAGCAATTTATGAACTACACAAACTATGTGAAACTTATAACATGAAGATATCCATAAAGAAAACCAAGACGATGGCTTTCAGAGGAAAAGAGCCCATAAGAACTAAACTTGTCTTTGATAATAAGATAATAGAACAAGTCTCAGACTTCAAGTACTTGGGATGTGATACTACATATAACAAAAATAAAGACTTGGAAAGTAAATTGCATAAATTCCAACATATTTGCGGATCATTGATCAGAATTCTAAAAAATAAAACACGTACAGAAACTAAGTTAAAATTTTATAAAGTAATAGCTACATCAGCACTTCTGTATGGTTCGGAGACATGGACTATTAATACTAAAGAACAATCCAGAATACAGGCTTCAGAAATGAAGTTTTTAAGATCTGCAAAGGGATGCACAAGAATGGACAGGCTTCTAATGATTCCATATGCTCAGACTTAAAAATATACAACATCAACCACAAAATAGTAGATTATCAGAATAAATGGAAGAAACATAGAGCGTATGAGTAATGACAGATTGCCAAAAAAGCTTCTGAATTGCAGACCATGGGGTTACTGTGACCGAGATAGACCTATGCTCCAATGGATTGATCAATGGAGCCAGAACAGGCTGATTTAGCCTAACTCATGCTGAAGAAGATGATGATGATTACTAATTTCCTAGCGAAATTAAGCGATATACATAATACTCAATATTTAAATACAATTATTTAAATAATAATAAAAATCTGGAGCAACTCCACCCAATTTTCCAAACATTTCACAGAATATTGTAAATTCAAATGGATAGTAATGTAACAATAAATAAAAACTTAGATCTTAATTTTACAAAGGTGAGCTCTTGGGACCTGTAAACATGAGAAAATTTTAATATCCACACATACGTATGGAATCATTGTAAAAATAGCTTAAAACCAATTCAGGGCACCTCAACATGTAAAAATATACCAATATTTCCATAATCAGATTTTTATAATTAATACAATACTTCCCTTACACTGTATGTATATGGAAAGTAAAAATGCGATTGAACAACAGCTTATTTTTTTTGGGAGGTGCAAACACAGATATATGAACAAGCAATATAATGTGGGGCTACTCTTGTATGTAACATTTATACACAATCATACCACTGTATAAATTTGATTTACTATTCTTATAGTAATTATTGCATTAGGATATAAAACTACTGTTCGTAATTGTAACAAGTGTTGCCAGCAAAAAAAATAATTCATTTGGTGGGTTAGTACTTGATTTTAGCAACAAGTGACAATGTGAAAAATCTATGATTTCGTGTGATGCTCTGCCATATGTTGCAGCTGAGATTTGCAAATTGTTCGGCAGAATGAATTTTGCACAAAAGAAGCAAGTTACAGCCACCTGATTTATAGAATGGCACAATTTTTCCCCCCCTGAAATAGTGTTAAAAGCAGTGTCAGTTTTCACTACAAACTACTGATTTTTTGTATTGCAACTAAATTAGATTATTTTTAAAGTATTAAATATTTCTTGTTCAATTTTCTTTAAAACATGACCTGTTCCAAAACACTAGTATTGAGAAAATTCCCCATGTTTTAAGGCACATATGAAGCCGATGTTAACATTCTTATGTAAAAAATTAAATTTGAGGTATTTTTTATTCATGTTATGTCTATAAATATATTTATAGTTTTCCATTTTACAGTTGTGTGACTTATTGCATTCAGTTTGGTCATTTAACACTTTTTTCTCCTTCAGGAACATGAAGCAATGTTATGGGCATCTAGTTTAATGAGTGCCTATTATCCAATTTTACTTTCTGGATCTTCCCTTATTGTGTGTTTTTGGGCTGAAGTAAGAAATAATTAAATATTAAGCAAATAACATAGTTACATGTTAATTTATCTTTAGTAAAATTAATTTCCTGTATTATATAGGTGTTTCATTTGAGAGATCTGACTTATGATAAACCTGGATTTTTAAGCAAGTCTCTACTTGGTTTTATTTTGTTTAACATCATTACGTATTCCCTTTTGTTAGCCGAGTTACTACTTTTGCAGTTTTCAAATCCTTCAGATATGGAAAGAGTATGTATTTTACTTCCATTTTGGTTGTCGTAGTTATAATCTTTTTACTTGTAGTTTTTTCATTCTATATCTTGAGTGTGTGATTATTATAATACATTAAAATTGACAAATTGATTATTTTATCATAATTACTGCGGTATTTTATAGCATAATGAATAATAATTTTTAAAAAAATAACAATTTCAAGACACAATTTTAATAATCAAACTAATATGGGAAAAACATAACTGGAACATAACTGTTTATCAATATTAAAAAATGTATATAATTATATTTGCCAACATGTATGCTTTACACTTAAAATGTATACTTTTTATCATGTTTGTGTAGTAGTGTACTAGAACTTGTCCCATCTCTTTGTGTTATTTGTGCCTCCAAAATGCTAAACATACAATTTTTACAAAGGAATGCCTAATTTCCTATCTTAAGAATTCTTATAATAAATTTAATTTTGTTAATCCATTCAAACAAAGAAGGAAGGAAATATATACATTCTGTGAAATATGTGTTTCTGATATAAACCTTTTTATGCTGGCCAGTATATTACTAATCATATAAAGATACCACAAATTAAAAAATTTTAGTCAGTTGTGAAAATTTTGTCATTTGGATTTTTCTTTTTTCAAAAATCTAAATTTTCTAGAATTTTATTTTGCAATGTAAACTTTATATTCTCTCACATTTAATATGACTGTGAGAAAGTCAAATTTTTTTGTGGCAAAAGAAAAAAAATAGAGTAAACTCTGCCTAAGGTGGACTCTGTGTAGGACTGAAATCTGTCTAGCTTGGAAGTATTTTCAAATCCAGAGAGTGATATTCAATATAGTAAACTCTGCCTAAAACAGAATATTGTTTATGGCAGAAAATTTCTTTGTTCCTCATCAATTCTGCTACAGACAGAATTTACTGTAGTTTAAAGAAACCCATAAGTAATTTTAGATTTCAAATATTTATAAAAATTTAACAAACCAGAGTGCAGGTTGCACCATAGGACTTGATGACTTCCTGTAACTGTGATTATTATACAGTAGAAGATCTTTATAACGCAATTCTCCATATAACGCACAACTTTTCAGATGTAAACAATGAATTTTGCAGTTAAGAAGCACTTGTATTCCCATGTTGTAAAAAATTACTACTTTCTAGAGTACTAAATTTGATACATTAGTTCACCTTTATCTCCTAATTAAAAACCTTTCTAATGAAAAAATTGCAATTATTACAATGAATTTTTGAAAATGAGTAATGAATGATTTTGTCCAAGTCAAAGTATATTTGGACAATATTTATAAAGTAAATTTAACACTGTGTGGAATGATGTATATTATGAAAAATTTATAATCTGGATAACTTCTGGTAACAAGAAATGCAGTATAAAGATATTCTAATGTATTTTGATATGTTCCAGACATACTTGGCCGTGTTTACAAGGTAAATTTAATGATGTGTGAAAGGTGATCCATATAACGCAAAATTCTATATAACGTAATACCTTGTGTTTTTAGATTTGCGTTATAAAGATCTTCTACTGTATTCAAAATTCAAAAGGGATATCTTCATTATGCTATTATTCCAATAATTGGTTTCAGTTTTTGAGGTGGTTATTCCATTCTTGAAGAAATGTGTTTTTTTTTATATTCTGCCAGCAGCTGCAAAAACTGAAGTGATTTCATTGTTCTTCACAAATCATTACTATATTAAAATGAAATTTTTTATAACCTATTATTACATCAGTATGTTTCTATATGATGGTGTTTATTTTATATTATATAATGCCCTTTCTTTGTTATTATCTTTGTTCCCAAAACATTCTTTTTTTTTTTTTAATGGATATACAGTGTGGTATCCATTATCCAGAATTCCTGTATTCGGAATATTCTGAAAATCGGAATGCAAAATGACAAAAGAGACATAATTTGTTTCATTTCAAAAACATAAAAACTAAAGATGTATTTTACATCAAGCAGGGGATATAGCAGACAAATATATGCCTATCCATGGGTGATACAATTTGTGGTTATCTGTGATATTTTTGTATGGTGTGAATGAGCCTGAAATTGGAGACTTTAAAATTTCCAAGGAGAAGCTAATTATTACAGATTTGCTGGACTAAGCTTTCATGTTCAGAAGCTCAATTGCTGGATCAACAGGAATGAAATATTGTCTAATTGCTGATGACGGTACTCCTGTAACTCATCAGATGACTGGCAGTGAGATTTGTGACATAATGACAAATGATATGTTTAGTAGAAATAGTGATGATGACCAGCAGAATCAGGTGGTGAAAAAATTTCAAATGAGTTACTGATATTTTTTAACTGAATAACTGATTTGTGGCATGCAGCAAAGAGGCTACTTTTATGAACAGCAAATCATGTCAGTGTACAGGATACAGGAGCAATTAGTGCAAGATATATGCTATAAGCAACTAACCTTAATAAAAATGTTCAAAAATCCAAATCAAAAGAAAAACCAAGTTTTATATGTTGTCTTTTTTAATTGTAATTTAGAATGTTTTTTATTTTTTGTAAATAAGTTATTACTAGATTGAGCAAAAAGTTCTGGAAAATTTGTGAAAGTTGCGTTGTTGTGTGAAAATTAACAACAAAAGCAACAAGTGGTATTCTCAAATTAGAGACCATCATAGTCCATGACTTTATGCCATCGTTCTGCCAGATTCCGGGTTTGCTGGAAGTACCATGGCAGCGCCTTCGAATCAAAAAACTCTTGACATGCTTCTTCAACTTCATTAAAGGATTCAAATCAACGGCCCTTGAAAAAGTATTGCATTGATCGAAAGAGGCCATAATCGAATTCCTGAACTCCTATTATAGATATACCACTAGTACGTGGTATATCCGATATATATGGATATACGATATATGTATAGATAATATATGATACAAATTCTGGTAACTATTATATTAAACATTTCCCAGAACTTTTTGTTCAACCTAATAAATTAACAAATTTGTAATTATGTATTTACATATATTATTCATATTTTATACATCTCATACTGTTATTTTGTAACACTTACACTTATAGTACAGTGTTCCGAATTGCAGAAAAAACCCTTATCTAGAATAACTTAGGTCCCAAGCATTCTGGATAACAGATTCTATACTGTATTGATTTTAATTTTAGAATTGCGAGAAAAATTATCTAATTTTAAAATGTTATTCTGATTGTTCTCTCTGTTGTTTTCTAAATGCTTTCCTTTTCTTTTGCAGAGTCTTTTTATCAACGTATTCCATGGATGTTATGCTATTTTGATGCTTATTGTTGTAATTTTCTTCCTTATTTATGGTGTTGAAATGTATTTTAAGGTAAATATAATACCTTGTCTTTACTTAAAATATGTTACATTTTAAAACTTTATTTTTTAATCAAGTTAATTTGTTATTTAGCTACGTGGAGAGTTTGTTCAGGGTTCTACATCTCAAACTGATACATCCCAGTTACAACAGTCAAGGATTGGACTGGTATCACAAGCAGTATTACTTCTCTTTACTGTTATTTTCATATTCTCAGATAGCTTAGGTGATTTTTGGAAAGACAAGTAAGTAACACTGTGTTATTTATAACTATGAGGGGTATTTTTAAAGTAAGTACCATTTTAAAATAAAAAAGAAACAAGTATAACTTTTTCACCAATTTCTTTTACATGAAAGCCTGTTTTCTACATAATTTCTGCCAATATTAAGACACTTATCGTATTGTACAACCAGTTTTTGAATCCCTTCTTCATAGAAGTCTGCTGCCTGATTTGACACCCATTGCAACATGGTTATTTTGACCTCATCATTGTTGTCGTATACGAAGACCTCTGAGATCCTTCTTCAAATGCTGGAACATTTGGTAGTCACTGGGCACTAGATCAGGACTATATGGAGGGTGATAAAGTTGTTCCCAGCCAAATGATGTGATGAGATTTTGACTTCATTTAGCTATGTGTAGACGGGCATTGTCAGGAAGCAAAATGATCTCCCTACTCAGCATGCCACACCTTTTGTTTTGGATTGCATAGCACAGTTTCTTTAACCCTTAACCGGAAACATACATCTGTGAGATGTTTGCATCTACATATCTGCCCTTAATATTTTCTCTCTCCGACATTCCAAACTTATTTTCATGTTGTTATATTAAAAAATTGGTCCTGTTAATGCATTACTATTAAAGATTAAATGTTTAAGTTCACTATTTGGTAAATTATTAAGTGTTCTGTTTGTGCATGGGATTTTCACGTTTCCGGTTAAGGGCTCACAATATGTTGTAGAATTTATTGTGTCACCACAATGCAAAAAATCCACAAGCACCACACCATTCCTGTCCCAAAACACAGCACACATGATTTTCAGGGCTGAAATTGTTCGTTTGAACTTTCATGGGAGATGATGAATGCCACCATTCCATGGATTGCTGCTTCAATTCCAGTGTATTGTAAGCTACCCAGGTTTCATCGCCTGTCACAATTTGGCGTAAGAAATCATCACATTCCTCACTGTACTGGAGAAAGAAAGTTAAGACTACCTAAACGTTGCTTTTGTGCACCTCTGACAGCATTTTGGATACCCAGCATGTGCACACTTTTCGATAATTTAAGCATCCCCTTACAATCTCATATAGAACACTGCATAAAACCTGAGGAAATTCATTACCAATCCACTGGTCATAATGCTGACCACAGCACTGCCATACCAAAATTTCAAAACGGTACTTACTTTAAAAATAGTACTCATATTATTATAAGGTTCTTGCTATTCAGTTGCTTGACAGTTCTTGCTATTCAAAATTATTTGAGAGGAGTAATCTCATTGCTCCTATGAAAGTACACCTGGTATTATTTTAGTAGTTATAAATATTAAATAAACTGTACTTTGAATTCTTGTTATTAAACTCAACAGACTCAAAGTACATGAAAGTTGCAATTTAATGTAAGACCTTGACCTACATCTGAATCCAAAAAAGGTTTAAGACATTTTTAAATATGGAATTTACACATGTTGTGTTTCCTAAACAGAAACTAGAAACTTGTGTTTGGTCACCTTTTGTTTAAGAAGCATAAGAGATCATTAAAAATAAACATGACCGAGTTTGTCCCTCAATGTGACAAATCAATGTGCTAAGTGTTGTGAAATCTAAAATTAAGCTTTAGTGACCTTGACTCAGTCCCATTATATTTTAGAAATCATTCAATATGTAATTTTCATGAATCGTAGCTCAAAAATTAAAATATACAAAAAAAAAGTTATTTTTTCTGACCTTAAAATACTCTTATTCAATTTAACTGGTCATTCAATACAGAATCTGCACTAATAGTAGCAGCACAAATTGAGAAATCCAAAGAGTAGTAAATAATAATTTGAATTTCATCATTTTTATTTGAGCTTTGTGGGACTAAAATGTTACATTTAAAAAAAATCCCCTGACATTGAAGTTATACTATGCAAATGAAACAGGCAAATGTTCCATAATTAGTACTCAGTGATCCATTGATCTTTGTTCTATTTTTATTAGAATTAAAGAAATTATGTATTTAAACATTAATCTGATTTATTATCTTTTTACATTTTATGCAACTAAAACAGGACATAGCACTATAATCAATGTACAGTTGATCAAAGAAAGAAAAAGTTATCCTCTCCCCCCCCCCCCTACACACACACACGCACCTATTTTATTACCAAATAGACGCCGAGAAAAACAAAAACATCCATTCGATTGAAAATTGTCTACTTTAAATTTGTGTTTTAAAAATAAGCTTAGAGGATCGTTTTCATAGTGAAATTGTAACAAAGAAATTTTTAATATGAATACCTAATTTTGATATCCTATTTAGATTTTTCTGCAAATTTTACCTTTGGATATCAAGTGGGAGGTCATATGGTGAACAAGTTTAAAAATTATGCAGGTTAAAATTTTGAACTCCTAATGTTAAATTCTCTTTTAATAATTATAAAACAAAATGCAATGTGAATATTTTTTTAAAACATGAATATTAATTTGAAACTGCATCAATATTTAGAAACCACAAGACAAAACATAGGAAAAAAATAATTGTATAATTTTTATAGAATTAGTGGACATTATACAGTATAGGATCTGTTATCCAAAATGATTGGGGCTTGAGTTATTCTGGATAAGGAGTTTTTCTGTTATTCATAGCACTTTGACATAATTTGCTGTTCATAGAAGTAGCTTCTTTATTGTATTCCACAAATCAGTTATTCAGCTGAAAAATATCAGTAGCTCATGTAAATTTTTTTTATCCACCTCATTCAGCTGGTAATCATCATCACTTCCATTAGACATATCATTTGCCATTATGTCAACCAAACCAATTGCGTCATCAATTAGAAGAAGGTTTCAGTTTTAAGAGCATATTTTTGGTTTGTTGGTACCTCTAAAATTGCATCCTAGATGGGCATTTCAATAGGGGGGAAAACTTTTTCGGAAAAACGACCCTTTTTGAATTTTTTTTTTCAAAGGGTTATTAACTGCAACATTTTTTTTTAATTGATTGTACCATTTGAGACTTAAGAGTACAATTTTTCAGAATATGTCTTTCAATTTTAACTTTACCTAGCAGTTTGGTCAATTTGGATTAAAACAATACAAAAACTAAAATAAAGTTGGAAACATTTATTCGCTAGCTCCTGATGCGTAAATGAGTTTGTACACATGCACAGGTGCTTTCCTTGACCGAAGATTAAATAGATGACTTTTTGATGAGAGTGAGTTGTGATATTTAATTAACAACTCAACTAACAACTAATTATTAGAAATTTAAAATTCTGAATCTCAGGTGCATCAGCAGACAATTTGGGACAGCCTCACAAAAATGTTCAGCCTTGTACATCCCATGGATTTTGCTAGCCATCTCACACAGACAGAGCAAAACTTTGTTTTATTAGCATAATCACCATCTTTTTTGTTTAGTCACCATATATCGAGTGGCGACTAGATATTTTCAAGTCTACTGAAGTTTTAACTTGCATTGACATAACTAGTATGGGGCAAATGAACCATGTGTCCTTTCTTAATGTATGGACAACAACAAAAAAAAAAAATACTTTTTCTATAAATAGTTTTATATAAAATTAAAAATATATGCATATAATGCATGTCAATCAATGGCTATCTATTACTATTTATCTTTTACAAAGTATATTCTTTCTAAAACTAACAAGGTTATTCTTTCTTGTTGCCGCATTTCTACATGCTAGTTAAAAAAAATATTCACAAAAAATTTCTTTAATTAGCTTCAGTGAAAGATACAATAGAAAATGGTAATTTCTTAGCACCCCTTAATTATGCTGCATTGTTCTTTGTTTTTCTGGTTTTTATGACTTTTTATGCTAAACTTCATTTTTAGAATGTGTATTTATACTAGCAAATAAATTTAGCTAATCAACTTTTTGGCATACCTTAATTTTGCTTATAAAAGCCTGATAATATTTTTTGAATTCTTCATGCAGAATTGTCATCTCAACCATTCATGGCATTTTTTAAATGTAATATGTAATGTTTTGCTAAATATTGTATGCTAAATTAAAAAATATTGTACAGTCCGATGGAAAAAAAAGTAAACACCCCCTACTAACTCCTCAACAAATTATCATAGAAGAAAGTTACTAGTACCAAACGATTAGAAATTAAAGTCTACTTTTAAATGATATAGATAAAATTTGCTTACGGGGCCATCTACATATTAAAACAAACCATAATTTTTTTTTTTCAATAGCAGTACACAATTCTGACAGCATAAATGAACTCTACACCCTTCAATTAGCCTAAAAACAAATTTTTATGCAATTTGTACCATAAGTTTGAGTAATTATTTTAAAATGAGCGTATTTTAAGGGCTATATCCAAATTGAAGTTCAGAACTCTATTGTTAACCGAGAAAGCCCCCATCTTGATCAAGGCACCTTAAGAAGTCAATGAAGCCTGCTAGATTACACGACAGCAGGCGAAATTTCAAAATACTGAGTCACTCCTATTATAGACGACCCCTTAAACCATCATTTTGCCGTTTTTTTTTTAAGCATAATTTGAAAACTACATGGAAGAAAAATGTGAAATTTTGGATTTCCATAAAGCAGGACTTAATAAATCTAATTCCATCAAAAAAATTGTAGGTTGCAATTCATAATTTTTTCGAGTATTAATTTCATAACTCATAATTTATATCATAAAGCTATAAAAATTGCAAATTCAGCATATTTATGTTTGGGTATATTAGTATTCTTGCTACACAAAAAATTAGCACATTAGGAGCATAATTTCTGGAGATATAAATAAAAATATGAAAACGTTAACATTAGAAGCATTAAATTTTGAATGTTTATAATTCAAAAACTTATCAATCAAATGACTTGAAATTTGGTGTCTAGGCATAGTTTGAACCGAAGATTTGAAATATCTCGTTAAAATTGGGTGTTGTCATTGAGAAAAATGAAGTTTGGTTTTGTTTTAATATGTAGATGGCCCCCTAAGCAAATTTTATATACATCATTTAAAAGTAGACATTATTTCCAATCGTTCAGTACCAGTAACTTTCTTCTATGATAATTTGTTGAGGAGTTAGTAGGGGGTGTTTACTTTTTTTTTCCACGACTGTACATTACTATGTGCTGGCAATTCTGAATAAATGTATAAGATATTAGTGTAGGTTTTCTGTACATTTAAAAAATACTGTGTTATAGAAAATAGGAATTATGTTCATGTTTGTTTAATTACTTTTCTTAATTTTACTTTCAGGGTCCCTGTTATAAGTAGAAATTGCTACAACATAGTATTTAGGGTTGTAGAAATGGGTGTGGCATTATGGTTTCCATGTGTATTATGGAATTGTATCAGGTATTTTATATTTCTCTAGCATTTGTTATGTGTTGATTCTTTTCCTCTTTATTGATTGGTTTTCATGAATTTTTAAGGCCAGAACAATTATGGATTCTGAACCCTCAAAAACTGCTACGTAAATTGGAAAAGAAAAAGCAAACACATTCTGGTGCAGAAGCAGAAGCATTAGTGTCAGCTAAAGAATTCTCTATCATCAAGAGTGGTATGTGCTATTATCTTGTTATATTAAGTTCAGCTGCATTATTTGTTTTTCTTGATCTTTCAAAAATTTTTAAGTTGGGTAATCTTAACCTTTGGTAATATATATAAATTAGTTAAGCCCAAAAAATGTTTTATCTTGAATGTTTCCATGACTTAGAGAAGAATCAATTGTTGAAAAAAATATTGTGTTATATGAAATAAGTGCTGAAAGATGAAAATTGTATTTAGATAATATTCTTACTAAGTCATAAAATTTGACATGAATGAGTCAATTTTGTTTGTCAAGTATTTTGTTATCGATGAAGCATGCTGTTATCTGTAATAATAAATATCTAAAATATTTATTGTCCAATAACCTATAGAATATTGCACATTTTTCATTATTTTTTTTCTAAATGGCACTAAAATTGTATCAATAGTTTTTTCCTTCTATAATAAACTATAGTTTCAGAGAATTAATACATTTACAAAGTTACATAACTTAGTAGAAAATTTTTGATACCTCCATAGCTGAGGTGGGGGGGGGGGGGGGCTGATTAGAATTCATCTGTGATATGTGGGAGCTCCCAAGGAAAAACACAGAAGTAGATTAAAAGTAAATGTTAATTGCAGATTTTATCTATTTATAGAAAAAAGCATTTTATTTTGACAAAAATGATAATTAGAAAAAGGACCTGAAAACCATTTAAAGCAATGAAAAAAAGCAAGAGTTTTAGAGCAAAACTACACTAGTCCTTCAGTCTGTTTCATTCAATGCCTCTTAAATCCATTCAGCAAATGCCTTGGGCATCAATCACTTGATTTCTTTGTTTCTGCTACTTGCTGTTTTATTTTTTTTCTGCCACATTTGTTTCATTGCAACTGAACCAAATTTAATTATTAAAATATGTTCTTAAAATTATTAAATTGTACATGAATAATGTAAAATATGCTGTAACAGTGAATTGGCAAAAAAAAAAAAAAAAAAAAAAAGAAAGAAAGAAAGATAATAATAAACAATTAATTATACAAAAATCTAGTTTTTAGAGCATTTTAAGTTGAAGTCACTTAGTTTGCCGTATTAAATATCAAGGGAAGAAAAAAGAAAAAATTAATAGATTCCTTACAGTATTATTTTATAACTTGAAGAAAGATATTTTTCTTGTATAAAAATATTTTTTGCAATGACTATTTGCTCAATAGATGAAAAGAGTCAGAAATATCATGTGATAATTTAGAAGATGGCTGGCTCATTTACCCATATTTAAATTATTTGGTGAATGGAAATATGCAATGAGATATACCCATTATAATATAATAGTCATTATAAGAATCATATATTATCATTGTTTATAATTATAAGATTTATTCTATATTTATATTAGATAAATTTTGCTCTTACACAAGATATAAATATGATCATACTACATTACTCTTTCAATTTATTCTACATGTATTTTCCTTTGCACTGATAATACAGAGTCATCGTAAAAGGTTTGACATATTTCTTATCATATTTAATGAAATATCTAACATAAACAAACAATCCTTTCGTTGTAATATACAGAATTTAATAGAATTTTACCTTAATAAGTTTCAATAAGAGCACCATTTGTTGCTCTGCACATTTTAAGTCAATAATCAATCTCTAACCAGGTATTATGGAGCATGTCCGTCATCACTGTGGCAATTGCATCACTCCCGTAAATGTTTCATCTCATATCTTTACACTGTAAACAATGTTCTTGACACATAACCCCAGAAAAAGAAGTTGAGATGTGTTAAATCAGGATTTCTCAGAGACCATAGCACAGGACCGGCTCTACCAATCCATGTATCCCAATTGTTGAGAGCATGTTGGACATTGAGACTGTAATGAGAAAGGGCACTATCTTGTTGAAAAACTGACACAGATACCATCCTTGCGTTCAATTTGTTCAACTTGTGGGAAAAGGTAATGCTCCAGCATATCTAAATAAACATCTCCTGTGATTGTATGCTTCATAAAAACAATGGGTCTTACAGCTCGGTTATGCATCAACCCGCACCAAACATTCACTTTCAGGGAATCGTGAACGTATTCAACGATTTAATTTTTCTCAGATCCCCATATTTGACAGTTATGCCTGTTGACCAAACCATTCACCTGGAATGCTGCTTCGTCTGTAAACAAAATTTGTTTCAAATAACTGTCATCATTATCAACAGCACATCGTGACCATCCGTTGATTTAATTTCATACTGCAACTGCACTTTATATGCAAGCAGCCTTAAACACTTGTGTAACACATTTTGAATCGTAGTTTTAGAAATTCTCAGTTGCAAACTATGCCTCATAATCGATTTCTTTGGGCTATGCGCACAACTCTGACGAATGAGCTTGACGGTTGAATTGCTTGTTTTGGCATTCCCAGTGACTTTTGTGCATCCACATTTACCATTTCGTGAAATTGTAGGAACCACTTTTTTATGCTTTTCACATCTGATGGTTGTTTGTGATAAACATAACAGTAATATCGCTGAACTGTTTTAAGATTTGTACTCCGCTAATCACAACACATATTGAGCTTTCTCCTGAACGATTGCCATTGCACTGACGGAAAGCCGAACAAAGACCTTCCACTTTGCATCACTGCTGCTCAACGTTCACCCTCAATTTCTTTTAAAGTCACGAGCTTTCGAAATTTGTCCAACTTTTTTTTTTATGATCCTGCAGTATCAAATATACAAAATACAAACTAAAGTCTTGATACATTCAAATGACTTTTGTACTGGTAAAACTAGAGTTGTGGAGCAATGGTCATCTACCTATATTAAAATGACTATGCTCTGTCATAGGAGAATGACTGCAGTGTCCCTAGCAGTAAAATTTGGAAGTTATTAATCTTATCTAGAAAATATGAAAAAAATCTTTGTACAATAAGTGGCAAGATCTTTTATGGTATGCTTCTGGCTAACACTATCTTTCAAGGTTTTGAGAGATGATTTGATAACTTCTCAACTTCGTTTTTAGAGGTGCTGCAGTCACTCTCATGATACTATATAATCCTTTTATTATACGTAGACTTTTGTTCCTTGACTCAATTTTATCCATTCAGAAATTATTTGAATGTGTCGAGACATTAGACCACCTATACCATCCATACTCAAGCATGTGGCCCAGCAAGCTTTTATGTGCTGCCTGAGACACATAATTAATCCATATTTATAAAATTAATTGAGAAGTACATAAAAGGTATTTCAGACCTTCACTGTCAGTTTTTTTAAGGAAGACAAAATCTGTCCTGTTATTTATAATAAATTTAAAGTTATATTAAGACATCCTGTGCTACATTGATGTATACATATCTTAATCTTCAACACTAATCAAACATTATTCTAAATTAATTAAATTTGAGCTATATATTTCTACAAATTCAAAAAATTCAAAGGTTTTTCATTGAAAAACAGACCGATTTATTAGAAAAAATCTGCCTTTTTTTAACTTGAAAATTCTGCAATGTTACATCATTGTTTTATACTTATTATATAGCTAATACTACTTTTGAGGGTTGAACATATTTGGAAATAGTGCTGTTAAAAGTTTTTGCTAACATTTCTTCCATGACAAACATTCAACCCTACTGTTAACTTTGTAGTATTGCTTTGTTATACTAGTTATGTTATCTTTTATCTTTCTAGTGTTGCAAACATATGTTTATAGCCCGCAAGGGGAAAAAAAGGTTTGAGTATAGCTGCTCTGTACCAACTAATGTATACCTTAGTAGCTATTTTTTAGTTTTCCTATTTCTGTCAATCATTTTTGCAGAAGTACAGAGATCAACAGTTTATTTTACCCAAAACCCTACATTACACACAAAAAAAATTTATTATTCAATTTACTTGCTTATTCTCATAATTGTATGCAAATTAAATGAATTTTGGAATTGCAAAGAATACATTTATCAAATCAAGTATTACATTGGTTAAATACATTGGAACAGAAATGCAAAAGAGATTTTTTTTTTCATATTTCTGATAAATCTGATTCAGTAGACAGATCCTTATACTTTCTTGTGTGTAAATGAATAATTGATTTTTCTGGCTTAGGAGTAGTGGAATATATTATAACCCATCTAATTTTAATCAAGATTTGTACCAGAAACTGTTAATTTTACGTTTATAATTTTGTTTGAAAAAAAAGCTGTAAAATTATTTTCCTTTATTTTGAAATAAATTCTTTTGAAAATTCTGGTGTGAATTCAACATTATAGAAACATGATTACTTGCCCCTGAAAGGGTTAAACTAAATTATATTTAAAAGTTTAATGCACATGTACTTATATACAGGAAGGAAAACAGATAAGTTAGTCATTTAATTTATAAATGGATGTCTCTATAGTTACAAAAGTGGTGTCTATACACAGGAGATTGAGTATGCTTTATACAATGAGATCAGTTGCAGCATCCGTAGAGGCAAAATGTGGAACTTAATTATACTGCCTCAAAAATTATTGGTGATATATGGAAAAAGTCAGTTAGAAAATTGTTTAGCATCATCAATTTAGTAAGAAATTACACTCTGTGAACTTGAATAACTTAAATAAAAAATTAAACATGCAAATGTCAGTTGGTACAGTTTGCATTTTATGGCTGGAAAAAATAAATGATTTGCAACTATCAGTAAAAATGTTGAATGTATAAGAATAGATTTCTGTTTCTTCTGTCTTATGTTATTCAGTTAAAATTACCAAACCTTTTTCTTACAGTATTTTTTTCTCTAACGGAATCACCCCCTGTAGTTGTAGTATTGACAAAAGCCTCACAAATTTCAGTTCAAACTTTTTGCTATCTGATTATTTTATTCATGCACATGAAGTGTCATTTAATACTAAATTAACAATGCTAAACAAGTTTATAATTGACTTTTTCCATATCTTGAATAATTTTCAACATTGAATCACTATGTTTTGCATGCTGCAAATGGCCTCACTTTGTAGTTCATACTCACTTTGCTATGTGTAGACACAACTTTATATGTGCAGCTACATCAGTTTACAAATTAAATGGTTGAGAAAACTTATGCCGTTTTTTTTCTGTATATATATATATTTTTTTTTTCCAAAGTACCCTCTCCCTCCCCTTTTCCTTCCCGCTCCAAAAAAAGCTGGATACTAAACTATGATGTCTTCCATTCCACTTAAAATAAAAATTGCACTATCGAATGGTCTTTAAAACTATTTACCATTAAAGTTTTATTTCTAATGTATATATATATATATATTTCATTCAGTTTGAATAGATTTATTTTAAAGTAAATTAAATATAAGAAAAATGTAGTCATTTCTCCAGCAATTTTATTTTATCTTTCACATTGCAACATATATTGGATAAAAATGTAAATAAAGTAATCTATATTATTAGTAATATTATTGTATGAATTTTAAGCTTATAATTATGTTCATATTTCATTATGTGTAAACTTTGTTACTTTATTTAATAGAAATTAACAAGTCACTTGAAAGAATACCTGAGTGTTGGATTTGTTATGATCCCGAAAAGCCTGATTGTGGCCCATTAATCCAGCCCTGTAAATGTAGAGGAGATGTATCTGTTGTTCATCATGAATGCTTGAAACAGTGGCTAATAGAAGTCAGTACTTTATTTTTTATATATTTTATGTCTTATAAATTTTTTTAACTAATAATTTGCATTTTCTTTTTTGTATTGAATGAAAATATAAGTACGGTAAAGCTCAACTAACTGGCACGCTCAGGAAACGTCAATTGCCAGATACTTGAAAAGCCTGTATAGTTGAGTGCTACAAAATCTGTCATGAAAGAAAGGAGGGGGGGGGGGGTAACAATATTTTGTGTTAGGATGAATTTCTAAATTTATTTATTAATCTTTTTCATCTATCTTTTTAACGTTACATTATTTATAATTAGACATCTCTCCTTTCCAGAAAAAGCACACAGAAGCTTAGAAAATTAACTTATGTATGATTCACTTGTGTTGCCTCAATTATCACATAGCAATAATGAATTCTTTCTGCATAGCTAAGAACATTACAGATCTAAACTGATAAAGTCAGACTTCTGTAATCACGATAAAAACAAATTACGCAGTCATCAAGTTTTTTTTTGTTGCTGTTGGAGTGGTTTAGATAGTGTGCATTTTTTTCAGGGGGTCTCTAATTTTCTGAAACTTATTGCATTTTGATAGCAGCCTAATTTATTATTATTTGAATTTGCTGAAAATTTTAATACAATCAGACAATTAGCAACGGAGAAAGTAAAAAAAAATTTTAAATGATAAGTAAGGAGAAGATGAGTACCGTTTCGTTCTTTTTTTTTATTTTATCTAGAATAATATTATTAATATTTCTGTTTACTGCTTACATTATTGAAAAATATTTTTCCCTACAAATTCAACAACACAAAACTTTGATGCAATCTCAGTCATCAGCAGACAGCTGGGGAAGTTTGAACTGATAAAAATCCAACAATAAAACAAAAACAAAAGAAAAAAACTTACCTTGGAGCGTCTTTTTTTTAAACTTCCAGTTAATTGTAGATGATCCAAACACATTCAATTATAAAATAGTCTTGAGTAAATAATATTTTAAATTTAATATGATATAAAGATCTTTGTTAAATAATTCTTTATTCTTGAGTAAATAAAACAATAAAAAAAATAGTTTGGGATAAATAATGTAGACTGAAATGGGCAGTGCAAGTAGAAAGTTCTAGTAACTCCAGGATTAGGGGAGGGGCAGAACTACTGTGCATCTGAAGATTTAAAAAAAAAAAAAAAAAACTTCTGAAATGTCCATATCCCCATCGCAATCATTAGGAAACATAATGTAATTTTCTTCCATGCTCCTGTTTCCTCACTTGGCTGTTCAGTTTTCACAAAAGATGCAGTTTTCTACCATTTATTCCCCCCCCCCCTTTAAAAAAATTGTCCAGTTTCGTCAAGAGCAGAAGGATCAAGCCTCTCTTTCAGCTTCCTTTTCCTCCCCTTCCTTCTCTCTTTTGTGGGGAAAAAAGCTGGTGTGATGCAACATGCAGCTATTCTGTGCTACCGAGCTTTAGACAGCTGTTTACGCTATATTTTTATTTTATAACATTCACTGTCATGAAGATACATATGGATTTGTTATATGCAGAATCAGTCGCTGGGATAATTTGAGAATGCTAACAGTAAATTTCTTAAAATAGTAGTAAAAAATTTTCAAATGTTTATGGGAAGAAAAAAAAAGGAACTCTCCCAATTTTTCCGGTTAGTTGAAATGCCGGTTAATGGAGCTTTTACTGTATTTTGTGTGTTGTATTAGCTTATAAAAGTATACAACTCTTTATCTTGTTCTGTCTTATATTCTGTTTTGGCATAGACTGTTTCCAGGCCTGCTAACTGCTATGAAAAAATCATAGTTTCTACGATTTGGAGCTAAAAACTACGATGCTGCGAAAATCAGTCTAAAACTACGATTTTCTGCAAAACGATGCGAAATCAATTTCGTCAATCATTCACAGAAAACCCCCACAAATTTCATCAAAGGATCACGAAAAAATGCAAATCTTCAAGGAATCATGGAAAAAAAGCAAATTCCGTCAAAGGAAAACAACTCGTATCTCGTCAAAGAATCGTGAAAAAAACTCAAATTTCATCGAAGGATAGCAGAAAGAAACGCAAACCACAGAAAAAAAGCAAATTTCGTCAAAGGATCACGGAAAGAACACGAATTACATCAAAAGATTGCAGAAAAAAAAATCCCAAATTTCTTCAAAGGCTAGCAGAAAAAATGCGAATTTGGGCAAAGGATCATGTAAAAAGCATGAATTTTGTCAAATGATCACAGAAAAAAGCAAATTTCACCAAAGCATCGCGGAAAGAACATGAATTTCATGAAAGAGCTGCAGATAAAATGCATAATTAACACCATGAAGAAATCCTCTCCCCCCTCCCTCCCCCTTCCCACTGCTTGTAACCTTTCAGAAAATTTCCTGTGAATTTCTTTTTTTTTTTTTTTTTTTTTTAACTCAGAATCACCCTTGCTCTGTGCTCTCTTCAGGAAACATCACGCACAGCAAAAATCATGTTTATTATTATGATATGTATAGTTTTTAATCTGAAAGAATATAACAGAACTAGCTTTTGAAAAATCAGGTTAACCCAATTCCAAACTGCGGGAATCTAAACTCAGTCCGAACCAAAAGCAATCAGATAACCTAATTTGCTGCTTAAAAAAAAAAAGCAACCAACCTCTGTTTGAATTTTGGGTGCTACTATTTTTCATTTTCAAAAGTTGGCAGGTCTGTGTTTCTGCACTTAAGATTTTCTTAAATCCAAACTTGTTATCTTCTTATACAAATGAAATAATGGTCATGTGTAAATGTGTAAATTTACACACATTATACCCATATTTATATAATTATCCATATTTGTATTCTGTGAATTTTTAAATTTTCCAATAACAGTAAAGTATCTTAGAAAATGCTGTCATAACTTATTTTTGAGACATGGTAAAGGAAGTCATTGTATAGCATTTGCCTATATATATAAAAATTTATCTCATTTATAGAAATGCTGTTCAACAAATAAATAAAAAACTATTCTATTCTTCAGAAACTGGAATTGGTAGCACCTGAAGATGTCATGCATAGAAAATGAAAATGTAACTGTGCCCAAAAATTTGTGTATTTCAGAAGGGAAAATAAAAGATTTGAGTGTAGTTTTCCTGAAAAATCATTAAAATGAATAATTTATAACGAGGGATGTTCTATAAATAAGTAGCCCAGTGTCCTGGAACAGTAAAGATTTCCTTTAGCTCAAAATATTTACCATAATTGTTGAGACATTTATCATAGAATACGAAGTGGGGCAGTAGTATTCTCACAAATGTCCCGGTGGTGTTCCGATTTTCAAATCACCTCCTTCAAGTCATCTTCTGACTTTGTCCTCAAAAAGCTTTCTTCAGTTCACCGAACACTTGAAAATTGCAAGGTTAAAGATTTATAAGACAAAGCTATAAAAGGATGATTGAGGATAACCTACTTATATTTTTGTTGAAGATTTTGAATTGCATTGTCTTGAAGGAAAATGTCATCAGGAAGTTTCCTAGGTCATTTCAACCTGAACACCTATCACAACAAGGTTAATGTATTGATTGTGATTCTACCTTCAATGAAGTCAGCAAGAAGTGGTCTTTTCATAGTGTACCACTGGACAGTGCATCCAATATAGACCAGGAGGCAGCAGCACAAATAATCACCTCATCGAGCTCATGGCTGAAATTCCAGAATTAGTTTACTCAATTCGGAGCATGAAAACACAATGGTAATGCTACGAGTCAACTGCTAAAATTGGGTTTTCAGATGTTTTCCACCAAGATACGACTTGGCAGACCAATTGCGTTTTAATATGCGAATAGAGTTTTAACTAATTCTGGAATTTCAGCCGTGAACTTGATGAGGTGATTGTCTGTGCTGCCGCCTCCCAGTCTAATACTGCTTATGACATTAATGCATTATGACATATGCATGCAATTACATGCACCATTTAGAATTTCATTCCTGTATGAATCCCCTCCCCACCCCTGAGGTTGTTAACTATCTTCCACATTTCATTAGCATTGTCTAATATGTAGGTGTCTTGTTCCAATTTTTGACTCATTATTTACTGAATGCTCCTAATACATTGATTGGAAATTTATCTTTAATTTAAATTGCTTGGCTTTTACAGACAAAATAAGTAATGATACTATTCAACTCATAATTTTGAAATGTATGTATGATAGATTAAGCTGCTTGTTACTAGTCCACTGTGTTTTCAGTATTATTTTAGGATACTGGCTCTATGTTACCAAAATATTAAAGTTTAACTCTCCACAAACATCTTTTAATTATCTATAGTCTTATTGTATTACTGATTTGTACTATAGTATATAATAGATATTTCTTGAAAGTAATTAATATATATATATAAACATATTTTTGATTAACTTGATTTTTTGTTGACTCTAATGAATTTTTCTTTTAAACTGGGATATTTTAAATTGCACTAGATTTGAAAGTTTCATGAATTTTAAATTATGTTTCAAGTACTTTCAGATTTTTTATGTTGGATTGTGTGGGGTGAGAATCTTTTAATTGAAAAAAGTCACATTTATTAAAAGATCCTCACCCATGTTATTTATAGATTTTAATATTTTGCACTATATTATACATTGATATGAAATTTAAGAATTTTAATGAAGATTTTCTAAGTCTGTTCTTTTATATTATGAAGTTCTTTCAAAAAACATTTTTACCACCTATTTCATTATATTAACACAGAAAATATGTACTTGGTTATATACTTTGATGTTGCATTCTCCTTCACTAATAAATGCATTTATGTATATTTTTTCTTTCAGTCATCTGGACAAGCAGATGCTGCTAAGTGCAAAGTTTGTAATGAATCTGTAAGTATTTTTTATTTAATTAATGCAAAGTGATGCTACAATGCCAAAATGTTTCTAATATATATATTTTTTTTATTATTATTTTATGTAGTATGAACTACGACAGAGCCCTGTGTGGCTTCCCAAGGGATTGACACCATACCACTGGGCTAAAACTGCAGCTATTATAACCCTTATGTGTAGTTCTGTGGCTGCTTCCTGTTTTCTCATTAAAATTTATGATAATGTTGGAATACGCACGATGTCTGGAGGTTCTGCTATACTTGTAGTATATATATGTTTAAGGTATATTGTTTGCTTTTTCCTATCTAAGTGCTATTGTTTTCAATCCTAAAATACCTCTGTGTTTATGTTATTAAAGTGTTATCAGTCACATTCACATAATTTTTCTTAAGTTGTTTCATTATTCAATTTTACATTGCTTTAAATTTTCCTTCTCTTGCTTCCAACTATTTTTTGCCACTTACTGTTTTCTCATTTCCATTGTTCATACTTAGAATTCATGTCTGTACTGATTTCCATTTACATTATTTAGAGATTTTTGCATTTACATTAGTATTCATTCAACTTTTATATATTTCTAGAATGGTAATTTAAGTTTTGGTTCATGATGAATATTTTTTTCTATATTTTACAACTAGTTATTATCTTTGGTTCTGGACAAGCGGTAAATAAAATACAGATGTATTGAATGCAAGAACTTTATAAATAAATACTTTGTTCTTAGACTAATTAAATGATTACTAAATTATATTCTTCCAGCCACCATATTTTTATTAATAAATAGCTAAAACTAAGGTTGCAAACAAGCAACCTTTAAAAAAAAATAAATGAAATAAAGGCCTTCAGCTGGCTTATATATGTGTGTGTGTGTGTGTGTGTGCATAAACAACAACAAGAGACTCTCTTTTTTAAAAAAAGATCTTTATTGCCTTTTTTTAATTACATATTCTACTATTTACATTTAACATCTATATGTGTCAATTTGTTTTACGAATGGACATTTTGCATAAAATGCTGCTAAATGTTTTTATAAAATTTATTTAAAATCATGTTTAGAGTTGCATTACTATAATCAATCAATACAAGTGAAAATGATCACGTAGATCATAAATAGTCAATATGATGAGAACAAATTATGCTGCAGATATAATGGTATTTCTTAGACTTATTAAAGATATATTCATATTTTTCAAGATTTGTAGTAAAATGATAAACAAAAGTGAACTTTCTAATGCGCAGTTGCATTTTGAACTATTCTTTATAGCATTTATATAAGTCACTTGTGTACATATAGCTGCCAAATTTTCTGTTTTTTTTTTTTTTTTTTTTTGCAAGTCTAATAAAAATATTTAGAAACAGAAATTTTACTTAAGAAATGAAATAAGTACCACATAGAAACAAAACACATTTTATTAAATAAATTCTGTAGTTCAAAACATATTTATTTGACTTAGCTGTCAAAACATCCTAATTTTTTTCTATGTATAACAACTTTTCACAAAGCAGCATTCCACTATTTAAACAAGAAAAGATACAAAATGATTGTTTATTTGCATAACTTTCTATGTTATCTTTATAGTTCATAATACTCCCTCCCACCCTTTTTAATATATACTAAATACTTCTTTATTCCTGGTCTTTCATCACTATATCTAATATTCTTCCTGGAAATAGGAAAGCTGATTTTGGCTAATTAGCACATAAGTAAAATGCACCAAGAAACTGGCGTCACATAATTAAAATTTAAAAAAAAACTTGTAAAACACAATAAAATTGTAAATGAGCACACTTAATTTATTTTGGAATGAATCAGTGGAATGAACCACTCGTAGTTCGAAGGCAAGTATACAGTGCCATTGTTTGTGTGCATTTTATGCATCAAATAATAAAGATTTAGAACCAAATAGTATTTGTAACTTTTGTTATTATTGCCCTCTAACTTCTGAATTGATTAAAAGTTTTTTCATATGATTTTGCTTGAAAAAAGACTGGAAATATCTTGGGTGCTGAAAAAAAGGTAGAAAAATTGATTAAAAGTATACTATTATCTAAAAATCGAAACAAATGATTGGTAACTACTCTTAGTCTATGTAGCTAAGAATAATTATCTTAAGTAAAAATCATTTGTATTTCAAAAGTTGTATTAAACAGGACAATTTTTTTAATAGAAGGCATGCCTATTCTTTTTTTGTAATTGTGAATTCCAAAGTGGAATTTTATCTATTAGAATATCTTGCCATGATAATTAAAAAGCTACCATCAACTGAGGTGACTTTGTTGCATTTTTTGATTCTTGTTGTCTTTAACCCTTTCAAGGGTGGTGTCCTTAAAAAAGGACACCTAATTTTAATTCCAAAACTGACATACGGTACCAAGAATATTTAATTAAAAGTTTCCTTTTATAATGTACGTGAAAATAAGCAAGTTCCTATTTTCTTATAAATTCTGGTGTCAGTCCATTATTTCATGAATTTATAAACAGAATTACTCTGCGTCGGAAAGGATTATAAATCCAAATATTATATGTAAAAAAAATCTATTTTCTTTTTCTAGTTCTAAGATGTCAATTGTAAATATTAAAATTCACATTTAGTGTTTTTAAAGAATAGGTTTTTTTTTTTTTTTTTTTTTTTTTTTTTTTTTAATGGGACAAAGTCAGATTGGCTTATGACTTTGTTTCATAACTGATAAATCATCGAATAACCCTTAAAACAATGCAACCCTACTATTTTTATTAAAGTAATAAAACATAATTTTTAAAAATGTCATTTCATCATTAAAAAACATAAATTTTGTATGAAAATGAACACAAAAACAAAATTTTATTAAAAAATGGCCATTATGCTACACATGTAAAAAAATAAATAAAAATAAAAGATAAGGTTAATGTTTTTTTAAGAAAACAAAATTTTCGATATATTCATTTATTTTCAGGAAAAAATGAAAAAACATGTCTTTTAGAAGAAATGTGTTTTGGAGTAGAATGCAGCATTTATATATTGTGATATCATATTGTGAAATGTCTTTTTTAAAGCCAGCAACAGTTCTTTTTCCCTTTTTTACGCACATTTAACTTTAGGACCACTGTCATTAATTTCAACAGTTACACATGGTTATGTTGAGTCAGCATAGCAATTATGAAATCATTAACAACACATATTTTTTTTAACCTAAACAATATTTTCAGTCTTAATATTTGACTCAGAAAATGTTTCTGAATTTGTGTCTGATTCCAAAATCATATCAAATTTGGAACCATCAGCATCTTATAAAGATAAGTTTTCGAAATAAACTAGTTTTTTTTATAGTATTTTATTCCCTTTATATTTCCTAATTTTAGGTTACATGTTTTTTATCACTGGAATAATATCAAGAAGCACTTATGCTTTTTCCAGCAAGAATCTCATTTTTTTTTTTTTTTGTCATCTGTTTTTTCCGTCAATAATAAATTCTTTCCTCTTAAAATTTAATGAATCTTTAACCCATTTTGGGACCAACATCTTTTCAAAAATTTTATTCTGTTTGTACCCTTTTTTTTAAACAGTTTACTTTTTTAATCGCCAAAATCTTTTAATTAAATAATGTAAATATCACTCTTCTTTTTTACTGATATCAAAAACAAGAGCTGTATCCATATTTTGAAGATGCTTATATGCACACATTGTCCCAAAGGGGTTAAAAGCTACTCCAAAAAGAGCCATATTTATCTCATTATTAAGGAGTAATGCCAGTATTACATCTTTGTCAAGTGGTAGAATACCACATTTTTAAAATCTTGAAATAAGATTTTTAACTTCGTTTGTTTTGGATTTGTTCTTCAAACATTTTAAAGACCTGGAAAGTTTTCTCTGAGGATTGTTGCATAATTAGATACTCCCATAAGTTCTCCCCATTTTATCAATATGGATCTCAAACTTTGTTTAAAAGGCTTAAAGAATGATATGTTCAAGGTTGTAGCAAATGCATTGGAGAGCAGAAAAATAAAATTTAATGTTCATTTTTTCATTAAGTTTCAAAAACCTCCAGAATATAAAAAGAAAAATTACCTCCAATAATTATGATTTCCTTCCAAATGTCAAACAGCCAGTAGAAATTGGCTTCTAGACCAGTCTTCAAACACTATACCTTTCAACCACAGTTATATTGTGCACCCTCTGAGCCATCAAGCACCCAGCAGGACCACATATGGCTGTATTTTAAAAACACAGCATAAGGAGGCAACAATTTACCTTCTGCATCGCCAAAAAATTTTATAAAAAATGACTTACTATGACTGTGTATGTGGTCCAAGTATTTCATTCCACATTTACAAATTGTTTGTTTATTTCCCAGATCATCTGAAACATTCATTTTATCATAATTCCAGATATTTTTAGGAAGAATATTTGCTCATTTTTTACTAAGGTTTTCCATGTATATAGTTATTATTTTTGCTGAAATGGCTGCTCTCACTTTTTTAACAGTTTGAGAAAAACTTACTGGCAGATCTGGATAGTCACAAAGACACCTTTTAACCCAGTCTGAACTAGGAACATTGTTTTTTAAGTTTTTGGACAGTAATATCTTTATTGTGAAAATAATATTTCATAATGATTTTAAAATAAGTTCCATTCACAGGAAATCCAAACTCTGATATTGTTATGAGATGTTCAACAAAAGATTTTCCTTCAGCACCATTGTCCTTAAATTTACTGTCAGTAATACCTTCATGTTGAAGATAATATTTCACGGTCCATTTAAAATCTGTTTCATCCACAGGAAATCCAAATTCAGATAATTTTGTAAGATGTTCAACAAGTGATTTTTCTATGTCATAATTGAACATTTTTTGCCCAGCTGACCTTTTTATATGTTTAGCTTTTAGCTTATTTTTTTATAGTAGTCATTGGAATTGAATATTTTTCGGTGGCTTTTCTTTGTCTTGATCCATGTTGATGTGATCATCTGCTGCTTTCTGCAGCATTTCATCAGCATAATTTTAAAAATTACAACAACTTGCAGGAAATTTATGTGTACAAGGCATTATTTTGCTATCACCTGTACTGAAAAAATAATAAATATGTGCTAGTACAATGTTTATATTTGCAGTAAATGTTTGCTTTTATGTTAATAAAGTAGAAGATCTTTAACGCGAGGCATTGCATTATATAGAATTTTGCATTATATTGATCACATCATTAAATTCACCTTGTAAACATGGCTAAATATGTGTGAAACATATCAAATTACATTGGAATATTTTTATACTTCATTCCTTGTTATCAGGAGTTATCCAGATTATAAAAATTTGCATAATATACATCATTCCACACAGTGTTAAATTTAATTTATAAACATTGTACAAATATACTTCGAGCAAATCATTCATTATATTACTCATTTTAAAAAATGTTTATTGTAATAATAGCAATTTTTTCATTAAAAAGATCTTTAAGAGAGGAAGTTGAACTAACATATCAAATTTAGTCCTCTACAGAGTAGCACTTTTTTACAATGTGGGAATGTAAGTGCTTCTTAACTGAAAAATTCATTGTTTACGCCTGAGAAGTTGTGCATTATATAGAATTACATTATAAAGATCTTCAACTGTATTTTCAGAAAAATTAAATATAATAAACTAAATTTCAGGTGACTTTCTCCCTAGACAATCTCGCCAGTTGTAAGTAAACTAAATGTAAAATCTGAAATATCAAATTAATATATATAAATCTCATTGATTTGTAAACAAAACGTATTAAGAAAGAAAAAAAAAATACTTACCATCCACAGCATCAAGTATAAATAACTTTTCCTGTCAAAAGTTTCCTGATTGTAATCGCATGTGAAAAAGTAAACAAAACAACAATGGAAGTGATGCCAAACTCAATTTGTAAAATGCTAAATTAAATAATTCATGTTTTAAGCTACTTCTGCCATCTATCAAATTCAGCATTACTGATTAGTTTTGTTGTAACAAATTTTATTATGTTTTAATCCGTATAGTGGGACAAAATTCTGTTGGGTTGGATAAAGTCATCCCGGTTGATGGTGCTCATGAATTGTGGTATTATATCACTTTCATTTTAATAGTTTCAGAAAGCCTAAATAAAAGCCATCCTTTTTTTAAAAAAAAATTGTTTAAAGTTAACTATCACCAATCTACCAATCACCTTTTTGCAATAGTTGGCACTGAATTTCACTCGGAAAGGGCAATCACGAATTATTTCTGGCAAGCCTATTTTTGAGAAATCTGTCATGTCACTTCCTGATGGACGTAGGGAAAAGGAACAGGGGAGGATAGGAGAGAGAGGATGGGAATATCGGATGGGAATATATATGTATATATATATGAAATGATATTAAAGGAATTGCCCATCATAAACATATTACTGTTTATGAAATCCATTTAATAAAGTAGAAGTTGATTGACATGTTTATATTAGTTAAATACTTAAAATCATAAATACCAATTTAATTTTCCAGATATGACAGTTGATTATATTTAAGGATAAATTCTAAGTACTGTTCCTCAAATTTGACAGTTATTAGATCCATGATTACATTTAATTATAAAATATAAATAAGTCATAATATCAATTATAATCAATGTCAAAATAAGTACATTTAACCCGTCAATCCTAATTAACTTTTCTCTAGCTGACAGTGATTAAAATATAAATAATCATTAATATCAAAAGTGGAAATGACCAGTTATGGTGCAATCACAAGACCACACCTATTAAAGAACATTGAGCCAATAAAATTAAAGTTTCCTCCCAAATTGACACTTTCGCCCTCTGCTGGAAAATATTCCAAACGTCATAACAAAACTCATGTGCTCAGCATAGGAGCTCGGACTTTTACAGAGATTTGAGCTTGCTCTGAAAGATCAAGTATGTGATCATATAAAAGTATGGTTTCTCGGGGCCTCTGCAAACTCGCGACTCTCTTGTACTACCAATGTGCTAAATAAACAGAGTTCACTGGAGAAGCGAGGTCCCGAGTCAATTACTTATCAGCCACGACTTTTAATTATAACCAACTGCACTGCTCCAAGTCATTACATATATATATATATATATATATATATATATATATATATATTATGTTCATGGTTGTAGGGTTGAGGATTTTTCTTTCAGGATATCTGAGTGTAATTCTCACATTGCCGATAATGGGGCCGGACATTTTTTTTAATGAAATAAGTGACATTGTATAGATTGATTTTCGAAACACGTCCTATGCGTTGTTTTTATTTTATGGTTTATTAGTGACATTGCATTATGTTTCTGAAAGCAATCTTTGGGAATTTACTTTGTGTTTAGTAAACTACAGAGGCATAATTTTAAAAGTCTACTTTTTATTGTTATGGAGCTTAAATTATTATTTTTTTTTTTTTAACTTTCTTTGCATTTTTAAACTGTATTAGTTTTTTTAATGCATTCGATGGCTTGTGGACATATAGTTTTAAATATGTGGTAAAACTGCTGCATATGTATCTTTTCAGACTTCGAAAAGAACCTTAATTGTACGTTAAGAATTATCAGCCCTTATAATAAAAATTGAATCAGGTTGGCATCGGGACTGATTTCATTGATTTTTGCACAGGCCGTGTACTGAGCACATACAAATAGTCTGGGCTGGGCCTGGGGTAAACTGATTATCTTTCAGGCCGATCCCGGGGTTGAAAATTTCAGTCCAGTTTATAAATATCGATCAGACGATTGTAATTCCATCTTATTGAGGGAAACACATGGTTTATGTAGTATAATAATAAAGGATTTTTCAATCTAACATTTAAAATATAGCTTTGCTAGATAACGCTTTTAAATTAAAGAACTCAAATTCAGAATTTCCGCAATATTGACATATTTTAATGATATTTCCCCAAATGTAGAGTTACGTTGCTGATGTATTTAACAAGTCAAATTATGGGATAATTTTGAGGGAAAGTATCTTCGCTCATCCATATCAGTTGAACTATGACAAACCAAATCGAATTTTGAGGGGGGAAAAAATAAGGATGAAGTGCAACATGGTAAATAAAATTTAATTAATTAAAAATGAAAAAAATAAAATATAATATAATTATATATATATATTATATGCTAAATTTTTGCATGTACATTTTATTTACATAATAAATCTGTTTTTAATTACAGACTTAAATTTTTAGCATGTACACTATATGGCCAAAGGTGACCGGCCATTTGCGATTTTAGACGTTTTGTTAAATATCTAGAAAACTACATAAGGAATTATCCTCAAACTCCAGGTGTGTAAACAGAATAGTACAGGTCATACATTTCTGTGAGGATTTTTTCCCCATAACACCATAGGGGACCGTCAACAAATTGAAAAAGAACAAATATCTTTTGGATAACCCTGTAAAAACTAATGTAGCAAAAGCGTTCAAACTGTAGATTATGATTAAGTGCCTTATTGTAATAAACTGTGTTCATTTTTATGAGGATAGCCTCTATACTCGTAGAGAAATTAAATTTTTTATAAAAAGAGTCCCAAATTTTGCCAAGTTTTTTGCTTATAATTTATAAAAAAAAATTCTTTTCAGAAAATATGACAAACAACATTGTTCTCAATACCCTGCAATAAGAAATAAAAAATAATAAAAATTGAATGAAAAATGAGCACATTTACTAAATAATGATTCACTGTGCATGCCCGAATATAATCAAAATATAATTTACATAATGTATTAGCTAAATGTATACAGCAACTTTTGTGAAAGTCTCAAAAACATAGTTTGAAAAGTCTAAAAATTATCATTGATAGAATAAGCTCAAAATCTGTTGTTCCCAAAATTAAGCAAAAAGATGAGGGGCTGTATCCAATATATCCATTTATTAATGCCAATACAGCATACACAACATTGCACGTACTATTGTATTTGAATACAACTCCTCATCTTTTTGCTTCCTTTTTGGAATAACTGATTTTGAGCTTGTTCTATCTACAATAATTTTCAGACTTTCCAAACTATGTTTTAGAGACTTTCACAAAAGTTGCTCTATACATTTAGCTAACACATTATGCAAATTATATTTTGATTATATTTGGGCATGCACAGTGAATCATTATTTAGTAAACGTGCTCATTTTTCATACAATTTTAATTACTTTTTAATTCTGATTGCAGGGTATTGTGTACAATGTTTGTCATATTTTCTGAAAAGAACTTTTTTTTTTTTAATATTAAGAACTCTACAAATTATAAGCATACAAATATACATGCTATTCTCATAAAAATGCACTCAGTTTATTAGAATAAGGCACTTAATCATAATCTACAGTTTGAATGCTTTTGCTACATTAGTTTTTACAGGGTTGTCCAAAAGACATGCGTTCTTTTTCATTTTCGTGATGGTGTCCTATAGGGTTTTGGGGAAAAAATCTTCATGGAAATATATGACCTGTACTATTCTGTTTACACACCTGGAGTTTCAGGATAATTCCTCATGTATTTTTAGATAGATATTTAAGATGTGTGTTTCTAGATATTTAAGAAAATGACAAAAATCCCAAGTGGCCGGTCACCTTTGGCCATATAGTGTATATCACTCACCCGCAAGAAAAGGGACACATCTTGACAAAAGTAAATTTCACAGGAGAGGCAAAAGAAAATCTGCATGATTTTTACAGTAGCATGAAATTATAGCACTTAGCTTTACATGCAGGAATGAAAATGTACATAAAAGCATAAGCCTTGAAAACTAAGACGTGAGATGAGGTTTGGAAAGTTAATTTTACCTCTCCACACAATCCACCCCTCTTCTGTGGTCACAAATCGACGTATAGTGTAACAAAGTGATTTTTCATATAGCTACACTTATGAAACTTGCTGTGTAGTAAGACACACCTATGACAAACCTATTAGTGGAATAAAACGCAAAACGAATTTTGTTGAGATGTGTCACTTTTCTTGCGTGTGAGCAATGTGTACTATTCTTCAAAAAGCATAAATTTAAAATTTTAATTGAAGAATAATGGTGATTAAAAAAATCCATGCATTTTTTGCAAAAATTATTGGCCAGGTTTATGTTACGGATTTTTGAATGGGTCATGCCAGTCCGGACCGTGCCAATGATTTTTAAACGGAATGGCTCAGAACCAAACCTGAAAATTTCAGCCCTAGGGCATATAGAAAATCATATAGAATATAGATCTTCATATAAAAAAAAAAGTAAGGCTCCGGGACGGCGTGGAAAGAGTAAGGACCCAGTTCAAGTCTTGTGAATAAAATTTGGTCCGAGAGCGAGCCGATCTCTTATGTATGTATGTATGTATATAAGATACCGATTCAGACAAATGAGGTGCCATTAGAAGTGAAATATTCTAACGAATGTTATATGCAGCACTTGGTTTCAATATATATGCAAAATGGTGAATAAAACAGTCAAAATATCAGATTTTCCCTTCTTCCTTTTTTTTTTTTTTTAAATCTTCAAATCCTACCATGATAGATAGTAGTATTAAAGTTCTTGTTGGTCTTTTCATTTATCACTGATTGAATCATAAAATTTGTCATATTTGGAAAAAGGATTAATATGAACAGGAATTATATATATACTAAACAATAATAATTAATTAATAATACTAAATAAAATAAAAAATTGACAAAAATTCAAAAATCGCCGAGGTCAAAATTTACCAAAATTACATACTAGATTGAAATTTGATTTTTTTTATGAATGTCAAAAAATCGCCATAGAACGCAAAAAATATTTTTTTTTTTTTAAATCGCATTAAAAATTCAAAAATCGCTCTACAAATTCCGAATAAACTTTATTGAAAAGAAAATTAAATTTACTATATTGGGCTAAAGGAATGAACTCCAAACATTTCTAGTAATATGGAAACACCGCTGTGTAGCGTGCAAAGAGAGAGAGAAAATGCAGAAAAAATCAGACTTTTTCTCAAATTCAAGTTGGCAAGTGCTCTTTTAAAGAAATTGTTTTTTTTTTTTTTTTTTTCCCATTAAAGACAAAAGATTTTTCGCAAAAGGTCTGTCAAAGTTGGTGTTTGGAATAGAATTTCATGTTTGGTACAACGTAGACAAGGAAAAAAAACTGCCGCCGTGAGACAACAATCGCTCAAGGTGTAATTCAATTATCAGAAAATGAAAAAAATGCCTGCTTACAAATCATTCAATAATCATCCCTACAGGTATAATGATTTTATGTTTAAAAATGTGGCAGAATTTTCACGTTATTGATCATGGAAAAATATTTCTTTTTTTGAGAACTGATTTAAACTTTAAAAAATCTAATCAAAAAATGCCTTGAGCACTTGTTTTCTCACATCTTTCTTAGAAAATATCACATGTCTATGTTTTTCTTGTTGAGTTCAAAATAATAATGATAAATAATAATAATTCCATGTGCAAGTGAGGATGTTGGAGATGTTCTTTTTAAATAAGGCATTTTTTTAGCAGTAACCGAACCCCAAAACTATTATATTTTAGCTTATTTTTCAGACAAATGACAAATCAGTGCACTGTAAATGCTATTCCAGCTTATCAAAGAAAGGTTTCACGAGCAAAAGATGCGAAATAGCTTCCCTGTATTTAGAAAAAAATGATCATTCTTCCTTCAAGAACAAATTTCCTTTCATAGAAGGCAGAGAAAATGTCCACACATAGTGACCCTTACTCCCCCACCTGTTTCAAAGGTCAACAAAGTCTTTCCAAAGAGTAATTAACGTACCTCCCTACTCTACGGAGTTTTCTTCATATAGCATTTTCCTCCATTTACCAAGCAGAAGTTTTTAAGGGTTGCTATAAATTTAGAGGAATCTTCATTCTGCATTGGAATTTTACAAAAAAAATCATATTTCGAAAAAACAAAAAGGCTTGTTGAGGGATATTTCATATAATATCATGTAAGAGATATCCTGTATTAAATTTATAAGAGAGATAATGATAACAATTAACAAGAAAATATATAAAAACTAAAAAAATAGTTGCTTTGTGGTCTTTACGAAACACCAACAGCACTCGTAGTGCTATCTGGCAATTTTTGCTGGAACCAATGTAAGAAATTATAAAATTTAATTTTAAAAAGGAGGACATATTTTGTCTTTTATAAAATTAGGCCATTTGAAAGAAATAAGTTATATCAATCATCAAAAAAATTTTTAATCAAATCGGTTGAATAGTAAATGCGCAGTTGTGATGTTTAGAATATAATATGCTGAGTATAGGGCAAAATACAACTGATGCTCACCCTTAAACAAGTTAAAACTGGTCAGTTTTTTCTGGCCTGGCTAAAACTGAAATTTCTCTTTTAAAATTTGCATTTTATTGTTTTTCCTTAGCAAAAATTAATTTAATACATACACAATTTGTGAAATACATCAAAATTCTTAAACCACAATTCAGTTTTTTGTGATGTTAATAGTTATGAAATAACTGCCATATTAAGTTTGTTTTATGGACTTAACTGTTAATCATGATTTCCTTTGTTTACATCCCAAAATTAATTGTGGATTAAAGAACGGCAAATTATACAGTTTCAGATTTAAGAATGTTGTATTACTTTAAGCTTATTTGTTCCTGTTATTGTCAGCTTATTTGTCCCATACTTTCTGCCATTCTTCTGAAATGTAAACTTTCTAACTATTGTTTGTCCTTTCAATGTAATTTTTCATAAAACATCTAGAACTAGTAGATTAGAAAAAAACTAAGATTTTACTTTTAAAGATCTTTTATTGTGAAATGATTCTACTTCTTTAAGAGTTTTGAAAGCTTGTTGTTTTTCAGTATCTACTTTTATATATATTGATACAGTATCCAATAAATATATTTGTTGTTTTTAAATTTTGAAAATGCAATCTTATAAAATTCTCTTGCATACTTGTGCAAATTAATTGTGGCAAAATAAGTCTCTGTTTTTCAAAAACTGACCTATATTTATACTGAATAATACATTTATCAGTATGAAGTATGTAATCCTTTAGCAGAAATTATCTCTTTAGTAGCGTCAGTGCCAAAATGAATTAATTTAGTGCAGATATTTTTTAACTTCATCATTGTGGAACCACATTTTTTATGGCATTCATTATCATGCTTTCTTTGGTTGTACAATATATTTTGCCTAAATGTCTCTTCAACATATTCCACATGTTTTCTGTGACATTTAATTTTTGGTGAATTTCCAAGCAAGTCAAGCAAAATAATTTTATTTTACAGCATAAAAGTTTTGAGTAATTTTTAATTGTGACAAGGGGCTAAGTCATGTTGTAATGTCCTGCTGAAAGTTTGCACAAATGGACCAATCTTATATTGTAATAGTTCTACATACTCAGATGAAATAATCATATCTTGAATAGGAACTAATCTTCCTTTGCCATTTGTTTTAAAAAAAACATCCAAAATTCTGTTTCAGTGGGTGCTTTACATTTTATTGGAAGTTCTCGCGTCCTATGGTTTCATAGTTGCTTCTTCTAACGACATTTGCTTTGTATACCATTTTACCACTATAACTTTTTATTTTCTTCTAAATTTTTACTTCTAATGAATTTGCATAGTACCTACCCACAAGACATTCAAATAAGAAATAATAAAAATGTAGTACTTTTAATACAGAATTTTTGTATAACATTATAGGGGTGTTAAAGAAGGGACAGTAAGGTAAAAAAATGTGGCGGTATAAGAAAAAAGGGACGAAATGGGAAAAAAAGGGATGGTAAGTATGGAATGGTAAGGAAAATTACCACCTATTTTTAGGAAAATCATGTTAAGACTAAGTAATAGCCACAATGTTAATTGATTTTTAGAAACAGTTGTTAACATTGGATTAAGTGATTTTTTTTTTAAAATTTACCTTGAAAAGTGCAGGAATAAACCTTGGGGGTGGTAAGACTACCAATAAAGCCACGATCTTGAAATTGATATTTAAATGCTGATATAAATTCTGCAGTAAATTTCCTGAAGAATTTTAGATATTCTTTCTCTAGCATGCTTCTGCATGAGAAAAAACTTGAAAAAAATTCTGTGGCTGCATCTGAAGTGATTTTCTGTATAAGTTTAGCAAGAGAGACGGTAAGGATGAAAAACCCAGCGACAGAGTTCAAAAACTAATATCAACAGTAAAAATGTGTGCAGGTTAATTTATTGCTACATATTTATATAAAACAAATGTCCCAGTTTCAGAAAAAAATTACATTGAATTACTTTTATTGAAACAATTTTATACTGACAGCTTCAAACTTAAAAATCAGCATCAGGGACACTGGGCGGTATAGGAGTTTTTCTGGTATTTAGGCCTCCAACATCATCCAAAACTTATTTATCTCGTTAATATTGGTATGCAATCATGCAATGGGATGTTCCCCAGTATATAAAATTTAAAAAAACACAAAAAATGTATTAAAATAAAAATTATTATTCAGGGACATAAAAGTCAAAAGATTGTGAGAATGCCCGCCCCATATATCATAACAATTCTTGATACACTTCATTTGCCCATATCAACTGCCGATGCTGAGATGCTACTACCTCCACTGTCAAAGAAGATCCTTATTCCTTATAGCAATAATTTTTCCATGCTTCCTTAGAGCAATAATATCCATTTTTAAACATACAAAAGTAACATCTCACAGAGAGCAGAATCTAACGTCCACCTCTCACATACAGAAGTTGAAGTGACTATTTCCAGTTTAAAACCAGTTAAAACCCCATTCTTATTGTGAATTTCTAACAGTCACACCACCACAAGGTGGATAAAACTGGTTTAAGGCTGTTCTCAACTGCTCTTGTCAACAAGCGCAAAACATTTTGTCACATTTACAAATTCATTTTTTAATGGAAAGATATAAAACTGGAAAGCCTGACCATGGAAGCGATTTGATATTGAACTGTGTTTTTCATTTTTTTTTTATCAATAAATTACCTATTCAGTTATAAGTGATTTTGATCATGTGACAAACATGTTTTTCGCCCTTTCTTGAGTGATTATTCTAGTTTCGTGCAGAAATTTGGTTCAAAACACCCACTTTGACACTATTTTCTGAAAGATCTATTGCATTTGCAAAAAAACAGAAAAAACAGCTTGATTACATAGTTTCTGAACAACAGCACCTAGTAGTTTTCATGCATTTCCGAACAAAAATTAATTAAAACTTGTGTCATAAAGTTGCCCAGTCAGTTTAAAAAATCAATTTTCAATTGCATTGGAATTTTGAGAAAAAAATAGCTTGTCTCAATTAATTTGCACAGTATAGTAAGTTACCGTAACTCTTGGGGCTGTTTTGATCAAAATAAATGTCTTAAGTCAGCCTTAGGTGTATACTGTGTTATTGATAAAGAGCTGTTACCTCTAAAATATTGGTGAATAGCGTCAATATTCTCAACACAAGTCTGATTCAAAACTCTTTTGTTTGTTTGGGGTACAAGTAGCATCCCAGGGTCCAAATAACCCCAATTTAAGGTACTTTTTATTTCATTATGAATTGGTATTTTAATGCAAGACATCACATATGATTAATTTTATTTTATTTTCCAAGCTACACTCATTGCTTTTCATACCTCTTTGATTAAAATTCTGCACTATTTTTTATTTTAAAAATTAAGTACTCCTAATGTTTAAACTAATTATTATCTGCATATGTGTCAACCATTATAAAACTTAACATTTTTAAAGTGAACCTCTCAAATAATATATTTTTAGAAAAACTTTCTTTTTGTCAGTCTCAATTTTTATAAAAAAGAGCAATTTTAACTCAGGTGGCTGTCTTCACCATGTACATAAGGCAGTCTCTAATACTAGTTATAATTTGAAGTACAACATGGTAACTGAAATTTTTATTTTTTCTGGGATTTATGTAAAATTATTTCACTGCATCCTACATCTTTTTTAAGGTACAAGTTTTATTTATTATTCAGTATATGCTATCATAATCAAAGATAAAATTTAGTTAAGTGCAACCAGTTTGGTTATTGAAATTCAGTGTCTAATACAATAAAATTATCAGACAAAAAAATGTTGCACATTAGTTAACGGAAGGAAATCAACTGCTTTAGAGGAAGCAATCACAATAGTTTTGGTTGTAGTTTTCTTTAGAAAACTTTAATATTGAACATCTCGAAACTTTCATTTTGTTAGTTACATTGTTTTAAATCTGAGCCTTTCATTTATTCATAACATATTCTTATGTGGGGGCAATTTTTATGCTGATCTTCTTACTTTATCGATTTATTCTGAATTTCAAGAAAATGGCCATTGTTTTTCCTCAGCTAAAAAATATTACATCCATAAAGTATATCTTTTATAAGGTGTCTTTTAGTCATGAACTTTAGCAGTTGCATCAGATGTCACCCCGATGCTTATGCTGTTCAATTATTTTCCAACCACAACATGAAAGTCTGAATTTATTTTAAATGTATTTTATAAAAATCTTAAATATAAAAGAAAACAAAACTCTACTGTATTTCTTTCACATCTGTTTTATTTTTATATATTTTTTAACAAGGTTAATGATTAATCCCTTAATTCTCGCTCCCGTGATATTCACGGGCTGTGTCTTTTATTCAATTTATTCTTTTTTGTTTGATTTCCAACAGTTTTATAAAATAGTGTAATTGGCTTTATTATGGTATCATTTTCCCTGTCATTAAATAAGGTGACTATTTCTTTTTCAAAAAAGTGGTGCCAATAAACGATTTGAATTTTTAAACCATAATTTAATGCAACCGTTAAGGGGTTAATAGGACAAAATTAGATAATCTCTAGATTTTCACCCATTGATTTCATAAAAATGAAAAGTTTTCTTTAAAATTGTTTAATGTTATTTATTTATAATTTTTTCATCACAGAATTTATCATAGCTTGCTCTGAAGTGACACAACACCATGATTCTGGGGGTATTAATATGAGTGAATCACAAACCTCATCTGCCATTAAAAGTATGCTTAAATATCTTTAGAAATGCCCAAATGAGAATTTTTTTATTATATTTTGATTATGACGTTATACTACCCTATTTTCTACAAACTTTCAGATAAATGGTTATAATGTGGTTCATATTAAAATATACTGTTTTGTGTTATTTCTCAATCCATTTTCAATAAAACAGTATGTTTTCATCCTTGAAAACTTTTTTTCAGCCTTTTAAAGTGAGTGTGATATATATATATTTTTTTTTTTCAGCAGCCTTTAACATTTAGTAAAACTTTTATGATGTATTTCAATTTAAAAACTTATCTTCATGCATAAGTGTTAAAATTTAATTGTCCGACAAATATTTTTTATTTATTTTTCTTTTGACACACATCATCTGTCCCTGTCTCAAAAATTTCAGTGTTATCCTTGTATTAACAGAATTTATTTTTAAATCTTTATAAAAAATAAGTATTGAAACAACTTTAAGTAAGAATGACATTGTTTTTTGCAAGATATAAAGAAGTTGGCAAAGAAGAAAGGTCTTGATTTGAGATGTATTTTGATGAGCAGGCAATGTCTTCTTAATATCTTTACCTGTATTAAGAAGATGATTCTAAAATAAGAGGACCACAAGTTTTTAAAAATATACAATATTTGGATGAAGAATTTCTTAAAACATGATGTAAACATAAAATGTATTGTCATTTTAAATTTGTACAAAAATTTTAGGATGTTGCACCTGTGTCATTTCAGTGTTTTGGTATCTGGGTTATTGCCAACTCTTGAAAGTAAAAAAAAAAAAATTAAGGCGCTACCTCACTCATGTGAAAACACTTGCTCGTATGGGTTAATCCTATGGGAGAATTTTTTTTTAAATATCTCGTTCGAAAGTGAAAGTATCCGAATAAAAAAAAATAAACCTGTAAACAAAATCAAAAAGTAAAAAATTACTTTTGTGGAGATCGACCTCAGCTATCCAATGCCCCCCCCCCCCCCCCAAAGCATTTTAAGATATTGAAATGCAAATGAGATATTTAAAAAAAAAATTCCCATAGGATTAACATTATTAATGAGTGGATGTTTTCTTGTGAGTGAAGTTAGCCTCTTAAGTATGGAATATGCTCAAGCACTTCCCAATGCTTTAACAAGATCTTCTAGTGATGATTAATTAGATTAAAATCATGTAAAGGCTTACGCATAACAGAAAAAAATAATTTGTCGTAATAAAAGTAGGAAATAAAATTATGTTTTGAAATAACTATATTTCTATTATTTGTCAAGATGTATTATATTGCTCGAAAGAGAAAATGTTATATTGTATATCAACGGATGAAAAAGATCTGCTTTTTACCTCAATAAATTAAAAAAAATACTGTGTCTCATCTCCCCCCCCCCCCCCCCAAAAAAAAAAAAAAAAAAAAATCAGCCAAAGATAAATTGCATTTTTTTGCTTTTAGAGTTTGTGCTAAGTCTGTAGTTTTTGTTAAGTACAGAGAATTTTGGAATTCTTTTCATGAAATTGGCTAAAGAATTCTTTATACTAGTGCTAATGCTTTCTTACACAGAACTCTTATTTCAAACATTTTTTCTTCGTTCTTTTTTAGTGCCATGATCTTGTATATTATTCTTATTATAAAAATGTACATTTAAAAAAATTCTGTGTAATTATTTTTTTTTATTTTAGACTTTTAGGTTTCAGTGTTTTGAAAGGTTACCAACGAGCTAAATTTTCAGCAGTGAAAATTCTAAATCATAATATAAATAGCGGACAGGCAGAAGTTCTGTTAACATTACCTCACGCAATTCAAATTTCTGCTACGGGTGATTCATGTCAAACATGAAAGGTAATTTTACATATAAACTTTTTCTTGATTAAGCTTTTTCTAATTTTATGGTTCCATCATTTTATTCTAATGTTTAAAAATATGATTTCATGATTTAAAATCATGTATGATTTAAAATTTATATTTTTAATAATTTTTCTTATGTGTTTTAATATTCATATAATTATCACATAGCTGTCATTCTTACCATTTTTTTAAGTCAAATTTAGTTTGAACAAAATTGTTTTAATAAATGACCACATAGAAGACGGTATTTTGTTGTTAGATAAATTTTGTGGGTTTATTTGATTGTTGTTATCAGATCTGGAATGTTGGGTCAAGTCAATACAATTAGTTGAACTTAATTTGATATTCACTCATAAGAATATACGCTGTTAAAATTGATAATGTGGAAACCACTTTTAACAAAGCTGGGAGGAGCTATAAAATTATTTGTTGTAGATGGGCTTTGTTGTTACTGATTTTCTTATGACATCAATAACTTTATTAAAAAATTCCAATTCATCTTCATTAATTTGGGCACTAATCATGCATACAGTATTTAGAATATAATGTATAGTAACAAAAACTACTAATTTCCACTATTTTTAGATTTCCTTATATTTTAATTATTATTTAATACTAACTACATTAATTCATTGTAACAACAACATGTGTGACTTATATCTTATTAACAGAGTAGAAGAACACTGATCCACATAACTTGTTTCAAGTATTTTGCAGATTACTGGTTGTGTCTATTTAATCTTTGTTTACAATTTTTTTATTCATATTTTGGACAAATTTAGATTGTTAATGCTTAAAAATATACAAATTACACACTTATAAATAGTGTAAGATTTATAAGTTATTAATTTTTATGTTTTTTAAATTATCAGGAATGGTTGTTTGTATCAAAACATTCAGTTTACGTTTTTGTATCGCTTATTACAATCTACAAATAACCATAATTGTCTGTAGAACCAAAATTTAATTTTTAGAAATTTTAACATTCTTGACTAATTACTGTAAATCTATGTATGAGGATTTAACATTGATTTTTGGTTATTTTTGGATTATTTTTTGGTTTTAAACTATAAAAAGAGTTTTAAATTATACATAACATATATCAGAAGTAAAATATAAATGAAATGCGATAGTAATAATATAATAATAAATAATTGAAGGAAAAAATATCATTGGTAAATTATTGATTTGTATATATATATATATATATATATTACAAAATTTAAAATTTTTTGCCAAGGTTAAAGGTATTCTATATAAACTTCTCTTTTTAGTAATATTCCGTATATTATACCAGCTTAAGTTAAAACCCTAGTTTATTAATCTTCATAAGATCCTAATCCATCTAATAATATTTATTCCAAAGTGCATAAATCTAAAAATGGCTCTAACTATTTATATTTCTTTTATAAAACCCCTTTTATTATTTAAATTCCTATTAAAATTTGCTATTATTAACAATATATTAAATCCCTCTAAAACCTTTCTTTAATTGCTAAAATATTATAACTTGTAATTTATCCCGTCTGGAAAACCTATTTATTTATTTTCATTCTTCTATTAAAAAGTATTCAGGTGTCTTCTAAAATAGTTCATTGCTTTAAAACTTACCCAGAAATAAATTCATTTTTCTTTTTTATTGTCTGCTGGAGAAAAAAGTTATTTTCAGAGACAGTCTCGACAGCAGAGACTAATTTTTGTTTATACCTTGAGCATCTGGTTCCTGGGCTTTAGAATATTCTGGAACAATCTTTGGTGCCAGGAAACTGGTTCACCTCAAAATTAATACAACCGGAAGTATAAATAAACTGTCCAAAAGGTAAATATGATTGGAGGAGACTTATAAGCTAATCTGATTGTAAATTTGTGCCGATAAAGTATAATATTGATTGTGGCAGCCAGATAAGGAAGGGACTGAGGAGAGAAATGAAGTGTAGCTGGGATGAATAGTGAGAGCTGCGAAAATACGGCAAAGTGCAGATACGTGTGCCATGCAGAACAGCGGGCATTGCAATGTGCGGTATGCAGACAGTGGACAGAATAATGTATGGATATCGACATATATAAAAGATGTGGTGTAGAGAGAATGAATGTGGGAGGTCAGAGTTCAGATGGAATGTTTTGTAAGAGTTCAAAATTCTTCACAAATTTCAATTACTACCTGGAAGTAAATCATATGTTTAGCATCAAATGAAATGAGCATTTCCCTACAAAAGCTGTTCTTTAATATGCTAAATAAAAGTGGAATTTAACTCAGTTGACTGTTCTCCATTATTTATTTTCACCTATTTTCGTCATTATTACCCAATCAGCCAACACGCTTGTGCGAATTAAATGGAACCCCAGGAAAACATGAGTGTTGCCAACTTCTATTGCCGTTACATCACATATATATATGTTATATAATTGATAAGATGCTTTATAAAACTTTTTTCTATTAGTATATGTTTCCCCTTAGTTGATAAATGAAATTGTATATCTGCCCCAAATAGCACTTCAAATCATAATAACCCCACCCATCAGAAACATCTTAATGAGTATTAAAGATTCTGAAAGCAATATACTAAATTAGAAGTTGATTGACAAATTTATTTTAAAATAAGTACTTAAAATCATAACTTGTAATAAACTTCATTTAAAATAAACATTAGATATTTATTTAAGCTATAAATTTAATTAAGTTTCCTCATATTTGACAGTTATGATTTAGAACATATAGATCAAATTAAAATCATTATGTTAAAGGATAGATTCTTATAAATGTCAAAATAAGTATGTGATAGATCATAAATCCTAATTAAAATTTCTCTAGCTGACATTTATTATTAAATCATAATCGTAAATATTAATGTCACATTTAGAATTGACTGTTGGTGATGCTCTTCTCTTAGAACTTTAAACTCAGTCTCCTATTAAACACTGTTATGAACAGTCATGAGTGTAGAAGATGCTGAAAAATGGTTCCTGAGTTAAATGAATTAATTAATATAGTGTCAGGTGGGATAAAGTGGTCATAATTCATAAAAAGGGCTAAAATCCTGACTAATATAGATATTTGAATGATTTAGTAAGTATTGATCAAAGTTTCTCACCCCCCCCCCCCCAAAAAAAAAACATTTGTAGTAACATGTTTGAGGCACTGAGCACTCATTTTGTCTGTCTTTGTTACAACTTGTTCTTTTAACTCTTTAACTTTTCTGCTGCATTCTGTTTGTTCCAAATTTTTGTTAAATTGGCAGTTCAGAAAGCTTTACACATATCTCAAGAACATATTTTCATTTATAGCTAAGTTATATTTATTACAGATTTTATTTCATAATAGTTTTAGTTACATGAGATAAAGTGGTCATAGGGTTAGGCTTAACTTATAGATATTTGATCCGAGTTAAATTATTCATTATATACAATGCCGGCATATTAAATACTAATAATTATTAAAAACTAACTGCAAATAATTATTATTTAATAATAGTTTATAATATGGGGGTTAAAAAAGGTTAATTTAATTTTTAATAGGTTCAGAATAGTGTTATTTACCGATTGATATTTTGGAGAACTTTTAAAACATAACTATTTTTGTAGTTTCAACATGCCTAGACTAATGTAAGGAAGAATCATGATAATTGCTCCAGGCTAGTTTTCAATTAACATTGCTAGCTGTGGAAAGCAGCAGTCAGTATAGGCTGCTGCAGCATACAAGTCCAGAAAAAGAATCATGGATGTCATCAGAAGAAGAATTTTGTATTGTTGAAAGCTTGAATTTTCTTGCATAATATGGGTGTCCATTTGATAGTTTTGATCTATCAAACTCAATTTACACATATTTTAACTATTTAAATAACAGAGAAAGTCCTTTTGGAAGAAAATTATCAGGATCTGATTATCTCAAAAACTTTGAAAAATGTTAGGCAAATGAATTAACTAAACATAAACCCGAATTGCTTACAAAGGTTACAGCAACTAATTTAACAATCAACACAGTAACTACTTTTCCAATACCTATACTTGTATTATATAAGAAAATGGTCCACAAGAAAGTCCTGAAAGAATTTTTAATGTTGATGAGGCTGGAATGGATATGGAGAGTCAAAATGTCCAGTTTAAAATTTTTACACAACGCATTATATAAAATTCAGCAACCAAAGGAAAGATAATGTTTAGTGTTCTTTTTGGTATACCAGCTATTGGTTATTACATTCTTCAATTCACAATTTATGAGTGAGCTTGTATATGAGGCATTCTCACAATCTTTTGACTTTCAAGTCCCTGAATAATAATTTTTATTTTAGTACATATTCTTGTGTTTTTTTTTTCTATATAGTGGGGAACGCCCCATTGCATGATTGCATAACAATATTAATGAGATAAATAAGTTGGACGATGTTGGGGGTCCAAATACCAGGAAAACTCTTATACTGTCCCGTGTCCCTGATGCTGATTTTTAAGTTTGGAGCTGTCTGTATAAAATTGTTTCATTAAAAGTAATTCGATGTAATTTTTTTCTGAAACTGGGACAATTGTTTTATATAAATATGTAGCAAAAAATTAACCTGCACACATTTAAGTTTTTTTTCATGCAGAAGTATGCTAGAGAAAGAATGTCTAAAATTCTTTGACAGGAAATTTACTGCACAATTTAAATCAGCATTTAAATATCAATTTCAAGCATTGTGGCTTTATTGGTAGTCTTACCGTCCCCGAGGTTTATTCCTGCACTTTTCGAGGTAAATTAATTTTTTTTTTTAATCCAATGTAAATAACTGTTTATAAAGTTTTATGGCCATTGTGGCTATTACTTAGTCTTAACATGATTTGTCAAAAAAAAAAAATAGTAGTAATTTTCCTTACCGTCCCATCCTTACCATCCCTTTTTTTCCTTCTGTCCCTTCTTTAACACCCCTTTAAGACAATAGAACCCTTTATCTTCAGAAGTTTGTTCAACTGAAACATTTGCTTTAGGATATTGTAAATATTCAAAGTTGAATAAGTAGGATTTATCTACTAAGAATTTTATCGACATTTTTGTTTTTAAAAGCCGAATGCCCGTGGAAAAAATGTGTGTGTCAAAGTCTAGAAAAATTACCTAGTTCTGTGCATCTTTCTCTATTATGCTTCATCCAGCAGCTCGCATCTAACTGAATCATAGGGCAGGCTTGAGATTGTGAAAAGCAAGTGATACAGGAAATTGAGAAATTATTTAAAATAGTGTGTGTATGAGTCAATTAAGAAGGTTATTTTATGTGCAATAAAATTGCCAATATTTTTATTTAAATCCTGCTTTTTTTTTGGGGGGGGGGGGAGGAGAGAATCAATTTATGCAAATTAGAATTTATGCAAATACTATAAGTAATTTTGAAACAAAAGTTTCTATTTTAAGTTCATAATTCTGATGCAGTGTTTTACACAGCAATCTTAACTAGTTGTCCAATTAAAATTTTAACATGCTTTTACCCAAAACATCAATTAATAAACATGGCAAGCTAATGTTTAACCTGCCATTTAGCTGCAAAAAAGTCTGGTGAAAACATTAATGTTGCAGTAAATTTTCCGTGATTGTTTGGCAAAATTTGTGCTTTTTCGTTATCCTTTGATGCAATTCGTGTTTTATCCCCAATCGTTTGACAAAATTCGCGTTTTTTCTGCGATCCTTTGACAGAATTCGCACTTTTTCCATGATCATTTGTCAAAATTCACATTTTTTCTGTGATACTTAGATGAAATTCAGAGTTTTTTTGCAATCCTTTAACAAAATTCACATTTTTTTCCCTGTGATCTTTTTATAAAATTTACATTTTTTTTTCCCCGTGATCTTTTTACAAAATTTGAAATTTTTTGCAAGCTTTTGACAAAATTTGCATTTTTTTCCGTGATTCTTTGACAGAATTCATGTTTTTCTGCGATTTTTTGTCAAAATTCGCATTTTTTCCACGATTCTTTGATGAAATTCACGTTTTTTCTGCGATCCTTTGACAAAATTAGTGTTTTTTTCCCGCACCCTTTTTTATGACATCCGCGTTTCTTCCAAGATCCTTTGACGAAAGTTGCTATTTCTCCACAGCCCTTTGACGAAACTCATGTTTTTTCTGCAATCATTTGACGGAACTTTCGTTTTCCCGCCATTCTTCAATGAAAGTTGTTATTTTTCCACAGCCCTCTGACGAAATTGGGATTTTTCTTGTGATTGTATGACAAAATTTGCTGGGTTTTTTCCCGTGATCTTTTGATGAAAATTGCATTTTATCCACAATCATTAAAAAAATATCTCCTATTTTCGACGAAATTCTCATTTTTCAGCAATCCTTTAACGAAATTCACATTCTTTCTGTGATCCTTCAACAAAATTTTTGTTTTTTTCCTTTGATGAAATTAGCATTTTTCTGCGCCCCTTTGACGAAAGGAGCTTTTTTTCCTGCAATCCTTTGATGAAAGCTGCTATTTTCTCGCAGTCCTTTGATGAAATTCATATCTTTTCCACGATCATTTGACAAAAGTCTCATTTTTCTGCCATTCTTTGATGAAAATTGCTATTTTCCCACAGGCCTTTGACAAAATTGGCATTTCTTTCACGATCTTATGACCAAATTTCATTTTTTCTTCGTGATCCTTTGACGAAATTAGAGGATTTTTTTCGTGATCCTTTGACGAAATTCGAGGATTTTTTTTTTTCATGATCCTTTGACGAAATTGTTTTTTCGGTGAACATTTGTTGAAATTCGTGATATTTATATCTGAATTTTCGGACTGATGACTGATTTTTTAAAATTTCTTAAGAAACCACCTCTAGAAGAAATGACAAAAAAGTGGAAAATCGCAGATCCACGAAAGAATCTCATGCCTGTCGTAGGGTCATGTGGATTTTCCTTACCAGAAAGAGCGGACACGAAATGAACTTCTGCTGTCGTCATGGCACGTTAAGCCTGCCGCACCCCGAATCATTTATTTAATAATAGGTGTTTCACGATCGTAAACTAAGACTCCAAAAGCTAGTATTATAACATATATATAAAATAAATTTTATTGCTACAAAATCTATAAATCTTAAGTAGTTTTAAAGTAAGCTTTCAATTAATTTTTTTTTTGCTATATGGCAGTCTCTGTGAATTCTCTTTAATATCAATTAAGGGTGTTTGATGATTTCTTGATATAAGGTGCATTTTAAGATTGTCTAAACTTTTAAACATAATATCATTTGAAATTTTCTTTGTTGTTTCATTCAACTAAATATATAGATTTTTAGTCTATTGACTATTTCAATACCAGAATATATAAAATTTTGTAGTTAAGAATGATTCATCAATCTTTTTCAAGGAGATTCCTTGTGTTATATCCCTTTAAGACCGGCAGATTTTTTGGTAGAAATTGAAAGTTTGAGGGGTTTCCCCTTATCGATAGGGACCATATTTGATTGAAAAAAACTATTAAAAAAATATCCCATGTCAGGTTATGCCAAGGGAGCCCACACAATTGTGCGGGTTCGAGTTTAATACAGCCGTTTTTGGGCTAAATCTACACAATTGTGTAGTTTGGGATTATGTGTGCAAATATCTAAAAATAAAAGTTTAAGCAGAAAAAGTTGTTTATTGAGATAATTTTCATCAGCCACAATGAAAATGTTTGAAACAATTTTTGTTTTTGGACAGACCACTATAATTTCATTTTCTGAGATGTGCTCAATGATCGCGCCCTTCTTAAGAGACGTTGACAAATGGTATGCCCTTCACTCAGTTTGGATTGTGCCTGATCCTTCAAATTTCTTTTTTTAGTTTTTCCAGCAGCGGTATTTTGTTGAAATACCGATTGAAGTACATAAAACTAGGTCTAAATCAGAGTAAGGACTACAGCAGGTCCTAAGCCCAGATCCTTGTGGACTAGGTCTGTACTTTCCCACTGGTAAACTACAAAATTTAAAACTATCCCATGTGATACTGTTACAACACAGTGTGATTTATTTTTTATATGCTGCTTTACTGAAGCACGTCCTAAAAAAAGGAATTGTCTGCTCATCTATGAAAAATTTTCCCTGATTTCCTGGTAAATTCAAGCAGACACTACGGAATCTGTCGAGCATTTGCTGAACTTTACATAATTTATTATTTATTCCTGGTGGCTTACTTGCTGTGTCGACAAAATGGAATGAATTTATCAAACTTAAAATCTATCTCATGATATGCATATAACTCATATAAAACTTATAAATCATATACTGACCTGCCAACTGCTATGAAAAAATCGTAATTGCTACGATTTGGACCTAAACTACGATGCTATGAAAATCGGTCTTAAACTACGATTTTTTGCAAAAAACACAAATGCATTTTTTGTTTCTAGTTGCGATATTTATCCCGCACAGCATATTTTTCAGGATTGATTCTGTAGCGAAATTTCCAAAATTTCAAAGTATTCATTTCTGAAAGTTTTAAAAAATTGGCCATTAGTCCGAAAATTCAAACATTAAAAAATGCTCATTGAAAAACAAAAATCTGGGCTGCAAAACATACTTCTTAACATAAAACACTCTATGTATATTAACCACGAGTGAATCGTATTTCTGTAAATATTTATACAGGAATTCGCTTCCGTAGAAACAAGGTGCAATTTTAAGAATTTCTGGAAAGGAGGGAGGGGGGGGGGGTGTGTTCTTTGAGGGGCAAGGTTTGAAATAGATTGCAAAATCGCATGATTTGCGATAAACTACCGCGAATTTCAACAAATGACCATATTAAAAAAAAATCAATTTCATCAATTGGTTGCAGAAGAAAATCAATTTCATCAAAGGATCGTGGTAAAAACACAGTGTTGATTTCAGGCGCTTTCTCTTCCCCCTCCCCCCACCCCCTCCCCCCACCCCCTCCCCCCAAAGATTTGAGATTTTATGTTTTCAATGGTGTGAATTTTGTCAAAATATCGCAGAAAGAAAATGCGAATTTCGTCAAAAGATCAGTAAGAAAATGCAAATTTCAACGAAAGATCAGCAAGAAAACGTAAATTTTCTCAGAAAGATCGCAAAAAGAAAGCACTAATTTCGTCAAAAGGATCACGGAAAAAAAACGCAAAATTCAACAAGGGATCGTGGTAAAAAATGCGAATTTCATCAAAAGTTCATGGTAAAAAGTGCAGATTTTAACAAAGAATCGTGATAGAAAATATGAATTACGATTGCGGAAAAATTGTGAATATCCTGAAATGATCGCAGGAAAAAAATCCCGAATTTTGTAAAATTTTACTGCACTGGACTAAAAAATTGGAACCAGGCTCCTTCCGCAAATGTTTAAAAAAAAAAAAAAAACAATGCTGCGAAACGAAAAGAAACTCTAAAAATGGTACAAAAATTTTCAAAAGAAAAAATTTACTATATTGAGTTGAAAGACTGAAACCTTATTCCTTTCACGAATGTCAAAAGATGGCTGTGTAACACAAAAAACCAACCAACCAACCTCCAGATTAATTTAAATTTTGTATGCTACGATTTCTCATTTTCAAAGGGTTGGCAGGTCTGCATATATGACATCTATAACTCAGAGCAGAAACATACAGTTCGTTACATGTGCATATCTAATACTATCAATTTTAAATAGAAATGAATATTTTAAATAGAAATCATGAATAGTATAAACCTATTTAAAATTAATCCGGTTTAAAAATGTAATTAATAAAAAATAAATTGCTAAAAACATAAGTTTTAAAAAGATCACTTAAAAATAAAAATTTTATATATTATGAATTGTACCCATTCTGGAAATGGTAAAACCCAGACCTGCACAATTGTGCGGGTGATTTGTTTTTGAACATTTGTAAAGCCTAATTAAGTTTATCAAAGACAAAATCAATTAAAATCATGAATAAAGTATAAGAAAAGAAAAATTAAATCCAAGCAAACATTAAAAATCATATTTAAAAGAAATTACGACAGTACATACTTTTTGTCTATTGCTGTCAGATGATAGTCTATTTAAAAGCAGAAAATCTAACCCTGTATTGTAGTTGGTGCCCCCTAGTTGTGTCTTATCAAAACATCTGAAGCCAATTAACTCATATAAATGTGCAGATTTGGTTTTAAATCTCGCAAAAACAGGAAATAGTTATTCTCTTTTACTTTAGTATCACCCGTACAATTGTGGGGGTCAGGACTTAAAGGGATATTTTTTGTACAAAACACCCTTATAAGAAATATTTAGAAGTATTCCTTATAGGTAGGTTCGAAAACAAGTCATAATGTTGCGAATTTCAGGAAATTACAAAAAGTTAAATTTATCCAATATTTTGATTTACTGACATAATGTCCAGGTCATGTTGTAAAGGATGTATATAAAATTTTCTTAGAAAATTTCTTAGCAGAAATAGCTTTTACTATTTCTTCATGTTTGTATGAAATTTTATCTTGATGTTGCGCCATTTGATTTTTTACTCTTCTATAAAATTTACAAAAAATGTACCATTATTTAATTAATAATTTTTCCTGGATAAAGCTTACCCTCATAATTCACAATAATCCATTTTTCAAATTTTAGATCTTCATTGGGAATTAAGGTTGTTGATTTTTTTTTTAATTCAAATATAAGTTTCTTTTGACTGGCAGTGGTTGTGACAAACTATGTTTCTCCCCTTGTGTTCAACTATATGGAAGATTGATATTCCTTTGATAATAGTTTCATTTCTCCAAGGATTTTCCTTATGCACTCTTTCTTCAGTCGCCTATTTTCCAATGTAGAATATCATCATGCTCTGTGAAATCTTGCCTGCTAAGTCACCAAATTTTTGTCAGGCTAAATTGTGTGCACTTTGCTCTTTCTCATCATCTTTTGGCACACTGTTTTTGCATTACTACCCATCCCCATTAATTATTCCTTTTCCACGTGAATGTATAAGAGGATGGTCCATCACTTCATATAATTTCTTTCTGTAGATGCTTTTGTCTAAGTGAAACTTTTATTAATAAAAAATTCGAAAGAAGCAAAAATGGTATCTTTGTCTTTATTTTGTGGTATTTAAACATATGGGATAAGTCTGATAGTTGCCATTAAAAAAAAAAAACTGCAGCAGTGAACAAAAACACACTTTCCCATGACCACAAAGCACTTTGTACTTCATTCTGATAGATACTTGAAGGAAAATGGCATTCCAAAGTAAATTTGCAAAATTCTTATGTGTTTCTTAGTTTTATACTTTTCAATTTTCATATATTGGATTCTTTTAATATTTACATGATTCATCCTTTAAGTCATATTTTCTATTATTATTTCATGTTCATCTCTAGTTTGTGGTCTTTTGGAATTGCAGTTGAGTTTTGCCATCTATATTTTCCCTTGTTTTCACAAGATAATTTTATTGTAATCACTAAGAATTGTAACAAGCTTTCATTCACAACATTTGTCACAATAATGAAAGATATGTATATATCACAATATTAAATATAACACCTGTTTACTAAACAAAAGAATATTATATATACTAATAACATTCATATTCTTTATTTAGAAATATTTTTATTTGAAATGTCTTACTTGTGACGATTGATATTATTTAAAAGTATTTTTGGGAAATGTTTATACATAAGGTTTTTTATAAGCCACGGTGATTTTAAAATATAACTCTTGGTTCAATACCAATTTTAAAAACAACTGATATTCTGTCATGTGTGGAACATAAATTTACAACTTTTAATTTATAATAGCATAACTTGTAGTAAAATTTCCAAAACAATGCATGAAATATAAGAGGTATTTGCATATAATAAACTGTAACAGCAAAAATCTCAACATTAAAACGAAAACAAGATTAGTTTCTTTTGAAGTCAATGCTTTTTAGTCGCATTGTACTCAGCTGATGTCGGCTATCTTTGAAGCACTGTTGCCATTTGCTAAAAGTGAAATATTGAAATACTGTTCCTAGATATTATTATTTGGACTTTCAAAAATAACCTAACCACAAATATACATGTTATGTGTGACATACACATGTCATGTGTATTTAGATTGGGAGGTGCCCTTTATTCAGAGGTATAAGTGTACAAATATGTAAGTGTTAGAAATCAAAATTTGTTTATTAAATAGAGGTGTCTGCTTTTCAGGAGTGTCCATTATAGACATCTTATTGTATATTTTTAACATGAAAAAGTATCTTGGACATTTTTTTTTTTTAAATTGTCAACCCAAACTCAAAACCAACGGGAGTCAAAATCCAAACCGAACCGATAAAAGTCAACCCAATCCACATGAAAAAAAAAGTGGAAGTCAACCTGACTCACAATGGAAAAATATTGTGCCAATCGGACCTAAACTGCGGGTAACAGCAGTTAACCTGACCCAATGTTACATGCTATTAAGCTAAATATTAATTTGTGCAAAAAATGCATAACACAACAAAAAATACACTTTCACAAATTTATTTATATTCTAAAAACATCTCATAATATAATATAGTTCAGCTGCAAAATGCATAACTCAATTAAAAATACCCTTTAGCAATTCATGCTCATACACAGTAATACTTATGAATTGTTTTGTGTAGCCCTGAATATGATCTAACGAAGTTTTACACACCCTGCAATATGCAGGAATTTAATTAAAATTAAAAATACATACCATATTTTAAAATTCATTTCCAGCAATTATTGTTCATAAACAGTGCTGTAAACAAAATATTTTGTGTGGACTGTATGAAGAATGTTAAATGCTATGCACGTTATATACTATAATAAGTGCTATTTTTAATAGCATAAAACTTCATCTTAATGGCAGAGATCAGTGAAAGTCTAAAAATAACGTGTGTGGAAGGCTTGGTGAAGAAGCAGAAAAATTCTTCTAATCTTATTTATTAATGACGATAACGTGAAGATATTTACAAGATGAGAAATTAACAAGCATAACTTTGCTTGAACTAAACAAACTTAAAATAAAAATTAAATAAAGCTTAATTAAATAGTGCTAGCATCTATCGTAGCTAATTGCTACAACACCATAACAAAAAAATACAAGAACTGCTCGCAAACATGCAGCTATGGCGAAGGCAAAGTTCATCAATTTCGTTCAGTCATTGCAAACAAAAATACAGAATTTCTGCATATTAAGTGATACCATTCCTAGAAACGAAATACTACACAAACATCGCAAACGCCATTCACAACAGCTCAAACGCTTCTTACATCATGCCTAGCACTATGACGTCAAACATACGAACGACAGCTGTGAATAACGAATAACCGGCGATATTACAATCACAGTTCTGGATCGCTACGATATCACGTATTATGAAAAATTGGCATGCCGGTAGCGAGAAGCAATGGTGTTTTCATGTATTTTGCCGTTGACTTGGAGAGGGTAAAAACAAAGTAGGTCATGTTAATAAACAAAACTTATTTTAACGAAAACTAACATTTTAAGCTAACATGACAACAAGCAGCCTCCTTTTTAGCTTCTCCAAGGCATTACAAAAGATTTAAAAAAAATTACATAATATATTCAAAAATTCAAAATACAATATTAATTCAAAAACAGTCTGTCTAATCAATACCGGGTCAGGGAAAATTGCAAAATTCACCAGCCAGGTACGAATCAAAATCTGACCAAAATGTATATATATATATTTTAATAACTTTTCTCTTCTCCCTTCAATAATTAAACTTATGAAAAAGGCAGTCTGATCAATGTCATGTCAAAAGAAACATGGCAATGAACAGAGTAACCATAAATGTATAAAAATCAAACTCTCAAAACTTGCATACAAAATTTCATTAACTGTTCTTTAACTTGAGGTTTAATAAAAGGATCAGCCAAATTTAATTTACTTGGAATATACTTTAATTTAAAAATTTTATCATAAACTAGATTTCTTAGAAATAAATATTTAATGTGGATATGCTTGGTTTTCTGATTCTCAACTGGTGAATTAGAAAAAGAAATTGCTGCCTGATTATCACAGAATAAAGAACATTCGGTTAAATTTAATTTTAAACTTTCATTTTCTAGAACATTTTTAATCCACATCAATTCTTTTGCTGCTTCAGTGAGCGTGACATATTCAGCTTCCATAGTAGATAGGCTAATACATTTTTGCTTAAAGGTTTTCCAAGAAATTGGTGCCCTATCTAAAAGTAAAATGTAACCTCCTATGGAAACCCAATCGTCACGATTTGCAGCTAAGTCAGAATCTGAATAACATGAAAGTTTTAGCTCATTCACTCTGGATAATTCTAATTTAAAATTTTTAGTGTACTGTAAATAACCAAGTAATTTTAATAAACTCTGTCAGTGTCTTATACCTGGGTTAGACTGAAATTGAGAAAGCAGATTTACAGCATACATAATGTCAGGTCGTGTTCAACCTGCAATAAAACTCAAACAACCAATTAGGTTTCTATAGGATACTTAGACATTTCATCAATCTCTTGTTGATTTACAGGACAGTCCAATTTTGACAAGACAAGCCCCTTAGGCATTGGTACAGAACTTATGGAAAATTTATATTTAGAATACAAATCACAAATTTTATCTATATATGACATTTGGTGAACAAACAATTTGTCTTCACTTTCCTCAAATTCTATACCCAAGAGTTTTCTTGTTTTTCCTAGAACCTTTAAATTGAAAAAACTCTTTAGTAAACCTAAACCAAATTCCAGGTCTTTCTCAGTTCTACCAAATATTATAATATCATCAACATACAATAAAAGGACAAGTCTATTTTCAAGAGTATAGACACAGTTACACCAGTTTAGTTTCTGAAAATTTAATTTTAAAAGTGCATCATCTATTTCCAAGAACCATTGTCTTCCATTTTGGTGGAGACCATATAATGATTATTTAACCTACAGACTTTTCCAGATTCTACTGTAAAACCTTCTGGCTGCTGCATATAAATTACTTTATCCAAATCAGCATATAAATATGCATTATTAACGTCCACCTGTACGTTTTAACCATTTAAAAAGTCATACAAAAATACTAAAAAACAATCTTATAATAGAAAAACTTACTACAGGACTAAAAACTTCATCATAACTTAAACCCTTAATCTGGCTAAATCCCTGAGCAACAAGGTGTTCCTTAAATCTGACAATTTCATTATTTTCATTTCTTTTTATGGTGTAAACCCATCTATTACCCAGAATTTGTGCATCCTCAGGTGGTTCTACAAAATCCCAAACTTTACGGTCATACATGACCTTCATCTCTTGATTCTTAGCTTCCTCCCATTCAGATGCTTTGGGTGTTTAGTAGCTTCCTTGTAACTTCTAGGGATTTTTATCTCAACTAAGTTAACCTCTGTGTTCTAAAAATTTGAAACTTTACCAGATTGAATATTTTTACCACTAAAATAAAAAAAAAATCATAATCATCTGCACAGTATACATAACAATCTGCACAGTATTTGATTGTATCATTCAAAGATCTCAATTTAACTTTAGTTCCCTCAATGCCATAATAAATATCCGTTCTAGGTTCATTTCTACGAAGAACAGCAGTTCGTATCCAGTTAATGGATGAACAAGGAATTAAATCTAAGCTATCACTCGATTTAGAATCTAAACTTCTAGTTTTAACAGGACTAACCTGACTCTGAGTACTGCTTTCCCTTGTCTTGGATGGGCTATTACATCTATTTTTTGATTCAATAATATCGTCTATTATAGGAAAAATATCTCCATCCCCAGGAAAGTTAAAATATGAGAAAGAATGAAAATTTTATTTAGAGCCATTTATGGCATCAACCCCCCTTTTACTATCATCAAACCTTAGATTTATAGTTTCATAAATTCGTTGCTCGCCTATTATCCATATCCCATAACCGCACATTATACCTAGTTTTGCTCGCATATCGAGCTTTTTCCTGTTTTGTTTAGGTGTACTGACATAAGCTAAGCAACCAAACTTTTTGAGGTGAGAAAAAGATTTTCTCCCAGAATACAGCTCAAAAGGCGTTAGTTTAAAATTTTTGTGACAGATTCTGTTCCACACGTAAGTGAAACATAAAAGAGCTTCTGCCCAAAATTTCTGGGATAAGCCACTAGAATTAAGAAGGGTTTTTACTCCATCGAGGGCAGTTAAATTAAAACGTTCCGCACAGCCATTCATCTTGGGAGAATATGGGTTTGTCTTCTCATGAGAAATTCCCCGATTCTCTAGAAATTTATCAAATTCTTGATTACAAAATTCAAGACTCCCATCTGTTCTGACAGAGACAACTTTCCTATCTAAAAACCTTTTGGCTCTTTTCTGATATTTAAAAAAGGTCTCAAACATCACTTATTATTCTGGGTATAAACTGTAACCTTTCTAGAAAAATCATCTATAATGGACAAAAACTACCTACTTCCCCATAAGATGTAACGAGTAAAGGCCCACATAAATCCATATGCAGCTACTGGAGAGGAGATTTAGACCTTATATGACCTATTGGTTTAAACGACACTCTTTTTAATTTAGCTAATTTGCAGGAAATGCAATCTTCAGACAATTTAGATAGCAAAGGTAAACCGTTAACAATTTTTTGTTTACTCGTGTTTACAACATACTCACTGTTAATATGGCAGAATCTTTCATGCCATAATTCATTAACATTTATTTTTTCTATTTGATTTGCTGAAAAATTGACTGAATTGTTATTTCCCTTACATTTAGTTACATACTTAGAAGGCTTAAAAAAATAAAGATCATGCTTTCTTAATGCATAAAAGAGCTCATTACCATTTTTGTCATATACAAAAATTTTACCATTTTTACCTACAAAACTAATCCCTAATTTTTCTAATTTAACTCCAGACAGCAAATTTCCTCTCAATTTAGGATTATATAATACATCTTTCAAAATAATACGATTAAATTTACCATTTTTACATTTTATTAAAAACTGAATTGTTCCCTTTCCCTCAACTGGACATTCCCTCTCCCCAACTGTGAGAGACATGTGCAAATCAGATACTGGCTGAAAATCGAAAAACAAATTTCTATTGCTACAAAAATGGGCTGTAGCTGCCATATCAAAAACCCATTGGGTATTACCACAGCCCAGATCTGATGAATTTGCCTCACGCAGCTCAGGAGAAAGTTCTATTAAACTACATTCCAGTTCAGAGAAGGTACAATTAAACATTTTACATTCAGCATTACTAGTTTCAGATTGAGAAGATTTCTTTTGAAAATTACTTTTAAAATTAGGTCTATTTTGAAATTTATTTTTAACATCAGCATTAGGTCTATAAGAATTACATTTACTATCTTTTTCAAAATTACTTCTACCAGCTATTTCATAATTACATTTACTATTGGAATATTTAGAATTTTGGTAATTAGATTTACTTAAATTAGAAATTAAATGACCATACATTTTACAATAAAAACAAGGGTCAATTTTATGTTTACCTGGTTTAACAGATGATTCACTGGAAAAGCTACATTTACATCAGAGAAATCTTTTTGAGAGAGGCGTAATCAGTTTTCTTCCAGCGGGAGCTCTGTTTCTATTTTATCAGGCGTAAAATCCACATCCTTCCACCAGTAGATGGCTTGGACGGTAGCTCTAAATTCATCCAGAAGACTCTCTATCATTTGATAACCGACATAAAGCGATTGTAGCTGATGACCCACGTCACAAAGACATTCGGCTGCCTGCTTGACACGACACAAAAAAAGTCCCAAATTCTCAACCAGAACATACTTGGTACCAAAAAAAACATCAAGTAATTGGATTACACGGGCTCTTGTTGTTGGCTCAAAGTGGTCATGCAAAATTTTCCATGCTTTAGCTCCATCTGTCGTACTGGATATCAGCGGTCTACACTCTGAGCTGAGGGATTGATAAATAATAGTGTAGGCTCTATTTCTTCTTAATTTAAGGTCTTGCTTCTCTCTCCAAGTCAAGTCACTTACTTCTGGCTCTACCTTTGATTTACTGACAGCTGGTTCTAGCGTTTTAGAAGAAGACTTTTCTAGCATTTTTGTAGGTGACTTTTCACTCTCCAAAATATCATCATTCTGGTTTGACTTATCACTTAAGACAGTCTTATCAGGTGGCTTATCACTTTCTTCCGTCCCTCCAACAAACTCCCAGGCTCCATAATAATACCTTGACCTCGTGTTTCCAGGACTCCCAGTTGCTACTAGTGAGCAGGGTGATATTTTGTTGCAACTCCATTAGCCCCCATCAAAAAGAAAATTTCTATCTCGGCAACCGGCGAAACTACAGGAGCACAAAAAGTTTGTTCAAGAAAAATGGAAAAGTTCACAAGTTCACAAACAACGACAAGACATCTTTTTCACTTCCACATTTTTCAAAACTTCACTAAAAAATGGTTACTTAATGGGTCTGAGCCCATAACCATTGCTATTTTTAATAGCATAAAACTTCATCTTAATGGCAGAGATCAGTGAAAATCTAAAAATAACGTGAAGTTGTGTGGAAGGCTTAGTGAAGAAGCAGAAAAGTTCTATTAATCTTATTTATTAATGACAATAACGTGATGATATTTACAAGATGAGAAATTAACAAGCATAACTTTGCTTGAACTAAACAAACTTAAAATAAAAATTAAATAAAGCTTAATTAAATAGTGCTAGCATCTATCGTAGCTAATTGCTACTACACCATAACAAAAAAATACAAGAACTGCTTGCAAACATGCAGCTACGACGAAGGCAAAGTTCATCAATTTCGTTCAGTCATTGCAAACAAAAATACAGAATTTCTGCATATTAAGTAATGCCATTCCTAGAAACGAAATACTACACAAACATCGCAAACGCCATTCACAACAGCTCAAACGCTTCTTACATCATGCCTAGCACTATGACGTCAAACGTATGAGTGACAGCTGTGAATAGCGAATGACTGGTGATATTGCAATCACAGTTCCGGATCGCTACGATATCACATATTAGGAAAAATCGGCATGCCAGTAGCGAGAAGCAATGGCGTTTTCATGTATTTCGCCGTTGACTTGGAGAGGGTAAAAACAAAGTAGGTCATGTTAATAAACAAAACTTATTTTAACAGAAACTAACATTTTAAGCTAACATGACAACAATAAGAATCTTGTAGTGCACCTTAGTAATATATATAAATTTCATTATGTTTGAAGTAGTGTAACACCATTAAAATATGCTGCAAATAATTTTTCACAAAGGCCATTATGTAACTGAATTCTTTTGTGTGACCCTGTAAATGAATGATAATTGCTTTGCACTCAATATTATATAGAAAAAATGCTTTGTGCACAGAATAATGTGTTTGAAATAATGTAACATCATTGAAACACATCACATACATTATTCCCATAGACCATAATGTAATAGAATTCTTTTGAGTACCCTGTAAATGAACTATATCCTTCATTTTCAATAGAAAACATACTATAAATTAGAAATTACGTTGAAGTTTGTGTGTTACTCTTGAAAACTACAATGTCTGTTATGGAAAAACACTCCTAAGGATACTTTACTCATAAAAATTTTAGACAGCATATTTCTCAATTGAATATTTCATTTTGAATCTCTGTGCATAATTTAGCAATTAAGTAGTGTGGTTGTTTGGTTTTTGAGACTGTACAGCCATCCAAAAAAAGAAAGAACACACCTAATATATTTTAATCCCCAGATTATCCCAGGGAAAAAAAACTGAAATAGCCATTCAATTGGAAATTATGTCTTCTTTCAATTTATGTTAAAGAAAAAAAGTTTAGGAATTGTCTTTATGTGAAATTGTACCAAACGCTGAAATTTTCAATAGAAACTTCTAATTTTGACATCATATTTGGCTTTTTTCAGTAAATTTTATCTTAGGATACCAAATGGAATGTCATTCAATCAAATTGTTTACGAATTAGGAAGGTTAAAAGTACCAAGAAGATTTGAAGAAGGTTTTGTTAATGAATGCTTGGTTCAAATTTGAGTAACCGTATTTCAACTTTTGTTACAAAATGTTATTTTTCACAAAAATAACTTTTATTTTTCACAAACTGGGCCCCAAGAATAAAAACCTGCACCGACCCCTGAGGATATAACATGTTGTTATTTAATTGTATTTTTCAATTTGTGATTCATAAAATTATTAAAAATTAAGGACACTTTATTTATCATACTAAAAATTATTCTTATTTTTTTTTTTCTTATATCATTACTAAACACATTACGAATATATTTCCTCATGAAATAGTGTCTTTTTTTGGAACTATCATCCTGCCCCTTTTCTTTCTAAAATGAATACTACATTATTAATTATCATTTTAATAATTAAAGCTTAAAAATGTATAATATGTTCCTAATTATATAGTTAACTGTTTAATAATTACTATACTAATTTTAAGTAATGTTAACTATTAAATATAGTTATTAATAATTTAATGTTAAATATCACTAGTATTTAATAAAGTTTTACATAATTATTACAATATTAATGTATATAACATTATTGTAAGATACTAACTAATGAAACTAATAATAATAATTTTGTTTATTAAAGTGTAAAAACATAGATTATGGTAGCAATTAGTGTTTTAATTGTTTGGAAACCTAAAGCTCTTGGTAGCTATTCAGTATTTCAACGCTGGGGGAAAAATCATAAAAATTCGATTTAAATAAAAAAAAAATCAGATTTTTTTTCTTTTTAATCATTTTTTTATTCCTAATTGCCACCAATATCTTGAAAAGACTGTATTTTAATGGTCGAAAAGATCAAACTTTAACTCAGATTAACATTGAGGGAATGCTACACCAACAAAGAGTGCTTGAAGAGCACATGACACTAATAGAAGAACCTGGCTGCAATTAGGGGAGAGTGGTAATGAATGGCCCAATTTTTGGTTTTTAATTTTTGTAATTTTTTCTAATAATTTTTTTTGGCTCAGAATTGGCTCTTCAGTTACTTTATTTATTTGGTTATATAAAAAAGTCATAAGAATTGGATTAGAAAATGTCTATAATGAATGATAATAGAAAATAGAAATATAGAAATTTGGCCCATTCAGCCCCATCCATGGGGCTGAATGGGCCACTAAATAAATTCAATGGAAAAATGTGTAATTAATCTTTTTTTCACCAAATATGCAAAATGAATGGCACTTGACATGATATGATCAAAGCATACTGAAATAGTACGTAATACACAATGATTATCAAAATTTATGAACATCAAAAGTGATATTATTAAATCACATAATTGTAGCAGAAAAAATGACAAAATAATGAGATTATAAGAAAGAAAGAACATAAAATATACATAAAAGTAATAGATTACACATTATGTTTTAACGAAATTTATATTTTTCAAAATTAATATTCAGCGACATGGTTGTAACAGGGTTGGAACTGCCTATTAATTGACTATTTAGTGTAAATTTCTGGCATTATTTATTCTACCCATCAGATTCAGAATATAAACAATTATTCTAGTTTTATATCAAATGGAAAAATACTGGTAGGTGTGGTCAACAACCGGACAGTTCACCTTAATCATTTATACAATTTAACTTATGTTTCTATATTTCTTAGGGTGAAAATGTGCAAATTATTTTTTAGACATCACTATAAACCTATTCTAATTAGACAGTAATTTAATCTAAATCTATTACAGTCAGTTATATTTCATATTAAAGAGAAAATCAGAAAAAAAGAAAGAAAAACCATATTTTCATGATCAGGGCAAAGGTGGCCCATTCATAACCATGATATAGTGGCCCATTCAGCCTCACCTATACTTCTGGAATATATTCAGGTTTTTTTTTAATACATGAAATTCAAATAACATCTAAATACATCCTAAAATTACAGATATGCAAAAACTTGCTAATACACATATCTGCAATGAAATAATAGATATTTTTTTGCTTATTTATTTTACTAAAAAGGGAAAAAATTTACTTTTCAATCAGATTCTTGACCATCCTACTCTAGTGGAGAAATGCTTCTCCCAAACAATGGAAAATTTGATGAGTTTGGTAGAACAAATAGCTTCATCTATTGGTGGCATCTAAAGTAATTTTATGCAAATACTTTTTCATATTTTGTTAATGGCCCATTCATCCCCATGGCCCATTCATTACCACTCTTCCCTACATAGGGCATGTGTCACCAATAATAACTTCTTCTGCTAAAGACTTTACTGAAAGTATAATGAAATTTTGCACAGAACATCATATTGATTTCACCGTGCTGTTAGCATTAGGAGGTGATGGGACTGCAGTAAACACAGGAAATAAGGGTGGTATTTTCTGCCATATGGAACTATTTTGTAAGAAATCCTTACATTGCTTCATGTGCCAGTTTCATGGTAATGAGCTACTGCTCAGGCATCTAATGCAGCACTTGGATGGTGATACAACTGGCCCTAAAACGTATTGTGGTCCAATTGGGAAAACAGTTTCAGAATTGTGAACTCTTACCTGTTGTGGACTTTAAGAAAATTAATACCACAGTTCCTTCTGCAGACAAAACTGATCTGAGCACAGACCGAAGATATGTGCACGATATCTGCACTGCATTGACAAATAGTTTTTGTCCTGAGAATTTGTCCCACAAAAATCCTGGAAAACTTTCCCATGCCCACTGGTTGGAAATGAAGTCTTATTGTAGAACCTTTAAACAACCTTGACAAAGTACTGAAAATGATTTTGAATTTTTTTTTTCTTTTTTTTTTTTTTTTTGGCGGGGGGGGGGGGGGAGTTCCAGAAAAATGTACTGTCATGAAAATAAATTGTCATGAATTTATTTTCAAGAATACCTTTTATTAACAATTCAAACTCTTTTGTTCCAAATAGAACTGAAAAATACTATGTAAGTACTGTTCAAACACCTGTAGTCTCTAGAACTTTTCTAAATAGCAATCAATAAAATGTTTTGTTACCTGGCATACTTTTAAATTCTTCGACTATTGATGTGATCCTTCTGTGGTCAGTATACTTTGAATGGGCATTTTAATAAAATGTTGAATGTCTAACTAAATTCCCAGTATTAGTCACACTTGACTAAAACTCAGTGCTTAAACATTAAGAAATCAAAAGAATTTTGTGGAAGCAGAAATATTTAAGTCTGTTATCAGATACTAAGGGGCTACTTTCTGACACATTTCTCAATTGGAAACTCATGAAATCGGCAAGTATTCCTATTCAGAAACTATATAACTGAAAGACATTTTCCATTTTTGCTAAATGCAGAAGATCTTTCAGAAAATACTATCAAAGTTGGCATTTTGAACCAAATTTCCGAAAGTGACGCAGCAACAAAGGAGAAAAACCAGTAACCACACAATTGCTTATAACTTGACAAGTAATTTATTTATCAAAAAATGTAAAACTCATTTAGATTCCAAATCGCTTTAATAGTCAGGCCTGCCAATTTTGTGCCTTTGTATTTAAAAATGTGTCAGAAAGTTTCATGTTGTTGAGCAGGGGATTTGAGAATCACCTTAAGTTATGTATCAGTCTGATAGACAGGTGGCGAACAGTTATTAAAAGAAAATGGATTTGTTAATAATTTTTACATTAAAAATATAATGATATTGCGTAGAATTTCAAAGAAAAAAAAAACTTCCATTTTCAATTATTTTTTAACTTAGTCTAAGAATGCTTTATAATTAAACTTTATATATTAGTTTGCTAGTTATAAAAAAATTAAATTGTTATTAAAAACTTGCCTATAATATTATTACCATTTTCTGTTTTTTAGATCACAGAGAAGCACAGTCCAGAAAAATGAGTTTAAAATTTAATCTTCCTCTATTATTTTAGAGAAGTTCTGAAAAGAAAGCTGAGTAACTGAGACCAAGTATTAAGTTTTTGTTCACTTTTATGAGAACTCTTTGAAACATATTTTTCCATGACTAGCATTAAATTATGCTGCAGATAAATGAATTTATTTCTAAATAAGTAAATGAACTTAAAACAAAGTATTCTGTAACGACTTTCAAAGGAAATGTGTGTTTATTTATCTATATTTTTATGTATGTAATACAATAGTAAATTGATTTTTTGCCTAAATGTAAATAATTATGTGTTCTTAAATACAGTATTTACTCAAATTTTTGCTTATATGGTTTGGTAAATGGGTAAATCAGTGGTGATTTTAACTTCTTATAATAAGAGGATGTAAAAATCAAATACATTTACTGCTTTTCTCTTTTTCTCCTTTTTGTCATTTTCAGTGCCACAGCTTCTTTTATATAGGTCATCTTTAATGTTTCCTGAATAGTTTTATAATTATTATTTATTTTTATTTATTTTTGTGTGTACATTCTTTTGTGCAATAAATGGATTGCATAGATGCCAAAATCTCTGGAAATTTAGGATAAAGTATGATAATAAAGTAGGAAAGACAAAAATCTGCAGCAACAAAACAATCGCAAATTTCTTCCATTAGTTGTGACAAAAAGTTGCTGATTTCATCAATCGATCATTGAACTATATTGCAAAATTTGTCAATTGGTCTTTGATAATAAAATCATGAATTTCGGCAATCACTTGTGGCAAAAAATCAAATATTTTGTCAGTTTGCCACCAAAAAAAATTCGACATTGGGAACTTTGTCACATGGTTGCAAAAAAGAATTGCTTATTTTGTCATGTAGTTGGGGGAGGGGGGGGGGAGGGGGAAATTGCAAATTTCGTCATTGTATCTCAGAAGAAAAATTATGGATTTCGCCAATTGGTCATTGAAAAAAAATTGCAAATTTTGCCAGTCAGTTGCTGAGAGAAATCTTGAATTTCGTCAATCTCTTGGGTCAAAAGATTGCATATTTCATCAGTCATCGATAAAAATCACCACTTTCATCAATCACGGCAAAAAATCATGAATTTCATCAATTGGTAGTAAAAAAAAATGCAAATTTTGTCAGTCACTTCAGATAATAGTGAAATTTGTCAATCGGTTGCAGAAAAATATCGGAAATTTTGTCAATCTGTCATTGAATAAAAATCGCAAATTTTGTCATTAGTTGAGGAAAAATATCACAAAATTCATCAATTGGTTGTTGATAAAAATCATGAATTTTGTCTATCACTTTGCTGCAAAAATTTCAAATTTCATCAGTCAGTCGCAGCAAAAAATCAAGAATCAGGGTTTAGAGAAGGTCAATGAATCGTTTGATATAATCACGGAGTTCATCAATCAACCACAGAAAAATATTGAAATTTCATCAATCAGTCGAAGAAAGGAATTTCAAAATTCGCCAAATTGGTTGTTGATAGAAATCATAAATTCTGTCAATCACTTGCTGAAAAAAAATTACAATTTTCATCAGTCACCCACAGCAAAAAATCAGGAATGAGAATTTAGAGAACGTAAAAAATATTTTTAAATATACCTTGAAAAAAATTGTGTACATCTCCAGAAAAGTTAATATTTTACTTCTGAAGAGTGCCTAAAACTCCTGAAATTTTACTGGTGTACTCCTGATATAGTCTTTACAATGTCGGTGTCCCAGATTCCAATTTTATCACAGAATATTTCACTAAATTTTATCACACAAAATTTTCACCTAATTTAGTCACAGAAAAATATTACAAAGTTTTCAATTAACAGGCATGGAAATGTTCACAAAAGTTCACTTTTTTTAATGCTTTTCTGGCTGATGTTTTCTACTGCCTGTTTTTGAGATCTTTTCAAAACCATTATTACCTAACATCTTTTGTCAAACATGTATGTACATAACATGAATTTTGTTTTAATTTTGTATTCGTGTGGACTTATTTTGTCTGGCTAGCTACTTCATGTCTGGATTAAATGCAGAAAAAATTTTAATCTGAAGAAAAAGTAATAGGCAAAGATTTATAATCTGAAATACTGGTGAAAATTCTAAGAAATGTTCACACTTTTTTCTTCATAAATTTATTATAGCCTTCTAATAAGCTAAGGTATAAGTGTGAAAATATTTGATATGTTTGCATTCTGGTTACTAAATGTAATAATATGTGGATAAAAGGTAGAGATCGACTGAAATTTCCATTTTGTTTTCATTTTCTGTGCAAAATCTGAGTTTTGGCGAAAATGCTGCAAAAAATTCGACTAGACCGAAACTTGACTGAAACTACTGTATTCCAAAAATCTCATTTCGTCCTTCAGAAATTTTCAACATTACTCCATTGATTTGAGCTGTATCAGCTCAAATGAGACACTCTTTATTTATTGCTATGAACTTCACTGCTTATAATTATCAGTGATTGCTGACTCAAGATGTGAGTTCAAGTTATAAAGAAAGCAATGAATGTAGGAGTAAACTTTACAGATGCTGTTCACAGGCCATTAAAAGCTGCAGAAGTGTTTCTAATACACTTTGAGAAAGTTCTAATATAACAGATGATCATTTACAAAAATCATTATAAAAGATAAATTGAGGTATGTAAACCTCAAACATTTTTTAAGTAGATGAAATTTGTATAATTAGAAAATCATTCTGTGTCATTGATGAATTAATTACATTTCATTTTATATGAAAATAAAAATTTTGGTCAGAGGCACAGAGAGCCAACTTGGGCCATACATATAATTAATTAATAATTAAAATATATTTAATAAACACATATAATTAATTAATAATTATGTATATTTATGTATGTATTAATTACTTTATTAAAAAATTTTGGACGTTTTCATTTTTAGCCGGAAAAAGGTGAGATTACCAAAATTCAGTTTGTCTTAAAAACCGTTTTCAGTCGATCCTTAAAAAAGGGTTGAAGAAAAAAGTTCAAAATTGAATTTAGCTTAATGACTTGATGACCTGCTCTTTTAAACAAAGCATGTTGATTATCCTTGGTTTTTTCAATGAATTTTAAAGTAATTTTTATATGTGTTCAGATATGCCAAAAATTATGTACCGTGCTTTGAGTCAAATGTTTATCCCTTAATTTCTTATATGCATTTCAACCTCTTATCTGGAATGTACTATTACAATTAAAATTAATTTTAAACCATCTGCATCAATGTGTAATTTTTCATAAGCATATATTTTGAGTAAATACTGTACATTTTCTGAAACTTGTTTCATTCAAAATAAAAAAAAGTAAAAGAATTGTATTTATTTTTATTTATTTATTATTATTATTATTTTTTTTTTTTATAATTTGAACATGGTAATCCCTTAATATTTTGGAAGCTAAGAAAAATGTCATCATTTTGAGCATAAAACTTTAATATTGTTTAGTTCATCTTGAATATTATTCATTATAATAACCAAATTCTGAAATGCATCTTCATATGTATAATGGATTTTTCAATTGAGCTTTTTTTTTTATTAATTTCAGTTTCTCGTTTTGCATGTATAAAGTTTAATACAAAATCAATTCTTCATTAATAAATTTTCTTTGACATAAAGAATTCTTGGTTTCTCTGTAAAAATAATGTTTAAAGATAAAATATCCAATTACTTTATGTAACTAAATATAGGTAAAGAAAAAATGATAAATGGTCTTATTTTAATTTTGATATCTGGCAAGTTTTAGTTTTTGTTAACACCAAAAGTTTTGTTCATAAATTTATTGATTCCATTGTCTGTTATACTCCATTTGTGGTATCTATTTTGTTTTTAGTACAATGTATAAATAATTAATCTGATTGATATTTATCTCAGTTCTGTTACTCAAACTTTTATAGAGATAGTCAGTTTACATAAAATGTGATGTTCATAGACAATCATTTATTTTCAGTTGTAGATAAGCTATACATTTAATGTATTTGTTATACATTTAATACATCTATATCTTCATTTGTTATGCATATTTTTCTTTTTAAAATATCTCTACACTGTAATTATTAGAAACAATCTTCCTTTTATTTGAAGGATGATCATTTATGTTCAAATTTTACATTAATGGGAATTTCTAGTGTAGATTGTCAGTGAGTGTTAAGGGAATACTGTATTCAAGTTACAATTCTTGTCCTTTTCAAGGAACAAATTTGATTATATAGATTGTTAAAGGAAAATTTTGAATTATATTAATACAGACAAAGAAGCAAATCTATTGTTGTAACTAAATATATTTATATTGTATATATGTACAAAATATAATAATTAAAGGAATATTTATTTATGATTTGAGATGTTTTTGTGGTGATATTTTGACTTAGATGTGTTTATTGGTATTCATGCTAAAGCAATTGTTTATTTTAGAAATGGTATTTTTAAATTATTTTAAATGTTAATTTAATTGCATATTCAGTATTAGTTATATTTTAAGCAAGATATTGTATAGTTTTAAGATGTTTTTGAAATATGTCCATAGATTGTCTATAATCTTGCATAAAAAGTTTAACCTGAATGTTATATTGATCAATATATATTTATAAAAATGCAGTTTTCAAGCTGTTTACAGAGACATTTGCTTTTATGCATCTTCTTGAAATAACTATTAGAAGTTGCACAAGTTTTATGTTAAATTTGTATTATGCAAGGTTTTTAATTAATAAGGAGAGCTTCACATGGTCACTGATTTACATAAAATTTATTATTAAGTTAGTCGTAGTAGTATTTTGTAGGTTAGGAGCAAAGATAGAGCATATCCTTTAAATGATAAAGCATACCTCTCAAAAAGAAACATCCATTTAAAAATCTTACAAATGATACATTTACTTGCATTATTTTGGCTAATTGTTGCTCATAATTGAACATTAAAACACTAGTCTGATGTCATGTTGTCCCAAGTTCAATATCAATTTCTCCCCCTTCCTTTATCTTTGTATATAAAAGCTGCTTACACTTTTTTTTCCATTCGTAAATTGAATTTATTAAAAAAAATTATATATTGAATATCAATTAAGAATTCAAATTGTAAATTGGCAGGATTTTTAATGTGAATCCATTATTTATTACATCTAGGAACATTTTTTTTTTTTTTTTTTTTTTTACCACATATAACTCAGCATTTTAAAATGTGTACTTGTAGTAGAAATAACATACTTCATAGAAACACACAAAAAAAAAAACCCATTGCATAAATTGATGTGCTATTCTTTACATGTAAAAGATGTGTCAAATTTGGTTTTAATATTTTCTATGCAATAACAAATCTCATGAAATAAACTTAGTACAGTCTAAACTTAATTCATTATTAAAAGTTCGTTGTGAAATTCCCTTGACCTTAGCCCATTTAGGCCAAAGGTGCGTAAATGCATCATTTCAATAAATATTTTTTTATTAACACTGTAACGAATATTTTTCACTAATTTTATTTTTCAGAGTTCTGGAGACATCTATAAAATATATGTAATTCAATTGGAGTAAACACTTTCTGTTGATAAATTTTCAAAATAAACTAGTTTTTTAAAATTGAAACTGTTATTGATAAATTTGACTTCTTGAAAATGCATAATTATTCCATTTGAGATTAATCATATGTTTTTATAATGGATTAAAGTTACAAGTTCTGTAAATAAAATAATAATAAAACAAATGTCATAAAAAATTTAAACAAATTATTAATTTTAAATTTAATTGTGCGTTAGCATACCATTGACTGAATACATGAAAATGCCAAATTCAATTTATTTCTCAAATAAAATATTATTTTTCGTGTACAAAACTTTTTTTTTTTGTGTTAATGAATGTAATTTAAGCATATTTCAATGAAAATAATACCACATTTTATAAAATTTCTATGCTTCGCCTAAAATGGGTTAACAGCTTGTGTTTAAATTTTTTTAAATATTTTTTTTTTCTATTTTTCACTTGCTTTCAAAAATAAACTTGGTAATATTAAACTGAATAATTAAAAAGTGCTGTAACATAAAAAGCTGTTTCTAATAGGATTTAATGTAAATATATATTTTCAATTAAAATGTTAAATATTGGATATGAAATATAAATATTAAATATAAAAATGAGGGAAAAGTGGATATTGTGCCTGGAACCAATGCGATTAAAACTAAGTGCTTTACTGACATTCTGTGAAGTTCATAAATATTTTAGTACCAAAATAGTGTAATGCAATGTATCAGTTTTCCTTTAAAATTTTAAATGCATTTTTGTTATTTTTAGATGCATTTAACTTTTTTATTTCAAGATTTATGTGTAACTTATTGTTTGTTAAAAACATAAAAACTGGCTAATTTTCATGCAACTTAATGACTCGCATGTTTCATCCTCTCCTTGTAAGAAGATTTTTAAAAAGCATTTAGGTAAGCAGTACTCTTTGACAAATGTCATATGTACAGCTGATTACAAAGATTATTTTGAGCAAAAGTAGTTTATATATGTAAGGACTTGGCCATTAATTATAATTTAAAGACGTCATGGTAGATGAAATAACTGACTCGGGACCTTGCTTTTTCAGTTGACTTTGTTTATTTAGCACATTTGCAACAAGGGATTTGCGAGTCTGCTGGAGGCCCCGAGATACCATATTTTTTCTTGTGTCACATTATGCAGGTATCAGAGTATGCTCAAATCTCTGCACTTAGGCTGAGCACATGAGTTTTGTTATGAAATTAAAATATTTTCCAGCAGAGGGCGAAAGTGTCAATTTGAGAGGGAACTTTAATTGGCTCAATGTTTTTTAATAAGTGTGGTCTTGTGACAGCAACAGGTCTGACTCGAGCCTGATTGCACCATCAATGGTAATTTCCACCTTTGACAATAATGGTTATTTATGTTTTAATAAATGTCAGCTAGAAGAAAGCTAATTAGGATTTATGACCTAATCAACTACTAATTTTGACATTGATTATAATTTATTATTAAATCTAAATCATCATAAATTTAATAACTGTCAAATTTGAGGAAAAGTAATTAGAATTTATAGCCTTAATGTAATCAATCAACTGTCATATTTGGAAAAGTAAATCACTATTTATGGTTTTAAGTATTCATTTAATGTTTATTTTAACTCTAGTTTGATTTTATGAGCCCAACAACTGTCATAATTATAGTTGATTGTGATTTAGGGTTTTAAATATTTGTTACATCTCAATCAATGTCAAAGTTAGAAATTTATAAAAAGTTTAAAAAAGGGTTTGATTTTTATCCTTTCATATATATATATATATATATATATATATATATATATATACACCCTTCTTCTTATATATTTATTGCATTAAAAAATAGATTCTTTACATTCAAAAGAAAAATAAATCTTTTTAATTAATCATTAACAGTTCCCTTTTTATGTGGAACTATAGCATGTACTTATTTTTCAAAGTATATTTCTAACTTTCAAGATTTTCCCTTTCAAGTATATAGTTTTGCTGCTTATGTACCGAAACATGCTTCTGTTCGTTAAATATTTTGAAGCTGTATATCAACATTCTGAACAAAACTTCAGAAATTTTGTACTTTTTAATCAGCGTTTAAGTGGTTATAAGATAGATGCAAGAAACAAAATGTATAAGTTGTTTATAAATTTATTTATTGGTAATTTATTATTTGTTATTATTAGTAATTTATAAATTGTTGAAAAATTAATTAAAAATTAAGTTTTTAAAAATAAGAAATCACTCGATAAAGCATATAAATCATTCAAAATTCCAATATGCTTTTTAAAAAAAGTTAATTTCAAATCTGGAACAAATGTTTGTCTTCCTGTGTGTAATCAGCCATATCTATAAAAAATTATGCTCTAATTGCATTTTTATATAAATAAAAGTGATTAACATTTTTTAATATATCAAATAAATATTTTTTTTCTACTTTTATCACTTTAAGAATTTGTTACATTCAACTGTAGTTTTTGTTAGTTGCATACAGTTATTTCAAACAGCACATACCGTTTTATCAGCAAGATACAAAAACTTCAGTATTGCTTTCGTAACCTTTTTTTAAGTTGCTAAAAGCTTATAAAATATTTTGATTTTTTGGGCAGGGAGGGGGGGGGGGGGTGGAGAAAACTCTACATGCTATATCCAAAATATTAATAAATGGAAAATTTAAAAAGAATAAACTAATTTGGAAAATTTTCACTGTTTGTCTTATAAAGTTCAAAAAGTGTTAGGTATGAGTTTATTGTATAAAATTTGAGACCTGTTTTCCAATGTCTGATATATATGCCTTTGGTCGTCCTTTATTTTTCTTTCCTCATTTATTGTGCTGAATTTGTATGATTTTAATGATACTTGAAATTTTAAGTGTGTTTAACTAAAATTCATAAAGGATTGTTGACATAGTAAATATCAAACAATTTATTATATTTTGCATTTGTAATATTTTTATATTACTTTATTCACAGAGATTTAGTAGAGGATATACAGTGGTATACACTGTATACCTTCTGGATAGCTCTGTATATCCTTCATAGCTACAGTGTATACTTTCTGCTGTATACCCTGGATTTTTTGTGACTACACTACTGTTCATTCACAACAAAATTTACTGAATTCATTATATAAATCTCAATCTAGTGCAAGAATAATAATATAAAAGTCCAATTTCAAACACACATTAAATTTGGATTTCTGCAATTCTTGGCATACAGTTCTACTACAATTTTCACCTAAACTTTTTCATTTTATTTAATTGCATAAAAATGTTACAAACTCTTTACTTTACCTTCTGACTGACAATCACGTGTTAATGCACGTTCACTGAACTGCATTTTTTCAGTGCAATGCATGCATTATTTAAATTAATATAATTTTATAAATTTTGGTGTCTTTTCGATCATTGAGTCATGGCTAATACTCACATGCATGATCTTCAAGTACTCATTTATAATGTTAATATGTTGAAATAATTATCTCTTTTTAGAATAAAAAAAAAAAAATACCGTGAAAACAGCAATACAATTTTGCCCTTTTTCTGGGCAGTCAGAGGTTCTTAATTGCAGAAAAATTTCTAATCTAAAGAAAAAAATATTAGACAAAGGTTTCTAATCTAAAATAGTGGTGCCATACTCCTTGGCTGGAAATTCTAAGGAGTTTACATACCTTAAGTACTAGTCTTATGTTAATTGTGCTGTAGCTCTTCATGAGTTGTATTTCACTTGGAAAAATACAGTATATTGGATTTAGTTATTGATACTTCCTGAAAACAAATGAAATAAAACAAAATAGTTCTCAAAGACTAGTATTGCTTAACCCCTTAACCTATGATGTATGTTTCAACAGCCTGGGTCTAAAACATAAACAAGATCGTGCAGCCTTCAAGCCATTCCACAGTTCGGCAAATCGGTCCCAAGTTGTACCAAACGTGCACGACTTACATGTGTAAGATGCAACTGGTTTAATATTGTGGAATATTTTATAATTACAACCTCATGTAATAATTGTGGTAAATATACCACAAAAGGTAATCCCATTAGACTTTACTTTTGTGCCATGCGTGTGATATTTACATTTGGCTCGATTGTTGTACAGGGGCCATGCCCGTAATTTTTTCATTTGGCCAAACCAATGTATTACGGGCCAGGTACATGATAATCAGTTTTGGCCCAAATGCAAGACCACGTGTCTTGCACATAGTTGTAGGGTAAGGGGTTAATTTGAAAATCCAGTATTAGTCTGCAAGAACAAGCCGTTCTGTACAGAATATACTATGCTAATTATAAATGGTAATATAGTTCTAAAAATTCAGCTATGTAAAACTTTTTTTTTATCATGTCAGAATTATGAGAATAACTTATTGTATTTATACTCATTTGTGACTTATGTCAAAAGTCGTTCAGCCATTATAAAGCAATGGCAAATTGGATATATTAAGACACGTTATTATGTGATATTTTTGTTTGTACTTGTATATTTATTTATAGGATATTTTGTGTATTCATACCTTTCAGTTTTAAAAATATTCTTTCCAATAAATGTGTAAAACAAACTTTTGGGGAAACTTTCTTTATGTTGTATATCATGTGAAATACATAGCAAATATTTAATCTTTATAATAATTATTTCTCAAAATATTACATGTTAAAATTTTTTTTATATAGTGTAGGCATTTTTTAATCATTTAATGAGAACCCCCCCCCCCCCAAAAAAAAAAGTATGATAATAGGCTCAGTCACATAATTGTTACTAGACATCATGTGAAAGTTAATTTCAAAGTTATTAACCTTTTCCAGTAATTTGGTAAGTAGGACTCGTCATACAATGCAGAAAAAACAGAATAACTTAAATTAGATTTAAACTGACACAAACTATGTTAAATTTAGTAGTCCACAACAGTACACTTGTCTACTTATAATCTGTGACATTTTCATTAAATGTGACCTTTTGCTTTTTAGACAGCTATCTTTAACTGTAACAAAAAAGAAATCCCTTCCTACCAAACAAATTTAGTGGAAAAGGTTAAGTATAGAAAATAAATATTAAAATTTTTGTATAAGTTTTCTACAATACTCTTAACAATGAAGGTAAAATAAAATGTAACTATATTAATAAGTACTAGAACCTTAGGTTATCATTCCCAGATTTAAAACATATTTTTAAGTTGGCCTATGGTGCAGTCTGATACAATGTATCAAAACATGAGAAGCAACAGGGTGGAAGATTGGAAGTTTGAGAAAACATTAGTTACAAGATGCTTCATATGAAATGTTTCTGACAGAGTTAAGAATACACAACAAAAACACTTCAGATAAGTGACATTTCTACAATTCATCTTAATTAACTTAGCTGTGTGTCTAGATATGTTATATTATGAATACTCTATTCTTATGGCTTGATTGCAGCTATATCTGCAGTTGCAGGGATTGACATGCAGGCTCATATTAAATGAACAGAATAGGTTGTTAATTATAGGAGAATACATACACATTATCAAAGAAAGAGAAAAAAAAAATCAGTTTTCATGACTTTGGAATTCATTTTTTTTTTCACTCCTAGTATGGATAATATAAAAGTAGGCTGATGCACATGCAGCAATAGCTGTCAACTTTCTCATATATGCATGTTAAAAATTTACAATTAATATTTTTGGTGCTGCCAATGTGCCAAGCAGTTTGTAATGAGATAAAAATAGAAAACTATTATGAAATTTTGTTGATAAATATGAAAAATAACAATTTTATAGAGATAAACCAACATTATGGTATATGCATTGTTTTATATTGAATGCAAACTACTTTATAGCAGGTTCACATTCTGTCACAAAGGCAGAGCCACATTTCAGTTTTTCTTTTCTTTAAATTTCTTTTGAAAAATACTCTCTAATTTTTCAAGGAGGAAAATCTTCTGCAGATCTGTAATTTTTTGCCTTTTTTCCCCATATATCTAGACTTTTTTTTTAACAACTTCCAGAAGGAAATGACAGAAACAGGTGACAATTTTACAGATTTTTAAGAAAACAGTACCAGTTTTCTGCCTACATGCCTTGTAACATATTTCTCCCAATGTTTTATTATTCTTAAAGATTTTTTTCTCCTGGAATCTGTCTCTGAAAACTATTTAATGACTTGTTATGTTCAATATTTCCCCATCCACTGCATGAAAGTTAATGTTTGTGTTATATTTAGTAAAGTTTGTGAATTTTTGAGTTCCTTGATCCTTTGACAAAATTGTTTTTTTTTTCATGAAATTTGCATTTTCCGTGATCCTTTGAAGAAATGTGCGTTTATTTAGCTGTGTTTTGATGAAATTCACGCTTTTTCTGCAATCCTTTGACGAAATTTGTGCTTTTTTTGCAATCCTTTGATGATTTTCACATTTTTTCCACGATCCTTTGATGAAATTTGCAGGTTTTTTTTGTTTGTTTTTTTTTATCCTTTGACAAAATTTGTGGGGTTTTTTGTGATCCTTTGGTGAAATTTGTGGGTTTTTTTCAACAGTCCTTTGACAAAGTTCGCGTTTATTTCACAATCCTTTGATGAAAATTTCATTTTTCCATGATCTATGACATAAATCACATTTTTCTTCTATTCTTTGATGAAAAGAAAGTTTTCACACAGTTCTTTGACAAAAATCATGTTTACCCGTGATCCTTTGATGAAAATTACGTTTTTCCACGAACCTTTGACGAAATTTGAGTTTTTCTCTTGCGATCCCTTAACCAAAGCAGACGATAGTTGCATGCGCCTGGCCTTGTTTTCATGTTGTTTGTTTCTATGCGCGGACTAAACATGTGGTAGGTCACAGGTGTTATATTGGAATATTAAAGATAATCCCAATATAGGCATCAGCATCCACATGCTAACACAGCATGTGGAAATGTTAAGGCTGAATCCTAGTTTGTAATTTCCCATGAAGAATACGTAAGGCTCATTATAACTAAAAAAATTAAATATGAGCAAACTGCAGCACTGATTTTAAGCTGAAAGAAGTGTTCAAAGAGAATAAACCAGGATTTACAAATAATATTTATTAACATAAAGTAAAATAAAAAACTAAAAAGGTTAAAAACAAAGTATATTGAAGTATGGACATGACATGACATAAGTTATCTGTTTTCCAGAGAGACCTCACCTAACACATAATATATTGAGTCTTCTAAATTCAATTTTCATATCTACATACCAATAAACTGTATACATAACTGTAACATAAGAAAAATAAACTGGAGCATCAAATATAATCTCAGGAAAAAGTTTATAATTTACTTTTAAATTGTTTTTAAAATGTTAACTTTATAATTAAACTTTAAATATGTATTAAACTATATTTCTATTACTTTAGTTTATTACTTTAATCCATTACTTTAATTTATTACTTTATTAACTTCATTAAACTTTAAACAAAACGTAAAAGATGTTACATTACTTTAAATATATTCACTTTAAGATTGAAATACAATTACTTTAAGTATTAACTGGAAATCTATTAAGTAATTCATATTAAAAACCAGCACCACAAGAAGCCACATATAGAAATCAGAAAAACTTAAACCATACTGTAAATAAATCCAGGTAATATATTCATCCATCTTATTAAAAGGTTTAGCCCTAATTAAATGCTTCACTCCCCCTCCAGAACAACAAACCTTTCCTCTTTAGAAAATAACTAACACTATTCAATACATCACTTGAATAACGAATCCCAATGTCAGCTACCTGCAACTTCAGAACAGCAGTTTATATTTAAACCCCTTCTAACACTGAAGCTCTGTAACTTAAGAGATAATGTAAGCAAAAGTAAAAGGATATAAAAATGTTACTGATTAAATCGCAACAACCGAAAGTAATAAGTATATCTGGAGATAAGAGCTATTACAGTAAAAAAAAAAGGAAAAGATAAATAAAACCTATTTGTATGGAAATGTGAAACATGCTCCAAGCTACAGTATCAACCTCTTAACGAAGTGTGAACATTCATTAGTCATGGCCTTAAACAGTTCTTTTTACACAACTGTAGAAACTAAACAACTTGACCAGATTGATGATGTTGAATTATCACAAATACGATGGCATCATTTCCTTGGAGACTATGTAAAGGTGACTTCACACTTTATCTTTAAAAAGGATGTTTCACCATATAAATACATTTACCAAAACAACGAAGATTAAAACCTGATTAAATATATTTCATTTCTTTAAAAAGACTTCCATAGCACAGACAAACTTATTTTGCTTTTCCCTAAACATGACCGGTGTTCAGAGTCGAAGGACGACAATACAAAATGGTTCTTTAAATCAAAGCTAACAAACTCATGAGAATGAAAGAATATATACTCTGTTCTCGATGAAATGCATATCGTTACGCAGCCTCATTTCCAACATGTGACATCGCTTCCGAGCTCAGAACTTCGGGAAAGATCTAATGGCTAATGCCCTAACACGGGAGAGAAATACAGGAGAAAACAGACACGCATGCCGTCTGTCTTCACCTGTTGGAATCCCTCGGTATGCCACGTGATTTGAAAACCGTATGCATGGAAATGAGTGCCACGATTGATAGAAACTATTTCCACCGGTAGTTAGAGAAATATGATATTGAAAACGGAAAAAAGGGAAAAAGAACTTGGAGTATCTAATGGACTTACTATATTAATAACGGTAAGTAAAAATAAAATAAAGATGTTTATTTCTGTTTTACTTTAAAATAAAAGATAACTATCGTAAACAAAACGGGAGCTGTGATATCTGAAAAGGTAATACACTATATGGCCAAAGGTGACCGGTCACTTGCGATTTTAGACATTTTGTTAAATATCTAGAAAAATACATGAGGAATTAAGCTGAAACTGCAGGTGTGTAAACAGTATAATATAGGTCATATATTTTCAGGAAGATTTTTTCCAGAAACCCTATAGAGGACTGTTGATAACTATGAGGTCAAACATATTGACTAATTTACCGATTTATTTTTAGAATGTAAGACCTGTCCCGCATAACCACTGCGCGGAACGCCAAAAGTCCCCACTTTTCATGATACACAAATTTTTTTAAATTCCTTTTAGTAACATACTATTTGTTAGTCTGCATCTGTTGAAACTTAATATACACTATATTGGCAATGATGACCGGTCACTTGCAATTTTAAACGTTTTGTTAAATCTTTAAAAAAATACACGATCCTGAAACTTCAGGTGTGTAAATAGCATAGTAGACGTCATATATTTCCGTGAAGATTTTTTTCCCGAAACCCCATAGGGGACCGTCAACAAATTGAAAAAGAATGAATATCTTTTGGATGACCCTGTAAAAACTAATGTAGCAAAAGCATTCAAACTCGAGATTATTAATAAGTGGCTTATTGTAATATACTGTGTTCGTTTTTATGAGGATAGCATGTATACTCGTAGAGAAATTAAGGTTTTTATAAAAACAGTCCCAAATTTCACCAAGTTTTTTGCTTATAATTTGCAGATTTCTTAATATAAATAAACAGTCAAGTGCGAGTATTACTCGCGTACAGAGGGTTCTGTACAATAATATATGAATTAGTAAGTGTATTATTAAAAAAATACCGTTGCTAAAAGAATACTAAGACTTTGTAAAAACTATACAACATAGGGTTGGGTATAGCTGTATAGTGTGCAGGGTGCAAAGGAACCCTTTAACCTGAAAATACTTGCAAACAGAGAGAGCTACAGCTATATAAGTGAGGTAATGGTACAGTAAAGCAACTATGCCCGACCTAGTGCAAACAACAGCAGCACCTCTAGTGGCGAAATTTGGAAGATAGCCATTGCAAAACGAAAAGAGGTAGAGCAAATTTTCCAATTAGGAAGTTTTAGATCATCAATTAATTAGTACGAAACGATATTTGGTTCACATGGATAAGATAAATCGTCGCCTGCATAGCCAAAAATGTCCGAAATCGATGAGCGATGATTCTACTTTGCCTATTCACATTCCGGAAATATAGCAGTGCCCGATTGCAGAATGTGACGTTGTACTGTGCTGTAATGTCTGTAAAGATTTAATTTCCAATGCATTTAAAATTTTAGAATAACCCTTTCACGGCGAGAAGAATTATATTCGTAAACTGATGAAATAATTGACTGACACCAGAATATTCAAACGAATTTCTCAGAAAACAAAAACCCGCTAATTTGCACTTTCATTACAAAAGCAAAATTTTATTAAAATATTCTTGGTGCCATTTGTCAGTTTTGGAATTAAAATTAGGTGGCTAGACCATCTAGCCGCTGCCCTTGAAAGGGTTAAATCTATGTTGTCGTATTGAAGAGGCTTGCAATAGACGTTCCATGCTGAGAAATGTGCATGCAGAATTACTCTCACGAATACAAACGTGTATAGTGAGTAATGACGAACTTTTTGAACATACTGAATAATAACTTTTTATCACTGTGAGACAGTTTTTTTTGTGTAATGTTATCAAAATGTATTGAGATAAGTGCGTATTTATACCATAAATTGTGCGTATTTCTTCATACTTCTGACTATTCCATTCAAACGCTTACACAAAATGGAATGCATCTATTTCGGACATTTTTGGGTAAACAGGCAAAGATTTATCTTATCCATGTAAACCAAACGTCGTATTCTACTAATTAATTGATGCGCTAAACCTTTCTAATTAGAAATTTTGCTCTATCTCTGTTCGTTTTCGATTTACAGTGGCTATCTTCCAAATTTTGCATGTAGGAGGAGATGCTGTCATTTACATTAAATCGGGCGTAGTCGCTTTACTATACCGTTACCTCACTTGCATAGCTGTAGCTCTCTCCGTTCACAAGTATTTTCAGGTTAAAGGGACTTTCCTTTGCACCCTGTATACTAGGAAAGTATAAATGGATATACCATGAAAGTTCAAAGATATATGGAACCTAAATAATAGAAAATACAGCTATTCTGTATATTTGTTATTCCATATAGGTTTTTAGTTAACCTTTAAAGACGTAGTAGGTGGAAACTAGTCGCTAATCCCATAGTATTTATGTGATTATTTCTCATTAAATTAGTCTGTTTATAACAATTTGACATTTATTGCATTTATATTGTTACTGGGTATTGCATTACATAAATATATCCTTAAAATTTGTTATCTAGACTTTAAAATCCGATGGAGCATAGAGTATGCTGTCCCTGTCGTTATGTATGTACAAACCGTCAGTGTCTTTAAGGGTTAATATCTCGGCTAATTACTGACGATTTTTCCAAAATTCATGATCAACAATGCTTTTATACTTCTGCTACGATAGGTACCTCCAGCTCTGCTCAACGCTTTTGCTGAAGCCCGTAAATCGAAATTTGAGTGCAATGGAAAAATGCGATTTTCTCAAAAACTATGTGACCTAGGGTAATCACTATAATTTTCCTGCAAGGTTTAAATTAATGTCTACTACCTCTAATTTTTTCATAATTTTAGTTTCAATAGATTCAGAATTAGATGGGGGGTGACATATTTTTGCACTACATTTTCCACTATAACTTTGAAAATATAATACCTAAAATTAAATTAAATATTTTTGATTTCAGCATTACGAAAGCTTTCACACGATATACAAAGAAAAGGTTTTTTTTTTTCAAGCAACTTAATTAGTCCCTTTAAATTTTTCCTAAATATATTTATGAATATTTATTAATCTGAAAAATATGTGGGTCAATAATCTTTATTACTTCCCCCAATTTGAACTTTCCATGTTGCATAGTTTACAAGTAAAAGGGCTGTGACAGACAGATACAGGAGTGATCTTATAATGGTTCTGTTTTTACTTTTTAAGTACGGAACCCTAAAAAGAGTTATTTTCAGGGAATATGACAAACAACATTGTACACAATACTCCGCAATCAGAATTAAAAAATAATAAAAATGGGATGAAAAATGAGCATGTTTACTAAATGATGTTTCACTGCGCATGCGCAAATGCTATCAAAATATAATATGCATAATATATTAGCTAAGTATATAGAGCAACTTTTGTGAAAGTTTCAAAATCATAGCCTGAAAATTATCGTCAATAGAAATGCAGAGTATTGTTGTGTACAATGTTATTTGTCATATTTTCTGAAAAGAACTTTTTATATATTAAGAACTCTGCAAATTATAAGCAAAAAACTTGGCGAAGTTTGGGACTGTTTTTATAAAAACCTTAATTTCTCTACAACTATACATGCTATCCGCATAAAAATAAACACAATATATTACAATAAGCCACTTATTAATAACCTCGAGTTTGAATGCCTTTGCTATATTAGTTTTTACAGGGTTATCTAAAAGATATTCGTTCTTTTTCAATTTGTTGACAGTCCTCTATAGGGTTTCTGGAAAAAATCTTCCTGAAAATATATGACCTATATTATACTGTTTACACACTTGCAGTTTCAGGTTAATTCCTCATGTATTTTTCTAGATATTTAACAAAACGTCTAAAATCACAAGTGACCAGTCGCCTTTTGGCATATAGTGTATGAGTTTAAATTAAATGAAAATAAAGATGGGAATATAAATCAGAGTTCAGAATAAAGTTATAGAGCAATGAGACATTAGGATATGGACACTAGATATTCCTATCAATCGGAAAGAGAAATTTGAATGAGAAAGGGAAAAATACACTAAATTTGGTACTGTTCATACTTGCGTTTTTTGTTGTATTTCATCCAGGCACGTTGCCAGGGAGGGGGCTGAAGCCCTTCCCGAAAGTTTAAAAAAACTTTGCAAAGTTATGTCTAAGGACAATAAAAATTGACAATGTTTTTCTTATTTTTTTTTCCTTCCATTATATTAAAACTACATACATTTTTAGTCATAAAAATATAAATTTATTCAATTACAGGTACAGTAATCCCTCGTTATATCGCTCATTTGTATATATTATTCTTTTTCGCATCTACTACTAAAAAAAATATAAGTTATTCTTAAAACACAATTTTAACTATCTTTATGCACAGTAAAATGCCATAAGTGTAATTCCTCATAATTAATTTGATTAAGAAGTAATTATAATGCGCGCATGGTGTATAAGTTAATTTTATGCGTCAAATATAAAATATTTACTTGCATGTTATAATATTCCATAATTTTCTCTATCTTCATTATCAGTGTTGGGTACGCTCACAAAATAAACAAACTAATTCAAACTCAAACTCAGTTTCTCAAAAATGAGCCAAGTTCACGTTCAAATTCAAAATTTTTGGAATGAACTCGTTCAACTCAAACTCATCTATGAAAATGAGCGAAGTTCACTAAAAACTCGTTTTTTTTTTTTTAGAATTTTTTTGTTTAACTTCACAAAATTTTGTGAACAAATCTTTTGGTTATTCGATGTAAGGGTCTTCATAGGCCCGGCCCAATTTTCCTTTCTAATACTCGCTCCGAGCGTGGTTTGTGGATTACTTATTTCTAGAGGTTCAGAACGAGATGGGCCGGCACCGGGACTGGATTTATATTCCAACCCAAGCCAGGGCTTGACTGCATTCTTCTTGAGGTCTGAACTAGCAGAAATTTTTAGTCCCCGTTCCAACTCAGTTCATTTGAAAATCACTGGACCAGCACTACCCTGGCCTATCTAGTAAAAATATCAGTAAAATTTGGACCGGCCCAATTTTTTAAAAATTTAAATGCGCGTATTTTTAAATCGCTATTATTCCACAATTAAAATTCATATATATTTATTTTTATTATTCTTTAAGATGGGTAGATGGTAGATGCATTTCTTGGCAATAAAATTAAATTACAGTAAAACCCGAAAAAAAGAACCTGCATATGACGCAATCCCGTGTTTAACACCCCCCCCCCCCAAAAAAAAAAAATGATCTATGTAAAATGAGCATAACAGTACTTGTGAAAAGAATGTAATGCATTTTAAACCGATGGTGAACTTGCTCATAGGGAAACCAGCCCACAACAGATTTTTCTTCTTTCCTATGCAATTCCAAACATTTTATTGCATAGAATTTTTAAATTTTTCAAATATCCAAACCATAGAATGTGGATTAAGGATATTAATCGTAACAGTGATATTTATATATAATCAGATGCATTTAAAAAATAAATACCACAGCTCAGAACACTTTTTTTAAATCCTACACTTCATTAGTGATATATTTCATTAAGTGTGTTCTCAAATCCAAAAGGGCAACTTTCTGACATAAGTTTTAATTTATTTTTGTTCGAAAAGGCATGAAACGAGCTGGTGTTGTTCAGAAACTATGTAATTGAGCTGTTTTTTCCATTTTTTTTTTTGCAAACCCAATAGATCTTTCAGAAAATAGCGTCAAAGTGGGCATTTTGAACCGAATTTCCACGCGAAGGAAGAAAGAGCACTCAAAAGCAGGCGAAAAACGTGTTTGTCACGTGATCAAAATTGCTTATAACTCAATAGATAATTGATTGATCAAAAAATGGGAAAAAAAACAGTTCAATTCCAAATCGCTTCCATGGCCAGGCTTTCCAATTTTATACCTTTCCGTTAAAAAATGAATTTGTAAATGTGTCAAAACATTTTGCGCTTGTTGAGCAGAGCAGTTAAGAACAGCCTTAATGAAATCGTACATTTCATAAATGATATTTATTATGTTAATCTTTAAAAAATAAGTTTTGCAAACAAAACACTTTTATTAAATAGAAGAACTTTATCAGATGAAACTAAAGAAATTAATGTTTGTTTTGTTCAAATTTTATATTTGAGTAAGTGGATTTCATCTTTCATTTCAAATTGCTATTTTTCATAACAATTTTTCACATATAGAGAATGCCTATGAAGTAAAATCTTTCATGAATCAATTGTCATCGCGTTATACATTAAAAAATACATGTATGAACTATATTTACATATAGTTTCTTATTCTAATAAATACATACAACACATTGATGCTAGAAAGGTCAAATAATTAAAAATAATTAAATAAATAAATCATTGTATATTTAAGGATTTGTGATTCATCCCCAAATTTAAAGCTGATAGCATTTTTCTACCCCCCCAAAAAAATCTCTTTAATTTAAAGGAAATCCCCATGAAAAAGGTTACTGCTTCTGATTCGAAAGAAGAGGGAAGGTGCTTTCCAACAATTGACAAATTGATTGAAAGCGTACCCACTGTTTTCGTTTCCTAGAATCGTCCGTCCTCTGTCCTTTTCAACAACTTTCATCAATAGTTGTTGTTTATGACGACCAATTATCTACACGAGAGGTATGGTCCCGAAGGGGAGGGAGTGCCCTCCATAGGGGGTCTTTCTAAGGGAACCTAATGCGCATTTACGCAAGGAAATCCAAGTTTTATTCATACCATAGTAGTTTACGGATATACGATTAGATTACTAAACTAGTAGCGACACTAGCAAGACTAGGAACGTTTTATCTCAAATGATACTTCAAACAAGCCGTAGTCTTTTTCGTTTTCTTTTTTTCCCCATCCTTTTAAAATGGATATAATAAGAAATTCACCAATTACTTAGTCTGTGCAACAAAGCACAAAAAAAAGTCTCTGGCGCCTCCTCTTGTAATGGTATTGCTTATATAATCTAACTGAACATGACTTTTTGTCCTAGTGTGGAGTTTTTCCTTTATATGGTTTCTCTATTCTTTTCTGATACTAGTCTGGGACCTGGGACAAAGATACTATCTGTTCCACAAATTCTCCTATTTCTAACAGAAAAATAATACTATTTTTTTTTTTCGATTGAGGTGTTTATGCGGTCTGGGGAAAATTTCGATCCCAATTATAAGTGTTTGCAGTTATTGGGTTTTTATATTTTTGACCCAGTGCATTATATTTTTTCGTTGCGATTCGGGTTCGGGGTCAGTTTCGGGTCGAGTTGACTATGATTTTTCGGGTTCGGATTGGATTTTAACTCTTGTGATTCGTGTTCGGGTTGACCAGATTTTTCAAAAGAATATCCAAAATATTTTTTTATATTAATACATGGAAATTATTCCAGAGAGAAACATTCGCCTTGGAGAGTATCCCCCTTGGATTAATAGTGAGAAATTTTCCGAGCTGTGTATCGTTCCAAGTGGTTTAGTCGGTAGAACGTCAGTGCGCTATACCGATGGCCCGGGTTCGAGTCCCAGCTTGGAATCTTTTTCACTATGTTGGCCTTTGCGCCTTTTAAGCAATCACTTTGAAATTTGATTTTCATTTGAAATATTTTTTTATATTAAAAATCTATATACAATAAGATCTTCATAATGGATACTCCCGAAAGCACATATCTAGTTAGCGAACACTTTTGCAATTCCTAATACCGTATTTTATGGTAGAAACGCCGCACTTTTCAAATTGGCCTGAATAAGCTTAAAAATATTATAATCGCCGCACCCGTAGTAAACGCCACATCCATCGGAACGCTACTTTTGTCGACAGCGTCACATTGACCTAACTTTAATCAAAGTTTTCTGAGTGGCGTAGGATGCCTCGTTTTTAATATCTTAAGGTGTCTGAAGTTTTATTTAAAATATTTAAATCCGATTTTAAGTATTTTTATGAATTTTTAAATTAAAGAAAATCAGTTGGTATTTTTTAAAAAAATCGTAAACGCATTCATAACATGGCATTAACGCCGCACTTGGAAAAAAATTAACTTTTGAACTGGTAAATGCTGCGGCGTTTCTTCCATAAAATATGGTACTTATATATTTATATGCTTATATCGCTAATTTGGGCATCTCCCAATCTACACACATGTAACATATGTATGTGTGTATAAACTATCACAAGTATCAGGGCCGAAACTAAGGGGGGGGAGAAGGGGCACGTGCCCCGGGCGCCAGAATGAAGGGGTGCCAAATGAAGGATTATACCCTTGGAATGGATCATTTTCTTCTGATGGACTGGTGGCTTCCATTATTATGAAACAGCCATTATAAAAGAAGTGTTAGGTGAAGATGAAAGAGCAGACGTAAAAAGTTAGAACACCGATTTTCTAGTCAGAATAAGAAAAAAAAAAATGGCCATAATTTTTTTTCTCTTTCATCTTCACCTAATATACTTCATTTATAATGGCTGTTTCATAATAATGGAAGCCACCAGTCCATCAGAAGAAAATAACTCGGTTAAAGCGGAGACTCGGTTAAGCGGGACTCTACTGTATATTTCATTTTAAAAGTAATGTTTAGAATCTTTTTGTTGGTGTTCAGAGGTTGGGGGGTGGGTCATGATCCCCGTGACCTCTTCCTTGGATCCACCATTGTGGATTACGTAGTTCAGTATTACATATTTTATTATGACATATTTTAAATTTTAAAATAAGTCGGCTATTAGAAAATTGGTAAAATTCTCTTCGTATATATACTTTACGGTAGAGCTGGGGGTGGGGGTGGTAAAATCTATGTTTGCCCCGAATGCAAAAAAGGCTAGTTTCGGCCCTGACAAGTATCATACATGCTTTTTTGTTGTGTATCAAAAATTAAATGTTGGCAAAGTTTTTCATATTCCGAGAGAAGAAAAATTGTTCTTAACTGTTCCGTAAAGAAGGAATAATCTATGGTCACATTTTTTATAAATTTTATTTCTTATGCAGTAATTTAATATATGTTTTATAATATATTCATACACTAAAACATATTTATTTTCTTCTGAAACACAGTTTTGCTCAAACTTTTTGTGAAAATGCAAACAACCTGACTTCCAAAAGATCTAACTATGGCTAGCAAGGGTTATTCTAGGCTACCCAACCGCAAAAAGAATATTAGAATCATTAAAACATGGAAACAGAAATTTATATACAACCTGACCCGATGTAAGACTCTATTCAATAATCCCGATGTCCCTACTATTCAGAGGTTTTACTATATTTAAATATTAAAACATAAATTTTATGACTATTTGAATATTAAACACTTGCCTTTTTTTCCCTAAAAAGCATAAAACTGGTAGTAGAGATATAAATGTAGGTTACTTTTCACAATTGCATTAAAACATAATTTCCTTTCATTTCATTTCGGATTCGGCACAGGCCGGGCCCAGGCTTGGTCCTATTTTCATTCACGGCAGTTGGGCCGGGCCTGGACCATACTTTTTTCTGAAGGCTCGGGCCGGGCCTAGTCACTTCTCTTTCCGGGCCAGGCTCTGACTTTTTTCCTGAAGGACCAGGCAGGGCCTAACTTATTTTTTCCTGACCAAACCGGGACTTGTATCATTCTTTCTAGTCTTCACGGGCCTACATTTTCAGTCCCGGTTTTGACCTAACCCGTATGAAAATCATTGTCTCGGCGTGTCCTGGTCCATTCAAAAATCAGTAAAATTTAGCATGGCCCAAAATTTTTTTCAAACAATGCATTTATTTTTAAATTGCCGTTATTCTACAATTAAACAGTTATTTTACTCTTTATAAAGAATAGTACTAGGGTTATTAAAATGTAGCTAAATTAAAAAATAGTAAAATGTGTGAAAAAGAACCTGCCTATGACGGAATCCTCTTTTAACCTGAAAAATATGTTGATCCATGCAAAATGGATGTGCTGATACATGAGAAAAGAATATATAATACATTTACACCTGTTAAGATGGGAACTTGTCTATAATGTATTTTTTTCTTTCCTATGCAATTCGGTCTTAGAAGATTTAACTGTATAGCATTCTTTAGATTTCTAAGTCTCCAATACATGGAATATGGATTAACTATATTAATAATAACTGAAACATTTATGTACAACAAATAGCGATTCATAAAAAATAAATAAATATAGCAATAACTTTTATAAAAATGAAACTGGAAACATGACAATAAGAATCAAAGATAAGTATTTTTGTCAGAACTCTGCGTACGAGAGAAATTCTTAACCAAATCGATGGATGTTTTGTAGCAATTCATTTGGGCCGGACTGGGCTCGGGCCGAGAGATTTTGACTTTTTTCCGGGCTGAACTTTTAGCTATTATACGGGGCCGGGTCGGGCCAATAATTTTTTCTCTACGGGCTGGGCCAATATTTTTTGTACGGGTCAGGCCGTGTTCGGGCCGAACTTTTAATGTTTATACCGGCCGGGCCGAATTTTTCTTCTATGGATCAGGATGGGCCCGAGCCTAGAAATTTAGGCCCCTTGCAGACCTCTACAATAGGCTGCATGTACAGGGACCTCCGTTCCAAAATACTGTTTCTACTACATTTCTTTCTATATATCTTATTGAAAGCTCTATTAATTTTTTAATGGATCTCTATTAGTATGTAAATATCTGAATTATTATCAATATCATTAATCCATTTACACGGCTTGGATACTTAAAAATCTGAAAATTCTATCTCGAAAAACCTTCTAAGACAGAAACACATAAGAGAGAAAAAAAATCGTTATAGTTAAGTTCCTTTTTTATCAGGTCTGTCGTCTCTTGCAAGTGTATTATTTACACTGCTCAAAACAATTAAAAGATATTTGAAGTTTTATATAAAATAAAGATATAAACGAAATTTTTTTTGCCGAAAATAGAAGAAGAGAATCACAAATGCAAATTTTTCTGGTTTTCAAACTGTGGAGTACGCAAGTTTTGAGTTCGACGTCAAAACGTCGCTTCAGCGGCAGCGAATGAAATTTGACTTTCAACTGGATAAAAGAGAATGAAGACAAGGATGATCGGCATTCAGTGATTGCTTTGTTTCGATGAGTACGATGTCTCAGCGAAGTCATTTGACAGATTCAGAAGCTTTGAGAATTGTTGGTAGGTTAGAAGGGGGCCAAACTCAAGCCGAAGTAGCGCAAGCCATTGGAGTGTCACAAAGTGTCATTTCCAGGATCTGGAACCGTTTTTTGGAGAGTGGATGTGCAGGCCGAAGACCAGGGCAAGGTCGTAGACGGGCAACAACGCCCAATGAAGATCGGTATTTAGCGTTAACAGCTCGGAGACACCGAACCATGAACACTACTCTTCTCCAACAACACCTTCGCTCGGCTACAGGTACCACGATTTCAACTCAGACTGTCCGAAACCGGCTCCATGCTGTAGGTCTGTATGCTCGCCGACCGATGGTATGTGTTAGATTAACATCAAGGCATCGTCGCGGACGCAGGGAGTGGGCAACCGAGCATGTCAACTGGAGGAGAAATGAATGGAGCAATATTCTGTTTTCTGACGAGTCCCGTTTTTCTGTGCATCCGGATAATAGGCGTATTTTCATCTGGAGGGACCGTGGCAGTAGGAATAATCCTGCGTTCGTGCACGAAAGTGTCAGATTTGGCGGTGGAGGAGTGTTGGTGTATGGTGGCATCTTCATTGACGGGCGCACTGACCTCTACATCATTCGAGATGGAGCTCTGACTGGTCACCGATATAGGGATGAGATCCTCAGACCTATTGTAGTCCCTTACGCTGCAGCAATCGGAGATAACTTCATTTTAATGGACGATAACTGCAGGCCACATCGTGCAAGCCTGGTGGAGGATTTCCTTTTCGAGGAAGGAATCATTCGAATGGAATGGCCAGCATGTTCTCCAGACATGAATCCAATCGAGCACGTTTGGGACGCTCTAGGAAGACGAGTTTCTGGCCGCCAACAACCCCCACAAACTCTCCAAGAACTGGAAAGAGCTCTTCTGGAAGAGTGGGGCAGAATACCCCAACTCGTCATTAATAGCCTCATTGAGTCCATACCTCAAAGGTGTTCAATGTTGCTGGCTGCCCGTGGAAACCATACCCCCTACTGAAAATGATTTTCTTTGAAGAAAACACTTTTCTTATTCTTTTTTTCTCATATGTACAAATTGTGTTTTTTTCCTTTAGTACACAAATGCGCAATAAAATGCATTTTTTTCTGCCAAACATGTGTAATTTATTCTCATATAACCTACTATGTTTGTCGACCATGTATCAATCAGCTAAACAGTTTACCAGATACAAAATCCACCTAAAACTGCAATATCCTTTAATTGTTTTGAGCAGTGTATTTTCAAACGGATTATTATATCCATTTGGAAGATCCAGCAGTATTGCCAGATGGGCTACTTTTTTAGGTAGATTTTGTATGAAATACTACCTATTGGGATCGTTCCTATGTTGGAATTTCTGAAAAATTTTTACAGATCTACACCGATCATGACCCCTAGAACCCAAAACCACCCTCAGTAAAAAACTTTATCTATCTATCTATCTATCTATATATATATATATATATCACTTTCTTCTGGACACGATAACTTTCGTAATTCTGCACCAATCTCTTCCAAACTGATACATAAAATCAAAAGGCATAAAATCTCGGTCAAGTTCGTTAATGGGCAAAATCGGACCAAGGGGATGGAAATAGGGAGGGGTTTTGTGAAAACCGAAAACCCCCCATAACTTCTTAATTTTTGTACATATCAAATCAGTTTAAAGTTTTTATTACTTCTAAAAATAGGGCCAAAATTTTATGTATCACAGATTTTTGATAAAGTTAAAAATGGGCTCAAGGGGCACAAAAAATAGGGTTTTTGGGAGAAAAAAATTCATAACTTCGTCAATTCTCAAGATATCAAATCCAATTAATTTTATTATAAATCTCCTTAATATTATCTACAACTTTTATATTCAAAAGTTTTTGGTAGGACCAATTCGTACCGCAAAAAAAAAATAAAAACGAAAACAAAAAGGGGGTTTGAAGAAGTAAAAAATTCATAACTCCGTCAATTCAAAAGATATAAAATCCCCATGAATTTATCATATATCATCTTAATATTGTCTACAACATCTATATAGAGAAATTTTGGATAGGACCAATTCTTACAGCAAAAACAAATTAAAAATACATAGCGGTTGAAGAAAAAAATCATCTATTGATTGAGTGTATTCAAATCCAAACTGCGTATTTTCTGACTCATTTTACAATTCATTTTTGCTCTCAAAGGCTTCCAATTGGTGCGTTTTCTTACTCAGAAACTATATAATGTACCGTAATGGTCGCTTTTTTGATAGAGGCAGAATATATTTTTAAAAATGCTGTTAAAGTGGGCATTTTGAACCGAATTTCCCGAAGCGGATTGTGTTGGAAAAATCATTGCATTAAGGATGCACTCAAATCCAAACTGCTTATTTTCTGACTGATTTTTAAATTCATTTTTGCTCTCAAACGCACTTAATTGGTAGATTCGCTTATTTAGAAACTATATAATGTACCGCAATGATCGATTTTTTGATAGAGATAGAATATACAGTAGAAGATCTTTATAACGCAAACCTAAAAACGCAAGGTTGTGCGTTATATAGAATTTTGCGTTATATGGATCACATCATTAAATTTACCTTGTAAACATGGCGAAATATGTCTGAAACATATCAAAATACATTAGAATATCTTTATACTGCATTCCTTGTTACCAAGAGTTATCCAAATTATAAATTTTTGCATAATGTAAGTCAGATATTGTTAAATTTATTTTATAAACAGGATCCAAATATAACTGACCAAGTCATCCCTTATATTAGAGATTTTCAAAAATGTTTATTGTAATAATAGCATTTTTTCATTAAAAAGGTCTTAAATTAGGAGATAAAGTTGAACTAATGTACCAAATTTAGTCTTCTAGAGAGTAGCAATATTTTTACAATGTGGAAATGCAGGTGCTTTTTAACTGCAAAATTCATTGTTTACATCTGAGAAGTTGTGCGTTATATGGAGAATTGCGTTATATAGATCTTCTACTGTATTTCATAAAAAGATATCAAAGTGGGCATTTTGAACGGAATTTCCCGAAGCAATTGTGTTATCACTTTCTTCTGGACACGATAACTTCCGCAATTCTGCACAAATCTCTTCCAAACTGATACATAAAATCAAGGGACATAAAATTTCGGTCTAGTTCGTTAATGGGCAAAAGCGGACAAAGGGGATGGAAATAGGGAGGGGTTTTGTGAAAACCGAAAAATCCCCATAACTTCTTAATTTTTGTACATATCAAATCAGTTTAAAGTTTTTATTACTTCTAAAAATAGCGCCAAAAATTCATGCATCACAGATTTTTGATAAAATTTAATATAGGCTCAAGGGGTGCAAAAAATAGGGTTTTTAGGAAAAAAAAATTCCTTACTTCGTCAATTCTCAAGATATCAAATCCAATAATTTTATTATACATCTCCTTAATATTATCTACAACTTTTATATTCACAAGTTTTTGATAGGGCCAATTCGTACCGAAAAAAAAAATTAAAAGTGAAAACAAAAATGGGGGTTGAAGAAGAAAAAATTTCATAATTCTGTCAATTCACAAGATATAAAATCTCCATGAATTTATCATATATCTTCTTAATATTGTCTTCCACATTTATATAGACAAGTTTTTGATAGGGCCAATTCTTACAGCAAAAACAAATTAAAAATACATAGCGGTTGAAGAAAAAATCATCTTATTAAGGGTGCATTCAAATCCAAACTGTCTATTTTCTGACTCATTTTTAAATTCATTTTTGCTCTCAAACGCATCCAATTGTTAGGTTCTCTTATTCAGAAATTTATATAATGTACAGTAATGATCGATTTTTTGATAGATGCAGAATATATTTCAAAAAATTATGTCAAAGTGGGCATTTTGAGCAGAATTTCCCGAAGCGATTGTATTAGAAACGAAAATTAATTTGAAAATGTGAAAAAATGAATTTGAAAATGTGCCAGAAAATTTCGAGTTGTTGAGTATGGAAAAATATATTTTTTAATATCGCCTTAACATGATTCTGATAAAACCAGCTATTTTATAAAAAGGAAATAAAAACTCGTCAAAAGCAGACAGATAAAACAGTTAAAGTGGATTTATATCTAATAATGATTTAGTTTTTGTTGGTGAAATTAGTATACTTAACTTTGAAATCTACCTCTGCCTGTAGGCCGGGCCGGCAGGGATTTTTTAAAATTCGGATTCTTGATTGGCACCAATTTTTTGATATGCTAAAATGCACCTTACTTAATGACATATTAATTAAAGTGAAAACAAAGGTAATTTACCGTTTCAAAAAAGTGCAGGCAATCAAGAAAACTGAATTAAAAAAAAGTAGCCCACTGGCAACACTGAGATCCAGATCCACCGATCAAGAAAATTTTCCATTTAAAGCAGGAATTCGTAATACACAGATTCTTAAAACAGAGTTTTCAGTATTGTATGCCCTCCCCACCCTCCCTTAGAAATGTATATGTACTACTATTCTTTAAAGAGAATTTTAATTGTAGAATGATGGTAATTAAAAAAAATACATTTTTTCGGAAAAAATTTTTGACCCAAGGTAAGTTGTTCATTAAACAGATTTTTGCACGAGTCAGACTGGGACGGGGCAATAGTTTTCATACAAGCAGGGGTGACCGGGCCAGAAAATTTCTGTTGGTACAGACTTTTAGGAATAATAGAGCACAAACCCAAAAATAAGTCCTGTTAGGCCCGGCCCGAGCCTCCAGAGAGAGCAAGACTCGAGCATGACCCAAAAAAACTAATGATCACACTCGACCCGCCCCAAGTCCGTTTAGGCCTCTAAATGGCATTTGAATGGGGAAAACGTGATCTTAACGGCTGGAACAGTTTTAAATAAGTTATGAAAAAATTGAGTTTGATTTGTAAATTTCGTTCAAACTCGCGGATTTTTTGAGCTTTCGTTCAGTTCACGTTCGTTTATCAAAAACTGAGTTAAGTTCAGCTCAAAGTTCACAGAAATTGAACTAAGTACGTGAGTTTCCGTTCAATGAACGCGTTCATACCCAACACTGCTCATTATATCCCACATATAATGAAAACTTAGAGTGGTCAATGTTAAAATGGTTTGGGGCAAAAGGAGCCAAAAACTTTAATAACTGCCTATAAGGAATTTTTCGAGCCGTGGATTATATGCTGGTAAATACGATATTGTATTTTGTTAGTTGGCTAGATAAGATGGAAGCAAAAGTGTTAATGATTGTTAGGGAAAGCTTTTAATTAACTGGAAAATGTCATGATATTAAATAGTAAAATAATTTTTCAGAGGTGTACAATTTTTTTTTTTGCAGAATCATAAAACAACACCATGGGTGTGCTAAACGTTCAAGTGACTTTCGAAGAACAAATTCCAATAATATTAACTTTTTCAGAAAGCAAGTCTTGTTTAAAAGTTTAAATTGTGGGTTTTTTAATGTTAGTGTTCCGGACAAAATTGATGGAACTAGAGATGACTTAGATGATGTCACGGAGAGAAGCATTCTTGATTCCGTTTTACATCCAAACAGCCGTACAACTTTGTTTGAAGGGAAAGAAACAGAAGAAAAGTTTTCAAGATATAGGATTTCCTATTTTTCCTTGTTCAAGAAATCAAGATGGTATTTATTATAAACCTTGCTTTTGTTTTTCCATGATGAGATAGGTAAAGGAAGTCATAAAAGACCAGGAAGACTAGTTTATACATGTTTTTGTAAAAAGGCTAAATATGTTTTCTTAAAGCATTTACAGTTAGATTATCACAAACAGTTAGCAAACAAATTCTTGAGATTTCTTTAGGCAAGCAGAAAGGTATTATCTCACTGTTGGATTCCCAAAGAGTTTCAGAAAAAAAAGAAAACAGAGCAGCTCTTAGACAAAATAATTGAAACTATCTTATTTTGTGCAGAGCAAGAAGTGCCACTTAGAGGTGATTATGATAACAGTCCTATAACGTTAGAGAAACGATAAAAAAAATATGGTAAGCTTAGAGCTCTTTTGAGCAAAGTCTGGAGATGATAAAGTGAAATGACATATTTATTATAAAACAGACATAGAAATGCTACTTACTTCAGCCTAGACATTCAGAATGAAATCATTCAAATATGCTCGGATATAGTAACAGAAGAACTAATTACCGATATAAAAAATGCTATCTGTTTTAGCTTGATTGCTAATATAACTACTGTCATTTCAAGCACAGAACAGCTTGCCCTTTGTGTTAGATATGTAAACTATTTAAAAAATTCACAAAACACAATCATTAGGTAATATTTTTTAGATTTCATCCCAGTAAATGACTTCACCGCTGAAAATGTAACAAAAATAATATTACAACATTGTGATAAACTACGTCTTGACATATCTAAACGAGTTGCACAGGCATATGACGAAGCGGCCAATATGGCTGGTAGTGTTAGTGGGGTCCCGTCTAGAATTAGTCAAAAGTGTCTAAAAATTAGATGCATCCATTATGCAAGCTGCCGGTTAAACCTTGTCCAACAGCATACTGATTCCTGCCATCCGAAACTCTCTTGGAACTGTTAATGAAGTTAGAAAGTTTTTTAGAAATCACACGAAGGCAAATTTAGCACTTCAAGAAGCAATTTCATCATATGCCAGACAAAACAGAAAAAAACTTCTTCCCTGCCTTTGAAGCACAAGATTTATAGAAAGGTATCAAAGCATATAAACTTTTTTTGAGCTAATTAAATGCATTGGATTCAGTGGCGTGGCGTCCGGTCATCGCTGGATGCGGCGATGACCAAGCAATATTTTAAAACTCTTAATAAGCTTTTAAAACTCTACGATTCAGTTTTAGCAGAACATTTAAAGTTCATGTATAAGTGAAGGTAAGATTTAAAGTTTCTTTTTTGAACATTCAACCATTGAATTTTAGAGTTAATAATTTTTCACCACAAACTTAAATAATTGCGATGACCACCGAAAATTTTCACGCCACGCCACTGATTGGATTATAGTTAGAAAATAATTCGGAAAACACATGGAAGATTTCTTTAATAGCTAGGGCTTTCTTGGCAATCATGGAGAAGAGTGGTTTTCTCATAAAAATGTTTGTGACAAGCTTTTCCGTCTGACAAAGCTATTATCAGTTCAAGAAAAATCTCTGACATGATATGGGTTGTAATTCATGCTAAGATGTCCTGATTATTTTAGTCTTTTTACAGAAACATCGAGAAAATGCAATGGAAATATTTCGTAAGATATTTAATTCTGCATCAAAACTTGATTTAGGGAAGACGTCTTCCAAACTGAAATAAAGATCCCAAGACTAACATTTCCCTCAAGTTACACCCGCTGAAGAATATTACAAGATGACGGTCTTTATTCCCTATGTAGAAAGTCTTATTCAAAATTTGAATTACAGATTCTCCAGAAAAAGCAAGAAAATTAGAGAATCTTTCTCAATATTTTGGAGATAAAGTGCCAGTGTCACATGTGTAAGGTGAATATGAATTATTGTGCCAGAGAATTGCTAATATTGACACAAACGCAGAGGTCCTAAAAGTTTTAGAGTACAATAATGCAATGCATTACAATACGATCGAACACTTGCTGAGAGTCTTGGCTACAATCCCAGTAATAACAGTGCTCAAAGGTCTTTTTTGACAATGAAAATAATTAAATCTTTGATTCGAAGCGCTATGGCTGATGAAAGGCTGAGCAGCCTTGCAATGACTTCCTTTCATTGAGACATTACATACAGTAGATCCTGATAAAGTAATCAGCCTTGTGGTTGAGAAGAAGTCAGGAAGATTGCTTATGTAGCACTAGTAGTACTAAGAATACTGAATTTATAGTTATAGCAAATAGTGAATAAGAAATTGATATACAATTTTTATGATAACATATATCTGCAGCAATTAGGTGTTTTCTTTGTCAAAAATAATACGTGTAATTAATTTCACCTATGGATTAATCATTTTAAGACCCCTTACTTGTTATGTGAAACACTCTTATCCTGTATTTTCAATATTTTTTAATGTTTTTTTAGGTGCTTCGTAATTATATAAATACGTAGCACCTATAGTCATCGTTCAGTCCGTCTGTCTGCATATAACAGAGCAAAAATTACCCAACCGAATGGTCTGAAATTTTAAATATATAATTGTTGCAAAATTTTGTCGAGATTCCAAATTTTATGAAAATTGGATGTATAGTTTAATTACAGGGACAGTCAAAAGTTTTCCATTACATTACGACCAATGGGAAAAAAATATTACAAGTAAAATAGCTTCCGGTTTGGAAACTGGAAGTGCTCTTGAAAATCAAAAATTGTAACAGAAATTGAAAAAAAATACGAAATAATAGTCTTTTATATGAGTATAAAGTATCCTACCCAAGAATATGCCTTAGGTTAACCCTTGTTTATATTTATATTTTCGGTTTAAGTTGTGCAAATTACTGCTGGTCAGAAAAAATTCCTAGATTGAGCCCCTCCCAAACGGAAATCCTGGCTATGGGCCTGATTTCATCTGCTACTGCTACCTCCTCCCTCCCTAACCATAAAAATTTCAAAAAATTTTAATACAGATTTACGTCGATCCCAGGGATGATAAAAGTAGTGCAAAAAGTAAATTCAGTGCCGGAAAAGTAGCATGTCTGATAACACAACTTTATCAATATACTTCATGTGTTTCTCATAAATTTTAGGGTGCTAAAAAAGTTTTCTATCACCTTCTAATTAAAAAAAAAAAAGTTCTTTTTTGGACTATAAGGACATTAGTATATAGCTATTATAATAATATTACATTATTATTTTAATTCTGTTTAATCTACTAACTTTACTTGTTACCTCAATATGTAATAAGAGAATGGAAACAAACTTTACTTTGGTAATTTTGTTTATAAGACCTTCATAAATTTTCACTCTTCTTAAAAATAATTATCACTAACTTTTACATATTGTAAGCTTACTTTTCAACTATGTAAGTGTTCATGTAATTATCTATTTAGGACAAAATTCAAATGTTATATTGCCCAAATTTAAAATGTAATAAAATTAGTACTTTTTTCAAAATCTGTGAGTGATGGAAACATTTCAATCCCATATTCTTTTTTACCATCCCCTTGAATATAAAATTACCACTTACCATGAGTAGAAACAGATTAGAGATGTGTCATTTGTTGAGGAAATATTCCAGTCTGTAAAAAAGAATCGGTTCTTTTTGGAACGAATCCTCTGAATCGGTCTAAAATGTAACGGTCCAAAAAAGAAATGAATCCTTGGAATCGGTCCAAAATGTAATGACTCCGAAAAGGACCGATTCCTCGGAGTCTGTCTGAAATGTAACAACTCCAAAAAGGACCAATTCCTTGGAAATCTGTTCTTGTTCTTGTAGACTGGCCAGTTTTAATAAATTAAAATATGCTATTTTATTTTAAAATAACAGATTTTGATTCTATTAAAGCTGAGTATATTGCCAAAATATCCTTCTAATGTGTATGAAAAAAAGAGAAATTCAAGTGCGGGGCGGAGAGAGGCATTTAATGAACTACAACTGTGTATTATATTCTCTTAAATTTTATGTTTGGATGAATAGAAGTATATTATTTTACTTCAATTAAAATATTGTCTATTATGAATTATGACCACCACGTGTTAGGAACACCAAGTGTACTTAAATACACCAATACATTTTCTAATTGGTAAATATATCATATGAAATGAATTTTTTCTAAAAAATTCTTAAGAAAAACAAAGTAAATGCTTGTTTAACTCTTTCGTTACCGAGGCTGAAATTATACAGGTCCTTCAGAAAACCAAAACGCCCGAAAAATTTCATACCCCTCTTCTTAGCAGAAATGGCAACTTAGAACACATCAATCTTAGGAGTGGGAGGAAACGAGCATAGAAAAGGATTAGCGTATTCCTCTGCATGGGGAAAGGGAAGAATTCTGACTGAATAATACCTTTTTGCAAGGGACAAAATTCCGAAAGAGCTTTAGAATAAAGATGTAAACATCTATTTTTCCAGGTTATCCAGATAAATGGAAATACCTTTACGATATGAATGTAAAACTTATTAGTACCGCTTTGTATTGAGGGACACTTAAATTTTATGGTTTTCTAAATATTTTGACATACAACCATTCTTTAACATTGCCATTTTAGCATGAAATTAGAAATGTTGAAGCTGTCAATCCAGTGATGTATTTTAAAATTGTCTGAATTTATCGGAACTAGAAATGAAGAACTATTGAAATAAATTTAAAACCTCGTGAATTGTCTCAAAAATTGAAGTTATAAGGAAGGTTTTCCTTTAGCATTTTAAAAGACGAATTAACCCATTAGTGCCTGAATTTTTTTTTTCTACTCAATATTATACTTAATTATAGTAAATGGTGTAAAATGAACGTAAAAATAATAAAAAAATTATCTTTGAAAAAATGTTTATTTAGCATATAAAAATCTAAACGTCCCAATTTTGGGACACTAGGCACGAAAGGAGTGGGGGTTTTCTCTGTTACTATCTAAGCCTTAAATCTATATTTGATGCCATTTATTTTGTTACAGAAATGTTATGTATCATTCGGGTTATTATTTGACTATAAAAATTTCTTTATTATTACTATAAGGGGGGAGGGGGGCTGGGTTCGGCTCAAGAACAAGACCCCCTTCCTCCACACCCTTAGCTATTGGCATAGCAAAAACTTATAATAATAAATAATTACTAATAGAGTATATATACGTATATATTCGCATATACATCGACCCCCCCCCCCTAACTTTTTATTTCAATTTTGCACAAAATCAAACCAAAGATTTCACTTACTAATGCGAAAAATTAGTAAGTAAACAAAAACAAATCATTATATTTTTTAAATAATAAATTATTATTATTTGTATATTTTATATATTATTTTACTATTTATACACATAAAAAATCAGACTTTTGCAATATTTAAAGTTTTTTTTTTTTTTTTTTTTGGCTTTTGTAATTAATTGACTTGCGTATAAGTCTACCCCCCAATTTACTTGCAGAAAACTGTCAGAAATTCTTCGTTTTACACATTAGTATAGATGGTAAAACAGAACTTTGATTATCCGATCCTCGTTTAACCGAAATTCTTCGTAACCCGATGTCAATATCCTGAATTTTTTCCAACGGTTTTTTTTTTTTTTTTTTTTTTTTTACATTCCTTGTATGTGCAAGCATTCCTTTCCAAACCACGAGTAGAGATAAGTATTTTGGTTTCCCTTTCTTCGAATTCAATGGAAATTAGCTTGAGATCCCACATCAAGATCTGATCCCGGTATAATTGTACTCTCCACCCCCCCACCCCCCCTGTGTACACGTACCTGTTCTAAGCAAATAAAATTATTTTCATGTATAATTTGAAGTTGGATATTTATTAAGCAGTTTAAATAGTCTTAATAGCAATTCGATGACGATTTTAATGTTAAACTAGGTGATTATTGATAAATTCTCGTTTATCCGGAAATTTCGCTTATCCGATGTAGGGACGATCAAAATTATGTCGGATAATCGAGGTTCTACTGTATATATATTAGTAACCTCAGGTTGTCAAATATTAAAGTAGTACAAAACGGTATGATATAAATTTTTACTAAGCCAATAGCTAAATGTGGGTAGGGCTGGGACTTGTTCTTGAGCCGAGCCCAGACCCTACAACCCCCCCCCCCCCCCTCTAGTAATAACAGAAAATAGCCAAATAATAATCCGAATAATAATTTTACAGCCAAATAAATGAAATAAATGAAGCTAAGAATTAAATGAATGAAACAAATTTAATAAATTGAATTACACTCTAATATTACATAAATACAATTACTGAACATCCGATTTCTCGCTTGTATTTTAATCTTTTTGAGTGATTTTTTTTTCATTGGATACATGAAATTGGTTGACTATTGTTGCTAGTTTGAACTTTTTAGATTTTAATTTTACAGTTTTTTTTATATGACTATAGTTTCACTTTCAGGACTGGTTCTAACTGGTTCGAAAAATAAAGGAGTCTGCATGTAAAAAAAAAGAACTATAATCAAAATCCAAAAAGTACAAGCGCACAACATTTGATACTGACCTCAGATATCCTATATGAAAGAGAAGAAATGAACATATTAACATCAAAACGAGAATTACATAAAGAATTCTCTCATAGGTTTAACATTAGCATTCAGATTTCTTCGCTTGACTAGTATAGGCTGTTATAAGCTTCATAAAAGAAGTCTCATTTATTAGGCACAAAATTAGAAAAAAAAAGTTGCAACGGTAGTAAAATATATGACATTTCGCTGTTGAAAAAAACAGCGAAATGTCATATTTTACTATGCACATATTCTACATACATCTCCAATTTTTCACAAAAACGGGCTCGTTCTATGAGCCGTTGTAGATAATATTAAGAAGATTTATATAAAAAAAATAATAATAAGCGGATTTGATATCTTGTGAATTGACGAAGTTGTGAATTCTTTTCTTCTTCAACCCTTCTTTTTTTTTTTTTTTTTTTTTTTTTTTTTTACTTTATTTATTTATTTATTTATTTATTTTTTGCTGTAAGAGTTGGCCCTATTATAAACTTGCCCATTTAAAAGTTATAGATAATATTAAGAATATTGATAATAAATTTAAGTGGATTTGATTTGTTCTTAATTGACGAAGTTATGAATTTCTTTCTTTTTAAAACAATATTCTTCTGCCCCTTGAGCCCATATTTAATGATATCAAAAATCTGTTATACATAATTTTTTGGACATTTTCCCAGAAGTAATTATAACTTTAATGTGATTTGATATGTAGTATAATTAAGAAGTTGTTTTTTTTGTTGTTGTTGTTTGTTTTTTTGTCTATTTTCACAAACCCGCTCCCTATTTCCACCCTCTCGGACCAATTTTGCCCTTTAACGAACCTGACTGAGAATTTCTGCCCCTTGATTTTATGTAATAGTTTGGAAGAGATTTGTGCAGAATTATGGAAGTTATCGTACCCATAAAAAAGTGATAGATAGATAAAGTTATAAATGTGGGTGGTTTTGGGTTCTAGGGGGTCGTGATTGGCGTAGATCTGCAAATAGTTTTCAGAAATTTCAACATAGGGGAAAATGTAAGAGGTATTGTTTCTACCGAAATCTATCTAAAAAAGGAAATTTCATTTCAATAAGAAACTCAAGCCGAAATAAAGATCATAAACATACTTCATTTTCCCTTATCTGGTTCCTGAAAAAATCCCTTTTCTGAAATCAAGTTAACAAAGCAGAGATAATCCTCCAGACACACCCCACAACGCGCGTCTTGACATGAGCTCTGAGGACAAAAGAGGGGTTGAAATAGTCCAGGCGATACAAGAAACAGTTTTGAATAATATAAGAAATATATCACTATGCCATAAAAATTGAATTTTAATCAGATAATAATAATTGATTTTCGATTATTTTAATAATTGTAGAATTACGCACTTTCAAGTATATTTCACTGTTTCTTGTTTTTTCCTCAAGCATAATTTCAATTTGAGAATCCTCTTTCAAAAGAAAGAGGATTTCTTTTTTTCCTCTTTGTCAAAAGAAAAATAAAACCAGCTATGAGCGCTCGAGTACCACTTTATTTTCACAGTTTGCTGTCTTGTTTTTTTCTCCTGAAGAAGATTAAAAAAATCTCGAAACTCTCAAAGATTGTTTTAATCAACTTACATTGAGGTTTATTACATAGAGTAAAATCTGTTTGAACCAGGAATTTTTGTAAAACATTTCTTTTTTTGTTAAAATAATGAATATTTCAGAAAACATAATGTCTAATAATAATAATATAACAGTAACAGTGGTGGGTGGGATTCAAATAATTTAACTGTGGTTCGCTCTCTTAACCCATTAACTGCCAAAACTATAATATTGAGGTTTTCAAGTTTTTAGCTGAATGTCGTTTGCCACCACAAACTCTGACAGATAATTTTCACTTTATATGATCTTAATATTTTGTCTTTAGGTAAGGCCAATTTTTTAATTGAAAAATAGTGGTGGGTATGTAAATAATTTAAATATGTGCATTTAATTTGACTGTTGCATGAACACAATACCAGAGGGTAATGGGTTAATGGCCATTTTGAGTATAAAATGGGAAAGAAAAATTGCGTGCTACATATAGATTATTGGACTTTCTTCAACACTGCGACATATATGTAAAGCTGCATATTTTATGCTTGTTTCTGTTTAATAGATTTATGTTAACCATCCGCCAACAGATGGGTTCAATAGCCAATAGGTACATTTATGATATTTAAAAAAAAACCCTGAAATTTTTGTAAATATGTGATTTTTTTCAGGGATGTTCTATTCTTTTGAGTAGAACATTCCAGGTGAAGTCACATATTTACAAAATTGCAAAAGAAAAGTATGTCCATTAATTAATGAGTGTAGTATTATATAAAGAAATATCCTTTTGTTAACATCCTTTTGATGATGTTTTGGTGGTTGAATGAAAAACATGTGTTGTAAACATATTATAGATAACGCCAACCTTAATTTTTTTCGAATTTGACTATATTTTATTCAGAGTTAAATTTTTTAGTGTCAAAACTATTTAAAATAAGTAAAATTTGTTAAATTCAAACTTTTCAGAAAACTTTACGTAATTAAAAAAAAATGAAAATAAATAAATGTTCTAAGTGAAAAGGAAAATACATAAGATTTAGTGTTGTATTTGCAATAAGTTTTACCGCAATAAAAACGGAAGTTTGGTATTCGGCTTGAAACCCTAAATTTAGTTTGGCATGAAGGGAGCCTCGCTCGATTCGAAATTAAACTCAGATATCTATTATCCATCACCACAGTAACAAGCTTTAATCCGGGTATCGATTTCGGGATTTGCGAGTATCAATCCCGATCGAGAAATTGAAATTATTAAAAAAAATTATTACGATAAATGATTTTTTTTTTTGCTTTTATTTTACGTTGAATTAAAACAAAGTCACAGTTATTTAACTTCTAATTCTTTAGCAAGAAATAGAAATAAAATAACAAATGAAAAAATTGTACAAAATCACAATTTGCATTCTTTGGAAATCAATAATTAAGAAGCGTAATAGTGCTCCTTTTTTTTTTTTTTTTTTTTTTTTTTTTTTGGCAAAAGATAAAAAGGTCTACTAATCTATATACACATACAGAATATTAACATTAGAATCATTTTTTAAAAAATCATAAATGTCTTTAGTGTAAGTTATGTTTGTTTTACTATTAAAAATTTTTTTGTAAATAATTGCAAAAATGTGCTTTACTTTTTAACACTTTCCAACAAAGTTTGTGTTTATGAATGCGGTTTGTCTGTCCGTCTGTCCACGCTCTAATTCCCATAAATGTACTCGGATTTCCATGCAATTGATAATGATGTTTACCGTGGCATGTTTGGTATTCAATATGAAAAGTGTAGCATTAATAGTTCATTTACAGGGTACTCAAAAGTATTCTGTTACATTGTGGTCAATGGGGAAAAATCGTTTGCAGTGTATTTTAATGACATTAAACTATTTCAAATGTATTAAAATTTTTAGAAATCATTGAATTGCACTACAAGATGATTGCTATAGAATAGGGCGTTCATAGCATTTATTGTTCATTTACAGGGATCACACAAAGGAAGGAAACAAGTTTCAGTACTGTCTTTGAGTAATAATTGCTGAAAGTGCGTTTTCAATTTCGGTATGCACTTTTAAATTTAACTAACTTTTTGCATGTTACTCATTGTTTATAAATTCTATACCTCGCATACAAAGCTGCACAAAAGAATTCACATACCATTCTCCTTATTAGCGGAAACTGCTGAATTTTTTACTGTGTATGCATTTGCACTTCCTAACTGAACTAAATGCTTGCATTCATGTAGTTTATAGGTACAAATCTATATATCATATATAGGACTGATCAAAGCATTCGGATAAATTTCAGACTGTAGATGGGAACTGCTGAAGTTGGGTTTTCAAATGTGTTAATGCATTTTCAAATGATTCAATTAAACATCGTATTAGATTATTCTGAATGTGTTAGAAAGTATTTCATAATCGATGCTTGACGCATGATTTTTTCTTTCTTGTCTGCAATCAAAAAGGAAAAAAACGTAAAACTTATAAGTATTTTAAATTATCTGATGATGAAAGTATCGCTATTTGCGATTTCTATTTTACGAAAATTGCTTATAAAGGGGTAGAACTACAAATTTAATGCGGCATCTTACAAGGAAGCATCCGTCATGTGTTGGAGGGAAAATTAAATCTGTGAAGAGAAAACAGGAGTCATTGCCTAGTGCTTCCACTTCTGAACTAGATCCAGAAGGCAGTGATAATAATGTTGATGAATTATGTGAAATATCTTCTGTACAGACTGAAGACAAAGACGATAAAGGGGATAAAGTTATTGAAAGTATGGACACTGGAAGAAAACGAACAAAAATGCAAGCAAGTTGTAAGGAACCAGTAACTTTGTTACAGAGGCTCTCTAGTGGTTTGAAGGTGAACATGGTGTAAGACGTAACTCTAATATAGAGGCACTCTAATTGTCCACAGTGCATTTTTAATTAGGAGTTCACTGTTCCACGAGTTAGCAGTAACCGTCTGCAAATTTATTTGCTCAGTCTGCCAGAATATAGAGAGGGGGGCGAAAATATGTTAAATGGTTAGTTGGTTAGTTAGACGTTGGAGAGAGTGTGAGTTGGCGTAAGTAGTTTTGGTGTGGAGAAACGGCCAGTATGGCTAGAGCTTAGCCTGGGAACAAGAGCAGATTTAGAGTGAGATGAAATCTAGATGTGGATTTGAAATGAATCCCGCCGTTGCAGCTTAAGCTTGTGCTCCAGAGAAATGAGGTTATGTGAGTTAACTTTTGACTTTATATTTAATTAAGATTGTTTTAATGCTTTCACGGAGTGAGGGCTAAATTTATTGGATCTTGTCTGCCAACCCTTTGCCCATTATTGAATAAAAGCTCTATATTTAAAGCCTATAAGACTCCTTATGAACTCCCACCACTATAAATATGCCACAAATGGCACCCAACTCGGTTTTGAACCCCAAACAAACATTTTATGCTAACGGCATAAATAGCACGCAACGAGATTTCAAACCACATCCATATTATATTGAAGCTACAGATAGCCATGTTTTTGAAAAAAATGCCACTTTCTACGACCAAATTGCTAAGTCCGCTGAGATTGTGTCTTGTATATATTTTGCGGGTGAAGAAAATGTTCCGGACTTTGTACAGAAGCTAGAGGATTATATGTAAGTTATAATAATATACCTAGTAAAAACAAATATCTAGTACTGAAAAGTTCACTTAGGAATCTATGGTTAGAAAATATAGGTAGATTTTTAGTGAAAGATGATACCAAACGATATGAGGAAACTGTATTTGAGCTCCAAAAAGCGTTTCGGGAGGTTAACGACAAAAGTGTGTTACAATGTGAGTTTTATTGTCACCAGCAAGATAATTTTGAAAGTGTGTCTAAATTCTATTTGCATAAACTAGATTTAAAGAATAAATTAGGACTAGACTTATCATTTGATGAACTGTTAGACATTATCGTGTCCCTTTTTACCGTACAGATTCAAGACTATATTGAGTTGGGAACTCAATACGAACTGTTCAGCAGAATTATATCAACTTTTATTGAAATATGAATCTCGTCACGGCTCAGACGATTGGGAGGGGGCATAACCCTCGACTGAGAACCTATCGCAATAACACATTTCAGAATGAGAAGGTTGGTCGTAATTTCAGAGGGGGAGAGCATGAAATACATAATACTTATAGAAGTGGTGGTGTTCAGAATCAGGCAAAAAGCAGTTATGGTCATAATATGTCTAATGCAGGTAATAGAGCGAATGGAAATTATAGAAATGATGGTTGGAATAGTAATTTATTGAGGAATAGTAGTTTTGTTCAAAGAGGGGGAGTTTGTGATAGGGATGTTCCTGCTCCACGAGTAAGGCAAGTGATGAGGAATGCAAATGATTTGGAGAGAGGGATAGCGCAAAGACAAATGAGTAAGAATTTAGAAGGGATATAGTCATGAGTTAAGCATGAAAAACCTTCGGTTAGTCTAAGTAGTGTTACAATTAACCCAGTAGAGCTACCTGAGTTGTTAATTATATTAAATGGTATTGTGGTGAAATGTTTATTGGATACAGGAGCAGAGCGCTGTTTTATCTCTTATGATCTCTATAGAAAGTATTTTCGATTCAAAAAATTAAAGTTTTCAAACTTAGTTGTTCATTCTGCTCAAGGGTCAGTTTGTATTAATAAAGGTATGGAAGAATTAGAAGTAGAGATTCATTCAGTAAAGTTGTGTTGGCAGTTTTGTGTTTTTGATTGTTTAAACTCGCATTGCATAGTGGGAATAGATTATATGAGAGATAGAGGAATTAGTCTAGATTTCTTTAAGCGATCTTTGGTTATAAATAATGAGGGAAGCGGATACAAGGAAAGGTGGATACCAATATCAGTTGATTTGGAAGAGTCTGGTTTGAGTAAAGTTAAAAAGGAGTTTAAGCAGTTTTTGGTAGAGTTTGGGGAAGTATTTTCGGATAAACCAGGATTAACACAGGTAGCTTGGCACGAGATTAATATTGGTTCAGCAGCACCGGTTGCCAGTAAACCATATCGTTATGATAAAGTGACAAGATATAATTGATTATCATATTCAAACAATGCTTGCAGATGATATTATAATGACTATTGAATCACTTTTTGCATCTCCAGTTGTATTATGTCGTAAAAACAATGGTAAAAGTATGGATGACCCAGAATCATGGCAATTTGCTTTAGATTACAGGAAATTAAATTCAATTACGCAATTTCCTCAATACCCAATTCCAGTGATGGATGAGATTTTGGCAAACATAACTAGCACAATTTATATGTCTACATTGGATTTAACTTCAGGTTACTTTCAAATTGAAATGAGGACAGAAGGTATTCTGAAAACAGCTTTTATAACTCGAAACGGGTGTTTTGCCTTCAAAAGAATGAGTTTTGGATTATCGGGAGCTCCTTCGACGTTTCAAAAAATGATGAATACTATCCTTAAACCCCTAATAGTTAAAGGTGTCTTGGTCTATCTAAATGATGTAATAGTAATGGCTGCTACATTTACAGAGCATTTAAGGTTGATGGAGAAATGCAACTTTTTGAGAAAAGAAATAAAGTACTTAGGCGTAACTATTATGCAAGATGGAATTGAAACTGATAAGCAGAAAACAGAAGCTATCACGTCAATGTCCTCTCCTAAGAATTGTAAGCAGGTGGCTACATTTTTAGGAATGGTGGCTTGGTTCTCTAAATTTATTCCATGGTTTTCAGAATTGTGTGAACCATTGTATGATTTAAAAAGGAAAAGAGTAAAATTTGTGTGCTCAGCGGAGGCTCGGAGTTCTTTTGAGTTGTTAAAGGAGTCGTTAATGTCCCCTCCAGTGTTGGCTCATCCTGATTATTTATTGCAGTTTGAATTGTATTGTGATACTAGTTCAGTGGGTGTAGGAGCGATGTTAGCGCAAAAGGGAAGACCGATAGCATTTGCATCAAGAATTTTGAATCCAGCTGAGCGGAATTATTCAATTACAGAAAGGGTGTGATTTGGGCTTTAGATAAGTTTCATTGTTTCTTTACGCAGATACCAGTGAAGGTTGTTACGGATCATTTGGCATTGACAAAGTTAATGAACGGAAAGGGTTTGTCTTCTCGTGTGGTTAGATGATGTTTGAAGCTGGCTGAATGTAATATAGTTATAGAACATAGGGCAGGCAAGGAAAATGTGGTAGCCAATGCATTGTCTTGAAACCCGCAAGAGTGTGTTGAAGTAGTGGAAGAAGTAAAACTTTGTGTTTTATCGTCTCTGGTGTTACGATCGAGAGAGCAGTTAATAAAAGAGCAAAAGGAGGTTGAGGAATTTGGTAATTTATATAAATATTTGGATTCGATTGTTGGGACAAAGCAAACAAAGAAACGCCATGTGTTACCGATGAAAACGATATTTTAATCGATATAAACTGATTGTTGGACAAAGTAAACAAAGGAAATGCCAGGTGGCGCCACGTGTTAGGCCAACAATGTAAACAAACAAACACAAGCGCACGTGTTACCGATGAAAACGATATTTTAATCGATATAAACTGATTGTTGGACAAAGTAAACAAAGGAATCAAACAGAATGTAAACAAACAGAAACCGAATGTTGATTCACATTCGAGTATTGTTGGAGCCCAACAAACCGATAGTCTGTTGTTATTGGATTGTTGGACAACGGTCAACCCCATTTGATTGTTGGGACAAAGCAAACAAAGAAATGCCACGTGTTACCGATGAAAACGATATTTTAATCGATATAAACTGATTGTTGGACAAAGGAAACGCCAGATGGCGCCACGTGTTAGGCCAACAATGTAAACAAACAAACACAAACACACATGTTACCGATGAAAACTATATTTTAATCGATATAAACCGATTGTTGGACAAAGTAAACAAAGGAATCGAACAGAATGTAAACAAACAGAAACCGAATGTTGATTCACATTCGAGTATTGTTGGAGCCCAACAAACCGATAGTCTGTTGTTATTGGATTGTTGGGACAAAGCAAACAAAGAAACGCCACGTGTTACCGATGAAAACAATATCTTAATCAATATAAACTGATTAGATGTAAATTTCCAACTGGGCGAAAAATGTCCGGACCAGGATTCGAACCCGGGATCTCCCGGCTGAAGCCGCCAGTGCTCTGCCATCTGAGCTATCCCGGACGATTCTGGTTGAACTTTTTCTCCCAGCTAACCTTGATGATTACAGCATCTGGTCTGAAACCTGGTTCAGCTCAACAGAATAAATCTCAGGTAATGGAACTCCAGAAATCGCTGGATACGAAATTACACTAGATCAATTTTAACACAATTATTCTAATTGGTAAACAAATCATATTAGATGTAAATTTCCAACTGGGCGAAAAATGTCCAGACCAGGATTCGAACCCGGGATCTCCCGGCTGAAGCCGCCAGTGCTCTGCCATCTGAGCTATCCCGGATGATTCTGGTCAAACTTTTTTACCCAGCTAACCTTGATGATTACAGCATCTGGTCTGAAACCTGGTTCAGCTCATCAGAATAAATCTCAGGTAATGGAACTCCAGAAATCACTGGATACGAAATTGCACTAGATCAATTTTAACACAATTATTCTAATTGGTAAACAAATCATATTAGATGTAAATTTCCAACTGGGCGAAAAATGTCCGGACCAGGATTTGAAAATTATAAACTGATTGTTGGACAAAGTAAACAAAGGAATCAAACAGAATGTAAACAAACAGAAACCGAATGTTGATTCACATTCGAGTATTGTTGGAGCCCAACAAACCGATAGTCTGTTGTTATTGGATTGTTGGACAACGGTCAACCCCATTCGATTGTTGGGACAAAGCAAACAAAGAAACGCCACGTGTTACTGATGAAAACGATATTTTAATCGATATAAACTGATTGTTGGACAAAGGAAAAACCAGGTGGCGCCACGTGTTATGCCAACAATGTAAACAAACAACGAAGTTCTGAGTGTGAATGTGCATATTTTACAGAGATGGTCTCAATCATTTAAGTTAATAGACAGACTTTTATTCTATTCAAAATCAGTTAACTCACGAGGTGAGTTAAGAGTGTCCATCCCCGCTAGTCTTCACAAGGCCATCTTAAAAGAGTTTCACGATAACCCCCTAGCAAGACACTGAGGTATTAGAAAAACTTATAGTCAAGTTTGTGATTCCTGCTACTTCCCTAAAATACGAGAAGTCGTGCGAGCTTATGTCTCTAGCTGCAACACATGCCTAATATATAATTATAAAAATGTAAGGCCAGTGGACAAATTCATTCCAATTAAAGTGACTTATCCCCTAGAATGTCTTGGAGTAGATTTAATTGGACCTTATCCTTTATCTAAGCCCAAGAGATTTAAATTTGTTTTAGCTATAGTAGATTATTTCAGTAAATGGGTAGAATTAGTCCCTCTCAGAAAGGCTTCAGGATCAGCAGTAGCTGATGCCGTCTTTGATAATTTCATCTCTAAATATGGTGCACCAGTTAAAATAGTAAGTGACCATGGCCCTTGTTTCATCTCTCACATATTTAAGGCTCTATGTATAAAGCTGGGGATTTCCCACTCTTTTACAGTACCTTACCGGCCGCAATCTAACATGGCGGAACGTGTTAATAGAACTTTAATCCAGATGATATCGTCGTATGTTGGTTCTCACCATTCAAATTGGGACAGATTTCTGCAACACTTCGCTTATGCACTATGCACAGCAGTTCATGAATCAACTGGGAAAACGCCTGCTGAGTTATTTTTAGGTAGAAAAATTATAACTCCGTTTCAAAGATTAGTAATGGTGTCTGGTGCTGAATGTCAGTTCATGTGTCAGGACATTGATAAGCTAGTGAAGGAGGCACAAATTCAGTTGGGAACAGCTCAGAAAAAGCAAGCACTATATTATAATATGTGTAGAAGGGAATTAGAAGTTAAAGTAGGTGATTTTGTTTTGTTGGAAAAGCATTAGTTGAGTTCTAGACGACAGAAAAGAGTAGCTAAATTTAGTCCTAAGTTTGTTGGTCCATTCGAAGTATTGGAAGTGCGAAATAATAATCTGGTGATAAGGATGGATGGAGAAAAGATGATGGTAAACCTCGATCAGGTGAGAGTGTATAAGTTTAGGAAAAATGGTAGTGATGGTTCTCACTTGTCGAGTGGTGTTTCGCAAAGCTCCCAGTCAAACGAGTCCAGTGATTCTCAGTTATCTGCGCCTAACAATAAGTCAAAGCCTCATGGTAAATTAGATGGAAATAGAGCTAAGAACCAAAGTGCTCATAATACAACGACAAGGCAATATGGACAAAAAATCAAGCAACGAGATCGTAAATCATTAGGTTCAAAATCTGACCATTTATGTGAAAAGAAACCCAGAATTACAAGTAAATGTTCTAAGAGCTATGAGCACTCAGACAATTTGACAGCAATATATCCAAACCCATAAATAATTCAAGAAGGGAAAATAAGAACCAAAGTGCTCATAATACAATGGAAGACAATATGGACAAAAAATCAAATGATGAGATCGTAAGTCATTGGGTTCAGAATCAGACCATTTATGTGAAAAGAAACCTAGAATTATAAGTGAATGTTCGCTATAACGTCGAGCTATAAGTATTCAGGCAATTCAACATCGATACTATCGAATCCCTCAAATAACAAGTCTTTTCACAACCCATGCTTTCAATATAAATGTGCAAAAACTAATTATAATAGTGATTCTCCCACAGCTAAGAAAAAGCGAAGAGCAGGAAAGAAACATGGCTTGCCCTCGTCTATGACATCAGGAGCGCCTAGGAAACAGAGAAACCATACAACACACATGAGTTTGGAGCTTACTCATCGATACAATACTTCTAACTGACCTAGATCTAGTCGTCGAGTGGACTCTACAGTGTTTCCCCGACATCGATACTGAACACGTCTTCAGGTCAAGCAACCGACAGTGACTTCACCTTTTAGCTCCGACGAGGAGCGAGCATTTGTCCAAAGATTTTGGAATAAAGATAGAAAGTCTTCATTCAGCATGAAGCCAGCAAGTGCGGAGTCAAGTCTAAAATCAGGTGATGACGTTCTTTTTTGACTTTGTTGTTTTTTAAATGAAAGTGCATTTATGATGTAATAATGTGAAGAACCCAGGCAGACTTTTGCTATTGTTAGAACTTTTGACACTGATTTTTGTTTTTCTTCGCAAGTTTGCAAATCTTGATGATTATAGCTGAATATGCAGTTATTTTGAACTTTTGATGTTTACTGATTTTTCATTCTAGGGAAAATTACCATTTATATTAACTGATATGGCATACAGATGATTTTTTTTTGTTGTATATTTTTTACATTTATTTATTGAACCAAGCACAGCAAAAATGCTGTTCATATGTGTCCCTTATTATTGTACTGGCAGAAAGGTCTTAGATAGTTTTGGGGGGAGCATTAATTTATTTGGCTTAGTTCAGATTGAGATAGTCTTTATTTTGGGTAATTTTTTTTTTTTTTCAGCAGTTGTGCGAATTCTTTGTTAGGAAAATTTTGCGTACAGGGATTTTTGACATTGGAGAGTTTTTTTTTTTTAAGATTTCTTTTGGCAGGTAAATTAAGATTGTAGAAATATTAGATATGTTTGGAGATTATTTATTTTTTGACCACATGTATGGTGGGTTAAAAGTTTAAGTAGATTGTAAATTATTTTTCGGACAAGGAAATTTTATAGTAACCCAGCATTTGTTTTTTCGGCTTTAAATTTATTTCGAGAAAAAGGTTAGAACATACATTTAGTCCAACCCGTTTTCTTTGTAGTTTGCCGGGAGGGTTGTAAGGAACCAGTAACTTTGTTACAGAGGCTCTCTAGTGGTTTGAAGGTGAACATGGTGTAAGACGTAACTCTAATATAGAGGCAGTCTAATTGTCGGTAGTGCATTTTTAATTAGCGGTAACCATATGCAAATTTATTTGCTCAGTCTGCCAGAGTATAAACAGGGAAGCAAAAATATGTTAAGCGGTTAGTTGGTCAGTCAGTGTTTAGTTGGTTAGTTAGACGTTGGAGAGAGTGTGAGTTGGCGTAAGTAGTTTTGGTGTGGAGAAACGGCCTGTATGGCTAGAGTTTAGCATGGGAACAAGAGCAGATTTAGAATGAGATGAAATCTAGATGTGGATTTGAAATGAACCCTGCCGTCGCAGCTTAAGCACACTCCGGAAAAATGAGGTTACGTGAGTTAACTTTTGACTTTATATTTAATTAAGATTGTTTTAATGCTTTCACAGAGTGAGGGTGAAATTTATGAGATCTTGTCTGCAAACCCTTTGCCTGTTATTGAATAAAAGCTCTATATTTAAAGCCTATAAGACTCCTCATGAACTCCCACCACTATAAATACACCACAAAGTTACATATCCAAACCAGTAGGACCATCCAAATGAAAAATGAGATTCAGAATGAAAAAGGAAATTAAGACTACCTAAGGGTAGATTTTGAAGAGAAATCTATGAGACTAAAAATTCCTAGACCCTGGTGACAAGTATCAGAACAATAATAAAATGTCCTCTACAGGGTGTCCATTCTCAAAAAAGTCCAATGGCTAATTCTTAAACCGTTAGTCATAGACATATAGTTTCAATTACAAAAATGTTTTAAATGGGGTAAAGAAGTATTTTAAAAGTGATTTGGGTCGATAAAAACATTTCTTGAAAAATTACGAAATTTAAGTTTTTATATGGTCCCCTGGTCCTACATGTTATATTTAGTAAAATTTTCCTATTACACTTACAAGTAAGACAAAAAGAGTCCTATTATTCTATGTTTAAAACTGACCAAGTAATAGCTGTTTAAAGTTGGGGCATATTTTTTGCTGCGAAATAGGGGTCATTCAGAAATTTAGTAGAAATATAAATAATAGTCAGGTATATATATAAAAAATAGTTGAGAGTAAAATTAACATTGCATTATAAATTTGAAATCCATAATCATTCTGAAATATTAATGCAATTATATAGCTTGTACTAAACATGTAACAGTAAAAAAATAATAGAATTTTCATTAAATAAAATGTTGAAAAGCAACAGTCTTCATTCTTTACAAAATTACACATATTTAAAAATATTAGATTACACTGGGATGCAAATTTGTGCAAATGTTTTTTATCACAACATAGAGATTTTTTGCAAATCGTAAATTTGAAAGCTAAAAAGTGAAAAATTAACGAAAATCTGATAGCATAAAATTGATGTTATTGTTATTTCTTTAACTTTTGACAATTGATTTTTATGTATTTTTTACTATTGAATCTGAAAATGACCATTTTTAACTATCACATCAGGATTTTTCGCAAATTGTAAATTTCAAAGTTTAAAAATTCAAAGTTTTAATTGAACCTCTTCCACTCCCACCTCATAAAATCCCTGAGCTGTTTAGCTGTAAGAATCCCAGTATAAGCCAAAAATTGAATAAATTGTTGAATGTAAAATTAAGTTGAATAAAAGAAGTTTTAAATCTATTTTATAGTATCGGATTTTCGCTATTTTTACCCGACTGTCAAGAAGGGTTAGTGTTTCATGCGTATCTGGGTATGTGGATTTCTTTATACCCTCGAAACATCCCAACGGCTTGACGGATTTTAAATGAAGGAGGTCTCTGTCGATTCGTCTTAACTGTCTGATGGTTATAGGCTAGATTTTGTTTTTATAAATTCAAAATGGCGGTAGAGACGGAAAAAAATTTATGCATCATATTGAGTAGCATATCATTGGATAGGTCTTTCAAAATGAAGACGATGTTTCATTGACTATTTTACAGTCAGAAGTTCCATTTAAATATTAGTTGTGTAGGTAGGATCTCTAGCTTTACTGCAACTCTAACCTTCATAGATATCTATAGGCCTCATCAAAACAGTGTTTATAGATAGGAACTAACAATTAAACACAACTTAAAAGTCATCAATACAAGTAAATAAAAAAAATAGGTAAGTAATATAAAAAATAGTTTCACATTGATGAGAAATAATTAATTAGTTCGCTTTTTACGCAGTCGGGTTTTTTGATTTTTTAAATTTAATTTTTACTTGTTTAACTTTGAAATTTACAATTTGCAAAAAAGTATAACATGATGGTTGAATATGAAGGTAACTTTCCCATTCAGTGCTAAAAAGCAGATAAAAATCAATCATAAAAGTTAAAAAACACAACCATCAACTCTATTTTATAGTATCAGCTACTTTTTTTAATTTTGAAATTTACTGTTTGTGAAAAATCCTGACATGATGGTTAAAAATGAAGGTAATTTTCGGATTCAGTGCTAAAAAATATATAAAAATCAATTATAAAAGATAAAAAAACAGAACCATCACATGCTTGTGTTATCTAATCAAAAATTTTTTCGCAAACTTGTTGGCAGTAATCGATCTGAAATTTTTTCTGTTATCCTGTAAAATAGGTATAAATGGTAAGCAATGAAAATCATAACAATATTAGATTGTCGTCGGATTTACATCAATATGTAAAATTTAACCTCGATTGGATATTTTACAGTAAGTTAAATTTCGAGTGCAAATTTTGAACTGGAAAGACATACGATCGTTTCAAGTTAAATAAAAACTTATAAAAATAGCATAATTTTTGTTAAAAGAAATCATGAAAAGAAATAGCCTCAAATCTTTACAAAAATCTCTCTTAATACAATTTCTTTCAAAGTGCAGATGCACATGAAATAAATCTTTCAAATACTTTAATCACTTTGTTTACGAACCCTCGAAGCATGGCTGAACTCATGTGTATTCAGATGCTGGAAAGTGACATAAGACTTACATTTTAAAGTTTCATAACTCCGTCAATTTTAGTGTTAGATGAATGGGACTTTTTTGTCTTTCTTTTAAGGAAACAGGAAATTTTTACTAAGTATCACTTATAGGGCCAGGGTATCATATAAAAAATCAAATTTCATAATATTTTTAGAAATATTTTTATTGATCCAAACGACTTTCAGAATAATTTTTTACCTCATTTAAAACATTTTTGTAATTGGAACTATAGGTTTAGGAATTAGCCATTGGATATCGTTGAGAGTGTATAAAACTCTATAAAATAATAATATAAATGGAGGGTCATTTGACGATATATTTTCAAGAGGAAACCAATGATTACACTGAAAATCGAATAGACAGCCACGACACCCTTATCGCCAAAACCGAAGCTACGGTAAAATTTCCTGGATAAATTACAGCGGTAAATGAAAGGTCAACCAGGAACCAGGGTAAATTTTCCAGAGGAATTATGCTTAATGCCATAAATCATAAAGTTTGAAATAACTGCAAATTAATTGCATGCACTGATCAATGAAATGAACTCTTAAAAACAAAATCATCTGTCCAGAAAATTGCAAAATTAAGGCAACTGGATGCATAAGAAAATAAATTAGTAATAAATATTATGGATTGCATGTGGTTCTCTTTATCTCAGAAGTGTTTTTCTTCCTTGGAATCCTTTATTCTCGGATTCATTCCGTTTTCTCGAAATCGTTCCTTTTTCTTGGAATTGCTCCTTTTTTCTCAGATTTGTTTCTTTTTTTCTCGGATTCGCTCCTTTATTTTTCAGATTTGTTTCTTTTTTTCTCAGATTCGCTCCTTTATTTTTCAGATTCGTTCCTTTTTTCTTAGAATCGTTCCTTTTTTTTGGAACGATTCTAACAGGAACGACTCCAATGAACTTGTTCGTTTCCATGAACAATTCCGGCAGAACGATGTTGCCCGTCTCTAAAGCAGATACTTGTTGAACTGTGTAACTGTATTAGACAATGAGTGATTACTTGTTTAAATTTGCCCATAAATTAACATGGGATTTTACAATCAGTGAGAAACAGCAAAGCATCTCCTTAAAGTGTTGAGAAGCAATTTTGTTAAGAAGGATATTCTCAAGATACAAAATTGTTGATGCATTTTTTATTTATTTATTTTTTGTCATTGAATGGATCTTCTTTTTCAAGCCTCTTAAATTTTTCAAAGAATATTGTATAAAAAAAAAGTGATGATAAAATATGTAAATGTTAAGGCTGATTTTTTGCTGGTCAAGTCTATAAATAGGCTAGTTGCAGAGACAAACTGGTGTAGAGAATTAACAGTGACTGAAGATTCCAAGCAAGCTACACTGTTAAAAAGTCACTTTAAAATATGATTGTAGAGAGTTTAAAAAGTGAATAAATAAGCAAAGATTTTAGAATGAAAATTTAGTTAAACTGACTTAGTGCAGTAGCCACCTATTGTTAAAAAATAAACTAACTTTTTGTGAGGTTAGGTGTTGTCTCACTTGAAGCATGAATATTTATCAGAATAAATGCAGGGAGATTTATCTTAAGCTTTTACTTTGTATTCTCTCTCACCCATACATACTATAAAACTTTAATACCCTTCTTTCTTGTTGGGTATATCAAGTAGCATGTTTGAATAGGAAAATGCTAGAAATCTAAACCTTTGTATGTAAAATATTTATTTCAAACAAAAATAATTATCACAAAAAAATAAAATGTTTATTGGTTAAAAAATACATTTTTACTTTTGAGTAAAATCATATCTTTTAAAACTTTCTCTCATTCTTTCCGCCATTTTCTTCTCTTCAACTGAATTTACACATTCTTGCCAGTTTACACGATCTTTTGCATCAAGTACATCAGCCAGTATATGCCTATATAAAGAAAATATATTTAAAAAAAAATAAAACAATATTTTTCATGCAGAGAACAGGATTCATAGGGCCCCTAAACAGATAAAAGCATACATGTTCTATGTAAAAAATCAAATCTCATTGCAACATAATTTGCTTAAAATAGTATTTCATTTATGTTGTTCACCAATTAAATTAGAAAATCGCTGTATTGTGCTATATATTTTATTTGAAAATTTGTCTCACCAGCCTACAAGGAGATGTAATTATGAAGAAGTAATTCAGTTATAGGTTTTGAAATTACTATAGAAAGGAGGATGGAAGTATTATAAAATGCACTAGCTGCATATAAAAAGATTTTAGAAGGAAAACATGCTAGTCTTTTTAAAGCCACAATAAGTAGTTTTGTGTTATACAAAAAATACAATTGAGCAATGCAAAATTTTTCATATTTAATACACCTCTTCACCATAGAATTTTTAATTGTAAACACTTTTTCCACAAATTAGTTTGACTTTTAAAACAAATGTTCACAGAATGTTTAATATACTTGGATTAAGGGCCCTGATCAGTAACATTTGAGATTTCCCTCTCCCATGTTAAACAAATGGCCGTGGAATGCATTCGTATTTATCAAATAACTTGCCAGAAAATTAATATTTTTAACTCATTTTTTCTCTGTGCTCTTCTTAAAAGGTGTCACTTTCTGTTTTACTTGACAAAATAATTTTACAATAAGTACTTATTTTTTAATTTAGTGCTAAAGTCTTAAGAAGTAAGTGAAATGTGTTTAACATTATATAATTTTAAAACTATTTGGAGTTTTAAAATTTTGAAAAGTGCGTAAGAAAGTTTATGTTCTTATCTATTCATACAAACAAAAAAAATTTTGCGTAAGTTTATTTAAACTCCAGATATTTGATAAATATTGGAAAATTTTCTGGATCTTTGACACATCGCGTTGAGTTACGGCGAGGATTATTTATGCTCTATCAAACAAATGGGGGGAACTCTGAAATGGTATAGTGTTATAAATTTTTTTGTTCTGGTTATTTTTAAAAAGAGAAAGAAGTATTTAGAGAACTGACAAAATGAATTCTTTTATAAAATAAATAAATAAAACACATCCCAGTGATTTATTTTTTGTCGGCTGTTTTGTTGTTTTCTGGCTCACTGTGCTTTTTTTGTCGTGAGCTTTGATTCGTTTTTTTTTTCCTTACGCGTGTGAAAAAATATATTCATTTTATATACAGCGAATGTACCGGTGGTGGTACAAGTTCGCACGAGCCATTTTTTTTTTATCATTGTGTTTTATATTTTCAAGAAAGGATTTTTCCCGTAAAAGTAAGTGAGTTCCTTTTTATATGTTTGTGTTGCTATAAAGAATTGATATTAAACTTGAAATAAAAATAATGGCGCATTTAGTACGTGCCAAAAAGGTAGACCTTTTAGGGGTAGTACGAGAGTTGGGATTAGAAGCACCAGAAAGCTCTACTAAGCCCCAACTCTTGGACATGATCATTAAATCGAGCGATTATAATGAAGATGTTGTAAAAAATCTTCTAGCAGGAATTGTTGCTGAAAGGGAAGAGTCTGACAAAAAAATACAATTAGAGGAAGAGAGTAAACGCGAATGGGAGCTTAAAAAACTTGAACTAGAGATCGCCGCGAAAAACAAAACAGAAATACCAACACTAAGTAACGGGATTAAAAGCCCCAATGTTTTGAAATTAATTACAAAGTATAACCAACAAGAAGAAATTAGTATTTACCTTACATTGTTTGAACGCCAAATCAAGCGTCTGGACGTAGAAAAGGAAAATTGGGTAACTTATTTGCTAGGTCTGTTACCGTTGGAAATAGTCAACATAATAGGACGTGAAAAGGAGGAACTGTCTAATGATTATGATTACGTGAAACAGTTATTACTAAAGAGATTTAAGCTTAGTGCAGAACAATTTCGACAGAAATTCTTTTCACATAGAAAGGAAAATTCGGCATCGTGGAGAGATTTTTCATTTGAAATTACTAATTTTTTGGAACAATGGCTGACAGGTCTTCACATTTCGACCTTTGATGATTTAAAAAACATTTTGGTTATTGACCAAATAAAAAAAAGATTACCATCTGAAATAAGGGAACATTTCATTGATGACTTGCCTAAGTTTACGAAGGTCTCAGATTTTATAAGTAAACTTGATGATTATGAAGTGGCTCGCAATATTATCAGGAAGAACTCCGAACCGAGAAGTCAGAATAATGATGTTAAAAAGCGTTTTACTCAAAATGTTGAAAACAGAAGTTTTAACAGAAATAACATTCCACAGAGTAGCAAATATGAAAAAAATTATCTTAACACGAGGAATAACGCTAACCCTTTCAAAATTAGATGCTTTTATTGTAATGAATACGCCTCCCACAAATCAAATCAATGTCCTCGAAGAAAAGAAGGGCCAACTTATTTTAGAGGCAAAGAAACCGAGCACAGAGCTGAGCAAAGTAACTTCAATTATAATAAATCAGTGAACACTACGAATAACAATTCCTGCCCATCAGATAAAATCCTCAAAATTATTGAAATTATGGGGAAAAAGGTCAGCTGTGTGGTAGATTCTGGATCTGACGTAACAATGGTTAATGATAACATCTATAAGAGTTTAGGATGCCCTAAATTAAATGAAAATGATGTGAAATTGACAGGAATTAGCGGAAAAGGAGCGAGTCTGAAGGGTTTTTTCAATACCGACATTTCGATTGATAATGTTAGTGTGAATTGTGATATTTACGTTTTAAATGATTTACAATACGAAATGATCCTCGGAAATAATTGTTTAAGTAAATTAAATTTTGAAATATCTGGTAATGGCCTTAAAGTTATGAGTAAGCAAAATAAGGAGAAAAAATATACTGTTAATATGATAACTGCAGTTTCCTTAAAAATTCTGAAGTTAGACACTCCTTCAGATGTTGTAAACATTCCCATGGCCAAATCAGTCTTATAGTCGGATGTTGTAAACATTCCCATGACCATCCCAGGCTTGCGGTCAAATTCCATAGACACTCCTATGATTGAAGAATGTTTAACTGACACTCCCAAGTATGGATCTGTTTACTTAGCAGAAATGGTAAATTCGGTTAATATAAACAAAATTGATCTTACTCACATAATTGACTGCAGTTTAAAAAAAGAATTAATTAACCTAGTTGAGAATTACAAGCCTGAGAAAATAAAAAGTGCTAACTTGAAAGTTAAAATAATATTGAGCATTGAAATGTCAATTACGCACCGACCCAGGTGATTAGCATTTGCAGAACAAGCGTTTGTTGATAAACAAATCCAGGAATGGCTTGATAAAGGCATTATACGTGAAAGTTGTTCGAGTTACACCACGCCTATTGTTTTAGCCAAAAAGAAAAATGGCAATTACAGATTGTGCGTTGATTATAGAAAGCTTAACCGAAAGATAATTAGGGATAATTACCCCCTTCTGGTAATAGATGATATTTTAGACGATATCAGGCAAAATAAAGTTTTTAGCACATTAGGCTTAAAGAACAGTTTCTTCCACGTAGAAGTCGATGAGGACAGTAAACAATTTACTTCGTTTGTTACAAATAATTCCCAGTTCGAGTATAATGTAATGCCTTTCAGCTTAAGCTCAGCTCCTCAGTTTTTCCAACGCTACATATATGCATGCCTCAGAGAGTTAATAAGAGATAAAATGATTTCCGTGTACTTAGACGATATAATCGTCCCTGCGAAGACTGAAGAAGAGGCGCTTTCTAAACTGAAACGCGTGTTTCAGGTAGCATCAGAGTATGGTTTCGAATTCAATTTTTCTAAATGCCAGTTTTTGAAAAGAAGGATCGAATTTTTAGGATACATAGTGGAAAATGGAACAATTCGCCCTTCAGAAACACAAACATTAGCTGTTGAGAAATTCCCTGAGCCACAAAATAAGAAACAACTCCAGAGTTTCCTAGGGTTAACTGGATATTTTAGAAAATATATAGCGAATTATGCTAGAATCACTAAACCCTTAAGTGATCTCCTAAAAACGGAGAACGAATTTAATTTTGGAGCGAGTCAAAAAGAGGCTTTCCAAACATTAAAAAATAAATTGTCTGATAAACCGGTGTTGCACATATTTAGACAAGGGTCAGAGACAGAATTACACACGGATGCTAGCAGCTTAGGTTTTGGGGCAGTCTTGTTACAAAAAGACAATTATGGAAACTTACACCCCGTTCATTTCATGAGTAAGAAAACAACACCTGCCCAAGCCAAATATAGTAGTTACGAGCTTGAAGCGCTTGCTGTTATTGAAGCATTAAAGAAATTCCGGACATACCTGTTAGGGAATAAATTTAAAATAGTAACTGACTGTTCTGCCTTTCAAAAAACATTAGAGAAGAAAGATCTTAAGCCAAAAGTAGCAAGGTGGGCATTATTCCTACAAGAGTTCGATTATCAAATTGTCCACAGGCCCGGAAGTCAAATGAAACATGTTGATGCATTGAGTCGTAACACTGTATTAGTCACAACACGTTCGCATGATGAAATTACAACAAAATTAACTAAAGCACAAAACGAAGACGATTAAATTAAAACTATCAAAACACTAGTTGAGAAAAATGAAAGTAAAGATTATTTTGTTAGGAAAAATATTGTGTACAAATATGAAGATGGTAGAGAATTAATTATGGTACCTGAAATTATGCAGAAAGAAATTATTCACGAAATTCATAATAAAGGACATTACGCTGTAGCCAAGACCGAAGCGATAATAAAGCAGGATTATTATATCCCTAATCTTCGAAAACAAATTGAAAGTGTTATAGGAAATTGTGTAGAATGCATCCTATACAACCAGAAGCGAGGGAAAGGTGAAGGATTGCTAAATCCCATTCCTAAACATGATTCCCTCTCATGTCGACCACTTAGGCCCAATGCCCTCAACCAACAAAAACTACAATTTTATATTCTCTGTAGTGGACGCTTTTACAAAATTCGTGTGGTTCTATCCAGTTAAGATGACATCTGCAAAGGAGGCAATCTCTAAATTAAAAATTCAACAAGCTACATTCGGGAACCCAGAGGGAATAATTAGCGATCGAGGTGCCGCCTTCACTTCTAGTGAGTTTAAAGAGTATCTCAAAGATGAAAATATTGAGCATGTTCTAATTACAACGGGAATACCCAGAGGAAACGGACAGGTAGAACGACAACAGGAGACTCTGATATCAATCCTTGCTAAATTAAGTATTGATGATCCGTCGAAGTGGTATAAATATGTACCGACTGTTCAGCGAATAATGAATAGTACGATTTCCCGAAGCACTCAATACACACCCTTTGAGCTTTTAACGGGAGTAAAAATTAGAAATAAGGAAGATTTAAGAATAAAACAAATTCTTGATGAGGAACATGAAAACGCATTTGTCGAGGAAAGACAGAATAGCAGAAATATCGCGAAACAACATATATTAAAAATTCAGGAGGAAAATCGCAAGACTTTCAACCGTAAATACAAAAAAGCGAAATGTTATAGAATTGGTGATTTAGTTGCAATCCAACGAACCCAATTCGGGGTCGGTATGAAGCTACGACTGAAATTCCTTGGTCCATACAAAGTGATCAAAGTTAAGTGCAATGATCGATACGATGTCGAAAAAGTGGGATTTCAAGAGGGTCCAAGAGTGACCTCTACTGCAGCTGATCACATGAAGCCATGGGCTTCTTCAACCTAAAGAGAAAAAATATAGTGCTAATTCAAGTTGATATATTTATGTGTTTTTTTTTTGCATCGTCTCATCTTTTTTTTTACTGTTCTGTCATCCAAACATTTTTTTTTTTTACTATTTTATACAAGGGAAAAAAAACTCTCTGTTTAAAAACTGTTCACAGGACACTGCATCCACGTGATGGACTCACCTGCACATTGTTTTTTGGACTATATTTAGCAAAAAGAACTGAAACAGTGTTTTTTATTATTATTATTTTTTTTTTTTTGATGGAAAGACTGTGTTCGTCTGTATACGTAATTTGATATTGCAATTATTTGTCATGTTGTTTGTTTTTTGAGTGTTTTTCCAGTATTTTTCAGGATCCATGAAAGTCGGATGGTACCAATCCAGCCTATATGGTGGGTGAACTGTGTGGACACAGAATGGTCAAGATGCCCGAGTTGTAGAGGCGAAACAATACCCCAGACCAGATGCTGGGAAAAACTCAAAGTCCAGTCCGAATGAGAAGTTGGTGAACTCAGCAGAAACGAAAGGCTGAGCGATGGAATTTAGGGAGATACGCTTCTGCGTTGGAGAAGAGAGGTGCTCTCTTCTGGCCGATCTTTCAATAGCGCGTTGCCCGCTATTATTATTTTATTTAACAGGATCTGTGAGCAGACCAGTAATTGAATCTTTACCTATTAATGTTTAAATGTCGTGTCCTAGTATGTATAATAGCCAAGATGAATATTTGTATTTTTGTAATAATCCAGAAGTTAATTAAATATTTGCGAGTTATATTTGCATTAGTTCCTGTTGCCGTTTTGACTGGAATTCCTCCCACATAAATTTTTTGTGGATTTTTCAATCGCATAAAATGTATAAGTTGCACCATGTCTTATTTATATGTCAACGAATGTTCTGTTGAATCCTTCAGCACTTTTTCCATTCCTGAAAGAAATTGTAAAATATTTAATTTGGTATGAAATTGTAAATTTCAAGGTATAAATTTCTTTGTGGAATTTTCAATCCTGTAAAATGTGTAAATGTCACCGTGTCTTGTTCCATGTCACCAATGTCACATGTGTCCAATGTCACCATGACTGTTCTGTTGATTCCCTTATTTTTTTCCACACACGTCAGGACCGACCTTAGTTCGGATAAGCAAAAGTTCAGATAAACGGACAGACAATTTAAGGGATGTTCCTAAGTATATTAAAACCTTCACACATTATCCAGGTTTAGGACTGGCAGCACCAGTTAATGGTACTGTCAGTGGTAGTTTAAGAATTTTTTTTTGTCTTTTTATTTTTTTTATTTTTTATCATTTAAAATTTTTCTTTTACTCTTTTGATCACTTCCCAGAGATTATAATTTAAACAAAATTGCTTTCGATTGTTGCTTGCTTCAAAGAATACATTCTTTCAATGCTGCCATACCTCGAATTCTTCTTAAATACATTAGTTTAATAGGATCAACGTTCATCTGCCTTTTGAGCCATTTCATAGCTATTTCCAAACATTCAAAGGCTTCGTTATGTGAAGGACCTGGGTCATTTTCAGACCTTTCATTTTCTTCAATTTCACCCCCTTTTCCCAAGCCTTTTATTCTCTTGTAACTGCTACCAATGATAGACTAATCTGGGATTCGATTTTGAAAGCTAAATCTGAAAGGAAAAATATGAGAGAAATAGGGTGTTTGGATAATTGGAAGTTCGGTTTAAAATAATTTTTGAGAGAAATAGGCTGTTCGGATAATTGGAAGTTCGGTTAATTGGAGTTCATATAATCAGCGCTCTACTGTGTATAGTTTCTTATTTTTCATACTGGTTTCCTGTGTTCATTTCTAATTCATCTTTAGAACTTTACCAATTTATTCATATATTTGTGATTTCAAATTTATTATATATATATATAACACTGAAAAAAAAAATGGGTACTCAAAATTGAGTAAAAAGTACTCAATTTTAAATATGTGACATACTCAAAATAGCTCCGATCCAAATGTACTCAGAATTGAGAAACACATGTACTCATTTTTGATCCCATGGTTGTGTTCAAATATGAATCGTTAGGTACTGCCCCCCCTGAACCTACAAATTAAAGTAAAAATGTACTAGCATTTATTTTCCGTTTTAAATTAAATAAATGTTTCATTGATTATTTATTAAGAAAAATAGTAAAATTATTAGCAAGATACTGAATATGAATATTTTTATAACAAGAGCTTTATTAGTAAGCAATTTTAAATTATTTTAAAATACTGTACATAATTTAATATTTGAATCATCATGAACATCTTTTATGCCACCCTAAATGAAATAAACCATTACAGTATACAAAATTATCGTTTTGTTTAGGTTTGATAACATGTGATGTTTCGAAATTGAGAAAACACATGTTCATTTTTGATACAAACATACTCAATTCTGTATGAGTACATCGATTTACTCATTTTTGAGTACTTCATTTTTTTCAGTGTATAACCATTATATAATTACAATTCGTCATCTTTTTCTTTTTATTAAAAATTTCAATCAATAGCATCATTAATCATTTAGCATCTATAATATAACGTTTTTATAACTATTTTTTAAATTATAATGCAGATAAAATTAAGTAAATTAATAATAATATTAAATAAATTATAAACATAATAATATAAAAGTATGATAAAATCATTCTTTTAATAAATTTAATTTTATATATTTTAAATTGTTTCTTTACTTATGGGGGTGGGGGGGAATCATATACAACCAATATATATATATATATATATATATATATATATATAAGCAGTTTGCTAACATTGCAAAACTGTTTCCAATTTAATTTGTAAAATTTCATTGTATGTATTGATGCTCAATTTATTTATTTTTAGTAAAAGGAAAAAGATGACGAATTGTAATTATATAATGGTTATACACACACACACATATTATATATATATATAATATATAATCATTAAAATTAATTACAAATTACTAACAAAAATTGTGATATATGACCTTTGACACCATGTCGAATGTCAAGATGAAAAAATAACATATAAAAATATGACATAAAAAATATTTCTTTCAATGATATTTTTAATTAGACCTATAAAGAACATAAATATTTATGATAGATTAGAAATAGATGTATTGTATGTATAACATAAATATTTAAGTTGTATATGCTGCAATACTTTTTTATTATTATTTTTTTTTTGAGTAAAATGCGCTTAAAAGTTAAATATAATTTAAGTAATTTTTTTAAGTGTGTTACTATTTCTTATTAAATAATGAAAGAAATGTAAGTACTAAATTCTTTTAATTAGTATGTATGTATGTATGTTTTACATCACTATTTAATTTAGATTTTCTTTCATTTGAAACTTGAAATTTATGTAGCCTAGTACTTTTAAAATTTTGTGATTATTTTATTAAAATGTAACAGCAACAACATACATAATATCTATTAAATTGTAACAATTCAGTACCTAAGATACTACATAGTCAATATTTTGAAATTTATATTCCTTACAGATATTTCATTCGTCTAAATCTGAAAACATTCATTATACACTTCTTAATAGTGCAGTCTGCTGACATAGCAAAATCCAAAACAAAACAAACATGGCTTTTTTGTTAATTGCGAGCATTATAAAGCCTACAGTGATTTATTTCCACCATTTTAGAGGATATTCCTTTCTATCAGTCATTTTTCTTAACATATTAATATTTTTTATTTTATTTCACCTGAAAGTTGAAATTTATATTTTCTAGTACTTTTAAATTTTTGTCATTATTTTAAAATGTAACAACAACATATACATATCTACTAAACTGTGACTAGACAGTACCCGAGGAAGAAGTTTTGCTAAGATTTTTTTTTTGGCGAATTATCTTTTTGAGGCAATTTTTTGGCTGAACATAGCCGAATATTTTTTCAGAAGAAAATAATGCTTTAAAAAATTAAATTTGCATATAAATAATTTTTTTAAAATAAAATAATACATTTTAATTGTGAAATATACAAGAATTGTGCATATGGTGCATACTATATTTCATTTTTAGACAAAAATGAATTCATTATTCGGCCTTAACTAGGCTGAATAATTGGTATTCAGTTATTTGGCTAAACCATTGTTCGTTGCATCACTATTATCTATCACCAGCAGTTAAAAAAAAAAATCCCTGCCGTCTCGGCCTACAGGAGAAGGTACATTTAGAAGTTACATACTAATTGCACCCAACAGAAACTAAATCATGATTAGAGATAAAATCACTTTAACAATTTTATCTGGCTGCTTTTGACGAGTTTTCAATTTCATTTTGATATAAGAGCTGGTTTTATCAGAATCATGTTAAGGCAGTATTCAAAAAATATTTTTCCGTGCTCAACAACTCAAAACTTTCTGACACATTTTCAAATTCATTTTTAAAAGGAAAAAACATGAAGCTTGCTGACGTGATTTTTAAAGACTTTTATAAGCAACCTATGTTTTTATTTTTCATTTAATTAATTAGAACTCAATTTAAAAACAATTATTTTCTCAGTAAGACCATATTTTTCGTTTCCAACATGCAATCGCTTCAAGAAATTCGGTTCAAAAGTTATGGATTTTTTTCTTCTTCAAGTCCCCCTTTTTGTTTTCATTTTTACCTTGTTTTTGCAGTAAGAATTAGTCCTATCAAAAACTTGTCAATATAAAAGTTGTAGATAATATTAAGACAATTTATAATAAATTTAATTGGATTTGATATCTCGAGAATTGACGAAGTTATGAATTTTTAGTTCCCCAAAACCCTATTTTTTGCGCCCCTTGAAACCATTTTTAGTTTTATCAAAAATCTGTCACACATAAATTTTTGGCCCAATTTTCAGAAGTAATAATAACTGGAAACTGAGTTGATATGTATTATAATTAAGAAGTTATGGGGCTTTTTCATTTTACACAAAACCCCTCCCTATTTCCACCCCCTTGGTCCGATTTTGCCCATTAACAAACCTGACCGAGATTTTAGCCCCTTGATTTTATGTAACAGTTTGAAAAAGATTTATGCAGAATTATGTAAGTTATCGTGTCCAGAAAAAAGTGAGATATATATATATATATATCTTTTTTTTTTTTTAACTGGGGGCTGGTTTTGTGTTCTAAGGGTAGATCTGCAAATATTTTTCCAAAATTCCAACATAGGTTAGATCCCAATAGGTAGTATTTCATACAAAATCTATGTAAAAAAATGTAGCACATGGGAAAAGCATATGTGAATATTTTTTAAATAAAATCTTGCTTATAAAAGAAAATGCTTAAAATTTAATCATATAGGTTTAACCCAACTGTATGGTGTTAGAATTGTTATTAATATTACTTTGAAAATACGTATGAAGAAGTTTTTTGTTTGCAAATAATATATACTAATTTATTACTGTGTATTAGATCTAAAACTTATAAATCCGTCAAAAAACGGAAGTCGAATTTTTTCACGAATGCAATGCTTTTTCTTCTAAAGATAGAAGAAAGAAGAAGTATATAATTTGAAATAAGTATTTAAAAAAAATAGGACGTGTGGCCATCTATGAGTTTTCATGTTATTTCCTTTTATTCTACTGACATGTCGAGATTAAATAATTTCAACAAATATTATATATACCTCAATTGTCTTCAGAGTCATTTCCGAATTATAGCATCCAATAATAATATGTTTTAATTGAAAGACAGAAAGAAAAGAAAAAATCTGTGTCTGGTGTCTGACTTTTATTTATTTAAAATAACTTATATATGTATTCCTTTCATTTTTAAGATGTAGCATAATGTAGAAATCAATTTCGTGTATTTTGGAATTTAAAATTTTCTTTTCTCATAAATTTAAAATAGTTGCAGAAGTTGAAAGAAATTACTTTAAATTAATATTATAAATTGTGCTATTCAACACATTGCCCAATTTCTTTTAAATTCCAAGGATAGAAGCTAACAGCAATTTCTGGTTAATAGTTACTTTTTATTTAGTAGCCATCTACTCTTCGAATATTTCCATTGATAAGCCAAATATATATAATAACATTTAAAAGCTGGAAACAGCAATATGTAGAAATTACTTAAATATTTTTTATTTAAATCTAACAAAAGGGGAAATTTTTTTGCATGGAAAACAATGTTTAAAGAAAAATTATTTGGCAATTACATTCTTTTTTTTTTTTAATTCGCCATATATCAAAGTTTAATCTCCTACTAGCAGAATCTGAAAAAAAGGGGGTTTTGTTTATTGTTTTTTTTTGAGGGGGGGGGTGTAACAAGATGTAAATAAAATGATTTTAAAAAATAATAAATTCTAATGCTTTAGTAATATCAAAAGATTTTTTAAAAATTAGTTTTCAAATTTGCAATGTTTTTTAAGGCATTTTATAACTGGGTTGAAAGAAAATTTTAAAAAGTTAAAATAATTAATATTCTAAGATTTTGTTTCTATGTCTTAAAAAAATTAAACTAAAAATGGATTTAAATACTCAAATATATAATTTTGCTTTATTAGATTTTTCTTATTCAATAGAATTACATAATATGTTTTAAATTATTATCTTAGAACTAATTAGTGTTTTGTTGTTAAATTATTGATAGTTTCACATTTGATTTGTTAGTTATATATGAATGTGATGACTAATAGAATTGTTCATATAAGTTTTTCTCATCTCATAATCGTGTTTGTAATTTTTTTTTTAAATAAATATTTAAAAAATGCATGCAAATGTAGTTTTAAAATGTATCCATTGCAAGAAAACTTTAAAATAATTAAATTTTTGCAAATCTCCCTGCATCTTTCTCACACCCTCTCTCTCAAAAACAGGAATGAATTTCATTCCAAAGATAGTTTCACATATTGAAAGAATGAATAAAAGCCTTGCTTCAGGGAAAGAGGAAAATAGCTAATTTATTTAATTCATTTTTTAGTGTGGTTCAGTTGTTAAAATCAAAATGTGCCCTAAAGAATGCATATAATGATCATGATAGAAACTATGTCTGTTCATTCCTTCAACAATTATAAACAATATAGGTTTACTTACAGCATTTGAAAAAATTTTAAAATTTATACATATTGCATAATTTTTCTCCCTTGTTTAAAATGCGATTGCGACTAACACTATATTAATTGATATTTTATGATATAAATGTCTTCGATTGTAAGTGAAAATCATTATAAAAAATTAAATTAAAAACCACGCAAAAAAGAAGAGAAAAAAAATTGCAATCATTCATACATGATGTAATTACTTGTACCAAATATTTATTAAATCATATAAAATGAAAATCAATATAGGTTTTACCATAACTCATTTTGCAAATCTACATATATCTACAGAAAATTTTGTAAATGCTGTGTTGTTCTCACACTTTTCTTTGGAGTCTGTGTAAACGCGCAAACTTTTAAATTATAATCAAATAAAACTAGTCATGAAAAAAATCATTCCATGTCTTCTTTCTAAAAACTGAAAAGAATTCAGAAATATTTTTCCTATCCTGTCCAAATTTTCCTAGGGTCATAAATTTTATCTACTGACCAGGGTGGGCTTCGCGGTAATTAACAGTATCCACCTACTTGACAGGAGTTGGGAGGATTGGCATCAAGCTGCTGTCTCGGAGAAATGCAAAATCTTTTCTTACTGACCAAGGCTCTTAAGCACTGCCTACATATTATAGAATTTATGTAGGAGAAAAGAATACTAGTGTAAAACTTTTGAAGATATCTAGTTTCTGTGGAAGAAAAGTATTATCCATATACAGTGAATTTCCGTTAAGATTAAGGATTATGGACTGTTTAAGATGGATTTCTCATTATTACATACAAAAATAAAATCCCCAGTTAAGGTCTATAGGAAGGGCACGTAACAGACATCGTTTAATACATACAGTTTAAGTATAGGTGCAGATTCACAGTTGCCAGTCGCTACTAAATTTTTTGCTTTGGTGACTAATTCTCAGTGTCTAAGTCACCATGTGTGCTACAGGGATGCCCTTTTTCTGCCAAACGGCTGATTTCAGATTTTTTTTATTTTCTTATGTCTGCGGAGTTTCCTTCATAATGAAGTAAAACCGCACATTTTGTCAATCTGTCATGAAATAAAACCGTGAATTTTGTCAATCGGTCGAAGAAAAAAATAAAGCAAATTTCATCATTCCATCATGAAACAAACTGAGAATTGAAAGCAGAAAAAAATTGAATTTCGTCAATCGGTCACGAAAAAATGATAATATTGTCCATTGGTCATAGGAAAAAAAATTGCAAATTTTGTAAATGATTTTGCGTTAATACAACATGAAAATCGGCAACTGAAATTGCAATTTATTGTCTCAATAGGGATCTCAATAAATTCTTTAAAAAAAAATACCCTTGACAACAAATGTTAAAGCGCAGCTTATAATGTTCGATTTTTCTCCATCATCTGACTCTCAAAATCTTCCTTGAATATCAGAAATTGTTTATTTTATTAAAATCTGAAACCTAAAAGAAAATAAATCTTTTCTATATTTCTTTCATATTTATATTTTTTACTAGTATATAACCCCATCAAAAATGACAGAATGTTGATTTGTGTTTCATTTTCATAAAACTTCACACAAACAAACAGAATGAAGATTTTATTATTGAACTTTAATTATTTTTATTGTTTGTATTGTAGATAGTACATTTTAAAAATGACAAATGATTTCTACATATACAAATGATGAGGATATTTTTTTACTCAATATTAACCCATCTGTGCCTGGCGTCCCATTTTTGGGACGTTTCAAATTTTCATGAATAAGTATATTTTTCATCTCCTTTATAACATGAAAATTGTATGAAATAATTATTTATGAATGTCTTTATCTATTACCGAGAGATGACAGCATAAAGTGGATATTTATTTGTTAAAATGAAGGCTTTTTTCGGTGTTTATAAATTTTTAATTTTTCAAGATAGCGAAATGTAAAAAGTAAGTTTATTTGTATTTTTTCTATGAAGGATCCAAAATCGCAAGTCATAATCTTAGCTTGTAGACTTTTTTTAAACTATGAAATTAAATGTTCAAGCCTATTTTTTATGCATTTTTGTAACGTCCAAAATATAGGGTTCTAGGCACAAATGGGCACATATTTTTGTTGGACATTTAGGAGACAGTTATTTATGTAACCTCCTTTTGAAGATATTTATGAAATAAATTGTTTTTAAGTCAGTAATACGATTATTCTTATTTTATTATTAATAATAGTTATAACGTTATTAGTCTCTGTAAAGAAATAAATATATATATTTTTTTTTGTTCATAAAAATACTAATTATAGTACATAATATACAATTTAAAAACTTTTTAAATATAAATATAGCCAAAACATATAATTATGCATATTATTCTACTAGAAATATTCATATGTAGGTTTTTTACATTTTATTAAATAAACACCAAAAAATTTAAGTGTAATTTTTTTTAGTATTTTTCCAGTTCATTTTGCAATATTTTAAAGTGATTTTACCAAAACATTTGATAAAACCAAAATTCAGGCACAAATGGGTTAAATTTCTGGAAACAATTGCACAAAACAAACAGCAGTATTTATTGCAACAATAATAATAATTAGCAAAGTGAAACACAATTTCTGAAGATTTTACAAAACATTAAATATACTGTGCGTTTAAGTTTTTTTTATATATATATTATTTTCATAAAAAGAATGAATCTTAATAATGAATGGCTCATTCAACCGCTTTGCATTAGCAGTGGTTCAAGGCACAGAATTAACAGATAGAGATATTGTATTAGAACTGTATGGGATCACAACAGTGGTTTTACTCGTAAATAGAGCTTTGCGTTTTGTTTCTAAATATGCATTTGGCACCATTTATCATCAAATAATATAAACAAAGGAACTTTTTGTTAATTTTTTTAAAATAGAAAATATGCAAGATTTAATTCAAGTTAAATTTTTAAAAGCTTCAGTTATATAAATTTAAACTTTCATTCGGTATAAATAAAACAAAAATTACCAATTATCATTATTTCTTTCATAAAATTTTAATTTAATTTTATCATTTTTAAAAAACTTACCTTATATCCACATGAAATGGTCTTGTATTGCAGATAAAATTTATATTTCATATAAAATGTAGTTAAAATGTAAGGAATATACAATATAATGTTACGTACTATATATATTAATTATATCAATGGGATAAAATTTTGATTTTTAACATAATAACATTTGAACATAACTTTGGAGTGAAAAAAAGAATTGTAATTTAATAGCGAAAGAATATTTTTCAGCTATACTAATGCAATCATGATAACATCTTATATTTCAAATACATCTAAGAAAAAAGAAAAAAACTCATTTATAATGCAAACAAAATTTTAAAAAATAAGCGGATAAATTTTAAGCTCTTGAAAATTAATAAAAATAAATTAAAATTCTATCAAAGAAATCATAATAATAATAATGTTCATTTTATTTATATTGAATGAAGAAGCTTTTAAAAATGATCTCGTTACATTATTTACATTGTTGAGATACATCATTACGTCCTACATTTTTTTTATAAGAAACTCCAATTTCAATCAAATATTCTTTCATTTATATTGATTGTCGATAGATGGTGCAGAAATAATGTTTAAAAATAGGCTGGATTTTCTGTACAGTTCAGGCCGAGGATGGTAGTGTAGCGAATACAGTTTGTACTTCGGGACAGCTAACTCCATTTTTCACAAAATAATGAGTTGGTATGAAAAGGTGAAAAACGCATTTTAAATATTTAGGGGGTTTAATAATATGCTTTTACAAATATTTTAATAGCAGACTCAGAAGTTAAGCAGTATTTATTTTCCTTTTTTTTTTAATGAAATGATGTAAGAGTCGTTCATTTGTATCTAGATTTGGAATTTGTAGTTCTAAAATGGGAACAGTCGTCGTTTATTTATATCTGGTTATTCGTTATTTTTAATTTAAAACATTATAATTGGATAGTTTTTGAAGGTTTTGGAGAAAATAAAGATGAATAGATATAATACAAAGCAGATTACGTGTATATTTCGATAAGTTGAACAATCGGCAATCTTACTGGCTTACAATCGGCAGTCTCAATCGGTAATCTCTTAGAGGATTAATCAGTTAATCCTCTGTTGAAAACTTATGCCTAATATGGCCGCAATGAGCTTTTTCCAAGGATGTGTTCGCGCCGGATTTGTTACACGGTGTTTTATTATATAGAGATTTTTATAGGCATATTTTTTTATTCAAAATCCTGTGTTCAGCTATGAAAAGTACTTTTTTTTTGGTAGGGAGGGGTAGGGGGAGTTTATCTATAGAACAGAAAAAGGTAGAGAATTGTTTATTCAGAAAACGTTTAGGCCTTGTATTACAAACATTCATTTTAACAAACTATAATGAGAAGATGCTATGAAATCCCGCCACCCAAATTTAATAGAAAAAAAGAAAATATATTTCAGTTTTGTGTAAATTTTAATTTAAAATTTACTGTTTATTACTTTTAAGCTTTTATAGCAGACAATATTATTGATAAATGATAATATTTAATACATTTAGTTTTTAATTCAACATAATTTTTTGCATAATAGTAATTTTTCTGATCAGCAATCTGCTTTAACTATATGCAAAACCGATATCTATACTTTTTTAAACATGCTCCAGGTAAAAAGATTAAGGCCAAAACACAAAATATTATTTTTCTTTTAATAACATTTAAGAATGATCAGTTTCACAGAGCAAACTATTGCTTTAAATATATTCGAGTTGCAGTATTCGTGGTAAAAGTTGGAATTTTTATAATTTTATTAATAATCCAAAAGTAAAAAAAAAAAAAAAAAAAAAAAGAAATTCAGAGCAAATTGGTTACTGCAGAGGGGGAAATCTCCTCGCAGTGCTGATTATACATTTTTCTATTGCCTTTTTATGAAATTCAGATTTTTCATCGATCCTTTGGCAATATTCGTGTTTTTTTTCCGCGATCCTTTGACGAACTTTGCATTCTTCTGCAATCGTTCAATGAGTTTTGCATTTTTTCCCATGATCCTTTGACAAAAATTCCATTTTTTCCTGATCATCTGACGAAAATTGTGTTTTTTTGCGATCTCACAAAAATCCCGTTTTTTTTTTTTCACGATCTTCTGACAAAAATCACATCTTTTCGCAAACTTCTCACAAAAATCGCGTTTTTTCTATGATTTATTGACGAAATTGGCAATTTTTCTGTGAAAATTGGTTAAATTTGTGTTTTTTCTGCTATCCATTCACAAAATATGCGTATTTTCATGATTGTTTGACGAAATTCGCATTTATTTTGCAATTCTTTAATGAAATTTACGGGAGGGGGAGGGGGGGGAGGTATGGGTATGTGATCTTTTGACAAAATTCACCCCTTTTTTTCTCTACCATTTGTCAAAATTCTTGATATTTTTCCGTGATATTTTTTTTTATATCCAAATTTTTGGAGTCGAATGCTGTAAATTTATGGAAAATTCGAACAGAATCACCCCTGTAATAGTCTGTGATAAGATTTTTTTTTTTTTAAGAGAATTTTTCTTGTGTGTTCTTGAAAAATAAATGTTTGAATTGTATTTTGATTTTTATAGTGCAAAATAATCTCACATATTCAGAATTTTTTATATATACTCTTGACAAAATGAAAATAAGAAATATTATTTTCCTAGTATCCCCCACTATGATGATTGCTTAGCTTATAGATTTTTTTAACCTCTATCTGGCCCAACTTTATCTTCTGACTGTACATAGCTTAAGATTGATATTATACTTAGTTTATATCCAAATTAAAAGAATTGTGTGATTAAATTTACACATTTGATGTAATTAGTCTGTGTTTTTTGTACATGTGTATATTATTTTTCACTTTGAATTCCTGAGGTTTTTTTTTTTTTTTTTCATATAAATGTTATTTCTTTTATGCATTTCTTTCACAATGTGGCCACTGGATTATTTGGGTTTAGGAGCCACTGGCTCCTTAAAAATTTTGGGAATCTGCACTTGTAAATTTAAGAATTCATTCAATAGGATGGACAAATTCAGGACGAAATTCCAAATTCTTTTCTATTCTATTTTTAAGACGAAAAGAGTAGAAATCTCACCCTTGATGTCACAGAGCAACTATGACATCGCCACTCGCTTTCTGATAGCGTGCACTGATTGGCTGATAAGGGGGGAAAGGAAAGGGTTTCAATTCATGTTTTCTTCTGCCCACACAGTTCTAATTCTCATGTTCAGGCGTGTCACATCAGCAACGGTGGGAAGGTTTCACTTTCATTCAGCACCTACTGTGGGAAGAATGAGTGGGGGAGGGGGTTCCCTAAAAGACAAATAAACAACAGGGCTTGACCATGAGGCAGGGCCGAAACTAAGGGGGGGGCAGAGGGGGCATGTGCCCCGGGCGCCAGAACAAAGGGGCGCCAAATGAAGATTATATCTTTGGAAAGATCATTTTCTTCTGATGGTCTGATGGCTTGCATTATTATGAAACAGCCATTATAAATGACGTGTTAGGTGAAGATGAAAGAGCAGTCGTAAAAAGTTAGAACTCTGATTTTCTGGTCCGAATGGAAAGAAAAAATGGCCATTTTTTTTTCCCATTCGGACCAGAAAATCAGAGTTCTAACTTATTACGACTGCTCTTTCATCTTCACCTAACGCTTCATTTATAATAGCTGTTTCATAATAATAGTAGCCATCAGTCCATCAGAAGAAAATAACTCCGTTAAAGCGGAAACTCCGATAATCGGGACTCGGTTAAGCAGGACTCGTATAATCGGGACTCTACTGTATATTTCATTTTAAAAATGATCTTTTGAATATTTTCGTTGGTGTTCAGAGGGGAGTCATGACCCCCGTGACCTTCCCCTTGGATCCGCCATTGTAGATTACATAGTTCAGTATTACATATTTTAAAATAAGTCTGCTATTAGAAAATTAGTAAAATTCTCTTTGTAAAATACTTTGCAGAAGAGGAGGGGGGGGGGGGGGGCGCCAAAATCCATGCTTGCCCCGGGTGCAAAAAAGGCTAGTTTCGGCCCTGCCATGAGGCATCAATTTGACCTGTCTCCTTTTGTATTGGGAGCATTAGCAACAGATTTTGATATGAGTTGCAATAATCCTGATTGAGTGCCTCCTAAGAATACGATAATACACAAGAAAAATATTCTAGTCTCACACTGTATTCTTCTCTTTAAACCAGTAAGATGTTTTCTTTCTGTGTTTCTGTAATGGCTGCAGCTTCGATTAAAAAAAACTGCATTAACATTAGTGGATAAAGCAAAAATCATCCAAAAACTTGAAAAGGGATCTAAACAAATCAATGTGGTAAAAGAGCTTGGACTTAAATGTTCAACTGTGAACTCTGTATGGCTGATACGTAAAGCAATAATGGATACTTTTGAATCATGAGATGTCATGGATTCTCGGAAGAAAATTCAAGAATCCAGCCACCCAGAACTGGAAACTGCATCGTTTGCATTATGAGAACATTGTAATTAATGGTCTACTCCTTAAAGCAAAAGCATTGGAAATGGTCAAATTGCTGAATATTCATTCCTTCAGTGCAAGTGAGGGATGGCTGACATGATTCAAGAATCGACATGGTCTAGTTTTTAAAATAGTGAGCGGTGAAGCTGGAAATGTTCCAGAAGAAAAAATAAAAGAGTGGACAGTGAGTTTGCCAGGCCTTCTCAATGCTAAAAATGTATTCAACATTGATGAAACCAGACTTTTTTATAAAGCTCAGCCTTCTCAAAGTTTACACTTCAGAGGAGAAAAGGGCACAAGTGGAAAACATTCAAAATTATGTGTTACTGTTCTAGTAGAGACTAACATGGATAGGTCTGAAAAACTGCCTCTCCTTGTTATTGGAAACGTTAAAAAATCCCGATGTTTTATGGGGGTTAAAAGTTATCCTAGAAAATATGAAGCCAATTCTAAGCCATGGACGAGCAGGCAATTCTTTGAAAAGCATATCAGAGAGTTATAAACAAGTATTTCTCTAAAGAAAAAAGACAAGTTCTGATATTTATAGATAACTGCCCAGCTCATTCAACAGAAATACCTGAACTGAGATCCATAAAAATTCTTTCTTTTCCTGCCAATTGTACCAGCGTGTTACATCCAATGGACCAGGGGGGGTCATAAAGTGCACTATCATCGAATGCTCCTGGGACATTTGATGAAACTTCAGAACACCGACAAGTTCTGATGTCAATGTGCTAAAATGCAGGGAGTGGATTCAACAAGCCTGAACTCTTGTTTCATCAACTACAATTTCAAATTGCTTCAGACATGCAGGCTTTGTGAAAGGAGTTGAAACTTCAGAATTATTAGATGAGATTACTCATGATCTCGACGAACTTCAGACATTGCTTAGTGATGCAGCGTCTGTGAGATGCGATATTCTGACAGAAATAAATGCTGACGGTTTTACAAGTTTTGATAATGATGTCAAAATTGTTGAAAAATTGACCAATCAGGAAATAATCGATGACGTAAAAGAAAATCCAGGAACATCTAGTGATAGTGAAAAGGAAGAAGAAATCTCTCCTCCAACAGTACAAGATATTTGTGATATGCTGATGACAATTAGGAAATTTTATTAATCAACTGATCTTTCCGAGAGCACTTTTGAACATCTGATTAACTTGAGAATGATATCGAAAGAAGGTCACTTACAAAGAAAAAACAAATGAAGATTACTTCTTTTTTTGGATAACTTATAATGTACTCTTGACCATTTTCTTTCATGTACTACCATTTTGCACCTTCAACAATGATTTTTTGAAGGGGACGAAATTGGAACCATTTCTTTTTCTTTTGCCTTACATAAATACTTTTGAAAAAACAATTTTTCACATTGTTAAAAATTTTTTGTATGAGATTTGCCTATGTATCTATGTGCATGGTAATTAGTTAATGTAAAATCCAAATTAGGTTTTCACTGAAAATTAAAACTTCCAAGGGCTTAAAAATGACTGGCAGATGAAAATAGGGCACCTTACCTTGCTAACACATAATTAATCAATCCTCTAAATTCTTCCCTTACCTCAAATTTACAATAACCTCAACACCCCCCCCCCCCCCTCCAGCACACAGTTTTAAATTTGTCACTCTCATTAAAAATAAAACAAATCTACAATATTTATTACTTTGATGTTACAATAAATGAAAGATCAAGCGTCAGACATACTGCCTCCTTCCCATTATTTAAATCATTTTCCCATCCTTAGCACACAAATTTTAAAGTGTAAAATTGTTTCATTTTTGAAATTTACTTAAATACTTGATGTTATTTTGGAGAAAAAAAAATCTATTATTTAAATCTTCTTTGAAATGTTCACTGCCTGGCAACAACATTGATCTATGACCATTGGGGAGAGAACTGACAGCGCTTTCTCTCTTATGCCAACTTGCCAAGCAGGTGCCCAAAACCAAAACGCGACTCTTCCTGAAAAAGCTGCCAGAATGGTCATTTGGATCAACAACACTACACCAAATTGAATTGGCTTAAGATAAACTAGATTCACCTAGGCTAAACTAGTGCAGACCAGTGAATAGCAGGCCAAACTAGTTTAATCTAGGAGAAACTAGTTTATCCTAAGCACATTAGGATAATCTAGTTTGGCTTAGGGAAAACTAGTTTATCCTAAGTGTGTTAGGATAAACTGGTTTGGCCGGTAACATATACTGTATATACTCAGGTATAAGCAAAGAAATTTTGATCTAAAATTGTCTTATGAAGAGGGGGGGGGGGGGGGTAGGCTTATACACGGGTCACATTTGAAGAAAAAAGTTGTAAGCCATACAGCTTTCTGATTGGCATAGCAATGCAAGGGGGGGAAGTCAAAACACATGATTTAGAGCACTTGCAAGAGAGAGACAGGAGAAGGAAAATTGACTTTGACTCCGTTCATTTATTCACGCTTTTGTCTTGGACTAATTCTAATTTTCTCTGCTGTAGTAAGTGATAATTTGGTAATGCAAGAGAATTTTTCTTTCTTGCATTCTTGCTTTTAGCAAAATTGAAACTTTAAAAACCAAATGTGCTGCATATGGTGCTTCTTTCAAGTTAAAAGCCATGAAGTATGCTGAAGAGTATAACAACTGTGCCGCAGCTAGACAGTTTGGAATAAATGAAAACAAGTGAGAGAATGGCGGAAAAATAAACTGACTTTAAATGCTACACCAAAAACACGTTAAGAACAGGAATAGCTGCATTTCCTGAAATTGAGAAGAATTAAATCAATGCATATGCAATGTCGGGAAAGTGATTGTGAAATCACGCAAACTGGAATACAATTACAAACATTAAAAATGCCTAAGGATGACAAATTCAAGGATAAGAAGCCAGAAACATTTTTTGCATCAGCTGGATGGTGTTCATGATTTATGAATCGTTATGGACTTTGCCTTCGCCAAAGAACTAAAATTGCCCAAAATCTACCAAAACAGCTCAAAGAAAAAGTTGAATCTTTTCAAAGGTTTGTCATCAGTCTTTGAAAAAAGAAAAATTTTGATTTATCGCAAATAGGAAACATGGACGAAACACCTGTTACTTTTGATTTACCCAGCAATAAAACTGTAGACTCAATTGGCAAAAAATCTGTGTTGATCAAAACTACAGGTGACGAGAAAACTCGTTTCACCATTATTTTATCTTGCTTAGCAGATGGCGGAGGATGATTGAGGAAATTTTTAGGGTCGGCTTATATGCGGGTCAAGAATTTTATCAATATTTTGTCCTTCAAAATAGGAGAGTCGGCTTATATGCGAGTATATATGGTAACTATTTTATAAGAAAAATACTACAAAAACTTTGTAAACATTTCAATTTTGAGAATTTAAGTTCCTGAGATTTGTTGCTTTCAGATTCGTAATCTTACCATCTACAATCTTCTGGAGCTGAAATTTTAAATTCAGGTAGATATGTCTACACACATAAATACTTATACACACATACTTTCTGATGTTAATGATAAATAAAAGTGGTTTGGATAATCGCAAATAAATTATTGGTTGGCCACATGTTTGACATGCCTGTCCTAGATGAACAAATTAATAATGATCCTTAGCTTTTGTAATATCATCAACTGTGTCAGACATAACATTGATAAGTTCAGGACACATGCAAATTACCTTGATAGATTTTTTCTTTAAGTGTCTGTTTCTTTTCTTTTTAAGATTACACACAACTAGGGCTGGACGATATCAGAAATTTAATATTGTGACATATCAACAAGTTAATATCAATATTGGTGATATATCACGATAAATACCTTAAACTATGTAAAAATAGAAATATTGCTAATTTCGAAAAAAATGGTACTACAGTACCAGCAATTTAAGTACCAACAGATGTAGAAAGCAACAAATCTATGTTTTATACCTATATACATTCACACAGCATAATTAAAATATGTATATATATGTATGAAAATAGAAATATTTTAGAAAAAGAAACCACTGTTTAATATTTGTTTGCACTTATACCATTTGTTGCAAAGCATTTTTCTTTAAAAATAGTATGTTTCCTTTTCTTCCTACTTTATGGATTACTTTTATTAATATAACATTTTAACTATTTAATTACTTCGCATATAACTGAGAGTATTATGAAAAAAAAAAAAAAAATTTTAAAATTTAGGGCAATGACGATTTTAATATAATTAAAATAACTAAAAACAGGGGAAAAACTAAAATGAATTTAATGCCACGTCATGCTTATATGCTTGTAATTAAGTAAGTTTCAGTGGATGATAGATGCAACAGACATGTTGTTTTTCAATCTTTCTCTAAGGAATGACTGCATTCTTAATCGAAAAAATTCACTGTATTTATATCTTCCTACTTATTTCCTACAAATAAACAACATCAAAACATTTTTTTAAATATAAATATTCAAATCACAATTCGGAATAGTTTTATACTAATTTAAATTTAGTTTTTTGATAAATATTCCTTTTAAGCTAAAATATCAAGACAGGATAGGTTAAATTCATTCGAGAAAACTTTGCTCTAACGAAAATACAACAAATGACACAGAAGAAAGAATACCAATACACAGTATGAATAAGCATTGTATTCAGTGGCATAGTAGATGTTACAGACTGGGAAGCTCTTTTTAAAAGCAACGAATCATCACAGTGAACGAGTGCTTCAATCTTGATGTGACGTGACGAGAACCAACAAGTGGGTAAGTGTGATCACAGATAGCACAGAGGTATTCATTTCCTTTGAAAACACTTTATTCTTTAATTGATAAAGCCAAATTGATAATTTATAATTATTAAATCTTTAAAAACTGCATATAAAACGGTAAAAATGCTACTTTTTTTTATCCCCCGCCCCCCGAAATTTCTGGCACTATTCTTTTTAAAACTTTTTATTATGTGTTATAAACTATCTTAAAGTTTTAAACAGATCGCCTTGTTAGATGTCCTAATTTAAATAAAATTGCGGTCTGTTAGTTCTGCATTGACCCACCAGGGAGTGCACTCTATTTTTAACAAAAGTGTATCTGAACAAAACTCCCTTCTACAACTTATCCATGGATACATTATTGGAAGTGGTGGCAGTCTTAAACACCAATTTAAGATATTTGCTGAAATTACTATTCTAAAATAGTGGTATCAACAATTATGAAATTTTTATATTGAATAAGTAAAATTTATGCTGTATTTTTAAAAATGTGACACCGTTCTAAACAATGCTTTAAAAGAGATTGGAAAAATTATTTTAAATACACAAATTAGAGACCGGAGGTGTAAATATAAGACTTTTTGAAATTTTTATGTTTTGTCACGTGATTGCAAGTGTTCAGCTATAAGTATGCAAAATTTTAAGTCTTCAACTTAATTAGGGGCTCAGTTAGAAAAAAATGCTTAAAATACACAAGTTAGAGCCCATAGGCTCTAACTTGCCTAGAGACTTTTTCAAAACTTTATAATTTGACGTTTGATGTGAGGTGTTCAGCTATAAGTATGCAAAATTTCAAGGACTCAATGATAACCAGCTACATTCTGTATCAATTGGAACTCAGAAATAGTGAGCTTGTTTGATTATTCATGACATATGAATAGCTATAGTTATATCAATATGTGTGAACCAATCACAATGGTGAAAGAAAGAAGTACAATAAGTGTTATTCAGTATTACTCAGACAGGCAGTGGAATAAACTCGGAAGTTTTCAGCAAAGGAATATTGCAATGATTGGAATATTTCTAGAGATAATGAGCAGAAAGAAAGATAATCGAGGTAGATTTTCGATTTTGAAGAGAATGGAGGTTGAAAACATTGGGCTATGTTTTTCAGGTTTTTATGTTTAATACAACATTATTATTTTATTTTATTTTGGGATATTCTACGCTCTTTTTCGAGGCTTGTGTTCAATATTCCAGTGAGTTTGTTTGAACATTGTTATTTTATTGGGATATATCAATAGAGTCAAGGTTTAGATATTCTTATTGCAATATTTAAAAAATATCAATATTTATCGATATACTGATAAATAATCCAGCCCTACACACAACCTACTGTGATTGGCAGATATAATACGAAAAATTTTGCATCTCAAAGCCTAAATGAAGACTCGTTTTTTCTTTCAAAATTTGTTTTCCATTAAAAAAAACAATATGAAAACTTATTGCTCATTCCATAATGTTGATTTTGAGCAAAAAGTGAGCAAGTGATGACTGAGCAACTTTGATTACTGAACTACAAAAAATAAATAAAATAATGAAAAATCAATACAAATAGAAAATTAAGATGCAAATATTGCAGGTACATCTCAAAGTAAAGGACTGAGAAAATGCTGTCATTTTTATTACTATATGATAAAAGGAATATGACTACTATGTATTGTGTTGACAAGAACAAACCAATAAGTGATAAATATTAAATTAATCATTGCAGAAAGAATTTTCAAAATGTTTTTTTTTATATATATTTTTTATTATTTTACAGAATATGAAACATAATACCTCATATCCTGTTCTTTTATTTAAGCTTCAACAGTTTTGTATATATGTTAGCCTAATAGTGGTATAAATCAACCTAATTTATATAATAAGATAGACATTTTAAATAAAAGATCTTTTCTTTTTCATATTTTACTTCTTATTTGATCAAAAAATAATATATCTCAAATTTTGGTGTTTTATTGACATTTTCCTCATATATGTAAAATTTATGTATGTTTAATCTTAATGAAGGTGCAAAGAAGATTAGCTTTCTAGGATTAATCTCCAACAGAAATACCAATAGATCACAAAACATATGTTGCCATTATCATTTACAATATCACAGTGTTCTTGTTACAATTGGAAAAAAAAAACAGCAAGAAAAGTTGCAAATTTATTCCTTTTAATTCATTGAACTAAATACAAACCTCACTTTAAAACAGATTTCAAATTAAAATTCCGTTTTACCAACTAAAATTATCATATATTCTTCATATGAAATTTGTCATTTTTTAACTTAAGTGGAGAAAAAAAATTTCATTTGGTTCAAAAGGATAGCTTTATATCATAGCAGCAGTACATAAAACTAATCTTACCGTCCAATCTGAAGAGGAAAATCTTTTACAGAGTTGTCTATAAAAGCCAAGTATCTTCCATCACGCTTCTTGTTTACCATGAGTTCAAAATAAAAATACTGTTCTTGCTTTCCAGGAGTAAGCTTTGAAAATAAAATGTTATTTTTCAGCAATCTATTAAAATTTTGTATATACGAGGGCTTTTCGAAAAGTAAAGATACAATGCCACATACACGCTCAAAAAAATTTTATTTCATAAACTGTTTATTATGCATTATTTACAGCTATATACCTTATTTTTCAACATAATTGCAGCCATTGTCCAAGCATTTGTTTAGTCTGGGTACAAGCTTCTGTTTCCCATTGTCATAGAAGTTTGCCGCCTGTTGCCGAAACCACATTTCAACTTCAATTTTGATCTCATCATCATTGTGGAAGTTTTGTCCTGCAAGGTGTCTCTTCAGGTAATGGAATAAGTGAAAGTCACTGGGTGCAAGGTCCGTACTATATGGCGGATGGCTTAAAACTTTCCACTTAAATTTTTTGAGTAGTGATTTGGTTCAAAGCAGCACATGAGGACGAGCATTGTCATGAAGCAAAGAGATTCCACTTGTCAGCATACCCTACGTTTGTTCTGAATTGCATGTCTAAGTCATGTCAAAGTTTCACAATATGTTTGAGAATAAATTGTGCTACCAGGAGGTATAAATTCAATAAGAAAAATGCCGTGTCTGTCCCAGAATACAGAAGCCATGATTTTTTTTAGCTGAAATATAAGTTTTGAATCTTAGTCCAGGAAATAGAGACCGTGTAGGGGTTCTACCTAGCAAAATTCATGGTAGTTCTGGAAAAAGGCTTACTATGTGTTTTTTGGGTCACTGAATCCGAATTTTTAAATTCCCCCCAAAATTTCCCCCCGGCAACCCCCCCAAAAAAAGGTTTTTATTTAAAAAGTCTATTGTTTTAGGGGAAAAGTATCTAGAAATTCAGAAAGTAGACAACATTTGCAACAAATTAGATATATGACATTATGACTTAGGATGAAGGGGAAGGGGGATCTGCCTTGGAACATGTGTGCGGTGCTGCGTGGACTAAGTTGCGCAATTCCACTTAACCACTCACACGTTTACATTCTCCCTCCCATCTCCCCTCCGAACTTTCTCTATAAGGTTTACTTTAAGTTTTTTGGGTCGCTGAATCCGAATTTTTAACTTCCCTCCAAATTCCCCCCCCCCCCCCTCCCGAAAACCCCCCAGAATAGTTTTTTTTAACTTAAATTTCTTATTGTTTTAGGGGAAAAGCATTACAAAATTCAGAAACTAGACAAAATTTGCAACAAATAGGACATATGACATTACGATGTAGGATGAACGGGGAGGGGGAGGGCTGCCTCTGAACATGCACTGCGGCGCTACGTGCACTAAGTTATGAAGTCCAGGCAATAGGGGATTTTACATAGAAAAATTAATACTAGTTCTGGATTTCGACGCACTTTGTTTTTTGGGTCGCTGAATCCGAATTTGTAACTTCCCACCAAAATTTCACCGGGAAACCCCCCCAAAAAATGATTTTTTGAAAAAATTTGGTTTTTGAGAAAAGCGCACGGGAAATGTTCCGAGGCAGCCCCCTCTCTCCCTGTTTATCCTACGTCATAATGTCATATATCCTATTTGTTGCAAATTTTGTCTAGTTTCTGAATTTCGTAATGCTTTTCCCCCTAAAACAATAAGAAATTTAATTTAATAACAACTATTTTGGGGGGTTTTCGGGGGGGGAAATTTTGGGGGTAAGTTAAAAATTCGGATGCAGCGACCCAAAAAACTTAAAGTAAACCTTATAAGGAAAGTTCAGAGGAGAGATGAGATGGCGAATGTAAACATGTGAGTTGTTAAGTGGAATTGCACAACTTAGTCCACGCAGCACCGCGCGCATGTTCTGAGGCAGATCCCCCCTTCTCCTCCATCCTAAATCATGATGTCATATATATAATTTGTTGCAAATTTTGTCTACTTTCTGAATTTCTAGGTACTTTTCCCCTAAAACAATAAAAAAATTCATTTTTTTAATAAAAACCTTTTTGGGGAGCTTTTTACCAAAATTCGGGGGGGGGGGGGGTGCCGGGGGAAATTTTGGTGGGAAGTTACAAATTCGGATTCAGTGACCCAAAAAACATAAAGCCAATTTTCAGAACTACCATTAATTTTGCTAGGTAAAATTCTCTATTGCCTGGACTATCTCTTGACTCTTAAGGAATTCGTATGGCACCATTGCATGGACTGTTATTTGGTTTCTGGTGTATGGTGATAAACCCATGTCTCATCACCAGTAACAATGTGATTCAGAAATTCATCATCTGCTTTTGCATAGCACGTGAGGAAGTCAAGTGCGTAACCCATCCTCTTCTTTTTGTGTTCTTCCGTTAACATTTTCAGAACCCAGTCTGCACACAATTTACGGTACCCTAAAGTCCTTGTGAGATGCCTATTTGCTCAAATCACTTCCTCTGTTCTTTGAAGAAGGGCATCAGAGATCACAGATGGTCTACCTGTTCTGGGTTCTCCATGAACATTGGTCCTAGAGAAAACACAACACCATTTCGTTACATTTTGTCAATTAATAACGTTCCCATAGACAAAAACAATTTCTTTGTGAATTTCCACTGGACGCTTCCCTTTTGCATGAAGAAAACGTATAATGGATCAAACTTTTGGCAGGATTTTTAATTGACGCAGCCATTCTAAGCATTTGCTACATGAAGCAGGATCACTATAGAATCAACAAACGACTATGAGGGAAAAGTCAAAGGTTCAAGGTTACAATCTGTGTTGCCGACACACTCATATAAACTTTTTCCCCCCTATCGTCTGTGTTGTATCTTTACTTTTCGAAAAGCCCTCGTACATAGCATATTGTGAAGTTAATTATAAACTACTTTACTAATTAATAAACTTAATTTATGCTGCTTGAAAACAATGCTGACCTTATTGTTTTCATATTTTAGATGTGATGCCACAATATGTTAACCACCTCTCCTCCCTTTAGAGGTGCGATAATTAATGGATGTATCCTTAAGTTCAAAAAAAATTATTTAAAATATTTAAGTATATTTCTCTATAGGTTTTTGTAATATTTTATAATGTTTTGAAAAATTTATTAAAACTTGGAAATTATAAGGTAATTTGAATATAAAGTTAGCATGTGTGACCAGAAATTTGGGGGCATAGTATGTAAATATAATTTAAGGGCTGGTTAAACATTTTTTAGCCTTTTTCAATGCAGTTGAAAATATTTATGAATTCAGTTCATCTGTCTATATGTCTGCACTCTTTCATAACTATTCATGGATTGCCAAGAAATTGATATATCTAATTAAGCTATATGCATGTTCCCTGTTGAAAATAAAATGCATAGCATTCTTAGTTCATTTACAAAGACACTCAAATTAATTCAGATACATTATGGTTTATGGACAATAATTGTTTGAAGTAAGTTTTAAGAACTTTGTACTACTTGAAGCATTATAAAATTTTAGTTATATGCACTATTTATGTGTGCTATATCATGCTTTCTATAGAAAATGATAAATGTAGCATTTATCATTCATTTACAGTTACATAAAAAACAATTCTATTACATTATTGCAGGGTTCCCAGCAAAACATGACGGACAAATTCCCTGACTTTCCATGACTAAATCTCACAAAATTCCCTGACTTTCCCTGACCAAACGGGCATATAACGAAATTTGCAACTTATTTTTGCAATCCTTTTTCAAACTTGGCGATTTTTTTATTTGATGGATTTTGCGTCATTTTTCCTTTTTTCTCAAAGACTTTTCCATGACTTTTTAGAAAATATTTGCAAATTCCTTGACTTTCCATGACTACTTTGAAATTCCATGACTTTCTAGATTTTCCCTGACTTTCCATGACGCTGGGAACCCTGTATTATGTACAGGCAGTAATTGCTTAAAGTGTGTGTTTTTAGGATGCTACACTACTTTTAGCTTAATGAAAGTGCTGCACATTATTGAGGTACAAAATAAAGTCTTCTCTATAATTTTGCAGGGCTGCACAAAAGAATTCATATACATTGTCATCTATGAGCAATAATTGCTGGAAACACATTTTAATATTTTTATGTGTTTTTAAGCTTAACTAAATATTAGTACCTTTTTGCTGTTTTTAAGTTCTATAGATAAATATACAGGACGGCTGATCAAAAGAATTTGAATAAATTGTGGCTTTTGAGTGGGAATTGCTGAAAGTGTGTTTTCAACAGTGCTGTATATTTTTTGCCTGAAATTAGTTTATTTCAATTTGTTCATTTTGTAGGATGTTTATAATACAAATACATTCATATACAGGACTGCACAACATAAGTTGGATTCACTCTTGTCTAAGAAGAGGGTAATTGTGCATTTTTATCCTAATTCTAAATTATTTATTCATAAATCTCTTTTCACCATATGAAAAGTTTGCAACAATATTCTGAAAATATTGGGGGAATGTTTTATAATCTATGAGTTTCATATGATTTTGTTTTCTTGTTTTACATTTTTGAAATAGTTTTATGAAAGAAATTTCTGAGGTTTTAAGTAAATATTTATTCATATAAGTGTAAGTTATTACTGTGATTCAACCTGATTTTTGTATGTAAAGATGGAATTTTGTAATAGATTTTTAACCCACTTCTTCATATACAAGAATTATAAAAATTATGTTCATAAGTGTGCTTCTGATGACAGTACAACATTTTACTATTTTTAGATCTTAACTTTATTATTATTATTACTATTTTTTAGAACTCAATTATAAATTAATACATTAATTTTAAGCTATTTTTGAATTAGCCTGCCTCAGGTGATAAATTATCAAATATTCTCTGTAACTTGAACAATTGTATACGAGTTGAAACAACAATGGATTTAAATATGCACCAATAAACACTCACCAAAAGAGGCCAAATGGCTGTGAAACTCCCAACAATTAAACATTTTAAAGGATAAAAATTAGAAAATAAATTATAAATAAAAAATGAAGAGTGTAATATTTAATATATATATATGCTTTTGTCAATTAATAGTTTGATATTAATTAATTTTTAATTATACATTGAGAAAACAATTTCGAAATCCTAAAGAGATAATTTAAATGTTGTTTCATCTTTTTCTTTCCTGTTGCCTTATCTTAAAAAAGGAACAAAGCAAACGTATATTTTTAAATAAATTCACTTACTTGCACTTTCTACCAATCATAAAAAAAAGCAGTGAATTTTTCATAATAGAGTTCGCTGTCCATGCCAAATTAATGTATTGTAATGGAAAATTTTTGGTGATGAACATGAATTGCAGTAAAGAAAAATTAGGCATGATTTTCAAGATGAAGATTGAATGCTTATAAAAGAGTACTTTAAAAAACGATTTTTATTTTAATACGTATGACATCAGGACATTAGAATTAACTTTAATAAAAGTACAAAGTTGTAAAATTTCAATTCAAGTTTAACCCTTTAAGCGTGCTGCAGAATTTTACATTCATGTTTAATGATTCATAAAATAGTAGTTATGAAAAGTGTTGGTATGAGAATTTTTATTTGATAACATTACATATTTATTTATCTTATTCACTTCAAAAAATTAGTTTTAATACCGATTTTGTGTTAAATCAGCCTTTGATTCCAAAAGATATGTGACAGAAAAACACGGTTAGGACACTTAAAGGGTTAAAAGGACTGCAAAATAAATATTGCAGTAAAAACACTCTTTATAAAAAGGTGCATGTGATTAATGATTTTTAATTTTATTAATATTGATATTTTATAAACCTTCTAATCATAATGTAGAGCAGACTCATACACAGTTAGACAGATTTTATAAAATGTTAATTAAGAGTTACATATAATCGACTAAAGAAATTTTAACCATTGAAAATATAAATCTGCTTATTGGAAGCATCTTGCATACCAAAATTACTAATACACATGAGTAGAAACAGGAAACAAAAATCATTTTAAAGTAATATTAGCATTTATCTCACTGTGTACCATACATAGTACAGTCCATTCTCTCTAATCCGCAAACGCCTATAATCTTCACTATATTTTAGATGTAAACAAACAGTTAAAATCTCCTTTCTTTAAGCAAGATAATGTACACTTTGACCATAATCATAATAAAAGTTGACAGCCCTGATGAATTTATTAAGAAGTTTTTAATACATTTCTGCATTCATTAGACTGAAATGTTTTATGTATCTTATAAATAACTGTTGGACTGCTGTATTCTGAACATATTCGCTGGCTGATAAAATTTCTTTCAAAGAGGGGTTAGCTCTTGGGGATAAATATCTTAGTTTTTTAGAAAAACAAACTTTTGTTACTGATAAAAAAAAACTGACTCTTAAAAGGCTTCAAGAATAAAGTGCATAGCATAAATTAAAAACTATAAAGCAAACCCCTATCACTGCAATGTTTGATAGATTTAAAAATAGAAATGTTTTCCATTAATTTTGTATTATTATATCATTTAAATGTATTCCTAATATTGAATATAGATTTATATATATAAAAAAGCATTTCTGAGTTATTTATTTGCAGTATGAATACTACATTTGTTGATAAATTCCAAATATTAGAATGTAAACAAAGAAATGACCTATAATCTGCAAAATTTTACAATCCGCAAAACCCTTGGTCCCGACCTGTGCGGATTAGAGGGGGTGTACTGTACACATTAAGGTATTACTGATTTTTTATATGTTTCAGAAACACATCCAGCAATATGGTATATGGCATGGCTGTACCTGGATTACTGAGCATCCATGTATCAATGGTCCCACTATAGAAGGCTTTGAAGGGTAAAAAAAACATATAAATAGAGGGACTGGCGTTTGTAGTTACTGTAAGTAGGGTGTCAATGATTTTAATCAAATGATTTAAATCAGTGATTAAATCGTGATTTTAATGAAATGATTTTTTTTTTCATTGATTTAAAATCATAAATTTTCTAAATGTTTAAAATTACATAAAAAGTATTAAAATCTAAGATGAACATAATTTGTAAAGTTTTTATAGGTGTTTTGCCTTATGAATAAACAATAACAAAAAAAGCTTTAAAAATTGTTTATTCCTTAGATTTGTAAAAAAATAAGTACAGCAAGTTTGTAAAATTTAAGTTTTTATATATAATGAAAAACATTTCATTTAAAAGTTACATTTAGATCTAATAGAATTTGCAATAACATAATTTCTTCTAACTAATCAAATTATTCATACTTTTATGTAAAATAAGCATAGCAAATAACAATAGACTTCATTAAATCCATGACCCTAAAATCTGTGAATACTCAATGTCTAAAATCTACATATCATTTCAGATGTGAACAGTGAAACTTACAGTTAAATTTCAGGAACAAAATTCAAGATGACGCTGATGAGCAATTGCAACGTTTTTTTTTTTTTTTTTACTAAATTTTTTGTTATTCATGCTCTTTTTGCTGTTACACCTGATTAATTACTAAATAAAATTACGTTACTTTTGATTTTGACTTAAATTAGTGTATCTATAACAAAAACTTGCCAAATTGTAGGTCCTCTACAATATTCACAAGTGTAAACTGTAACTGAATTGTTTATTTACTTTTCTTGAGTTTGCTTCCCAGTGTTTTAATATTTATTTTATCAATATTACTTATGCATTTTAATATGTAATTCTGGTTAATATGACCAAACTCAAGGCCTTTTCATGAAGAAAATATGAATTTATTTCCCAAAAAATCAAGATCACACTAAGATCAGTGGTGGTTGTGATAATTTTTCCAAGACAATTTTTTAAAATATCGAGCTTTTTTGTTTATTAAATCTGGGTATACAGGACTTGCTTGTTTTTTGGCACAGTCATATATGGAAATAGCCCAAGAATGATGTATGCCATAAAAAAAAAAAGAATTTTTTTTTAAATTCTGCATTAACAGTGGCAGCTATGCTGGTATTGCAGAGAGGAAAACAATTTATTTTTAATATTATAATCTTTTTCTAAATTTTTATCATTTTACCTAATCATTTTATATAATTATTAAACATTAAATTAATAAATTATTTTAATATTTTACTTTATTGTAAGCATTCATTGTAATTTTTAATGCTAAACTACATCAAATTACTGTTTAAAAAATGTAAATTAACAATGACAAGAAATCCACAAAATTCTAAAATCTGCACTACCTATGTTTTTAGGCTATGCAGATTTCAGGGAGTCAACTGTATTAAATTTCTGCAAGTAAAAGAATAAGTAGCCAGTATGTTATTTTCTCATTCTACTTTTGCAATAATAAATTTATAGCAAATTGGAGCTAAACAAGAATGAAAGAATGACATCTGCTCAACAACTATTATAAAAAGAATATATAAGAGTAAAAAAAAACTAATTGGTATAAAAATGTTAAAAGAGCTTCTTTGGTAGAGGTTAAATAAATGTTTTTATTTTTATTCTTTTACTTTTGAACTCATAGACACCAAATAAAGAAATTAGTTAGGAATTAAATTAGGCAACAAAACTTTCTTTTTCTTTAATTTGAAACACCAAATGCTAATAATCCCTACTGAGTGGTAATAATGTTGCTATTTAATATTTTAAGGATTTTAGATATAACTGTCTATTCTTATATTTACTCTGTATGTATGTATGAATAGGAGTAACTCATTTTCATAATTTTTTTGGTTAGCATACATGTACATGCATGTAAGTTTAGATTTAGGCAATTAACAGTGATTTTTCTAAGTACAAATTCAAAACGAGCAGCAAATGATCTTTGCTTATTTTGTTATTTGTGCTACTTACTAAACTAAAACTAAACTCTGGGGCTAAATGATCCATGGAGGATTTGGGTCTACGGTGCCCATTCCTGTTTTCTTGACCCTGGGCTCGAATTGCTATTACAGCATATGTCCTGGCAAGGTGGTCAGCCTAACACAGGACACCCCATGTCGATTTTCTCAGCAAGCTTGGTACTCATTTTATCGACCCTGAAAGGATAAAAGGCTGAGTGAACCTTGCCAGCCAGGAGTCCAACTCTCGATCTGCAGCGTGGCAGTCAGATGCTCTGACCACTACACCACTGGGCTTATTTATGCTAATGGCTAATGAAATTATACCTATTTGCAGTTTTTATTAAGTCTGTGATTACTTACTGTTCTTTATAACCATTTTTTTAAGGTCACAGCACCCTGCTTAAAAAAAAAGTGAAATTGACCTTTAGTTGTACCCAGAGATTTCTTATAAAAAAAAAAAAAAAAAACTTTCCCATACTACAGTATTTCTAAATCAATGTGCACGTATATTTCAATTTGTAATTCATAAAATCCTTAAAAATTAATTTGTCACTATTTATCATATTAACCAATTATAAACTTTTTTCCTTACATAATTACTAAACACATTACTAATATATTTACTCATGAAGTAATGCTCTTTTTTTACTGAACTAGTGCCTTTTTAGGGAACTTGCAACTTCTCCCTACAATCAAGCAGATATGAATATGCTGCTCAATGGGTTAAACATGCAAAAAAAAAAAAAAAAAAAAGAGATATTTATAAAAGAAGAAATAACGGTCATTTGGAATTTTTATATAAAAAAATTAAGAAAAGCTGTAAAATATCACAATTTTTACTTTAGCTTACCTATCAAAAACGAGTTAGCTTCACCACTACTTTTTACTACGTGAGATACTGAAATATATGTTCAATCATTTGTTTTGTGGTGTGAAAAAGGATCTATCATTTGTACAAGTATTGTGTATGTTCTTCATCCTTTTCAATAAACATTGCTGTGTCATATAAATATGTATGCTCACTGCTACTGATGAAGCTACACATATTAAAAATTATTATGCTTCAAAACTTCAATAGTTCTTATTTAGTTCTCATAAGTACAAAAAATTTAATCTCAAACTATTAGATTTATTTATTTATTTTATTATTATTTACTTATTGCACCTCATCATTGATTATGTTACTCTGTTTAAAAGACTTCCAGTCTAAAGAATTAAGTTTTCTTCTAGAAATAACTACCCAACAGAATTATATGTATTTGCAAGTATCTGTTTTGTTTGTGCTGAACACTTGAATAGATTTACTTATATTTTATTTAAAAAAATTAAATAAATAGATGTACACAGAATATTCAGCAGGCTTTCAAGAAACAAAAAAATATATACCTCTTTAATATTGGCAAGAGTTGGCAAGGGAGTAACTTCAAAATTATAGGCATGAGAATAAAGTTTATCTTCAATTTTACTTTGCATCTGTTTAGGAATTGGTACAACCTGGAAGCAAAAATATGTTAGTATTTATCAGGGAGAAATTAAGCAGATTTGTATTGCATTTTTTTTTTTTTTTTTTTTTTTTTTTTTTTAATATTACATGCATTTTGTCATAGTTCAAACTTCACTTTGAACATTCATTTCATGCATTTTATCATCATTTATACAATTTTTAAAAAGTGAAAGGTAGGGAATGCAATTTCAAGAAAAATATAATTTCTAGCAAGATATTTTCTGCCAGACTGACAGTAAATCAAAAGGAAATATTCACAGACATATTATTTACTAAGTAAAGGTAACAAAAAGGAATATAAAAGTATTATTTTTGTTTCACTAGCTATCTGTTGATGAAAAAGTATGACCAAATGGGTCAAATACAAGTGATAAAATTACCATTTAAGGGTGTATTTCGAAAAAAGGTTTTTCCGCCCTCAACAGCTCGAAATTTTCTGAGACATTTTCAGACTCATTTTTAAAAGTAAAAACATGAAACTTGCTGGGGGTGATTTTTGAAGACGTGTTTAACATGCCGTGTGATTTCATTTTCAGCTCAATTAATTAGAATTTGATTTTTAAACAATTATTTTCTCACTATGACCATTTTTTTCATTCCCAGATCGCCCGCTTCGGAAAATTCGGTTCAAAACGCCAACTTTGACAGCGTTTAATACAGTATTTTCTGCATTTATCAAAAAATCGAGAAGCACGGCACATTATGTAGTTTCTAAATAAAAGAATTTCCCAGTTTGATGCGTTTGAGAGCAAAAATGAATTTTAAAATGAATCAGAAAATAAGCAGTTTGGATCAGAATACACCCTTAATATGGAATATTATCCATTCAATTCGATGGTCCTTACCTTTGCAAATTCAATACTTTTTGTTAAATATATAATAAACAAATTTTAAAACAGAAGATATTTTAAATTATTCATAAAATAGTTTATATAAATCATATAGAAAATGTATATACAATTTTGCATTTACCTGGTATTTTGGAGTAAGTGCTATAAAATAAACATTTGGATATGTATTATGGTATTTATTTCTTTATCAAAGAAAACTTATGTAGATGGGAACTTTTTTGTATAATTTAACTGTTCAACTTAAAATACTGTAATATTTAAATACTCATAATTAAGAAATTACCACATTTTTTAACTTATAATTGGAGGATGTAATCTACATTTATTTATGTCAAGATTAACCAATACTTTTAACAAAGATTAAAAGAACAGTCTTCAATATGGGGCAACAAAAACTATTATATCTCTGTGTCATGTAAGTTTTACTTCTCAATGAATGTCTATTTTGTTTTGAATAAATTTCACAAAATGTTTGATTTTTTTAAATGCATGTTTAGTTATTCTTTAATATTTAGATCCAGATTGAGTTTGGCTGGAATCTTTTTCTTACTCTTCCTCTGTTTGAACTTCATACCCAAAAATGATATGTTCATCCCTTCTTAAATGCTGTTGTACTATGAAATTGTCTGTAGCTCCTATAAAAATCCAAGATAAGCTGTGAAATATACAGTAATTTTCAGCATTCTAGAAGTTCAGACAGACCAAATTTTTCTTTATCTCTTGGTTGTACTCAGAGATGCATATTTTTTCACCTCCATCTAAATAGATACTAAAATCTGGTGATAGGTCAGTATAAGATTTTAAAAAATGTTTAATAAAAAAGTTTAATTACAAATTTTAAAAAATTGGAATTTAATGTATTTAAATTTCAGGCATGAAAGTGGGAAATAGGAAAAAAGGCAGGAATTTTTTCCTATCTACACAATAGCACCAAACTCGTATAATTTAGATACATTTTAACAGTTATTTATGCAATAAAATGGAATATAACTGTACATATGACTGTTATTTTCTTTTTGTAACTTAGAAAATATTATTTAATATTCTAAACTAACAGTAAATGTATGGGTTCATTGAATCAAAAGAGAAAATTGAAGATAGCTTGCTAAAAATGCAAATCCAAATATATTTGATGAATTTATGTGAAGTACAGTGATTAATTTTTCTAAACCAATATTATTCCAGCTGGTTTGGCTGTTTAAAAAATTTCCCTTTCTTAAAAAAAAAAAAAAAAAAAAAAAAAGGCTAAACATGTGCATGTCAAATTGATCTTTGCTGCAGAAATACATCACTGAAATTACTCTAAAGTGCTGTATAAATGAGACAAAATATCCTATTTATATCTATTGAATTCTATTGGCTATTGTACAGTAGGGTGGAGTGAAAATGACCAAAAAAATTTTTTCGGAATTTTTTCTTCAGATAGGTCTAAAAAGTTGTCTTTTGGCACACTGAATATAAGGTTAAATTTTCATTTCATTTGGAATTCATCTTTAGGGCTCTACCAGCTCTTAAAGAGTATGCCCTTTATACATGAAAAACCAAGGTTTCACTATGTAGTATAAAATACAAAAAACAATCTTTTTTTACTACATTTACAATTTCAGTAAAATAACCCATAAAAAATGACTGATTAAAGTATTACTTGGGAACAATCGAGAAATACGAATTGCATTGTCGCAAAGAAGATAAAGAAAAGCAACATGATTAGACTTCTGTTTACTTTTATTTTTTGAATATATATAAAAGATAATTCTCTAAATACGTAGAAAAGACATTTTTCTGAACATATAGTAATATAATAAAAAGAATATATGTGATGTACTGTATAATGATCTTTCGTTTTGCTTTAATTTATATTGGCCTTTGGTATCAAAACTAGGCATTATATTTCGTGATTTGATTTTTGCTCGCATATATCTGTTCCTTGCTTCTACTCCTACAGCTGCTAATGATGTTTCAGTAAGTAATTTCATGCATCTTCAACTCTTTGAATATGAGACGGAAACTTGGGGAATTAAAAAGATGGGACTTCCGATCTTTTTATGAGAACTTGCAGTTCCTCTCTTGATATACTATTAAGTGATGTGATTTCACATTCTTGTCATTCAATAATGTTAATATAGCCTATATCACTGAAGTTCAATGTTAGAATATGAAACTGTCTCATTGTTGAACACTCCATTTCCCCTGCCTTCAATATTCTTTGGAATCCAAGTTCTCGAACATGGTTTCTTTCATCAGTTATCATCCCAATTAATATTTTTGCTCAATGTTAGATGTATGTGTTTCGTTGAATTTCGAAATTGACAATCTTCTTTAAATGTTCCCTGAAATAACGAGACAACTTAATTGTTTACAAAAAAATGAAAAAAAGAAAAAAAAAAGAAAAACATTTTGAGCTTCATTTTTGCAGGAAGAATCTTTCTTAATATGAAACAACATAGTTGAATATACTTTCATTACAAATTCAGCCATAATCTGTAGATTTTGTGAAAGATTCTGGCTTCCAATGTACAATCTAAGTAGTCGATTGGCAGCTGTGAACCATCTAGAGTGAAACATTTTACATAGATTGTGATTTACCAGATTTAAAGTGCATTGGCCAGATGAAAATGTTTGACACATGTCGTAAAGATAATTTTGGTCTGTACTTAACTCTCCACAGTTCATTTCTGGGAGACAAGAGCAGGTTTTTTTTAAATTCCACAACTGTATATTGTTCACATTGATCCAATGATTTCTTAATAGGAACAGAAAAGGCTCATGGGCCTGTTGTTTGCCCATCAAAATCAGAAAAATAATGACAAAATGGCAATTCGTTTGATTATAGCTGGCATATTAACCACTGCAATGGGCGACTAATCTTTGTTTAAAAAAATCTAATAGCACCATTCTTTCACATAGTGTTTATAGTTGTTCTGTCACACCTAAAGCCATAAGTTTATCTAGTTTTATGTTGTTTTCAGTGAAATATTTTAAAATGCTTTCTGCAATATTCTTTCCTGATCCAAAAGATGGTGTAATGTGTACAGTGAATCTGACTCTTCAATCACAGATACGTATTCTTCACTTATTGATGTAATCTGTCTCAAATTTTCCATCATTTCTTTTACATTTGCGGAATCAAATAAGCGTCTAATATTCAGAAAAATTGTTGTCTATCATTTGATCAATATGCCTCTGGGAAGTTACAGTTATTGATGCTTTCTTCAATCTTTTCTCTCAGGATTTTAATTATCTTTGGTGGATCTTTACCATTCCTGTTGCACTTTAATTATTGTCTTGTATATAAAAAAAATATTTTGTCATCTGTCATTGTTGGCAAAACAGTTTTATTTAGATTTCAAGGGGCACCAAATAAGGGATATTCCACTGCACTTCCAGTAATGGTAAATTTCGATTTGATTCCACACGCACTCATTTAAAAATGACTCTAAAAATGAGAAAAAACAATTTTTAAAACTCAATAAAACGTTTCAAATATTTTAAAGTAAAGACTTGAAGTTAAAAAATAATAAGGAGAATTACACTAAGCATTTTAAATATAAAAATGTCAAATGAGAATACCAAAAAACCCTGTAAGTGTACAATTTATGATAAGAACCCAGTGTGTGAATATTTTAAAATAATCAAATATTTTAAAATAAAGACTTAAAGTTTAAAAATAATAAAGGGAATTACACTAAACATTTTAAATATAAAAATATCAAACGAGATTGCAAAAAAAATCCTGTAAATGTACAATTTATGGTAAGAACCTATTGTGTGAAACAATGAAAATATAAAGGTCCTGGTAGAGCCCTGAAGGAGTTTTTCAAAACTCATGAAATTTTGCATGTATATTAGAGGTAATAAAAGGCAACTTTTGGCTGCTATCCAAAATCAAAATTCCACCTTTCGTTTTTTCACTCCACCCTATTGTACAGTAGCAAAGTCTTGAATGATTACGAGAAAGCCTCTAAAATAGCCATACCCAACCTGCAGCCCATGGACTGTATGTGGCCCAATGCTATTTTATGTGCAGTAAAAGACATAATGATCAATCCATACTTATAAAAAATTTTAAATGTGCATAAGAGACCTTCATTATTGTTTTATATACTCTTTGCATTTTACAGTGTTGTGTATATATTTTAATCTTCAACACTAACCTAGCATTATTCAAAATTAATTAAATTTGCAATATAATATTGTAAATGATGTACAGTATTTTGACATACTAGAATAAAATCAGTTATAAACAAACACTTACCAAAACAAATTTAAAGGAAAAAACAACTCAAATATTTTTATTTTATGACATAAGTGCTCAATATGACTTCCTTGAGTCACGCGGATAACGTCCAGACGATAGTCCATTTCATCCCACACCTGTTTCAGCATGTCTGGTGTTACTAAGTTCAGAACATTAACTATGCATGCTCATAGGTCCTCTAAGTTGCATGGCAATGGTGGCACATACGCTTTGTCTTTCAGAAAGCCCCACAAGAAAAAGTGATATGGAGTAATGTCTGGTGATCTGGGAGGCCAAGAAAACATCACTTTCTCTTCCTGAGAAGCTATTTTTAGTTCTAGCGATTGCAGTGGCACCATGCCTTCCGAACTCAACACAGGCTGCAGGGAAAGGGAAATATTTGAGTTGTTCTTTCTATTAAATTTGTTCTAGTAAATGTTTGTTTATAATTGAATTTATCCAAATATGTTAAAATACTACACATCATTTATAATAACCCTGTATACTTTTACATTTTATAATGATAAAAAGGTTTTGTGTTTAGCAAAAATCTGTTTATTAAAAAAAATCTCCTGATATTGTATCTTTACTCTGCATTATTATATTATTATATTTTATAGTTATTATATAGTTCATACTAATTACATATTTATTTTATTATATATATTTGTTATACTACTTTTGTTATCTTACTATTTTAATTACCTTTTTTTATATTATAGTACATTGCAGCCTAACATGTTTGTGGCCTACAAGGAAAGAAAAAGTGGAGTACAGTTTCTCAGAAAGATATAAATTTTTTATTTAGCTTGGTACACTTGAGTAAAAATAGAATTTTGTAATTGATTTTTCACTCACTTCCTCATATTCTAAAATTTAAAAAATGATGCACACAAGTGAGTTTTTGATAATAAAAATTTTTCATATTTTTAGAATTTAATAAATTAATTTTAAAGCATTTTCCTTTAACTGGATGCATATGATAAATTGCCAAATATTCTTTATGGTTATTGTTGTATATGAGTTGTTACAATAATGGAGTTGATTATGCACTAAACCATGCTCACTAAAATATGCTAACTGCTTGTGAAACTGTAACAATGAAATATTTTAACACTAAAAAATATAAAATAAAATAAAGAGTAATAATTAATTTTTAAAATATGCCTTTTTAAATTAATAGTTTAATATTAAACTATGACTATACATTGAGAAAACAATTTAGAAATCCTGCATAGATAGTTTAAATAAAGCTTTTTCTTTCTTTCCTGTTGCCATACCTTAGAAAAAGAAATGAAGCAAAAATTATATATACAGTACACTCCCTCTAATCCGCACAGGTTGGGACCAAGGGTTTTGTGGATTATATGTGATTTCTTTGTTTACATTGTAATATTTGGAATTTATTAACAAATAAAGTAACCACATTGTAAATAAATAATACAGAAATAAAAGAAACTGCTTATATATATATACATATAAACTGTACCCAATATTAGAAATACATTTAAATAATATAATAATGCACAATTAATAGAAACATTTCTACTTATTTTTAGATCTCAAGCATTGCAGTGATAATGGTTTGCTTTATAGCTTTTAATTTATACTCTGTAATTTAATCTTGAAGCCTTTTACAAGAGCCAGGATTTCTTGATAAATAACAAAAGTTTGTAATTCTAAAGGATTAAGACATTTATCCAAAAGAGCTAACCCCCTCTTTGGAAGTAATTTTACCTTTTTTATATAGCCAACAAATGCACTCAGAATATAGCAGTCCAATAGTTACTTATAAGATATACAGAATATTTCTTTCTAAGTAATGCAGAAATGCATTAAAAATTTTTAGTACATTTAAAATTAATTACAATTCTTAATAAATTCATCAGATTAGTCAATATTTATTACAGTCAAAATGTGAGTTATCTTGCTTAAAAAAAGTTTTTAACTCTTTGTTTACGTCTGAAATACAGTGCTGATTATAGGCGTTTGCGGATTATAAAGTTGCGGATTAGAGCGAATAGACTGTATATTTAAAAATAAATTCACTAGTTCACACTTTAACTAAGCATAAATCAAAGTAGGGAATTTTTCATAATTAGGGCCCATGCAAAATTAATGTTCTGTAATGGAAATTATTTTAAACTATATTAACTACAGCCATGAAATTGTGATTTTTAAGATAAACATTGAATTTTTATAAAAGAATGTTTTTTAAAAACACTTTTTTTTCTGTTGTACTTACGTGTATTTCCATTTAACCAGTTACATAAAATGTGTTCTTACTAATGGTGTAATGAATTGTTGGAGGTCCCATTTTTCATAACTGATGATTTTTACTTTTATTTTATTTATTAAACTAGAATGAAGAATATTGCACCGTCTGGCACTTTTCTAAATTTTAAAACTTTTCCTCTTATTTCAGCAACTGCAGATTTCAAGTCCCCTTCAGAATATTTTAAAATGCTTTTACTTACATGTCTAAGTTATACTACAACTGCATTCAAATTTTGTATGTTCTTGAGCAAAGGAAAAATTCTTTAAACTTTATATTACTTTGTTTAATTTTACAGATGCAATTAACTTGTAAAAATTTAATTTTATCTGAATCAGACTTCATTTTTATAATATAAAAGAGTTGAATAATATAGATGCTTATACGTTTAAAATAAACATAAATATTTAAGGCTTAAGAAAAGTTAAACAACCAGAAAATGTATTTAAGCAGTAATTGGTAAAGAAAATTTAACAAATAACCACACTATTTAACTATTGGAGAAATCCCTTCTTCCTGATTAAAAGTAACTGAATCATGGAAGACGGTAGTATTCCGAGTGACGCAGCCTTAAGCCTAAAATCGCATCGTAGAATTCGTAGATGGCAGAACTCATATATACGGCTAACTCGACATCAAAGAAAATGCGAAAAGCCACCTTTTAATAACTCAGCAGATATAGGTCCTATTGTTCTGATTTTTCTAGAACAATCTTATATCTGCAGTCTAATCGTATACTGAAATTTTTACATTTCTACGTGCAGTATATTTTGAGATCTAAATGGCCATTTTTAAAGCAAAAGCGTTGGTACGGTATGTAAGAAGTTCCTAATTTCAAAATCTCGAAAATGGTACTAACGATTTTCTTTAAATTGATATATAATATAAATCTGATTAAGACGAGGTGAATAACACTTTTCTTTTTTCTGGGAAAACTCGTTTTATTTTTGACATTTTCGTTTCCCGTTAATGCAACAGTCAACCATTCAGAAGTCAACCATCTCTGATATTTTCCTCGTCTGTGATTAGTGAGTATGTTTGACGTCACTTCGTAAAAGGGAGGAGTCTTAATCCATCTGACCAATTAGTGAAAAGTGCTGTGGGTATAATCAGAAACAAAATTTGCAAAGTCATTTTAGGTATTCCTGTACTGGTTCTGCCATCTGTTGGTGGTAAAAGAAAATAGAAATTAGTAAATGACTTTTATTTTTATCTCACATGTAAAAATGTATGTGAATCTTAAATAAGCATATATTTTTTTTATTTTGTAAATGAAATGTATTGCATCTCAGTAGATTATTTATAAGAAATATTTTAAATGAGTTGCATTAATTCCATAACTTTTATAAAAATCATTTCATACTTAAGTAAGATTTGCAAAATTGAAAACTAATCAAGAGATCATAAAATATTAAAAATAATTTTAAAAGTATCTTTACTATCAAAAATGTAGAAGAATTTTTTATTATCGCTGAACTTTAATTGCATTTTAATAATTTGCGAATGATATATATATATATTTGCGAAATAATTAATTTTTAAGTAATTATATAAAAATCCCTTATCAGACAGAAATTTATTATTAAGTCACTGATTAATCATTTGAAGACCACCGCTTGGGACGTTTATTTTAATAAACCCTCTGGTAGACAAAAACTAGAGAATATAGAAACGTCAATTTTGATTTAACATGAACTAAAATTATGAAAAATAATTATAAAAAATGAGAGGTGGGGGGGTGGGGGGGGGTTGGATAGTAATTAATTTTGTCTTTGCATTTTCTTATTCATAATTTTACTTTAAAAAATGATGAAAATTCCAAAAAAATATTTTTTAACGTAACGAAATTAATGCAATAAAAACTGTTTAAAATCTAAGAACACAGACTTTCGACTTTTATTTTAATAAATTTCCTCATAGGCAAAATCTAGTGAATTTAGAAACATCAATTTTGATTTAATGTGAAGTAAAATTAATAATAATAGAAGGTATTTTGAGAGGGGAGAAATAATAATAAATTTTTGTCATTAAATTTTATTATTCATAATTTTATCTTTTTTTTTTATAAGAATACTTAATGTTAATGAAATTAATGGAATAAAAAATTAGCTCAAAATCTGGAATATTAACACTAAAGTAATTGGTGGAGGAATATTGCTTATTATTGAGTAAAACTGAAGTATTTTAGTGCTTCGGTGTCAGTATACATATTTTTCTCGAGTACTTTAATATCATTTAATAACAATTAATCTAGCATACTTTTTGAACATTTTTACTCTTAAAGATTTTTTTTTTAAAGTTCATCAAGTTTGGTTTAACAGATGGCAGCAGCAGCAATCTAGACAGTTGATATTTTTATTTTCTCCGATTTTCGAGTAAGGGAAATTCCTCAATAAATATTAAGTAAAAGTTGATAAATCACTTGAAATTAACAGTATTACTCATAAATAAAAACAGGAATAATCGGTAACCCTTTGGATTGCATACATGTTAATTTATTTTTAATAATCGCTAATTTGAGTTTCACTGCTCTCGTACCGGTCGCCATATTGGAAGAGTCAGAAAACGTTCCCAGAGCACGCTCTCAGTTACTTCATTCGTTAACATAAGCTGAATTGATGTTGCTGAATCTAGTCTTCTTTCCTGTGTCTGATAAACCACAAACAATACAAGTCACTTAAAACTGAAGAATATGGTGTTTTCAATAATGGTTTTATGATGCGGTTTAGATGCGAAACATCTTTTTCTTTGTTCAAAAACTGGGGGTTTAGGGGCGGAATATGATCTTCTAGAATAGGGATGCACAACCTGTGGCCCACGATGGGTTACCGTGTGGCCCGAGAATTTTGTCAATTTATAGCTGAAAAAAATTGAGATTTTTGTCCATAAGCCGCAGGAGAAAATCTTGAATTTCGTCAATTTGCGTGGGGAAAATTAAAAATTTCGTCAGTCAATTAAGAATAAAGAATTTTTTTGATCGGGCATGGAAAAATCACGAATTTCATTGATCGGGCATGGAAAAATAGAGAATTTTGTTAATCGGGTGTGAAAAAATAGTGAATTTTGTTGATCAAATGTAGAAAAATAGTGAATTTTGTTGATTTGCACAGCTTTTTTTGCAAAGGTAAGATACTTCTTTTTATTTAATTCTAAAGTTAATATTCTTAAAAGAAAGCTTTAAATAATTTTCTTTTGATTTTTTTATACCCTTCTTCAAAGTTCGTTTTTTACAATCATGTTGTGAAATTCAAAATGTATTTTCACTCTAAGAAAAAAAAAAAAAAGAGCTTGATGTATATGTTTTATATAAAAACTAAATTGTTGATATTGTCTTGCCAACCTAATTGGGTATGTTGATTTGATTGTGAAGGGGATGGGGGGGGGGGGTAATCTAAGGTTACATGCTAGAATGTCTTTCCCTTCAAAACCAGTTACTTTTTGTAGGAGATTATAGGCCACAGATTACCTTCCTATTTTGTAATGGAAGTTTGTTTACGTTACTCGCTGGCTTTTAACTAGCCAAACGTTGTATATCAAAGCCAAAACTAGCTTTTTTGGCACCCAGGGCGAACATGGATTTTGGCACCCCCACCTTCCTTGCATGCAGTTAAAGTTTTCAACCACAGGTACCCTATGCAAAAAAAAAAAAAAAAAAAAAATCCTTAAAAGATAAAAATCATTTTAATAATAATTAAAATGCTAGCAAGAAATATGTAAACAACGCTCTCATAGAATTAACATTAACTTGAATGTTAGGAATCTGCACTAGTCATGAGAAGAAACTGGAATTGCTAATGTTAAACCTATGGGAGCGTACTTTTAAAAATTTCTCCCTTGCATATTAATAGTTTAAAATGATTATTTTTCTTGCTTAGAATAGCTGAGATTGAATTCTAACTGGGTTAGTGTTTACTTTTTCGATTTTAGTTGCAGATTTTTTTTTTAAAGTTACTTTCAATTTCACAAATTTGAAAAGAACGCTCCCATAAGTTTAACATGAGCTTGCGTTCATCTTGTTACTTCATATATACATACATTTTTATATGAAACTATAAACAATCAATATCTTCATTTGCCCCCCCCCCCCCACCTGGGTAGTATTGTTTTGAGTAAAGAGCATGTTTTATTCACTTTTATATTATAATATAAATTTTGCATAAAATTTCATGAATATTCTATTATTGGGTATAATTCTACTTTTAAGCTGGTCTGACAAGCTTGTCGATAAATGTATAAGTAATTCGGCAAACACATATAATTTTGGATTGACAACCTTGGCGTAGAATGTGATTACATGCCAAGTCGGCACCAACTGGCCTTTATACAGAAGACAAACTCTGTTTTTTTTTCATTATTTACCTATAAAATTGTATAATGAACAAACATTAAATTAAAAGATATTGAATAAACAACAAACAATACAAGTCACTTAAAACTGAAGAATATGGTGTTTTCAATAATGGTTTTATGATGCGGCTTCGATGCGAAACATCATCTTTTTCTTTGTTCAAAAACTGGGGGTGGAGGGGCGGAATATGATCTTCTAGAATAGGGATGCACAACCTGGAGTCCACGATGGGTTACCGTGTGGCCCGAGAATTTTGTCAATTTATAACTGAAAAGAATTGAGATTTTTGTCCGTAGGTTGCAGGAGAAAATCTTGAATTTTGTCAATTTGCGTGGGGAAAATAGAAAATTTCGTCAGTCATTTAAGAATAAAGAATTTTTTTGATCGGGCGTGGAAAAATAGAGAATTTCGTTAATCGGGTGTGAAAAAATAGTGAATTTTGTTGATCAAATGCAGAAAAATAGTGAATTTTGTTGATTTGCACAGCTTTTTTTGCAAAGGTAAGATACTTGTTTTTATTTAATTCTAAAGTTAATATTCTTAAAAGAAAGCTTTAAATATCTTTTGATTTTTTTTCATACCCTGTTTCAAAGTTCATTTTTTGCAATCATGTTGTCAAAATGTATTTTCACTCCGAGAAAAGAAAAAAAAAAAAAAAAAGTCCTTCCGGCCAGTGCCGGGAGGAAGAGGTAGCTTTCATATTCCTTATTTTTAAAAAGCTAGCTTATATTATTCAAACACACGAAGCTCAATTTGGTGGAAACTGATTATAGAAGATTTAATACTAATTTTTATCAATACTAAATCATTATGAATGAGAATTTTGCAAAATTACTCAGCTTTATCCAAGCTGATTTTATTTAAAGTAACTTATATTTGGTTTCCAAATTTGGCGATATCTTGAAGTGCCTGCCCTTTTAAGACAATGTGTTGAATGAGGCTAACCAGTGAACTTGGTCGAGACCTTAGTAATTCCTGTGCACATGCTCACTCACATAGGAATCGTTGATATATACGAGTGCTGTCGCAGGCAAAAAAATCGGATTTTTCATAATGTCACCCACATAAACAAATTCAAACTGCTATATCTGAGCCATTTTTTAAGATAAAGACAAAACAAGAAATGCTCCGGAATCCTTACATCAAGGTTAAATACTTAAGAAAGAAACCTTTTTCAATTTCTAATTTTTTTGCACCTCACTTTAAATATAATTTTTTTTTAATTTAATGGCCGCCATTTTGAAACAAGATGACAGATGAAACTAGCCAGTGAACTTGGTCAAGACATTGCTATATATTACCCACATGCCTTCTTACAAACAAATAGGTTAATAAATACGTGTGTTATGGTGTGACAAATATCAGATCGTTTCAAAATGTCAGCCATGCTAGAAATGCAAAGTGCTATAACTCAACCATTTTTTAAGATATAGACGAAACAAAAACTGCCCCGGAATCTTTGTATCAAGGTCAAACACATAAAAAAAACCTTTTTCATTTTCCAATTTTTTGATACCTCACTTTAAATTTTAAATTAAAAATCTTTTTTAAATGTTCCCTTTTGAAACAAGATGGCGAATGAAGATTGCCTACGAACTCGGTCGAGACATTGGTATGTACTACGTTCACACCAAATTACATCCAAATCGGTTCATAAATACACCTGTTATCGCGTGACAAAAATCTGGTCGTTTCAAAATGTCAGCCACAATAGAAATTCAAAATACTATAACTCAACCATTTTTTTAGATATAGACGAAACAAAAACTGTTCCAGAATCTTTGTTTGAAGGTCAAATACATAAGAAAAAAATCTTTTTCATTTTCTAATTTTTTGATACCTCATTTTAAATTTTAAATTTTTAAATTTTTTTAAATGGCCGCCATTTTGAAAGAAGCTGGCCAACGAACTCGGTCGAGACATTGGCATGTACTATGTACACACCAAGTTTTATCCAAATCGGTTCATGAATACGCCTGTTATTGTGTGACAAAAATCAGGACGTTTCAAAATGTCAGCCACGCTAGAAATTCAAAGTACTATAACTCAGCCATTTTTTAAGATATAGACGAAACAAAAACTGCTCCGGAATCTTTGTATCAAGGTCAAAGACATAAGAAAAAAATATTTTTCAATTTTCAATTTTTTGGTACCGCATTTCAAATTTTAAATTAAAAAAAAAAAATTTAAATGGCCGCCATTTTGAAACAAGATGGCGGATGAAGCTGGCCAACGAACTCGGTCGAGACATTAATATGTACTATGTACACACCGAGTTTCATCCAAATCGGTTCATAAGTACGAGAGTTACAGTATGACAAATATCAGATATATATATATATATATATATCAACTTTTGAACGGAGGGTGGTTTCGGGGTCTAGGGGTCATGATTGATGAAAATATACCAAAATTTTTTGAAATCGCTTTCCTCTGAACAGCTGCAATAGGTAGCTTTTTGTAATGAAAGCTACCTAAAAGAGCTTAAGAACATGGAACGCTTAAATTCCCAAATATCGCTTGTTTTACACTTAATGATTGAAATGTTGACTAAAACAATTTCATTTAGATAAAATATTTCTATTAGTATCATGTTTATGAGTAATCTATATTCTATAGTGTTAAAAAGTTCACATTTTAAAAGATTTCTTTTACTCGTTTATATTTAATTAAATCTTTGAATAATGTTTGAATATGCATACACAGTTTGTTTTCATAAATTCTTGTGACCCTTTGTGAGTTCTTTTATTTATTTATAGTGGTTTAATAAACCAAAGGTGGATCTTATTGTGAAAAAATATTATTTTACATGGATTTATAAGGAAACAACAACAATTTTTCATGTTGTCAATTTCAACATACCTATTTGATACAATGTTGAAAAATATTGAGACTTTTGGTGTATTACAATGCAAGAATTCAAACCATTAAGAATATAATCCAAACATGAAATTATCTTTATAATAACTGTCTGCTTTTTCATAGAAACATGTAAAAAGGTAATGTAAAGTCTTAAGAATATGGAATGCTTAAATTTCCAAATATCGCTTGTTTTACACTTAATGATTGAAATGTTAGCTAAAACAGTTTCATTTAGATAAATTATTTCTATTAGTATCATGTTTATGAGTAATCTATAGTGTTGAAAAGTTCACATTTTAAAAGATTTCTTTAACTCGATTTCTATTTGTGAAATCTTGGAATATGCACACACAATTTGTTTTCATAAATTTTTGTGACATTTTTAGTCGTTTTATTTATTTAAAGCTGCTTAATGAACCAAAGGTGGATCTTAATGTGAAAAAATATTATTTGACATGCTTTTATGAGGGGAAAAAAAAAAGATTTTCATGTCATCAATTTCAACATACCTATTTGATACAATGTTGAAAAATTTTAAGCCTTTTGGTGTATTACAATGCAAGAATTCAAACCATTAAGAATATAAACCAAACATGCAGAAAAATACTGACTTGGTACTGACAGGAGTTTCACAAAGTAAAATAAGATTTTGCAACATAAATTACACATTATCAGATGCAATATTTCATCATGGCAAAGTGACATCAAGGGATCATTACACAGCTGTAGTTCGAAAAGACAAACATTGGTTTAAAGCAGATTATACTAAAATCTATCAGTGTGCATGGGCAAGATACAGTAAAGATACCTTTTATTTTATAAAAAAACCTAATCTTTTTTAGTACAGTTGACTCTCTCAAATCTGCAACCCTCAAATCCACACGTCTTTACATATGTAAACAATGAAACTTTCAAATGTAAGGTCACAATTACAGATTTTTTTAGTTTTCACCCTGTGTGCATTTTAATATGTAATTCTTAATAGTGTGATTGAACTCATGTTTTTCCATGAAAGAAGTATAAATTTATTATTTTTTTAAAATCAAGATATTGTTGATACCACTGGTAATCACAATCTTTTTACCAAATATATTTATGTATTAATCAAGCTTTTTTTAGTTCTTATTATGATGATTTTGATGTGAATTAATGGAAAATGTATCTCATCATTTTTATGCATATTCAAATATGCATTGTTAATTATTTACTTTGCTTTTAATATTTTATTCAGTTGTTAAATTATCTTTTTATCCTTTTAGTTTATTACTTTGCTTAATTATTTTAATATTTTACTTTATTATAATCATTCATTATAATTTTTATTGCATTATTGCTTCAATTTACCGTTTTAAAAATGTAAACAAAGCAATTACCAGAAAATCGCAAAAAAAAATTCTAAAATCTGCACAATCTCTGGCCCCAAGCTGTGCGGATTTGAGGAAGTCTACTCTATAACAGACTCAAAATGTTATATATTGTTGGCTTTTTCAATAAAACTGGCTTTAAGTTTAAAATTATCCCAATAAGTTTTCCCCCTCTCTTTCACTCATCCCCAGAATGCTTGAATTAGTAAAAGTTCATTTACTGTTTTTAAAGTTTATTCATGTTTGAGAAAAGGGTTTAAAAGTTAAACATTGCTGGCTAGTACAAAAAGTAAACAAACCATTACTTTCATATTATGTAAAGTTTAAATGTTAATTATTCATATTTATTACCTTATCATTCCTGTGGGACTTTCTAATCTTTATTTAATGCAAGATTTTTATAAGATTGTTTATTTGTAAAGGTAGTAACTTCACACTCATAGCTTGCAAACTTAATGCCATGTCAACAGTTTTCAGTAATGGTAGGTTGGTTGGTAACCAATTACTAGAGTTAATGTTTACTTGTTAAACTTATTTTATTAAGCTGTTTTATTTAATTGTAACCATAACCTTTTCTCAAACTATGCTAATGTTATTGAATTAACTGTAACTGTAATGTGTTTGCCAGTATAAATACAGATTCAGTAGATGTATTCAGTGTGTGTACTTGCCTGGCCAGCAGTAACTCCAAGTATGGTTTGTGGAGTAGTAAGTTTACAGCCATGTTGAGGCTAAGGCAGCTGTTTGAATTGTTTTTCTTAAATGTTTGTGTTTGTTAAACTTATCATTTTCTTTGCATGCAGTGAACAAGGTTGTTCATAACAGATGTCTTAATTCTTCAAATAAAATGAACTTAGTTTCCATTTCATCTTCACATCTTCCTTATATTGCTTATGAACACAGTGATTTAATTCAATCATATATAGAGAGAGCTATGGAACAACAGTTGTATACAGAGATGTGGTATTTGGATTATTTTTCTCCCCCCAACACTGGTAGCAGAGCGTGGTTGTTACCATGTCTCTGTTTGCCAGCTGTTTGAATAAATTCAAGAATTTTTCATTGTTTTTGAAGGTGCACAACATCAAAGATGTCGGCTTATTCTGAACATACATTTTCTTTTCCAAAATTGAACAACGAAAACTATAAAGAGTGGAAATATAGTATTGACCTCTACCTAATAAGTCAAGATTTACAGAATTACACATCTGATAAGATCATTGATGAAGAAAAACCACCTAGTGCAACGCCTGATGCAGAAAAGGAAAAACTGAAGGAGGGGAAGGCACTTGCTATTATATGTTTGAGTATTCGAGAAGATTTGAAAAGTATAGTTTATGAAGCTCATAAACCTTCAGATGCTTGGAAATTGTTGAAGACTGTGTTTGAACCTGTTTCAAGAGCAAGGGTAGCCCGATTAAGAAGAAATTTTATGAATACAAGATATACCCCAGATGAACCTATGAGCAGTTATTTGAACAGAATAACCCTCGCTGCTAAAGAACTTGAACAGGCGGGAAAGAAAGTTGAAGATGATGAAGTGGCTTTCCAGATATTAGAAAATTTACCTGATAGTTATGAAGATTTAGTTGCCCAGTTATATAGATTAACTGATGCTGAATTTACTGTGAAAGGAATTAGAAGCCATCTGTTAGCAGAATATGATAGGCAGAGAAACAGAAGTTTGCAGATTAGTGATCACCTTCCGGCCAACTAAGCTTTGGTCTCAACTGAAGATTCCAGACCTAAGTAATATTTTAACAGAGATGAAGGAAGACGCTGTTACCGATGTGGTTTGAAAGGCCACCTAATTAAGAACTGTCGTGTCAAGCTGAAGAGTAAAAAACGATATCATCAGCCATCTAAAGGACGACAAGCCCATTTCGCAGCAGCCATGATGAGTGAACATACAAGTCTTGAGTTTGTCCTGGACTCTGCTGCAACTGACCATTTCTCCAATAATAAAAAGGTGTTTCAAAACTTCAGGAGCCTTAAAACTAAAGCTGCAATTGTTTGTGGGAGCGCGGATATCCTTGGAATTGGTGATATACAGTTAGTGTTTAATTCAGGTACTATAATTAAAACTTTGTTGCTCAAGGACGTTTTTTATGCACCAAAGATGACCCGAAACCTAATCTCAGTGAGGTGCTTAACTAGTAAAGACTTTAAAGTAACCTTTGATTGTCATAATGCTTATATTAGTAAAACTAGTAATGGTGTATTTTTATGTGCTCCATTATGTAACAAATTTTATACTCTTTCAGCTAACTGCAAAAGAATTGGCTTTCCTGAGGCTCAAAATGTAAAATCATCTAATATGATGATGTGGCATGCACGTTATGCTCATCTAAATTGTAAAAATTTAGTAAGCTTTGCAAAATCTAATAATGTTTATGGTCTTGAAAAACTAGAGGGTGTAATTGAGTCTTGTGAGGCCTGCCATTTTTCTAAAAGTAAGAGGGAAAGTTTTAGTGAATTAGAAAATGTTCAAATATCTAGTATTTTGGAATTATTGCATATGGATCTCTGGGGGCCATCACCTGAACCTAGTATGGGAGCAGCAAAATTTTTACTTAGTATAATTGACGATTTTTCAAGATTTGCTTTTGTTTACATCTTAAAACGTAAAGATCAGGCTTTCGAATTTTTTAAGAATTTTAAGCAGATGGTTGAACGGCAGACTGGTAAAAAGGTTAAGAGGGTTAGGACAGATAACGGGAAAGAATTTTGTGCTGGATATTTTGAAACTTTTCTATTACGTGAAGGGATTAAACACGAGAAGTCAAATGTGTATAGCCCAGAAATGAATGGGATCGCAGAGCGCTATAATCGCACTCTGATGGAAGGTGTTAGATCCTTGTTAGTCCAGACAAATTTACCTAAAAGTCTGTGGGCCGAATTAGTTTATACTGTTAATTATTTAAGAAATAGATTTCCTCATAAAAAGTTGAAAGGTAAAGCTCCTTTAAATGTTTGGCGTGGGAAAAGTTTTTCAGTACATCACCTAAAAGTAATTGGTAGTGATGCATATGTCCATATTCCCAACCGATATAGGTCAAAACTTGACAAAAGGTCAAAAAAGGGAATACTTATTGGCTATGCCATTAATACACTAGGTTATAGGATCTGGTATCCAGATACGAGGACAGTTGTAGAAACTAAACATGTTAAAATAATTGAAAAAGACTGTAATTTAAGGAATGTAGATGCAAGGGGGCAGAATTTTAATGATTAATGTAAAATTTAGTTTGGTTAATGAAAATTCAGCACTGAATAAAGGTGAATCAATTCAGGAACCTCCTCCTTTACCTAAAGATTGGGAAAGAGTTGAAACTGTTAGAAAGTCGGGCACAACTGCTGGGAAGGTAGATGTATACTATTTCCCTGAGAAAAATGTTAGACTTAGAAGTAAAAAGGACATAGAAAAATATTGTCAGAAAAAGGGAATAAATTATAACCCAGATGATTTCAGTTTCACTCCTATTACTCCAAATCCTAGAGAAGAGGATACAGACTTAAGTGTAAGTAAAGATGAAGAGGGGGATGAACCGGAAGTACACTGTGTAGAAGTAAAAATTCCATGCACTTTTAGGGAATCTCAGGAACTACCTGAAAAAAGGGAATGGAATAGAGCAATGAAAAATGAGCTTGAGACACTCAAAGATAGGAAAGTTTATGAATTGGTACCTAGGCCAGAGGGAACTAAAGTTCTGGGTACTAGGTGGATATTTACATTAAAAAGGGATATGTCTGGAAAGGTAAAAAGGTTCAGAGCTCGGTTGGTTGCTAAAGGTTTTAGACAAATTGAGGGAGTTAACTATTTTGATACCTTCTCACCTGTAATTTCTTTTTCCCTGGTTAGACTGTTCTACACTATACTGGTTGTACTTAAAGGTTGGGTAAGTCAACATCTTGATATTAAATGTGCTTATCTTTATGCAAAACTGAATGAATTAATTTTTGTAGAACAACCTGAAGGTTTTGTGGAAAATTCAAAAGAGGGTTTTGTTTGGAAATTAGATAAGGCATTGTATGGCTTGCGTCAAGCTGGTTGGGAGTGGTTTTTGGAGTTAGACAATACTTTTAATGAATTGGGTTTTGATAAGATAAAGGACTCAAATTGTATTTATGTATTTAAATCTGAAGTCATTGTATTAGTTTATGTAGACGACTTTGCTGTCTTTGCTAAAAATAACAAAAGATTGAATGAAGTAATAAACTTAATTAAATTAAAATTTGAAATAAAAGTATTGGCACTTCCTAGGTGTTGATTTTGAAGAAAGAAATGGAGAAAATTTTATGCATCAACAAAGTTATATAGAGAAATAAGCTGAAAAAGAAGAGAGCTTGCTGAAAAATTTAATATCCCAAAAATAAAAAGTAAATTGCCATTGACCCCGGGGATAGTTTGTAATGTTGCAGTTGAGGGGGAGCAAGCGGTTGATGTTCCATATCGAGAATTGATAGGTTGCCTTCTTTTCCTAGCATCCCATACTAAACCAGATATACAGTTTCCTGTTATAGCCCTTGCACAGTTTTCAAACTGCCCATCTTTAAAACACTGGAAATATTTATGTCAGGTGCTTCAGTATGTTGTTAATACCAAAGACCTAGCAATTAACTTAATGATTGACACCGGAATTTGAAAACAAATTTATTTGTAAATAAGAAAAAGCTATATTTCACACACATAATAAACCGAATTTTTTTTAAACCAGAATTCTGGTGTAAATCATTAATTTCAACACTTTAGCAATGGAATTGCTTTGTCCCTGAAAGGGTTATGCTGTTTTACAAATGCAACTCTAGCCTTCCTATTCTTAGTAGATAACAAATGTGTTTTTTCTGTTCTTCTGCCATGTAAACCATAGAGGTTTAGGCGTTGTTTGACTGATGAAACGTGTATGTCTATGCCGTAATTTTCTTTCAATTCATTTTTTATTATTACAGCGGACTTACGACAATCACTTGTTGATATCATTTTTATAACACAGTCAACACTGCAAGTTGTTTTTTTCGGATGACCACTATGAGACTTATTTTTGATGTATTTCTGTTAATTAAAAACTTTATACCATGTAATAACAAGTTGCCGAGACACGTTAAAAGAATGAGCTAATTCTGCTTGCAGTCTACCTTTTTTAAGTGAATTTACAGCGGCTTTTTTAGAATCACTTCAATATTTTTTACATTTCTGCATTTAAAAATAATCACAATAAGTCAATATAAGCACTAATCGAAGCTATAGCGCCACTGACACCTTCAACAATTAAATGCAAACTAATTGTCAAAATACTTTTGAGCTAAGGAGGAGTCATATTTCATCGGTGGCGCTGAATGTAAACAAACAAGTTGAAACTTGATACATTTGTATAACTGCAGTCATAGTGTTCTCAATTACAGGGTGTTATATGAGACTACTCATATAACTAGTGCTTAAAAATGATCTATTACTTTTATAAAGCACTTCAATAATACATCCTAAAACTAAGCAGATAAAAATTTGCAGTAAGAAGCATCCGCTGAAAAGTAAAACCCTAAATATGCAGAGAGAGCGAAATGGTTGTTTTATGCAATAAGTGTAAGAAGAAATGATGACCAGATAAATAAAAGAAAAACTTAACTTTATTAAAAATCTTTCATGATAAAATACGATAGTATAAAAATAAATGCTTTGAAATTAAACAAACAAATATTGATTAATTTTATATCGTGCAGAAAATAAACGTAATAAAACAATACTTTAAGATAATCCCTCCGGAGCTCATGCCATAATATATTCACTCTAAATCAAATTGCAAATGAAAAATGTCACCTGTAGAAAATGAATTCATCACTTTATTTCATCTTTAAACACGAAGAAAAACACCGTAGAACTAGCGAAGATCTAAAGATTAAAAACATCTTCTCAGCAACTCCATCGTACGTAAAACTCGATAGCATAAACTTCATATCCGTTAAATAAACATCAGAGCGGCAGACATCAAAACACCGAAAGAGAGACGACCAGCATGCATCAAAAACAAACGTTCCACTAACAGCTGTCACGCTGTTCCTTTTATCTATATCGGCAAACACCGAGAGCTGCTCCGCAGAGAAGCTGCAATCGGAAACGCCCTCCTTCCATCGCACGTGGAAAAAGTGATTTGCATAGGCACGTGCCGCGCCAAAGGCGAAAAGAGCACTCGTGGATGGGCAACGCCACCTACCGGCCAACGGAGTTACCGCTCAGTTCGAAAACGATATACGATAGAGCTCGGCTGGAAAAACATCGCGATGTGAAAGTCCGATGATACGACATAAGTTCTCTTTAAAAACAAATAAATAGCTGCACAAATGGATAAAAATAAATTAGCTGTAAGGATGAAAGGTAAATCATAACTAAATAAGTTTCAAAATAAAAATATATTTAGTTGAATAAAATAAAGATATAATGCAATTGATAAGAAAAGTGGGAATATGGCTAACACAGGGAATATATTTTCTTTTACATTTTTATATTAAATAAAATAAGAGAGAAAATAAGGTTGTCAAAATACTTTTGAGTGCAACTGTAGGTCTCTGGGCAGACACAGTCAGCAAATGTTTCGATTTGCTTGTTAACTCTGAGTTTATTGACTTTCAGGAGTAATTAACCTTTTGGTTATTACTTTTAAGGTTATGGGCCTGTTGTTTGCCCAAGTTTAAAATACCTGTTTTTTTTTTAGGTCTATTCTATATTTTTGTCCAGTTTCAACTTTGAAGTTTTTCTTGATTCCAGTTGGCTCACCATGTACAAAGTTGTGAGACAGCTTTGTGATGGGAGGGGGGGGGGGGGGGCATATGAATATATTTGGTGATGTTTTAAGATATAATATGTTAAAGCTTATAAGTTTTTTTTAAATAATTGAAGTTCAAATTGAGATTTTTTTTTTAAATCCTTAAATGAAAAGTTATTTGTTTTTCTTTTATTTGGAATTTTGTTTGTTTTTCAGAACATGTGGTAAGGAGGCATGGCAGTAAAATACCCTTTGTCAGCTGAAGTTTTCTGCATCATTTTTTTGATTGAAGTTCTGGCTGCTTTTCCCTAAAGAGTGAAACCACCATAGTGTAATGTAAAATTGAAACTTCTGGCGTCCATTTCTGGTGTGCCCGACGACGTGACAAGTGACTTTTGCATCATTATTGTACGATTAGAGATTCAGCCATTTTGTTTATGAATCCCCATGACATTAAGTGTGGAGTCTTTATTGTGTAAAGTGAGAGCTCCAATATTAGTGTTACTGTACCTCACTATTCAATATGTGATCTGCTTACTGCGTACTTGATATTGAGTGGTGTTAGTGGGGTGTACAATGGAGTCATGCTGCGGCCCAAGTTTTTGTCTTTTGAAAATGCTTTATTCGCTTCATCAAATGGAACTGGCAGTGGTATATATGAGACAATATAACGTGTGAACATTCGTGCTTTTAGACATTTTGGGGTTTTAGACAATGTGTGTTAGAAGAGCATCGGTTTTTGAATTGATCCACAGAAAATACCACAAGACTGTATTGTATCGAGATGAGAGCTGACACGTCTGTTAACTAGTTTTAAGTTTTTTTTGTTTAAAGTTTTTAAATTTTCAGAAAATATTGAAACTTTTTAATCTAAGAGTTAATACATTATTGTTCTATCTATTATAAGTTCTTTTTCAGTTAAGTATTCAAATAGTTAAAGATGAAAATTTTTTTATTGATTAAAGTAAAGATTTTTGAATATTTGAATATCCATAAAAGTGATATATCTGCATTTTTTTTTTGTAAATGTTTAATAGTTGAAGTTGATCTGTTCCTATAATAGATGAAATTTTTTTGGGTGTTAATGAATTTTGGAGAATTTAAAATGTTTAAGTTTTTAAACTAAGCGTTTTAAAATAAAAAAATTTTTAAGTTGAAAATATTAAAATTCTAACTGTGATATTTTTTTAATATACAATTGTTTTAAATGAATACCTATTTATGTTTTTAACTAGGCTTTTTTGTTATATTAAAGTTAATAGACTATTGATTTGAAATATTATATTGCAAATATAATGGTTAAAATGCTCAGGGATAGTTTAATACTTCTTGCTACAGCTTCAGTTCTTTTAAAGTAAGAGTTTAAAAGTAAAGTTAAAATTTTTTTGAAAATTTTGAATTTTTTTTAAAAATGGTTTAAGACTTTTTGAAATTGATAACTTAAATTGTTTTTTAATGAGATTATAATAGATTAATGTTTTATTTTTCTTTAAAAGGGGGTCAATTTATGTTTAACTTAAGAAGTTTTTTGTTTATTAAATATAATTTGAAATCGAAAGTTTTTGTTTTAGGGAGTCCAGAGATGTTAGGATCAGTTAAAACTTTTGACTTCAATTGAGCCTCTTGTTTTAAATTGAAGAGTGTTTGCCCTGAAAGTTGAAGTCATGGCAGTCTGTACCAGAGTACAGTTTGATCCAGTTGAAGGATTCTCATATAAATCTTTTTGTTTAGTTTGTTTTACCTCGTCTATTGGATTATTTTATTTTGAGTATATTTTTAAGTTATATATTTAAATTGTATTATGATGTTTAAATATTTACCTATACTATCTTTATATTGCAGTTTTGAATTGTTATATGAAGTAATGGCTAAACTGTTTAATTGCTCAACCTGGTTTAAAGTGCTACATTGTAAGGTTATATCCCTAATTTAAAAATAACTAAAGTTTGAGGCTAATTTGCTAACATAACTGTCATTTATCGGAGAGGTTTTTGCTATCAACATTTGTAAAATGTGTTAGAAAAGTGTTGAAAGTTTCTTTTTAAATTAGCACTAACCTTAGGTTGAGCTAAATTTTTTGCTTAATATCTGTAGGACTAGAGTAGCTGTGGCGGGTTAAGTGAGTGTAAGAGTTCCTGAGTATGACCATTTTTTGAATTGATCTATCAGTATTTAAATATGAATTTTTTTTAATTTTTTTTCCCAGTTGATGACTAGTTGCATTAAGAATTTGTTTAAGGAATGCGTGGACTATACTCAACAAGTTGGTTCTGTTTTGAGATTATGTTAAGTTTAAAATTGAGTTTAAATTAATTTGAATTGGCTGACTGGAAGTACTTCAGGGAGGTTGAAATGTGTTTAAGATTTACTGAATATGATAATTACTACTGTATAGAGATTGCTTGCTAATAACCAGTGACAGAGATCAGGGTCCTTTTGACAATTTTTGAGATGGCTTCCATTCGCATAATCCTGATTTTGAGGATGGCTTGAATACATTTTTAGTTTAAGAAATTTGAGTTGTTTTCTTCAGTTGATTTGAGCGGTGTTTAAGGGGAGGCATCTTGTGAGTGTTTTAGGATTTCGATTCTCTGGTTAAATGTGTAAGATAACTAGCTTGTCTATAGATTAAAATCTGTTAAGTGGCTTGCTTGTTTTTAGCAGTTTAAGATTATGGTATTGGCTGAGTTTTCCCTTGCGTTTTCCTTTCTTAGAGAAAGATGTTGACTTAAGATCTTTGTCATTCATTCTCTGGTTCTCAAGATGGAATTTGAGAAATTTTTGAAATATTCGATATCTTGGTTATTATATTCCCGAATCTTTAATCCGTTACTACTCATATCTATGTCTTCTTTGTAGAGTATGAAAGGTTTGTATGGAGACCTCGGCCGGGGCAAAGGAGATGAGTAAATGCATTGCTGTAAGGATTAAATTTTTGGTTGGGACGAATAACTGTGATGTCATAAATTAAATTTTTAATTTTTTTTTTACAGGATATCTTGGATATTGAGTAGTTATAGAATTTTTTTTGGCTAATTTTAATGGTGAACAGAGCTTGAATTGATTTTGTGGTGGAATGATCTTAAATTATGGGTTTAGTGTTAGATGTAGAGCTGTTTTCCCCTGTCCTGAAGTGTGTCAATTATTTTTCAGTTTGAATTATAGCCATAAGTGATAGTTTTTTGTCAAGTTTTAAAAGTGTAAGATCATTTATAATTATGTGTAAGGTTAATGATCAGTGTTATAATCTTTTAAAATTTGGATGTTATTTTCAGTGTTAAAGTGTAAGAACATTTGAATTTGAAAGTTTTTTTTTAATATTATAGTGTTAGATATTTAAATGTGTTAAATTTTGAATATGAAGTGTTTTATATAGGATTCTACTCTTCTTGTGATATTTGCAAGTGTTTTGCATATGGAAATTTCAGGAAATTTTTACCATATGATACGTTAATCTGTGTTAGACTGAGTGTTTTTTTAGAGTAGTGGATCTGATGGACTGATGTTCTTAATTATGAAGTTTATTGAAGGCCAACATGTACATTGTCCATTATTTGTGATGTATACATAATTTAGTTTTATTTTTATTTTTCAGTTTGTATGTATGGACTGGAGCCCAGGAAAGTTTTTAATTTTGTTTGTAACGTGACATATAACTTTTTAAGGAGGATGTTGAGTGCCATGGATGGACTTGTTAAAATAGTGGTGAACATGCATATAGATTATTGGTTGAACTTGCTATTTTTTGTTTTGCAGTTTTATAGTGGTTGGATGTGAATATGGTGACCATGGTGTGCCAACGTGAGGATTTTGTGTAAGGTAACCTCTTTCTGGAATACATGGATATGTTAACCTAATGGTTTGTTGATTGCCATGGAAGTAACAAGAGGGGGGGGGGAGGGCTTGACAGGAAAAATATACCTTTTTTCCTTCTAGTCTTGTTATTCCAATTACCTTTTCATTTGACTTTTTCTATTCAACCTTTCTATATTAAACTCCATTTAATCGTTCCTATTTATGTTTGCATTCACTTCTAAATAAACTCTGATTATATACTTTAAGTTTCATATTTAAACACTTTTACTTATCTTTATTTTCAGTGTTTAAATATGGTTTTACAATAAATACAATAGCCTTATCTTACCTTAATTTTACTTGTATATAAGTTCCTTTTGCTCGTTCATCACGTTTCTTCCATTAACGCATGTTTTACGGCATTCAGGTTCTTCTTTCGTTTTTCCCCAGTGTCAACATCGTATTGAAAGTTCAGCTCACAGACTGAGGAGTTGTGGTGGCTATCGGTAGATGGCGTGGCCTGTCCGTCATGACGTACTCCGCTCAGTGACCAATCACAGGTCCGTTTTCCCAAGATCGTCAGACATCGGATGTGACGCTGACCAGGTGATCGAAAGTCACGTGAGGGGGCGTTGCTGGCAGATGGGAAATACTATTTATAGCTTGGACTTTAGTTGAAGGATGGCTTAGCTTCGTCGATGTCTTGGGTCTGTACGTGTTGGTGCTTTGGGAAGATGATGGTTCACATTTTTAAATGTTTTTATCACTGCATTTATTTTTAAGATGAAGTGGGTGGCGTTTCAGAGATAATGCTTCCCGGTGTTTAGCTCTAGTCATTTATGCTCTTATGAAGAAATGTTTTATCACACGTGTTAGTTTCTTGCAACTTAAACGGCAATGGCTTACGATATTGGTGTGGTTTCATTCAAGTATGTAAACAGAAGATAGACGAACTACCACCGTTCGTTTGGCTTTTTAGTATCCAGTGAGGATGTGCCTGGAAGACGTCCGTATTGTAAAGTTCAGTCTATTGGAATTGGGAAATGTGCCTGCTGCCTACTGCATGTTATTCAGATAATATTTTTCTTTTTATTCCTATTTATTGAAATAATCTGACTTTTATTTACAGTTAATATTCTCTTTCCTTTTAAGAATACATTTTTAAGTTCCAGACATTACTCTAGTTTTACTTTTTGGAATTTTGCCAACTTTCCTTTTAGAGTGGAGGAACAAGCTGTAGGATTACAATCTGGTTTCCAAGAGACCAGGGTTTTCCCATTTCGATGCTACGGATAGGTTGTGATAGAAGTTTGTCCGAAACACACGCAACAGCGGATTACCGTGCAGTGTATTCGACACTGTTACGACTTGTGTTATCGTGATATTTATGATTCCTAGGAAACTCTATCAGACGGATTTTGCTAGGGAGTTTCCATTTAGGCTTGCTGCAGTTCGGAAATCCATTTATCATTAACTTTTAGTTAATGTCTTGCTTCTGGTCTTCAGTTTACTTTTGAGTGGCAGTTGAGGGTATCTGGAGATTTCAGTTAAGCTAATGTTGATAAATAAGTTGTGCTTGCCTTTATATGAAGTCTTTTATATAGAAGAAGAGAGATTGAATTTAATTAAGTAATATAATCTTTTCCATTAACTATTTTGTTTTTCTTAAATGCCAGTAATTAATATTGTTACCTCAGTTGAACTGGATTAAGTTTATATTTTCCTTAATAGTTAATTGAAATAAATTTACATTTTTGCTGTGAAGATAAATACCTTTTTGAAATTAAGCTTTACTTTCTTTTTAATCAGTTTTAAAATAAAGTAAATAGTTTTTGATTAAAGCTTAAACTTAATTAAGTTTAATTAGTTTTTTATAATCAAAGTAAAGATATGATTTCGTTGAAATAATATATTTACTTTCTGGTGCTCCGGTTCATGTCTCAAGCATGTTTATATAGAATCATAGAGAACTTATGTCATGTGTTTGAAAGTTTTATTCTATTTTAATGATTTTAATTTTTACTTTTGTTTTACTTAAATGTTTTAATAAAATTATTATTTGTTTGAACTTTGTTGGCGCCGAAATTCATCTGACAAATAAATTTTCAAAATCCAAGTGAGATGGGAGAGCAATTAGGTTAAATAGTTTATTATGTAAATTCTATTCATCATTAGAAGTTAATAATTGTTCCATAATAGTAATTCTCCGTATTTAACAGAGCCAATACAAAAAAAAAATGTGTTCCCTGCTTGGTTGCAGAGTCAGGACTTCCACTATACACTCTGTATTAAACAGAGCCATGATTTAACAATTGGCATCTCTGATTACAGAGTCAGGACATGTTACATGTTCTCTGCTTGGTTACAGAGTCAAGACATGTTACATGTTCTCTGCTTGGTTACAGAGTCAAGACTGACCATTTTAAAAATGATACATATTATATAAAATAAACATCAAAATAAAAATTACAATATGCAGTTATAAATCTTCTAAATAGCTATAATATTCATTTAAATGACATCCAAGTAATTATAAAACTAATAAATCACCATCAATTCAAAATTATTATAAAGTAAATAAATCTATATTACATGACCTTGAAATCATAATGTTACTCATAAATATTGATTCAGGGTTATAAACAATTTAGATAAACAGATTAGATTTTTTCTGTCAAAAGAAATCAGTTTTATAATTATATTTCGCAATATGAAAGATAAACAGAGTTAAATTATAAACAAATAAATTTGAGGGCATTTACGCCGTAACATCCTCCGCCTCCATGAACGGAGTTCATCGAACAATTATAACTTACCAAATTTCCACTATCACATACTAAATAATCAAATATTAAATACAAATTTAAAATATTACCTTAAATGTTAAGTATAACTAAAATGAAATGCAATTAAATCCTACTACTTCTATAAAAAACAGTTTCTGGAACAACTAAAAATAGAAAAAGACATTAATATACAAAATAGTTCAGAAAGTTACAAAAATTAGACATAGAAAAAAATAATAATAATAAAGTTAGTTAAAATAAAGTAAAATTCTATTATATTAAATGTCCATCGGTAGAGGAGACAATTTTGTGATAGGGCGTTTCAGTTCACCAGTAGAAGTCTTTAATTTGACAACACGAACAATATTATCATCCCCAGGAAATAGTTCAATTATTCTGCCCAATTTCCACCTTAATGGGGGCTGGTTTTCTTCCTTTATCAACACCAAGTCATTGATTTTTAAGTTCGGGTTGCTTCTAAACCACTTTGTACGTTGCTGCAATTGTGAGAGATAGTCTGACGACCACCTTTTCCAAAAACTTTGGAAAATCTTTTGTAGCAATTTCCAACGTTCCAAAGGAGTTACATAGGTAGAGGAGATATCAGGCTCAGGTAAGGAGGTCAAGGGTGCTCCTATAATAAAATGTACTGGTGTCAGAGCCGTAAAGTCATTTGGATCAGAAGACTCAGCGACAAGCGGTCTTGAATTTAAGCATGACTCAATTTGTGCAATTAAGGTCAAAAATTCTTCATAAGTTAAAATCTGATCACCAATTGTTCTCTTCAAATGATTTTTCATTTGTTTTATTCCCGCTTCCCAAAGGCCTCCAAAGTGAGGGGCGGAAGGTGGGTTGAATTTCCATACTATCATTTCGTCAGTAAGATACTTGTGCAATTTTTCATCAGAAGCAATTAGAGACATCATTCTCTTTATTTCGCGGTCTGCCCCTACAAAATTTGTACCTCTGTCGGAAAATATTTCTAGAGGTTTTCCACGTCGAGCCACGAATCTTTTCAATGAGGCTAGAAAGGTTTCAGTTGTAAGATCAGTGACTAACTCAAGATGGATAGCTTTTGTTACGAAACAAACATACAGACAAACATAATGTTTAAAGGGTTTCACACCACGTCCCTTACGAGGTTTGATCAAAAAGGGGCCGGCTAAGTCGACTCCTACTCTTGAAAATACTCGAGCTTGTGTCACACGTGCTGATGGCAGATTTCCCATCAACTGAGATGAAAGGTGTGATGAATTTCGGAAACATTTCATACATTTCCTTATTTCTCTTTTCACAGCTTCTTTAGCATTAATTATCCAAAATTTTTGTCGAATTGCTGAAATTGTCAATTGAGTCCCGCTATGAAGATGTTTCTCATGAAAATACTTTATTATCAAGTCTGTAACATGATGCCTTTTAGGGAGAATGATTTGATGTTTTTGATATTCAGACAAGTTTGCATTTTTTAGCCTACCTCCAACACGAAGAATATCATTTTCGTCAAGAAATGGATGTAAAGGAAGGAGTTTGCTTTTAGAATTTAGGATCTTTCTGGATTTTAGAATTTTCAGTTCGTCTCCGAATTCATGGTTTTGAATTAATTTCGCAATAGCATTTGTTGCCCTTTCAAGTTCTGGAACAGTCAAAAAACCATAGACTCGTTCAGATGGGCATGTACTATTTTTGATGAATCTGAGGCACCAAGCCGTAATTCGTTTTAATTTAGACCAGGATGAAAATTTAAATAAAAGCTCAAATTCTGGAATATTTTGGGATATGGAGCAAACAAGCGTTTTACGTTGTTCTTGCAAGACCTCTTCATCAGGTAGATTAGGTTGAGTTTCAGGGGGAAATACTGGTAACGATTCTTCCTTCAGCCAGCTAGGACCATGTAACCATACCTCGTTATTAATCAATTCAGATGCAGAGCAACCACGAGAGAGAACATCTGCAGGATTTTCCTTTCCTTTACAAAATTTCCATTGTACAGGAGCAACAAGTTCCTGAATTTCGCGTACGCGGTTTGCCACAAAGGGCTTCCAGTTGTTAGCACTTCCTTTAATCCAGTGCAAGGTAATTTGGGAGTCACTTAGACAAAATATATTTTCATTCACAATTTTAAATATTTCCTTTAAATAATTCGCTAATCTTGCAGCTGTAAGTGCTCCAAGAAGTTCGATGCGCGGCAATGTAATTTTCTTGAGAGGCGCTACTCTCGACTTTGCTATTACAAATGAAGTTTCACAAGAAGAAGAATCACGTAAATAAGCCACTGACCCATACCCCTTTAAACTAGCATCAGAAAATATGAAAAGTTGAGCGGTTTCAGGATTTAATTTTGGGATAGTTACAAAATATTTTCTAAGAATTTCAAAATTTACCAAGTCTTTTATTTCATTATGCCATTTTCTGAATTTTCCACTTAAAGAATCTGGTAATGTAGAATCCCAGTCAATTCCATGTTCCCAGAGTTCTTGCATTAAAAATTTAATTCTTATCACGAAAGGGGAAATGAGTCCAATAGGATCATAAATTTTTGCCACAGTTTGTAAAACAATATGTTTGGTAATAATTTTATGGTCAAATTCTACTAAAAGTGGTTGTATGTCTATTTTCAAGGTGTCACTTTCTGTTATCCATATAATTCCCAATACCTTCGAAAGATTTTGTTCAAGAGTGTCTTCCTCAAAGTTTATTCCATGTTCCTTCCATAAAAATTTTAAATCGGAAGAATTGGTTTTAAATTTTCTGAGTTTCATATTGGCCTCACTCAATATCTTCTCTGCACCGTTTGATAAAACAAAAGCTTCATTTACTGAATCAGCTCCATGAAACAGGTCATCAACGTATAAGGAAGTATCCAGCATATTAACTATTTTTCCAAACAAATCTTTATACCCCTCAATGTGATGTTTGATGGTTGCAGAAAGGAAAAAGGGTGAAGTTGTTACACCAAAAGTTACACGGGTCATGCGAAAAACCTTCAAAATGGGATTGTTACTAGTGATATTGTCAAACCACAGGAACCTCAAAAAATTTCTATCTTCTTGTTGTATCTGGATTTGCAAGAATGCCTTTTCTATATCGGCCAAGAAAGCAATTTTGTGGAGACGGAATTTTAAAATAATGTCCAATATGTTAGGATTTAGATTGGGCCCAGGAAATAAGCACTCGTTTAACGATTTTGCCCCCTTATCTTTGGATGACGCATCAAAAACAATTCTTACTTTAGTTGTCGATTTATCTTCCCTTATTACTGGTCTGTGAGGCATGTAATACGTGTTTATTTCATCTTTATTAAACTCGCATTCTTCAATTATACCCAAACCACATTGTTCATTTAATATTTTCTCATATTCCTTAAGTAACCATTCATTTTTGCACAATTTTGATTTTAATCCCCAAAGTCTATGTTTAGCTACATCAAAATTGGATTCCAATTCATTTTTATTTACTTTCCACAAAAGTTTAGTTTCATATCTTCCATTTACAAAATTTAAATTATCATTAAATAAATCAAGAGCATCTAAATCCTTTTGTGAAAATAATTCATTTTTACTATCACAAATACCCAAAGACTCTAGTTTCCAAAACTTTTGCAAATCAAAATTTTCTATTTCATTAACAGATACAAGATGAGCATTAACTGTTTCGTTACCTTTAGAGTTTATTTTTCCCACTATTGTGTACCCAAAAAGTGTATTAGCTACATATAAATGGTCATTAATTTCTTCAACGACACCTCTCTGAACATTCCAGAAATAATCAGCTCCAAGTAAAATTTGTACTTCGGATTCCTCGGGCGTAGGGTCGGCTAACCTCCATCTTTTACTTTCAATGTATTTTATAACTAGAGGGTCAGAATTGGGAACCTTCAATGTTGTTGCACTTATCAAATCGGTAGCTAGCACCTCAACATCTATAAAACGATGATAATTCATTTTACTTCGCAATTTAATTTTAAAAACATCATATTCTTCTTCGCGACCTTGATCCATGCCAAAAGCGAATACAGTTAAATGTTCTTTTCTTAAAACAGGCAAATTTAATTCACGAGCTAATGCTTTTGTTATGAAGCTTTTTTCGCTTGCAGAATCAAGTAATAATCGAACTACCTTTGATTTAGAATTACCTTGAGCAGTTACACAACATGTTTGCAATAAAACAGCATGCTTAGAATTTCTAAAATTACAATGAGAATTAGATACAACTGTTTGATTTTGATTTTCATTAATTTCTGGTTTCAAACTTTTCTTAAAGCAAAATAATTTGTTATGTTCAGTGCTTTTACAATTTAGACATGGCTTTAATTTTATGCGGCATTGCGAAGATAAATGCGATTTCAAAAAGCATTTGTAACATCTACCCTCCTTACGTAACATTAATCTTTTCTTATCATCAGCTAAATTTTTACACTCGGAAGATAAATGATCATTACCTTTGCAAAATACACAAAAAACTTTAATAGTGGCATTTAAGGTATTAGCATGTTGATATTTATTTGATGTTTTCTTTTCACGAAATTCAGTTTTATTTTTATGTACAAAAGAAGAGGATGCATCATTTTTAGAACTTGTCATTGACAAAGCCTTTTCTCTACATTCTATTTCACATTTCAGAAAGGCAATTAGATCGGTTACATCTGACTCTTTGCTAGTATCACGTTTTCTATGATATTCAATCACTAATTCATGGGGCAATAGCTTTAGCAAAATAGGATTTAGCAATTGTCCATAAGAACTGGATGTTACCCCCAAATTTCTTAAACTTCTAATATTAACTTCGCACATGTCATGCAATCTTCTTAATGCATTTAAATTTGAACAATTTTTAACTGGTTCCATATTTAATAAATTAGTCATGTGTTTATTAATAATAACATCAACCTTACCAAAACGGTCCTTTAATAAATCAATACAAGTATCATAATTTTGTTCTGTCAAAGGAAACCCTTCTACCACATTATAGGCCCGATTACATAACAAGGATTTTAGATAAGCGAATTTTTCTATCTTAGATAGTGACTTATTCTGGTGTATCGATGTTTCAAAACAGTTAAAAAATTCGACCCATTCTTCGATTTCACCAGAAAATTTTGGAACATTTAATTTAGGCAATTTCATGGCAGAACTCGTTTCTGTTCCACTAGCAGAACCATTCAATGAATTTACACGACTAATTGCTATCATAGAAACATTATCCTTTTTACATTTTCTTAATCTATTTTTAATTTTAAATTTAGCACTGATCAATTGGTCAGTGTACTTTTCACTATTAGCAATGTCCTTTTCATATTCTTTTAAGTCGGATATTTGAGCTTCAATATCACGATTCAAACTTTGGAAAGCCGTTTCTTTTAAGAGAAATATTTCTTGAAGCTCTAATAATTCATCGGTTTTCGTATTATCAATGTCATCATTTAATAATGTTTCTAATTTTGTAATTAATTTCGTGAAACTCGTTCGTTCAACAGAACGTTTTGCTTTCAGCTTTTCAAGATTTTCCATTTTAAATAAAGAATAATTCTTATTTTAAAACATTAACCATTCATAGAAAATGAAAAAAATATTTTCTTACCTGTTAATTCCAGGTAATGTAGATGGCATGTCGTCATCCAAATGGCACAATAATAATTCCACACTAATCACAGGTTGAAATATAAATCACACACTAATCACATGTTGAAAAATAAATCACAGTTGTTAATCACAAATCTCTTTCACAATAGCTCACTATTATTTCCAAAAAATGTTTCGCGGGTTACTCGGCACCAAAAATAAATGTTGGCGCCGAAATTCATCTGACAAATAAATTTTCAAAATCCAAGTGAGATGGGAGAGCAATTAGGTTAAATAGTTTATTAAATAAAACTGAAATAGTATGTAAATTCTATTCATCATTAGAAGTTAATAATTGTTCCATAATAGTAATTCTCCGTATTTAACAGAGCCAATACAAAAAAAAATGTGTTCTCTGCTTGGTTGCAGAGTCAGGACTTCCACTATACACTCTGTATTAAACAGAGCCATGATTTAACAATTGGCATCTCTGATTACAGAGTCAGGACATGTTACATGTTCTCTGCTTGGTTACAGAGTCAAGACATGTTACATGTTCTCTGCTTGGTTACAGAGTCAAGACTGACCATTTTAAAAATGATACATATTATATAAAATAAACATCAAAATAAAAATTACAATATGCAGTTATAAATCTTCTAAATAGCTATAATATTCATTTAAATGACATCCAAGTAATTATAAAACTAATAAATCACCATCAATTCAAAATTATTATAAAGTAAATAAATCTATATTACATGACCTTGAAATCATAATGTTACTCATAAATATTGATTCAGGGTTATAAACAATTTAGATAAACAGATTAGATTTTTTCTGTCAAAAGAAATCAGTTTTATAATTATATTTCGCAATATGAAAGATAAACAGAGTTAAATTATAAACAAATAAATTTGAGGGCATTTACGCCGTAACAAACTTGGTTTGGATTTCTTTAAATATTCTTTTACAGATAGTTTGATATTGCTTTATCTCATCAGCTTCAGTTAATAGGTTTCTGGGCAGACACAGTCAGCAAATGTTTCCATTTGCGTGTTAACTCTCAGTTTAATGACTTTCAGGAGTAATTAACCTTTTAGTTATTACTTTCAAAAAAGACTTAATTTAATTTTCCAGAAAAAATGTCTGCTCATCATGGATTCAATGAAAACATACATTACAGATGAGACAAAAAATATCTTCGGTCAGAAAAAGCAAGACTGGCAATAGTACCACATGGGTTGACTAAAAAATTTGAACCTTCAGATTTGTGCATAAATCGAGCATTTAAAGCTCACATACACCATTACTGGGAATCGTGTATGTCGGCAGAAAACCATACGTTCACGAAAGGAAACTGGGTGCGCAAATCAACGTATTCGGAATTTAGCAAATGGATTTTGAACTCTTGGAATAAAATTCTGAAGAATATGGTGTAGAGAGCTTTTCTTAAAGCTGAAATAACTGATTTTGCACAAAATAGTGCCAATGGGGTTCCCACAAGTTCTAATGTAGATTCTAATCAAGATTATTTATTTGATAGTCATTCTGATGATGAAGAATTCGAAGGTTTTACCAGTTCAGAACATTTGCCGCCTGAACTCTTGGAATTGCTCCATAGTGACACAGAAGGTGAAGATTTTGAAGGATTTTTGGACATAGAAAATTAATCTGTAGTGTTTTGATAATATTTTATTTGTGTATAAAATAAATTATATTGATAATGACGTTGGTGATCATTGTGTATATGATTTATATTACAAGGTAAGTTATTCTACTTCAGATTGTTTAATTTTATGTATTATTACCTAAATTAAGACCTCTAAACTTGATAAGTTACTTTTATGATACTTTAAAAGGAGTGTGGCATCATTCGCAGTACAACGTTAAACTAGTTCTCTAAATAATAAAAAAAAATAATTATGTGCAGCGTTATTATCAAAAAATATGGTACATAAATCATTATATTTTTAAAGAAAAATATATTTATAGAAAAAAAAAACATAAAAAGCATACAAAGCTCAATTGATTAGCCAAGAGAATTAAATTGAACTTGATACAACAAAATTATACTGAACATACCATATTTTTTGGAGACTCTTGAAAAGCTTTCTAATCAACCATTTTAACATCCAAACATAGCTTTAGTAGAAACTATAATTTGTAACAATTTTGACACATTTTATATTCACCAAACCTGATACATTCATGCATTAATATTTGTTTTCTACAGTTTTGTATTAGGGATGGGATGAATATTCAGCCTCTATTCGGTATTCGACCCTTTTGCTGAATATTCGATTAACCGAATATTGCTAAAATCTTGAAAAATAATTGGAAGATATCTTACCAAATAAATTCATGACAATATTTTTTTTTCATTTTTTGCAATTATTTTTCTCTGATCCACACAGGCTACTTTTTGACACATTCATAAAGTCACTTTCCTTTTTAATTGCATAACTCAAATAAGCATTTTCTTGTAAAATTCTGCAAAGTAAATTCATCTAGTGGTAACTTAGACACTTATTTTTATTTTGGAGTCAATTTATTTACTACTAGTAAGCTAAAAATACATTTAATGCGGAACAAACTTTTGAGAATACAAAAAGTACCATTTTGAGGCATCTATCTTATTTCTAAAATTAAGGTAGTTTTTTTTTTTTATTATTTATTTGTAATGCAACCATCCTAAACTTTTTCTTAAAGCTTTACTCATAGAAATCAGTTAAAAGATGTGTATGAGTCAACATTATTAAAATTTAAGTTGTTCTACCAGGGAATAACACCATTTGCCAGTTACAGATTCATAAATGTCTGTTATTGGATATTTGCATTACTAATAAATGAAAGCATGAAAAAAGATACACATACATCTATAGTATGATATCACATATAAATAAAGTTTAAGTAATTTTCTTTTACAATAAAGATTAAAGCATAAATTCCTTGAAATAAAAAATAACTTGGGTAATTTTCAGTTAGCTGGGCGCCAGTGTTATATATACATATATATATATACATTAATATACACATATATGTACATATATATATGTACACACACACACACATATGTGCATATATATGTATATATATATATATATATATATATAACACTGGCGCCCAGCTAACCGAAAAGTACCATAACTTTTATTTTATCTTTACAAGTAAAAGGTCAAACATTGGTCCACTTCGTGTCAGTTCTTGGTTTTTCAAAATGGGGTTGGTGTCAGTTACTGGAGTTATTCACAGACCTGCCAACCTTTGAAAATGAGAAATCGTAGCACACAAAATTTAAATTAATCTGGAGGTTGGTTGGTTGGTTTTTCATGTTACACAGCCATCTTTTGACATTCGTAAAAGGAATAAGGTTTCAGTCTTTCAACTCATTATAGTAAATTTTTTCCTTTGAAATTTTTTATACGATATTTAGAGTTTCTTTTCGTTTTGCAGCGGTTTTTTTTTTTTTAACATTTGTAATAGGAGCCTGATTCCAATCTTTTAGCTCAGTGCAGTAAATTTTGACGAAATTCGAGATTTTTTTCCTGCGATCATTTCAGGATATTCACAATTTTCCCGCAATCGTAATTCACATTTTTCTATCGCGATTCTTTGTTGAAATCCGCACTTTTTACCATGAACTTTCGACGAAATTTGCATTTTTTGCCATGATCCTTTGTCAAATTTTGCGTTTTTTTCCACGATCATTTTGACGATATTAGTGTTTTCTTTCTGCCATCTTTCGGTGAAAATTTGCGTTTTCTTACTGATCTTTCGATGAAATCTGCATTTTCTAACTAATCTTTTGACAAAATTCGCGTTTTCTTTCTGCGATATTTTGACAAAATTCACACCATTGAAAACACAAAATCTCAAATCTTCCAGGGGGACCCCCCCTGAAATCAACACTGCATTTTTACCACGATCCTTTGACGAAATTTATTTTCTTCTGCGACCAATTGACGAAATTTATTTTTTTTTAATACGGTCATTTGTCGAAATTCGTGGTAGTTTATCACAAATTGTGCGATTTTGCACACTATTTCAAACCTTGCCGCTCAAAGACACCCCTCCCCCTTTCTTTTCCAGAAATTCTTAAAATGGCACCTTGTTTCTAAGGAAGCGAATTCCTGTATAAATATTTACAGAAACACAATTCACTCGTGGTTAATATACATAAAGAGAGCGTTTTATGTTAAGAAGTTTGTTTTGCAGCCCAGATTTTTTTTCCATGTGCATTTTTTAATGTCCGAATTTTCGAACTAATGGCCAATTTTTTAAAACTTTCGGAAATGAATATTTTGAAATTTTGGAAATTCCGCAACAGAATCACTCCTGAAAAATATGCTGTGCGGGATAAAAATCGCAACTAGAAACAAAAAATGCATTATTGTTTTTTGCACAAAAATCGTAGTTTAAGGCCGATTTTTGTAGCATCATAGTTTATAGGTCCAAATCGTAGCAACTACGATTTTTTCATAGCAGTTGGCAGGTCTGTATTCACCATATTTATGAAAAATATTAATTTTTAATAACACGATGTATAATTTCTGATAATTTTGTAACAGTAATTTTTAAATGTCGCTCTACTATCCTTTAAAAAAAAAAAAGTATAAAATGGATTTAAAATTTTGTAATAGTGATTTGAACAAGAAAGGACTTTGTAAAAGTGATTTGAACAAGAAAGAATCTTTAGGATGTCAATTACAGGGGGTTTCACTCTACATCAAGTTATTAAAAAATTAATAATAGAACAAATTTGTTTTTGATTCTTTTTTCCATTATAAAATTTTAAATTATATATGTAATGTATATACAATCAGTTATTTTGTTTATTGGAAAAAAAAGGTTGGTATTCGGCCACCGAATATTCAGTATTTGGTGTATTCGGCCAAATCACTATTCGTCACATCCCTATTTTGTATAGTACTTCACTGGTCAATTACTGGCACATAACCCTATCATAGAATTTACAAAAAGCTACATTTTAAAATCAATATTCCAGTTATTTCAACAAATCATGAAACATTATCTTACTTGAATTTGTAAATGTGGGCTACGATAATTTCTTTCAAAGAAAACTACATCTTTGTTCCTGTCATGGAAATAATTAGCAAGAGCTGTTTTGAAATTCTCCACTTCTTCAAAAGCCTCACTAGAAAGTGAAACAGAGGAAGCTATGTGATTTATTGGAACTATGAAGACATGTTCTGGGACAAGGACTCCTTTTGCTAATGTGATGTAGCACTAAAATTCATATAAAAAATCAGTGATACTGAAATACAAAATACTCAGTTAAAAGACAATAATTTAATTTACTTAGTTAAATTTCATTTAGAAATCAGAATAATAAATAAATAAATGAAGATGATCTTAAAACAAAAAAAAACTTTGAACATGAAAGAAAACTCATGCATCAAGCAGAGATTATATAACATTTCCAGGATACCTTGATGAAACTTCACCTTTTAATAAGGTGATAAAAAGAAACAAAGTAAACAATTTAGAAAATGCATAACTCATTTGAAAATCAGATTTCAGTAATATACAGTCTATAGCTAGAAAGGAACTCAAATTCTTTTGTTCTGTCCTGAATATGGTCTACAGATTTGTACATATCCTATACTGTATGCTAAAATTTAGTTTAGTTAGAAAATACGTAACACATTTGAAAATTCACATTCAGCAACTTCTGCAAATGGAAAGAAAGGAACTTGAATTTTTTTTGTACAGCCCTGTATATTATCCATAGATGCACATTCCATATATTAAGCTAAAATTTAATCAGGGAAAAAAGATATAAAACAACTAAAAACACACTTTCAGAAATTACCATCCATAGACAGCAATGTATCCAGTTTGCATAACCCTATACATTAATTTATTTATATTCTACAAAAACCTTTTAGTATACTAAATATAGTTCAAAGGGAAAATGCATAACTTAGCTAAAAATCGCCTTTAAATAACTCATACACATACATAGTAATGCTTACAAATTCTTTTGTATAGCCCTGTATAAGATCTATAGTATGTATGCATACCACAAAGTATGCAAAAATTTAGTTAATCTTAAAAACATATACCATAACTGAAAATACACTTCCAGAAACGAATGCTAATATAAACAGTAGTGTAAATATATAACAAATCACAACACCCAGCAATATCTCATTAATTGCTAGGCATTTAATAAAAACTACAAAAATAGTAAAAAAGCTTTTAATAAACTTTTTACATGTTTCAGCTCCACAGAAGCTATTTTCAAAACAAATAACAATATTCCACAGTTGCACAATCTATGGTGTAATGATCTGACATGCCATCATTCAGTTTTGCATGCACTCTGAAAAATTTAATGACAGCACTTCATATCATTACATTATAGATTGTGAAACTGTAGAATATGCTTATTTGTTTTGATAATGGCTTTGGTGGAACCAAAACATGTAAAAAGTGTATTCAAAACCTTTTTTACAATTTTTTTTGTTTCATTTAACACCTTTTACCAATTAATTAATGAAAGACCGTATTGTAATTGAAATATTTTGTATAACCCTGTAAATAAACAATAAATGCTATGCACATCACATTCTACAATCTTATAATGAACTTCAGTAATGTATATAAATGTCATAATGATTGAAATAGTGCAACATCACTAAAATATGCTGCAAACAGTGTTTTCCCATAGACCATTACCAGAGTCAGATAATATAGACGAACACGTGAATGCCGTTCACAGAAAATTTTCAAAGTTTGCAGACAGTTTTGATGGGTTTTTTTTACAAATTTTTCATTAAAAAAAAATTATCCCCCGGTCTAAAAAAAAAGAACCCGAGCAGAGAATTGGTGCGATGCATGTCGCAGACTCTTGAGAAGGTCTGTAGACTATTTTTCAACTGGAGAAAAAAAAAGTTTTTCAAATTTTTAAGGAAGAGTCACAATTTTAAGGAATGGTTTGTCTCAAAACAGTAGATAAACTGATGAGTAAGAGTTCATCTCTTCCATTCATGAACTAATAACTTTTTTATTTTAACATTCATTTATTCGTATTTCAGTTATTTTATAGATTAATAAAATAACGTTTTGTTGAGCAATCATAAATTGATATCTTTATATAAGTTAAGGATTAAAATATTTCACATTTTAATAAATATATATATTTTTTAATTTTCATTAGTTTTTCTTTCATTCATTAGTTGTCTGTATTAAGCATATCATTCAATACTTACATTTCTTGACTGAGTTTTAATAATGCTTGTAAATTAATATTTTTCTTTTAGTGGTGTTGCTTAGTGGCACTCCACTCGCAAATAACTGTTCATTTTTGCTGTTAGTGGTGATATAGGACTCGTAAGGGACGCGGCGTTTTTTTGCAGAAAATTTTTAAGAAATTATTAGAGTTCGCAGACAGTTTTACATTTTATCTAAGTCTGACCATTACGCAATTGAGCTCTTTTGTGTACCCTGTATATCAACAATAAATGCTTTGCACTCTATAGTCTTCAGAAAAAATGTCTTAGTTCACCTCAGATATCCATATCATTGTGTTTGAAATAGTGTGACATCATTAAAATACACTGCAAATGTTTTTTTCCCATAGACCATAATATAATGGAATTCAGTGTCCCTGTAAACAAACTATAAATACTACACACTTCATTTTTGATACTGAACATGCTATAGTAAGTATCACACATTAATGTTTGTGAAGTTTAAAATATCTATCCAATTGCAATTCATGCAATACATTGGTCAAACTAGTGGCCCCTTTCATGAATGTTTAACTGCAATATTCATAGAACTTCAAGAAATATAGATTTAATAATATTACTATCCTAAACAGGCAAAATAAATCTGATGAGTATTTTTTTCTATAGAATCCACAAACATTAAACACTACAACACACACTATCCATATGTAACCAGTATAGCAAAGGGCATCCTAGAAAGAACAGCTACTTCAAGTATGTTATCGGGCTTATATCTTTCTTTCTGTGAAAGAAAGTTTATGAACAATAATATTTTACTCTACAGATATATAGATGATACATTTTTTTTTCTCTTACTGTTAATCAATATCTCTTCCTGTAGAGCTTCTTGCTTCTATGTTCTTAAACTTAGCACTACCAATATAATTCTACTATTAATTTTATGGATGTTAATATTACTATTCTACCTAATATTACTTTAACATTAAATATTTATGACAAATGGGATGATTTCTGATATAATGTAATCATATTTCAGATTACAGAAAAATTCTTCTAAAGCACTATAATAAAAAATGCTTATGTTCCTTCCAATTTATAAGGCCAAATTTATTAAAATTAAAACAAACAGTGTTGTTTATATAATTATTCCTTTTTCTTTATTTGCATGGATAAAAAATTAAGCATTCATCTTCATTTAACAGTTTGAACATTTATTATGTATAAAAATTATAAAATTGCAAAACGATATTACAGGAGGCGGGTGTGGATTGGTGAAAAAATTATAAAAACATAAAAATATTACCAAAAAAAGTCAAATTTAATAAGTCTTCCAAAAAATTTATAAAATCAAAATGTTGTTATAGAGGGTTGAGGTCGGAATTGCTAAAAAAAAATTAGGTAAAAAAATAGGGTTTTATGCACTTACATAATCATTTATCATACAATATTTTAGATAATGGCACCTCATTCATGAAATTTTTTATCCTTTTTAATTAATACTTATTTAATATTAATTTATCATTTACATATTCATATATTTTTTTTCCTATTATTTATTTATTTATTTCATTTTTATTATTATTTTTATCTTTTTTATTTATTCGATATTCATTTAAAATATTACGTACATTTATCATAACATAATTTTTTAAATATTAATTACTTTCTTATATTAAATATTTTATATCTACATATTACCCTTCTTTAATTCTATCTATATTTTCAGTAATAACTCCATTGTCTATAATTTATTTTTAGCTTATTATTACTCTTCCTTTAAAAGCTAGATGTCAGCACTAACTTTCCTTTCATCTTTTAAAGCTAGATGACAGTACTAGCTTTTCTTCATTATTACTCTCAATCTACCTTGGATCAGAATTACCTACAGCTATTTCTTGGCAAATGGCTTTTAAGGTCTAGATTTAGCATCTTGTTTCATCCTTACCAAATTTAATTTCTTGGTGAGTTGAGCCTATTACTTAAGTTTTTTATTACAATTCATTGTTTTGGATAACTTAATTTATTTCAATTTTCTTTGGTTTTTTTTTTTTTTTTTCAATATGTTATAAGAAGCTTAATATTATTATTTTTAGGCTTAATGCTAACAATAATCAAGGAAATAGCATATCTTTATGGCAAATTATGCATAAGAAGCTCTTCTGATGAATGCATAAGATATTCATAGTTTCTTATTTTTGCATTTTCAATTTCCTCTACTTAATTTCTGGATTATCTGTTCCTTTTATTATTACATGTATGATTTCATTTTAATTAAATACATATACGAAAGGAAACCTCTTGTATTTCCATCTACTTCATTTAGGATATTAGTCGTGGCAATCAGAGAAGAGAAATTTTCATCATGAACTTGACATTATTTGTGTTAATTGTTAGCCTACTCCTTGATACTCATACAAGTAACTTTATTTAAAAGTGTACTTACCTGTTTCATTTAATACAATCTTAATTCAATCCATTTTCTTTTCTCACTTTTATTCCTAATAGAACTTATTTATTATAACCAAAGGGATAAAGCCTAGTTAATTTTATTTTCGTTATATTAATTTTATCCACTCCATCGTCTTTCCGTTCGTTTCAAATATCGTTTGTGTCATCTGTTTACATCTGGTATCGTTCAATCATGAACGCCACTCCTTCCGACAAAGTACGTCACTCTTTTCATCCAATCATGGAATAACTGTATTTTCTCTTATCATTTTTGCCGTAAGCTAGGAGAAAGCCTACTCAACTTGTTGGACAGGATCGAAGAGGAGAAGGGGTCATTGTTGCTTTTTACATTTTTGCTGGCTGTATACGGGTATTTAAAAGGTAATGATGTTTTAAAATGTTCTTGGTGCTTGGGGCTTATAGCTTGGTGCTTATGGTTTTTTTGCTTGTTTTTACTCGGATACTCGGGAATTTAATTCTAGTATTCGGGGAATGGCGGATTCTGATAGATGTTAGTGAACTCGGTTCGCTAGTCGTAAGCTAAAGATGGATGGAGGCCATATGAATAAAAATTTTAATATTTTTAAACTGACTGAGATGTCAGAAAGTATCTATTCTGATGCAATTGAAGTTGTTTTGACAACATTACATTGGCGGTATGCTATTTTTTCGGAAGCATGAAAGGTGTTTTAAAAGTTATTTACTACTCAATGACTGATATTTAAGTTTTACATTTGTTAAGTTTAGGAATTTTTAGACATTCGTAGGCAGATGATGATAAACAGTTATCTTCTTTTAACCAAGGTGTAAGACAGTACCGGTGATGATGAAAACATGTTACGACATTTTCATTTTAGAACCTTTAGTATGAATTTAATGATAAGTTTAATATTGGAAGTTGAAAACAAGTTCTTTAGCTGAGCGTTCTGTAGAACGTATGAACTATGTGTTTTTTTGCTGTAATGTTACGGAAGTCAGCTTTTCCATATTTGTTATTCAAGGCTATTTAAATAAAGCATTTTCATTACTCATTAAATTATAAAGGCTATTTTTTAAAAGATATCCTTTCTACTGTGTCGTAATATCGCACAAATGCTAGTGCACGTGAATCATCTGAATTTAATGTTACTGTATGTATTTCAAGCTATGTTTAATATTTGAAGATTGAATTGAATAACGATGTTTATCATCGCTGAATGGTGTTGCCATCCTAAACTAAATCTTTGTTTAATCATTATGAAACTTTGTTTTACGTTTAATTTATTTTTCAGTTTTAACTATGTTTGTAACTTATAATTTTTCATTTATCGTTTAAAAATAAACGTTCAGTAATTCATACAAGTTAAAACTGTTTCTTTACTGTTGTCCATATTTCCTCAACACTATAGGTCATTATATCGCCAACGTCATCTTTTACTTAATTATTGCACTTCCACTACTCAGTTACAATTTCATAACCTTTTAGACCGGTATCACGGCCTGGATACCGGACAGATGGGTTATGGGCCAGAAACCCATATTAGCAGTACCGGATACTGGACAGACGGGTTATATAATTTTAGACAAGTAAAATCAATATTGAGAGAAGTAAAACATGAAATAAGTGAAATTTTTTTTTGAACTTCTTATGTACGTTTTTTGAAAAAAAAAAAAACCTCTTCTAAGTTTCTCTAAATTTATCATGATGGCAATGACGAACATTCAAGCGAGCATAAACAAATTGAATGCCCATAATTATGGTAATTGGGCTGCCAATATAAAATTCTCACTCCTGGATAAAAATGCATGGAGCATAGTAACTGGTATTGAAAAAGCACCGGAAATCACTGATATTCCAGCTACGAAAGAGTACCAAAGCAGAGTAAGATCGGCATTGTCGATAGTTTATTTGAATATAGAGCCTGAATTTCACCGCATCATAGAAAACATAGATGACCCAAAAGCAGCATGGCTGAAGTTAAAAACCCACTTCCAGCCTGACAACAGAGCCCGGCACATGCAGCTATTTTCAGAGGTCTTAGCATGTCATATAGAGTCAGACGAAACAATAGATATGTATGCTGCACGCCTACAGCGAATATCTGAACAACTAAAAGCTATGAGCGAGTCTATCAAAAAAACCTACCTAACGTTCCAACTTCTAAGGCGCCTTCTGAAGAAATTTGATAATCTAGTCCAAGGGATACTGCGTTGGCCTGAGACTTCATTTACATTTCAAACTGTCCTAACAGAGCTCATTGCAAAGGAATCACGTTTAAGTTTACAAGCTAAGGATCACTGGAAACGAAGTTTTCCAGTCTAATTTCTGAAAGACTAGACCGCCACGGAGTCCTAACTTGAGACGGCGTTTTAAAGGCAAATGTCATCGATGCAGACAATTAGGACACGTCCAACGACAATGCAACACCAAAATAGATACTGTGGAATCAGGTCTCGAATCCTCCAGTGGCACTAGTTCACGAGATTCTTCAATTGCCAGAACGAGCCCAAACAGAACCAAACCTATCCGTTCCAGATTTAACAAAGGTGATTCCCGTTCCAGATCTGGTGGTAAGACAAAGAGCCAGGTAAATTATCTAATTGAATCTAATCTCAGTAGAGTGAGGGTTAACGACGACGCCTGGGTATTCGACACAGGCACGTTGCATCATTTCTGTAGAGATAAAAGTCTCTATGTAAAGTTTAAGCCTCTACACAATCACGAGCTGGTGGTCGCCATTCATGGTGCTACTTTCCCGATCAAGGGAGCTGGTTTAGTTGATCTCAAACTCAATGGGGACATGGTATGTTTTGGTGATGTAATGTATTGACCAAGTTTACGAAGAAATCTAATTCCTGGTTCAAGATTAGATAAAAATGGTGCCAAGTTCAAAGGGGGAGAGGCACGAGTAAAAGCATATCGTGAAACAGGTACATTGTTTCACACTTTCTTTAAAGATGATATCTATTACGTAAACCCTGAACCCAGTTTAAAAATTTAGTAAAAATACAAAGTCAACAGGTAATGCTAAAGATAAGCAAGTTCGTTTTGAGGCATCCACAATCCAGAAGGATGTAAACTGTAGCATCGTAGGATGGGTCATATCAGTACCACACTCATCAAACATACAGATAAATGTAACGGGATCAGGGGTTACCACATATCAAAAGCAGAGACTTTGAGTGCGAAATTTGCAAAGTAAATAAACACAGACGTACATCTTTTAAGCCTTTAAACCAAATAAGATCTAGAAAGCCACTCGAATTGCTTCATACAGATTTATGGGGACCAACTAAGGTAACAGGAAGAAACGGGGAGAAGTATTTTTTAACAATAACAGATGATTTCTCACGTAAAGTATCGGAATACCCTCTATTTGATAAAACACAAGTTTCTAAGGTTTTCACAAATTATGTAAAAAGAGCAAAAACATTTCTAGACACTAAACTTAAACAAGTCCGTAGTGATAATGGATGCGAATTTTCAAATGAAGCCTTCACTATATACTTTCAGGATAAGGGGATAAAACATGAATTCACGAATATACAGGGTGTTCGGTCTCAACGGTGTCCAATGGCTAATTCGTAAACCGTTAGTCATAGACATATAGTTCCAATTACAAAAATGTTTTAAATGAGGTAAAGAAGTATTTTTAAAGCAATTTGGGTCAAGAAAAACATTTATATAAAAAATACGAAATTTAAATTTTTATATGGTCCCCCGGTCCTATAAGTGATATTTAGTAAACTTTTCCTATTCCTCTAACAAGTACGGCAAAAAAAGTCCCATTCATCTAACACTTAAATTGACCGAGTTATGACATTTTAAATTTTATGACTTAAACCACTTTTCTGTAACTGAAAACAGATGAGTTGGACCAATCTTTCAGGGGTCGTACGCGAAGTGCTTAAAGTATTATAAAGGGCGTCCACTCCAAATGATGTTCAATGGCTAATTCCTAAACCGTTAGTCAAAGACATATAGTTCCAATTACAAAAAGGTTTAAAATAATATAAAGAAGCATTTTTAAAGCAATTTAACAGAAGGTGCTTCCCCCGTATAAATATCACGGTAGTGTTAATTTTTAGTAATTAACTTTCAGATTGGTTAAAATAATTGAAGAAGTGAGTTTCAAAACTCGCCTTATCGAGAAAATCAAATTTTGGGAAATCGCGTAAAACCTTTAAATGCGCCCATTGGTATTCATTGAAAATTGGGAGATTGTAGTGTTTGATTGGTACAGTTATACCAATAGAATAGATTGATAGAGAAACACGATTTTTTAAATTTCGGATAAGGTCAGTTTCGAAACTGACGTCCTCAATAATTTAATATATGTTTTGATTTAACAATATGTTTTCCCTAATTTTTAATTAAAAAATAATTTAAAAAAATAACTGATCTAATGAATATTTGCTGAAGGGAGAGACAGTGGAATTTTCAGAAGGGGTAATGTAAAAATAATAACAATTATTATTATTTTTATCATTACAATAATATGACAAATGGAACAAAATCTTAAAAAAAGAAAAGTTAATTAAAAAGAGAGAATGTGGGCGGTTATATGATGTCCGACCTTTAATGGATAAATATGTGCTCTATTAGAACAAAATATTAAAATATTGTAACAATTTTGTTATGTTTATTTAAATCATTGAAGTAATCGTACAGCTGGAATCATATAATTCAAATAATTGATGTTTATTGTAAAAGGAAATAAAAGTGATACGAGGATCATTTTTAAAAATGGACATATTAATTTCCTTAACATATTCAGAGCAGCCATTCAAAAGTTATGTATAAAAAAAAATAAAAAAAAAACATTAAGATGGTACAAACAAATAACAAATTACTTAAAAATTGAGCTTTCTTGTGTCTGTGCTTGGGACGGGAAGAATGGGGGGGGGGGGGGGGGGGCGAGAGATGTAGCAAAATTTGGAGCAGAGATTTCAGGGGAATTGATACGGCTGTTTAGTGTGCATTACTACAACAGATATTGCTTCATAAAAAAAAAATGTAGTTTTCATGATTATAAACTTTGTGTGTATGAGAGCCAGTGAGGGAAAAGTTTAAATTGAAAGTTCAGGTGGAATTTAGATTATGGATTACTTATTAATTATTGCAGCAATAAAAAAGATGGACCTTTTTTTCCCAAGTTTTACAGCGTGATAATTCTTTGCACATCAGTAGATTTTCGCTTTTTTTTTTTAAGACTTCATCTAAATTAATCGGCCCCTTAAATTTCTACTTCCCCACTTTTGCTTCACCTGCACGCAAAGTTAAAAATCTATAGAGGTTTCTATATATATATTTACTATTCTACTCTATTTGTCTAATTAAATAATGCATCTTCTAAAACTCCACGCCCGTTAAACTATTGTCTTAATTATAACACTTAATTATTAGAGCATAAAGAGGTAATAATTTTTAAAATTATTAAATTTAAAATCATTAAAAAAAGATTCAAATTTATAATTTATATAAGCAATTATAGATTTCAATTATAATTTTATTTAAGTATAAATTACTGATTAAATTAAAAATATATTGACATACTCTTAAATTAAAAAATATAAAAAAGTATATTAAATGTAAAAATATTAAAAATAATAACTTTATTAAAATGTTAAGAAAATTTTCTACTTTGTCTTTGTAGTTAGCCATTACTTTATAGTTATAGCAAGTTACTAATCATCTCAATCCTCCCTAAAATTTATACCCTCCCCCACCCAACTTTTGCTCGGCCAATACATACTGTCTCAAATTATGTATGTATTTTTCACTATATTTTATTTTATTATGCAAGAAATAACTAACCAATCTACCACATCAACACCCCCCCCCCCTAAAAATTCTACTCTCTCTTCCCCCAACTCACGCGAAAACACCCGTTCGCTATTGTTAATCCATAGGAAGTATTTTTTTAAGATAGCTCGTCGCAGAATATCCCCCCCCCCTTCTGTTATATATGATACAGATTACCTTTTCCTTTTGTTCGAGCGTGGAGGCGATATGTACACATTAAAAGTTCAAATAACGTAAGTTAATATTTAGAATTGATTGATTGGAATAAAAAAAAAAAAATCCAAATAGAAAACTAATTTATTACAATTCTATTAATTCTAAGATAGTTTAGTTTTTTCTAATTCTCCTGGTCCTCATACGAATCACTTTTTTTATCGAAACTCTATCCTCTGATGGCTTTCGTCAAGCACAATTCCCGCCAAGAATTGTCACTTTGATGCTGAAACTCTGACCAATCAAATTACGAGAGACAGCATAAATGGCAAAATGTGGTTGGAAAAAAAAATATTTTGTTTTAATATGTGAGAATGAACAAAAATCTCAAAATATATTTGTAATGTTAATTTACTATCAATGTTTAATGTTAAATTTTATATCTGACAATTATTTTCATTTAAAGTAAATTTGTGACTGACCCCTATTTTGCAGCAAAAAAGATACTCCAACTTTAAACATCTATTACTCGGTCAGTTTTAATCGCAGAGGAATGGGACTTTTTTTTGTCTTACTTGTCAGTGAAATAGGATAGTTTTACTAAATATCACTTATAGGACCTGGGGACCGTATAAAAATTTAAATTTCGTAATTTTTTAAAACATGTTTTTCTTGACCCAAATCGCTTTAAAAATACTTCTCTACCTCATTTGAAACATTTTTGCAATTGGAACTATATATCTATGACTAACGGTTTAGGAATTAGCCATTGGACACCGTTGAGACCGGACACCCTGTATACACACCAGAACAAAATGGCATCTCAGAGCATTTGAATCAGACCATAGTTGATGGGGCACATTCTATTCTGAACGAAAGCAAACTTAGCATGAAGTTTTGGCCCAAGGCCATTTTGTACTTTGCATATACTCTAAACCGCATGTGTCATAAATCCCAGAAAAAGACTACATTTGAATACTATTGTGGAAATAAGCCGTCCATTAGACACTACAGTATATGTGGGAGTTCCCAAACAGTGTAGAAACACTAAATTTGAGCCGAGAGCAAAAAAAGGGGTGTTAGTAGGGTATGCTATGGCAACAAAATGGTATAGAATCTGGATACCAGACACCAACAAAATCATAGAAACCATAAATATGAGGTTTGGTGATGAGACCAGTTTACCCAAGGAAGCATATAAACCACAAGAACAATGCCCTAATTATTCTTTAGGAATAAACCCTTTTTCTATTTCAGAGCAGCACAACGGAAGCGACCTGGGGCCCACGTATATTATAGGACAAGAACCACCCGAAATAGATCCTTATAAAGATATACAGCCTGATAAAGTACCCACTCAAGTTTCGAAACCTAGCACTTCTGAAATTGTAGACCTCGCTTCCATGCATCCACTTGCAGATGAGAACTAGGAAGAGATGAGAACACTTAGAGATGCTACCTTTGTTCGAAAAGCAGTAACGAGGACTGACGGTAAACGTACCGATATTTACTATTATGAGGTGGGTAGTGTAGATAGATTAAGGTCACTTCGGGACGTCTAAGAATATTGTCATAAACACGGCATTAAATTTAATGCAAAGTTATTTAGTTTTTCAGGTAAAAATAAATATGAAGGAATTGCAATAGAATGCTTTGGTAGATTGAGTCCAAGTTCAAGTCCTAGTAGTACACCTCCACATATTTCAATGTCTTCTAGTTTTGAAGTGAAAGATTATTATTTATATGAACCAAGAATAGATTTGGACAATTATCACTAACTTTTTTGGTTTTCAAAATGGTGGATTACGGTCAAATAGTATACGATTTTATTGATGGAAAATCTTTTGACATCAGTTACTGTTTTGCAGTAGCGGGAGAGTTTGAATTATGGATGCAAGCAGAACAGTATTATAATGAAATTTATCAATGACATTACTCTATAGAGTTATGTAAAGACGACTTGAGAAAAAGAATGAAGGAAGTCGATGCAGCTTAAGTTGAAAAATTAAGATGTTCATGGCATTTCCCTGATTCTGAGTCTAGTGATTCAGATTAAGCATGTTGTATGTATTTCTATTTTTAAATTTCCACTAAATCTTTCAACAACACGTTTTAATCAAGTTCATTGAGGTAATTTTTAAGTATCAAGTATGTTTTAAATCTTATAAGTTCTTTATACTTTTAAGTTTAAGTTTAAAATACAAGTTTAGGAATGTACAAATATCCCTCCTTTGAACTTGGGTCAAGCAATCAAATGCTTGTTTAAAAGTTTTGAGTTAAACATCAATGGTTAACATTTTTCTATGTCTGAAAGTTGAAACTTGCATGTTTCAAAAGTTTTTTTTATACTGTTTGAAATTTATGCTTATACACTTGTTAATTTCATGCATCATTTTTGTGTTAATTTTATAATGTATATCTTTCATATCATTAATATGATGTTGTTTTAGATTACCCTCATTTCCAACGGCTCAGACAAGTTAACTCCCGCTGGAATGTGATCAGACCTCTCGATGGTTCATCCTCCGGGGTCTGAGCAGCCTCAAAAAGCATCTGGTGAGGTGCCCAATGTAAATGCCAGAGTGGCCTGCAAGGGGTAGCGGCCTTCGTGAGTGTTCTGATCACAGGAAGGCCTCTCGTGGGCATCGTTATTTTTTTTTTTCAGTAAGTCCCTTTTTAGTGCTGGAACTGCCACTTTGTCCCGTCTGTGCAGTCTGAAATCGAGTTGTAAGTCTTTTCTTTTTATATCTTTGAATGCATAACATTTAAGTAATTATGCTAATTTTTCATAAAGATTCTGTGTAACAAGTGTATATAGTTTTTTCTAGTCATAGATGTGCAATACGCAGGAGTATTTGCAAGTATATCTTTATTATTGAAATAGATATAGTAAGTTGGCTCACCATATAAAGTAAACATAGTTACTATAAAGTAAACGTAGTCACTATAAAGATAAATTAGTCACTGTAAAGTAAAAGTAAACACTATTAACGTAAATGTAATCACAATATAAAGATAAGTTAACCGTTATAGACATAAGTTAGTTACTATAAACATAAAGTTAATTAGTATTTAGAAGTTAATTATGTGGTATAGTATGTATTTTGATTTTTTTTAATATGTATGTATATTGTGTATCAAAATAATGGGCCTATTATAAAATATTACGAATATTTGCAGGAAAAAGTGTAGAATAATCTACAATAATTCACGTCATCAAAAGTTGTATTGGTAAGCATAGCCATTTGTAATGGTGAGGTACTTGTTAAGACAAGATGAAAGAACTTTCCAATCTAGCAAAAGAGACTTTTTTTGATGATCAAATGAACTATTTCGTAACGAACTTTTAACCAATTAAAAGTTGGGTTGAAAAATAACAAAGGTTATTTTCGTCCTCACAGTGGTAAGATGTGTAGTTTTTGTTAAATTATGGTTAATATATTTATATGTGTTATATTTGAATTGAATTTATTATATGTATAAAGTATGTTAATGTGTTCTATCTTTATTATCAAATGGATAATTGGTATATTGGTGTTAAAAAAATTTATTTTCATGTTTTGGATTGTTAAATGAATGTTTTATATATATGGTTATATATATATTTCCTATCTTTGAGTATGAGTGTCAAGGGGGGGGGGGGGGGGAGCAATTGTTAGCCTACTCCTTGATACTCATACAAGTAACTTTATTTAAAAGTGTGCTTACCTGTTTCATTTAATACAATCTTAATTCAATCCATTTTCTTTTCCTACTTTTATTCCTCATAGAACTTATTTATTATAACCAAAGGGATAAAGCCTAGTTAATTTTATTTTGGTTAGATTAATTTTATCCACTCCATCGTCTTTTTGTTTGTTTCAAACATCGTTTGCGTCATCTGTTTACATCTGGTATCGTTCGATCGTGAACGCCACTCCTTCTGACAAAGTGCGTCACTCTTTTTATCCAATCACAGAATAGCTGTATTTTCTCTTATCGTTTTTGCCATGAGCTAGGAGCTTGCCTACTCAACTTGTTAGATAGGATGGAGGAGGAGAAGGGGTCATTGTTGCTTTTGACTTTTGCCGGCTGTACGCGGGTATTTAAAAGGTAATGATGTCGTTTTAAAATGTTCTTGGTGCTTGGGGCTTATGGCTTGGTGCTTATGGTTTTTTTTGCTTGTTTTTACTCGGATACTCAGGAATTTAATTCTGGTATTCAGGGAATGGCGGATTTTGATAGATGTTAGTGAACTTGGTTCGCTAGTCATAAGCTAAAGATAGATGGAGGCCGTATGAATAAATATTTTAATATTTTTAAACTGACTGAGATGTCAGAAAGTATCTATTCTGATGCAATTGAAGTTGTTTTGACAACGTTACATTAGCGGTACGCTATTTTTTCAGAAATATATTTTAGAAGCATGAAAGGTGTTTTAAAAGTTATTTACTACTCAATGATTGATATTTAAGTTTTACATTTGTTAAGTTTAGGAATTTTTAGACATTCGTAGGCGGATGATGATAAACAGTTATCTTCTTTTAACCAAGGTGTAAGACGGTACCGATGATGATGAAAACATGTTACGACAGGCCCGTAGTCAGGTGGGGGCCAGGTCGGGCAAAGCCCGACCTGGAAAATGCTTTGCCCGACCTAGCGCATTCCGATAAAAACATTAAATTTCCAGTTTTCCCCCACTTCTTGTCCAACCTAGAATGAAGCTCGACATTCTGATCATTTTTTCACTCAGTATTTCCCTTTAAAGAATTTTATGTAATACAACATCAAATTTTCATTTTTCCATGCCAGACCTTACCCTCTACCCCTAAATTTCCTTTCTAGACTGGAAACAAAAATAGCAAAATTTCATCTATAAAGCTTTTTTTTCTCTCCCTCTTTAACAGACCTGTCGAAAATTGCTCCATTGTGCGTGCCTCGCTTTTTCGCTTTGTAGAAATCATCTTATACCGCTTCAACAACAGATCGGGTTTACCTTAAATCCCTAAAGCTTGCTTTCTTTATACAATTGTCACCATAAGTAATTTATCGTTAGGAGGCGGGGTTGAAACCAAAGGCTTCTGAAACTAATCTTGAAGCAGCCCACAATACTGTTTCCTTAACTTTAATTTGCTGTACATGACAGTTAAATGCTTCTTTCGTGGAAACTTGGTCCGATTACAACAAACTCCAAAGGATACTCCCCCCCCCCCCCTTCCTATGTGAAAATACAAAATAGATAATGGAAGGTCTGTCCCACAGACAATTAATAGGTAAAGGCAATTAATAAGATTATAATCTGTGGTCTGTCCCTTCATCTCTTCGACTGTCTCCCATTCCACTGATTTTTTTTTTTTTTTAAATGCCGCTTCTAAAATAAACCAATCATTATTTCAAATTTAAACAATACAATATATCAGGTTACTTACGATTTTACAAATCCAAATTTATTACTTACTGACACATTCATAAAGCCATTTTTATTCTTAAATTAAAAAATGTTACAGATGCTTTTATTAAGAAATGAAGAAACTGAATGCATTGTTTAATGAAACTGTTCTGCACTTTTTCTTAAAAGCAAATCAGTTTCCAAAGTGGTCGTCAAAGTTGCCAATATAAGCCAATTTTTGCAAGGCGACAGCCTGATACAGACCATCATAAGATAGAAATCAATTACAACTTAAAGTGTAATGCATTTATTGAAAAGTGAAAAACGGTATTCGATTCAGATTCCTAATTAAAAGAAATACATTTTATTTACGTTATGCCCTCAGGGCCGTAGGAAGGTCTTTTGAGGCCACCCACAAACTTTTTTTTCAGATCTCCCCCTCTCTAAGATTTTGGAGAAATATCTATATTTAATTTTGCAATCCGAGTTCTATCTTATAACAACACCAGCGGAGCTTCACTAGTTAATTTTTTCAAAACGAAACTCAAATTAAACGAATTTAGAGTTGGGTTGAACTGCTTTCGGCAATGTGCGTACATCCATTAGGGCTATGCCGGCTCACAAGGGAACCACTTTAGGTGTTGCTCGCACCTAGTAATGAAACCTGGTGCGTTTTAAAGCTCTATATTAGGAAGTTTGGGAATCTATAAAATTTTTTTGTTAAAATAATATTTTTTGATTTTACAGCAGATTAACTTTCTGAAAATGCAATTTTCTAGACCACTTTTCGAGCTTTTAACATAAGTTAAAAAAAAAAAATAGTTAAAAATATAAATTAGTCAATAATACCTATAAAATGTTGAAAAAAGTTTTAAAATTCCTTCAAGAACCTACGAATTTGATTTACAAAAAATACAACATTATATTTACATATTCGGCGGGGAAAGATTGGCGTCTTTTCGTCCCGTACAGTTTTCCGGCAACCCTAGCTCAGTATTTTCGCTACGTACCGTGTTGTAATGGTTTGGACATAAATCTATTACAGGTATAAAGCTAGTGAACATTTTGAAGTGCCATATCTGGCGACTTAACTCTCTTTTGGTGTAAAATTAACAAATAAAAATCCAATAATAAAAAATTATAAAAATAAAAATATATATAAAATATTATTTTAACAAAGAATTTTTATCGGTTCTCTTACTTTTATGCATAGGGCTACAAAATGCACCAGGTCTCGATGCTAGGTGCGAGCAACACCTAAAGTGGTTCCCTTGTCAGATCTCGAATCAAACAAACCTTGAATTATTGTAAATTTTTATTTCGACCCGGATTAAATTAAAAATTTTAACATTTTGTTCATGGTGTTACAGGAACATATTTGATATTCTTACAACATGAATTTAGTCAAAGCACTAGCAAAATTTTATTGAGAATTCCCCATTTAGAAAAAAAAAAATTAAAAAATCCCCGCAAAATGCGAAAGGATGCCAAAAATTGATAAAGATATTTCGAAGTTCATAGCGAGCAAAATTTACTATATTGTGCTAAAAGATTGAAACCGGATTTTTTATTTACGAATGTTAAAAAAATGACTAGAAACACAGCTAAAAATTCTCGAAAAATTTAAAAATAGCAGAGAACAGAATTTGGCAAAAAAAAAAAAAAAAAAAAAAAGTTTCAAACTGAATTCCCTTAGCAAATGAACCGCCACAAAAAAACCCCAAGTATTGCACATAAATAAAAAAATAAGGAAGTCTTTTCGTATTCTGTTTTTTTTTTTTTTTTTTTTTTTTGAGTTTGACAATGCCATCCGCATGGCCCAGACAGATTTTTTTAAGCAGAAAATACTCACTTATAATAACTTTTTTTCTGCTTTGAATGGTGCCTTTTATTAAATATATATATATATATATAAAGATTTACTAATTCGAAAAAAATTACCTTTGGGATGTCGTTTTCATATTTTTCAGTTTTCTCCAATTTAAAATTGTCATCCAAGTGTTCTGGATAGAAATTGAAAAAGAAAGGCTTCGGATAGACAGTACCTTTCTGTGGGCAACGAAGATGGGTTTCTTACTAGATAATAATAAAGACATACAGAGTCTCTCTGTCCATTTTTTTTCTTTTTTGGCCTGGCTAGATGTTTTTCTGTTCACGACAAGATTTGACAGGAAGGATACCTGTATGCCTTAAATTATGCACATCGAAATAAGTTTTTTTTTTAATTAAGTTTTTAAATTTAATTTTTTATGCTATTTTTAGGGTTTTTTCGAGTTTTGTGCTTTTTCCCCCACATTCATAAAAGGAATCCATTTTCAATCTACCTTTCCATTTTAGCCGAATATAGTAAAGTAGTCTTCTGCGATTTTTGAATATTTCGCGAAGTCTTTTATGTAATTTTTAACTTTCTTTCGCGTTCCGATGGGATTTTTTGACATTAGTAAAAGGAGTCAGGTTTCGATCTTTTGCCACATGTACAAAATTTTGTCCTCTGCAATTTGTGAATTTTTTGCAAACTTTTTATGAGATTTTAAATGCTTCCCGTTTTTAAGCTCCTGTGATCAGAAGAGATTTTTCTCATATTTGACGAAATTTTCGTCTTTTGAAAATTTCTAGAAATTTTGATCTTTGATTCGCGACTTTTTCGTGTTATGAAGGAAAAAATATTAATGCTCAAGTTCAGTTTCTAATTATGAAATGTACAATGCAAATGCAACACAGTTAACGGAACCCTATTGGGATTTGATTTGATGAAACTGCATCTTTATATTGAAGGATGTTGGGTAATTTTTACGTTAGATTGTTGACTTTCTATATGTTTGCAAAAAATGGGCAAATCAAAGCATTTCTTTGTGTGTTTGAACGGAAAAAAACCTTTAGTCCACTGGTTTATTTATTTATTTATTGTTTTGAGAATGTAAAAGGAATCCGGTTTCAAGCTTTTATCCCAATATAGTAAATTTTGCTCTGTGCGGCGTTTTATTCGCTTTCCGCGGTGTTTTTTTCTTTTGTACATTCCTAAAAGGAATCAAGTTTAACCCTTAAATGCCGGGTGTTGCCTTTCGGCAACATACCCAATTTAGGCTTATAAGTACTATTAGAATAATAGTGAAGCTATAATGCCTAATGTTGCCAATAAAATACAATCTGAAAATATTATTAAATCGATTTTCAACATTTAGATGACAACACTTGTGCTGTTTAAGACTAAAGATAGATTTATTTTTTCAATTGTTGATACATGTTCTTTTTGTTTTGTTTGGAAGCTTGCGAAATACCCTGTTTTGTTCTGCAGTGAGCAAGTAAAATTTATTTCTTATCACAGTTCTTAAAATTCTTGTGTGTTTAATATTATAGAATTTTATCAAGGAAAATTATTTTTTCAATTAAACACCAGTATTGCCGATTTGTAACAAACAGTTTTTTAGCCGTAAACCATACTTAAAACAAAATATGACTTTTTAAAAGTATTTTTCCCATGATTTATTTAAAAGAAAGCCGAGAAACATTTTTTAAATGATTTTTAAAAAACTCAGGCATTTAAGGATTAAGTCCTTTAGTTCAATATAGAAAGCTTATCGTTTGCAATTTCTGATTTTTTTACAAACCTTTTATGTGATTTTTAGAGTATTTTTTTAAATTCCGCATTAAATCTTTTGGCTCGATATAGTCAAATTTTCCTCTCTGCAATTTTTGAATTTTTGTCCAATTTTTTATGCGATTTATACCCTTTTTTTTTTTCGCGTTTTGCGAAGACCTTCTGGCAAGTTTTTCTGAACCGAAGAATTATCCAGTAGATTTTGTTGCTTTCATGATTAAGATGAAGGTGGGAAAATAACAAATTGGCTCCTGTAGCAAGATGAACGACGATGCTGGAAAATTTAACTTTTACCTGGAGACTCATTTTTATGGAAAGAAAAATTACAACAATTCAAGAATCAGATTGGTATATTCCGAATAGGTTTACACTGTTGAAGGCAGTGGGGCTCCCAAGACCACCCCCTCCCCCCCCCCCCCCAAAAAAAAAGGTTCTTTTTTGAAAAACCAACCGGCAAAGCAAGCGAAGCTCAGCTAGCAGATTTAAATAATTACAGAATATAATTTATGTATAATTAACATTAGTAATTTATCGAGAGAAGAGAGGTGAAACGTTAAAAAAGAAACAGATAACGTAAGGGGATAGGTGGCAAAGGCATGGCACACAAATGCCTGTTTATTGGGACTCCAACGAGATTAAAAAGCACATTTTTTTAAAACATTTGAATAACAATAATGAGGTTTAAAAGTTTTGAATCTTGGGTTCCAACTTTTCCTCTATTTAATAGGGACCCTAAAAAATACATTTTTAAAAGTATTTAGAACTTGCACAATTTCTTTCATCTGGACACCTTTAAAAAGAATGGTGGCTGTAGAAAGAAGCCCATGCCTGTTTTGGTTGAAGAAAGTTATAGAAGTAGAAAGTAATAGTTTTGAACACGATTGGGACCCCCAACGAGATTAAAAAGCACATTTTTTAAACATTTGAATAAAAAAGTGACAGCTACAAGTTTTGAATCCTGGATTCCAACTTTTCCTCCCTTTCATAGCCCATCCTCCCCCCCCCCCCCCCCAAAAAAAAAAGACGATAAAAAAAATTTAGAGCATGCAAAATTTCTCTCATCTGGGCACCTTAAAAAAAAAATGGTGGCTAGAAAGGAAGCACATTATCTGTTTTGGTTGAAGGAAGTAATTGTATTAAGGAAGTTTTGAAGCTCATTGGGACCCCATTGAGATTAAAAAGCATATTTTTTAAACATTTGAATAAAAAATATGAGCCTAAAAGTTTTGAAACTTGGGTTCCAACTTTTCCTCACTTTTATAGAAGGCCCTAAAAAAGACAATTCAAAAAGGATTTAGAGCCTACAAAACTTCTTCCATCTGGGCACCTTTAAAAAAGAACGGTGGCTGTAGAAAGAAAGTGCATATCTGTTTAGGTTGAAGGAAGTAATCGTATTAATGAAGTTTTGAACTTTTGGTTTCATCTTTTTCTCTCATTTATAGGACCCCCCACCACCAAAAAAAAAATTAAAATACCATTATATTTCTTAAATAGAATTTAAGCTTTCAAAGTTCTTCCATCTGGGCACCTTTATAAAGAATAGTGGATATAGAAGGAAAGCGCATATCTGTTTTCTAAATCTGACCAAGATCTTTGACAAAAAATGAATTTGGATAAAACAAATTAAAATGTTATTAAAAATACATTAAAAATAATTATAAAAGTTAAAAAACATTATTTGACTCAAAGGTACAATAACTTACTACTGGGCCCCTGACTTTGCTCAACTCTCCCCCAAATGGGGGGGTGGGGATATGGGAGACGATTCCTACGGCCCTAGTTATGCCAAATACTTATTTAACTTTAATACATTTTTATTATATCTCTGAAGAAACTTTAAAAATTTCGTACTGACTTTAGAAATATCTTATATTTTAAATGAAAAAAAAAATTCCCTAAAATTGCCATGCATATTTTTGAAGAACTACGAATAAGAGATAGAAAAAAATGAAGCAATAACCTGCCACCCCTGAAAAAATCTTTGCCCTACCTGGAAGTATGGTCTAGCTACGGGCCTGTGTTACGACATTTTCATTTTAGAACCTTTAGTATGAATTTAATGATAAATTTAACATTGAAAGTATAAACAAGTTCTTTAGCCGAGCGTTCTGTAGAACGTATGAACTATGAGTTTTTTTTGCTGTAATGTTACAGAAGTCAGCTTTTCCATATTTGTTATTCAAGGCTATTTAAATAAAGCATTTTCATTACTCATTAAATTATAAAGGCTATTTTTCAGAAGATATCATTTCTACTGAGTCGTAATATGACACAAATGCTAGTGCATGTGAATCATCTGAATTTAATGTTACTGTATGTATTTCAAGCTATGTTTAATATTTGAAGATTGAATTGAATAACGATGTTTATCACCGCTGAATGGTTTTGCCATCCTGAACTAAATCTTTGTTTAATCATTATGAAACTTTGTTTTACGTTTAATTTATTTTTCAGTTTTAACTATATTTGTAACTTATAATTTTTCATTTATCGTTTAAAAATAAACGTTCAATAATTCATACAAGTTAAAACTGTTTCTTTACTTTTGTCCATATTTCCTCAACACTATAGGTCACTATATCGCCAACGTCATCTTTTACTTAATTATTGCACTTCCACTACTCTGTTACAATTTCATAACCGTTTAGACCGGTATCATGGCCCAGATACCGGACATTAATGTTACATGGTCTCTTTTATGAAGTTAGGCCCAGTAACTCAAGAGCTTTTAGGAGCAAAAGCTCTCTAATTTGTGCTTTAGATTGAACAGATATTCAGGTTAAAATCAGTCTATTTTTTTCACTGCACTCTGATTTTCATAAGATACTTTTAACTTTTTCCTGGAGAGGGCCAAATATCAAAGTAGGAAGGTTTTTCTTTCTTGATTGGTACATTATCTTTTTTACGAGGTGCATTTAAGTTCTAAGGTCTCCGATTTTTTTTTAAACTACTCACCGAAAACTATGAAACTGGTGTTACTTCTCAACGTAATCTCCCTGCAGACGTACACACTTTTCATAACGTCGATGCCATGATCCCATGGCCATGGTGAAAGCTTCTTTAGGAGTCTGTTTTGACCACTGAATAATCACTGAAGCAAATCTTACTGTTTCACCAAGACAACGTTTCCGCACATCAGGCTAATGTTACACAACAGTTTCTTCGTGAAAACAACCTTGAAGTGATTTCTCATGCTACTCGCCTTACCTGGCTCCTAGTGAATTTTGGCTGTTTCAAATAATGAAAGACACTCTCCGTGGCCGCACATTCACCAGCTGTGCTGCTATTGCTTCAGCGATTTTCCAGTGGTCAAAACAGACTCCTAAAGAAGTTTTCGTCACGGCCATGAAATCATGGCATCGATGTTGTGGAAAATGTGTATGTCTGCAGGGAGATTACGTCAAGAAGTAACGCCAGTTTCATAGTTTTCGGGTGAGTAGTTAGAAAAAAAAATTGGAGGCATTAGAACTTGAATGCACCTCATATATCTGTGGTTTTACGGTGCCAAGAGTCTTGACTCATGTGATTGCACCACAAATAGCTAATTCTAATTTTAATGTTAAATATTATTTATGAGATAATCATAGTACTAACTGTCAAAGTTAATTATTATTTGCATCCTAAAACATAATCACCAATTTCTTCTTTTGACACTGATCAAATTTATATTCTAAACATATTTACTTTGATTTATTGACCTGAAAGTAATAACTGTCATTCTGGAGAAACTTGATTAAACTTTATTATCTAAATATAATTGTAGATTTAGGATAATCATCTACTGTTTGTAATTGGATTCCTAAATAATCTAGTATAGCATGAAACACCCCAATTTGTTTATATGCAATTCTCTATTATGATATGAAATATCTAATTTGATATTAGTTCTTGGCTGATGAGAGATTTATTACTTTTATAAGGATTTTAAGATAATTTAAAATGTTTTATGATAAGTGTATTATGTCAACAAAGGATAATTTCTTTTCAAAATCTGTTTCATAAATATTAATTAGTGTCAAAGATTTTTACGATGAGTAAACAATTTTTTATTATTTGATTTAAGAGTCTATGGAAAATAAGATGGGTTTTCTGATTTTAAATTAAGAACTGTAATTTAAATTTTGAATTTTAAAAAAAGTATTTTTATTTTAAAATAAATGGTCAAGTGTGAGTACTACTCGAGCTCAAAGGGTTCCATACAATAAATATATGAATTATTAACTGTATTATTAAAAAAAAAATTGTTGCTAAAAGAATAATAAGACTTTGTAAAAAACTATACAATGTAGGGTTGGATATAGCTGTATATACTTGAAAAATATGAGTGGGTATACCATAAAAGACCTATGACCCTTCAAAGACATATGAAGCCTAAATAATATCAAATATTACTATTCTGCATAACTCTTTTTTTTTTATCTTATCCTAATATGTTTATGCTGAACTTAATTCGGTATTGACAATAAAAGTAGTTCATATTTAAACGCTTGTGCTCTGCTGCTGTTAGCAGATGTATGTCACTAGCCACCAGTGTTACCGCATCTAACAGATTTTTTTTTTTTTTTAGAAATTTTGAATTCACACCACAAAAATTTAATTGGTAATTTTCTTTTACTTTATTTATGGAAAATGAATCATCTTGTAAAGCAAAAATAGGAGTTAAAACTTTCTGATGAGAATTCGGAATTTCTAATTAAAAAATCAGCCACATATCATGACGTACGCTGCATACATCATTGTCAGAAATGACCATAATAGCATGACATACAACGCTACATACGTCATAGAGTGCAAGATGTTAAACTTTATTTGAAATTTCATAAAACTAAATTCAGTGTAATAATAATCTTTCCTTTTTGACAGTGTCGCTAAACAAAACCCTTGTTCAAAGTTTAAACTGTTAGGAAATAGACCAAAGTACTATTTATCAACTTAACACAGATTAAACTGATTAAAAATATATTTTTGTAGCAGATGGCACAGTGAGAAGGCTATGAGGATGAGTTGAAATATCTTTTATGTAAATGAATATCAAGTAGAGCATGTTGAAAAACATGTGAGGTTAAAATAGAAAAATTCAACTAAAAGTCAAAAATGTTTCTGTGAATCAATTCTTTTATTGCTCAAAGATTCAGAATTAAGATGTCATTAAAACAGTTCAGGAAAATCATAAGCAAATCTTGACAAGATCGATGTAGAAATACTATTGTAAACAATAACCACTTATGAAATTATAGAAGCCATGAATTAACAGTTTGAAGAAAATTAAAAACTATTGTTGATAACTTAAATTGGTAAAAGGCGTAAAGCACAAACTTAATTAAGAAATTCACTATTAATAAACTCATAAAAACAAACTAAATACGTCACATTCATAATTACCAAACATAGATCATGGCGTACCAAGATACACTAGAAGTGATCTCGTAGCGAGAATAATCCTTAGTTAAAATCCAGTTGACAACACTACTGAATGAAGTTCCTTAAATACGGTGGCAAAAGCGACACGTGTTGACACACCCACCTTCTGGAATGTTCAATGGAATGGCGATTCGCCAAAGGCAGATATGTCTACTAATTCATTCATAAAGCCCACTGCCGCCACCTGGCAAAGGAAAAGCAGACTGCATATTACAAACTCATGTACGGGACTTAGACGTTTGGCAAGTGATACGATTGGAAGCTATAAAAAGTGAATATAATGTTTAAATGAATATAACTCAAGGAAACTGAAAAGACTTCATAAGTAACTAAAAAATAAAAGTATTAACTCAGGATAAAGGCAAGTTTTACTTTAAAATATATTTAAATAAAGTTACTTTGATAAATAAAGTCTGTCAAATACAATACTGCTTAATATACTGAGAAAATTAAAGGACTATTAAAGGCATTGAGAGCTAGGAAAGTGAGCTTGCTATTTCCTATCATAAATTTGGCATTGTACTAAGCGCGATTTGAAAGGAGGTCAAAGTTCCAATGCCAGCTTGGACGGGAGGCCTGTTGAGAGATCCACTTAATGCAAACTAGTCTCGAATCCCATAAGTATTTATGTGATTAATTCTAATTAAATTACTCTGTTTTTAACAATTTGACGTTTATTGCTTTTATACTGCTACTGGGCATTACGTTACATAAATATATCATTAAAAGTTGTTATGTGGGCTTTAAAAGCTGATGGTACATAAAGTACGGTGCTCCATTATGTATGTCCAAATCATCCGTGTCTTTAAAGGTTAATTTCTTGGCTAATTATCAACGATTTTTTTTTGAAAATCATTATCAACAATGCTTACTTTTATACTTCTGCTATGATAGGTACCTCAAGTGCTCCTCAACACCTTTGCTGAATGCCTGCAAATCGAAATTTGTGTGTAACAGAACAATGTGCTTTTCTAAAAAACTATGTGACCTAGGGTAATCACTATAATTTTCCTGCAAGGTTTAAATTAATGTCTACTACCTCTAATTTTTTTATAACTTTAGTTTCTGTAGATTCGGAAATAGAAGGGAGGGGCATATTTTTTGCATTACATTTTCGACGATATCTCTGAAAATATAATACCTAAAATGAAAAGAAATGTATTTTGAGTTCAGCATTATGAAAGCTTTTACACGATACCCCACACAATATACAAAGAAGATTTTTTTTTTTCAAGTAACTTAATTAGCACTTCTACATTTTTCCTAAATATATTTGTGAATATTTAAAAATGCATAAATATGTGGGTCAATAGTCTTTATCACTTCCCCCAAATTTGAACTTTCCTGGTTCCGCTTTTACTTTTTAAGTACGGAACCCTAAAAAGGGGGTTTATTTTCATTTATTTATTTTTATCCTTTAATATGTATATATATATATATATATATATACACACCTACACACACTCGTGTTCAAAATTAAGAGAATTTCCATATTTTGTCGAATTTCATGAAAGTACTGAACAAAAGGTAAAACTAATGCTTCGAAACAAAAATGCAAATCTTTAGTGCCAAATACGTAAAAGTATACATCTGTATGGGTGGAGCGAGTAGAGGAACAGGCTTTATAAGTGGGTGTGGTAATTTTTGAGTTTGGTTTGCTTGCACACCTCGCTGAATATCTTGGTGGGGGATTTTTTTGCAACATTTTGTGAAACTCAAAAGCAAACGGTAAAAATGAGTAACCACAAACGTTTGAATGATGGAATGAGGTGGCAAATCACGGGGAGACTGGAAACAGGGCAGTCTCAAGTGCAGATTCCTAGAGACTTCAATGTAATGCCCAGCGTTGTGTCCAATTTATGGAAACAGATTAAGGATACTGGATCCATTGAAAGAAAGCCTGGGCAAGATCATCCAAGAGCCACAGTGTCCAATGAAGATCAATATTTGGCCATTACAGCAAGGCATAACAGGAGAGCAACAGCTTCTCAGTTCTCTTGTGACCTTTATTTGGCCACAAGAAGCCAAATTTCAAGGGTTACTGTTTTCAGAAGGCTACATGACAGAGGGTTGTTTGCAAGAAGGCCTGCTACTTGAATCCTACTCACTTCTGCACACAGGAGAACCTGCTCAGCATGGTGCAGAGATCATCAACTTTGAACCAGACATCAAAGGAGGACCTCTCTATTCATTGATGAGTCTCGGTTCAGGCTAAACACTAACTCTTGACGTACTTTCATCTGGAGAAAACCAGGGATCCACTACCTGCCTTCCATCGTCCAAGAAACATTTCCAACTTTACAGAAAAATCACATGCCTGGACATTGTTCTTTCAAAATAAAGATACAAACAGATATAATCTAATATTGCAATGTTAAATTTATACTTGATTAATTTTAACACAATTATTCGAATTGGTACATCAATGAAATAAATTGTAATTTTCCAACTGAACAAAAGAGTGTCCAGGCCAGGATTTGAATCCTAGACCTTTGGCTTAAAGCTGCCAATTAAGCTATCCTGGAAAAATCTGGCAGGCACAATCTATTCAGTCAACCTTTTGATAAGTAACCTTTTTGATAGAATAATTGTGTTAAAATTAATCAAGTGTAATTATGTATACAGCATTTACTTGGAAGTCCATTACTTGTGATTTATTCTGTTAAGCTGTTTCAGGAAACACACCAGATGTCCTTATCAAAAGGTTGGCTGAGTGAATTTCACCCACCAGATTTATCCAGGATAGCACAGCTGACAGATAATTGGTAGTTTAAGCCAAAGGTTCCAGGTTCAAATCTTTGCAAGGATGCTTTTTCGCCCAGTTGGAAAATTACAACTCGTGTTAAATTTACACTCTAAAATTATGATAATTGGTTCGGTTGATATAGACCATGATTGAAGTTGGTGCATTCAAAATTACTAGTGGCATAGAAAAATTTAGGTCCATGGGATCCGAAATGAGCAAAATAGTGAGTCACCTTAAATTACATTCAAGTAGCTTGAGATATAACCTATTTCAAAATTAAACAACAAAATTCAACATCAAAGTTATAAAAAGAAAACATAGAAAAATAATACTTACATGATTTCCAATTGTGATAATAAGCTGTTTCTCAACCTTTGTATTAGACAAGCAAAACCAGCACGTGCTTGCATCTATGAAAAAAAATAGATAGAAATAATTTTATCAAAAAATTATATGTACCAATCATTAAGAAGATCCATTGCTAACCTTTACTGGTCATTTTCATTTGTATACTATCTCAGTAACTTACTTAATCGAATTCATTTCATGCTTTTTACCTCTATTCACATCTTGTTATCAATAAGAATTTTTTTAATGTTTAATTTAACATTATATATCAGGACCTTAGGAGAGAAAGGTTGAATCTCAAAATTGGGGTGTTGGGAAATCAAGCTCAAAGTTTTGCAAGTAGTGTTATAGAATAGGGTACTACTCACTTTAGCTCGACACTGTAAGAATACTAAGGGCGAACCAGGGCAAAACGACTTACCTACGTGTTGCCTATATCTATCTGACACAGAAAAAACAAAAAACAAAAAATTGATTTTTTGAGTTCGCCCTTTCTCTTCCAAGCTCCTGATATAACCTCATCACATTTAATGTAGATAATTCCTTTTTAAATTTAAATATATTTGGTATAGTTTTTATGCAAGCTTGACTTATTATTGTCATTTTTAATAATGTTCGATAATGAGATGTTGATCATCAACAATATAAGTGTACATATACACAGGTTGATCATTTAAAACCATCACTTTATCAAAATATGAGCCCCTAGTGACTGTATATCATTCAAGGAAATGAATATGCCATTTGGGATGTAGGTATTTTAAATTATGGACTTGGGAATGAGGCGAAGAACAATCGAGCTCTCAAATTATGGTTACAGTAGCAAAATTTTGAAAATTTCAAATGGCGACAATCACTTTTTTTACATCTCAGAATTATTTTCACAGTAAAAAACCATAAATGGCATTAAAACAGAAGCTGTAGCACTAGAAACTAGAACTTAAAACAAACATGAAGAAAAGCACTGAGAACAAAAATGAATCTAACCAGGCAACAAAAAATAATGTTTTAGTAAGATTAGAAAATGTTTTGACTGTTTGCCTTCACAGATGATGTGAGAGATTGTGAGCAACAATAAATCATGACAGGAGGACAATACAGAATCTAACATTTAATGATGTTTTTATGTCATATGTACGAATTTAACATGTATACCCCAAATTTTAAATATATGAAAAGACAAAAACCCATCGGGGTATATACAGATGACCAAGGCAACCAGACAAATTGAAAATGGAGATAGGTGACAACATCATCAAAGTATTCTTCCAGAACAGATTAAATGCTTTTCTTTGCATTTGTTTTTGTAAAACCCATGGAGCACTGTACTCTAAGAATAATTAATTCCTCATTATAATGTATATCTTCACTGGATGTATAAGACCATAGTTAAAACAAAAGTTGAAAAACTCTCACAATTTTATTCTTCAAAAACAAAGTTAGAATAACCTGAGTAAAAACTATTAGTATTAACAAGAAGTAAAACTTAAGTATAGATCAGTTCACATCATGTGGCTTTTACCATAGAACAATGATAAAAGCTGTAGGACACACAAATAAAAAAAGCATTGATAAAGGTAGCGATAGCTGTCCTACAGCAGCAGCAAAAACCTGTTTGTGATGTCACCTTGCACATCTCTACAACAACATCATGGTTTCTCAAGAATGAACTTTCCATAGCTTAGCCAGCTTCATGCCTGGATGAGATAATCTAAAAATAGCATGGCTGTACCAGACAGCATAAACATCAGCACAAAGCTAACACCAATAAGCTGCTAAAACATGACTGAAGTTAGAGAAGAGTAGTTGCTGCTATCTGCATCTCCAAACCTTGAAGCAAAATCACCAGGCTTAAATACAAAATGAAATGAGGTTAAAGAACACAGTTAAAAATTAATATGCAAATTTAATTGGTAAGAGAAAAACAGCAAAACCAATTAACTGGAAGTTAATTGGTATGAAAAGGGTTTTCTTGCCACACACTCATCCAACCATGAAGCCAACCAACCATATCTACAATGTAAACACAGCTAGCTGTAATGTGGCAAAACAGGGTTAGTGAAAGTACGTACTCTGTACAACTGCAAATAAGTCCAAAGTATCCTTTAAGTAAGTAATTAACATTCAAAAATAATTTTTAAACAAGTCATTGAAACTTTAATGTTTCTTTGAAAAACATTAAGTGTTATTGGTTGAGCAGAGAAACTGGGAAAACTAATTAGGAAAAAATATAGAAATGCTTTTATATAATAAACTTAATTTTACTGAAACTTTATAAATTTAAGCTTAATCCAACAGTTTTAAGTAGTCCTTTTTTGTGCTGCATGTATTGATTCAATGCCATTTATGGTTTTCCACTGTGAAAATTATATTGGGATAAAAATACTGGGTGTTGTCAATTGAAATTTTCAAACATTTGTCACTATAAGTGTAACTGTGTGAGCTCAAAACAAATGTTCACTGTGAGGGCTTTCAAGCATAAACTGTTGAAAAATGAATGAAGATTGACTGATACAAACTGCGTGCATGGGTGCAAGAAGTCCATCCAAGCCAAGACAAAACTTTTCTGAGTAAATAATAAAATGGAAATGGGTTAGAAGATTTCTTGCATTACGGATAAAAATTGATCTCTTACAATAAAAGAAAGAGATTAAAAGTTCTTGATAAAGAAAATTGTTGTCATTTAAGGATATAAAGTAGAACTTACTATCACTCAAAAATCTCTCCAAGACTGAAATCAGTCCCGAGACTGAAGGTCTTGCACCCATGGCTGAGTGTGAAATAATAGTCCAACTCTCTATACCAGGGGTGATTGTGACTCAGAGTGAAAATCCCTGAAAATTAATTGATACAAAGTGAAAAACCCTGAAAATTTTCGACGCAAATTATACCTATATCAATTTACATAACAACTGATGCTGCAACAGCATGACAATTAAATTACATATTTCTGCTACTGTTTGAAATATACAATTGCAGAAAAACATAATTTAGTAAAATTACATTAATTTAACTGAAAGCTAAATGACTTCATCAATTGGAGAGTGCAATTTATCTTGCTAAATATGCAAAGTTCGAATTCTATAATCGGTAAATAAATTTATTCCAAGTACTCATGAAACAAGTACAAATTATGAGTAAAGAGAGGGATCTCTTAGTAGATTTAATGCAAGTCATATATATCTCACCTAGTTATTTGAAAATAGTAAAAAAAAAAAAAAAAAAAAAAATGTCAAAACCAATCCAATTTTACTTCTAAGTGGCTAAGTATTAGAGAAAAATAAATAAAAATAGGCATTTCATTTGTTTTTTTAGCTTTGCTCTTACACAATGTAAATTTCTTTTTCCTGCTTTCTTCCTGGGTATTACACATTACAGATATGCAATTCTGGACATTTCTGTACTGAGATTGAGATAGATGAAAATACCAGGGGTGATTCTGAATATAAAAGATAAAAGTAAATGCTATTTTATAATTTAATTTTGTACTTTTAATTATGGAAAATAAGTACTAAAATATTTATTCATTTAACTTATTTTTCATTTATTCTTTTTTTTATATACAGGACTACCAACACATTTTGTTCCCCAAAAAGGGGACTATTTTTATTTAAAAAGAGGACTTCAGGAGACAATTTATATTAAAAGTGGGGCCATGTCTAAAAATACTACAGAAAGTTTTCCTTAATATGCAAGCAATTTTTTAAAAATTGCTGGAAAATATTTTCTGGGGCAATTTTTTAAAAATTGCCCCAGAAAATATGTTAATTGGTAATCTTTATAAAGACGGATCACTAAAAAATCTACTCAACTGAGTACCCTACTGCAAGAAGACAGAAAGTATTACAATATTAGGCACTGACATTGATAATTCTCCTTAAAAAAGCTTTCAATTCAAATTGTTGCTTTATTAATATTTAGAACAGCAAAAAATGATTTACAATAAAATATAAACACTAAAAATTAATGCTTAAGAAAATATTAAATCAATCAACTGTTAGCAGAGTTGTACACTAGCAAATATGAGGTATAGTGCATTTCTTAGAATTTAACACAGAATAACAGTGATCAGTGAATGAAAAAAAGCATAGCACAACAGCGCATTTCCTGTTAAGTATTAAAATGTAAAATTAGATTAACACATGTATTTTTAATCATTAATCTCAAACACAATATTTAGTTCCGTTTGGCACAATAGAAGCTCAGATAAGCTATAACATTCATCAGAAAAAGTATAGTATGACATCAATCTTTAGGGAGTGATCAAAACCAATACTGAAGTAACAGTTATTCATAATAATCTTAAATATTAAATTTGGTAAAATTCCATCCCAACATACTGAGATCTGGCTATCATGGAAATCGTAAAAATGTGTCCCAGTAACACCACCTGTTGGATGAGATACACCAAAATTTAATCAGCATTCATTTATGTCAAGGGTTAAGTGAAAGTTAAGTTTGATGAAATTTCACACCAGAGATACTGAGACATATTTATGTTAAAGTGAGAAAAATGCATCACAGCAGCACCACTTGTTGGGCAACATATGCCAAAACCTAATTAGCACCTATATGTGCATGTGCTAAGGTCTAATTAAACATGGCGTTGGATAAAATTCCATGTTTTAGTTTTGAAATAGAGTGGCTACAAAATTTGTATCACATGCAGAGAGATTTTAAAAACTTGCCAAATCATATTTAGGTCTAACTAAAACAGGCAAATCCATCAAAAAATCGAAATAATTTTCACGATTTCAATACTTTCTTCTGATAACTATATATCAAAGAAAGTATTAAAAAAAATAGAAGAAATTGTAATCAAGATTTCCTTTAATAGCTGAGATATATTTCTTAATCAAAATTGAAAACAAAATTAAATCTATAATAATATGTGGCTTTATGCAGAAAATATCATTGTACATAGAACTATAAGATTTGGCAGGAAGGTATCTGTAGGTCTAAAGTTATACAACCCGGAGGCACTTTTGGATTATTTTATTAGATTTTTTTAAATATAATTTGTTATGCGATTTTTAGCATTTTTCATGTTTCACTACAATTTTTCCACATTATTAAAAGGAACCTGATTTCAATTTTTATCCCAATGAAGTAAAATTTGTCCTCTTTTCTATGAAATTTATTCAGAATTTGTACAGCAATTTTTTTTTCCTGAGAATTTCAGCATCTTTTTGCAGTAATCTTTTGACATTCATAAAAAGAATTTAGTTTCAAATTTTTGTTCTAATGCAGTAAAATTTGTTTTTTCATGATAGCGTCCTCTGATTTAAATTCTTAATGATTTTTATTTTTATTTATATATATATTTTTAACCCACAATTTATTTTTTTTTCACATTTATGAAAGATTTCTGGTGACTTTTACTCGCAGAATTACACAAGAATGAGAGGGAAGATGACAAGCCGGATTAGTCAGGATCGTTCGCTGAATAGCTGCTTACAACCCTAATGCTGTTGGCAAAAACTTGTAAGGGTTTTTCGGGGTTTTCCTCCTCTCAGCAGCTTTCAAATATATTTCACCACCAAAAAGTTCCTCTTTTGTTTGACTGAAAGTCTTATCTTTGTACTTTTGTCCTACGGGGTAGGGACGAATCAGTTGCACAAAAGGCGCTTGTATTGTTGTGGGAAATTTTCTTTTGACATTCTTCAAAATGATATTTTTATAATTTAAAATCTAACAGAGAAAAATTGTGGGTCCAAAAAATTCTCTTTCTTTTAATTAGGAATTCTTCTTTAATTTCATAGAATTTTTATTAAAATTTTTCATTTGTTTTCAAAAACAGATAATATTTTTTAACGAATGTATGTTAATTTATTAGAGTTTTAATATTTCTATCTAGTTGGAGTGTTCAAATTTAATGTTTTCTTTTCTATTTTTCTTTTAATTTTGCTTCATATTTTAATGATAAATATCACATCAGTTTAAAATAATTCTACACAAAATAGCTAACTTTTTTTGAAAAATCATTAATTTTAAATCAAAACTAGTACAGAAAATTGCTTGTGTTTCAGTAAATTTCTGTTCTTAAAGTTTATATATAAATTTTCTGCTAAAATTTCTATCCCATTTTGCTCAACCAGCATAGAAATTTTACAAACTTTAAAATTTACGTTTTAAATTAATTTGATTCATTTCCTATGGCTGTCCTCAGAAAAGTACACTCGTGTCAACAATTGGAAAATTTCTGTCTCATCTTAAAACATAAAAGTATGATTGTTAAAAAGATTTGTTATCAAAGTTTTTTTTTCATTTTTCGATAAATTAATTACATCTTTTGTTATAAGAGATTGTTGTTTTATGACAGCATTTTTTTCTTTTCATTTAGGTTTCCCATGCTGTCACGTCCAAATATTTGGTACAAAACTTTGCCTATTTATATTTTCTGAAATATCTGCTACCTTTACACACACACACACAAAAAAAAAAAAAAAAAAAAAAAAGAGGGGCAGTTTGATTACATACATGTTTAATAAAACCATCTGATAATTACATGTGTTTGAGAACAAAAATGTGTCAGAAAGTAGCCAGTTTTCATTTTAGAACAGCCTTAATTTATAGGATCAATAAATAAAAATCATCCATTCTTCTTTTCAATGCCTACTTCCCTCAAAAGCATTAAAAAAATTAAAATGCTTTAACATTTTAAAAATTTTCTAACATATTTGTTACTTTTTTTTGTGTTATGTGCCTCTTATTTTTCTTACTTTAGCGTCACATTATTCGTAAGGCAAAAAATGCTGCAAAATCAAATATGCATAAAAGTTTCTCTTTTTTATTAAAGATAATTTAGTGTTACATAAACAATCAATGTTTTACTAAATGCTGTACCAGATAAAGGAGAGGGGGCTACAAGGGCTGCAGCACCAGGCTCCAACCTGTCAGGGCCCTCAACAGTGGCTTAAGTTGTGTCAAAGTTTCGTTTTAAAGATTACTTAAATAATAATAATAATTTTGTTTCTAAAATTGTCTGTAATTTTGTATTTGTTTTTAATTAATTATGAACAGACGTAATATCTTTTCTCACTTTAAATAATTTAAGTTAGTTGGTTCATTATGAATTTCATTGTTTAAATAGCGTTACACACATCCTTATTTTATTACAATTTCCATATTCATGTATAAATTTTTCCTTTTGTGCAATTTACTAAAAATCAATACATGTGGGTTAAATTGTTTAACATGCTCATATTAATTTATTTAATGTGGTTCTCAAATTCTCTGCTCAACAACACGAAACTTTCTAGCGCATTTTCTATTTCATTTTTAAATGTTAAGGCATAAATTGACAGTCTTGACTACTGAAGCTATTTGGAATTGAGCTGCTTTTTCCATTTTTTGATAAGTAAATTACTTGTTGACTAATAAGCGATTCTTGTTACGCGACATTTTTTTTATCTTTCTCATACTGCCACATCTGGAAATTTGGTTTAAAACACTTACTTTGACAGTATTTTCTGAAAGATCTCCTTCTTTTACAAAAAATGATAAACACCCTTCAATTACATAGTTTCTGAATAGGAACACTTGCCCATTTCATGTGTTTCAACAAAAATGAATTCAGAAATGTGTCAGAAAGTAGTTCCTTTGGATTTGAAAACTTAAAATTTATCATATTTTGCACAAAGTTTGGCTTATTTCAGTCACACTGAAAAATTTTAGCATACATATGTAAAACTTTTAATTAATTCTAAACATATGAATTAAACTAGAAAAGAAAATTTTCGAAAACAATTGACTTTTTTTTTTTCCAAAATCGTCAGAAGAAATGGCAATTTAATAATGTAACTTCTAAAATCAAGGGAAGGACAGAGTAGAGGTCTGCGCGGGCCCGGCCTGACTCATAGAACAAAAAATGTTTCAGCCTGGCCCCTAGAAAAAAAATATTGGCCTGGCACGGTATAACAGCTAAAAGTTCAGCCCGGCCCAGAAAAAAGTTAAAATCTCGGCCCAACCCCAGGCCGGACAGAGTTAATTGCTACAAAACATTGATTTTTACGTCGATTTGGTTAAAAATTTGACTCTTAAGAACAGTTCTGACCAAAAATATTTATCTTAACTTTTTTTTCATGTTTCTAAACTTCATTTTTATATAAGTGCTGCAGGCTGTGATATTTATTTTTTAATGAATCGCTATTTCTCCTATGCAATTGATTCGGTTACAATTAATATTGTTAACCCATATTCCATGCATTGAATTGTTAAAAATCTGAAAAATGCTATACAGTAAAATCTTCTAAGACTTAATTACATAGAAAAGAAAAAATAAAGTGTGTTATAGACAAGTTCCCTTCTTGGAAAATGTAAAGGCATTATGTATTCTTAGTATATTAATTTTGCATGGATCAACACATTTTTCAGTTTAAAACGGGATTCCATCATAGGTAGGTTCCTTCACACGTTTTACTATATTTTAATTTAGCTACATTTTAATTAACATAGAAATGTACTGTTCCTTAAAAAGAATAAATGTTAATGTTTAATTGTAGAATAATGGCGATTCAAAAATGTATGCATATTTTGCAAAAATCTTTGGGCCAGGCTTAATTTTACCGACCTTTGAGCAGGCAGGTCACGCTGAGACAATGATTTTCATACGGGTTGGCTGAAAAGTTTGGGTTGTGAAGACTAGAAAAGAAACCAGTCCCGGCTCTGTACAGAAAAAATAAGTTAGGCCTGGCCCGAACCTTCAGAAAAATGTATGGCCTGGGCCCGGCCCGAGTGGCACAAATGAAAATAGGCCCAAGCCCATGCAGATCTCTAGGACAGAGTCTCCTCCCCCTCCTCTTGGTAACTACTGGTAAAAGTATAGTATTTAATCAAGTTACCTTTATTTTTTGCTCTGTTCGAATTCCATATTTTTTTTATAGAATTTTCAGTTTCTTTTAAAAAGTATTAAATAATACAATCAATTTTTAGTTGAGAATACAGAAAGGGGGGGGGGGATGTCATGCCTGTATTTACTCGTAAGTATTTTCTTAATAAAATTAAATAATATATTACATTTAAACAGATTCTTAAACAAAGTCTTTTTTTATGAATTATGTAAACAAAATTCGACCGGAATTCTTTAGTGTAAAAAAAATAAAGCATATTAATTAACGAAAGTTAAATTGAAAATATCTGGATAAATAATTGTTATAAAAGCAATCAATTGTTGTTATTTTTAAAACTATCACAATTCTTCATAACAATAATAATTTAAAAAAAAATAAAGTTCTGTGGGAATCAATTGCATGCATTGAATTTATAGGTGCAGATTCACGGTCGTGAGTCGCCATGTGGTGACAAAATTTTTTGCTTTGGCACTAACTTTTGTCGTCTAAGTCACCATGCTACTTATAGAGATGTCCCTTTTTTGCTGAATGATTTTCAGATTATTTTTTTTCTTAACAATCATTGGATTATGTCTCCTCCATAATGACCATAAACCCGCGATATTTACCATTTTTCTTTTTATCTTATTGTCCATAAATGAAAAATGATTAAACATGCATTTAAACGGAATCATAAATTTATTTTTTTCTTCTAAAAAACCGCTATGTCTGTGGGATCAGGAAAAAAAATGATGTTTGATGTGCACCGTGAATTAATTCAACAGCAGTGGTATACCACAGTTAGCTTGCAATGCAGAAAAATTTCAGTCGAGAAAAGAATACGTTTGGGCCCCACTCATTAAATTTGTAGCCCATTATGGATTTATACCCCCTGGATTATTCAGATATGTTCTTACAAGTAGACACCAGATATCGGCATGCGATTCTTCTACGAATTAACAGAATTCCTCAAATTATTATTTATTTACTTAGCAGATTTCCACAAAATCAATTCGTCAATCGGTCATAAAAAGAACTCAGGAATTTCCTCGATCGGTCATGAACTTTGTAAAAACCATCATGGAAAATTCCGGAAATTTTATTGATTGCTAGCCAAATAAAACCACGAATTTCATTGATCGTTTACGAAATAAAACTGCAAATTTCGTCAATATGTTGTGAAATAAACCGTGATTTTCATCAATCGGTCGATAGAAAAAAACACGATTTTCGTCAATCGGTCGATAGAAAAAAACATGATTTTCGTCAAACGATCGATAGAAAAAAATGCGAATTTTGTCAATCGGTCAAAGGAGGAAAAAAAGAGGCAAATTCCATCATTCTGTCCTGAAAAAAACCGCAAATATTAACAATCAACAGAACTGAATTTCGTCAACTGATCGGAGAGTAAAACGGGAATATCGACCATTATTTTCACAATCAACAAAATTTATGAGATGTTTTTTATGATTCTTTGACAAAATTCACGTCTTTTCTGCAATCTTTTGACAAAATTTGCGTTGTTTCTGTGATCCTTTGACAAAATTCGTGTTTTTTCCATGGTCCTTGAGGAAATCAGAGGTGGGGATTTTTTTTGTGATCATTTGATGAAATTTATGTGGGGGTTTTTTTTTCAGGATTATTTGATGAAATTCACATTTTTTCTGCAATCCTCTGATGAAATTTGAGTTTTTCGTGCTTCTTTAACGAAATTCGCGATTCTTTGATGAAAGTTGCATTTTTTTCTTGATCCTTTGGCAAAATTTGCGATTTTTTCTGCAAACAATTGACAAAATTGATTTTTTTCCGCGACTATCTGTTGAGTTTCCCGATTCTTTTTTATGTCCGAATTTTCGGAACCAAATGCCTTAAATTTTCAGAAAATTGGAAACAGAATCACCCCTGTAATAGTCTATGATAAGATTTTTTTAAAGATAATTTTCTTGTGTATTCTTCAAAAACAAGTGTTTGAGTTGTATTTTGATTTTTATAGTGCAAAATAATAATACTCAGATATTCTCAATTTTTTTTATATGTACTCTTGTAGGACAAAATGAAAATAAGAAATACTGTTTTCCTAATATTTCCACTATCATGATTGCTTAGCTTTTATGCATATTTTTTTAACTTGTATCTTGTCCAACTTTATATTATGAACTGTACATAGTTTAAAATTTATACCCAAATTTAATCTATGTACAGGTATACATTAAACAAAGTATTTTTCACTTCGAATTCCTGAGTTTTTTCCCATATGAACTTTTACGCAATTTTTTCATAATGTGGCGACTGGATTTTTTGGTATTAGGAGTCACTGGCTCCTTAAAAACTTTAGGAATCTGCACCTATAGTTGAATTATCTCCCACACCAAAGATCGTGAAGCAATCAATTAAATAAGAACAAACTGAGGGAGAGACACGATAAACAAACAATAACTTCACCCTACTATCCCCCTTTCCTGCAAGTGCTCATGGGTATTAATGTTAAATGCAAAAATCTGGAGGCAAACAGGCAGCAGGGAAGATCCAATGCAAAGATACACTTCTTTCCGTTTAGTTCCTAGTTCCATGCTTTTACTTATAGGTTATTCTGTTTAACCTATGTCTTAGACTACACTACATTTTGTCTTCTCTGATTTTTCTGAATGTTTGGTGATTTTTCATGAAATTTTTATACAGTGATTTTCCCACATGAGTAAATGAAATGCAGTTTCAATTTTTTACCCTGATATAGCAAATGTCCTCATTTCAAGAAAGTTTACTCAGAATTCATACAGAGTTTTTTTTAAGTTTTATGCAATTTTTAGAGTTTTTTGACATTTGTAAAAGGAATCTGGTTTCAATCTTTCAGCCCAGTTTAATAAATTTTGTCCTCTTTCTAATGAAATTTAATTGGAATTTGTGCAGTAATTTTTTATGTTATTTTCAAATTTCTAGCTTAATGTGGTAAATTTTGTCCTCTGTAATATTTTAATTTTTAGTGATTTAATGCAATTTTCAATGCATTTAAAAAAAAATTTTTGCATACTGCAGTGATTTTTTGGCATAGATGAAATAATTCTGGTTACAATTAGGGATGCACCGAATATTCGGTATCTATTCGGTATTTGGCCATGTTACCAAATATTCGGTTTGGTCGAATATCAAACTATTTAGTATACTGAATATTCGACTAGGCCGAATAGCAAACTATTCGGTATACTGAATATTCAGCTTGGCCGAATAGCAAACTATTAGGCCTGCTGAATATTCGGTTTGGCCAAATATCGAAATATTCAGCCAACCGAATACTTAAAAAAAACTTTTAAAACATATTTTTTAAAACCTTATACCACTTATACGTTTAACAGTCAACTTATGATCGCCCACTCCAGACAATAATCTAGGATGTATTTAAAAACTTCCTTGATTAATAAAAGGGTGTAGAACAGTTATTCTTGCTGAGTTGCCATCATATAAAATTTGAATAGATTGTATTATTTATTTACTTTTAATTAAGTCTCTTCCTGACAAACAAATAATATATGATCCTGTACAGTTTTTCTTCTAATTTTTTCACAATTTCTCTTTGATTTTAAAATGTTTGTTTTAGAATTTAAGAAAATTTTATTCATTTGTTTTAATTCACAGAAGAAGCCATGAACTTTAAAATTTTATTAATTAAAAATTTTTTGTAACTATCCTATTCTTAAATAACTCAAAGCAGACTTTTTTCAGCATAAAGTTTACTTGAAAAAAAGCTCATGGTTATCAAAATGAAAGTTTCTGTTTTAAATATTATGTAAAACTGTTTTAAAATTTAACATTTTAATGTCTTTAAACTTTGAAACATAAAATTATTCAGCAACCAAGTTGCTATTCGGCTGGCCAAATATTCGGTATTCAGCCTAACAGTTACTATTCGGCTAGCCAAATATTCAGTATTCGGTTCGCCTGTAGGCCGAATATTCAGCATTCGGCCGAAATCAGTATTTGGTACATCCCTAATTTTAATGTTTTATACCCCACTATAGTACAATTTGTCATTTTGTCCTGTGCGATATTTGAACATTTAGTGCTTTTTAGATTTTTTTTTTTTTTTGCATTTTATGGAGATTTTTTCACATTTGCAAAAAAATTTCCAGTCACAGAAAAGGGATTAAGTGGACCAAAATGCATAGACTAAAGGGGACCTTTTTCTAAAAAGTAGATTTTAGGGGAGGGAAAAGGGGACCATTTGGGAGCCATGTATATGGGGCATTCTCACAATCTTTTGACTTTCATGTCCCTGAATAATAATTTTTATTTCAATACACCTTGTTTTTTTTTTAATTTCATATACTTGGGAACATCCCATTGCATGATTGCACAACAATATTAATGAGATAAAGTAGTTTTAGACGATGTTGGCGTCCAAACACCTGGAAAACTCCTATACTGTCCCGTGTCCCTGATACTGATTTTTAAGTTTGGAGCTGTCTGGATAAAATTGTTTCAATAAAAATAATTCAATGTAATTTTTTTCTGAAACTGGAACTATTGTTTAATATAAATAAGTAGCTAAAAATTAGCCTGCACACATTTTTAGGGTTGTTATTATTTTTTAAACTCTGTCCCTAGGTTTTAGATTTTTTACCATCCCTCTTCTAAAATTATACAGAAAATCACTTCAGATGCAGCTACAGAATTTTTTTCAAGTTTTTTCTCATGCAGAAGTATGCTAGAGAAATAATGTCTAAAATTCTTTGACAGGAAATTTACTGTAGAATTTAAATCAGCATTTAAATACCAATTTCAAGCATCGTGGCTTTATTGGTTGTTCCATCATCCCCATGGCTTATTCCTGCACTTTTTGAGGTAAATTAATTTTTTTTTAAATTTAATCCAATGTAAATAACTGTTTCTAAAAATCAATGAACATTTTGGCTACCACTTAAGTCTTAACATGATATGCCTAAAATAGGTGGTAATTTTCCTTGCTGTTCCATCCTTACCATCCCTTTTTTTCCCATTTCATCCCTTTTTTTCCTATACCATCCCCTGTTTACCTTACCGTCCCTTCTTTAACACCCCTTTAAGACAATGTTATACCAAAATTTTGTGCTAAAAATACTACACTGTCATTATTTCTTATTTGAATGACTTGTGAGTACTATGCAAATTCCTTATTAGTAAAAATTTAGAAGAAAATAAAAAGTTTTAGTGTTAAAATGGTAAGGAAAATTAAACTCACAAGTTTAACTTAAACCTCAGTTAAATAAAGAATTTTTCACTGCTGACCATTTTTTCTTTATTTTGAATCATTAAGGCATTCGTCTATCAGATAAAAATCTTATTTTAGCAAGTTTAATTTCGCAAGATTTTTTTTCCCAAAAGTCAAAAGATTGTGAGAATGTCCCATATAGAACCAGATTTTGAACCAACTTATCGTAAAAACTTAGTTATAATGGACAAACATGCTGGTGCCTTTATCCACCTAAGACTAATGCCAGACAAACACCTATTTGCATGCTTTTTGTTTCAACATAAACAGAAACCCCTATTAGCTAAGTTGTTTATTTTTCATGTTGAAACAAAAAGCGTGCAAATAAATGTTCATCTGATATTAGCCTTATAACCAAGTTTGACAGCATTATTATCATTGATAGTTACAGAAGTTAAGTTTAACAATGTAAATACTGATAAAGTTATTCTGAAAGGGACTTGATGGGAGAAGTATCGCCTGACAATCTTCCATTTTTCTTTGCATTATCCAAAACTTGCAGAAGGGAATTGCACAATTACATAAATCTGTTAAATGCTTCCAACAAAGAGCACCATTAATTTGGAATACAATTAAAAAGATTACACATACTATCTCCATATTTCCATGCAACAATTTTTTTTACTAAGAAGCTTTTACTAGCATAACTAGCCCAAAATTCAAAATCAATAAGTATTACGTTTCTTGGCATGCATGTAACAGATTTAGTCTTGGCCATGCATATATATATGGGGCATTCTCACAATCTTTTGACTTTTGGGGAAAAAAATCTGACAAAATTAAACTTGCTAAAATAACATTTTAATCTGATAGACGAATGCCTTAATGATTCAAAATAAAGAAAAAATGGTCAGCAGCGAAATTTTTTTTATTTAACTGAGGTTTAAGTTAAACTTGTGAATTTAATTTTTCTTACCATTTAACCCCTATAACTTTTTATTTTCTTCTAAATTTTTACTTGTAATGAATTTGCATAGGGTATTCAAATAAGAAATAATAACAATGTAGTACTTTTAATACAGAATTTTTGTATAACATTGTCTTAAAGGGGTGTTAAAGAAGGGACGGTAAGGTGAAAAAAGGGGATGGTATTGGAAAAGGGACGAAATGGTAAAAAAAAGGACGGTAAGGATGGAATGGTAAGGAAAATTACCACCTATTTTTAAGAAAATCATGTTAAGACTAAGTGATAGCCACAATGCTCATTGATTTTTAGAAACAGTTGTTAACATTGGATTATATTATTATTTTTTTTTTTTTTTGTTTACCTTGAAAAGTGCAGGAATAAACCTTGGGGATGGTGAGACTACCAATAAAGCCACGATGCTTGAAATTGGTATTTAAATGCTGATTTAAATTCTACAGTAAATTTCCTGCCAAAGAATTTTAGACATTATTTCTCTAGCATACTTCTGCATGAGAAAAAACTTGAAAAAAATTCTGTGGCTGCATCTGGAGGGATTTTCTGTATAATTTTAGAAGAGGGATGATAAAAAATCTAAAACCTAGGGACAGAGTTTAAAAAATAATAACAACCCTAAAAATGTGTGCAGGTTAATTTTTAGCTACATATTTATATAAAACAATAGTTCCAGTTTCAGAAAAAAAATTACATTGAATTATTTTTATTGAAACAATTTTATCCAGACAGCTACAAGCTTAAAAATCAGCATCAGGGACACGGGACAGTATAGGAGTTTTCCAGGTGTTTGGACCCCCAACATCGTCCAAAACTTATCTCATTAATATTGTTGTGCAATCATGCAATGGGATATTCCCAAGTATATGAAATAAAAAAAACACAAAAAAGTGTATTAAAATAAAAATTATTATTCAGGGACATGAAAGTCAAAAGATTGTGAGAATGTCCCATATATATTTATTTTATTAGTATTCTATCTTTATTGAGATATAACATAGTTTTAATATAGTACAATTTAAAGGCTTTCTGGCCAGCACCATTATCAATTGACATTAAAAGTGACAAAAGTCTCAGAACTCAAGAAAAATTGAAAGAAGTTGAATCAACCATGTTTTCTTTTTATCAAAATACCTGTCATTTGTTATGCACACAATACTGCCTAGCAGTACAAGAATTAGGGAAGAAGGATCATGTAGTTAGACATCAGTCCATTTTTGGCAAAAAAATGCTTTCAAAAAAGGCTTTATAAGGCGAAAAAGACCATAATGTACAATAAAATTTCTAAAAACATTAAAATAGCATCCCACTGAAACTGTATAAAATTGAACACCCAAACTGAAATTAGAAGTTTCTCATATTCATGGAAAGTAAAGTCTTAAAGTCTCAGTAAGAGGATTCTAAAAAATAAATAAAGATTCACAAAGCTATAAAATATTTTTCAATTGGAATGATAAATCTGTGCTTGAGAAAGTTAGCTTGCAACCAACATTCATATTAATTATCCCACGGGCAACTTATTACTAAACCAATTTGAGATTATTATGTTTTACAAATTGTTCATAAAATATTAGTTAAGAAAATTTTTTGCCATCGTGTTAAAAAATTTTATTCATTCTTTTATGTCAGGTGTTTCCGGTATTAAACTGCATTTAAAATTATTCTGTTAACAGCCATTTTAATTAACATGGCCTTTTAGAAAATAATGAGACAATTGTTCTAAAAATTAAAATTACAGAATTTTTCAAAATATATAAACTTTAAAGTGTGCATAGACTGTTGAAGGAAAGGGGAAAATCTATTTTAACTCCTTTGTCATGAATTTTATTCAAAAAACTTTTGGATCACAAAATGAAAGAAAAGTTTTAAGCTAATCAGATATAGCATATTGCACAGTAAAATTAGAGAAATACAATTCAAAATGGATATGCAATACAAAAATAAAATAACAAAGTACCTATAGCAGGTCTTTTTGGCTGATTTCCATAATCATTTCCAACCAAGCGCTTTTTAGAAGTACTGGGACCTGGACTGTTAACTGAAGAATCAAAGAAAAACTACAAGAAAGAAATACATGTGTATTTTAAAATTGGAGAAATAATAAGCATTTTTTTCCACAAAAAGAGTATGTAAGACTATAAAAAGTCTAAGAAGTAACAATGAGTTATTAGGAAGAAAAAGTAAGAATGTCCAGATAATATAGGTAAACTGAAGGACAAAACACTAAATCACGTAAGTCCTTTGTGTTTTTCATGTTTTATGGGTGTCAAATAAGGATTTTCACTTGAAAAAGTAGGTATGTGTAAACTAAAACAAAATGTACTTTTTATGCCTTAATAAAGGGGAAGGAACACTATCACTTATCTATTTTGTCATGTAAAGTATCACAGTTCATCTATCTTTTAAATGTTAACTGCATTGACAGAACATCTTGTTCAAAACATGATATTCTTATGTATTGCTTCACTATTGCTAATTTGTTAAATAATCATTAATTGTTCTATTTCAGAAAAACAATAGTAATGCTATTTCACTAAAATACAAGACAAATACAGAAACATTTTTAGATAATATGTATTAAAAATTTAATTTTTTTTTAAAACAGTAGAATTCGTTACCTTGTCAACAACAAAATTATTTGTCATCAAGTTTTTTTTTTTTTTTTTTTTTTTCTACAGTTACATCAATAATTGTGAAAACATTTAAATAGTTTTAAACAAAATTTTATTAATACCTTGACATTCACAAAATTCTTTAATAACTGTAAACTTGCAGATTTTTTTACTTCATATTTTAAACCTCTTTTTGATATCCACTTACTTTCTCAGACTATAAAATGCAAAAATTCTTATCAGTCATACATTACCAGACAATGTGAGAAGATAACTCTTATATTTATGTTCATTTAATTTGATTGACTGTTTTGTATCATGTTTTAAGAGAGAATTTGGACAGTAAATTTGAAATATTTCAAAAGAATAACATAAATATTTTTTATTTTAATACAAGAAATTTGGCATAAACGACATTTTATTAGAAAAAAAATTATATTAGTCAAATATAAAGGCAACTTCCCAAATTAAGAACAGGCAGAATATTTAAGAAATCTGCGTACTGTTCTTGTGCAAAAGCATAGTAAAAAACAGCTTGATATACAGAAAAAAAAGTAAACAGCTTAATTTTTATAAACTGTAGTAGGGTTGTTTATACAGGAGAATGAAATTCCCAGATTTTTTTACACATGCATTTTTTAAAAAATTCCCGTCTAACGCTATAAAACTTATTGAACATGCTGGGCATAAAATAAATATTATATCACTTGAAAACATTAAAATTTTCTAAATAACATTCTAAATAACAAGGACATTGATTAAAAGCTTTTTTTTTATTCTAAAAATTTTCTTACAGGGCTACACTAAGAAGTGCTTTGTTTAATAACTTTAAATCGTTACATTCAAATGAGGTTTTCTCCAAACTGTAAAAAAATTCTGTATAACATTTGTGTTCTGAGCCACCATTCACTTCAACAACTATGTCACAAAATTACTAAAGTCAATATAAAGTTAATTTTTAGCAGGAGGAAAGGAGGGAGAGGAAAAAGATATCTCAGTGGAGAGATGAGTGTTTCAGATGATTAATTATATATTGATATTTTCAAAATAAAAAATACTGCTGACAAAATTTTAAAATGTATTTTAATGAGCTTTAAATATTTTAAACTGTGTGCAATGGTGTGTGGGAGAGGAAATATAGAAACTTTGAAAGAAGGTTAATTCATAATATATATATATATATATATATAATGGCGCAAAGTGTATAACACTTCCGGAGTGAACTCATCTGGATCTTGATAATCTTTCGTTAAAATCAGCCATTTTATTTCGGCCATGTTAGGATTAAGAATTCCGATGCCGTATTATAAGTCGAACAACTGCCTTATTTAATCTACGTTGTGTAACATCTATCCTTCTTCAGTTAAAACCTTCAAAAACTATAAAATCATCATATATATTAAAACGCAAGGGTAAAATTTTAAGTAGATCCATTTCGGGACGTCTGCACATGCATCAACCCTGTTTAATTTAGAGGGATTGAGAATGAGTTCTCGGTGGCTGAGCGGTCTAAAACAGCAGTTTAAAGCGCCAATATTTTGTAGTGGATAGCAGGTTCGAACCCAATGCCCGGCAAAATGATTTCTGTAATATTTTTTGTGATAAGTTATTTCAATAATGACATATTTTATTAGGAGGAGAAGTTATAAGATTTTTATTTTATTATTATTATTATTTGAATGCTTTATATATTTAAATAAAAGTTAATGCTGAACAATATTTAAAATAATAATAACTTTATATTTAAAACATTTAAGCTAAAATATTTTTAATGTAATTATCAATTAAATAATAATTGAGCTGATCTAGCAATTTTTGTTAGGTCTTCTGCCATTAACAAGAATATATGTGTGTGTGTGTGTCAGAAAGAAAAGTTTGCCTTTCTTTTCCTTAAAAGAAGAAAACGGAAAGAAAGATATTTATATAAGAACTATTAAAAAAATTACCTTGATAGCCATTGTTTAATATTTAAAAAATGTATAAAAATGTAAAATAAAATTCAAGTAATAAAAATTATATGCTGCACCAAGTTTCAAATCTGGGCTTTTAGAGAATGAGACTGATAAAAATAAAATTCATGGCAGCTTTTAATGATCCTGTAGTGAAAAAATCCTAATAAATAAATAAAAATAAATACTGTTATTTTTTAGAAAAAATGAGACCATAGTAAATAAAAATAAATGCTCTACCCACTATTTTTAGTTAAATTTCTGGTAAAAAAGAGCATAATTGGTTGTAAATTATAAAGTTAAAATTCTGTGACTTCGTTGAATAGGTTTGGCTGACTGTACCCTCTATCGCTTTAAAGAAATAGGAATCACTTATGCAATATAGAAATTTGTCACAATTTCAGTAATTAATTTAAAAGCAATTCATTAAAAATTCAAGAATTTTTCTAATGAAACATTCAAGTTATTTACCATCAAATCTTGACGGGTACCATCTAGTATATATATATATATATATATATATATATATGTATGTATGTATATATACATACACATATATATATAACCATTACAGAATATTACAAATCATATATTTAATATAGAATTTGCCAAAATGTGCAACCCCCCCCCCCCCCCCCCACACACACACACGATTACATTTACTTGAAGATAGCAATGAAATTTTATCAAATTTCATGACTTTCCTAGATTTTGGATAGAATATTGAAATTAACTAACTTTTCCACATTCCCCAGGTAGTGTAGTATGTGTAAAAATGCTGCAGAATACTGAACTTTCAAGAAATGAAGTATGTAAAAGTTTGAGGTTTAAAACAAAAATCTTTTGATTAGAGATTTGCCAAGAAAAGAGCAGAAATGACATAGTTGTTCACAAAATTTTATCGAATAAAGATCTTTACTCTTAACAAAAATGACATAGAAAATTATGAAAGACATATTTGCAAGATGATTATGCCACAATGTAATTTGTATCCTCATAAAAGCTGTCACTTACACAAGTTTCTCATCAATTAGGTAGCAGCCTCGCGAAAGACAACTTCCATCGTATTAAACAAAGTTAAAACATTGTAAAGTCAAATGTCTCAAATATAATAATGATTAAAGAAATATTCTGTTTGATATGATAAATTTCTATGTTCTGAAAAATTAATTAGTCTCCATGTTAAAAACTATAGTTAAAGCAATACATATATATATATAACAGTTGTCCATACAATAAGTTGTTATAAACCCATTTAAAAGGATATTTTTAATTCTCAGATAATTATGATATTTTGTTGGTTTTGAGGGCACACAGAGTTAGCAGAATAGCTTGACCTAAACATTTGTTAATACTAACACGAAGACAAAAAATATATACATAGCTTAAGTATGACTAAGCACCGAAATGATTTTAACAGAACTGAATAATCTCGCTCGCAGAGTGGATTTGGAGAAACGTCACTGTATGCACATGCACTGAAAGAAAAGGGTAAGATAAATGGACGTTGTATTCCAACAATTCTCCCTTTACAATGTGCATTATTTTAACAAAACACTATTCTCCTATTAAGCAAATTACAGAGAAATAATATTAATATAAAAATTACAAATACAAATTACATACTTATATGAAAAAAAAAAGGATACAGAATAATGCTGAAAATTTTTAAACATTTTGTCTGATCATTCCACAACATTTTTTATGATTATAAGCATTTAAAGCTTTGGTTAAAATGTCTGCAGGCATATTTTCTGTCTCTAGGTATTTAACCTCTATTTCGCCATTATCGTATATTTCATGCACAAAATGATGACGAATGTCAATGTGTTTCGTGCGCAAATGGTAAACCAGATTTCGTACTAATTTTTGAGCAGACTGGTTATCACAAAATATTATAGTAGGTGCAGTCACAGTTTTAGGAGAAAGTTCACTTAAAAACCATCTGAGATGCAAAATCTCTTTCACGGCTTCTGACAATGCCATGTACCCCACCTTTGTTATGGATAATGCAACAGTTCGTTGTTTTCTCGATTCCCACAATATAGCTCCACCAGCGTATTTAAAGATGTACCCAGTATAGGATTTTCTGTCATTCACATCCAATGCCCAATCGGCATCAACAAATGTGATTAAGGATTCAGAATCACCCAAGATCAGTCCTTAATCTTGGGTTCCTTTTAGATATCACAAAATTATTTTTGCAGCTATCTAATGAGGTTTACATGGATTGTTGTTAAATTGACTTAGGAAATTCACAGCATGAGTTATCAGGCCTAGTAGCGACTGATAAATACATAAGAGATCCTATTAGTTGACGGTAGGGAATATTATTCATTTCAGATTTTTCTTCTTCAGTTTTGGGACACATATCCTTAGTAAGCTTCACGTTATTAACAAAAAGTGTAGATATTGGTTTGGATTCTTGCATATTAAATTTGCTCAGAATATCTTCAATGTATTTCTTTTGGGTAATTTTAATATTGTCCTCGTTTTGCATAAATTCTATGCCCAAACAATAGTGTAAGAGACCTAAATCTTTCATCTTAAATGATTTTACTAATTCATATCGAATATATTGATAATCTTCTTTACATTTAGTAAGAATTATGAGGTCATCAACATAAACAATGATAATAGCTTCAATGGAGATTTAGAAAAATACACACATTTATCAGCATTAAGTGATTGAAACTTCATTGTTTCAATTTTTCATCTAATTTTTTTTAACGATTCACGACCTGATTGTTTTAATCCATAAAGGGATTTTTTTTTTAATAAGCAAACTTTGTCAGCATTAGATTCATTTTTAAAACCTTCAGGTAATTCTATGTATATTTCTTCAGTTAAATCACCATTTGCATAAGCCATAATAAAATCTAATTGATATGCAGTAAACCCATTTTGGATGCCATATGCAATCACAGTTCTTATTGAACTACAGGAGAAAAATTTTCGTCAAAATCGATACCAGGTTTTGGTGTACAACTTTTTGCGACCAATCTCACTTTAAACTTCTCGATTGACCCATCTGGCTTATATTCTGTTTTTAAAACCCACTTAGATCCTATAATTTTCTTATGTTTTGGCCTATCTACTATTTGCCATGCATTTTCTTGCATTAATGAATTAAATTCTAAATTTATCACATTTATCCATTCGTTTTTTTATGGAATACTTAGGGCTTCAGAAAATTCAGGACAAGAGTCAAAAGAATTATTTACTGCAGTTTGAGATTTTTCTTCTTTCGGAATAATTGTTTGATATTTCTTTTTAGGTCTCCCCTTTATACCTGTTTTTATTTTCCTTGGCCTTCCGTGCATTCTGAAAGAAGGGGGGGTCGGAAATTTCATCAGATTGCGAATGAATTTCTCGATCACTGTCGCCACAGCTGTCTGGTTCCTTTTTCATGACTGAAAATATTTTTGACTGTTGCATAATTGTGTTTGTGCTCGTATTTTCATTATTTTTAGAGAAAGGAAAAATTAATTTCAATTCGTTGTTACAAGAGGGATCATTTTCAAATTCGTTAATGAATCAAACATCTTGGCTTATAACAATTTTTCTAGATTTCTTGTTCCAAAGCCTATATGCTTTTGATTCATTAGAATAACCTACAAAGATATGTTCTTCTGATCTAGGATCAAATTTTCCCTTATTTTGCCTTTTATTAAGTACGAAACATTTTTGCTCAAATATTTTGAAATATGATAAAGTTGACTTGATGCCAAAGAATACTTCATATGGAGTTTTATTTTCGCTTAAATGTCGTGTCGGGCAGCGACTGTGTATGTAAGCAGCACAATTTATAGCTTCGGCCCAAAAAGATTGTGGAAGATTACTTTGTAATAGTAAACATCTTGCTATTTCAGTTAATGTTCTATTCGATCTTTCAGGGGTGCCGTTCTGCTGAGGGGTTAAAGGGGAAGAAAATTCTCGTTTTATACTGCATTCTTTGATATATTTATCAAATTCTTCGCTGCAATATTCTAATCCATTATCTGTAAGAAGAAATTTTATTTTCTTTCCCAGTCGGTTTTCGACTGCTGCTTTGTATTTAAAAAATGCATTCTTAACCTCATCCTTGGTTTTAAGAAAACTAACTTCAATATAAACGTGATTTATCATCAATAAAAGTAGCAAAATATCACAATCCTCCATGGGAAGGGACCCACATGGGCCCACACAGGTCTGAATGGATCTGAAACAATAGATCATTATTTTGAAAATGTGATTGTTTAGGAAAAGGGCGGACAGTTTGTTTACCTTGAATACAAACTTTACAATCTTTAAGAGACTCATCATCATTGAAATTTAAATTTCTAACCATATTATTAGATTTAAGTTTCTTTAAATCAGACTCATTTAAATGGCCTAACTTTAAATGCCCTTTTACAAAATCACTTACCTGTGCTATTGCAGATCTTTCGGTGATTGGATATACATAATATAAATCATCTTGACAAACAGCTTGTACTAGTATAGAACCATTAGGCTTAATTATTTTAGCGTATCGTTCTTTAAAAAGCACAGAACGATTATTAGCTGTTGCTTTTGATGTTGAAATCAAAGTTAGGTACACACAGAATGTTCTTAAGTGTGAGATTAATTGTTCCACTACCGTTAGGCACTGTAATAAGAACTGTTCCTATTTCTGTGATTTTTGCTGTGTTATCAACTGCAAGCTGTATTGTAGCATTCTCACGAGGATGAAATTCTGTAAACAAATTTTTATCTTTGCACATATGAGATGTACTTTGTCTAAACACCATGCAGTAGATTGATGATATAAGTCGTTAAATGCCATACTAACCGGTTTTTCATAACTAATCACTGAACCTTGATTTCCTTTATTTAAAGATGCAAGCTCTCTGTCAGCTATTTTCTTTCTACAATCCGAAGCTTTATGTCCGATTTTGGAACAATAATTGCACTTGAAATTACGATAATTTCTTTCTGCATGAAAATTTTTATTCCTATTAGTTTTCCATTTTCCATTTTTCTTCTGTTCTTAATTATTTCTCTTGTTTTCCACATAATAAGCATTTTGTGAATCATGAGTCGTTTTTCCTTTTCTAGCTTACCATGCTTCTAGCATCTTAATTTTCAAAGAATCGGGTTTAGGTAACTCATCTCTCGATTCTATAGCGCATCTAAAATTTTCGAAATTCTCAGGAACACTGTAGAGTAGAAGAATTGATAACAAATCATCCGCAATTTCTATTTCCATTTCTTTTAACTTATCAACAATCTCAAAAAAGATATTTAAATGTTCAGACATTGTTTTATTGAAACTCATCTTTTGAAACAGAAGCTGCTTTAACAGAGTTGCCTTCTTTGCGGGGCCTCTCGATTCATAAACTTCTTTCAATTTATTCCATACAGAATTTGAAGTTGCACAATGCTTAGTGTGACACAATTCACTAGGATTTGTGGCTAGAATTATATCAGCACAAGTTTTTTGATCAACCTGGAGTCATTTCTTTTCATCTGCGGTACCTTCAAACAGTTTCTCTTCTTTGCCGGTTACATAATCTCAATGGTCATTTTTTATTAATACTGTTAGGAAAGATATGTTTTGGTTAAATTTTTGATGTTGTTTTTATCCACTAGATGGCAGGATATACTTTTCCCCCAGATGGCAGGATAGTTTGTCCTCCAGATGGCAGGGTTGTTGCACTGGATGGCTGGAGTGTGTCTTTGGGTCTCTGGTGGACTGTTGGTTTTTTTATGGTTGTACTGCTCTGGGTAGTTGGTATTTGAGGAGATGTTGAGCATTATGTTTCTTATGTTTTACTATGCTGTGTTTTGTTCAGTTTAGTTTGTCTTGTCAAGTAGGCAAGCAAATAAAGTTACTTTCAGCTGACTTGATAGTGATTAATTATGAGTTTGTTTATTCTTACCTGACCTCTATTACATGGTAGCAGAGTGTGGTTGGGTGTGTGCTGCTTATTTAGTGAAGATTGAAGTGTTTACATTTTCCAGTTAGGCTTAATGAAAGCATGCTATTAGGCTTAGTAATGTTTATTAGATATGACAATATGCTTTATCATGAATTCAGCAACAATTATTTAGCATGTGATAAAAATTAAATATAGGAAATTGTTTTCAAGAGACTTTTGTTTACCTTTTGAAGTTTTAAATTATTCATTTCTGGGACTTTGTTTTTTTTTTTTTTTTCCAATGACAACATGGCTGCTGACTCTGAAAATTGTCTTAGTCAAATAGGTCATAAAACTATTCCTGTGCTTTCTAATGCAAATTATCACTCATGGAAAGATAGATTAGAGTCTTTATTGCAATTAACTGGATGTAAGAAATTTATTGTTGATCCAGAACCTGTATTGTCAGCTGATGCTACAGAAGCAGATAAGGATAGATTTGAATCTAGGAAGGACAGAGCTTTAGGACTAATGAAAACTTATATGGATAGTAGCCAGGTTGCTATTTTAGATGGGATAGAGTCTCCATTAAAAGCTTGGCAAAAGATAAGAAACACATATTGTCCCAAGTCTCGTGCAAGAATAGCTGAACTTAGAAGAGAATTTATTCTATCAAAGCCAGAAGATGGAGAACATATTGGCGTTTTTATTGCAAGAGTGAGAAAAGTGGTCAAAGATTTAGCTGATGCTGGGAAAATTGTTGATGATGCTGAAATAGCATTTCAGTTAATTGCTTTTCTTCCTGAAACTTACGAAAATGTAGTAACTAAGCTCTATGCTTTAGAAGATAAGAAATTTACTTCAGCGGAAGTGGAAACAAAATTATTAACTGAATATGGACATTTAGAGAACAAAAAGAAATTGGAAGAGTTTAGTCGGCTGGATAAAACATTTTTGGTACAAGGAGCAAAAAGAAATGAATTAACTAATCTTAGGAAGCAAAATAAGCAGAGGGAACCAAAAATAGTTTGTTATCGATGTAACAATACTGGTCATATTGCTAGAAATTGTAAAGTTAATTTGAATAATGAGAAAAGCAGCAAAAGTTTGGAAATAAGAATGAGAAATCCCAATCTCAAAAACAGTCATTATTTTATGTCTCAGAAATGGAAACTGTTCATGAAGCTAATGTTGAAGAGAGTAAAGATATTTTCACTTGGGATTCAGCTGCAACTTGTCATGTTCTAAATTCAAGGAAATTTCTCCAATCATATAAGACTTTAGAGAAAATATTTATTAAGTTTGGACCTTACCCTACTGAAGTTAAAGGAATTGGAGATGCTGTTGTGAATGTTCATTCTAATAAGGTGTTGCATGTTATCATCCTGAAAAATGCTCTTTATGTTTCATCAGTCTAAAGAAATTTAGTATCGGGAAAGAAGATGGATGGTGCTGGGTTTACATTTAGAGGAGGATATGGAATGATAAAATTTTATTATCCTCATGGAGCACCATTTATAACAGCAAAGAAAGAGAAAAACTTCTTTATTTTTCATGGTTATTGTGCAAATTTATTGGACTGCAATGGCATCTATGAAACTCATTGTCAATTAGATATGAACAATGAACGTTTCGGTCATTTTAGTAACCGAATGTTACGAAATATGATTGTTGAAAACAAGGTTACTGGTGTTAGGTATACTAACTTTAAAGAAGTTGTTGATTGTGAAAGTTGTAGTCTGTCAAAGTCAAAGAGAACAAGTCACTTGCCTATGGATAAAGTTAGGTTTACAGAAATTTTACACTTAGTTCACACTGATTTGTGGGGACCTGCAAAAATATGGTCAATAGGAAATGCTTTATATTTTCTTACATTTATTGATGATCTTAGTAGAAGAGCATTTATCTATCCATTGAAGGATAAAAAGGATGTTTATGAAACGTTTGTACAATTTAAAGCAATGGCAGAATGTCAAACAGGGAAACAGTTGAGAGCCCTTAGAATGGATAATGGCTTGGAATATTTATCAAATGTCTTTCAAAATATATTGGAAAAAGAAGGAATGCGGCATGAGAGAATAAATGTTTTTACTCCTGAAATGAACGAAGTTTCGGAACGTTATAACAGAACTAAAATAGAAGGTGTTTTAGCTTATTTGCATAGTGAGAAACTACCATCAAAGATGTGGGATGAATTAGTAATGACAGTAAATCATTTGAAAAACAGAGTGCTTCATTCAACTACCAATGAAATCCCTTACTTTTGATGGTTTGGTAGTAAATCTAATGTTGGCTATTTTAAAAGAATTGGATGTACTGCTTATGTAAATATTCCCAAACAGAAAAGACACGAGTTACAACCCAAAGCAAAAATTGGTGTCTTAGTAGGATATGCTGTCTATACAAGGGGTTGCTGTATTTGGTATCCAGCGGAAGGAAGAATTGAAGAAACTAAAAATGTGAAGTTCAATAAGAAACTACTGGAGATGGATAGAAGAGCAGTGAACAAAGTAAATAATCAAATGTTTGAGTGGTTGAAATTAGTTTTATCTGAAGAAAACTTCTCAGAATCCCATAAACAAATCACATAGAGTGGAGAATCTTGAGAAACAACAGGTCAAATCTCCTGTGAAAGAAATAGCAAGAATGTTTGAAAAAATTAACCTGGATGCATCAAAGCCAATAACATTTAGTAGAAAAGAAGTTATTTGTAAATCTGGAATGTCTAAAGGAAGAACTGATGTTTATTATTATCCTTCTACAGGAGAGCCAAAAATTAGGAGTAAAAATGAAATGGTAAAATATTGCAAGGAAAAATCATTAACTTATGATCCAAAAGATTTTAATTGGAAACCGAGTCAAAGAACAGATGTTAGAGATACTGAAGTTTCAGCAGCTTCAGATGAAGATAGTGGGTCTTCAAACATAGATAGTTCAAATGAAAAGGAAAATTCTATAAATATTTTAAAAGAGATGGGTGATTTTCAAGTTTTCCTTATTGATGATATTGAAGTTCCTCAGTACTATTATCATGCACAGATTTCACCTCATAAGAAAAGTGGGATCAGGCAATGAATGAAGAGATAAAATCATTTGAGCAGAGAAAAGTGTAGAAGTTAGTTCCTCCCCCTGAAGATGGGAAGATTATAATAGGTACTAAATGGATTTATAATCTTAAAAGAGATATTTCTGGTAAGATTAAAAGGTTTAAGGCTAGACTAGTGATTTTGGGTAACTACCAATGACCAGGTTATGACTTTGAAGATGTATTCAGTCCAGTGGTAAGTTTCACTGTTATTAGAGCTTTTGTAATGTATTTAGTTGTTATTCATAAATGGTTAGTTTTTTCACCTTGATGTTAATAGTGCTTATCTCTACATTAAATTAAAAGAAGAATGACAACCAGTTGGTTTCATTGATAAAGAGAAGAAAAGTCATGTTTATAAATTATTACGTGCAGTATATGGACTTCACCAGTCAGGACGCATGTGGTTCCAAGAAATGGATGAAAAATTTGTAAGTGTAGGTTTTTCTAACTTTAAAAAGTACTAACTGTGCATATAATTATGAAAATGATGCTATAATTTTAGTGTATGTTGATGATTTGTTTATATTTGTCAAGACCTAATTAGTATTAGATAAAGTAAAAGCTTTAATTATATCATTGTTTGAAGTTAAAGAACTAGGTCAATTAAATATGGTGTTAGGAATACAATTTGATATGAATGATAATGGTATTAGAATGCATCAACAAAATTATATTGATAGAGTTGTAAATCTTTTAAAATCAAATTTGATGGTCAAACCTTCCATAGCATTATCCCTGGTTATGAAATAGGAGATAAAGATTGTCCAACAACTGAAAAGGACAAAAGTGTTATGGAAAGAATTCCTTTTAAAAACTTGCTTGGTTCTTTGATGTTTATTGCAACACGGTCTAGACCAGACATAAGTTATTCATTGTGTAAATTGTCTCAGTTTATTCAAAATCCTGGTATTAAACACTGGAAAGCTTTGTTACAAGTTTTGAAATATGTGGCTGTTACAAAGGGCTTAGTTGTCAAATATGAAAATGATGAGACTTTAAATGGATTGATAGGATATTAAGATAGTGACTTTGCAAATTGTAAAGATACTAGAAAGAGTGTAACTGGTATCATTATTTACTTGAATGGCATACCAATATCCTGGAAATCAAAGAAACAAAGATGTGTTGCTAAATCTGCCATGGAGGCAGAGTATATTGCTATGGCTGAATTGTGTAGCTAAATGATATGGTTAGACAGAATTCTGAGAGAATGTGACTTTGACAACTTGCCAACTCCTGTAATATATTGTGACTCACAAAATGCTATTGACTATTCAAAGAACAATATTGAAAATAGTGCAAATAAACATATTGGCGTTAAGTATCATTTTGTAAAAGATCACATTTGGAAATTTCATGTAACTGTATTATGAGTAGATTCATATTCTAATGTTGCCGACATTTTTACAAAGCCATTACCCAAGAGTACATTTTTGAAATTTCGAGATTCAATTCTAAGTTAATTTCTCTTTGTAAATTCTTATCTTTAGACAATTTAACTAAAATGGGGGAACATTGTTAGGAAAGATATGTTTAGGTTAAATTTTTGATGGTGTTTTTGTCCACTAGATGGCAGGATATACTTTTCCCACCAGATGGCAGGATAGTTTGTACTCCAGATGGCAGGGTTGTTGCACTGGATGGCTGGAGTGTGTCTTTGGAAGTGGTCTCTGGTGGACTGTTGGTTTTTGATGGTTGTACTGCCCTGGGTTGTTGGTTATTTGAGGAGATGTTGAGCATTATGTTTCTTATGTTTTACTATGCTGTGTTTTGTTCAGTTTAGTTTGTCTTGTCAAGTAGGCAAGCAAATAAAGTTACTTTCAGCCGACTTGATAGTGATTAATTATGAGTTTGTTTATTCTTACCTGACCTCTGTTACAAATACTGCTTCAATTTGAAGCTTCCAGCTATCAAAGTTGTCTTTACCGAGCTTTTCAACTGTCGTAACAAGAGACATGATTAAATAAAATATCTTGCAGAGACAAATGAAAACAGTTAATGACAGAACGTAGAAGAGTTCTTAGTTTCGGTTTAGGCTTAAGACTTTACAATTCGAAAGTTCAAATTAAAAATAATTTCTGCTATTTACAGTACAGTAAGTAGTGTCTCTGGTACCCATAACCTTTGTTGGTCTTGGGGGCATACAGAGTTAGAAGAATAGCTCGACCTAAACATTTATTAATATTAACACAAAGACAAAAAATATATACATAGCTTAAGTGCAACTAAGCACTGACATGATTTTAACAGAACTGGATAATCTTGCTCGCAGAGCAGATTTGGAGAAACGTCACTGTACACGCATGTGCTGAAAGAAAAGGGTAAGACAAATGGACTAATGTCAAAGGGTACTGTAATGGAGACAAATGTCATGTTCTAAATTCAAGGAAATTTCTCCAATCATATAAGACTTTAGAGAAAATATTTATTAAGTTTGGACCTTACCCTACTGAAGTTAAAGGAATTGGAGATGCTGTTGTGAATGTTCATTCTAATAAGGTGTTGCATGTTATCATCCTGAAAAATGCTCTTTATGTTTCATCAGTCTAAAGAAATTTAGTATCGGGAAAGAAGATGGATGGTGCTGGGTTTACATTTAGAGGAGGATATGGAATGATAAAATTTTATTATCCTCATGGAGCACCATTTATAACAGCAAAGAAAGAGAAAAACTTCTTTATTTTTCATGGTTATTGTGCAAATTTATTGGACTGCAATGGCATCTATGAAACTCATTGTCAATTAGATATGAACAATGAACGTTTTGGTCATTTTAGTAACCGAATGTTACGAAATATGATTGTTGAAAACAAGGTTACTGGTGTTAGGTATACTAACTTTAAAGAAGTTGTTGATTGTGTAAGTTGTAGTCTGTCAAAGTCAAAGAGAACAAGTCACTTGCCTATGGATAAAGTTAGGTTTACAGAAATTTTACACTTAGTTCACACTGATTTGTGGGGACCTGCAAAAATATGGTCAATAGGAAATGCTTTATATTTTCTTACATTTATTGATGATCTTAGTAGAAGAGCATTTATCTATCCATTGAAGGATAAAAAGGATGTTTATGAAACGTTTGTACAATTTAAAGCAATGGCAGAATGTCAAACAGGGAAACAGTTGAGAGCCCTTAGAATGGATAATGGCTTGGAATATTTATCAAATGTCTTTCAAAATATATTGGAAAAAGAAGGAATGCGGCATGAGAGAATAAATGTTTTTACTCCTGAAATGAACGAAGTTTCGGAACGTTATAACAGAACTAAAATAGAAGGTGTTTTAGCTTATTTGCATAGTGAGAAACTACCATCAAAGATGTGGGATGAATTAGTAATGACAGTAAATCATTTGAAAAACAGAGTGCTTCATTCAACTACCAATGAAATCCCTTACTTTTGATGGTTTGGTAGTAAATCTAATGTTGGCTATTTTAAAAGAATTGGATGTACTGCTTATGTAAATATTCCCAAACAGAAAAGACACGAGTTACAACCCAAAGCAAAAATTGGTGTCTTAGTAGGATATGCTGTCTATACAAGGGGTTGCTGTATTTGGTATCCAGCGGAAGGAAGAATTGAAGAAACTAAAAATGTGAAGTTCAATAAGAAACTACTGGAGATGGATAGAAGAGCAGTGAACAAAGTAAATAATCAAATGTTTGAGTGGTTGAAATTAGTTTTATCTGAAGAAAACTTCTCAGAATCCCATAAACAAATCACATAGAGTGGAGAATCTTGAGAAACAACAGGTCAAATCTCCTGTGAAAGAAATAGCAAGAATGTTTGAAAAAATTAACCTGGATGCATCAAAGCCAATAACATTTAGTAGAAAAGAAGTTATTTGTAAATCTGGAATGTCTAAAGGAAGAACTGATGTTTATTATTATCCTTCTACAGGAGAGCCAAAAATTAGGAGTAAAAATGAAATGGTAAAATATTGCAAGGAAAAATCATTAACTTATGATCCAAAAGATTTTAATTGGAAACCGAGTCAAAGAACAGATGTTAGAGATACTGAAGTTTCAGCAGCTTCAGATGAAGATAGTGGGTCTTCAAACATAGATAGTTCAAATGAAAAGGAAAATTCTATAAATATTTTAAAAGAGATGGGTGATTTTCAAGTTTTCCTTATTGATGATATTGAAGTTCCTCAGCACTATTATCATGCACAGATTTCACCTCATAAGAAAAGTGGGATCAGGCAATGAATGAAGAGATAAAATCATTTGAGCAGAGAAAAGTGTAGAAGTTAGTTCCTCCCCCTGAAGATGGGAAGATTATAATAGGTACTAAATGGATTTATAATCTTAAAAGAGATATTTCTGGTAAGATTAAAAGGTTTAAGGCTAGACTAGTGATTTTGGGTAACTACCAATGACCAGGTTATGACTTTGAAGATGTATTCAGTCCAGTGGTAAGTTTCACTGTTATTAGAGCTTTTGTAATGTATTTAGTTGTTATTCATAAATGGTTAGTTTTTTCACCTTGATGTTAATAGTGCTTATCTCTACATTAAATTAAAAGAAGAATGACAACCAGTTGGTTTCATTGATAAAGAGAAGAAAAGTCATGTTTATAAATTATCACGTGCAGTATATGGACTTCACCAGTCAGGACGCATGTGGTTTCAATAAATGGATGAAAAATTTGTAAGTGTAGGTTTTTCTAACTTTAAAAAGTACTAACTGTGCATATAATTATGAAAATGATGCTATAATTTTAGTGTATGTTGATGATTTGTTTATATTTGTCAAGACCTAATTAGTATTAGATAAAGTAAAAGCTTTAATTATATCATTGTTTGAAGTTAAAGAACTAGGTCAATTAAATATGGTGTTAGGAGTACAATTTGATATGAATGATAATGGTATTAGAATGCATCAACAAAATTATATTGATAGAGTTGTAAATCTTTTAAAATCAAATTTGATGGTCAAACCTTCCATAGCATTATCCCTGGTTATGAAATAGGAGATAAAGATTGTCCAACAACTGAAAAGGACAAAAGTGTTATGGAAAGAATTCCTTTTAAAAACTTGCTTGGTTCTTTGATGTTTATTGCAACACAGTCTAGACCAGACATAAGTTATTCATTGTGTAAATTGTCTCAGTTTATTCAAAATCCTGGTATTAAACACTGGAAAGCTTTGTTACAAGTTTTGAAATATGTGGCTGTTACAAAGGGCTTAGTTGTCGAATATGAAAATGATGAGACTTTAAATGCATTGATAGGATATTAAGATAGTGACTTTGCAAATTGTAAAGATACTAGAAAGAGTGTAACTGGTATCATTATTTACTTGAATGGCATACCAATATCCTGGAAATCAAAGAAACAAAGATGTGTTGCTAAATCTGCCATGGAGGCAGAGTATATTGCTATGGCTGAATTGTGTAGCTAAATGATATGGTTAGACAGAATTCTGAGAGAATGTGACTTTGACAACTTGCCAACTCCTGTAATATATTGTGACTCACAAAATGCTATTGACTATTCAAAGAACAATATTGAAAATAGTGCAAATAAACATATTGGCGTTAAGTATCATTTTGTAAAAGATCACATTTGGAAAGGTCATGTAACTGTATTATGAGTAGATTCATATTCTAATGTTGCCGACATTTTTACAAAGCCATTACCCAAGAGTACATTTTTGAAATTTCGAGATTCAATTCTAAGTTAATTTCTCTTTGTAAATTCTTATCTTTAGACAATTTAACTAAAATGGGGGAACATTGTTAGGAAAGATATGTTTTGGTTAAATTTTTGATGGTGTTTTTGTCCACTAGATGGCAGGATATACTTTTCCCACCAGATGGCAGGATAGTTTGTACTCCAGATGGCAGGGTTGTTGCACTGGATGGCTGGAGTGTGTCTTTGGAAGTGGTCTCTGGTGGACTGTTGGTTTTTGATGGTTGTACTGCCCTGGGTTGTTGGTTATTTGAGGAGATGTTGAGCATTATGTTTCTTATGTTTTACTATGCTGTGTTTTGTTCAGTTTAGTTTGTCTTGTCAAGTAGGCAAGCAAATAAAGTTACTTTCAGCCGACTTGATAGTGATTAATTATGAGTTTGTTTATTCTTACCTGACCTCTGTTACGAATACTGCTTCAATTTGAAGCTTCCAGCTATCAAAGTTGTCTTTACCAAGCTTTTCAACTGTCGTAACAAGAGACATGATTAAATAAAATATCTTGCAGACACAAATGAAAACAGTTAATGACAGAACATAGAAGAGTTCTTAGTTTCGGTTTAGGCTTAAGACTTTACAATTCGAAAGTTCAAATTAAAAATAATTTCTGGTATTTACAGTACAGTAAGTAGTGTCTCTGGTACCCATAACCTTTGTTGGTTTTGGGGGCATACAGAGTTAGAAGAATAGCTCGACCTAAACATTTATTAATATTAACACAAAGACAAAAAATATATACATAGCTTAAGTGCAACTAAGCACTGACATGATTTTAACAGAACTGGATAATCTTTCTCGCAGAGCAGATTTGGAGAAACGTCACTGTACGCGCATGTGCTGAAAGAAAAGGGTAAGACAAATGGACATTGTATTCCAACAATATTCAAATATATTTCTATTTTTGAAATGAGCTTCAGATATTGTCAGTTTATGTTTTCAACATTCATTTATCCCTTCATCAAAAAGTCACAATATATTTCAAGCACAATAAGTTGGCTTTCACTTTGAAGAGCTTGTTACTCTGCAACAAGTAGCTAAAATGAAATAGGTTGTGAAGATAATGCTTTAATAAAAAACTAGGTTACATTAGTTTCTAGTTCTAGTCGACACCATAACAAACAAAAAATGAGTCTAAGTGGTATAATTCACAAACCAACTTATGATCAAAATATAGTAGCATTTTTATGGCTGAAAAATAGTACTAAATAGGTATAATATTACAGTGGCATATAAATTTTATTCTGCTAAGGAAACAAAATTCTTACACAAACACTTCTGAATAACACACCACAAGTTCTGCAAGAAAAATTGCTACCAATATGGATTATATCAAGTAATCAGGTATGAATACTTACACAACACCAACCATTACCAAATACATTAAAAATTCTAATTTTTTCCTATTGTACATATCTCATACTTGAAAAAATTTCAACGGCATTTAACTGTTTAAGTAACATTCTAAATATTGAAGCAAATGATATTACATCTAATAGATATAACTGAAGGAATATTTGCTAATTTGTTAATTTTGACAAGAATTTATTAATCTCCATTTTCAGCAAAAATTCTTTCGATTTTTTTTTCTTCCTTTTTAATTAAATTGGGTAGATTTTTTAAAAATATTGTCTCCACTTAAATTTTTAAGAGTTGTAATTTTAATGAGAGTTTTTTTCTTTTTTTATATGGGTCAATCCATTTCAAGTGGTCCAGAAAATCATTTATTCGTTGCTTGACCATTTTTAAAAAATCTGAAATTTTTTGTACAACAACCCTAACATGATGCAAGTTCAAAATGACTATTGTTTTAATTTTATTAATTTTTGTTTGTGCATGGCGGCCATCTTTGTTTCATCGTCCAGCAATTTTCTCACAAGAAGGGTTTACGGAATTGTAAATAATTCAGCCTTTATTTCGCCAATTCAAGTGTGGATTAAAGCAATTTGTACAGAATACATTGGGCTAAAAATATGGTAAGAGAGTAGTTTCCAAAAATAAATCCTTATTCATGAAATTTAACCATAAAGTTTCAGTTTTTTTCCAAAATTTGTTCTTTTACAAAAGGAAATTTTTCTAGCAAGGAAAACTGTGAACATGACATATTTTTTTTTACAAATAGGCCGAAAGTACTTGTATTCACACGCCAAGTTCCAGATCTGGGACTCACTTTCTCTTCACTAAAAAAAATCCCAAATTTTTCAAAAATGTCAAAAATCACACTTTTGAGGCTTTGATATCTCTGGTGGGGCACGAAATAAAAATTTGAACTTCTGGTTTCTGACAGTATTGTATGATAGTGTTATGCACAAGAAATTTCAGGATAGAGATTTGACTACAAGCTGAGATATGGCAAGGGCAACATGTCAAAACAATACTGCCAAACTATTGTTTTGTTGTAGTCACAGCTAAGTATTTATCTATAGTAACATAAATAAAGCTCTTTGCAAACCTTAGCAATTAATTAAAAAAATAATTATGCCTAAGGCCATACATTTTGTATGGTTTCAGTAATTTTTGTTGTAAGTAATTTTAGTAACTAAAACAAACCTCAGCACTTTTACATAGAGAAAAAAAAATATTTTTATACAAGACCTGAGAAAAAAACAGAATAGGGAAAGAGAAAAGCTGATAATGTTGTCATACTTGTTGAGACATGATCAAACGTGTCAAAACGCATTTTTGCTTGTTGGTTTAAAAACCACAATTTTGATCTTTCTCAAAATTTTATTTGTAGGAACCAAGTCTTCTCATCTCTTCATAACTTGATTGAAGATCTTGGCCCTGCTGGTTCATAGAAATAAACTTTGAAATCACTATGTGTAAATCTCACTTCATTAACAATTCCTAGCTTACTTCTTTTGCAAAAAAGTCATTTTTCTGCAGTATAAATTTTGAAAGGGCTTTGGATATCTTTACTTTCTGAAAATTACTTGAGGCTGATGCATCGTAACATCGTTTAATGTTTCATTTACAGGAACATATTATGGTAGAAACAAGTTTCAGGGACTGGCAAACAGCATTAAAATTGGGTTTTTAAACCAACAAGCAGGAATGTGTTTTGACACGTTTGAGCATGTCTCAATAAGTATGCCAACATTAACAGCTTTTCTCTTTCCCTATTCTGTTTTTGTCTCAGGTCTTGTATAAAAATATTTTTTTCTTTATGTAAAAGTGCTGAGATTTCTTTTAGTTACTAAAATTACAACAGAAATTACTGAAACCATACAAAATGTTTGGCCTTAGGCATAATTATTTTTTAAATTAATTGCTAAGCTTTGCAAAAGGCTTTATTTTCTGTTACTATTATTTAAAGATAATCAAAAACATAAATATAAGTGACACTATGAGATAAATACTTAGCTGTGACTAAAACAAAACAATAGTTTGGCAGTATTGTTTTGACATGTTGCCCTTGCCATATCACAGCTTGTAGTCAAATCTCCATCCTGAAATTTCTTGTGCATAACACTACCATACAATACTCTCAGAAATCAGAACTTCAGATTTTTATCTCATGTCCCATCAGAGATATCAAAGCCTCAAAAGTGTAATTTTTGACATTTTTGAAAAATTTGGGATTTTTTTTTAGTGAAGAGAAAGCAAGTCCCAGATCTGGAACTTGGCGTGTGAGTACAAGTACTTTCGGCCTATTTGTAAAAAAAATTATGTCATGTTCATCACAGTTTACCTTGCTAGAAAAATTTCCTCTTGTAAATGGACAAATTTTGGAAAAAAACTGAAACTTTATGCTTAAATTCACCAATAAGGATTTATTTTTGGAAACTACTCTATTACCATATTTATAGCCAAATGTATTCTGTACAAATAGCATTAATCTACACTTGAATTGGAGAAATAAACGATGAATTATTGACAATTCCGTAAACACTTTTTGTGAGAAAATTGCTGCAGACGATGAAACATAGATGGCAGCCATGCACAAACAAAAATTAATAAAATTAAAATAATAGTCATTTTGAACTTCCATCATGTTAAGGTTGTTGTACAAAAAATTTCAGATTTTTTAAAAATGGTCGAGCAACCAGTGCTGGACCACTTGAAATGGATTGACCCATATAATTTTATTCTTCATAATGGGCACAACAGCCTGTTACAAGCTAAGGAACGTTCCATCAGCTTTTTTCATCAAGACCTATCCAATAAAATATTCCTCCAATTTTCTCTTTGAATGGTGTTTAAATCCTTTTTGACACTATTAAGCTACATTGTTGGTGGTCAATTATAAGCTCATGCAAAGATTAAGTATATTTACAAAACAGTATAGTATAAAATAATGCAAATACAGTACAGAATCCAAAGTCCGGAACCCTCCGAGACCTCGGCGATCCCGAATTTCCAACTTTTCTGAAATTCATATAATTTTCAGTTTATTTGTCAAAAATATTAATCTATCCCCCTGCCTAAAAATTAAAATAAGGAATTTCGCTTAGTGGCCACTGGCCGGTAAGTTGATTTTTTTAGTAGCCAGTTACTGGCTAGTGAGAATAATTTCTTCAGTTGCCAGCAAGTACATTTATGTCACTGAATATTTAGTTTAAAAATACAGGGTGTTTATAAAGTCCCGGACCCATTTTGATGTTTAATAACTCATAAAATAATAAAGATAGATTAAAATTAATAACATAAATGGTTAGATAGACTCAAAAATTTCATGACCCTTGTCAATGAACTTCCACGTGTGCTCCCTTCATCGCACGGAGAATATCAAGTCGATAGTCAATTTCAAGCCAGATAGCGGCAAGCATGTCGGCATCCACAGATGCTATTGCAGTTGTAATTCTGACTTTTAAGTCATCAATCTTCGACACTATCCTCCTGTAAACATTGCTTTTTACAAATCCCCAAAGGAAAAAGTCCAGCGCCGTTATATCAGGTGATCTGGATGGCCAAGGAATTGGACCTCCTCGCCCAATCTATCTTCCTGGAAAATGGTCATTCAAAGAAGTACGAACGATGGTACCTCAATGAGGTGGTGCACCATCTTGTTGCAAAATGACATGTGGCTGAAGCTCTTCTAGTTGTGGAAATACGAAGTTTTCCAACATGTCTAATTGATGACTTAAAAGCCAGAATTACAACCGCAATAGCCTCTGTGGATGCCGACATGCTTGCCGCTACCTGGCGTGAAATTGACTATCGACTTGATATTCTCCGTGTGACGAAGGGGGCACACGTGGAAGTTCATTGACAAGGATCATGAAACTTTTTGAGTCTATCTAACCATTTATGTTATTAATTTTAATCTATCTTTATTATTTTATGAGTTATTAAACATCAAAATGGGTCCGGGACTTTATAAACACCCTGTATATAAGTTTAGAGTAAATAAGTAATTTATGTAATAAATACAAATATTTTAATTCATATTGTTTTGAATAAACTTGAGATACTAATTTCCAAATTATTTTAAATTTTAAATTAAGTTAACAGCAAAGTTATATGTAAGATGCTTATACAGTACAGAACCATTTATCCGGAATGCTTGGGGTCAGATGTATTCTGGATAACTGTTTTTTCCAGTTAACTGGTTGTGTATGAAAGCAGCTCCATTTGATAAGTTTTGTGGAATATATGTGGTTGTGGCATTATTTCTGATATTAAATTATTAGATTACTTGGATATCAATGCAAGAAAGATCAAAAGTTAATGAGAGTTTTAAAAAGGAAAATTATGGGAATCCCTTAAGAACAAAAATTCTTCTGTTTCCTCTGCATGAAAATTAAAACATTTAAAATACAATAAATAAGTTTTCATTTCAAATACTAGATGTTGTCATCAAATTATACAATTGTTTAAGCAAAGCCTATGTCAAACTGGCAGTGTGCGATACTTTTTTCTGCAAAGATTCTGAAATCAGTCTATCAGAAATATCATTCCAGATAACTGGTTTTCCGGTTAACTGGTTTCCGGATAAATGGTTCCATACTGTATAGCTAACTACATAAGTCCAGTCCACTATACTTAGATACTTTTCGAAAAAAAAAAAATCTGAAATTTACTGCAAATTTTCTGAATTGTAAAAGGGGGTGGCTGAGGGGGGTCTCTCCTGGGAATAATTATGCATTTTTTACATGATACATGACAAAATTGCGTTTTTTTCGCGATCTTTTGACAAAATTTGCAATTTTTCGTAATTTTTTGATGAAATTCGGATTAGTTTCATGATTATTAGACGAAATTATCTATTTATGCGACTCTTTGACAAAATTCGGGTTTTTTTCTGCGATCTATTGACGAAATTCGCATTTTTTTGTGATCCATTGACAATATTTTGTGTTTCTTCCATGATCCATTGACGATATTTTGCATTTTTCTGCAATTCATTGACAATATTCTACAGTTTTTTTCATGATTCTTTCACAAAATTCCAGTTTTTTAGCGATCCTTTGACGAAATACAGGTTTTTCTACGATCCTTATACGAAATGTGCATTTTTTTTCGCGATCTTTTAACAAAATTCTTGTTTTTTCGTGATTTTTTGACGAAATTCGTGTTTGTTTTTCATGATCTATTGACGATATTTGCCTTTTTTCCGCGATCCATTCACGATATCTGCAGTTTTTCCGCGATCACTTGACGAAATTTGGGTTTCTGAGCGATTCTTTAATAAAATTCCCTTTTTTTTGTGACTATTGACAATATTTGGGTATTTTCGTGATCATTTGACAAAATTCACGGGTTTTTTTCCGTGATTCTTTGACGAAATCCCTTTGGAAAATCCTGCATTTGGCCGGTATTTCCATATTTTTAGTCGCCGTTTTTTCACATTTAGTCGCCGAGTGGCGACTGGCGAGTGCTTACTTTAATCTTTACCCCCCCCCCCCCCTCACAAAAAACAAAAACAAGTGTATGATTTATGACAAGAACTCATTTTCAGTACAGTAGGCTCCCTCAAATTCACACAGCTTAGGACCAGAGTGTGCAGATTTTAGAATTTTATGGATTTCTGGTCATTGCTTTGTTCACATTTTTTAACAGTAATTTGAATGTAATAATGTAATCAAAATTATAATGAATGCTTACAATACAATAAAATGTTAAAACAATTAAGTAAAATAATAAAAAGTAAGATAATTTTTAAAATGATTAAATTATTAAAAGTAAAGGTCAAGTAAATTATAAATAATGTATAATTAAATATGCATAATAAAGATGAGATACATTTTCCTTGAATTATTCAATAAAACTTTCCTTATAAAGGCACCCTATTAATTCATATAAAAATCATAAAGTAAGGAAGTTTTATCTCAGCTTTAGCCACTCTTAATAACCTAAAAGCTTGATTAATAATTTATAAGTATATTTGGCAAAAAGATTGTGATTGCCAGTGATATCAGCGATATCTTGATTTTTTCCCGAAATAAATTTATACTTCCTTCATGAAAAAACCATAAGTTTAATCATATTATCGAGAATTACATATTAAAATATATATGGAATGATATAAAACTAAAAAATTCTGAAATTTTGCCCCTACATCTGAACTGAAAGTACCATTGTTTACATCTGAGATGATACACGGATTTTAGGCATTTGCAGATTTTAGGGTTGCGGATTTGAGAGAGTCTACTGCACTAAAAAACAATAATATTAACACGTTTAGTGTAATGTCAGTCACTGGTGACTGACACTGAACTTTCTGTTTAGACCGTGTCAGTCATCGGTGACTGACACTTATAGATTGTGTACCGGGAATCTTATTTTGTGGCCCAAACGGAAAGACAGACAAAACAGATATGGCATTTAATGTGTTAAAGCAGATATTTTAATATAGAATTTTTTTTTTAAGTAAAAAAAAAAAATCTGTCTACATTGAACACCCCCTTTCCCTGCGAATTATTTACATCAGAAACACGTTTACAATGCTGAAAAAAATCATCTTTTAAATCTTCAGTTAAAAAGAAGAAAAAATATTTTTTAAAAATCTATCCATGATTTCTTTCTGCATATCACAACATATTATTCACCCAAAGTTGATAATCTGATTGTGTAAACATTCGACTTCCGATTTCACAGAGCAAAGTGAATAAACAAAAACAAACCACTGATAGTTTTCTATTTCTTCTTTGCAGTTTCTGTAAAGTGCACATTTATGGCAGGCATTGAATTTTCTAATAACCGATATTTTAATAAAAATTTGTTATACAGCCTAATTTACTATTACTTCAAATAGGTGAAAATTTGAAAGAAATCGATCAATTTAAATAGGAGATATGGAAATTTTAACAGTAAGAAAAAAAAGAGTTTGGTTTTTCATTCTTTTTTGTTTACTATGAACTCATTTTTTTTTTTTTTTTTTTTTTCTGCACTTAAGCAATGCACACTTGGTGACACATTCACAGAGTCCTTTTTACATTTAAAAGAATAGAATTTGAATAGTTTATTCTTGCACAAAAAAATGAGAAAAAAAAATAGAGTTTTGAATCATCCATCCCAGCAAGGTGCGTTGATGTGGGTATCGCAAGCCTGGAAAATCATTACGGAAGGACAGATCGTAAAATCATTTTGCCAAAACTAGACATGTGGAATGAAAATAGTATGAATATCTTTGTTTTTTAAAAATTGTTAGAAGAGTGGAGAGGTTTTCAATCCAGTTTTAAGAATTCGAAACTTATAATACTTTTAATAGAAATGCTAGTTAGCAAAACATCCGGATTTTGGAGAATTACAAATTTTTGATGTCTGGATTTGAGACTTTGTACTGTATATATACACATAGCAGCTCAAATGCTAATGCATTGAATCACTAGTGATTTGTTTGTATAAAAAAATCTTCGATTGGGCAAAGTTTGAGGCAGTAAATTTAAGCTAAATAAAGCATGCAACTTTTCATAACTTTCACATTTGAAAAAAAAAAATTAAAAGCGCATTGTACAGTAGATCAATAATTCTTCTTTTAAACTAAATGGCAATTAGTTAAATTTATGAAAGGAATTCTCCAAATATTACATTACTTTTCTTTTATTTAACTATACTAATAATACTGTTGATATCCTCATATTGCAATTCATAGATTTTGTTTCTAGTTTTATTCATATTATCTGAAACCAGTTGCATATCCATAAAAAATTACAAATGGAAAAATTTATACTCACGTTTCTATCAATATCATCACTATCAATTAAATTACCATAAGGAGAAACAGTAGCAGGACCAGGACAATTTAGTAACTGTTGAGGAGTCAGTGCAATTTGAGGAGTAATGTTAAAAGCATATAACCACTGAAAAATAAAATAACATGTAATGTAAATCCTTGCATAAAAATATAAAATTTCTGTTAACTTGACTGATGCATACAAAGTTAATGTCATTATTCTCAAAAGTAAGAAGTTTTTATTTTAAAGAAATGGCTTATCTATCTAACAGAAATGTACATTAAATTGGGCATATGCATATTAAGTCTTTTTAAAAGTATGTTAACAAATTATAATGTTACTTGTCTTTAGATATCAAGTAAAACAGATGTAACTAAAACAGACAATTTAGCATCCAGTGGTTTAGTCATAAAAAAACCAGATGGTATACACTTTAGGCAGAGGGCATACGTGACAGAGCATACACTATAGCTCTATTTGAGAAACAGAGGGTACATGGAGTTCCTTAAAAAATTCCAGAAGGTATACAGCATATACCACTGTATATCCTCTACTGCAGCATGCCTACATAAAAAAAAGTATACACCCTACACATCAGAGAGTGGAGTTAAAATATGTTTTCTCTTAAATTATTTTAATCATTTTCATGATTTTATAAAAGTTTTAATACACAACCTTTAATAATGAATTAAATTCCACTTAACAGACTTAATTCAAATCTTATAAGAGAAATTAAACTAATATTTCCTAAAAGGGTTAAAATTTGATCTGAATTTAAGAAAAGAACACAATTACTTTTATTAAGATAAGTACATTTGAACAGTGTGTTTTTCTTTTTAGTCAAAATAATCAGTTTTTTTTATCATTTTTTTTTTTTTATGCATTAAGATATTGAATTGCAATAGAGTGTGGTAGGTTTCCAAAATAATTGTCTTCCTAATTCATCAATTCTTGTAAAAAATCTTGCTAAATTCATGTGTGTTTAACGTTTTTATTTTAAATAAAGCAATGAAGACAAATTCTGGAATATGGTTATTTTTTTGGGTTGATTGAAGTAATTTGAACACATAGATTATTTTAAAGTAGATTAAAACAATATTTTGATAAAAATTATTTCATGCAAAAATTTGTTTAGAGAAACAGAAAATACTTTCCACTTCCAAAAATATTTTTCTGTTTTACACACGAACTGAACACCTTTCGGATTTTTTAGCAAATTTTCTTTAACTCAATATAATTCAAATAATAAAACTTTGTAAAAAATCACCATAAAATAAAATAATACACAGGACGCGCTTCGAGCTAAAAATATAACAGCTCGTCATCAGCTACAACAAACACGTATCCGCAAGCGAACAAGGTAAAAAATGAACTGAAGGTAAAGAATGTGGCAGATGGCGCTAGCTGAAAGAGGAACATGCAGAAGAGAAAGGTGTTGTCAAAAAGATAGAAGAGAAATTGATAGGGAAAAAAATGGAAATAAAGGAAATAAACAAAATAAAAATAAAAATAAAAGAAGTAAATTAAAAATATAAATTATCATCAATTTACTCTTGAAGTTGAAGAGAACAATTCTCTTCCTTCCCTTGACGTCTTGGTTTCAAAACACCCAGATCGGTTCTCTACCTCCATTTATAGAAAACTTTTCGCTGTCTCTCTTCCTCCTCATGCTCTTTCAAATCATCCTCCTCAACAAAAAGTGGCGTCCTTTTATACTTTTGTTTTTAGGGCGTTATGCATTTGTTCTGACTCTTCTGCTCTGAATAATGAAATTAATTATCTCAAATCTCTTGCCCTTGCTCGTGGTTATAATCCCTCCTTGATTGATAAAGCTTTGTATAAATTTAATAAGCCTAAACGTCCTTTTTCTGATTCAAATAATCCTCCTAATTTTAATTCTATAATAGTTCTGCCCTTTTATTCTCTTCTCTGTTTCAAAATTGCTAAAATCATTTCTCGTTTTAATTTTAAAGTTTTCTTCAAACCTATAAATAAAATTAAATTCTCTTCTCTAAAAGATCCTGTTCCTACTGAGAACCGGTGGGGGTGTTTATTTTATTCCTTGCTCTTGCAATTTAGGTTATATTGGTCAAACAAAGATAGCTTTAAAATTAAGATTAGGCGAGCATCAGAGGCATATTGCTAATCAAGAAATCTCTAAATCTTCAATTGCTTCTCACTGTTGGTCTTCTAGTCATTGTTTCAATTTCTCCATGGTCAAAATTATTTCTTTCCCTGCCTCTCCCTGTCACTTGGATTTTCATGAAGCATATTTTATTTCTAAAAATTCTGCTAATCTTGTCAATGATCTCCCATCATCTCCTTTCCTATCTCCAGCATGGAAATTACTTTTGTAATTCTTTTCCCTTTTCTCTTGTTTCTTTTCTCTTTATTTTGTTTAAAAAAGAGATCTTTTGTTTTTTTCTTGTTTTATTCTTTTACATTTCTTTATTTATTATTATTATTTATATTTTTAATTTACTTCTTTTATTTTTATTTTAATTTTGTTTATTTCCTTTATTTCCATTTTTTTCCCCTATCAATTTCTCTTCTATCTTTTTGGCAACACCTTTCTCTTCTGCATGTGCTTCTTTCAGCTAGCACCATCTGCCGCATTCTTTGCAACATTCTTTACCTTCAGTTAATTTTTTACCTTGTTTGCTTGTGGACACGTGTTTGCTGTAGCTGATGACGAGCTGTTATGTTTTTAGCTTGAAACACGTCCTGTGTATTATTTTATTTTATGGTGATTTTTTACAAAGTTTTATTATTTTAATTGCTTTAAATTGCCAGTTTTCGGTGCTGTTTCACTATAATTCAAATAACATAAATAAAATTTACTTTTTTTGTCAGCTCATATCTAGTTGCAATGTAAAGCATTTTGAACCAATTTTGTTCTCCATTTTGAAGCAAGAAACTTTCTAAATACTATACCTTAACTTTTGTTCAGTACTTTACTTATTAATTTTTTTTTTTTAATATGTAAAAGCATTAGTGTATATCTTTGCACAATGTTACAGTTATCATGATCTTGCTAGTACTTTATCAAGAGTTTTAGCAAATTTATAATCAATATATATCTAATAAAATCAATTACATGAGAAATATTATCTATTTGATACAAAAAGGATTAACAAATTTTTATTCAAAAGAAAAACATTCAAAATTCTTTTAAAAATTTATCAGCTAAAAACATCTATAGACTCACACTCTTCATTATCTTTATTTTGCTTTATTCATACTCTTATAGCCTGTGACACACAAGAGAAAAACAGTTTCAAGATATTTTTAAATAAGTAAAACTGTCAATTTATCAAGCAAATTATAACAACGACATCTCAAATAGCAAGTACTGCATGTAATAGAAATAATGGCCTTAGTAATAAGGCCATATAATGGCCAAATGAAATTTTGGGCCACTTTTGTTGTGGAAACGCCATCCGGAATATCTCTCCTATGATGAATATGTTATATTTCAAGTTAGTGCTCTCAAACAACAACAAAAAAAAAAGTGGATACAGATAGCTAAAATCAGGAATACTATAAAAAAGTCCTTCTCAAGCACTTGTTTTTTCCCCTTTTTTGGCTTATTTGATCTAAATAACATGTGGGCTGTTTAAATTTTATTATATTCTACATCAAGGCAAAACTACATATTCCAATAGAATAAAATTTCAATATTGATTTAAATTAATATTTATTTTCTTAAAAAGAGAGTGATATAACTTGATATTTTAATCAACCTGACTTAAATCTGCATACCCTGCACATTTGAAGAATTGAAATATTTTAAAAAGAGTTTAATCTATTATTTTTTGAGAAGGAGGGGCAGTGTTACTAAAAATGGCAGAAGCAGCACAACGAGACAGTCGTCTGAGGGAATTAAAGGAAATCTGTAAATTTAATGAGTTCCCTAACATATTCATGCTACAAATGGACAAACAGCTTTTTAAAAAACTGACTTGCTCAACCATAATAACTGCTTGAAAATAAATAAATCCTGTTTCAATAACTACTAAATTAAAAATGTATATCTGATTTTCTGTTATTGTTTTTCTAGTTAACACAATGTAGAATAAAAGGCTTTTTTCTATAATTAAGTAAATACAGACGATTCCCTCAAATCTGCACAGCTTGGGACCAGAGGTTGTGTGGATTTTAGAATTTTGCGGATTTCTGGTCATTGTTTTTGTTTACATTTTTTAAACAGTAATTTGAATGTAATAATGGAACCAAAATTATAATGAATGCTTACAATATAGTAACATAATAAACTAAAATAATTAAACATAAGAAAAGTTTTAAAATGATTAAATTATTAAAAGTAAGGATCAAGTAAATAATTAATAATGTATAATTAAATATGCATAATAGAGATGAGATACAATTCTCTTGAATTATTCAATGAAACCTTACTCTTAAATGTACCCTATTAATTCACATCAAAATCATAAAGTAAGGAAGTTTTATTTCAGGTTTAGCCAGTTTTAATAACCAAAAAAGCTTTATTAATACATAAATATGTTTGGTAAAAAGATTGTGATTACCAGTGATATCAATAATATCTAAATTTTTTTTCAGCTATAAGTTTATACTTCCTTCATGAAAACCCATGAGTTCAGTCATATTAATACATACCGAATGATATAAAACTAAAAAATTCTGTAATTTTGTCTTTACATCTGAACTGAAAGTTTCATTGTTTACATCTGTGTTGATGTACGGATTTTAGGCGTTTGCGGATTTTAAGGTTGCAGATTTGAGGTAGTCTACTGTATATGATGATAAAATTAGTTAATAATAAAAAAAAAATTAGCTTTGTCTCTAACTTTTATACAATTAATAATTACATATCAAATTTATTATAGTAATGTAGTAAATTTATAATACTACATATATATATATATATATATATATATATATATAATAATCTAAAAGTCAATTGGTGAATTAAAACTTCACACATACACACAGATATATATATATATTTATAACATATAAAGCATCATTTTTCACATTTTAAGTTACAATAGCAAAACAGTTATTGTTATATCTTTTACATTATTATAATATGCCACATTTTTTGTTATACCGGGAGGTTATAATATAAGTATCTCTATTTGGAGCTGTCTGTACCTTGAAGAAATAACCCGAATGAAACCAAAATCGGTACACTTACTATTTGAGAAGGGAAAAGAAGAATAGAACAATAAAAAAAGTTGCAATAATCGCTGACAGATGGCACTTTTGAGTGTGAAATGCAATGTGTAATACAAGAACAAAGAATTAAGGTGTAAAACTGGATGGTATACCTAATTTATTGCAAAATGTCACAGTGAATGTGGTTACACTTTCACATGGCAGTGCTGATCAAGTTCAGGTTCCACATGGTCATTGTGCTGGAGGACACAATCCAGGCAGTGCACGGTGTGCTCAACTGCAGAATGTAACACATCTGGAGTGATGTTGCGATATGTAATCCTTTAAGTCATTGAGGTTTTCAACACCTCCACGATACACAAGAGATTTTAATTACCTCAAAAGCCAAAAATCAAAATCACGTAGCATCAGATCAGGGGATCGAGGAGGCCACATCATATGAAAACATGGGTGTATTACTCTATCATCTGTAAAAATGTTGTCATAAGAACTGTTGTACTGCTCACCTAATATGGTGCGGGACTCCACCTTGCATAAAAAGTATTTCAGCAAATTTCAGTCTTTGCTGCAGTTGAGGAACTATAAAAGTTTGCAACATGTGCAGGTATCTTTGTACAGTAACCAAACACATTACAGGGCCTATTAGCTATAACTCCTCAAAAAAATAAAGACCAAGAATGAAAGTTGCAGTAAAGCCACACCACACATTTTGGAGTGGAAGAGTATTTCGTGAATAACATTTGGTGGCTCCGAAGCCGACATTCTGCAGTTCTGTGTATTGACTGTCCCATTCATATGAGAATGGTCTTCATCTCCCCATAAAATCTTGCATGTGAAGGCATCATTCACCACCATTCGTGTTAAAAACGTTAGAGAAAATTCCGGCCTCTGCTACACGTCACCTGATAACAATTGCTGATGATAACTAATTTTATATGGATAAAATTGGATTGCCTTTCTCAGGATTTTTTGAACAGTAGCATATGAAATATCCAACTTTCGAGCTACTGCACGTGCACTAGAACCGGCTTCCAGAGTCCCTGATGACTCCCCAATCGCTGTGGCAATTTCTTCTTGTATGCGGAGAGGTACTGGTTTCCTCTCCCTTCCTCATTTTACAATAAATGATCCAGTCTCCTTGAATTTTTTTACCATTCTTCTCACTGTGTGTGGTGTAAAAGCACCTTTTTCTTTATGCGTTCCTTTCACATGCCTAAATTCACGTAAAGCAGCTGCACAGTTTGATCTGTTAACATAGTTTTTTAATTAAAGTGTAATCTGAGAGGCATCTTGTTCAACGTTACTGGCAGAAATGACCGCTTCTTGATTTTGCTGATGATTACAATGGCGTTTGCATCGACAGGCCCCATAGTGCCATATGTTGGCAGTTATTGAAACTATTTTTGTTTAAGAAAAACTTGGACTTACGCTGTCAAAATTTAATAATTAAAAATCTTACGATACTCATCAGCGTACATGTAAATAAAACTATATTAAAAATACATTACAAATTATTCCCAATGTTTCGTGCTCTTTCTAACGAGCCATCTTCAGGGGAGAGAGTCCTTGACCTCCTCGGAGCAAAGTTTCCAACTGCACTTTCACGGCATCACAACTAAAAACATTACGGTAACTGATCATTAACCAATAACTGATCATATGAAAAATAAAATTAAAATTAACCATACAGGTGTTACGCCTAGGATTACAGCTAGAATAAAAGATCATAAATCAGATTTTCCATTCAGACCGATTGTCACAAGATGCCAAGGCCCACTTTATTATGTTGAAAAAGCTTATGCTGGTTTCCTAAAAACGGTTATCCCATCTTTAAAATATTCTATTTCTTCTACTGATGAATTCATAAACAGGATTGCAGATGTTGAGATTAACGATAATACTATTTTAGCTAGTTTCGATATTGTCTCGCTTTTCCCCTCCATAAATATTTTTGAAGTTATGAATACTATTAACCAGTCTATAGATAAATTAAATAATCTGAGTCAAGAAATTAAAACCTCGTTAGAAGCAGGTTTAAATTTAATTAACCAGAGTAATGTATTCTATTTTAATGGTAATTATTATAAGCAAGATAAGGGTGCACCGATGGGGTCACCTGTTTCAAGTATTTTCGCCGAATTTAAGCTTAGACCCTTGGAAGATTTCATTTTCAACACTTTCAAACATAAACCCAAATTATGGTTAAGGTATGTGGATGATGTTTTTGTAGTTTGGGAAGAGGGGCAATCACCTTTAGTAGAATTTTTTGGAGAGTTGAATCATCTCGACGACAATATTAAATTCACCATAGAAAATGAAGTCAATAACACCCTCCCATTTTTAGATGTCTTAGTTATAAAATCTGGTAATAAACTTAAAAGAAAAGTTTTCAGAAAATCAATGAAAATAGATTGCATTATTCCTGTTACTGCTACCCCATGGGGTTATAAAATGTCTGCGTTTAATTCTTTTATTAAGAGGGCACATATTGTTTGTTCAGATGAATTTTTGGAAGATGAACTGAACCATATTGTCAAGATTGGAATAGATCACGGATATAACCCACAGGTTATCCATAAATTAATTGAGAAGTTCAATAGTTATCCCCAAAGCGCCCAGTTAACTCGTCCTACTTACAGAAAAATTTCTTATATTCCAGCAATGTTTGAAAGATTAAAGAGAATTTTCAATAGATTCAGAATTCTTCTTGTTGCCTCCCCCTCAAATAATCTGTTTGCAGCTATTACCAGAAAGCAAGATCCTCTACCAATTTTATTCCATCCTGGAGTTTACGAAATCCCTATTCAACTCAATACTGGTCTATTAACTTCATATATTGGAATGACAAAACGATGCCTGTTTGAAAGGATTAAAGAACATAAAAGTGATTTAAAATTCAATAGACTATCTACAGCTTTATCTAGATTAGCATTTAAAGGCAGTGTCAAAGCAGTTTATTTTGACAATGTAAAAATTATCTCTAAATATTCCAACCCACTTAAAGCCCTTATACGTGAATCCATAGAAATAAGTCTAAGAAAAAACGAGGTATGCAATGACAATATTTCATTTCAAATTTCTAATGTTTGGTTGAATATTTTAAAAGAAATACATTCGTAGTGCTTATTTCGAGTTTTCCTAGTTTCTTATTGTAGTGTGTTAGCCTAACAACAGATGGCGCCATATCCAACGCAGTACTGATTTTGGTTGTGTTAATGATCAGTTACCGTAATGTTTTTAGTTGTGATGCCATGAAAGTGCAGTTGGAAACTTCACTCCAAGGAGGTCAAGGACTCTCTCCCCTGAAGATGGCTCGTTAGGAAGAGCACAAAACGTTGGGAATAATTTGTAATGTATTTTTAATATAGTTTTTATTTACAGTACGCTGATGAGTATCGTAAGATTTTTAATTACTATTTTTGTTTTATTGTTCCATTCTTCTTTTCCCTTCTCTCAAACAGTAAGTGTACCAATTTGAGTTTCATTCGGATTATTCCTTCAAGTTACAGACAGCTCCAAATAGAGATACTTATAAACCCCCAGTATATTTATACAGGGCTGCCACTTGTGACTATATTTTAATTCTATCATGCACCATTTTTTAAAAATAAAAAAATTTCACATACACTTTGATAATATCTGCAAGAGAAGTATACTACAAAATTTATTTCCTTAAAATGCAGCTGCAAATAGAACATAAAAATAGTCGCCAATGGCAGCCTTGTTTACACAATATCTACATGTGCTTTCTTATAGTTTCAGTATACAGTAATTGACAATAGCAATAATAAAAATAATCAATTTTAATATACATGTTTAATCTAACAATTAGATCTACTTCACATTTTAAAACATAATAACTAACATAAATAATAATACCTTTTCTTTTTGTTGCATTTTTCCCTTCTTAACAGATGCCAAACCAATAAAGCGAGTTACAGGAACTGGTTTTTCAAGAATATCAACATGATTTCTGAAAAATATATATACATTCATTTATATGTCTATATATACATATGGGCATATTGCAACTCTGCATATTTCTCTATAAAACAGGGAAGATAAAGCAGACTTTTTTTCCCCCACACTTTTTCTTAAAGTAAATAAATATACATATACTCATAGGTAGAAAAAATTTCATGGGAATTTCTTAGATTAGCCATTCCATGCATTTGGTACATGGACAATTTTGTTAATTATAGATTTCATTCTTAAACTATCTTTGGTACTGCTAATACTTGGACAATTTCTTAAGGGGGGGGGGGGGGGAGGGATTCCCTTTAGAAATTCCAAAAAATCGATTTTTTTTTTTAATTTCATATTTAGAAAATACAATATCTCGAGAATATATTGGCAAGAGGAAAAATCAAAATATTCAATATTAACAGAGTTATCCGACTTTTAGTTGAGGACATCAGAGCTTGGATGTTGTGCTAGAGAAGATTAAATGAAGATCTTCCTCCCTTACTTCCTCAAGAACTTCAAGAGCATCTCCTACCAATCTACCAAGATATAGCTATAGATGCCTTACTCCAAAGATTCTTGGGTGCCCATACCCAGAACGCTAATGAAGGTTTTAACGCAACAGTTTGGCGGTCATCTCCAAAACACCTACACTCTGGGCTACAAATTGTTGAAATTTCAGCATACATCGCTGTTGGGCTGTCCTTCATCGATATTTAATGAAGGCTACATTTAATGAAGGTTCTTAGAGTTATGGATAATTTAAATATTGTTGTTGCCACCTATGCCAAAGTTTTTTACCTAAAATGCCGATGAGGCATGAGTAATGAGACAGAACTGGAGGAGTCTTTTTCACACAAAAGCAGCTCGTACAGCCCAAAAACAGCAGCAACTCTAAGATAACCAGCTTTTCAAGGAATCTGAAGGTCTATTATATGTACCTAAGATCCCTGATTGATCGGTAAGTCACTAAAACCTGTAATTTTATTGTACTGAAACTTTAAACGCTATTATCTCAAAAATTGCTCATGCTGTGACTAGTGCAGCACTTTTGGGGCTTGCGCCTGAGACGCCTGAAGAAAAACCTTGCTAAGCCGCAATTTTGTAAAAATAAAATAAAAAAATTTTTGTACTCAAAAAGTTATTGGTCGATTTGGCTGATTTTTGGTGAGGCTTTTCTTTATATCATTACCGGAAGGATGTACCTAAAGTTTAAAAGATTTCGTGTAAATAAACAACTTTTTAGGGATGAAAAATATCGAAAAAATAGTACAAAATCCAAACATTTTGTTAAAAACCGTACTTAAGTTTTTATTTTATACTTTTTTATTGTTTTATAGGTTTATCCTTCCCATGAATATGTTAGAAAAAGAAAATAATTTTTTTTTTTTTCAGATCAATAGAAAAAGAGTGATGAGTGCAGCACTTTTGGGCCTTGTGCCTGAGAAAAAACCTTGCTAAGCTGCAATTTTGTAAAAAATAAAATAAAAATTTTTTTGTACTCTACAAAGATGTAATAAAGTTATGCTACAGTTTCAAAATGATCCGATTATTTTATCACCTTTTAAAAAAATAATGCAAAATGACTGATTTTAAGGTGTCTAAAGGGACTACTTCCCTTAAGTCCTTTGGAGAACTGGATGTTCAACTTACAAATTCCACATACTTTACCTATTTTAAATTTGAAGTGAGAATACAACTTGCAATTTAAACTTCATGAAATTTTAATACATTATTAGCTTTTTATTATAAGCAATTTTTATTCAAATAGTTTTACTATAGGTTGGAACAGAAATCAACAAAATACTTATTTCGTAAAGAATTTTAACTATAAAAATCCATAAAATGATTTCATAAAATCTGATAAAATGATACTTATTTCATAAAATCCATAAAAAACATTTCAGTATATATTAATTTTTATTTTTAACATTTCAATATTCACCGACATAGCAAAAAAAGGTGAGTTTAGGGATTAAAACCCCTCCCAAAGCACTTAAAAACTGATAAGATACATAGAAAACTCATTGTGTTACGGTAAATATGTGATTTATAAAAACAAACTAAAGGAAAATACAAACAGTTAAAAAAAACTTAGCATACAACTGTTTCAAGGTGTCATAATATCCTCAGTGTAAAATATATGAAACAGAGAGGGGGGAATAATAATAACAAAGTTTGTGTGTCTCTTGTTTCTTATTCTTTTTCTTTTCTTTTGATATGAAGATTGAAGAAGGGACACCTTTTATAAAACCTTGGTACATGTATAAGCTAAATTCATATGAAGTTAGGCTACATGTATAGAAATATTTTCAAACTCTTTCTAATACATCTTCTGACTTTTTTTTCTTTGATGCGTTTGAATCTATTTCTGTTTCTAGATTCTGGCTTTTACTATGATTGAGGGCAGTGGTGTAGTCATAAAAGAAAAGCAGAGGGCATACGATCTAAGCAGGAGGTATATGCTCAAGGAGGAGGGTATACCCTACAGTATATATACTATAGCTTTTTTGAGAAATAGAGGGAATATGGTGCTCCTTAAAAAAATCCAGACGGTATACGGAATATACCACCATATACCCTCCACTACATCTCTGATTGAGGGTCCATTTTTTAGCCAAAAAAAAAGATCAACATATTGCCCACTAAATATAATTTTCTGGGACATCTTTTCATAGTAGAACACCATATTTTCTTGAGTAAATGCTTTATAAATTGTAAATTCTCAATATAACCTATTTTTGCCCTCTCTGGATATACTTATCAGTTTACTTATCTCTATCATTTTACAAATACATATCTTTTTTTAAATAAAAAGCATGAAAAATATTTTTTTCATAACTTTTAAGTCAACTTTTTCCACCAACGTCCTTCTGGTTCACCTCTGCAGAAATGCAATTCCTACACCATTATCTCCTGATCAATTCACACCTTTCTTTCTTGCGAAGTTGCAAATTTCGAAATCTGGGGTGCTGTAACATTTTTAGGGAACAGTTGCAGAGTTGCAAAACACACACACATATATAGATATAGATATAACAAAAAGATCATAGTAGAAAAATGAAACTGGAACCATTTTCGATTACAAATAACATACTTTTATTTGATACTTTAGCATTTTTCTTAGGAGGCTATCTTCACAATAAATTGAACGGAAACTTTAATTTTTTCAATAGTAACTCCCAAATTATACACAATCAAAACATTTTACTAGCCTGAATACAAACTTTCACAAAGTGTCTATGATCAGTTCCAGAGACATTCAATAGTTAAAATTGAGCCAATATGACTATTGTCAGGAAAATGTTAAATTAACCCCTAATCATCACGTAATTTTCGAAAAATGCCTTTAAAAAATCATCGAATTTTTTTATTGTCCAGTTTTATTATTCATAAAATTTTGAGTTCATTAGTAAAAGAAAGTGTATTGTTTTTTCAAATTTAACCTTTTTACAGGCGGTGGTATGTTTATGAAATTCCTTAATTTTAATACCCAAATGCCCCATGGCAAAATTTTCCTTTACTATATATTATACTATATATGTTAAATTAGCTTTTTCTTATTTCGAAATAAATTTGTTCGTAAATTCCAGTGTCAATCATCATTTCTTAACATTTTAGCAATGGAAATGCTTTGCTCCTGAAAGTGTGAAAGTGTTCAGGATGTATAAAAATTTTAAAACTCACAATTTTAATTATTTTATATTTGGCTTTTTTAGCACACGTGACATGCAGGGAAACTTCAATGCAATGCTGTAACTTGTGGTTTCACTTTGAATAAAGGTAAAGACATATAAAACAAATAATTTGTTATATTACCACAAAGACGATAATTTTATTCAAATTTAATTTCAACATCTGCATTCAATATATTTTTCAAAATTTAATAATTTTTCAATTTATGAAGAACTTTGAAACATGGTATGCACAGTCCTACATTACAGTCCTTGCAATAATGTCTAGTTTCTTCTCTAATTTTTTTTTTCCATTTTCATTAACATAGGATGAACAAACTTTACATTCTCTATAAGGTTTTTCTTTTTTGTCTGTAAGGGCTATAAAATCCAGAAAATAGCGTTCATACAAACGACTTAATGTTCCATCACTCAGAGGATGGCCCCGTTTGCAGAAAGTTTCTCCTGTATGATATTTTTCAATGCTTTCATCTACTAAATCTAGCCTTAACTTTAGATGAGATTTTCTGCTACCTGCTTTCTTATAAAATTGAAAAGCATTGAAAACAGCTTGGTCCAATAGGTGGAAGAGTATCTTTTTATAATATTTATTCCCACCATCTCTAGTAACATGGTAACTTGAAAGAAATTGATCTACTACATCAACACCTCCCATAGGTTTGGTTGTAATCTACAACTGCTTTTGGCTGATTTTTCAGTCTCTTACTTTGAGTTGTAACTTCAAGAATTTCAGAATTATGGATTGAGAATAACAATGTCACATCCTTTATGTCTTTCCATTTCAGCGCAATAATTTTTTCTTGTCTAAATGCATGAATTTCACCAGTTTTTAACTTTTTTCTTGCAATCTTGCCGGCATATCTTTTCTGTTTTTTCTAACAGTTCCAATAACATCTGTTTAATAACTCAAAAGAATATCACATAATTCCTGCGATGCATAATAATTGTCCATTGTTATATAATGTCCCTTTCTCTGTAATGGCATCAATGATGTCATATAATGACCTGAGAGAGAATCAAGAGCATTTCGAAGTTTTTGCTGAACAAAGTTTGATTCCCTGTATAAATAATAACAGACCATATATACCCAGTATTAGATTAGCACAGCCTATAAGATTTTATGACAAAATTCACTTTTTTCATTGGTATGTACTGCCATCATGATAAACATCCTTTGTACAACATCAAACTTTCATCGATAGTGACATCTCTAAATATTTTCTTATTTAACTATACCTATTGTACGTCATAATATCATGAGAAAATTATGTCTAAACAGGTGCTTTTTAAGTCCATTACATACTTTCTTCTGACTTTTTAATTCCTTTGACAATAGTAGGAGCAATGAACAATCGCATTTCATTTCAAGAGACAGGTTGCCATTCCAGTCTGCCTTTTACTCTTTTTACTCCAACAACATTTCCCAACTGCTCAGCATAGCAATTAGTTTTGTTTACAACCTTATCCACTAATTCGTCATTTACAAAATGTTCATAGTACTACAGAACACCCAAACTGGCATCAAATGAAATGTTAACCTTCGGCTCCAATTTGAATTGAAAGCGTGGAGATGTGTAATCGGGAACACTTGAGGAAATTTTATGCCACTGATGGTCTGGTAAAGAATTTATCGGTATCATCATCACTATCTTCAGTTTCTGATTTTTTGGAGTTAAAAACATCTGAAAAAATAGAATCCTCTGATTCATTTCCAGATACCTCAACACTAAAATCTTCCTCTTCACTTGAGCTACTCAACATTGAAATTTATAAATCGATAACCCAGATGTATTCAGATTTGAAACAAATGAAACACAAGTTTCAACTCATACAATTTCATAAAATTAAGCATTCCGATCTTAAAATCAAATTTATCAGTTCAGTGCTTTCATCTATTAAGATGGATCTATTACACTAGAAGTGCCAAAAATCTCACTCAAGTCTTATAAAAAAAATGTACATGAGAATTTTTATTTCAAGATTTTTAACTTATCTATTTGACTTACTTTTATGCGATATATATATTTATCTCTTTTTTAAAGAAATTTCTGGTTCAAATCAAATTATACATATTTGGTAGCAGATAAATTGACTGCTCTTGGCACTTCTAGTGTTAAAATAATTTTGGGAGCGAAAAATTCAAAGAAGAGACCAGAAAATATTAGCTAAAGTCATGAGAAGTTCGGCCCGTGAGGGTCACGGGCATGACAAAATTTATTCATACATGACTGCTCGGGAACGTATCGGGTGTGACGATTAAGGGGTTAATCAATTAAGCATTGTATTGAATAATTTGCAATGAAGTTGTATTTATTAACAGTTTTCATGAGGCTATTCATTTTTAATCATCTTCCAGCAAAGGAGGTTATACAAATCATTTGTATACATTTTTTTCATGTATGTCCAGACATAACTTTAGAATGAATGCTCTGAATTTTGCTGGAAAGATCTGGTGGTAATCATATATCAATTTCATCAACATCCAAAATTGGCATGTTTGTATGCCCAACTGTTTTTTTTTTTTTTTTTTTTTTTTTTTTTTTTTACTCTCTAGGCTCTAATTTTTTTTCCGTAAAAAATGGCCATTCCCCACAAAATTTTACTATGTTGTTATAGTGCACCGAACTATCATATGTCATTTAGTTTTTACAGACATCATCAAAAACTTTAATATAGGATAGTCAAAATGAGCATGTCGAGCATGCAAACGACATGTCAAAATGAGCAATGTTCTTAACAATGAGATTAAAAATGAATATGAGTAACAATAACAGATTGTCAAAAACAGATTGGCCAGTATCTCTCACAATCAAATGGGAATGAAATAACTGAAATCACTAATATAAAATGAGAAAAGTATGCAAGAGTTATGGACATTTACTGGCATCGAAGAACATTGACACATAATAAATAACTCATGCTAATATATTTATGCTAAATTTCAAGAAGAAAGATGAGTTTTGCATAGTTGAGCTGTACATTGGGTGCTCGTGCAGCAAAGGGAACTTTACACCCAGACAATTCGTAAGGGGTGAAGTACAATAGAACAACAAACAATAAGAATTAGGGATGATTTTAGGAGTCAAGGGAGAGTTTCAATAAAAAAAAATGATGAAATATGTATTCCCATATTTTCAATGTAAAATCTAAATTCATCAAACTTCAAAAACACAAATATTGTTGTGTGCTGTATGTGTTGCTGCAATTAAATATATGGTCCCTAAATTTGTAGTATTAAAGTATATTTAAACGTAACTCAAAAACTGTTTGCCAATATGAGCCAAAATTTTGTAAATGCATATTAGAAATCTATAAAAATCGATTTCTGTTAAAATATTTAAAGGTTAAGAATGTTTTTTTTTTTTTTCAAATATTAATTTCAGAATTCATATTATAAAATTATGGAAATTACAAAACTAAGATATTTATGCTGAGGTTATAAATATTATGTTCATATAAAAAATTAGTGTGATATATTTATTATTTTAGGAAATATAAATAAAAAAAGATAAAATTAACATTAACCGACTAAAATTTTGAATAATTTTTAATCTAAAACTTTTGGTCCATATTACTGGAAATTTGGTATCTAGACATGAATTTAAATGTAGAATAAAAATATTTGTCAAAAAAGGGGTGTTGACATTCAAAATTTTAAAGTTAGTTTAAATTTTAATATGTAAAGAAGCCTGAATCCTTAATCCAAGCATACCATTTAATAGTAACCATTACAGTGTGTTAAGAAATTATAAGACCACTAACGAATTGGTACACTTCTGAAGATGATGACACAATATGCAAATTTCTAGCATGTATATTGAAAATTGATCATAGAACGTTTTCTGTTATAATTGCTACATTAAAATTTAAGTTACATTTTATTAAAATCTTCTAATTTTTTTAAAACGTAAATAAGGTGACTTAAGAAATTATAAGACCACCTGAGGAAATTAGCATATTATATGTCACATCAGAATCATTATAAAATGTATGCGTTTGTATATTGTGAAAGTATTCCCGAGAAGCAAAGGTGCAAGTTTAGATAGTGTTATTTACAATATATTTGAAGATGATGCAGGCTAAAGAGTTGTCTGCGACCGAAGTAAGAAAATTTTGTTTTTTTAAAATTGCTGTTAAATCTGAATGAGAAAAAGCTCACTCGGTTAATGAAGTGTTCTAAAATTGCCATTCAGAATGAAATAATTAGAAAAAAGGATTCAAATAAAATTAAATGATCTGGAAGAAAAGGGATTTTTGAAAGCATGGGATGATCAACAAATATTTCGATTATCAACTCAAAAAGGCCTTTCAACTCGGGAAATTTTGAACCGTTTCAGAAAAAGGAAGCTCACATGTAACAGTTTGGAAGAGTCTGAAATCACATAGTAATGCAAAATGTATGAAACTGTGGAAAAAACGAGGTTAATGAAACATCATAAACAAGAAAGTCTGAGATGGGCTAAAAATGTCATGTCATGTCATGGGACAAGAAATGGAAACAAGTGATATTTTTAGACAAAAAATTTAATCTTGATGATCTGGATGGTTATAAACACTATTGGCATGATTTGAGGAGGGAACCGAAACAATGCTTCAGTCGACAAATGGGAGGAGGATCAGTTATGGTTTGGGGAGCTTTTAGTCATGATGATTATCTGATTTAACCTGAATTTCAGGACGTATGAACTCTGCACAATATCAGGCTATGTTACATGATTATTTTTTACCATTTGGACCTTTTTTAGGTGGTGCTAACTGGAAGTTTCAGCAGGACAATACTTCTTGCCATGTGTCTAAATCCACCCAGCAATGGTTTTAAAAAGAAAAAAATCATGTTTTGTCATGGCTAAGTCGAAGTCCAGACTTGAACCTTATGGAAAATCTTTGGGGGGTATTAAGTCACAAAGTTTATGCTAATAATAAACAGTTTTTATCTGCCAATGAACTAGAAATAACCATTGTAAAAGAATGACACAATATTTCAGAATCTGTACTTAATCACCTGGTCACTTCTATGAAAAACAGAGTATTTGAGGTTATAAGGAACAGGAAAGAAAAATCATGTGTTAAGCATAGATTATGAAACACTTTCCAACACTTCCTGAATGCTTTAACAAAACTTTGTTATTTAGGGAAATAAGGTAAATAAGATAACTAAGTAAACATGTTGTAAAACATATAAAACATTTGAAAAACTGATTTCAGCAGTTGCCATCCATAGCCAAATATGTACTTCAATTCTTTTGAACAGCCATGTATTTGATCTGTAGGTTGATATATATACTATATAATGGGAAAATTTAGTTTAGCAAGAAAACGCATAACAAGTTGAAATTTCTCTTTCAGCAATTTATACTAATAGATGGAAACATACTTGAATACTTTGTGTACAGCCCCGTAGTTTACACAGTACCTTTATTACACACCACTATTTAGCTAAAATTTAATTCAAACTAAAACACTCTTAAAACTACTGAAATCACATTTCCAGAAATTATCATCCATAGGTGGCCATGTATCCAATTCTTTGTGCAGCCCTGTATATCGTTTTATCTATAGTCTAAAAAAATTTCTTAATAAACTAAATTCAGTTCAGTGTAAAAATGCATAACTCATTTAAAACCAACCTTTAAACAATTTACGCTCATACTCAGTAAACCTTACGAATTCTTTTCTGTAGCCCTGTATATGAACTATAGCATTTATACAAACTATATAGTATGCATAAATATAGTGACACATAAAAGTGCATACCACAATTAAAAATGCATTTCGTGCAATCATTTCTAATATACAGTAATTTGGATACAATATAGTATCTGAAATCTTTTGTGTGTCCCTGTAAATGCTATGCACTTCGTATTATACATGAAATAACTTATACTAAAGCTCAGCAACCTATACCAATTTCACTATATATGAAATAGTTTAACATAATTCAAATATGCCGCAAACAATCCCCCCCCCCCCCCTATATCATCATGTAACGGAATTCTTTTGTGTGGCCCTATAAAAGAATAATAACTATTCTTTGCACCATATATTCTACAAAATGTATATTTTAGTGGACTTCATAAATGCATATCAATTTTACTATGTTTGAAAGAGTGTAACACAATTAAAAATCATTTGAAACGATTTTTCCTCATTGGTCATAATGTAACGAAATACTTTTGACTGTCTCTGTAAATGAACTAAACATGCTACAAGCTTCATTTGAAATAGGGACCATGCTATGGTAGAGGTCACGAACATCCAAAAATTTCAGAACGATCCGAGTATATTTACGAGAGTTAAAGTGCGGCCAGACAGACAAATTGAAGTGATAAACACTTTTCAACTTTGTTGGAAAGTGTTAAAAATGGAGAACAAATATTGTATTAATTTACATATTTTTATTTTTAGACAAATGATCTTATAATTTGTTAAAAGTGTATTTTTCAATCATTGCTTATATTTTTATTAACATATTTATTTATTGCATTATTCAAAATTATTGCAAACTAATTTTAATAAATATGTTGTATTTTGTTTTGATATCTTATGTGTTGAAACTATAATTAGAACCTTTATTTACTTCATAATTTTCAAATTCAAAGTGGTTTTATAATTTCTTAACACACTGTATTTTCCAATAGATGAATATTGATATCATTTTTATACATAACAATGATTTGTAGCAAAACTTGTGTATCTGTGAGGGTGTAGGAGTGATTACCTTTTTTTGACTGAATATTGGTATAACAAAATTAAGGATCAGTTATACGTCTTAAAACTTTTCTCCAAAGTTAAGATTGGTATTAAAAGTACCTATTGAAATTAACATAAATATGGGTGTAAAAAAAATCAACTTGTGTAAAATGGTGGAAATTCAATTTTGCAATTAACAAAAATATAATATATTAAAATAAAAAGTGTATAAAAAATGTAAAATTAATTTAACACTAGCCAATGAAAATTTTATATCATGTGTAATACAAAACCTTTGGAGCAAATTATTTAAAATTTGGTATTAGTGCATACATTTAAATGTAAAATAAAAATATTTTGTCAAAATAGGGTATTGCCACTGAAAATTTAATATTAGGTTGAGCAAAAAGTTCTGTGAAATTTTTAATCTAATAGTTACCAGAATTTGTATCGTATATAGGCAATATCACTATCGTACTCAGTATCGTATAACTCAATATCGTTCACAGGCAATACATAATATAGGCAATATAGCATATCAATGCAACACTTTTTCAAGGGCCGTCGATTTGAATCCTTTAATGAAGCTGAAGCAGCATGTCAAATTTTTTTCGATTCCAAGGAGCCATCATGGTACTTGCAGAATATCTGGAATCTGGCAGAAATTTGTGGACTATGATGTCTCTACTTTAAAGAATAGTCCTTATTACTTTTGTTGTTAATTTGCCATAACAACCAACTTTCACAAATTTCCCAGAACTTTTTGCTCAACCTAGTAGTTCAAATTCGAATATATAGATAGCTCCTTAAACCCTAATACATTCATACCATTTAATGGTAAATATTATTCCTAATAGATTTATACCATTATCATTTTTATAGATACTCTGATTTGAAGCAAAATTTAGTTATGTGTATGTTGGGAGGGGAGATTACTTTTTTCCACATAACTGCATATTGGTATCCAAAAATTAAAGATTAGATATACTTTTTTAAACAATTCTCTAAAGTTAATATTGAGCTTAAATGTATACTTACTTGGAGTTAATATAAATACAGGTACAAAAAAATCAATTCATGTAAAATAATGAAATTTCAATTTTGCAAGTTACAAAAATATAATATATTGAAAAATGATATATATTTTTAAACCTCTGTCATCGATAAAAGATATTCAGTATGCAAATAGCAAAATTCAACAGAAACTTTTAGTATGGTGTAAGACTGCCTCTTATTATCTTGTAAGTAAAGTAGCATCTGCTTCAAACTAGATTATCTAAGTGCATTTTAGTCCTAAAATTATGCACTAAATAATTATAGCACTAATTTGAATAAGTACCTTAAAGAGGCTGGCAGAGTTTGACCCTTGTGCAGGCAGGGTATTATGCGGGTGTGCAGGTTATTTGCCAACAAGAGTGCATAATCACCTGATCCAAAGGGATGCCATTTCAAGACTCAAATAGTATATTATTTTATATATAAAGATTCAAATAAGTTTTTTAAATGATCCTGAGAACAGCATAAAGTATAATAATAGTAGTTTCAATGCAAAGTGAAAGATTTTGCTTTTATCATGACATTGCTTTCATCATGAGATGATGAAAGGGATTTAGACAGCTCAATCTTGTAAAGAGTTTGACTCAAAAGGTATTTCCCAACACCCCCATACCTACATTTTGTTATTCTTTTAGGAGACAAAAGCAGAATAAGAAACATTTATAACATTGTATACTATGTAGTCTTCAAGCTGTTCCTACTCTAGGCAGCATTTTCGAAAGCACACCAGGTGTCAATAGGTTTTGGACTACATGTCCAGTCCTATTATGTATAGATGTACACTGGCTTCTGAGCGCAAGTAAAAGCTCCCAGAAAAAAAGAAAAAAAGAGAACTTGCTCATTTGTAAAGTAAAAATTACTATATTTATTTTAACTGCTCTAATGGATATGTTTCTCTTTACAATTAATTTTTTTCTTTTTACTTTCCTCATATTCAATGCAGTATTTTGAATTATCATTCTTGTATTTTTCACAGAATTTTTTTAATGCACTAAGAAGGGTTCTAGTGCTTACAATCTCCTTTTCATTGCACTAGTTTATTGATAAAAACAATATGCATATTTAAAGGTTTTGAGACAATAAAACAATTCCTTTTTTATCTAAAAAAATTATACAAAAACTATACCATATACAAAAATTATACTATAACTTAAGTTTCTGTCTCAAGAAAACATCTGCATATTTCTTTAGATAATTTACTGGTACTGTGAAGGAAAAATTCAGGGGTTAAAACCTCAATAAGAGCACTAAAAATCAGATAAAGTAGATTCAAACACTCACGATGAAATTAAAAACCCTTTAAAGAATCTATAATACCGATAATTTTTTTTTTCCTGTGATGAACATTTGATGTGTGACCAATGCAACAACAGGCATATACAGCTAAAACAAGTTTTACCATATAACTATTTAAAGACTTCATGAAAGAAGCCAGCCTCTTTTTCAATGCAAAATAAAAGAATGAGGAAAAGAGGCAAAGCATGTGGGCTTTTTATGTTATATATATACAGGGGTAGGGAAATGCATCATTTTACTCACCAGTGGTGAGTGAATTTTCTAACCGGGCGAGTGAATCTTTAGGTAGTTTTTGAAAACTGCAAACTATAGAGATATGCTGAAAACTTTTTTTTTAGTAGTTAGCTATATTTTTCAACTTTCCTAATTATTGTGATGTAAACATGACTAAGTTCTATTTTACATTAAACTTTCATCTCTTGTTTATTATATATTAAATACCTTCCAAAATATTTTTCTGCATATCGCTTACTAGGTTCTATTGTTTTCTATTATTACCTTGATTATTCTGTTCTTAGTAAATCCTGTTAGCAATGCTGATCAGAAATTCCAGAAGTTATGCATTATTTTTTTATTTTGCACATAATACAGCATTATAAAAATGCCTAATATCGAAAAATATTTACAAAAATGCAGTGTAGCTTCATCAATACCCAGGATTCTGAAAATCTTTCAAATATCACATGAAGATGGAACAATTACAAACCACAGAAAAAGTTTGAGGTTTATGGAAGCATTTCTGGAAAAAAAAAAGGAATCCTTTTGCTGTCAACAGAAATTTTTTTTTCTGAAATTTGTGAATTTTAAAAACTTCATTGGTTTCTGATATTCTCTTAAACGTTACTTAAGTTTAGATAAATGTATCCAGGATCGTGTATAAATATGAAATTAATTACACACATTTCTACTATAATTAATTTTTTTTTTTTTTTTTTTATAGTATCATCAGATTGTTTCGCTCTGATATTTTATTTACTTTTTTATGCAATTCTATGTTAAATTACAATTTTTCATGGTTTTTTTTTAATATTTCTACTTCTTTCTTAATTTAATTCAAGTGATGCAGAATACTAATTCCTAATATATATATATATTGCTTATGCCACTATACACTTATGCCATGAGTGTCAAAACATCTCATGGCATAAGTGCTTGTCACCAGCAGAACGGTGCTGTGTGCAGGCAACATACATGCCACATAGCCTTCAAAATTTTCTTCCATCAAGAAGTGATGTACCAAATTCTATGCTAAATTAATGAACAGTAATTGGAAACTATCTTGAACAGTCTTTTATGCCTGGAAGTTTTCATTAGAAAGTCAGAGACTTTTTTAAAAAGTAAAAATCAAGGACATTGTGAACAAATAACAAATTTGGTAAGCTTAAAAATTGCAGATATACTTTTCCCAATTAATATATAACATATTATTTCTTTTATACATCTAATTTTCTTCTGATCTAATAAGTAAAGATTAAGCTTTTTTGTCTGCATGTTAAAGTAATATAAATTTTGCAATAGATATAATAACAGGTGGGTTCTTGAGAATTGACTTATTTCAGCCTAATAAAATTTCACTGTAACAAATTAATTCCAGAGATCCCTAAATTTTCATTATATTAGTATTTTACAGTACATATTTTCTTTCATATTACTAAATACTTGGTTATTACATTATTTATCTCAAATGTGTATTCATGAAAAAGTTTATAATTAAAAATCAGCCAATTTTATCAAATATTTTCATATATATCATACACATATTTCAACAAATGACAACTCTAAAATGAAATTTTACAAAAAGCATGCAATACATTTTTATACACAAAGGCAAATTAATTTAAAATGTATCAGAAAATAAAGCAACATTTTATATCCTGTGCCAAAAATATTTTATTTATTTCCATATGAACGAAGATATACCTGAAGATTTGTTGGTAGTAGTGCATGTTTGTCTAATACTAGACATGGAAAATGATAAAACTGCTTTAAATCGGCTATTTTTTAAGGTATGCTTTTAATTACACAAAGGAAGGTGATTCCCACATATTAACACTTCAGAATTAATTTTTTTTTTCAGGCATGTAACTTTTGAAATAATCATGTTATGTTGTTTCTAATTTTAAGATTATTGGTAAGATTTGTGCATTAAGTGTATTTAACCATGAAATGATCAATATAAATTATCATATTAATCATATTTTACTTTTCCCTATTTGTTCAAGTTTGTATTGTATGTAGTTAAATTTGTTTATATTGTTAATTTTGTAGCAATATTTTGTTATTTTAAAATTTTATACACAATAACATATTATAAATTTAAGACTAACCTGTATGGAACACGTTCATAGTACAAGCCTGATAATCCGCAAAAATGATACCTTGGTTTTAAATACTTAGCTAAGTAAGAAATAGAATATGAGCTACTATCTTTTGCTTTAGCATCATTATCTTTATCCTGAAAATGTAAAAATAAAGAATTACTAAAAATCAAAATAAAATAACAAAAATTTACATATCTACACTATTAGACAGTTTTCTTTTTTAATAGGCTGAACGAAAATATGTGGAAAGAACTACAAATAAATATTGTTGTGAAATCTTTGTCTTTTGATATAATGAAAAGGTATTTATAAATAAACAATCTTACTCAATCAACAGTAGAAATTTCTGATTCACAATGCACTGCTTACAAATCACCCTACAAATATCACAAAAACTTTTTAATACCAAAAGCAAAACACAAACATGCACAATTGGAGTGACCTGGATTTCTCAGATGATACTAAGAAATCAGAAACTAAACATTTCTCAAAGGATCAACTACAATCGTCACATTTTCTATTGTTACTTTTCTACATAAAGTAAGTACTTTGTCCTTAAGATGTAAGGAATTACAACAAATCTTCTTGCACCAGGTTATATGGAACAATTTCCTGGAAAGATGTATCTTGTGGAATTTTCTCCCCAAGATTGGTTTGAGGACTGTTTCAGCTAGCTATGTTTTCTGAAGCTCTTCCAAAGACCCTAGATCCATTGTATTCAAAGGTCATTGCTTTGGCAGAATATTCCATTCTCTTTTTAAGACTATATTTTGGCATTCTTAAAGTTTTGGGGGCTTTCAATATAATGCCTTATAAATACATCTTTGATTTCATGAGTTTTCTCCATTCTTCTTTGATAATTAGGCAATCACTCAGTAAATACACTATATATGTTAATTTACAATATATAAAACAATCATAAGTTATTTTCTATCAACTAATTCTGCATATTGGTCATTCATTCTGTACATGTCTTCTTTTCTTGCAGTTCTAGCAAGTTACACTGATATGAACACAAGTTGTACGTTTTTTCACAACTTTCTCATTTTTGTACAAAGTATTTTCAATTTAACGCTTGACTAATAATGAGACATACATGTCCCACTGACCGACAGTAATTTTGAAAGGGAAAAAATGCTAATTATTTCACTTCCAATTTAAGTAACACTGAATAAATGTAGATAGAGAACTAACTGTAAAATCATTTATATTATGTGAACACTTCAAAGGACGAATACCAAGAGGTCCATTGTCTCACATGGTCTATCACTTGCATCAATTTCTTATCAAAAAGAAATTCATAGCCAAAGGGTTAATATAGAAAAACTTTTGCTATTCTGATAAACTCTGATGGTCTCCAAATCAGCTTGACAGCCTCATATTTTATGCTACATACAATAGTTATTTTCAAATCCAATCTAAAGCCTGAAGTGTTGTGTGTCTTTCCTCTTATCATATTAAGACAGTTCTTAAAAAAATATTTTTCCCCTGCTCAAAAATGCAAAACTCTGACATATTTAAAGATTCAAAGCATAGCACTTGAAGGCATGAAAAGTGAAGTGATTTGTAATACTTGTGATAATTGAAGTGATTTGCAAATATTACAGGAAATGTGCAAATTTTAGTTCCAGTTTTTTATAGATGAAATTTTGGCTTGTCACTTACAACTAATGCTAAATTTGTACTTTAATAATGCAAAATCCAAAACCTTGAAAATAGAATATGGTCTGTAGAAAAAATGAATCTGCTGTAGGTGTTTTAGAGATTATTGCAATAATTCTTTTTAAATTTAACATTAAGAAATTATTTTGAATTATTTGGTAATCTCAGTAACAACTGCAATTACCAAACAGACATTTTTTATCTTTAAGGTCTGCCTACAGTAAAATGGGCATTTTCATGATTTTTATTTATTTATTTATTTTGAAAGAGCAATCAATTATGATTCTCAAACTCTTTTAATTTTATTTCTATGATCACTAGAAGAGAAGTTAGGGCCAATTTAATAAACAGAAAGTAATGAATCAAATACTGGAAGTGGGGTTAAGAAGCCCAGGAGAAATGTAAACAATGTTTCTATGCATCCTTTTCTTATGTTTTTTACATAAAAGCACTAATAAACCTTAATTGACCTAGATTAATTTTGTATGTATCTGAAAGATATAAAATAGATCTTTAAATGAGATTTCAGGAAAATTCTGTTATTCCCATGTTCGACAAACTTCATTACATAAAATGTTTAAAACATATTTCAGTGAAATTTTGTCAGTATGCTTTCCATGTTAATCACTATGTTCTAAAATAGAATTTAAGCTCTATGTGATAATGTAATTATTTTATAAGTACTCAAATATAAAAAATTGTAATTTTTAATAACAAGTAGAAATTAAATTAAAAAAAAAACCCATCAACTGCGCAAAAAAGCGAACTAATTATTTCTTCTCAATGTGAAACTATTTTTCATATTATTTACCTATTTTTTTTATTTACTTGTATTGATGACTTTTAAGTTGTGTTTAATTGTTAGTTCCTATCTATAAACACTGTTTTGACGAGGCCTATAGATGCCTATGAAAGTTAGAGTTACAGTAAAGCTAGAGATCCTACCTACACAACTTCCAGGTTGTGTAATATTTAAACGGAGCTTCTGACTGATGAAACATTGTCTTCATTTTTAAAGACCTGTCCAATGATATGCCACTCAATATGGTGCATAAAAAAAAAAAATCGTCTCTACCGCCATTTTGAATTTATAAAAACAAAACCTAGCCTATAACTATTGGATGGTTAAGACCTCATTCATTAAAATCCATCCAGCCGTTGGGATATTTCGAGGGTATAAAGAAATCCACATACCCAGATACGCATGAAACAAATAACCCTTCTTGGCAGTCAAGTAAAAAATATGTATTTTTTGACACATTTTGAAATATTTCAGTTAATTTTGAAGATATTGTAAAACTCCTAGTTCAAAAGGTTAGTGTAATAGTAGTATATAGTACAAAAGAAATTTAAATGTATGTAGTTGAATTGAGGGTATGTGATCTGGCGTAAGCATGAAATTTGGCTAAAATTTGGCAACCCCCCAAATTTTTAAAAGGTTATGAAGATATTGCTAGGATTTTATGTCTTTTCATCATTCTTTATTACAATTGAACTTGTGTACAATATGTATATTTATTTAATATTGTACAATTTTTTTAAGCACTCCAAACGTAGGCAGATACCTTAAAATGAATCAAAATATATCTAAAGACAAATATAGCAAAAACTAACGAGTCTAGATCTGATGGTATCATGCAGGGGCACCATCAGTTCTTGAACAAAAATAGTAGGTGTAAAAACAAGTTTTCAAGTGTTTTTAATACAATGTAACAGGGCTATTCCATGAAAACAAGACATTTTTTGGCAGAGAAAAATATTGTAAAAATAATTATATAAGTAACTGAAGTTATTTTTTAATGTATATAGGAATAATTTTTAAATATTTCACTTTTATTTAGTGGCAGCATTGGTTCAAAGATAGCTGCCATCAGCTGAATATCATGCGACTAAAACGCATTGACTTCAAAAGAACCCAATTTTATTTAATTTTTGACTTTAAAATTTTTGCTGTTACAGTTTATTATCTATTAGTTATGTTATTACCAATTAAATTTGCTGTAAATTTATGTCTCACATCTTACAGAAAAACAGTAGTTTTTGAAATTGGTACTGAAAAAAGAATTATATTTTAAAATGGTTGTGGCTTATAAAGAATCTTATTATGAATACAAATTTCCTGAATATATTTTTAAATAACATCAATTTCAAAATTAATAAAACAATATTTTATGGTGTCCCACACATGATGCCACATGTGCGGCATTTCAAATAAAAATATTTCTAAATAATGAATATGAATGTTATTAATATATTTTTCTTTAGAATGTTCTTTTGTTTAGTAAACAGGTATATTTATTGTGATGGAAAGCTATTTATTAATTTATTATTCTTGTGATTCAAATAAACTGGTTTTGTGAAAAACATGGGAAAATATGTATGGCAAAACTCAACTGCATACCCAAAAGTTCTCAAACTACAGATGAATCTGAAACAATAACTGAAAATATGACTAAAATGATGAATCATTTAAATAAAGAACCCAATATATGAAAATTGAAAAGGACAAGAAGAAAAACATATAAGAATTTTGCAAATTGACTTTGGAATGTCACTTTCCTTCGAGTATCAGAATGAAGTACAAAGTGATTTGTGGTCAAGGGCAAATGCATTTTTGTTCAGTGCTCCAACTTTGTTTCATTAGTAACTATCAGACTTATCCCATATGTTTAACTACCACACATAAAAGCCCTATTTTTGCTTTTCTGAATTTCTTTATCAAGAAAAGTTTCACTTAGACAAAAAGCATCCACAGAAAGAAATTATATGGAGTGATGGACCATTCTCAAAGTTTAAACATAAATCCATAGCAAAACTCCTTTTCAGAAAAAAGTATGGAGGAAAATCATTCACATGGGAAAGGAGCAGTTGATGGGGTACATGATAACATAAAAACACTTGTTTACCAAAAGATTTCTTCAAGGCTTAGTCATATATGCACTGCTTGCTTTATAATTTGCACTCACAGTCAGTGATGACTGATAATTATAAATAGTGAAGTTCATAGCAATAAATATAGTGTATCTCATTTAAGTCAATACAGCTGAAATCAATGAAAAATGGTGAAAATTTCCAAAGAAAGAAATGAGATTTTTAGAATAAAGATAGTTTCGTCCGAGTTTCAGTCCCGGCCGAATTTTCGCTGAAAATGAAAGTATGGCAAAACTCAGATTTTGGGCCAAAAATGAATATTCAATCTCTAATTATAACAAAAACCCGATTATGGAAATATTGGCATGTTTTTACATTTTGAGGTTCCCTGAATTCATTTTTTTTTTGTTGTACAATGTTTCCATATGTATGTGTGGATGTATGCATATATATTAAAATTTCTCCATGATTTCAGGCCTCCAGATCTTGTAAAATTAGGATCTTAGTTTTTATTTATTTGAACATACTGTAAAGTGTTTAGAATTATAGCTGGGGGTAATTCTGTAAAGTGTTTAGAAAGTCGAGTGGAGTCACTCCAGATCCAGATTTTATTTATGTAACTGTATTTAAATATTGATTGTATTATGAAAATTTCTGAAGGAAGAAACGAGATTTTTGGAATATTGATAGTTTCAGTTGAGTTTCAGTTCAAAATCTGAGTTTTGCCGAATTCTTTGGAAATTTTTAACATTTCTCATCGATTTGAGCTTTATCAGCCGACTCAAATGAGACTATTTACTGCGAACTTCATTGTTTGTAATTGTCAGTCATGACTGACTCAAGATGTGAATACAAATTATAAAGCAAGCAATGCATATATAATTAAACTTTTTCATGTGCTCATTAAAAGCTGCAGACATAAAAGTAATAGAAAATTTTCAGTTTGAAACTGCAGAAGGGTTTCGAATACTCTTTGAGAAAGTTCTAGTATAACAGATGATCATTTACAGAAATCATTATAAAATATAAATCGAGGTGTGTATACATAAAACTAAACTATTTTTTTATTAAATGAATTTTGTATAATTAGAAAATCTTTCCATGTCATTGATGAATTAATTACGTTTTATTTTATCTGGAAAAAAAGTTTTGGATCTAAGGCACAGAGAGACAATTTGGGCCACACGTATAATTAATCAATACAAAAACACTTAACGGGTTAAAAGTTTGTGACGCAGCACTTTATCTTATGCTCTAAGAATTTTAAATATGGAACTTAAAAATAATGATATCAAATTTTGAGTGACACTATGCTATTAATTATAATATCTATATATATATATTTATTTCATCCTTTTATTTTTTTATAATTGCATGTGCAAAAATTATGTTAATTTTAAAAAGATGTATAAAAGTTTATTCATTGATGCATTATCATTCGTATCTCTCATAAATTCAAAATATGAGTTTTAAAAGATATGATATCAAAATTTAAGTGACGCCTTGATGTTGCTTAAAATGATTAGTTTTAAAATTCAATTTAAATTTTCTTTTGGCTAAATACATTTACACATCTAAACAATACTTTGCATTTTTCAATGCACTGTTGAGTATATTACTTTCACTGAATCTATATAATGTACTGAAATGTATTCATTTGAATAAATTGATTTATCTTTTGTGCCGCGCTATCCAAAAATCAAAAGTAAAATTTATGTAAATAGTTTTTTTCGTCATATTATCCATTTGCATACATTTAATTTAGTTTGGATACAATGACGCAAAAAACTATTTACATAAATTTTACTTTTGATTTTTGGATAGCGTGGCACAAAAGATAAATCAATTTATTCAAATGAATACATTTCAGTGCATTATATAGATTCAGTGAAAGTAATATATTCAACAGTGCATTGGAAAATGAAAAGTATTGTATAGATGTGTAATTGTATTTAGCCAAAAGAAAATTTAAATTGAATTTTAAAACTAATCGTTTTAAGCAACATCAAGGCATCACTTAAATTTTGATATCATATCTTTTAAAACTCATATTTTGAATTTATGAGAGATACGAATGATAATGCATCAATGAATAAACTTTTATACATCTTTTTAAAATGAACATAATTTTTGCACATGCAATTATAAAAAAATAAAATGATGAAATAAATATATATAGATATTATAATTAATAGCATAGTGTCACTCAAAATTTTATATCATTATTTTTAAGTTCCATATTTAAAATTCTTAGAGCATAAGATAAAGCGCTGCGTCACAAACTTTTAACCCGTTAAGGGTTTTTGTATTGATATCAGTACTTTTTTTAAGTTAATGATAAAAAAAATAAAACAACAACAACAAAAATTAAAGACCAGACAAAGAATTCATAGTCAGGATTTCTATTCACCTTCAATCTCTCCCCCTCCCTCCCCGCAATAAAAGATGCCTCATATTTTAATTTTAAAGAGCAGTGTGCTATGAGATTTTTTTAAACCACTCATTGGTAAATATGGAAGTAATTCACAACATGCATGTTTAGATGGTATTTCTGTTGGTTTGTTTCAGAGATATAAAAAGCTATGTTAAATTTTACTAAATAAAAAATTTACTGTCTTAAGAAAAATAGCAAGAAATATTGCTCTTTAAACATACACACATATATATATATATAAACTTCCACCATCCTTCTTTAAAGCTCTTTATTGGCAATAATAGTAAATCATATAAAATAATCTCCTGAGCTCCAAAAATTTCACTTCTCCCTTCTCACCCATCTCTCCAGCTTACCTAAATAATTAAAATCTTTCAAACTTTAGTTTGAAAAGAAAAAATAATCTGCAATATTTGTTGCTCACTAACATAAATAAACAAAGCCCTAACTCCCCAAATGTACATTTCTCCTCTCCTCTCTCCCCCTACTGCACAGCATAAAAAAAATGCACTCGCAGATATTAAATCTTTAGGGTTTTTGGTGAGTGAATTACATATGAAGATAAATACGATAGATCTTTATAACACACCTTGGGATGAGAAGTTCTGCATATTACAGAATTTTGCATTATATAGATCATATTTCATTCATCATTAAATTTACCTTGTAAACGTGCTTTAAATTACATTCCTTGGAACTAGAAATAGTGAAAATTATAAAATTTTACATAATAGTATAGGTGCAGATTCCCACTATCTGGAAGGAGAAAGTGGCTCCTAAACCCAAAAAGTCCAGTGGCCTCATTGTGAAACAAACACATAAAAAGAATTTAGTGTTTTGTAAGGGACTGAATTCAAAGTGGAAAATAATTTATTTTATATATATACATATGTCTATGTACAAGAAAACACAGACTAATTACATCAAATGGGTTTGTTTAATTTAATCACAAAATTCTTTAAATTTAATTATTAAGTCTAATAAAAATCTTAAACTATGTTCATTCAGAAGATATAATTGGAAAAGATACATTTAAAAAAAATGTAAAGCTAAGCAATCATGGTAGTGGGAAATATTAGGACAACAATATTTCTAATTTTGATTTTATCGTATAACATTACATTAAAAAATTTGTGAATGTGAAAAATTATTTAGCGCTATAAAAATCAAAACACACTTCAGACGTTTGTTTTTCTATGTAATACAATAGTTTTCTGTGTTAAACAGATCATTCAGGACTGTAGGAAGGAAAATACACTGATTTCATTTCTTTAAAAAGATAGAAATCCACCATTAGCAGAAAAGGAGCATCCCTGTATAACATATGGCGACTGAGACATTGAAAGTTAGCAGCCGAAGCAAAAAATTTAGTCGTCACATGGCGACTGTGAATCTGCACCTATACATAATAGGTATAGATCACAGGGCCAAAACTAGCCTTTTTTGTACCCGGGGCAAACATGGATTTTGGCGCCCCCCCCCTCTCCTGTAAAGTATACTTACAAAGACAATTTTATTAATTTTCTAATAGCCGACTTATTTTAAAATTTAAAGTATGTAATCATAAGACATGTTATTCTGAACTATGTAATCTACAATGACGGGTCCAAAGGGGTGGTCACGGGGTTCATGATTCCCCTCTGAACACCAACAAAAATTTTCTGAAGAGCATTTTTAAAATGAAATATACAGTAGAGTCCCGATTATCCAAGTCCTGCTTAACTGAGTTATTTTCTTCTGATGGATTGATGGCTTCCATTTTTATGAAACAGCCATTATAAATGAAGTGTTAGGTAAAGATGAAAAAGCAGCCGTAAGAAAAAAAAAGAAAAAAAAAAAAAAAAAAGGCCATTTCCCTTCCCCCCCATTCTGACCAGAAAATCAGAGTTCTAACTTTTTATGACTGCTCTTTCATCTTCACCTAACACTTCATTTATAATGACTGTTTCATAATAATGGAAGCCATCAATCCATCAGAAGAAAATGATCCATTCCAAAAGTATAATCCTTCATTTGGCGCCGGGGCACATGCCCCTCGCTCCCTTAGTTTTGGCCCTGATAGATCATGTCACACATTATTAAATTACCTTTAGCTCGTGACTGACAGTTTTGGGGGCACTAAATGCATGGCTGGCAAATTTATTCCTTTTTCACTATTTTTAATAATGAAATCTTTGCCTTATTTTTGGCAGAAGTTTCTTATATTAAATAAGGCAAAAATTTCTTTTTTTAAAAATATTACTTTTGGAAGGCATGAATTTAGTGCCTAAAAAAAAAAAAAAAAAAAACCGTCAAGAGCTGCCACCGATTATAACACTCATTTACAAAAAAAATTAATATATTGTTTTCATTGCTCCAAAATAATGCGTTAAAGAAGACAATGTATCAAATTTAGTGTTCCAAGAAATTAGCAATATTTGTTAAACACATGTGCTTCTTAACTGCAAAATTTATTGTTTACATCTGAGAAAAATATTATATGCATCTTCTGTATTAAAATTTTTTAGTGGCAGGCTTTTGTGATTGAACAAGGACTGCTTGCAGAATACTTTAATAATTTTACAATATAAAATTATGGCTCTTGAACTACTATTGATGAAATATAGTAATAGGGATAAAAAAAAAAAAAATCATTAAATAAATATAGTTTATTTAAAAAAAAATTAATTGAATTTTCATCAGATATACTGATTATTACTACCATACATTATATGTAACATATTTATTAGAAAAATTACAACTATTTAGATGAAGTTTTAAAATGTAAACAAAATGATGCCTTATAAACACATCAAAAACACAGTTTGTTTTCGAAAGCTGTGCCTAACACTCTGAGACAATTTTACAATCCAAAGGGGTAATGCTGAGATGGGTATTTGCCGAAGTTCCAGTTGTATGTTGTCACTCATCTAAACAGCCTCCGATCATCCCTATTTTGATAAAATCAAAACAGACCTGATGCATGCACAAAAGCGCAGAAGGTTTCGCTTTACGAAAACAAACAGGACCTCTGAACAAAATCATTATACAGTAGACGCCCTCAAATCCGCTCAACTTGGGACCAGAGGTTGTGCAGATTTTAGAATTTTGCAGATTTCTGGTCCTTGCTTTGTTTACAGTTTTTAAACAGTCATTTGAATGTATTTATGCAATCAAAGTTATAAAAAGTCCTTGCAATATAGTAAAATATTAAAATAATTAATTACAGTAATAAACTAAAATGATAAGAAGTAAGACAATTTAAAAAATGATTAAATTATTAAAAGTAAAGATCAAGTAAATAATAATGTATAATTAAAGCTGCATTATAAAGATAAGAATCATTTTCCTTGAATTATTGAATGAAACTTACCTCCTTCCTAATGGTACCTATTAATTCGCATCAAAATTATAAAGTAAGGAAGTTTTATTTCAGGTTTAGCCAGTCTTAATAGTCAAAAAATCTGGATTAAAATACATAAAAAGATTTGGATTACCAATTTTTTTTTTTTTTTTTTTTTTAATCAGAAATAAATTGTACTTCCTTCCTAAAAAATCATGAGTTCAGTCATATTATAGAGAATTAATTACATACTGAAATACAAATGGAGTGATATAAAATTAAAAAGTTCTGTAATTTTGCCCTTACATCTGAACTGAAAGTTTCATTGTTTACATCTGTGATGATGTGCAGATTTAACGCTGGTAGCTGGGTGGGTACCCACTACAACCCTGAAAATTATTGCTTGTTTTTAGCACAACATATATTTGTTTTAAATGCTTTCTCGTCACTTCTTTATATGAAAAACATATTCAGGAATAAACATAAACATCGAATCTGATTTATGTCTAAAACTAAGATTGAATCAGATATGAGGAAGATGTGTTTGGTAAAGCAAGCATCACCCTTATCATTAGCAATACAACAGAATTAATAGTCATCCTAGTGCATATGTATCAATCTACACCAATATGCCATTAAGTATTGTAGCTTTTTTTAAAATCAAAATACTATATTTTGATAATGTACATATTAATAATATAGTAATAATGATACTAGTACTTTTTACTTGAATGTTAATATAAAGCAGTCAATCTAAGTATACCAATTTAATAAAGTAATCATCCAATTAAATACAGTAAAATCTGCTTAGACGGAGCACAAAAGACTGCACAAATACCTTGTTTTAGACATATTCCATTTACACAGGTTCTTCTGTAATAGCATGGAGTTTGTAACTTGGTGGTATGCGGAAGTATGAACTTCTATTCAGTGGTACGTCGATCTAAAAGTTCGGGAACCCCTGCTCTAGAGGGTAGCAATATTTCTACAAAATGGATTGCAGGCTCTTTTTAAGAGTAAAATTCATTGTTTACATTAAAGAAGCTGTCTGTTATACAGAGAATTGCATTAAAAAGATCTTTTACTGCAACAATGCTTTTACTACAATGCGGTCCTTTGACGAAATTCACATTTATCTCGTGATCCTTTGATGAAATTCGTGTTTTTTTACAATCCTTTAACGAAGTTAGTGTTTTATCTGCAATCTTGTGTCAAAATTTGTGCTTTTTTCAACATGCTGTGACAAAATTTGTGTTTTTTTGCAATTATCTGATGAAATCTGTGTTATTTCTGCGATCCATTGACGAAATTCCAGTTTTTTGCGGCCTTTGGCTAAATTTGCATTTTTTTCCATGTTTTTAATCAATCCTTTGACGAAATTCACGTTTTTAATCAATGCATTGACAAAATTCCTGTTTTTCGGCATTCCTTTGACAAAATTCGTGTTTTTCAGCGATCCTGTGATGAAATTTGCATTTATTTCGTGATCCTTTGGCAAAATTCGCATTTTTTAATGATCCTTTGGTGAAATTATTGTTTTATCCACGATCCTGAGGCTAAAATTCGCACTTTTTCTGCAATAGTGTGACAAAAATAGTGTTTTTTCCGCCATCCTGTGACAAGCATTTTTTCGCAATCCTTTGACGAAATTAGTTTATTTCGTCATCCTTTGGCGAATTTAGCATTTTTAACAACATTAGTGTTTTATCCTCGATTCTGTGGTGAAATTCCCGCTTTTTCCTCAATCTTGTGACAAAATTCGCATTTTTTCGCAATAATCTGACGAAATTTGCGTTTTTTCTTGATCATTTGACGAAATTCATGTTTTTTTTTTTATCTTTTGGCGAAATTCGCATTTTTCACGATCCTTTAACGAAATTAATTCTTTTCTGCGATTCTTTGATGAAATGTGCGTGTTTTCCACGATGCAGTGACTAAATTCATGTTTTTTCTGAGTCCTTTGATGAACTTCGCGTTTTTTTCGTTATCCCTTGGTGAAATTCGCATTTTTCCGATATATATATTTATTTGGTGGGCAGGATGATCGGGGCCCTTTGCCCCCTCGCCCACTTCTGTACCCAAAAACTTTCAGGTTTCCGTTTGTTTGTATTTTCTGCAAAAACTGCCATAAAAAAGTTGGATTTATATTTTTTTTTGAGGTGGGGGGGAGGGGATCAGCATGATTATCCCCCCCCTGCACCTACCATAGGGACCTGCTGGATTTGCACCGGCCATAGGGACACTAAATGGTAAAAAGTGACTATTAAGAAATTGTCAGCGGCTACCTTCCTACAAGGACAAAATATTTTTTTTTCAAGAGAAAAACACAAAAACTGCCTAATATTCATAAAATATTGGTTGACGGTTTTTCGGGTGCGAGGCCCTGTGCGACCACACCCGTAGGGATGCCTCTGTCGGTATGAGGTAAAGGAGAAAGCAATAACTTTGAAACGAAAGATGTTTGTACTTTCACTGAAAAAAAAAAAATTAACAACATGTAAATATACATTTTTTTTTTTAAAGGAAGAAAAAGACGAAGTTTGTAGTATAAATTTGGTACCCCCTCTGCGCCTGGGGTGACTGCACCATTCGTACAGCCCTGCTAAGACATATGTAAATCTGACAGCATAGCAAATTGGATTAAGCTTTCAACCTGGTCAAGTTATGCTAATATATTATCATGGTTCAAGAAGTTCATCCAAGCGAAGACTGACAAAATTTTTGAGTATTAGGAATAACCAAATGTAAATAAGGAAATATAAATAATTAATTTCAAATCCATCTGCTCGCAAGAAGTACACAAATAAATATAGATTATCTATCACTTGAAAGTGACAGCACTTCACTCAGGAATTCGCGTTTGCAATCAAAGATAGGTGGCACTTTTAGACCTGCTAATGTTTGTAAACAGTTCCACATGAACGTGGTTATCACTGCTGGCTTTTGCTTGTGTCTTGTGTTTGCCTCGTGTGAATTGGTTACTTGTGGAATAAATTTTTTGCTTTTTTAAGTCTCTTAATGGAAAATCAGCTTACTTTAGTATGTTTGTAATGTAGGGTGTAAAAAAACATAAGTATTATTATTATTATTATTATTAAAAATGGATTTTTATGATTGTTTTTCTGTGTTAACCTTTTATGTCCCGACGATATTTTAAAGTACCATTGAAATTACTTTTCATAAAATTCATTTAATATATCGATTAGTAGTAATACAGTTTAGAATCAGCTATAGATACATTATTTTATCTTGTTTCAAAATCATTATTGGTTGCACAAAACAAAAATATTTTTAAAAGGATGATTTCTTTTGCTTTTGTATCTTTTCAGTTTTCTTGACGTTAAAAGATTGGGGGGGGGGGGGGGGGGGGTTTCAGTTCGGAAATATTTCTATTATAAGAACATTATATTTGTACATTTCCCAATTCTACAAAATACTAAAAAATATTTTTTAAATAAAAGATTTGAGTGGAGTTATAAATATTGCACAAAATCTCAATAAATTCAAATTTAATTAATTTTATTTGGCAAAATCCTTTTAAAATTTATTAAATGATTATGTAAATCTTCTAATATAGTTTAAAAAATTCACGAAAAATGCTTTAGAAGATGAAATTTTCATGGATTCATAATTTGGGACATAAAGGGTTAATCGCCGTCAAAATTGTAGGTTTTTAAAACAACCAAACCGGTAATTAGGATATTAAAGAATATTTTTATCGTTAATTATTAAAATAATAGATGGTGATTGGATAAATAATAAAAACGATAAATAAATAATTTCATTAGGTAATTTAATGCATGAAATTAATAGAATTCTTAGAATATAACAAATAAAAGAAATTTCATGGCAGTTCTTTATGTATTTGTAATTTGTAAAATTATTGCAGTTGCATAATTCTAAGCTAATGCAGATATATGTGCATTAACAACAAAAAAAAAATAATAATATCTGTTAATTCATACATATACAGAGGCTAAATATAATCATATTAATGGTTAGTCATACTTTTTATCAACATTAACTACCCAAAATATTAAAGAAAAAAAGAAGAAGAAAGACATTGAGAATATATTAGTTTTCATGCTAAGTGCATTATGTTTCAATTTCTAATTTGTATGGACTCCGAAAATATTTATAATCATCGATAAGTTGACCATTTTGAAATTATCGTGATATTTATTAACCTTGATTGGAACGTAGCTCTTCCAATTAAAAAGCAAAAAAGTTTTGTTACTTTTCATCTTTTATCAACTGCTTTCTTTGATATGTTGTGCTAATCCAAAAGTAGAAAATATTTTATAAACTTTTACTGAAGTAGTTCTTCCTAAACATTTTATACTAATTAGATTTTTTTTAAACTTTTTTCCATTCTCTTACTATAACTTTATAACAGATGTTATCATTCTGTAATTTTCTTTTACCTGAAATTTATTATGTATTTATTTATAAAAAACAAATAAGAATCTTTTATTTATTTATTTTATTTAATCTAGAAAAAATTATTTTATTTGTTGTGCTTATTTTCTATAAAAGAGTGAATAATTTGATTATTCAAAGAAAGTTTTTATGACGATGACCAGATTTAATTAAAGTTTTAAATGAAATGCTTTTTAAACCTGGTAACATCTATTTTAATATATTTTCACATCATTAAAAAAATATTTTAATCCATTATTTTTTTTAATAATCTGATTTAAATCACGATTAAATTTGAACAAACTGTCAGCCTCAACGAGACATCGGATTTTCTGCTGATCAAAGTTTTGTTGTCGTTTTTAGAGACGACAGGTATTTTATTTTTTTCATTTGGAAATGAATGAAAGCTTAAATCGGGATTTTTCGATTATCTAGAGTTGCATTGGGGCACATAGCAGCATGTATTATCTTTTTTTTGCAGTTTTATTCATATTTATTAAGAATTAAAAATCCCAAATGATATTTGACTCACGGTAAGTAATGCTAACGCGATGAAAGAAGCAGTGGTACCCTTTAGATCGCTAGAGGGCGAGTTTTTTGTTACAAATGCAAATAACTAAATGTAAATAAGGAAATATAAAATAATTAACTTCAAATCCGAAAGGAAACAACGACTTAAAACACTAAATCCATCGATATAGCGTAATTTGTAATTTCTGCTCGCTACACAAATAAACATAGATTATCTATCTACTGAAAGTCACAGCCCTTCGTGCTCATTGGCGCGATGTGATGACGTCAAACCTACTCATTACGAGGCTAATGTTAGCCTCGCACTCACTAATCACAGACGAGAAAATTACCAGAGATTAATGGTTGTCTGGGCATTAACGGAAACGAAAATGTCAAAAATAAAATGAGTTTTCCCAGATAAAAGATATGACTTATTCAACTCATCTTAATCAGATTAATATTGTATATCAATTTAAAGAAAATCGTTAGAACCGTTTTCCAGATTTTGATATTAGGAACTTCTTACATACCGTTCCGCCACGTTTGCTTTAAAAATGGCTATTTAGATCTCAAAATATACTGCACGTAGAAATGTAAAAATTTCAGACTAGAATTAGACTGGAGATACAAGACTGTTCTAAAAAAATCAGAACAATAGGACTTATATCTGGTGAGTTATTAAAAGGCGGCTTTTCGCGTTTTCTTTGATGTCGAGTTAGCCGTATATATGAGTTCCGCCATCTACGAATTCTACGATACGATTTTAGGCTTAAGGCTGTGTCACTCGGAATACTACCGTCTTCCATGATTAATAATTATGTATATTTCATGAATACACATATTGAATTAATTATTATGCATATTTAATAAATATGTATAGTAAATTAATAATATATTTATGTATATATTAATTACTTTAATACATACAATTTAAGTACTTTAAAAAGTTTTTGGACATTTTCGTTTTCGTTATTGGCCGAAAATAGGAAGATTGCCAAAATTTGGTTTCGGTTTTGGCCTTAAAAACCTATTTCGGTCGATCCTTAATAATAATTATGTATAACATTTCTATAAAAAAATACTGGTGTCCTTAAAGTTTTTACACAGTCAAAGATAGAGTTTTTTTGCATAACTATGATTTTTTTGCAATAAAAAGGACAGCGATACATTCTGTTGACTTTTATATTAGTATTTCCACTTTATGATCGACATTAAATTACCATTTCACTTGTCGTATTTTCAATTTATCAAAATTTTTGCTTGCACTGTTATCTTTCAAAGTGCTTATGTTTACATGTGCCAGTTGCTCATGCCAGAGCATGATGTTATTCCTGTCTAAGGCATATGAACTATTATAATTGTTTTCTTTACTTAAGTTTACTTTATGTTGCCTCTTAACTGTTTCATTTTCCCCTTTAAATTGAAAGTTTTCTTTAGTAGGCCAGCCTTTTATAGTGTAAAAATTACCCTTTAACTTAGCACTCCATAAGTATTTACACCTGGGTGAAAAATTTTGAAACCCTTTATCTAGGTGGCATGCATTTTTTCTTTATCCATTTTAGACATACTAATTAAATTTCTATGAATAGAAGGAACATACAAAACATCAGGTAAATTTACAATCATTATTTTATTTTGGTCTTTAATGTTAAATTCAACTTCACCAATATCCTGTACTGTGTGGGGGGGTAGTTCCCATACGTACTACTGCACCTGCTGGAGGCTTTCTTAATTTTGTAAAAAATTCTTTATTTTGGCATACATGTGCCGATGATGCACTATCTAAAGTCCATTCTCTATTTGCAGGAAAAAGTTCATTTGCATAACACTTATCTACCATAAATTCAGAGACGAAAGAACTGACTCTAGGTTTCGTTCTAGAAACTAAAGTTTTGTTTCTACAAAATTTAGCAAAATGATCACTTTTACCACATAAAAAACAAGTTAATTTTTTCTTTATGCCTGGTTTAATTGTAACTGGTTTACTAGGATTTAATTTATCTTTACTTTTAACAGTTAATAAACACTCTTGTTTTTGAAGATCATGAAAACTTATTAGATTATATTCCTTTAAAATTTCTGCCTTTAAATTATCAAACTTAAATTTAGACTCAACACAATTTTCAAATTCCCTTGCAAGGTAATCATATTCTTTTGTCAAGCACAGTAACAACTGATAACACCTATGATCTTTAGTAATTGATTCCCCAGAATCAATTAACTTTCTATAACAATCCTCAAACCTAGCTATAAATGTAGGTAACTCTTCATCAGGAAGAATTCTTAAATTTCTAAACTCTGCTAGCCTGTATGCTTTTAAGGATCTACACTCAATTTCTAAATTTGTTTTAAGTGTATCCCATATAACTGAAGGATCCTTAAATGATTTATGTCAAGCTCAACTTCTCTACTACAGTATGTTTTCAATAGACCAGTGGCTTTACTTTTACTTTGATTTAATTTAAATTTATCAATTTCACTTAAGTCATCTACTTTTGGCCATTTACTCTTATCTATCCAAATTATTAAACCCCTGACTCTAGAATCCTCTTTATGTTTGTTACCCAAGAATGGTAATTATGCCTTGTCAATAACAACTGAGGGTTAGGGCTAGCAGCCATGTTTGTTTACAAAGACTGAAATATTTCTAAGTTAAAACTCATCAAATTATGCCTTTATAATGGTGCAATACTGGGTTCCATGACCCTTTGTTCTTGTTTTGTAGTATACAGCAGAGTATAATTATTTTAAAATATTATGAATTTTAACTCTCTTTAATTTCATAGTACAATACCTAGTAACTCCCATCTTAGTAGAAAATAAAATGTCTACTTACAAATTTGAAGAGGCTTGTAGAAAAAATGGGGTAGATGACTTTCAAGATATTAAGTAGTAGAAAAGAAATAAAAACTTCCTCAAATACACTCATGTCCAAAATTAAGGTTACAAACATAAAATCTGTGAAAAGTGATGAACTATTCACTGTGTTGCCACGAAAATTGGCACAGAGGTATGTTACAATGGGAGAAATAATATTGTAACACAACAATATGGAAAAGATTTTAATTGTGAATTAAGAAAAAGTGTTAAACCATGAATCAGAAATAAAGCCTTTATCTCGGTAAAAGTCTGTCTAATATGGAGTGTGACAACCGTGCACTGCTATACAAGCCTCACAACGAGCTCTCATACTGTTTACGAGGATGTCAATAAGTCTTTGTGCCAACAAAGCACATTCTTCCAAAAGTGCGGCTTTTAACTCCTGGCGGGTTCAGGGAGGGGTGTTACACTGTACAATGGCTCTTCCTGGACCATCCCAAACATGTTTAATAGGATTGAGCTCCGGAGACCTCGAGGGCCAATTCATACGGCGAATATCCTCTTCGTCAAGAAAATCCTCAACAATGTGAGCTCTGTGTGGCTTTGCATTATCATTCATAAACATGAAGTCCAGGCCTACGGCAACCCGAAAAACCTCACATAGACTTCAAGGGCCTCATCTCTACAGAGATGTGCGTTGACAGTACCCGCATCGAAGACGTGCAGCGGTGTACAACTGCCCAACATTATGCCGCCCCAGACAAGGATTTCTTTGCCTCCAAAACATTCGATTTCTTTTATGTAGGAGGGATGATAGCGAGCTCCACGTTCTCTCCAGATGAAGATTCGGCGAGAATCACTTTGCATGGTGAATCTCGACTCATCACTGGAAAGAACATGGCCCCATTCTTGTTGTGTCCAAGACTGATGTGTTCGGCTCCACAACAACTGGGTTCTTCTGTTGGATGCAGTTAAAGGGATACACACAACTGGACACCGGTAGTTAGGGATGAGGTCCTTGAAGCCTATGCAAAGTTGTTCCAGGTGATGTAAGCCCAGACTTCATGTTTATGGACGATAATGCGAAGCCACACAGAGCTCACATTGTTCATGATTTTCTTGAAGAAGAGGATATTCGCCATATGAATTGGCCCTCGAGGTCTCCGGACCTCAATCGTATTGAACATGTTTGGGATGGTCTAGGAAGAGCCATTTCACAGAGTAACATCCCTCCAAGGACCCGTCAGGAGTTAAAAGCCGCACTTTTGGAAGAATGGGCTTTGTTGCCACAAAGATTTATTGACACTCTCGTAAACAGTATGAGAGCTTGTTGTAAGGCTTGTATAGCAGTGCCCTGTGGTCACACACCTTATTAGACAGATTTTCTCTGAGATAAATGCTTTATCTTTGATTCATGATTTAACACTTTTTCATATACCCTGTATCTTAATTCACAATTAAAATCTTTCCATGTTGTTATGTTGCTATATTCTTTCTCCTATTGCAATATACCTCTGTGCCAAATTTTGTAGCAAAACAGTGAATAGTTCATCAGTTTTCACAGATTTCATGTTTGTGACCTTAATTTTGGACATGAGTGTAAAATATAACAGCTTTTATTAGGTAGATCAGGAAACATCTTCAATTTGTACAACAGCAACCCTCAAGCAAGAACTAGACGACATGTATGAGAAACTCTCTCATTTTATAATAGTTTGCAACCAATCACCAGTAGCCAGCATATGCTGAAACTCTTTTGTATATAAAAACAGAAAGTTGAGTAACATTGTGCAACTTGAAAATATGTTAACAAACAATGCTTCTTGTTTAACTGACACCTTGATAGTAACCAACCAATCATTCAATCAATTAACTATGAATTTAACTGAAAACCATTTAAACAAAGTGTAAACAATATGGATGCCTGCATGCTGTTGAAGTTAAGTATTAGGATTAGTTTTGTTAGTAAGTTAGTAGTTTTTATCAGTGAAATACAGTAAAAGGTACTTTTTAAAATAAAACAATACAAAAATGAAACTGAAAAATGATGGGAAAAAAAATTAATAAAAAAAGTGGTTCTTCCACAAGTATGAATATCAACAGTGTCTACTTCATCATAATCATCGATATCTTCTTCAAAAATGGCATCAGCCTCATCTGCATCCATCATATTACTGATGCAACATTGTCTGAAAGATTGAACAGTCATTTATTGTGGTAATTGAAGCCATAAATAGTAGGCTTGGTTTTTATGAATGAGCAATTCATAACAGAATGAGTAGGATGCAATTAAACAGATTTTGCAGTGCGTAAATACAGAATAGGAGATATCAAAAATTTCAGAGAATGGATTTTTTTCCATTATCTGTGCACAAAAAAGTGGTTAGTTTTTGTTTGCTGAATTTTTCATCACCTTTTTTTAAACATCGGCTTATATAAGGGTTTCTGATTTTGGATGATTTTTAACTGAAAAGTCGTATATTCGGCTTATGCATGGAAATATATGGTAATTTGCTATTCCTGCATCATACTGTGGACCCTCCTGTGCATTATCTGCTCATTTAAAATGTTTTTGTTACACTTACAAGTAGTATGAGGCTCTTTCATCGCTTGTGCCGCTTTGATAGCATGTCGCAAAGGTTAGCAACCCATTACTTGTAATATCTAAATGTAAATTTCTACACCACCATTATATGTGGCAGAAGTAATATTGGTGGCAATTTGAACAATAGAGTGATTTCCGGGTATGACTTTTGGACAAACTTTCCAAATTTTAGCATTCAGTAAGAGAGTAGAATCTTTAAAATGGCTCAATATATTCTCACAAATATAACAAACAACAATGAAAACATGTATTTGTGAGTTTCTGCCTGAACACTACAGCTGGCTTTATATTGTTCAGAGAGGTCAGTTTTATCAATCATGTACTCACTCACATTTTTTCTCCTATCTTTCTTAATAATTGAGATATCACTTTAAATCTTTTTACCCATAATTTTACACACTATAACGATTCAATTTCCATCAAAAAACATATATATAGGTTTTTTTAAAGTTGAGAACGTATGTATCCCCTTAATTTCACTAACAAATTTGTAATATGTGTATAAACTAACATTTTGGAGACAAGCACAAAACAACTTCTTGTATGTTATATTTCTTAATTCTTTAATGACCTCGGTTATATCACACTTATTTAATTTTATCTTAGCAGACATGATATAACGAGAGTTCACTTTATTACTTAATCCCTGTCTTCAATTTTGAGTGTAAATTAAATCATTTGACAAAATCTGAAAGTAGCGAACTAGGGACTGCTTTTGAAAAGTAGTTTGTAGTCGCTACTTTTTGAAACAAGTAGCTCATGGACTCCCAAAGCAATGAAGTTTTTAAACTTCTATCTAATTTTCTATTGTCTTCATTTATAGCAACATGCACAGTAAGCAAATAAATTAGCAAAAACAACAGTCACTGGTTTTTTAGTTGGGTGATTCATGCTTCATAAAATTGCCCTCTCAAAGTAATGAAATTTTTAAACTTCACAGTAACTAACTTTCTATAGTTATTTTACATATTATATGTTTCAAAAAAAGAAATCTTTATAATAAATTTTAAAGTATAGAATAATACATAATACATGATGTGTTCACAAAGTTTCAAGACTGGTCTGAGAATACAAAATTTATTAAACATTTTTGTACAGCGAACTAAAATTCTTCACTGGCAGTGGTGTGTAGATGCTCAAGGGTCATATTTTGAAGAATTTCAGTTTGCTGTACAAAAATGTTCAATAAATTTTGTATTCTCAGACCAGTCTTGAAACTTTGTGAACACACCATGGATGTTTCCTTTACGGCTAAAAGATTTCATGAAATATCATACTTACAAGAGATATAGCATAATTTGTCACATCTTTAGGCCACTGTGATGTCAGTAAAATATCTGTTCCAGATCCTATAGAATTTATCATAGATTTCACTAATCGTCTAGAAATGTATATGTTATACTTGGCGAATGTGTCTTCCACTGCCATTTTATTATTCTGGAGATTCTCAGGCAATTCTATACCACTTAAGTAAGCAATTTTTAATCCAGTACTACCAACAATACGTCCCATTTTACCTGTTTAATATCAAAGAAATTAACACAATTTTTTTCATAGATATTTATATTTAAACAAGATTTAATATTTTTACAAAATCTTAAGTATAAAATAAAATTATGGACTATATACAGAATGTTCTTCCATCATTGACTAATAGCTAATTCTTAAATTGTTAGTTTTAGAGATATAGTTCAAACTGCAAAAATGTTTCAAATGTTGTTGTTCATCATATGAAAATTCATTTATGTCAAAAGTTATTTTTTTAAAGAGTTATAAAATTAAATTTTTTATACAGTCCCTGGGTCTTATAAGTTATATTTAGAAAGCTTTCTATGTTCTCTAACAAGTAAAATAATAACAATATATTCTTTTACAACAAAAATCTACCAAGTTATGATAGTTTGAATTTTATGAATTTTTGACATTTTCTGACTCTAAAAATATTTTCTTAGCACCAGAAAATGTTGAAAATTCAAAGTTTTATCACTTGGTCAGAAATGGAATTTTTACTTTTTTATTTGTAAGAACATAGAGAAAGTCTTTCTCAATATAACTTGCAAGATTCATGAAGCATATAAAAGGTTCAGTTTTATAATGTGAAGTGATGGTTGTTACTTTAAATAAACTTCCTATATTGATCCCCAGAATGAAAAGTCAAATTGAAGTGGAATGGCTTGTAGTAGAATGCACTTTTAAAATTATAAATCCAAACCTAACATATTTCATTGTTAATCAACTAAAAAAATAATAGCTTAAAAAAATAAGTGCAAAAATTAGAAACTTGTGTAATGAAGATAATAATTCTTGTAAAAAATTAGTTATTTAAATCTTCTGATCAGCATGAGGGAAAAAAACAAAACAAAATGCATGATTTTATGGAAAATACTTCTCAAAATATAACTTGATACTAGTATCCATGCCTTAATCCCAAAACCACACAATCTATTTTCAAATGACTGTAAAAGACAGAGCTCTAAACATGGTTCAATGAATAAATGAATGATTACAGTGTGACCTCAAAAATACGACATTCAGAAATAAATTCTGGCATCAAACAGTAATCTCCCCCCCCCCCCCCCACACACACACACACTTTTTTTTTATACTTCCAACTTACGGAAGAAAGAAAAATAGCAATTGTTTATAAATTAAATACTTTGAGATCGAAAGCAATTGATTAGTAAACAGTGAGATTGCTGACACTGTGCTAAATAGAACCGCCGATAACACTGGTAGCAACTCTGAAGAACGAGGACAAGGAGCCGACAGAAGAAAAAGTATCACTCAAAAATTAATGCCTTGTTTAGAGAAATGAGGCTGAATTTCTGAAATCTATGTTCTTCACTTGTACAAAATCTAAGAAAAAGTTGTTAAAGAATGGCCTAAAAAATTGAAACAAATAAAATTGGCATGGACGTTTCTGAAATTACATGAGAAGAAATGAATGACTTCATTGTTTTAAGAATTTTTTTTTTTAATTGATAATATCAGTTAGAGTAAGTTTTTTTAAAATCATTTATTTTCTGTTTTTCTCAAATAAATATCACCTGGCTATGGATTTAATTATAAATAAAGGCACCATTAAAATTATCGAAGTTACTTTTGATATTCTTTCAGAAATTCAGAATTTCCAAAAATCCGGCTTAGTGTTGATTCTGACAATCCTGGATTTTTAAGATTATACTGTATTAATATGCTTCCATCTACTGACAAGGCTTAGAAGGAATTTCAAAAAAATCATAAGCATTTGAATTAATGTGGTATAAATTTTAAAATAGTACTGTTTAAGTGTTTCCCACAGGTGATGCCAGGGCTGTGCAGCTTATATCAATGACTATCACTTAACCAAAACTTTAAACTAACAACACAATAATTATCAAACTATATTTCACAAAATCAAATTTACTTCCTTATGCCACATTTGGATTCAATTCATTATATATACCAGCAGTTCCCAACCTTTATTGGTACACGACCTGCCATTAAGTAAAAAAAAATTTTTGCGACCCACCTAATATCAGTATGAAAATTATTGTATGACCTCTATAATCTATCGATTATCCTATCCTCCGAAAAAAGCAAATTTTCGTACAAAGGATGCACTATCAAAAAAATCAAGAATCGGTAATCTGAATATATATAAGTGGAATAATAATTAAAACAACACACATATTACAAAGATAATTAAAAATGCATTTAATTATTATCAAAACACAACTTTACAACCAGTGAGAATTCTGGCACTAGTGTTTACTAACGAAGGTATCTATATCAGGCTGGTTAATTTTAACTTCAATCACTAAAAATGGATGAATAAAATAAAACTATGCTTTGGTTTAATCTTCTTGAATTCTGCTAGAATACTGGAAAATAGGAGACCTCCCATAGAAGCTCCTTTCTGCTGTTTAAAATATTTATCTTTAAAAATAAAGACATTACCTTCTTTAATTAAGTTTAAGCCAGACTTAATTGAAAGTTTTATTTTATCACTTAAATGAGGAACTCATCAATAGATAAACCTATAGAATAAATAACTTATTCAACATTGATGGAGAGGAAACAATGACACAGTATCAAAACTTGCCAATATTGTGTTATTAGGTAAAATAATATCATTAATATGATTAATGAATTCATGTGTAGAAGAAACTTAGAAAGTTGAATATGGGAGAACATTTTTAAGAAAATAGGCAAATGCTTTTCCAGTATGGTTTAATTTAATTTTATCTTTAATCATTTGAGGCCATTCACCATTTTTGAACAATTCTTGGGTTTTATGATAGAACTTAGGATTTGGATCTTTAAGTAATGAACATGACAACTGTTGGATAAATTCATCCATCTTAATAAAATATTGGTCTTGATCTATAACAGCATTTTTTCCAGATTTATCCGTTTTCATAAAGAAAATGTCTGTATTCTTTTTTATTTTTGAAATGACCCTTGGAATTCTACAATTAGGAATTTTACTGTTAACAAACTTCATACTACAGGCAGTGGCGTAGCCAAGGGGAGGTCCAGCCCCCCCCCCCCCCCGAACGAAGAACTAGTTTACTGAATCATGGATACAACAGTAAAAACGGCTAAGACAGAATCACAAATAACCCATGAAAAATTCCGCTTTAAACAGGTGTTCGTTCGTCTTAGAAGGTATAATTCAAAGGTATGTCATCTGCCGGAACTACAAATATATCCATTTTAGACAGGTTTCCATTATAAACACTTTAACACTTTTCGTTTTCACATTATCCATTAAAACTGCTAAAACGTAAAAATAATTTAAGGATTTTTGCTCTTGCATAGGCTAAATAGCATAAATAGATTGATTGAAACAATTTAGTCATTTTTGTTTCATAATTAAATTGTGTTCTCAAAATTATCACGTTTAATATATTGCAGGTACATTAATGCGACAATTTTACAAATTAACCATTTACTATTCTTATTTTTTGCCACTTTTGGGTCTGAATTATTTTTCAATTTTTGGAAAACATCCTTTTATGTTAGTAACACTAAAAATAACTATCACAAGCAATAAGGGTTTACTGAAATTTAATGACTAGTTATTTTGTGTACTATTCATATGATAATAGAAAAAGGTAGAAATTTAAAAAAGTCTGGAAAATGTCAGCTTTGAAAAGAATTCATAGTTATAAAAGATCCACCAAACTGAAGATCATATGAATAAACTTCTTTTGTTATTAATTGAAAAAGAAGAAAAAAATTTCTTGTTATTGAGAAGTTTGCCACAAAAACGCAGAGTATGGGATGGATTACAAATGAACTGTCAGTATAAAAAAAGTTTCAGATTGTAATATTTATGTTCATTTAAAGGAAATAAAATAATTGTTAAGCTTATATTTTTTTAATTAATTACAAACACTTTAAAATAATGTTTGTAATAAAAATGTAGAATGATTTCAATGATAATGGGTACAGTTCTAGAAGGTTGTGAACTAGCGATGATCATCAGAAAACCTTACACCTCACCACTGCCATCCGTGGCACTTCAAACATTGTATACAACCTTTTTTGGATTTTGAATTGGAGTAAAGTTCATTGCAAAACATTCAGGCTTCATTATCTTCTTCATCTTTTGAGGATTTCTCTTCAACCTTTCTTTGTTTCTTTTTCTGTTGATTCTTAATTTCTTTTTTTTATTTTTATAAATCTCCCGTTTTTGTTTTGCATATTGTTTGGTTTCTTTCTCCTTAATATCTGTTTTCAGCTCTAATTTATAGGTGAAAAAGGCAAAATAGCAGTTTTCCCCTTCTTTTGCCAGCTCTTTTCCCAATCCTAAAGTCTTCCTGGGGAGAGAGTAGTAACATTTTAGGTGAAATTGGAAATGCAGATTGTTGGGTTACACAATCTGAAATGTCGATATAAAAGGCTAGATATTATCAATTGCTGGATGTGTGATGTCAACACTTTTAGATGTGGAAGGATAAGCTTCATTATCCTGTGATGTTTCAGAACTATTAATTACTGCAGCTATTCCAGCCTATGGCTGCGTAAACCAAGGTGTGTTATCACTGACTTTTATGTGTTTCGCTGTCATTTCTGAAGCAGAAAAAGAAGGCCTGGAAAAACATCATTGTTTTAGGGAAAAATTCCCTGTTTTCTCAAACAGTCTGATTGGAATAATTGCAACTGCTGCTCAGAAAAATGCAGCTTTGAATAATTTTCCAATTTAGTAAATTCTTACAGATCACCCAGGATTAGAAAGTAACCACTTCCTCACCTCCTGTTTGTATTATGAGTTTAGAGGTGCCATGAATGACACATCAAGGAATTAATTAACAGTAATTAACAGCATTAAATTGCAATTCACAGCTTCATGCTAATGTATTAACTAACCTAAAAAAATCAATTCATGAGTGTAGGACAAAACTGGGTATACCCGGTTTTACCCCAACATGACACAGATTTTAAAATCATGGTAACATTGCTCTCAGTCCTATAGTAAAATATCTATAAAACTGTCAACACTAGCAGGAAAGCAAAGAATTTGAAATAGTACTTACCAATAATTAATATGCTGATAAACAGTTAATATATGCGTAAAATATAGAATCAAACAAAACAATTTTTAAGAGTGATTCAAACAAAATCCTTCACACAAAAAATAACTGCACACAGTAGGGTTTCGTTCAGCTACAAATGCTGTAATGATGTTCGACAAGCAATTCCTCGTGTTGCCCAATAGATAAAAGTTCAAATCAAGGAGGAATCTATGCAATCTGGTTTTACCTGCCTACTCAGTTTTATACAACTCTCCCCTATTTGAATTAGCAATTTTCAACATGCCCACCTTCGCAGACAATAACGCATTGCATGTGTGAGACTGCTGACAATGTAACACTGCAGAAGGAATCTGTACAACTTCACGTTTTATGGCATCTTTCAATTCTGACAAATTGCTTGGATTTGATGTGTACACCTTTCATTTCAGATAACCCCAGAACCAGAAATCCATTGGAGTGAGGTCGGAGGATTGTGGTGGCCACGAAACTGTAAAATTATGAGAGATGATTCTATCATCAAAGTGCTGTTGCAGCACTTGTCAAACAGATGTGGCGACATGTGAAGAACACCATCTTGCATCCACACAATATCATTAATGACATTTCGCTGCTGCAATTCTGGAATTATGTAATTCTGCAACATTGTTGTATACCAAGCAAATGTGATGGAGCATGGTTTCATACCTGTGGAAGTGACCTCCTCGAAAAAGTACGGACCAAGAACGAATGTGTTTGTGATGCCGCACTACACAGTCACTTTAGCTTTGTGTAAAGGTGTTGGTGTCACATCGTGAGGATTTTCATCAGCCCAGTGAACATAGTTCTTGGAGTTTATGTTCCCAGTTAAAGAGAAATGTGCCTCATCCGTAGATAATATTTGCAATGGCCAGCTGTCATCTTCATCATATCTGGTGAGAAAATAATTTGCAAAGTCCAAACTCTGTTGCTCATCTCCAGGTTGCAACATCTGCACATGCTGGAATCAATAGAGAAATATCCGCAGAACAGTGTGCAGAATCTTGAGGACTGCTGTTTTCGGTACATCCAAACTGCATGCAACACTTCTTGCAGTATGCAATGGATCTGCAATAATCCGTAATGCACTTCTGCAACAACTTTAACAGGAACAGATGGTCGTCCGGATCGTGGTTGATCACATGTGCATCCAGTTTCTTCAAATTTTTTCACTAAATCATGTACAGTTTTTATGGAACATGCGCCTAGTCGTAACTTTTGATTTCGGCAGTAAACTTGCATTGCTTCAGCTGCATTTTTCCCGTTCAGATAAAACATCTTTATCAATTTACCTTGTTATTATATTGTAAGTGTCATCTTGTTGGCACGTACGAACAACTGATTGAAGAAACAATCTTATGAAAAATTTTCGACACGCAATGATTTCATATGGTGTTCTGTGATTGGTGCTTCTGCTATCTATTCCTGTGAATTATGCAAAGTGCGTCAGTTCACCTCGTCTTTGAATTGTCATTGGTCCTTTACAATGCTCTTTTTTGCAAATGTTTTATGCCAGTGTAACGACCCTAAATAACACTTGGAATGCACGATTTTTTATATGATGCGAAATCCCAAATAAACTCTGGATACACCATGAGATATGAAAGCAGGACTTGCTCCTGAATTGCAGTCCTTTTAACTTTTGTCTGACTGACTTCACTATCATACCGAAGGAGCACGTTTTCGTTATGGGAGGAACAAAGGAGTGGCTACAAGACATGTTTTTCAATAGCTGATATTTTTTTCCACTTGTGAACTCAGTAATGTTGTAGGATTTGTTTAAAAATGTGTTTTTGAGTTGTGTTTGTGTACACATAGTGAAAATAAAAATGTAATCATTTGTTTTAAAGTGCTGAATATTACGCTACATAGGAACTGATTAGGATTGAGTGCCACAATATTACACCATCAATTTTAGTCATACGTGTATCGTTCTAACACCATTTATAGCTTTTTCAATGCGCTGATGAATTTGTGCAGGAAACAAAGTGTTGCCATTCTAAAATTTAGGAATTTTTTCACTGTAACTGTAACTGTGAGAGCTCTATTGTTTTAAATCATCACGATCTCAAGCACATACCTTCAAATAACTAAATCTGAAATTTCCTTTCGATTGGTTGAGCGATTAGGTCACTAGGGGTACATATATCAAGGAAGTTTTTAATGACTACCCTGTACAGTCAACTCCCTCTAATCCGCACAGCTTAGGACCACAGGTTGTGCAGATTAGAGATGGGAATGCTCGGAGAAAAACTGGAAAAGTTGGAAAAAAAACAGTTTTTTTCAGTTTTTTTCCAAAGGGCTATTTTTCAATTTTTCCAAATTAGAAAAATTGAAATTTCATTTATAAAATAATGTAGTCAAAATTTTATAATTGCTACATTCTGATACTTTTATTTATATTTTTTTCATGTTTAGTGTTCCTCATGAAAACCTTAACATGGAAAATCATATCTGTAAGCAGAGATCTCTTTATAAAGAATTTGAGTCTCTTAAAGGATCCTTCACAGTTTTTCTCCTTAAAACATATGACCTTTAACAAAATTCTTTCACTTAAAAATAGTCATTTCAGAATTTTTTTACAATCTCCAAATTAAAATCTCCTTTACAAACGTAATGATTTTAGAATTAAAAAAAAAAAAAAAAACCCTCTTGTATAATAGCTGCAATAACAGACCTGCCAACCTTTGAAAATGAGAAATCATAGCACATAAAATTAAAACTAATCTGGAGGTTGGTTGGTTGGTTTTTTGTGTTTCACAGCCATCTTTTGACATTCGTAAAAGGAATAAGGTTTCAGTCTTTCAACTCAATATAGTAAATTTTTTCCTCTGAAAAATTTTATACAATATTTAAAGTTTCTTCTCGTTTTGCAGCATTTTTTTTTTTTTTTTTACATTTGTAAAAGGACCCTGGTTCTAATTTTTTTAGCCCAGTGCAGTAAATTTTAACAAAATTCTCGAATTTTTTTCCCGCGATCATTTCAGGATATTCACAATTCTTTTTCCACAATCGTAATTCACATTTTTCTATCATGATTCTTTGTTGAGATCTGCACTTTTTACCATGAACTTTTGACAAAAATCGCATTTTTTACCGCATTCCTTTGACGAATTTTGCATTTTTTTACCACGAAAAAATTGAATGCTTAATAATAATTTGTAAATTGAAATGTTTAATAATAAGTTGTACAAATCATGTGATTTTGCACACTATTTCAAATTTTGTCCTCTCAAAGACCCCCTCCCCCCCTCCAGAAATTCTTAAAATGGCATCCCTGTTTCTAAGAAAGGGAATTCCTGTATAAATATTTACAGAAACACGATTCGCTTGTGGGTAATATACATAGGCCAGATTTTTTTTTTCTCCATGAATATTTCTTTAATGTCCGAATTTTCGGATTAATGACCTGTTTTTTAAAACTTTTGGAAATGAATGCTTTAAAATGTTGGAAATTTCGGAACAGAATCACTCCTGAAAACTATACTGTGCGGGATAAAAATCGCAACTAGAAACAAAAATGCGTTTGCGTTTTTTGCAAAAAATCGTAGTTTAAGACTGATTTTCGTAGCATCGTAGTTTATAGGTTCAAATCGTAGCAACTACGATTTTTTCGTAGCAGTTGGCAGGTCTGGCAATAACCAATGAATCTATTATCTAGCTGTTTATATGTACAAAGGACAATATTGTCTAGATAAGAACTTAAATATGTAATTTCCAATTTACAAAATTCCAATTACATTTTTTACATTTCATTCACATTTTTTACAAGTTCATAAGTTTTTATAAAAGTTCACAATTTTGCAAAAACATGATCATGTGAAAAAAAAAAATCTAAGCTAATCCTTGGTAAGATAATTAAATGGAACTTCTCTGGTGAAAAATGGAAATTCATGTGCAAAAGTATTTCAATAGTATAACAATAAATGAAAATGGTAAGATGGAAAATTTAATGTAAAATTTAAAACATGCATTTATTTTTATTCGCATGGCTGCGATTTTTCACTATTGTTAGAAAAATTTCTTTTGATAATAACATGCAGTTGAAATTATGTATCTTTTTTTTTCTTTTCTTGAAATATAGATTCTCAGAGTTGTCTAAATGTATTTTCAAAAAACATAAATCCATACAAACTTTGCAAAGAAAATGTAAGCAAATCTCTGTGAAAAATCTATTTGAAAACAATTTTTAAACATATGGAAAAATCCACCCATTTTAAAAATTTCATTAAAAAAAAATACTACTTTCAATATTAAGGATCTAAATCTTACTAAAACACAGTTTGGGTTCAGTCTGGAAAGTTGAACCAAAACTACATATACAGGAAATGAAAATTATAACTGCAAGGGGGGGGGGGGGGAGGAGGGAAGTAATATTGTAAAATAATACCAATTTTTAAACAATGGAAGATTTGAAAGGATAATAGTATTTATAATAATACCAGAACTACTATAATTTGGCATCCTTTATGAGTACTATGTAGATGAGATGTACAATACAATTTAAAACTGCTTTAAAACTACAGTGATATTGGTTGAAACTAAAGATTTTTTTTTGTTTATTTTTTAAATTAGTTCTACTGATATAATTAAACGAGTGCTACTGAAAAATCATTTCAACAGACACATGATACATTATACAAACACTGGTGTTAAATTAAGCAAGAAAAGCTACTCTCAGAATTCTGAGACTGAAAGGATAGACTTTTAAAAGCTGGCTTTTTCTCCCTCTTTCTTTTTTTAATAACATATTCACATATAAAGGGAAAATAATTTCTTTTAGTGTGCAAAAATATTGAAAAAGTTTATTATTGTATACTTTAAAAAAAAAAAAAAAACTTATTTTTGAGAAACGTTTATAGGAAATCAATTTTTCCAGAAAAAAACTGGAGAAAAAACGGTTTTTTTCCGCCACTTCAACTTTTCCGGAAAATTTATATCTCTAGTGCAGATTATAGGTCATTACATTGTTTAAATTTTTTTCTGCTCTAATTTTACAGAAATTAATTATGGTAATTTTCAGTTAGCCAGGCACCAGTGTTATATATGTTAGCCTACTCCTTCATACTCATACAAGTAACTTTATTTAAAAGTGTACTTACCTGTTTCATTTAATACAATCTTAATTCAATCCATTTTCTTTTCTCGATTTTATTCCAAATAGAACTTGTTTATTATAACCTGGTTAATTTTATTTTGGTTATATTAATTTTATCCACTCCATCGTCTTTCCATTTGTTTCAAACATCAATTACGTCATCTGTTTACATCTGGTATAGTTCCATCAATCGATCGTGAATGCCACTCCTTTCGACGTCATACGTCACTCTTTTCATCCAATCACGGAATAGCTGTATTTTCTCTTATCGTTTTGGCCGTGAGGTAGGAGCTTGCCAACTCAACTTGTTAGATAGCATAGAAGAGAGGAAGGGGAACATTGTTGCTTTTGATTTTTGCCGGGTGTACGTGGGTATTTAAAGGGAATGATGTCATTTTAGAATTGATTCGGTTCTGGTATTCTGTGGCGGATCCTGATGGGGTTTGGTAGTGAACTCTGTTCACTAGTAGCAAGCTAAAAATGGATGAAGGTTGTATGAATAAATTTTAATATTTTAAACTGGCTGATATGTCAGAAAGTACTTATTACGATACAATTGAAGTTGTTTTGACAACGTTATGTTAGCAGTACGCTATTTTCAGAAACATGTTTTAAAAAGCACAAAAGGTGTTTTAAAAGTTATTTATTACTCAATGGTTGATATTTAAGTTTACGTTTGTTAAGTTTAGGAATTTTAGACATTCGTAGGTGAATTACGATAAACAGATATCTCCTTTTAACCAAGGTGTACAACAGTTCGACAGTACCAGTGATTATGAAAACATATTACAGCCTTTTCATTTTAGAATCTTTAGTATTAATTTAATGATAAATTTAATATTGGAAATTGAAAACAAGTTCTTTTGCTGGGCGTTCTGTAGAACGAATGAATTGTGTGTTTTTTTTTTTCAAAGATGCTGTAACATTACGGAAGCCAGCTTTTCCATATTTTTTATTCAAGACTACTTAAAATAAAGCTTTTTCATTCCTCATTAAATTATAAAGGCTATTTTTCAAAAGATGTCATCTCTACTGAGTCATAATATTACAAAATGCTAGTGCATGTGAATCATTTGAATTTAATGCTACTGTATGTAGTTCAAGCTATGTTTAATATTTGAAGATTGAATAACTATGTTTATTGCCGCTGAATGGTCTTGCCATCCTAAACTAAATCTTTGTTTAATCATTATGAAACTTTGTTTTACGTTTAATTTGATTTTAGTTTTAACTATGTTTGTAACTTATAATTTTCATCTATCGTTTAAAAATAAATGTTCAGTAATTCATACAAGTTAAAACTGTTTCTTTACTGTTGTATATTTTTCTTCAACACTATAGGTCACTATATCGCCAACGTCATCATTTTAGTTAACTATTGCACTTCCACTACTCTGTTACAATTTCATAACCTTTTAGACCGGTAACACGGCATGGATACCAGACAATATATACATATTTATATACATACATATAGGTAAATATACATATATATACATATATTGTACATATAACATATACAGTGAAACCTCTCTGTAAGGGCCACCTGCCGTTCCATTGAAAATTGGCCCTTATGAGGGGTGGCCCTTGAATAGGAGGAACAAAAAAAAAAAAAAAAAACTAAAATAAGGAAATCAAAATCTATATAGGTGAAAAAACTGTTTATTAATATTTTCAAACTCTATACATGATTGAAAAAATTTTCTATTGAAGTTTGTTTACTTTTCATAATTTTTTCAGAGACAATTTTGGTTCCTAATGATTCTTTTACTTTATGAAATAAATTATTTAAATTTGCATCATTTATTAATATACCTTAGAATGAGATATTAGTTTATTTATTTCTGTTAGCATTTCCTGAGAGGATATATTCACAGCTGCAGACTCATTATCATTATCTGAATCAGATTGAACTCCTGAAATACAATTTAAAAAAATTGAAAAAAAAAATAGTAACACTTTTTTAAAATTTTAAAAAATTTATTTTTATGTTTTACCTGTATCTATTTCCTCTATAATTCTTTTTTCCCGATCTTCTGATAAATCATCATAACATCCTACCATATTTTCATATTTATCTGAATCTGGATCACATTCAATTTTAGCAGCTTTCGAAAGTTGAACCACATCATTTTCTAAATCAGCAGCATCAATAATGGCTTCTAAAGCTGTGTTGCTTAACTCACATTTTTTAAAGCAATTTACAATAGTCTGTCTTCTTACATTTTTCCCAGGTAAGTCTAATCCATCGAATGACATCTAATACTGTAATAGATTTAATATTTCAGATGAATTTTTATCAGAATCTATAAGAGAAAGGAGTCTTCGCAAAATAAAACATCGATATTCCAATTTAAAACAGCGAGGTTTTAAAGAGCGAACACACTCCTTGTTCTAGAGGTTGCATTTTAGATGTAGTATTTGGAGACAAGAATTGAAGTTTTACACACTTCAAGTTTTTGTCAGAGTGACACGGTGCATTATCCAAAAAAAGAATGACTTTTCTGCCTTGATTTGTAATTTTATTGTCAAAGCTAATTAGCCATTCTTTAAAAATTTCCATGGCCATCCATGCCTTCTTATTATGATGATACTTTACCCCCATTTGTGATAAATCTTTACCTTTAAAACAATGAGGTTTCTTGGAGTTCCAAATAACGATAGGCTTTTCCTTTTCACCAGCAGCATTTACACAAAAACACACAGTGAGTCTCTGTTTAGCTAGTTTCCCTCCTTTTGCCTCTTCTGTTTTCTCAACTAAACTTTTAGTAGGTAAGGCATGGGAAAAAAGTCCTGTCTCATCTAAGTTATATACATCACGATCTTCATAGCCTGCCAAAATGATTAGAAGACGTGATTTCCAGTCTTCACACAGTGCTTCATAAAAATCAGCTGATTCATTGCATAAAGTTTTAAAAGAAATACAGTCTCTATTACAAAACTTATTCAACCATCCGTTACATGCCCAAAAATCTTCTACACCAAGTGATTCTGCAATCTGAATGGCTTTTTCTTTCACCAAAGTACCACTTAATGGGATATGTTTAATCCTAGCACATCTGAACCACTGAATTACAGCGTCATTTATGTCACCAAATTTTTCATTTCTCTTTCTTTTTATACTGCGATTTTTAAAATCTGCATATTCTTTCAGAAAGTTCTCTTTGTTTTTAACAATACTGTTTATTTGATTCTTGCTACATTTAAACTGTAAAGCCAATTTTCTTGCAGATGTTCCTTGATTGCGATAATTAAGAACTTTGATTTTGTCATTCAAATCCAAATGTACTCATTGGCTTATTTAGGTGCCATATTTTTAAATTTTACATAAGCCTGAGCATAAAATTTCTAGTGAAAAAATTGTGCTTCAATATGCATTCACAGGTTTAGTAAATGTGCAATCAGTTTTTCTAGATAACCTGTTATTCTTTGTGTGCCCACAACAAAGGGTCAAGTTTCCCCTCTAACCTAACCCCTACAGGTTGAAAGGTCAAACAAAGTGTGATGAACACTTGTTTATCTCACTTGTGGTCCTTCATTGTGTTACGAAATCCTCCCCATCTCCCTCTGCATTCTTTGTTGTAAATGCAATTGTTTGCTGAACTCTTATCTTTTGGTTCAGGAATTCAATACACCTGTTTAGGATTTAAGGCACATGTGAAAAAAATGGCCTTTATGAGGGGTAGATGTGGCCCCTAATGGGAGTAAATTTAACATTATGTCTATGGGAAAATTTTTCGTTCCTAAAAATATTGGCCCTTAATAGAAGTGGCCCTTGAATAGGGATGGCCTTTAACAGAAGTTTCACTGTATATATATAGAGAGAGAGTCTGGGATCGTTAAACCATGTATCTATAAACAGCAATTCTCCATAAACCGCACAACTTCTTGGATGTAAACAATGAATTTTGCAATTTTTGCATGCATCACTGCGTATTTTTGAAAACTAAATTTGAAACGTTTGCTCTTATTCTGATGTATTAAGATCACTTGAGATGTATTTAAGATCAGTTTATTGATAGAATTTATTATTTTCAGAAGTAAATAATTTTTCTAAAAATAAAATAAATCACCATAAAATAAATCAACAAAAAAAAGATCCACCACTGCTTTTGACATTGATCGAATCAGCCACAGCATGGATAAGTTTAATTGTATCACCGCTTTGAGTGAATGCAAGACTGATATGCAGCCTAACAGTTACAATGCAATTTATTGGAAAATAATTTTTTTAGTAGCATTTTATGTCTTTTAAAACAGATGTAAATGAATTGTTTCTTTTGAAATTAAAATAAAAAACGTCCAAGGAAAAATATAATTCCAAGCTGATTTTAAAAGCGGCTGCACATACGCATTTTCAAGCGATGACCGTGATGATGTCATTCTTTTAACCAATGAGCGATGCTGTCACTGGCAAGATCTAGTTTATGTTTCAATCACAGAACTGGCTACTCTTTTAATCTTTTTTATGTAACTTTTTTAATTTTCGGCAAATGATGGAAGAAAAATTTGGTGAATCATCTAGAGATACTAGTAAGAAACGCGTTATTTTAACGATTTTGCAGAAAGTTGAAATTCTCAAAGAATTTGATAAAGGTTCATCAGCAAAATGTATAGCAAAAACTTTTGGTATCAGTTGTCGATCTGTATACGATATCAAAAACAATAGAGAAAAGATATTGAAATTTTATGCAAATTCGGATAGCAATAAAGAAATCTCAAATCATAAAAGAATAAGGGAAGCTAAATCAGCTGAGTTGGATGCAGTTCTGTTTGAATGGTTCAAACAAAAGGTGCTCGGAAAATATTCCACTAACTGGACCAGTTCTGTGCCAAAAAGCAAAAGAATTGCACAAAGAACTTAAAGTTGAAGAATCCTGTGATTATTCGAAAGGTTGGCTGACAAAATTAAAAAATCGGCATGGTATAAGATATATTAAAGCTTGCGGAGAAAAAATATTGACAGACAAAATCGCAGCAGAAGAGTTCATTGATGAATTCAGAAGAATCGTGCAAAATGAAAATCTGTCTGCAGAACAGATCTACAATATGGATGAAACTGGACTTTTCTGGTGCAATTTGCCACGGAAAACTTTTGTTGGTCAACAAGAGATTGAACCATCTAGTGTGAAAGATGACAAAAGAAGAATGACTGTAGTTGTTTGCAGTAATGCTGCAGGTACCCACAAGTTGAAACTTCTTGTTGTAGGTAAAATTGCCCAGCCTCGTTGTTTACGTGGAGTAAAAAAAATTCCTGTGATATACAAAAGCAATAAGAGAGTTTGGATCACTCAGGAGTTATGTACTGAGTGGTTCAATAATAATTTTCTAAAAGAAGTTAGAGACCATTACAGTACAGTTGGATTAAAGATGGACAAAGATGCTAAAATTTTACTGCTGCTGGATTATTGTGCAGCACATCTAGAACTTGTTGGACCCAATGCAAAAACAACTTTTTTGCCCCCAAATACTACATCTCTGATCCAGCCTATGGATCAGGGAGTAATTAACAGCTTAAAATGCATCTATGAAAGTACCTTTCTTGCTAGGCTTCTGAATTTTGATTCTGGCCCAAACATGATTGCTGAATTTAAAAAACAATTCACAATCAATGATTGTTTGTACATGCTGAGGGAAGCATGGGATCCAGTATCCCAAGAAACTTTAATTAATGCATGGCACAAAACATGGCCTGAATCCCTTTCCTTGGAACGGATAATGATGAAGAAGAATAATTTGGTGGGTTCAGGCCATCACTTGCAAAAATTAAAGCTGCTGAACTGCTCCAGTATGCAAAGAATGCACAGTCTGAATTGAACAAAGAAAATATTTTAGAATTTTTGGAAAATAATGAGGAATCATAAACAAACCATCATCTCAGCGATATTGAGATCATTTCTTCAGTTTTGGAGCCAGAAGAAAACTCTTCTGGAAATGAATCAGATGTTGAAGTGACTTCAAAAAAAGTAACAGTATGTGAAGAGATTTCTTTAGGGGAATAGTATCTGAATTTTTTGGAATCTCAAGATTGTGTTACAGAGCAGGAGATATTAACTATTCATAGAATACAGCAGAAGTTGAATGCTCAAAAATCAAAAGTTCTCAAACAAGCAAAGATTGACAATTTATTCAAAAAATGTTAATTTTTATTAATTTATTTAAAAAATTATTCTTACATGTAATAAATGTTATTTAGTTGCTTTTTTAGTTAGTCTAATGTGTAAATACATTGATATAATTTTTTACCATTTATTGATGGTGTTTACAAAGTAAGTTTAACAATTTCTGAGATAGGGTATCTATATAATGCAAAATTCCATATAATGCACAGTCTCTCGTCCAAAGGTGTGCGTTATAAAGATCCACATCTGTATATACATGCATGTACATATATAAATATGTATATATAACACTGGCGTCCAGCTAACTGAAAAGTACCTTAATTATTAATGTATAAATTAATTGGTAAAAAAGAAAGATGTAACACATTGTGTTATTTAATTAAAAAATGCATTATATTTAAGGAAAAAATATTTAAATTTTATAATACAATTTCTTTTGTTTGTTTTTATAATTTTTAAACACAGTATTAAGTGTCATTGCTTGAGAACTTTTGGTCCAGTATTTTTTCTTGCAGTCTATAGTCATTATTTCTTGTTCCGTAACAAAACTTTGTTTCTGAAGAAAATGTAGATATTTATAGCCAAACCTTGCTCAAGTATTATTTTTTCACCTTCATCATCAGACTATGTGTCACAATTATTCTGATTTTCAGTAGAGTTTAACAGAGTAGTACTTATAATGTCATCATCTGGGAAACTCTCTGCAACTGGATCTTTACCTTGGGAGAACACCCATTCAATTGTATTTTATCCATTTAAGAAATCAGCACAACAGTCAGTGATTTTTTTGTAAAACACAAAAGTTCTGCAGATTTCTGTTTTGTATTATCCAAAGTGAAACAAACAAAATCAACATCATCACTGGATGCTGGCCACAAAAAAATATCCTGATTTTTCTCTTTTTTTTATTTGAAAAATAAAGTTTTATTTCATTCAAATGCAAAAATTTAAGGGGGGGGGGGGGACTGAATACTGATTGTTAATTTATTATGAGATTAACGTATTATACTATGAAAAATTATATTTATATTTATTATTGAAATTGGTCATGTTCTGTTGTTTAACTTGATATCCACATTTTATGGTTGAATATGTTAAAAAGTATGATTTAGACTGGTATATCCTCCCCTCCCTAACTTTGTTCATGAAACTTTTTTTAGCACTGGCCAGTTTCATGCCTATCTTTGTTTTTGTACTTTTAATAAAGATAAATTTACTCCTCCAAATAGTCAATGCATATTTTCACTCCTTAAAAAAAAAATAAACCCTAGTTGTACACAAACTGTTGATATTGCCTTGGCAACTGAATTGAGTATATTGAAAGGGAAGGGGGTGTAGGGGACTAAACCCCCTTTCAAAATCAGTGTTTTTTATGACATTTTAAGCCACAGATTCTTCTCCCTTCCTCAAAACAAAATTTTATCTATACTAGTGATGTTGGCCCTCGATAACCCAATCATTTCTGCGACTGTCCCTTCTATTATAAAGGTTGTGTATGCGTAATTACACAAAAATACTTTATTAATAAAAACTTGCATAATGAAGTGAAACAAAGTGGTTACACTGTATGATAATCAACTAATTTCTCTTTGCATTCAACATCTTAAAAAATAATAAAACAGACAATGCTTACCTAAATACACAATTTTTGGTACTGCCTTTTCAAGGGGTTCTATGAAATCCTTAAAAAATGTATGATTTCCATTAAGTATATAAGTGACCAGAGGCACTATGAGAAAAAAATTAATGTATCAGCAATAAATAAGACAGAAAATTCATGATCAATTAACAACAATCATAAAATGAAAGGGGAAAAAAGACACTATCAAATATTTAAAAATATAAGCAATAATGAAATGATTTTTTATTTGACCATATTGATTTCAGAAGTTTATTTTTTCTAACTGAGTGAAAAGTATAAACTTCAGGAGTCATGATTTTATTTTACAAATTTATATGATGATACAGTAGACTCCCTTGAATCCATACATCATCACAGATGTAAAAAATGAAACTTTGAGTTCCGATATAGGGACAAAATTACAGAATTTTTTTAGTTTTATATAATTCAATATGTATTTTAGTATGTAATTCTTGATAATATGACTAAACTTGTGCTTTTTCATGAAGTAAGTATAAATTTATTTGTGGAAAAAATCAAGATATTGCTGATATCACTGGTAATCACAATCTTTTTACCAAATATATTTATTGTATTAATCAAGCTTTTTTTGGTTATTAAGACTGCCTGAAATATTTTTTTTTCTTTATGATTTTGATGTGAATATAGGTTACCTTTATGAGGAAAGTTTCATTGAATAATTCAAGAAAAATGTATCATCTTTATTATGCATATTTAATTATACATTATTAATTATTTACTTGACCTTTACTTTTAATAATTTTTAAAATTATCTTACATTTTATTATTTTAGTTTATTACTCTACTTAATTATTTTAATATTTTACTATATTGCAAGCATTCATTATAATTTGGATTGCATTATTATATTCAAATTACTATTTAAAAATGTAAACAAACCAATGACCAGAAATCTGCAAAATTCTAAAATCTGCACAACCTCTGGCCTCAAGCTGTGTGGATTTGACAGGTCTACTGTAGTTACATACTAAAAGGCTCTAAATTGACTTGGACTATAAAACAAACAGTCGATACAAACCTTTTTTTCATTCATATATAATGTAAAATGACATAGCTTAAATCTCTAAGCAGCTAGCCAATAACATTCCATTTGCAGAAAACATCTTAAATTGGCTGTAGACAGAAATTCTTTTAATAGAATTATATTTTAAAAATTGTCTAAGATGAAAATATAAAAAAAAATATTTTAGCATCAAACTCTGAAAAACCAATACAAATAAAACTGCGCATATTATAAGCACTATTATAAGCACTGCACTATTATAAGCATTTTTTTTAATGCAACAAAGCCCTGAGGCTCAGAGGGTTAACATAATAATGGAGAAACACTTTTATTATCATAGCATTTAGTACATAATTACATTTAATGGAATGTTGTTTTGAAATGTAAGACCTACATTTGCAGCAAGTTGATAAAAACTCGACTACTGATTGCATGCATAAAACACTTAAACACTTCAAGAAATGAAACTTTTGTCTAAATATTAAACAAAATTTAATACTTTAAATCACTTTAACCACTTCACCGGCGAATGGTATAGGGAAACAGTGCTTTTACCCCCGAGTTATCTCGGGGCAGCCGGTGAAGTGGTTAATAATGAATTTCAAAATACTTATCTTATTACTATATCATACCTGGTAACTTTTGAAAATAGCAAAGTATAAAATAATGCGTTAAGCATTTCAAGCATATTTTTTTTCTTCATGTGAACATATGATCCATGTAAATCATTTTTTAAATAAACACATAAACAAAATTTTAAACTTTTTTATTAAAGTATGTAACATATTAATATTTATGAATATAACAAAAGCCATCATTTCATCTATTTTTTAACTACATTTATTAATGAAGGGAGAAGTATATATAAAACACTATAACTATCAATAAGAAGATAATTTTATTAAAGACATATAGACAGCTTTTTTTTTTTAAAGGAACTTTTTTTTTTAAGTCTGAGCAAAAGTTTATTTAAGACCCGATCCTTCCTTTTACATACAATTAAATTTACATACAATTCCCTATGTTGTTGCTTAACTATGAAAGCTGAACTCATTCTGTTAACATTACTAAATACTTCACTCAGCATTTCTCATTACTAAAAGCAGCTAGAAGTAATTCATAATTAAGGGATGAAAAATGGAGATTGGGACAAGCTTTGGAAAAAAAAAAAGTGTACAAATAAGTTTCCTAAGTGTAGAAAATGATCAAAAAGTGTAAATTTTACACCTAAAGTGCAAAAATGGGCAAGTATACTACATTAGTATGATTCCTGTGTATAGAACAGAAGGTTCACTCAGATTAGTGAATGGTGCATTGACCACAACTATGAGGAATTTGAAATTGAAATTTGCAGGGGTTTAATACATCTTAAGTAAGGTAGCCATATAAAGTTTTTAAGATTTTCTTTACAAAATAATAAAAAATCCAGATGATTTTCCATTTCCATTCTTAGCAGGAGTGACACATTCTTTTGTACTACTATGCTATAGTACGATTATTACAATGTGTGTGGGGTTGTTTTTTTTGGGGGGGGGAGGGGGAGATTCTTGTTTGTTAAAAATTCATATTCACTTTATTCTATATTGGCCTGGCACTTAAAATTTTGTATTTATCAAGTAACATTATTTGAACAAGTGCAGTAGCATATCTAGGGTGGGAAATGGGGGATGGCTGCCCCGGGTGACACTGGCAAGGAGAGCAAAATTAAGGATGCGTTTTTGCTTACTTTTTTTCCCTTTGAGACTGTACATATATAACAACATCACTTTAGGGGGGATGGCACTTGATATCGTAAGATATCTGTAGGCGGAGGGGGAGTTTGTCTTTTAATACCGTTATCATTTTTGATCCAACCATTTTTTTTTTTTTTTTTTTGCATCAAAATAGTCAACTTTTTTCTTAGTCTACTATCTGTTTTTATGAAAACACAAAGTTATTATTAAAACCCTTAAATAATTATAAAATCATTTTATTCCAAAATATGGAATATCCCAATGTTTGGCATCCCTATTCTTCCGCCATATGAGCATATAATGCATTGTTAGAGAAACCAGATTCGAAATGATACTTGTTATTTTTACTAGTAAAAAAAATGAGGAAGAATGTTGGCCTTCTGCCCAGTGGCAGAAACACCGCGACACGGCGACATAGTCGCGGACACAAAAATCTTTTGCGGACAATTATTGTCTGCACTAATGAAGTCAATTTAAAAAATTGTCCGCAACTTTCGGACAATTTTTCCCCCGTAAAAAGCGCGAATTTCGGCCAAAAAGCACGTAAAAAGTGTGAATTTTGGCAAAAGATCGCGTTAAAAGCATTAATTTCGGCAAAAGATCGCGTAAAAGCGTGAATTTTGGCAGAAGATCGCGTAAAAAGCGCGAATTTCGGCAAAAGATGGCGTAAAAAACGTGAATTTCGGCAAAAGATCGCGTAAAAAGCGTGAATTTCGGCAAAAGATCGCGTAAAAAGCGTGAATTTCGGCAAAAGATCGTGTAAAAAGCGCAAATTTCGGCAAAAGATCGCGTTAAAAGCGTGAATTTCGGCAAAAGATCGCGTTAAAAGCGTGAATTTCGGCAAAAGATCGTGTTAATGGCGTGAATTTTGGCAAAAGATCGCGTAAAAAGTGCGAATTTCAGCAAAAGATCGCGTAAAAAAATTTAATTTCGGCAAAAGATCGGGTAAAAGGCGCGAATTTTGGCAAAAGATAGGGTATAAAACGTGAATTTTGGCAAAAGATCGCGTAAAAAGCGAAAATTGCGGCAAAATATCGCATAAAAAGCGCGAATTTCGCAAAAATATCGCATAAAAATGCTAATTTCGGTAAAAGATCGCGTAAAAAGTGTGAATTTCGGCAAAAGATCGCGTCATAAGCGCTAATTTCGGTAAAAGATCGGGTAAAAGCGTGAATTTCGGCAAAAGATCGTGAAAAATGTATGAATTTCGCCAAAAGATCGCGCAAAAAGCTCAAATTTCGGCAAAAGATCGTGTTAATGGCGTGAATTTTCCAAAAGATCGCATAAAAAGTGTGAATTTCAGCAAAAGATCGCGTTAAAAGCTTTAATTTTGGCAAAAGATCGGGTGAAAGGCGTGAATTTTGGCAAAAGATCGTGTAAAAATATAAATTTTGACAAAATATCCCTTAAAAAGCGTGAATTTCGGCAAAAGGTTGCGTAAAAAGTGCGAATTTCGGAAAAGGATCGCGGAAATAAATGCAAATTTCGTCAAAGGATCGCTGACACAGTGCAAATTTCATCAAAAGATTGCGGAAAATGCGAATTACGTCAGAGGATCATGAAAAAATGCAAATTTTATCAAAGGATCGCGGAAAAGTACGAATTTCGTCAAAAAGGATCATGGAACAAACGCGAATTTCGTCATAGGATTGTGGAAAAAACGCGAATATTGTCAAAAGATCAAAAAAAAAAAAAAAAGATGCGAAATTTGTCAAAAAGCCATGGAAAAAACGTGAATTTCACCGAAGAATTACAAAAAAAGTAATTTCCTCGAAAGCACGCAGAAAAGAAAAATTCGAATTTTGTCAAGGGGTCATGAAAATAAATGCAAATTTTGTCCAAAAATTGCAGAAAAAAACGATAAATTCGTCAAAAAGCCATGGATAAAACTTTAATTTCACCAAAGAATTACAAAAAAATAATTTCCTCAAAAGGCCGCAGATTTCATTCAAGAGTTACTCAGTGCTTTTCGCGGTTGAGGCCTCAGAAGCTTCCGAAGGTTTTTAAAAGCATCGTTATTGCCTATGTGTGGTTCTGCTTATCCTGCACACTTTAGAAATTCTACAAGAAGTTAGATGACGAAATGTTATAAGCAAAATTAATGAGAATGCACCATGCTTACCATGTTTTAAATAGAATGATAAAAAATTCCTAGTTTAATTTATTATTTATTCATTAAAATGACATGCAAAATTTGCAGACAGATTATGAGATTTTAAAAGCTTGTCGCAGACAGCTACAAAACTTTCTGCCACTGGGGCCTTCTGTTTTATTGATAAAAAGTTCTGCTTATTCCCTCCTCATACAGGGGGGAAGTGTAAGAAGATAATAATACTGTTGAACGCATTATATTAAGAATCTATTATTAAATACTTTTAAATAGTATTTCCTTAAAGTCTTATTTGGTGTAAAGTTATTTCATATTTAATAATGATATTTTATTGACTTCTCTTCATTTAAAACAGTAAAAAAGGTGAATAATAAATGTGTATCATTGCAAACGTATGAAAAGAAAAAGAAAGAAAAAATTGTAAATATAAAACGAATTTTTAGAAACTGATAACGATATCATTAGGGAGGGGAGATTTGAGGAATGATAACATATATCATAAGGGGGAGGAGGCCCAAAATTTCCATAAAGTTGATAATGTTATATATGTACACGGACTGAAATCTCCACTTAAAGTGGAATCTGGCCCACTAGAAACATCGATCTCTGTATTGGGATTTGAACCGTCTAATAATCAGTGTCCTAACCACTAGAAAAGCAGGAGAGCCCTATCTCTGGAGGATAGGGAGAGCAGGAGATCAGTAGATCCTATTTTATAAAACTACTTACAAAATAAACAAAAAAATTCAGGAAGAAAATCTTTTAATTTTCCTAGAAGTAGATTATACTTTGTCTCTTGCACGATTATATATCTGACACAAGGCGTTAAAATATGTATGCCAAAGCACTATGTTTTATCTTAATTTTGTTGATAAATAGCAATCTAAACATTAAAAAATAAGAGGTTATACTATTGGTGGGTTCTCATGCATATAATGTTTTTTATTATCATTATTATTGAATCTTTCCAATCCCTCATACTCTGTTTATTTTCCATTGTGTATCTAAATAAATCTCATACCCCAAACTAAAATTATCCCTTTGCATCAAAACATGCCATATATGTTATAAACTTCAGGTAAGCATACTTGAAGGAAGTAATTTCTGAGGTACTAATTTTGTTGTAAAAAAGGAAAATTTTGAATAAGTAACAATGAGCATTTTCCACTATCCTTATATTTCAAATATTTTTATAATACATAAGAGAATATCAATCAACAAAATGGCTATGAAAGAAAGAATTGAAAATAATAAGCATAATCAAGCAACGTAAACATATGATCAAAATAATCTATCTTTATTTCCATGCAGATATGGTAAAAAAGAATTATATGTGCTTTAAATAATTTTCCCATAGTAGTAAAACCAGGATTTAAGTACATACAGTTGGACCTTACCTTCCTGACCCAATCTGAAAATCACAATGCTTTTTCAAAAGTATGTATCTTTGCTATATGTTTCCATTATAGGCTTATACTTTTTATTTTTAAATTAAAGACTACACTCCTGTTTTTAGGATACTTTCAAAAAATTTTTTTAGATTAAAACATACATATATATGAATTTTTATATTTTAGTGTTGGACCTTAGGGACCTTACCTTCCTGACCCAATCTGAAAATTACATTGCTTTTTCAAAAGTAAGTATCTTTGCTATATATTTTCATTGTAGGTTTAAACATTTTTTTTTTTTAATTAAAGACCACACTCCCGTTTTTGGATACTTTCAAAATTTTCTTTTAGATTAAAATATACATATATATGAATGTTTGTATTTTAGTGTTCAATTTAATGTAAATAGCAAAACTGTGAAATTTTTTAGTTAGGCATCTTCATAAGCTGAACACTTACTTAAAGTTTTTATTACACACTTTTGATAAATCGTTAAAATGATTAATGAATAATATCTACTATCAAATAAATCTACAACATTTGGAACAAGAAAAAAGTCGGAGCCAGAAAAAAAATCATGCTTCAAACAAGTTACTTTTGATAACAATATTGACTTTTTTTTAAGCTTATACAAGTAAAAATTCAGAAAATAAAATCAGAACAATATGACATAACCATTTTCGAAAGCGTCAAAATGACTGTTCTCAAGGCAGCAAGATTGAGTAAATCAATCTAGAAGTTTTTTTATTTTATGCTATTTCATACTGAATTATGCTGATTATAAAAATAGCAAATAAAGCCTTTGTGCAACAATATTAAAAAGCAGAAAAACCAACGTTTAAAATGCACAAATAATACATAAAAAGCAGCAAACAGCTGTTTCAAATCTACTAGTGAGATTCTTCTTCAGTGCAAGATAGGGAAAAAGGAACAGCATGCTAGAAAAAGCAAGGCTGAGCAAAATCATAGACAGAGACGCGCTGTCTTATATACCCTATGCGGGTAGTGGAGGCGCCAAAAACAACCAATGAGAGAGAAGCAGTGGGAACGACTGTGTGGACAAGTAGCGACATCTACCGGAGAAGGAGAGAAAAAGAAACCAAAAAAAAGGAAATTAAATTAATGCTTTCCAAATACTTAGAAAATCAGGAGTACTAGATAAGTCATTGACTAAAGAGTAAGAATTTTTAATGATGTGATAAGCTTCCCAAAAATCAAGATCAAGGTTAGAAGAACATTTTTGGATAATGATGGCTGAGGAAAAATCGAACCTATGTTGAGAAGACCAAGAATGTTGAGCAATAGAAGAACATTTGAGCTCCTGATTTTTAACTTAACCTTCATGCTCTTTTAAACGAAATCTAAGAGCATGTTTAGTCTGGCCAATATAAGAAAGGCCACACTGGCAAGAGATTTGGTAAATACCCCAGTTATCTAGACGATCAACAGGGTGTTTGAGATTTGAAAAAGGGATTTTATTAACAGGAGAAAAAATAACTTTAAAATCAAACCTTCTTAGGATTTTAGCAACTTGCTGACTGATTTTAGAAAAAAATGGTAATGCAACTGAAGTATTAGAGTTGGAATTAGAATGCTTTTCAGAATGGATGGATTTCCATTCTGATCCGTTCCAAAATTAGATTAGTAATATGAAGACTACGTCTGGATCGTGAACTTTTGAATTTGGATTTTCTTAAATTATGCCGCAGTAGGAATGTAATTCCGACCTTTTTGAAGAACAGAAATAAATTTGCTAATTATACCTTTACTAATCTTAATAGAGAATTTGAGCGTAAATGTTTAACATTGTGTATTAGAAAGAAGTATGCCTACATTAGCAAACTGCAACAGAGAACCTTAGATTTATATTATAAATTTGTAGCCTCTACTCCACAGTATATTTTTGATATTCTCATGCACAGCCTGGAAAAATATAGATATGGTAAAATCCACTTGAAAGAAATGGTACAAACTCGCAAGATAAAAAACCTTTGCAATGCACAAAAGCCCTATGTTAACTGTATATGCCAATCAGTGAAATTTCTGAATTTATCTAGCAGACCATTAACGGAAGATGAAATAAAAGTACTTGAGTGGGGGCCAAAATACATTTTTCCAACTAAGCCTAATTTAAAATCTATCATTCCAGAACTTGAAAATATTGTACAGTCGACTCATAACGATCATAAAGAAGAAATTCGCAATGTTATGTACCATGAACTGAAGAAGTTAATTAAGCAACCCACAAAGATACCAAAAGATGAATTAAATATTTTGAAAAAGCTTAAACTTGATCCAGAAATCATTTTAATCTAAACAGATAAATCTAATACATTAGCCGTATTAAATACAGATGACTATAAAAATAAAATGATAGAATGTATTAACAATATGGATGCCAAGAAGTTAAGAAGAATCTACTTAACATAATTAACAAAAAAGTTAATGAATTGGTTAATAAAGGGAGCTGGCCTGATAATATGAAAGTTCTAATGAGAATTAATAAGTTAGCAGTAATCCCAGCAATTGTCGGCAGACTCAAAGACTACAAAAAAAATATGCCAATAAAGCTAATAGTAATTAAATGCTCAAGCCCCACATATTTTATGGAAAAAGTTTTTGTAGTTTTATTGAAAAATATTTTGCCCAGCTCTGATCATGCAATTAATTCAACGTATGAGTTCATTCAATATTTGAATCACATTAATTTACCTCAGAATTATTTAATAGCCAGTCTAGATGTAGTCCCTTTATACCCATCTATTGATACCCAAAAAGCCATTACAAATATAAATAATTATATTGACCGCATGGAGAATATTAATGATAATATGAAAACTACACTAAAGAGTGCTCTTAATCTTATGGTTAATAATAATTACTTCACTTTCGACGACAAAATATACAAGCAAAATAACGGAGCTCCAATGGGTTTTCCTATATCAGGATTATTAGCTGAATTCATATTACGACCACTCGAAATAGACATATACAAACTGGATTATACTCCCCATGCATGGATCAGATACGTAGACGATATTTTCATCATATGGCAACATGCAGATACATTGCTCAATAACTTTTTAAACCAGATTAATAGCTTTGATTCTAAAATTAAATTCACCTTGGAAATAGAACAAAATGGTATGCTACCTTATTTAGATGTATTACTAATCAAGACGCACCAAGGAATAGAATGCACTGTTTACAGAAAACCCATAGCCAGTCAATCCATTATCCCTCATAATGCTCAAGCAATTTTTTCATACAAAATTTCTGCCTTTAGACATTCTATTCATAGAGCATTCACTGTTTGTACCCCCGAGCAATTAAATAATGAAATAAATAAAATATATGATATTGCAAGAAACAATGGATACAAAGAAAGCACCATAGAAAAATTAATTAAGAGATTGAAGAATAAAAAGAAAAGAAATTTCAATCCACAAAATTCCATGTTATCCACTTTACAATATTTTCCTGGTTTCTTCGAACGTTTGAAATATAAACTCAATCAATTCAATATCTCCCTAGTCACAAAACCTACAATGAAATTAAAAAATATAGTATGCAGAAAATAGATCCAATAGAGTCAAACCAGTTATCAGGAGTATATGAAATACCCTTCACAAAAGAAGATGGAACAAAGCAGTTTTATATAGGTATGACAAGTAGAAAACTTAAAACCAGAATCAAAGAACATATAGCAGACATCAAGTACAACAGAAGAACCACAGCTTTGGACAGATTATGCAGCGAAGAACCGTTACAGATCGATTTTTAAAATAGCAAGTTAATTTATACATCAAGATTTTATTTACCATCGATAATCCGAGAATCAATAGAGATATTTTTACGCAACAAGAATATTTGCAATGATTCAGTGTCCCTTAATTTACCTAAAATTTGGAAAGAGATGCTATGTAATTTTAATAACAATAGTAAAAATTAATCCACACTCGTAAATAGCCAAGATAATTTTATTTTAATTTTATGTTTTGAAATGTTTTTCATTATGCATGTTGTCTCGTGACATTGTTTACCATGTTATTGTTTTGTTAAATTATATGAAAATTAATCCACGCTCACAAATAGCTAATTTAATTTTATTTTAATTTTATGTTTGCAATGTTTTTCATTATGCATCATGTCTCATGACATTGTTTACTATGTTTATTGTTTTTAAAATTATGTGAAAATATTTTCCATCATAAATGATATTGAAAATGTCGCCGTTGATGCGACAAAACGATCGTCAATCTTAATAAAGATATTTTATCACTTTTAGCATTATAGTATTATTTTACTTAATCTGTTTATAAGTGATTTTTATACATGTTTTTACATTTAAAAAATTTAATAATAATGTAAATAATAAAATATAGCATATAAGTAAAATAATAATTATTGTAAGGAAAGAAAAAAACTGTTGAAAGACGTATTTACAATGTATGTATGTGATAATGATAGGACATAAAAAATTTCTATGTCACAACAGAAATATATCAAACTAAATATTTCAAAGGAAAAATGAGAAATGTATTAAAAATGTGTCAATTAAGAAAATTTACAGGAAAGCAAAAATATATATATTAAAGAAACTGGCGTGTAAATCATCCCAGCCATACTCGCCGCATGTGGCCCTGCAACTTTTTATATACGGCCCGAGACACATAATCATTAATCCATATTTATAAAATTAATTAAGATGTGCATAAAAAATAATGACTTTCGCTGTTGTTTTATACATTTTGATGGGGAGGCAAAACTATGTCCTGTTATTTAAAATTATGTTAAAACATCTTAACCCTAGATAGACCCAAACACATGTTTCAGCTTGTGTTACTCAAAAACTACACATAAAGAGTTTTCTGAAATTTCATGACTTTTCCTGATTTGCTTTTAACTAACACATACTAAAATTTTAAATTAATGGGACTTTTAGTTTTAACACAGCAAAAAAAAAAAAAAAAAAAAAAAAACCACCCTAATCTGTCCCTCGGGTCTATTTTGTCCAAGCATAGAAATCCATTCACATAGTTTTTTGAAAATGCCGTATGTTGTTTTATTTCTGCTATACAGCTGCAATAAACGTAAGGGGGAAAAAAGGGTAGAATTATCGGGGGAGTGAATGAAGTTATGAAACATCTGATACCAGACAAGTCATAGAGGAAATTCATTTTGTTTGTTGTTTTTCTCGCAGCTAGAAGTAGAAAGTTTACCTTTTAGAATCAGTTCAAATATTTATTTGAGGAGAATGTTACTGCATTTTATATTCGTTATACAAAGATTTTACTTCGGTTTTATTGAATACAATACAGATGATCAAAATGTATCTGATGTGGATGAAGTTGTATTGGAGGAAGATGATCATGTGAGGGGCTCACAACCATAGTAGACCAAGTCCATAAATCTTTATTGTGAATAATAACGCTTTAAAGTTCTTAATATATAATTAATTCAAGTAAAGTGATTTATAAGGATTATATATGTCAATATTCAAATTAAAGTATTTTTATAGTACTCTACTTTTACAAATAACAACATTATATTTCTATTGTAAATTTAAACGTTGTTTAAAAAAATGAGGACTTGGTCCAGTATAGGTGGGAAATTTCCATGTGTAAATAAAAACTTGTTTAAAATGATTACAAAAACTCTTGATTTTGATTTATATTTACTTATTCTATTTTTTACTCTAAATTAAACGCAAAGAGTAAAACACATCACCAGTTATCGTAAATCATTCACTGTACACAATACTATCATCATCATCGTCATCATGATGCACTCTAGAAGAAATAACTTAGAACCTGGTATTGACCTATACTGGAAGATTCTTGAAGTATACATGATGAATTGGGGGGGGATGTACGGCAGAATATTAATCATATATTTCTTTTTGGCCAAGGTTATTTTTCTACGGATCGCGTACAATGCATCATGACTGACATTTGACAAAAAAAGTAATTTGCACCCACAAGCCCATTTTTCCAAATTTATTTTGCGAAAAGATTGATCCTCATTGAGGATTTCTTTGAACAGTAACAAGACAGGAGAACCTCTCACAACTCACAGCAGTCTAATATCCATCCAACTAAAACAAGCCCCCTTCGGTATCCTTCTTTCTGTTTGCAATACTTTGTTCCTAAGCTGTAGTTGAAACGAAGTCGGAATTCTTAACCTCAATTACATCAAATTTAGGTCATTTCCTCTTTACATTCATAATAGTTTCCTTCCAGTCTCCAGGAACATAGATGTGCTGTTTCTTGTGGCTTGGTGCTTCAATCAAACCAAATTCTGCATCATTCGGAAGTCAAGAGTGGCCGGACACCATGAATTTGTGCTTAAATGATTCTGCTGTTATGTTTGTACTATTACAAAAACAATATTACTTTTCATTCATAGTTTTTCCATCTTGTGATTCACGAACGTTTATTTTTCATCAGAAGTTTTGAAATCGCTACTTATTTAAACTACAACGTTTTTTGATAGCAATGTGGCAAGATTTAGAAAAGAAACGACCACAGATTAAACAGTAGTACACTGATGAATGGACTTGATTCAGTATGGTTGTGAAGGTTTGTTGTATTACTTCACCAACTCTAGACACAGATGCAATGTATGAGTAAGTATGTGAACTACAGACTTGATGCACTATGGCAGTAGATAAAACACCGTTTACTGCACCTTCTACATGAATTATCTCATTTTTTTTAAAAGTGGACTTGGTCTACTACGGTTGTGAGCCCCTTATGTATCCATTGCTAATAATTATTCTTCATCTGATGAAGAAATAGATATTATACATGAAGTCCAGAGATGGAAAAATAACATGGCATGCAAAACCACATCTGAGTGCTGGTTGATTAGAAAGCAGTAATGTTTTGAAATGAACCCCCGGCCCAACTCTATTTTCAACGGCCTGAATAAAAGCTAAAAATATAGCGCTTTAGAACTGCTTTTTCCCCATAATTTGAAGATCATGATCATAAATTATAAAACTTTTGAAGGTAAACGTGTATATGAATAAAATAGGACACATCTAAATATAGTAGATTTAGATGCATACATAGGCCTTTTATTGCTCGCAGGTTTGTACAAATCAAGCAGTGAATCAACGACAAGACCACGGGATTAATTCAAGGGAAGACATTTGTTTAGAGCTACAATTTCTCTAAAGAAATTCAAAATTAATACCAAGAGTTATACGATTTGATGACCGAGAAACTCAACAAAGAAGAAAATTGAATGACAAATTTGCCGCAGTTCCAGAATTATGGGATAAATGGGTAGAATTTTACTTAATATTTTCAATCCAGAAGTATATGTAACAGTGTAGGAACAACTTATTGCTTTTAGAAACAAGTGTCTTTTTAGGCAGTACATGCCTAGCAAACCTGCTAAATATGGTATAAAATTCTAGATTTTGTGCGATAACAATACTTGTTGCTATGTGTGGAATATTCAACCATATTCAGGAAAATAGCCAGGAAATCCCCGAAAGAAACCAAGGATTGAGAATAGTTTTGGACTTTTCGTATGGTTTACGAAGACATAATATAACTTGAAACAATTTCTTTACATCTTATGATTTAGGTCAAATGTTGCTCAAAAGAAATATAACAATGATTGGTACAATAAGAAAAAATAAATCATCTATCCCTGCAGAAACTTTAGAAACAAAAGGAAAAGAAAGATACAGTTCAACATTTGCGTTTGCTAAAGATACACTTTTGTCTTGCTTTAAAAAAATGTGTTGTTCTTCAAACCTCATTGTATAAGAATGAGAAAACCAGAGATCATCATTAATTATAATAAAAATACGGGAGCAGTTGATACGCTGGACAAAATAGTAGCTACTTACACAACACAAAGGAAGACAAACCATTGTCCATTTGTTGTAATTTTGCAATATTTTAGACATATCTGCATATAATGCTTTTGTACTTTATTGTAAAATTAGTAAATCATGAAAGAAAGACTTTCCTTATAGACGAAGAATAGGAAAACTTGGGCAAAAAATTTGTAAAAATGCATATGGAGACAAGAGAAAATCTTCCAAGAGGGCAAGGAGCAAAACAGATGGTTCAAAGTGCGAAGCAAATCCGCAAAGAAATTACTATTACTTCAGCTAAATTGGAAATTGCTAAGAAGCAAGGAAGTTGTCATCTACTTGAAAAAACAAAAAATAAATGTACTTTTAAGCATGTAACATGCAACTGCTTTACGTGCAAAAAGCATTTGAATACAGTTTGCCATAATTGTTATAAAGGATAATATCTTTTAAATATTTAAATATTCATTTGTGCTTTTTGGATGTACCTGTAAACAAGATTTTGAAAGTACTTTTTATTTTTATTTCATCATTTTACTGTCATAATTTATTTTCCATTTTAGTATTCGTCAACAATTATTAAGATAATAAATTTATTATCTGCAGACTGCCGAATTTAAGCACAAAAAATGCATGGGTGTTTCTAGACCCGAGGGACTACTTCGTAGGTACTGCACGAGGAGCGTTCTAGGGTTAAAGGCTGTTTTCTTAGTCAAAAATTCTTTTACATGTCTTTGCACACTTATTTGTGCTACAGAAGTGTATAGATTTCTTAATTGTCAACACTAATCAAACATTAGTCTAAATTAATTAAATTTGTACAATATATTTCTGGAAATTAAAAAAAAAAAATTCTTGCATTGAGCAAAATATTTATTTATAAGAGAAAGCTTCCTAATTTATTTTTTTTCTTTAGAACTTGGAAATTCTGCATTATTATATTATTAGTTTTATACTTATATAGCTAATACTGCTTTTTAGGGTTTAATGGTTGTCGCCAAAAAAAATTGGTACCAAAAATTTGTTACACCACTATTCACAAACAACAAACATTTGTCATAGAAATCTACCACAAAGTTTACTGTTTTGAAATAATAGTGTTAAAACTTTTTGGTAACATTTCTTCGACGACTAATGTTCAACCTTACTGATAATATTAACTTCGTTATACTACTTATGTTATCTTACTATTTTAATAACTCTTTTTTTTACCCTTTTATACATGTGTTGCAGACTGCCTAACGTCGCAAACATATGTTTGTGGCTTGTGAGAAAAAAATGTTGAGCATGGCTGGTGTAAACATGTAGAAAGAGTAAGATAAAGAATTAAATACTATATGAAGGGCCATAAAGTTAAAGATAACAGTATCCTTAAAAGAAACTGCTCTATTTAAAATAATAATGTATTAAATCAAAAAAGAAAGCCTGGAGAAATTTTTGATAATATATGTACAGTATTGTGTTATCAAAATGAGGACAACAATGCTAACAGCACATGTACACATTAAGCAAGGCACGAAGACTCAATAAAGGAAGAAACAAAATGAAACATTTTTGTGAACATTATGCTATGTTGATATGAGCTAACAATGAACAATAACCCTGACAAAAAGTAAACATGTACCATTAACCATTCCATATGCATGAAATGTATATTTAAATTAAAAACTCGTTACCAATAACTGGCACTTGCTGCCTGACATTCAAAATAACCTAGGACATAAATGACATGAAAATATATCTTTTTTCCTTCCTCTCCTCAAGACAAATTGGAATATGGACACCACCACTAATACACGTTCTTTAGAAATGGGAAGGGAAGAGTTTAAAAACAAATCACCAATTGTTAACTGTTCACTAATCATTATATTTTCTTAAAGACACAAGAGGAAACTGTGGGAAACAGATTTCTTTTCTATTTTTTTTTTAAACATGTGACTTCTAAAACTTCGTGAATCATGAAAGATTGTTAACATTTATTATTAAGTGAAAAATTTGGCAAGAATGTCAGACCACAAAACACTTTACCTGAACATCTGGGCATTTCTACATCAACTTTAGCTACAATTAGTGAAACAACAACAGAAATTAATCTGCAGAATATGGTCAAAAGTCTTCAAAGAGTAGCACATGATTAAAAGTCAGTCATTTTTCTGTAACTGAATCTGACCTAGCGGAACGGTTTCACATTATTCATGCCACGAACACTGTCATTATTGGGCCTCTTATAAAGAAAAAACCCTTCAACTTGTTCAAAATTGTTTTTCTACATCCAGTGGATGAATTGATTGTTTTAAAAACAGTACAATATTGTTCAAAAGAAAGTGTGCATAAAAAAGTTTGGATGTAAGCAAAAAATTGATAAACAAATAGAATGAAAAATTGCTCGGCCAGTTCAAGGGGTATTTGACATCACACATTTATAACGCAGATGAAACAAGATTGTTTTTATAGCTTACAACTTGACAAGAAGCTTTGCTTTAGAAATGAAAATGCTATGGCAGACAGAAAAGGAAAATAAAGCTCAAAGTTTTTGTTGCAGTTAATGTTGATGGAATTAACAACTTCAAGCCATATGTGATATTAAAATCAGAACCAATTACTAATGTAGACTTTGCTGACAAAATGTGCAGCAAAGAAGAAATCATGGATGACTTTTTCATTATTTAAAGGCTTTTTAGGTCTATACAGGGGTCACACTCACTCGCTTGAAATAATTAGTAGCAGCTTTTGGAGCAGCAAAAATCGAATTTTGTAGCAACAAAAATCAAATTTTGGAGCAGCAAAATCAGTTTTTGGAGCAGCAAAACACAAATTTTGGAGCAGGTAAAAAAACAGTTTTTTGTACCTGTACTCACTCAGACAAAAACTGTTTTTGGAAGGATAAAAACAATTTATTACAAGCTAAAATAAGCAACGCAAGGAAAACATTTACTTTTGCAGCAGAAAACAAATTTGCCTTAAGATAAAATAAAAAAAGGCGGAAAAACTGTGAAGGGATAAAATATAAAATCAGATTAAGAGAAAGGAAAAAAATCATCACTATTTTATTATATTAAATTTGACACATTCTATCAGTTGTTTTCAGATAACTTAACACTCAAAAGTCTGTATTCACACTGACTCACACCAGTTTTGCTTAACTTTTTGCCACAGAACAACATTTGACCATTTCATATGATACACATCGAAAACAAAAACATGAGTGAACCCATGGGTAATTCGGAGTTTTAAAAAAAATTCTGAAATTCACAGCAAGAGACCACTATGTTTTTTCCACGATCCTTTGACGAAATTCCTTGGTTTTTCCAGGATCTTTTGACGAAATTCTGCGTTTTTTCGTAGATCTTTTGACTAATTTCGCATTTTTTCGCAACCTTTTGACGAAATTTGTGTTTTTTTTTTTGTGGCCCTTTAATGAAATCCACATTTTTTCGAGACCTTGTGGCGAAATTTTCATCCCTACCATGATCCTTTGACGAATTTAGCACTTTAACTGTGATTCTTTGGCAAATCTCATGTTTTTTTCACGATCCTTTGACGAAATTCACGTTTTTTCTGCAATCCTTTGACGAAATTCCATGTTAAGCGATCTTTTGATGAAATTCCATGTTTTCCCACGATCTTTTGATAAAATTCATGTTTTTTCCGAGATCCTTCGACAAATTTCACATATTTTGCAATCCCTTGAAAAAATTTACATTTTTATTTGTGACCCTTTGACAAAATCTGCATTTTTTGTGCAATCTTGTGACAAAATTTACATTTTTTTTCGCGATTCTTTGATGAAATTCGTGTGTTTTCTGCAATCCTTTGACAAATTTTGCATTTTTTCACAATCCTTTGATGAAATTCAGTGTTTTACCATGATCATTTGACTAAATTATTGTTTTCCTGCAATTCTTGACAAATTTCATGTTTTTTGCAATCCTTAGATGAAATTCACGTTTTTTCCGCAGCCCTTTGTCAAAATCCACATATTTTTGCAATCTTGTGATGAAATTTCTGTTTTCCGCTTGACGAAATTCGTATGTTTTCCACGATCCTTCGACAAATTTTGCATGTTATCCGCGATCCTTTCACGAATCTCACATTTTACCTGTGATCCTGTGGCAGAAATTATGTTTTATCCATGATCCTTTGATGAAATTTGCATTTTTTCTGGAGCTTTTTAATGAAAGCACATTTTTTCTGTGATCATTTGATGAAATTTGTATTTTTTTTGCGATCTTCTGATGAAATTTACATTTTTTTTTTTTTTTTTGCAAATCTTTGACGAAATTCTCATTTTTTCTGCGATGCTTTGACGAAATTGCCGATTTTTTATGCAAACGATTGACAAAATTAATTTTTTCGATGACAATTTACAAAATTCACAATCTTTTTCCTCAATAATGGCGCAAAGAAATCAAATTTGTGCGCAGAAAGGAGAAACGAAATGGCCGTTTCAGCACAAAGACAGTCAAAATAACCCATTTGTAGCAGATATTTTCATTTGGCACAGGAGTGTGACCCCTGTCTATAGATATGTCTATGAGGAGACAAAAGAGAAAAATATTTTTGTTTATTGATTGGTACCCTGCTCACTCTCTATCTTTCCATTTAACATGTTCATTGCCAAAGCTGGAATGTTGCATCTGTTCACACATGCCAAGATCATATCTGCATTTTTATGCTTTTAAATTATTTTCTGTTATTTTATTATTTAAATATATATCTAACAGATTACTTACAGCATAAATAATTTTGTTTCAATATACCTATTAAAATTTCAACAAAATATGAAAAAATAACTCTTATTTGTTGTATCTTCAAACTATATTGTGAATAGATATATTCTTGTGTCCTAAATATTTAGTTATTGTATCTAGATTTTGTGAAATAAATGATCCATTTCAAAACCCAAAGTGCATTATTTAGTCTCTTCTTGTGTGCCAAACACCTAAACATTACATGTATTTTCTATGTCAGTACTCATAATTTGTTATGTAGATAAGGCGATCAATAACGAGTTATCTCATAGTTGGCAAGGAAACTCAGTATGCCAAATATGAGTTCTCGTAGATGGAAGTAAACATGTTAACAAATGTCAAGGTCAAATTATCTATCTGCAAACTGCACCAGCGTACTTCAGCTGTTAGAACTAGGCATCATTTGTTATTTTAAAGTTAATTACAAAAAGTTGCTTCAAAGAAAAATTATACAATTATTAGATGAAAATATGGAGAAAAAATACAATGTGTTTAGATGCCTTATATTTTGTCAAACAATCTCGGAATCAAAAATTAAAACCACTGAAAAATACTTTTAGAAAACAAGATTATGATACCCAAGAGAAAAGTGATGAACATGAATCAAGTTCTGTGGAAAATGACATGACATCACCTCTTTAGAAGAAAACAGATCTACTGAATTCGCCATGATTATGTCACAAGAATTACTTGTCTGTGGAATTCAAGAAAATGGAATTGGTGAATTGTTGAAATCAATAAACAGCAATTTGGATGATTCTGAAATAAAAGCAGAAACTCTCAAACATACTAAATATTTGGATGCTTTACATGGTTGGAAACTCTGAAGACATACTTAATGCAGTATGATGTTTAAATAACACAATACAATGGAGCTCCAGTTACATTTTGCCCGGGACCAGACAACAAAATGTATAACTCAGTAAAATATACAATTCAGTTAATGATCTACCAGGACCTTTTTTAAATATACAGTAGAGTGGCGATTATCCGAACTCCAATTAACCGAACAGCCTATTTCTCTCAAAATAATTTTTTAACCGAAATTCTAATTATCTGAACAGCATATTTCTCTCTACAATTTTTTTTAAACTGAACTTTGAATTATCCAAATACCCTATTTCTCTCAGTTTTCGGGTAAAGATCTTGCCACCTAATGTTACATCTGTAATCCAACTCATGGATCAAAGTATGATAGAGACATTAAATGACTTTATAGAAAGCAAATGTTAAGAATGCTCATCAGAACAAAAAGACCCCAAAGCAGAATACTTTGCAATGTTCTGCAATGGAATTTCAGATGATCAAAAATGTTCTGCAAGCGCAATGGGGGAAAAAAGGGGAGGGAATGTTTATATACATATGTAAGGATGTAATTTCATCTTTTATGAAAATGCTAAAGATGTGTTTCATAAAACACTGTCAAACAAAAGAAACATATTCTGGAGGCAAGATTTATTTCTAGAACCATGGCATTGACACAGAAGTTACTGACTTTGGAAGTGAGATATTTAGACATATTACTTTTATGAAGAAAATGTCTTTGGAAATTTGGTCCATACATTGTTATAAGGCCAGCTTTTACAAGTTTCCTAACAGATTTATGTCCAGATGGAGGTCCATTCATATAAATAAACATACATTTGTCTGTTGTACCAATGGTCGTTTCGTTCCCATCAGCTGTATTGGGCCTTTTAGAAAAATTTTTATTGATTGTAGACCCCCATGATTTGCATATAGCTTCAGATACTGAAATAGACAAAATTTTAGTTAGAAAACTGGTTAATTTCGGGATCTCTGATTTTAAAGTATTCACAGCATTACATGGTCTTATTTTGAAAATATGTTTCACTCTCCTGGCACTCTTTGACAGTTTCATAAACCCAATCAAGAAATACAGTGTATTCAAAATACAGCTCCTTCCCTTCCTCTTTGGAGGGAGGAACACAAGGGAGTACCGTAATTTCCGGCCTATAATCCACGGATTTTCTGTTAAAAAACCTCAAAAATTTTAAGTGCGGATTATCTGCTGAATCTTTTTTTTAAGCAGAAGTTCACGTCAGACATCCAGTTTCAACCGCACTATTGTCTGCTATCGACCGTTCGCGGAGTTGCTCGTGATTGGTTCACATATGATGTGAACGTGCTAGTGGGAGTGGCTTCCGATTTTTATGGGTTTTTTTAGCCTTCTGGCAACATGTTTCTATGATGAACAAAGCGTTTCTCAACTCATCTCTTTCAAAAGTTTCAATCTCAATCATTTATGAAATAGTGTGACGTTGAAAGTTATAATAATGTCTAAGAGAAAACGTGTTATTTAACACTGCAGAATTTAAACTGAACGTTATTAAAAAAGTGGAAGATGATTTCGATATAGGTATCGATTATTACTATAAATCTATAGTCAAATCGATATAGGTATCGGAATTAGCATAAATCTATAGTCAAATCGATATGGGTATCAGAATTAGCATAAGTGTAGGCCCAAATCGATATAGGTATCCCAATTAGCATAAATCTATAGTCAAATCGATATAGGTATCGGAATCAGCATAAATCTATAGTCAAATCGATATAGGTATCGGAATCAGCATAAATGTAGTCCTAAATCGATATAGGTAACGCAATTAGCATAAATCTATAGTAAAATCAATATAGGTATCGATTATTAGTATAAATCTATAGCAAATCGATCACAAGACATTCTACGTTTTAGATATAAGATTCAATGGAGAAAAAAAATTGTATTTTTTTAACTTGTCATTATTTTTTTTTTTTTCAATTACTTTAATACAATTATCATTTAAATAGAGCAACTAAATAAATAAGGAGGTGGTTTATTAGTAGTACTTTGGAATGTTGAAAACAATGAGTAATACTCGTATAATCCGCGGATTATATGCCAATGCGGATTATCTGCTGAAATTTTTTTATAAGGGCTAAAAATTGCGGGTGCGGATTATACGCCGGTGTGGATTATAGGCCGAAAATTATGGTACATTCAGAATTTCTAAAAATTTGGAAAGATCCAAGATTTTGTTTGTCACATCTGAATGTGGAAAAAACAGATATTCAAAATTGAATATTTTGTTGCTTTGATAATCTCATCAATTTCTGCGCTTTGTCCAAAATAGACACTGTATTGATGCAGTGTATGAATATATTGCACTATATCTTTGATGTCACTGATAAAATACGATATACTAGAATTATTAGTAGTAGACCTTAACATTTTGCTACTTATTGGAAGGTCTGGCAGAGGTACTCCTTGGAAAGTACTTTCTTCTGAAAACATGTGCCATGAAAGTATTGTACTTTTGAAAAACATTTTGGCAATGATCTGACAATATCAATAAATTGTTGCACAATCACACAATTATGAAGGCTTGTCAGATGGGATTTGATGTTTAGCAAATAACAGTTTAGATTTGTAATTAAATCTGTATACTCCTAAGGAAGAAGATCTGTTACCTGAATACATTTTAACATGGTAGCAAGTACCAAAATTATATCAGCAATAACTATTATACTGAAGATATTTCTTTCTGATAAAAGTTTGTCCCTCAGACTTGTATTTTCTGTTTTTTCAGAGGCTGCGACTAATTCCTTGAAGTCATTTAGGAATGTTTGGAAAACATTAAAAGCATGAGAAACAAATTTCAAAGTTTTAAAAATTTTAGGCTTGAAGAGAAACATTTGCAGTTCATCTGCACATTCATTTAGACTTTCAAATGATTTCCCCCACATGAATTCTTTCATGCAAGTATTGACAAGTGCTAAGGAATCTTCCACAATTTTACTATCTGAATACCTGAACCAACTCTAGTCTGTCCATAGGGTCCCAGGATACAGGAATATCTTCTCTAAGCAGTATAGGTCAAAATTAACATTTTTACCCACTGGCCGCTGGCCAATACAATTTTTTTTTCACTAACCAGTTTTTTTTTTAACCACTGGCCAGTAACAAAGTTATGTACGCTTCATACAAAATTGTGTTTTTTCTAACTATCAACATTGTAATTTACTAATATATATTACTTACCATTCGATATGATTACACTCAACTGAAAAATTTTATTTTGACTATTAATTGCAATGAAATAAATTCACAGGAAATTTTCAGAAAGGTTACAGCAGAGGGAGACCCCTCCCCCTCGGCACTAACTAATATGCATTTTTCTGTGACCATTTAATGAATTTCGCATTTTTTTCGCGATCTTTTGATGAAATTCACGTTTTTTCGTGACCTTTTGCAAAATCTGCGTTTTTTCCCGATTTTTTGACGAAATCTGCGTTTTTTCCACGATCTTTGCACAAAATTGCGGTTTTTTTTGTAATTTTTTGACGAAATTTGTGTTTTGAGGTGATTTTTTGACAAAATTTGCGTTTTTTCTGCAATCTTTTGATGAAATTTGTGTTTTTTCCGCAATCTTTTCATGAAATTTGCATTTTTTCACGATCTTTTGATGAAAGTTGTGTTTTTTCCGCGATCTTTTCACGAAATTTGCGTTTTTTCCACGATCTCTTGACGAAAGTTGCGTTTTCTCCACGATTTTTTCACAAAATTTGCATTTTTTCTGTGATTTTTTCTCGAGATTTGTGTTTTTTCCGCGATCATTTGACGAAATGTGTGTTTTTTCCGCAATTTTGTCACGAAATTTGCATTTTCTCCGTGATCTTTTGACGAAATTTGCATTTTTTCTGTGATCTTTTCTCGAAATTTGTGTTTTTTCTGCGATCTTTTCATGACTTTTGCGTTTTTTCTGCGAGCTTTTCATGAATTTTGTGTTTTTTCCGTGATCTTTTCATGAAATTTGCATTTTATCCACAATCTTTTCACGGAATTTGCATTTTTCCACGATACTTTGAAGAATTTGGTGATTCTTTTTCGCGATTCTTTGTCGAAATTTGCATTTTTCCGCGATCTTTTTATGAATTTTGCGTTTTTCCGCAATTTTTTCACAAATTTTGTGTTTTTTTCTGCGATCTTTTCACGAATTTTGCGTTTTCTGCGATCTTTTCACAAAATTTGCGTTTTTCCGCGATACTTTGAAGAATTTTGTGATTTTTTTTTCGCAATTCTTTGTCGAAATTTGTGTTTTTTCTGCGATCTTCTCTCGAAATTTGTGTTTTTCCGTGATCTTTTGATGAAATTTACTTTTTTTTCCGTGATTTTGTCACGAAAGTTGTGTTTTCTGCGCGATCTTTTCACGAATTTTGCATTTTATCCATGATCTTTTCATGGAATTTGCGTTTTCCACGATCTTTTCACGAAATTTGAGTTTTTCTGCGATACTTTGAAAAATTTTGTGATTCTTTTTTGCAATTCTTTATCTAAAGTTGTGTTTTCTCCGCGATCTTTTCACGAAATTTGCGTTTTTTCCGCGATGTTTTGACGTAATTCGCATTTTTTACGTGGTCCTTGGGTGAAATTCACGTTTTTTTGCGATTCCCAGCTTTTAAGCTTTAGTGAAAAACTTTTCCAGCTTCGTTCTTTGACCATGCGCGGAAGAGAACTCCCGTTCGGAAAGAAATCACTAGTTATTCAGAAAGTAGGTGAAATAGGAGGGAGGGAGAAAGATTGATTGCTGCGCGACATTCTTATTTCTTCCTAAATAGATTCGAACACAACGAAAGTAGTACCCCCCTCCCGAATTCTTTTTGCTTTCACATCAATATGCACTTTTTTTACAAAAAAAAAAAGAGTAACATTTGTCTTGAAATGTTCTGCGACGTACGTCGCACTTTTAAGCATATTCTGCTTTGGGGGAAACAGAAGAGCCTTATTCCCAAGATACCACAAAAATTGATTTGAAAGACTGTTATATAATGGCTGCTGATTCCCGGAATCTAGTAAAATCCTCAACATTAAAAAAGCTTGGAATAAAATTTTAAATACTGAAAAAACTGATAGTGGATCAGAAAATGAGGAATGTAAAACAATAAAAGAGATCTGAAGAATCCTAAGCTATGAAGAAAATAAAATTAATGAGTGGTTAAATAGTAACGTACATGACCTTGGATATCAGATTTTAAAGGACGATGAGATTCAAGATAAAAAATAAATTAATGAAAATGAAAACGAATGCTCTGAAAATGACCCAGGTCCATCGCATTACGAAGCCTTTGAATGTTTGAAAACAGCTATGAAATGAATCCAATGACAAAAGAATGCTGGTCCTATTCAACTAATACATTTGAGATAGGGCAGCATTGAAAAGAATGCCTTGTTTGAAGCAAGCAACAATCAAAAGCATTTTTGCTTAAATTACAATCTCTGGAGTTCAGAAAATGATAAAAAGTGAAAAAGAAAATTTTAAATTATAAAAAAAATAAACAAAAAAAAACTTAAGATAAAAAAAAACAAATAATAAATAATTTTTAAAAATGCCAGCACTATTTGGTGCTGCCAGTCGTAATCCTGGATAAAGTGTGAAGGTTTTAGCATAGTCAGGAACAGCCCTTAAATTGTCTGTCCGTTTATCCGAATTTTTGCTTATCTGAATAGGGTCATGCGGACATGTTTGCATAATTGGCACTCTACTGTATATAGTTAAAATTTTGTTTTACTGACAAGTTTCAGTTACCTTTTTCACCGAAAACCAAATCGAATTACATTTTTATAAGAATGGGCCTTTTTGTATTTTTCAGTGACTAACGGTCGTAACTTATCGGTACCATCAACACCAGCAAGACATCAAGCATTGTTTACTTTACGTTACTGGTCCTGGAATGAGTACGGTCTTGTCTGTGATGTCATCACCTTTCGCCTAACAGCCTGGGCCAGCTTCAGTTAAAGCATCTTTTATTTCTTCTTTCTTACTTATAATTGTGTTGTGGGTAGAGTATGGTATACCAATATGTTGAGACAAAGTCTTTGGACTCTCACCAGGATTTGCCTCCCACCTTCCAAATAATTTTGAGTTTTTCCTCCACCGGGAGAGCTGGTTATTTCCGACTCATTTTTAAGCCTCACTATGAAAAGTCAAGTGATCTACGACACAGCACACTGTCGGATGCATATCCATGTTGTTGCCCCAAATAACTGCCATTTCAGGACACCGATCAGCCTTAATCTACTGTCAGAGCTGGGATTGTGTATTTAAAAGGACCTGTCATTGTTCCCCATCGGCTAATGTATAACGATTTCAACTTGGTTTTTTGGTTCCGGATCCACAATAGTGGGGATGCATCAGCCTGTATATTATAGGATTTCTAGCCGAAGGCAGACGGTCACATGGCTCAGGTGGTAAAGAGAAATATGAGAGGGGAGCGGATGGCGGGGTACTTGCTGCTACAGCCAACACTTCTATCAACCCCCCCCCCCCCCCACTCTTACTTCTCATATGCTCTGTTTGTTTTTGCACATGGCTAGTTAAATTTCCAGAAACCCTAGAACCTAGAGCAAGTAGTCGGCAAGGGGTAGAAAAGATTTGGAAAAAAAATATTTCCTGCAAAATGTATAAGACAGACAAGATTTCGTCCGGGAATTAAAGATGGAATGCATAACTGAGTGAAATGTATATTTCAAAAACATATAGCTCAGCTAAATTTTAATGGCAAATAGTCGAGACCACTGACTTTAAACGTATAACTGAGGGAAACGTACAACTCAGGTAACGTATAAGTGGAGTTCCACTGTATTCCCTTCTGTCTTTAAAGTTAAGAAAGAACTTTTAAAACTAGGAATAAAAAAAATTATCAAATGTCTATTACCCAGTACACTTTCAAACTTTGAACATTTAATTGTTAACTATTTGTTTCAGTACTAGCTAAAAAAAAGTGTAGGGGAGATGAAAGGGACATTTGTCTTTATAAGCTTATAAAATAAGGGCATTAACCCTTTATCTACTGATGGTACTTATAAGTACCATTAAAATAATTTGCTATAAAATTCACTTAATACATCGATTAAATGTAATACAGTTTAGAATGAGTTATAGATACATTACTTTATCTTGTTCAAAAAGCATTTTTGCTTACACAAAACAAAAATATTTTTAAAAGGATGGTTTCTTTTGCCCTTGCCTCTTTTCAGCTTTCTCGGCATTGGGGAGAGGGAATTTTCAATTTGGAAATATTTTTATAGTAAGAACATTATATTTGTACATTTCCTAATTCTACAAAATACTAAGAAAGATATTTAAAATAAAAGATTTGAGTGGAGTTATAAATATTGCACAAAATCCCTATAAATTCAAATTTAATTAATCCTTCTAAATCCTTCTAACATTTATTAAATGATTATGCAAATTTTCTAATGTAGTTTAAACAAGTCACGAAAAATGCTTTAGATGATAAAATTTTCATGAATTCATAATTCAGTACATAAAGGGTTAAAAGATATAACAGTACTTTTTGGTTAGCCGGGTGCCAGTGTTATATATACATATTTATATACATACATATATGTAAATATACATGTATATACATATACACATATTGTATATGTACACATATATATATATATGTAAATATATATGTATATATACATACTAGCAGGAATGACTGAGCTAAGCTCGGTCAAAATTAGCTTTGTGTTTATCTCGATATATTATTCCCACTGAATCATTCTTGCTGTTTTAGATGCAATTAGCTTGACCCTGAGAAACAGTGACCCAAAATGACCCACTAATCGAGTTTTTTCGAACATGCGACCTAACACAATGCTCTTCTCGAGCCTGAAAACGATGGAATACAAAATTTTGTGAAAATCGTTAGTCGTTTTCTAGATAAAATAAGCTTGATCCACGTTGATTCAAAAACCCAATAACCGAAATTTATCGAACATGTGAGCTATTTTAATGGTCTTTTTGTACTGTGAAACGGTATAACAAAAAAAATATCAAAATTGTTTGAACCTTTTTGAGATGCCATTAGTTTGACCCCAACCCATTATCGCAGAAATGACCCACTATTAGAATTTTCTTGAGCATGCGGCCAAGCCCAATGGTTTTATCTTGTCTAGAAAAGGTGTCATACAAAGTTTTGTCAAAATATTTTGAGCCTTTTTTAGATACAGTTAGCTTGATCCTGATCCATTAGGACCCACAACGACCCATTGATTGAATTTTCTTGAACATACGACCCTGCCCAATGGTCTTATCATGCCGGAAACGGTATTATACAAAATTTTGTCAAAATGTTTTGAAGCGCTTTTTGAATACATTTAGCTTGGGCCTGACCCATTGTGACCCACTAATCAAATTTTCTCGAACATGTGATTTAGCCCAATTCTCTTCTCATGCCCAGATACGGTATAGTATAAAATTTGGTCAAAATGTTTTGAGCATGGTTTTAGATTCAATTAGCTTTACTCTGGTCCATTGTGACCCAAAATGACCCACTAATAGAATTTTCTCGAACATGTGACTTAGCCCAATGGTCATCTCATGACCAGAAACGGCCGTATATTAAAAAATTTTGTGAAAATGTCTTGAGCCATTTTTTAGATATAATTAGCTGGACCCATGGTGACCCAAAAATGACACACTAATCAAATTTTCTCGAACACGTGACCCATCACAATGGTCTTTTCGTGCCCGAAAACGATAGATTACAGAATTTCGTCAAAATTGTAGAGCCATTCTCTAGATATAATTAGCTTGACCCTGACCCATTATGACCCACTAATCAAATTTTCTCGAATACGAGACCCATCCCAATGTTTCTTTTTATGCCCGAAAACATTAGGGTGCATAATTTCGTCAAAATCGTTAAAGCCATTATCTAGATAAACTTAGCTTGACCCACGGTGACCCAAATATGACCCACTAATCGAATTTTCTCGAACATGTGACTTAACCCAATGGTCTTCTCGTAATCCAAAACTGTAGAATATAGAGTTTAGTGAAAATCGTTAGAACCGTTTTTTAGATAAAAATAGCTTGACCCACAGCGACCCAAAAATGACCCACTAATCAAATTTTCTCAAACATGTGCTTCATCCCAATGGTCTTTTCGTGCCCAAAAATGGTTAAATACATCGATTGAGCTGTTCTTTAGATATAATTATCTTGACCCTAATCCATTATGACCCACTAATCGAACTTTCTCGAACACGAGATGCATAATATGGTCTTTTCGTGCCCGAAAATGGTTATCCACAAAATTTAGTTAAAATCGATTGAGCCGTTCTCTAGATATAATTAGCTTGACCCTGACCCATTATGACCCACTAATCAAATTTTCTCGAACACAAGACCCATCCCAATGGTCTTTTTGTGCCCGAAAACAGTAGGTTGCAAAATTTCGTCAAAATCGTCAGAGCCGTTATCTAGATAAACTTAGCTTGATCCATGGTGACCCAAAAATGACCCACTAATCGAATTTTCTCGAACATGTGACTTAGCCCAATGGTGTTCTCGTAATCCAAAACTGTAGAATATAGAGTTTAGTGAAAATCGTTAGAGCCGTTTTTTAGATAAAAATACCTTGACCCACAGTGACCTAAAAATGACCCACTAATCAAATTTTCTCGAACACGTGACCCATCCCAATGGTTTTTCGTGCCCGAAAATGGTTAGATACAAAATTTAGTCAAAATCGATTGTGCCATTCTTTAGATATAATTAGCTTGACCCTGACCCATTATGACCCACTAATCATATTTTCTCGAACACGAGGCCCATCCCAATGGTCTTTTCATGCCCGAAAATGGTAGGGTGCAAAATTTAATCAAAATCGTTAGAGCCGTTTTCACGATAAAATTTACATACACACACACAATTTTTGCTCGCATTATAGTATAAGATATGTATGTATATAAATATATATATATATATATAACACTGGCGCCCGGCTAACCAAAAAGTACCGATATAACTTTCAAATTTGCACCTAATTCTCATCTAAAGCCTTTGCTACTACTAAAACCTCTTATTTTCAAGTACAGTGATTTAAAATATATACGCATTTTTATAAATTGAGAGAAATGTCTCTTTTAATCCCACTGTAGGGGATGAAAGGGACTCCGTATGGGGTTGTAAGGGACACACATAAATAAAACACTTTTATGAATTTTTTTCTTTTTATTTACGATTACATTATTAAAAAATAAAAGATAATGATACACAAATAAAATGTATTTCAACATATGATAAAATAAAAACAAGAGAAATAACGTGTTTAGGCCTACTTGACATAAAACAACTTTAAATCAGTCAAAAATTTTAAGAATGATTTAGTTCTAGCTGTCTCACCACTAGTTAAGGATTTAGGTAACTTCATCACAATATCAATATTCGCATCATTCATGTCAATAGTATCAGTAAATAGAAAATGTTTTTATTCTGTTATTTTCTGAAAAAATGTACTTTGAATTCATTACGAGTGCCTTTCTGGAGTTTGTGGCTACAATGTGACAAGAATATCACTATAATTATTCCATTACCTTTCGCAAATTTTATTGTCTTAATATTTATATTGCTTTCATAATTATCAAATAAGAAAAGCACAGGATCAGTATTGGAAAAACTATAATATTTAGCTAATGCACAATTGCTTTAAAAAACTTCTGCGGTCATTGACCAACTTTGATGAGCAAGTCTAAGTTTTGGGGATGGAGCACCTGCAAGCATGAACTCCTTGAAATTCTTCCTTGGGAAAACGAATACTGTTGAACAGTTGAAACTTGATGCAGAAACAAAACACAAAAGTGTGACAAGCTTACCATGTTCAGCTGATGTTACGTGAGAAAATTGTTTTTCACTACCTTTTGCTACTATATTAGGGGATTTGTACTCTGTCATTAAGCCTGTTTTATCACAGTTATATATTATGTTCTGTGTAAATTTATAGCAATCCATAACTAACTGCAGGTTTTTGAAAAATATCAACATTAGATTTGTTGAAACTTGTACTTCTTGTTAAACTAATGGCTATAGGTTTCTTAAGAGAAAGTAATGAATTTCGTTGCATAAAATCTTGGAACCAATCAATTCCAGCTTGCTTCTTTTTTTGCAAGATAGGGACCTATTTAGAGAGTTCAAAGTAATTGAATACTCATATGCACAGTTGTCAAACCGTAGTTGATATTAGATGCTTGGAGGAAATATGAAGCTAACTCTTTTTATTGAGCTTCACTAAAGGAAGCTTGGTAGAATTAGCCTGAGGATCAATCTGAGGGATGTCCTTTTCAACCTCATATCTACCTAGCGAAATTAAAAATGTATTCATCAGGGATGAGACTGAGAAAAAAGCAAAAAAGAGGAAATGACGCGTGAGGTAAAAATGGAGCAAAAAGTTAAAAAACACGCAAAGTAAAAATCGAGCAAAAAGTTAAACAACGCATGAGGTAAAAATCAAGCAAAAATGTGAAAATAAAATTTGTGTCATTATTTGAATTCAAAATGAAACATATATATGAATACAAAAATACATTAAAATGAAATATGAACACTAGTAAATATAATAAGAATGGAATTCAAAATTTATTCAATAATTTACTGTAAATGACAAATATTAATATGAAAATTCCTCAGAAATATAAAACTATTGTTTAAAAATTGTATAAGTAAATACATTTAAAAATCTGCATTTGAAATAACTTGTCATGAATCCTTTCAAAAATTTCTTTTAAAATTAATGAAATTGCAAATATATTATGAACAAAAGGTTATAAATTTTTTTTTTCCTTTTTTTCTCTTTTAACTTTTGCTCTTTAACAACAGAAGTTTTCAATAAAAATTAATTTTTAACATAATAGCTAATGCAAAAGAGTAAATAATCACTAGAAATACATTCAATGCAAAACTCTGCCATGTGGAAATATTTAGATTTTATTGGCCATTTTGTCAATAATCATGGTATTTTTTACTTTGTGCATATTTCTTAATATAGCCTACCTGGGAACATCTTATTAAATAGAACTGCTGCCTGGTCTGAAACGTTTAATAGCAACTATGATCCAGTAAAAGTAAACAAAAGATATTATCCTTATTTTCTTCTTTGATTAAATTCATCAACATTTAATTAATTTTTTTTAATATATTATAGATTATCCATAGATTTTGAGCTTTACTATATCTCCTGGCTAATTGTCAATTCATAACAACATGCCGTGAATTCAGCATGCAAGCTAATTTCTTTCATCCACGATACTACAGTATTTTTAAAATCTGAAAAAGATAGGTGAAAAGACGACGCATATTTTTTTTTTCTTTCGGAACAATAATTAATTACAATTTGATAAGCAAACGACGAATTTAAACATTTAATCCATCATTTTAGAGAGTTTCTACTCGCTAAGAAGTAAACAAACAAATGTTGCTCATCTACCTACTGAAATCCACAGCATTTCGCACTCCTTCATCAGATGGATCATGATAACTCCCAATTATGATGTGACATCAAATGTACTCGCCAATCACAGACGAGAAAAGTACAAGAGAGAGATAGCTCTTCGGATTGGTAGAGTGGTTTCGTTTTATGCATTAACGGGAAACGAAAATGACAGAATTATCAAATGTAAGAGAAGAGTGAAATTTCAGAAATATCAGGAGATTGATTAAATATCGGAAGACTAGCAAAGTATGATTTTATGATTCTGTTTTGATTTAACCAAAAAAAAAACTAAAGTTTACAAAAAAAATACATAAATAAAATCTTTGAAAATGTCAAAAAAAGGATTTTTTTTTTTTTAAGCGGAAATCTGCAGATTTTCAAAATAAGCAAAAACGTGGAAAAGTGGCATGCCTGATTCATGTATGAGAGTATTTTAGCTAACAAAATATACTGATATTCACATAAAGTGCATACTTTATAGTGATAAATAACATAAATATTATAATGCTAAACACAATATTACTTTTTTAGAGAAAAAAGAAAATCAACATCAAAATTTACCTTTTTATATCAAAAACAGGTTTTGCTTTCATCACCTACAACGCCAATTGCTGATGTTAGCTATAAGGATTATTAAGACATAACAAGTATTGTCATCGATTGAGCCAAATTTGAAACTTTGTACATTTTATTTTCTTCCTGAAATTTTGAGTGTCCCTTTCATCCCCAGTCTCCCCTACAATTCATTTTATGGACATTTTTGTACCTCCTATTTTTTGTAGTTAGAATAATTATGATTTTTCTGTAAGTAAGTGCTTTCATTTATTAGTACAATCTTTATTTTTTTATCTTTCATAGCCGATCTCAGTTTTACAAAAAAAAAAAAAAAAACTGAGTTTAATGAATAAATTTGTTGATTCCAATAGATTCGTCAAATCGGGATATGACTGTATAAATATTTAAAACCAAATTACAGACGATGAAATTTTTTTGTTGCAAGTAATGATAATAACAATATATACACAGACACTTGTTTTACCTTCTATTTTTCCAGACTTCAAATCTTCATATTCTTCATTATTAGGTCCAAAGAAATTTCCCACACAATACAATGACTATAATTAGAAATAAATGTTAAACACAATTTTTATATTTAAACAGTTGATATACAAATGACAGCAACAAATTAGGCAAAAAAATACATGTATAAAATATAAATAATGCATCTATAAACTTCTAAATAGCTGCATTAAGCTGAGATTCTTTTTAAAATGTTTTTAATTCCTTTCTCAGACATTCCACAAACATATATATTTTAATTTCTACAGTATTTAGGAGTTTGTTCAAGAAAATGCTACATGGGAAAAAAAATAAGAAAATTTTACTTTATTTCGAAAGTTAGTAAACTTTCGAACTAAACATAAGACTTAGGTGACTAAGATGAAACTGTAAATATCTTAGGAGATCATGAGTTAGGAGGATTGTTACATCATTATACAATAATTAATAGAATAAATGAAAAGTAACAATATAGCAGTAAACACAAAGGTAAAGTTACATCTACAAATGTCACATTCATTGACACATATTTGTACTTGCATAGTATTGACAAATGTCCAACAGTACTTTCCAGCTGATGGCATGATTCTATCATTTTTATTTTATTTTAATTATTCGTTTGTGGACTCAGTTGAATTAAGAAAGTTTAAGAGTTCTTGTGTTTATTTACAATGATTGTAGTATGTATTAGTATCATTTATTATTGTTATTCAATTTTATTTTCTATATATTTACTAAGCATCATTCTTAAGAATAACACAAAATAACAACAACCATATAAACCTAAATATTACTCATCGTTGTTATGTTATCAGCAACCAGATAACCATAGAGGAAACACTGGTCAAGAATCAGAAGATAAACCAAATTACAGAACACAAACAAAATCAGATTGAAGCAGCAATGCAACCTTCCTAGTTGACAAACCAGGAAAATAAATCTGGATTATCGATTCTGGTTCATCCACACATATATTAAACAATAAAGATGCGTTTATTAAATTTAATGACACCGGAAAAACAACTGTTATCATTGCCTACAGTAAAACACTAAATTCACATGGTTCACAACAAAAACATCCGAACCTATGGAAGCATAAATAAAATTACATTGAAGGAAATATTATATGCACCTGAACTAGAATCTAATTTAATTTAGGTCAGCAAAGCCACAAAAAATAAGTATAAATTAATTTTGATAAAGATAAATGTATAATCTCCTGAAATGGGAATATCTACTTGGAGGCAAAAATGAAAAATAATCTATATGAGGTTGAATTATTAGAAAATACAGAAACTGACAAAGTAAACATTACACACAAATGCAAAAATAAAGATTGCCTAGAACTATGGCACAAACACCTAGGTCATGGAAATTATAATTCCATAAAGGAAATGGTTAAAGACAATTTAGCTAATGGCATAAAACTAAATAATTGCAATCACAGAACAATATGTGAAACATGAATACAAACAAAAACAAGTGATGCTCCCTATCCGCGAAACATCATATAAAAACAGAACAGGCAGAATACTTGATCTAATGCGCATGGACGTGTGCACAGCAATAGGAACCCCCACAAACAGGTGGTAAAACAATATTTGTAACCAGGGTTTTCACTGGGTTTTGACCAATATTCACGATTTGGTGAATAAGAAATAAAAAATACTAGCCAAATGAAAAAAAAAAATGTTAGCAAAAAATATTCGACGTGAAACACTGAAAAACCTATCTTTAACACCTTATTATATCTCTTTTTTTCAATATGTTCTAAAACAACCTAATTTTTTGCAATTGCTCATAAAATAGAAATTTGACAATCCGATACAGAAACTATTAAAAATAAGTATATTCTAAATGTCTCCTAAATGTGTAAATATTTCAGACATTCTTTTAGTAGTCTAAATAAAAATTCAAAACAGCGAAAACTTTGATTTACTGTTATGAAAATATATACTAAAAATTGCTATCAGATTTCGTAACAGATAGAAAAGATTGACCCACCAATGATACTTTGCGCGCAACTAATAAATAGTACAGTAAATGGCTAATTTCAAAGCCGCATTCCAGCAAAACTTTTCTCTATTTGGCGCTTGATGCAAGTAATTTTGTTTGTGCTTTTACCGGCGCGATGCCAGTGCATAGATAGTAAGAGGAGAAATTGAGCACTCGCAATTTGGTGAATCTGATTGTTCGTTTACTCACCAAATGAAGCATTCTGTCGCAATGGCGAGCGGCAGCGAGAACCCTGTTTGTAACTTTCATCAAAGACTACTCTAGATTCACTACAATATACTTAGTAAAACATAAAAATGAGGTACACAATAAATTGATTGACTGTGTAGCTATGGTACGCAATCAGTTTGGGAAATATACAAAAGCAATAAGATCTGACAACGGGACAGAGTACATAAGTAGAGGAACGGAGGATTACCTAAGAAAAAGGGGCATCCAACACCAATTCACCCTACTACACTGTCCGAACCAGAACGGCGTCACCGAAAGAAAAAATAGATCACTATTAGACATGACTAAAAATGACATAGTTGTAAGTTTCGATGCGAAGGAGCTGTATCCTTCGATGGAGCAGATAAAGGAGCAGCTAACATACTTTAAAAAGAAGCTATACAACATAACATCAATGTACCAATAAAGCCCAACAAAAAAATCTTCCAGAGAATAAGAAACGAAAAAGACTGAATAGAAGATATGAAAATTTCAGGTATATACAGAATGACATTACAACAAGAAATTACTTGGCACAGTACAATATAAATAAAAAACAATGTTTAATGCACCAAAACACTTTATTTCTTGTTGCAAACTAGTTTCAGTAGCCATAGCGTACTGTCATCAGTGCAAAATATGATTGCGCAGAAAAGAAAATTGCTGAAATATACGTAGGAGAAGTGGATTCACTGATAAAGGTTATTAGCCAATAAAATTACAGGAAATAGCCAATGAAAGAGAAGTGGATTCAAAGATAAAGTTTGTTGGCCAATAGAATTTCAGGAAAATTTAGAGAACAGCCAAAAAGATATAAATATAATGTGAAAACATGCAAGTGGAATTTATGAACAAGAGGTCGATGAAAGCAAAAGAGGCTAAATTCCACTTGCATGTTTTCACATTACATTTCTTATATCTTATTGGCTGTTCTCTAAACTTTCCTGAAGTTAAGGGGGGAGGGGGGGGGTTAAACAATTATAAAGGACATAAAAAGTGGTTTAAAAGAGTTGATAGAAATAATATTTTAGGGTTTTGAAAATGTAAACATTGTGGTAATATTTAATACAGCCGTATAAAAATTGCTTTTATGTACGGCAACACGTCATCCAATATACGATTTATCACTCCTGCATTTAAAAACTATACTAAAATTGTTAGTTTTCAGATTTTCTCTTTCAAAAAATGAAATAAACCACTAAATTTTAATTTTTAGGGGCATTTTTAAACATTTAAAGATAAATAAAACCCCAAAAATATGCCAACCACGCTAAATTGCCCATTATAAAAAATTGACCCAATTGCTGCTAAAATCCGTGTTAACCTATCATTCATTGGTTTATGCCCAGGAAATGTGTTTTTCTTATTTTGTGATAGACAGCCTGTTGGTCATTTGCACAAAAATAATGCAGTCTTATCTGCTGCTGCTTTGTCAGCACTAACTACCTCTCTGTGACTCATTTTATGACCCAGTAGCGTAGCCAGGATTTCGTTTTTTTTTTTTTTTTGGGGTGTGGGGGGGGGGGGGGGTTCCAGAATTTTTCCTTTAGGTTGTTATATATATAATAAACCCTGTCATGATGAAATCGCAAATATTGATGACAATTCCATTTTACACAGGTTTTCGTGTCATCAGGTGTATTTGTATAGTATTCTTTTCAATAGCACTATGGAACATTTCTGTTTAAGACAGAATTCCACTATAGGCAGGTTTTTTTTTATGAGTTTTGTGTATTTATACATATATATATGTGACATTTTGACTGACGGCAAATAGTTGGTATTGTCGAAAAAAATGAGGGTTTCCATTCCTACACATCACAGGTAGCAGCCGAATGGTTTTAAAATAATAAAGAAAAATGAAGAATTAACATAAGGCAGTCGCTTGGAACATTATTCACTTTATTTCCACACTCTCGATTAAATCTAGGGAAGATGCTCTCTCCTTCCATGGTAAAAAGAATAAAGTATATTCTTCCTGTCACAATTAGTTTAAAATCACTCCATCTCTTGACAGCCGTCTAGTCTTTAATCCGTTAATATCTAACATCTATCACCCATTACGATACCATTGCTTCCTCATTCTACTCACATAATAAACAGTATTCATCCAACGTTTTACTACCTCCATCGAGCAATCACATTAAATATCCAGTTTGCTACGACTGCAATCCACCACGTTCACCTCTACATGCTAAAAACTAAAAAGCTTCTAAGCTCACAGCCCATCTACTCCTATATGCTATATCCTTTATGCCATATATTCTTTATGCTTCTCTCTGGTTCCCGCCATTCGTATTTATACTCTGCTGAAACGATTGTTCTAGAAAATTCTTATATCCTCGCAACAGCTATCTAAAGCATAAACAAAGGTTAAAATCTGTAGTCGAGATTATGCAAAAATAACCCCTTTTTTCCCTCTTCAGACGATAAAAGAAACGAATTTATGTCTGCGAAGTTTTAATCTTTGAAATATTTTAATTACACCTGGATATTTTAAATAAAAGAATAAATTGATATAAGTTGGTTTTTTCTTTAAGACAGAATAATATTTTAGCAGTTAAATAAAGATTTAAGGGGAATATGATATACCGGGATTTAATAGCAGAATTTAATAGGAATTTAAATAATAAAAGTTTTATTAAAGAAATATAAATAATCGAGCCATTTTTAGATTTACGCAATTTGGAATAAATATGAATTAAGATCTTAGAGATTAATAGACTAGGGTTTTAATTTAATAAGCCGGTATAATATACGGAATATTACTGAAAAAGGAAAATTTACATAAAATACTTTAAACTTGGCGCAAAAATTTAAATTTTGTAATATTATCCCCCCTCCCCAAAGACTTTGTATGAAATTTGTGGTTAATTAACTACAATTTCAGACAACAGACTTGTAATAGATTTGGAAGTTGATTTTTGAATATTGAAAATTTTAGAGACGTCAGCGAAGAGATGGAAAAGTAAAATTTAGCAATGCAAAAGAAAAAAAAATACTAAGAGCATTTAAATTTAGCTGAGAGCATTTCCCCTGTAAAAGAATACAAATAATGGTTACAACATCACTTACCATTTGTAAGTGCATAGGAAAATATAAACACAATAATAAATAAAGAATAAGAAACTAAGAAATAAATAATAAGAAATAATAAAACTATAGTAATAAATAACAACAAATTCTTTTATCTTATGGAAATTTAGTGTATTTCCATTTTTCTTATCACAAACATATTTCCAATCAAGTAATGTTTAACACTTTATTTACTACAAATAGAATTTTAAGTCCCATTGGCTTAATCAGTTCGTAGGTCATAAAAGTCCTTTAGCAAAAATAGTGATACAGTCCTTAAGTAAAAAGTTCAGCTGCAATAAATATTTTTTACTAAATTTGTTTGACTACTCTGCCTGTTAAACTCTTTACATTATGTTTAAATACTATTTGTCATCACAATAGTAGTTTTATTTTAATAAGCAAATTCCTAGTAGTTATTCAACTACCTTTCAACGTTTGTTTATCAACTACTTTTTTGAGCTCCTTTTCCCATTCTAATTGGGACTCACCATCTTTTACAACTTCTCACTTGTTTTAGTAAATATCATAACTTTTCACTTATAAGTTATGTTCTCTTTTTCTTTAATAAATAATGAATCTTTCAATAAATAATATAATACTTTCACTTCATAATCATAATAATAAAATTCTCAACAGTATACTTGAATAATAGCAATAATAATACTTAATAACAATATTATATTCTAAGAAAATATCACAGATTGTTTACTTATTGACACGGAAAATAATGGTTGAGGATAAAAATAATACATAGCAATTAATAATTTTCTTATTTTTTACTTATATAAGAAAGTATTTTTGCCAGCCGAAACATTAAAAAAAAAATAATAATAATAATTCCAAAGTCCAAATAAATTTAACTCTAAATATTTAGAAAGTGGACTCTCAACCAGTATTTCCTTACAATAATCTATCTCTCTGATACTCTTGATGAATAGACGTACATTTGATAAGCTTAGACTGGTAAAATAAAGAAAATAAATAGGAATAAAAGATAATTTGTTTATATACTAAATTTTCTATTGCTACACAATCACTACAAAATCTCATCACAATTATCAATTTTCTATGTTTATACAATAATAATAATATTATCAATTCTTACTATTTTTGTAAACAAGTGGTAAAAAATGGAATAAAATAAATATAGTTTATTTTGATATAAACTGGATATAGAATTAAAAATATTTATTTTTATTTTTCAACATCAATCTGAAAATTCCCAAAATCAAATACACATCCTATGCCTGCATAGATTGTCTACTTAATCCCAAAAACTCCCAAAAACAAGTAATATCCTCGTGGCGCCCCAAGGTCATACCTGGCAATGTTGAAAACTAATGTAATAAAGACATTTAAAGAATTAAAATTTAATCTATGGTTTTTACTTTAGTTTGAGTTTGTGATGGCAATTGTGGTGGTGATGTTGGTTGTGGTTTTGTTTGTTTTATGGGTTGCTCATGAAACATTCTGAAATCATTTGGTGAAAAATAGGGTCTTAATTTAGAAACGTGTACAATAACTGAATTTAGTCCTGTCTCATAATTAAATTTATCTATTTCATAAGTTACTTCAGAAAGTTTATTTATAATTTTATATGGTCCTGAGAAAGTAGGTTCTAATTTTCGAGTGTTAGGATATTTAAATTCTTCATAAATTACAGAATCTTGTATGTTTAATGGGGATTCAACAAAATTTCTATCATATAGTCTTTTACTTTTAAGATGAAATTCTTGAGTTCGCGCTTTTGCAATTTTGAGTGCTTTACTGACTGGTGGGTAATAATTTTGTTTTAAAGGAGATTGATAGGGTAATTGACCATAAAATAAGTAGGCAGGTGGGAATTTAGTTATGGAATGTGGGGTATTATTGTATTCTTGGATGACTTGGTCTAATAATCTTGTCCAAGGTATTTTAGAAGAAGTGGAATTGACTTTACATTTAAGCCTGGTAACTATTGTCTGATTAACGCGCTCTACCTTCCCATTGGTCTGTGGATGGTGTGATGATGTAAAACGTTGTTGAACATGATGTTTTCTGAGGAATTTCTTGAATCTTGGAGACCTAAAAGCTTTGTGTCTATCACTCAGTATTTTTTGAGGTGTTTGAACATTAAAAATTTGCTTTAAACAGTTTGTATATGCTTCAGTAGTAACATTTTTAGAAGGAAAAGCCCAAACAAATCTAGTTGCGTGATCTATTATTATGTGTAAGAATTTTTTTGTTGAGTTGTAATAGTTAAATCCACCCACAGTATCAATAGCAAGACATTCAAAAGGTTGATCTGTGGCTGGCATAGCTTGTAACAAGCCAAATCTTTTTTGTTTTGGTTTTTTATTTTTTTGACAGGTGTCGCAATGTTTAACAAATTGTGTTATGTCTATAGTCATATTAGGCCAATAATAGTTAGGGGATATTAAGTTAAGCATTTTTTGGATTCCTAAATGTCCAAAATTATCATGAGCAATGTGAAGTAATTTTTTCCTTAATGACATTGGTACAACTATTTTTTTGAATCCCTTTCTCTGAATTATAATAATCCCATTTTCTTTTTTATATTTCTTATCACAGACATTATCCTTGTTTTGCATCTCTATGATTTCTTTTCTGTCCAACAATAAACTTACATGTTGATTGAAGTAAGCAACAGGATTTCGAGACAACATGTCTGCTTCGACATTTGTTGAACCCCTCTCATACTTAATCTCGTAATCAAACATGCTAAGTTTAAGTGACCACCTAAAAAGTCTACCTCTTAAGTTCTTAACGCTCTTCAGCCATACTAGAGATGCGTGATCGGTATGGATTGTAAATTTGACTCCATGGAAATAGTGATAGAATTTATCAAGAGTATCTATAATTGCTAAACACTCTAGCTCGGTTATAAAATAGTTTTGCTCATAACTCTTCAAAATTCTAGAATGGTAAGCAATAGGATGCAAGAAATTATCTTTATCAGGTTGTTTTAGAACTGCACCCACCGCTACCTGAGAGGCGTCTACAAACATGTGGAGGGGCAATTTTGGGTCATAAATTTTGAGGATTGGTTTTGCAATTAAGGCATTTTTTAGTTTTTCAAAAGAGTCCTGACATTCTGAGTTCCATTCCCATATTGTGTTTTTTCTAAGTAATTTATTAAGTGGGTATCTAATTTCAGCATATTTGTCTATGAATTTATGGTATACATTAATAGAACCTAAAAATCGTTGTAATTCTTTAACATTAGAGGGGGGTATTAATTTTTGAATCGTCTCAATATTTGCATTAGCTGGAGTTAAAGTCCCATTGGTGACTTCGTAGCCTAAGAAATTAATTTTATTTTGGCTTAATTTACATTTAGAAAGTTTAAGTTTAATATTTTCTAATTTACAGATTTCAAAGATTTGAGTTAAGTGTTTTAAGTGTTCTTCTAGAGAGGAGGAGAATATTATAATATCATCAAAATAGTGACACGCGAAATCTATTTTATATTTGTTAAGGATCCTTCTAATAGTTCTATTGAATATTGGGGGGCCTGTTTTTATACCGAACGGAAGAACTAGCCATTCAAAGAGGCCAAAGTTGCTAGCAAAAGCTAATTTTTCGGTATCAGCTGGATGTATTGGTATGTGCCAGTAGCCAGAGGCTAAGTCTAAAGTTGAAAAGTACTGAGCACTACTCAATTTGTCTAAAATGTCATCGATACGGGGCAAGGGTTCTGCATCACTTTTAATTATTGAATTTAGTTTCCTATAGTCTATACATAATCTGGTCTTTTTACCTTCTTCTTTTTTCATAGCTAAAGTGATAGGGGCAGAATATGGGCTATTACTTTCTTTTATGAGTCCAGCCTCTAATAAAGATTGGATTTGACTTTTTATTTCTTTTTCTTCTAAGGGGGAAGTTCTGTAGGGCCTCAAAGATACAGGTAGGTCAGATTTTAGAAGAACGCGTTGTGGCTCAATATTGATCCTACCCACATCATATTTATGTTTTGCAAAAATATCCCTATAATTTTGAACTATCTCCCTTAAATCATCATTTTGAATTAAATTTAAATTTCCAATTAAATCTGAATCAGAATTATTAACATCGCGAAAATTTTGAGAAGTTATGAACTGTCCATAATCAGGTTGCACATTATAATCATTTCTATCATTCTCAAAAAAGTCCTGAGTAGTCATATAATTTTCACAACTAGATGGTAATTCGTTATCATTCTTACATAAATTCAAAGTTTCAATACTCTCATTAGCTGTTATTACATTATCATCATTATATAAATTCAAATTCTCATCACAATAAACTGTTACTAAATCATTCTCTTGTTGCACTTTATTCATATCTACAGTATGAAAATGAAGAGATTTCTCATTATGCATGGATATACTCTTATTTATAATTTTCCTTCCTTGTTTTACAGTACAATTTCTACAATCTATAGTTAAATTAAATTTAAAACATTCCCTTAAACCCAAAATAGCATACTCCAAATTAGTATTACACACTAAAAAGTTAACACATTTGGTAATTTTACCCACTTTTAGAGAAATTTTACATTTTTGATTTATTTTTAACACCCCTTTTGCCTGACCAATAATAACTGTAGGTATAGTTTCAATTTTAGCATTTAGTTCTTTAACAAATTTGAGGTGTAATATTGCCGTAGTGGATCCAGTGTCCACTATACATGGTAAATTATAACTATTGGTACATCCATACACAATTAGTTGTCAAATATTAGGAATAGTAGGTGGTGAATTACTAGGAAGAGTATCAGAGGATGTTGCATCATTTCTAAATAAACACTCTTGTTCCCAATGATATGCATTATTTACACCTTTATTTGTACATATTCTACATGGTCTCGAAGGATATGGTTTCTGAAAGTAATTATTTTGAAAATTTCTAGACCCCTGATTTTGATACTGTCTTTGTGGAATCCAATTCCTAGGTGCATTATTGGGCCTATTTGGCTGAAAATTGGGCCTACTTGGTTGAGTCCAAGGCCTAGGTGGTTGAAATTGTTGAAAATTTTGTCTAACTGGTTGTTGATTTATTGTTTGACTTGAAATTTGAGGAGTGGAAACTTCAACAAATTGCTTAACAAGCCGGTACCATTCAGTGGTACTATTTGGAGGGTTTACATTAATATTATTTCTATACTCTGGTTTTAATCCATCTGTCAACCCTTGTATTAGAAGAGTCTCACAAAGATGGAGTTTCCTCCCAATTCCTACTTTTTTGTGAAAATAATTTTCTAAATTATCTAATTTATCTAATTTTAGAGTTGAGAAATCAGAAAAATTTGGAACATTTAGTTCAATGAATTTTTCTATCAAGATTTTTGAAATCTGTTCATAACTAGTACAATTAACACAATCATTGATATAGACTTTTAGTGCTTCACCCTTTAAATACTGTGGAATAGATTTAAATTTCCACTCTAAATCTTTATTTTCCCTAGTACTCATATCATCATAATAATTTAACCAAGCCTGGATTTCCATTCCAGTACTAGGATCAAAATTGACTAATTTTGGTTCAGCCATTATATCAGTATTCATTAAAATAAAAGAAGCACTTCTATTCTCTTTAATACAACCTGACCTTAACAACATTTAAACCAATAGAGTTCTATTTTTCATAATAGATTAAGTACTCTTTCAGACTTTAATAATAAATAAATAATTTTCATGTCTTCATAATAAACTTTACAATAAATAAATAAATAAATAAATACTCTTCACGAAATAATAAATAAACCCCATAAATAAATAATAAATAATTCTCATACTTAATAATAAATAAATCTCAATAAATAACAAACAATAACAAAAATAATAATATAAGAGGTGTAAAAATATTTTGAAAAGAACTCACTCCAGTCATCTTGTCTCACAATCACCAGCACTATACATTGCTATTCACATTAGCGATGTAAATTTTTAACTTTCCGGCACTGATCTTTAGTAACTATCATAAGCTATCGTGTACCAGTACCACTCACATTTGCACTTTTGGAGACACACTCGTTTTTATTGCCGTCACTTCTAAATCCTGTCGGACTTTTCTTTTCTCTGTGACATTTTGACTGACGGCAAATAGTTGGTATTGTCGAAAAAAAATGAGGGTTTCCATTCCTACACATCACAGGTAGCAGCCGAATGGTTTTAAAATAATAAAGAAAAATGAAGAATTAACATAAGGCAGTCGCTTGGAACATTATTCACTTTATTTCCACACTCTCGATTAAATCTAGGGAAGATGCTCTCTCCTTCCATGGTAAAAAGAATAAAGTATATTCTTCCTGTCACAATTAGTTTAAAATCACTCCATCTCTTGACAGCCGTCTAGTCTTTAATCCGTTAATATCTAACATCTATCACCCATTACGATACCATTGCTTCCTCATTCTACTCACATAATAAACAGTATTCATCCAACGTTTTACTACCTCCATCGAGCAATCACATTAAATATCCAGTTTGCTACGACTGCAATCCACCACGTTCACCTCTACATGCTAAAAACTAAAAAGCTTCTAAGCTCACAGCCCATCTACTCCTATATGCTATATCCTTTATGCCATATATTCTTTATGCTTCTCTCTGGTTCCCGCCATTCGTATTTATACTCTGCTGAAACGATTGTTCTAGAAAATTCTTATATCCTCGCAACAGCTATCTAAAGCATAAACAAAGGTTAAAATCTGTAGTCGAGATTATGCAAAAATAACCCCTTTTTTCCCTCTTCAGACGATAAAAGAAACGAATTTATGTCTGCGAAGTTTTAATCTTTGAAATATTTTAATTACACCTGGATATTTTAAATAAAAGAATAAATTGATATAAGTTGGTTTTTTCTTTAAGACAGAATAATATTTTAGCAGTTAAATAAAGATTTAAGGGGAATATGATATACCGGGATTTAATAGCAGAATTTAATAGGAATTTAAATAATAAAAGTTTTATTAAAGAAATATAAATAATCGAGCCATTTTTAGATTTACGCAATTTGGAATAAATATGAATTAAGATCTTAGAGATTAATAGACTAGGGTTTTAATTTAATAAGCCGGTATAATATACGGAATATTACTGAAAAAGGAAAATTTACATAAAATACTTTAAACTTGGCGCAAAAATTTAAATTTTGTAATATATATATATATACATACTTATTTAATGTCATATGAATAGAATAAAACTTGTCAAAATAGTAATTATTTATAACAGAATCTGTCTTTAATGGAAGTGTTACATGGTCTTAATATGAATTGTGATACAATTAAATTTGCTAAAAACCTGTCTGAAAGGGGATTTTTATCGCTCTTTAGTGAAACATAGTGAAACCTGTGAAAGCGGAATCCTTCTATAACGGAATCCTGCCTCAAACGGAAGAGTTTCAGGATAAATTTAATTAAATCAAGTTTCATATTACATAACATTTGCCTGCAATAAAGTTAAGATCAAGTGGTTAAGTTTAAAACAGCAATTTCCATATTTAATTTCTTGCCATTAAATTAAGAACTTGTGCTGTAATAGATATTGGATAATGATTTCACATAAGTGTCGATCGCGTGAGCCATTGATTCCCCGTGGGAGATAAGGGTTTAACTTTAAGAAAAAGATCTTGCATTTTCAGCTACAGAAACTAGTAATGTAACAAAAGCACACACATCAAATACAGTTCATGCTGGAAAAAGTAGTTTTGTTACAATTGTCTAATACAGCCATAATTCTTTTGGTTTTCTAGGTTTCCTGTCTTGTCATTTTTTATATCATATTCAAGCTAATAGTTATTTCTGATATCTGGTCGTCTGTAAGGAAGTTAAATTTTTGTAATAAGTTTATTTGTGATGGATTAGCACTTTTCTGGAAGTATTAGGATGTGTAAAAAATAATGGTGGTTCGAAACAGTTTTAAAGCATTCTCCAAGTTCAGCAGTAAGCTTCGAACTTTGGTGTATGGATTAGCTTCAATTTATGGTTTCGATTTCTCATTGTTAAAAACATGATGTCACTCGATTTCGATTTCTCATTGTTAAAGACATGATGTCACTCAAGACTACCTCCATACACAAAACTATTATTACCACAATGAAATTTCTTGAAGCAATGTTAAACTGGGCTTTCAGAAATAGAAATTAGAGTCAAAGATAATGTTGAATACAGACATTTTTTCCCAGGTGGGATTTATGTAGCTCTGGAAGGGGCACTTTGCAGTCTTCTAGACTATTAATAAGCATAAAATCCCAACTATTCTGATTGCACCCTTAAACAACTTGACATGAGGATCAAGAACCTCATCACTGTATATTTCAGCATTCACAGTTACACTGGTAAAAATGTGTCGGTCACTGCAGCCATTCAAAATTATGCCCGTATATACCGTGATTCCACAACCTTTGTATCAATGCCTTTTATGGATGTTTGCACCCTTATTGCGTGTGATTTTCTCCCTCTATATGATAACTCGTCTGTAGTAACTCGCTCAACAAAATCGGGATTCATCGGTAAAGAGAACACGGCTCCAGTCCGTGGTACTTCAATGATGATGATCTCTGCACCACTTTAACCGGGCGCATTTTGCTACCGGAGTTAGTGGAATACAAATCATGGGTTTCCTTGCATGCAGCCTGACACTCACAGTAAACCAGGATAGTCGAGTTCCTGTTGCTGCAGCAAACTCCCTTGCTATCTGAACTGACGCCAATTGCCTATTTCTTTCAGAAATCGTTGGCAAATAATGGTCCTGAGAGCATATTGTGGCACTTTTTTACCTTAACCTGGTTGTCTCTGCACATTATACCAGTGTCTTTAAACCTTTTCCAGATTCCTGACATGACACTTTTGGCTATAAGTCTTTACAGACCCCTGAGAGTGTCTGTCCTGCTTCCATTGTCCCTATTGCACACAATTTCTCAAAAATGGTCAAATGTCTTCTGGACGGTACATTCCACCTACTCATTGTTGCATTCAGACACTTTTCTCCGGGAGGGATTTCTGTGGCTCGGGGGAGGGGGGGGACATTATAGAGTTCCGGGAGGGAAATTGCACTTTTGACCATTGAAAACACAAAGTTTCCAATCTTCCAGGGGAATCTCATTGCTCCTAAGGGGAATGTCCCCCCCCCTCCCAGGCCACCCCCTGAATTCAACACTGCACCAAATACAAATGAAAATGTTATCTAATTACACATACAATCCTTGAAGTTAGACTTCAAATTACCTCCGTGCACTCCTTTTCACATGTGAACCGAAAGAACGGGCTGAGGCTGAAAAATTTGCCTATTTTTCTGTAGCAAAGGTTAATCCCATTGGACTATGTGATAACGTTGACATTGAGTCACCATGCAATTACCTTTCATCGAAGTTCTCTTAACAAAATTAACATAAAGCTCATTTTTATGGTTGTTCCTTTAATTTTTCTCGCCAGTGTATTTTGAAATTAGTAACAAATAACCAGTTCAAAAATTAAGTTACTTTGTAATTGCAGGCAACAGATTTAAAGTGATTGTTAATATTGTTCGTTATAAAGTGTACAAAACTGAACCAATGTGCCATTATTACGTTTGTACTCGTCCTTTCAAATAAGTGTTGGTAGCAGTTGGTCCCATCAAAGTCCATGAAGAAGTTTTACATTTAATCTAGTTACAGTAAATTTGTGTACACGAAATAGCAGGTATACTTGCATAATTATCCTTCCGTCTCGGGACATTAAAATGTTTTCATTTACGAGAGGATTCTTTGCTTACATAAAACCTGCCAAGAAGGAATCACAATTGGAACAAGTTTCATTTCTGATAGGTTTCAAACGTTAGAAAGCATAAATATATAGTGTTGTTTTTGTGGAATTTTGAATTTTTTTCCTTTGAAATAGGTCATCTTCACACATTTTACTGTAATGCATTTATGCTCTTCAGAGGTATACTATAGCAGCGGTTTCCAACCTGGGGTATGTGGCGGGTCAGCTGGTGGTATGTGAAAATAATATCGGTAATGGCGGAAGTCACAAAAATGTTCGGAATGTCAATGTAATTTGCATCGATTTATTATATGGTTGTGATAAGATGTTTACTCATGAAAAAGGCATGTTTTCGTTATCTCATTGAATGGAAGGAGGGGGGGGTAGCCATGTTTATGAGAAATGGAGATACTCCGAAATGAGAAGCCTAAGAAAGAGGTACATGAAAGAAAAAAGGTTGGGAACTGAGTACGTTTTAGCAGTTTTAATGGATACTGTGAAAACAGAAAGTGTTTATAAAGGAAACGTTCATAGTCAATGCAAAAGACATATCTTTGAATTATGCCTTCTAAGACGAACACCTGTCTAAAGCGGAATTTTTCACAGATTATTTGTGATACTGTCTTAGCTGTTTTTACTGTTGTATCCATGATTCAGTAACCAGTTCTTTGTCCGGGGGGGAGAGGGGGTGTCCGGATTCCCTGGACTCCCCCTCTTGGCTATGCCACTGATTACAGCTGTGCATCAGACAATCAGGAGTCATTAACAAAGCAATTTTTTTTCACGCAACCACTTGTTGTTAATCAAGGTGCCACTGTATTTGTGTTAAATATGATAAAATTGCTTTAAAATTGTAACATAAGTTATGTATAAAAACAACAAAAAGAAAAGCTAAAAAATTAGTATGAAAATGTTTCAAAACTTCGTAACAAGGAACCTGTCCAGTGCAAAATGCAATATAAAGGATAATGAGAAATAGGAGTAATACATTTCTTTGCTGCTGCAGTTTTTCCATTATCTCTTGTCATTTCGCTCTAAAAAAGATGCTCCTTTATGAAACCGTGGAATACCTTCAAGATCACTATCTAGTTGCAAGTTTAATCTATCTGACTGTGTGGTTTACAATACATTAGTTATTATATATGGTGGTAACAGATGTGAAAACAGAATCACTAGCAACTGGGATTAAACTCTGTTTTAGAAAGGTATCCATATTAGCAAGTATATTAAAGGTTAAAATTCCCGGTCGCCACCGGCCACAGGGCGACTAAATGTAAAAAATTGGCGACTTTATGATGTGCATCTGATCGCCAAAGTGGCGATCTTTATTCTTCATGAAATAGTACATGTCAGAAATGCCACTTTTCCTTTTTTTTTTTTAATCGATCGGCGATATTCGCGGAATCGTAAAAGAAAAAGAAAATCCTGTTGATGTTCACATTGAAGGCATTTGGTTCCAAAAATTAAAAAAATCGGCATAAAAATATCGCGAATTTCGACAAATGGTCGCCGAAAGATATCAATTTCGTCAATCGTTCGCAAAAAAATCGTCAAAGAATCACGGGAAAAACGAGAATTTCATAAGAATCTCGAAAAAAGACGCGATTTCTGTCAAAGAATCGCGGAAAAAACGCAAATTTCGTGAAAGGAATGCGTAAAAATCGCAAATTTCATCAAAATATCGCAAAACCCCGCAATTTTCGTCAAAAGATCGCGAAAACATCTTAAATTTCGCCAATAGATAGGGGAAAACCCGCAAATTTCGTCAAAAGATCGCGAAAAAACGGTAAATTTCGTCAAAAGATCGCAAAAAGACCATAAATTTCGTCAAAAAATCACGAAAAACCGCAAATTTTGTCAAAAGATCGCAAAACCCCCGCAAATTTCGTTAAAAGAATACGAAAAACCATAAATTTCGTCAAAAGATCGCGAAAAAATCTCAAATTTCGTCAAAAAAACGCGAAAACCGCAAATTTCGTCTAAAGATTGCGAAATAACGTAAATTTCGATAAAAAAATCACAAATTTTGTCAAAAGATCGCGAAAAAACCCACAATTTTCGTTAAAAGAACGCGAAAAAAGAACGTAAATTTCGTCAAAAGATCGCGAAAAAAACCACAAATTTCGTCAAAGGATCTCGAAAAAACGGGAATTTCGTCAATCAGGTGCAGAAAAAACACAGCTCCAACCTTCTGTAACCTTTCAGAAAATTTGCTGTGAATTTCAGAATCGCGAAAAAAAACGCAAATTTCGTGAAAGGATCGCGTAAAAACCGCAAATCTCATCAAAAGATCGCGAAAAATCCACAACTTTCGTCAAAAGATCGCGAAAACCTAGTAAATTTCGCCGGAGGATCGCAAAAAAAACTACACATTTCGTCAAAAGATCGTGAAAAAAACATAAACTTCGTCAAAAGATCGCGAAAAAAACGCAAACTTCGTCAAAAGAGCGCGAAAAAAACGTAAATTTTGTCAAACGACCGCGGAATAAAATCGCGAATTTTGTCGAAAGATCGAGGAAATAAAGTCGTGAATTTCGTCAATTGATCGTGGATAAAATCGCGAATTTCATCAAGAGATCGCATAATAAAATCGTCACTTTCGTCGAATGATCGCGAAAAAAAATCGTGAATTCCGGTGAACGATCGGCTAAAAAATTGTGAATTTTAACAAAAGGTTGCGTAAAATAATTGCAAATTTCTTAAAACAATTTCAAAAATTAATTGCGAATTTTGTCAAACGGGAAATATTTTAGGCTTATTTTCAGAAAGAATTCTGATCTCGGGTTACACAGTGACGTATTGGAGATGTGAACCAATCTTTGACCTTGGTCTTGTACGACATTGTTCGATAAATTCTCTCCTTTTTTTAATGTAATATAACTGTTAATTGTTTTTTTGGGGGTAAGTAAACTGACACTGTGGATAGTTTTATTTTTATATATTTTAAAAGATGTCTTCGTAACATAAATATTTTAAAAACATTACTTGTAAAACTATGATAAGTGGCCACTAACTTGACAGTAGTGGCTACTAAACGTACAGCCTCTACTGGCCACTGGCTACTAAAGCAAATATTGAATTTTAACCTTTAAAGTATATTATATGGTGTTCCTTCCCATAGAACCTTGAAATCTTTTTATTCAAGACTAGATTTTTTTACAGTCAGGCATAACTGTATAGCCAGATGAGTAGGTCAAGGTCCAGGTCCACTCATGTAGTTTCATTATAAGCATTATAGCTATAGCTTCCTCCTCCTGAAAAAAAAAAATCTGGCTATGGTTTTGTACTCACTTTCACAGTATTTCAATAATATTGTCTCAAAAAAATTTGACCCAAGAAAAAGCTTAATAGCGAGAAGAAAAAGGGTAAGATTAAGCACATTTCTCAACCACCTTTACTCTCACAAAGGTGAATTTTCGAAGAATGGTACAAAAGGTTTAACTCAATATTGTGGAAACAGTTGTTTAGAAGTGTTACAATTGATTGATCGGGCTACCGGAAACCGGTCCTGTACTGAAAATATCCATCTGTAACATTGATCATCAGAGAAAAGAACAACATAGTCACTCTTTCATTAGTATCTTACATGTAACATTTGGTAAATAATTTACTGATAAAAAAAGCAAGAAAGAAAAACAAATATATTATTTTTCATTCTAACAATTAGTAGATATTATAAAAATATATGAGTAAAAAAGAAAACATATCTGCTAAAAAGTATTTGGGTGGTGATCAATCCCACCCTCCTGGAATTAGGCCTGCTAATAATAAGATCCAGTAACACATACGAAATATAATAAAATAAATCCTACTTCAAATGGCCCTCTTGCTTTATTAAGCTCTTCAATTTTAGGGAACAGAGCTCTGAAGTTGCCCATAACATCACCACATACGATTCTGAAATGAAAGTTAAGAAATTGGCTATTTTAAAACTTAATCTTTTAGAAAATAACATTATCATACATTAGAACATAAAATGTTATATGATATATAATAAACATGGTGCTGTGAAACGTCTAACTCTTATAAAATATAACATAGTTTACAATTCCTTAATTCTTCCTCAACAGAAAAAAAAAGAGGGGAAGGGGGTCATTAAATTGTATCGTTACAATCCAATCAAACAGATAAAAATAAAGCAATAATAATGCAGAACATCTTTCAAAGAGAAAATAGTATAAAATTAATAGTAATTGTCGCACTTTATGCTTAATTTTTCTTTTTGTAAACATTTTGAATCAAAGATATGTGCTGACTCAGCAACAACTGATACAATTTTTCCCATGTGGAGTCGGAGTCTGTTACATATAATACGTAAAAATAATTTAACTGAACATATTATTTATTTGAAAAACTGAAAATTATTCAAGTCACGAACAAAAAAAAGTTATTTATTATATTACTAGAGAAGATTGTATAATTTTCTTTGTGGTACTTTTCAAATGAATCCATTAAATTTTGACAGAGCAACAAGAATTTTTAGCCATTTTGGGCTTGCATATTTTCCAGAAACATTCTTCTTAAACCCCTTGTTGATAAAATATGAGAAAATCAAAGGAAAAATTCATCTTCTGAACTATTATACTTCAGATATTGTCTAAATTGTGCAAAAAAAAAAAAAAAAAAAAAAGTCACATATGAGGCCTTGATATATCAAGAGCTACTACGATTTAAGATTAAGGTTAGTTGAAAAAAAAATTTATTACCTTATTTTTTACAATTTGAGTTAGAAGCCTTATATGACAGTGGTTCCCAACCTTTCTGTGTTGCTCTTCCCAAACCAAACATAACTTCCAATGAACCTCCCTTGCACTCTCCAGAAAACACATAGGTGATCATAGCTTGACACACAATAGTTATTCAATTTTTGTTGCAAAATAATGATACTGGTATGGTTGGATTGAGCACATTAAGCAAAAAATTCAACTGTGCAAACTAAAAAAAAAATGTATTGCCTATAACTTTTTTCAGCCTTCCCTCCAAAAAAGAGAGACAGGGATGCTACTCAGAAAATAATAAAAAAGAGGAAATTATGCATGAAAGTAAAATTTATGACATTTTCCACATAATTTATGCATGAATTTTACAAACTATTGGGTTGATCAGAAAGTCATGTCATATTTTTACTATGTTTTTCAAAGGTGATTTATTCCTATAAAAATAAGAATTCAATCAATAATGTATTGGCCATTTTGGTCAATGACCTTTTGCCATTGCTCAACAAGGTTGAATCTGTCTTTAGAACTGAAAAACTGTACCAGGTGCCGATTTATAGCCTCATCAGAATCGAATGTTTTAAGATTCAAGGAATTTTGCAAAGAGTGAAACAAATGGTAATCTGAAGGTGCAAAGTCAGATGAGTACGGTGGGTGGGGCAACACATCCGAACCAAGCTCCAACAGATTTTGGAGGGTGACCAAACTCGTGTGTGGTCTGGAGTTGCCGTGGTGGAACACAGCGCCTTTACGATTCATGAGTTCTGGCTGCTTTTGATTGATTGCATTGTTCAATTTGTCCAATTGCTGACAGTACATGGCTGAATTCATCGTTTGCTTCTATGGTAAGAGCTTGAAATGCACAACACCTTTGAAATCCCACCACACTGACAGCATAACCATTTTTTGGTAAATGTTCGCTTTGGACGTTGATTAAGGTGGTTCATTGCACTTTCCCCAAGACCGCTTGCGTAGAACGTTATTGTAAACAATCCATTTCTCGTCGCCAGTGAGCATATGCTCCAGAAAAGGGTCGTTTTCTTCGCGTTTAAGAAGGGAATGGCAGATGCTCAAATGCTTCACCAAATGGATTTCCTTCAGCTCATGAAGAACTCAAACTTCAAGCTTGCTTATGAATCCAAGCTTCTTTAAATGGTCAACAATGGTTGATTGAGTAATGTGTAGTGCCTCTGCAATCTCTCGTGTCTTGTACCGCAGGTTAGACTCAACCATTGCCTTTATTTCGTCATTCTCAGCCTCCAATACCCTTCCTGACCGAAGAGTACCATTCACATCAAAATCGCCAGAACAGAATTTTGCACACCACCGTTGGCACTGACGTATCATTAAGGCATTGCCCCATAAACTTTATGCAACTTTTTACTAGCTTGCATCGCATTCTTGCCTTTGTGGAAATAAAAAAGCAAAATATAGCGAAAACCAACAGTTTTTTCCTCCATTTTCAAATCCGTATAAAATCTATCCAACTCATTCGAATCGAACAATTTCCTATATATTAAATGGGTTAGAAGTGTGACCTTATCTGAAGTATTAAATTATAAGTAATTAAAATTTAAATAAGCAGCAGAGATTAAATTAAGTTAATAGTCCAAGAGCCAGCAGCACAAAAACCTATGTTATCAAGCAGAAGAAAAAAAAACCTCATTCACATCAAAATCGCCAGAACAGAATTTTGCAAACCACCGCTGGCACTGACGTATCATTAAGGCATTGCCCCATAAACTTTATGCAACTTTTTACTAGCTTGCATCGCATTCTTGCCTTTATGGAAATAAAAAAGCAAAATATAGTGAAAACCAACAGTTTTTTCCTCCATTTTCAAATCCGTATAAAATCTATCCAACTCATTCGAATCGAACAATTTTCTATATATTAAATGGGTTAGAAGTGTGACCTTATCTGAAGTATTAAATTATAAGTAATTAAGATTTAAATAAGCAGCAGAGATTAAATTAAGTTAATAGTCCAAGAGCCAGCAGCATAAAAACCTATGTTATCAAGCACAAGAAAAAAACCTTTATTTTATGGAAGAGTAGAAGTAGGGTAATCTAATGATCCATGTCTTCTGGAAGTGAAGTGGTGCATAAGCCAAAAATTTATACCACCAGTGGTTGACTTGTAGATTTATCATTGTGTTTTCCTACTCCCAGTCCTCCATGTTTTCATATCTTTGTTTGTAGGACAAACACAATGATAAAGCTACGAGTCAACCACTAGTGGTATTAATTTTTGGCTTATGCACCACTTCACTTCCGGCAGACATGGATCATTAGATTACCCTACTTCTAACCTTCCATAAAATAAAGGTTTTTTTCTTGTACTTGATAACATAGGTTTTTGTGCTGTCGGCTCTTGGACTATAAGCAGTGGATGCGTTACTGTAAGTGAAGGTTGGGTTTTTGACATCAAAAAGTGGTTTTTGACATGACATGTCGAAAAGTGTCAAAAACCTTATACACAATTTTTTTAGCAAACATTAGTGTTATTTTATATATTAAATCAAGCTAAAAACTGATTAAATAATAATTTATATGTTATATAAATTTTTATTTAGTTACACTATATTTAAGTTGTAATAAAATTATGTATCAAAATTCTAATTAATTTGTAAATTGTTATGCTTGAAAAAATAGCTAAAAATATTGAAAGTACAATTAACACATTGTATTCGGGACACATAAAAATACATTTTTGTGGGCTGAAGGAAGAAATGATTACTTGTACCGAAAATTTTGTAAGGAAGAAAAGGGAAGTTGTAATCCAAGCATGCTTGATTCCGATTAGTTGTGAGCAGGTTTTAATTTATAGCGGCATTCGTAAGCGTAAATTTTGCCCTCATTTTCGAAAAATGGCCGCATACAATGTATTAAATGCAACATTTTTCAAAGTAATGTATAATCTGTATTACTATTATATATTTCAGTTTGTTATAAAAAAAAAATTAGTAATCTAATTTATGCTTTAAAAAAAAAGTTTGTGTAAAGCTAAAGTGGCCGCTATTTACTGACTGACAATAAGATACCTAAATTTCAGGCCATGAGGCAGCAGCACAGACAATCACCTCATCGAGTTGAGGCTGAAATTCCAGGATTAGACAGAACTCGGTTAGCATGTTAAAATGTAATTGGTCTGCTAAGTCATATCTTGGTAGAAAACACCTGCAAACCTGATTTTAGTGGTTGTCTCGTAGGTTTATCATTGTCTTTTCCTGCACCCAAAGGTATGAAAACATGAAGGATTGGGAGCAGGAAACCACAATGGTAAACCTACCAGTCAACCACCAAAATCAGGTTTGTAGGTGTTTTCCACTAAGATATGACTTGGCAGACCAGTTGCATTTCATATGTGAATCGAGTTTTAACTAATTCTGGAATTTCAGCCTCTAACTGTATGAGGTGATTGTCTGTGCTGCTACCTCCTGGTCTATTTTTAATTATTCTAAAAATGTCTGCTTTTGTACATAAACATCAATTATAAACCAGAATTGCATTACAAATGTTCTCTGAGTAATTTAATTAATTAAAATATGGAATTAATATAATTAAACGTTCTTTAAATCAATAACTTAAGAGAAGATGTTTTGTTAATTTCAATATTTACATATAATATATATTTTCATTTTATTATCTTAGTTTAAGTATTTAGAACATTTTATTTATGTTAAATGTTAAATTTTATTTTTATACATTATAAAATAGTTTAAAAAAATTTCTCATTTGAGCATATTATTTCAACTTTGTAGCTGTAAGTCTAGCCTTAATCATTTGTTTGTGGAAAACACTTAATATGGGACTAACATTAAAATAATATAAAAATAAAAAGATGTATATTATTTATATGTAATTTTATACTTTAATTTATACAAGTATTTTTTCTCCATGTAATTTCATTTTTAAATATTAAAGTATTTCATAGTTTGATTAGTTATATTTTTAATGTAGAGATACTTTAAATTATTTTTTATTCTATATTATATAGCTTACAATTATTTTCTATTTTCTAAGCAACTTGTTGAACCAAAAACATGTTTTGAGTTTTATACAGGATATGTGATTTTTAATGCCTAAAATTGTCAAAAAGTTTATTCAAGTGTCTAAAACTAAAAATTATGAGAAATTGTAAATTTTAAATATACAATTTCTCATAATTTTTAGTTGTTGTAAAAACAATTTTAAACAGTTTTGAACTCAGTTTTAAGTTTTTGACAGTCATTGTCAAAAACTGTCAAAAGGGGTTTTTGACGAGATGGTTAAAACCATTGTTAAAACCGGATAAAACCGCCACACTGTCAAAAACTTGCCAACCCTGTGTAAGTCCCTAAACCTAGTAGTTGAAAAAGAAGTAAAGAATCCTGAAAAGCAAATATCTAACTAATGAAACCCAGTAGCAGAAACAGCGCAGCATGGCAGCAGGCACTACAGATTATTTTAAACCTTGAAATAGGTCAAAATTAGCACTAGCCACCGGCCACAGGGCCAGTAAATGAAAAAAAGTGGCTAGTGAAAAATTGTCTATCAGCGGCCACCTTCCGGCCACTTTTTTATAAGGAGATAATAAAATTTTCTTGCATTTCATCAAGTATTCTACTTTTTTTGGTTCCAATATGTTTATATTAATATATTTATTTGGGCTACTCAGTTTTAGATTAATACTTATGGAAATTTTACTGTTTAGTATTTTTAAATAAAAAAGTGGCCACTAGTTTACAGAAAGTGGCCACTTAAAAAACTAGTCCTACCGGCCAGTGGCCGCTAATGAAATTTTCCAGTTTTGACCTATACTTGGCACAATGGCAAGATTAAACTTTGTACATGGTCTTTGTTTTAAGTAAGACGGATCACAATGATAAATAGTCAAACATTTTCAATTATTTGAATAATGGAGCTTCCATGTTTGCCGCCAGCTGTAGTGCACCCCTGCTTTCTGAAAAGTTGGACAGGCCTGATCTACAGCAGGAATGTCAAAAGAGGCATTCGCGGTCGCCCTTCCAAATTTTTTATGTTTCTAGCTTTTTCGAATTTATTTTAGGCATTGACGGTGCCCTTAAGCCTTCCGTGGCGCCTTACGACTGTGACCTTTCGACACCGTGGCGCCTTTCGATTTGAGACTCTCCCCGCCGCCTGCCCCTGAAGCTATGCCGCTGATATTAAATCTGGTAAATGATAAGCATTTGCAAATTTCATATATCTTATAAGTAAAAATGAACTCATAAATGTGTCAGAAATGACAGACTTTCGTTTTAAATACCCCTTTAATAAATTTAAATTGGATAAAAGTTTTTTGAATTTTTCAGCTTTGCCTAAAATATTCAGCAGCGCCTGTGTGCGATGCACACTTTGCACACTGGGTCGGCGTGCCCCTGGAGGTAAGTAAACTATCGTTTTTAATAAAGAAAGTGCTTTTAATAAAAAATGGAAGTTACATTTACTATTGTACGAAATGTAAATAAAGCAAAACAATCTTTTAACTAAAAATATAAAACGTAATGAATGAAAGAATGAAGTTTATAAAGTATAATGAAATGTAAATAAAACTAATAAAATAAAACTATGACCAGGCTAGGTTTAAAAGACGTAAACCTGTTTGACATGTGCACCAGTAGGTACACAAATTACACATGGTAAATGTTGGCAAAGATGTGTACAGAAACAAGAACCAAGGGTATACTTATCAAATTACTCTGTTTATAACAATTTGAAGTTTATTGCTTTTAAACTGCTACTGGGCCATTGCATTAAATAAATATATCATTAAAAGTTGTTATCTGGGCTTTAAAAGCCGATGGTACATAGAGTATGCCGTCCCTGTCATTATGTATGTCCGAACCCTCTGTGTCTTTAAGGGTTAATATCTCGGCTAATTACCAATGATTTTTTTCAAAAAATCATCAAATCGAAGATCATTATCAACAATGCTTTTATACTTCTGCTACAATAGGTACCTAGAGCGCTCTTCATCACATTTTTGAATGCCTGCAAATCGAAACTTGTGTGTAACGAAAAAATGCACTTCTCAAAAACTGTGACTTAGGGTAATCGCTATAATTTCCCAGCAAGGTTTAAATTAATGTCTACTACCTCTAATTCTTTCATAATTTTAGTTTCATAAGATTTGGAAATAGAGAGGGGGGGGGGGGGGGACATATTTTTGCACTACATTTTCAACTATATCTCTGAAACTATGAGGCCTAAAATTAAAATGTATTTTTGAGTTCAGCGTTACGAAAGCTTTTACACAATATGCAAACAAAAGATTATTTTTTTCGAGTAATTTAATTAGCCCCTCTAACATTTTTCCTTAATATATTTGTGAATGTTTAATAATCGGTAAATATGTGGGGCAATAGTCTTTATTACTTCCCCCAATTTGAATTTTCCACGTAGCATAGTTTATGAGTAAAATGTCTGTGACAGATGGAGAGACAGACAGACACAGGAGTGATCTTATAATGGTTCTGTTTTTACTTTTTAAGTATGGAACCCTAAAAGTTAATTTTTGCTTTACTTTACTGTTTCAAAAATTTTAATTCCAGTATATTTATGTATTTACTGCTTGCTCATTACAAATTCCCGCCCCCTCCTCAACCAATCTCTTTTTTAATAAATAATGCTTGAACGCTTGACTTCTGTTGAAAATTTAGTTAGGTTTGCTTTTTTATATTTTTTTTTATGTTTAATCTCTGTATTTTCAAAAAATTTTAAGCCTAAATTGGCTATAAATGACTACTTGGCGGCTATTGCCACTTGGCGAAAACTGCTTTTCCGCGCCAAGAACAAATACAAGATGGCGGACTTCAGACGAATACTCTAGCTGTTCCGTAAAATATTGTCATCGATATCTTTAAAGGACTATTTAGATCATGCAAAGAAAATACGTGTGAAACAGGTTTTCGGCAAAATGAAATTATTAATATAGATAAATAAACGTCATGAAATTATACTCACATCTTTACTGCAGACATTTTGACTTATTTGTTTACACGACTGCTCAACATGGATTAAAAATCAAAAACACCAGTCTGATACCTAACAATACACTACGGATTTCATCTGTTATTCGCTTAGGTTGTTCTGTTTTGTAGCGTTACAAGCACATGGTTAAAGCGATGGATGACAGCCGTCAAAACAAAACATGTTATTTGTTTGGTGGTTGGTTCATTCCATGGTTGGTTCATGTATAGAGAGGAAAATATGCTGCCACAGAGTTGCATACGAAGGGTATTTTCAAGAAGCACGCGCGCGGGAGGCGAAATTCTAAAATGGAGGTCCAAAATCACAGTCAGGTGAAATCCGAGCACTTCATTGGTCATTGAGTCGCATCCTTTTCAGAGAGCAATCTCTAGCGGTAGGGGAAACGTCGAATACTCCCTTTACCGAGAAAAAATCATGCATTGAAGCGATTTTTTTCTGTTTCATTTCAAATAAGCCATCGAAATTAACTCAAGATATTTTGATGACTTTTTATAAAATGTGAATGAAAGATTTCGATTTTAAGCTGTAAAAAATTTTAAATAATATGGCAAGTACTTTTTTAGGTAATGAAAATTAAAAATGAAACTTGCATTTTTTTCCCTTATGTTACTTTTAAAATCCAAAATAAAAGAAATATTCACACTTTTCTATAGAAAAATTTAATAACTAACTTAGAATACTAAAAACTTTCAAATGTTTTTGCCTAATGGAAAATAATTTAAAAAAATAATGTCATATTTTAAACCGATTTTAATCCTTAAGAATAAACAGAACAAAAATATTACATGAACAATTTCGTAATAGTGTACAATAAGTTATTTTGTTTCCTGGTTCATGTATTTAAATCTGGAATATTTAAATCGATTTTTCACTCACTTCCTGATAAGCTAAGATTATAAAAATTATGAAAGCAGGTATGTTTTCGATGACAATATAACATTTTAATATTTTGAGAATTTAATTATAAATTAATAATATGTTTCCCTAAGGAGGGGCCAGGTGATAAATTGCTAAATATTGTTTCTGGTTATAATTGTATAAGAGTTACAAGAAGAATGGAATTAATTATGTGCCAAATCATGCACGCTAAAATATGTCAATTAGCTGTGAAACTGCAACAATGAAATATTTTAAATATTAAAATGTAAAAAAATAAAATATGATATAAATAAAATATAAAGAATATAATATATCTTTTTAAATGCACTTTTATCATTCATTAATTTATGATTTTATGTTTCAAAAAACAATTTAGAAATCTTGAAAGATTGTTTAAACTATGCTTTTTTTCCTTTTGCATATATTAAAAAACAGAGAGAAAATTGTGATTTTTAAAATAAATGCACAAGTTCATGCTTTTCTAATCGTAAATTAAACGAAGGAAATTTCCGTAATCGGGGTCCACGCCAAATTAACACATTATAGCGGACTTGAATAGCAGTCATGAAACTAGGCTTGATTTTTAAGATAAGCATTGAATTCTATAAAAAAATGTTTACCTTTTATGTCCCAAATTATGAATTCTTCTAAAGCAGGGATGGCGAACCTAATGGCACGCGTGCCGAATTTGGCACGCGAAAAAACTTAAAGTTTATATTTAGTTTATGGAGAAGAATCCCTTTTATGTTTTTTTACAAAAAGTATAGTTTTGAGTAACAGGTATATAATTTACTTTAAAATAATCCGTTACTTTTGAATGAATTAAGGTATTATCAATATTAATGAAAGCATACTGAAGCGTCATTTTCTCGCCAAATCATTCAACATAAGTATCTTCCAAATCATTTTGCTTCTCTGTTTCACTTCAAAGGTTTTATTTAAAAAAAAATAGAATTTTGGGAAATAGTTTGCATAGTAATATACCTACTTCTACTCGGATTAGGTTTAATTTTATTTGGGTTTAGGGTTTTAAGTTATTTTAGGTTTTAATTTTGAAAATTGAATTTTAACTGTTAGTGTAAATGATTGCATATCTATTGAACCTGCTTCTACCTGAAGAACTAAAAACGATCTGATTCGGAAATAATAAAAAGAAAAACACATTTATAGAATATTAATACGGAATTTGACGCGACATGGCTATATTATTGATTAAATAGTACAGCATAATAAATAAGTTAGAAATATAATTTAGTGTAAGTATAAAAATACTTAAGTAAAAATTCTTTAAAAATTAATTATTGATTTTATATGTGTTAAAATGTTTCTGGCACGTTAGAATGTCGTTACATAATAATTTTGAAATGTTTGGCCCGCATACTCAAAAAGGTTCGCCATCCCTGTTCTAAAGCATATTTTGTGAATTTTTGAAACTACATTAGAAGAATTACACAATCATTTAATAAATTTTAGAAGGATTTTGCCAAAATTAATTAATTAAATTGAATTTATAGGGATTTTGTGCAATATTTGTTACTCCCCTCAAATCTTTTATTTAAAATCTTTTTTTTTTTAGTATTTTGTAGAATTACAAAATATACAAATATAATTTCTTACAATAGAAATATTTCCGAACAGAAACTTTCGCCTCCCCCCCCCCCCCCAATCTGTCAACGTCAAGAAAGCTGAAAAAGATGCAAAGGCAAAAGAAACTTTTTTTTTTTTTTTTTTTTTTTTTTTGCAACCAATAATTTTTTTTGGAACAAGATAAAGTAAAATATCTATAATTCATTCTAAACAGTATAACTACTAATCGATGTATTAAATAAGTTTCATAACAAGTTATTTTAATGGCACTTTAATGTACCTTCGGGCATAAAGGGTTAAAAACAGAAAAACTTTTTTACTTTCATATTTATTTTATGGGCATATAACCTGGAACAACTTAAAAAAAAAGTTTTTGGATTTATTTTTAAGTTTTTTTTTCTCATTTAATTCCAAAACATTAAATTCTGTACTTATCAAATTATTTGTGTAATTTTTTTATATAACTTTGTTAATTTAAAGTTTCCGATTTAAAGTCTAGAAAAAAGTCTCTTTTTGATAGTTGTTCACTTTTTCTAGAATAATATTATTTTTTTGTGATTTTATGGATTTAATTGTTGGTGGTGGGGGGGGGAGGGAGGGGGGGGGGGTAGAGGAGAAAATTTATTGAGATTTTTACCATACGGAATTTATGGACATTTTTTAAATGATATTACAAGTATTTTTCAATGAAAACTAAATTTTTATTAAAGAATATTTGCCATGTTATATCATTTAAAAATTGTTACAACTTATAATCTAAATTATTCACTCTCGTTGTGTAAAGTATTAACAAAATATCTTAACTGAGTTAATTTCGATTGTTTATTATAAATAAAAGCGAACAAAATAATAAGGTAAATAATGCATAAATGTAAATAAGGTAACAATCGTTTCAAAATTACTTTTCCCCTCACTCCTTTCAAAATTCAAATGGAGAAACAAGTTGGTGATCCTCACCCTTATCGCTCTTAAAACCACGCGACTACACAACCAATGGGGTGGCTGTATTTCACCTGACTGTGATTTTGGTCCTCCATTTTAGAATTTCGCGCGCGGCAGCTCAGGAGACAGGAACATGGAGTGGGTGCTCACTATGGATGCAATAAACGTTCAGTGTGTTCACGAACAAATCACGATACTATGGATGCAATAAACGTTCAGTGCGTTCACGAACAAATCACGATTTGATTAATGGAGGATATTCCAAATATGAGTTCAAGGCTGAAAAAAGTCACGTGATACCGGTAATTTACCCAAGGAACTTCTAACTGATAAGAAGGGAAAATGCTACTGCTTTGCCTGATGAACTGTTTCATTGGCTAGCGGGGATTTACATTAACACGTCTACGGAGCCTTCCCTTCTTTATGCTAGATGTTTTTACCTTGATCACGTGATCAAAACGCAGACGGAATATCCTCCATTATGGTGCTAATGGAGGATATTCCAAATATGGGTTCGAGGCTGAAAAAAGTCACGTGATACCGGTAATTTACCCAAGGAACTTCTAACCCATAAGAAGGGAAGATGCTACTGCTTTGCCTAATGAACTGTTTCATTGGCTAGCGAGGATTTACATTACACGTCTACAGAACCTTCCCTTCTTTACGCTAGACGTTTTTACCTTGATCACGTGATCAAAACGCAGATGAAATATCCTCCATTATAAAGATAATTTGTTGCAAATGAAAGGCGAGCTAGATGTAGAGTTGCAAAGGGTGGAAAAACCCGGGTTTATTCCCGGGAATAAACCGGGTTTTTTGGGAAGGAAATTTTGAAAATTTCCGGGAGTTTTAGAAAGTTTTAAGCATGAAAATTTTTTAATTTATTTTTTTTTATGATTTCAATTTTTGTCAATGTAAACAAAACTAATAACATAAAATATTTAAAAAATTGCCCGGTTTACATGAAAACTAACGAAATAAGGTTTGAACTGCAGAAATATTAAATAAAAGAAATTAAAATATCATAAGTAATTTGGTAGTTTAATCGTCGATAAGTAAAAAGTAAAAGAGGCAGATGAGAGATTCATCTTCCCTGACATGAATATAAACTTCAACTATGTTCTTCGAATCAACGAATGTAAACAAAAAAGAAAATGGTTGGTTGGTTGTGTTTATGACGGCCAATTATCTGCACGAGGGATATAGGTCCAGGGGGGGGGGAGTGCCCTTCGTGGGGGTCTTTCTAAGGGAACCTAACCCGTATTGACGCTTGGTAAATCCAAGGTTCGAAGAAAACCACGAAAACTTCGAACGATTAGGCCGACGGGCGCGATTGGGTTCGAACCCAGCACCTCCCGTCTACCAGCTTCGAGAGCAGAACGTCTCAGCCACTGGTGGGGCCAAAAAAGAAAATGAACAAAATTAAAAGAAAGCAATGCAAAAATACAAAGCAACTTGTTAGAAAATTAATATAAAGTAAGCTTGAATAAGAGATATGCGAGCCAACAGAAACTAAAAAAAAAATATTTTTTAAAGAAACATTCAAATCCTCACCTATTTATAGCTGCCATTGTTGTAAAGCTAATAAATTATAAAGACTTAATCTGTAAAATCATAAGTTTTGTGAATTCATGACATAAAATCTATCTTTTTGGAACCTTTCTTCCCTGAAACTTCTTTAAAATAAAAATTGAAAAATAACTGGTTTTGTTTATCTTCAAAATTTCCAATATTCCTCAAAATTCCGGGTTTATTCCCCAAAATTCCCGGGTTTATTCAGTACCGTCTCGAAGAGACAGGCCTATCCACCCATTAAATATGGCGGCGAACGAAGTGCTAGGGAGTAAATGTATCAGCAAAGAGTCATTCGCCAATAAGCTTTTTACTGGGCATCCCCGATTCAAGTTTTTCGTTTTTTATCTAACAATAGAAATAATTTTCGAAAAAAAAAAAACTTCAAGCCTTTCAACCCTTTTTTTTGGGGGGGGGGGGGGGCAATTTAAACTTTATAGAATACGAAAACTTTCTTAGTATTATTTAGAAAAACCAGATTTTATTTTTTTCTATTTTTTCCATGAAAGTATTTCACAATACCATAATTTCTAGTTGATATTCAGTAATTAACGTCTTTTTTTTTAATAATTCTATAGTTTTATTTACAGTATTAATTCTCAATTATATAATTTTATTCTTTCAGTGAAATCAAATACGGTTCAAACATTGATAAAGATAGTTATTTAAAAACAAGTGCATGCAGAAGAATAATTCGCCAGTAAAAGATTTACTAGGAAGCCTGAAGTTTTTTTTTTTTTTTTAGGGGGGGGGGGGGATGGTAACTATAAAATTACTCTTCAAACAAAAGATTTTTTCAAATTAATTTTAAATTTTCCAGGATATGAAAATCAGTCATACTTTTATTTAAAACAAAATGGATTTTGAATTTCTTTTCTTTATTTCATGGAAATCTTTCACTTTTTAATCACAACATTTTGAGTTAGTATCTAGTAGTTAATGCCTTTGAAAGATTTTTTTTAAATTTATAATATTATAAAATTCATTAAATTCATAATTATTAATATTTTTAAAAATTTATAATATTATTCAATTACAAAATTTTATTCTTTCTGCAGTTTAAACATTGATGTGAACAGGGATCTGTTTAAGAAAAAATTTGGTTCTTTAAAGGACCTTTCACAATTTTTTAAATCTTAAAACAGAACCCTTCACAAAATTTTTCATCCTAAAAGAGGACGTTTCTATTTAAAAATAAGTACCGCTATTTACTAACAAGTAACCTTTTTCTTATTTAATCACGTGTAGGAAAACAAATATCTTGATAAGTAATGAAGTTTTGTTTATTTAATAAAGATATATAATAAGTAATATTTATCTCTTCCATTTCATTATGAAATGTAAAAATAAATCATATTATTCTCATACAGGATTAATAATAATCTATTTTTTTTTTTTTAATGAGAAGCCTGAAATTAAAATATATGACTGCATTCACACATATGTTTTAGTTTCGTTAGATACAGAAAAGTAAAATTTCCGAAAATTTTGAAGTGATGGAAAACAATTTTATCGTTTTTCCCCGTGGAAAAGTTGATTTATTATATTTCTTCCTTATAGTTATATTTCAATTAAATATAAATCATTTCAATAAAATACGCAATAATAAGTATCTACAACATTTAAAAATTAGATTTAAAATTTTTATTTTATTTTTTACTTTGGATGAATGTATATTATTAAATATTTTTTCATGATTTTTTTTATTATTAAAAATTTAACTTTTCACCTACATAATTAATTTCAACAGTATATATTACACACCATTCATATCCTTTAAACCATAAAAGATGTGAGTACAATAAGTAATATACTTTTGTTTATATAATAGAGATATAAAAGAAGTAATATTTATCTCAACCTTAATTACTGCATTATGAATTTTAAAAAAATAAGAACATTTGATAGATGATAAGAATAATCCGTACTTTTTAAATTAAAAGCTTGAAATTAAAATACTGCTCACATTCACAGATATGCTTTACCATATATTTTATTTTTATCATATATACAGGAGTAGAATTTCAGAAAATTTTGAAATGATGAAAAAAACAATTTATTTTTCTTTTCAGAGAGAATATATTTTCTTGCGGTTATATTACAATAAAATATTATATCATTTCAATAAAATATAAAATAGTAAATACCTTTAACATTGATACATTACTAAATTTTATTTCATGTCATTTCATTTTACTTTATTTATTTTTACATTAGATGAATATATTATTAAATAATTTTTCATGATTTTTATGACAACTTCACATTTTAACCACATAATTTGACGTCAATAATTCAGCAATTACTGCTTTTAAAATAATTCTATTGCTTTTTTATAATATTAACTTTTGATTACCAACATTTTATTCTTTCAGTGAAACAAATACAGATCAAACATTAATGAAAGTAATTATTAAAAAATAAGTATCCAACAAAGAATAATTCGTCAGTAACATTTTTACTAAATCTTGTACTTAAAATTTTCATTTTTAAGACTAATGATGAATAGTTTTCAAACCAAAGTTTTTTCAAACTTTTAATTTTTTTTAGATATTACAGTATGTAAAAAGCATTCATAGTTTTATTTAAAACAAATTGTATTTTGGGTTTTTTTTTATCATAGGTATATTTGATATTTTAACCACTTAATTCGGAGTTAATATTCAGTAATTAAAGCCTTTTAAAAAGCTCTTATTTTATTTATAAAATAAATTTTCAATTACAAAATTTTATTCTTTCAGTAAAATAAAATGCAATTTAAGTATAAGTAGTTATTTAAAAATAAAATGAACATGTTTCTTCACAAAAACAATCAATATAGATATCAACACAGATTAGACTTTTTTAACGGGTAGGAAAAATTCAAAAAATATTAAATCTTTAATTACTTACTATTTCGGTTTTATCTTTGTATATCCAAAAAGATGCAGATGCAGTATGAAATCTAGCTAGTCTGGCTATAGAACTGGAATTCAATTTTACATTCAGCTCTATAACCATCCCAGCTGGCATATTTGTATTACATGAAGCTGTATCTAATCCTTACAAAAATTATCAGAGACATTGGATGATCCTCTTCACGAATAGAAAAAGTTTTTATTTATAATAAGTAATAAAATAGTTTAAAAACAAACAATGAAACGTATTTCCAATCCATTCAGAAAAGCGTCACACACAAGACACAACGGAAAACATTTGAAACAAGCGCGGGATTCGGGAATTCCCACTAAATTTGGGGGGTTGAGAGGAGAAAATGTTGGAACTACATCTGTGACGTCACGGGCTACTTTTTATGACCGTCGGAAGGCATGTCTATAATATCGAGACGGTGTTGGTTTATTCCCGTCTCTCAAAATCTGCGGGTTTTTTGCAACTCTAGCTAGATGGCTGAATGGATAGCGCTTTGAACTCGAGACTAGGCCTATGGGTTCAAATCCTTCGGGCACCAAATTGTGTTATAAGTTTTTTATTTTATTGGTTGGTTTATATTTTTCATAATAAATAATAGTCCAAGAGCCGACAGCACAAAAACCTATAGACCCCTTGCATTGACGTCACGTTGCTATTAGCAACGACAGATACTATAGCTTCTGGAGCACAGAACTTCCCGTTTGCCGTTAAAAGCACGTGTTATCTTTCTCTTTAATTTAGAGCTTCCTTATATTTATTATTATAGTGCAAATAAGTCTAAAAAATCAAATGGTGAAAAAAAAAAGAAAAAAAGAAAAAAAGTGACAGAAAGCAAAGATACAGTAACATTCTGAATTATACAAAAACCACTAAATCTTATCACAAGGAGAAATTAAAAATATGTTTAGAAATAAATTTTACTTCTTTAGATTGCCTTGTAAAAAAATTATGGAGAAAATTAAAAGTAAACATAAGCTACATGCTAAACAAATGCAAAAAATACATATAATTTACAATTTAAATACACAGTTTTTGAATGCACAATTTAAAACATTTAATTCTATGACGAAAGACAAAAAACTGTAAACAGCGTATTTGATCGATAAAATAAATACATTATAGCATAAAACAAGCAATGAAACAAATTTAGTTCGGAAAACTTGAAATTATATAGCAATTTATCGTTAGGCTTAAACACCCATATCAAGCTCTAGCATAAAGATCACAGATAGAAAATTATTAATAAATTTAAATAATAAAAAATTCACCTAATCCTTAAAATGATATCTCTAAATGATCACAAAACTCTACAGATTATAAATAAAAGCAATACATACCGATTAGAGACTTTAAATATACTTTAAAAAATCCCTTTTCAAAGATGTTTTCCACTTTCTTAAAGCTTTACAACTTTGAAGCTGAGTAAGGCGTGCCACACACCAGAGAGACATGCGACAATAACTGTGAAACAGGAGACAAATTCTGCTGTTCAAACTACAGCGTCTAGAATACCTAGTGTGGAAATATGCTATCCAAACAAAGCTAAAAATTTGTATCCCTTAAATGTGCGATGATACTGCTAAAATCCCAAGTGTCGATTGCAGCGACATCTGCGGGATTTTCGTATTACATTGTATAGACTAGCAATATCTTGCAGTTGTAGAAAATATCCTGCAGATGTCGCTACGATCTGTATATTTCAGCAACATCGTTGCACATTTAAGAGATACAATATTGTAGTACTTTTTTAAGTATTACAGGGATATCCAATTTCCACACTATATACTCTAGGCGCTATAGTTCAAACCGGTATTTTCTTTGTTAACAGGGTGAAATTGTCACATACCTAGTCCAAGAGCCGACGGCACAAAAACCTATGTTATCAAGTACAAGAAAAAAACCTTTATTTTATGGGAGAGTAGAAGTAGGGGAATCTAATGATCCATGTCTGCAGGAAGTGAAGTGGTGCATAAGCCAAAAGTTAATACCACCAGTGGTATTAATTTTGGCTTATGCACCACTTCACTTGGTCCGCCACTTTGTTAAATCAAATTCTATTCAGCAAAGTGATTCATTTAAGCGGCGAAAATTCTACTTAAAACTGTGAAAGCACATATTACATGCATTGGTTAAGTGAAAATTGGATATTTGGACTAAGTCACTTTTTCGGGACGCTTTACGCTAAACGAATGGTCATTTCCTGCCACACAGACGCTTTGAGTTAAGTATTATACAGTGAGCCATTTCTTAATTGCACTTCTGTCTTTGTTCCATGTTCGAAACAATAATAGACCATCGAATTCTAGAGAAAACCATAAAATATCATTTGTAGAAAGACTCTCTCAGTTTCAAACGCCCTGTTTTACGCTTTTTGCTCTCAATTGTATCTAAGACCAAGCTTTTTGCGCACCCAGGTAATTTTTTTTTGTAAAAATAAGAATTAAAAATATAGTACTATAAAGTTATAAAAAGCTGTTTTTGACTGTGGTTGAACAAATTATCGCAATCTGTGTTTCTGTTGAACCATTTGTTCCGTGGGGGGGGGGGGGGGTGTCTATACACAAATTTAAAGAATATATGAGGACATCAGAAGCCAAGGGATATAACTGAGAAATTGAAAAAAACTGAGCTAAAGTGCACAGGCTCTGGAAATAAGGCTATTTGTTGGGAGGGAAAGAAATATAAGTGATTTTCTAATTGAAGAGCTAAGTGGAAGAACATGATAAGTAGCAAAAATTACATCTGAAGAAATTTGAAGTGAAAGTTTTTGCTATAAATTTTAATGATTTATTTTCTATTTGATACCATGTGTTTAAAATATTAACAGGTATGGTACTAAACTCTCTCAGAATAACTTATTCATATTTAATTTTCAAATATTAAAAATTATTATTATTATTGACATTATTAAATATTAATGAATAATGTCTTAAATCGTCAAGACTAAATAGAATCTTAGTATTTTAGCTTCACCATGTGATAGGATACCTCATAACGCTTTCATCCAGAAGATAAATTTTTTTTTAGAAAATGTGGCATAACATCTTCATCCACCACTCATAGTCCAAGAGCCGGCAGCACAAAAACCTATGTTATCAAGCACAAGAAAAAAATCTTTATTTTATGGAAGAGTAGAAGTAGGGTAATCTAATGATCCATGTCTTCTGGAAGTGAAGTGGTGCATAAGCCAAAAATTTATACCACCAGTGGTTGACTCGTAGGTTTATCATTGTGTTTTCCTGCTCTCAGTCCTCCATGTTTTCATATCTTTGTTTGCAGGACAAACACAATGATAAAGCTACGAGTCAACCACCAGTTGTATTAATTTTTGGCTTATGCACCACTTCACTTCCGGCAGTCATGGATCATTAGATTACCCTACTTCTAACCTTCTATAAAATAAAGGTTTTTTTCTTGTGCTTGATAACATAACATAGGTTTTTGTGCTGTCGGCTCTTGGACTATCAGCTCTTCAATTATGTGCATCGTTCTAGACATCGGGCCAGATCCAGATAGATTTTTCGCTATCAGCGAGACGAGATTGACCAATCAGAAGCCAGCCTTTCTGCGAACTTTTCGCTGCTAAAGGTAAACAAATTTTGACAGGTTTCAAGGCGGGGCTTATTTCTCTAACTGCGAAACTTGCGCAAAAATGCTGTCCAGTTTCAGAAATAAGCTCCACCTTTCGCAATAAGCTAAAATATACACCTGGAGTGTACGTCAACCTGCCGTTTTCAGTTTTACTGATTCAATTTTCAAATAATATTTGATTTTTAATAATTTATTTTAATTATTAAGGCTAGATAAGTGCACTGACAACTTTTTCACATTAAAGTAGTTTATATTATTGGATTAAAAATTGAAATATGCTGTTTAATGCGTAAAGTTTTCATTTTTGTATTCATGTTTTCTGTATAAATTTACGAACTTTTTACAAGCCCATATTAGTTTTTTCAGAAGCAGACTAGTAAGAAGTATATAAAATAAACTGAAAATAGCAATATTCAATGTCGAAAACTGATAATTTACCCATTTCATAGTAAAAATATTTCCCGGCTGTATCATGCCATCAACCAAAGCAACTGAAAATTCTATCATCTCTCCCGGTCGTGATTGAGCTCAGCAATTTTCTGCTCATGTGACAGTTGAAGGAGGAGTTTAAAGTTAATTTTCGCAATTAACTTTTCTCGATCAGTAAAACAGAGAGAACTTCGCAGCTAGTTTTTCGCTATTTCGCATGAAAATCTGCGGATACTCAGAGATGCCGCAAGCAGCGAAAGCGTAAAGTTCGCAGTGGCATTTTCGCAGTCTCGCTTGAAACTCTGGAAGAGATCAATGGGTGTTGCATTTGTAAGGCTGGAATTACGGTGCCTCACTCGACCGTATCTTACGCTCGATCGTAGGATAGGCGTTCCTGCGATCAATCGTAATTTCGTATTACAGTGCCTCGGCGTAAGTCCTCGTGCTTCAGCATAAGTCCTCCTGCAATCAGCCAATCACAGGCCGCAGTTACATTTGTTGTGGTTGCGCGCGCATCCACTTGTGTCTTAACTTACGGCTGCTTCCAAGCTGTCGTAAGATCGCGAGGCACTGTAATGCCGTTTACGTTTTGTTTACATCGTAAGTCTCTAAGTTGATCTTAAGTGAGGCACCGTAATCCCAGACTAAGTGTTCATTGTAAGAAAAATCGCAGAATTTTTCGCTGTTCGACGATAGCAAAGATGTAAAAAAACTCATCTGTGGCGTTTAAGAGATAGAAGAAACTAGAGATGCACCGAATATTCGGCCATACTATAGAACATTCGGTTAGGCGGAATATCAAACTATTCGGTTTGGCCGAATATCGAAATATTCGGCCAGACCGAATACTTAAAAAACCCTTTTTAGGGTTTCGTTCGTCTGACGAAACCCTATTCGTCTCGCTCCTCTGTCTGTCCGTCTGTCTGTCTGTCACAGAGCCCGTTCTCAGAAACTATACATGTTAGAGACTTGAAATTTTGCATACTTATAGATGAACACCACACATCATACGACAAATCATAAAATTTGGAAAAAGTCGTACATTTAACCCCTTGGGCTCTCACATATGTATTTTAAACAATTCTTTCTAAGTGAGTCCCTAATTAGGTTGCAGGCGTGAAATTTTGCGTACTTATAGATGGACACCTCAGATCAAACTACAAATCGTAAAATTTTGATAAAGTCGTACATTTAACTCTTTGAGTTCCCACATGTGTATTTTAAACAATTCTTTCAAAGTGAGCCCCTAATTAGGTTGGAGGAGTGAAATTTTGCATACTTATAGCTGAATACATCTTATCAAACGACAAATCATAAAATTTTGAAAAAGTTGTAAATTTAACCCTTTGGGGTCTCACATGTATATTTTAAACAAGTCTTTCTAAGTGAGCCCCTAATTAGGTTGGAGGCGTGAAATTTTGCATACTTATAGCTGAACACCTCACATCAAAAGACAAACTATAAAATTTTGAAAAAGTCGTACATTTAACCCTTTGGGCTCCCACATGTGTATTTTAAACAATTCTTTCTAAGTGACACCCTATTGAGGTTTGAGGTATGAAATTTTGCATACTTATAGCTGAATACATCACATCAAACGACAAATCATACAATTTTGAAAAAGTACATTTAACCCTTTGGTCTCCCACATGTGTATTTTAAACAATTCTTTCTAAGTGAACCCTAATTATGTTGGAGGCGTGAAATTTTGCATACTTATAGCTGAACACCTCAGATCAAACGACAAATCATAAAATTTTGCAAAGTCGCACATTTAACCCTTTGAGCTCCCACATGTGTATTTTAAACAATTCTTTCTATGTGAGCCTCTAATTAGGTTGGAGGCGTGAAATTTTGCCTACATATAGCTGAATACTTCAGACCACACGACAAATCATAAAATTTTCAAAAAGTCTTATATTATTTACTCCTCCGTGTTCTAACTTGTATATTTTAAGCAATTTTTCTAACGTTCACCCTTTTCACCTGGGGAGCACTTTTCCAACTTTTGCCGACACCCCTTTGACCATTCTTTCATATTTGCACCATAGCCTTACATATTTTAGTTCCACTTTTTACCGCCAGGGCCGCCTACTTATCTTGGGTGCTATGGGTCCAATCCCCTCGACTAATGTATCTATGGATAGTATGTAAAACGGAGTTTCGTTCGGATAAAGGTTTGTTTAGAATAGAGTGCGCCTCTTGTTGCGAAATGTGGAACTAACAGATTTTTCAAAAGGATAAAGTGTTTTGAAAGGAATATTAAACGAAACCCTCTGTGTGATCTGTGATCACACTTACCCACTTGTTTTTTTTTTTTTTTTTTTATCAATTAAAGAAGCTTTAAAACTATCCTTTTCTTAAATAACAATTCAAAGCATAGATTTTTTTAGTGCAAAATTTACTTATGAAGAGATATTTTTTATCAATATGGAAGTAGTGTTAAACATTATGTAAAATTGATTTAAAATTTATCTTTTTAATACTTTCAAACTCTGAAACTTAAATGTGTTTGGCAAGCCGAATATTCGGTATTCTGTCGAATAGCAGGGCCGAAACTAGCCTTTTTTGCACTCGGAGCAAGCATGGATTTTGGCGCCCCCCCCCCCCTTCCTCTTCCACAAAGTACATTTCCGAAGAGAATTTTACTAATTTTCTAATAGTCGACTTATTTTAAAATTTAAAATATGTAATCTTAAAATATGTAATACTGAACTACGTAATCTACAAGGGCGGATCCAAGGGGGAGGTCACGGGGGTCATGACTCCCCTCTGAACACCAACAAAAATATTCTAAAGATCATTTTTAAAATGAAATATACAGTTAGAGTCCCGATTATCCGAGTTATTTTCTTCTGATGGACTGATGTCTTCTATTATTATGAAACAGCCATTATAAATGAAGTGTTAGGTGAAGATGAAAGAGCAGTCGTAAAAAGGTTAGAACTCTTGATTTTCTGGTCAGAATGGGAGAAAAAAAATGGCCATAATTTTTTTTGGCCAAATTCATTTATAATGGCTGTTTCATAATAATAGAAGACATCAGTCCATCAGAAAAAAAAATGATCCATTCCAAAGGTATAATCCTTCATTTGGCGCCCGGGGCACATGCCCCCTCACTTAGTTTCGACCCTACCGAATAGTCACTATTCGGCTGGCCAAATATTCGGTATTCGGCTAGCTGAATATTCGGTATTCGGTTTACCTGTTGCTGAATAATCCGTATTCGGCCAAAATCTCTATTCGGTGCACTAGAAGAAACTCATTTAATTTTAATGAAACTGGTTTCAAATGTCGTTTCAGATTATCAAAAAGAGGACACTCGATTGTTATGCGAAGAATTAAAGCTTCTAATGAATGAATACCATACAGGATATTCGGTTTAAATGCAGGTAAAAACTATCTAAATAAGATACAAGAGTACACCCCAGGTAGCACAGCAATATCGGGAACAGCGATTTCGCAATACCGGCCAATATCGGTGAACGCCGGACCGGCCGATATTGCATGGCTAACCTTTTTACTTTCTTCTATCTTTACAAGAAGAAAGTATTGGATTCGTAAAAATTTTCGACTCTTGCTTTTTGACGGATTTACACGTTTTAGCGGTCAGAGATTCCGAAGAACATGTTTTTACAAAATGTCTGTCTGTCTGTGTGTGCCAGAAATTTTGTGGGCGCTCTATCTCAAGAACTAATGCACGGAATTTAATAAAATTTCATATTCAGTTAGTCCCTGATACAAATTGGTGCTGATTAGTTTTTGGTGTAAATCGCTCAACAAGTGTGCTATGCCACATTCTTCAGGATTTCCGTAATAGCTCAATCTCCAGAACTAATGCGCAGATTTTCATCAAACTTCAGACTCAGTCCTTGACATGAGTTGAAGTTTTATATTTTTTGGTGTACATCGCTCAACAGGTGGCGCTGCTATACTGCATTTTTTACGATTTCCGCAATAGCTCTATCTCAATGACTAATGCTTGGATTTTCAACAAACTTCAAAATAAGTTAGTCCTTAACATGAATTGACATTTTATACATTTTAGTTTAAATTGCTCAACAGATGGCGCTGCTATGCTGCATTTTTCAGAATTTCCACTATAGCTGTATCTCAAGAACTAATGCACGAATTTTCATCAAACTTCAGAATAAGTTAGTTCTTGACATGATTTGACTTTTATACATTTTGGTGGAAATCGCTCAACAGGTGGCGCTGCTATGCTGTATTTTTCAGAATTTCCATTATACATGTATCTCAAGAACTGATGCACAAATTTTCATCAAACTTCAGAATCAGTTAGTCCTTGACATGAATTGATATTTTATACATTTTGGTGTAAATCGCTCAACAGGTGGCGCTGCTAGGCTGTTTTTTGTGATTTCCGCAATAGCTCTATCTCAAGAACTAATGCTTGGATTTTCAACGAACTTCAGATTCAGGTATACTTTGATATGAATTGGAGTTGTTTATGTTTTGGTGCAAATCGCTCAACAGGTGGCGCTGCTATGCTGCATTTTTCAAATTTCCACTATATCTCTATCTCAGTAACTAATGTGCGAACTTTCATCAAACTTCAGATTCTTGTATACCTTGATATCAATTAGTGTTGTTTATGTTTTGGTGTAAATTGCTCAACAGGTGGGGCTGCTTTGCTACATTTTTCAGAATTTTTGCTATAGATCTATCTCAAGAACTAATGCACGAATTTCCATCAACCTTCAAATCGAGATATGAATTGGTGCTAAATTGATGTAATTTCTTGTACTATTTAAATGATTTGACGTGATTTATATAGAAGAAAGTTTTGTTATGGTCGCAACATACTAGTTTCCAATATCGGGGAAAGCCGGACAGGCCGATATTGGTCAAAACTGGATTCGGCATTATAAAATGGCAAAGCTTTTTACTTTCTTCTATCTTTACAAGAAGAAAGTATTGGATTCGGGGAAATTTTCGACGGATTTACATGTTTCATTAGGGGTCAGAGATTCCGAAAAACATATTTTTACAAAATGTCTGTCTGTATGTATGTGACACAAATTTTGTGGGCGCTCTATCTCAAAAACTAATGCACGGAATTTAATAAAAATTTATATTCAGTTAGTCCCAGATATCAATTGGCGCTGATTAGATTTTGGTGTAAATCGCTCAACAGGTGGCGCTACTATGCAGCATTTTTCATGATAGCTCAATCTGCAGAACTAATGCACGAATTTTCATCAAATTTCAGATTCAGTTAGTGAATTGACGAATTATATGAATTGACGTTTTATACATTTTGGTGTAAATCGCTCAGCAGGTGGCGCTGTTAGGCTGCATTTTTTGCGATTTCCGCAATACATCTATCTCAAGAACTAATGCTTGGATTTTCAACAAATTTCAGATTCAGGTATACCTCGATATGATTTAATGCTGTTTATCTTTTGTTGTAAATCGTTCAACAGGTGGTGCTGCTATGTTACATTTTTCAGAATTTCCACAATCTTAAGAACTAATGCACGAATTTTCATCAAACTTCAAATTCAGATAGACTTTGATATGAATTGGGGCTAAATTGATGTAATTTCTTGTACTATTTGAATAATTTAATTGACGTGATTTATATAGAAGAAAGTTCTGTAATGGCCACAGCATACTAGTTTTTTTTCTTCTTCCAACATAGGAAGATATTGATTATCTGTCTTGGCATAGTATTGGTAATCAATATCTCTTTATATTAGGGGGGAAAATGTTAGAAATATTAATGAATCCAGGTTTGAATGTATATGTATATAAAATTTTTTTAAATTATTTAAAATAAAATTTTTATTTGGTTGATATAGAAATATATATTTATATATAATATATATATATATTTCGATGATATAGAAAATTAAATTTTTAAGTTCATTTTCATAATAATGCAGAAAATATCTAAAGGACGGATTTTCTGATGTATGTTGAGTGACAATTTGACAAATGATTAGTGATGGAAATGCTCTGAAATAACCTAGAAATTGTTTGGGGGAAATCTTTTCTTTTTTCGAAGGTATTTATCTTTTTTAGTAAAATTTAAATACCATTAATAGAATAATTTATTCAAAATTTTATAATAGGTACATTCGGGTGTTTTTTAACTTTTTCTTTTCATGTTCAATGTCCTACTTGAAAACATTAACCCTTAAAGCTCCGGCGTTTCTTACACAAATTTTATTCGATCGGCACCACTTTTTAAAAAGCAGTTTCCTTAAAGTACACAATTTCAAAAATGCTCTGATTAAATAAGGTGAATTTTATTTTCCTTTATTACTGGTACCAAAAACAAATTTTGCAAAGATTAAGAATGTCTTCGCAGTGGAGCCAACGGAGTGGGAAGAGTTAACTTGTAAAATTGACAATTAAATGCTACTTTTCAAAAAAAAAAAAAAAAAAAAAAAAAAAGGTTATAGGCAAAATTATACAAATTATTGCATTTTGTGGAAATGGTAAGGTTGAAAGTGTAATATAGTATTACTTGTAAAAATTATTTTTATTACCAATTTTTTTTTTTTTTTTTTTTTTTTTTTTCACATAAACAATAGAAATATTCAACAATTATTAAAAATAATATGTAGCTGAAAGAATTTATTCTTTTCTGCCCTTAACATAAATATAAATCTTCACATTGTTTAATTGTATTTATATATAAACTTTGTCCCCCCCCCCTTTTTTTTTTAAATCTTTTGCCACAATTTAGTTGAAAACATTTTGTGTTAACTCATTAAAGACGGTTGGCAAGAAAGCTTGCCGTGTAAGATGAACAAAACTTTTAAATTTTAATACCAGTATTTTAATTTGGAAATTTTCACATTATCTATTCTCAAATTTTGGGTGATTAAATAATTCAAAATTACAATGAGGAAAAACTGGTGTCAAAAAATTAAAAGAAATGTAAAAGAGGCTCGTCGTCAATGTGTTAAGGGTGCTAGTCACTCAGTTTCGGAATTCTCCTCCGTAATGTTAAATCTATGGACTTTTGATGGATTTGTATATTTAAAATATCTTCTCCCATATTTTTACCCTATTTTTTCTGTGTGCTCTTCTTAAAGGATGTCTCTTTTTCTCTTAGTTTTCAAAGTATTTCTAAGTTCTATGCTGAATTTAATTTTATGTGTTAAAAGCAGGCGAACTATGAGTACGCTTTAAACACTTCCTATAAAATTAAGTCTATACTTTAGAAATATTTTGAGAACTATAAAAAAAGAGACATCTTTTAGGAAGTGTACACAAAAAATAGAAGTTAAAAATATTAATTTCCCGAGGAGATATTTCAAATATATGAATGCATCAAATGCCCATAGACTTTACATTAGTAAGAGGAAATTAGAAGCTGAGTGACCAGCCCCCTTAAGTTACATATTCAGAAATCGGCCTGTGTTGTTTCTTGAGACAAATTATTCCAATATTAAAAAAATATCAAAGCATTATTAAAATTTGAGTTTCCAATTTCTCATTCAATTCGACATTCAATTAACGCAGAACAAAATTTATATTTTATTCTTATGACAATCTTCATCCTGAACTTACCGACTCTACAATGCTGGGGGATGAATACTCAGTTGGAATACTATACTTATTTTCAATCTACAATCTGATCTTTTTCATGTTCAATATTCTACATAAAAACATTAACTTGTAAAACTGATGATTAAATGCTACTTTTCTCATTAAAAATAAAAAGTCATAACCAAAGTTATATCATATACTGATTTGAGGAAATGGTAAGGCTGAAATATGCATTATTTGAAAAAATAATTTTTATTACACGAACAGTTTTTCATATACTTTTTTTACATACTCAATAAATACTTAACCATAATGTTAAAAAATAACATGTAGCTAAAATAGTTTATTCTTTTCACTTTTACTATAAATATTAATCTTTAGACTTATTTATTGCTTTTATTTACACATAAAACTTGCAAAAATTAAAAAAGTAAATTTCTGTCAAAATTTATTTAAAAACAATAAATTCACCTGTTGTTATGTTTTCAAACTATTTTTTTTTTAATTACTCCTAAATTAAAAAATGTATATTATCAGTTTCGAATTTTTAAAGTAATTAAGTTAGAACAAAATTTATATTTTATCATTATGACTGCCTTCATTCTAAACCAGAGTCTGAATTACTTTATGGGGGGGGGGGGATGAACAATCTGTTAAAATCCCATTTTTTCATTACATAAACACAAATTGCAGCAAATTTTGTTTTATTTAAAAATAGTTTTAATGACAATTTAAAATAGAAAGTGCAACCAAAATGACCATCAAAAACAGTTAAATACATTACAAACCATGCTGTTAAATTCAGCATGAAAAGGTATTATGGAACTAATTTTCTTTTAGTAAATTTTTATTTCCATTTACAATATAGTCATATGAAGTAAAAATAAAACCTTTTTATTTTTAGACATAAATTCAAAAAATGCTTAACATTTTTTTATGAAAAGCTCTGATTTGTAAAAAAAAAATCCATTTCCCCCCCTTAAATAGAAAAATGCTTTTTTCCATCATTTCAAAACTTCCAGAAATTGTACACCTACACAAAAAATAGACTAATATAACAATAAAGCTATCTTAATTCCAATTCAGAATTTCTAATGCCTACTTAGTTGATGAAATCAGTAAGACAGGGTGGCTGATAGAAAGTAAAAATTATTTGAACACAGTAAATTTCAGTGTTAACCCCCCCCCCCCACACACACAAAAAAAAAAAACCAGTTAAATTAAAAAATACTTTAAAAAGTCTTAAGTGATAAAAAGAAAGAAGATAATTAAAACATGGTACTTTTCATTATATCCATACATACATATATATATATATATATATATATTATGGAGTTTCCTCACTGCCTAGGGGAAGCTATATAATACTTTTTTAGAAATACAAATTGATATAATCTCTAAATTGCATATCAGGCATTTGAAATATATAGAAATTAAAATAGTTTAGCTTTTCAATATCATCATAATTTATAAATGTTTCATTTAAATTAAAATTTTAGCTAGATTTTATGACTCAATTTTTATCAATTGTTTCTCATTTTTTTGGTCATCAATAGCAACTTTTAAGTTTAATTTACAATAATTTTAAAAGTTTATAAATTTATTTTATAAATATTTTATTGAAATATCTCAAACATAGAAGTGCTAATACAAAAAAACTTAAATTCTTAGAAATATAAATAAAACTTACTATGTAGAACAAATAAAATTTATTAATCACAAAAAAGAATTAAATGTTTTTTATTTACAAACTATTATTATTCATAATTATACTATTAAAAAAAAAAAAAAATCTGCAGCAAGTCATCTATTTCTTGTTTATCTGTTCATTCTTTTCCTTTGAAAATAATTATATCTCAATCAGCAGATCTTGCAAGGACCTTTCCAATGCAGTTAGAGATAGCGTGCCTTCTTCAAACTTCATTTCCACACTCACTAGAAAGATACAATGAGTCAAAATCAAAATCTGGCCAAGTAAATACTTGCTATAACAATTAATAATTTGTAATAGTTTATTTATTCTGTTTATTAAATTTTACAAACTATGTAACTGTAAATGTGAGATTTGAATTTATTCACCAAAAGATTAAAATTAGCTTGAAAATTAAATATTTTTACAACATTGAGGATTTTAAAGGACTAATAGTATTTTTTCATGTATGATATGCCTTCATGTAACATGCATGTCCATCCTCATTTTAAGATAAAAAATTATATTTGATTATATTAAGATCTAATAGTTAGTGCTAAAATTTTGCAGTATTCACAATGTATTGTTTAATGGTTTTATAAATCTGAATACAGAATTTCCAACCAACTACTTTATGCAGTGATCAATGATATTGTGTAGCAATAGTCATTAATGACACTCCGTTATAAGAATCAGACATAATTTAAAAAAGACAAATTCCAACTAGAGTGCAGAGTTCATTCTAGGCGTTTTTCACGGGGCGGGCCGCCCTGCCTGCTCTTTTTTACAAAATTTGACGCCCTGATGCCCCCACTGTCCAAAATCCCCGCCCTGCAAGCCCTATCACTCGGAAAATCGACCAAGGGAAAAATAGCACCTTTTCAGTTAATATCATCGCTTATTTCAAGCAAACTCTAAACTATTTGTAAACATTATATAATGTTCCTAGCCCCATTTTGCTCCTAATCTGTTCCTTTTCACCCCCCCCCCCCCAAACATCCTCATACAGACACCAATTATTTTCAGTAAAATTCCAGCACCGACGCAGTCATAATTTCTCTCTCTGTTTCTTTACCCCGCTTCTCGGCTACGGGGAAAATTCAGCCGAAATAAGAAAAAAAAAAAAAAAAAAAAACCCCTGAAAGGTCCTTTGACGAAATTGTCGTTTTTTCGCGATTCTCTGACGAAATTGTTTTTTTTTTCGGCGAACATTTCTCAAAATTTGCAATATAGTTTGTCCAAATTCTTGGATTTATGACCGATTTTTTTTTTTTTTTTTTACATTTTTGGAAAAGAATCACTCCTGGACTGAAAAGTGTCATGAATGGAGTAAAGGGGTAGTAGCAAAGACTTTTTAGGGGGGTGGAGTCAGCGGGGGAAGAGTTAGTTGATTATTTATCATTACATTATTGTGCCCTTTTATGGCAAAGTGCACCCTGCTTGCCCTTGATCCTAGAATGAACTCTGAAAGTGAATATTTAAAATACAGTAAAACCTCCCAAAAGCGGCCACGTTCCGTTCCTATAAAAATTAGTCGCTTTGAGAGGTGATCTCTTAATGGAGGTCATATTTACATCTAGATTTTAATTGTTGGAAAAAGGTAACAATTAATGTTACTAAACTTTATATTTCACATTAGGAAAAAATATGAAAGTTTAAGTATCAAAACAAAAGTTAATTACATAAGTTAATTACTATACAGTTAAAAAAAATGAATACATTGACGTTTTCTTTGATTTTACGGTTTTATCTTTTATAACTTTTATTTCAAAGTCCTTTCGAAGTTCCCGTAAATAAATACAATTTTTTTTGGACGGGAATAAATAATGACGATTTCATTAATTCATCTATTTCTTTGAGAGGTTCCTGACAGAATAGGACATGAGAGTTTATTGGCCGTCATTCTTAATGTGTCATCTGAGTTAAATTCATTGCCTAAAAATTCACAAAGGGGTACACTTAAAAGTACTCGTAATAAAAAAATTTCTAAACTTAGTTTAGAAGTTTGATGAATAATGCACTCTCCAGAATTATTTTTCTAACAAAACCTTCTTCAAGCGACCAGGAAAAAACCAAATTTGTTTCATTTTCTTCAAAGAAATTGGTCACTCATGGGGGGAGTTCAACTGGAGTGGTCTCTGAATGACGGTAAAATTAGTATTGAGCCTATGGCAATAAATTTCGTTCCATAAAAAAATGGTCGTTCAGGGAGATAAAAGTAAAAATAGTTTTAAAAACATACACTTTTATAAGAATTCAATGTTTATCTTAAAAATCACACATACACTTTGTTTCACCTTAATTTGGCAGTGCTGATTACCCTAGATTAACCGAATTGTAGCCATTGCCGTAGAAACTGGAGATTGCTCAAACAGCAGAGGATTACTAATAAACAAGGAAAAGTACCATTTTGGCGGAAAAATATAACGTGTGTGCCAAAATCGGTACTTTTGAAGTTTTTATGAAATTAATTTTATTATATAACCATTTATTAAAATAACGAATGAAATTATTATTATTATTTTCTTATTTTTACCACTTTTTAAATTGATTTCAACACTATTTTATATTATATTAGCTGACACGCCTGACACACAAAATGCGAAAAATATCTAAAAATCACTGCATGAATTCCTGAAAAACTTTATTGAAAATATGGCAAAATTTACAGTATTAAGCTAAAAGTTTGAAATCAAATTCCATGTACAAATGACAAAAAATCACATTGGAATGCAAAAAATTGCATCAAAAATTCTCTATTTAAAATCGCGGAAGGAAAAATTTCTTATTAATATTTAAGCTGCGAGTTTGAAACTGAATACCTTTTACAAGTGTCAAAAAATCATTGCAAAAAGCAAAAAATATAAAATTGCTGTACGAATTCCGAATATATTTTACTGAAAATAGGACAGCATTATCTATATTGGGTTAAACGATTAAAACAGAATTATCTGAAAATCTATTTAAAATAGAAAAATTGGTATTTATACCACGCCACTGGCAGAAATCTGGAAAAGGTTTGGCCTCACGACCTCAGACTGAGCCTGTCTCATCTTTAATGTACCTATAATTTTTGTTATTAGGATACAAAAAAGACATGATTTTTATAAATTTACATAAAATTTTTATGATGCCCCCCTCTCCCTCTGCTTTAAAATACATGATAGCAACCAAGAAGTTTATATTCCCAAAACAATTACATCTCTAATGTCTAATTGCTAATATAATCAATGTTTTATGTTTCAAATAATAAAATTATAATTATTAGTTAGAAATTACAAAAATTATATAAACTACAGAATAAGTAATTTCATTAGTTAGTCTATAATAACTGGGGATAGACAAACAGTTTTTTAAGGCCGAAACCGAATTTCGGTTATCTTTCTATTTTCAACCGAAAACGAAAACGTCCAAAAATTTGTTTAAAGTAATGAAATTGTATACATGAAAGTAATTAATACATACATAAATATACATAATTATTAATTAATTATACATATTTATTAAATATGCATAATTATTAATTAATTATGCATATTTATTAAATATAGTTATTAATTAATTACATATGTGGTCCAAATTGACTCTATGTGCCTTAGACCCAAAACTTTTTATTTTCATATAAAATAAAACATAATTAATTCATCAATGACACAGAAAGATTTTCTAACTAGACGAATTTCATTTATTTAAAAAATCTTTCAGTTTTATGTATACACATCTCGATTTATCATTTACAATGATTTCTGTAAAGGAGCATCTGTCATACTAGAACTTTCTAAAAGAGTATTTGAAACACTTCTGTCGTTTCAAACTGAAAATTTTCTATTACTGTTATGTCCAGGGACGTAGTGGAAGGTATACGCCATATACCCCTGGATTTTTTTAAAGGAACACCGTATACCCTCTGTTTCTCAAGAAAGCTATAGTATGTATACACTACGGTATACCCTCTGCTTAGAACGTATACCCTCTGTTTTTTTTTTTTTTTTTTTTTTTTTTTTACGACTAAACCACTGGTTATGTCTGCAGCTTTTAATGAGCATGTGAAAAAGTTTAGTTATATATGCATTGCTTGCTTTATTATTTGCACTCATGTCTTGAATCAGCCATGACTGATAATTATAAACAACGAAGTTCGTAGCAATAAATAGTCTCATTTGAGTTGATAAAGCTCAAATCGATGAGCAATGTTGAAAATTTCCGAAGGAAGAAACGAGATTTTTGGAATACTGATAGTTTTGGTCCAGCCGCATTTTTGCCAAAATTCAGATTTTGGCCCAAAAACGAATTTTCGGTCGATCTCTAATACAGTCGAACTCGCTTATAACGAGGCTTGATTTAACGAGGAAATCAGAAAAGCTTGGTTGGTACAATGTTAAGTCTATGAGAGCATACCTCACTTTTAACAAGCAAACCCCAGTTATAGCTAGCAATATTTCTATGATTCATGAAATTTCTATTGACTTCCACCCTCTCCAGCTTAGCTAATCGTTTCTTGGGAAAATTCCTTTAACATTCCGAAGTCAACCGAAAGTTAGTGATGAGTCATAAATCCTGAGAACAAGTGATGGCGGAATTTTTCATTGTGTGAAGGGCACGTGCGAGGACTTCCCACAGATGACCTTGAGGAGACGTACAGAGAGGACGGAGGTTGGTGATTGGATGGAAATATACTCTGCATAGACTTGTGTAGAAGTCATTCTTTGATTTGCATTCATAGAGTATGTTCGTCAAATCTTATCTTCGATGTCGAAACGTAAAATTTTATCAGTTGCCGAAAAAGTAAGGATTTAATGGGAATTAGAGAATGGCTTAAAAAAGTCTTAAATCTGCAAAAAGTATGATTTATCTTCTACTGTTTCAACTTTGTTAAAAAATAAGGAAAAATTAATGGCTGCGTATGCTCAAAATAAGAATGACTGTAAACGTTTGAAGAAATGTGCTAAAGACGATTTGGACGAAGCTTTTTTGAAGTTGATGAAGGTGCAACGTAATGCAGATTTACCTGTAAGTGGTCCACTTTTTAAAGTTAAAGCAGAAAAATTTGCTGAACAATTAACTATTCTGGATTTGTATGTTCGAATGGATGGCTTGATCGATTCAAGAATGTACATGAGATAATCTTTGGAAACATTTGTGGTGAAGCAAAGTCTACAAACATGGAGGTTATTGCGCAGGGATGAGTGAAAAGTGGCCAGTCATCGGAGAAGGATACACAAAAGATGACATTTATAATGCCGATGAAACGGGCATTTTGTACAACATAATCTCGTAGCACACTTTTAAGTTCAAGGGTGAAAAGTGCATCTGAGGCAAGCTCTCCAGAAATCGATTGACAGCTTTACTGTGGTCTTATATGTCTGGCACTGACAAGAAGAAACTCTTATTATTGACAAGTCCAAAAACCCTAATTGTTTTAGGTATGTAAAAAAGCCTTCTGTTGATTATGACCACAGCAGGAATGCCTGTATGATCGCGGACATTTTTACAAAATTTATTTCAAAATGGGAGCGCCAACTAAGGAAAGAAAAGCATAAAATTATCCTTTTAATTGATAATTGTTCTGCGCATCCCGAAATCACGGGACTTACAAACATCAGGATTGAATTTTTACCACCAAATTCTACAAGTGTTATCTAGCCATCGATCAAGGGAACATCAGAATTTTAAATCAAACTTTCGTTGAGCACTTGATTTTGATGCTTCTCGATAGAAGAGAAAAAATAGGAACAACCTCAAATGCTAATGTAAGCATACTGGAAGCGATATGTTTAATGAATGATGCATGGGAAAAGGTTGCATCAACATGCATTACAAATTGCTTCTGTAAGGATAGATTGGACATTTCTCAAGGGAGGGGGGGGGGGATATCTGAGGAAGAAGAAATAGACAACTTGAAAATTTCGGAAATGAGTAGAGAAGAATTTGAAAATTATGTTTCTGTTGACGACAATGTTATAACTTCCAAGATATCCACACCCGAGGAAATTGTAGCTGAAATTCAAGCTAAAGAAGATGAAAAAAATGATGAAAGCTACGATTATGACGACGAGTGTGAAGAATTTCAAGCTAAACCGCCCCCAACATGCTCAACAGCTTTTGAGCGCACATAAAAATTCAAACTTTTTTGGAGCCAGGGGTGCAAAGGGCATTTTTTTGGGCCACGAATCTCTTCTGCGATGAACAATAATACAAGAAAGAGACAATAAGACAGTTCAAAGCAAACCAACTTCTTTTGTACTGTACAGAAATAAAAAATAGATAAAGTATCTATAATAAAGCAACTATGCATGAATTTTTACAATTCTTTACGAAACCCGTTTATAACGAGCAAATATCACGGTCCCTTCACGCTTGCTATAAGTGAGTTCGACTGTAATAACATAATGTACATAAAAATTTTATAATAATTGTGAAAAACTATATCAAAAATAGAGATATTTACATTTATTAAAATAATTAAAAACTGCATTTAACATTAAATTGTTAACACTGCTTAAAATTAAGGTGCTACTTCACTCATGCAAAAAACACATGCTTGCTAATGTTAATCCCATGGAAGAAATTAAAAAATATATACCTCATTTGCATTTCAGTATTTTTGTTTTCTTTTGCATTGAATAGCTGAGATCAATCTCCACAAAGAACCTTTTTTACTTTTTCGATTTTGTTTGTAGGTTTTTTTTAGGGGGGGGGGGTATGATTTTCAGAACCAGTTTTGAAAGTGAAATTATCCCAGAAAAAAAAAAAAAAAAAAAAAAAAAAAAAAAAAAAAAATCGAAAAAGCAAAAAAGGGTCTTTGTGGTAATCAACCTCAGCTATCAAATGTGTGTGTGTGTGGGGGGGGATTTAAATATTGAAATGCGAATGAGATTTTTAAAAAAGGATTAAGACCAGCGAGTGGTTGTTTTCATGAGGGAAATAGCCTCTTAATAATTATTAAACAATTGACTCTCTAATTAGGAACATAATACACAATTTTATGATTTAATTAGTAAAATGATAATAATTTAGTATTCATTACTGAAAGAAATTTGTTTAATATAAGAACGCTGTCTATTTTTGAATACAAACAGTATATATACAAGTAAATTGTATATAGAAAACAACTATAATACATATATATAAATCAAATTTATCCAACTCCAACATATAAATTCAGAGCAGATGTATGTGTTTGTGGTCCCCAGAATGAATTTCATGAATTTTTTCACAAAATGCCATTTTTGAAAATGATCATCAATCTGAAACTCTGAAGTTGCAATATGACAGTTATTTTCAAAACTAAAATTATTTTAATGGCACTTCTTTCAAAAGTAAGATTTGATTTTTAATAAATTTAGCATCTGAATATAGAACAGTGTTTCTCAACCTTTTTTACGTCATGGGTCATGGCACACTTAAATCTTTAATTAAATGTGTGCGGCACACTAAAATTATGATGACTTAAAAAAGGGAAGGATTATCTATCAATACATAAGAAATGACTTCATATACTTTTTTATTTATTTACTATCACAAACAAAATAAGCCATCCGAGCCGAATAAAGGAAAAGAAAATTATTTTAAATATAATTCTTATAACCTTTTTTATATACTCCTCTTTAATTCTGACCAATATTTATAAGCAAAGAAACACTAGTTTCGCTATCATTCAGCATACCATCATCAATGCAAAGCATAATGGAATTTTACCATATACAGGGTGATTCAGCTCGTCGGTGACAAACTTTAAGGATCGATAGAGCACACCTAGACGAACATTTTTGAATAGGGAATGTAGGGTCCCTGACGCGATGGTAAGGCGCTAGGCGCTTTCGAAAATTTGGGTGCCGAAATTCGAAACGTCATAAAAACTAGGGAAATGGTTAGATTTTCTTGCTTGTTGCGTCGAAATGATTCTGTTTGTTTAGACTTTCTTCAGTACCAATTTGATAAGCGTATCTCTTAAAACATGGATAGGAGGCGCTGCAGACTTTGGAGAGCTAGACAACAACTTTAAGCCCGTTATTTTGATAATTTAACACATGCTCGCCAAAGTTTATACTCTAACTTAAAGTTTGAACCCAAAAGTAGAGCCCTGCAAAAAGCGTAAGAGCCGGAATAAAATGTCAAAGTACAGGGTGGTCGAAACTCGAAGGCTCCTACGAGATAAACAAACAGATTTCTTGACTTATGGCATGCATTTTCATGATTCTGTTTGCTGGGGCTCTCTGAAACTCAGTTGAACGGTACAAAAAGAAACATCGATAGGGGGCGCTTTGGGCAAAAAACATAATTCGTTGACATTTCGGACGCTAACTGGAAACGGGGCGCTACGATCAGTTAGTAATAATGAAAACACATTTTCTACCTCTGCTCAACACTTCTGAATAAATTTAGACCAAAAACATCAATGATACTGGAAATTTATTTACAAAAAATAACACTACAGAAGATGCTCGAAATTTCGACCTTGGGCCATGATGCAGGCTTCGCACCTCCGTCGCATTGAGGAGTGTGTGTTTCCAACAATGCCAGGAGTATCTCTGATCTGCCCTGCAGCTGCCACAATGCGCGCCACAAGTTCTTCAGCACTGCTGACAGGTGTATGGTATACCTCGGCCTTCAGGTAACCCCAAAGGAAGAAATCCAAGCAGGTGAGGTCTGGTGATCGGGCAGGCCAGTGAACTGGACCCCCACGCCCGATCCACCGCTGGCCATACCTTGCGTTTAGATGGAGACGCACGTCGTTCGTGTAATGGGCCGGAGCTCCATCGTGCTGGAACTACATCTGGCGACGCGAACCTTCGGGTACGTGCGCCTCATCCAGAAGCTGCGGCAGCACTTGATCCAGGAAAATCAGGTAATTTCCACCTGTCAGCCGTTCAGGTAACAAATAAGGGCCAATGAGGCAATCCCCCAGAATGCCGGCCCACACATTTACTGAGAAACGCTCCTGGGCTGCTTGGCTTCTGGTTTCATGTGGATTTTCATCACACCACACATGACTGTTGTAGGCGTTCCACATTCCCTCCCGGCTGAAGGTGGACTCGTCCGTAAACAAAATGCTGTTTACAAAACGGGGATCCCTGGATCTCATCGCCAAGTACCATCTTGAGAATTCCACTCGAGGGCCAAAATCCTGCTCTCTGAGCAACTGCACCCGCTGGATGTGGTAGGGGTGCAGATTCCGGGAACGTAAGATGCGCCACGCAGTTGCTTGCGAAATGCCAACATGTCTGGCGATATCTCTCGTGCTAAGACCTGGGTTGTCCTCAACCAGGTTAAGCACAGCCTCTTCGTTGTCGGGGGTGCTCACTGATCGCTCCCGTTCAGGCCTGCCTCCGTCGAAAGATCCCGTTGTGGACAACCTCTGGTGTACTCGAGCGAAGAAGGCATGGCAGGGGATTTGCCTGTTGGGGTAACGCTCGGCGTACAACCGCTGAGCGGCTCGTCCATTACAACCAGCAGCGCCATACGCCAAATGCATGTCAGCCAATTCAGAGTTTGTGTACCGTTCCATCCTACTACCGATCTGCAGACAAGTAACCCGAAGCTTAAGTAGGTACCGCACGTTCAAAAGACGTGTCTGCGCATACAACTACGTCATCTCGCGTTGTCGTCTACGCATTACGTATCTTTTGCATATCGATATGGTACGATATCTTTTGCATAAATCAGCAAAAAGCACCTTATGTAAATTTTATTGCGCGCATTGTGCATGATTGAAACCAGCTATGTTTGTTAAAAAAAACAAACAAACTGCAGTTTTAATAGCTTCTTATGATAAGTAAATTACTCTCTTGTTTTGTTTCTAACTGATCGTAGCGCCCCGTTTCCAGTTAGCGTCCGAAATGTCAACGAATTATGTTTTTTGCCCAAAGCGCCCCCTATCGATGTTTCTTTTTGTACCGTTCAACTGAGTTTCAGAGAGCCCCAGCAAACAGAATCATGAAAATGCATGCCATAAGTCAAGAAATCTGTTTGTTTATCTCCTAGGAGCCTTCGAGTTTCGACCACCCTGTACTTTGACATTTTATTCCGGCTCTTACGCTTTTTGCAGGGCTCTACTTTTGGGTTCAAACTTTAAGTTAGAGTATAAACTTTGGCGAGCATGTGTTAAATTATCAAAATAACGGGCTTAAAGTTGTTGTCTAGCTCTCCAAAGTCTGCAGCGCCCCCTATCCATGTTTTAAGAGATACGCTTATCAAATTGGTACTGAAGAAAGTCTAAACAAACAGAATCATTTCGACGCAACAAGCAAGAAAATCTAACCATTTCCCTAGTTTTTATGACGTTTCGAATTTCGGCACCCAAATTTTCGAAAGCGCCTAGCGCCTTACCATCGCGTCAGGGACCCTACATTCCCTATTCAAAAATGTTCGTCTAGGTGTGCTCTATCGATCCTTAAAGTTTGTCACCGACGAGCTGAATCACCCTGTATAAATGATATCACTTTAAAGAAACAAATTACTGTGGTACTGGCATTATTATAAATATTATCATTTTCATAAATATTATCATTTTCAAACCTTCCATTATTTAAAAATTTGTAATATTGTACAATATTACCCCCCCCCCCCTTTACAAAATACACTTTTAGTGTGACGTCAGGAAACTGGATCCAAACAACAATTGCTGTGCTTCATTTTTATTAAATACTAGATAGTGCCCGTCAAGATTTGACGGTAAATAACTTAAATGTTTCATTACAAAAATTCTTGAATTTTTAATTAGTTGCTTTTAAATTAATTATTGAAATCGTGACAAATTTCTATGTTGCATAAGTGATTCCTACTTCTTTAAGGAGATAGAGGGCGCTGTTAGTCTAACCTATGGAGGATATTCCATCTACGTTTTGATCACGTGGTCACGGTAAAAATTTCTAGCGTAAAGAAGGGAAGGCTCCGTAGACGTGTAATGTAAATCCCCGCTAGCCAATGAAACAGTTCATGAAGCAAAGCAGTAGTATCCTCCCTTCTTATCAGTTAGAAGTTCCTTGGGTAAATTACCGGTATCACCCGATTTTTTTCAGCCTCGAACCCATATTTGGAATATCCTCCATTCAATGAAGTGAAAGTATTATAAGTTTTAATTTACTTCCACTTACGCTTGCTTTTTATCGGAAATTTACCTAAAAATACTGGGTAAAGCATTTATTTTTACTTACTACGGTATTTTTTTTTTTTTTTTTTTTTTTTTTTTTGTGTTGAAAAAATAGCAATATTTATTTTTATTTATTTATTTATTTTAAACTGCACAACCATTAAAAGCAGCCATCAATTTTATTTTTGTCAGTCTCATTCTCTAAAATCTAAATTTGAAACTTTATGCAGCTAACGATTTATAATATATTTTTTTTTACTTGAATTTTTTTTTTACATTTTTATTTATTTTTTAAATATTAAACCATGGATATCAAGGTAATTTCTTTTATAATTCTTATGTGAATATTTTTTTTATTTCTTTCAGTTTTCTGTTTTACAGAAAAGAATGGCAAACTTTTCTTTTTGCCACACACATATATATATTCTTGATAATGGTCAGAAAATATAACAAAAATTGTAGACCAACTCAATTTATTTAATTGATAATTGCATGTAAAATATTTTTATTTAATTAAAAAGCATTCAAATAATAATAATAACAAAATAAAAATCATACAACTTCTCCTGCTAATGAAACATGTCATTATCGAAGAGAATCATCGCCAAAAATATTGCAGAAATCATTTTGCCGGGCGTTGGGCTCGAACCCACGTCCTCTCCAAAAATTCAGAGCTTTCAACTGGTGCGTTTGACAGCTACGCTAGAAGCATAAACGAAAACACTCGCTCGATGTTCCTCTAAGTTAAAGAGGTTGGAAAAAGAGTTGACGAACGCCAAATGTGTCAATATTGGTCTTACTGATCGTGGTCTTACAGAATTCCCTTTACGTTTTAATATTATATGGTAAATCGCAGAAAATGTTACTACCGCATATAAAGTATTAAAACACTTAGCTGTGAGATACAGCTGTAATATACAAACAAAATAGAAAATAAAACATAGAAACTGTTTTTTTTTTTTTTTTTTTTTTTTTTTTTTTTTTGAGTCAGGTTTCCAACCAAAACTACACTAACCAACCTGACACCACAAATGATAGCATCTATTATAATTTTCAATTCCTGTGTATTTAGTTTTGGTATAGCTTTCAAGTCTAAACCCAAACCGAAATTACATTTTAGTTTTAGTTTAAGTTTTAGGTTCTCAATAAAGTAATATATACACTATATTGCCATTAATGACCGGCAACTTTCAATTTTAGACAGTTTGTCGAATATTTAGAAATATACTTGACAGATTCTTCTGGAATTTCAGGATTAAAAAGAACAGGTATGACCTCATATCTAGCAATGCCGATTTGTTAAGGGGGGCAATTAGGGGGCCAACAAAAAATCAAAGAAAAAAAATAGTACTTGGGATCACCCTGTGAAATAAAATGCACAAAATGATCTATCGCTACCGAATATAAATAAACAGACATTGTGCAATATGTGTATTCTTTTGTGTAAGAATAGCACGTATATTAATAGAGATACAGCGATTTATTTAAAATAATTAAAAAAATTTTGCATGTTTTTTGCTTATAACATGCAGGATTTTCAACCACGCCGGTTTCAGAAAAATTGACAAAATATACTAGAAACAATATAGTGCAATTGGAATATAAATATATTAAATATTTTAGGAAATATGAGCAGTTTTATGAAATAATTTTTATCTGCGCATGCGCGAACGATAAAAAGAATCATTTTACATAATTTAATAGTTAACTCTATGGAGCAACTTATAAAAAAAATGTAGTCAAATATCGTAAAAATTCAGAAAGATATCGGCGTTAAAGTGAGCAAATTTTTAGTTTTTCTCTAAAAGCAGCTGAATGATAAGGGATTTTACACAAATTGTCATTTTTTATTAACTGACTTTCAGAAAAAAGTTAGTATTTAGTGAGTATCAACGAGTAGATTTGGAAAAAATGCTTCGATTTTGATACTTCTTTTAATCATGGTACAGGCTCGTTCTGGTGGTTATCCAAGAAGAACTAAAGCATCAATAAAAAATGAAAATTAAAAAAAAAAAAAATTAAAAATGACAATTTGTGGAAAATCCCTTATCATTCAGCTGCTTTTAGAGAACAACTAAAAATTTGCTCACTCTAACGCCGATAGCTTTCTGAAATTTTACGATGTTTGACTAGATTTTTTTTTAATAAGTTGCTCCATTGAAATGACTATTAAATTATGTAAAATGATCCTTGTTATCGTTCGCGCATGCGCAGATAAAAATTATTTCATACAACTGTTCATATTTCTTAAAATATTTAATATATTTAAATTTCAATTACACTATATTGTTTCTACTATATTTTGTCAATTTTTCTGAAACAGGAGTTAAATTTGGTTGAAAACCCTGCATGTTATAAGCAAAAAACATGCAAGATTTTTTACATTTTTTAAAATAAATCGCTATATCTCTATTAATATACCTGCTATTCTTACACAAAAGAATACACATATTGCCCAATGTCTGTTCATTTATATTCGGTAACGATAGATCATTTCGTGCATTTTATTTTACAGGGTGATCCCAAGTATTATTTTTTTCTTTGATTTTTTGTTGGCCCCCTAATTGCCCCCCTTATAAAATCGACATTGCTAAATATGAGGTCATACTTGTTCTTTTCAATCCTGAAATTCCAAAAGAATCTGTCAAGTATATTTCTAAATATTCGACAAAATGTCTAAAAATTGAAAGTTGCCGGTCATTAATGGCAATATAGTGTATATATATATCTTGATTTCTTCAATCAATTTCAATCCTTTTTTGGGGTAAAGATGGCAGCACTAAACATTATTGTTAATATTCCAGCTCCAATATACTTTTTTCCTTTCTCACACCAGATGGCAGCAAAGTTATGGGTTTCAGTCAGTTACTCAACTATGGACCACATTTAAAAATAGTCCTAACTCTGTTTTGCATCCTGACATACTGAAGTTTTGGTTCCTAGTATGTAATTTAGGTATTGTGCTCTAATAATTTTTAATATCCTGTGTGAGGTGTATCTTTCTTTAGATCTCTTGGATTTTTATTATCCATTTTCTGTTATGTTGCGTTATAAGAAGCTACATTTTGTCATTTTAGTCTTGATGCCGACAAAGTTGGATGAAATAACGCATCTTCAGTATGAATCAACCTACAAGCACCTCTGAAGATTCTGTGGGTTATTCATAGTTTATTATTTTACATACAGGTTTCCTGTGTTCATATCTAGTTCATCTTTAGAATTTTACCAATTTGTTCATATATTTGTGATTTCAAATTTATTATATATATATATATATATATATATATATATACTGCTGAATATTCTTACTCATATATACAATATAACAATTAAAAATGAGAATCAACACTTCTTTAAAAACAGTTTTCAGCTTAGATATTAATAAATTACAAAACATTAATACTGCAAAATGCATAAAAACATTTGATTTTAATATTTTTTAATAACATAGACATAAAAGATCTCCATAAAACTATGCGTTTACTTTCTGAAGAACACCAGACTCAATTAACTTTGAAATATTATATTTCTGTTATGTTCTTTAAAACGTTATTGAACTTTACCTTACATCATAATTATATTATGTATAATAACACTATTTATAAACAATGGAAAGGAAAACTTAAGGTGGCACGGTTTCAAGTATGCTCTCAGATCTTTATCTATATATTTATGAAAATAATTTCATAGGCAATAACGATGTTAATGTCTATTAACGTTATTGATGATATTATTTTTTATTTCAATGACTCGAATATCTTATTCTTACCTACTAAATATACCACAGAGCTTACATTAAGTCGAAATGATATGATAAATAATGTAATAAACTTTCTTGACTTAAAAATAACATTTAATAATAATCTTAAAATGATATTTGACTATGATAAAAGATCTGATTTTCCTTTTAATGTAAATATTTTTACACATTATAATTCATGCTTACATAAATCTTTATATAAAATGTTTTGCTAAATTATCAACACAGAATAAAATATTTATGCTCAGACATGAATAACAATAAAAATATTAAATTTATTAGTAATAGTAATCATGCTAAAATATATGGTTATTCTAAATACATAGTAAACTCAATAATTAATTCATTTAAATAATTTGGTGTTTATATACAATATATATATAAAGATTAGAGGAGGTTGGGATCGAGGTTTGTATGACTTATATATATAATATATGTATGAGGATGTGAGTTTCAAAACTCGCCTTATCAAAATTTAAAAAATCGAGTTATCTCCATCAATCTATTCTATTGGTAACCTGTATAGAGAAACACTACCAATCTGCAAGGGAAAAAAAACTAACTTTATCCTGTATTTCTGGCATTGTAAAATTTTGGTTTACAATAAAAACCAAAGAACGCAGTCAGTAGTTTTCGCGATTTCCCATTTCCCAATATTTGATTTCCTGGATAAGGCGAGTTTTGAAACTCACATCCTTATATATATATATAATATATATATATATATATATATATATATATATATATATATATATATATATATATATATATATATGTAGCATTTTGTTACCGACTTTCAGATATTTAGGCGACACCAGTACACCTCGACATAAAATGTAGTAGAGCAATCAAAACCATCCATCCATTATATTGAAAATACCGGAGTGCAGTCAGGGTGGCGAGAAAGACAGGCTCGAAACACATTGATAATTTCCCTTACGTAATGAATATAGAGAGTCATCGTCACTTTCTAAACTGGTTTTATTGACAAAAACATAGTAAAACACTTCCAGTAGTTATTCCATCCACTCACAAAAATCAATCGTCACTTCATAAGACTTTAGATGTTATAAGAATAGGATCTACACTAGGAATACGAACGTTCACTCCAAGCGACGCAGCTTAATTAGACAACCAGAAAAACGTAAAATCTTCTCTCCATCGCCGATGTAACGATATTTGTACCCCGAACAACAACGCGCGGACGGTTACAGAACAGTAAAAGACCAATCTAGAAGAGAGGTGGGGGAGGATGGGACATAGAACAAATTACGATCCGATGGGAAAGTATGACGTCGATAAAGAACTCTTTATACGGCGTCAGAATAAAAGCGTAAATAGCGCTGGCGGACGCATGGAATTGTGGGCATAGAACACGAAAGAATAAATGATATTAAAACATTCGAAAGAAAGAGAATTTAGTTTTAGAATAAAATGAAAAAGTAATTTAATGGGTTTTATAAGATTAGGCGAATGGATTAAGGTTTTTTAGAATAATAAAAGAATACGCAACTTTAAATGCATGAAATAAAAGACAAAGGATATTAAGATATTATTAAAGATAGGTAAAAAAGGAAAAATATTAAGAATTTGGAATAGTTTACTAAGAAAAAGAGGCGAAAATTTTTATTATTACATATATATATATTCAAATCTTAATATTAATTTTTTTTTACTTTTCACAAGTATAGGCATATAATATGTAAAAAAAAAAAAAAAAAAAAAAAAAAAAATTATCGAAAACACTATTATGGAGGGTGGGATGGGGATTGCTGAAAAAATTATAAAACATACACAAAAATTTAATTTTAAAAAATGTGTGTATGTTTTAAAGACATTATACACTATTTAAAAAAATGAAAAATAAAAATACCATTATGGAGGGTTGTGGTCGGGAATGCTAAAAGAAGTTTTAAAACCTTATATGTTTATATGTGTGTGAGCATGTATATGTGTATGTATGTGTGCTTATATATTATATGGATATATTTATGAAAAAAGGAAAAAAAACATAGGGGTATCATGCATTTAACATCATATTTTTCATTAATTTTCACATATTGGTACATAATACAAGGCCATATTTTACTATCTCAAAATAATCCTCATTGTTTTTTTTAAAGTTATTTATATACTCATTTTTATTTTATAATATTCGTTTTTAAACTAGTTAATTTAATCAATGCCCTTCTATTTACTTATTTTTATATACTTATTTATTTTATATTTACTCAGTACTTATTAAGTTTATTCCTATTTTTTCATTCTACTTTAAATAAATGTTAATCTTAATTCATTTCTTAATTTCTTCTATTAATTTCATTTCTGTTTTATGGGTATAGATGGCAGCACTAAACATTTTTTTTAAAAACCTTATTACAATATAGTTTTCCTTTTTCACACCAGCTGGCAGCAATGTTCTGGTTTTCATCAACTTTTGCCCACATGTTCTAATAGTCCTAAATCTGTTCACATCCTCACGTGTTTTAACATTGTGAGTCAACTTTATGTTGTTTTGGATCCTTTTATATAATTGAGGCATTGTGCTCTTATAATTTTTAATATCCTGTGTGAGGTGTATCTTTCTTTAGATCTCTTGGTATTTTATTTTATTTTATGATGCCCTATTAGGTGCTAAATTTTGTCATTTTAGGCTTAATGCGGACAAAATTGGATGTAATAACCCATCTTCACTATGAATTAACCAACAAGCACCTCTGATGATTCTGTGAGTTATTCATAGTTTCTTATTTTGCATACTGGTTTCCTATGTTCATATCTTGTTCATCTTTTTAATTTTACCATTTGTTCATATATTTGTGATTTCATCTTTATTATATATATATATATATATATATATATATATAGGGGAGAGTTGTACACAACCAGGTATGGGGGTAAAACCGTGTAGTGCAGATTCCTCCTTCATTTGAACTTTTAGGTATCGGCCAACACGAGGAATTGCTTGTCGAACATCATTACGGCATTTGTAGTTAAACGAAACGCTATTGTGTGCGGTTATTTTTTGTGTAAACAATTTTGTTTGGATTACTTGTAAAAGTTGTTTTGTTTGATTCTAAATTTTACTTATATATTAACTGTTTGCCAGCATATTAAATATTGATAAGAATTGTATCTAATTTTTTGCTTTTTCTGCTAGTAATTTAACAGTTTTACTAATCACTTAGAATATGATTGAGAATATTAACGTCATGTTTGTAAATCTGTGTCATGTTGGGGTAAAACCGGGTACTTAAGAGTGGGAACTCGGTTTTGTCCTACACTCATGGGATGATTTTTGAAGGATAGTTAATAATTTAGCATGGAGCTTTATATTGCAATTTAATGATGTTAAGTACTGTTAACCGCTTGATGTGTCATTCATAGCACCTCTAAACTCATACTACAAAGAAGAGGCGTGGAATTGGTTGCTTTGCAATCCCGGGCAATCTGTAACACTTTACCAAATTGGAAAATTATTCAAAGCTACATTTTTGAGAGCAACAGTTGAAAATACTCCAATCAGATGGTTTTAGAAAACAGTGATTTTTCCCTACAACAACGATTTTTTCCAGCCCATCTGTTTGCTCCTTCAGAAATAACAGAGATACCCATAAAAGTCAGTGATAACACACATGGGTCTACGCAGCCATAGGTAGGCATACCTGCAACAATATATATTTCTGAAAAATCTCAGGATAAAGAAGCTCATCCTTCCACATCTAAAAGAGTTGACATCATACATCGAACAGTTGACAACATTCAGCAACTTCCATCGACATCTCAGACTGTGTATCCCAGCAATCTGCACTTCCAGTTTCGTCCTCTCCCCCCTCTCCAGAAAGGCTTTAGGATTGAGAAAAGAGCTGGCAAAAGGAGGGAAAAACTATTATTTTGACATATTTTCCCTATAAATTAAAGCTGGAGACATATATTAAGGAGAAAGGAACCAAACAGCCTGGAAAACGAAAAGCGGAGTTTCTTAAAAACAGAAAAAAGAAATTAAGAATCAACAAAAAAAAAAAAAAAAAAAAAAAGTTTGAGCCAGAAGATGAAGAAGATAATGAAGCCTGCATGTCTTGAAATGGACTTTACTCTAATTCTGATTTCAAAAAATGTTGGATGCAATGTTTGAAATGCCAAAGATGGACACAAAAAGCATGTAGCATGAAGAAGAATATGAAAACAAATTTATTTGTGATTTTTGCAGTTAAAATAACTCTCAGACATCCAGTGTAAAATAAATAGGCATATACAATGTAGAAAATTTGCCACAGATTTATTTTTGACACGTGGAAGCACACATGTGGAATTTCGTTTCTTTAAAATTACCAAAAATGTATTTTTTTTTACTACAATTTTTACTATAATTTTAAAACAAGAATTTATTGAACCAAACTGAGTTTTCCAGGAGTTTTAAATGGACACCCGGTTTTGCCCAACCAGTGAGATAAAACCGGATTTTTGCATATGTCTGAAAAAAGCTATTTTTTATTTAATAAATTATATTTTTCATAAAAAAGGGCTTTATTATAGCTAAAGATTCATTTAATATTAAAAACGGTATTTAGAGTTTGTTTTTTCATTTGGTTGCATTTGCGAACAACAAACATTTATGGTACACGATTTTGCCCTACATTCCCCTATATAAAAGGTGGCCATAATTAAGCTGACGGTACTCAGAGTCTTCTGTAGCGCGATCTTATTGCGAGAATGGCGCCAAATTTTGTAGGAATATTAAACAAGACGGGGGACGAAGGATTCCGCGAAAAAAATAGTTCCAAAAATCACCGCCAGGGGAATATGTGGCGCTGTGTATTCGAAAAAGAGAGTTTCAAAAAAGAAGAATCAATACTGAAATAAAATTACCGGTTATTTAGCACATCCAACTCAGAATTTTCCCTTCAGGTTATATATATAGTAAAACCTGTCAAGATAAAATCGTAAATATTGCTAAAAAATTCCGTTTTACAAAGGTTTTTGTGTTATCAGGTGTATTTGTATAGTATTCTTTTTCGTAGCACTATGGAACATTTCTGTTTAAGACAGAATTCCGTTATAGGCAGGTTCCATTTTTACAAGTTTTGTGTATTTATATAAATATACTTATTTATGTCATATGAATAGAATAAAACTTGTCAAAATAGTAATTGCCTATAACAGAATCCTGTCTTTAACGGAAGCGTTACATGGTCTTAATATGAATTGCGATACAATTAAATTTGCTGAAAACCTGTCTGAAATGGGATTTTAATCGTTCTTTAGTGAAACATAGTGAAACCTGTGAAAGCGGAATCTTTCTATAACGGAATCCTGTCTCAAACGGAAGAGTTTCAGAATCCCTGCGAAATGAACAATAGATCTTATTGAGATAGTGCTTCTTAGAAGCATAATTAATTACACTTCTTTCTATGGAAGTCTGTCTAAAATGGAGTTTTTACCAGTCCCTTGCAATCTTGTCATGACTGTGTATGTATAATAGAAGTATTTCGAGTAACTTTAACAATTTAGGTATATCCTCATTTAATTTCTTAATTTAAAAAAAAGCATGGATAAAAAATGTAAGGCCAATCTCTATAACTGCAACTAATAATGCATTGAAGTTACATTAATATTTACCAATGAAAAAGGTTCACTATGATGTAAAAAGCTGAGCGCATACTGAAGAGTTAAATTTAATTAACCCATTCGCTGTCCTCCACGAGTATACTCGTGGCTTTAATTTATTAATTACTTTGCCGCCACTATTTTAGAATTAAAAAAATTGCCTCATTTATTGGCAGAAATTTCACTGTATTAGTAAAGCGAAATTTACTTTTCTGAATTTGTGGTAGCAAATGACTTTTAACAAAAAAATTGAAAATTCTTACTTTATAGTTTTAGCGGCGAATGGGTTAAATCAAGTTTCATATTACATAACATTTGCCTACAATAAAGTTAGGATCAAGTGGTCAAGTTTAAAACAGCAATTTCCATGTTTCATTTCTTGCCATTGAATTAAGAACTTGTTCTGTAATAGATATTGGATAATGATTTCACATAATTGTCAATCGCATGAGCCGTTCATGCGATCCGCCGCGCTCCACATGGGAGTTTTTGAGGTAACCCAGATAGCATGAACATTAGCAGCAAGTTTGATTTTTTCTCATATTATCTTGCCGTGACAAATTTTAATTGAGAAATTCGCTGCAAATTTCCCCCAAGGTATACCATCACCCACTTGCATGAGTAGTTTGTTGTGAAACTGATGCAAGACTGTCTTTAATTCACGAAAGTGACAAAAGCAAAAAATCCCTCTGTTGAGAGAATAGACAATCAGTACATACGCAGAAATTGCAGAAACTTTATTCGGTAGGCACCGCTTTTTTTAAACGCTATACTTATTAAATACCAAAAAATGCTCGAAATGAAAAGTACAAATATTACCTAAAGTTGTTTATGGTGATAAAACCGATGCACGCACCTTCTGACGGCGCTTTAGCATCAATAGACCTGATCAGGTCTACGGATGCTTTCGAAGGGGTTAAACTTATAGTGTGGCATGGAAAGATTACTAATTTGGAGTAAATTTGCAGTATTTTTGATTACTTGTTTGCCGTTAGTTTGCAATAAATTTGATATAAAATGAATTTAACTTGCACGACAAGTTAGCTGCAAGTTCAAAGTGTGGTGACTTCGGCGTTTGAGTTATCTTGCTGCAGTCTTGATATGAACTTTCAGTCTTGTCATGCTGAGCTTACTGAAACTTTGCAGGTTTTCAAAGCAAGACTGTTGCAAATTTTCTGCAAACTAAAAATGCTTTGTGGGAAGGTTTTAACTTTAAGAAAAATATCTTGCATTTTCAGCTACAGAAACTAGTAATGTAAGAAGCACACTTCAAATATAGTTAGCAGTTTTGTTACAATTGTCTTATTCAGCCATAATTCTTTTGGGTTTCCATGTTTCATGTTTAGAATGTGTAAAAAAGGGTTCCTGTTTTTCTACTTCTCAGCCAAATCATTTTAGATAGTTCGAAACAGTTTTAGAATATTCTCCAAGTTCAGCAGTAAGCTTCGGACGGGTCGGATTTATGCAGCTCTGGAAGGGGCACTTAGGAATTCCGTGGAAGGGGGTAGCGCCCTTCTAGACCATTAATAATCATAAAATACCGAATCTTCCGATTGCACCCTAAAACAACTTGACAGGAGGATCAATAACCTCATCTCTGTATATTTCAGCGTTCACAGTTGCACTGGTAAAAATTTGTCGGTCACTGCGGCCATTCAAAATGATGTCCGTCCATACCATGATTCCACGACTTTTGTATCGATGCCTTTCTCGGATGTTTGCAGCTTTATTGCGTGTGATTTTCTCCCTCCATGTGGTAACACGTCTGTAGTAACTCTTTCAACAAAATCGGGATTCATCGGTAAAGAGAACTCGGCTCCAGTCCGTGGTACTCCAATGACGATGATCTCTGCACCATTTTAACAGGTTGCATTTCGCTACCGGAGTTAGTGGAACACAAATCATGAGTTTCCTTGCATGCAGACTGTCACTCACAGTAAACCAGGATAGTCGAGTTCTTGTTGCTGCAGCAAATTCCCTGCAATCTGAACTGACGTTAATTGCCTATTTCTTTTAGCAATCGTTGGTAAATTACAGTCCTGAGAGCCTATTGTGGTGCGTGTTCTACCTTGACCTGGTTGTCTGTGGACATTATACCAGTGTCTTTAAACCGTTTCCAGAATCCTGACATGACGCTTTTGGCTATTTTTAAGTCTTTATAGACCCCTAAGAGTGTCTGTCCTGCTTCCATTCTCCCTATCACACGCAATTTCTCAAAATCGGTCAAATGTCTTCTGGACGACATATTCCACCTACTAGAAGCGAAAGTGTTACCTAATTACACGTACAATCCTTAAAATTAGACTTCAAATTACCCACGTGCGCTCCTTTTCATACGTGAACCGAAAGAACCGGCTGAGGCTGAAAATTTTGTATATATTTCTGTAGCGAATGTTAATCTCATTGGACTACGTGATAACGTTGACATTGAGCTACCTTTCTAGAAGTTCCCTTAATAGAATTAACATAAAGCACCTTTTTATGGTTGTTCCTTTAATTTTTCTCGCCAGTGTATTTTGAAAGTGGTAACAAATAACCAGTCCAAAAATAAAGTTACTTTTATTAATTGCAGGCAGCAGATTTAAAGTAATTGTTAATATTGTCCGTTATAAAGTGAACAAAGATAAGGGTCACGAAACTCAACCAATGTAACAGTTATTGCGTTCGTATAAGCTCGTTCTTTCCCATAAGTGTCGACAACAGAACCTCACCGAAATCCAAGATAAAGAAGTTTTACGTTTAATCTAGTAGTTACAGTAAATTTGCGTAAACGGAATAGCAGGTATACTTGCATAGTTATCCTTCCGTCTCGGGACATTAAAATGTTTTTATTTATGAGATGATTCCGTGTTTTCAGAAAACCTGCCAAGAAGGATTCACAATTGGAACAAGCTTCACTTCAGATAGGTTTCAAACGTTAGCAAGCACAAATATATAGTGTTATTTTCGTCGAACCTTGAATTGTTTTCCTTTGAGATAGATCCTCTACAGAGATTTTCCTGTAATAGATTTATGCTCTTCAGAGGTGGTGTTATAGCAGCGGTTTCCAACCTGGGGTAGCGTACCCCTGGGGGTACGTGGCGGGTCTGCTGGGGGTATCTGAAAATACTATCGGTAATGGCGGAAGTCACAAAAATGTTAGGAATATCAATGTACTTTGCATCGATTTATTAAGTGGTTGTGATAAGAAGATTACTAATGAAAAAAAGCATGTTTATGTTTTCTCCTTGAGTGGAGGGTGGGAAGGGGGCTTGTTTATGAGAAATGGGGGTACTCCGAAATGAAAAACCTAAGAAAGGGTACGTGAAAGAAAAAAGTTTGAGAAGTGAGTACGTTTTAGCAGTTTTAAGGGATACTGTGAAAAAGGAAAGTGTTTATAACGGAAACATGTCTAAAACGGAAAAGTTCATAGTCGCGAAGAAAGACATACCTCTCTAAAGCGGAATTTTTTTATAGATCATTTGTGATTCTGTTTTAGCAGTTTTTACTGTTGTATTTGTATCCATGATTCAGTAAACCAGGTCTACTTTCGGGGGGGGGGGGGGGGGGGGGGGGTCCGGACCCCCTGGACCCCCCCCCCCCCTTGGCTACGCCACTGCCTGTCGGAGTAATGTTCTCATAGAAGAATGGACCTATGATCATATCTGCTATGAAACCACACCAAACAGTTATTTTTGGTGAATGCAAAGGAATTTCTTTGAATGCACTTGGTGACTTGTTATCCCGAATTTGGCAGTTCTGGGTATTTACAGTTCCATTCAGGTAAAAATGGGCCTCGTCTCCCTATAAGATGCTACAGGGCCAAGCATCATCCAACTCCATTCTGGCAAGAAAAGTGAGAGCAAAAATCAATCGCTTATCATCGCTTATCGGTGTGACGTAACTCTTGTACACGGCTGATCTTGTACGGATAGAAGTGGATAATCTTTCGTAGGATTTTCCATACAGTACAATAAGTCATATCCAGATTCCGAGCTATCCCACGAGCGCTGGAAGTGGTAGCAATATTGTCTGGTGCTATGTCGACAATCGCCGTTGCCACTTCTTCGATTGTATCCTGTGATACGGGTTTTCGTCCTCTGCCTGACTGAACATTTAGAGAACATGTTTTCTCAAACTTCTCAACCATTGCTTTTAAACCATTAACTGACAAAGGACCATTACCTTTACGTAGTTTTTTACGGGTTTTCGTCCTCTGCCTGACTGAACATTTAGAGAACATGTTTTCTCAAACTTCTCAACCATTGCTTTTAAACCATTAACTGACAAAGGACCATTACCTTTACGTAGTTTTTTGTGGTTTCTAAAAGCACGAAGAGCGGCTGGCGCATTGCACTGGTTGAGGTAAAAGAATTTGACTAGTAGAGCTCGCTCGACTAAAGGAGACATTATGAGAGATAACTTTCAATGAAATTGCTTCTAACAGTAGCACGCTACCCTTTAAAGCCGAACAAGCTGGCACTGGACCAAAAGATGTAACGTGAAATTTGAATAAGGAACTCCTTCTTCTGCTGTTGCTTTCTTTGGGGCTCTGTAAGTGAAATTGCAGATAAAGAAACTTTAGCAGTGTTTATGTAAATTTTTAGCTTTTTATAAACTGTTACCATTTTGAGCTTGGATTCATTTTTTTAAACTCTCTTTTTCGAATACACAGCGCCACATATTCCCTTGACGGTGATTTTTGGAACTAAATATTTTTTTCGCGGAATCCTTCGTCCCCCCGTCTTGTTTAATCTTCCTACTAAATTTGGCGCCATTCTCGCAATCAGATCGCGCTACAGAACACTCTGAGTACCGTCAGTTTAATTATAACCACCTTGTATATATATATATATATAATACCTTTGAAAATCACAATTAAAGTATCAAGTTCTCTTAACATTACTTGACAATGTCCCTACTGTTAAGATCGCATATGTGCGATTTATATATAGAATGCCTAGTATGAAGTAAAAACTAACACATTCGAACAATCAAGTGACCGATACTCCAAATTTAGAGATGGCATATAATAATCCACAGTATTGTTACAGGAAAATTACAAAACATTAATTTAAATAAATCCTCTATTAAATTCAATTATAATAGGAACAATAAACTATTGATCCACAAATGGAACACAGTTATAAGATGATGATAAAAAATTAAGAAACCATATGTATATATATAGAATCAAGAGTTTATGCTCCTCACATCTTATCAATAAAAACATTAAAAAATTAATATTTGATGCATTAAATCATGGTTTGCCAAAGAAATTCATATATTCCTTAATCTACAATTAATTAATGATCTAAACAATGCATAGTAGGGAGGTTTCTTGTAAGTTACAATTAACATTTTGCGTATTAAAAAAATATATGCATAACAAATTATAAAAAACTAAAAATAAACAACAAAAAAATAAAAATAGAAAATATAATTTAAAAAGAATTTAAATAGGTTGGCTGGGTGGGTAGATGTTAAATTATGGAGGAGGGAGGAGTTGTCTGGATAATTTATACGCAAATGTTGATTTAATAAACATATTAAAAAAGAAAACGGGATTGGTACGTTGAATTTTTGAGTTTCTATATTTATTTTGGTCCTTATGAATTTGCTTTCCTTAGTACTGTATAAAAAATATTTATATTATATTAATTTACATCACTTTTATTGATTTACTTCAAAGTATGTATTATAATTTATAATAGTGGACGCGAATACTGTATATGATACATGTATTTATCAGTATGTAGAAATGTTATAATTTGTTTGTATATACCCCCACCCCCATCTGTAAAGAAACAATTTAAAATTTATAACATTAAATTTATTAAGTGATTAATAGAATCATACTTTTATATTATTATATTTGTAACTTATTTTAAATTATTATTGATTTACTTAATTTTAAATAAAATAATTATAAAAATTATATTAAAGATGCTAAATGATTATTATTGATATTCTGTTCAGCTGTTTTAGAATGATATTGTTGTGCTGTTTTAAAGTGAATTAATGAGGTTCAAATATTTGCAATATGCAATTTTTCTACAGTTATTTTTGGTAATCTCCAATAGATGGAACCACTACGAATTATTTCTACTTCTTTTAGCCGTGATTGTAATCACGTATGGACATTTTTAACTTTTTAATTTTCTGAAGTTTCGGTAGATGACAGCATTAAATAATTATTTAATCAGTTGTAAAATAATTATGTTGCCATACTTTATTATATTATATTATTTATCTTATTTATTACCTGTTTATTTTAAACACGTACTTCTTTTTGTACTTTTTAGTAATAATTTAATCCAGGATCCTTAAGATAGTATAAAATAATTTTTATTATATAGACTATTTAAGTTAATTATATTTATTCTATTTATAAGAATGTTAATATTATCTGTAAGCTGTGATGATTTGAAACCGTAAGGAATCGCTTTTAACTCTACCATTTAATTAGGCGGGATTTTGGCTGTGCTACAATGGGATACATGTTTGAGATTATGATATGGTCATAGCAATTCTCTTGCTGGGTAAGTCTTTAATTTAAATGTTCCAATTTTGTTCATATTATTCATTATTACGGATCTTGCATTGATTAATTATTTATTTAATTCAATTTATATGGCATGGTAAATTTATACTGTTTGGAGTATAGTCGATCGGGTACATAATGAAATTAAATTTTTAGCTTATTGCTGGATTCTATTACAGAAATTGACTATGTTTTTGCTTATATTTGTATTTCATGTACCCCTGAAGAAGTGAAATGCTATATAAGCTTCCTGCTACATCCATCCAATTGATCTATTATTTGCTTACGATACGTCTTTTAATGGTTCAACAATATTTTACTGGTTATTTGTATCTTTTGTCTTTAATAGGTTATTTTGTCAAAATTTGGTGGTTTTTCATATGTCTTATATGGATTAATCGTCCGCAATGTGCTAGTGAATTAGTGGTATTGTGCTTGATTTTGTATTACAAATTATAGGTTCCATCTTTATTTTGTATAATGTCAGTGTTACGTATTGAAGCTAAATCTATTAATTAAACTTTAGTAATTGGAAATAGATGATGAAATGTAATTATATAATGGTTATATATATATATATATATATATATATATATATTTGAAATCCTTCAAATTCTAAAAAATAAATCAGAACGTCTTTATATGGAATCATCATATATGAAATATTATAACACAATATATCCTTATGGACTTAACAGTGAAGTATTTAACAGACCTGTCAAAGTCTTCACATCTATAAATAACAATATTGATTATTCTCCAATTTATCCTACTCTTAATCATAATTTAAATGCTAAAACAACACGTAATAAACGCGGAAAGGGTTCATCATCAGTTGTAGTTTCCAAAAAATCTATCACAAAACAAATTAATGATCTTCAACGAAATTACTTAGAGAATTATAACTGGTTGTTAATTCGTAAAAACATCTTTGCTATTAAAAAGAAACAGCTGGTACAACATTTAAATGTCTTTCTAAGTAAATCTTTCTCTAAACATTTCTCCGATATTTACTTTGACCTTATTATGAGTAGGGTTAATCTTTTAAATATTAATATACAAAAAAAAACACAAAATTCAGAACATGAATACTCAAATGATAATTACTTTTTCTAATCACATTTTTAATAAAATTAATATCAATTCTATAATTAATGATAAAAATTGTTTTTTTCCTATCAATAATCTTCATATATCAAAAACCTTTAAATATCCGAATACAATTGGGAGAAAATTTTTTAACTATAATACATTTTCAAAAAATACATCTGCTGCAAGTACTTTTCCGTGTAACTGCAAAGACCCCACTCTAAAAAAATACATAAACAATGATCATGGACATATAATCACTGGAAATCTTGATATTGTTCATGATTTTAAATTGAAACAACTAATGGGTTATGGTACTAAATATAGACTTCCATCTAAATTTAATGTTAAATCTATTATCAAACAGTTTACATATGATATTGATATTTTTATTTATAAAATTTCTATCTCTTATAATAAGCCTATTGAATATTTTAATCAATGGAAGATATTAGTAATTGAAAAATTAACTACGGTTTTAAAAAATAATATTGCTGATTTGGTTTCTATTAATACACAGCATTATTTCCAACAAATTACTAAATTACAAAAAAACTTCGTTATTACATATGTAGACAAATCTCCTAACAATTATGCTATTATATGTAAATCATATTATCACCAACTACTTACAAATTCTATTTCTTCTAATAAGTCTTTTCAAAAAACTAATGAAAATGTTATTGTAAATAATCGTAAAATTCGAAGTTATTATAAACTTTTAAATATTTTATCTACTAATTTTAATTATCCATATTTAGTTCTTATTCCCAAATTTCATAAAACTCCTATTAAATTTAGGACTGTTACTATTGGTTGTAATACATATAATAATAAAGCCAATACACTTCTCTTAAAAATTCTTAATCAAATATATGAACTTACTACAAACAATGATAATACACATTGTATAAAAAATAGCTATCAACTTGTTAAGATTTTAAAAAATCTTCATTCTATTTGTAATATAACGACATATGACTTCAAAGATCTTTTTAATAATATAGACCTATTAGATTTACATAAAATTATAAATGCATTATTTAAAAAGTATTATAAAAAACTGGAATTACCATCTTATATAGATATTGCATATTTTAAATCTTTAACTAACTTCATTATCTATAATAATTATATATTGCAAGATAATACTTTATATTTACAGCATGTCGGTATACCACAAGGCGGTTGTACTTCCAGTTTACTCTCAGACATATACTTATCTCATTATGAACGCAATTTTACTAATAATAATCTACATTTATATCGTTATATTGATGACATCATTTTAATTGAAACTGATCAATCTGCAATTACTCGATTTCCAGTTGATTATCCCACTAATTTGGAATTAACGGAAAACCTTTTATCTAACAATACAATTAACTTCTTAGATCTTAAAATTACAATAAAAGACAATAAAACAATCACAGATTTGTATGACAAACGTAAAGAATTTAAATTCACAGTTAATACATTTACAAATTTTAAATCTTGTCTACATCATTCTGTATTTCGTAATATAATACTTAATCATTTATATAGAATAAAATGTTTATGTTCTTCTCCTCTAATTAACAATAATATTAAAAAACTAATTTATGATGCATTAAATCATGGTTTTCCAAAAAAATTCATATATTCATTAATATACAATTAGTACTTTTCTTACATGATCTATAAACACAAATTAACACATGCGTAAACAAAATTACAAAAAAATTATAAAATAAAAAAATATCTATAAAAAATTAAAAATTGTAAAATAATATAAAAAAAATATTATAGGATGGTTGGGTGGGTAGATGTTAGAGTACGGAGGAGGGTGGTGTTGTCTGGATAATACGCAATGGTTAATTATTTATTTATAAAAAAAAAAAAAAAAAGCGGGGCTCTTGTATTATTACTATTTTTTTGTTATGTATTTTATGTGTATGTTGATTTGATATTTTATATGTAAGTTGGAGATTTTCATTAATATTATAATTAGCTTAATTATTCATTAATCTAATTTACAATTATTTGTTATTAAATTCTAATTTACTAAGGACAATATCATATTAATTACTAATAGTATGCCACTCTTAGTTTAATGTTTTTGAATGTCCCATATTCATACTTTATGGATTTTTATGGATTTTGTGCGTTTTAAGTAATGGGATTTTAAGTATTATTTAACCTTCTATATACTTCCACATGTTTGATATTTCCTGTTCATTTTATAAATATCTTATATATAATTCATTAAAAAATAATTTTTAGATAATTTTTAATAATTATTTATATTAATTATTACTGAATTTATTTTGTTTTATAGCATATAGATATATGCTATATATTATCAATGTTCTATCATTATTTAAACTCTTAGTTTAGTTTAAATAATTTAGCTAATAGAACATCTTGTATGCTTTTAAATTTTATTAACAATAGTTTTAAATACTTTGTGTGATTTATATTAGGTTTATAATTCTCTATATATAAGGATTTGTTTGGTTTTGCTGTTTAAACAGTTATTTACATTCAAAAGCTTGCAAATTTTTATCTTGCGATAGATGTTTAATATAATTATTAATAGATGGCAGCACTAAAATTGTATCTTTCATATTGCTCTTATTTTTAATTTTTCTAGCTCCATTTTAGTTATATTTTATACACCAGGGTGTATTTTTAGCTAAATTTTGACGATATTGTTAAACTGTTATCTATTAATTTAATAGTGCATTTTAAATAATGTAATTAATTTCTATATATTTTATATTAGATTAAATTTGTTTTACAAGGTATTTCAAATATTATTTCAAAATGTATTAACTGCATCCTTTGGTATCATTTACTGTGATTTCTTAACTGTTTTATTCACCTTAATCTTTTTGATATACTGGAAGACATGTGCACATGGATTTTTGTAAAATACTGAAATATTAATCGGTATGGTGTTTATTATTTCTATTTTATATCCTATTAATATTTAAATACGTTTTATTGATTCTTCCATTTCATATTATTTGTTTCTATTCTGCTTTCATTTTTAATCAATTCACTTGATTTTAGTGGTTGTTCTATAATTCTCTATATATAAGGATTTGTTTGGTTTTGCTGTTTAAACAGTTATTTACATTCAAAAGCTTGCAAATTTTTATTTTGCGATAGATGTTTAATATAATTATAATTATTAATAGATGGCAGCACTAAAATTGTATCTTTCATATTGCTCTTATTTTTAATTTTTCTAGCTCCATTTTAGTTATATTTTATACACCAGGGTGTATTTTTAGCTAAATTTTGACGATATTGTTAAACTGTTATCTATTAATTTAATAGTGCATTTTAAATAATGTAATTAATTTCTATATATTTTATATTAGATTTAATTTGTTTTACAAGGTATTTCAAATATTATTTCAAAATGTATTAACTGCATCCTTTGGTATCATTTACTGTGATTTCTTAACTGTTTTATTCACCTTAATCTTTTTGATATACTGGAAGACATGTGCACATGGATTTTTGTAAAATACTGAAATATTAATCGGTATGGTGTTTATTATTTCTATTTTATATCCTATTAATATTTAAATACGTTTTATTGATTCTTCCATTTCATATTATTTGTTTCTATTCTGCTTTCATTTTTAATCAATTCACTTGATTTTAGTGGTTGTTCTATAATTCTCTATATATAAGGATTTGTTTGGTTTTGCTGTTTAAACAGTTATTTACATTCAAAAGCTTGCAAATTTTTATTTTGCGATAGATGTTTAATATAATTATAATTATTAATAGATGGCAGCACTAAAATTGTATCTTTCATATTGCTCTTATTTTTAATTTTTCTAGCTCCATTTTAGTTATATTTTATACACCAGGGTGTATTTTTAGCTAAATTTTGACGATATTGTTAAACTGTTATCTATTAATTTAATAGTGCATTTTAAATAATGTAATTAATTTCTATATATTTTATATTAGATTTAATTTGTTTTACAAGGTATTTCAAATATTATTTCAAAATGTATTAACTGCATCCTTTGGTATCATTTACTGTGATTTCTTAACTGTTTTATTCACCTTAATCTTTTTGATATACTGGAAGACATGTGCACATGGATTTTTGTAAAATACTGCAATATTAATCGGTATGGTGTTTATTATTTCTATTTTATATCCTATAAATATTTAAATACGTTTTATTGATTCTTCCATTTCATATTATTTGTTTCTATTTTGCTTTCATTTTTAATCAATTCACTTGATTTTAGTGGTTGTTCGGGCACAGGGGAAAATTAATTTTAGCTTTAGCTTATTTCTCCCACAGAAAACAACCATTTTGCTTATATCATTGAATTCTGTGCCCTCGATAACGTAATTCAATGTATAAGCTTTTCAATTTTTGTCGGTGTCCACTTTTTTCTTTTTTCTTCCATAATAATTCTTATAATATTTTTTTTTTTTTTTTTTTTTTTTTTTTTTTTTTTTAATACTTACAGCTTTAATTCATAATAATTGACGGTGGCAGGTTATGTTTAATTAATGGTAATATATTAGCATTCAAATTACTATGATGCATTTGCGCAAGTAATTATGAATGTATGCTTTTTACGATATTTTTACGATATTTTAAATATCTTTTCATTTTGAATGTCAACAATTCATTTTGATGTATTTTTTCCTTAAGGTATCTTATATATATTTTTATATATTCCCAGGTCGCTAAATTATTTAGCAATCTTTTAAATATTATACGCTTAGATCATTGCTGCAATTAGCGCACAATCTATGTGTATTATCAATAAGATTTCTACCATGTAGTTATCTGATACCTATTTTAGGATTCCATTAATTTTTTCATTCCTATCATTGCAACGATTTATTTAATGTTTTTTAATTTTCTAGCTATGATTTTATCTGAATTTTCTTGTAGTTAGTGTATGATATTGTCCTATATATTTTCTATTTGTGCTATAGCTTTACATAATTCTGTAGAGATAATCATTTTATATATACATTAATATGGTAGCAATAATTATTTCTATTCAATGATTTAATGTTAATTTGCTTTAGTTTAAATTCATATTACTTTGATCTGAGTAGTTAGTTGGGTAAGCGTTTTGGTTGTCTTTGCATGGTTATAGTTGTTCTAGGATTTGGATGTTATGCGGATCTTTTTAGACTTATTTGTTATAAAATAGTCTAGTGGTTGCTTGATATTATTCATCTACGTTATTTGGGTTGTTATCATAATTTGGTTTTGGATAATTTGAAGATTGTTTCTGCGTTCTGCTTCTATGATTGTAAATATTGTATATATATATTTTTTCATACTCAAGTTTTATTATTTAATCAAGGCTAATTTAATTAAATTATTAATTTTTATTATTAAAATTTCTTATTTTTATGGCAATTATTGCACTTTCCATACATAATTTTTATATGGCAGTTCTTAGTAAACATCTCGATACTGGCAAGATACACTTACCATCTATGCAGTGTAGTGCCCGGTACAGGAATAATAATTGGGTTGTTCCTGGATCGTCATCCAGCGACCATTTATACTCTCCCCCTCGTCCTTTATTTTTTCGTAAGTGCTATGATTCTCGGTGCAAGACATGTCCATACGCTGCTCAGACACAAATTGTCTCAGATCCTAACTATTCAAGTTTTTGTAAAGCATTTAATGTTATTTATAGTATAAAGTGCAACTTATGTAATATGAAATATATTGGTGAAACATCAGGTCCAATTCATAAACGAATCAATCATCATCGATCAGACTCTAATAATAACAAAGCAAAAAATATACAATCTACAGCTGAAATTCAACATTTTCATAAACATCTATTTAAAAATACGACAATTGAAATCCTTCAAATTCTAAAAAATAAATCAGAACGTCTTTATATGGAATCATCATATATGAAATATTATAACACAAAATATCCTTATGGACTTAACAGTGAAGTATTTAACAGACCTGTCAAAGTCTTCACATCTATAAATAACAATATTGATTATTCTCCAATTTATCCTACTCTTAATCATAATTTAAATGCTAAAACAACACGTAATAAACGCGGAAAGGGTTCATCATCAGTTGTAGTTTCCAAAAAATCTATCACAAAACAAATTAATGATCTTCAACGAAATTACTTAGAGAATTATAACTGGTTGTTAATTCGTAAAAACATCTTTGCTATTAAAAAGAAACAGCTGGTACAACATTTAAATGTCTTTCTAAGTAAATCTTTCTCTAAACATTTCTCCGATATTTACTTTGACCTTATTATGAGTAGGGTTAATCTTTTAAATATTAATATACAAAAAAAAACACAAAATTCAGAACATGAATACTCAAATGATAATTACTTTTTCTAATCACATTTTTAATAAAATTAATATCAATTCTATAATTAATGATAAAAATTGTTTTTTTCCTATCAATAATCTTCATATATCAAAAACCTTTAAATATCCGAATACAATTGGGAGAAAATTTTTTAACTATAATACATTTTCAAAAAATACATCTGCTGCAAGTACTTTTCCGTGTAACTGCAAAGACCCCACTCTAAAAAAATACATAAACAATGATCATGGACATATAATCACTGGAAATCTTGATATTGTTCATGATTTTAAATTGAAACAACTAATGGGTTATGGTACTAAATATAGACTTCCATCTAAATTTAATGTTAAATCTATTATCAAACAGTTTACATATGATATTGATATTTTTATTTATAAAATTTCTATCTCTTATAATAAGCCTATTGAATATTTTAATCAATGGAAGATATTAGTAATTGAAAAATTAACTATGGTTTTAAAAAATAATATTGCTGATTTGGTTTCTATTAATACACAGCATTATTTCCAACAAATTACTAAATTACAAAAAAACTTCGTTATTACATATGTAGACAAATCTCCTAACAATTATGCTATTATATGTAAATCATATTATCACCAACTACTTACAAATTCTATTTCTTCTAATAAGTCTTTTCAAAAAACTAATGAAAATGTTATTGTAAATAATCGTAAAATTCGAAGTTATTATAAACTTTTAAATATTTTATCTACTAATTTTAATTATCCATATTTAGTTCTTATTCCCAAATTTCATAAAACTCCTATTAAATTTAGGACTGTTACTATTGGTTGTAATACATATAATAATAAAGCCAATACACTTCTCTTAAAAATTCTTAATCAAATATATGAACTTACTACAAACAATGATAATACACATTGTATAAAAAATAGCTATCAACTTGTTAAGATTTTAAAAAATCTTCATTCTATTTGTAATATAACGACATATGACTTCAAAGATCTTTTTAATAATATAGACCTATTAGATTTACATAAAATTATAAATGCATTATTTAAAAAGTATTATAAAAAACTGGAATTACCATCTTATATAGATATTGCATATTTTAAATCTTTAACTTACTTCATTATCTATAATAATTATATATTGCAAGATAATACTTTATATTTACAGCATGTCGGTATACCACAAGGCGGTTGTACTTCCAGTTTACTCTCAGACATATACTTATCTCATTATGAACGCAATTTTACTAATAATAATCTACATTTATATCGTTATATTGATGACATCATTTTAATTGAAACTGATCAATCTGCAATTACTCGATTTCCAGTTGATTATCCCACTAATTTGGAATTAACGGAAAACCTTTTATCTAACAATACAATTAACTTCTTAGATCTTAAAATTACAATAAAAGACAATAAAACAATCACAGATTTGTATGACAAACGTAAAGAATTTAAATTCACAGTTAATACGTTTACAAATTTTAAATCTTGTCTACATCATTCTGTATTTCGTAATATAATACTTAATCATTTATATAGAATAAAATGTTTATGTTCTTCTCCTCTAATTAACAATAATATTAAAAAACTAATTTATGATGCATTAAATCATGGTTTTCCAAAAAAATTCATATATTCATTAATATACAATTAGTACTTTTCTTACATGATCTATAAACACAAATTAACACATGCGTAAACAAAATTACAAAAAAATTATAAAATAAAAAAATATCTATAAAAAATTAAAAATTGTAAAATAATATAAAAAAATATTATAGGATGGTTGGGTGGGTAGATGTTAGAGTACGGAGGAGGGTGGTGTTGTCTGGATAATACGCAATGGTTAATTATTTATTTAAAAAAAAAAAAAAAAAAAGCGGGGCTCTTGTATTATTACTATTTTTTTGTTATGTATTTTATGTGTATGTTGATTTGATATTTTATATGTAAGTTGGAAATTTTCATTAATATTATAATTAGCTTAATTATTCATTAATCTAATTTACAATTATTTGTTATTAAATTCTAATTTACTAAGGACAATATCATATTAATTACTAATAGTATGCCACTCTTAGTTTAATGTTTTTGAATGTCCCATATTCATACTTTATGGATTTTTATGGATTTTGTGCGTTTTAAGTAATGGGATTTTAAGTATTCTTTAACCTTCTATATACTTCCACATGTTTGATATTTCCTGTTCATTTTATAAATATCTTATATATAATTCATTAAAAAATAATTTTTAGATAATTTTTAATAATTATTTATATTAATTATTACTGAATTTATTTTGTTTTATAGCATATAGATATATGCTATATATTATCAATGTTCTATCATTATTTAAACTCTTAGTTTAGTTTAAATAATTTAGCTAATAGAACATCTTGTATGCTTTTAAATTTTATTAACAATAGTTTTAAATACTTTGTGTGATTTATATTAGGTTTATAATTCTCTATATATAAGGATTTGTTTGGATTTGCTGTTTAAACAGTTATTTACATTCAAAAGCTTGCAAATTTTTATCTTGCGATAGATGTTTAATATAATTATTAATAGATGGCAGCACTAAAATTGTATCTTTCATATTGCTCTTATTTTTAATTTTTCTAGCTCCATTTTAGTTATATTTTATACACCAGGGTGTATTTTTAGCTAAATTTTGACGATATTGTTAAACTGTTATCTATTAATTTAATAGTGCATTTTAAATAATGTAATTAATTTCTATATATTTTATATTAGATTAAATTTGTTTTACAAGGTATTTCAAATATTATTTCAAAATGTATTAACTGCATCCTTTGGTATCATTTACTGTGATTTCTTAACTGTTTTATTCACCTTAATCTTTTTGATATACTGGAAGACATGTGCACATGGATTTTTGTAAAATACTGAAATATTAATCGGTATGGTGTTTATTATTTCTATTTTATATCCTATTAATATTTAAATACGTTTTATTGATTCTTCCATTTCATATTATTTGTTTCTATTCTGCTTTCATTTTTAATCAATTCACTTGATTTTAGTGGTTGTTCTATAATTCTCTATATATAAGGATTTGTTTGGTTTTGCTGTTTAAACAGTTATTTACATTCAAAAGCTTGCAAATTTTTATTTTGCGATAGATGTTTAATATAATTATTAATAGATGGCAGCACTAAAATTGTATCTTTCATATTGCTCTTATTTTTAATTTTTCTAGCTCCATTTTAGTTATATTTTATACACCAGGGTGTATTTTTAGCTAAATTTTGACGATATTGTTAAACTGTTATCTATTAATTTAATAGTGCATTTTAAATAATGTAATTAATTTCTATATATTTTATATTAGATTAAATTTGTTTTACAAGGTATTTCAAATATTATTTCAAAATGTATTAACTGCATCCTTTGGTATCATTTACTGTGATTTCTTAACTGTTTTATTCACCTTAATCTTTTTGATATACTGGAAGACATGTGCACATGGATTTTTGTAAAATACTGCAATATTAATCGGTATGGTGTTTATTATTTCTATTTTATATCCTATAAATATTTAAATACGTTTTATTGATTCTTCCATTTCATATTATTTGTTTCTATTTTGCTTTCATTTTTAATCAATTCACTTGATTTTAGTGGTTGTTCGGGCACAGGGGAAAATTAATTTTAGCTTTAGCTTATTTCTCCCACAGAAAACAACCATTTTGCTTATGTCATTGAATTCTGTGCCCTCGATAACGTAATTCAATGTATAAGCTTTTCAATTTTTGTCGGTGTCCACTTTTTTCTTTTTTCTTCCATAATAATTCTTATAATATTTTTTTTTTTTTTTTTTTTTTTTTTAATACTTACAGCTTTAATTCATAATAATTGACGGTGGCAGGTTATGTTTAATTAATGGTAATATATATATATATATATATATATATATATATGGTATATAATGGTAATATATTATAATAATAATATATTATTTTACCATATAATAATATATGGTAAAATTATATATATATATATATAATAGTATATAACCCCGTCAAAAATGACGGAACGTGAATGATAAATCTTCAAAATAATATTTTAAAAAATATTTTCTGACTAAAAAAAAGAAAGATTCCTCATGCATTTTTTTTTTAATCAAAAAGTATTATCTTTTGATTTTTTATGATTAGAACAAAGATATTATGTAAACTACAATTTAAAATCACATTTCAAATATTTCAGCATGGAACAATATCTATACACACATATATATCTATATATAGTATGGGGAAAATTACGCTTAATTCTATAAAACATTTTATAAAATATTTTACATATTCATATTACTGAGTAGAAGATTTTTTTATATGTTATTTTTTACCCTATATTAATTTTGTGACTTACAGATTATTTTACTACTCTGAAACTAATTTTGAATTATTCTGTAATACGCTAAACAGCAATTTTTTAATGATTTTAATCTGCACCGTTTCTGAAAATAAATTGCTATTAATTGCATTATGACTCTTTTTTTTTTTTTTTTTTTTTTTTGCTACAAACTTACTATGTTATTCATAATTTTATCTGCAAGATAATTAAAATATGTTGTACAAATGTGCAACATTCTTTGTGTTTCAATTCCAATGAGAATTGGTAGGAAATATTCATTTTATTTGCAATGCCTTCAAATATGATAAAATGCATTAAAAAAGTACGATTACAGCAGAAAGTTTCTTTGTTTATATTAATTGCTCACTGATGGCGCCAAAAGAATGAGCGAGAAACATAAGCTCCTGATTTCCCTCCTGGTACTCCTGAGGGCAGTTGCAATTGACGTCATGCTGGAGGTCACACACTACAAATAGACAGTTCTGATTGGTGGAACTACTCTGACCTCCACTTGAAGTACCATGGTTTATCAACTGATTGAAACTCCCCTATTTTTAATTTAGGACTTAATTGGATAGTTCTTGAAGGTTTTAAACAAAAATAAAATATTTAAAGACTTTAATATGCTTTTACAAATATTTTAAGAACATAATCAGATAATTAACCTGCATTTTTTAAATGAAGCGTTCAAAGAGTCATTCATTTGTTTCAAGATTCGGAAATTGTGAATGGAAACTGTGTTTTTTTTTTATATCTAGTAATCTGATGTTTATAATAGCTTATTTTTAATTTAGAACTTAATACATTATGATTGGATATGATATAAATGTTTTATATGAAAATATGCTGAACAAACATTATTCCAAGTAGAAGAAATTATCATTTAGCTGTCATATGTTAGCATATGTTTTTCATTAAGCCTAACATGGCGTTTAGCTACGTTCGATTTGCAGACCAGAATGGTTCGCACCGGAACGGTTACCTACACTTTTCTCCGGATTTTATTATAAGTATATATATACACACACACATATATATACATTAAACTTTCTGTACAATAATACCATTGAAAGATAATGAAAATGACCAATATCATGGAAACACAAACACAACATTAACCAGATGTTTTGTAAAAAGTATAGTCCCATGTACTACCTTATGATGATTAAAATGGAAGAAAAAAGAAAAATATGGATACAGAAAAAAAAAATAATAAATGAAATGCTTATATATTGAATTACTTTATCAAGGGTACGGAATTTACATATATAAGCAAATCAGTCGTTTTCTGTAGAGAATAAAGCTAAAAGCTGAATAATTTATTCTCTCTACACCCGAAAGGCCACATGACCAAAATAATAGAAGAACAATGAATACTGAATTATATGAAAGGCCTCAAAATGAAAAAAATAAATATATCTATTTAAATAATTTATATTATTATGTATAAATGAAAATATGTATTATTACTCAGCTTACCCTATATAATTTTGCAAGATTTAATCCTAATACCCTGCGGCACATGTTGTATTTTACCGTAAGGTTATTTTTACAGTTAAGTTAAAACAAATATTATATCCAATTTTTGCAGTTAATCTTGTTAAAGTACCTTGATAAATGCATTTAATTGATAAAAATAGGAAATTATTCAATATTAAAATTTAAATTACCTATTAACACTTTAAATTTTATATAACTAAACTAAAAAAATTCCATATCATTTAATTTACAATACTATAGCTAAAATTTGGCTATAACTGCCACCTGGTGATGAAAGAAGAAAATAAAAGAATATATCTATGTTAGATGCCCTAATTGCGTTATAGATTTATTTTGTGGTGCTGCCATCTATTATGCAAATTTAAATATAATACAATCCTCTTATGTAACATCAATGAATGCAAATTTTTAAAATATTTTGATCTATATACTTTAGCTACCATTTTTCCTTTTACAATTTCCAATATTAATAGAGAAAAATAATAAAAAATAAACAAAAATTACATAAATAAACTAATAATTTTCTTTCCTTTTTTTTCCCTTCCCCTTCTGTATAATATCTTATCCAATTTTATAATTATTATTATTAATTTAACTGTCCAATTATTATTGTAATTATATTTAGTTGTAATGAAAAATGATATTTTATCCCTATTAATTAATTTCTATTATCTTAAATTAAAAGTAACTAATTAAAATTAATATAAATAAATATAATAAAAAAGAAGATTAAAAAGATGAAAATTATATATATAATAATAATAATTAAAAAAATTGTTAATATTAATTTACATACTCAAATAGATTTTCATATTATTAAAATAAAGGCAGCATAGTAATTTTATTGAAGCTATACGCCCTCAAATTTTACCATCTGCCTTCCTAACATAAACTAGAAAAATCCTAATAAATAAATATTACCAATAATAAAATATTACCAATAATAAAATAAATATAAATGTAATTATATTAACCACATTATTTTAATCTTAAGTTGCTATGTATCATAAAAACATAAATACACTCGCCCATAATGAAATTTAACTATAACAGATGTAATTTCAAAAATATAAGTAGCATATTAATGCATACAATATATTCTGCTACCCTACCTAATAAATCTATACGGATAATCTATATATATTTATAACAATGATAATAATAATAAATATTCATATGCAATAACATAAAAAATAAATTTATTAGTAAGAAAAACTATTATGTAGTATATACATACACCATGTGTCTACGTATAACCTGACTGACCTTTATTTTCTCAACCGTTGGTCCTAGATGCATACTTCCAATTACAAAAATGGTTTAAATAAGATAAAGAATTATTTTTAAAGCGATTTGGGTCAAGAAAAACATTTATTAAAAAATTGCGAAATTTAAATTTTTATACGGTCTCTCGGTCCTATAAGTGATGTTTACTAAAAATTTACTGTGACACTAACAAGCAAGACAAAAAAAAAGTCCCATTCATCTAATATTAAAATTGACCAAGTTATGAAACTTTGGAATCCATGACTTACACCACTTTTTTACATATCAAAACAGATGATTTCGACCATGCTTTCAGGGATGGTATATACAGTACTTAAACTTATTTCAAGATATCTGCACTTTGAAAGAAATCGTACAAATATTACGATTAAGTTTTATTATTTAAGTTTCAGATTCGTTAAAATAATTGCATTTTAACATATGTTTTATTTTGTAAGGATCTGAGGCTATGATTTCTTTTAACTAAAATTATGTTATTTTCGTAAGGTTTTATTCAACTTGCAATGATCGTCTTTCCAGTTTAAAATTTGTACTCGAAATTTAACTTACTTTCAAATGTCCGATCGAAGTTAAATTTTACATACTCACTTAAATCCGATGGCAATTCAATATTATTATGATTTTTGACTCTTACCATCTTATACATACTTATATTAGAGGATAACACAAAAAAATTCGGATAGATTACCGTCAAGAAGTTTAAGAAAGAGTTTTAGATTAGATAACATAAACCTGCGATGGTTGCGTTTTTTAACTTTTATAATTACATTTTATGTATTTTTTAAAGCTGAATCAAAAAATTACATTCACTTTTAACCATCATGTCAAGATTTTTCGCAAATCGTAAATTTCAAATTAAAAAAAATAGCGAAAAATCTGATACTATAAAACAGATGTAAGACTTTTTTATTCAGTTTAATTTTATTTAATTCAATAATTTATTAGATTTTTTGGCTTATACTGGGTTTCTTACAGCTAAACAGGTCGGGGGGCCGATGAGGTAGGGAGGGGAGAGGGGATCAATTTTACCTTTTAGCTTTTTAACTTTGAAATTTGAGAAAATTTCTGACGTGATGGTTTAAAATGAAGGTCATTTTTGGATTCAGTGCTAAAAAATACATAAGAATCAATTTTCAAAAGCTAAAAAGCATGCCACAACCCAAAATTTGAAAGACTGTAATCTAACAGCATTGTAAAATATGTATCATTTTGTAAAGAATTGAGGCTGTTGTTTTTCAACCTTTTATTTAACAAAAAATGTGTTATTTTTATCCTCTTATAATGTTCAGTACAAATTGTAAATTTGCCAGTAATATGTCAGAATGATTAAAGATTTCAAATTTACATTGCAATGCTAATTTTACTCTCAACCATTTCTTTAATATATCTGATGAAATTATATTTCTACTAAATTTGCGAATGACCCCTAATATGTAGCAAAACATATACTCCAACTTTAAACAGCTATTACTCGGTCAATTTTAATCGTAGAATAACGGGACTTTTTTTTGCCATACTTGCAAGTGTAACAGGGAAATTTTACTAAATATAACTTATAAGACCGGGGGACCGTATAAAATTTTTGATTCTGTAATTCTTCATTAAATTGTTTTTTCGCTTCAAACTTTTTTTTTTTTTTTTTTCATCTTAACCCTGCACCTAATTTTGACCATTTTTGTAATTGGAAGTATACATCTAGGACCAACGGTTGCGAAAATAAAGGTCGGTCAGGTTATATGTGGACACACTGTATATATACATACCGGGTGTCCCAAAAATGACTGATGGATTTTAAAATTCAATAACTTGCAAACGGTGACAGATATTTAAAAAATTCTTGCAGGAGGGTTGTGTAAGATGCCAGGCGTTTTTTTACTGTGATTCTTGATTTTAGTTCGAATTTCAAACAATAGATGGAGCTGACAGCAATTGACGCTCAGTCGAGGCCGAAACTGACGTCAATCAGCACTGATGCGAAGGAAGGAGATTAAGGCTATGGAGTGGGTCTCATTCGCCAGTAGAATCTTGCTCTTAGGGCCCGATTTTGAACTCATCCGATATGATTTCAATGGGGTGCGTTGTTGCCATGGAAAAAATAAATTCTTCGATAGTGGAAATACAGCGTTAACAACTGGGCATGAATTTAAGAAGTAGTATTCAAGTTTGCAGGCGATTTTACATTGATGAAGTTTTATTTTCCTGGATTAAATTACTTTTTATGGTCCGATTTAAAAAATATTTTATGCATCGTATTTTAAAACTAGGTGAAAAGATTTAGTATTTTTTATTGTTGTTAAGAATTTCATAACTTTTATTATATTCTAATAAATTTTAGATCTTTAAAGGGGTCTCAGGACAAAACTCTTAAAATTGGAAAAAATGAAAAAAAAAAGATCATTTTCAACATTTAATATTTTAAAAAGCATATGATTTAAAAACACAAATTTAATTGTGTTGAAAGATATAAGTATTTTCTTTCGTTTCATGTATTTTAAAAAAAGTCAAGTTGCAGAATTAATATTTATAGGGGGCTCCAAACTGTCAGATATTTGTCGAGCAGAAAATTGGTATGACAGCTTACGCTCAGGATTACGAAATACATTTTGTCACTAAAATTACTTTTTTTGTGCCTAATTATACTTTAAATTACAATAATTATCCTGAACCTAAATAAATTTGTATTTAAAGCATTTTTACATTTTTAATACAAAGTTGTATTTAGTTCTATCACCTAATACAAAATTTTGAGAATTTCAACAGTATAATCACCTAAAAAAGTATTTTTTTGAACAGTAAAAAGGAAATTTTAGGTTCAGTTTATACAGACTGAAACATATTTTTTTTTTTAATTTCATGAAAAAATATTCATAAGTTTTTGAGATATCCTGCTCGTTATGCCCAAAAACGTCATTTGGAGAAAAATGAGTTCAAATCTTCGGAAATGCCGCTTCAGCTATTGCGCGGGTATAATTCTAAAAATCCCTGCCGGCCCGACATACAGGCGGAGGTAGATTTCGAAGTTAAGTATACTAATTTCACCAAAAAAACTAAATCATGATTAGAGATAAACACACTTCAACAATTTTATCTGGTCGCTTTTGACAAGTTTTTATTTCATTTTTATATAATAGCTGGTTTTATCAGAATCATGTTAAGGCGGTGTTAAAAATAAAAATACATTTCCATGCTCAACAACTCGAAATTTTCTGGCACATTTTCAGATTCGTTTTTAATAGAAAAAATATTAAACTTGCTGACGTGATTTTTAAAGAGATTTATAAGCGACCTGTGTTTTTATTTTTCGTTCAATTAATTAAAACTTGATTTATAAACAATTATTTTCTCAGTAGGACAATATTTTTCGTTTCTAACACAATCGCTTCGAGAAATTCTGTTCAAAACGCCCACTTTGACATCATTTTTTGAAATATATTCTGCCTCTATCGAAAAATCGATCATTACGGTACATTATATAGTTTCTAAATAAGAGAATCTACCAATTGGATGCGTCTGAGAGCAAAAATGAATTTAAAAATGAGTAAGAAAATAAACAGTTTGGATTTGAATACACGCTTAATAAGATGATTTTTTTTTTCTTCAACCGCTATGTATTTTTAATTTGTTTTTGCTGTAAGAATTGGTCCTATTAAAAACTTGTGTGTATAAATGTTGCAGACAATATTAACAAGATATATGATAAAATCATGGGGATTTTATATCTTGTGAATTGACGGATTTATGAATTTTTTTCTACTTCACCCCCCCCCCCTTTTTGTTTTCGTTTTTTATTTATTTTTTTTGCGGTACGAATTGGTCCTATCAAAAACTTGTGAATATAAAAGTTGTAGATGATGTTAAGGAGATTTATGATAAAATTAATTGGATTTGATATCTGGAGTATTGACGAAGTTATGAATTTTTTTCTCCCAAAAACCCTATTTTTGCGCCCCTTGAGCCTATTTTTAATTTTATCAAAAATCTATGATACATAAATTTTTGACCCTATTTTTAGAAGTAATAAAAACTTTAAACTGATTTGGATCTAAAATTTATTAGAATGTAATAAAAGTTATGAAATTTTTAACAACAAAAAATTCTAAATCTCTTCACCTAGTTTTAAAATACGATGCATAAAGTATTCTTTTAATCAGACCATAAAAAGTAATTTAATCCGGGAAAATAAAACTTCATTAATGTAAAATCGCCTGCAAACTCGAATACTAATTCTTAAATTCATGCCCAGTTCTTAACGCTGTATTTCCACTATCGAAGAATCTGTTGTTTCCATGGCAACAACGCACGCCATTGAAATCATATCGAATGAGTTCAGAATCGGGACCTAAGAGCATGATTCTACTGGCGAATGAGACCCACTCCATAGCCTTAATCTCCTTCCATCGCATTAGTGTTGATTGACGTCAGTTTCTGCCTCGACTGAGCGTCAATCGCTGTCAGCGCCATCTTTTGTTTGAAATTCGAACTAAAATCAAGAATCACAGTAAAAAAATTTCCTGACATCTTACATAACCCTCCTGAAAGAAATTTTTAAGTATCTATCACCGTTTGCAAGTTATTGAATTTTAAAATCCATCAGTCATTTTTGGAACACCCGGTATATATATACTAGTAAATCTTCAGATCAGGATCCTCAACGTCATCTCTGCAAGTCATTATTTTTAAACACACTTTTGGGTAATATTCAACTCCCTGCAAACCGCTATCTAAAGTTTTCAAATTACGTAATTATTTATAAGAATAAAAAATACGAAGTTTTCAGTCATTAGAGGCGTTAATTTAAAAACGTTATGTAAGGATATTCTGAAATTTTCATGAGCTGCTAATTCTGGTATTTTTTTAGATAAAAAAGTAGATTTCTTCAGGGCGGCTCCGCCCCCCTGAACCCCACGTGGTCTTATTAAATTTAGATATGTAACTTTTTATTCATTGTGCTAGTGGTTATCGTAAATCTTGATTTTTACACTTCCGAGCCTTATTTTTTAATACCGGTAAACAGAAGATAATTTACATTGACGCAATTATATTAAAAGTTTCGGTTTTATGAACGAAAAAGTAATAATTTCCTATTACAAATAAAATAATTTTCATTTATATTTTCTGAAATGAGGCTGCATTAGGTAGTAACACTCGTCAAAAAATATTCTTTCAGGCAATCTAGTTAATGTTTGGCTTTTAAGAATGAAAATATTTATTTCCTTATACAATGGCGTCATTTTCGACACAGATAATTTTTTGGTGCATAATTTTGACATTTACTATCTATTTGCTTTTTAAAAGTTTTTTTCTTATTGAAATTTTCGATTAAAAATTAAACATTTCTGTTATTCGTGTGCAGACGATAAACGGTGAGATATGGTTAATTTTTTTTTTCAAAATAAGAATTAATATCATAACGCAAGGCCCTTTTATTTCAACCTCAAAGCATATTCGTTTTGATTTTGATATATGAGGTCAAATTCATCTTCTTTTCGTATTTTCGTTTTATTTCCAATATGAAGACGTATATTCATGTTTATTGTTTATTTCATTTTCCTCTTGCCCATGAAGATCTTTCAAATCAAAATTAACTGTTTAGGGTAAATTGTTATTCCGGGATCTGATTTTCTTGGCAACGGAAAAAAAAGAGAGAGAGAGATTGTTAAATTTTATAGAAAAATGTCGATTTATTCCTTATGAAAATAGTGACCTTTTTAATTTATAAGAAATATATTTGAACAAAATAAATAGAACATAGACTGCTTTGTTTCTCAGATAAAATCCATCTATATTTTGTAAAGACAAAAAGGCATTAATTCATCCCTTTTTAACGTTCATTTGACTTCAAACAATTACACATACTTTCACATCTACGATATTTTTAGGTGTAGTTCCGTTGCTAGGCAACAGTTAAAAGAAAATTAAAACAATGAAATGTGTACAATCTAAAGAAGTAAATTTATTAAAGAAAATATTTTATATTATTGGAACGCATATATAAAATCCCTCCATAAGTTATATACCGTCTGACAAATGCATAGAGAAAATTTCAAACTAATATGAATAATGTATGATTCCAGTTAGGAAATTTCATCATCCATAATTTGCCATTTAAATCCTTCAATCATATGAGCCATTTCCTTTCAACTAATAAAAATGGAAAAATCGTCTGAAATGCCATAGAAAAGCATTATTGTGAAAAATAAAATATTTTATATTTTCCGAACGAATGAACCAAATATAACAAAAAACTATACAGCTTATTCGGGGTACCTCACCTACATACCCACTTAATTTCAAGTTAATCGGATGCTTTTTGCGGCAGTTATCGCGGAACAGACAGACTAACAGACAAACGGAAACCAAAACTTTTCGTGTCTCCACAGCAAGCCTTCACTGACGTTTGGGCAATTATATATATACATTGGATAACACGCTGGATTCATTTTTAAATGGTCTATAGGTGGCAGTAGGCAATATACAGGGTGCTTTATGTTATCTATCGCCGACCTTTAATTTCTCAACCACTGGTCGTAGACATATAGTTCCAATTACAAAAACGTTTCAAATGAGGTAAATATTCATGTTGTGGCATTATTTGAAGTAAAAAATCAATTTTACAAAAATTACGAAATTTAACTTTTTATACGGTCCCCCAGTCTCTAAAGTTGTATTTAGTAAAAGTTTACACATATCATAACAGATATAACACAAAAAGTTTGACATCTGTACTACAAAAATTGAGAGAGTTATTAAATTTCAAAGTTTGTGATTTTTTCGTATGATTTCGTCTTTCAATGAGGGATCAGTTAAAAGATTAATTAAAGTAATTCGAAATCAAAATCAGGGTGCAATGTCCTTTTTACGGCGAAACCACCTTTAGCCGGTATCGCCAAATTGGGGTATCACCAAAGAGGGTTATTTCATTAAAATAATTTAGCTGACTTTTAGGGGTCGTATACAAAGCGAAGAATAATATATTGAAATTAAACTGAAAAATAAATATCAATTTATTATAATATATCAGAAAACGGTCTGCTATAAAAAATTAATATGTCAAATGACGGAATCTACTAAAGATACTGCTCAAAGTGTTGTTTAACACTTTTATGGGTCGAAAAACCTTCAAACGTCAAAGTAGATAGAATCGACAACCGGAAAATAAAACATACTCACTAAGGACTAGATAATTGGCAGCGGCAGCGGGATGCAAACGACCAGCCCAGCTATAGCGAGCGTGAAAATTGAGATTATGCAAATTACAATAGTACTGCAATGCCACACATTCCGGATAAAACACGAGCCATCTAGCAGTGGACAGGCTAGAATATCATAAATGTCAAAGGAATGCTAGAGAGGCTGCCAGTGTTTATTCATGACGTTTCCCTAAGGATCTACATCCAACGCATGAAACTATAACTAATGCATTGCACCATATTAGAGGACCGGCTTTGTTTCACCATGACCCAGAACAAGTAGACAGGCAAGATGTAATGTTCGAGTGACACCGGAGAAGGTGCTGGGATTCGCCCTTTTAATTCCACAATTGAGCTCGGTGGAAATAAGTGCGGCATGTGGTCAGCATATCTGGCATTTGTTACATGCACTTGATGAGCAACCATACCATATCCGACACTGGTGCAAGCATTGATGCTGGGTGACCACAAACGACGATTTTTTTATTGTAATTTCATGCTCAACACCTTAGAGGAAAATCCGTCATTCCTTTGTGACATTCTGTGTCACAGATTAGTCAATGTTTATACGGGGTGATATTGTGAACGTGCACAATGTAGACTACCGGTCTCTGGAAAACCTCCACATCGCCCGCGCAGTACCACACGTGTGATGCGGTATATGGAGAACCCAGATTGTTGGACTCATCTTCTACCATGGGACATTAACAGGCGATCGTCACCTGCGTCTGCTACAAACACGGTACGTGATTGGTATGAAGACCTGACTCTCCGATATGCATTCCGAGTGTGGTTTCTTCAACATGATGGAACCCTCTCTACACAAAACATGAAACATCCGGGCGTATCTGTTCACCGAATTCAGTCAATAGATTCTTGAATATGGTGATTCGTTAGAATGGCCACCGCTTTCGCCGGACTTGACATCCATGGACTTCTACCTCTAGGGTTACATCAAGGCATGGGTCTATGTGACTGAGACCATTTCTCTGGTTTATCTGAAGCAGTGCATCATCCTTGATTGCGGCACAGTTTGCACACCTGCTGAGCTGTAACGTGTCCAGGACTCAGAACTCTCACACATTCAATTGTGCATTGCCACCAATGGAGAACACTATGAGCAGTATCTCTAGTAGATTCCGTCATTTGACATATTCATTTTTTATAGTAGACCGTTTTCTAATATTATAATAAATTGATATTTATTTTTCAGTTTAATCTCAATATTTCATTCTTCGCTTTGTATACGACCCCTAAAAGCCAGTTAAATTTTTTAAATTAAATAACCCTCTTTGGTGATACCCCAGTTTGGCGATACCGGCTAAAGGTGGTTTCGCCGTAAAACGGACATTGTACCCTGTCCTTTTCGTCCTGTCGAGATTGATTTTGATCTCGAATTACTTTAATTAATCTTTTAACTGATCCCTCATTGAAAGGCAAAATGATGCGAAAAAAATCTCAAACTTTGAAATTTAATAACTCTGCCAATTTTTGTAGTACAGATCTCAAACTTTTTGTGTTATATCTGTTATGATATGTGTAAACTTTTACTAAATATAACTATAGGGACTGGGGGACCGTATAAAAAGTTAGATTTTGTAATTTTTGTAAAATTGATTTTTTACTTTAAATAATGCCACAGCATGAATATTTACCTCATTTGAAATGTTTTTGTAATTGGAACTATATGTCTACGACCAACGGTTGAGAAATTAAAGGTCGGCGATAGATAACATATTGCACCCTGTATATTATGGTTTATACCTGCCTATACTATACATTATTACTCCTTGGTCCATAATCATTTAAAAACCTTTTTTGGCAACATGTGCAAATCATCTCTTATCCTTGTTTTTATTTGCTGCATCATTCAAGGTAAAAAAGGTTCTCAAATTGGTAATATGTTTTTCATTTTTAATCCATTTCAATCTCAATTTATTTTTAATGTTTTTGTTTTCTAATGTCCTTATTTCTGGATTTATTGAGTGTGGTAGCCCTAATTTCGTATTCTTTAGATTCTTATGGCTAATACGAAGATGAAACCACACACTTTATTTGTGATAATCAATGTAATTAGGACATGATGAATCTGCAATGGTTCCAAAAATTTCCGTTTTTACAATTTTCCTATCTTTACCGTGTTTTCCAAAATACATGTTGCTATCCGTTTCCAATCCACTGCTGGATGTAGGTCTCCCCCAGATTTTCCCAATGTTTCCTGACTAGTGCTTTAATCATCCAATGAACACCGGCACTTTTCTGATTTCATCATTCCATCTTACTTGAGTTCGTCTTCTTGGTCGTTTTACATCTCTGGGATACCACTGTGGGGTATTTGTGATCCATCTATTGTCTTGTCTTCTTGCAATGTGCCAGCCCATTTCCATTTTAGCCGTATAATTCTTTTAATGATGTCAAAAACTTTCGTCTGACTTCTTATCAAATTTATTCTCTTTCTATCCCTTCTAGTTATGCCTAGCATACATCTTTCCATACTTCTCTGTGTTGTTTGTTGTAAACTATATACCATCCGTTTTGTTAGCGTCCATGTTGCTACGCCATATGTTAGTACAGGCAAAACACATACGTTAAACACCTTTCTTTTCAAACAAAGAGGCATGTTAATCTTCAGAATAATGTTGTTCTTCCCAAAAACACTCCATCCATTTCTTGTTCTTCTATTGATTTCATTCATGATACTATTATCCGATTATACTTCCTGTCCAAGGTACACAAAACTTTGCACTTCTTTAATCGCAGTGTTGTTGTAGACGATTTTTTTTTTATGCAAATGAATTGAACATCCCCTTATTCTTTTCCATATTTATTTTTAATCCTACATTAATGCTAGCTTCTGCCAAATGTTTTAGCATATTTTTCAATACTTCAGGGCTGTTACTGAAAATTAAAATGTTGTCAGCGAGCCGGAGATGACTTAAATATTCCCCATTTATATTAATAACTTTGTTTTCCCAATCCAGCTTCTTAAAAATATTTCCTTAGACAGTTGTAAAAAGCTTAAGCGAAATGGTGTCTCCTTGTCTTACCCCTCTTCCAAGTGGCCGCTCCTCCGGGTGGTCCGGAATCGATCCCTTGAGTGGGAGAGAAGATCCGGAGCACGGCCGAGTTCGTTGTATACGAATGTGAGGGGGCCGGATGGGGACGAATTGCTACCTCCTAATGAGCCCCGCGGTCGACATGCTTCGAGTGCGGTGGCCACGGGTAACGGACGTTGTGTATGGGTCGATGTCCACTTCGGTGGGCCAAGGAGTCTCGTGCCCCCGGCGCCCGGGTTCTCTGGGTAAGCCGGATAGCAACGGTCCATCCCAGATAGCATGAACAATTGCAGCAAGTTTAATTTTTTCTTGATATTTTCTTATCACGACAAATTTGACCTAATAATATTGCCGCAAGGACACTACTAGGTAGACGGAATATAATCAATCGCCCCCTTGCAACACAACTTTGCTCTAAAACTGATACAACACTGTCATAAAATAACGATGTAAGCGAAAAATTCCTTTTGTTGGAAGGAGAACAGACATAAATAACGCATGCGCGGAAATTTGACATTCAAAGACAAAATTGCAACACTTCTTCGAATCCCATGATTAGCAGACCATTGGATTAGCGGGCATGTAAAGAACCCAGATGTAAAGGTATTTATTATTTAAATTATTCAAATGTGATTCGGTTATTTTTGTATTTTTTCTGTTCAAACTACAACTGATTTCGTACAAAAATTCTAACAAATTAAAAAGTTATGTTTATTTACTGAGTAATGCTTACATTTTTCAATAGTTTGCTTTTGGTCCATGTTAAGATATTGCTGAAAATTTTAATTTTTTAATGAATTTTTCTCAAATTTAAGGGGAATTGCTACGATATCGTTTTAATTAATATTTGCTTTTTTCTTGCTATTCACGCCGATCGAGCAGTGTTGAATTCAGATATTTTTCTCCGGGAACAATTTCTGAGCCTCGGGGGGGGGGGGGGGGGGGCATTTTAGAGATCCGGTGTGGAAATTGCCTTTTTGTCCATTAAAAAGCATAAAATCTCAAACCTTCCGGAGGGTAATTCAATGTTCCGGTGGGAATGCCCCTCCCCTTGAATTCAGCACTGCGTTCGAGTGTATTTTTAAACTTAACCCTTAAATGCCGGGTGTTGCTTTTCGGCAACATACCCAAATTCGGGTCTAAAATACTATTAGAATAATATTGAAGCTATAATGCCTAATGTTGTCAATAAAATACATTCTGAAAATGTTATTAAATTGATTTTCAACATGTAGATGGCAACACTTTTGCTGTTTAAGAATAAAGATATATTTCTTTTTTCAATTGTTGCTACATGCTCTTTTTGGTTTGTTTGGAAGCTTGCGAAATACCCTATTTTGTTCTGCAGTGAGCAAATAAAGTTATTTCTTATTATAGTTCCTAAAATTCTTGTGTGTTTTAGCATTATAGAATTTCATTAAGGAAAATTATTTTTTCAATTAAAGACCAGTATTGCCAATTAGTATCAAACAGTTTTTTAGCCTAAACCATACTTAAAACAAAATATGATTTTTTTAAAAGTATTTTCCCCATGATTGATTTTAAAAATGAAAGCCGAAAAGCATTATTACAATGATTTTTTGAAAAATCAGGCATTTAAGGGTTAAATTATCTTTTCATGATTATTAAACCCGTTTCTCTATTTAAATATTAAGTATTTTAAACAGTTTCTTAATGTGCCATTCTCCATGCTTCTTACCATGGACTTCTATTGTACCGCTATTTTCTAATTTTTATTTAAGTTATTAACAGTATTTCCTTCCGGCGTCAGTTTTATTTAGTTCTTTAAAAATTTCTCTTTTCTTTTGACATAACTGATTGCTAATCGGATGTGTATAAATCTTTTTATTTCCAGTTTTTCTTAAATTTTAAATATGAATATTTTGAAATTGTTAATTTTTCGCGTGAGCAAACCGGGGCTTGAAATGTGCCAGAGCAAATCGGAAAATATTCTGGTTCGTTGAATTATGCCAAATATTGATCTGGTTTGCAGTGTTGTAATCGCAAAAAAGTCGGAGGGTATACGTAAAGTCATGATTATGAACGTCATGTCTAGAGTAATACGATATAGCTTTATTTGAGAAACAGAGGGTATACGGAGCTTTTTTAAAAAATCCAGAAGGTATACGGCGTATACCTCCATATATTGTTAAAACATATTATTATTATAGTTTTATACATATAGCTTTTATTGTGCTGTCTATAACTTTTTTGATTATTTTGAATTTTGAATGCATTTTTTAAAATTGTTTTTTATTGTTAGGCATAAATTTGCCTAAAATAAAAAAAAAATTGTCACACTTTGGAAAATAACTTTCCGTGAATACTAAAATACATTGAATAATCACTTCAACCCTCCCCCCCCCCCCCCCCCGCCAAAAAAAGTTATAAAATAGTTTTGTGTGATACTTAAAACCTCGTATACCATAGCACAAAAATATTATTTTAATAGTTATAAAATAGTTGTTTTGTGTTATAATTAAAACGTTGGACCTTAATGCCATTGTTATATTGTTAATGCCAGATTCGAAGACTATTTATTTGTGTTATTATTAAGGGGTCTTATACCTTTTAAACGCGACGAAAATTAACGAAAAACTTCAAAGTTTGAATTAGTTTATCTTCAAAAGCTTATTATGTATAAACATGAAATTTTGGATATTGATTAAACAGATTGTGCTTTGTAATATGCTACCATTAGAAATTTATTAGTCTTTTACAGAATTTGTGTATTGTTGAAATCAAAATGGCTTTTCTTTTTACTCCACAAGTCATTGTGCGCATGATATCTTGAGAAAGTATGTATGTATTGTCATGAAATTTGGTAAAGATACTAAAAATATATGTGTGTTTAAAATGAACTACTCTTAGGCCAAAATTATTTCATTAACTATATAAAAAAATATTTTTGTAAATAAAAAATAAAAATTTTATATTTTTAATGAATAAAAATAGTCATAACTAAAAATATTACAATTGTAAATACTTAAAAGTAGTTCATTTTAAACACTCATATTTGTTTAGTATCCTTATCAAATTTCATGACAATCCATACATACTTTCTCAAGATATAATGCGCGCAATGACTTGTGGAGTAAAAAAAAGAGCCATTTTGATTTCAATAATACACAAATTCTGTAAAAGGCTAATAAATTTCTAATGGTAGCATATTACAAAGCACAATCTGTTTAATCAATATCCAAAATTTCATGTTTATACATAAAAAACTTTTGAAGATAGACTAATTCAAACTTTGAGGTTTTTCGTTAATTTTCGACGCGTTTAAAAGGTACAAGATCCCTTAAAGATGTTTCGTTTTGAATCCTTTTCCACATATAAAATAGAGTTCAAAAGCCTCTTTATTTATTATTATTTTCTATGATAGCAATCTTTAATAAAATGTAATTCTTAAAAACCGACATTAGTCACCCGAAGTAAAATTTAACATTCAAGCTAATGTTAATCCTATGGACAGTTCTTTACTGATTTCGGGCTCACATTTTAATATTTTTTAATATTATTTTTTGCATAGGATACATCTGGTTGATATTTATAGTCGTGCAATTGTACTTTTTCGAGTTTTTATGCTATTTAGGGTTTCGTTCATCTGACGAAACCCTATTCGTCTCGCTCCTCTGTCTGTCTGTCCGTCACAGAGCCCGTTCTCAGAAACTATACATGTTGGAGACTTGAAATTTTGCATACTTATAGCTGAACACCACACATCAAATGACAAACCATAAATTTTTGAAAAAGTCGTACATTTAACCCTCTGGGTTCCCACATGTGTATTTTAAACAATTCTTTCTAAGTGAGCCCCTATTTAGGTTGGAGGCGTGAAATTTTGCATGCTTTTAGCTGAACACCTCACATCAAATGACAAACCATAAAATTTTGAAAAAGTCGTACATTTAACTATTTGGGCTAACACATGTGTATTTTAAACAAGTCTTTCTAAGTGAGACCTTATTTAGGTTGGAGGCGTGAAATTTTGCATACTTATAGCTGAAGACCTCACATCAAACGACAAATCATAAAATTTTGAAAAAGTTGTAAATTTAACCCTTTGGGGTCTCACATGTGTATTTTAAACAAGTCTTTCTAAGTGAGCCCCTAATTAGGTTGGAGGCGTGAAATTTTGCATACTTATAGCTGAACACCTCACATCAAATGACAAGCCATAAAATTTTGAAAAAGTCGTACATTTAACTCTTTGGGTTCCCACATGTGTATTTTAAACAATTCTTTCTAAGTGAGCCCCTAATTAGGTTGGAGGCTTGAAATTTTGCATACTTATAGCTGAACATCTCCCATCAAACTACAAATCATAAAATTTTGAAAAAGTCGTACATTTAACCTTTTGGGCTCCCACATCCGTATTTTAAACAATTCTTTCTGAGACCCTATTTAGGTTGGAGGCGTGAAATTTTGCATACTTATAGCTGAACACCATCATGCGACAAATCATAAAATTTTGAAAAAGTCGTACATTTAACCCTTTGTGCTCCCACATGCATATTTTAAGCAATTCTTTCTAACTGAGCCCCTTATTAAATTGGAGATTTGAAATTTTGCATACTTATAGCAGAACACCTGAGGCCAGGCGAGAAATAATAAAATCTTGAAAAAGTCTTATGTTTAACCCTTTGAGCTACCACATATGTATTTTAAGCAATTCTTTCTAAGAGAGCCCCTAATTAAGTTGGAGACATGAATTTTTGCATACGTATAGCTGAATATCTCAGACCTCACGACAAATCATAAAATTTTCAAAAAGTCTTATATTATTTACTTCTCCGGGCTCTAACTTGTGTATTTTAAGCAATTTTTCTAACCTCTGCCCTTTTCACCCGAGGAGCACTTTTCCAACTTTTGCCGACACCCCTTTGACCATTCTTTCATATTATGCACCATAGCCTTACATATTTTAGTAGCATTTTTTACCGCCAGGGGCGCCTACTTATCTCGGTGCTATGAGCCTAATCCATGGGTGCAAGAAATCTACCTAAGCCAAGACTGGAAACATTCCTGTGTATTATGTATAACTAAAGGAGACAGGTTAGAAGATTGTCAATGTCTTGTATTATAGCTAAAAATTGATCTTTAACAAGAAAAGAAAGTGATTAAAAGTTTTTGTTTGTAAAATAACTATTACTTAATTATATAAAATATAATTTTTTAGAGGAAAAGGTCCAAATACCGGCTACCACTTTTGTTTTTAATCTAGATCATACAATTTTCAAAATTAATAAAATAAAAAGTGACAGCAGGGTACCTTGGCATGTTGTACACCTGTTTAGAGGAAAAAAAAAATCAGTTTCAAAGGCGTTTTCTGTTTATAAAAAGCAAAATTCCGAAAGTCTTCAAATTTTGAGTTTTTAAAATGGGGTCTAAATACCGGCTACCTATGTTTTTTTCCAAAAGATCACACAATTAGAGCTAATGACAATTATTAAGCAATAAGAATATTATTTTAATAAATTTTATTGATTAAGGGTGTATTCTAAAAAATATTTTTCCACTCTCAACAGCTCGAAATTTTCTAGGACATTTTCAGACTCATTTTTAAAAGTAAAAACATGAAACTTGCTGAGGTGATTTTTGAAGAGATGTATAAGAGGCCGTGTGATTTCATTTTTCGCCCAATTAATTAGAATTTGATTTTTAAACAAATACTTTCTCAGTATGACCATTTTTTTCATCTCCAGATCTCCCGCTTCGGAAAATTCGGTTTAAAACGCCATCTTTGACAGCATTTTTTACAATATTTTCTGCATTTATCAAAAAATCGACAAGCACGGCACATTATGTAGTTTCTAAATAAAAGAATTTGCCAGTTTGATGTGTTTGAGAGCAAAAATGAATTTAAAAATAAATCAGAAAATAAGCAGTTTGGATTGGAATACACCCTTAATAACATTTCTTATGCACAGAAAAAATACGCAATTTTTAATAAACAAGTAATTTTGTCAAATTTATAAAATTCTTTACGACTATCTCTCACAGTCTTCTTCCCATTATGTTTCTAGTTTTGTTTTTTAACGTGTAAAAAAAAAAAAAAAAGAAAAAAAAAAAAAAAGCTTGCTCATTGAAATGAGAATTATTTTATCTGAAAAAATCACAAACATAACATCACTCTATGCGTCGGTGCAGTCCCTATCAGCCCACATATCGCATTCTTAACACTGAATCCAGAATCCCCTCCCCCATTCTTGTCCACTGAGAAAGCACCCATGCAGAAGACATAAATTGCCTCATCTTCCTCTGTTAGATATTTTCCTTTTTCACTTTTTTAACCCTCTCGCTGCGTAATTGTTTTATCGAAATAGCTTCAAAAATTGCGTATTTAACACCTTCGCGACGAGTGTTTTTAAGAGTTTTTATTCTTTTGTCACCGGTTTTTCAAAACAAAGCTTTTTGCATAATTTAATCGGGAAAATGCTCCGATTAAATAAGGCAAAATTTACAGTAAAAAAATAACTGGTGGGAATAATCAAGGAGGGTTAATTAGACGGAAAAAAGGCATCCCCGATGAAATCTCGGGTTGTGCAAATTTTGCTACTTTTACGTTGCTCCCGGAAATCTCGGGTTGCGCAGCGAGAGGGTTAAAATCTAATTTCTGCCTCTTTCGCCGGGTTTACTCCGTCATTTTTTTTCTTTCCCTTCACATTTATTACAGGCAATTTTGGAGTGTTCAACGGCGCTTTTGGGGAAATGATCCGGTAGACAATGTCGGTCCTGAAAATTACGTCCACGGTTGCTTTTTTCATATTGCGAAATGGAACTGAAACTATTTCTGAACCATTTAAATTAATTTATTAATTATGGAACTATTTAAATTAATTTATTTTCCTCCCCTTCAAGCAGAGCAACTGAGAGAGGGCCAAATACCGGCTAGCCGGTATTTAGACCACTCTTGGTAGCCGGTATTCGGACCACTGCTAGGTTTAAGTTAAAACCGCTGTTACTCATTCATATAACAAAATACCAATAATGTGCGCTTGGCAATTGAGAGCTAAATATGTCTAGAAAATAACTTAATCAGCGATTCAAGCCAATATACGATCAGTATATTTAAAAAAAAAATGAGAAACCCAAATCTGAAAAACTTTTGATGTACCAGAGTACGTCGATTTGACACTTTTGTATTTATTATTTGTAAATGAGACAAACTTCAGCGACATACTTTTCGTAACTTTCTTCTCTCAATTAAAGGTACAAACTCTGCATATCACCGCTAGGCTGCGCTGCGTTCAGTTTTCAGAACACCTAGTAGCCGGTATTTGGACCCTAGCCGGTAATTCGGACCTTCTCCTCTAGTAATCAATAAATTTCTTCAAGACTGAAATCAGTCCTGAGACTGAAGACTTGCACCCATGGCCCAATCCCCTCGACTAATTTATCTATGGATAGTATATAAAACGGAGTTTCGTTCGGATAGAGGTTTGTTTAGAATAGAGTGCGCCCCTGGTTGCGAAATGTGGAACTAACAGATTTTTCAAAAGGATAAAGTGTCTTGAAATGAATATTAAACGAAACCCTCTGTACGATCTGTGATCACACTTACCCACTTATTTTACCCACTTGTTTCGAGTTTCTTCGCGTGACTAGTGTAGGTTATGTATAATTTGATTAAGTATATGTATATGTAGTGTTAAGAGACTAACTCAATTACGCGAAAACACGTCGTTCGCTAATGTTAATCCAATGGGAGAATTTTTTAAAGATATTTTGGTTTGCATTTTAATATTTTTATTTTATTTTTTTGCATTTGAAAGCTGAGGTGAATCTGTACAAAGATCCTTTTGCACTTTTTTTATTTTGTTTACAGGTATTTTTAATTAGGACACTTTCACATTCGGAATCAGTTTCGAAAGTGAAAGCATCCTCATAAAAAATCCTGCAAACAAAATCGAAAAAGTAAAAAACGATCTTTTTTTGGATCGACCTGAGCTGTCATATGCGAAAAAAAAAAATTCATTTAAAAATAATCAAATGAAAACGAGATATCTTTAAAAATTTCTCCCACTGGATTAACATTAGCGAACAAGTGTTTTCACGTGACTGAAATAGCCTCTTACAGTAGTCATGTGGAGAAATCGAACGCTAATGTTAATCCTATGGGAGGATTGTTTACAGATTTCCCGCTTGCATTTTAATATTTTAAAAAGACATTTTGCATACACTCTAAAATTGGGAGGAGTGAAAAGTTCACTTTTTGAAAGAGTGGCAGGCATTTTTACTCTTTTTGGAGTGAGTTTTATAAAAATACACCCCTTAAAGAGTCGAGTTTTCCACTCTCTAGAAAGGAGTGAGATGTCTCACTCCTGAAAGAAGAGTGACTTACGTGTGCATTGCTTATTAACCAATCAGAGCAGCAAGACGACGACACCCTTTAAAGATAAGAAAAATGATCACTTTTTCGTCCGCCATTTTAAGATTAACAGATTAGGATATCATTCAATTTATTCTTTGGAATACATAAAATGAAGGTAAGTCTTGTTTAATTTTAAGCATTTATCCGTGTAGATATGTGGAATGTCCAGATTATGAGCTAAATAGTCGTATGTTTGTATAGCAAAAGATTGATCGTGGAGTATTTATAAGTGATTGTGAGATTTCTTCATGTAGCGATCTGAAATGTAATTGTTTTAAGGGGACCGGGAAAGCCGTATCTCCGCCATGTTAAATTCACCAACTTTATGTACCTTTTTCTCAGAAATGGTGAAAGATAGAGGTCTAGATTTTTTAGAGTAGTTTGAATAACATGCTTTACGTTTTTTAACTGACCATTTTCGTTCTAAAGTGATTGTGAGATTTCTTCATGTAGCGGACTGAAATGTATTTGTTTTAAGGGGACCGGGAAAGCCGTATCTCCGCCATGTTAAATTCACCAACTTTATGTACATTTTTCTCAGAAATGGTGAAAGATAGAGGTCTAGATTTTTTAGAGTAGTTTGAATAACATGTTTTATGTATTTTAACAGACCATTTTCGTTCTAAGTAAAATTCAAAATTAATTATTAATTATTTATTGAAAGTCATTTTAAAATTAGCACCTTTTGGTAAGATTTCACTGCCTAAAATAAATAATTCTCAACAAATCATTAAATCCCTGTGTATACAATATAACTGTGGCAACATGCAATAGCCGTTTTTGGCTGAATCTGAACTGAACTGATATCATCACAAGAACTTTTCTCTTTGTAATTTGGCAACAGTCCACGGGTGTTATTGTGGCTTGCCTTTCCGTGCGTGTTGTTTGCGCGTATTTTCCAAGATGTTAATAAATATTATTATTTGTTGTTAACCTTCTGATGTTATAACTTAAAGTAAGTAAGTTACATCTCACCTAAAACGTACAGTGGTGACTACGGACTCTGAACGCGTTTCATCGAAAAATTAAAAAAAACAGCGTGATCGATGAGCCTCATGGCTACTCAGGCCTAACCTCAAGCGAAGTGCTTTCAAGTTCTCCAATTCGATGATAAGTTCGCAACATGTCATTATGCCTCGTATCTGCTTAATTATAAAACGCTAACAGTGTAAATAAATACGCTGTCTCCAGGTATGGTTACAGTTTTTTTTATTTTATATAATTTTTTTCTTCTCGTAATGGCTGTTCCCCGTTTTGTGTCAATCGCAAGTATTACTTCTACTAAGAAATTAATTGTACCTAATATCTGTTAGATCCTTTTTATTTTTTTGTTTTATACTTGCACCTTGATATGTAAATATTTATTTATTTTATTTTTTTCCCTTCTCGTGTTGCAAATCGTATCGTAATCGGAACAACTTTATTGTGTAATATAAATGTATATTAATTTTAATCATTCTTATCACACCTAGTAATTCTTATTTCCTTATTTTGTTGGCCTTTAAAAGTAAAATAAAGATATGTCTGTCGATCAAGAGACAGGAGTTCTTGCCGTGCAGGCAAAAATGCCAACGTTTTCTAAGCACAATATCACACTATTTTTCGCGCAACTTGATTCGGCATTCACACTTAATAAAATCGCTGATGAAAAAACTAAATATAATTATCTAATCAACATTTTAGATACTGATATCCTGTCCTCTGTTAGTGATCTTATATTCACACCGCCCGATGTAAACCCTTTTACTACTCTAAAAGAAAAGTTGCTAACAATTTTTGAAAACTCCACTGCCCAAAAAACGAAGGCACTCCTGCAAGAGCTCACACTTGGGGACCAGAAACCAAGTGTGTTGCTCAGAAAGATGAAGGACCTTGCCTCCGGCCAAGTTACAGACGATTTTCTAAGAACTCTTTGGCTACAACGCCTGCCAAGTAATATTCAAGCCGTTTTAGCGGTTGGGGGTGATGAATTGGACAAACTTGCCGTCCTGGCTGATAAAGTGTCCGAAATCAGCACCCCCCACAATGATCATGTAATAGCTGCAAAGTCAGAGTCCAACGAGATAAAAATTCTACGTCTTCAGGTTTCTGAATTGTCAAAAAAGGTCGAAGCATTAACAGTATCTTTGTCTGAGAATCGCTCTCGTTCTCCACATCGTAGCAGAGGAGGCAATTTTTATAGAAACCGCAGTTTCTCAAACGGCCGGAGACATAATGCCGATATTTGTTACTATCATACACGTTTTGGCCCTCAAGCTAGAAAATGTACAAAGCCATGTTCTTTTTCCCAAACGGGAAACGACACGAGTGCATCACAGTAGCGGCATGTCATCGTACACAACAGTCGCTTATGTATTTATGATCCAGCCACTAAGACAAATTATTTAATTGATTCAGGTGCAGATGTTTCTGTAATTCCCAACACCACCAAATCAAACCCATCAACTTTTTGTCTTTTTGCTGCCAACAATACTAAGATATCCACTTATGGGCAAAAACTTGTTGAAGTTGAGCTAAACCTTAGACGTAGCTTCAAGTGGGAATTTACGTTGGCAGATGTTAAGCGTCCTATTATTGGATCAGATTTTTTTAGCTCATTTCGGGTTATTAATTGATCTTAAAAACCACTGTCTTATCGATCCACTAACGAAATTAACTAGCAAAGGCCAATTTATAAAGGGTATATTTACATCTGTCAAAAGTATCTGTAAGGATTCAACCGTTCATAAAATTCTAAACCAGTTTCCTAACCTTACACGTCCCCGCCCTTTTAACAGCAAAATTCCTCATAATACTTACCATTTCATTGAAACTTCTGGCCCACCTGTTTTTAGCAAACCGCGAAGACTCCACCCTGCACAACTTGTTGCAGCTAAACGGGAGTTCCAATTTATGTTAGAACAGGGTATCTGTCGGCCATCTAAATCTAATTGGGCATCTCCTTTTCACCTTGTTCGTAAGAGTTCAGGTGACTGGCGTCCCACCGGGGATTACAGAGCACTTAATAAGATAACACGTCCTGATAAATATCCTATACCCCACATTCAAGATTTTACTCATAATTTGCATGGTGCTAAAATTTTCTCAAAAGTAGATATTGTGCGGGCTTTTCATCATATCCCTGTTAACCCTACTGACATTCCCAAAACAGCCATTACTACCCCATTTGGTTTATTCGAATTTGTTATTATGCCATTTGGGCTGTCGAATGCTGCCCAAACATTTCAGAGGCACATTCATGAAGTTCTCTATGATCTCGATTTCTGTTTTCCATACCTGGATGACATTTTGATAGCCAGTAAATCTCCAGATGAGCATGAAGCACACCGACAAATATAATTTGACTATCAATCCATCTAAATGTGAGTTTTTCCAGGATGAAATTCAGTTCCTTGGACACCTTGTCTCTGAGTATGGTTGTAAACCTCTTCCAGGTAAAGTTAAGGCAATTATAGACTTTCCCCAACCAAAAGTAGTGAAAGAACTCCGCAGATTCTTAGGTGCCTTAAATTTTTACAGACGTTTTCTTCCTGAGATGGCTTCCATTCAAATGCCACTAAATCACTTGCTGCAAAATTATCAAAAGAATGACAAACGTGAAATTTCTTGGACTGATGCTACGACAAAAGCTTTCTCAGGCCACAATGCTATGTCATCCTGATCCAACTGCTACATTAGTGTTGCATGCAGATGCATCTGATACAGCTATTGGTGCAGCATTACACCAAAAAACAGAACAATGTCTTCAGCCACTTGCATTCTTTTCAAAAAAACTTTCTCCGGCACAGCAAAGCTATTCGGCTTATGATAGAGAGCTGTTAGCTATTTACGAGGCAATTAAGTACTTCAGATACATGGTTGAAGCTAGATCATTTACTATATACACTGACCACAAACCTTTGTGTTTTGCGTTTGCACAGAAAACTGATAAGTGTACTCCTCGACAACTTAGGCATCTTGATTTCATAGCTCAGTTTTCGACGGATATTCAACATGTCAGCGGGCAAGATAACAGTGTTGCTGATGCACTCTCCCGCATAAATGCAATTTCCCTGGATCTCGGTCTACAAACAATGGCTGAAGCACAACTGAGTGACAGTGAACTGTGTGAGCTACTGCAAAACCCTACTACATCCAATCTAGTTCTTAAAAAGTTTCCAGTAGAAAGTGGTTCCTCGTCTGAACTTTATTGTGATGTCTCGACTGACAAAATCAGACCTTTTGTACCCCTAGTGATGCGTCGCCAGATCTTTGACAGTCTTCATGGATTCTCCCATCCTGGTGTCAAGTCAACCGTGCAGCTGATAAAACAACGTTTCTGTTGGCCGTCTATGCAAACTGACAATACCAAGTGGACTCGTTCCTGCATTCCGTGTCAGCGCAGCAAGGTCCATAAGCACACATTCAGTCGCCCAGGTCAGTTCGCCACTCCAAGTTCTCGCTTTGAGCATGTCCATTTAGATTTAGTGGGTTCTCTCCCTCAATCAAAAGGCTGCCAGTATCTACTAACACTAGTGGACAGATTTACATGTTGGCTAGAGGCCTTTCCAATAGAGGACATAACTTCTGACACTATAGCCTTCAAATTCTATTCTGAGTGGATTTGCAGGTTTGGTGTACCTCTCCGGATCACCACAGACCGTGGACGACAATTTGAATCTCAGCTGTTTGATAGTTTGTCTAAAATCATTGGCACCCACCATATATACACGACTCCATACCATCCAGCATCGAATGGACTTGTTGAACGATTTCACAGAAGTCTTAAGGCTGCCATTCGCCGCTATGCCACAGAACGCTGGGTTGAGATACTACCCACTATTCTCCTGGGTCTCCGCTCATCCATCAAAGAAGACCTGCAAGCTAGTGTTTTCTGAACTCGTGTATGGTGAAACTCTTCGCTTACCTGGTGAATTTTTTTCTGCATCCAAGGACTATATAGATCCAGCTACATTTGTTGGTCGCTTGAAAGACCATATATCCCCAATCCGTCCTGTTCCAACCAGCCTGCGCACTGGCCGTTCCATTTTTGTGCATAATGCACTTTCTTCGTGTAGTCATGCCTTTTTACGACAGGATGCTACTCGTAGAAGTCTTCAACCATTTTACACTGGACCATTTCGGGTGTTATCCCGCAGTGATAAAACCTTCACCATCCAGCTACACAACAAAACCTCAACTGTGAACATTGATCGGTTGAAGCCAGTATCAGTGGTGTAGTAGTAAAAAAATCAGAGGGCATACGCTCTAAGCAGAGGGTATACGCTCTATAGGCAGAGGGTGTACCCTACAATGTATATACTATAGATTTTTCAGAAACAGAGGGTATACGGTGTCCCTTAAAAAAATCCAGAGGGTATACGGCGTATACCACCGTATACCCTCCACTACATCCCTGGCCAGCATTTATCAATGTAGTTCCTGATGCTGTGCCTCCAGAACAGACTGTGTTTTTCCCTTCAGCAATGCCTGACCTACCACAGTCTCCTTCTGGCCTGACAACCAGCCAACCGCTGTCTTCTGACCCATCTACCAGTCAACAGCCATATGTTACCAAATCTGGTCGCCGAGTTAAATTCAACCCCCGTTATCTTGATGCCACTTCGTCACTGGGAAGGGGGTGATGTGGCAACATGCAATAGCCGTTTTTGGCTGAATCTGAACTGAACTGATATCATCACAAGAACTTTTCTCTTTGTAATTTGGCAACAGTCCACGGGTGTTATTGTGGCTTGCCTTTCCGTGCGTGTTGTTTGCGCGTATTTTCCAAGATGTTAATAAATATTATTATTTGTTATTAACCTTCTGATGTTATAACTTAAAGTAAGTAAGTTACATCTCACCTAAAACGTACAATAACATAGTATAAGTATTAAAAAAAATCTGAGTTCTTATGTTTAATAGATATTGAAACAAGTTGGAAATTGCTCACCAAACGTGGCAAATGAGGTGCGTTCGTACTATAACTAGTTTTAGAAATATTTTTTGCACCGCATATTGTACTGAATGTATATTTTAGTGCAATACATAAGTGCATATCCATTTCATTCTGTTCTGAAAGGCTGTAACATCATTAAAAAATGCACTTAAAATATTTTTTTTCCCATTGGCCGTCGTGTAACGGAAAACTTTTGACTGTCCTTGTAATTAAACTATGCATCCGATTTTCCTGAAATTTGAAATGAGTCTACAAAATTTTGCAACAAATATATATTTAAAATTTTAGATCATTCGGAAGGCTGTAACATCATTAAAATGTACTTGCAATAATTTATTCCCATTGGCCGTAATGTAACGGAAAACTTTTGACTGTCCCTGTAATTAAACTATACAACCGATTTTTATGAAATCTGAAATGACTCGACAAAAGTTTGCAACAATTATATATTTAAATTTTCAGACCATTCGGTTTGGTAGTTTTTGCTCTGTTATATGCGGGTGTTGAATTCAGACCCTTATCTCCGGGAGGGATTTCTGTGGTTCCGGAGGGGGGGGGGGGACATTATAGAGTTCCGGGGGGGATTGCACTTTTTGACCATTGAAAACACAAAATCTCAAATCTTCCGGAGGGGAAATGCCCCCGCCCCCGGGCCACCCCCTGAAATCAACACTGACAGACAGACTAAACAACGAATATAGGGGCTACGTATTTATATAATTACGAACGCACCTAAAAAAGGAACATAAACATGAAAAATCCAAGTTTTGAGAAAAAGTCGATTAAAGATTTATTGCCATTAAGCTGTGAAGTACTCTTAGAAAGAATGAATAATTTCAACACTTATTTTTTATATATATAAACATGCGTGACACATCGTTGGAAAGACAAAAGTTTAAACTATTTAATGATATAAAAAAATAAAAATCGCTTTTTAGGTGCGTTCGTAGTTATATCAATACGTAGCACCTATAGTCGTCGTTCAGTCCGTCTGTCTGTCCGTCTGCCCGCATATAACAGCGCAAAAACTACCCAACCGAATCGTTTGAAATTTAAAGTATATAATTGTTGTATAATTCTGTCGCGTCATTTCAAATTTTATGAAAATCGGATGTATAGTTTAATTACAGGGACAGTCAAATTTTTCTGTTACATTACGGTCAATGGGAAAAATTATTGCAAGTGCATTTTAATGTTGTTACAGACTTCCGAATGGTCTGAAATTTTAAATAGGGCAGATGTGCCAGTAATGGTCACCCTTTGATGTTTTTGGTTCATAAAAAAATAAGTAATAAATATTTAACTTTAATTAATTTTTTTATAATTTCCCCTTGCATGTTTTATAAAACTGGTTTATTGTTCACACTTTTAATCAAACCAATTAGGAAGTAGAAAATAATGTTTCAAAGTTTTGCTGTTTTTCTGTGAAAATCTTAATGAAGAGGCTAAGAGCTGGCTTCGTTTAATTAATTTATATATTATTTATTTTCTTGCAAAATTTGAATGCTTTTGTTTGAGTAGCAATAGAAAACTTAGACTTTTATATACTAACGGTCATTTACGAAATTTCATTTATTTTTAAGGTTTTAAGAGAGGGTGTCTATTACTAGAATGGTTAATTAGTCATTTTCCACCAAAACTTTTTAAATAGCTGCTTTTAAGTTAGTTTATGTGATTAATAAAATTTCAATATTTTATTCTTTTTTTATGTATATATACTTTGCTATTTTAAAATCTGGCAATCAAACCAGCTAGGTAGTAGAAAATATTGTTTAAGAGCACAGCCAAAGACGGGCTCATAGGGCTTAATACCTCTCCTTTTAAATAAAAGCAATTAAGTTACAGAAGCTATTAAAAATCTATTTTCTGTGTTAAATGTTTGGTTATTCTTATCTGAAAAAAAAGAAGGAAAAAAAAGTAATATTCCTTAATTTATAGGCAATATTCATGAAACTGGTAAATTTGCAGATCAGTGGCCTCAAACATCAGTTCTACAGTTTTATTTTGAAATTATTTTACTTAGCATTTAAAATATTCAACTCACAATATCATTTCTTTCATATTTGCAATATTAATTATTATAAATGATATATCAAATAGTCTCTGGAAGATTAATTGTTAAAAATAGCGAGACAAAACTAAACATCACCAACATTCCAAAACTTTTTTTTATTATTATTACCTTTTAAATCCCCCACTGTTTCAATAATTTAATAGCTGTAATTGCCTGATATTTAGTATTTTAAACTATCCATCTAAAATAATTAAAACATTGATCGTCTGATAATTACAATAATTGATGCAAACAGTAAATGATCATCACAAATATTTTATTAATTACTGGTATCCTTATTGTTAAATTTATTTGAAAATAACCATTTTGTTTCATTAGTATGTTTTCATTAAATTCTGGTTCTAAATACAGTCATAAAAACAATTATATTTATTACTTTTTATGGGGTGTGCATTACTGGGCCAGAGGGTGTCCATTACTGGGCTTTTGGGTGTTTTGGTATATTTATGCTATTTAAAATTAAATTTCGATTTACATTGGGAAATGAGACTATAAGAATGGTTAAATATTGTTGATAGATTAATATAATATTGAAAAAACTGGAATGTAATAATTATAACTATTAATAAAAAAATAATTTTAAAAGACATTCCTTAAGAGTGTCCATTACTGGCACATCTACCCTATTTAATTGTTGCAAAATTTTGTCGAGTCGTTTCAAATTTTATGAAAATCGGATGTACAGTTTAATTACAGGGAGTCAAAAACTTTCCGTTAACTTTAAGGTCAATGGGAAAAAATATTTCAAGTGAATTTTAATGATGTTACAGTCTTTTGAACAGAATGAAATTGATATGCACTTATAAAGTTCACCAAAATATACATTCAGCACAATATGCGGTGCAAAAAATATTTATAAAATTAGTTATAGTACGAACGCACCTCATTTGCCACGTTTGACGAGCAATTTCCAACTTGTTTTTATTTCCGAGGTCAATCTTTTCCTATAAAACATATAAAATCTATTTTGCTCATATTCACAAAACACAATATCTACGCGAATAAAAAAATTAAATTAAACTAGGCTTATCGCGTCATTTCATTAATAAGTATTGTATTAATTTCATTTTTCAGCAATGACGGACGAAAATTAGAAATCATGATTAAGTTAAGGAATATGTTTAAAAGAAAAATATATACATATTCCAGAGAACTTAAAAGTTTAACTTTAGACTCCATGTTCATATTAAATAAAATAAAAGCAAATGACAGCGGATAAAATATATATATATACATTCTTAATATTTAAATCATGCTTAGAAATTATTTAAAAAAGATGTGAGTTTATAAGTATTGTTTTTTAAATGGAAAAATTAAAAATATTTTAGAACAATAGGACTTTACAAAAATAGCAATAATTTAAAGAAAAAGTACGGTTTTATATTTAAAACAAAAATTAAAATCAAATCAAACATTGTTAAACATATAACATACGCTGATTAAAAAGTTATTAATAAAACTTTAAAAGTAATATCTTTATAGGGCATGCAATAAAAGCAAACACAAAGGATAAGATTGGAATAAAATATTTTAGTTTATTACTATTAGTAATCTAATTTAAATTTGTATGTAACTTTAACTGAATTTTTCCCTAAAAGTTCAATTAGTGTTACAAACTATGAATTAAATAAATATTGCTAATAAAGTATTTTATTCCAATCTTTACTACGCTTGTATCTATTTTCATTGCATGCTGTAAAAGATGTGATTCTTTTAAAATGACCATAGAAGCGAAAAAAAACAAAATAAAAACGACTACATAAAAAATGAACATTCACTTTTATGAAAGAGTGACTATTCACTCCTACCAGGGGTGAAAAACCGCACTCCTTTAGCAAGAGTGAATAGTCACTCCTCCAAAAAAGTGATTATCCACCCCTGTTTAGAGTTAATTTTCAGTTTCCAGGAGTGACTATTCACTCTTTCAGAGAGTCAAAAATTTCACTTTTGCTCAGAGTGAATAGTCACTCTAAAGAGGTTGGGCATATTTTGACTCTGCGATAGAGTGACTATTCACTCCTCCGGAGTGAATAGTCACTCCTTTTTATTTAGAGTGTAGGGTACCCGAGGTCGATAACTTTTATCGTGCATTTGTACTTTTTCGATTTTAGGTGCAGTTTTTTCTATATAAGTATAGTTTCATTTTCAGAACCGATTCTAACCGGTTTCAAAAGTGAAACTATCTTGATGTAAAAAACTGTAACCAAAATCGAAAAAGCACAAACGCACGATAAAAGTTATCGACCTCATGTACCCTATGCAAAAATCTTTTAAAAATATTAAAATGCAAGCGAGAAATCTGAAAAGATTTTTCCCACAGGTTTAACATTATGGTTAAAATTTCTTCGCGTTACTAGTTTTAACACTTACGCGGAAAAACTCGAACGCTAACGTTAAACCTATTGGACAAATTTTTACAGATTTCTTGCTCACATTTTAATGTATTTTGAAGTGATTTTTCTTAGATAGGATACCCGAGGTCGAAATATATTGTTGTGGGTTTGTTCATTTTTGGTTTTGGTAACAGTTTTTCAATATGCGGACACTTTCACTTTCGGACGCGGTTGGAACCTGTTCTGAAAGTGAAACTATTTTTGTATAAAAAATCTGTCACCAAAATCGAAAAAGTACACACACGCTAACATTAGATATCGACCTCAGGTATCCTGAAAAAAAAAAAAATCGTGTAAAAATATTCAAATGCAAGTGAGAAATTTGAAAAGATTTTACCCATAGGTTGAACATTAGTGTTCAAATTTCTTCGCGTGACTAGTGTAGACTCTTTACGCGGAGAAACTCAAGTTAAATTTACGAAAAAAATCTTTACAGATTTCTCACTCGTATTTTAATACTTTCAAATTTTCGTTAAATTGGATACCGGAGGTCGATATCTATTGTTGTGAGTTTGTAATTTTCTATTTTGTATGCTTTTTTTTTTTTTTTTCTTTTTTTATGAGGGTAGTTTCACTTCCACAACACGTCCTAAAAAAAAAAAAAAAAAAAAAAAAAAAAAAAAAAACTCAACAAAATCGAAAAATTACAAACGCACAACTATATATATCGACCTCAGGTATCCTATGCGTATATATCTCTAACATTTAAGCTGTATATGTATAGCTTTATCGCTGCGAAGATTTCTCCTACATACTTAACATTAGCGTTCGAGTTTCTCCGCATGACTAATGTAGGTTCACTTCAGACGCGGGAAGAAAGGAAAACGCTAATGCTAAGTCTATGGGAGCGTTATTTTCAAATATCTCGCTCAAATTTGAATATTTTTGAATGTTTTGTGCATAGGATAGCTGAGGACGATCTACAACCGGGCTAGTTTTTACTTTTTCGATTTCGGTTTCAGATTCTTAAAAAAAAAAAAAAAAAATACTATTACTTTCGGAACCGGTTCCAGCCGGTTCCGAAATTGAAACTATCCTATTATAAAAGAAAAAACTATAACCAAAATCGAAAAAGTAAAAACTAGTCCGGTTGTAGATCATCCTCAGCTATCCTATGCAAAAAAAAAATAAAAAAAATCTTTCAAAAATATTAAAATTAGAGCGAGATATTTGAAAATAACGTTCCCATAGACTTAGCATTAGCGTTCGACTTTTTCCAAGTGACTAGTATGGGGAAACACCCATTCGCCAATGTTAATCCAATAAGAGAAAATTTTTAAGATAACTCGGTTGCATTTCAATATTTTTAAATGACCTTTTTTGTATACTTTCACTTTTGGAGCCGGTATAAACAGTGAAAAGAGTGAAAGTGTCCGCACTAAAAATAAATAAATAAATAAAAGTAAAAATAAAGAAAGAAAATAAAATAAAAACTTCAACAAACTTAAAATAAAGTAAAAAACCACAATTGCAGAATTTTACCACAGCTATCCAGTGCAAAAGAAAAAGTCTTTTAAAAATACAAACGAGATATTTTAAAAAATATGTCTCGTTAGATTAACATTAGCGATTTTGCCTGAGGAGTTATAATTTGTGATCACCTTTAGAACTAATTGTAAGCAGGATTCTTGGAAACAGTAAAAATTTAACTTGTAACTTTTAAAATGCACTCTGTTGTTTCTCTTTTTTAGGATGCAAAGACACGAAAATAATATAGAGAAGAATGTTAAATAATTGAATGTTAATTTGGTAAATATTATGTTAATACTTTGTGTTAGAAACTATTATTTGTAACTGTGTGAAAATAAACTTTGTAATTATTTTATAGCCTGTATTGTTTTATTATAACTTTGTTCTTTTTAAAATCTTGAAACTTTTCAAATATTTTGTTGTTGTGGAATTATATTTATTCAGATTTGAGAATAGGGAAATTTCAATTTTAAAATGAGTCTTCCACCCCCCGGAAGTTAATAAGTTTTAGCAATATATTCCACTTTGGCCACAAAGAAATTAAAATAAATTATATTTTCTTTAATAAAATTATATATGAAGTTGAAATTCGGGGATGTGTTTATATTCATCTAGTTTTGTTCAAAATGGAATGTTAGCCGGCCGCTAATCTCGCCAATACCTTTTTAGGGTTCCCGTTTTAGGTTTTAAGTACGCGTACTTAAAAAGTAAAAACGGTACCATTTGAGATCACTCCTGTTCTGTCTGTTACAGCCATTTTGCTCGTAAACTATGGAAAGTGGAAAGTTCAAATTGGGGGAAGTAATAAAGACTATTGATCTAAATATTTACAGATTATTAAACATTTACAAATACATTAATAAAAAATGTAGAGGAGCTAATTAAGTTATTTGTAAAAAAAAAAAAAAAAAAAAAAAAAAAAAAAAAAAAAAAAAAAAAATTTTTGCATATCTTGTGAGATATCGTGTGAAAGCTTTCGTAACGCTGAACTCAAAAATACATTTCTTTTAATTTTAGGTATTGTATTTTCAGAGTTATCAGGGGGGGGGGGATGTAGTGCAAATGTCCCCCCCCCCCTTCTATTTCCGAATCTACTGAAACTAAAATTATGAAAAAAATAGAGGTAGTAGATATTAATTTAAACCTTGCAGGAAAATTATAGCGATTACCCTAGGTCATATAGTTTTTGAGAAAAGCGCAATTTTCCTTTACACACAAATTTCAATTTGCGGGCATTCAGCGAAGGTGTTGAGGAGCGCTGGTGGTACCTATCATAGCATAAGTATAAAAGCTTTGTTGATAATGAGTTTCGGAAAAAATCGTTGGTAATTAGCCGAGATATTAGCCCTTAAACACACGGACGGTTTGGGCATACATAATGACAGGGGCGGCGTAGTCTATGTACCATCGGCTTTTAAAGACTAAATAACAACTTTTAATGATATATTTGTGTAATGCAATGCCCAGTAGCAGTATAAAAGCAATAAACATCAAATTGGTTAAAACAGACTACTTTAATTAGAATTAATCACATAAATACTATGGGATTCGCGACTAGTTTGCATTGAGTGGATTTCTCAATACGGATCCCGTATCTTTAAAAGTTCATTAAAAACCTATTTGGTGGAAAAACGTGGAACGGACCAAGACGGCATTGCAACTTTGCGACCTCCTTTCGAAGCGCGCTTGTTTTGTTTTAGCTGCACTGTAAAAAGAAAAGACTACATTGAATTTAGTTTTATGAAATGCCAAATGAAGTTGAAATAGGCACTACTTTTATTGTCAGTACCAAATTAAGATCATCATAAACAGATTAGGATAAGATTAACAAAAAGAGTTATACAGAATAGCAATATTTGATATTATTTAGGTTTCATATCTCTTTGAACTTTTATGGTATACTCATTCATACTTTTCTAGTATACTTTTTTTTTTTTTTTTTTAAACTCGCCAGGAGCATTTTATTTTTATTTTTCATGTATTAAACTAAAAACAGTAGTTTGATGTTGAAATTAAATAGATTGGTTTATGGTATCGTTTATTGTTTTACTTTTTTTAAAGTGAAAATTGTGTATTTTAAATGCTTGTGTTTTAAATTAAAGTTATGTATTTTAAATAAAATCAATGAAAGGATTATATTTTAAATGAAATTAATAAAAAAACAAAAAAATGCAATGGGATTTTGGATATTTGGCGATTTATCACCTGCACCCGGTTAACATAAAAATACAGATTTATTTATTTCTCAATCTGAATCTTCCGATTAGGCGAAGATTTAAGGAAGTAAATTAAATTATAAAATGCAATAATTAGCATATATTTCAGGGAGAATCAAACTGATGCCCAGAGGCGGCTAGTTTTGCAAGAAATTAGAATTGCTTGATTGGCAGTTATGTCTTGATATAAAATATGATGCTATCATATCATATCATATCATAATATGAACTACCATATCTTTATATGATAATTCTGTTTAACTAAATTTATTTCCTAATTGCGTGAAATTTATTAGGAGTAAATTAAAAAAAATAAGAACTAATATACTCTGCTATAATAAATTATTAATCAAATTAGACATATAATAGAGTTTGCTTTGAATTGGTTATGTACATGGATCACTTATTTTTAGATAATCATTTTAATTACCTTTTAAGAATTAGAAGGGAATAGGCAACTAATTCAGAATTGGCGAGTCTAATAAAACCTCTAAACGAATTAAGGTATATTATTGGAAGTTATTGGGGCTTACCAGGTAGTTGAATGTGGCCTTCGATTCAACTATGTCCTGCGGGTGTGGTAGCGTATTTCTGGTGATTTGGAATCTAAACTATAAGTCCTTGTTCACTCAGTTTATATAGCTTAAAAATGTATAAAAGCATTTGACAAACCTCCAATTATATCGAATCCTGCACGAAACTCGCACAACCTTCAAAAGTTCGAGTATTAGCGTACAGATAAAAAATATACAATCAAAAATTGAGTAAAAATACGACAACTGGTGGCCATACACCAAAGTTTGGGAAGAATTTCATTTTGACACTAAAAATGAATATTCGTTGAGTCCTTAAAAAATAAAGTTCTTTTATCATGTTTTGGGAGCATTTTTAACTCAGGGAGCGGGAGGGGCAAAGCTAAAAAAAATTTAAGTAGGTTAACAGACAGGTATCGTTTATTATGTTTTTTGTTTTTTTTTTTTAATCGAATGATTACAATTTGCAAATCGATACGATCATTTGTTACATAGTTACGACAAGTTTTATAAATTCGAAGTCGAAAACTATAATTTAGTGCAGGTAAAGTAGGTTTTTACAGCAGCAGCTGATAGCCATTCACAAAAATTTATTTGGTAAGAACTTCATTTTGGCACTAGAAATGAAGATACGACGAGTCCCCCCCAAAATTAAGTGGTTTCATCGTGGGCCTTTTTTTAAGAAGGGGGCGGGGGCTTTAACGCGGCATGGGAGAACAGAACTTATTTTAAATAGGTCAAATTGGGTATCGTTTGTTATGAATATTTTTATTCTAAATCAAATGATATCGCACGAAAACCGATACGGCCATTGTTTACAAAGTTAGGCCAGGTTATAAGAAGTGTATTTTCGTAAATTTAATGACTTTGAAGTAAATTCAAAATTATCCTGATTTTGATTATTGCTATTTTGAACACATTTAATAATTTTGAGATGACTTAATATGATATAAAGAACTCTTTTTAAACGTAAAATAAATGTGACAGAACTATGCTAAAAAATAAAATATAATTTTCCACTTTGCATTGATAAAATCTTTTCTGTAACTTTCTTATAAATGATCGTATCGACTTGCGGATAATGTTATACAAATCGGAATTAAAAGATACATACGAAACGATATCCCACTTGACCTATTTAAAAATAGTTAAATTTTGCCCCCTCGAGTTAAAATGCCTCCCCCCCCCCCTTCCAAAAAAAAACATTGTAAAACAACTTTACATTTTGGGGACACATCGGATCTTAATTTGTAGCGCCAAAACGAAGTTTGTCTCAAGCTTTCGTAAATAGCAATCACTTGCTACTGTAAAAACCTATTTTACCTTCAAAAGTATAATTTTAGACTTTGTATTAATAAAACCTGCCGTAACTTTGAAAGAAATGATCGTATTGACTTGCTGACGATTTCACCTAATTCGGAATTATAAAATACATAATAAACAGTATCCCATTTCACCTACTTATTTATTTATTTATTTTTAGTTACCCTCGTCCCTGAGCTAACCATGTTCCCCCTTTTGCCCACAAAACATGATAAAACAACTTTATTTTTTTAGTACTAATCGGATCTTCATTTTTAGTATCGAAACGAAGTTCTTCCCAAATTTGGGTGAATGGCCATCTGTTGTCTCAAAAAATCCTATTTCACCTGTGTACTACATGCAAAATTCAGAGAACTGACAACATTTCAATGAAATTACTACATATTTGCAGCTATACTTGTCATGAACTTGTCATGGCAAGATTCCGAGTTTGCAATTCATTTGTAGATGTTCTGACATGACAATATTGCAAGTTTACAATGCGTTTGCAAATAGTGTGACATCGCAGTATTACTAGTTTGCTATGAGTTTGCAGTAACTTTGATGCAACAAGACTGCAACTTGCACGACAACTTAGCTGCAAGTTCAAAGTATGGTGACTTCGGAGTTTTCATAATCTTGTTGCAGTCTTGTTATGAACTTTCAGACTTGTCATGCTGACCTTGCTGCAACTTTGCAATGTAAGACTGCTGAAAATTTTCTGCAAACTAAATTGCTATCTGGGATACGTCGACCCCAGTGCCGGTCTTAGGGCCGGACGGTGTCGCTGGACAAAGACTAGCTAAAGCGGTAGGACCACATCCACCAATTGACTAAGAGGGAGCCTAAGGTGGGAGAGCGAGCTTTGTAAAGGAAAGGTCTCGGTGACTCGCTAGTGACGACGGGGCTCTCAGGATTGCCATGCAGGATCTCCCGGAGCAACCGAAGGACGAGGGTTTCGGACAGCGCCTGTTGTGCGTCAGGTGGCTCATCCCGCCGAGATCCGCAGCTGGAGCAGTTGTGAGCCGACCCTAAGGTGGGTAGGGTTCAGTGGTGCCCTCGTCGACCAGGGAGCGGTCGCAGAGGGAGGCCAGTATGGCTCTGGTTGCCCGATGTCGCGCCGTAAACCCTGGGAGGGGGTCGGCCAGCAGATCCGCCATTGAACGCTATCTCCGCAGGGAACCGGGCCGGAGGCTCGCCGGTAACATGGTGGCGCTTCGAACCTTGGGAGAACTCTTGGTCCGACCCAGATCCTGCGTGCCTGTGCGCTAATGGAGGTTGGCGCGCCCAGTGTTGAGGATCTAGCGGTGCCTCGAACTAACTTTCGAACGCAACTAACAGGTAGCGGTCGGTCACTGCACGGGCTCAGGGGCATTCGTGCCTGGGTACCCTCGACGGCCTTGAGGTAAGGTAGCGGGGGCTGGGCTGTTGCCGGTCTGCCGCGGTTTCTCCACCCTCGGGTGGAGTCGAGTTGTGGGGAACCGGCGGGACTCCGGACCCTCCAACCCCCCAGCGAGGCGGGGTCTATCCCGTCTAGGTGGAGCTTTCCGTGTCCGCCTGGGGGTCGCTAAGGCACCTAGTCTGTCGTCTTTTGACTCCCAGCGTCGAGCCGCGAGGGGTTCCACAGGTGAGTGGAGAGATCGGGCGAAAACCCCAAACGAGGCGATGTCTTTGTCGTCAGAGGAGGAGTCTTCTGGGTCCACTAGGAACACCTTCATGGTCACCCGAGCGAGGAGTCGTCTTTGGTGCCAGGAGGGATTTTCTCCGACTTTCCGGGGCTTATTAGCTAGAAGCACCTCCCTCTCCTATCGGTTTGCTCGCATATATGTCTTTGCCAGAAAATGGTATTTGATCTTGTGAGCCCTCAGTAAAGTAACTTCGGCTCGGGAAACCTCGTGTAGGTTCGTGGGCCCAGCTCCTCTATAGGTGTCTGGTTCCTGCGGGCTGTCGGGGCGGCGAATTTGGAATCTTCTCTCGATTCACGCACTTTTGGCGAGATATTTTGGCGAGAAATGCATTTTGAGATGAAATCAAAAATATAGAACCGAAGTAGCGATCGTGCGCGAATCGAGGGAAATGCCCAAAGAGTTATTGTTATTATTTCGCTGTCGCTTGTGGCACATTTTCGGTTAGAATTTTATTTGCGTTTTTCGTGTGTCAATAACAATAAACCTTTTTTATTTTATTTATTTATTTATTTTTTTTGTGTGTGTTCGTGCTGAAGAACTAGCGATGTTATTGTATCAAGAAGCGTCCTTTTTAAAAAATATTCTGACTCAATAAATATCTTTCAGCTAACTGACACATTGAAGACTAGAATCAGAAGATTTCATGAAATACTTTTAAAACATACAAAGTTAAAGGTTTATTAAACATAAACATTTGTCAATGATTAAAGTAAATTATTATTCTTAAATTTTGCTTTCCAATGTAACCAATATGTCTTTTAATATTATTAGTAAAATTATAAATAAAATATGATTGGAATATAATCCTTAATATTTATAACTTTCTCCCCAAAACTTTGGAAAGGAATTTAGTTACTCCCTTAATGTTGACTTTAGAAAAAAAGGGCCGCCGGGCGGAAATGTTTCAAAAAGGGGACACTATTTTACTACTAAACACTATACTAAATTTTTTTAAACAGGCCGGGTGAGCAGAATAAAGACAATTTTTGCTATAATGGTCTGAACCGAACTGATAAAAAAATTAAGCGGGCTGACCGACACAATACAACAAATTGGAAATAAACTACGCTGATAAAATAGAAACAATTTTCAATGGACATGACTAGTATGAGAATAAGTACAAATATGCTGCATGAGCTGATGCTAGTTTCACAACATCAATCCAGAAACATAATATGTCCATTTTAGAGATTGGCATCGGACAGTTAGACGTGTGCGAGTCAGTGTTGAATTTTTTCAGCAGACTCTGGGAGTGGCAAAATCAAGCTTACATTTTCTCTACATACTCGGACCAGGTCGAGCTATAACTGGACTTAATTAATCACAGGACGTATCAATGCGATTTATTTTGTAAAAATAGTAATAGCAATAATGAACTTCAGTTAACAGAATCTTTAAATATGTATTATAATAAATTAGAGAATTAAAAAAAACAACTAATTTTAGTTTCTTCTAACTTTACAAGAAGAAAGTATTGGATTCATGAAAAATTTTGACTCCCGGTTTTCAATGGATTTATACGTTTTAGAAGATTCTGAACATGATTTGATGGTTTTTAGAAACTGTCTATCACTCTATGAGTCTGACGTTACTTTATAGGTAGTTTTAGATAAAGGAAATCATCCATTTATTAAATATTGTGTTAATATTAAAAGTAATTCGTGAAATTTACAGGGAGAGGGGGGGGGGGTGCACCTTCCACTGCTTGGGGGCGCATTCTTTCCTCGGGTTCTAAGGGCCCAATTTCAACAGGATTTGGTTTAGTCAATTTAGATTACAATTCAGCTACTTTCTGTATTATAAAATTTTATCTTAAGACTTCAGTTGCCAACATTTTTGAACATTAATGGTGCATTATTTTTTCGGGTTCTATGGCCTTGCTTGATTACGACGAGAACTGGCACATTCAACTTGGCTTTCGATTATCTCCGGCACATGCAGGTTACGGTAGGTTACGGTTAGTCTTCCGGTACATACTTGCCTTAAGTTGCGGGAAATGCAGTTCACAGGTTCGTTCAGAAGGAGGTTTGCTGGGAACACACAAGACGCTGCGGAAGATAAAGGGGCCCCCAAAACTAGGTTCATTTATTTAAAAGATTTTCAAAAGATATAAAATCATACAAACTTGAGTTTTGTTTAAGGTTATTATAATGGGCCCCGGGCAACACCGGACATACAATATAGATTCAACTACACAGGGTGTTCCAAAAGTGCTGAAAGATGCTTCATGAAACACACAGGAAATTCAAGAAATGATAGAGGATGCTTCACGAGATCTAATGATTCAATTATACTTAAGAGGCTACTTCACTAGTGCTGTAAAAGTAACGACTAAATGAACACCCGTATGTATTCGTTACTTTCAAACACACTACCTGTTAGAAAATATTTGTTGCTCATTACTCTTTAGAAAACGGATATTAAAAATTATCCTAAGTACTAGTACACATATATTCGATGTATTTTCAAATTTTCTGAATGGGTTTTTTATTATTATTATTATTATTATTAGTTTTAACTGTTCCTTAAAATAAAAGGTAAAATCTATATGGATGCTTACACTAATTTAACATTTCATAAAGTATAAAACTGGGCATTCAAAATACTGCATGTGAAATATATGGTCACAAGACAACAGTAAATATAATTATATATTGTAGGTGAGGTCTTCTCAAAAATTTGTTACCGTTACATAGACCCATAATAAAATTTTGTATGAAACTTTTCTGTAACAGAAATCTGCGTAAAAGTGGAATTTTACCTTGAATTGAAATATTCCAAGATCCGGTTTCCATAAAAATAATACAATGAAATGCATCTGCTAAGATGAAAAATCTCTCTAAAATGGAATTCCTTAGGGATTTCTCACAATTCTGTCTCCGTAAGTATTACTGTATATATTAAAGAAAAAAATAGTAATTGAGTACATTAATAGAAATATTCACTGCTTACTGAAACCAGTAAAACATTACAACTGAACCTGTCTATAACGGAAACTAGCATGAAATCGGTTCTCAAAAACATATTTACCTCTGCTCGACATTGCAAAAATTTTTGTTTCTCTCTCTTTATGTGCTTTCTGACACATTCATATACTCAACTAATGCATAAACGCATAAAATTGGCAGTGATGCGAATGATATGGAATCTAATAGCGTTTTTTCATTTTTCGATAAGTTCATCGCAGTTCAAGCTATAATCAAATGCTTTTATATGATGGCCCTTCAATTACTGTCGCATCCAGAAATTCGGTTCTAAACACACATTTTCATAGTATATCGTCAAACAAATCTTTTGAATTTAAAGGAAAAAGAGACACTAATCCATTTCTTAATTTCTGATTAAAAGTGCCTACAGATTTTTTGCGAATATGAGTAAAAAGCAATGATTTAAAAAGTTATAGTTCATAAAAATACTTTATCATTCCTTAAATGCAGCTACAATGAATATTTTATTCTGTTCTATTCAGTTTTTTTTTACAGTAAAATTATGAGCAATCTTAATAGATTAAATGCATAATTAATACGAAATTAATCTAATTAAAATATTAAATGATAAACACATCTTGTCTCTTTATTGCTTGGATCCATGCTTCCTTTTTTTAAATGCATTCATAAAACCTCTTGGTAAAAAAAAAAAAAAAATCAATTATTCTCTCCATGTTTGAAAAAAGCATATAACACTTCATATCTGAGAAATAAAAAAGAAAAGTGCCCTTTAAACTGATGGCATTGAGCTCACATGCCATTGACATTAATTGTATATTATACTCTTATTTCAAAAAATAATGCCCCTCGAAAAATAAATTAAAGGGGGATTGCCTCCCTCCCGTTTCCCCTCTTTATACTTAACCAATGATTCTCCAAATGTCATCAGGGAAGCGCCTTATCAAAATAAACAGGTATACCAAATTTGAAGCAAATCGGATAGAAAAAACATTTATCTAAATTAAGTGGGTATTAGCCACCCCCCGTTCCCCCCTTTATATTTAACCAATGAACTTCCAAATCAAATCAGGAAGCGCCTTATCAGAATAAACTGGTATACCAAATTTGAAGCAAATCGGATAGAAAAACCCATTTATCTAAATTAAGAGGGGTATTAGCCCCCTATTCTCTCTTTTAGACTTAAACAATGAACCTTCAAATGTAATCAGGGAAGCGCCTCAGAATTAACCGGTATACCAAATTTGAAAAAAATCTGATAATTCTGCATGGAAAACTCATTTATCTAAGTTAAGGGGGGGTGGTGGATTAGCCCCCCGTTCCCCCCTTTATACTTAACCAATCAACCCCCAAAACTAATCAGGGAAGTGCCATATCAGAATGAACCTAGAAAAAAAATTGAAGCAAATCGGATATTTCTGTCAAGAGTTATCGCGTTACGTACATACAGAACCGGCGGGCACATTAGCTCTCGGGCTTTGATAGCCTGTGGGCTAAAAAGTACAATCCCTGAAAGAATAAACGATCTCATATAATCGTTCTTCTAAAAGCAGTTTGTTCTGCTATTGACTATGTGACTTCAAAATCTCCCTTCCAAAATTATTCACACGGACATTTTCGGCGAATGAACGAGTGCTGAAGCAAAGCCACTGAAGTAACGAAACGATTAAATGAATACCCATATGGGACACTAATATGGGAACAACTGATTTCCGAACACAAATTCTCATCTTTCCGCATCAGACAATGCGGCTCCGTTCATGAATCACGAAATGAAAGTAACGTTTGAAGTTTGTTTCTTAGTTCTGCAGTAACGACTCATATTCCGAACTAATGCTTCGGTACTTCGTATCAGAGAAATTACCCATTACTCAGTAACGAATACATGCGGTTTGCAATGTCTCTATACTTCACTCATGCAAAAAAAGTGCTCAGAAATCTGGTAATCCTATGGGAGAAATTTTTTAAAATATCTTGTTTGGATTTCCACATTTTAATTTGTTTTGTTTTTTGCATTGGATAGCTGAGATTGATCTCTACAAAGACTGCTTTTTACTTTCGATTTTGTTTACAGGTTTTTATTTTTTAATTAGAATACTTTCCCTTTCTGAACTGGTTTTGAAAGTGGAAGTATTCTCATAAAAAGAATAAAATATATAGACAATTGAAAAAGTAAAACATTGCCTTTGAGGAGATCAAACTCAGCTATCCAATGCAAAAAAAAAAAAAAATAAAAATAAATAAATAAATAAATAAATAAATAAATAAATAAATAAATATTGAAATGCAAGAGATATTCTTAATAATTTCTCCCATAGGATTAACATTAGCAAGTGGGTGTTTTCATATGAATGAAATAGCCCGGAAGATGAAATTAAAGACTATGAAGCTCGCAGAAAAATGTGTTGATCCCATAAAATGTAAAAGAGTTAAATGATGAATATGTTATATGTATACATGCCTGACATCTAGCATGCAAGCAAATAAATCTACAATTTTTAACTAAACACTAGGACTACACAAAGCCTCAATATCTCCATTCCATTTACACCAAAACCTTATTATTTGTATTTTTTTAATGTGTTTTCTAAGATTTTATTATCTTTCATATTTTCTTTTAATGAAAAGAGAAAGCTAAGAGCTTCAGTTACTCTTTTTATTATATGAAAAAGAGAAAGTTTCAATGATTTAAAGACTTGAGCTTCAGTTACTCTTTTTATTAAATGAAAAGAGAAAGTTTCAATGATGAAAAGACTTGAGCTTCAGTTACACTTCAACTTTAGATCTTCTTCTTATAAACACGTGAAAGTCCTTTAAAATTTTTCTGTTTATAACACAGTTTTTACATTGTGATGTAGTGGGCCAGAGCTTTTTGGTTCACTAAGCTCTTGTGAGATGATCGTTGAAAAACAATACATGTTTCTTACCAAAGTTCTTTATTAGAACAACTAAAATAGATTTGAAAAATGTAATAACAAACTTTACATTCATAGGTAGACACTCTCACTTTTTATTAACAGTTCTATACTTCTCATAGCCAACCTGAGTAAAAACGATTTTTACTCGCATCTCTTCCGTTGTTAAAAAAACACCTCACTTCATCAGTGTCACCCAGTCTACTATCAGCCTCCACACTAGCTTCTGCATGAGTCTCTTTTTTACTTTCACTTTAGGGACGAATTCCCACACATTGTCCAGCCACCCCTATTTCTTGGAAAAGTTGAAACATCCTGTTGAGCAGATCCCAAGGGCAGAAGTATGCCAGGAATTTCCCTTGCATGCCTTTACACAAAAGACCATTGTCCTCCTCGGAAATGCCTGTTGCTTTCCCGGTCGAAAATGTGTGGCGAAGGTACGATATCACAACACCTCCTCCCAAAAGAGATTTCCACAGGAAATATTTGGCATGAATTCACATAATAAGCCCTTTTAATAGATTTCCCGAGAGGTCAAGCACACCATTAAATCAGCAATAAAATATTATTTAGACTTTTGACCCAATTATGAAAGTTCTACTTAAATTCAAGAATACCCACTCTCAGTTTCAAAGGACATACCAAAATATGAAATTTTTAGAATTTTCCTTACACATAATCAATCAAAAGAATAAAAATAATATACATTTTTGATGCTAGAACAATTAATTTAAATTTAAAATATTTGAATGTAATACTAACTCAAAAAAGAAAAAAAACACTATAACACAATCTAGGTAACTAAATTTTTACATACAGCACAATATCTTAATAAAACGCCCTAGTTACAAGTATTAAAATTTTGAACACTAAATTCCAAACAGAAAATCTAACTCTGATTCTAAATCTTCCTACTTAGACCATCTGCATTTCCATGTAATTTTCCTGGCTTATGTGTAATTTCAAAATTTAATGGCTGCAAAAATAGAGCCCAACGTGTCAAACGAGAGTTTGTACCAACCATTTTCTTTAAGTACACTAATGGATTATGATCGGTTTGTATTTCAAATTTTTGCCCATCCAAATAATAATTTAACTTTTTTAATCCATATACTATAGCCGCTAATTCTCTTTCTATCGTGCTATAATTTTGCTCCGCACGGGAAAATTTTTTGCTAAGATACAAAATTGGATGCTCTTCACCTGCAATAATTTGAGATAAAACAATTCCTGCCCCATACAAACTCGCATCTGTTTGCACAATGAATTTCTGCTTAAAATCAGGCGCATATAACACAGGACTTTTCATTAATTTTAACTTTAATTCTTCAAATGCATTATTACACTTCTCGTCCCATATGATTTTTTTTTCCCTTTTAAAGCATCTGTTAACGGCACTGCTATGGTAGCATAATTCTTTATGTACCTCGCGTAATACCCTACCATTCCCAGATATGCTCTTAGCTGTGTTTTCGTCGTCGGAATTGGAAAATCTTTAATAGCCTGCAATTTAGCTTCACTAGGAGACCTTTTTCCTGACCCAACTTCGTGTCCCAGAAATTTTACGTGATCTTGCGCGAATTGGCATTTGGATGGTTTCACCGTTAGATTTGCTTCTTTTAACCGCTTAAGAACCGCTTCCACATCTTTTAAATGCTGTTCCCATGTCAAAGAAAATATAGCTATATCATCGATATACGGAACCGCAAATGACTCTAACCCACACTGTAAAAAAAATCCCGCAACGTTCCTGGGAAAAAATGGGCAGCTGAGTTGCCCATTTTTTCCAATAAACATTACTTGAAAATGACTGGAACTTTACTGTATATGTTAAAAACTTTCTATAGAAATGCCAGTAAGTTTCCTGCGAAATACCAGGAATATTTCTGTTGACAACAAAACATTACTGACATATTCAAGGCTGGAGTAGCACAGTTGAAGTTTATTTCAACAGAGCAAAAAATGTCCAGACCAGGGATCGAATCTGGATACTTGGCGTGCCGTGCCAATGCCTTACCTGTTAGGCTATCCGGACCGATACCTGGCTGACATAATTCACTCTGGATGTTCGTTCCCTTCATTATGACATTACTGACATTTCACAGCATGCGGGATCCGCAGACGATTTTTACATTTCCAGTTGACAATTTTCGCTTTATTATCATTATTTCTTAGAATGAAAAAATATTTTGAAATTGACATCAAAATTATTATTTATAATTTACACGAAAAAATAAATTTTCAGTTAAAATTCAATAAAGTAAATATATATGTGATATATTGTTTCTGAACTTTGCTTAAAATATAAAAATATATAAATGTAAATAATAATTAGAAAAAAAATCTAGACATAAAATATTTTGGATTTTCGTCAGTGTAATTATGTTAGTTTACAAGTTAGATAAAATACATATAAATTTTCCTGAAAAAAAAAACCTAAACTTAATTGTATATTTTTTCCGAAAGTAAAAAAAAAAAATTCAAATTTGCAGCAATTCAAAGTGTCAAATATATGTCAAATTTAAATCAAATTGTAATAAAGTGTTAAAATATAAAATTAATTGAAAAAGAAAAAAAAAAGGTCAAGAGGTAGCATCGAACTCGGGCCGTACGGGTGGCGTGCGAGCTTTCTGCGTCCACACCACGAAAGACACGTTGAGAGCTGCAAACTAATGGGTATTTGAAACGTATGCTAAAACTCGGCATCTAATTTCTGAAAATCTAAGGCCCATTAGAAGAAATCCTTTCACAAGAATAATTAGAGATAAGAACTCTAAAACATACTTTAAATTAATCAAAATCGGTGAGAATCATATTTGATGGTCCCCTGGTTAATGGAGATCCAAATAATAGGTGTATTTTTTTTACACAGTCTGCTCGTTAAAGATATGTCGTCTATTGATTTATTTCCATTCCATATTGATTTTTTTACATTCATTTAAGGAATTCGTTTTCGACACTCGCGCGCGAGCAACGGATTATAGCAAAAAAAAATAATAATAAATGGCGGCCGCAGCGTTTTGCTGTTTCCAACTTTTGTTCAGGAACGTTTCAGATAAGAAAACCAGAATTTCACAGGAAAGAGCTAAATTATTCTGAAAACCTGATAAAAGGCGAAACGTTCCTGGATTTTACATGGAACGTTACCATTTTTTTTTACAGTGCATATAAAACTATGGCAATCAATTTACAAAAATAATATGCTGAATTTAAAAGTCCAAACATCATGACTTTAGGTAAAAAGGTCCCAAATGGTGTTACAAAAGCCGCATATCTCTGAGCTTCTTCCGTGAGAGGAATCTGAAAATAACCTTTCGTCAGATCCATAACAGTAATAAAAGGCGCTGTACTCACTTTCTCAACAACCTCTTCAATGTTTGGCAAAGGGAAAAATTCAGTTCTGGTCTTTGCATTTAATTTCCTATAGTCCACACAAGGGCGAGCGTCTTTACCCGCACTCTCAACTAAAATCATAGGCGAAGCATAATCTGATTGCCCGACTTCAATCACACCCAAATCTAAAAGCCTCCGAATCTCTTCACGCATAATCTCTAATTGCCTCGGCGACACACGATATGGTTTTGATCTTACCGGCACATCATCCGTTAAAACAATGTCCATTTTAACTAACGGGGTACTCCCAGGGTCCGTAGAAAAAACTTTCATATGACGCTCAATCATTGTCCTGAAATCTCCTATTTGCTCTGTAGAAACACGTTTTTCCAAATTACTTTCTTTTACTAATTCCCAAAAGTCTAATTGAGTGGGATCCGCAATGGGATAAGGAATTTCCGCTTGATCCTCAATTTCCTCACACTCCTCATCAATCAACAAATTTACAAATTCAGGTCTACTATAATATGGTTTAATTAAATTAACATGATAAATAGTAGACTTATTTCTCTTTTCCGGAATATCGATCGTATAATTAGTTTGAGATATTACGCTAGTAATAGTTCCCGGTCCTATCCAATTAACCGCCATTTTATTTGGTTTCGAAGTAGCCAGAACTAACACTTTGTCTCCAACATTAAATTTTCTATACACCGCATTCTTATCATACCATTGTTTTCGTTTCTCCTGACACTCTTTCATTCTTTTACACGCTAATTCTTGACAATGTTTCAATCTATTACTTAAGTTCAAAATATAGTCCACTACATTCTGATTTACCGTCTCCTTTTCCATCCAATTTTCATATACAAGAGTATGTGGCATTCGTAAATTCTTACCATGTGCAAGCTCAGCAGGGCTAAATCCCGTGCTTTCATGACTTACAGTCCTCAAAGCAAATAAAGCTATTGGCAAGACTGCTTCCCAATCTTTTCCTGCCTCCAAACATAATGTCTTTATAACCTTTTTTAAACTTCCATGCATCCGTTCAACGCTATTCGATTCTGGGTGGCAAACTGAACTATGTACAACCTTAATACCAAACCTATCAAAAAATTCCGATGCCAACTCACTTGTAAATGACCTACCCAAATCACATTGTACCTCTTTTGGATAACCAGTCCTAGAAAATATTTGTATTAGCCCCTCAATCACTGACGGAGAAGTTAAATCTTCTACTGGAATCGCATCTGGATATTTTGACGCAACACAAATTGAAGTAATCAAGTATCTATTATTTTTCTCGCTTAAACTCAAAGGGCCTACACCATCAATATTTATCCTGGAGAAAACTTCTGAAATTAACCGGCACGAGCTTCAAGGGAGCTTTCTTTTTATCTCTATTTTTACCAACCTTTTGACACAGATCGCAAGTTCTTACAAATGCCTCAATTTCCATGTAACAATTTGGCCAAAAATAGCATTTAATTACCCTATCTTTTGTTTTAGTTGCCCCTAAATGTCCCGCAACTTCCTCATGACACATCTTCATTATTTTCTCTCTAAATTCTAATGGCAAACATAATTGTAATTTCTCATCCCCACTATTTGAATGTGAAACTCTTACTAATTTATTTCCCATTACTTTAAATTCCTTTTCTTCTACATTATTTGCCTTTTCCCATAATGTTTTTAAAGATAAGCACTGTTTCTGAGCTAAGCTGAAATCTTTCGCTGTAATTTTATTCAATCCCACATTATCTTTCACCTTCCATTTCGGTAATAACATAAGATCTTCGATTTGACTTTCATCCTGTCTATTCTCATCCATTTGAACTACCTGCGTTTCTTTGTTCTGTGAGCAATCCCCAATTTTATCTACCCTACCTGGTTGCTCTTCTAACTTTGCCTGATCAACAAACGACATTTCCTTATCAACATCCCGTTGCTCCATTCCTTTTTTTAAAGAATTCGTCTTACTACGGGTAACCACCATATTTATAGGAACACCACTTCCTTTATTTTGCTCAATAAGCTCCGCAGTTTTATTACCTAAGAGATAGTAACCTTGCTCCGACTCCGATGGTTTAATCGCCGCCTTAGTGGTGATGCAACCAAAATCCCCTTTTATAGTCACCCATGCTAATGGTAAACATTTACATTCATTATCAAGAGGTTGAAGTACCCAAGTTATATCTCCAGTAAAATCATCTGTTTTAACCCAATTTCTATCGCATAGATCAATCCCTGCTCCCGTGTCCCTCAAATAGTGTCTTTCAACCCCGTTTATTAGAACTTTTTTTAGATAAGGTTTAAAACAATCCCCTAAATCAACATCATTACCTAAATGATTAACTGTATTGAACTCATTTTTCTTTTTTAACCATTCCGCACAATCTGGTTTTATGTGCCCTGGTTGATTACAAAAAAAACACCTAATCTGCCTTTTCTTCTCAAAAGCCTGGTCTTGTTTAAGTTTATCATTTTTAAATTTTTCCGTTTTATTCTCTAACTCCGATTTAGCTTTTACTTCACCCCTAATTTTCGGATTTAAATTGCTTCTTTGCATCTCTGAATAAGGTTTTTTTTCCGAAGATTTTTTTTCTGATTTCCTGAAACTACTTCTAATACTCTCATATTTGTCACATTTATCAGCAAGTTTCGAAGCCTCTTTCATTTCATCCCATTCATCCATAAATTTTTCTTTTACTTCAAAAGGAACGCGTTTTTTTACTTGCTCTGTGAGCATGAGCTCTTTTAAAGGCTCGAAATCCTTTATATCTAATGATTCCAACCAATTATCCAAATAACCTCTTAATTCATATACCAAGTCTACCCATAACGCTCCAGGTTTCCTTTGATGATTTTCAAACTTCTGTTTTAAAGCACCTGTTCCCAATCTAAAACGATTTAATAAAACTTTTTTTACATGTTGAAAATCATCTCCTAATTCTGCTGGTTGCTTCACTATAATTTCCGCGATATCTGATGGCAATAAGGGAATTAATTGGCTAACCATATCCTCCTGCGAAATTTTAGCTTTTTCCGCCTGTTTTTCAAAGATCATAAAGAAAAGAGTGATGTCAATTAATTTACAATCAAAACGTGGAACTAATTCTTTCAAATTAATTTTTGGATTCCTATGCGAACCTACATTCATATCACTAGACGAAAGACTAACAGTTTCCGAAGAATTTTGAATTCTTAATTTTTCTAACTCAAATTGTCTTGTTTTTTCGCGCTCTTCGTCTTCCCGTTCCAAAGCTAATTTTTCCAGTTCCATTTCTTTTCGTTCTGCATCCTCCTTAAGAATACATTCTAAATTCGATTTAGCAAAACTCTCATTATAATCCGATGCTGCTAAAATAGCCTGAATTATAGTTTTTTTCTTATCAGTTGCCGACACGTTGGTCTCAAATTCCTCTGCCAGCAAAAGCAAGATGTTTTTAGTATATTTCCCTAGAAATTCTTCCATTGTTTTCCCCCAAAATATACTAATCACAACAATACATACTTGCCAACTTTCCCTTAAACTTCCGTAAAATGTGAGTTAAATTGACCCAGGTTAAACACGTTTCGAACCAGAAATTTTCAAAAGAAATTAATCCAAATAGATTTCATAGAGAAACATGATTTTAAATGTATAATGATACATCCAATAAATTTCCTGGTTAGCAACGTGTATAACCTGGGTTAATTTAACTCAGATTTTACGGAAGTTTAGTTGAATGTTGGCAAGTATGACAATACACAAATATATACAATTTGTAAAACACAATAAAAATTACAATAAGGAATAGAATTTTATCCTCTAGATATATTTCAATGCATAAAACAATAATACAATTTTTCTACCGAAAATTTTCGTGCACTTGTTATATCCTTTAAAACTGAGTAAATCCTCAAAATTATTTTGATACCCACAGCACTATATAAATACAATTTGTATAAAAACAACTAATCCTGCTATTTCCTACAGCATACCCATAAAATTTCAAATAACTTTATTGCTGTAATAAACAAAAGCTGTATATGCCCCAACTTTATAACTAAAAGTTACATCCACAACTATGATTAATTTTAATGATTAATATTCTTTTATTAATCAACCGTAATTTACTATCCTCAAGTTAATTATGAAATACATAAATATTAAATTTTCAAAACCAAATGAATTACCGTACAGACCATAAGAAACCCGTTTAATATAAAAATTCTAACTAAAAATTTCGATCCCAAATTAATAGCTACCCTAGACTTTTTATCTATTAAACATATACAAATTACCAAGAACAGACATATACAATATTAAATCCTAACAGACCTCTCTGGAAAATTTCATAAAAGGGCTTACCTTCAAATGTAGGCCTTTCTCCACACTGCTCCAAGGCTTTCCTGCACTTTTTTTTTTCAGGTACTGCCGTATCTCCGGATCTAACTTGATTTCCGCCGGGAAATTTACACACAAGCTGTCTCCATGGATTCCTAAGGGCGATCGATGAAATAGTCTACTATCCACTGCACTGGATGTTTACTGAAGAAATTTTCTATATCGTCGAATCCTTAGTCCTTGTTACATACCAGCTAACATATTCGACACTCCAGAATTCACAGTTCCTCACCGGATACACTTGAAAATCTTTCTCGTCAAACACAAGATTTCATCACCGACTGTCCTTGTTTCTACACAGTTTCCTTCTGTACATCAAGTTCACGTGGGTCCAGTCTAATTTATGCTAGACCTAATTAATCCGTAAGCTGCCACCATTTATAATACTATAGCTGTGATGTAGTGGGCCAGAGCTTTTTGGTTCACTAAGCTCTTGTGAGATGATCGTTGAAAAACAATACATGTTTCTTACCAAAGTTCTTTATTAGAACAACTAAAATAGATTTGAAAAATGTAATAACAAACTTTACATTCATAGGTAGACACTCTCACTTTTTATTAACAGTTCTATACTTCTCATAGCCAACCTGAGTAAAAACGATTTTTACTCGCATCTCTTCCGTTGTTAAAAAAACACCTCACTTCATCAGTGTCACCCAGTCTACTATCAGCCTCCACACTAGCTTCTGCATGAGTCTCTTTTTTACTTTCACTTTAGGGACGAATTCCCACACATTGTCCAGCCACCCCTATTTCTTGGAAAAGTTGAAACACCCTGTTGAGCAGATCCCAAGGGCAGAAGTATGCCAGGAATTTCCCTTGCATGCCTTTACACAAAAGACCATTGCCCTCCTCGGAAATGCCTGTTGCTTTCCCGGTCGAAAATGTGTGGCGAAGGTACGATATCACAACATCAAACTGAAAATAATTTTTCGTATTTGTGCATAGGATACATCGTTTTTTTTCCATTTATGGGAGCTGCTTTGTCCTTATTACCAGAAGCAGTTGCAGAAATTCTTTTAGAGGCCGGTGTAATAACATTTTCTGGGTTTAACGCTGAATTAGCAACGGGGGAGTTTACTGCATTATACGCATTAAGTGGCGCAGGATCAGCTGGATTGATAGTTGGAGGTGGCACTTTAATAGGTGGAGCTACTCTGGGTGCAATTTTAAACTCGGCACAAGAGACCACATCGACTTTATTAAATTCTAAAACTCAGGCTGAGATTGTTCAAAATTTACAAAACCTAAAAAACGTATTTAATATCGGAAAATTGTTAAAAAATCCATCAACACAAATAAAACATGTTGAAACTCTCTTGCAAAAAGCAGGAATTAACAAGGCTCGGAATGGGTGTAAAAGGTTATATAGACGATCTGAAAAAAGTGTTAAAACGCGCAGTGTGATTCGGCAGAGAAGACCACAACGTATTAGTAAAAAAATTGGCCTTGCCAGATCCTCAATTGATATTAGGCGAAAAAAAAAATTAAAAGGATGCGCACAAACTGAGGAATTTTATGTTTGGGAATTGTTTGCATCAGACATATATAGAAGGCCCACTTCAACACAGGCTAAGGCGCCCTACTTCTTTCCCTATGCTTTTCGTCACGACGGCGTAGTTATGAGCAATTTTCAGAAAAACGGACAGGCACCCATTATAACTAAGCACTTTAAGTCTTGGGAAAATGCTGACCACCACTTTCCACCCTTTTATTCAAAACCAATGGGTTGAAAAAACATATTGCGAGAGTAAAGAGGTGCCTTTACCCCCCGTTAAGTGGTCTACAAACACGTTTAGAATGAACACAGATGACGACGGAATTGGAATTTTATGTACCAAACGAAATTTATTTATAGGTGTGCATTTTTTTTTCTACCGGTACTCTGGTAAATTATGAAAACTTCGGATTCAGACTTTTTTTCCGCTTAAGAAAGATGACTGCCAATATCGACGACATTCTAAAAAGACTGTTAGATAAATCTATAGGGAGGCCAGTAAAACCTGAGCCTTTACACTACGGTGATCCAGGTGACTCAATAGACGTTGAATCTGACCTACTTCCCAATTTCTGGGATAATTCCTTGTTGGACCAAGAGAGTTTTGCTGGCCATAAAAGAAGACTAGGAGACGACGATGAATGTAATCACCCAGAGAATCCTTGTAAAAGGGTAAATATTAAAGGGGATGAAGACGATGATGAGGCAAAAAATCCAGAGAATCAAAATAACGATAAGGTTAATGTACAAAATCCGGTATTACCAAAAGATGTGCAACCCCCAAACGGACAGCGTCAGCAACCAACCGAATGACTAGGAAGAGTCCCAACTGATCCTAGACTTATATTTTGCCCAGATCATGTTTTGGCTAACCAGACTCTAAAAGAATACGTATTGAAAAATGTTATTGCATGTTCAAAACACGTACGTATTTAACGTATCTTTTATAGAATCTCTTATTAAATTAACATGTAAAAATTAACCGAGTATCCTGCAGATTTTTTTTTTTAGGGAATAATATGGAAAAGTACATAGACATGACGCTCGACATTGTTTTTAAAGCTATCCAGATGCATTTTAAGAATCATTGCAAGTGCAAAAACTCAGGTGACCAGATCGATAGTGCGACAGGAGATGACAGGGATGATCCATCTGAATTTGAGTTAGAAAAGCTTCGGGATAGTTCACGTGATGCGCTGCTTAGTTATTTTTTCACTGGAGATGAAATGCGTGCGTATGAGGCTAGAAAACAATTGTGCTGGGAAGCCGAGGACCCTTTAAAATGCAAAAAAGAACTTTATGCAGAATACGGCAAAATTATTGCAAGTCGACAGTTGGGGCACAAAGTACCTGATATAACTAAAAATCTGTTTAAAGCAGGTCTTTCATCATTGATTTACTTTATACAAGAGTTTTCTTCACATGCAGGTTTCGAGGAAATCCAATGTAAAGTAGTCCTGCAAAATAACTCTACTTGGATTCGAATTCCTGCTAAAATTTTGTGTATCGGTGAATCTTTGCATGATATCGAACTAAAAACTGAAAAAGACTCAAAGCGTAAAAAAAAGTCCTCAAGAATGGAGGAAGGTGAAGAGCGATCCGCAATGCCCTTTGAAATATTCGAAAATACTCTGGAAAATTTTAATATGTGAAAAATATTAATCCTACCTCAAATTTAAAAGAAAAAAACTATACTTACTTGTATTTTTTTTTGTTTCTTGAGTAATTTGTTATTCTTTGTAATTGTAAATTTAGCAAGACCAAGGGGATCATCCCGAGTGAGTGGCCAGACATGTTGTCAGGCACTACCCGCTCTAGATTCTCTCCAGGCTGTTGCCTTTTATTTACAATATTTTGCATTTTGAATTTACATGCTGAGCAATCCTTATTTTGACAGTCGATGCATACACTGCAGGTAATTACTTTTTTATGTTCTTTAGGAGAAGGAAACAGGTTCCTCTGATAAGCTCTAGGTGAAGAAGTGGCTGGGGCGCACATCCATGCAGCCTGCCGAGGCCCCCAAAATGACATCCTCGCTGTTCTCCTGCGTTGTTTAAGTCCATTTCTAGCTGGTAAAGGAGTTGATGGTGTTATCGGTGGAGGGCTTGGTGGGGTGTTGGGCACCAATACTTCCATCTGAGAGCATTCATCGTCCGAACTAACCGAGGATGTTATTTTGGCACACTGTACAGTTCCGATGTTTTTTCTGAAATCCTAGAAATAGAAAAAAAAATTAAATTAAATTAAATAAAAAGTTATACTACTTAAAAATAAATATATTTACTTTTCAAACTGGCCGCGAGCTCATCCTTAAATAAATCTCTAAGATAGTTATGTTGGTCTCCGATATCAAATTTTAATCCCAATAGTTCACATACTAAAAAAAAAAAAAAAAAATGTATACGTACCTTGTTGAACCAATAGTTGAAAAATAATGCTAAAATGAAATTATTACTTACGTATAACAAGAGCCTTCTTATCAAAACGGACTTGCTCAAAATCCAGAAGATGGTGCTGAAAGAATTCGTTATTTGGTATAAATTTAAAAAACTGGATTCGGACAGAGATACATTTGTACATATCAGAATTAAAGTGCTCCTCATTAGTTGTTATGATCCCCGGAGGAAAAAGGACAGGAAGTGGGTCTTTTTTTTTCCGAGAGAAACGCGGTGATTACCGTCCAGCATTTCTCTCATACACCTATCTATATTACGAAAACCTGTGGAGGTAACATCGTCTAGATGCACAAACCGTTGACCGATAGCCTGTCCCAGCTGAAATGTTAATCTATTATCTTCATTTGTATTAACATTTATAGGAATACCGTTAAAAAGTTCTACTATAGCCGAAGCAAAAGTTGTTTTAGCCGAATTTACTGGACCCTGAAGCGCGACCCATCTTTTTTTGGGTTCCCCAGTTTGATAAGCCTGGAATACTTTAGTTAACAAATTTTTTAATTTAAACTCCCCATGCCATCTTTTAGTCAATTCAGCTAGGATAACATAGTCGTCCTGTTCGGTTTGTGGGGTCATTACGTCACACCACCAGGTATAGATTTCTCGAAGTTGTGTTATTAGATAATCTGTATTAGTAGTCCTGTTAGTAATTTCTGAAATATATGAATGCACAACCCTCGATGCCGCAACAGAATGACGATGTCTATCGGCCATCGTAACAAAAACCCGTGAGATTCCATAATGTCTCTGGGAAATGTCGGTGTCAAGCTTTGATTTGCCAGAAAGATTTTTATAAATTTCTGAATATTCAAACGTTAGTGTGTTAGGATTTGTTATGTTTTTTTCTACAGCAAAATCAGTAAACAGTTCAAAATTAAAAGGGGTTTTTTCTATTTTCTGAAATTGAGTAGTATAAGTTAGTTCAGTAGCATGCAAAAATTTAAAAAGTTCTTGGGTATCAGTTAAATAAGTTAGTAGCAAAGGCGTGTTTACAATAATTTTAGAAGCTTCTAAATCTTCCCGAATAGTTTCCTTTTTAGTTGCAAGCATCATTTCCACAACACAAAAACCAACTTCTTCGCGTTTGCCAAGATACTTTCCAAAATAACTATGTTTGAGCATTTTAGTAGCAAAAAATTGGGTGATCAGTTCAAGTTTAGATAAGAAAAAAGCCAAAAAGAAGAATTTTCCTGCCCGGTTATTAGTGCCTGTGCACTCAAATGCATTAATAAACCGGGGTTTTTCAATAATCCATGGTTCATATAATGGTAAACAAACATATTGAAACTTATGAATGAAATAGCATGTTAGTGAAGGTAAGAAAAGTTTAATTTACTGTAAATAAATGGTAATTTTCTTCTCATTTAGCAATAAATAGAATGAATCATTTATATTTTGTATTTCCGTACTAAAATTAACATTTTTCTTTAATCAGAAAAAAAGGAGGATAAAATAGTCGCATTTTTAGGCTTATCATATAAAAAGGGATACATTACCATTTATAAATATCTTCGCCTATTTCCTAATGTAAATAGTCTGATATTTAATTTGTTTGTTACTCTACAACTATTTCCTTAACATAAGCTGATTAATAATAAATATAGTAAATTAGAATATTCTAGATTTAATTTGTGGTACAGGGTACAGTGAGAAAAAATCATTCATACACATGGTCTGTTTATATAAGGATAAGGGCAAACATAAATATTGAAATTTATGAATGAAGTAGCTTGTTTGTTGGCAAGAAAAACTTTATTTACTGTAAATAAATAACTTTATACTCATTTATCAAATAGAATGAAACATTTAATAAAGATTAATATTTGACAATTTTGTTATTCTTTTTTCAAAACAAGATAAAATAGTGGTACTTTTAGGCTTATCATATAAAAAAGGTATTTTTAAGATAATGTTATGTTAGCCTATTTTAGAATGTAACTAGTCTGATATTTTATTTAATTATTATTCAAACTATTTCTTTGGCATAAGCTGACTAAAAATAAATTTTATTTAATAAATTGGAATAGTGTAGATTTAACTTATGGTAGATACAGTAAGAAAAATTTACTCATACACATGATCAGTTTATATGCTATTCTAATGGTAAACAAACATGTTGCAATTTATGAATGAAATAGGTTGATTGTGTAGGTAAGAAAAACTTTACTTGTATATAAATAACTTTATTTATTTATCAATCAAATAGAATTAAACCTTTAATAAAGATTAATATTTTGTTGAACTTTTAATCCATTTTTCAAAACAAGGATAAAATAATGGCACTTTTAGGCTTATCATATAAAAAGTTACATTTTTAAAATAATGTTAGCCTACTTTATAATGTAACTAGTTTGATATTTTATTTATTTATTACTCAGAAATTATTTCCTTGACATGAGCTGGCTAAAAATAAATTTAATTTAATAAATTAGAATAGTGTACATTTAACTTATGGTGAGAAAAATATATGTACACATGGTCAGTTTTATGCTAATGGTAAACATATTGAAATTTATGAATGAAATATTGATTGTGTAGGTAAGAAAAACTATTTACTTCTAAATAAATAACTTTCTTCATTTATCAATCAAACAGAATGAAACATTTAATAAAGATTAATATTTTGTTAAACTTTTAATCCATTTTTCAAAACAACAAATCTGCAGCATAAAATAATGGCACTTTTTAGGCTTACATAAAAAGTTACATTTTTAAAATAATGTTAGCCTATTTTATTATGTAACTAGTGTGATATTTTATTTATTTATTACTCAAACTATTTCCTGGATTTCAGCTAACTAAAAATAAATTTAATTTTATAAATTAGAATATAAAACTTATGGTACAGTGAGAAAAATATATTCATACACATGGTCAGTTTATATGTTAATAAACAAACATTGAAATTTATGAATGAAATAGGTTGTCTAGGTAAGGAAAACTTTATAAATAAATGATTAGCTTTCTTTTCGGAACAGATGTGTTATTATCCCGGGGTCCGCCATCTTGGATTTTTTTCTTGGCTTGAATTAAAAATTATTTTTTTATTAATAGTTATAGTCATTATATTCCAGTTTTTTTCAATATTATATTAACCTATCAACAATATTTAACCATTGGCGACACTACAACTTGGCAAAAAAGGAGTTTTCATGGAAGAAAAAAATCCAAGATGGCAGACCCCGGGATAATAACACATCTAAGCCAAAACTGGCATTTACTACAGTCAAATTATAAGTGATAAACTATATTTAAAGATATGCTGATATATTGTATTTAAAGATATGCTGACATGTTATATAAACGAAAAATGGATTTTTGAAATTAGAATATACTTTAATTTAAAAAATGATTTCACATCATGGATATTTCATTTTTACTTAATAGAATCTATTATCACAATTGACGAGTGTCAAGTGGCAACTTAAATTTGCCCAGTTGTGGCAATAAAGTCAACCTCCAAATTTTCAATATTACTCGCTGATTGGCGAGTGCTAATTCTTTCTTGTACAATAATGCAGTTATTTTTCACAAATTTTTTTATAGTTTATATATAATAAAATCTGATGTTTAAGTGAAGTAGCTATATAAATTTTCATCATCAACAAATTTCAAATCTCAAAAAGAAATAATTCTCCTTGACTTTCAATGTTTATTACTCACCCCCACCCTCTCAACTTCATTCATGAAACTTTTTTTTAGTTAATGACCATTTTGTTTTTGTACTTTTAAAAATATCATTTTACCCCTTCAAATAAAGTCAATGAATATTTCCACTTTAAGAAAAAAAAAAAACTTAATTATATGTGTTATAGACACATATTACATTGTTGATGTTGTCTTGCAAACAGAATTGGAACCGTACACTGGATAAAGGGTAAAACTGCCACACCCCTCTCCCTTTACGAAATCTGTTTTTACAAGATTTATAAGCCATGGCCATAGATCTCCCACTCCCGACATAAAATTTTGTCTGGAGTACAGACTTTGGCCCTTGAAAACCTGAACATTTATGTAACTGAATCTTCTCTTATAAAAAGGTTCTGCCCCCTAATATGCAGGATGTTTCTAAATTAATGGAGCAAACTTTCAAGCATAACTACTCCTGAAAAATTTTTTGTACATAAAACCAGACTACAATATATTTATTTCAAGAATAAGATAGTGTACCTCACTGAATCCAACCTTTCGTTCACAGATTTAACAATATTGAAGATTTTTATCAGATTAGTTTTGTATAAATGTGATAACATCATTGGAAGTGTGTGAAATTTCGATCAGTGACACAGCATGTACTGCTAAGTTTAGGTGTATATTTTTAATAACCACATACATTAAAAAAATTACAGCCAACTAAAAAAAAAATCCATAGGCATTAAACTGGAACATCATTTACAATGTAAAGAATAAATTTTTCAGTTAAGGGGGTTAGTCACTCAGCTTCCAATTTCCCCCCACTAATGTAAAGTCTATGGGCATTGGATGCATTCGTCTATTTAAAATATCTCCTCGGGAAATTAATATTTTTAACTTCTATTTTAGTGTACCCTTCCTAAGATGTCTCTTTTTTCTTTAGTTCTCAAAATATTTCTAAAGTATAGGCTTAATTTTATATGAAGTGTTAAAATCTTACAGTTCGCCCGCTTTTAATACATAAAATATTAAATTCAGCATAGCTTTTAGAAATATTTTGAAAACAGAGAAAAAAAAATGAGATTCTTTAAGAAGAGTACACAGAAAAAAAAAAATCCCTGCCGGCCCGGCCTACAGGCGGAGGTAGATTTCGAAGTTAAGTATACTAATTTCACAAACAAAAACCAAATCATGATTAGAGATAAACCCACTTTAACAATTTTATCTGGCCGCTTTTGACGAGTTTTTATTTCATTTTTATATAATAACTGGTTTTATCAGAATCATGTTAGGGCGGTATTCAAAAAAATACTTTTCCATGCTCAACAACTCGAAATTTTCTGGCATAACTCCAGATTCATTTTTAATAGGAAAAACATGAAACTTGTTGACGTGATTTTTGAAGAGATTTATAAGCGACCTGTGTTTTTAATTTCCGTTTAATTAATTAAAACTTGATATATAAACAATTATTTTCTCAGTAAGACAATATTTTTCGTTTCTAACACAATCGCTTCGGGAAATTCTGTTCAAAATGCCCACTTTGATATCATTTTTTGAAATATATTCTGCCTCTGTCAAAAAATCGATCATTACGGTACATTATATAGTTTTTGAATAAGCGAATCTACCAATTGGATGCGTTTGAGAGCAAAAATGAATTTAAAAATGAGTCAGAAAATAAGCAGTTTGGATTTGAATACTTGCTTTTGCAACACAATCCGCTTCGGGAAATTCGGTTCAAAAGGCCCACTTTGACAGCATCTTTTAAAATATATTCTGCCTCTATCAAAAAATTGACCATTACGGTACATTATATAGTTTCTGAGTAAGAAAAGGTACCAATTGGAAGCCTTTGAGAGTAAAAATGAATTGTAAAATGAGTCAGAAAGTAAGCAGTTTGGATTTGAATACACCCTTACTAAGATTATTTTGTTCTTCAACCGCTATGTATTTTTAATTTGTTTTTGCTGTAAGAATTTGTTCTATCCAAAACTTGTCTATATAGATGTTGTAGACAATATTAAGAAGATATATGATAAATTCATGGGGATTTTATATCTTTTGAATTGACGGAGTTATGGTTTTTTTTCTTCTTCAAACGCCCTTTTTGTTTTCGTTTTTAATTTTTTTTACGGTACGAATTGGTTCTATCAAAAACTTGTGAATATAAAAGTTGTAGATAATGTTAAGGAGATTCATGATAAAATTAATTGGATTTGACATCTTGAGAATTGACGAAGTTATGAATTTTTTTCTCTCAAAAACCCTATTTTTTGCGCCCCTTGAACCCATTTTTAACTTTATCAAAAATCTGTGATACATAAATTTTTGGCCCTATTTTTAGAAGTAATAAAAACTTTAAACTGATTCGATATGTACAAAATTTAAGAAATTATAGGGGTTTTTCGGTTTTCACAAAACCCCTCCCTATTTCCAACCCCTTGGTCCGATTTTGCCCATTAACGAACTCGACCGAGATTTTATGCCCCTTGATTTTATGTATCAGTTTGGAAGAGATTGGTGCAGAATTGTGGAAGTTATCGTGTCCAGAAGAAAGTGATATATATAGATAGATACATACATAGATAGATAGATAGATATATAAAGTTTTTTACTGAAGGTGGTTTTGGGCTCTAGAGGTCATGATCGGTGTAGATCTGCAAAAAATTTTCAGAAATTCCAACATAGGAACGACGCCAATAGGTAGTATTTCATACGGAATCTACCTAAAAAGGATGTTAAAAATAAGAATTTCCCCGAGAAGATAATTTAAATATATGAATGCATCAAAAGTCCACAGACTTAACATTACGGAGGAGAATTCCAAAGCTAAGTGACCAGCCACTTTAAGATTCAGATAAAAAAAACAATCCAAATGGTCATTTTGATTAGTTTATCAGATACTGGGGTGAAAAAAGTGTGCTGGTAAAGCAGAATATCATTTCATAAATGAAAAAAATATACTAGGCTCATTAAATCTTCTAAGCAATCATCAGTTACTGAATCAGAGGTGGAAAAAGTATTATAGTATATTTACATACAAGCTGTTTTATTATTCTTAATTATTTATAATTATCTAAAGCTGTTTGGCTTTTTAAGAGTGGCAAAGGTATATTGGAAATTTCCTTAATATAATTTCTTTCGAGATGCGCTTGAAAAATATTTAAAAAGGCTTTTAAAATTGGAAAACATTAAAAATAATGCGTAACAAAAAATTGCATGAATTTACTCTTGCCGTAATAAACATTTAGTTATTTAACCAAGAACATTTATGAATGCATTAAAAATAAATTAATGCAAATTGTAAACCACCTTTATTTAAAAAAAAATAAATAGATCCCGCTTTTTTCTGGTAAAAAGGAGAAGGAAAATTAACACTATATTAAGTACTTCATGATAAGCAATGACCAAAAGGTGTTATGTATATAATTGTAGCACGATATAGCAACATGTAAATAATATAATTATATTAAAACAACAAATTAAACATTCGCAACAAGAAAAATATGATATAGATATGTTTTACACACTAAAAAGAAAAAAAAAAGACTTACTGCGTCAAATCCTTAACAAAAATACCCGTGCAAAACCACATGGCGATATATTTTCTGGCGGGCGGGGAGCGTATCGTTTACAGCAACCCAGTACCGGTTTTTCAACCGCGCCAAGTGCGCTTCGCCAAATGCGCGAATCGAGGGAAGATTCCACATTCGCGTCGGGGCGTATCGGGTCGGGTAACCAAGAGAAGGGACTATTTGACTATTCTAGCTGGGTGGTGAGGATTGTCGTATGCGGCCAATTCACCTCTCTTTTGGGAATAACCGGCGTGACGTGCGCTAGGCAGTGCGCCGGTCTGACCGGAGCTTTCGTGAGGGCTGCCTAGGTGAGGCTCTCCTGGCGGTGACCCTCGGGACGCATCGCGGGGTTTGTCTCCCGGGTAGTTTCGAGCGGGGGCAAATGGGCCTGTGAGGGCCTAGGTTCGGGGCCCCATGTTACTCCTCTTCCAAGCTTGATCTTCGCTTTTCCTTTGTCCAAACGGATGGTTACTGTTGCTTTCTTGTAAATTTTTTTAATGAAATTAATGTAAGGTTTGTCTGTACCAATGTCTTTCAGAGATTCTACTACTGCTGATGTGTAGACCGAATCAAATGTTTTTTCATAATAAATAAAGGCAAGGCAGAGAGGTAAATTATATTCCTTATGTTTTTCTATGAGTTTCCTTACTGTTTGGATATGATCCATTGTGCTGAATCTACTTCGGAATCCTGCTTGTTCTCTAGGTTGAGGTGAGTACAGAGCTGATTCAAGTATTGTCGTTAAAACTTTGGTGAAAATTTTATAAATCGCTGATAGTAAGCTGATCAGACGATAGTTTTTAATATGTTCATTCTCCCCTTTCTTGTAAAGTAGCACTATCACAGCATTATTGCAATCTTCTGGTACATCTGACTTCTCGAGACATTTTGAAATAGTAAGGACAGCACTTTTGCAAAGTCTTCCTCTACTTCATTGATAAGATCAGTTGTAATTCCATTTTCGCCAAGGCATTTTCCTTATTTCGTAAATCTAATGGCTTGTAAAACTTCATCTGTCATCACAGGAATTATCTCTTCAGTTTCTCTTAAATTTTCACGTGGATCACACAGGTTGATTTCCCTTTGATCTTCACATTTATATAGATCGTTATAGAATTTTTCGACAATGCGTACTATTTCGTTATTGATTTTGGTGATTGTTTCATCTACCCTCCTTAGTGCAAAAATAACTTTTCTTCTAACACATAGTTTGCGCTTAGCTCATTTTAAACTTTTGTTATCTTCTAGAACTTTCTTGACAAGATCACAGTTGAATTTTCTGATATCTTCTGTATCACATTTTCTTACCGTTTTACATAATTCGGTGTATTTAACTGTTGATTTAGGGTCGTTTTTCTTCATTTTAAATTTTCTGCGTTTCTTCATCAATCTTCTTGTTTCTTCTGTTATTTTATTTGTGTTCTTTACTTGTACATCGCCGGCTATCTTCTTTGCATTTTCTTCTACAGTATTGATTAGTTTTTTGTTTACTACTGTAACATCTTGCTCTTCTTCTAAAGTTGATTGAAGTACTTGGAAACGGTTTTTAAGTTTCAGATGAAATTCTTCTTTATTTTTCTGGAGATTTACAATATCGATTAATTTCTTTGAGTGTTGCAAAAGCTTCATTCTTTCCACTTTAGTATTTAACAGCAATTTGCATCTAACCAACCTGTGATCTCTTCCTGTATTGAAGTTATTGAGAACGCCGCAATCGTGAATAAGATGCTTTTTGTTTATCAAGTTGTAGTCGATTTCAATTGTTGAGCCATTTGCACAACGCCATGCCCATTTTCTTTGTGACTTTTTCTTGAGAAATGAACTCATGGTATACATCCATTCACATTCTGCAAACTCAATCAATCTGTTTCATTTTTCATTACGCGCTCCATATCCATGATTTCCAACTGAAAACTCACCTTTCTTTTTTTCACCAATTCTAGCATACCAGTCTCCCATTATTAATTTTATGTAGCATTTTCCCTTTTGATGCATTATATATATATAACCATTATATAATGTCGCAATTCACCATCTCTTTTTAAAAAATAAAAATTAATAAAGTGAGTATCAATACACTACACTGACATAATACATAATAAAGCTGGATCAACTATTATTAATTTAACTAATCATTAATGAATTTTTTTAATAAGCTTATATCCTAATCACCAATATATGAAGTATTAAAAATTAAAACATTCAAAACTGGCGAAAGGAAAAACAACAGGATGTCGAATGCATAAAAAGAACAAGTAAATAATGAAACATATGAAGGAAATCATAAATATTTTAAATATTTTATAAAACTATTTGTAACTAAATCCATTTAAACAGTAAAAAAGAACTGAAATAATGAATCATTGTCAGCATCAATAAATCCTTTGCACGAAATGTATAATCTCAAAATTGAAAATTCATTAATTCAAAAAGAAAGACTACAAAATGTACTTAAAATGAGAGAGCAATTATGAATAAAATTGGAACTAATGATTCGTAACTCGTTTTCAAGGGCAATATTACGAAATCATTAGTAATAAGTGGTTAATTTCTGAGGAAGAAATAATAAGCTACTGCTTAAATGCTTATTTCTTCCATTGCCCGATTAGCCACACCATGAAAAAACGAAAGAAATAGATAATTAATCAATATGTAAGACCCGGACAGAACAATGTCATGCACAATAGAAATAAAAATGAAACATGTGCTTTAAAAAATTACTCAGCAATAGAATCATACAATATTTTAAAATACCATATTGAATCGTAATCATGCTTACCCACAATCACAGCAGAAACCCCGCCGTATTAATGGGTTACAGTTAAAAGCGAATTCTTACAATTCAAAATCATCACACCAAGTAAATAATATTATTAATAATATAACTATAATAATTATAAATTATTATCGTAATTAATCTAAACATTATAAATTATTTTATATGCTAATTAAAGGATCCCAGTGTAAATCTATTACAAAACAGGACTGAAGAAATACAGTTATTAATTTGAGTGGTAGGAATGCCAATAATTATATATGTAGGCAACACAAAAAATTTGAATAATTTTATAATGCTGTCCTCTACTGATGATTATTCAAGTTATAAAGTAGTTTAAAAAATATTTGAGCATAAATATAATTAGTGCTGTCATCTGTCTGAGATTATTGAATCCAGATTTATTCTTAATTTTTAAAAAGAACCAAACAGCACAACATGTATAATTCTAAATGATCTAATTAGAATATCAATAACAGATAATTAGCATCTATAATGTAATGTTTTCATAACTGTTAATTAAATATTTAATTTTCGATTTTTTTAATTCTTTTTTCTTTTCTTTCCTTTCCTTTTTTTTTTTGGGGGGGGGGGGGGCAGATACAACTAAATATAACGTTTTTACATTTTTATATACCATAATTTCCGGCGTATAGCCCGCAGATCAAACAATTCAGTTTGGACCCAGGAATTTTATTCCGTATTTGAAGACCAATATTTACCGTGATCTAAAAAGTTACATTTTATTTAAAAATTTTTCTGGGTCGAAACACGATTGTTTGATCTGCGGGCTATACACCCGAAATTACGGTATATCACATACAGTATTAGAGCCCACTATTTATTACTTATAATATATATAAGTAAGTTAATGTAATTTAAAATGGTTTTGTGCATTATTAAGGAATGCTTATTCATCACAACCAACATAAACTTTGAAACTAATTATTACAATGTACCTTTCCATTTTTTAATAATATTTTTATTAAATCAACATTTGCGTATAAATTATCCAGACAACGCCTCCCACCTCCATAATTTAACTTCTTAAATTATTTATCTATTACCTATTATTATTACCTATTATAAATCTTAAATTATTATTTGAACACAGCAAACCTATTAAAAAACTTTTTATATATTTTATATTTTTTATTTTTTATTATTATTTTTATATTTTTATAATTTTTATATATTTTTATAATACGCAAAATGTTAATAGTAACATAAAATTTACTTCTCTACGATCCATTGTTTAGATCATTAATAAACTAATTGCAGATTAAAGAATATATTAATTTCTTAGGAAAACCATGATTTAATCCATAAAATATTAATTATTTAATGTTTTTATTAATGAGATGTGAGGAACATAAATTCTTGATTCTATACAAATGGTTAAGGACTATATTACGGTAAACTGAAATATGTAGACAGGATTTAAAATGAGTAAATGTATTAACTTTGAATTAAAAATCTTTACGTTTGTCATAAAGATCAGTTATTGTTTTGTTTTCTGCGATTTTAATTTTTAGTTCTAAAAAGTTAATAGTATTATTTGTTAAAAGGTTTTCTGTCAATTCTAAATTACTTGGATAATCTACAGGAAATTGTGAAATATTTGTTTGGTTAGTGTCAATTAAAATTATGTCATCAATGTAACGATACATAAGAATACTATCATTACAAAAAGAACATTTATATTGACATAAATATAAATCTGACATCAGACTGGATGTTGATCCGCCTTGTGGAATTCCGACTATTTGTATATAAATAATATTATCTTGTAAAATGTAGTTATTATATGTAATGAAATTATTTAAAGTACGAAAATGTTTTGTATCCATATATGTAGGAAGAGTTAATTGATTTTTATATGTTTTAAATAGTGTATTAATTATATTATGCTGGTCTAGAATATTTATATTATTAAAAAGATCTTTAAAATCATATGTCCGTATATTTTTTACACATTTAAGGTTTTTTAGTACACTAACCAGTTGATATTTTTAAACAATGTGTATTACCTATTGCTGCTGTAAGTTTATAAATTTGACTAAGAATTTTTTATAAAATATTGTTAGCATAATTGTTATATCTACTACATCCGATTGTAACTGTTCTAAATTTAATTGATGTCTTATGAAATTTAGGAATAAGCACTAAATAAGGATATTTAAAATTTGTAGGTATAATATTTAATAGTTTGTAATAACAATTAATTTTACCATTATTTACTGTTATATCATCATTAATTTTGTTGAAAGAATTATTTGATGAAATACAAGATGTGAGAAGATGGTGATAATATGACTTGCAGATGATTGCATAATTAATTGGGGATTTGTCTATATATATGTGATTACATAGTTTTTTTTTTATTATTAATTTGTTGGAAAATATGTTTAGTATTGACTTTAACTATAGATCAGAGACATTTGTCCTAAGAACATCGGATAACTTATCTGTGACCAATATTTTCCATTGATTAAAATATGCAATAGGTTTATTGTAATAAATAGAAATTTTATATATAAATAAATCAATATCATATGTAAATTGTTTTATAATTGAATTTATATTAAATTTTGATGGAAGTTTATATTTAGTGACGTAACCCATTAATTTTCTTAACCCGTTCAGGACCATGGGTGCATATATGCACCCTTAAAAACGCTTGAGTTTGATACAAGTAAAAAAGAACAGTAAAATTGATTTTATTTAATTACGACATTTTCGTGATTTATGAAGTTCCGTCAAATAATTAACAAAATGTGGTGCCAAAAGAATAAAATTCGTGTAAAAGATGCCGGTCCTGAACGGGTTAATGTAATATCATTAACAATATTAAGATTTCCAGTGATTATATGACCATAATCTTTATTAATGTATTTTTGTAGAGAGGGGTCTTTGCAGTTACATGGAAAAGTACTTGTTGCAGATGTATTTTTTGAAAAAGTATTATAGTTAAAAATCTTTCTTCCTAAAGGAATTGGATATTTGAAAGTTCTAGATATTTGAATACTATGAATAGGAAATTTACAATTTTTATCATTGATTATAGAATTAATATTAATTTTATTGAATATTTGATTTGAATAAGTAATTAGCACTTTGTATTAATTTGTTTTTAAGTTTAGTTTTTTTTTTTTGTAAATTAATGTTGAATTGATTGACTCTAGTTATACACTGTAAAAAAAAATCTGTGAAGTTACTAAAGTTTTTCTAGGAAACTGGGATTCCTAGAACTTTTCATGTAACGGCAACAACAAAATTTCATGTAACAGACACACTTTTGCGCAGAAAATCAAAAAATCTGTAAGGTTACTAAGAATTTTTTTGGAAACTGGGATTCCGAGAACTTTTCATGTAACTGCAGCCAGGGTTACAAATAAAAGTTTAGTAAGATTACTGAAATTTTAGCGGATTCATTTGTAAAGTTACAGATTTTTGTAGCTTTACAAAAACTAGTTTTGTAGATTTGCAGCTTTTTTCGTACAGTTACAGTTGAAAGTTTAGTAAGCATGTAACTTTACATCTGTAGAACTACAGATTTTTTTTTACAGTGTAATAAGATCAAAAAATGTATCTGAGAAATGTATAGAGAATGTTTTACTAAGAAATATATTTAAATAGTGTGCAAGCATTTTCTTTTTTATAGTAAAGATATATTTACGAAGTAATAACCAGTTATAATCAATTAAATATTTACTTTGAAGGTTATTTAACTGTTTAATTATAGATTTTTTGGAAACAATTATTGAAGAAGAACATTTACCACGTTTGTTACATGTGGTTTTGTGATTTAAATTATGATTTATAGTAGGATATATTGGATTATAATCATTTATCTTATTAACGGATGGAAAAACTTTAATATTCCAATTGAATAATTCAGTATTACGTCCATATGGGTAAACTGTATTATAATGTTGCATAAATGAAGACTCAAGAAATAGACGTTCTGATAAGTCTTTTTGAATTTGTAAGATTGGGGTTGTGGTATTTTGAAATTATGTTTATGGAAATGTTTAATTTCAGCAGTAGATTGTTCTTAGACTTGTTTTTAATTGAATCTGATCGATGTTGTTTAATACGTTTATGTAGTGGACCAGATGTTTGCCCTACATACTGTATATTACAAATGTTACATTTTATACTATAGACTACATTGAATGCTTTACTAAATGAAGATAAACTCGGATCTGATACAATTTGTGATTGTGCAATTTGTGTTGTGATATGTCTTGCATCTTTTATCCAAACATTTTCTAAATAATAAAGGTGGTGGAGGCGAATAAAATGGGTGACTGTCCAGGAACAACCCTATTAATGTTCCTATACCGGGCAGCTTTTTCAGGAAGGCTCACGTTTTCAGCACCAGCCTTGGCGAGTTGGCGAAAGCGAGAACATTCAGCCAGATCTAACGCCAATCGTCGTCTTGTGTTTTATTTTGAACTGAAATGGCGGAAGACGAACTAGAATATTTTAGAATAACAGTTCTACCTAAATTAAAGAAATATTTTCAATTATGTGTTCTAGATGAAAAGAAATCTTGTCGAAAGAAATTGTATTACGAATTTTTATGCTCTGTTTTATCAAAGGCCTTTATTACTTATGATGATATAGACTAAAATTTTATTGTTTGATTCCCTCAAAAATCTACATTTTCATTCAATTGATTATTATTAATTACATACCTGTTAAACAAAAACTCATTACCTTCATAAATTTAGATATTTGATTTCATATAAAGATGGATTTATGGGGATGATGAATTAATGCACTTTCAGTGCATTTTGATGTATAACGCAGATTTACAAAAATACCTGTGGCAGAAAATTACTATATTTTCTGCCATGAACTTATATAATTAATTTAATACCAAATCATTCTGCAGAAATAGTCCCCCAAAGTCGAGTGAAAATAGGCCAAACCAGGGGGGGGAGGGGGGGGAACAAACCTATCACACCCCCAATCAGGGTGTTTAGAAATTGCCTTTTTAATGTCAGATGAAATTCTTAAGAGGAGGTGGGGGAGAAGGAATATTGAATGACTATCTTTTGTTACTTCAAAGTAACAAATAAAATCACTGGAGAAATTTTCAAACTGTGTATGGTAGCGAGGGGCTGTAGATTTAAATAGTTAAATTCATCAATTAACAAATAGAAAAAACAAGCCAAAAAATTAAAAACTTTTGGGGGCGATGAAACAAAAACAAGCTTTTCTTTTTTTTCGGGGAGGGGGGCAGAATTTGAATAATTTGTTCTTTACTTATAGTTACTTCAAAGTAATAAATAGGACAGAAATTTTTTAAAAATGTAAAGAATTGCGTGTGCACAACAGATTAATCCTGATTTTTTCCCCTTATCTTTCATTCTATTTATTTCCTTTTCTTTTTTTATGCTAAATTATTTATTTGTTATTTGAAAATCAATAGATATAGCAAAACAATAAATTTTATGCACTGTTATGGATAAGCGAAGAGATAGTTAACATTTCAGACACAATTTTAACTAATCTTTTCTGCAAGGCAACAATGAATTTTAAATGGTCAAAAAATAGTGTGCTGGAGAAGAGGGTGGGGGGGGGGGAGAGAAAATTCGAAATGGGAGGTTGCCCCAGACGATTTATTATTATTTTATCACCACTTCAACTTAATAAATAGTGCAATATGTGTGCAGAATGACGAAAAATGGAGTGTGTGTGTGTGGGGGGGGGGGGTGGAATTTCATTCGAGAGAAGAATTTAGATTTATTCAAATATGTCGAATTACTATTTTAAAATAACAAATAAAACAACTTGGACGAAATAATATTTAAAAATATGGCAAACATTTTTAAATAAACTGAAGAATTTTAAAGATTTTTAATTTTGTGCACTAGGGGCAGACCAATGTTTTTTTCGTAAAAACTCAAATAATGATAAAGGTTTAACAGTATTAAAATGTAATAGTAATTGATTTACTTGCATGCATCAACTTGCAATTATTATAGCTGATTGATTTAATTGCAGGATACAGCTAAATAATTTATGATTCATCGTTCAGTCAAATTATAATCGAATTGATTTTAGATTCAACTTCCTATTAATTTCTAATCGCAATTAAATTAAAAACAATTAATTTTTAATGAATTATTTCAGTGAAAATGTTTTATTAATGCAATCAACACGTCACACAATTATGCCGCAAAAAAAAACAAAAAAAAACTAAATTAGTTCAGTAGTAATGCTAATAAAACTAAGTTCAATTGTGTCATGAAAACATGGTCAATAGAATTATACTTATTACAAGAAAATCTTTACGTCTGTTTTTATTTTTTCTAAAAAATAAAATATGGTCTCAATTTCTTCGAACATAGCGAATTAATTAAATAAGTTATTTTTTTCACTTCAATAATATTCATTTATGTTTGAATTATATATATCGTGAAATTAACAGCATTTTAATCTGAAAAAGTTTTCTTTTAATTGTAAACCACGGTGAAATAACATATCCTCATACTTTATTCTCTGCTTTTTAGCTTTTTACATTTGCGGAAAAACAAATTTAAAAAAACACTATCACTTTGCTCTCAGCAAAAAAATGAGGTCTGCTGTTCGCTACGAGTATGAGGTCACGAACAAGAAAGGATGCGTAGTGTTGAATTCATCCCCGCGCCAACTGTTACTCTGGCGATAAGGTGCTCAAAACGTGAGCCTTCTTGAAAAAGCTACCGGCTTCTACACTGCGAAGATGCTAAGTGTATCTTGCCAGGAACGATAAATTTACTTAGAATTTAGAATAGCCATATTTTTATAAACATAATATGTATAAAACATATATTATATAATAACATAAAAAGTGAAGTAAAAATTAAGAAAGAACTTTTATTAAGTCAACTAATAAAAATTACTCGATTAGTAATGAATGTTCTAGATTATATATATAGTAGCGCAAACTGAACTGTGTTCAGGAATTCAAATTTGAACACCCCCCCCCCCCTCCCCTGAACACAGTCCAGTTTCCGCTACTTAGCCACTCCCAACGATTCAGATTTTGAACTCAAAATTTAAGTTTAAGTCTAAACTTTTGAAAGCATTTAATGAAATACAAAAAATAACGGTAAAAAACAGTTGTTCGTTACTCCAAAGTCTAAACCACCCTCTATCAGCATTTTTTGAACTTTACCTTTAAAATTTATTTTCAAGAAAATACTGACATAAAAAATAGTTTTAGCGAGAACCGCAAACGAATCGACAAATTTTTCCGTTTTTTATAATCATTTGAAAATTTGGACTCTAAACTTTAATGGCGCCTATCTCCTTCGGAAGACGTTTGGGACCCTATTAGTTTCCTATTTAATATTGTTTGTCTTGATGTATACTATCACCCCTTAAAGTTTTGCCCAAGAGTTTAGATACACCCTGTATAGACTGAGTAGACAATGACTTATAGTTTAAAGTAGACTCGAAAGCAATTCTAATTTCTTATACAACTAGCTGCCCCTGGCGACCTGTTTGGTTCTCTTTAAAATATATAGTATCATTGTATCATGCTTTTTTTATTATTCATAATTCAATTTTTTACTTGCTCAAGTCTTCGCCAAATCAGAAGATTCTGATAGATAAATCAAGAACTCTGTACTTTTATGTCAGCAGGGTGTAGGGGATAATGGCCAAATATCCAAAATCCCGCTGCATTTTTTTTTATTTCATTAATTTCATTTAAAATATAACCCTTTCATTCATTTTCTTTAAAATGCATAACTAATTTAAAACAGAAAATTTTTAAATCCAAGACTTTCAGTTATTACAAAAGAATTAATTAAAAAAAACCTGATAAATAACATAAACCAAGACATTTAATTTTAACATTAAAGCATTGTTTTAAGTTATCACGTGAAAAATAAAAAATGCTATTTGCGAGATTTGCACCTGGTTAACATAAAAGTACCAAGAACTCTTTGCGATCATGACGACATTTCATATATTTTTTGTTGTTACGTATTTCATATTTCTTTACAGCTTAAATCACTTAGGCATTTATGCTTCATGTCCATTTGCTTATCAATTGCAATATGTTAGATAACGCAGATTTTAAAACCTATTATCTTTCGTAATCGGGTCAATGGCCAATTGGCGTGTTTTAGCTAATAAGATTTGGTGCCATGGAATGTTTTTTTGTGAAAATACTTTAATGATAGCTACATTTATATTAAGCTATATTGTTGCTGATATTCTTTTTGTTACACTTGAATCTTGGCAGTAGACTCGATTACTGAAGATTAGGTAATAAAATATCTTAGTTGAAATTCATCAATCTGATTTTATGTACTTAACAAATGCATATCAAATTACTGTTTTGAATGCATTTCGTCAATAAGAATGGTAAGTGTGTTTGGCAATTAACAATCATCATTTTGCATGATCTATCTTCTCGAGATGGATAACACATAAGTAGAAAATGAGTTGATCATTCGTTTTAAAATTTAATTAATTAAATATTTTTACAGATGCTGGATTTATTTGCATTTAACTTATATTAACCACTTGAGGGGCGGTGGGATATATTTTATCTCACCTACGATTAATAAGGATTTGCACCAGAAAAAATTTTTATTAAATTTTACTTTTCTAAATTTGGTGGAAAAAAGTCGTAAACTTACTTTTCCTTATTTTGCAATAAATCTTTTTGCGTATTCCGGTGTGAATTCGACATTTCAAAAACACAATTGCTTGGCCCTCAAAGGGTTAAGGAAAGATCGGCTATTTTTGAATTAGCCGGGAAAAGTGATAAATCCCCAAATATTGTTTCCCTTACCATCATTTATATTGCATTCATTTCATTTAAAACACACAGCTTTCATTTCAAATACATTCCTTTAAAAAAATGTATCATACACTTAAAATACATTGTTTTTGACTTACCTCAATTAAAACACAAAATAAAAAAATAACAGAAACAAACATTTTATCTCAGAATCAAAGCATTGTTTCTTACTTACGCCCTCAAAAAATATGCAAAAAAAAAAAAAAATGCTAGCAGGTTTGATTTTCTAAACAAACTTATATACTTATTTATTGCTTGTCATTAAGAAAAATTCATGGAACTCATTCCTTTCTGAAATAAATTTCATAAATAGCTATCAACATACAAACGGTTATTGGATAAACCACACAAATATTTCTCTAGTAATTTGCATACATTAGCATTAAATGTTTTTAAAGGCAAGTAAGGAAACTGTAATAAATTTAAAAAGGCAAAATAACATCCTAAGGTAATTAGAAAATTAAACTAAAAATAGGATAATTGAATTTGCAAACTTAATAGCCATGTATTTCATCAAATGAAACTTATTTACGGATTTAGTAAAATATTTCTTTTTTTTTACTGTAACATAAATAAATGTTTATTAGAAATACCACACATTCTGGATATTACCACTGCATTTCAAAGGATTTTTTTTTTTATCCTAAGATTTTTTTGCATGATACAACATAAAAATACAATTTAAAGGTTTTTCAGGAAATAAGCATGCTTGCCTGTCTACTGATGAACTTTTTAGCTAATTTTATCAAAGATAATATAATTTATATGTTTTGCAGCCAAAATGTAATATATGGCTAAAGCAATGGAAGCAAAGCTTATCGGGAAAGAAAAGTTAACTTCAAACTTGATATGCTCGTATACTTAAATCCAAATTAATTTCTCTCTCTCTCTTTTTCTGTCTCTCTCTCTCTCTATATATATATATAAATTATTTGAAAAGTTTCAAGAATTTAAAAAAGACAGAGTTTCAATAAAATAATACTAGTTATAAAATAGTTACAAAGTTTATTTTTGAACAAATACAAATAACACTTTATAAATAATAGTATTAAAAGGTATTATTTTCTACATATTTTGAGTTAAGACTTTGTTACCTAAACAAAACACACACAAAAAAATAATAATTGAAAAAATAAATATTTAAATATATTTAACATCACTTTCCTGTTCTCCTCCCCCACCTGAGTCTGTTGCATCATGCAATTTTTCCACATTCTAATCCATGATTTTTCATGTATCTGCATCCTGAAAGAGGACAAAAAAAAAAAGAAAAAGAAAAAAAAGAATAAATTTTTAAAAATAGCAGGTTTATATTTTACAGCTTTCAAGAATTCTGTCTACAGTTAGTTTTTAAGGTGATCACAAATTACAACTTCTCAGTTAACAAAACTACCTTGATGTTAAAGGTGGAATTGCCGGGAGGTAATAAAACTTAATAAAAATAATTAACCTTTAACTGATGTCACAGAAATTGTCACGTAACTAGTGTGAAGCGGTCTGTGAGACCACTGCAACGAAAGATGAATAAAAGGAACGATTAACTCATATGATGGTGTTTTTGTACTAAACTTTTTGCACAGGACTGTTATAATTAAAATTCACCCATTCAAAAATCTCTGGTGATAGTACTAAAGTTCCAAACGGAACAAAATTTCGGTAGTGTTTGTAGTTAAACTGAAAAATGCAAGTTAAACTATAAAAAATGAAAAAGGCCGTGGTCTGAGAGACCGGTAACATCAGTTAAAGGTTAAATCGATTTTGCCGAGCAATAAACCTTATCTTTCTGAGCGAACTTTCAGGCAAACCAGACTTGACAGTAATGTGGGTTACGCTTCTGTCAAATTGTACAATACATAAGAATAAAGATTACTAAACAAAGACATAATTAACATAAACAATTTATTTTCTATATTGTTTAGACCCGAGAAGAACATATTAAGATAATTCATTCAGTTGGTTTGACATTTAGACCAATGTCAGGCGGGCGTCTTTTTTGCTGCTTTTTTGCTTAAGTATTATCCATTCACAATACTATAACATTGTGAATGGATAATACTTAAGCAAAAAAGACGCCCGTCTGACATTGGTCTTTATGTGAAATTTTTATCCCATGCGTTATCCCGTAAGGAATGAACGTATCAAAATTAAACGTAAAGTTTAATTAAACTTTTAGAGATTTCCATTTAAAATAATTTTACTTCTTAAAATATTTGTTTTTTCGAAGAGCAAACAAGATAAACCAGTAGAAATCAGAACATTTTTTAGTATAAAGTTTTAAATTCTTTAAGCAGTCATCAAAGCATTACCAGCTCCTTTATTAAATATTTGAGAAAACGATTATGATTCCGCGTCTATAGGTACATCGAGCATCCGTCAACTCTCCACTGACACTGAGCACCCGCCAAGTAAAGTCAGTGTGTAACGAAAAAATACGATTTTCTCAAAAGTATGTGACTAGGATAATCGCTATAGTTTTCCTGTATGGTTTAAATAAACTTCTAGTACTATTTTTTTCATAATTTTATTTACAGTACATTTGGTAATAGCGGGGAAGGAGGGGGGAGGACACATTTTTCCAGTACAGTGTTGATTTCAGACACTTTCCTCCGGGTGGGGGGAGGAGGGGGATTGCACTTTTTGACCATTGAAAACACAAAATCGTAAATCTTCCAGGGGGGGGGGGGACATCTCATTGTTCCGGAGGGAATGTCCCCGCCGGGCCACCCCCTGAATTCGACAATGTTTTCGTCTATGTCTCTGAAAATGTAATATCTGAATTACAACAAATACACTTTTGGTTTTCGTATTACAAGACCTTTCGAACGATACCCCACAGACTACACACGCAAAAGAAAAAAAGAAAATAAAAATAAGTAGCTTATTTCCCTAATTTTTTTCTAAAAATACTTGCGAATCGCTAATAATCAATAAGTATGTTGGTCAATAACCTTATAACTCTGCCAAGTTTGAAATTTCCATGTTCCGTAGTTTCGAAAAATTGACTATGACAGACGGACAGAGAGACACACAAGTGACGTTTACAATTCTTCAGTTTTTACATTTTAAGTGCGGAAGCCAAAAAATTTAACTAAAATCAAAACTAGTTTATCTAGTCAGTTTGTCTAATTTATCTAGCAAAATTTCATCAGTTTAATCTAATTTATCTAGTCAAGTTAGATTAATCTAATTTATCTACTTTAATCTAATCAGAGAGACAAACTAAACATTAACTAATCAGTACCTAATCAGTACAAACGCAGAATAAAACTTTTCAACCTCAGGTGAAAAGGATTTAAAAGATTTAAAAGGATTTAAAAATATTAAAATGCGAGCGAGAAATCTGTAAATATCTCCCATATGATTAACATTAACTTGACCGTTTCTTCGAGTGACTAATGTAGGCTCTTAAGAAGTTACCTTTTATGAAAGATTGTTACCATAAAAATAATAATAAATAAAAAAAGTCCTTCCGGCCAGTGCCGGGAGGAAGAGGTAGCTTTCATAATCCTTATTTAAAAAAAGACAACTTATATCATGCAAACACACGAAGCTCAATTTAGTGGAAACCGAATATAGGAGATTCAATACTAATTTTTATCAATATAATGAATGAGAATTTCGCGAAATTAGTCAGCTTTATCCAAGCTGCTTTTCTTTAAAGTAACTTATATTTGGCTGCCAAATTCGGCAATTTCTTAAAGTGCCTGTCAATTTAAGACAACATGGTGGATGAGGCTAAGCAGTGAACTTGGTCGAGACCTTAGTAATTGCTGTGCACATGCTCACTCACATCGGAATTGGTTAATATATAGGAGTGCTGTCGCATGCAAAAAATCAGATTTTTCAAAATGTCACCCACAATAGAAATTGAAACTGCTATATCTGAGCCATTTTTTAAGGTAAAGACAAACAAAAAATGCTCCTGAATCCTTATATCAAGATCAAATACTTAAGAAAGAAATCTTTTTCAATTTCTAATTTTTTTGCACCTCACTTTAAATATATATATTTTTTTTTAATTTAATGGCCGCCATTTTGAAACAAGATGGCTGATTAATCTGGCCAGCGAACTTGGTCGAGGTGTTGATGTATACTATCCACATGCCTTCTTACATCGAAATAGGCGAAAACGTGTGTTATCGCGTGACAAATACAAGATCGTTTCAAAATGTTAGCCATGCTAGAAATTCAAAGTGCTATAAATCAACCATTTTTTTAAGATATCAACAAAAGAACAAATTTTCAGAAACAAAAACTGCTCCGGAATCTTTGTATCAAGGCCAAACACATAAGAAAAATCTTTTTCATTTTCCAATTTTTTAACGCCTCATTTTGAATTTTAAATTTAATTTTTTTTAAATGGCAACCCTTTTGAAACAAGATGGCGAATGAAGCTGGCCAACGAACTCGGTCGAGACATTGGTATGTACTATGTACAGACCAAGTTACATCCAAATAGGTTCATAAATACGCCTGTTATCGCGTGACAAAAATCAGGTCGTTTTAAAATGTCAGCCACAAGAGAAATTCAAAATGCTATTACTCAGCCGTTTTTTTTTAGATATTAGCGAAAGAAAAACTGTTCCGGAATCTTTGTATTAAGGTCAAACACATACAAAAAAAATCTTTTTCATTTTCCAATTTTTTGGTATCTCATTTAAATTTTTTTATTTTTTAATTTTTTTAATTGGCCGCCATTTTGAAACAAGATGGCGGATGAAGCTGGCCAACGAACTCGGTCGAGATATTTGTATGTACTATGTACACACCAAGGTACATCCAAGTCGGTTCATAAATACGCCTGTTATTACGTGAGAAAAATCAGGACGTTTCAAAATGTCAGCCACGCTAGAAATTCAAAATGCTATAACTCAGCCATTTCTTAAGATATAGACGAAACAAAAACTGCTCCCGAATCTTTTTATCAAGGTCAAACACATAAGAAGAAAATATTTTTTCAATTTTCAATTTTTGGTACCACATTTCAAATTTAAATTTTTCTTAAAAATTTAAATGGCCGCCATTTTTAAACAAGATGGCGGGTGAAGCTGGCCAACGAACCCGGTCGAGACATTGGTATGTACTATGTATAAACGAAGTTACATCAAAATTGGTTCATAAATACGGCTTTTATCGCGTGACAAAATTCAGGACTTTCAAAATGTCAGCCACGCTAGAAATTCAAAATGCTATAACTCAGCCATTTTTTAAGATATAGACGAAACAAAAACTGCTCCGAAATCTTTGTATAAAGGTCAAATACATGAGAAAAAAATATTTTTCCATTTTCAATTTTTTGGTACCACATTTCAAATTTTAAATTTTTAAAAAATTTTTAAATGGCCGCCATTTTGAAACAAAATGGCGGATGAAGCTGGCCAACGAACTCGGTCGAGACATTGGTATGTAATATGTACACACTGAATTACATCCAAATCGGTTCATAAATACGCCTTTTATCGCGTGAGAAAATTCAGGACGTTTCAAAATGTCAGCCACGGTAGAAATTCAAAATGCTATAACTCAGCCATTTTTTAAGATATAGACGAAACAAAAACTGCTCCGGAATCTTTGTATAAAGGTCAAATACATAAGAAAAAAATATTTTTCCATTTTTAATTTTTTGGTACAACATTTCAAGTTTTAAATTATTTTAAAATTTTTAAATGGCCGCCATTTTGAAACAGAACGGCGGATGAAGCTGGCCAACGAACTCGGTCGAGACATTAGTATGTACTATGTACACACCGAATTACATCGAAATCGGTTCATAATTACGGGAGTTACAGTGTGACATAGGTCAGATATATATATATATATATCAATTTTGAACGGAGGGTGGTTTCGGGGTCTGGGGGTCATGATCGATGAAAATATACCAAAATTTTTTGAAATCGCTTTCCTCCGAACGGCTGCAATAGGTAGCTTTTTTGTAAAGAAAGCTACCTAATACAGTTCAATACTTTTTTTACATGTAAAAGATAAAACAAAATAAAACATGTTCAATAAGAATACAAATATACAATATTCAAATCTGACATTAATACTATAACATTGAGATTTTGAAGTGGTTATTCAATGCATTTTAGTTATTAAACTTCAATTCATTACAAAATACGCACCAATCAATATTAGTAAATTTTTTTACGGCAGACCTCGAAATTGAAAAATCCACGAACAGGGACGCTATTTCAAAATTATCGTTGATTAAAACCTTCTTTTTTTTTTTTTTTTTAAACTTTATGCAAATTTATGTCTAATCATACAAAGACAATTTAAAAACTGCATTCAAAATTCTAAATAATAAAAAAGAGTTATAGGCAGCACAATAAAAGCCATGTGTATAAAATTGTAATAATATGTTTTAATAACTTCACAAATCACTAACCGGAACAATATTTGTCATAATTTCACGAACCGGAAGATCGTTTCGATTTGCTCCGGTACATGCCTGATTTGTGGACGTGAAAAACTAAAAATTTAAAAATATTGATATTTAAAATTTTTACAAAAATTTGGAAATAAAAAGATTTATACACATCCGATTAAGAAGCAGTTACGTCAAAAGGAAAGAGAAATTATTAAATAATTAAATAAAACGGACGTCGGTAGGAAATACTTTTAATAATTTCAATAAAAATTAGAAAAAAACGGTACATTAGAAATCCAGGTTGATAAGCATATAGCCAACTAAGAAACAGTTTAAAATTATACTTAATATTTAAATAGAGAAAAAAAAGTTAATGTTAATGAAAAAATAATTTAAAGTTTAAAATAATACACTCGAACGCAGTGTTGAATTCAGGGGGTGACCAGGAGGGAACATTCCCCCCGGAACATTGAAATGTCGTCCCGAAAGGTTTGAATTTTTATGCTTTTTAATGGACAAAAGTGCAATTTCCACCTCGGAATGTCTCAATTTTTCCCGGTTAGAATCGAGCGATTGTAATACGCCGTGGCTAGTGGATTGGAGCCCCTCGAGACATGGCTTTTACTGTCAATCGATTGAAACATTAGATTGTTTCCTTTTTCGCGTTCGTCTTTTATTCTGTAATCGATTTTCATGGGCTACATAATCAGTTGAAGACCTCGATTTTCGCTTTGCAAGACGATTTTCATTTCGGTGTCGCTCTTTGGCTTTGGATTTTTCCATATCTGATAATTTGCGCCTACCCATTTTGTAACTTTTTCAATTTTTAACGATTTTATGCCTTTCGATTATCTATTCAAACAATTTTTAACGATTTTATGCGTTTCGATTACCTATTCAAATACAAATTCTTCTAAAAGTAAAGAACATCGTTGAATTTCGTTAAAAAAAAATAAAATGCGAGCATCATTTGGCCCTGTTCTCGACCGAAAACAACAACCATTTCCAAATGGTTAAAAATAAAATGAATGCTAGTTAATTAAAATTTTGTTTGACAGTTTGATATTAAAATATTGTACTACATGCAGCTTCATCTTGATGTTTGATAAAATAAAACTAGTAAATATTTGTTGTTGTTTTGGTTGAGCTCCCAGACCATGAGGCATAAGCCGTTAAGGCTTTTACCCCTGCAGTAAATATTTTTTATCTATATCTACTATTTAAATTGTAAAAATGTGTTAAAAGAATTCTTGGAGTTTGAATTTTTACGCTTTGGCAACTCTTTATACACACAAATGTTAATATGCATATATTTTTTTAATAATAAAGATATCAATGATATCTAATGTGATAAGCTAAGTTCAAATTAAACTTGACAAGAGTCTAAAACTTAGTAGTACTTAAATTATTGAAGGCCACAAACAAATTTTTAGTGAAATTTTTATCTTGATATAAATTAAGACCGTATTTCTAATAGCACTTTTTGTTGGAATGCATTTGTAATTTTAAAACTTTTTAGTTTATATATATTTTTAAAAAATTCATGAATCGTAATAATCAGGGCTGGGCAAATGCGGTCGCCACTTGCAACCAATATACTCTATATACCAATATATATACTATTTACTCGACGACTAAGATTTTTAATCTGGCGGTTTTTGTAGTGTTAAAGAAAGAAAAAAGTGTAAACGGCATTTTTCATATCATGCACAGAAAACGACATTCTTTGCTGTCATGTCATGTGATTAGAATGTGGGGAGAGGGTGGGTCGTTATTACGGGTTGTTTACCAATGTTTTTTGCAAGAGGGTTCGGTTTACAGTTTTTTAGAGAAATTTGGTAGTAGTGGCCCAGGGGGAGGGGGGACTGGGAGAGAATTTTAAATATTAAAATAATAACTTTATTTAATGAAGAATATTCTATAATTATACGTGTTTAGTGTTTGAATTATCATCCATAGTACATGGGAAAAAATTCTACTGAAAATCAGAAAGACATTTTTTTGGAGGGGCGAGGTATCTATCGTTAGCGATTTCATTGTTGTATTAAATAAATCCTTAGATTGTTGTGTTAAATCAATCCTTAGATTGTTGTATTAAATCAATCCGTTGATTGTTGTATCAACCCGTAAGGACGACCCACCCTCTCCCCACATTCTAATCACATAACATGACATGCTAGCTGGCTAGAGCAGCAGAGAATGTCGTTTTCTGTGCATGATATGGAAAATGCCGTTTACACTTTTTTCTTTCGTTAGCACTTCAAAAACCGCTAGATTAAAAATCTTGGTCGTCGAGTAAAAAATATAGGTTGCAAGTGGCGATCGCATTTGCCAAGCACTGATTATTACGATTCATGAATTTTTAAAAAATATATATAAACTAAAGAGCTTTAAAATTACAATTGCATTCCAACAAATGTGCTATTAGAAATACGGTCTTAATTTATATTAAGATAAAAATTTCAATAAAAATTTGTGGCCTTCAATAATTTAAGTACTACTAAGTTTTAAACACTTGTCAAATTTAATTTGAACTTAGTTTATCCCATTAGATATCATTGATATCTTTATTATTAAAAATATATGCATATTAGCGTTTGTGTGTACAAGAGTTGCCACCGCGTAAAAATTCAAACTCCAAGGATTCTTTTAGCACATTTTTACAATTTAAAACGGATGTAGATAAAAAATATTTACTAGTTTTATTTTATCAAACATCAAGATGAAGCTGCATGTAGTACAATATTTTAATATCAAACTGTCAAACAAAATTTTAATTAACTAGCATTTTATTTTTTTAATTTTAATGCAACGATATAATACCCCTATTCAAAAGGTTTAAACAAGGTAACTTTTAATATTTGCTTTTGAGTAGCTATTTTGAACAACAATATACTATTAATCATTTTCACGATTATTATCCAACATTCATAAAAACCTACTGACGAATTTGCTTAAGGGGTCTCAGGACAATCTTCAAATTTTCAAAATTTGAATTTTTTTCAGATCTTAAACTACTATCTTTTCTGAACATTTTGATATAATTATTTCCTTGAAATTTCGATTAGAACAGAAGTTATGGTTTTTAAAATTATACCCGCGCAATTGCTGAAGCGGCATTTCCGAAGTTTTGAAGTCATTTTTCTCTAAATGACGTTTTTGGGAACTAACGCGCAGGATATCTCAAAAACTTATGAATATTTTTTCATGAAATTAAAAAAAAAAGTCTCATGTCAGTCTGTATAAACTGAACTTAAAATTTCCTTTTTATTGTGCAAAAAAATATTTTTTTTAGGTGATTATACTGTTGAAATTTTCAAAATTTTGTATTAGAAAAAAAGTAATTCTTGTGACAAAATTTATTTTGTAACCCTCCGTGTCAGCAGTCATACCAATTTTCTGCGCGACAAATAGCTGACAGTTTGGAGCCCCTATAAATACTAATTCTGCAACTTGAATTTTTTTTAAAAAACATGAAAGGGAAGAACATACTTATATCTTTCATCGCAAATAAAATTCTGTTTTTAAATCATATGCATTTTAAAATATTAAATATTGAAAATGATCTTTTTTTTCATTTTTTCCAGTTTTAAGAGACCTGAGACACCTTAAAAGATCTAAAATTTATTAGAATATAATAAATGTTAAGAAATTTTTAACAACAAAAAATACTAAATCTTTTCACCTAGTTTTAAAATACGATGCATAAAATATTCTTTAAATCAGACCATAAAAGTGATTTAATCCGGGAAAATAAAACTTCAATGTAAAATCGCCCGCAAACTCGAATACTACTTCTTAAATTCATGCCCAGTTCTTATAGCTGTATTCCACTATCGAAGAATTTGTTGTTTCCATGGCAACAACGCAATCCATTGAAATCATATCGAATGATCTCAGAATCGGGCCCTAAGAGCAAGATTAAACTGGCGAATGAGACCCACTCCATAGCCTTAATCTCCCTTCTTCGCATCGCTGTTGATTGACGTCAGTTTTGGTCTCGACTAAGTGTCAATCGCTGTCAGCGCCATCTATTGTTTGAAATTCGAACTAAAATCAAGAATCACAGTAAAAAAACTCCTGACATCATACATAACCCTCCTGCAAGAATTTTTTAAATATCTGTCACCGTTTGCAAGTTATTGAATTTTAAAATCCATCAGTCATTTTTGGGACACCCGGTATATATATATATATATATATATATATATAACCATTAATGGACTTTACCCATGTGACGTCAGATGCGGGTAAACAGAAGAAAACCACCAGTAGGCGTGAAGAACTTTTTAACACTGCTCCCCCTTTGTCCAATGAAGTGTCTTTTATGGAGGGTTTTTCCCCGCAGAGCCGTGACTGTTGCCATTCGTGGGTAAAGTCCATTAAACATAACCTACCACCATCAAAAACCGTAATATTGTGAATTAAAGCTGTAAGTATAAAATAAAGTGCCAAATAATTTATTATAAGAATTATTATGGAAGAAAAAAGAAGAAAGTGGACACCGACAAATAATGGAAAAGCTTACATATTGAATTACGTTTTCAAGGGCACAGAATTCAATGATATAAGCAAGATGGTTGTTTTCTGTGAGAAAAAAAAAGCTAAAGCTAAAAAATTTTTTTTCTCTGTGCCCGAACAACCATTATAATCAAGTGAATAGATTCAAAATGAAAACAGAATAGAATCAAATAATATGAAATGGAAAATTCAATAAAACCAATTTAAATATCTATAGCATATAAAATAGAAATATTACACAACATACCGATTAATATTTCAGTTTTTTTTTTCAATATATCCACTCGCACATGGCTACCATAATAACGTAAAGATTAAGGTGAATAAAACAGTTAAGAAATCACAGTAATTGATACCAAAGGATGCAGTTAATACATTTTGAAATACCGTGATAAATACAAATAATATAATATAAAATAAAATAAATAGAAAGTGATTACATTATTTAAAATAACTAAAATACACTTTTAAATTACTTAATTACTATTTAAAAATATCGTCAAAATTTAGCGAAAAAAAACCACCTGGTGAAAGAAATTACTACTGAAAAGAAACTGCAAAAGACAAAATTTATAGCTTATCATCAAAAGATAAATTTTGGTGCTGCCATCTAGTAGTATTTTTATTATTCAAATTTCACAAGATGAACAAATGAAAGCCTATGAATGTAAAAAATATATATATCAACTGCAAAACCAAACAAATCCTTATATATAGATAATTATAAACCTAATATAAACCACACTATATCATTATGCACAATTTTTTTTTAAACTATTGTTAATAAAAGATTAAAAATATTCTATTTTCTTACTCATTTAAACTACGCTAAGAATTTAAATAATTCTATAACATTGATAATATATAGTATATAGCTATATGCTATAAAATAAATTCAATAATAATTAATATAAATATATAATAAAAATAATATAAAAATCGCTAACAATAACTATTAAATATAAGATATTTATAAAATGAACAGAAAATAAAAAACATATGGAAGTATATAGAAGATTATCAGATACTTAAATTCCCATTACCTAAAAATCTCAAATATAGTGTGTGGATTATTTTCATACAGCCATAAAAATCCAAAAAGTATGAATGTGGGACATTCAAACACATTAAACCGATAATAAATTTTTTAACACAAAGTGAAAATAGATCAATATTAAAAAGAATAGAGGAATAATAATAAAAATAATTACCCAATTTTAATACATACAGTATAACTTTAGTTATATTAAATATACTTATATTCATATTAATCACTATAAAAATGGCATACTATTAGTAATTAATATGATATTGTCCTGAGTAAATTAAAATTTAATAACAAATTATTGTAAATTAGATAAAATTTTAATTAAGCTAAATATATATGAAAGTCACCAATTACATATAGAATTTCAAATCAACATCCTTATAAAATACGTATTAAAAATATAGTGATAATACAAAAGCCCCATTTTTTTTATAAATTAACCATTGCGTATTATCCAGACAACACCACCCTCCTCCGTACTCTAACATCTACCCACCCATCCAACCTATAATAATTTTTTTTATATTATTTTACAATTTTTAATTTTTTATAGATATTTTTTTATTTTATATATTTTTTTGTAATTTTGTTTACGCATGTGTTAATTTGTTTTAAAAGATCATGTAAGTAAAGTACTAATTGTATATTAATGAATACAGGAATTCTTTTGGAAAACCATGATTTAATGCATCATAAATTAGTTTTTTAATATTATTGTTAATTAGAGGAGAAGAACATAAATATTTTATTCTATATAAATGATTAAGTATTATATTTCGATATACAGAATGATGTAGACAAGATTTAAAATTTGTAAATGTATTAACTTTGAATTTAAATTCTTTACGTTTGTCATATAAATCTGTAATTGTTTATATATATATATATATATATATATATATGGGGTTATAGAGGGTAAGCTGAGTAATATTACTGTATTTCATTTATACAAGATAATATAAATTATTTAATAGGTTATATTGATTTTTCCATTTCATGGCATTTAAAATTATTCTGTTTTTATTTTGCTTCTATTCTTTTGGTCATATGGTTGTTTGGGTAAAAGGGAAAATTTTTTTCAGCTCTTAGCTTTTTTTCTCTACAGAAAACGACTGCTTTGCTTATATATTTGAATTCTGTACCCTTGATAAAGTATTTCAATATATAAGGTTTTCAATTATTTTTTATCGGTATCCATATTTTTCTTTTTTCTTTCATTATAATACTCGTAAGATAGTACAAGGGACTATACTTTATACATGACATCTGGTATATATATATTTTCATTTCTGTTATTCAATTTCTGCTGTGTTTTACTATGTTTTTAGTATCTATGTTAAGTGTGTTTGGGGGAAATGTTTTTGCTAATGTCATTTTATTCATAATTTCACAGTTTTTGTTGGTGGTCGGTATTGTTTATTTAATTGTTATATATATATATATATATATATATATATATATATATATATATATAACCATAATATATAACAAATCGTCATCGATTTCCAATAATTGAAATTAAATTTATAATAGAGCAAATATTCATAACTCAGACATTTAACAGAATAGAGAAGGAACATGTAACTAGTAATACAGAATTTTATTAATGCAACTAATTCACTAGCATGTTGCTGGCAATAAATCGATATGAAACATATGAAAAAAAAAACAATTTTTGATAAAGTCTGATTAAAGACAATAGATAATAAATCCAGCTAAATAATGTTGAACCAGAAAAAGCCGTAACATAAACATACAAGAGATAAAATTGATGAATGAAGCCGGAAGCTTATAAGGTATTTCACTTGATCACGGGTACATAAAATACATTTATAAGCAAAAAACATAGTCGATTTCTGTAACGGAATTCAGCAATAAGCAAATATTGAATTCCATTATGCACCCGATCGACTAAGCACCAGAGAATATTAAACAACCATGTAAAATATTAAACAATGTGAAATCCACAACCATAAAAACAATTAAAAAATGAAACAAGTTAAATCATATACAAACCCAGAACTAGGACAGCCAAGACAGTAACATTGTCACAAACAGATTACGTACTTTGGCTTAAAATCCCGCTTAAATACTGACACAGTTAAAAGCTAATGCCACGGTTGCCGCAACATATAGTTCACATAATAATTATGATTGCAATCGATAATAAAGATCCTGGAATAAATTACAGGAATTTGTTTAAAATTAAACAATAAATAATTAATAGATAATATATATATATACAGGGTGTCCGGTCTCAACGGTGTCCAATGGCTAATTCATAAACCGTTAGTCATAGACATATAGTTCCAATCACAAAAATGTTTTAAATCAGGTAAAGAAACATTTTAAAAGCGATTTGGGTCAATTAAAACATTTCTTAAAAAATTACGAAATTTAAATTTTTATACGGTCCCCCGGTCCTATAAGTTATATTTAGTAATTTTTTCCTATTAAACTGACAAGTAAGACAAAAAAAGTCCCATTCATATAACGCTAAAATTGAGCGAGTTATGAAACTTTAAAAATGCATGACTTATGCCACTTTTCTACTCTGAAAACAAATGAGTTCGGCTTGGCTTTGAGGGATCATATACCAAGTGGTTAAAGTATTCGCAGATCTTACTTCATGTGTATCTGCGCTTTGAAAAAAATCCTACAAGTATTATGATTAAGTCTCAAATTGGCTAAAATAACATATGTTTTATTTTGTCAAGATTTGAGACTGTTTCTCTTATGATTTCTTTTAACAAAAATTATGTTTTTTTTATAAGTTCTTATGTTACTTCAACAATCGTATGTCCAGTTCAAAATTTGTACTCGAACTTTAACCCACTTTTAAATATCCGATCGAGATTGCATTTTACATACTGGCACAAATCCGATAACAATCTAATGTTATTAAGATTTTCGGTGGTTACCATTTATACTTATTTTATAGGATAACACAAAAAATTTCGGATAGATTTCTGCCAAAGAGTTTAAGAAAAAGTTTTAGATTAGATAATACAAGACTGCGATTGTTGGGTTGTTTAACTTTTATGTATGTTTTAGCACTGAATCCAAAAATTACCTTAATTTTTAACCATCATGTCAGGATATTTCGCAAATCATAAATTTTCAAATTTAAAGAATAACAAAAATCGAATACTATAAAGTAGAGGAGATGGTTGTGTTTTTTATCTTTTGATAATTGATTTTTACGCACTTTTTAGCACTGAATCTGAAAATGACCTTCATTTTTAACCATCACGTTAGAATTTTTTTTTTTTTTTTTTTTGCAAATCGCAAATGTGTAAGTTAAAATATAGCGAAAATCTCATACTATAAAACATATGTAAAACATTTTTCATTTTATTTTATTTTATTTTATTAAAAAAATTATTCGATATTTTTGCTTATCCTGGGATTCTTACAGCTAAACATCTGAGTGGTCCGATGAGATGGGGGAGGAAATTCAATTTTAACGTTGAACTTCTTAACTTAGAAATTTGCAATTTTCGAAAAATCCTGATATGATAGTTAAAAATGAAGGTCAATTTCGGATTCAGCGGTACAGAATATATAAGAATCAATTATCAAAAGCTAAAAAACATGACATAACCCAACTTTTCCCGGCTTGTGCAATCTAATAATATTTTAAAATACGTATCATTTTGTAAAGAATTGAGGCTGTTAATTTAGAATCATTTTATTTAACAAAAATTCTGTTTTTTCTTTCTTCTTAAATGTTTATTACAAATTGTATATTTTCCATTAATATGCCAGAATGATTAAAGATTTCAAATTTATATTGCAATGTTAATTTTACTCCCAAACATTTTTTTATATCTGACGAAATTATATTTCGACTAAATTTGTGAATGACCCCCAATTTGCAGCAGAAAATATGCTCCAACTTTAAACAGCTATTACTCGGTCAATTTTAATCGTAGAATAACGGGACTTTTTTTGTATTACTTGGCAGTGTAAAAGGAAAATTTCACTAAATATAACTTATAGGACCGGGGACCGTATAAAAATTTAAATTTCGTAATTTTTTAAGAAATGTTTTTATTGACCCATATCGCTTTTAAAATATTTCTTTACCTGATTTAAAACATTTCTGTAATTGGAACTATATGTCTATGACTAACGGTTTAGGAATTAGCCATTGGACACCGTTGAGACCGGACACCCTGTATAAGAAATCCATGTATATATAATTCAAAATATTTTCTACAATATTTTTTAATCTCCTGCATTCTCACATAAGACGGCCTCCTCAAACAGAGTCCACAAAGCCAGAGACAGAACTAAAAAATTAAGAATTATAAATACAGAATTAAAAAATATATAAAGTGTGCTAAGGGGCCCCAAAATCAAAGTGTTACTAGGGTCTCCAAATGAATAAATGGGTCCTTATCAATAAAAATATGTGCAATAAATAAAATCAGATATTGTTTCTCATATTGTTCCTTTATTCTGAGCAGAATGATTATTTTTAAATTCTGATTCGAGAAGTGGTTGAATTTAATTCATTATTACAACTATTTTTTGCTACTGTTTATTGTTTTTGTGTTAAAGTTGGGAATGCTTCTATGAAGGTTTTAGCCACTTGTGATTGAAAAATGTTACAAGTATTTTTGGAGATAATCGATTCTTTTTCGAAATATTCGGGTTTATTAAAAATTTTGGAATATTTCTTGTTTTGAGTTTTAAAACATAAAAGTCCAGTAAAGTTTTTAGACCTTGATGGGAGGAAAAATAATTCAATATCTTTAACTCTTCAAAAACAAAAAAAAACCTTCCAATTAATTTTAGTTTGTCCCTTCCTTCGCATATTTGATGTTTTTTTAAATGAATATTTCTCGAATGATAATAGCCATATGTTTTATAAAAATCCCACGGGCCTGTATAAGAGGGGGTGGGGATGATCAATAAGGAATGCTTTACCCACCTAGGAATTTGAATTAACTTTTTGTTGCTGTTAAAAAAATAGATTAAACAAAAAAAGTTCGGTTATGCTGAACAGATCCCCACCATTCATAATTTTGGCCCCTAGCCGCAGAAAATAGATTGGACCCTAATATAATAATAGATTATCACATTTTTACAAATATTGTGAATGAGAGGTGTATGGATATAACTACCTATTACTAAATGCACACATTAAAATGAAAGACTGAGAATCATTATGAACTGCAGTTGGATTATTATTATTTTTGAAATTTCTTCATAATAAATAACTTATTCAGACATAATTAACAGATTCAAAGTATGTTAAATAAACATAAACTAATGCTGCACGTAATTGGAAAAACATACGCATCCCAAAGAAAATTGGATTTTATAGATAAGGTAGTCATAAAATTAAAATATACATCTGAAAGTTTAAAACACACGTAAAGAAGCAGAAATATTTTGGTACACATGGTTGACTTAAAACTTTAAATATGCAGAAAAATCTTAAATACAATTCCGATGTCACTGATAAATTTAACTTACATAAGTTGTGCAATGAATCTACAAATTTTTAATCATGGAAGACGATAGCATTCCAGACTGACAGAGCTTTAAGCCTAAAATCGTAAGAATGGCGGAACTCATATATAGGGTAACTTCGGGAGAGTCGCCGCATACGGGAAGATGCCGCACCCCTTGTATTTCTTGTAATTATCGATAGATAGTCGTCAAACGCACAGTATAGTTGAGCAATGAGATTATTTTAACCAGTGTATAGCGTGAATCCCATTTCGATGTTTACTTGTAGAAGTACAATCCTTAATTTGACGTAAGTGCATGATTTCACTGTCCAAACTTTTAAACACGTTATGTTTAAATACTTTTCATACACTAATTACTAAATGCATGCATGATTTCGAAGTCAAAACTAAGTGCAGGGTTTGTATAGAGTACTGTGTGTATGGTTACGCCATTCCCCTTAGCGATGGCAGGTAACTGTGATGGCCGACGTCTGCACCATGCAAAATGAGATACATGCCGCACTGCAATTCCGATATACATGCCGCAGTTTCTTTTGTGCGGGATGATTAAGTATTATTAACTTTTCCTTTTCTTTTTGCATAGACTAACCCTGTTAGGCATGTTATCAAGTTTACTAAAACCAATGTTTACTAAAAGATGATAATAATGAAAAATTGGATTACGCGTAACGCAGATGTTCTTTTCAAGGAATGTTTAAAAAAATACTCCAAAAAAGAGAAAGTGTAATTGGCTTCGTTGCATCATGTGTTTAAACGTATAGTTACATAAAGACTGTTCTTTTTCGACACTTTTTCTGTAGATTGTAGTCGAAAAAATAGGTCTCTTAACCCATTCGGGACCATAGGTGCATATAAGCACCTTCATAAAGAGCTTACAAAATTTGTTTCTGGCACCAGTAAAAAAGAAAAGTAATATTTACTTTGTTTAATTAGAACATTTTCATGATTATTTAAGTAAAGGTAGCTTCTTTTAAAAAAGTGGTAACAACTGAATAAAATTTGTGTAAAAGCCACCGGTCACGAAAGGGTTAACAAATAAATTATGTCAACATAATTTTACTTTTTTTCCTTTTCCTTTCTAATACGTTGATGTTATGTTGTTGCTGAAATAGCAATTAAAATTTAATGTAAAAAAAAAATAAGTCGATAATTTTAATAGTGAAAGTAGGCAACAATTAATAATTTCAATCTACTAATACGTTTCATTGTACTCATTTAGTTTAATTTTGTTATTACATCGTTAATTTTAGTCTTGATATGAATATTTTTTTTAAATATTTTTATTTATAATTTTATTCTGTTCTTATTACAAGCGCGGCATAACTACCTCACGAGTGCGGCATCTCATCCTGAATGTATGGGTGACGCGCCGCAGTGTAATGTTTTAGAAAAAAATTGTTAAAAAATATTAATAATTTGTTTTGAGAGTTTTTGTCGCACTACACGCGTTGTATATTTAACATTAAATAGCACAGCATGATTTTTTTTATTTTATGTCCAACATGGGACTTTATACACAAATTCAAAAAAATATGCGGCATAAATCCCGGAATTACCCTACACCAACTTGAGATCAAAGGAAACGCGAAAAGCCGCCACTTCATAACTCAGCAAATATAGCGCATATTGTTCTGATTTTTTAAAAACAGTCTTATATCTGCTTCGTGCTTCCTATTCTGAAATTTTTACATTCAGGGCCCGACTAATGCAGGGGCATGCGGGGCAGCTGCCCTCGATTTGAGGGGGCCCCCCAAGGGCAGATATAAGTTTTAGTTAAAGGAGAGCCAAATGATAAAAAATATACAAAAGTGACCAGATTCTAATTTAAAGTGTTTTTCATTTTGTGATATTTAATTTCTTCCTTACTGATTTCATAAAATTTTTTTTAAATACATAATTTTAATTAAAATATTACAGTAATACCACACATCTGCTATCTGTTGCTTTCTGTTTTCATATTACGAAACTTTATACCAAAGTAGTTTAAGGCATCATGGGGAATGGCAGTAACAACACAACACGTATTGAAATTTGTTGCTATTATTATTATTAAATGCATGCCACCAGTCTTTTTATATGATAGAATCACCGAAATGCATGTTGATTGAATACAAAGGTTAAGTTAAATAGAAAAGTATTAACACAAACAGCCAATAATGCCTGAGAGAACTGTATTTACATTTTAACGGCTCACATTTATCCTTATATTCCTATAACCAAAAGAAAAAAAAAAAGGTGTGCTATAGTTTCTTAAAGTTATCTTTCTTGTACCATACTGTATACAGATGTGAATAGTACTTTGTATGAAATTTAAGTCTACATTCAATAGGTATGAAGTTTAGTTTTAGTCATTTCAACATAATTCACGAAAATTTTGAAAATATCGAAGGGGGCCCCCCGAATAATGTTTGCCCCAGGGCCCCCCACTGTCTAACTCGGGCCCAGTTTACATTTCTACGTGCAGTATATTTTGAGATCTAGGTACCCATTTTAAAAGTAAATCCGATGGATCAGATTCCTAATTTCTATTTCTGGAAAATGGCCTGGGCGATTTTCTTTAAATTGATATATATGAATTTGTTTTAGATGAAAGGAATAACATATCACTTGTTTCCGTGAAAACTCTCGTTCGTTAAATAATCCGATTTTTTTTTCCCTCGAAAATTACGCGGGCGGTTTTTTTTAAAAAATCAGTATATAATATGAATCTGTTTTAGATGAAGCAAATAAGACTTCACTTGTTTCTACCAAGACTCTTGTTCGTTTTATAATGCGCATGAAAAATCGGACTATATTTCTTCGCCATTCTATGGAAATTTCACCGACAATGCATGACACCGTATTCATACACATGCTTCCTTTTTGATCACTTTTGGGGACAAAAATGTGTCATCTCACTGGCCAAGCGGTTAAGGACAATCGTCTAGTAATCCGATGATCGCGAATCGATACTCGTTGATACTTGTTTTCAGATATAAATCTTTTTTTTTTTTTTTAAGTCTCTTAATAATGCTTAGTTGACCATTATTCTCAGTTCCTTTGTAATATTTTAATTGTTATTTAGTTAAATAAAATCAAATTACAATTATAATGATGACAATTTGATGATGATTATTTCATGACAATTTTTTAACAATAAAAATATTACCATAAATTTTATAAATATATTTAATTTCAATCACTTTACAAAAATTATTCATTAATAATTATTATTTAAATATAAATTACAATATCAGAAACGTAAAAAAAATAATTCATTTCAGCTCTCATTTTTAAAGTATCATTTTTTTAAATTATTATGACGCTCGATAAATATAATCACTGATATCATCCATAATATTTGTTTTATTATTATCATTTTCCTAAACTATTGTGATGTAATAATTTTTTATAATAAATAATTAAGTTGAAATGTTTTATTTATAAATAATAATGAATTTTAAAAACCACAAGACAATTGTTTTTATTTAGCCTTGCAACATTTATAGAGATTGGACGCATTCGTAAAGTCGGAACTCGTTCAACTCGTGCAGTTAGTTTTCACACTAGCCGTTCGTAAACTCTCTCCGTGCACTCAGTGCGTTTCGAAACTGCATTCGTAAACGAAATCCAGTGCGTTTAGTTTTTCAACTAAATGCACTGAAGGAAAAGTCGGTGTGGTTCGTGCAGTAGCGATGGCAGATTTACTGCGCAAGCGCGTGCTCAGATTTACGAATGTAAACAAATAAATTACAGGTTGTCATGTTAATAACAAATGTTTTATTTGGAAAATAATCAAATGTTTTAACTTTTTTTCGCCACTTTGTCTTAAATAATACCTTACAAATCACTGTTTATCCAAGCTATGCACCATAACAAATCAACCATTAACTATTATTATTATATTTTTTTATTGTTTCAAATAATAAAGTAACTCTTTCAATAATAACAATCATGTATCTAAAGTTAAAGAAGTTATTCAGAATTCAATGGAAGCTCATTGCATCTGACAGTAGTTTTTGTAATATATAGCTGCTATCTAATGTTATTTTCTACCTTTGACATAAAATTAAAAGTATAAATATACTTATATTTTTTATCTTTATTTCAGTGCTGTGCTCATTTTATTTTTTGCCAACGCTGTATGGAATGTTTTGTAAATAAAATTTAAATTGTATACTCCTATCATAAGATATTTTAATAATTATTTGCGATGGGCTTTGCAGCATCACTTAAAATTATTTTGTAGTAATGAATTTAGTGTGTTTTAACTGGAGCCAGTTTCTTAATTTTTTTTCTGTAAATGTGCTATTCTGAATATTTTTTTTTAAGTGAGAGGGGGGGGGGGGGATGAGCAATGCAGTTATACTCTTGAAATAAACAAAAAGACTAACTTAACTATGATTTATTTAAAAACATAGTAATTTGTCATTTCTAGGATAAAGAAATGAATGGAATACTTTGCCCAGGATTGTCACTGTACATATTAGGCTGCTCAAAGGTAGCAGAATTCTAATTAGACATGTGCCAGTTGATTTCCACATAGTTTTAAGTTGTACATTATGTTATTACACAAATTATGAAATATATAGTGCCTACCCTGGGTACATATTTAATTTTATAACTAACTAGCACTATACATATAATCAGTCTGTATGATGACTGGAAGCAATTTAAACCCAAATAACTTAAGAGGCAAACAATTTGATTGGTACCTAGACTAGACACACTGAGAACTTGCCTTACCATATCATCGCTACAATGTAGTAATACAGTTGGGGTTATATCTACTTTTTACCAGCAGTAAAATATAAAATAAGTATACTTAATATTGTACATTTTACTTTATGATCTCACTTCAGGGGTCGATACGGTTTTATTTTCCTTGAATGCCATTATTTTAAATAAAGTTTTGAGAAAAATAAAATTTTATAACGAAAAACCAAATCCAGTTACTTAATCCTACCTTTTCTTATCTCCAATTGCTAAAGTTTATCTTTCTTGTGAGCTTGTTTTGTTTTCAAATAAAACATTTTAAACCCGAACAACTTGTTTAAAAATGTGAAGAATTCACTTTTATTGAAAAAATTTCATAGAATTCCAGTTTTGTATCAATTTCTGATTTTGCCAGTACACCAATAAAAAGGGAACGTTTAAGTTAGTTTTGGCGTAAATTTTTCTTTTCTCAAAATTTGTATCTTTTATAATTAGAATACTATGCATATAAATAATACCATTATTCATTTATAATAAAAAAAAAATGAACAAAGAAAATCTATATTAATACTTGGAAATTTTTCCAGAGAGAAACATTCGCCTTGCATACAATATGTCAAATGAAAATCAAATTTCTAATAATTTGCTTAAAAGGCGCAAAGGCCAACATAGTGAAAAAGATTCGAACCCGGGCCATCAGTAAAGCCGTATAGCGCACTGACATTCTACCGACTAAACCACATGGAACGATACCGAGCCAGGAAAGTTTAGTCGGTAGAATGTCAGTGCGCTATACTGATGGCCCGGGTTCGAATCCCGGCATGGAATCTTTTTCACTATGTTGGCCTTTGCGCCTTTTAAGCAAATTATTAGAAATTTGATTTTCATTTGAAATAAAGAAAATCTTTTTGTTAAATAATGTGACTTGCAAGTATAACGTTCATAAACAGGGCTTCCTGTTTAAAAGACAAAAAATATCTATCCACAATGTGTTAAATGAAATGAGTGAATGCATATATTTTAAATGTATGTAGTAATACATGTATTTTAAATGAAAAATATGTATTTAAAGAAAATGAAAGAAAGGTTTATATTCCAAATGAAATAAATGCAATACAAATAATGGCAATGGAAACAATATCTGATTATTTATCTCTTGTGACCGATTAACATAAAAGTACCAAAAATATTGCGAATTTGAATAACTAGATCAAGAACAGCAAGGTTTATATTACTCAATATTTCTCCATCCATATTATGTAAATATAACATCTGGTAACACCTAAAACATTACTCATTTTAAAAGTTAAAATATATGAAAAGTGAAAGAATTGTTAAGTAAGTGTAAAAGTAAAAATAGTTTTTAAAAAACACTCTTTTATAAGCATTCAATGTTTACCATAAAAATAACAATTTCAGAATTGCAATTCATATTGTTCCTAAAAAATTCTGTTACAATACATTAATTTGAAGTGTCTTCCATTATGAAAAATTACGTCATAAAAGCCCAAATAATGTTATTTCCACACTTTTTCATTGCAAAATATATTTACACATGGATATTAAAAAAGTAAGAAAATATTAAAACAAATTATTATGTGCAAAAAGCATTCAATGGGGGAAAATTAAGAGGCTACTTCAGTCAACTGAAATGACCCGCTCATTAAAGCTAATACTATGGAAGAAATTTTTAAAGATATGCCGTTTGCATTTCAGAATTTTTAAACAATTTTTCTTTTGCATTCGCTAGCTGAGATTGATCTGTACAAAGGGCGTTTTTTATTTTTTCAATTTTGTTTACACATATTTTTAGCTAGGACACTTTCATTTTCCAAACCAGTTTTGAACTTGAAAGCATCCTCTCGAAAAAAATCTGCAAACAAAATGGAAAAAGTAAAAAAGGGCAGATGTAAAGATCAATCTCAGCTATTAAATGCAAAAAACATTTAAAAATATTAAAATGCAAACGAGATATCTTTAAAAATTTCTTCCATAGGATTAGCATTAGCAATCGAGTCTTTCCAGGTGACTGAAGTCATATTTTAACAAATCTTTAAAATGTCATATTTAAAACTACTTTTTTGTAGCATCTAACAGAAAAGGAACTCTTTTACACACAATGCAATTTCTTACCTCTTTCTATAGGATTCTGCTCTTTTATACCTCTTTTTTTACACAATGAAAAAAAAAATCATCTAAAAAGATTAAAATGCAAACGAGATATCTTTAAAATTTTCTTCCATAGGATTAGCATGAGCGAGCGAGTCTTTTCACGTGACTGAAGTAGCCCCTTAAGTCATATTTAAAACTACTTTTTTGTAGCATCTAACAGAAAACTTCATTATAAAAGTCCAGAAGGCAGTGACATTTGTTATTTAGCTATTTTACACAAGTTGATTTACAGGGATGACTGCCCCGGGAACCCAGCATTTGTTTTAGAGTATAAGTGCAATCTCGGGGGGGAAGAAGTTGATTTACAAATGTATGTTAGATTTAATTAATCACAAAAACAGCTGTCGAGACTGTCACAACAGCAGCAAATGTGATATTAAAAACCTAAAAATCCCCCAGTCAAATGAAAATGAATAGTAAGTATATTACAGAAGAGTGATACTAATCATAATAATATTATTCAATCTTTCATAATTGTGTAATCTCTATAAAACAGAGTAATTAGCATTTTTTTAGAGCATGCAGGGCCTGGACATGGGTTGGTTAGCATACCTTGTAGGGGGTAAAGATCTTTAATTAAAAGAGTATTATTACTCTCTTTATTTTTTATTTATATTTTGCTTAGTTAGTTTCTTTTAGAAGTTCCCCTCAAATGTTAGTATAAAATAAATAGATTGACATATTCAAATGACTATAACTGTATCTAGGGTCTGTTCTGTACGTGTATAACATTATCAACTTTTTGGTAATTTTGGACCCCCCTCCCTCCTTTACAATATGGCATGTTATTATTCATCAACAACCCCCCCCCCACACACACACACAATGATAACATTATCAATATCTAAAAATTCTTTTTATTTTTACAATTATTTTCTTTTTATACATTTATTATTCACATACTTAACTGGTTGAGATAAAGAGAAATTGATAAAATATCTCTATTATACATGATGTAACTATAATAACAAATAACATTTAAAGGAGATTGCTACTATTTGAAATTATTTAATAATAGCTTTTTGTTACACAGTGCATTCAACAGTAATATTGTCTACTTGCAGTTGCCCCTTGAAGGAGAAGGGGGAAAGCAAAACTTCTTATGAAAAAAACAAGTAGACAACTTTTTTTCTTTTATCTATTAATAAACACAGCATTTTAAGTAGCATTTCAAACTTACTTCGCACATAGTTATATGTGGATGTGCATATGGCAGAACAATAGGAATGCCGAACGTTGGGGTATTCCATATTTAGGAATGAAAGAATTTTATTATTTAAAGCTTTAATAACAACTTTGTATTTTCATAAAAATAGATAAAAGACTAAAAAAAAAGATAAGACTATTAATGTAGAAAAAAAAATAGAAAATTTTGATATAATCAAAAATTATAACGATATCAAAAGATGGACTCCCTCTCCCCATAAAGATATCTTACAATATCAAGTACCGCCCTCCTCCCCCCTAAAGTGATAACACACAGCCCTTTACTGATGTAGCCTTCTATTTTTTGCATGGAAAAATATAATGATTACAAGGAGTGATTTTTTTTTTTTTTTTTTACCCTATCATTTTTTGTACAGTAATTATTTAGAGAGAGATTTTTGTTAAAGCCCTTAAAATTTAGAGTAATTACAATTTAAGGAATTACTCACAAACAACTATACCTTGTGCTCTAATTAATGCAACCCACCCAAATTCTATACGAGCACACAATCATTGTAAGAGGGAACTTTATCAGTTTTTTACCCAAATTTTACTATAAAATAAAATATTCAAACTACATGTAAATTGGGACATTAATTGTTGTAGCTTTGACATTTTTTTTTTTTCGTGTAAGAAAAACTCTAGATCTAATCAAATGCAACCCGCCCAACAAACGCTTTTAAAAGGAAGTTTTGTAGACCCAATCTCCACAAAATTTTTTTAAACTGTAACTACTATATAAGGACTCAATGCATTAATACGCCTATAACTTGGTCTCTAACTGATGCTAAAAAGTACATATAACCTGCTGTTAAAACAGCTATTGAGTTCTAATTACTTAAACCTGTATAAATTTGTTACGAATATATATATAATCATTGATGAAACAGCACTGAAAAATTAACAATAACTCACAATTAAATATAAAACAAAAGCACACACAGAACAAGGTCACGAATGAATATTAAAAAATCAAGGTAACAAAGTTCATTTGTGACTTTGTCTCATTACAGATACATGTTTACATTCACTGATGGTGAGCTGTTTAAATTTCCAGCCCGAAACACATCATGTGTGTGCTTTTGTTTTATGGTGATTAATACAAAGTTTTATTATTTAATATAGAATCATTATAAGAGAGAACTTTGTTATTTATGGAAATTTCCTCCCTTTTAGTATAACATTAATATAAGACCTGTCAAGGTGTCAAGTTAAAAATACTTATATTCATAAACAAAATTCAGGATTGAAAGTTTCTAATATTAAACAAAATATGTTCTTAAAAAAATTCGACTTGAAGAGCTGATATTGAAGCCTCTGATTTGCAGATTTCCATATTAGAAATTTAATCAATATTCATACTGTACATTTTTTTTCTAACATATGAATTATGAAAAAGCAGAAATGAGTGAATGACACCAGAATTTCCAAAAAAAAAAAAAAATAATAATAATAATAATTTGAAAATAAGCAAAAGCACGGAAAATTCCCATTCCAATATTCTGGTGCCAATGTGGTATTTAGGAATTAAATTTAAGTGGTCCAAAAATGAACCACTGCCCTTGAAGGTGTTAAGCTTTTACTGATCACTATGCAGAATTTTCTGTGTCAATTTACAACCCTAACAGTGCCAGATGAATCCAAGTATCATAGTAAATAATAGTAATTTATAAGATTAACCTTCAACTGATGTCACAGAAATTGTCACATAACTAGTGTGAAGCGCTCTGTGAGACTGCTCCTTTGAGAGATGAATAAAAGGCACAATTAACTCATAGAATGATGTTTTTGTACTAAACATTTGCACAGGACTGTTATAATTAAAATTCACCTATTCAAAAGTCTCTGGCGATAGTACTAAAGTTCCAAATGGAACAAAATTTCGGCAGTGTTTGTAGTTAAACTATAAAAAAGCCACGGTCTGAGAAACCGGTAACATCAGTTACTAAAGGTTAATAAAAGCAAACTAAAATAATAGAAATCAACAATTTAGTGTACATTTATCAAATATATAAGATCAAATAGATGGCTTTTCACAATAATTGATATAACAATGGTAGTTTTATTTTCAGAGGTTTGTTACGCTGACCAGAATGAATAAAATATACTAAATATTATGTAATATAAATTTACTGTATCAAATAATATGAGTATATTATATAAATACTTCTGCCACTACCTTTAATATGGCAACTATATAATATTAACCATGTAATTAAAATGAAGAAAGCAAAAAATAAAATAAAGGTTATTATAATTAATATCATTGATCAAAATTTTACCATGAATTAATATTAAAGTAGAATGCCGATTTCAATATCTTCCATTTTTCACCATTCTGAGCTTTGCTAAAAATTCCACTTCTTTTTTCTGTTTCATAGCCAACATCTAGTATACAGAATAGGGTGTAATTGAGAAAGTATTGTCAATGGTATGATGTGAATTAACAAACCATACAGCAGAGACAATACACATTCAATCAATATGCTGGGAGTTGTTGGTGATAGTGGTTAGCAGGAAATGTCACTGAAAAGAAAAAAAAAATCCACATTTTACAAGTTTGAAAGAACACAGAAAAAGATTTCATAAAATGTACAGTTTAGGTATCAAAAATATAGTCCATATTTATTGTAAAAATAACGTTGAAATACCATAAAATTAATTATGCAATTTTTTTTCTTTTAAATCATGTAAATAAATTACTTTAAAGTCTACATTTACACTACTACAAAATTAAAGTAGTATGATAAATTTTTTATGGAAGAATAATCAGCCTTTAAACCTTTTAAAGACACATAACTTTATTATATATTTTTAAAATCGGAAATCTTGGAACTAAATACAAAAAAGAAAAATTAGTCATTCGTTGAACGTTTAGACACTATAAAGAATCGTCATCAGCTATTTATTTGTTAATGCTACGATGATTTCGATTTGTTTAAATTTGAGAAATGCAATTTTTCAACAATACTGATTACAATAAGACAAATTATATTCTACTATCATAAATAATAAAGGTTTTAAAACTTACTTCAATCAAAATACTACATTATTCATCTTCATCGCCAAGATGGGCGGAATCGCAAACAAACGTAAACAAACTATTCATGTTCAGTGCGACACTAAACGCACTGGATCGCGTTCGTAAACTCGTAGAAAACTGGTTACACCGAACCACAACTAACCACACTGATTTCAGTTTGTGCACGAAAACCAGTGCATTTAGTGTGGAGTTTACGAATACGTCCATAGTTTGCATAACGACCATAGCAGGATTGTGGTGTCGCCATCGTTTGACGGAATTGCGTACTACATTTTGTCTCTCTATTCTGAAAAAAGTAACTACCGCTGTCACTGCCGCTGTCAAGGAATTTTTTGTAACCAGAGGTCTATCTCCCGAATATTAAGAAAATTACTGCATACAAAAATGGGTATAGTCCAGGCAATAGAGACCGCATAGGGGCTCTAACTAGCAAAATTCATGGTAGTTCTGGAAAAAGGCTTACTATACTATATGTTTTTTGGGTCGCTGAATCCGAATTTTTAACTTCCCACCAAAATATCCCCCGGCAACCCGCCCATATTTTGGTAAAAAGCCCCCCAAAAAAGGTTTTTATTAAAAAGAAAATCAATTTTTTTATTGTTTTAGGGAAAAAGTATCTAGAAATTCAGAAAGTAGACAAAATTTGCAACAAGTTAGATATATGACATTATGACTTAGGATGAAGGAGGAGGGGGGGATCTGCCTCGGAACATGCGCGCGGTGCTGCGTGAACTAAGTTGCGCAATTCCACTTAACCACTCACACGTTTACATTCGCCCTCCCATCTCCCCTCCGAACTTTCTCGATAAGGTTTACTTTAAGTTTTTTGGGTCGCTGAATCCGAATTTTTAACTTCCCCCAAAATTCCCCCCCCGAACCCCCCCCCCCCAATAGGTGTTTTTAACTTAAATTTCTTATTGTTTTAGGGGAAAAGCATTACGAAATTCAGAAACTAGACAAAATTTGCAACAAATAGGATATATGACATTATGACGTAGGATGAACGGGGAGGGGGAGGGCTGCCACTGAACATGCACTGCGGTGCTACGTGCACTAAGTTTATGAAGTCCAGGCATTAGGGGATTTTACCAGGGAAAATTAATACTAGTTCTGGATTTCGACTCACTTTATGTTTTTTGGGTCGCTGAATCCGAATTTGTAACTTCCCACCAAAATTTCACCCGGCAACCCACCAAAAAATTGATTTTTTGAAAAAATTTGGTTTTTAAGAAAAGCGCGCGGGGAATGTTCCGAGGCAGCCCCCTCTCTCCCCGTTTATCCTACGCCATAATGTCATATATCCTATTTGTTGCAAATTTGTCTAGTTTCTGAATTTCGTAATGCTTTTCCCCTAAAACAATAAGAAATTTAAGTTAATAACAACTATTTGGGGGGGGGGAGGAAAATTTTGGGGGGAAGTTAAAAATTCGGATTCAGCGACCGAAAAAACTTAAAGTAAACCTTATAGAAAAAGTTCGGAGGGGAGATGGGAGGGCGAATGTAAACGTGTGAGTGGTTAAGTGGAATAGCGTTTTTAATAAAAACCTTTTTGGGGGCTTTTTACCAAAATTTGGGAGGGTTGTCGGGGGAAATTTTGGTGGGAAGTTACAAATTTGGATTCAGCGACCCAAAAAACATATAGTAAGCCGATTTTCAGAACTACCATTAATTTTGCTAGGTAAAATTCCCTATTGCCTGGACTAGTAGTATTATAGAGAAATGTTTGATAAACACGTTAAAGTAGACAGTTTTTAAATTGAAGAATTATTTTAAGAGATATTTAATGTTAAATCTGAATAAAATTGTTCCATTAAAAAAGTTTTACAGGAGTAAAAACTATACTTAGGAATTTAATCATTTTTTATGTGGATATTCAATAGAAATTCGCGGTTTGCAGACTGCATTAATATTTTTTTTTAACTTGCCTAATTTTTTGAAGGTTTATTTCAATTTTAAATTAAAATTTTCATAATTTCCAGAGATATTTTTTACATATTTTAGAAAATGTTATTATTTTAAATTGTTGCCAATTGTTAAAATAGCGCAAAGAATAATACATCCTTTAAATTAAAAATTTATTCACACGTGACTAATATAAACAGAAAAAATTCCTTTCGAGTTAGAATTAAATGATAACGTGTTAAAAGCAGAAAAATATTGAACGTTACATCATAAAAATTCTTTTTGCACAAGCATATTTAAAATGAAAGAAAATTATAAAAAAAAAATCAATTATTTTCAAATTAGAATTAAATGATTACGTATTAAAAGCAGGAAAATATTGAAAATTACGTCATAAAAATTATATTTACACGTGACTATTAAAAGAGAAAGAAAATTTTTAAATAATAAATTAATTGATATGTGTTAAAAGTCGTAAATGGAGGAAATTACGTCATATTGACCAAATAATAATATTGCCAAACAGTTTACATTTAAAAATATATTTACAAGAGAGATTTATTTCAAATTTCGAGATGATATTTTTAAATATAGTTGCCAATTTTAAGGTACCGCAAATAATAATATTATCTTTCTAACAATAAAAATATTTTCAGGTGAATGCTACAAAGAGAAGAGAAAGTTTGGTGAAAACTATGTTAGATTTAAAACGTTACATTTAAAATCTCTTATTTAAGTTCATTTTCTTATATCATTATTGAAACATACCATAAAGCAAAGACTCTGCTGACTTAGTTCCTTTTATATTTGCTAATTTTCAAATGTTTAACTAATCTTATTTAATCAAGCACGAAAACACCAACTAACAGCAGCTGGTTCGGCCTTGAAATCCCTCAGTAAAAAGGAAACCCGTGTACAGTAAGATCAATATTGATTTTTTAATTATTCAATCTTCCGTAATCTTTTTAATGCTGACGAAATTAACGGACTTTTAAAGTCTGAACGGGGGTTGGCGAGCGTAGCTCGTAGGGGGCAGAGTCCTCTAGTTTTTCATTTTATGATCCTATTAAAATAACCTTAGCGTTTCTTCACTAATTATTATTATTTTAAGTCAGATTTTTTTTATTACAGGCTATATAAAATTATTCAAAATATATATTATGATAGGAACAAGCGGAGTTCGGCTGCTATTTATGTTACGAATTTCAAAATCATGATTTTTTTAGGGAAAAAGAGATAAAAACCTAATTGTCAATGGGTTTATAAAGACACATTTTGTATTTGTTATATTTCCGGGAATGAAGAGGGGGGAAGTATTTTGATTAAATATTGCAATTAGTCCACATGGCAGATACTATTATGATAGAGCCTAGCGGGCGAAGCCCGCTATGGGGCCCCATGTGGCCCGCTTCCATAACTCAGGAACTACCTTTTGGACATCAATGCAACATATTCCAAACGTTATAATTAACTTAATCTCCCTATATAGCATTAAAGTAAATTGATGAGTAGTGGATACTACTTTTTTTAATCGTAATTTCTGAAGAAAAAAAATTATTTCGGTTCCAAGCTTAGGTACTGGTCCAAAAAATTTTGAAGGGGGGGGGGGAAGGAGGGGAGATGAGACTGCTGTTGGTCAAACAACTAATTTGGACAATTGCAGTACTCGGTCAACGAATTTTTTGTCAAACAGCAGTCTCATCTCGCCTCCCTCCTTCCTCCCTGTAAGATTTTTTCTCTAACTGTGCTCTGTTTCTATAACTCGACAACTATCTTTCGGATTTCAGTGCAACTGATTCCAAACATTATAATTAACTTGGTAATGACATTCTGTAACATTAAAGTAATTTTTTATTTTTACATACCACTCTTTTCGAATAATAATTTCATTTTATTTTCTTTTCATTTCAAAGTATCTCGAGTTCTATAGGCTCAGTGAACTTGATATCGATAGCCTTGCATATTTTAGTCCCTTTTTTACTGCCAGGGGGCACTTGCATATCTTGGGTTCTATGGGTCCGTTCACAACGGGGTTTGGCTTATTCAACTTGGTTTTTGACGGCTTCATTCGGAAGGGGGTTTGTTTAGAAGAGTGTGCCCCCTGCCCCATGAAAATTAGAACTATTGGTGCATCATCTATGTAAGGATTTAATAATTATAAATTAACAATTTGGATTTATTAATTTAAGTATAAAGTGTTTTTAAAGGAATATCAAATGAAACCCTCTGTGCGATCTGCGATCATACTTACCCACTTGTTTTTATATACAAACTGCTATAAGGAAAATTGTAATAAAATAGTAAAAATTAAATCTGCATGAAATCCCATAAGTATCTTTTTTTTTAATCCTTTGATCACTAAACTAAAAAAAGTAAGATCAATACAAAACCCTTAACGGGTTAAAAGTTTGTGACACAGCACTTTATCTTATGCTATAAGAATTTTAAATATGGAACTTAAAAATAATGATATCAAATTTTGAGTGACGTTATGCTATTTCTTAAAATATATATGTTTGTATTATTTATTTCATCATTTTATTTTTGTTCTATTTATAATCGCATGTGAAAAAGTTATGTTCAACATAAAAAGCTGCATAAAATTTTATTCGCTGTTGCTTTATCATCTACATCTCTCGTAAATTCAAAATTTGAGTTTTAAAATATATGATATAAAATTTAAATGACGCCTTGATGTGGTTTAAAAGGTTTGTTTTAAAATTCAATTTAAATTCATTTTTATTTGGTTAAAATATATTTTTACAATACTTTTAATTTTTCAATTCACTGTTAAATATATCACTTTCATTGAATCTATACTATGCATTGAAATGTATTTATTTCACTAAATTGATTTATCTTTTGTGTCACGCTATTCAAAATTGTAAGTAAGATTTATATAAATGGTGTCTTTGCGTCATTGTATCCAAACTAAGTGAAATGTATGAAAACGGATAGTTTGACGCAAAGAAACTACTTAGATAAACCTCACTCACAATTTTGAATAGCGTGACCCTTCGCTGCCCTTTGACAAAATTCGGGTTTTTTCCGCGATCCTTTAACGAAATTGGAGATTTTTTTCAGGGAACGATTGATTAAATTGATTTTTTCGGCAACCAATGTCAAAAATCGCGATATATTTTAAGTCCGAATTATCGGACTGCTGACCGATTTCTGTGAATTTTCGGAACCTCATGCCTTAAATTCTCGGGAATTTCGAAACAGAATCAACCCCCGCCCCCTCTGGGGCTACGGCCTTATTGTCAAAAATTATTTCTGTTTACGCCGCAATTCAACGTGTTTCGTAAGATTTAGAACATTATGGAAATTTAAGTCCCCCCCCCCCCAAATAAAATCCTGGGTACGCCACTGAAGTAAAATTGACGCAAGTGCGTTCAAATTTTTGCGCCTTCTGAAAATCCAAGGTCTGCGCCCTTTTTCCTGTCCAGTCCGAGCCTGTTTTTGTATAATGTTACATTTTAGCAGACTAAAAAAACGAGAATAAGTAAGAACAAGTGGGTAAGTTTGATCGTAGATCGCACAAAGGGTTTCTTTTAACCCTTTCCGGCACAGTGTGCCCGGGTTGGGATACCTAATTTTAATTCCAAACTTACGAACGGCACCAAGAATATTTTAGTAAAATTTTGCTTTTACAATGAATAGTTAAAGTAACATGTTTTTAATTTCTAAAAAAGTCGTTTTAAAATTCCGGTGTCAGTCAATCATTTCATCATTTTACAACAAAAATTGCCCGTGCCGGAAAGGGTTAAGCCTTTATGTACTGAATTATGAATTCATGAAAATTTTATCTTTTAAAGCATTTTTCCGGAATTGTTTAAACTACATTAGAAGATTTACATAATCATTTAATAAATTTTAGAAAGATTTTAGAAGGGTCGAAGGATTTAGAAGGATTAATTGAATTTATAGGAATTTTGTGCAATATTTATAAAACCTACTCAAATCTTTTATTTTAAATATTTTTCTAAGTATTTTGTAGAATTAGGAAATGTACAAATTTAATATTCTTACAATAGAAATAGAAATGTTTCTGAATTGAAAATCCCCCCCCCCCCCCAACGCAGAGAAAGCTGAAAAGATGCAAAGGCAAAAGAAATCATCCTTTTAAAAATATTTTTGTTTTGTGTAACCCATAATGCTTTTGGAACAAGATAAAGTAATGTATCTGTAACTCATTCTAAACCGTATTACAACTAATCGATGTATTAAATGAATTTTATAACAAGTTACTTTAATGCTACTTAAAGTACCGTCAGTAGATAAAGGGTTAATATCTCTTTTAAAACATTTTATTCTTAAATTAATAAATCAAAATTGTTAATTTATAATTATTAAATCCTTACACAAATGGCAGCATCATTACATTTAATTTTAAAATAAATGGAAAAATATTTTTAAATCACATTAAAAATGTTCAAGAATTTTTTTTTGAATAAAATTTAAAAAATCCGAATATTTTTAAATTCAGCAATTTAAAAAAAAATTGTGCAGGTATAAATAAAATATAAAATCTTTAAAAGCAAAAAATTGTTTAAAACTTATTTAAAATGCTCAAATAATTCCCAAAAATCCATATTAATACTTTCACTTTCCAAACACTCACTAGATGGCGCCAAAACTTTTCTTGACACTTATTAAAATTCGAAATAAAAAAAGAAGAAACCTTTCAATTACTGAATAATGCTTAATTCTATGGCTTATAATGACAACTTTTAAAAAAATGTCCATAGAATTATTTTATTTCAAAAAATTGCCAGTAGATGGCAGTATCAAACAATTTTTTTTTTTGTTTCGGATGACAATATCTTACTAATAATTAAAAAAGTGGAATTTTTTATATTAAATATGGCAGTGGCGCAGCGAGGGGGGTTCCCCCCCCCCCCCCCCAGAGCCAAGAGAAAAGTACAGAAATTTCCCTTTTTATTAATCAAATCATTTAAAACAAAACTAAAGTTAGAACTATATTTATTTTGTTCGAAATTCGCCGCTTTATCGAATCAAATCCTGCTCAAAAGTTTGATTCGTTTAAACGGCGGTAATGTATTTTATTTTAAAAATCGGGAAAACACATGGTAACAGGTATCGGCTTTTAACGAAAACCGGTCACCCATTTTGAAAGAGGGTAGCATTCATTCGCACTATTGGAAATCAGCCGTAGGCTAAAAGGAATGGTCATTTCCTGTCACTGTCAATGCCGCCTTGGGTTCTTCAATACTGCACCATTGGGAGTCTTAATTAATTGCATCTGTTTCTTGCTCTTTTTTTGGAAACGGGATTGGACACTCGAATTCCAGGAAAGACACAAAACGCATGCTTTGAAGTAAACTCCCCACACATTCTGTTATTAGTTGTTGTGCGTTGCTACGGTATTAGTTTGATATTAAATCCTCTTCAGAGAAGAAAATTATGAAAAAGATGGTAAGAAACTCTTTGATCTCCTCCAAGCTTTCATTAATTCAAATATGGTCGGAAAGTATATAACTCTTTTATATTTATGTTTCTGGAAAAATATAAACGTGCATGCTTTACAGTTCGGGTATATTGTCCTTTCGTTAAGGCTGTTCTCAAATCGAAAGGGACTTTCAGACACATTTTTTAATTAATTCTTATTCAGAAACACGTCAAATAGGCAGGTTTTTCATTCAAAAACTATGTAACTGGAAGACGTTTTTCATTCTTTGATAAACGCAAAAGATCTTTCAGAAAATATTGTCACAGTGGATGTTTTGAATTTACGCGTGATAGCGACAAAAATTAGAAAAAACCGGTCGTCACGCGATCAAAATTGCTTATAACTCAATAACTAATTCACTGGCGCAGTGAAGGAGGAGGGGGGGGGGAGTTCAGAGTTAAAACCCCTCTCAGAGCTACAAAAATTACTATAATTTCCGCTTATATGAATCACTAGTTAAGCAAAAGAACCGCTTTTATGGACCAAAGCTAAAATTAATATTAATTTTTTTTGGCTTATTTGGAATCTTTGGCTTTGCTGAATCTAATTCTATTCAACAAAGTGATCCAATTAAACGGCGGATATTGTATTTAAAACTGTGAAAGCGTATATTACATGCATTGGTTAAGTGAGAACTAGTCATTTGTTTTGAAAAAGGCCAGTGATCGCATTTTCGAGGTGTCTTAGTCTAAGAGAATGATAATTTCCTGCCGTATAGACGCTTTGAGTTTAAGCATTGTACAGTGTACAGTTTTTTAATTGTATTTCTGTGTTTGCTCCGTTCGAAACGATAATGGACCATCGACTTTCAGACAAAAACATAAAACGTAAGCCTTATAGATCTCTTTCAGTTTCAAACTTGTTGTTAGAAGTCCGTACAGGCCTAAATTTCCGCACCCGAGCGCGAACCGATCCGTAGAAAAGAATTTCGGCCTGGTATAAAAAGCGAAAATTTCGGCCCGAGCTCGGTCCGGCCCGTTTTTCCATTTTCTTCGTGTTTTCCATTTAATTCGTATTTTTCCGCGTTCCTTTGACAAAATTTGCGTTTTTCCGCGATTCTTTGACGAAATTTGAGGGGTTTTTTTTGCGATCCTTTCATGAAAATTACGGACTTTTTTCAAAATCCTTTGACGAAATTTGCGTTTTTCCGCTATCTTTTGACGAAATTTTCGTGATCTTTAGACAAAATTTGCGTTTTTTTCGCGATCTTTAGACGAAATTTACGCTTTTTCGGGATCCTTTGACGAAATTTGTGTTTTTCGCGATCCTTTCATGAAATTTGCGCTTTTTTCTGCGATCCATTGACGGAATTTGCTTTTTTTTGCGATCTTTTGACGAAATTTACAGGCTTTTTTCAAAATCCTTTGACGAAATTTGCGTTATTTCCGCGATCCATTGACGAAATTTGCGTTTTTTCTGCAATCTTTTGACGAAATTTGCGTTTTTTTTCGCGACTTTAGACAAAATTTGCGTTTTTTCGTGATCTTTAGACGAAATTTAAGCTTTTTCGCGATCCTTTGACGAAATTTGTGTTTTTCGCGATCTTTTGGCGGAATTTGTGTTTCTCGCGATCTTTTGACGAAATTTGCGTTTTTTCACGATCTTTAGACGAAATTTTGGCTTTTTCTCGATCTTTAGACGAAATTAGTGTTTTTTTTCGCGATCATTTGGCGAAATTTTATTTTTTTTTCGCGATCTTTTGACGAAATTCGCGTAACTTTTTCTACGAATGATTGACGAAATTGATTTTTTACGGCGATCATTTGTCGAAATCCGCGATATTTTTATGTCCGATTTTTCGGAATCATGACCGATTTTTTGTTTAATTTTTCGGAAAATTCAGAACAGAATCACCCCTAGGTATGTCAAAATTTTTTCTATGACGGAATCGCATAAGAGAGCTGAAATGTACGTTATAGACAAGTTCCCTTCTTAGCAGGTACACCGTCTGTTATAAATGTATTATATTATTTTCACACGTGATTATTATATTCATTTTGTATGGATCAACACATTTTTTCTGTTTAAGACTGGATTTCGTCACATGCTGGTTCTTTTTCAAACGTTATATTTATTTTTATAGCCTAGAAAACGTTATCGTCTATAACATGTATTGCCTAGAAAATGGCAAATCTTTAAAAATAATAAATTGAAAATTTCAATTGTAGAACAGTGGAAATTTAAAAAACGATTAGAAGACTTACCTTATATACGTATGATCAGGGCCGAAACTACGGGGGGGGGGGGGGGGGGGCAGAGGGGACACGTGCCCCGGGCGCCAGAACAAAGGGGCGCCAAATGGAGGATTATACCTTTGGAATGGATCATTTTCTTCTGATGGACGGATGTCTTAGATTATTATGAAACAGTCATTATAAATGAAGTGTTAGGTGAAGATGAAAGAGTAGCCGTAAAAAAAATTATGGCCATTTTCTTTCCCATTCTGACCAGAAAATGAGAGTTCTAACTTTTTACGGCTGCTCTTTCATCTTCACCTAACACTTCATTTATAATGACTGTTTCATAATAATGGAAGTCCATCAAAAGAAAATAACTCGGTTAAAGCGGAAACTCGGTTAATCGGGACTCTACTGTATATTTCATTTTAAAAATTGTGGCCGAGAGGTTCTGCTCTCGAAGCTGGTAGACAGGAGGTTCTGGGTTCGAACCCAATCGTGCCCGTCGGCCTATCGTTCGGAGTTTTCGTGGTTTTCTTCGAACCATGGATATCCATGCGTAAATACGGGTTAGGTTCCATTAGAAAGACCCCCACGAAGGGCACTCCCCCCTGGGCCTATATCCCTCGAGTAGATAATTGGCCGTCAAAAATCAACCCAACTCAACCCATTTAAAAAATTATCTTTAGACTATTTTTGTTGGTTTCAGAGGGGGGGGGGGGGTCAACCCCATGACCTCCCCCTTGGATCCGCCATTGTAGATTACGTAGAGTATCACATATTTTAAATTTTTAAAAAAGTCGGCTATTAGAAAATTAGTAAAATTCTCTTTCTAAATATACATTGCGGAAGAGAGGGTGTGGGGGCGCCAAAATCTATGTTTACCCTGGGTGCAAAAAAGTCTAGTTTCGGCCCTGCGTATGATGGGTAAATAAAATATATGCAAGTTTTGAAAAAATTGTTGGGCCGGGCGAAATGTTACTAATTTTTGCACGGATATATAATAATGCCAACTACATTCTAAAATTCAGCACTGTTTGGACACGGATGATGATAAACTTTACCATTTCTCGTGATATTGTTACATCTGACACAATGCAAGGTAAGACTATTGAACATTTTGCTAAAATTGTTTAATTAATTTTTAAGTTAAGAACAAGAATTCGGGATTGTCTTGGAGTGAAATCCCGTGTGTATGTTTGACTGAAGAATGGATTCCTGATTTTACGTACAAAAATTGTTTACTGTACTGTGCTCTTCCATCTCTTAAAGTTTTCCTCATCATTTTTAAACACTTTATATAAATCTAACATAGTAGTAGTATAGTTATTTCATTGGTGCATTTTATGTTTTGCAACTGTAATATTGTAAACGCTATTTAAATGAATCACAACCAACGTAACAAGTGATTCTACTAACCGAGAAAAAAAGCATAATGATTTCATTCATTAACTAGGCTGATTCAATTAACCGGCGATCACCATTATCAACATCTCAACCCCCCCCCCCCCCCCTAGAGCCGAATTCTGGCTGCGCCACTGAATATGGATTTGATTATAGCGTCTCAAATTTAAAACATATATATTTAAACATACAATTGTTAATAAATGTGCATTTTTTGAATATAAGTTAAAAATTCTCCGGATTTTTTAAAACTGAAATTCCAGATTTTCTCTGCCTGAAAAAGAGATATTTTAAAAATTATCGCTGCGCAAAAATATAAAATAAGCCTTTAAAATGACCAAAATTAAAAAAAATGTTGGGGGGATTTTCCTTTAATTAAATCCATCTGAAAATGAAGTGTAATAACAATAAAATCAAAATTTTAAAGTTGACCTTACAGATGCGACCCTACAACTTGGCGCATAGACAGAAACGCCTTACCACTGTGTTACGGACACTATTCGACACATGCTGACATTAAGATTATGTTTTAAAATAAAAAAAGAACGAATTCATTTAATTAAAATAATACAAGACCTTTTCAAAATTTCATGATTTTGGGTATTCAGCTCTATGTAAAAAAAAAAAAAAAATCATGTCCCGAGTACGAGTGCTGTGACAGACAGACAACGGAGTGAGACTATAAGGGTTTCGTCGTTTCGTGAGATGAACAAGACTCTAAAAAACGAGTAAAATTCGTTTATCTTTCTCTACTACAGCGAAAATATACACGAAGCGAGTGGCAAAGAATGTTAGGAGCGGGATCAAAGAAGAATTGCAGTGGTGCGAATTTAGCGTGTTTTTCTATTCAAATATAGGTTAGTAATGTTTGCCTTAACTAATCTCTTATTAAATAAAATGTTACTATTCGTAAAAAAGTGGTTTTTATTTGAATTAAAAAAATCTGTAAATGGGCAACACTGGAGAAGGAAAAATAAATTCGCATCTTGATCTATGAATTTATGTGATTTTTTTACTAAAAGGGCCGAAAATCTATCGCGTATTAAGCGGGATGGCGTAATACCCACATAGCATTTTTAGTTTGCAGAAAAATTGCAGCAGTAATTTGCGGCAAGTTCAGCATGACAAGACTGAAAGTTCATAACAAGACTGTGGCAAAATTACGCAAACTCCGAAATCACCACACTTTGAACTTGCAACTAACTTGTCGTGCAAGTTGCAATCTTGTTGCATCAAATTTACTGCAGACTGATTGTAAACTAGTAACACTGTCATGTCACACTATGTGCAAATATGCACAAATCTTGTCAATTCTCTGAATTTTACGTGTTGTACAGGAAAAATAGGATTTTTTTCAAACGTCTGATGGCCATTCGGCATTCACCAAAATTTGGGAAGAGCTTCGTTTTGATACTAAAAATGAAGATACGTTGAGTCCCCCCAAAATAAAGTTGTTTTACCCTCATTTGAATGCAAAAGGGATCAGGGCTTTTCAGCTCAGGGAAGGGGGCATTTTTAGCTCAGGAAGGAGGGGGGGGGGTAAAAAAATAAAGTAGATGAAGTGGGATATTCTTTATTATGTATTTTATAATTCCGAATCAAATTAAATAACCCGCAAGTCAATTCGACCATTTCTTACAAAGTTATGGCTGGTTTTATAGAAAAATATACCTGTGCAGATAAAATAGGTTTCTACAGTAACAATTGATGGCCATGCGCGAAAACTTGAGGAAAACTTCGTTTTGGCACTACAAATTAAGATCCGATGAGCTCCCCCCCCATCCAAAAAAATAAAGTTCTTTTGCCCTGTTTGGGGGGTGGGACAAAAGTGGGCATTTTAACTCGAGAGGGGCGGGGGCAGAATTCAAAATTTTATAAATAGGTCAAGTGGGGTATCGTTTCATGAGTATCTTTTATTTCTGATTCGAATAATACTAACCACGAGTCGATACGACCATTTGTTAGAAAATTGCAGCAGGTTTTATGGATACAAAGTGTAAAATTCTACTTTATTTTTGAGCGTAGTTTTGTCACATTTATTCTACGGTCAAAACATGTACTTTATACCATATTAACTAATCTCAAAATCACTAAATGTTCTTAAAATACTAATAATCAAAATCAGGATAATTTGCGTTTACTTAGACTAATTAAAAGGGCTGCCAAAATCCATTTATAACTTGCCGTAACTTCGTAACGAATGATCGTATCGGCTTGCGTACAGTGTCATTTGATTCAGAATAAAAAAAACATAAAAAACTATACCCCATTTGATCTATTTAAAATAAGTTCAGCTTCTCCCCCCCCCCCCTCCCCCCGCAAAACACACACACACAAAAACAACAACAACAACAACAAAAAAACACGATAAAACAACTTTATTTTTTGGGGGACTCGTCAGATCTTCATTTCTATTTTCTAGTGCCAAAATGAAATTCTCAACAAATTTTTGTGAATGGCTATCAGTTGCTGCTGAAAGAACTTATTTTACTTGCACTAAAGTATAATTTTCGACTTCAAATTTATAATTATAAATCTGCAGTAACTATGTAACGAACGACCGTATCGACTTGCGAATGGTATGATTCGATTAAAAATACATAATAAACAATACCCTTCTCTTGACCTTGACCTACTTAAATTATTTTTAGCTTTGCCCTTCCCCCTTCTTGAGTTAAAAATGCTCCCAAAAACATGGTAAAAGAAATTTATTTTTTGGGGAACTCATCGGATCTTCCTTTTTAGTGTCAAAACGAAGTTCTTCCCAAATTTTGGTGAATGGCCATCAGTTGTCATATATTACTCAATTTTTGGTGCATTTATTTTACCTGTACGCTATAGTATTGACGACTATTATGTCGTATTTTTCAGGATTGTGCGTGTTTTGTGCAGGATTCCATATAATCGGAGGTTTGTCAATGCTCGACATTTTAATACTATATAGACTGAATAGACAAGGTCTTATATAGTTTAAAGTAGATTCCAATTTTTTGTATATAGCCGGCCCTGGCGACCAGATTGTTTTTCCGTAAAATATATGGCAGTCATTGAATCATACTTTTTTTATTCATAACTAAGCGAAATCAAAAGATTATTTTAGTCCAGGCAATAGGGAACTTTACCTAGCAAAATTAATGGTAGTTCTGGAAATCGGCTTACTTTATGTTTTTTGGGTCACTGAATCCGAATTTGTAACTTCCCACCAAAATTTCCCCCGGCAACCCCCCCAAATTTTGGTAAAAAGCCCCTAAAAAAGGTTTTTATTAAACAAATCTTTTTTTTTTATTGTTTTAGGGGAAAAGTATCTAGAAATTCAGAGAGTAGACAAAATTGCAACAAATTAGATAGTACAGTGACGTAGCTAAGGGGGGGGGGCGGAAGGGGCGGTCCGCCCCGGGTGTCACCCTCTAAGGGGTGACACCCAACATTTATTTGCAATATATATATATAACGTTATATGATTTTGGACAAGAATTTTGAAATAAAATGAAATTTCTAGCTCACCACGCAACAGATTTAATTTTCTTTTCTTGGAGAATCTGAAATTTACACACAATGGGGTGCCTAAATATTATACACACTAGTGAACAAAAACCTACCTATCTAACGAGTGGGTAGCAAAAGCAAACTTTAAAACAAAGAATTTTCTTCGACATGTAGGCACCGCATTGAATTATGCCGACTATGGGATGAGTTATGAGTCGCCCTATAGCACAAAATTAGGACTCTCCATTCGCCAGTCGTCGAGTAACACCTAAAACGTGGCGATCAACGTTATTGCCAAACACGATACTTGAAAGATGTATCGATGCCAGGGAGGAAAGTGGTTGCAGATTCTCCGGAACGTAAGGAAAGAAAGCAGCAGGGGTGATTCTGTTTCGAATTTTCCGAAAATTTAAGGCATTCGGTTCCGAAAATTTAAAAAAAATTGGTCATCAGTCCGAAAATTCGGGCATAAAAAATATCACTAATTTCGACATGGTCGCAGAAAATAATCAATCTCGTCATCGTTCGCAGAAAAAGATCACCAATTTCTTTCAAAGAATTGCGAAAAAACGCGAATTTCGTCTAAGGATCACGTAAAATACGCAATTTCGTCAAAGAATCGCCGAAAAAACGCAAATTTCGTCAAAGAATCAGGAAAAAATATAAAATTCTTCAATGGGTCGCGAAAAAAATGCAAATTTCGTCAAAAGATTGCTGAAAAAATGCACGTTTCGTCAAAAGATCGCGGAAAAAACGCACATTTCGTCAAAAGATCGCGCAAAAAACGCTAATTTCGTCAAAAGATGGCGAAAAAAAAACGCAAATTTCGCCAAAAGATCGGCAAAAAACGCAAATTTCGTCAAAAGATGGCGAAAAAAAACGCAAATTTCGCCAGAAGATCGGCGAAAAATGCAAATTTCATCAAAAAATTGCGAAAGAAACGCAAATTTCTTCAAAGAATGGCGGAAAACCCCCACAAATTTTGTCAAAAGATCGCGAAAAAACGCAGATTTCGTCAAAGGATTGTGAAAAAAAACGCGAATTTCGTCAAATGGTTCCCCAGAACCCCCCTAGAAAGTAGATAACTAATTCTGATTGGTTCAAAGATCGTGAACCTCTCACTCCTGGAGGGGGGGGGGGCGGAAGTAATTGCACTTTTGGATTAATTTTTATTTTGACTGCGGTAAATTTTGGTTATGTTTTGCCAGTTTTTTTTTTCAGTTCAGTTTAATACTATCGAATGGTAAGTAAAAGATATTAGTGAATTACAACGTTGATAGAAAAAACACAATTTTGTAAGAAGTGTTCATAACTTTGTTACTGGCCAGTGGTTAAAAAAACTGGGCAGTGAAAAAAGTCAGCGTACTGACCAGTGCACATTGGGTAAAAATGTTAATTTTGACCTATAAGTCACCCTGTGGTTTCTCGAGGAGGTAGGACAAAAGGTAAATAAGGAATGGTATGGTCATTTCTTCTATTACTGTTGCCTTGGATTCTTTTACACTTTTTACTTTCTTCTCGAATTTTTTTTGACGGATTTATACGTTTTAGGGGTCACAGATTTCCAAAAACATGCTTATACAAAATGTCTGTCTGTCCGTGTGTCGTCTTGTACCATCAAAAGGTGTATGGAGTTATGTATAGAATTGAGCCAAATTGTTTGTTTATGTTTTTGGCTATAGCCAGGAGGTCCTCCCTTCAGTTTGGAAATATTCCGAGAGAAGGGGGCGCTGTAATAGCGATTTTTGTGCCATTTCCATTATTGCACCATTGAAAAGTGCATGAAATATGCATAGAATTGAATCAAACTTTTTGTGTATGTTTTTGGCTATGGCTAGTAGGTACTCCTTGAATTTGGAAATATTCCACCGGAAGGGGTCGCTGTCATAGCGATTTTGTACCATTTTCATTATTATACCATCGAAAAATGTATGAAGTTATGCAAAGAATTGAACCAAATTTCATATTTATGTTTTCGGCTATGGCAAGCAGGTACTCCTTGAATTTCGAAATATTCTGCCAGCGCTGTAATAATGCTGAAGGGGGCGCTGTAATAGCGATTTTTGTATAATTGTCTCTGTTTTTCGAAGTTCTGTTGTACATCGGTAGCTCATGCAGCTACGGGAACTTCGTATCCCGCTATGCCGGCTATTTGCAAACAGCTGATGTACAACAAAATAACGAAAGACTATTGATTATAATAAATTTCATTAAGAAGAAAGTTTTGGGATTGGCACATCCAATTATTTTCGAAAGAGAGCACAGACATTATAATCTCTACTAGTCTGTGATTGCACCCTTGACTTCCAGGAAAGCATATACTTTAGGTTGTAAACTGGTAGACCTCATGCTCGGAATCAGTGTAACATATTCAACCATCAAAAGAAGGTGGCCGTGATAAATGAGTGACGAGTGGTCAAATAAGTTTATTTCAGCAATTTAGCAAACAGAGGAATGGGAAGAGAACTTTTCGACAAGGCGCTTTGATTTTGGATTATCTTATTTGGCTAGTTGTCGTCTTTTGATGTAGAATGAAAATAAAATTATGTGTTATGCTTACAAGATTTCGATTGAGGGAAAATATAAATATTTATTTTAAACAATGTTAGCGATAACATTTAGCTTTAAAATATTTTTATTTTATTGGTATTAGAAAAGAAATTACTTTTAGAAAGGAAAAACTTAGTATAAAAGAATGTGGACTAAATATTCTCGGACGCCTATTGGTTTTATAATAAAAACATTTATTAACTAATCGGATGTGCCAATCACAAAACTTTTTTCTATCTCATACATGTTAATACTTCAAAATTCGCTAGCACAGTGTCAAAATTAAACGTCAATCTATGCCCATCAATAGGATTCTAAAGATATGAAATTCCGTGCATTAGTTCTTGAGATATGACTATAGCTAAAATCGTGCAAATCACGCAAAATGCAGTAGATCGGCGCCACCTGTTGGCGATTTACACCAAAACCTAATCAGCAACAACTTATATCAACGTTTAACTAATCTGAAGTTTGATGAAAATCCATGCATTAGTTGAGATAGAGCTATTGCAAATATGGTGAGAAATCCAGCATAGCAGCGCCACTTATTGGGCAATTGACACGAAAACCTAATCGGCAACAACTTGTGTCAGCGACTAACTAAATCTGAAGTTATAGTTAGATGAAAATTCGTGCATTAGTTCTTGAATAGAGCTATTGTGGAAGTCGTGAAAAATGCAGCATAGCAGCAACACCGGTTAGACGATTTACACCAAAACGTAATCAGCACCCATTCATATCAAGGACTAACTGAGTCTGAAGTTTTATGAAAATCCGTGCATTAGTTCTTGAGATATAGCTATTTTGAAAATCGTCTAAAATGCTGCATAGCAACGCTACCTTTTGGGTGGTATATACACCAAAAACTAATCAGCATTAGTTTATATGAAGGTCTAACTGAATCTGAAGTTTTCTCAAATTACGTCCATTAGTTCTTGAGATAGAGCGCCCACAAAAGTTTTGTCACATACAGACAGATTCTCAGAGTGGCAGACAGACTCACAGACAGACATTTTCTAAAGAACATCAAATCGTGTTCAGGATCTTCTAAAGCGTATAATTCCATTGAAATTCCGAAGTCGAAATTTTTCACGAATCCAATACTTTCTTCTTGTAAAGATAGAAGACAGCCAAAATGAAATATGAAGTAAAGAACCTTTTATACGTTGAATTTTCACGTGTTTTTACTTTCTTCTGTCCTTTCAAGAAGAAAGTATTGGATTCGTGAAAAAAGTCGACTTCCGGTTTTCGACGGATTCATACATTTTAAAAAGTCCTGAACATGATTTGACTGTTTTTAGAAAATGTCTGTCTGTATGTGACACAACTTTTGTGGGCGCTCTATCTCAAGAATTAATGCACGAAATTTAACAAAACATCAATTTAAGTTATACCTCAATATAAATAGTTGCTGATTAGTTTTTGGCGTAAATAGCTCTACAGGTGGCGTTGCTATGCTGTATCTTTCATGATTTCTACAATATCTCTACCTCAGGAATTGATGCACGGATTTTCATCGAACTTCAGATTTAGTTATACCTTGATATAATTTGGTGCTGATTAGTTTTTGCTGTAAATCGTACAACATGTGGCGCTGCTATGCTGCATTTTTCACGATTTCCGCAATATCTGTATCTCAAGACCAAATGCACAGAATTTTATCAAACTCCAGATTCGCTTAGACGTTGACATACATTGTTGCTGATTAGGTTTTCATGTAAATCATATAACAGGTGTCGCTGCTATGCGGCATTTTTTACGATTTTCGTGTTAGCTATATCTAAAAACTAATGAACGGAATTTAATCAAACTTCATATTCTGCTGTTACACTTTCACATGAATAGTTGGTTGTATATTTCAGAGCAGGTGTCGCTTTTATGCTTTTTGAGTTGTGAATTTTTGTCGCAGTCATCTAAGAGGGTGGGTGCCGAAATTCAATGACTTGTTTGAAAGGTGCGATGCTTATATCTCATTTTTAAATGCCCACAATTCAACGAACATATAGATACCTTTTAGAATCCTCATGTGGGCCTAGATTGTCATTTAATTTTAGTACTGTGATTGCGAATTTTGAAGTGTTAACATGTAGTTACAGGCTAATGCAACACACAAAAATATAGAGATAGAAGAAAGTTTTGGGATTGCCACGTCCGACTAGTTTATTTTATTTAAATGTCTTGAACTTCAAATCGCATTTTATTCTATTACATTCTAATGCTAAAATATCTGCTTATACGATACAAATAAATTCTTAATTTCATTTATACGCTTTTTCGAAGGATACTTCTAAATAGATTGACTAAAGTATAGAGCATCAAAAAATAATATAATTTTTTTTGTTTTCGTATTATAATATATGGGTCATTCCATGTCAATTCAACCAATTTTTTTATGGTTTGTAACCCGACCGACAGGGATTTGGATGAAACTTGGTGTATATACTAATTCTATCATAATATGAATACATCAGAAATTTTTCCTTCCTAGACCTTATAGTTTATGAGATATGGCGGGTCCAATTTTTGGAGTTTTCTTAAATTGCACATTTCTGAGTCTGTATTTTTAGACTGCAGTTCCATTTTCAAAAAATTGTTTCTCTGGATCTAAAATGCGAATCATCTTAAAAATATCACTGTAAGAACATAAAAATTTGCAGATTTTAATAAAAAAATATTTAAAAAATTATTTTTAAATATTTAGGGCCAAAAAATTAAACCAAAGTTGAAAGTTATGGTTATTTTTCCAAATTTTTGTGACTTTACGAAAAAGGCTCTACACAAAAAGGCAAATGAAGTTTCCAATTTCTTTTTGTTTTAAATAAAAGTTTACACGTTGGGCTTTCTATTTATGAAATAAAAATGATGTCTTTCTCATGGCTTATGCAAAAATTTTGACTTATTTTGGGATGCTGTACCTATCAAGAGATAAAAATCTTTAACTTTGCTTATGTTACCAAAATAATTGCTGCACATTTTAAATTTAAACTTGTTAATCAATTTGATTTATTTTCTAAAATGAACCCTTAAAATCAGACTGATTTATTTCTTTTTATAACAGTAGAAAATTTGTATAGCATTGAGATATATCACACATTATCTGAAATTGTGTTGCATATGTTCGCATATGTTTGTCACATAAATGTACATCTATCATTGGATTCAGTGGTATAGTATTTCTAAAAATACTTTCACAATGGTAGTATGAAAAGTATATGTACAATATTTAATAGAGGCGGGGGGGGGGGGGGGGGGTAGATATGGAAATCATAGATTTTTTTCTCATTTTTCTCAGAAAAAACAAAGCAAAAACTTTACTTTCTCTCTATTCTAAAAAGAAGTAACTACCGCTGTCACCGCCGCCGCCGGTTTTGAATTTTTTGTGACCGGAGGTCTTTCTTCGTTAATATTAAGAAAAGTAATGCATACAAAAATATGAAAATCAGTAGTATTATACAGAAATGTTTGATAAATACGCTGATGCAGACAGTTTTCAGATCGAAGAATTATTTTAAGAGATATTTAATGCTAAAGTTGGACAAAATCGTTCCACTAAAAAAGTTTTATAGGAGCAAAAACTGTTCATAGGAATTTAATATTTTTTAGATCATTTTATGCGTTAGAATTTGCCGGAGTGCAGATTGCATTATTTTTTTTATTTTGACTAATTTTTTGAGGTTTTATTTCTATTTTAAATTCAGATTTTCAGCATTTCTAGAGATATTTTTAACAGATTTTAGAAAGTGATATTAATTTAAACTGTTGCCAACTGTATAAACAGCGGAAGCAATAATGTTTGCTTCAAAAAAAAAAATATTTATACATGTAAATAAATTAAAAATTTATTTACACGTGACTATTACAATCAGAAAAAAACATTTGGAATAAGAATTAAATAATTATGTACAAAAAGCAGGAACTTATTAAAAATTATGTCATAGAAACTATAATTACACGTGAATTTTAAGAGAGAAAGGAATTTGTAAAGCAATAAATTTATTAACATGCGTTAGAAGTCTTAAATAGGAGAAATTACGTCATATTTACGTCACATTACAGTTACTACATAAAATGAACACAAAATAATATTGCAAAACGGTTTAAATTTAGAAATTGCGTTAGACATTTATTTGATATTTTAAGAGGATACTTTTCAACTATTTTTGTTAGGAAAGCGCAAATAATATTTAATTTCTAACACAAGTATTTTCACGTGAATATTAAAAAGAGAAAGAATAGTTTGGTCGAAATTACGTCAGATTAAAAACGATTAATTTAAAATGTCTCATTTAAAAGAACTTTCTTTTCACTTTGTTAAAAAATACCAGGAGACAAAGACTCTGTTTACTTAATTTCTTTTATATTAGCTTATTTTGAAATGTTGTTACACGTGTCTACGTCATCAAGTTATTTTTATTTCGACGTTTTATTTGTATTTTTATTAATGTTGTACTAATTTATTTGTTTTTTCGTTATTTAAAATAAAAATTATGTCAATTTGTATAATTTGGCGAGTGGTTTGGCGATTTATATAATTTGGCGAAATTGGTCGACGGGATAATCAAGTAGTACCGCAACGGATTTGGCGTTAAAATTCCCCAATAAAAGAGAAATGAATAGAAATCCGTTTATAGAGAGATCGCCACTGTTTTTTAAATTGTAATTCAATCTTTCGAAACCTTTTTAAAGCCGATCAAATTAGCGTGCATTTAGAGTCTACGGTGTCTGGACGGGGGTTGGCGAGCGTAGCTCGTAGGGGGCCGAGCCCCCTAGTGTAAATAAAAAAAAGAAACATATTAAATAAATTCAACGAGTCATAAGAGCCACAGTAATTATTTAGGTACCACAGTTTAAATTAGACATATTAGAGATTTTTTTTTTCTTGAATGGTGCAATTTCCCAAAACAGGGCAAAATTTTTACATAAGCTAGGAGAAAGACTTCATTTTTATTAAAATTGAAATAATCATTAATTAAATCTATTACATTAAATAAAATATTTTAAAAATTTAGATTGTTGTAAATTTCCAATTTCTTTTTATTTTAAATAACAGTTTACACTTTGGGCTTTCTAGTTATGAAATAAAAATGATGTCTTTCTTATGACTTATGCAAATTTTGCCCTGTTTTGGAAAACTGCACCAATCAATAAAAAAAAATCTCTGCCTAATTTTACCTGTGGTACCTAAATAACTACTGGAGTTCCTATGACTTTTTGAATTTATTATTCAATGTTTTTTTCTTCCTTTATTTTGCAAAGTAAAGTTTTTGCTGTGTTTTTTTTTCTTCTGAGTAAAAAAAGGGGGGGGGGGAGTCTATGACTGCAGTCTATCTTCCCTCCATTAAATTTTGTACATAATCCTTATGTTTTCTTTATTTATTCATTCATATATTTACTTTTATTATAAGTATTTTTTTTTAATTTAAACAATCCCTTAATTTTGTTTTTACAATATAACTGTAAACAAAAAATCTTTTGTTGGTACAGAATAAGAAAATGCAATAATAACTTTTACCAATCACATTTTCAATATGTTTTTTTCTGTGTGTGTGTATGTGTGTTTGAATAAAAATAATTTACTTGTATTTAACATTTTTTTTTTTTTACTTTCTATCTTATTATCTTGGATAATTTTAATCATTTTAAATATGCTTTTTATAGTTTAAATACCTTATATTTAACAAAGCCTAGTTCATTTCTATAGGATGAAATATATTTCTACACCTGCCTTGTATAAACAAATTCTGACAAGGACAGGATAACTTTTTTTAGTAAAGGCAGATGTTTTCAAATCTCTTAATCAAATTATTATTAGTCTGCTGTTTCTCATAATAGAAGGGTGATTTGTTTTTCCTTCTGCTGCAAAAGAAAATAATAGATGAATTTGAAGTAACTAATTATGCTGCAAGACCGTCATGACAAAAAGGTAAAGCCACAGCCACATCTCCAGAAACAATTGAACTAATTGAAAAGTTTTATAATTGTAATGAATATTGAAGAATCATGACTGGAAAAAAAATGTAGTTAGCATTGCTAAGAATGTATTACCCACAAAAGCGATTGATGTTATGTATATCTACATGAGTTGTATTCTTTTTTTAAACAGGAATTTCCAAAAAACTTGAGGATTATAACTCTAGGTATTCAATCCAGTATTAGCAGCACTGTTCCTTTAAATGAATTTGTGACAAGCTGAGTAAAATATTTGAAAAATGTTATTCCGCTCTTTTGTAACGAAAGCTAAATTTAATTTCCTAAAAGAAACTAAAGCAAACTTTGGCCCTCAAAAAGCTATCGTTTTGTTGGATTTCAGCAAAAATTTTACTTTTCTTATTCAAGACGAGGTTTAAAGTTACCTTTGGACCAAAGAAGCTGCACTCTTGATCCAACTGTTATATACACTCAATCTCTCAGTATTAGATTATCAGCAAGCAATATACACATTATATCTTATGATATGCAACATGATGTCACTCTTGCCCACACAACACATACGTCCAGATTATATTCAGTTTTCATCCACCATTTCCGAAATACGTCTATATATGTAATTTGGACGTATACAGCGAGCTAAAATACGTTCAGAATTTGTTGAATGTTTGACATAGACGTAACTACGAAATAACTACAAAATATGGACATCAGTTTAAAAACATAAATTGGATGAAAACGCAACTAATCCAATTTTCGTCAACTCTCAAACTAAACCTTCACCTGTTTGTCCAATTTTCTGTTTTAATAACTTAAACTGGATGAAAACAGTACTAATCTAATTTTCGTTAATTCCGGGACAAAAACCTGACCTCGCCATGTACGGACATAATCTGGACAAAAACTTAACCTATCAACCGCCATCTTAAAATGGCGGCATATACAGACTTAGGCCTAATTGACCGAAACTTGTATTATTTATTTTTGTTTGTTTTATTAATTTTTTATACAGTTTTCAACAAGTAAGGAATTTAATGCATTTATTTTTATCAGAATATCACATTGTGGAGTTACGCTCCACATCAATCAATCAACGTGTGGAAGATTTGTTTATCTCATCGCGGAAATGAAAGCCATGCCGAAATAGTGAAAATGAGTGTGAATGCTGGTAAGCAAATTGACTTTGTTTTCTAGATTTATTGTGTTTGTGTGCATACTTTACATAAAACATTTCTGTCACGATTCTGTGTTTTGTTATTTATTTAATTTATCAATAGTTTTGACTTTAGTCTGGACTTTTTGATAGGAGAAATCAGCGTTTGATTACGTAAATAAGAATGCTTTGTTTACATGATTTTTCTCGGTCATAATGCAGTTTTATAAAAAGTAAATAAAAATTTATTGGGTTGAAACGAATTTTACATTGATTTAGGGGCATATTAAAAAAAACAATTCTTTGACAATTAATATATTATGTGTTGCAAGTACGTAATTTCTAAAAACTTCCCATTTGATAGCAACTTCTTTTTTTGACATTTAAATTTATGTAATATCCAGTTCTTACTAAGACACCAGACTTTTTATATTTTAAATTTTCTAGTGCTCTAAGGAAAGATCATTACTCAAATGTTATTCATTCATTATCATATTGTAATGTGAACTTATTTACTTAATACTAATAATTTAAAAAAAAAGTCTGAACTATTTTGCTGAACAACATGAATTGTTTTATTATTGTGTGCATGAAAAATGTATGAGGAAAATTTTTACTAGTATGTTCTAGATACAACTGGAGGTTCATTTCACAATTTTTAAAAAGGACAGGATGCATTTTGTCAATTTTAGAATAAGCAGGGTGCTGCGCCCTTAAATGATGGCCTAAAAGAAACAGTACTACTAATGCTCATATATATGTGTCTCATATGTATCATTATATGCATATTATTTACTTCCTGGATGCCATTTATACATCTTATATCATATTTTTATTATATAGGGCTGAAACTAGGGGGGTACAGAGAAGCAGAGGGGGTATATGCTCCGGGTGCCAGAATGAAAGGCGAAGGGGGGCACAAAGTGAAGATTTTGTTTGTCGTTTCATACAAAAATGTATATATCCCCAAAGCAGAATACTTTGCAATGTTCTGCAACGAACTTCATCTGAACTGAAATGTTCTGTGGGAATTTAAAAAAAGAAAGTTGCAGGGAGATTTTCTTAATACATGAAGAAGTGCAATGGCATCTTTTATAGGAATGTAAAATGCTGACATACTCAACCGAAAGAAACTATTGGCAAATTTTGTGATTTTACTGTGGTCAAATGATGAATTTCACTGTTTTTTCCGACAATCAATTGATTTTCGCAATATTTCAGAATTTTCCCTCTGTCAACTGGCAGATTTGACATTTTTTTTCTCGGACCCAATCATCGAATTGTGGGACTTTTTTCCCCACAACTGGTTGAACAATTTCGAGATATTTTCTACAATTCACTGACAAATTTCGCGTTTTTTAACTGCAACTGGTGGGTGAATTTTGCGATATTTTTCTTTGACCGTTTGGTGAAAATCGTATTTTTTTTCACATAACTGATCCATGAATTTCATGTTTTTTACCAACAACTGATTGGCAAATGTTTCAACTTTTTCCTGCTACAGATTAGAAACAATCATCGTTTTTTTCGTGACTGATCAAAGAATTTTGTGATTTTTCTGACAATTTTTTTTTACACGTGACTGATTCGAATTTCATTATATTTTCTTTTTATCGATTGGCAAATTTTTTCTCTTTTTCTTGCGACTGATTGAATCAACGATTTTCTGATTTGTTTAAAAGATCAACAAAAGGATTTTGCAATTTTTTAGTCGCGACTGATTGGCAAATTTTGCGATATTTAGCGTACTTTCTACTTATTGGCAAACTTTGTCGGTTTTTTTGCGACCGATTGGCAAAAATTGTGGATTTTTCCATGATTGGTCGATGAATTTCCAATTTTTGACGATTTTCACAGGCCGTTTTCATCACAGATTGGGGAATTTTGAAAAATTTTCCTTGTACCGATAAGCAAATTTTGCAGCAGCTTCTTGCGACCAATTTTAGAAAATCGTACATTTTCTCTGCTACTGATCAACGAATTTTGCAGCTTTTATGACGAGACACTGATGAATTTCACACTAGTTTCTTTCTACTGATTAGCAATTTTTTCTGCTTTTTCTTGCGAACGATTGGTAAAAATCACGTTTTATTTTTTTTTTTTGTGAGTGCAACTGATCGACTAATTTTGCATTCTATCCACGACAGATCAGTGAATTCCGCAACATTTTCTTTCAGTCGATTGGAAAACTTCGTTGCTTTTTTGCGATTCATCGGCCAAATCTGGAGGGGGGGGGGGCTGCACGACAGATCAATTACTTTCTGATTTTTCCTGACAATCTGCTGATGAATTTTTTTTTTTTTTTTAACCTGTGACCAATTTTTAAGTTTCGCAATGTTTTTCTTGAACCAATAGGCAAATTTTTGTGGCTTTTTCTCGAGACCACTTAGAGAAAATCATGAGTTTTTTCTGCTACTGATCTATGAATTTTGCAGTTTCTTCCAACGATCTATTGACGAATTTCGCGATTTTTTAAACCGCGACCGATTTGCAAATTTCACGATTTTTTTTCCTTGTATCATAGGCAAATTTTGAGGCTTTTTCTTGAGATCGATTAGAGAAAATCATGTTTATTTTTTACAGTTTTCTTCCTTGGTGCTCTGACAAATTTCACGGTTTTTTATCTGCAACTGATTGGCGAAAATCGTGGATTTTTTTCCTGCAACTGTTTGTTGAATTTTTTGTTTTCCCACAACAGGCTGAAGAAGTTCATGATTTGTTCTCCATGATGAACTGACGAATTGCATGAGTTTTGCATGTGACCAGTTGTCATTTCACAATCTTTTTAAATAAACAATTAAAGAATTTTGCTTTTTTTTTTTTTTTTTTTTTTTTTTCCAGCCATTGAGTGCAAATTTCACAATTTTTTCTAAGACTGAATGGTGAATTTTCTTGAAAATGAGGATTTGAAATATTTTGCGATGTACATCACATTTATAAGCATATTCTGCTTTGATGGTATATATATATATGAAATACAAAGAAACTAAAAAAAAATAATATAACAGATTCTGTGGTTTTAAAGTAATTTTCTTGAATTTTGACTGCTTCCCTATTCTTATCATGAATAATTGGTGTGTATAAAACTCTGACTTATAGAAAAATATGTATATGTACAACAATTATAGTTTATGTAGATATCAAGAAAGTTTGAAACATTATAGTGGCCACTAACTTTAAAAAGTGGCTACTAATGAAACTGAGTCTACCGGCCACTGGCTACTAACTCAATTTCCCAGTTTTCACCTATAATATATTTCCAGAAATGTTTCAGCAGAAGGGAAGGGGGGGGGGGGGAATTCTCCCCCAGCGCTAATTACTTTTGTTGCAGGTCGGGTTAATTCTGTGTTTGGTTGGGTTCGGGTAACTTGATTTTTCAAAAGTTAGTTCAGTATGTATTATTTCAGATTAAATATATCTATAATAATAAAACTAGATGTTTGTGTATAAGCTGTTTTCTAAAGAGACCGCTGTGTTTCTTCTGTGATCCTTTTATGAAATTCACTTTTTTTTCACGATCTTTTAAAGAAATTTGCGTTTTCTCGTGATCCTTTGAAGAAATTCGTGTTTTTTTTTTTTTTTTGCGATCCTTTGACGAAATTCACCTTATTTACGTGGTCCTGTGATGAAATTCAAATTATTTCAATGTTCCTTAGACAAAATTCGCTTTTTCCCACGATCATTTTACAAAATTTGCATTTTTTTTGCGATCCTTCGACTAAACTTTCTTTTCTTCAATGGCCCTTAGACGAAATTTGCGTTCTTTCTGTGATCATTTCTCAAAATGTGTTTTATATGCAATTCTTTGACGGCATTTTTTATGCGAGACTTTTGCGAACTTCATGTTTTTTCTGTGATATTTTGACAAAACCGCATTTTTTCTTCAATCATTTGACGAAATTCGTGTTTTTACCACAATCTTTTTACAATATTCGTGTGATTTCTGCGATCCTGTGACGAAATTCGCATTTTTTCTGCGATCATTTTGCAAAATTTGCATTTTTCCCACGATCCTTCAGCTAAATTTGCATTAATGACCCTTAGACGAAATTCACGTTCTTTCCGCGATCATTCCATGAAAATTGCATTTTTTATGCAATTCTTTGATGAAATTGGCATTTTTTATTAGTCTTTTAGGAAATTCGCACTTTTTCCGTGATCCTTTGACGAACTGTGCATTTTTTCTGTGATCATTTGAAGTAATTTGTGTTTTTACTGCGATTTTATGACGAAATTTGCGTTTTCATTGCAACCTTTTGACGAAATTTGCGTTTTACCGCAATCCTTTGATGAAATTCGTGCTTTTCCTAGATCCTTTTCAAAATTCGTGTTTTTCTGCGATCCTTTGACGAAATCCGCATTTTTTACGTGATCCTTTGACGAATTCAGCGATTAATCGAGATTATTTGACAAAATCCGTGTTTTTTTTTGCAATTATTTGATGAAATCTGCATTTTTCTGAGATAATGTAACGAAATTTGCATTTCATGAAATTGCCCCTTTTTACGCAATTTTTTGAAGAAATTTGCATTTTTTTTTTTTGCAATCATTTGACAAAATTTGTTATTTTTCTGCGACTCTTTGTTGAAATTCACGTTTTACTGCGATCCTTTGCCAAAATCTACGTTTTCCCGCTGTGGATTGCAGCACTCTGTGTTTTTCCGCGGTCATATGCCGAAATCTGCGTTTTTTCCGCAATCCGAAATTTGCTTTTTTCCCAGCAATCCTTTGGCGAAATTGGCGATTTTTTCTGCGAATGATTGACGAGAAAGGCTTTATTTTGCAATCAGTTGTCATAATTCACTATATTTTTCAGGGATTTCTTTTTTATTTCTGAATGTTCGGGCCGATAACCGATTTTTTTTTAATTTTCAGAAAATTCAGAGACGAACTGTCCCTGCCATAGACCCGTTCTCACTTAGCGAATTCTGTTTGGCTTTTCATAAAAATATCACTTTCCCCTCTTTTTTTTTCTTTCCCGCTGTGTATTATATGTTTTTAGTCTGCAGAAGCCCTAAAACGTCTGCGACGCTCGTCGCGGTGTCGCACACATTCTGCCACAGGGTTGGTGATTCATTCTCGGGGGACATTATGTTTAACCCAAAAGTATAAAAAAATTAAATCAAGAAAAATAGATGTTTACTTTTGAATAACATAATTTTGTTATTTTCTATTTTTGTGTAATAATGTAACATTATGTTATGAAGCATTATAAGCCTTTAATGCAATTAAAAGAAAATTTTAATATATATATTTTTTTTAACAACATTATCATTATTAGGTATCATTATTAGTAATTAAATAAGCAATCAAGTAATTAAGTAAAGTTATGTCACTCATGCATTTTGCAGATAATTTATTTCAATATTTTCATAACCCCTTTCTAAAGAGTATTAAATTCATGAATCAAGTTACATATGATTGTTATTATATAACAAGAGTAAGTGGTGGCATCTGTTGGTGTTGATTCTAGTAAAAAAATGTCATCAGGTGGTAATTTTTAAAAAAGGCCATACTGTTTTCAAAAAGGCACTCTTATAGCTCGTCAAAAAGAAAAAAAAAATTGAACTGGTTTAAAGTTACCTTTTATCAGTAGAATTTTGTGATATTTTTCAGTGACCGATTGAATTTTGTGATCCCTCCCCTTACCCCCTGATCAACTGACGAATTTTGTGATTTTCCCCACGACCTATCGAGCAATCTCTCATTTTTTTTCTACAAATAACTGATGAATTTTCAGGGGTCGATGCAGACTTTTATTCTTGGGGCCCATTTTGTGTAAAGTAGAAGTTATTTTTGTGAAAAATAACATTTTGTAACGAAAGTTGAAATCCAGTTCTAAAATTCGAACCCAGAATTTATGAACAAAAACATACTTTAAATCCCTTTGCTAAAGTTTTTGTTTTTCGTGACGTGGTTTTATTTACAAATTACACATTTTAAAACAGTTTTTATGAAAAAGAATGTTACATAGAGGGTCTATTTTATTAAAAGGAATTTTGTGAAGGGGCCTGTTTTATTAAGTTTATTTTTGTGAAGGGGCCCATTTTATTAAATTTATTTTTGTGAAGGGGCCCTAAATAGGCCCCCAAATTTTGTCTGGATCGACCCCTGATTTTTCAATATTTCTAACGATAGACTGATGAATTTCATGATTTTTTTCCTGTGACAGATTGGCAAATTTTGCAATATTTTAAAGCAACCAACTGAAGTATTTCTCAATTTTTTTCTGAGGATCGACTGGCAAATCCGTGATTTTTTCTGACCAGTAAATGACAATTTTCGCTTTTTTTTTTTGCAACCAATTGATGAATTTCACAATATTTTATCTCTACCAGTTGTCAAATTTTGCGTTTTTTTTTATTTCCTCATGACCGATTGGTGAAATTCGCAGTTTTTTTTTCATTATTGCAGAATTTTGCAGATCTTTCTTGCGACTAATCCGCAAATTTCATGATTTTCTTTTACATGAACAGTTGGTGAATTTCTGAATTTTTCCCTTTGACTTAGTACTGGCAAAACTATCAAGGTTTTTTTTTTTTTTTATGTGATAGATCTATGGATGAGTATCTTGATTTTTGTTTCATGCATCTGATATATTTCACGTTACTTCCCTGCAACCAAATAATTAAATTAATATTTCTTATAATCAATAGATATAAAATAATTAAAATGGGCCACTAGGTGCATAAAGGGCTGCCGACCCCTGCCAAATTGGCCTAGAGTCAACACAATCATTACATTACTGAGTAGCTTTATGTTCTTTTATAGTACAATGCACATAAAACATTGGTTGTGGAAAGCACATTTATCCGTTGCTAATTTCTTTTGTGAACAAGACAATCGAGAATCGATCAATACTTGATTCTCGATCAGAGAAGAAAAAATGGTGAATTAGACAAATTAATCTAATGTTGTTATTTTTTTATGTGTGTGTGTATGAGTTAAAGTAATCACAATATTTGCAAAATTCATGCATTTTAAAATTGCTTTAAAATAAGATTATACTGGATCCACTCATTTTTTTTCCGCCTTTTTCTCCCAGTAGATACAAGCTTCTTGTCTTTGGAAAAACAACTGTTTTGTAGATAGATATCATTATTGATTGAATAAAAGTTGGACTCAGCAGGACTCAACTCTTTTCAAGCATGATTTAACTTTGAGTAAGGTAAATTTTCAGTTAAAGTCCATAAATGCTGTTATTAAATAAAATTTTCAATTTATATGTCTGTGGGTATTTGATTTTACAATTGTCAGCTTGCATAAAAAATGAATAATGTGGTACTTTTATGTTAGTCAGGTGCAAATTATGTTAACAGAATTTTTTTTTTCTTTAGCCAGTAGCAACTTTTTTTTCCACATAGTAAATATTAGAAACAACGATTAGAAATTGAAATAAAATGTTTTGGTTTGTGTTATTGTTTCTTATTAAATCTTTTTACTTCAACTGTAATGATGAGTGAAAAAAAAATCTTTTGTTTTATTTTATTTATTATTTACAACTCTATTTACAACTATTTTTTTCTATCTCTAATCTCTTTTCTTATATTCTGTTACTATATAACACCATATGTGTGTGAATGTGTCTATCTATCTACTATCAATTCTAATGTGATATTATGTTTAAATTTTTTGATTGAGATACTTAAAGAAAGGGCTATTTAAATTCAAATTATTCAATTTTGTGGCGGGCAGCATCACCCGCTTACAGCACAGTGTATAATCTCAATTTCGGAAAACATATATAATTTATAACTCATAAAAATTTCTGTTTGGAGAATAAACAGTATATTTTTTTAAGGTTAAATTGAAATATATTGGAAGGTAGTATATATATATATTAAAAAAAAAAAAATGCAAGCATTTCCATTTTTAAATAATATTTTAATGCCAATATTTTATGTAGTCCTTGGATACGTAAATTTAAAAACATAAAACAATTTTACATGCCTGGGGGTTGGGATTTCAGCAGGTGTAGCGCGCCTGAATTTTAAGGTTTAGCCCACAAACTAATAAAAATGTTGATATTAAAATTAATTGTTTAAAATTGTGAGAGTGAATAGTTAAATGTAATGCAATTATAAATAATAGTTCAGGGATGGCAAACCTTTTCACATTCGCATGCCAAAGGTTTCCAAAAATATATTTTATGTAACTGTAACGTGCCAACCCCCCCGCCCCCCCCCCCTCCCTCCCTGCCTTATCTAAAAATAATCAATAAACAGTAATGAATCAAAGAACTTGTAATTAGGGATGGGACAAATAGTGATTTGGCCAAATACCAAATATTCGGCAGTCAAATACCAAGTTTTTTTTCCAATAAAGAAAATAACTTTCGGTTATATATGCATACATAGTTTAAAATTTTAAAATGGAAAAAGTATTAAAAACAAATTTATGTTCTATTTAATAATCTGTTTAAATTTCTTTATTACTTGATTTAGGGTGAAACCCCCAGTAACTGATACATTAAAAATTAGTGTTCAAATCACTATTACAAAATTTTAAATCCATTCTACACTTTTTTTTTTTTTTTTGAATGGGTGGTAGAGATACATTTAAAAATTACTGTTGACAAAATTTTGAAAAATTATATATTGTATTATTAAAAATAAATGTTTTTCATAAATATGGTGAATAACTTCAGTAACTGACACAACCCCATTTTGAAAAACCAATAACTGACACAAAATGAACCAGTGTTTCACACTTTACTTGCGACGAAAAAAAAAAAAAAATTATGCTTTAAAAATACTTTAAATATTTATTATAAAAACAAATTACTTAAACCTTATTTATATATGATACAATACTATAGATGTGTCTCTCTTTTCATGTTTTAAATTATTAATAATGCAAGTATTCAATAACTGACATTTATGAACCAGTAAACTGACAAATGGTGTTAGGCTCTGATAGGACAACTTAAAATGTAATGGTGTTGATTACAAGATAAATTTATTTACTTTATTTTATTTATTTATTTATTTATATATTTTTTTTTAAGCAGTTCAAAAAGATTTCAACTTTCTTTAATATTACCATTAATTAACTCCTCTGTCAGAGACTGGTGAAAAGAAATTAATTCACTCACCGGCCTTCCCAGTTCAGAGGTGAAATGTTTCAATGCCGCAGAATTGCCATTCATAGTAGCATAAATAACCAGCAAACATGCAACACAATTTACTTTTGCATTCATAGAGACCACTACCAGTGGAAAATTGGATAACCAAATTTAAGTAAATTTGAATTTTTTGTTTTTATTATGGATTTTAGTTACATCACAAATTGTGATGCAATACCCTATATATCCAACCCTAATTATAACATTCTCTATTAATTTTGTAATGAGTTCCTCTGAATTGCACTAGTTATAAAACTTGACATATTAAAAAAAACATAATTTGCAAAACAACAACAACAAAAAAAAAAAAAAACCCTCATTTCATGCATTGTATAGTCCCAAGAAGTGATAGATATTAGAATTTTTCTTCAGCTGCTTCTACAGTAAATGTTAAAGTTTTGCAACAAATACGTTTAAACCAATTGATCTTAAAGAAATAAAAATAAAATTCGAACAATATGATACTTAAACTAATCTAAAAACTTACATTCCATTCGAATGAAATGGAAATAAAGCTGAAACTTTTATAAAGGTTTGCATTTTCCATGTATCTTTGTAATTTAAGTTTTTAGGGTAGTTTAAGTATCCTATTGTTCGAATTTTATTTTTAAAAATTCATTTGGTTTAAACATATTTTTTGCAAGACTTTAACATTAACTGTAGAAGCAGCTGAAGAAAAATTATAATACAGGACTCCCTCAAATCTGCAACTGCCTAAAATCTGCACATCATCGCAGATGTAAACAATGAAAATTTCAGTTAAGCTGTAAAGGCAAAGTAACAGGATTTTTTAGTTTTATATCATTTCGTATGTATTTTAATATGTAATTCTCGATAATATGATGAGACTAAACTTGTTGTTTTTCATGAAGGAAATATAAATTTATCACTGAAAAAAAAAGGATATTGTTGATATCACTGCTAATCAGCCTTTTTACCAAATATATATATGTATTAATCAATTTTTTTTCTATAGTTATTAACACTGGCAAACCTGAAATAAATCTTCCTTACTTTTTGATTTTGATGTTAATTAATAGGGTACTTTTATGAGGGAAGTGTCATTGAATGATTCAAGGAAAATGTATCTCATTTTTATTATGCAATTTTAATTATACATTATTAATTACTATTTATTTGACCTTTACTTTTAATAATTTAATCATTTTTTAAATTATCTGACTTTTTATTATTTTAGTTTATTACTTAATTATTTTAATATTTTGCTGTATTGCAAACATTCATTATACATTTGATTGCATTATTACATTCAAATTATTGTCTAAAAAATGTAAACAAACCAGAAATCCACAAAATTCTAAAATCTACACAACCTTTGGTCCCAAGCTGTGCGGATTTGAGCGAATCTGCTGTATCTATCCCTTCTCGAGCATAAACAATGTGTAAAAATTTTTTTTTTTTTGTTCTGTAAATTATGTTTTTGTTTAATGATCTATATGACTGATATATGATATAAATATTACTTATATGGCTCATATATGAGCATTTGGCTTATACATATTGTGCATGATGTTTGTATGATGTATATACAGTCGGACCTCGATATCTCGAACCTCCTTATCTCGAAACCCTCAATATCTCGAAAAAAGAAATTTCCCCTGCATTTTCATCAAAATTCTTATGTATTTTCCATATTTATCTCGAAAAATATTTTTCAAAACCCTTGATATGTCGAAATTTTTTCCACTGAAATTAGTTCAACTTTTTACTTTTGGCTATTGTCAGCTGTAGAATTTGATCTGGATGCTGATTTCACATTCTTTTATCGCTTTGTTGATACAAAGAACTTAAAGTGTAAGAATGGAAGGCGTTTGAAACTGAAAAAGGGACAACACAGGGCTCCCACTCAGTCCGTTTTTTGAACACCACTTTTATTTAAAGAAAAATATTCTTTATAAATTTCGCAGCAACCTACCGGGAAGTGCGTTTTTCTTGTAATTGTTGCAGAAACCATCCACGAATTTCTTTCTAAAAAATTATTAGTTTTCAAAAAATGGACCAGTGAGAGGCCTGGACAACATCGTTTTTTGGAAACTTTGCTGTGAAAGTACATCAGGTTTTTTAGCTACCTGTGAAGAGTGGCTTTCAGAACTTCCTTCTCTTTTAAAGGACTATAAAGCAGATGATGTGTTTTTAATGCAGATGAAAGTGTATTATTGTACCAATGTTTTCCCAACAAAACGGCTGCATTTAAAGGTGAAGAAATCTGACATGGAAAACAATAAACTTCGTGTAGCTGTGCTTTTGGCAGCAAATCAAAGTGGTAAAGGAAAGCTTCCTTCTCTTATGATAGGACGATCTAAAATCCAAGGTGCTTTGCTAAAATTAAGTAATTTCTAATGCTGTACAGATCAAATATAACGTCTTGTATGGCAAACGCAATTAATGCTGATTGGCTGACAGGAATCCGTAAAACAATGGCTAAAAGTAAAATACGCATTCTCCTATTCATAGACAATTGTAAAGACCACTCTAATCTTCCAACGCTAAAAAATATCACTTAAATTTTTGCTGCCAAACAAGATTTCGAAGCTTCAACCAGGACAACCATTTAACTAGGAGATAATCCTTAGCTTCAAAGTTGATTATCGAGCTCAAATTGTGAGAAACTTCTGAATAATATCGGTGAAGGTAAACCTTCTAGCGCACCTATCACCATCTTACAGTCAATGCGAATGGCTCACTATGCATGGAAAAATGTTACAGAAACAACAATAAGAAATTGTTTCATAATAGCAGAATTTTTAGAATATGTAACTTTCAGTGAAACTGAGGAAGTTGATTCCATTAAGCAAGCAACTGAAGAAAGAGAACTGAATCCAGAACAGTGGGAATCGATAAAAAAAGAGTGTCACACTGAGATTTCATTCGAAGAATTCTTGAATGTAGACAATGAGCTTGAAACATGCGACACTATGACGGATGAGGAGATTGTTTCGAGTATTAATGCAGAAATTTCTGATGAAGAAATTAAAAGACTTACATGATCAACAACAGCATGAAAAAATTACAGTGAAAGAAGCTGAGACGGAAGTTTAATTGCTGCGGAGATTTCTTGAATCAAATGAAAATATCAGAACATCAGCATTTGGTACCATTGCTATGTGAGAGGAGACTGTGCGATTGCAAAAAGATTCTGCGAGACGGCAGACTTCAATTAAGAACTTTTTCTTCCGAAACAACTGCTTGCGTTTCTTAATGACAAATTGGATATTATTTAATCGAAACAAGTTTGTGTGTAACACAATTTTGAAATTATTAAGGCTTTGAGAAGTGTAATTTGTTAATTATTAATAGATTATGTGTCGTTTTTGATGAATCCTGTTTTTTACAGCAAAAAGCAGTTTGTGAGATTAAATTTTGTCAAAACCTTGATAACCCGAAACCTCTATATCTCGAATTATTTTCAGTTCCCCACAGATTCGAGATATCGAGGTTGTACTGTATAAGCTTGGTGTTGATCTTTTGCAAATTTGAAACTGCTACCTTGACATAATTGTAAATGAGGAGGCTGCTATAACGAGAAAGCACCAAATTTTGATTTTTCTTTTCTTATCCTTACTTTATATAAATATAGATCTTTAAATACTCAAAATAAAGGACACAATTGAACATTATAAAGTACTTTTTTATATATTTTGTAAACATTGCATCAGTAGTTGTTTGTTTAAAAAATAATAATAAAAATTTGATAAATAGATTAAATTAAACACCGGCTAGTAATTTTTAAAAATATATAAAGGTTTTTTTTATATCATTCAAAGCTGGATGAAAAAACTTCATTTTATTATGAAATAATACAAGATGTCTGATGATGCTATCTATCTGTAAGCAAAAATTAAAACTAAAATTAAATTATTTTTAATTTGCATCTAACGTTATGAATTATTGATATGTGCTATTTAATGAATTATTATTCTTTTTATTTATAGGCTTTGAAGCTGCTGTCTGTTAAATATACTGAAAATAAGTCTGAGAAGCATTAACATAGAACAGAGTTTTCCCCAAACAGTTTCCGCAGGATCATCCTGCCTACTTTATAGTAATGAAATATAGCACCCTTTTTGCCTTTCTGTGAAAAATATATTTTATATATGAATTGTAAAAAGAAAATATTGTTGTCAACAAGAGCCAAATTGGAAAATAAATAAATAAAACTTCATTTTTGAAAATATTTCTTGCATCTTTATTGTATATTCCTTTATAACAATGATAATATATGTACACTGTTCACTAAAGATTTTGAATAATTTTAAACTAAAAGTTTGTACATAATTTTTAACCATATTTTATGCATGAAAATATTTGATAAATTTCATTTTTTATGCTTAAGCAATGTTTTAAATAAACTTTGATTTCAAAACATTACTTAAATACACTGACTGTATTGTTTTTGTTATTTTATAATGTACTACAAATAATCAGGTTAATCTAAAATATATTTGATAATTTACATATTTAATTGTACAAAATGTAAATTCATTTATAAATAATTATTCAATATTTAATTGAATGATATTTAATTAAGAGCAGAGATTAATTTTTTAAGACTTAGTTTGGTGATAACCTAAATAAAAATCAGTATTTTAATGAATAAGTTTTGATCATATACTAAATTTTGTACTCTTACTCATATTGTATTCTGGCATGTAACACATACATATACTTTTAGATTTAATTTTTGTATTTTTTATTATAATTGCCATATGTTGTGCAGATTGTTCGCAAAAACTTTCATGAGATACATAGTGAAAAATAAGATTTAAATTATTTTAAAGTACAATACCATTATTTTTCATATACTCTAATAGCAACATTTTTTAAACATAAATTGCATGTTTATTAAATCAAAAATCTTAGTTCTTATGTTCATATTTTTTATAATTTATTTTTAAAATTGATTCATAATATGCACCTATAAATTTTGATAATTTTTCTTCTATCAAAAATTATTGTTACATACCAGAATATACAGTATGTATTTTTACATTAATCAGTGAAAAGTCAATTACTAAAATAAATAAAATGGAACTATTTTTAATAATACATGCATGAGTAATGGAAAGTTAATCTTGCAGTCTAGGGATATTTTTTTTTTTACATATTATGATGGAGCAGTAGGGAGTAGGTCTGCTTATGAAAAACAAAGTTCACGCTCGTACTACATTTTAAATTTCTTTAATGATATTTCAAAATAATGTTTGTTATTATTATTAAAAATGTAAAATATTTTTTTTGCACACCTGGCAACAAATGCAAATTTCAGTGTGTAAAATTTTATTCACAATACATAAAAGTTGTTAGGGAATATCACATTTTCTTCCATGAATTAGCAGCATTTGAAAAACTCAAATTTTTCAATTTCTTTGATGCATTCCATTCTTAAGTGGATCCTTAAAAGGAAAATCATATTCCCTGTTAGAGCTATTTTAATTCAAGTGAAAAAAAAAAAAGTGGAGTAGTTGAATAACACTGATTTTACAAAGAATTTAAGAGAAAAAATCCATTGTTCACAAAATGTAAAACTTTGCAGTTGACGATATTGTATGCTAATGAATAATATAATAAAATTTCAAAATACAACGGCAAAATTCTACGAGTTCTAGCCGTCACTAATTTCTTTTAAAAATCTTCATCTGATTTAATTATAGATATATGTTATTAAGTAAAGCGAAGATTTCCATTAAAAATTAGTGCTAGCTAAAAATTGTAGCAGTTGGCAGCTATGCAAATATAAGACCTTTTTAGAAGCATTATCATCACCAATGATAATATAAAAGAAAACCAAGAAATATATATATATATTTTTTTTCCACGAGAAAAAGTATATAAAATAAAAATGTGAAGAATAGCAGAAATGCATAGATTTCTAGAATCTAGTAATGCACAAAACATAATTCTTTTAATAGGACGCTATTCTTTTCATTGAGTGTTGTTGAATTCATAGAGTGTTATCTTAATGATTAGTTTTGTTATTACCTCCATGTAGTAATCATAGTATACTAATCCTAATATTATAAATGTGGAAGCTTGAAAATGTTTGGCTGTACTTAACGTCAAAACAAATGATTAAATGTCCTTCTATTCATTATCCATTATATTAATTTCTTTCCAGTAGTGCAAAATTTTCATTTAAGTTTAAAAAATTTACGGCTTATGTTAAAGCATTCTGATGTAGCATTTAATTGTATTATGAATTAAAAACTGTATTACTAAAAATTTTCTTCTTTTTTCGTGAAAGAACGTAGTTGTGTTTGGGCCGAATGTAGCGGATTAAAGTCTCGTATAGCCTCTGTTTTTCAAATCAAGCTATAACATATACTTTAGGAATTAATGTATTTTCTTTAAAGATCTTAGAAAATTAAAAGTATCATAAAAAAAAGTTTATTAGCAATATGTATAAAATATATATGCTTTTACTGATTTATATGAATGAGTCCTGGCAAGGAATTTAAAATATTTAAGTATTTAATATGATTTTGGGAAAAAAAGTTCTAAGTAAATTTCTATCAAAATTATTTATATTAAAAGTTTTTGTTATTTCAGTTTTTTAATATAACGTCATCCTTGCCTGGGGGAGATAACAGATTCGTCTCATTTTGGTCCAAACTACGTATTTTGGATCAATAAACACATTCATATTAAGGCTAAAAGGGGTCTATATTTCGTCCAAATGTGGTTGGTGTTTTCGGATGTAATATGGACAAATTTTGGACGTCTATATTACAGCCAAAATTCGTGTGTATTTCGTCCGGATGGAGGTATTTTTTGAACGTAATATGGACAAATTTTGGCCGATCCAAATTTCGTTCATTTTATGTTCATTTTATGCTCATTTCATGGCCCAAAAGACGTACTTCTGACGTAAAGGGGGGTGACATTTGGACGTAATTTGACGAAATTTAGGTGAAGTCCGGAAGACTTTTAGACTTCAAATGGACACGTCCATTCATCCAAATTACGTACTTTAGGCGAAAATTGGACGAATCTGTGTTGTGTGGGTGTGTGTTTAACATAGAAGAAAGTGCTATCAATCGTAAAATAGATATTTCCTGATGTAAAGAAAGTCTTTGACTTTAGTGATGGGTGCTCTGTGAATATAAAAATTGCAAATTTTCATAAACCTTTACCAAAATAAAGAGAATTTCCCCTTAAGATATTTAAAAAAAATTTCTGGGGGGTGCGGGGTAGGAGGGGGGGATAGCCACCAATTTTGAAATACAAAGACATTTTAGATACTAAATCATGCAGATCTTTCTAATATACCGATGTTTTGTTATGTTATTATGTTTAGAGTTGCAGTAAGATAGGAAAATTGAAATATATATTAGAAGGTTTTCAATGTTGCTTATTCATAATAAATATAAATTTTTAATTGCACAAAGAAAGAATGGTGCAAAATAAGTCTAAGTGATACAGTAAAGTACGCCATTTATTTCTATATTTATATTTAGCTCAATTATATTTTTGAATTTCAATCTTTTAAATATAATGTTTATTCTGATTTTTTAGCTTTAAAAATTTGCATATAATTTAACAAATTTTTTATTTGTTAAATTAAAAAAATTACAACAATCTAAATTTTTTAAATATTTATAAGCAATTTTATTTAATATATTAGACTTAATTAATGATTATTTCAATTTTAATAAACACGAAGACTTTCTCCTAGCTTATGTAAAAATTTTGCCCTGTTTTGGGAAATTGCACCATTCAAAGGGGAAAAAATATCTCTAATATGTCTAATTTAAACTGTGGTACCTAAATAATTACTGTGGTTCCTATGACTTGTTGAATTTATTTAATATAAGTGCTTCTTTTTTTTATTTACAAAGTAAAGTTTTTGCTTTGTTTTTTCCAAGTAAAATGAGAAAAAAATCTATGATTTCAATATCCACACCCCCTCCATTAAATATTGTGCATATTCTTTACATACTACCATTGTGAAAGTATTTATAGAAATATTAGACCACTGAATCCAATGATAGATGTACATTTATGTGACAAACATATGCGATAAGATTCAGAACAACACAATTTCAGATAATGTGTTATATGTACCAATACTATACAAATTTTCTGCTGTTATAAAAATAAATATATCAGTCTGATTTTAAGGGTTCATTTTAGAAAATAAATCAAAATGATTAATAAATTTAATTTAAAATGTGCAACAATTATTTAGGTACATAAGTAAACTTAAAGATTTTTATCTCTTGATAGGTACAGCATCCCAAAATAAGTCAAAATTTTTGCATAAGCCATGATAAAGACATCATTTTTATTTCATAAATAGAAAGCCCAAAGTGTAAACTTTTATTTAAAACAAAAAGAAATTGGAAATTTCATTTGCCTTTTTGTGTAGAGCCTTTTTCGTAAAGTCACATAAATTTGGAAAAATAACCATAACTTTCAACTTTGGTTTAATTTTTTGGCCCTAAATATTTAAAATTAATTTTTTAAATATTTTTTTATTAAAATCTGCATCTTTTTATGTACTTACGGTGATATTTTTAAGATGATTCCCATTTTAGATCCAGAGAAACAATTTTTTAAAAATGGAACTGCAGTCTAAAAACACAGGCTCAAAAAATGTGCGATTTGAGAAAAATCCAAAAATTGGACCCCCCATATCTCACAAAGTATGCGGTCTAGGAAGGAAAAACTTCTGTTGTATTCATATCATGATAGAATTAGTATATACACCAAGTTTAATCCAAATCCCTGTTGGTCTGGTTACAAGGTCTGGTTGAATTGACATGGAATGACTCATATATTTTTAAAATATTATCGCTTTGTTAATATAAAGTTCAAAAAAGTTCTCCAAAAAATGTATACATTTTATTTATAATAATGTAGAATTGTGACTGGAAAAATATGACGTGTGTGTGTGTGTGTGTGGGGGGGGGGGGGGGGGTGACACCATTTACATCTGCCCCGGGTGTCACCCATCCTAGCTACGCCTCTGCGACTGTATATGACATTATGACTTAGGATGAAGGGGAAGGGGGGATCTGCCTCGGAACATGCGCACGGTGCTGCGTGGACTAAGTCGCGCAATTCCACTTTACCACTCACACATTTACATTTGCCCTCCCATCTCCCCTCCGAACTTTCCTTATAAGGTTTACTTTAAGTAGCACATAGCGCCGCAGTGCATGTTCAGAGGCAGCCGTCCCCCTCCCCGTTCATCCTACGTCATAATGTCATATATCCTATTTGTTGCAAATTTTGTCTAGTTTCTGAATTTTGTAATGCTTTTCCCCTAAAACAATAAGAAATTTAAGTAAAAAACAAATATTTGCGGGGCGGGGTTAAAAATTTGGATTCAGCGACCCAAAAAACTTAAAGTAAACCTTATAGAGAAAGTTCGGAGGGGAGATGGGAGGGCGAATGTAAACGTGTGAGTGGTTAAGTGGAATTGCGCAACTTAGTTCACGCAGCACCGCGCGCATGTTCCGAGGCAGATCCCCCCTTCCCCTTCATCCTAAGTCATAATGTCATATATCTAATTTGTTGCAAATTTTGTCTACTTTCTGAATTTCTATATACTTTTTCCTTAAAACAATGAAAAATTGATTTTTTTAATAAAAACCGTTTTGGGGGGGCATTTTACCAAAATTTGGGGGGGGGGGGTTGCCGGGCGAAATTTTGGTGGGAAGTTAAAAATTCAGATTCAGCGACCCAAAAAACATATAGTAAGCCTTTTTCCAGAACTACCATGAATTTTGCTAGGTAGAACCCCTATACGGTCTCTATTGCATGGACTATTTACAGAAATAAAAAACTCTCTACTTTTATGTTAGCCGTGTGAAGATGATAATGGCGAAATATCCAAAATCCCATTGCTTTTTTTTTTCATATTTCATTAATTTTATTTAAAATATAAAACTTTCACTCATTTTATTCATAATGCATAACTAATTTAAAAAAGAAATATTTAAATTTCCAGACTTTCATTCATTTACAGGAAAAAAAAAAAAAAAGAAATTATAAATAACATAAATCAAGACATTTAATTTTAACATCAACGCACGATTTTAAGTTACCACGTAAAAAATAAAAATATTGGCGAGATTTGTATCGGTCTAAAATAAAAGTGCCGCCAAGAACGCTTTGCGATCATGGTAACATTTCGTATATTTTTTTATGATATAGTACATTTCTTTACATAATTCTCATTGTGCTTGTCATCTTTCTTTATACAAATACAGCACTTAGACATGCTTCATGCCCATTTGCTTATCAGTTGCAATATGTTCGATAACGCAGATTTTCAAACCTATTAAGTAATTTTCCGTAATTGGGTCAATGGTCAAATGGCATATTTTAGCTAATACGATTTGGTGCAATGGAATGTTTTATTGAAAAGTCTTTAATGATATCCACATTTACATTAAGCTGTATTGTTGCTGATATTAGTTCTGTTACACATTATCCTTAGTAAGACTCGATTACGAAAGATTTTGAAAATCAAATTTTCACTTAATATTAAAACAATATATATATATATATATATATATAATAGGTATAAATGAAAACATTTTATTTCAGTATCAAATCACTGTTTCTTATTTACGAACTCAAAAATAACAACTGCTATTGGCAAGCAAAAAAAAAAAAAAAAAAAAAAAAAAAAAAAAAAAAAAACTAGCTGGTTTGATTTTCTAAACAAATTTATATTTATCTCTATATTATTAATATTTATGGTCATTAAGAAAAATTCCTTGAACTCATTCCTTTCTCAAATAAATTGCCATAAATATCTATCAATTTACAAAGTTTTATTGGGTACATCACACAAAGATTTCTCCAATAATTTACATGCATCAACATTTAAACTTTATAAACCCAAATAAGAAACTTATAATAAATTAGAAAAGACGAAAGAACATTCTATGATAACTAAAAAAATTAAACTGAAAATAAGATTTATAATTGAATTTACAGCCTTAATATATGTACATGTATTTCATTAGATTTAAAATTTTATTTGAGGATTTAGTAATATATATATATATATATATATATATATATATATATATATTTGCAGCATAAATAAATGTTTGCTAGAAATACCACACATTTTAGTTATTAATACTGCATTTCAAAGGATTTTTTTTTTAATCCTAGAATAATATATATATATATTTTTTTTTTGCATCATAAAGCAGAAAAATAGAGTTCACGGGTTTTTCAGGAAATAAACACCCTCATCTGTCTCATGATGAATACTTTAAAACCTCTTCAAATTTTTATATCTCAATTGAACATAAATGTAAAAGCTCTATTTACTTTACAGTTTATTTTTAACAGTTAGTATTCGTTTTAATATTTTTATTTTTAACGTTTACGATATGAGATGCATAAATAGGTCTAATTTTATTTTTAATCGCTGATTTTGCGCATCCATCGGTAAAGAAAAATTCATTTTAAAATTGAAATTCTCTTTTGCTGAAATCTGAATGAATATTAAAAATAAAAAATTTTATTATTTGATTATTTTATTATTATTTATTAATTTTTAGTATTTGAAAATTTTCAAGAATTTAAAAAGGACAAAATTGTAACAAAGCAATACAAGCTATAAAATAGTTAGAAAGTTTATTTTTACACAATTACAAATTGTTTTCATAAATAGCCTTAACAAAGCATTATGTTCCACATTTTTTCGGTTAAGGTACTATACTCTTTTACAGAAAATATTAATTGGAAAAATACCTATTTAAATACATTTCCTATTTTACTGCCCCCCTCCCTCACTTTGTCCACTGAGTCTTTTTTGCATCACGAAAAAAAAAATTAAATTATAAGATATACGCAATCAAAATTATTCAACATTCTTCTTCAGGTTTTATGTCTTTGCATACTAAAAGAGAAAAAAAAGAATACCCTTTTTAAAAAATCACAAGCTTAATTTTTACAGCTTTTAAGAATTCTGCTTACAGTTACTTTTTAAAAGGTATTCACAAATTACAATTCCTCAATTAACAAAACCACCTTCACGTTAAGGGGGAACCTGCTGGGAGGAAAAAAAAACATTTAAAAACTTTGAAAGAAACAAATCAATTTTGCCGAGCAATAAGCCATGTATCTTTTTGAAACAAACTTTCAGGCAAGCCAGGCTTGACAATAATGGGGATTGTGCTTTTGGGAGATTGCACAGATAACCTTTGGCTTAATTTGGCATATTTAAAAAATAGCAATAACTAAATAAATGACCTTTGAAATTTTCTGACTAAATCAACCATAATAATATAGATAGATAAATAAATAAAATATTTTTATCTTAGAAACGTTAATTTTTTATATTAAAAATAACAAATAAATAATAACATTCCAGTTTTTCTGATTTTAGCTTGGTTCAACCAATCGCCCACAGCTTCTTTCATCCTTACCCCAGTTGCCATATCTTTAAATATACTCTTTGGCAAGACGATATAAAAACACACATAAATAAATTATGGAAAATGATATATTTGCTTATAAGTTGAATCACGGCTCGAAATAGGAAAATCCATGAATCGGAACGCTATTTAAAAATTATTAAAATTCTTATAAAAGCAGAAATAAATGTACAAAAATTACTTGCAGGTGATGCATATAATATAAAGTTATTTAAAATACACTAGAAATAGCTTTAAAATACAATAAAGAGCCATTAAAATCCAAAAGGTTTTCAGCCATCACACAGCCGTCATCAGTGGTTATTTAAATATCGATATTTTTCTTTGCGCTTATTCGAGAATCGTCTAGAAGAGATCATTGCAATTTAAGGGTTGTACTGCAGATAAGATGCCAGGAAAAGGTATTTAAATTTCAAACAAATTTTAGTTTACTTTGTTTTCTGGTTTTTATGTTTTTTAATTTTTTTAACCTACCACCAAGTTATATAACAATAAACATTTGTTTTTGACTACACAACAAACTAAAAGAAAAAGTAGTCACTACTGTAGTTTTGGTACTTGTTTGGCACCCTATTTCTGACACCTGGTTCTGCTCAAAATTTTTGTGAAAATTCCGATAACCCGAGTTGCAAAAAACTCAAATCTGTCCCACAAGAATTATTCTAGGTTGAAAATAACCCGCAGTAAGATAATTAGAGTCACCCCAAACAGAAACAAGTGGGTAAGTGTGATCACAGATCGCACAGAGGGTTTCGTTTAATATTCCTTTCAAAACACTTTATCCTTTTACAAAATCTGTTAGTTCCACATTTAGCAACCAGGGGCTGCACTCTATTCTACACAAACATCTATTCGAACGAAACTCCGTTTTACAACCAATCCGTAGATATATTAATTGAGGGGATCGGTCCCATAGCACTCGAGATAGGTAGGCGCCCCCTGGCGGTAAAAAGTGGAACTGAAAGATGTAAGGTTATGTGCATAATATGAAAAAATGGACAAAGGGGTGTCGTCAAAAGTTAGAAAAGTACTCACCGGGTGCAATGGGGGGAGGTTAGAAAAATTGCTTAAAATACACAAGTTAGAGACCGGAGGGGTAAATATAGGACTTTTTGAAATTTTTATGATTTGTCGTGTGATCGCAAGTGTTCAGCTATAATTATGCAAAATTTCAAGTCTTCAACTTAATTAGGGGCTCAGTTAGAAAACAAGTGGGTAAGTGTGATCATAGATCACACAAAGGGTTTCGTTTAATATTCCTTTCAAACGTGGTTAAAAAATCACGTGCCTCCATTTTAATCATGCGTTATATAGAAATGAAACAGATTAATTAAATAATAATTAATATCTCAGCTTCTAATTAAGCTAGCTCTTTGAACTGGGTATGTATGAAATCTGCGAGAGATTTCCCGTCCGGATGTCAAAACATTTTATCAAAAAATTTAATATTTAAAATTAAAAAGTTTAAATTTCGTATTAAAATAAAAACCGCAAGTGCTTCGTCATGTCTGAGATAAAAAAAAAAAACCCGTTGAAAGGAAAGTTTCAAAGCAATGATCCAATTAAAGAAATAATAATTAATGTCTCAGCTTGTAATTAAGCTAGGAGTTTGAACTGGGTATGCATGAAATCAGCGACAATTTTTACATCGGGATGTAAAAAAAATTAATCTAAAAGTTTAAATTTCGTATTAAAATATCCTCTGCTTAAATTTCTCCAGCGCCGATATGTCTGAAAGATGACAACACCTGCTTTCCGCTGAAATGAAATCTCTTTTAATTGTCTTTTCAAATACAGAAATTAAATTTTTATCGATCGATGTTTAGTGGATTTTTTGCGTTATACCCAACGCAGAAATTTGAATTTTATACCAAAATAAAGTAGAATTTTTTCCGCGTCTTTCTATACCTTTTACGAATTTGCAGGACCAATATTTTGGGAGATGCGATTTCGCTTTTTAAATGTCCACTTCATTTATTGCTTAATTTCCTCCGTGGTAACCATGCATCCGCTGATTTTACCGTGCATCCGCTGAATTTACTGGCAACCCTTAGGAGAAACTCCGCTGATTTGGAGAAGGTGCGTTCGTAGCTGCGTTCAAAAGGTTGATTGGTTAATTTTAGAGGTTAATTAGCCCATAATTCGGTTAATTACCGACTTTTTCAAAATTTTATGATTTGTTGTTTGATGTGAGGTGTTCAGCTATAAGTACCCAAAATTTCAAGTCTCTAACATGTATAGTTTCTCAGAACGGGCTCTGTGACAGACAGACAGACAGACAAAGGATAAGACGAATAGGGTTTCGTCAGATGAACGAAACCCTAAAAAGAAGCTTAAAATACACAAGTTAGAGCTCAGAGGGTTAAATATAAGACTTTTTTCAAATTTTATGATTTGTCGTTTGATGTGAGGGGTTCAGCTATAAGTATGCAAAATTTCAAGTCTCCAACATATATAGTTTCTGAGAACGGGCTCTGGGACGGACAGACAGACAGACATAGGAGCGACGAGACGAATAGGGTTTTGTCAGATGAACGAAACCCTAAAAAGAAAATTAATACAACCTGACCCGATGCAGGACTCTATTCAACGATCCCGAATTGTTCGCTATTCAGAGGTTTTATTATATTTGAATATTAAAGAATATCGATATGTTCATTTTTAGATATTATTTTTAGATATCAAAATATATTAGATATTTTGAATAAAAAAAATTCAATAAATTAGCACCACTACCTCCGACAACACAGTCTACAGACTCAGACCAATTTCCCTTCACAATACGCGGGCTGTGCTTGGGCTGTATTTTTTTCCCTCTAGATTTTCTGCAGATGTGGGCCGAGCCGGAATTCATTGTTACCAGAGCGGCTTTTCTTTTTTCTTTCTCTCTCTCTCTCTTTTTTTTTTTTTTTTTTTTGGTAAATTGTTGATATTGTACAGTTGTTTAAAAAGAAAGAAGAAACGTCCACATAATTTTTAATCGTAAAATTGTCGCAGACAAGTGCGAAAGGTACTGTTCGACTGGGTATTATGTCTACTTTTCGAATTTGAATACAAAATTAAAAACAATGGTTCTCTACACAAAAATTGTATCGACTTTGAATTTTCCAATTGTAACACCCATTTTTGACACCATTTTCAGTTCATTTTATCAAGGTACCCAGTAAAAGAAAAAAAAATACCGATTGTATATCTTTCTTAAATCCTCGTAGAATTATCCGAGTGAAAAGTTTGAGGATGATAATGTTAATTCATGCGACAAACTTTCATTTATTATCTTCCCCAAAACCATCTGATATATTTTTTTATGCTGTTAAAATTAATAGATGCAAAGATATTTCCGGTATTGTTTTCCTTTCAATAATACTTTTTTAATTATGAAAATTACTAATAAAATCATATTAAAATTATAATGATAGACATTCATTTCACAGAAAACTAACCACAATTAAAGAAGAAAAAAAAACGAGTATATAAGTTTACAGCTCATTCTAATAATTCGTTTTAGAGATATATTGATAAATTTTATTTTTTGATGGTCTAACCCTAAAGGGACCGTCTCCTGCTATCGAAACATCCACAGAATAGAAAACTTTAGAGAGTAACCGGAAAATATAAAATGAATTTGTTTTACACAAAAAAATTCTGTATAATTTTTCTGGTAATATTCTAGATACATCTTGTACGATATATTTTTCCTGAATTTATAGATAAACTCCTAATACATTTTCTTTTCTATGAAGATTTAAGTAAAAGAATATAAACAATACCTACTTTTTCTCGAGCAGCCGTCATTCAGGAAACAGATGTCAAAAGTGAATGTTACCATTTGAAATTTTAAAGTTAGTACAATTTTTTAATATTAGACGTTCTTTACTTAAATTTTTTTATTCATATTCGGAAAGTAGACAAAATTCTGAGTCGAATGGCACCTGTGGCATCTCTTCGCGTCAGCTTGGTCATTAAAGAGTATAAGGAAAGGGCATGTTTACAAACAAACACTTCCGTTAACCAATCTACCACTACATTTTTGTCAAAGCAATCATTGCAGGAATCGTCTTGGCAACGTAGGCCAATCGTATCACAGACCTGTTAAACATAGGCCAATCAAATTTCCCCAGCTCATGTGTACAGTAGGAGTCATAAGGAACGGCCAGGTTTTTCTTGCTGATCCACAGTAATTTGACCAACAGTGACGACAGCTGCCCTTTCCTTATGGAGTGCTCTCTTTTTCTCCCTCTCATTTCTTCTTTCTCTTTTACTTGACTGTATATTTGTTAACGGAATCTTCAGAAATTTATTTTGGCTTAGTAAATAAAAGGGGGATATATTTACGAATCTACTTTTTTCGTTTACAAAGCTTCAAAGTTATGACATATAATCTGAAAAATGCTCTAATTTAAAATGTTGCTTTGATGTGTATGCAAAATCATTTTAAAGAATGTTTAATTGTAGTAGAATTCTGGCTAACAAATATCGGAATTTTTTGTAGGAATTGAGTCGGGTCGGTCTGATTTTAGTGATTTTTGGTCAACTCAGGTAGTGACTGAGCTTCTATTTTTTCACATGTGGACCAGGTATCTTCGTAATCTTCGTCTGGAAATTTCGGCACGTGCTACGAATAAAATTTTCAGAAATAGTTTCCAGTTGCAGAAATTTCTAATAAAAAATAAATTTGTAGTCAAAGGATTAATCGATTAAATTACTCGTTCAGTCCACTTCATGTTATGGCAGTAACAAATGTGATAAAGATGAAACTTTTGATATTTAAACTCCATTCTTCCTTTAATTATAACCTTTTTAAAGTTTTTTTTTTACTTAAATAGCAAATATTAAACAGGTTGATATATTTTATTTAATAAGAGTTTAAAAATAGAAAAAATCGGAGTCAAAATCAATATTTCCTCAAATTTTCTTTTTCTTCACAACAGTTTAAAATTTAACCTTTCCCATTTTTTGGGATCTTTAGTTCAGCCTCAGGGGTTTGGGGAACGGGGTATGAACTAACCCGACCTTTCTACACTATATGGCCAAAGGTGACCGGTCACTTGCGATTTTTGACGTTTTGTTAAATATCTAGAAAAATACATGAGGAATTAACCTGAAATTGCAGGTGTGTAAACAGCATAGTATAGGTCCTATATTTCCGCGAAGATTTTTTTTCCCGAAACCCCATAGGGGACCGTCAACAAATTGAAAAAGAACGAATATCTTTTGGATAACCCTGTCAAAACTAATGGAGCAAAAGTGGTCAAACTCGAGATTATTAATAAGTGGCTTATTGTAATATACTGTGTTCATTTTTATGAGGATAGCATGTATACTCGTAGAGAAATTAAGGTTTTTATAAAAACAGTCCCAAATTTCGCGAAGTTTTTTGCTTATCATTTGCAGGGGTCTTAATATAAAGAAAAGTTCTTTTCAGAAAATATGACGAACAACATTGTACACAATATCCCGTAATCAGAATGAAAAAATAATAAAAATTGGATGAAAACTGAGCAAGTTTACTAAAAAATGTTTCACTGCGCATGCGCGAATGCAATCAAAATATAATGCGTATAATGTGTTAGCTAAATGTAATAGAGCAACTTTTGTAAAAGTCTCAAAAACATAGTTTGAAAAGTCTGATAATAATCGTTTATAGAATAAGTTCAAAATCCGTTGTTTCCAAAATGAAGCAAAAAGATGAGGGATTGTATCCAAATACAGTATTACGTGTGATATGGGCATGCTAAATAGGTACTAATCAATGGATACAACCCCTTATGTTTTTGCTTCATTTTGGGAACAACGGATTTTGAGCTTATTCTATAAACGATTATTATCAGACTTTTGAAACTATGTTTTTGAGACTTTTACAAAAGTTGCTCTATACACTTAGCTAACACATTATGCACATTATATTTTGATTGCTTACGCGCATGCGCAGTGAAACATTTTTTAGTAAGCCTGCTCATTTTTCATCCAATTTTTATTATTTTTTCATTTTGATTGCGGCGTGTTGTGAATAATGTTGTTCGTCATATTTTCTGAAAAGAACTTTTTTCTATACTAAGAACTCTGCCAATTATAAGCAAAAAACTTAACGAAATTTGGGACTGTTTTTATAAAAACCTTAATTTCTCTACGAGTATACATGCTATCCTCATAAAAATGAACACAGTATATTACAATAAGCCACTTATTAATAATCTCGAGTTTAAACGCTTTTGCTCCATTAGTTTTTACAGGGTTATCCAAAACATATTCGTTCTTTTTCAATTTTTTGACGGTCTCCTATGGAGTTTCTTGAAAAAATCTTCACGGAAATATATGACCTATACAATACTGTTTACACACCTGCAATTTCAGGTTAATTCCTCAGGTATTTTTCTAGATATTTAACAAAACGTCAAAAATCGCAAGTGACCAGTTACCTTTGACGATATAGTGTATCATGTTTACGCGATGCGATATACGTATGCGTGTGCACAGGAAAACATCGATACTCCTATAATAAAAAATTGAAACTTGATTACATAAGAAGGAAATCAAACCTGTGTCGTTACATTACAAATAATAATTAAAATGAGGGTGAGCAGTTTGTCAGAATCATCATCGGTACCAATCTATTAAGAACACCTTTCCATATTCGTTATGCCCTTGGTGGCTGCCTAAGCTACACTATAACAATTCCTTCAAATTGAATATAAGCCACAAACAGTCTATTCTCTTCTCTAACATTCACAAGTTGCACCGAACATTTTATTCATAAAACATTTTACAAATAAGCATATTTACACTTGTAATTTTTTTTAGAAAATAAACTCACAATAAAATGAATAACAAATATTTAGCTATTTTGTATTATTTATTTTTTTTCGAGCGCGAGGCCTTCCTAGGCGCGAGGCCCTGTGTGGCCGCACCTGTCGCACACCCCTAAGGACGGCTCTGTGCACAACCTGTGGCCCGCCATGGGCTAACTTGTGGCCCGCGATCACAATTTATGCAATTTCTTCGTTTTTTGACAGAATTTCGTCAATTTATAACTGGAAAAATTGCAATTTTTGTGCATATGTCGCAGGAAAAAATCGCGAATTTTGTCAATTTGACTCAGGAAGAAATTGCAAATTTCATCAGAAACAATTAAGAATCGCAAATTTCGTTGATCGAGTTCAGAAAAATCGCGAATTTTATCGATGAGTCGCAGAAAAATCTCAAATTTCGTTGATCCTTTGGGGAAAAATCGAGAGTTTTGTCAGTTTATCGCGAGAAAAAAAACCGAATTTCGACAATTTGCCGCTGAAAAAATTGCAAATTTCGTCAGAGTCTTAAAAATCGTGAATTTCGTTGATCGTCGTGGTAAAAATCGCAAATTTTCTCGATTATGTGATCTTTGATCAGTTGCGGAAAAATTGCAAGTTTTGTCAGTTTAACGTGAGAAAAAAATAGGAATTTTGTCAATTTGCCGCTGTAAAAATTACAAATTTCACCAGTGTCGCAAATTTTGTTAATCGGATGCGGAAAATTTTCGAATTGTTTGATCGCGAGAGGAAAAATCGCGCATTTTTCGATTCGGCGCTGGAAAAATCTCAAATTTCGCTAATCGGGCACAGAAAAATCGCGAATTTTATCGATGAGGAACGGGGAAATTTGAAATTTTGTTGATTGGCTGCGGAAAAATCGTGAGTTTCGTCAGTTTATCGCGAGAAAAAAATCTCGAATTTCATCAATTTGTCGCGTAAGAATTGCAAATTTCTTCAGAGTCACTTAAGAGTCGCGAATTATTGAACGGACGCGGAAAAATCGCGAATTTTGTCGATAAGCTGAGGAAAAATTGCAAACTTTCTTGATCGGCTGCGGAAAAATCGTGAGATTCGCCAGCTTATTGCGAGAAAAAATCGCAAATTTCGTCAATTCGCCGTGAGAAAAATTACAAATTTCGTCAGTCAGTTAACAATCGCGAATTTTGTTAATCGGGCACAGAAAAATCGCAAATTTTGTCGATCAGGTACGAAAAATTGCAAATTTCGTTGATCGTCTTGGGAAAAATCGCGATTTTGACAATTTATCGCGAGAAAAAATCCCGAATTTTTCAATCTGTCGCGAAAAAAATCACGAATTTCGACAATGGATAGAAAATATTACAAATTTTGTCAATTGGTCGCAAAAATATTGTGAAATTTGTCAATCTCTCGTAAAAAAAAATCAAGAGTTTCGTGAATATCACATGGAAGAAATGTACTACTTTTGTGTGTCGGTCCCAAAAAATAACTTGAAATAGAAATACATTTGTCGCAGGAAAAAATCGCAAATTTCATCGGTTATGCGCGTAAAAAAATCGCGACGTTCGCCAATTTATTGCACGAAAAAAATCGCAAATTACATCAATGTATATCAGGAAAAGATAGCGCTTGGTCGATTGGACGTTGGAAAAAAATTGCAAATATTTTCAAACCGTCACGTAAAATATCGCAAAATTCGCCAATCACACATGTTAAAAAATCGCGAAATTTGTCAATCGTTCAAGGAAAAAGCTTGCAAATTTCGAAGATTCGAAGATCGATCGCAGAACAATAAAGTCGTGAAATAATTCGATCGGGGGTGGAAAAAATAGCAATTTTCGTTAATCCGTTGTGGAAAAAAAATCGCGAATTTTGAAAATTTATCGCTGAAAAAAATCGCGATTTTCGTGAATTTATCGCAGGTATCGCAAATTGGATGGTGGAAAAGATTGCAAATTTTGCCAATCGGCAATGGAAAATTACCGCGAAATCTGTCAAACGGTCATTGATAAAAAAAATCACGAATTTCGTCAATCAGTCGCACTTGATTAACAAAAGAAAAGAAAACAAATTTTGTTAATAGTCCGCAGAAAAAAATAACATAATTAGTCCATCATGCCTTGTTATTTCAAAAATAAGTTTCCTTTTATGTTAAATGAAGTTATTCTTCAATAACATTTTGTTATAATTTTCAATAACATTCAATTATTTAGAAATGTTGTGTAATTTTTCTTCTTCAAGTTACCATTTATCAAGAAGGAACCGTTAATCCTTATAAAGTGTTGTATGTTTATTCATACAGATGCGAAGAAGCCCTTCATTCCTGCATACAATTATTTATTTCCGTTTGTTTATTTTTGTTATAGACAAAAACTAATTACACAGGCCTGCGAAATTGAAGTTTTTGAAAAATACAACAGAAGGTTTCGCTGATTTTTATGTTATTTGGTGTGCCGATTTCGAAGATGACCTCCATTTTTTCCCATCACGTCAGGATTTTTTGTAAAATCGATATCGATATTTTGCTGAAATTCTAGTTGAAAAGGACACTTCTCGAACAATTTTGCATGTACTATCTGGAAAAAGTGGTTTTTATCCATTTTAATCTATGTAAAATAACCGACTCTTGGTGAGGCAAAAGTATTTTTCAGAAATCGACAATATTTTTATAGGTTTAAATGGATGAAAACCACTGTCGCCTGATCGCACGAGACGTCTCTGGTCGAGAGAAAAACAAAAAGTTCCCTTGAGTTTAAACTTTTTGCATCAAATTATGGTGCTTTTTCTAGAAAAAAATCATCAACATACAATTTTAATTTGTTTTTATTAAGGTAATGTACATAAAATAGACGACGGACCAAGAGCAGCAAATATTATGCATGTGTACATGAAAGTTTCAAGCAAATTTTAAACTGAACAAAAAGCAAAAAAAAATAAAGTTTCTATTTAATTGCGTACTATTTTTCTTTTAAAACTTCTTTTTGACGTTCTTCTTTTATGTTCAATCTCAGGCCTATCTTGTGTTAACATCCAACAGCAGTCGGCGAACAAGTTCTTGTCCCATCTTCCTTGATATTTGCGCTCCATACATTTGATGTCTTGATGGAAGCTTTCACCCTGTTCTTCGTTGACTTATCCTAAATTTTCTGAGAAAAGTTCACATGTGAGTGAAGGAAAAGTATTTTGACACTCACGGAGCAACCCAGCGATTGATATTTTTCCAGCATATTCATTTATAGTCAGGATCCTTGTAATTACTCATAAATTTACTGAAGATATCTTTGAAGGCAACCCAAGCTTCTTTTTAGGGTTTCGTTCATCTGACGAAACCTTATTCGTCTCGCTCCTCTGTCTGTCTGTCCGTCCGTCTGTCTGTCCGTCACAGAGCCCGTTCTCAGAAACTATACATGTTAGAGACTTGAAATTTTGGGTACTTATAGCTGAACACCTCACATCAAACAACAATTCATAAAATTTTGAAAAAGTTGGTAATTAACCTAATTACGGGCTAATTAAATTCTAAAATTAACCAATCAACCTTTTGAACGCAGCTTCGAACGCACTTTTTCCAATTCCTCCGGAGTTTCCCCTAAGGGTTGCCAGTAAATTCGGCGGATGCTCCATAAAATCAGCCGATGCAGGGTTACCACGGAGTAATTTAAGCAATAAATGAAGTGGGCATTTAAAAAGCGGAATCTCATCTGCGGAAGTATCGGTCGTACAAATTCGTAACAGGTGTAGAAATACGCGGAAAAAATTCTACTTTATTTTGGTATGAATTTCAATTTTCTGCGTAGGGTAGAACGCAAAAAATCCACTAAAAATCGATCGATAAAAATTTAATTTCTGCATTTGAAAAGACAATGAAATGAGATTTCCTTTCAGCGGTACGCAGCTGCCTTCATGTTTCAGACATATCGGCGCGGGAGAAATTTAAGCAGAGAACATTCTAATACGAAATTTAAACTTTTTAAATATTAAATTTTTCGATAAAATTTTTCGACATCCGGCCGGGAAATCTCTCGCAGATTTCATACATACCCGGTTCAAAGAGATAGCTTAATTACAAGCTGAGATATTAATCATATATATTAAAGCGTAAACCTGATTCTGTAAGATCAGACTCAAAAATTCACGCATTTGCGCATGCGTGAAGTTAAATTTACTAGATCTTCCATTTAGAGGAATTTTAGGGCAAGTCTGGTTAGCAGAGTGGTTTAAAGCTGTGAACATTTGTAGACGACGCGGGTTCGAGCCCAGCGCTCGGCAAAATGATTTCTGTACCATTTTTGGCGATAATTCATTTCGATAATCACATATTTTATTAAGAGGAGAAGTTATATGATTTCGATTTTATTATTATTTGAATGGCTTATCATTAAATAAAATTTAACACTCAAAAATATTTTGAAAAAATACTTTTATATTTAAAATATTTAACCTAAAATATTTTGCATGTAATTATCAATTAAATAAATTGAGCTGATCTATAACTTTTGTTTATATTTTTTGACCATTATTAAGAATAGATAGGTGTGTGAGTCAGAAGGAAAAGTTTGCCATTCTTTTCCGTAAAAAAAAAATAAATAAATAAATAAAAGGGAAAGAAAGGAAAATATTCATATAAGAACTATAAAATAAATTATATTGATATCCATGGTTTAATTTTTAAAAAATGAGGAAAAAAGTAAGATAAAATTCAAGTAATAAAAAATATATATTATAAATCGTTAGTTGCATCAAGTTTCAAAATTGGGCTTTTAGAGAATGAGACTGATTACTGATATAAATAAAATTCATGGCAGCTTTTAAAGGTCGTGTAGTTATAAAAATAAAAATAGATATTGTTATTTTTTTTTCAACAAAAAAATGAGACTGTAGTAAGTAAAAATAAATGCTCTGCCCAGTATTTTTTGGTAAATTTCTGATAAAAGGCAAGCATAATTGGTTATAAATTATATACTTAAATTATAAATAAATTATAATTTAATTATAAATAAATTATAAATTATAAAATAAAGTTCTTTCACTTCATTCAATAGGTTAGACTGACAGCACCCTCTAGCTCGCCTTCAAGAAATAGGAATAACTTAAGCAATATAAAAGTTTGTCACGATTTCAATAATTAATTTAAAAGCAATTAATTCAAAATTCAAGAATTTTTCTAATGAAACATTCAAATTATTTACCATCAAATCTTGACGGGTACCATCTAGTTATTATTTAATTAATTCCTTTTATTTCCATCAAATGCGAGATTAAGATGGAGGCACGTGCTTTTTTTAACGGAGATTTCATTTAAATTAGGAAATCTAGCAATTTGCGTGGGTTTTTCGACGGCGGGCTATGAGATAAGTATTAATTATTCAATATGAAAAGGTTTATAAGTGTTCATACCACTATTTCCAAATAGCAATTTCAGGAAATATCTTAAATTATTGGACCGCCACTCGATGTGTTTGAAACTTTAAGATACTTTATAACACATAAGAAAAAGTGTAAAAAAGAATGGAGGGTGATATTTCGAGGAGTGGAGGGGGGGGGGGGGAACTAGATTTATTTATTAAATCTTAGCGTTTGTTACCGCAGAAAATGTTTTAAATTCTTGGTTAAGACCGCACCGCCACCCTCCCGACGATGTATCTAAGGAGAGGTTGCGCAAAGGAGTTTCGTTCAGATATGCTTTTGTTAAGAATAGAGTGCGCTCCCTGGTGGTGGAATGCGGAACTAACGTAACGCGATTTTGTTAAAATTAGGAAATATAACAAGGCGATCTGTTTGCAACTTTAAGATACTTCGTGACACATAATAAAAAGCTTATAAAATAATGGTGCATGCAATTTCCTGTGAGGGGAGGGCGGGGGAGGGGCACTGGATTTCTTTTTAAAAAATTAGCGTTTATGACCTTTTTAGATATCGTTTTTTGAGGACTATGATATACTCAGACATGTGCTACTTAAGAAATATAAAAATGTCAAAATTTTAGTTACCACTATTTCCGAATAGTACTTTCAGCAAATTTCTTAATTTCTCGCTTAAGACCACCACCAACTCGAGTAACACATCCACTGATAGGTTGTTTAACAGAGTTTCGATCTGATACACTTTTGTTATGAATAGTGTGCGCTCCCTGGTGCTGGAATGTGGAACTAACATAACGCAATTTTGTTAAAATTAGGAAATCTAACAAATCGATCTGCTTGAAACTTTGACATACTTCATAACACATAATAAAAAGCTTATAGAAGAATGTTCCGTGCAATTTCCTGGGGCACCTGCCTATCTCGGGTGCTATAGACCCGATCCCCTCGACTAATATACCTACGGATAGGTTGTAAAACGGAGTTTCCTTCGGATAGAAGTTTGTGTAGAATAGAGTGCACCCCCTGGTTGCGAAATGTGGAACTAACAGATTTCGCAAAAGGATAAAGTGTTTTAAAGGAATATTAAACGAAACCCTCTGTGCGATCTGTGATCACACTTACCCACTTGTTCCTATGTTGTCATGCTAGTCTCAAATTCTTTATCCTTCATATACTTACGGATATTTAGATTAACAAAGTTTCTCTCTTTCAACTTGACTTCGGATAAACCTGGAAACTTTTTGCACAGGTATTTGAAACAATCGTAATTTTTTGGAACAATACAATTTTTGGCTCAACTAAGCTGTTCCAAACCACATTCTTGGTGCCTGCTTTAAGATTGTGTTTTCGGCCATTCTTTTTTGACCTAATGTTGAAACTTACCGAGGCTGTCACACTCGCAAATGAAACATGGGTACTTTGTGTATCCGCCTTGTTGACAAAGAAGCATAGCGATAACTTTCACATCACCGCAAACGGTCTAACAGGGTTCGGCATATTACACTAATTACTAAATGCATGCATGATTTCGAAGTCAAAACTAAGTGTAGGGTTTTTATAGAGTACTGTGTGTATGGTTACGCCATTCCCCTTAGCGATGGCAGGTAACTGTGATGGCCGACGTCTGCACCATGCAAAATGAGATACATGCCGCACTGCAATTCCGGTATACATGCAGCAGTTTCTTTTGTGCGGGATGATTAAGTATTATTAACTTTTCCTTTTCTTTTTGCATAGACTAACCATGTTAGGCATGTTATCAAGTTTACTAAAACCAATGTTTACTAAAAGATGATAATAATGAAAAATTGGATTACGCGTAACGCAGATGTTCTTTGCAAGGAATGTTTAAAAAATACTCCAAAAAAGAGAAAGTGTAATTGGCTTCGTTGCATCATTAGTTTAAACGTATAGTTACATAAAGACTGTTCTTTTTCGACACTTTTTTTGTAGATTGTAGTCGAAAAAATAAGTCTCTTAACCCATTCGGGACCATAGGTGCATATAAGCACCTTCATAAAGAGCTTACAAAATTTGTTTCTGGCACCAGTAAAAAAGAAAAGTAATATTTACTTTGTTTAATTAGAACATTTTCATGATTATTTAAGTAAAGGTAACTTCTTTTAAAAAAGTGGTAACAACTGAATAAAATTTGTGTAAAAGTACCGGTCACGAAAGGGTTAACAAATAAATTATGTTAACACAATTTTACTTTTTTTCCTTTTCCTTTCTAATACATTGATGTTATATTGTTGCTGAAATAGCAATTAAAATTTAATGTAAAAAAAATAAGTCGATAATTTTAATAGTGAAAGTAGGCAACAATTAATAATTTCAATCTACTAATACGTTTCATTGTACTCATTTAGTTTAATTTTGTTATTACATCCTTAATTATAGTCTAGATATGAATATATATTTTTTTTTTTTTTTTTTTTTATAATTTTATTCTGTTCTTATTCTGTTCTTATTTCGAGTGCGGCATCTCATCCTGAATGTATGGGTGACGCGCCGCAGTGTAATGTTTTAGAAAAAAAAAATGTTAAAAAATATTAATAATTTGTTTTGAGATTTTTTGTCGCAGTACACGCGTTGTATATTTAACATTAAATAGCACAGCATGATTTTTTTTATTTTATGTCCACCATGGGACTTTATACACAAATTCAAAAAAATGTGCTGCATAAATCCCGGAATTACCCTATAAGACAGAAAACAAATGTCACAGGAAATCTGAAATTGTGCAAAAGAATAATCATTCTGAATAAATTAAAAATACATGTAATGCTGTGTGCTTGCACGGACCTTCCTAGAGCGAAAGTTATATCTTTTCTCTACCAGATGGCGATAGTTATCCGTGATTTTTAATTTAGAACTTGTTGTTGTTGTTGTTGATTTGGCTCTTAAATTTAGAACTTAATTGGATAGTTTTTGAAGGTTTTAAACAAAGTTAAAATCTTTAAAGGTTTTAATACACTTTTACAAATATTTTAAGACCAGCATCGGCGTTTTTTTTTCTTTTTTTTTAATAAAGCGTTCAAAAAGTCATTCATTTGTTTGTAGATTTGCTGGAATTTGAATCTGAATGGCAACAGTATCGTTTGTTTATATCTGATTTCTATGTTTATAATAGCTTAATTTTAATTTAGAACTTAATATATTATAAATGGATATGATACACATGTTTTATGTGAAAATATGCTGAACAGACATGATTTCAAGTAGAAAAAATTATAATTTAGCTGTCATATGTTAGGATATGTTTTTCATTAAGCCTAACATGGCGTTTAAGCTACGGTCGATTCGCAGACCAGAGTGGTTCGCACCGGCATGGTTACCTACAGTTTCCTGCACTCAGATTTTATTATAAGTAGATTATAAGTCGATAATGAAAGACTTATTCATGATTAACTGAAGTTGCTATTTACGTATTAAAAGTTTGAAAACCGAGATTAACGCTCATTGTACAGAGTGTTTCAAAATGTTTAATATTTGGCTTTTAACCCCTTGAAGGGCGGTGATGCCGCTATGGCATCCCATAATTTTAATCCCTAATTGGCACATTGGTACCCGAAAAATTTTTATGAAAATTTCCCTTTTATTAAGTACGCGAAAATATACTTTTACTTTTTTACAAATAAATTTTCTTGTAAATATTCAATAATATTGCAAATATTGTCATTCAATTATTTCGACATTTTATGAATACAAGTACCTTGGGTTAAAGGGTACAATTAATTGAAAGGATTAAGTTAATTGAAAAAATATCAAGAAAATATTTTTTTACCGTAATAATGTTATACAGTTTTATAATATAAATTATGAAGATGTTCAATATGTTGAATGTTTAAGTAATTTTAATTCAGTGACTTTTTCACAACCAAGCATGATAATGCCCCCCCCCCCCCCATCTGTCCTTTAAACTGCAAAATTACCTCCCCAAAAACCCTTTGCATCAATAATTTTCTGAATGTATTTTATATTTTAAATGTATTTTGAAAATACATGTATTTTGTATTTGGACTTTAATTTTGAAAAGTATTTTGTAATTTGTATTTTAGGTTCTAAAACCACTGTATTTTGTATTTTGTGTCGAAAATGGTTTTTCGATGTATTTTGCCCAACTCTGAGGTAAAGGCACTGGCACATCAGGTCCATGAGGACCGGAGGGGGGAGGGGGGGAGGCGTATGGCCGATGGAATTTTCATAAAAATCAAAGTAAAATTGAATTTTTCAAGAAAATGTGACGTGCTCGAATGCTTTCATTATTATTTTATAAATTAGCACCAAAAAATACATAAAGTTCAGCTATCAATTCCCTTGTATTTTTTTCATCGCAGGCCTGTGTTATTCGTCAAGAATAAAGACTTATTACCCCCCTACCTCCCCGATATAGAAATTTCTCTGTGTTACTGATGTGGCCCTCGACAACCCAAACATTTTTGTAAGTGACCCTTCTCTTAAAAAGGTTGTGCACCCCTATTATAGCTGAACACATCACATCAAACGACAAATCATAAAATTTTGAAAAAGTCTTATATTTAATCCTCTGGGCTCTAATTTGTGTATTTTAATCTTTTTCTTCTAACTGAGCCCCTAATTAAGTTTAAGACTTGAAATTTTGCATACTTATAGCTGAACACCTCACATCAAACGAAAAATCATAAAATTTTTAATAAGTCTTATAGTTAACACTCTGGGCTCTAACTTGTATATTTTAATCTTATTGTTCTAACTGAGCCCCTAATTAAATGTAAGACTTAAAATTTTGCATACTTATAGCTGAACACCTCACATCAAACGACAAATCATAAAATTTTGAAAAAAGTGTTATATTTAACCCTCTGGGTTCTAACTTGTGTATTTTAATCTTATTGTTCTAACTGAGCCCCTAATTAAGTTTAAGACTTAAAATTTTGCATACTTATAGCTGAACACCTTACATCAAACGACAAATCATAAAATTTTGAAAAAGTCTTATATTTAACACTCTGGGCTCTAACTTGTGTATTTTAAGCTTTTTTTTCCTAACTCAGCCTTTAATTAAGTTGAAGACTTGAAATTTTGCATAATTATGCTGAAAACTTGCGATCACACAACAAATCATAAAAATTTCAAAAAGTCTTATAGTTACTAGTGTGTAGTAACTAACTTGTATAATAGCTAACTTGTGTATTTTAAGCAATTTTTCTAATCTGCCCCCATTGCACCCGGTGGGTACTTTTCTAACTTTTGTCGACACCTCTTTGACCACTCTTTCATATTATGCGCATAACCTTACATCTTTCAGTTCCACTTTTTACCGTCAGGGGGCGCCTACCTATCTCGGGTGCTATGGGCCCGATCCCCTCGATTAATATATCTAGGGATAGGTTGTAAAACGGAGTTTCGTTCGGATAGATGTTTGTGTAGAATAGAGTGCGCCCCCTGGTTTCGAAATGTGGAACTAACAGATTTTGCAAAAGGATAAAGTGTTTTGAAAGGAATATTAAACGAAACCCTCTGTGCGATCTGTGATCATACTTATCCACTTGTGCTATATAAAAGAGAGAGTTGGTAGAGATAAAATTTATAGATTGATTTTCATGATTTCATTAAGACACGGTTAACTTTCCATTCATTTCAGGTTGCGAGTTGAAGTATTTCTGGTTCGGGTCAAGTGCGGGTTGAAATATGTCGGATTTGGGTCGCTGAAAATTATTTTGGCATGTTCAAGTCCGGTTGCGGGTGATAGAATTTTTTTGGGGCGGATTCGGGGTAGGGTTGCGAGTTAAATGGAATTTTTGAGATTGGGTCATGTACAACCCGAACTCCTCAAGACTGTAACACATAGATACAAAAGTAATCTTTATAATGACTCCGTTTTTACATTTTAAGTAAAGAACCCTGAAACCTGTAACTAAAATCAAAATAGTACCGGCGTACACTAAAAGTTTCCAACTTCAGGTATCCTATGCACAAAACTAATTTTAAAATCTTAAAATGGGAGCGAGAAATCTATAAAGAACGCCGCTCGTATAGTATTAACATTAGCTTATCCGTTTCTTCGCGTGGCTAATGTAGTTTTTTTTTTTTTTTTTTTTTTTTGTATAGAATACATCAGGTCGATTTCTATTGTTGTGAATTTTTACTTTTCCGATTATGGTTACAGTTTTTTCATATGTGGACACTTTCACTTTCGGAACCGGTTGGAACGAATTTTGAAAGTAAAACTAATCTAAGTAACTGTAATAAAAAAATTGCAAAATCGAAAAAGTACAAACTCATAACAATGGATATCAACCTCAGGTATAATAGAAAAAAAAAAAAAAAAAAAAAAAAAAAAAAAGTAAAATACGAGCGTGAAATCTATAAAGATTTCTCTCATAGGATTAACATTAGGATTCAAATTTTTCCGCGTGAGGAGTCTACACTAGTCATCCGAAGAAATTTGAACGTTAATGTTAAACCTATGGATTTCTCGCTTGCATTTTAATATTTTAACATGATTTTATTCATTTTTATTTTATTTTATTGCTTAGGATACTTGAGGTCGATATCCAGTGTTGTGCATCTATAACTTACAACAATATATATTGACCTCAGGTATCTAAGAAAAAAAAAATAGAAATATTAAAATGCGAGCGAGAAATCTGTAAAAATTTCTTCCATAGCGGTAACATTAGCGCTCGAGTTTCTGCGCTTAAAGAGTCTACACTAGCCACGCAAAACATTTTTATGCTATGTTACACATATAGAATTCTCGCTTGCATTTTAATATTTTCGCATGATTTTTCCTTATAGGATACCTGAGGTTGATATCTAATGTTGTGAGTAGTATAGAAAAGGGTGTTCGATTGCGAGGGAGGGAGGAGGGAGGTGAGGAGCAAGGAGTCGGAATCGTACTATAGTACGAGAGGGTTTGAGAGGTATGTGTGTTAAGTTCTTATCAGTCGGAAAGGAGATAAGATAGGATAGTGAGATAAGATAATCTGATAGTGAGATAAGAGTAAAGTGTGGAAAGATCATGCTATAGTAGGAGAGTATTAGTTTAGATGAAAATTATAGAAAGTGTCTTCTGGCAGCCCGCTTCATTCTTCTCTGCTATCCAACCTGAAAAAAAAAACCCGCATGTTTTTTTGACACTAACAGTAACATATACTGTAACATATACTGTATTATCTACAAGTAACATATACTGTATTATCTGCTCGAAGGCAGGGGTATCATGGAGGCAAATCCATTCGCTGTAGCCCACATTGTGTCAAAAAAAATCTGCATTTTCAATTAGTATAAATTCTTCATATGAATACATCAATTATGTAAAATTAATTTTTAAAAACTTTCTTTCTTAATCATCCTGCAGCCTGTGCTTGGGGATGTCCTTGTGACCGTATGCTAAACTTGAAATTCTGTCCGACAACAAAAATCTTTTGTCGTCAAACGGAGAAAGGCACTTCTTATTTTGATTGACAGTATATAGCTTGTGTTGCTCTTGCAAAAATTTTCGATTAAGCGCATAACTACTTTTCCTAAATTTATATCACAAATGTGTTAACATATGCAATTGATATTATTGAAAAGTCTTTACCAAAGTCTAATACTAATGACTTTTATAAATTAACGATTAAAAAATACTTTATTCATACAGAAATAATTTTACTTTAGAACTGTTATTCAAAACATGCATTATAGAGTTATGATTTCCTTGTATATCAATAACAAATGCTGTATACATTGAATTATATACTACCAATGCAAGTGAAAATTCTTAAAAATTGCATACATACAAGTATGCTAAATAAAAAAATTCTGAAAATACAACTGACTAATAATATAAAGTAGAACAAACAAATCATTTAAATTAAAAAAAAAATAATATATATATATATATATATAACTATTAATTTATCAATAAACAATAATTTTAAATGAAATAGATGAACTAGTAAGACATGAAAATTAACTAAGAGGAATTGCCTGATTAAGATAATTTGAATCTTAATGTAATTTTATAACAACATAAAGATATTAATGAAACTTTCTAAAAATCTTATGCATACAGAAAAAAGTCCTTCCGGCCAGTGCCGGGAGGAAGAGGTAGCTTTCATATTCCTTATTTAAAAAAAGCCAACTTATATTATTCAAACACACGAAGCTCAATTAAGTGGAAACCGAATGTGGGAGATTCAATACTAATTTTTATCAATACTACATCATTGTGAATGAGAATTTCGCGAAATTAGTCAGCTTTATCCAAGCTGCTTTTATTTAAAGTAACTTATATTTGGCTGCATAATTCGGCGATTTCTTAAAGTGCCTGCCATTTTAAGACAACATGGTGGATGAGGCTAAGCAGTGAACTTGGTCGAGACCTTAGTAATTGCTGTGCACATGCTCACTCACATCGGAATCGGTTGATATATACGAGTGCTGTCGTAGGCAAAAAATCAGATTTTTCAAAATGTCACCCACGTTAGAAATTGAAACTGCTATATCTGAGCCATTTTTTAAGATAAAGACAAACAAAAAATGCTCCTGAATCCTTATATCAAGGTCAAATACTTAAGAAAGAAATCTTTTTCAATTTCTAATTTTTTTGCACCTCACTTTAAATATATATTTTTTTAATTTGATGATTGCCATTTTGAAACAAGATGGCTGATGAAGCTGACCAGCGAACTTGGTCGAGATATTGATGTATACTATCCACATGCCTTTTTACATCGAAATAGGTGAATACGTGTGGTATATCGAGACAAATACAAGATCGTTTCAAAGTGTTATCAATGATAGAAATTCAAAGTGCTATAATTCAACCATTTTTTAAGATATAAACAAAAGAACAAATTTTCAGAAACAAAAACTGCTCCAGAATCTTTGTATCAAGGCCAAACACATAAAAAAATCTTTTTCATTTTCCAATTTTTTAATACCTCATTTTAAATTTTAAATTACATTTTTTTAAATGGCAACCCTTTTGAAACAAGATGGCGAATGAAGCTGGCCAACGAACTCGGTCGAGACATTGGTATGTACTATGTACAGTTACATTCAAATCGGTTCATAAATACGCCTGTTATCGCGTGACAAAAATCAGGTCGTTTTAAAATATCAGCCACAATAGAAATTCAAAATGTTATAACTCAGCCATTTTTTTAGATATAGACGAAACAAAACCTGTTCCGGAATCTTTGTATTAAGGTCAAACACATACGAAAAAATCTCTTTTTCATTTTCCAATTTTTTGGTATCTCATTTTAAATTTAATTTTTTTTAAATTTTCTAAATGGCCGCCATTTTGAAACAAGATGGCGGATGAAGCTGGCCAACGAACTCGGTTGAGTTATTTGTATGTACTATGTACACACCAAGGTACATCCAAATCGGTTCATAAATACGTCTGTTATCACGTGGCAAAAATCAGGGCGTTTCAAAATGCCAGCCACACTAGAAATTCAAATTGCTATAACTCAGCCATTTTTTAAGGTATAGACGAAACAAAAACTGCTCCCGAATCTTTTTATCGAGGTCAAACACATAAGAAAAAAATATTTTTTCAATTTTCAATTTTTTGGTACCACATTTCAAATTTAAATTTTTCTTAAAATTTTAAATGGCCGCCATTTTTAAACAAAATGGCGGATGAAGCTGGCCAACGAACTCGGTCGAGACATTGGTCTGTACTATGTATAAACGAAGTTACATCCAAATCGGTTCATAAATACGCCTTTTATCGCGTGACAAAATTCAGGACGTTTCAAAATGTCAGCTTCGTCAGAAATTCAAAATGCTATAACTCAGCCATTTTTTAAGATATAGACGAAACAAAAACTGCTACGGAGTCTTTGTATAAAAGTCAAATACATGAGAAAAAAATATTTTTCCATTTTCAATTTTTTGGTACCACATTTCAAATTTTAAATTTTTTTAAAATTTTTAAATGGCCGCCATTTTGAAACAAAATGGCGGATGAAGCTGGCCAACGAACTCGGTCGAGACATTGGTATGTACTATGTACACACCGAATTACATCCAAATCGGTTCATAAATACGAGAGTTACAGTGTGACATAGGTCAGATATATATATATATATATATATATATATATATATATATATATATATATATTGATATATATATATATATATATATATCAATTTTGAACGGAGGGTGGTTTCGGGGTCTGGGGGTCATGATCGATGAAAATATACCAAAATTTTTTGAAATCGCTTTCCTCCGAACGGCTGCAATAGGTAGCTTTTTGTAAAGAAAGCTACCTAAAATATATTAAATAACATAAAATTCAACTAACACATCATCTACATTTTTAAAGTACATATAATAATTTTAATATATCAATAAATTCTGAATGCTATATTACTATCCTGTATCAAATTTGACGATAAATGGTAATTTTAAATTAAATACTTGAACTACTAAACCAGGAAAATTAATTTAAATGAACTAATAGATCATCTGTATTTTAAAAATACAGATAATATATCAATAAATTTTGAGTGCTACATTACTATACTGTATTAAATTTAGCTATAAATTTGGCGATAAATAGTAATTTTAAATTAAATACTTGAATTACTAAACCATGAAAATTAATTAAAACGAACTAACAGATCAACTACATAGCAAAAGTTTAAAATATTAAAACTAATAATCTTAATACTATTAAAAATAAGAAACTTAAAAAAGTTTTTCAAAATTAAAAAGTTTACAAAATTAAAAAAATAAAAACTTTAAAAAAATAAAAACTTAAAAAAATAAAAACTTTAAAAAATAAAAACTTTAAAAAAAAGTTTAAAAAAATTAAATTGTCAAATTAAAAAAAATTATTTAAAAAAACTTCATAAATTAAGTTTGCAAAAGCAAGTTTACCTGGCTGTATATGTATATGACTTTCATTATGTTATAGTTTAATAATATGTATCCTCTTTAAATTATATAAAAGCATAAGATTAATATATATATTTATATATACTTAATAAAAATATTTATAATTAAAAAGAAAAAAAATAACTTTATAAAATTTAAAAATTAAAAATTAAAACTTTGAAAAAAATATAGAAAAAAAATAAATTAAATATAAAAAAGTTTAAATAAAAAAAAATAAAATAAACATAAATAAAAATAAAAAGTTTACAAAATTAAAAAATTAAAACTTTGAAAAAATTAAAAAAAAAGTTATCAAAATTTAAAAAAATATTTAAGAAAACTTCATAAATTAAGTTTGTAAATTGAGTTTACCTGCCTATACATGTAGATGACTTTCACTCGACTTTGAGTTTATACATCATCTTATCAAAATGCATAAATGAAAACTTTGTCTAAACATATAAATTGATTTTTGAGTTTATACATCAACATATCAAAATGCATAAATGAAAATTTTGTCTAAACATATAAATTTATTTGAATATCCACACCTTTTTAAAATTATTTGCCTTTATATAACTATTGAAAATGATTAATAAATAGTATGTAAGTGAAACATCTTCTTTATTTTTGCTCTACCAACATTTCCAATTTTAGGAATGAAATTGTATTCAATTAAGTAAATAGTTACTAAGTATTCAGCTAATATTATACTAAAAAGAAAAAAAATATAACATATTTCGAATTTTGTTTAAGTAATTGTATTCAATTAAATAATATTTACTTAAGTATTCATATAACATTCTACTAAAAATTGTATTCAATTAAGTAAACAATTACTAAGTATTCATATAATACTATACTGAAAAAGAAAAATACATAATATTTCAAATTTTGTCTAAGCAATTGTATTCAATTAGGTAAATAGTTACTAAGTATTCAACTAATACTATACTAAAAATAAATATCATATTTCAAACTTTGTTTAAGTTATTACAAAATATTTTAAAACATTTAATAGTAATTACTGTATAATATCTACTAAGTATTCATATAATATCTTACTAAAAAGAAAAATACATACCATATTTCAAATTTTGTATAAATAATTATAAGCAATTAAATAATAGTTACTAAGTATTCAACTAATATTGTACTAAAAAGAAAAAAATGGATAATATTTCAAATTTTGTCGAAGTAATTGTGTTCAATTAAGTAAATAGTTACTACGTATTCAATTAATATTCTACTAAAAAAGAAAAAGAAAATATAATATTTCAAATTTTGTCTAAGAATTTGTATTCATTTAAGTAAATATTTACTAAGTATTCATATAATATTATACTAAAAAGAAAATTATATATAATATTTCAAATTTTATCTAAATAAGTATGTTCAATTAAATAATATTTTCATATTTCAAATTTTGTTTAAGTTATTGTATTCAATTAAAAATTAGTTGCTATGTATACATATAATATTTTACTAAAAAGAAAATACTCATTGGTTATTAAAAAACATTTTACACATATCCATACTATAAAGAGGGTGCGAGCAAAATTAGTCGCCGAAAGGGACGCCAACTTGGCGATATCTCTAATATTCCGCCAAATTCCTGTAGGCATTCATTACGAAAGAAAAAAATATATAATATTTCAAATTTTGTCTAAGTAATTGTTTTCAATTAAATAATATTTACTAAGTATTCATATAATATTATACTAAACAGAAGAAAATATATAATATTTCAAATTTTGTCTGAGTAATTGTGTTCAATTAAATAATATTTACTAAGTATTCATATAACATTTTTACTAAAAAATTGTATTCAATTAAGTAAACTATTACTAAGTATTCATATAATACTATACTAAAAAAGAAAAAATATATAATATTTCAAATTTTATCTAAGTAACGGTGTTCAATTAAATAATATTTATTTATCATCCACCCTGTATATAAAAACTGTTAGCTTGTGTTACCACACAATTCTTCAAAAAAGGATAAAACCACCATTCAAAATGAATTTTTAAAAATAATAAAATAAAATATTTTGCTATACTCTTTTAACCTATGTGTTTATTTTTTCAAAGTGATAGAGTGTGTTACCCCCTATTACAACTTTTAATGAAATGTTATATTCGTACGTTTATAACTAAAGAAATAAACAATCATATAATAATTAAAAATATATATCATGTTTATAAAATATCAAACTAAAAATCTTAATACTATGATTCATACTTTTCAAAAATTAAAAACAGTTAATACTATTCTTCAAAAAAGAATAAAACCATTAGCATTATATATATCACCCCATCACTTGTATAAACAACCGTTATTCGCTTATTAATGATGAATATTATCATGTTACCATGCAATTCTCCAAAAAAGGATAAAACAATTAACATAATATATCATTCACCCTGTATATAAAAACTATTACCTTGTGTTATCATATTATTCTTCAAAAAAGGATAAAACCATTATCATATCATAATACATATCATTCACCCTATATATAAAAACAATTACCTTGTGTTACTATACTATTCTTCAAAAAAGGATAAAACCATTAACATAATACATATCATTCACCCTGTATATAAAAACTGTTATCATACAATTCTTCAAAAAGGATAAAACCGCCATCCAAAATGAATTGTTTAAAACAAAATGTATTTCTATCCTCTTTAATCTGTGTGTTTATTTTTTCAAAGTGTCCGAGTATGGTATCCCTATTACAACTTTTAATGGAATGTTATAATTTGTACATGTATAACTAAACAAATAAACAATCCTATAACAATTTAAAATGTATAACATATCTATAAAATATCCCACTAAAAGTCTTAATACGATGACTCATACTTTTTCATAAATTATAAAAGTTAATACTATTCTCCAAAAAAGAATAAAACCAATAACATAATATATATCATATCAATCATATCAATCACATCAATACTAATATGCGTGTTTATTTTTCCAAAGTGTATGTTCATTTTGCTATATATTTTAGAACTTTAAATAGAGTGTTAGTGTATAATTTGCATATGTATAACTTAAGAAATCAACAATTCTTTAATAATTAAAAAATATAATATAAGTTTAAAATTTTAAGCTAATAATCTTAATACTATAATTTATACTTTTTTTAAAATTTAAAAAAAACTTCATAAAATTTAAAAATTAAAAGTTTGAAAAAAAACTTTATAAAAATTGAAAATTAAAACTTTGAAAAAAAATTAAAAATTAAAACTTCGAAAAAAAATTAAAAATTAAAAAATTAAAACTTTGGGGAAAAAAATTAAAACTTTGAAAAAAAAAATTAAAAACTTTAAAAAAATAAATAAATAAAAAATGAAAAAATAAAAAATAGAAAGTTTACAAAATTAAAAAATTAAAATTTTGAAAAAGTTTAAATAATTAAGTTACCAAAATAATATTTAAAGAAACTACATAAATTAAGTTTGCAAAAGCGAGTTTACCTTCCTGTACATATACATAACTTTCAATATGTTATAGTTTAATAATATATAGCTTCTTTTTTGTCGTATAAAAGCAATAGATTAATATATATATATATATATATATATATATATATATATATATACATACATATATATATATATATATACACTTAATAAAAATATTTGTAAGTAAAAAGAAAAAAGTGTATGGTTGTAATTTTTTTATAAAGTTACTTTCACTTTCAAAACCGGTTCTGAAAATGAAAGTGTCACTCTAAAAAATATCTCCAACCAAAATCGAGAAAGTAAAAAAGGTGCGATATAGAGACGGACCCCGGCTATCCAATACAAAAAAAATTATTAAAAAATGTCGAAATGCAAACAAGACATTAGAAAAATCCCTTCCCACAGGATTAGCATTAGCTCGTGAGTGCCTTCGCCTGCAGGGACAGGAGCCTTAAGTGAAAAAGCATGATTAAGGTTAAGTTTATAATAAGATTATGACAAAATTGTCTTCAACTATTTGGCGTATGCTTCATTTAAATCTATTTTCAAGTATAAATGCGCAACTTTCTGACACATTTTCGAAATAATTTTAATGATAAAGGCATAAAATTTACAGGTATGATTATTCAAGCTCAAGGTATTAAACTGTGTTCTGTGTTTTATAAGGCTGTTTTCCAATCTAAACCAGCTACTTCCTGACATGTTCGCGAATTTCTTTTATTTATAAAGATATTTGCAAGTATTCAAACTATACAGAAAATTTAAAAAAATCTGTCAAAAAATGACGGCAAATTTGACTTTGTAGGCTGATCTTCTTAGCATTTAACGACGAAATGCTAGTCATCGAGTAGCAAATGACTATAAATCATGTTATTTATAATCATGGCATTTATAAGAAAATGGGAAACGGTATTCAATTCTTAGGCGCATGAATGTGAGAAGCTGAAAATTTTAGGCAAAGGGAAAGAAAATTACTTCTTAACTGCATGAGAAAAATTTTCGTTATTGAGTGAAAGAAGAATATTTTTAAAGATCTTTAGAAATGGGGGAAACGTATAATAACAAATAGTCGCCTACATTTCATGAAAACTGTTCGAAAATGGCGTTCATGCCCTTGTGCTTTTTTTTTTTTTTTTTTTTTTTTTTTTTTCTAAATGAGATTGAACAAATTTCAAGAAACATATGTAAAACGTATGCAAAAAAATCTATGTTATCGCTATTTAAATGAATTAAATCTAAGTTGTTTTATTTGAAAAAAAAGTATTGTATATAATATCAAAATTACAATCTCTTTTTTTTATTATTAAGACCAGGTATGTTTAAAAAATATGTAATTAATATATATTTGTAATAATTGATTCATATTTAAAATGATATAATCATATGCAGAATTTTAAATTTAATTACTATTGCGAATTGTTAAATGGTTAATTTTATAAATCATATTATTAATAAAATAAGGTTAGGTAACGCTCGTTTTAAAGAGAAACAATATCATCACTAAATTAAATCGTATACAAACAACCGTGATTTTAAAATGACCTAATAATTCAGCAGAAACCAAAATATTAATAAAATTAAATAAATTACAAATAGCTATTAATTATAAATATTAAACGTATGGAATTAAAATATTAAAATATTTTTTAAATGATAATAGTAAGTTTGTGAATTATTCAAATTAATAAATATAGGACACATAACCATAGATGTCAACATCTCTTAATTATTCCGGAGTCTGATCCAAAGCAAGCATGTTTTAAACTGGAAAAAATATATAAGGAATTGTGTCTTTTTTCGATAAGGTACATTTTAGATTTCAGTTTGAAATTTTTGATTTAATAAAATTTCCTGTTGAAAATATTTTCGTCTTGTAACAGACTCCGGATAAGTGTTGTTGGCATCTATGCATAACGCAAAAACATTTGCAAAATCTCAAATTTTCGTTCTTTTTTCTATATATTAAAAAATTGAACAGAATATGATATTTAAATCTATGTAATGTCTTCAACTTATAGAAAAAATATGTTAAAAGAACTGTATCCTACAGTAGAGGTCTGCACGATCCCGGGCTTGGCTAGAAGCCTGTACTAGGCCGGGACGGCGAAATGAAGGCGAAGTTTCAAACGGGCCGGGCCGGCAAAATTTGAACGTGCCTGCCGGCCGGACCGGGCCAATAAAATAAATTAAGCGGGTCTGTCGGCCCGATATAAATATTTAAACGCAGACGAGAAAATATGAATCATTTTCAATGAATATGAGTTTCACGAGAATAAGTATAAATGTGCGTTACGAGCCGGTACTAGTTTGCCAGCATCAATATCGAAATATAACATTTTCCAGCGTAGAGATCGGCATCGGACAGTTACATGGCGTTTGAGCCCGGTCTTAATTCTTCCAGCAGACTCGTGCCGGACCGAGATCAGGTCTGCATTTTTTTTTTCAACATAGCCAGAAATGGACTTAATTGTTCTCGGGATGTTTAGGGCAGGCAATTGTTTTGTAAAAATATTAATAGCGATAATGAACTTCTGTTAACGGAATTTTTGGAAATATACTTGAAGGTGGTTCTCAAATTCACTGCTCAAAAACGAAAAACTTTCTGGAACATTTTTAACTGTAAAGGCATAAAATTGACAAGCCTGTCTACTGAAGGGATTTAGAATTGAATAGCGTTTCCCATTTTTAATAAATAAATTACTTATAGAGATATAAGATATTCTTGTCACGTGACTACAGGTTTTTCTCCTTTTCCGTGCTATCGTCTCCGGATATTCGATTCAAAACGCTAGCTTGGACAGTATTTTCTCAAAAATATATTGGCGTTTTCGAAAAGAAATCAATTTAGAAATGTGTCAGAAAGTAGCTTCTTTGGATTTGAGAAAAGCCTTAAGGAATAACAGAAATATTTTCGCAAATCTACTTTTTATAATATACCCTCAAAAGTTATCATCATGTTTTTAACCTTCCCGTTTTTCTTTTATTCTAAACAATATGAATTTTTTAATGAATCCTTATTTGAATGTTGAAACGTCTAAGACTCTAAGTAAATCATTAATGTTGCTATTGTGTATTTTCTGTCTTGCGAACACATCGTAAATTTAAAATATGCTGTAAAATTATCCCATAAATATGTATGCAGTATTCTTTAAAAGAATCTTAATTGTATATTAAGAAAAATCTGAATTTGTAGAAATTGAGTCGGGTCGGGTCGGATCGGGCCTGATTTAATTGATTTTTCCACTGGCCGGGTCTGTTTTCACTGATTTTTGTACGACCGTGAACTGTGAAAATATGAACGGGCCGGGTCAAGATAGCTTTCGTTCGGGCCGGGCCCGCGCCTGGAAATTCCGACCCGTGCAGACCTCTATACCAACAGATTCCTTTTTCTCAGTTTTTTCAAAACGCATCTTTAAAAAAATTTTCATGCTGGGCGGTTGAAGATTTCTATGTTTGTTGTATGAATCGGCGTTTTTGTAAATAAAGATATACTTTTCTGTCAGAATGCTAGCATGATAAATTACACTAATTTATTCAACAGAAAGACTGATTTGATTAATCAGCGGTTCAAATATGCATATATATAATCAATGTTCAATAGAGTAGAGCGCTGATAATCCGGACCAATCGGGGCCGATGAAGATCCGGTTAATGGGTTAATGAAAAATCCGGATAATTGGACAACTTTAAAAAACGGCTATGGCAGTGTTTTTCAGGTAATTTCCCTTCACACTTTTTCCAGGCTTAGGACTGGCAATTGTAGTGCTGCACATTTTAGCATATAACAAATGGCCTGTTCAGAAATTAATTTTTTAACTTTTTTAAAATTTTATTTTCCACAAAATTGGTACAAAGTTATACATAGAAGTAGACATAGAAATTATTGCATGTATATATGGTAACACTGTACGAACAAACGCGAGCTGAGAGAGAGAAGGGGGGGGGGGGGGGGTTCCCTTTTCCGAAGACACCAAAGGACAAAAGAATATGCAATATGCTCAATAATGCAAAAATTCCAATGGGAATAGAATACAGTGTACAATCCATTAGTTTTCCTTATTAAAATTTAAATAAAGTCATTTTTTATGAGGTGTCGGATGCTATCTATTTGTTTCCCATTAAATACAATAGTAAGACCTAAAACTAAATCCCACAGGATGGAGAAAAGTTCTATTTTAGGTAAGTTTTCTTAAGAGGTACACCGCCCCTAATTGTTTTATATTCATTTTCCGATTACCATGAAGTATTTTCCGTTTAAGAATTTCATTATAGAAAGTTTCGTTATAGAGAGATTACGCTTTAGACGGGTTCCTTTATAGACAGGTCCATTTTATGAGTTTTACTATATTTAGTTTGCTTAAGCTATGGATTGTTAAAAGATGTTAGCCCCACCAAAAAAATTCAGAGCCCCCTCTGACTGGACTCGCTGGTTACGGCCCTGTGATGATGTATAAACTCAAAAATCAACTTATATGTTTAGACAAAGTTTTCATTTATGCATTTTGATAAGATGATGTATAAACTCAAAGTCGAGTGAAAGTCATCTACATGTATAGGCAGGTAAACTCACTTTTACAAACTTAATTTATGAAGTTTTCTTAAATATTTTTTTAAATTTTGATAACTTTTTTTTTAATTTTTTCAAAGTTTTAATTTTTTAATTTTGTAAACTTTTTATTTTTATTTATGTTTATTTTTTTTATTTAAATTTTTTATATTTAATTTATTTTTTATTTTTTTTTCTATTTTTTTTTCAAAGTTTTAATTTTTAATTTTTAAATTTTATAAAGTTATTTTTTTCTTTTTACTTATAAATAATTTTATTAAGTATATATAAATATAAATATTAATCTTATGCTTTTATATAATATAAAGAGGATACATATTGTTAAACTATAACATAATGAAAGTCATATACATGTACAGCCAGGTAAACTTGCTTTTGCAAACTTAATTTATGAAGTTTTTTTAAGTAATTTTTTTTTAATTTGACAACTTAATTTTTTTTAACTTTTTTTAAAAGTTTTTATTTTTTAAAGTTTTTATTTTTTTAAGTTTTTATTTTTTTTAAATTTTTATTTTTTAAATTTTGTAAACTTTTTAATTTTGAAAAACTTTTTTAAGTTTCTTATTTTTAATAGTATAAAGATTATTAGTTTTAATATTTTAAACTTTTGCTATGTAGTTGATCTGTTAGTTCGTTTTAATTAATTTTCATGGTTTAGTAATTCAAGTATTTAATTTAAAATTAATATTTATCGCCAAATTTATAGCTAAATTTAATACAGTATAGTAATATAGCACTCAAAATTTATTGATATATTATCTGTATTTTTAAAATACAGATGATCTATTAGTTCATTTAAATTAATTTTCCTGGTTTAGTAGTTCAAGTATTTAATTTAAAATTACCATTTATCGTCAGATTTGATACAGGATAGTAATATAGCATTCAGAATTTATTGATATATTAAAATTATTATATGTACTTTAAAAATGTAGATGATGTGTTAGTTGAATTTTATGTTATTTAATATATTTTTTCTGTATGCATAAGATTTTTAGAAAGTTTCATTAATATCTTTATGTTGTTATAAAATTACATTAAGATTCAAATTATCTTAATCAGGCAATTCCTCTTAGTTAATTTTCATGTCTTACTAGTTCATCTATTTCATTTAAAATTATTGTTTATTGATAAATTTATAGTTATATGTATATATATATATATATATATATATATATATATATATTATTTTTTAAAATTTAAATGATTTGTTTGTTCTACTTTATATTATTAGTCAGTTGTACTTTCAGAATTTTTTTATTTAGCATACTTGTATGTATGCAATTTTTAAGAATTTTCACTTGCATTGGTAGTATATAATTCAATGTACACATCATTTGTTATTGATATACAAGGAAATCATGACTCTATAATGCATGTTTTGAATAACAATTCTAAAGTAAAATTATTTCTGTATGAATAAAGTATTTTTTAATCGTTAATTTATAAAAGTCATTAGTATTAGACTTTGGTGAAGACTTTTCAATAATATCAATTGCATATGTTAACACATTTGTGATATAAATTTAGGAAAAGTAGTTATGCGATTAATCGAAAATTTTTGCAAGAGCAACACAAGCTATATACTGTCAATCAAAATAAGAAGTGCCTTTCTCCATTCGACGACAAAAGATTTTTGTTGTCGGACGGAATTTCAAGTTTAGCATACGGTCACAAGGACATCCCCAAGCACAGGCTGCAGGATGATTAAGAAAGAAAGTTTTTAAAAATTAATTTTACATAATTGATGTATTCATATGAAGAATTTATACTAATTGAAAATGCAGATTTTTTTGACACAATGTGGGCTACAGCGAGTGGATTTGCCTCCATGATACCCCTGCCTTCGAGCAGATAATACGGCATATGTTACTTTTTAAAATATATGTCGGGGGACCCATAGCTAGTGTCAAAAAAACATGCGGGTTTTTTTTTTCAGGTTGGATAGCAGAGAAGAATGAAGCGGGCTGCCAGAAGACACTTTCTATAATTTTCATCTAAACTAATACTCTCCTACTATAGCATGATCTTTCCACACTTTACTCTTATCTCACTATCAGATTATCTTATCTCACTATCAGATTATCTTATCTCACTATCCTATCTTATCTCCTTTCCGACTGATAAGAACTTAACACACATACCTCTCAAACCCTCTCGTACTATAGTACGATTCCGACTCCTTGCTCCTCACCTCCCTCCCTCGCAATCGAACACCCTTTTCTATACTACTGTTGTGCGTTTATACTTTATCGATTTTGGTTACATTTTTTTATATGAAGATACTTTCACTTTCAGAACCGTTTCCGAATGTGAAAGTGTCCGCATATTAACCTTTAACTGATGGAATAAAAAAAACTAAACGGAACGGCCTTACTAAAAATCAAATTTGCGGATATTTTCGGGACTCTTTGAAGAAATTCGTGTTTTTTCTGTGGTCTTTTGACGAAATTCTCGTTTTTTCTGATATTCTTTGATGAAATTCTCGTTATATCCGCGATTCTTTAACGAAATTGGTGATTTTTCTATGCGAACGACTGATAAAATGATTTATTTCGTCGACCAATTGTCGAAATTCGCGATATTTTTATGTCTAAATTTTCGGACTAATGATCGATTTTTTAAACTTTTCGGAACCGAATGCTTTAAATTGTCGGAAAAGAATCGCCCCTGATTTGATTTGGAATGGGGGGTGGGGGGACTTGAGCCCCCCCCCCCCCTTTCCTACGCCACTGATATTCACCGTTTTCAATGTCTTGGCAAAATAACACTTTATATTTCTGGCATAAGCTCAACTCTGACATTTCCCTGCGTTATGCACGTTATTTGAATACTGTCGAAATTTATAGCGTTTTTCTTAGGAAACAAAGGATTACCTTTTCAAGATTTTATCCCTAAAAATAATCGCAAAAAAAAGTTTGTTCTGATGGGTTTTTTTTAATGTCTTATATTTTTATGCAAATTACTCTTTAAAACTACTAAAATGTTGATGTATTATCAAATGCAGTCATGCATTTTAATGAATTTGAAAATGCCGTTGTATAAACATAGCTTAAGAAAACCAAATAACCTTTAACTATTCTCACATAAATTGTCGCATATCTACAGTCTCTGAGACAGCTTGACCAAAAATAAGAATAAAAGTCTCGATTAACTCATAGGATACTGTTTCTGCACTAACATTTATGTACAGGATTATTATAATTAAAATTCACCTATTCAGAAGTCTCTACTGATAGGGTGTCTCTAAATCTAAACGAAACAAATTTCTCTGGTATCTGTAATTAAACTAAAAGTTAGAACTGAAACTATGAAAATTGAAAAAAGCAGCGGTCAGTGATACCGCTGACGTAGTTAGAGGTTAACATTGACAGTTCTTTTCTAAAAGTTTAAGTGTCTTGCACATTATACAAGTAAAACAAACAAGGTTTCATCTGAGTAAAGTGCGTAATAATTTAATGTTGGGGGTTTTAATATAAACAAATAGCTAAATTATAATTTTTGAAAGATACGATTATAGTGTTATTACTATAAAGATTTATTATGCATAATTTTATGTTCTACAAAATTTCAGTAAATATATCTAATAAGTTAAAAAAAATATAATATATGAAAGTCTCTCCTTTATGTGCTGTTTCCAGTTATGAGCCGATGTTTTCAATCGCATATAATTGAGAGGTCACTCTATTAAAATTAAAAGAAATATTAATAACAAATTAAATATGTTCAGCATTTAATTGTAAAAATATAAATATATACACGTCTATATTTATTTACATTACTACTGAAGGAATAATAATTGAAAATGAAAATAGCTATCCCCCTCATCTTTCTAAGAATGGATGTGCTATTATACTCTTAAAGCAGCATATTTTAAATTCTACTTTTCGAGCAAATCAAAAGTTAAATATTAAGACTTTGAAATTCTTTTTGCAAACGTTTTACTGTATGAATAACTAAAAAATTAATAATAAATGCCTCAAATGTTTGGTTATAGAAAAATATAATGATTAAATGTTATTTTTGCTTTTATTGAAATCAAGCCCATGCATATGCATATGTAAAAAGTGTCTTTGTAGATATGTATGTGTATCTATGAATAATGAATTAATAATTTATTTGTATAAATGCATATACTAACATTTCTACTACGAGGCGGGACATATATGTCCTAGTAGAGTATTGTTTTATTTGATTCATAACATTTTTTTTTTAAAAACAATTTCTGCATTTTACTTTTAATGGGTTATTTTGAAAATAAATCTGTCGCAAATAAAATTTTTGGTAAATTGTGGAACGATTGAATATAAAAATAGCCGCCAGTCCTGGTCCGTAATCAAACGGTTAACGGCTTAAACTTTCATTTTTGTTTTCGTCTGAAACTCAAGATAAGAAATTCAGTTTCGAACTGATAAAGTAGTTTCGGTCTAAAAGTTCATTCTTAAAACAAGATAGATCTTGTCTTTAAACATTAAACATTTTTAAAAATTTAAATTCTTTTAAGAATTTTTCAGAATAATGAATAGCATGATATTAGCGAAAATTTAAAACTATTTGCGCATTATAAAAAATCCGTGTTTTTGGCATCAAGTGGGACGGGTTTTGAACTTCTTAAAAAATCGGGATGTTTGGCTTATATGTCTGAACAAATGGAAATACTAGTCCAGTGGCAGCATTAGAAACTAAGGAGATTTTTTTTTTTTTTTTTCAAGGGGACTGTGGGTGTTAAAAATTATTTTTTTTAAATTTTCATCATAGAGATATAAAATTTTGTGGAAATATGCATTTCACCATAAGTATATAAATTACCTTAAAAGAAATTCCCAATCTTATTATAATTTTAAGATAAAAAAAAACAAAAAACAAAATGCAAATTTTAAAATGCTCCATGCGTCATAATTTTTGAGATAGTTCCTTGATTTGGTATTTTACTAACTTAAAATTCTATTACAAACCAATCTGTACATTGATTTTGCCCTTGAATACTTAATTTTTTAGATTTTTTTCTGAATTCAATATCGATTTTCATCAAAATTTAGCCTTTTAGTAAGCTAAAAATCAAATTCAATTATCTTAATGAAGTCGAATTTGAAAGTGCAGTACGTTGAAAAATCAAATTTGAGAAAAATAGATTTAAAGTATGTTAAAGGGCCGAAAAATTGTTTGTGTACAAAATTCAAACGCTCGAACTTTGCGAAATATAATCGCATCTGAATGCATGCGGTTTTTCGCAAATGGCTCAGAACAATCTGGAGAATAACAAATATGAACAAAAATAATTTTCGATTTTTGGGTCAATTTCCGCTCAGATACAGGTCCACGGTTCCCTTAACGTAACTACGTTCGAGATTTTTTAAAGCACCCATACGAATGGTCTCTTTTAAATCACCGCGTACCACACGGATCCAATGGACACGACAGGTTACATTCAAAATGATTTTTCACAAGAAAAAAAAAAGACTGAAAATTCTGTAAATATGTGACTTTTTTTGGAATGTTCTACTCTTTTTGAGTAGAACATTCCATTGATGTCTTTGTCATAATTAATTATTTAATAAGAATTGCATAAACAGTTTTTGTATTGATGGGTATAAGGAGAAATATTCTAAGTGATTTTGAAATTTCGTCATGGTTTGTGCAGTAACATAAAGAAGCCGTGGAATGTCCCTTGACTGTCCTCGTTTTCAATTAAAGTCCTTTTCCAGAATTATTGGAAAACAGAACTGATGCCTTTCTTCTGTAGTTGTACAATGATATTTTAAAAGAATAAGAACTTTTGCAGATTCCTGCTAGTGTTTGTATATAAATAACGCATTTGCTATTTTAAACAGATTTTCAGAGACATGAAAATCACGAAACGTTGTCATGAGGGGGTATTTAGGCGTAATATTTATTTCTGTGTAATAAGAGATTTTTGAAAGAGAAAATTAATCTTGAAACAGTTTTAAAATGTATCAATTTAACACTACGTTGAGACAAAACGTTTTGGGGTCCAATTTAAAATCGATGGACTCGTGGTCCGAAAAAATAGTCTGAACGTCTTATATCATCATCATCATCAACCGTTTTCAATCCACTGCTGGATGTAGGTCTCCCCCAGATTTTTCCAATGTTTCCTGTCTAGTGCTTTAGTCATCCAATTTACACCGGCTACTTTTCTGATTTCATCACTCCATCTTACTTGAGGTCGTCTTCTTGGCCGTTTTACATCTCTGGGATACCACTGAAGGGTGTTTGTGCTCCATCTATTGTCTTGTCTTCCAGCAATGTGCCCAGCCCATTTCCATTTTAGCCGTTTAATTCTTTCAATGATGTCAAAAACTTTCGTCTGACTTCTTATCCAGGTTATTCTTTTTCTGTCTCTTCTAGTTATACCTAGCATACATCTTTTCATACTTCTCTGTGTTGTTTGTAACCTTTGTACCATCCGTTTTGTTAACGTCCATGTTTCTGTTCCATAAGTTAGCGCAGGCAAAACATATTGGTTAAATACCTTTCTTTTCAAACAAACAGGCATGTTACGAACGTCTTATATATATATATATATATAATAAAGATGAAATCACAAATATATGAACAAATGGTAAAATTCTAAATATGAACAAGATATGAACATAGGAAACCAATATGTAAAATAAGAAACTATAAATAACCCACGAAATCATATATATATATGATGTGATTCTTAATTTCTTGTTCTATAGACATTCTAATTTCACTATCAAATTTATGAAATGAGTATTACTTATTCCTTTTTTCTCTCTGTTTGTTTATTTACATTAAATAATTCGGTCAGAGAGAGAAAAAGAAGCCACAAAATTAATATTTATTATGATTGATGCGCATTCATTCATATTCAATAATTAATAAAATACCATGATTTGTTATGTCACACAATCGATCCGTTAAGAAAAATTTGTTAATTGTACGTGAGGAAAAATCTGGTACGTGACAAGAACAAGTTTTTTTTTTCTTTTAAATTTTGCGTCAGTAACAAGATTCGCTCTTTCATCTTAAATGAGTGTGTATGTATGTTTGGCTCCTGATTTTGGCGCACAATTGGCTGTGACGGCGGCAACCCTGTCGGAGGTCGTTTCCCTTTCTCCCCCGTCCAACGAAATAGGCACGGTCGTAGCCTCAGGTTGAAACGAGCCAAAGAGACGCAAAGTCTTCAAAGTTGTTCTGCGTTATCGTTATTGTGTCTCTAAGGAATATTCTGCGTTGTTTGTCTGTGTGATTTCAGTGATGACAGTTTCCGCTGGAATTCGATTTGTGTATCATCACGACTCTTTTATTTGTGTTCGGTGTTCGCTCTAACCAAACAGAGTGTGGAATATATTACACTTTTGCAGCTTCTTAGTTAATTTTTGCATCGAGCCAATCCTGCCAAGATTCCAGATCACATGGCCTCAACATGACATATTCATCATCGGGGCCTCAGTTAAAATGCAGGCAAGAATGTCCAAAGTTTGGAGGTGAAATCATTAGAAGATGCCAAGGAAGCTTAAATCACAAGGTAAGGAAAGCATTTGTTATTGTCCTTTGTTATCCTGATAATCCCTGATTCAGTGTGTTTAGCGGGCGAACGTTTGTAGGTAAGGCGCGCTTTATTTTTACTCACAGAAGGAAGGAGGGGAGGGGGAAACCCAAATAAATGAATACTGTTGACCGTGTTTTGTGAAACACAACAAACTGAAATCGTGCATTTGTCCCATTGTTCATTACGCAGCACCAGTTAACCCGGAATGATTTTCATTTCAGATCGTTTGTTTATTTCAGCCAAGTCCTTGTTTGATGTTCATTTCTTTGTGTCATTCTTTTATTTTCTTAATTTGAAATCGGATTATCACGCGCTATTTTTTTTTCTTTAAATTTCACATTTAAATATTGTTTAAATTTTATAGCGTTATATCTGTTGTATTCGATTTCCGACAAAATTTGTAAAATTTTATGCAACCAATTCTTATGAATAGCAATCCTTCCTCTTTTTTTTTTTTTTTTTTTTCTTACCAACTCCGCGCTATCTATTTATAGTCTACTTTTAAAAAATATGCTGTATCTACGCTATAAAGGTTATTTAAACAAAGCACGGTTTAGAAATAACCCTATTCAGCTGTACTATAATAAGTAGCTTTATTATAAAATATTCTTTTCAAGGTAGGACTTTAAGGCAATATTATTACTCAGTATTATTATTATTATTTAATCTTGGAGTGGCTTATGGAAATTCTTTTTCCAATGAAATTTTTATAAATCATAACAAATGAACAAATTTTAAATTGCACCTGAAGTTTCATCGGAATTATTTTAAGTTAAGAGCATGATATAATAGCTTGCAAATTTCTATCCATTCTAATGTTTGCTCTGTGTTGTCTTTAATTGGTGTAAAATTAGTCAAAAGCTTGTGATCAAAACTGTTAAATTTATATAGAATATGAACTTAAATAATAGATTTTTTTAAAGTCTCTTTTCTGTGAATCTTCATTATTTATAGAGCTTTAATCAGTAAAAAGCTTCAAAAATGAAATTTTTATGGGTTACCTGATTTTTAAATTGATTTGATCTGTATGAAGATATAATTAAATTCCAATTTTTTCCCCTCTCTGTGTGTGAGGGAGAAAAAATACAGTAACCCCAAAAAGTTTTTAGCGATTTTTGAATTTTAGTACTGAAGTAGGGCTATATCTATATAAATAAAATTTTACATATGATAATGTAAATTTTTTAAATAACATCTTTCATTCTATTTTTAACAAAACTGTATAAGTAGTATTAAGACACAGCAAATAAAATTTTTTTAGAAAATCGACAATAAAAAAAAAAAAAAAATTTGACTCTTAAAAATATTCAGGAAGTTTTAAAAAACCTCTGTAAAAAACGGAGTCTATCCAAATAAAAATTGAGTCTTGTTTAGGGCCTGTTCACAAAAATCTATTTAATAAAACAGCTACCTTTCAGAAAAATCTATTTAATAAAATAGCTCCCTTCACAAAATTCCTTTTAATAAAACAGGCTTTTTCACAATTCTTTTTAATGAAATAGATCTTTTAGTCCAGTCAAATTGTCAGAAAATAAGGCTGATAGATGCAAAAATTCTGCTAGAAGATTTTATGTTTTTAAAGTGTTTATGGGGATGCCAATAACAGGAATTAATTGTTTTCCAACAAAATATCTTGAGGCTAAACTTTTTGGAGCCAAAAAACCACGAAATTTTCGGACTTTTTTTTTCAACTTACCAGAAAGTGACCTATTTTTCACCTCCCATCACAAAAAGATTTCTTTTCATCACTAACTGTGGAAATGAATTGTACCTATTGACGAGTAAGGAGTGACGAGGTAATTAAGAAGGGAAATTTTCAAGAAGGGTGGGTAGAACGTAGGGTTGCCAAATTGTACGTTTTTCTCGTAAGTTGTATGATTTTTAGTGCTTTTTAAGTCTAGCGCTTTTTAGGTATTAGGTGTAAGTTTAAATGTGTCCGTATGACGATTTCTTCTGTTTTTCTACCACATCTTTCTTTTGATAGTTTAAAAATAAATCTTTTCTAGTTTGCTTTAAAATTTCACCTTTTGCCAAAAATAAGTTATACACATGCGCATCAAATGTAAAAACGGCTTGTTTCAGATCGGTAATACAAAAATCTTGGGAAAGTTGTGTAATATTAACGGCGCATTAGATCATGTGAACTTGACCTTATTATAGATTATAAATATACACATTATAAAATTTTTAATTTAGTATAACCGTATCTTAAGTTTGGATATTTTATTTGATGTATTATCACCCTTTATGCTTAGCCCCTAATCGTCAAGCCCAGGGCACTTTCACTGTGAATGAATGCATCAGGCGCGATGATCACAGGGTTAAATAAAAATAGGAACAGATGTCATAAGTTCCCCCCAGCCGCCATCTTGGAATTCTTCTTGGCATGGAAACCCTTTTTCCGCCAAGTAGTAAATGTCACCAAGCACCGGTTTATACGCATGTTTGGCTTAACGAAAATAAAATGTAAATAATAAACAAAATTCACTAAACTGGCAATCAGTAATCCTTGTATGAGCGCTTCGCGCACATTTACCAAAATAAAAACACCGCCGAATTCAGCATTTCTTGCAGTATAGCATTCTCAAAATTCAGCAGTTCTCGTTTTGTAGCAATCTAAAAATGTAAAAAAACTCTTAAAGCAGCAAAATATACATAAAAAACGAAACTCCCTAAAGTGGCAATCAGCAATAGTTGTATGAGCGCTTCGCGCATATTTATCGAAAAAAAAAAAACATCGCCGAATTCAGCATTTTTCGCAGTATAGCATTCTCAAAATTCAGCAGTTCTCGTTTTGTAGCAATCTGAAAATGTAAAAAACTCTTAAAGCAACAAAATATACATAAAATTATCAACATACCTTAACAGACATCTGCTTTCTTGAAATCTCCAGCACAAAATATCTCTCATAACACCACCGTCATTTTCCAAAATAGGCTTAATACGCATTGACATGCTATAAACAAACCTCCCTTTCTTGTCAAAATTTTCTCATATTTCTTAATTACTTCAGCAAGAGCATTTAAACAGACTACAGAAACTATATTTAATGAAATACATCCAATAAATTTAACATAAAAATAAAAAGACAACGATAGAACACGATACACAATATCAAAATACATCCACAAAATTCTCAACTTCTCAGGGGTTGCCAGAACACGACACGTCACAAAACACATGTCACACGGGGTTTCCATATCGAGTTCATCATATCCGTAAACCACGCCAACAAAAAATCGCCAAACAATTCAAAACAACAACGGTTCAGGGAAGATACGGCATCTATGCCTAAAAATATTTATTTTTGTACAATGTCCATTGCTAAAATTTTTATGATCATTATTGAATTGTAGGATGGTCTGATTTATCTTTATTCTTACAATTCAAATAATTTTCCATCCATAATGGGATGTGACTGCAAAATTAGTTAAAAAATGCTAACTGAATAATGTAATACAAATATAGTTGGATATAAAGATTAAATCGATGAATTAATAGTAACCACATTTTTAAAAAAATCGTTAACGAAAACATTACTGACATATTCGACATACTTTAGCATAGTACGATAAAGGACGATAGCACAATAAAACAAAAAATAGTGTCAATCAAAATCTTCCGTCACAACAAATTTCTAACCAAAGAAAGAAACAGGAATCACTTCTTAAAACAGAGTATCAAAATAACAGAATTCAAGCTGACCTGTCAGAAGAAGACGCTGATGTCATGATTGTTACCTCAGCCATTTCAAGAGCCGAAGCCTTTGAAAGTGTAGTATTGTCAGAGAAGACATTGGTTTTCTCGTGATCATGACGAGCTTGGGATATCAACACAAAAATCTCTTTTTCCAAACTCCAGGGAGAGGTAACATCGAAACCAAGTGGTTTTCAACCATGCCATACAAATACAATTACAGCGATGTTCTTTTCACTCATGCAATCAGAGGATGCAATACAACATATGCTCTTTTGGGGCAAGTCAAAGTTCAACCCGTCAAGAAATCATCAAGGCTGAAGAAAAATTCAATACTACACTATACAGCGGATGCATAGACACCACACAGGCACTGAACACCTTGATGTTCCCGTTATTTGCTAAATCTGCCACTAAAAGCAAACCTCCTCTTGCAAGGCTACCACGAACGCAAGATTCTGAGCAGCATCATTTCCTCCGATGTTATTATCAGATACAAGCTTGGCTAGGAAACAACATCACCCTGAAAAATGGGATTGTGTTCGCAGGTCTGACGGTCTCTTTTAGCCAGTTTAAATGTGCCAAAACCCAGCACCTGAATCCTTGCTGCATGTTGTCTCATGTACCTGTGTAAAAGGGTGCAGCAAGGCATGTTCTTGCCAAAAATCAGGACTCAAATATTCAGCAATTTGCAAAAAATGTAACGGGGCCAACTGCGAAAATGTGGACGACATTATTTACCCAGAAGAAGAGGATGATGAAGCTGATGCCTCGGAAACCATCGACCAAACCAGCAAGGACGATGACTTTGACAACCAGGTTGATGATGCCGCAACAAGCTCAAAGAAGATCAAAGCTGTTGAAAAACAAGGAAATTGCTCGTTTTCTCCTCAAACTGAGGTTGACGGACCAAACCCATCAACCCGCAAGCACTACATACAGAAGTTACTAAATACATTAAAATTCTTACCGCAACTCTTACATTCATGTAAATACCTACTATTAATGTTCTCCACTTAAGTTCTAAATAAAAATTTAAAAAAAATACGCTGTAGTTAATTTTTTTTTTTTTTTACAATGTTACCGTTGTAATTAACCGTTATTGCTATCATGCAAAAACCTGTAATATAAACAAGTTACATTAAAGGGGATAAAAAATAATGTCAAATGTTGGTTTTTGAGATTTTCCACAAAGTTAGAAAAAAGGTGTATTTTTCAGAAAGCCGTAGCGCACTTAGTAATGAGTTCAGAAAAACGTTTTTAGTATGAAATTTGTAGAGAATTTAATGCTCTTTCTTTTTGTGATTTAGTATGGTACACAAAAAATTTATAATTTTCAAGTTGCAGGCAAAAAACTGAGTCTGAAAATTTCAAGGTTTTTTCACTCCAAAAAGTTTAGCCTCGAGATATTTTGTTGGAAAACAATTAATTCCTGTTATTAGCATCCCCATAAACACTTTAAAAACATAAAATCTTCTAGCAGAATTTTTGCATCTATTTTTGACAATTTGACTGGACTATTTCACAAAATTTCTCTTACTAAAATAGGACACTTCACAAAATTTCATTCCTTAAAAGCATACTTTTTATTAATTATTTTTATTTTGTTAGGTATTAAATGTATAATTTGTAAGCAAAACATATTCACCAGAAAGGAAACTTTACCAGGAGGATTTTAAAAAGTTATTATTAATAAATACTTGGTTCAAGTTTGAATAACTGGGTCTGATCTTTCTTTAAATATTTTATTTTCCTCAAAAATGATAAATTTCACTGAAATAATTTTTACTTTTCACAAAAATGGGCCCTAAGGAAAAACTGCATTGACTCCTGAAAAATCAGTATACGTGTTGTAATATAGTAGAGCACCAAATATTCCCTTACTTGAAATTCGCCATCTTCTGTAATTCATGCTGTTTCTTGCGTGTTACGTATAAAAAGTATATGAACTTAATTTAAAGGGACTGCCTTTATCTGTTGACGTTGTCCAAAAATTTAATTTTACAGTCAATTTAAATAAGTGCACTTCAAATATTACTACCTAAAGTCAATTTTTGAAGTAGTTTATAACTTGCATAAATTGCTCAAACTATACATTTATGTAAATATTAGTTAATGTATTATCAGGGCGGGATTCGCGCACAAAATTTTGAAATCCCGCCCAAAAAAATATCGTGGGCGGGAGTCTCCCGTCCCAAAAATTTCACCCTTTTCTGAAAAATTTTGCTTTTTGAAACTACGATCAACACCCGCGAATGCCTTGCAAATTTTGTGATTTTTTCGCTCGACCGATTGGCACATTTTGGGCGGGTTTCTTTCGCGATTAATGGACAAATTTCACGATTTTTTTCCCCGAGATCGACTGACAAGTTTCGTGTTATTTTCTGAGACCGATTGGCAAATTCAGGGGTTATTCTGTTCCAAATGTTCCCAAAATTTAAGGCATTCGGTTCCGAAATTTATCAAAAATCAGTCCGAAAATTTGGACATAAAAAATATAATTGAAAAAATCAATTTCGTTGCGAAAGAACGCGGAAAAAAACGCTCATTTCGTCAAAGGTTCGCAAATAAAATGCAAATTTCGTCAAATTATCATGGAAATAATGCGACTTTCGGCAAAAGATTGCGGAAATAACATGACTTTCGGCTAGAAATGGGAAATATAGTTACTTTTGGTTAACAGGTTACATCGTTCCACACTTGTACAGGTAACAGGTTCCAACAACCTGTTATTTTTATAACATATAACTAATCATGCGTATCCGATCAACGGATGTTTTAATAAGAAGGCTTTTAAACAAAATGTTTGGAATAATTTTTTGACATAATTATAAATGCTGTTTTCTATTGAGATGAATCAAAATTAGTTTGTGATTAAAAACGTAATTTTTGCAAGACAAAAACTTAACTAGTCATGATACTTTGAATTTCATGCATTTTTAGTGATTTCTGACACTAAAAACGTGCTTTTCCGTTTATGGTGATTAAAACATTGAAAATTCATAAAATTCTAAGTATCATAACTCAGTAAGTTTTGACCATAAAAGAATACATTTTTGCTGTTTTACTTGTTAGAACATGGAAAAAAGTTTTCTAAATAAAACTTATAGGACAGAGGCATTGTATAACATTTGTAATTTCTCATCTATTTGAAAAGTAATTATTGTAATGTAAATCGATTTTTATGTGATGCAGAGCAAATTGCAATTGCAAACAATTGATGCAGAACAAATATACCTTTAAAACTAACGGTTTAGAAATTAGTTATTGGAGATAACCTGTATAATAATTAACACAGTTTTAACAACATGATTTCTAATCCTCCCCCCCCCCCCCCCCAAAAAAAAAAAAAAGAATCATGCATACAGCATAGATTATGAAGCACTTTCCAACACATTCAGAATAGACGTTTTAAAGAAAAATTTGGAAAACACACAATGTATTTGAAAACACGATTTCTGCCATTACCATGAAGAGTCATTAAAATATATGGTTTTTTTTTTTCAGCCCTGTATAAGATCTTCAGATATGTATGTATACTACATAGTATGCAAAAAGTTAGTTCAGTTAAACGCATAATACATTTTAAAATTTCCACTCAGCAATTTCAACCAATAAACGAATGTTGTTGAGAACTGTTGTTCGACATTGTATATGATCTGGAATTGATACACACCAAGTAATATTTAAAAAATAGCTAAATTTAAAAACGCATACCACAATTGAAAACGCTCTTCCTAGCAATTATCGTTCGTGGCTTCAAAAGTTCAATTATTGTTCATTTTCTCCGATATCCAAATAATTTTGTGCGTTCCTGTAAATTAACGATAAGTTCTATGCACACCTTATTCTATAGTAAGAACCTTGTAGTACACCTCAGTGATTTATATCAATTTCAATATGTTTTAAATACTGTAATATCATTAAAATACACAGCAAGCGATTTTCCCCCATGTACCGTAATGTAACGGAATTCTTTTGAGTGGCCCTGTAAATGAACCAAATAAACGAAATACACACTAAATAATAATACACACTAAATAAATACACAATAAAATACACACTTCCTTTACAATACCGAACATGCCATACTAAACCCAAATAAGATTTATCCATTTCATGGCAGTCGGCCTAATACCCCGCAGCAGAATTTTTAAATGCAGTCTGCAACGCAAGTAGAAACTTTAAAAACAGTCTAGTACAGATCTTAAGGACGAACGTCCTCTTTCCAATCCCTCATGCACTCCCCCCTCCCCCCCCCCCCAGTATTTGTGATTAACATAAAAGAAAAGTACTTTTTTAAATAATTTACCTTTTGCCCTCAAAATTTTTAACACTACTATCTGAAAATTCTTTCAGAAAATTTGTCAAAATTTCTGTGAAGTTAGAAAACAGAATAACAGTTAAATTAACATATGAACACCAATTTCTAAAATTTTTGAAAATGATTGATACAATGTGATAATATCAAAATATATATATAGATGTGATAATACAGGGATGAAAGTGCACAAAAGCCACTTTGAATCAGTAAAATCCATTTTTGTAGCAGCAAAAATCTAATTTTTTAGCAATAAAAGCTGTTATTGGAGCAGATTGAAATTCTTAGAAAATCAAATTTGAGTAATTCATGCAAATACTATAAGTAATTCTATTCTAATGCAATGTTTTATTTAGCAATTTTAGCTAGTTGCGCAATTCAAAATTTAATATGCTTTCCCTCAAAACATGGCTAACTAATATTTAACCTGCCACTCAGCTGTAAAAAAATCTCGTGAAAACATCAATGTTGCAGCAAATTTTTCCGCGATTCTTTGACGCAATTCACCTTTTTTTCCTCGATCCTTTGACGAAATGCGCATTTTTTCGCGATCTTTCGACGATGTTCGCGGTTTTTTTCGCGAACTTTCTACGATGTCCACCTTTTTTTATCGCGATCTTTTGACGATGTCCGCCTTTTTTTTATCGCGATCTTTCGACGATGTTCCCGATCTTTTAGCGATGTTCGCGATCTTTCGACTATGTTCGTGTTTTTTTTCGCGATCTTTCGACGATGTTCGTGTTTTTTTCGCGATCTTTCGACGATGTTCGTTTTTTTCGCGATCTTTCGACGATGTTCGTGTTTTTTTCGCGATTTTTCGACGATGTTCGTGTTTTTTCGTGATCTTTGTGTTTTTTCGCGATCTTTTGACGATGTTCGTGTTTTTTTCGCGATCTTTCGACGATGTTCATTTTTTCGCGATCTTTTGCCGATGTTCGTGTTTTTTGCGATCTGTTCGTGTTTTTTTCGCGATCTATCGGCGATATTCGTGTTTTTTTCGCGATCTTTCGACGATATTCGCGTTTTTTGCGATCTTTCGATGATGTTCGGGTTTTTTCGCGATCTTTTGATAATGTTCGCTTTTATTCGCGATCGTTCGCGTTTTTTTCGCGATCTTTCGACGATGTTCGCGTTTTTCGCGATCTCTTGACGAAATTCGCGTTCTTTCTGCCGATCCTTTGAAAAAAATTCGCGTTTTCTCCGCAATCTTTTGACGATATAAGTGTTTTTTCGCGATCTTTTAGCGAAATGCGCATTTTTTGCGATCTTTGCGCGAAATTCGCTTTTTTCCGCGATCTTCCGACGAAATTCGCGTATCTTCTGCGATCTTTTGACGAAATTTGCGTTTTTTCCGCAATCCTTTGACAGAATTTACGCTTTTCCCGCGATTATTTGTCAAAATTAACGCTTTTTCCCGATCATTTGACGAAACTCGCGTTTTCCCGCCATCCTTCTCGGAAAGTTGTATATTTCCGCAGCCCTTTGACGAAATTGGCTTTTTATTTCGATCTTGTGACAAAATTTTCGCCAGCTTTTGACGAAATTCGCTCATTTTCCACGATCTTTTGGCGAAAATCTCATTTTTTAGCGATCCTTCGATAAAATCCGCTTTTTTTCCGCAATCCTTTGACGAAATGTGTGTTTTTTCCCCGATTCTTTGATGAAATTTGCGTTTTTCTGCAATCCTTTGACGAAATTTGCTATTTTTCCGTAGCCCTTTGACGAAGTTCGCGTTTTTCCTCGATCATTTGACGGATGCCGCATTTTTCCGCCAGGCTTTGACGAAAGTTGCTATTTTTCCTCAGCCCTTTGACGAAATTGACGTTTCCGTCTTGATCTTATGACAAATTTTCATTTTTTCTTCGCGATCTTTCGCGAAATTCACGTTTATTTTCGAGATCCTTTGACAAAATTGGCTATTTTAACTGCAAACGATTGTCGAAATTGTTTTTTCGGCGAACATTCGTCAAAATTCGTGATATTTACGTCCGAATTTTCGGACTAATGACCGATTTTTTTTAATTTCTAAAGAAATCACCCCTACGAGGATTGACTCATTTAATCATGGGCGTTTCACGATCGCGTGTCTAGAGTATTTTCTCCGTGAATTATTTATATTTTAAAGGGAATCGGAGCTTCGTCAATCGCATGTGGCGTGGACCGTATTATTATGGCACATGGCAAATAATTTCTAGCAAACTTTTACTCTCTAAATTTTAACAGTTGAAAAATAGTCTGCAGACCTAATCAAGAGTCTGCGACGTGCGTCGCAGCGTTGCGCCGATTCTGCGCCCGGGGCCTAATATTTACACGAGTTAAAGAAAAGACAGACAATCTGAATTCATAAACACTTTTCAACTACGTTGGAAAGTATTAAAAAATAGAAATTTGATTCCCGACTTCATAGCAGCCATATCTATCAACACATATTCAAAGCTAATTTCACAAGAACACAAAAATATTATTTATATACTTTTAATCAAATGCAATTCATCCAAACAAATTTCGTTTGTACAAGTATGTTTTTCAAATTAATTACAACTGTACTAAAATTAAATTTTCTCACAAATTATAGGAGGCTATTTCCTTTCTTTTTTTCCAGCAAATTAAAAAAAATGACAAAACAAAAATAATAAAAAAACTTTGCCAAAAAACAAAATTTATAGTGCCGGAATCCCCCTCGCCCCCACCCTATCCCCTAAAAAAACAAACTCCATGAGTACATAGTAAAAACCATTTAAAATATTCAAATAAACCGCCAACACAAAACGCTCCATTCTTTACAAACACATGAAGAGTAAATAAAAACTCTTAGTCAAATGTCATTTCATTCTGAAAAAATTACCTATTTAGATAAATTTATCCTGCAGCGTATTTTTGAATTTAAGACTGTTGTACCAAATGTTTCGAAATAAGCAAATGATATATTGACCGCAGAAAATTTTAACAGATAAATAACTGCAAAGATATTCTATATCTTTCTTTATTCAAAAGCTTATTAAGCCATAAAAGAACTTTTTATATGTTCAAGAACTACATTTACTGATGGCGTGACTCAGAATGAATTAAGGAATCTGCAGTTAGTTTCAGCTGCCCTCAGTTGAAATCAATTGAAGTTTTAGCAGCTAAACAATGTTTTGTTATTTTTGGAAATAGATTTCCTATTCAAAATCGAGAATTAAAATTTTTAAGAGATAAAATTATAAATAAATGTATTTTATTTAAATATTGCAAAAAGGTACTTTTTATAAATTTAATGAATCTGAACTCCTGTTTCGCCGCATTTTTTTAAAGGGGGTGGGGGAAGGAATCAATGCTTTTTTCATTTACATAATATAAATGAAATATATTGCAAAATTCAACAAAAATCACTCGTTGAAATTTAGAAGCAAGCCCCCCTCCCCCCCCCCCCCCCCAAAAGCACGAAAACATATTTTTAGTTGAAAAGAAATTGCTCAGATCAAAGATTAGACAAAACTTTCATGGGTTTTATAAATCAAATTTGACTTTTTTGTTATGGAAATGCTAAATGAAGACAATATCTACAATTCATGAATACAAAACATGTCAAGCATGAGCTTTTTTCTTAGAAATTTTCAGATGTTATCCTGATTTACTATTTGTGCCAGTTTTTCGTTTATGCTCTAATTTGTGCCATCAGAATCAGTGAGAGTATATGATGATGCTGAAGCTGATGACCCAGCACCAGGCACCAAGCCGAAAAAGCATTTAATTAGTGCTGCAAGTCATTACTATTCATGCATTAGGGTTTGGTGAAATGCAAAATAAATTTTTAACACAACACACCTAACAGAGTTGCCCATAACTAGAGGGTGAAGATGGGCCAAACTGGGGGCGCACGTCTGAAAAGAAACGATCGAGGATGTTTTTTGTTAATATTGTTCTATTTTAAAGGCACGAAATTGAATTCTTGATTAAGGCAAATGAATAAAGACGCTGCCATTTAAAACCATATGTTATTTAATTAACAGGGACTTTTCGGTAACATAATAATTCAATATTAGGTTCCAGCATAGTAACAGGGTTTTTTATCCTAATACGTTAAATAATGCCCATCCCTACTTTCGGCATAGCATCGTGAAAAAATGCGACATTCGGCAAAGAATCGCGGATAAAAATGCAAATTTCATCAAAGGGTAGAGAAAAAAATGCAATTTCCACCAAAGGATCGCAAGGAAAACGCGAATTTCATCAAAAAATTGCAAGAAAAACGCGAATTCCATCAAAAGGTCACTAATAAAACACGAATTTTGTCAGAAGATCATGAAAAAACGCAAATTTCTTCAAATGATCGTGGGAAAAACGTGAATTTCGACTAAATATCGTGAAAAAGAATGCCAATTTCGTCAAAGGACCGCGAAAAAACACGAATTTTTGTCAAAGAATCGCGGAAAACACGCAAATTTCATTAAAGGATCGCGTAAAAACGCGAATTTCGTCAAAGATTCGCAGGAAAAACACGAATTTCATGCAAGGGCTGCTGAAAAAAAAAAAATGCAAATTTCGTCAAAGGGTCGCGGAAAAAAACGCAGCGGTCTTTAGAAAAAAGAACAAATATAAATATCTATGTTTATTATTATAGGTATAGTTTTTAATCTGAAATAATATACTCAACTAACTTTTGAAAAATTGGGTTTAACCCAAATCCAACTTGCATTAATCTACATTCAACCTGAAATCGACCCAAACCGAAAATGAAGTTTATTCGACCTACAACAAAAGTAATTAGCGCCAAGAGAGGATTTCCTCCTTACGCCTCCCCCTTTAATTCACAGAAATTAGGACTTGACAATTTAAAGTTAACCTAGATTTCTTTTGTAATAGAAGAAATGAATCGACGGTTTCCATTTCAAATTTTGGACTTTGTTTAAAACTTGAATGCATAGTAGCTTTTTCAATCAAAGAAAATATCAGGGAGTTGGGTTTTGACTATAATTCCATCAAAAATATAATCAAGCAATTTCGTTCAGAAATAGATATTTATGATGACATCTCCGAATATGTTCATGCTAATAGTTAAAAATGAAAAGACACGTCAGATATTGCAAAGTTTTTTAAAAAATTTTTAAGAGAGCGTAACCATACATTTCCAGTAATTTCCTAAGTTATAAATGTTGTGCTTGTGCTGTCTGCCACAAGTTTAACCTTGTAAAAGAGGATTCAGTGCCCAAAATAAAAAAAAAATCTAAATTCAGAAATTTATTTAACAACTCCCATTGTTGTTGACGCATGTCATTTGGTTAAAAGTTGAAAAATAGACTCTATAAAAACTTGACTTTCTTCCTTTCTTAAACAAAAGAACATTTTGCATAATTATTCTGATTTATTGATTCAGTGGTATTTTGTCATGTCTATATTAATGTAATTCTTTAAATAACGTTTAAAATAACAGTGGGTTTTAAAGATTTTTTTCTCCCTCCCAAGCAGCTCAACTCCCCTCCATTTACAAATGTTGGGAGGGAGATTCCCCTCCCACAAAAAATTGAATTTCAAGCCATGTATTATATTTTATTGACTATAGATGGGAACTTTTTGCCTCATGTTATAGTACTTCCAACAGAAACATAGTATATTTCATAAATCTTATTTTTCTTAAAGTGTACCTAATACATTGTGACATTTGCAGGACAGTAATGAGAAATTGGAAAATATTGATCTGGAATTTGTAGATTTTTTTTTTCTCTCCATTCCTTTGAAGATATCATTTCTTGTTTAAGAGAATTGTCCTTTGGGTATCATTTCATATTTTAAGTGTGAAGGGATGTTTCACGTTTCTATATTGTATTTTCTCAAGACCTTTTGATCATAATTTAAAGTTTAATATATGAAAATGTCAGAAATTAAATCAGCAATCCCTCTAATTGGGCTCCTTAGTTCATTTAGAAAGATATTTGTTTAATTGGTATTTATTAAAAGTAAAATCATTCAAATCTGAGGTTAACTTCAGGGTGTCTACAGAATCTGGAAATCAGGGAATCATGGAAAATATCACCAGTTCTATTAGGGGATTGATTCTAAACAAACCAGTTCAAAATATTTTTAGTGAACAAGGTACAAGTGTGCTCCTTTTGAGAATAGTGTTCCTGTTTTGAAAAAAATGTGCCCTTTTTTTAGAATAATGTCTCTCTTTTGAAACATTTCTGCCCGGCGTCCCTTTTTTTCTTGAGTCAACACTATAAATATTATACTCTACATTTTTTATTTATAATTTTTGTACTCTTTAGCCATTAAAATGTTTCATTATTGTAGTTTCACAGCCATTTGGCCTATTTTAATTAGTGTTTATTGGTGCATCAATAAATCCATTATAATTCTTTCAACTCTCATATAATTGTATACGTTACAGAGAATATTGGGCGATGGATGACCTATGGCAGGCTAACGGGAAAATGCATTAAAATTAATGTATTAATTTATAATGAATTTCTGAAAATATTAAAATGTTGTGTTGTCATCAAAAAGAAACTGTGAGCCTAATTTTTATAATTCTAGCTTAGCTAGTAGGTTAAAAAATCAATTACAAAATTCCATCTTTACGTACAAAAACCAAGTCGAATTAAATAAGAGTTTAAAAGAAGAAGCCAATGGGTTGAAAACTTCTGTTTATAAATAAATTTATCTTGAAAAGAAGCGAGAAAGGGAGATGCATAAAAATGCATGCTTCCCCCAGCTGAAAAAAAAAAAACCAAAAAAAAAAAACCCTAGTTTCAGTCTTGCACACATTCTTCCTTGGAACAGAAGACAACTTTAAAATTTTCTTTTCAGGTAACCCCAATAATCTATGTTTCAAACTTTCTATGTAATCACTTGATAAAAAATTATCACTACAGATCCTTGCATTTCTTGGGAACAATTATGTCTTTCCTGTTGCATCTTTGTATAAACTCTTTACTAGCGGGCATGACTGAGCTAAGCTCGGTCAAAATTAGCCTTGTGTTCAATTCGATATTTCATTCTCACTGTATAATTCTTACTGTTTAAATAAAATTGGCAGGATCCTAAGCCATAGGGAACCACTAACCGAAATTTTTCAAACACATGACCTAACAAAGGCTCTTCTCGAACCCGAAGACGATAGAATACAAAATTTAGTCAAAATTTCTAAAGTCATTTTATAGATAACATTAGCTTGATCCACGGTAATCCAAAAAGGACCTACTAATCTAAATTTATCGAATATCTGACCTATCCCAATGTTCTTCTCATGCTAGGAAACGGTGTAATAAGAAATTTTGTCAAAATTGTTTGAGATATTTTTTGGATAAAATTAGCTAAACCTTGACCCATAGTGACCTAAAATGACTGGTTAATCAAATTTTCTAGAGCATGCGACCTAGACTAGAATCCTGCGCAGGTCGGGTTCTACTCGACCCAAACCTTCAAATTCCATTTTAAGTCAACCCGCAATCCGACCCGAACTCGAGGTATATCAACCCGCACCTGACCCGAACCTGTAATATTTCAACCCGCAACCCGACCTGAACCCGCAATGTAAGGAAAGTAGTGTTTCCCCCAGAATAAAAAAGGGCAGGGTGCTCCTTCAAAAAAGGGCATTTCAGGTGAACAAAAAAGGGCACTTTAACTGAACAAAAAGGGCGCTTCAGCTGAACAAAAAGGGAACTTTTTTAAGAAAAAGGTTTTTGAAATTTTTGTTTTGATTGCTGTTTATTTGATTGTCACAAATTTCGTCAAAAGATCGCGGAAAAAGCACGAATTTCATCAAAAGATTGCAGAAAAAGTTCGAATTTCGTCAAAAGATCATTGAAAAAGCGCAAATTTCGTCAAATGATCACGGAAAAGCGCGAATTTTGTCAAAAGATCGCGAAAAAACACGAATTTTGTCGAATGATCGCGCAAAAGCACGAATTTCGTCAAAAGATCGCGGAAAAACCGCGAATATCGTCAAAAGATCGCAGAAAAAACGCAAATTTCGTCAAAAGATCACGGAAAAAACGCAAATTTGGTCAAATATTTTCAGAAAAAGCGCGAATTTCGTCAAATAATTGCAGAAAAAACGCGAATTTTTGTCAAAGGATTGCAGAAAAATGCGAATTCCGTTAAAGGATAGCGCAAAAAAACCCGAATTTCGTCGAAAGATCAATGAAAAAACGCAAATTTTGTCTAAGGGCCACTGAAAACATCCATAATTAGCGCCGAGAGGAGATCGTCCCCCGGTATTCCCCCTCTGCTGTATAACGTTTCAGAAAATTTACTATGAATTTCAATTTTTTTTTTTTTTTTTTTTTTTTTTTTTTTTACTTAGAATCCCCCTGATTTAGTTATATATTGAAATTCAGATTTTTATGCGGAAGGAACAGGGGAATTTTTGTTTCCAAGGTATGCTCATAGACTACTTTCTCAAAAACTCAATTTTTTAATTTGTTCGTTTCGCGAAATTCACAATGTTTCTACGATCGTTTCGCGAAATACACGACTTTTTTCCACGATCGTTTCGCGAAATACACGACTTTTTTCCACGACTGTTTCGCGAAATACACGATTTTTTTTTTTCACGGCCATTTCGCGAAATTCACATTTTTTCCCGCGATCGTTTCAGTTATTTCACAATTTTTTTCCACGATCGTTTTGCGAAAATCATGGTTTTTTAACGATTTTTTCCACGACTATTTCGTAAAATTCACGATTGTTTACCAGGATCATTTGTCGAAATTCACATTTTTCCCCCGCGTTCCTTTGATGAAATTAGGGTTTTTTGCTTCACTTGATTGCCGATTCTTTTTCTGTGACCGATTGATCAAATTGGCAATATTTTTTCGCGGCCGATCAACAGAATTAACAATCTTTGTTTGCGCAATCTGGACGAAGTTCGTGATCATTTTTATGCAATCTTTTGACGAAATTTTCGTTTTTTCTCCCTGATCGATGGATGAATTTAATTTTTCTTGCGATTGATTGACGATTTTTGTGATATTTTCCAGCAACTTATTGGGACATTTTGAGGTTTTTCTTTTGATCCCTTGAAGAATTTCGAGGGGGTTTCCCGCGATCGATCGACGATTTTCGCGGCTTTTTTACCGCGACTAACTGAAAGACTTCGTGATTCTTTTTCCGCGGTTGATTAACATAATTGCCGATATTTTCCAGCTACCTATCAGCGAATTTTGTAGGTTTTATTCTTTGGATCGATTGGCTAATTTCCAGAGATTTTTTCCCCTCTATCGTGTACGAATTTCGCTATTTATTTCCCTGCGAATGATTAACAAATTTCGCGATTTTTTTCCTGGATGCGATTTTTGAATTTCGCGATTTCTTTTCTTCCGACTGATTGATGACATTCGCGTTATTTTCTAGCAACTTTTAGGCAAGTTTTGAGGGGGTTTTCTGGCGACCAATCGACTACTTTCGAGATTTTCCCCCCGTGACCTACTGGAGAATTTCGTGATTGTTTTCCTGTGATCGATTAACATAATTGGCAATATTTTCCTTCTACATATTAGGAAATTTTGCAGGCTTTATTCTTGGGACCGATTGGGTAACTTCCGGGGCTTACTGGCGGAACTCACGGTTTTTGCTTCATGCTAACGTAAACGAATTACACGATTTTTTTCCGCGAACGATCGACAGATTTCGCGATTTTTTCCCCGTGAGCGATTGGAGAATTTTTTTAGTTTCTCGTGCGTTAGATTAATGAAATTCACGATTTTTCCCACGTCCGGCTGAAACAGTTGTTTTTCTGATCGACATATGAATTTCACAATATTTTCCCGCGATTGACAGACTTTTTTTTTTGCACGACCGACTGACGAATTTCACAATATTTTTTTACGATCGATAGACTAATTTTGCAATATTTTCCCGCGATCAATTCTAGAATTTCAGATCCATCGATCGATTGCAAATTTCCGGATTTTTTCGCGACATATTGTTAAGATTCGTTAGTTGAAACATGCCGAGGGCAAAATTTTGCAAACCCAAAACGGGCAGGGCGCGTTTGCAGTTATATAAAAACGGGCAGGGCACATTTACAGCTATAGAAAAACGGGCAGGGCGCTGCGCCCTCACGAAAACGCCTAGGGGAAACACTAGAAAGCAAATCATCTTTTAATACCGTTATGAAAAATAATTTACAATTGTATCTCTAATAGAGGTCTGCACCGGAGCGGTCCGTGGTGGGGCGGCTAATTTCAAACTGGCCAAGCCGTTTTATTAGGACAGTTATTCCAACGGGCCGGGCTCGCAAAAAAATTGAATGGCCCTGCCTGGCCGGGCCAATAACTACAATTGAGCAGGTCTACTGGCCCAATATAAATATTTAGATGAAGCCGATAAAATTATAAATGGGCCGTGCCAGACTAGGGCCGAACTTTAATGTTTTACACGGGACGAGACGGGGCCGGGCGAACTGTTCCCGGGCCTGGAAATTTCGGCCCGTGCAGACCTCTAATTCTCTAATACCATTTTTATGTTTTACATAGAAGAATGAACAAATCTATATTCTTTAATATTCAACTATAGTAAAACCTCTGACCCGGCCCGATGCAGGACTCTAAATGGTATAAAACTAAAAATCTAATCTTTAAATATGCTTTAAAATTAGTTGCGGTTTCAAAAGTTCCATAATGATACACCTTGGGTTACACAAGTGGACATTTGCCTTTAGTTTATCAGCAGTTATTATTTTGAAATTTTTCCCGTCTAACATAGTGCAACGCATATCACCACGATTAAGTTATTCGCTTGATACATTACACAGGAAGGACCATTTAGCGTTTTGCTGCATATTGCATTTTTAAAATACGGTAAAAATATAATGCAGCTTGTTATTTGAAAGACTCGTGAAAGGATGACTAAAGACAAAACAGACAGGCACACATTTTGCTTTTGTGAAACTTTGATCTGCAGTTTATATCAGCATTTAACAGAAAAAAATATTTTCCATATTCTTTTTAAAAAGCGGGTCAGCCCGAACCCGAAACAATAAAAGCCAACCCGACCCGCAGCAAAAAAATTAAAGTCAACCTGACCCAACCTGCAATGGGAAAATATAGTGCCATCGGGTTCGGGTAAAAGTGGGTAACCCGACCTGATGCAGGACTCTAACCTAGACCAATGGTCTTCCGAACCCAAAAACGATAGAAAACAAAATTTAATGAAAATCATTAAAGCTGTTTTCTAGATAAAGTTAACTTGACCCACAGTGACCCCAAAAATGACCCATTAATCAAATTTTCTCGAACATGTGACCCAACCCAATGATCTTCTCGTGTCCGGAAACAGTATAATACAAAATTTTGTCAAAATCGTTTGAGCCTTTTTTTAAGATACAATTAGCTTGACCCACAGTGACCCAAAAATGACCCACTAATCGAATTTTTCCGAACATGTGACTTAACTTAATGGTATTCTCATGCTCAGAAACGATATAATACAAAATTTTGCCATAATGTTTTGAGCCGTTATTTTAGATACTTAGCTTGACCCACAGTGACCCAAAAATGACCCACTAACTGAAGTTTCTCGAACATGTGACTTAGCCCAATGGTCTTCTCTTGCCCAGAAACTGTATAATACAAAATTTTGACAAAATCATTTGAGTCGTTTCTTTAGGTACAAATAGCTTGGCCCACAGTGACCCAAAAATGACCCACTAATCGATTTTTCTCAAACATGTGACTTAGCCCAATGGTCATCTCATGCCCAGAAACGGAATATTACAGAATTTTGTCAAAATGTTTTGGGCCTTTTTTTAGATTCAATTAGCTTTATCTTGACCCATTGTGACCCAAAATGACCCACTAATCAAATTTTCTTGAACAGGCGACCAAGCCCAATGGTATTTGCGCACCCAAAAACGATATAATACAAAATTTCGTCAAAATCACTAGAGTTGTTTTCTAGATAAACTTTGCTTGACCCACAGTGACCCAAAAATGACCCACTAATCAAAATTTCTCGAACATGTGACCAAGCCCAATAGTTTTCTCGTGCCGAAAAATGGTTGGATATAAAATTTAGTCAAAATTGATTGAGCCATTTTTTAGATATAATTAGCCTACCCTTGACCCATTTGACCCAAAATGACCCACTAATCGAATTTTCTCATACATGTGACTTAGTCCAATGGTCATCTCATGCCCAAAAATGGTATATTATAAAAAAATTTCGAAAAGTTTTGGGCCTTTTTTTGGATTTAATTAGCTTGACCCTGACCCATTGTGACCCAAAATGATCCACTAATTGAATTTTCTTGGACATGCGATCAAGCCCAATGGTATTCTCGTGCCAAAAAATGGTTGGATATAAAATTTAGTCAAAATCGATTAAGCCCTTTTTTAGATATAATTAGCTTGACCTTCACCCATTATGACCCAAAATGACCCCCTAATCGAATTTTCTCTAATATGTGACTTAGCCCATTGGTCTTCTCATAATCCAAAACGACAGAATACAAAATTTAGTCAAAATCGTTAGAGCCGTTTTTTAGGTAAAATTGGCTTGACACATAGTGACCCAAAAATGACCCATTAATCGAAATTTCTCGAACATGTGACCTAGCCCAATAGTTTTCTCGTGCCAAAAAATGGTTGGATATAAAATTTAGTCAAAATCGATTAAGCCGTTTTTTAGATATAATTAGCTTGACCTTCACCCATTGTGACCCAAAATGACCCACTAATCGAATTTTCTTGAAAACGTTACTTTGCCCAATGGTCTTATCATGCCCGAAAATGGTAAAATACAAAATTTCGTGAAAATCATTAGAGCCATTTTTAACCACTTCACCGGCGAAGGGTATGGGAAAACAGTGCTTTTACCCCCGAGTTATCTCGGGGCTGCCAGTGAAATGGTTAAGATAAAATTTACATACACACACAATTTTTGTTCGCATTATAGTATAAGATATAACTCCACATTCTTCTGTGGAAACTGGTGAAAAATTACGTATTTTTCTTTTATATTACATATGCATATTTCGGCATGTATCACCTACACAAGATGCATATTTGAATAATGATAAATTTTGGTTAGTATAGAAAATTAAAATACAAAAATTGCAAACAAAATAAAATGAATATCCTATGTGCTTTCTTCAGAACAGCACATAGGAACCAATACTTCTTTCTAAGTCAGCGTGAATGCAATGATGTCACAGAGTTTCCGGTAGGGAGGAAAGCTAGTCTTAGGGGATTCTTCCCGATCGCATGCGAGTAGCGCAACCTTTGGTGTTAAAAGACATAAGATCCCCATAAACAGACTTTTTACACTGTTTGCATGTGTTCAATGTGGAACAGAAAAAAAAATAGTTCCCTCTCCTTTCCCCAAGATTACGAAGTAGTAAAAATAAACATTGGTCAACTTTCTTCTCTCTTGTATTTTTACCAGGGCAGTGGGGGGAAGGAGGATATGGGTCCTCCTCCCACATATGGTCTCACCGTCCCCCTTCGTTGGATCTAATAGAATAGGATGGTAGGCGATTAGAGCCACGCCAGAAAGAAAGATATATCACTTTAGAAATAAGGAAAACAGAAGGAAATTTTCATGACCACATCTCTTTTTAGAGAAGACACTGTTAGGATTTTTTTTTATATTTTACTAGCAGTAACACTGTGCATTCCATTGTGGCAATATGGTATTTTAATCCTAATTATCAAGTAATAGATCCATTGCAATTAAATTATTAAATAATAACTCGCTTTAACAATGAAAAAGAATAAAACATCGAAATGCCGATAATGCAGCGCTCTATGCGTTTAATTCAGCAACATAATGAATCCAGGAATTTCATTTTTTGAATAAATAAATAGTGGAAGTGTTCAACAAAAAATCTGATTACGATTATAATAATGAGATATGAAATATATTAAAAAGTAAAAAAAAAAAGCAAGTTTTTATAATATACTTAGTTTTTTGTCAATCAAAAATATTTTATCAAAACAAAAATCATAAAACTGTGAGGTGCTGAAAACAATATGATAAAGAAATTGAACCACAATGAGAATTAGAGGTCTGCATAGGAAAATTTCGGCCCGGTCCGGTCTGTGTGAATTTCTAAAAAACATTGATTTTTATGTCGATTTTGTTAAAAATTTGTCTCGCACGAGGAGTCCTGACCAGAAATATTTTACATAGCTTTTTTTTTTCGTGTTTATAATCTTCATCTTTATAGAACTGTGATATTTATTTTTTTAATGAATCTCTATTTCTTGTATGTAAATGTTTCAGTTATCATTAACATTGTTAATCCCTATTCCATGTATTGAAGTATTAAAAATTTGAAAAATGCTATACAGTAAAATCTTCCAAGGCTTAGTTACATAGAAAAGAAAAATGCGTTATAGACAAGTTCCCTTCTTAGCAAGTGTAAATATATTATATATTCTTTTCTTAGTACATATTATTATATTAATTTTGAATGGATCAACACTGTTTTTCAGTTTAAAACAGGGTTCCGTCATAGGTAGGTTCTTATTCATGCGTTTTACTATATTTTAATAAGCGTATAGATCTACTATTCTTTAAAAAGAATAAATTTTAATGTTTATAAATGTAGAATAATAAAGATTTAAAAATGTGTGCATTTTTTGCAAAAATTGTTGGGCCAGGCCTAATTTTACTGACTTTTGAATGGACCAGGCCACGCTGAGACAATGATTTTCATACGGGATGGGTCAAAACTAGGACTGAAAATTTTGGGCCGTGAAGATTAGGAATGAAACCAGCCCCAGCTCTGTACAGAAAAAAAAAGTTAGGCCCAGCCTGGCCTGAGCGTTCAGAGAAAAGTATGGCCCAGCCCGAGTGCTGTGTATTAAAATAGGCCCAAGCCTTGCCCACGGGCCAGGCCAGCCTGTGCAGATCTCTAATGAGAATCACAAGGAAGAAAATCGTAAAATATAATGAGAATTCAATTTATTTAGAGTATTTCTATTAGCACCTTAAATTTTTGTTACCTTTTTTTTTTTTTCTTAACCTCCAGATTTCTGATTAAAATATATATATATATATAGAGAGAGAGTATGACCTCAAAAATCCGGCATCAATTTTCATTCTTTCCCTTCCTTTTTTTTTACACTTTGAACTTATGAAAGAAAGAAATATAGCAATTATTTTCAAATTAAAACTTCCAATTTCGAAAGTAAAAGCGCGAAAAATAAATAACTGACTAATAAGAATGCATGTTTTCTTCATATGTCAGACCCGATTGACCCTTGAGTAATGGAAAGTTCATGAAAACTTGGGGCTGGGAATATATGACTGCAATAGTACCGCCAATAGCGCTAGTAGCAACCCAGGAGATGAGATCGAGGAACCGGCAGAAGAAAATGTATCACTGGAAAAATGCTCAATTTGACAGGATAATTAATATCTGTTTTAGAGAAACAAGACTGTATTTTCAAAATAGGTATTCTTTACTTTCATAAAATACAAGAAAAACTTGTTAAAGAATGGCAAAAAAAAAAATTGAAGCAAATAACATTAACGGTTACAGGAGAAGGAAATGACTTTACTATTAGATTTTTTTTTTTTTTTAATCATTATTTGTAACGTAGAAAATATCAATTAAAGTAAGATTTTTTAAAAAATATTTATTTCTCTTTTTTTGTCACATAATTGTCATTGGGTTATGAATTAAAATATGAATAAAGGTACCATTTAGGAGTACCAAAAAACTTTTGATATTCCTCCGGACATTCGGAATTTTCAAAAAATCTGGCTTAGTCTCGGTCTCGATGATGCCAGATTTTTGAGGTTATACTGTATATATATATATATAACCATTATAGAATATTACAATTCATCATCAATTTAAAAAAAAAATTATAAATTGAGTATCAAGACATAATAAAACATTATACATATTAAATTTGGATCAACAATTACTAAATTAACTAATCACTAATGAATTTATATACTTTTAAGTACACTAATAAAAGTATTTTTTAAAAAATGCATATGTGTTTACTTGTATTTTATTTCAAATGATAATATGAATTTCAGACACTCTATTTAGATCCCTTGGATCAGATGAGCATGGAAAAATTGCAGTTTTGAAAATATAAATATTTATCTATAAATTTAGAAAGATAAAATTACGATCTTAGATATGGAGAAAAATGTAAGAGTCATTTAGATAATAATCAGGTAAATTTAGAGAATTTGCTATACATATTTAGTGCGGCATGGCACGTGCGCTTTTTTGAAAGCATTGTGCTATTTTCCTATATTTATTGTGTATCTATATGTATAACCATTATAGAATATTACAATTCATCATCAATTTCAAAAAAAAATTATAAATTGAGTATCAAGACATAATAAAACATTATACATATTAAATTTGGATCAACAATTACTAAATTAACTAATCACTAATGAATTTATATACTTTTAAGTACACTAATAAAAGTATTTTTTTAAAAATGCATATGTGTTTACTTGTATTTTATTTCAAATGATAATATGAATTTCAGACACTCTATTTAGATCCCTTGGATCAGATGAGCATGGAAAAATTAGTTTTGAAAATATAAATATTTATCTATAAATTTAGAAAGATAAAATTACGATCTTAGATATGGAGAAAAATGTAAGAGTCATTTAGATAGTAATCGGGTAAATTTAGAGAATTTGCTATACATATTTAGTGCGGCATGGCATGTGCGCTTTTTTGAAAGCATTGTGCTATTTTCCAATTGCATAAGTGTTTTTTTATTTTTTTTTTTAAGTTCATCGTACAATTTTTTAAGTGCACTGTACAATCTTTTAAATGCATTGACGAGTTTTACAGAACCAATGACGATTATATTATGTAATTTCCCAAAATTTTTGGCAATCGATCATTAACCGTAAAATTAGGGCATTAAAAAAATCACCCATTAATGGATATTAATCATGTATGAATCGTTTTCTGTGGTTATTTACATCTCGAATTCCCTTCCTCAGGGGCAGCTTTTCAAGAGTTTCTTGAGGGGTGGGGGAGGGGGTTACAAAGTTTTCTTTCAGGTAAAGGATTTTGTCCAGTATCCGGGCCATGTTACCGGTCTAAAAGGTTATGAAATTGTAACATAGTGGAAGTGCAATAATTAAGTAAAAGATGACGTTGGCGATATAGTGATCTATAGTGTTGAAAAAAAAAAAATGGACAACAGTAAAGAAACAGTTTTAACTTGTATGAATTAATGAACTGAATTTTTAAACGATAGATGAAAATTATGAGTTACAAACATAGTTAAAACTAAAATCAAATTAAACGTAAAACAAAGTTTCATAATGATTAAACACAGATTTAGTTTAGGATGGCATAACCATTCAGCGACGATAAACATCATTATTTAAACTTCAAACATTAAACATAGCTTGAAATACATATAGTAACATTAAATTAAAATGATTCACATGCACTATCATTTTGTAATATTACGACGACTCAGTAGATGACATCTTTTGAAAAATAGCCTTTATAATTTAATGAGTAATGAAAATGCTTTATTTAAATAGCCTTGAATAACGAATATGGAAAAGCTAACTTTGGTAACATTACAGCATCTTTGCAAAAAAACATAGTTCATACATTCTACAGAATTCCCAGCAAAAGAACTTGTTTTTCAATTTCCAATGTTAAATTTATCATTAAATTCATACTAAAGGTTCTAAAATGAAAAAGCCGTAATATGTTTTCATAATCACTGGTACTGTCTTACACCTTGGTTAAAAGTAGATAACTGTTCATCATTATCCGCCTACGAATGTCTAAAATTCCTAAACCTAACAAATGTAAAACTTAAATATTAATCATTGAGTATTTAAATAACTTTAAAAACACCTTTCGTGCTTCTAAAACATATTTCTCAAAAATAGCGTACTGCTAATGTAACATTGTCAAAATAACTTCAGTTGCATTGGAATAAATACTTTCTGACATATCAGTCAGTTTAAAACATATTAAAATTTATTCATATGACCTCCATCCATCTTTAGCTTACGACTAGCAAACAGTTCACTAACATCCATCAGAATCCACCATCCCCTGAATACCAGAATCAAATTCCCGAGTATCCGAGTAAGCATAAGCAACAAATACCAAGAAGCAAGAGCATTTTAAAACGACTTCATTACCTTTAAATACCCGCGTACCCCCGGCAAAAATCAAAAGCAACAATGCCTCCCTTCCTCTCTTCCATCCTATCTAACAAGTTGAGTAGGCAAGCTCCTAGCTCACGGCAAAAACGATAAGAGAAAATACAGCTAATCCGTGATTGGATGAAAAGAGTGACGTACGACGTTGAAAGGATCCGTTCACGATCGAACGATGAAGCTAGATGTAAACAGATGACATAATTGATGTTTGAAACAAACTGAAAGACGATGGCATGGATAAAATTAATATAACCAAAATGAAATTAACTAGGCTTTATCTCCCCTCGGTTATAATAAATAGGTTCTATTAGGAAAAAGTGAGAAAGAAAATGGATTGAATTAAGATCGCATTAAATGAAACGGGTAAGTACACTTTTAAATAAAGTTACTTGTATGAGTATCAAGGAGTAGGCTAACAGATTTGAAATAGCGTGAGGATTGCGCATAAAATAGGAAAATCAGGCATAATAAAAAGTGCTGCGCAGTATTTTCACCCCTTAAATTCTTTCACAGAAATTGATTCTTCCGTGACTATATTTTTTCAATTTTCGTGCAAGTCTGCGATTTTTTTTTTTCTTTTGCAGAATTTTGAAAAATCGATTCCTAAATCTGTTGCGGAACCTAATTGTGAATTTCTTCAAACGATCGTGGAAAAAATCATGAATTTTATCAAAGATGTGACAGACAAATAGAAAATTTTGATTAAATGTTTTTGTGGCACTAAAAATTTTCAATACTGATTTCCTTTTCAGGCTATGATTTATAATCCATATAATTCAGAAATCTACAAAGGTCATGACATAGAAAACTTCTGCTTATGATTGGTTGATGTTCCTTTCTTTCATTGTGGGTAGGATTGACTTTAATTTCTTAGAGTTTGAGTTCGTGTTGACCAGATTTTTCAAAAAAATTCTGAATATTTCCCAGAGAATTCTTTCTGGTTTTGAAAAAAATCATGAAAAAAAGAGAAATATTAATGAAAATATTAAAAACGTTAAAAATCGGAAAAAATAAAAAATAGCAAAGAACAAGATTAATCCTTTTAGACTAAAAGATGGAAACACGGTTCCTTTTACGAAAGTCACAAAATGCGGTTTGGGTTGTAGACGGGCAAAAGTAGTTCCCTTTCCCAATGCAAATAAGTGAAACCCAACAAAGCAATTGTCTTTGATCGGAAATCCCCTACGAGTGAAAATTGTTTCCCTATTTAATGTAATGAAAAACTTTTATCTAACATCAGTTTGATATTCAAAATGAAATGTAAAGAGTTTTTCATATTCAAATACAGGCAGTGGCGTAGCCAAGGTGGGGGGTCCAGGGGGTCTGGACACCACTCCCCCCTCCGAATGCCCCACCAGTGGCCAAGAGGTTCTGCTCTCGAAGCTGGTAGATGGAAGGTGCTGGGTTCGATCCCAATCGCGCCCGTCGGCCTAATCATTCGGAGTTTTCGTGGTTTTCTTTGAACCTTGGTTCTCCAAGCGTTAATACGGGTTAGGTTCCCTTAGAAAGACCTCCACAGAAGGCACTCCCCCCCCCCTAAGGCCTATATCCCACGTGCTGATAATTGGCCGACATGAATACAACCAACCAACCAACCCCCTCCCGAACACAGAACTAGTTTACTGAATCATGGATACAACAGTAAAAACGGCTAAGACGTAATCACAAAGAGCCTATGAAAAATTCTGCTTTAAACAGTTGCTCGTATTAGAAGGTATAATTCATATGTATGTCTTCCGCCGGGACTATGAACATTTCTGTTTTAGACAGGTTTCCGTTATAAACACTTTCAGTTTTCACATTATCCATTAAAACTGCTAAAACGTACTTTCTCTATAGTACACCTCTGAGCATAAATGTATTACAGTAAAATCTGTGAAGATGACCTATCTCAAAGGAAAACAATTCAAGATTCGATGAAAACAGCACTATATATTTATGCTTCCTAACGTTTGAAACCCATCTGAAATGAAACTTGTTCCAATTGTGATTCCTTCTTGGCAGGTTTTCTGTGAACACTGAATCCTCTCGTAAATGGAAACATTTTAATGTCCCTAGGCGGAAGGATAACTATGCAAGTATACCTGCTATTCCATTTACACAAATTTTGTGTAACTAGATTAAATGTAAAACTTTTTCAGCTTGGACTTCGATGGGACCAACTGTTGCCGACACTTACGGGAAAAGACGAGTTTACACGAATGCAATAATGGCACATTGGTTGAGTTTTGCGACACTTATCTTTGTTTACTTTATAGCGGTAAATATTATCAATTAATTTAAATATGCTGCAAGCAAGTAATAAAAGTAACTTTATTTTTGGTCTGGCTATTTTTTACAACTTTCAAAATACACTGGCAAGAAAAATTAAAGGAATAACCATAAAAAGGTGCTTTGTGTTAATTATATTAAGGGAACTTCAATGAAAGGTGATTGATTGGTAACTCTATGTGAACGTTATCACGTAGTCCAATGGGATTAACCTTCGCTACAGAAAAATATGCAAAATTTTCAGCCCGTTCTTTCTTTTCAAAAGGATTGTACGTTGGTGATTTGAAGTCTAATTTCAAGGATTGCATGTGGGTGACTTGGTCTAATTTCAAGGATTGTATGTATAGTTGGGTAAAATTTTCGCTTGTAGTAGGTGGAATATGTCATCTGACTGATTGCGAAAAATGGTGTGCAATAGGTAGATTGGAAGCAGGACAGACACACTCAGGGGTCTGTAAATACTTAAAAATAGCCAAAAGCGTCATGTCAAGAATATGGAAATGGTTAACAGACACTGGTAATGTGCACAGACAGCCAGGTTAAGGTTAAAAACATGCCACAATAGATTCTCAGGACCATTATTTGGCAACGATGGCTAAAACAAACAGGCCACTGACGTATGTTCAGATTGCAAGGGAGATATTTTTTTACCATCATTGATGACTTTTCTCGTTTTGTTACTGTATACACCATCAGGAATAAGTCTGATGTTTTTCAGACATTTTTGAAATTCCAGAGTAGGGCCGAAAGGTACTTAAATAAGAAAATAATTTCTATCAGGACTGATGGTGGCATGGAGTTTTGTAACAAAGATTTTGAGAATTTTTTAGAAAAACAGGGAATTATTCACGAGAAAACGAACCCATACAGCCCAGAAATGAATGGCGTTGCGGAGCGTTTCAATTTAACTGCTCTTGATGGTATAAAAACTCTCCTTAATGCTAGTGGCTTGTGTCAAAAATTTTGGGCTGAAGCCTTAATGTGTTTTACTTATATTTGGAATAGGGTTTGTCACAAACAAAATAACAAGACTCCTTTTGAGATGTATTCAGGCAGAAAACCCTCAGTTTCTCATTTGAAAAAATTCGGTTGTTTAGCATATGTTGGAGTGCCCAAGCAGGTCAGAAGGAAGCTTGACATGCGAGCTAAACTAGGGATCATGTGTGGGTATGCTCATACAACAAAAGGCTACCGAATTTGGTTAATAGAGGAAAATAAAGTTGTTGAAACTATTAACGTTAAGTTTGATGAAACTAAAAGGGGGGTAGATATCGTTTCAAAACTAAAAGAGCAAAAATTCAATTTTTCACTTTTTGACTTTCCAGAAGATGGAAACATTTTTGATGAGCCTGAGAGTACACCTCAATTGGGAATGATATAGAAAGAGTTAGTGTGTCAGATCAAGACCAGAATTCAGAGCAGATTAGTTTAAAACCTTGTAGATTTATTCCATGGACCCGTAAGGCAGTAACACGTAAAACAGGAAAGGATAAAACAGACATTTATTATGGCATAGAAGGAACCAATACTAGAATTAGATCTTTTAATGAATTAATAGATTATTGTAAAGCAAATAAAATAGAATGTGATAAAAACTTGTTTGATTTCAGTAGTAAAAATAAAGAATCCGGTAAAGTAACTAATTTATTAAATGTAGGTGAAGCTAACTTAACTGAAATTAAAATTCCTCAAACCTACAATCAAGCCATTAAAACCCCTGAAGCATCAAATTGGAGGGATGCAATGAACCAAGAGTTAAATGTTATGCATGAGCGTAACGTATGGGATCTTGTGACACCACCAAAAGATGCTAAAATTATTGGTAACCGTTGGGTGTATACCTTAAAAAGGAACGAGAAAAATGAAATAGTGAGGTATAAGGCTAGATTGGTAGCGAAAGGTTTTAACCAAGTTAAAGGAGAAAATTATGAGGAAGTTTTCAGTCCAGTAGTTAGTTTTTCAATAGTTAGATTATTCTTTGCCATATTTTCATGTCTGTTAAAATGGGTTAATGTCCAGGTAGACGTCAACAATGCTTATCTTTATGCTAATCTGGATGAGACTGTATACATGCACCAACCTGAGGGTTTTATTAAAGAAAGAAATAAAGTTTGTAAGTTGAATAAGGCCATTTATGGTCTGCATCAATCTGGCAGACAGTGGTTCTTTGAAGTGGATGATGTTTTATCCAAATTAGATTTTCATAAACTCGATTGGGCAATTGTGTATACATGTTTCAGTCCAGATTGATTCTTTTACTTTATGTTGACGATATTGTTCTTTTTGGTAAAACTAAAGATGATTTGGATTATGGGTTAAATTTACTGCAAAAACATTTTAATTTAAAAATTATGGGGATAACCAGAAAGCTATTGGGCATAGAGTTTGAAGAGATAGGAAATCATCTGTACATTCACCAGACCTCTTACATTGAGAAAGTTTGTGAAATGTTTGCAGAATTTAAATTTCCTGTAAGCTCTGTACCTATTCCCAAGGGCTTGGTTTTGTCAAAGCAAGATTCACCTTCCACTAAGGAAGAAATAGAAATTATGTCTAGGTTTCCATACAGAAATCTTATAGGATGTTTGTCTTTTATAGCTGGAAGAACTAGACCTGATATAATGTATGCAGTTAATTTATTATCCCAATTTCAATCAAATCCTGGAATTACTCACTGGAATACTTTGCTAAAATTGTTAGGTTATTTAAAATATACTAAAGAATATAAACTTGAGTTATCCAGAGTTCTTCAATTAAATCTTTCATGTTATTCAGATTCAGATTTTCCAGCAAACAGAGACAATCGTGTTTCTATGGATGGGTATATTTTGTTTCTGGATGAAACGCCCATATCATGGAAGACTTTTAAACAAAAATGTATAAGTCTTTCTACCATGGAAGCTGAATATGTCAGTTTAACTGAAGCTGCAAAAGAATTAATCTGGGTCAAAAATGTTTTGCAAAATGAGGTGCTTAACTTGAACTTGAGGGACTGTACTCTGTTCTGTGATAACCAAGCTGCAATAGCTTTTTCGAATTCTTCTTTTGAAAATCAGAAAACCAAACATATTCATATAAAGTATCTTTTCCTTAGAAACCTAGTTTTTGATAAGGTATTTAAACTTAGATATATTGGTAGTAAATTTAATCTTGCAGACAGTTTTACAAAGCCACAGATTAAAGAGCAGTTGTTGAGATTTTGTAAAAGTATTTTTGATATTTAAAAGTTTTATTGGGGGGGGGGGGGGGGTTATAATTTTTCACTACAATGTTTTTCACTCTGGTCAATGCCTTGCCAATAAAGTCTTATATGACCTGACATTGATCAGATTGTTGTTTTTGAATTTAAAGTGTAACCTTTTTGTTGTTGAGCTTTTTGAAGTTTTACATTTTTGAAATTTTTCATGTATTTGTAAATTTTTGTATCTATATGACCTTTTCCATATTTTTGTAAAGCTCAAGAGATGGTGAAAAAGGAGGCCGATTGTTATGCATCAATTGCTTATTTAAACATTCAGTAAAGTTTAACTTGAATGATAAAGCTTTAAAGTTTTTATTTACTTTCTATTGATGCATGTTTATTTTTCATCCTCTCTTGTTCTTGTTTACATCTGAAACGACCGGCAATTTCATTCATGCGTATTAGCTTCCGAGGCAAGTGCCGTTGCTGAGTAACTGTCAGTAACAGTGATTTCAGGATCACATCTTTCGCCGTGAACGGCTGACTTGTGACGTCATAGTTTGCAGCCAATGGCGTTTAAGCTGCGTTCGTATGATTGGAGTTTCGGATGTATTCTGAGTAAGTTTGTATTTACTGATTGGCAACAGTTTATATGCAAAACATTGCTGTTTTATGGAGTATAAGTATCTGGACTGATTATGTATCAATAGCTTCGTGAATTATTGTACGTTTATATCACCTGTCATAATGTAGATGCATTAGATATTATTTTATTTTTATATTATGATTTGATGGCGAAGTAAAGCTGTTATAATGTACATAATCATCATATCATCTTGCTTCAAATAAAATGAATTTGTTTTAGAACTGGTGTCTTGAAAGTCTTCCACATTAACCACAGCAACTCTGTTTGGCCAATGTTTTAATTGGTCAATGCTCCACACTTCCAAGCCCATTGTCAGTTTTTTCAAATTTTCTCATGTTTTCACAATTGTAACATTATTTAAATCCAGGGTTGTTTGGTTTAAACCAAATGGTTTTTTTTTTAAAAAAACATGTTTTTTTTTTTTTCATCTGGTTTTTTTCTCTTTTTCCCTAATGTTTTCATTTATTTTACTCATTATTGAAAAGTGCAAAATCCAAGTTATACAAAAGCTACAAGCAAAACTTTAGAAAAATGATGAATTAATAAACTTGTAACATGACAAACATTTTTAGTCAAACTTTTCTTATAAGCTTTAAATCTATATGGCAGACTAACTAATTTTTTTAAAATTAGCTGCGGGGGAAAAAAAAAATGTAGTTAGTTTCCTTTCTTCTTCTTCTTTTTCAAGCCTTTTATTTTTAAAAATAGCCAAAATGGCAGATTTGAGCTAAAAATACACTTTTCTACTTAGATTGCTTGATTAGTTAAGATTGACTAAGAATTACATATGCCTCAATGATGACATAATCATAAGTAATTCTCTCCATTGGTTACTCTTTGTTCTGTATGCTAATGAATGATTGGCTGTGAGTTTTCTTCGTTGTATCATGGCTATTGGGTTTAGTATACATTGGGATTGGGGTTTTGCATTATGATTTTATTCTGTTACAAGCAGGGTTGGCATAGTTTAAATCAGTTGGTTAACCAACTGGTTGTTTAGAAAAAATCTAATATAATATTTTCTCATTTTTCTGATTTAAGTGTTTCAAATTATTGGATATAAATAATTTCTACTTTTAACCAGGGATGTAGTGGAGTGTATATAATCAGGTATGCGACGTGTACCTTCTGAATTTTTTTAAGAAGCTCTATATATCTTCTGTTTCTCAAATAAAGCTATAGCGTATACCCTAACCATGAACGTTTAGGACTGTAGCGTATATCCTCTGCCTATAGTGTATTATACTCTCTGCATTTTTACGACTACAACACTGCTTTTAGCAGTCTTATCCCAGCAGACAACGCGAGACATAGTGAGCCTAGATTAATTTGTATGCATGTAGAATGCAAATTACATGTCTTGATGAACATATCTGAAGCTCTAAAGAGAAAATTTAAAACATGTGAATGTAGCAAAGATGAAATAGACTAAAAATATCCAATATTTTGAATAAAATATTTTCCTTTGAGAAAACGCAGATTATTTACAATTAATAACATAAATGATCTTTAAGATTTCAGTCAAACTGTAAAAGAAAATTTTCTTGATTGGGGAGATTATCTTTTAAGACTGTTCTCAACTGCTCTACTCAACAAGCGCAAAACGCTTTGACACATTTACAAATTAATTTTTTAACGGAAAGATATAAAATTGGAAGGCCTGACTATGGAAATGATTTGGAATCGAACTGTGTTTTCCATTTTTGATAAGTAAATTACTTATTGAGCTATAGGCAATTTTGATCATGTGCCAAAGATGTTTTTAACCTTCCTTGAGTGGTTATTCTTCTTTATGCGGAAATTCGGTTCAAAATGCCCACTTTGACAATATTTTCTGAAAGATCTATTACGTTTGCAAAAATACAGAAAACACAGTTCCATTACATAGTATCTGAACAACAGCATCTGCTAGTTTGATGCATTTCTGAACAAAAATAAATTGAAACTTATGTCATAAAGTTGCCCTTTCGGATTCGAGAACAGCCTCAAGAATAAAAAAGAAACTAAAAATATGAAGTCGAATAAGAGGACATTGAAAAATTGGATGCTAGCGACACACCTGTTTACTTTTAACTAAAATATGCAATAAGATATATATTTAAACCATCTATGGCATAATCTAATCCACTATTTAGATCTGACCAAAAAAAAGGGGAGACAATCGAGATAAGGTTCACTTGGGACATAATAGAAATAAAAAGAAATGTGCCCAGTTAAACTGATGGCATTGAGCTCATAGGCTATTCACACTATCTGTATATTATACTCTTATTTCATAGAATAATGCCCCTCAAAAAATAAATGAAGAGGGATTAGACTCCATATCCCCCCTTTATACTTAACCAATTAACCTCCAAATCTAATCAGGGAAGCTCCTTAACATAATAAACCGGTATACCAAATTTGAAGAAAATCAGATAATTCAGCATGAAAAAACCATATCGCTAAATTAAGGGGGGGGGGTCTAACCCCCTTCCCCCCCTTTATACTTAACTAATGAACCTCCAAATCTAATAGAGAAACTTCCTTATCAGAATGATCATAAAAGAAAATGAAAGTAAATTGGATAATTCTGCATGAAAATCCATTTATCTAAATTAAGGGAAGGGACTTGCTCCCCTTTCCCCCTTTTATACTTACAAATGAACCTCCAAATCTAATGAAGAAAGCGCCATAATGGAATAAACCTGTATATCAAATTTGAAGCAAATTGAATAATTCAGCATGAAAAACCCATTTAACTAAATTAAGGGGAAACTAGCCCACCCCCCCCCCCTCCCTTTATACTTAACAAATAGACCTACAAATCTAATCAAGGCAGCTTCTTAACATAATAAACCGGTATAGTAAATTTGGAGCAAATCGAATAACTCTACATGAAAAACCCATTTATCTAAATTAAGAGGGGGGGGTCTAGCCCCCCCCCTTTTCCCCTCTTTGTACTTAACTAATGAACCTCCAAATCTAATCAAGGCAGCTTCTTAACATGATAAGCTGGTACACCCAATCTGGAGCAAATCGAATAATTCTGCATGAAAAACTCATTTATTTAAATTAAGTGGGTGTCCAGCCCCCCTTTCCCCCCTATGTACTGAACTAATGAACCTCCAAATTTAATCAGGGAAGTTTCTTAACATAATAAACTGGTATACTAAATTTGGAGCAAATCAATTAATTCTGCATGAAAAACCCATTTATTTAAATTAAGGGGGGGGGGGCCCTTTCCTCCTATATACTTAACTAATGAACCTCCAAATTTAATCAGGGAAGCTGCTTAACATAATAAACTGGTATACCAAATTTGGAGCAAATCGATTAAACATGAAAAACCCTGAAACACATGAAAAACCCATTTATCTAAATTAAGGGGGTGGGGATTAGCCCCCCTTTCCCCTTATATACTTAACTAATGAACCTTCAAATTTAATCAGGGAAGCTGCTTAACATAATAAACTGGTATACCAAATTTGGAGTAAATCAATTAATTCTACATGAAAAACCCATTTATCTAAATTAAGGGGGGGGGACTAGCCCCCTTTTCACCCTTTATGTTTAACCAATGAACCCCCAAAACTAATCAGAGAAGCACCCTATCAGAATGAATGTAGAAAAAAAATTTGAAGCAAATAGGATATTTCTATTAAGAGTTATTGCGTTACGTACATACATAGATACATACAGAACCGACGGGCACATTAGCTCTGAGGCTTTGATAGCCTGTGATCTAAAAAGTCTTGTAAAAATGCTTAAAAAGGTATATTATTAATTTTTAGTTTAGATATTTTAAAGTAATATGTATTATAACATAGCTTAGAATAAAAGCCTGTGTATTAAGTCTGATGGCTATTTAAATGTTTTAGTGGATGATAACGTTTATAAATCTACTTTTCATTTTAAGATCAATGCTTTCAGTAGTCTAAAAAGCTGGTAAATAGGTATTTCTGTTTACTTTACTGTTGCCTTTTTTGTACCTTACAGTTTCTGAAAAGCGTGAAGGGACCGTGATATTTGCTCGTTATAACCGGGTGCTCGTAAAAAACGGGTTCGTAAAAAAATATAAAAATTCATGCATACATACTTTATTATACATATTTATTTTTTATTTATGTACAGTACAAAAGAATTTGGTTAATTTGCTTTGAAATGTCTTATTGTTTTTCTGCACATTCAAAAGCTGTTGAGTATGTTTGGGTCGGTTCAGCTTGAAATACTTCACATTCGTCGTTATCATTGTCGTTCTCACGATTTATGACACATCACTAACTTTTGGTTGACTTCGGATTGTTAAAGGAATTTTTCGAAGAAACGATTAGCTGAGCTGCAGAGGTGGAAGTCAATAGAAATTTTAAGAATCTCTATATAATATAAGACAGTGTAACGCTGGGCGGGGCGAATCCATCAATCTTACCAGTCTCCCAGGAAGAAACTTAAGGGAAAAAGGATCCATTCTCTCATTGGTTGACAAGAAGCAAGAATCCCGCGATTACTTCTCAAGGTTACAAGTCGTGATAATTGAGCAGTGGTAGACATTTCTTCCTAACAAATCAGTGCAAGGCACATTGCATTTCACCACCAAAATAAATCGCCAAGTGTCACTTGAGATTATTTCAAGTATTAAGTTGCAATCATATTAAATTTTCTTTGCGACCTGTAAGGAATTTTAATTTATTTCTCATATAAAGAAATTCACGGAAAACAATGATAAGGTATTTTTAAAAATATCCTTTTTTTTTTCCTGCAAAAAAATGATAAAACTGACTTTCTTTTAAAAAAGTAATCAATTTAAATATTTTAGGCTTATTATTTTGTAACTTATTTTTAAATTACACATTACTTATATTTTCCTTTTCTATATACAGATGTATGTAAATTTAAACTTAAAAAAAAAAAAAAAAAACATATCCCATATTTTAAAAGTAAAAAATTAATATTTAGGAAAAGTAAAATTAATATTTTTTGATTTATAGCTTTGCATCAGGAGGACAAAAGTTTAGGGGATTAGACGGTTGGGATTCAACCCGAGATACTTATTTATTAATCAATGTACATATTTAAAAAAATTTGGAAGGGGGGGGGGGTAAATGATAAAATACAATTTCAAAGTGTTATTAAAAAAATAGTATTATTTCAATAGTTGCAGCAGACTGTTTTAATTACGCACTTTTATTGCATATTTATTAAATTTTTGTTTTATTAAGAAATCTTAATTTTGTTATAGTATATTAGCCGGAAAACCTGGTTTACCCAGAAATATTGTAGATGATAATTGTGTGTTTATTAGAACATAAACTAGCCGAACTTTTCTCATCTAAACGCTTCCATATTATCAATTATTTTTTATCAGTTTTTCAAATTTTAAGTGAAAAACACAATTTTTACCCACCGTCCTAGGATGGGCATTTACACTAGTCACAAATATTACTCGCTGTAACCGTGGTTTGCTCATTAAATGCGAGTTATGATCCCATAGATTTAACATTGTACCAGCCAAGTATTTTTGATTTCCTCGTTATAAGTGAATTCAACTGTATACGATACTTCTTGAAACGTGTAAAGACATTACTGCTAAATTCAAATCATTCCAGGAATTCTTTATAAAAAGCTTTACTTTCACTAACAGAAAAATTCAGATATCGGGCGATTCTCAAAAGGTGGGCACTGGACACAAGTCATAACTTTAAGCCTTTCAAACATAACTTTAATTATCATTGACTTTATTTTTTTTTTTACACTGAGTTTTTAATTCTATTCAGAGATAGAAAATGACATAAGATATTTATACAAAACTTTTACAATAAATTAAAATTTTATTTTATGCTAAAAAGGCCAATTTCGGACATTCATAACGTTAACTGCTCCAATGTACCACCAAGAAAAAGAGCTTTAACTTTTTTCCAGGTGGTTCTAATGGTAAACAACGAATGCATAAAGGAAACTGATGATTTTTTGATAATTTCTTTAAGAGATGGCAAGCTGATTTATTGCTTTTTTGAAGATAGGACTTTTCTATAAAGCATTTTTCTGTATTTTATTATGTCCGAAAGTAACATACGTAACAAAGCATTTGATTTTATTATTATTATTACTGGATAACAAAAAGTTAATTATACATATATATATGTATACAGACACATTTACTACATTCTTAGTCTTAAGAATTTTTTAAATACTAAGAGCAACGTCCAAAATCTGCAAATGTCCAAAATTTGTAACGTACACAACTGCTAATTAAATGCTTTAATCATTAATTTTCCAGAATAGTCGCTGTCTTTTAATGTTTGTGTATAATTTTGTAGACATACTATTAAAATATTTATATATTATATTTATAGACAAAATACTATACTATTAAAAAAATTTGGCCTTAAATTTGAAAATTTTAAAAATTACATATAGTTAACGTTTAATGATCCCACGTTTTGAGAATCTCCCTATCTCAGATTGCAAGTATTTCAAAGAAATTATTTTGAATTGCCATGGGAAAGTATATTGTATTTATGAAACTACACCATGTATTTATTTATAGTACTATAGTAATCAAAGATTGTACAGACATAGCTTTTACTAAAAATGTTTAAATTATTTCTTTTTCTACATAATTACTGTAATTATTTAATTTAAATTATTTTTAAATGAGGTTATATTACTTATATAATATATATCCAACAATGTTTATTTTTATCAATAAATATGCGTGTATATGTAATAGGAAAATATATTTAAGAAAACCCGGTTTAAACCAAAAAAAAAAAAACCTGGTTTAAAGAAAAAAAAAACTGGTTTTATACCAACCCTGTTTAAATCTAAGGTATGAGAATAGGTGAAAACTGGAAAATTGGGTTAATAGTCCGTAGCTGCCAGACAGGGTTTGACCAAGTGGGTCCAGCCAGAAAAAACCCGTCCACGTTTTTTCGAACGTGCCCACTTGAAAAAACTCATTGTGGGTTTTTTCAAATTTTCTTGTGCTTTCACAACTGTATCATTATTTAATCTAAGGTATAAGAATGCAAAGATAAATGCCAATTACATATAATTGTAAAGAACCAGATTTAAAGGAATTTCTAAGTAGAGATAAAATGACCAAAAAAGAAATAAGCTGTAAAGAAGGAAGTTTTTCATGCCTGTAATCTAAAATGTATCCAAATGCTTTAAATCTTAATGCATGCAAAAAGATGATACTTCACCCCATCCTGATTGTTTGCATTGTTATATCTTTTAAGATTAATCGTCCCATTTATTATCCTTCTTCAATGTTCAATGAAAGTGTTACACAGGAGTTTTCAACTCAAAAATGGTTCACATTATGGCAAAAAAGAGAGAAACAGATAAGTTTCCTCCTGGATTTTGTCAGTTTTTCTTTTCTTTACATTCAGTACCAGCTACCTCTGCTTCAATCAAACAATACTTTTCTGCATTTGGGTCTGGTTTGGAGCAATTTACAAAATCATTTTAGAGTTTATAAAGCAGCAAAGCTAGTAATAAGTGTATTGCCATTTGCAATCTAAATTTGCAAATATCACAGACACTGACTTCCATGACAATCTAATTTAACGTTTAATACTATTGCAATATATATATATATAGCAAATTTTGCTAAAATTTTCAAATATATATTACGAATCCCATTTCTTTTAAAAAAAAAAAGTCTTCAACTGATTTCTGATTTGAAGTGAATGAAAGAAACTATATAAATTTGGCATGTTTAACTTAAAGTAAGAATTATATAAAGAAATCCAGTTGTGGTTCACTTAATATATCCTTAGTGCAGCAAACTAGTCCCATGAGATACAGATGTACCTTTTAAATTAATTTGATTTTTTTTTCTTTTTATATATTTTTTAATTCATAATTAATGCAAAATTATGCCCAGGTTTCACTGATAAATGCAGAATTTAGGTATTATGTATATGAAAATTAGAAGTTTAAAGTGTTCTCCAAAAAACTCAATAAAGACGGGGTATTTTCAGAAAACCCCGAAAAAACCCAGGTTTTAGACTAGTGGGCCCAGTGGTCCTGGGTTTTTTCTAACCCTGGCTTTAAGTAAGATTTCTGTTTAAAATAAACGATTTAATGGAATTATCATACATGTAAATTATTAATGTTATTAATAAATAATATAAAATATTATATGTTATAATTATTTATTAATGTCATTAATAAATGAAAAAAACAACATACAAGAAATTTCTATAAATTGTACTTCCTTCTTGAAAATCTGTCAATTCTGTCAGCAATAACTGTACACGTGCTTTCAATTTCAACTCACACGGAAACAAATTACATTAGTCAGCCAACGGTGTGGAGTCCATGAGCGATTGTATCAGAAATGCCCAATCCTCGAATAAGTCTTTCAATTTCGATTTTCGGAACTCCGATGAACAAAGCGGTACATCAGAACAGTAGACTGTTTGCCCATATTCCGGTATGTGCACAACACCTGCACAAAACCGGAAATATAACACGTGTCGATATCGGTGCAGTATTTGGAAAATTAACCAACTTTCGTGCCGATATTTGGTAGATTCGAAATTCCGTGACTCCGAAATTCCGGAAGTAGGAGAAAATACAATTTGAAACGATATATCAGAAGGATCGAAATCTCAATATCATTACCGCAGTCTTAAAGAAATATTGATATATCATGGTATTACAGTATATCGCCCAGCCCTACTGTACATATTAAATCCAGATATAATTTAAGATATAAAATATTTGGATTGAAATGGATAAAAAACAAGTAAGAAAAATCATGCATATGACATAGATTATGAAACACCTTCCAACACTCCCTGAAAGCTTTAACAAAACTTTGTTACTTGGGGAAATAAGATAACTAAGTAAACATTTAAAAATCTGATTTCAGTAGTTACTGCCCATAGCCAAATGCATATTCCAATTCTTTTGAACTGCCCTGTATTTGATCTGTGTGTTGATATATATACTATATAATGGGAAAATTTAGTTTAGCAAGAAAACATATAACATGTTGAAATTTCTCTTTTAGCAATTTATACAGTTAATTGAAAAAATACTTGAATACTTTTGTGCAGCCCTGTAATTTACCTAGTACCTTTATTACATGCCACTATTTAGCTAAAATTGAATTCAAACTAAAACACTCTTATAACCAGAGTTGCATAATATAGACGCACGCACGAACGGCGTGCGTGGAAAATTTTCCGAAAAATTCGGGACTTTGCGGAAAAAAATTATGAAAAGAAAAAACATATGTTTTGTTTTTGTAACTTTTTTTAATACCAAAAATTTTAAATATTCCCCAATTTTATATATTGTTTGTCTACAATTCAAAGCTTAAAGACTCAAAACATTGTTGTGACATCACAGACCCTTTTATTTCTACTTTCCACAGGCTAAAACTTGTCGCCGATCGGTTTTCCATCGGCGGCGGCAATTTATCCTGTCAACGACTGTTAAATCAAATAATTTCATAGTGTTATAAGGCTAATGTCAGACGGACGTCTTTTTGCATGCTTTTTTACTTACTTAATATCCTACACAATGGCGCTGCGCTAGCATTGTGCAGGGATAATACGTAAGTAAAAAAGCATGCAAAAAGACGTCTGTCTGATATTAGCCTTAGAGTGACTGGCATTTTGTGTGAAGAGATCACAATATTAAGGATTGGGTTGTTTCTAAATGCATTGACAAAATAATTGAAAAGAATTCACCTTCCTATCATTGATTTTTGCTTTATTATTTTTAAATTAAAATAATTATTCTTTAATTGATATTGATTATTTTTTAATTTAAATAACAATCATTTTAAACTATGATTTTTAGTTCATATCATCAAAATAATATAACACGTAATTTTATTAAACTTTAAATTAATTTGCGGAAAATTTTTGGCCTAATATTTATGTGCACAGAAAGTTTTTGTTTTTATAGAAGTCTGCTTATAACTACTGATCACATTTTCAGAAATTATCATCCATAGACGATATGTATCCAATTCTTGAGTGACCCTGTATATCATTTTATCTATATTCTACTAACATTTTTTCATAAACTAAATGCAGTTCAGCGTAAAAATGCATAACTCATTTAACAAACTGCCTTTAAGCAATTTGCGCTCATACCCAGTAACCCTTACGAATTATTTTATGAATTATAGCATTTATACACACCATATAATATGAATAAATATAGTGAAACATAAAAGCGCATATCATAATTAAAAATGAATTTCCAGCAATCACCGCTAATGTACAGTACTTCTGATACAATCGGACCTCGATATCTCGAAACCCTTGATATCTCGAAAAAAGAAATTTCCCCTGCATTTCCATCAAAATTCTTATGTATTTTCCATAGTTATCTCGAAATATATTTTCCAAAACCCTTGATATGACGAAATATTTTCCACAGAAATTAGTTTGACTTTTTACTTTCGGCTATTGTCAGCTGTAGAACTAGTTTGATCTGGATGCTGGTTTCACATTCCTTTATCCCTTTGTTAGAACAAAGACCTTAAAGAGAACTTTTGAAACCGAAAAAAGGGACAACATCGTTTTTTTGAAACTTTGCAGTGAAAGTGCACCGGGTGATTCAGCTACCTATGAAGAGTGGCTCTCAGAACTTCCTTCTCTTTTAAAAGACTGTAAAGCAGATGATGTGTTTGACGCAGATGAAACTGTATTATTGTACCATAGTTTTCCAAACAAAGCATGTGCATTTAAAGGTGAAGAAATCCGACATGGCAAACCAAGTAAACTTCGTGTAATTGTGCTTTTGGCAGCAAATCAAAGTGGTAAAGAAAAGCTTCCTTCTCTTATGATAGGACAATTTGCAAAGCCGAGGTGCTTTGCTAAAATTAAGTCATTTCTAATGCTGTACAGGTGAAATATAAAGGCTTCAATGGAAAATGCAATTTTTGATAATTGGCTAATAGGAATCGGTAAAACTGGCTAAAAGTAAAATACACGTTCTCCTCTTCATAGACAATTGTAAAGCCCACTGTAATCTTCCAACGCTAAAAAATATTGCTGTTAAATTTTTGCCACCAAACACGATTTCGAAGTTTCGACCAGGACAACCATCGACCACCCTTTAACTAGGAGATAATCCATAGTTTCAAAGTTGATGATTGAGCCCAAATTGTGAGAAACTTCTGAATAATATCCAATTCATCATTTTTTAATGAAGAATTGGATATTATTTAATCAAAACAAGTTTGTATATAACACAATTTTGAAATTATTAAAACTTTGAGAAGCGTAATTTGTTAATTATTAGTAGGTTATGTGTAGTTTTTGACAAATCTTACTTTTTACAGCAAAAAGCAGTTTGTGAGATTAGATTTTTAAATTTTGTCAAAACCTTGATAACTCGAAACCTCTTATCTCGAATTTTTTTCTCTTCCCCACAGATTCAAGATATCGAGGTTGTACTGTACAACATAATATCTGAAATCTTTTGATATTATGTTGTCCCTGTATGTGCCCTGTAAATGCTATGCATTTCTTAATATACATGAAAGAACTTATAGTAAACCTCAGCGACGTATATCAATTTCATTATATGTGAAACAGTTTAACATAATTAAAATATGCTGCAAACAGTTCCCCCTCCCTCCCTATATCATTATGTAATGGAATTCTTTTGTGTGGCCCTGTAACAGAATAATAACTATTCTTTGCACCGCATCTTATACATAATGCATGTTTTAGTGCACTTCATAAATGCATATCAATTTTGATATGTTTGGATGCATGTAACATCATTAAAAATCCTTTTAAACGATTTCTTCCCATAGGCCCTAATGTAACAGAAAACTTTTGACTGTCCTTGTAAATGAACTAAACATGCTACAAACTTCATTTGAAATAGGGAATGTGCTATGGTAAATGCCAATAACATCCAAAAATTTCAGGGCAATCGAAGTATATTTATAGGAGTTAGAGCATGGACAGACGGCCATACGGACAGACAAACCAAAGTCATAAATACTTTTCAACTTTGTTGGAAAGTGTTAAAAAGCATATTACCATTTGAAGTAGAGATGGGAAATAGTTACTTTTGGTTAACAGGTTACATCATTCCACACTTGTACAGGTAACAGGTTCCAACAACCTGTTATTTTTATAACATATAACTAATGGTCAACGGATGTTTTAATTAGAAGGCCTTTTAAACAAAATGTTTGAAATAATTTTTTGACATAATTATAAATGCTGTTTTCTATTGAGATGAATCAAAATTAGTTTGTGATTAGAAACTTAATTTTTACAACACAAAAACTTACCTAGTTATGATACTTTGAATTTTATGCATTTTTAGCGTTTTCTGATGCTAAAAACGTGTTTTTCCATTTATGGTGATTAAAACATTAAAAATTTTCAAAAAGTTCTAAGTATCATAACTCAGTAAGTTTTGACCATAAAAGAATAATTTTTTGCTCTTTTACTTGTTAGAACATGGAAAAACTTTTTCTAAATAAAACTTATAGGACCCAGGCATTGCATAAAATTTGTAATTTCTTATCTATTTAAAAAGTAATTATTGTAATGTAAATCGATTTTTATGTGATTTTAATGTGAAACATTTTTGCAATTGGAACTACCTCTTAAACTAACGGTTTAGAAATTAGTTATTGGTAAACAATAAGAGACACCCTGTTTAATAATTAACACAGTTTTAACAACATGATTGCTAACCCCCCCCCCCCCCCCAAAAAAAAACAAAAACAAAAAACAAACATGAATACAGCATAGATTATGAAATAAATCACTTTCCAATACATTCAGAATACCATAAAACATCACAATTTACAAAGGTGGAAGATGATGTCTTAATGAACAATTTGGAAAATGCATAATGCATTTGAAAACACGATTTCTCCCATTACTATGAAGAGTCGTTAAAATATACAATTTTTTTGCAGCCCTGTATATGATCTACAGATAGGTATGCGTACTACATAGTATGCAAAAAGTGAGTTCAGTTAAACGCATAATACATTTTAAAATTTCCGCTCAGCAATTTCATCCAATAAACGAAGGTTGTTGAGAACTGTTGTTCGACCTTGTATATGGTCTAGAATTTATACACACCAAGTAATATTTAAAAAATTGTTAAATTTAAAAACGCATACCACAATTGAAAACGCTCTTCCAGCAATTATTGTTCATGGCTTCAATAGTTCAATTATTGCTCATTTTCTTCTGTATCTAAATACTTTTGTGTGTTCCTGTAAATAAACGATAAGTTCTATGCACACCCCATTCTATAGCAAGAACCTTGTAGTACACCTCAGTGATTTATATCAATTTCAATATGTTTTAAGTACTGTAATATCATTAAAATACACAGCAAGCGATTTCCCCCTCCCATATACCGTAATGTAACAGAATTCAGGGGTCGATCCAGGCAAAATTTGGGGCCTATTTAGGGCCCTTTCACAAAAATCTATTTAATGCAATAGGCCTTCACAAAAATAAATTTAATAAAATGGGCCTCTTCACAAAAATAAATTTAATAAAATAGGCCCCTTCACAAAAATAAATTTAATAAAATAGGCCCCTTCACAAAAATAAATTTAATAAAATGGGGCTCTTCACAAAAATAAATTTAATAAAATGGGCCTCTTCACAAAAATAAATTTAATAAAATGGGCCTCTTCACAAAAATAAATTTAATAAAATGGGCCTCTTCACAAAAATGAATTCAATAAAATAGGCCTCTTCACAAAATTCCTTTCAATAAAATAGGTCTCTTCACAAAATTCCTTTTAATAAAATGGGCCCCTTCACAAAATTCCTTTTAATGAATAAGCCTCCTTCATAACATTCTTTTTCATAAAAACTGTTTTAAAATGTATAAATTGTAAATAAAACCAGCTCACAAAAAACAAAAACTTTAGCAAGGGGACTTAAAGAAGTTTTTTTTCCTATAAATTCTTCATTCGCATTTGAGTAACTGGATTTCAACTTCCGTTACAAAATGTTATTTTTCACAAAAATATAATAAAATTCACAAAAATAATTTTTACTTTTCATAAAATGGGCCCGAAGAATAAAAACCTGCATCGACCCCTGGAATTCTTTTGATTGGCCCTGTAAATGAACCAAAAATGCTATATGCACTTCCTTTACAATATCGAACATGCCATACTAAACCCAAATAAGATGTATCCATTTCATGGCAATCGGGCTATATTTACATGATTTAAAGCAGGGACAGACAAACTGAAATAATACACTTTTCAACTATGTTGGAAAGTATTAAAAAAAGAGAAATTTGATCCCCGACTTCATAGCCATAGCAGCCATATCTATCAACGCATATTCAAAGCTAATTTCACAAGAACACAAAAATATTACTTATATACTTTTAACTAAATGCAATTCGTCCAAACAAATTTCGTTTGTATAAATATGCTTTTCAAATTAATTATTAATGTACTAAAATTAAGTTTCCTCACAAATTATAGGAGGCTATTTTCTTTCTTTTTTTTTCAGCGAAATAAAATCACAGAAATTAAATGTTTTCCGGCTCCTATTAAACACAATGATAAAACAAAAATATTAAAAATACTTGGCCAAAAAGCAAAATTTATAGTACGAGAATCCCCCCCCCCCATACACACACAAACACACAAAAAAAAAAAAAAACCTCCATGAGTACATAGTAATAACCCTTTTAAATATTCAAAGAAACTGTCCATAAATATCTCACATTCAAAATATCAACGCAGATTAAATCCTTTCCCATTACTTCCTCATAATAATTACTGGATTTGCAAAACACTCTTTCATTCATATCACTGAGACAAAATTATCCATTAGCGTATTTTTTAACTTAAAACACTTTGGTAACAAATGTTCCAAAATAAGCAGATGTTATATTGACCGCAGAAAATTTTAAGAGATTAATAATTGCAAAGATGTCCTATTGTCTCTGTTTATTCAAAAGTTTACTAAGCGATAATACATCATTTTATGCATTAAGAACTAGGTTTACTGATGGCGTAATGAAAATGTATCCGAATGAATTGCGGAGGGTTGAAATCTGTAGTTGGTTTTCCATTGCTGTTTTCAATTGAAATCAAAGTTCTAATGTACACGTTTCAAACGTGCTAATCAATTAAAAAATTATAAATTCCTGCGTTTTATTTGGATGCAGTCAAATAGTGTTTCATTATTTTTGAAATGGACTTTCTATCCAAACTCGAGAATTAAAATTTTTAAGGCATAAATTTATAAATAAATGCATTTTACTTAAAAGTTTCAAAATGATACTATTTATAAATTCAATGATTCTAAACTCGAGTTTTCTGCTTTTTTTTTGGGGGGGGGGGGGGAGGTAGAAAACGATGCTTTTAAATTATGTAAAAAATTTTAGTTTGGAATATTGAACAGGGGTGTTGTGCTATCTTAAAAAAAAAAAAAAAAAATCCCTGAATCTTTGCAGCTCCATGTTCAAAGAAATTCATTGTAATTCCTATTCCTCATTTCTGATGTGTAACTAAGCTATATGTTTGGCAATACAATATTATATTTTGGCAATATTCATAGGTATATAAATTTTTTAATTTACTCATTGAAAATTAGAAGCAAAACAAGAAAAAAAAAAGCACAAAAGTATATTTTTAGTTCGAAAAAGACTGGTTAGGTCAAAAGTTAGACATAACTTTGCTGGACTTTAGAAAGTCAAACTTAGCTTTTTGTTAAGGAAATGCTAAATGAAAACAATTATTAATATATAGATACGATTCATGAGTACAAAACATGCCAAGCATGAGCTTTTTTCTTACCAATTTTTGGATGTTTTTCTGATCTACTATTTGCTTCAGTGTTTCGTTTATGCTCTACTTTGCACAATCAGAATCGGAGAAAATATGTGATGGTGGTGACCTAGCACCAGGCACCAAGCCGGAAAACATTTAATTAGTGGTGCAAGTTGTTACTATTCATACATCGGTGATTGATGAAATGTAAAACAATTTTTTAGCACCACACATCCAACAGAGTCGCCAATAACTAGAGAGTGAAGATGTGCACATCTCTAAAGAAACGATTGAGGACATTTTTAGTGAATGTTGTTCTATTTTAGAGGCGCAAAATTGAATTCTTGATTAAGGCAAATGAATGAAGACGCTGCCATTTAAAACCCTATGTTATTTAATTAACAGGGACTTTTCGGTAACATAGTAATGGAATATTAGGTTCCAACATAGTAACAGTGTTTTTTATCCTAATACGTTAAATAATGCCCATCCCTAATTTGAAGATCCACCCTGGTATTAAATGATAAAGCAAAAAAAAGAAAAAAAGGATAAGAAATTATTTGAACATGTTGACAACGTTCTTTTATTAAAGATGAGTAGAACCAAGAAGTAAATGTAGAGCAGTTATTAAATATATATTTCTGTTGAAGAAGATACGGTGCTGCCATCTTTAGTAACTTTTAAAATGAATTCCAATGAAATTCCAATTTATTAAGCAATGAATCAATACAGCGCTGTCATCTGTCATCAAATGAAACATTTAAAATGATTCAACAAGAATTTATTATTAGCGCTATTCAATGTCTGGAATAAAAACTAATAAATGTTTAAAATGTATAGATTAATAATTATTAATTACCAATATTGGATTAAACTTCAAATCAGAAACTGTATAGACATATTATTTATAAATGATAATTAAAAATATGTAAATATATACATAACAGTATATAAGAATAAATAAGTAAATCAATTAATAAATATTAGTAATAACTAATAGTTAATTAAGCATAAAATAGTGATTGTATTAAGTTAATATAATTGATGAATTAAAAATATGCATGTATACTGTATAGGGTAAACCAAAAGTCTTGTCCTGATTATAATTATTTATTGTGCTCAAACAATTATAATTAGACATATGTTTGCTTGGATACATTGTATGTATTGTTATACATTTTTTTTTTTTATAAGGCCACGTATCTCAGCAGGGCCGGCCCAAGGACATTTTGGCACCCCCCCCCCCCACACACACACACACACCCAAGAAAAATTGCTTGACTTATTGTCTTATTTTTTTTTTAATATTCGTACTTTTTATACATACTATCACTAATTATTTAAGATATTAATTTAAAGTGTTTCAAAAACAGATAAAAGATTCTAAATTTAATCCCATCTTTGAGTTTGTATTTGGTAAATTGTAAATTAGGGAAATTTCAATTTTGCAGTAATCATCAGTCTTAATGTATAACATTACGGTACAAAAGTAAAACACAAGGCCACGGCACATGATATTGGACGAAAATAACAATAATAAGTATTAATTAAAATAAAAAACTTTTTTAGAAGTATGCTGTTTGGAATACTACAAAATAAAGAAGTGGAACAACTAGTAAATAGCAACTATAAAAGTTGAAAACTGTAATCTTGTCTCGTTACATAAAAAGTACGAATAAATTTCATATTTAAATATCGATCTTTGTAAAGGGCTCCCTTTTTATAGGGAAAACTTTCGAAAGATTGGAAAACCCAGTTTTCTCTTCAGCTAATTCCGGAAACATAAATATTCTTATTCTTTCTTTTCATTTTTTGAATGGTTCTCATGTTCTCAATCTCTGTGATTTATATTTACCAAAAAAAAAAAAAATATATATATCTTACTGAAATTTATTTTTTAATTAACCTAAATAAATTAAACATTAAGAAAAAACTATGATTGAGAATAAGAGTTGTATTTATAATAATAAGGAATACGATAGAAAATCTTTAAGTATTCCGAATTTATGTTTTAGCGCCGCACTGAATTTGGTTGATGAAAGTGTCATTATAAAATCATAGGTGTAGGACATCATAAAAAAATCAATATATCGGGCACTAAAGGAAAAAGAAAGTAATTTAACGATAATGTATTAAATGAAAGATTTTTTCAAGACGATTACAAAATAAAATTTATATGCAGATAAATTATTAAAAAAAAAAAAAAAAAGGGCTTCAGTTTCACAATTCTGCATTGTCAAGCTTATGTTGATTTATTCATCGAGCTCTTTGCTCCTGTTAATGAGAAACCAAGGTAAAGTAACCTTGCTATCAATTTCTGTTTAATAGATTTACAGTGCATGTCATGGCTGCTGCTGGGAGGGGGGGGGGGGGGGTCCACCCTTTTGAAAAAATTCGTCATCGTAGATGATTTAAAAAAAAAAGGGGGGGGGTAAAATTTATTTTTTTCGCTTAACACTAGAACTACCGTGAGCCGTCATTTTGACTGCTACCATATGAATAAGTTTCGGTTCAAACCAGAGATTTGATTATGAAATAAGTTTAAAAGACACAAAGAAGAAAAACATGAAATAATAAAGTTACTGATTTAACCTTTAACTGATGTCACGCGGTCTCCCAGACCCCGCGACTCCCAGCTGTAAACACTTTTACAGCTTTTTACTTTTCTGTACTGAAGTTAAATAATATGAATAAAATACTTTTTTCATGCAATTTAATTCACATGCTCCTAAGAGAAGTACAACGATATTGTTAGGACAAAATTTAAGTAAATTCAAACATTTGAGTAATTTTTTTTTATTCATTTTATTCGAGGGGTCTGAGAGACCGGATCACATCAGTTGTGCGACAAATTTTAGTCACATCAGTTAAAGGTTAAATCAAAATTCTGGAGTGAAATATTTTTACAGAATTTGACTCAAATTTCCGTTAGCTCTAGTGTTAATTTTAAATAATAAATCACTAAGAGAAAAATTGCGCTTGGGCTTAATCTCTGTAGGCTTAGAACAAAATTATCCCAAAGAAACCCCTAAGCAGATTTCGTTCTTCCAGTATCCAGGTGCAAATTATTTCACAAAATAATGAAGAATCTCTGTAATACTGAATAGAATTCCCTTTCAGTTTAGACAAACTTTGACTCAGTATCAAATACATAGAGTACGTGGGGGCAAAGATACGCACGGGCTGATTTAATATGAAGAAACATTTCTAGAATCATGACCGCTAGGTTGCAGTTTGGTCTCAAGTGTAGTAGTTGTGTGTTCAAACCTTGTGAAAAAATCAGCACTCCGTGCAAAGAAAATGAGGTAAGTTTAAATTTTCAAATTCTGATCTAATATTTTTAAATTTCACTTTATTGTTTAACTAATAATACCTCGAATTTTTGCAAATCCAAAAATTCGGTGGCGAGCGGATGCTCGTTAGCTTCTAAATGCCAGAGTTGTATAATATAGACGCGCACGCCGTGCGCGGAAAATTTTCCGCAAAATTCGGAACTTTGCGGAAAATTTTTTTGAAAAAAAAAAAAAAAGTAATTTTTGTTCTTGTAACTTTTTCTTTTTTTTTTTTTTTTTTTTTTTAATACTGAAATGTTAAAAATATTTCCCACTTTTATGTACGATTTATTTATTGTTTGCCAGGGGTGATTCTATTCCGAATTTTCCGAAACTCTAAGGCATTCGGTTCCGAAAATTAAAAAAAAATCGGCTCCGAAAATCCAGGCACAAAAAAATATCACGAATTTCAACAAATGGACGCCGGAAAAAAAACAATTTTGTCAATCGTTCGCAAAAAAAAAAACACCCCTTTCGTCAAAGCATCGTGGAAAAACCACAAATTACGTCAAAGGACCACGGAAAAAAAACGCGAATTTCTTCAAAAGATCATGAAAAAAAAAATCGTCAAAGAAAACTCAGAAAAAACGCAAATTCCGTCAAAGGAGCGCTGGAAAAAATCGAATTTCGTAAAAGCATAGCGGAAAAGCTCGAATTTTGTCAAAGGATCGCGAAAAACCCCCGCAAATTTCGTAAAAGAATCGCGGAAAAAAATTAATTTCGTGAAAAGATCACTGAAAAAACGTGAATTTTGACAAAAGATCGCGAAACAAACAGCAAATTTCGTCAAAATACCGGGAAAACACACAAATTTCGTCGAAAGATCGCGAAAAATACACGAATTCTGTCAAAAAATCGCGAAAAAAACGTGAATTTTCTCAAAGAATCGCTAGTTTCGTGAAAAAAACCCCGAACAAAACGAGGTAAAAAAAACCCTGTTAATTTCTTAAAGTTTTGTCAGAAGATCCGAAAAACGCGAATTTCGTCCAAAGATCACGAAAAACAAGCGAATTTAGTCAAAAGATCACGAAAAACACGCGAATTTAGTCAAAAGATCACGAAAAACAAGCGAATTTAGTCAAAAGATCACGAAAAACACGCGAATTTAGTCAAAAGATCGCGAAAAATACGCCAATTTAGTCAAAAGATCACAAAAAACACGCGAATTTCGCCAAAAGATCTCGAAAAATATGCGAATTTAGTCAAAAGATTGCGAAAAACACGCAAATTTTCTCAAAAGATCGCAAATAATACGCGAATTTCGTCAAAATACCGCAAAAATACGCAAATTTCGTCAAAAGATCGCGAAAAATAAGTAAACTTAGTCAAAAGATCGCGAAAAACAAGCAAATTTCTTTAAAAGATCGCAAAAAACACTCAAATTTTGGTAAGAGATGGGGAAATCACGTGAATTTTGTCAAAGGATCAGGAAAACACGCTAATTTCGTGAAATGATTGAGGAGATTTTGTTTATTTTATTTTGTGAATTGCAGAATTTAGGTCCCTAAAGGTTCCTTTTTATGTGAAATATGGGAGTTTATTGTCCTCTTTTAATAAATGGTCCCCTTTTAACATATTTTACTACAAAAGTTAAGTGGGAGTCCTGTATGTTGTATTCATAGACATTTCTTTGATTAGTTAAAATTACTGCTCTAAAATAATATTTTTTAAAGCCAAATAAACTATTTTTTTTTCTTCCTGCTGCTAATTTTCCATTCTTGCAATCTGTACCCAATTGTCCTTTAGAATGCCCAGAGTTAACAAATGTGTAGAGAAATTTTATCTGAGTAATTATTCTTTCATATGTGAAAATATTTTCAAGATAGCAATAATTTTAATTTTTAGGAGTTTTATTAGCATTAGAATTTCAGCTTGCTCCAAAAATAGAATTTTAATTTTATTGCTACAAAATTAGATTTTTGCTGCTACAAAAATGGATTTTACTGCTACCAAAATCAGATTTTTGCTGCTCCAAAAATGGATTTTATTGCTCCAAAATCAGATTTTCGCTGCTGCTTCAAAATGGATTTAGTGCAGTTTCATCCCTGCATCAGTCTCTTTAATGATGTTACCTATGAACAGACCTCTCCCTATAAAATGGGATTCAGTTGTTTCAGAAGCAATGCCGTATTATTTCTGTGAACAGAGTGGCTGGCATTTTGTGTGAAGAGGTTACAATATTAAGGATTGGGCTGTTCCTAAATGCATTGACAAAATAATTGATAAGAATTCACCTTTTCTTATCATGGATTTTTAGCTTTATTATTTTTTTAACTAAAATAATTATTCTTTAATTAATATCAATTAATTTTTAATTTAAATGGTAATTACTTTAAAACTACTGTTTTTAATTAATATCGTCAGAATAATATAACACATTATTTTATTAAACATTAAATTAATTTGCAGAAAGTTTTTGGCCCAATATTTGCGTGCGCAGAAAGTTTTTGGTTTTATATAAGTCTGCTAAATGCCCCCTAGTTCACCTCGATCGCATTTGTTTAAATTTGTAGGTAGCCGGTTATGTGAAATACTGCAGAATGGGGTAAAAGTACGCACCCGTCTTGGGGCAAAGATACGCACAAGTTTAAGATGCGGGGTTTTGACCTATCGTTTTAGCTAGATGCAAAGCTTTCCACAATTACATTGTGGAAAGCTTTATTTTTTAAAAGTTTGTATTGTATAAAATATAATAGTTACTTAACTTTAATAGTTAACAACCTTTTCCTTTTTCTAGATAAGTGTTTTTTTTTAAATATCGAACGTAGAAATTTACGTACCTACTTTTAAAAATCAATATTTTTGTTTCATAAAACGGTTTTGTTTTAACCTTTAACTCCTGTTAACGGTCTCACGGACCCCTGTTATATTCAGTTTTCATAGTTTAACTTCTAATTTTCAGTTAACTATTGATGTTAGTTTAATTTTCATTTGTTTGGAAACTTAGTAGTATTGCTAAAGACTTCTAAATGAGGAGAATTTTTATTATCATAGGCCTTTACATTAAGTTTAGCACAGAAACATTATCTTATGAGTCAGTTTACCGGTTTATTCACTCTACGATCAAGCGGTCTCGGAGACCTCTCACGGTATTTATGGAACAATTTTTGTTACTGCACATAAGGGTTAACTTCTGTTTGCGGTCAGACAGACCGCTGATTTTTTCTTTATTCATGGTTTAACTTGTAGTTTTCAGTTAACTATAGATGCTAGTGGAATTTGCTATATTATTCTAGTTTAACCATTGTATTAATTTCTTCAGGTGTCTAGCATTAACGCTAGAGATTTCTGAATACAAGAGTTTTTATTATAGTAGTGCTGTATGTAAAGTTTAGTACAGAAATAATATCTTATAAGACAGTTGACCCTGTTATTCATTCTACGGACAAGGGGTCTCTGAGAGCGCTCACAGTATTTATACAACAATTTTTGTCACAGCAGTTAACTGCTGTCACTTAGGTTAACTGCAATTTGCGATCTCACAGACCGCTGTTTTTTTTTCTTTTTTTTTTGTTTAATTTATAATTTTTAGTTTAACTATAAATACTAGAGAAATTTAATATTTTCACATAACTCATTTGTTTATTGGAAATGGGACAAAACCCTGCAGTAATGGGGCAAAAATACGCACTGCGTGTCTTTGCCCCACAACTGCGTACTTTTGCCCCAACCGATGGGGCAAAGATACGCAGAGCAATGTTTTTAAAAATTGCAATTTCTCACGAAATTATAATTTGACAGAAATCCGATTGATGGTGGTATGTGCCGAAGGTTCTAATCTAACATTTTATTCACTCACTACATAAGTTTAGACCAATGTGTTTGTTAAAAATAAAAATGTATGGAAAGTGCGTATCTTTGCCCCCACCTACTCTAATCTGATTCCAAAAAAGTCTTTTTTTTTTTTTTTTTTTCGTTTTAGTTAAATTTCCAGCAATTTATTTTTATTAGCTCACAGGTTATCAAAGCCTGAGAACTAATGTGCGCGCCCGGTTCTTATGTATGAACGCGATAACTCTTGATAGAAACATCTGATTTGCTTCATTTTTTTTTCTAGGTTCATTCTGATAAGGCGCTTCTCTGATTAGTTTTGTGGTTCATTCGTTAAGTATAAAGGGGGAAACGGGGGCTAACCCCGTCCCCTTAACTTAGATATAAATGGGTTTTTCATGCAGAATTAACAGATTTTTTTCAAATTTGGTATACCAGTTAATTCTGATAAGAAGCTTTCCTGATTAGATTTGAAGGTTCATTGTTTAACTCTAAAGGGGGGAAAGAGTTGATAATACCCCCTTAATTTAGATGAATGGGTTTTTCTATCCGATGTTCTTTCAAATTTGGAACACCGGTTTATTCTGATAAGGTGATTCCCTGATGACATTTGAAGGCTCATTGGTTAAGTATAAACTGGGGAAACGGGAGGGGGGCTGATTCCCCCCCCCCCTTTATTTTTTGAGTGGCGTTATTCTTTGAAATAAGAAGAGTATAATATACAATTAGTGTAAATAGCCTGTGAGCTCAATACCATCAATTTAACTGGGCATTTTCTTTTTAAATTAACAATATTTGCTTAAAATTTCAGTTATTTTAATTTGAGTATTACGAAATATTTATTGTGTAATGGGCCAAAGACTATATTCTACTAATAAATAATCCCTAATGATGAATGAAACAATGCATTATTATAACGCAATTATATATTTTTAAAATTTTATTTTTTACTGGCTTTCCTCTCAGTGTTCCTTTCAGACCACGGCCCCATCAGTGGCCGAGACTTTTTGCTCTCTAAGTTGGTAGGTGGGAGGTGATGGATTCGATCCCAATCGCGCCTGTCGGCCTAATTGTTTGGAGTTTTGGCGGTTTTCTTCGAACCTTGGTTTTCCAAACCGTAAATACGGGTTAGGTTCCCTCAGAAAGACCCCCACGGAGGGCACTCCCCCTCCTTAGGGCCTATATCCCTCACGCTGATAATTGGCCGTCATAAACACAACCAACCAACATTTCAGACCCCGTTTGGGGCAAGACATAAATTCAAAGAATATGGCATGGGCGTCGGCTGAACGAAATCCCTGAAGTGGGAAGATTTCGGAACAAATGTGTGCCTCTAGCAAAAATAGAAATAGTTTAATCTCTTTCCATCAATTGAGCCCCGACCGCCCCCCCCCCCCCTGCCCTCTCCGTTTAAAATGATAAAAATTGGAATAATTAAACACTAAAAGAATTGTATGCTCGAAAATTTTCTCAAGTAGAGGGGGGTAGAGATCTGCACGGGCCGGGCTCGGACCTATTTTCATTCACTGCACTCGAGCCAGGCCATACCTTTTTCTGAAAGTTCGGGCCGGGCCTAGTCACTACTCTTCACGGGCCGGGCTCCGGCCTTACTTTTTTCCTGAAGGTTCGGGCCGGGCCCAACTTATTTTTTCTGCACAAACCCAGGTACTGGATTCATTCTTAATTTTCACGGCCCAAAATTTCCATTCCTAGTTTTGAGCCGGCTCGTATGAAAATCATTGTCTCGGCGTGGCCTGGTCCGTTCAAAATGTCAGTAAAATTAGGCTTGACACAAATTTTTTTTTCAAAAAATGCATACATTTTTAAATCGCCACTATTCTACCATTAACCATTCAAATTCATTCTTTTTAAAGAATAGTAGATTTCTACATTTATTAAAATATAGTTAAATTAAAATATAGTAAAACGTGTAAAAAAGAACCTGTCTATGACGGAATCACATGGGGGGAAAAGAACCTGCCTATGACGGAATCTTGTTTTAAACTGAAAACGTGTTTATCCATGCAAAATTAATATACTACTACGTAAGAAAAGAGTATATAATACATTTACACTTGCTAAGAAGGGAACTTGTCTATAACGCATTTTGTTTTTATCTTCTATGCAATTCAGTTTTAGATTTTTTACTGTATAGCATTTTTCAGATTTTTAACACTTCAATACATGGAATATGGATTAACAATATTAATGATAACTGAAACATTTACATACAAGAAATAGAGATTCATTAAAAAAATAAATATCGCACTCTGCGGCACTTCTATAAAAATGAAGATTATTAACATGAAAAGAAAAGTTAAGATTGAACTCCTCGTACGAGACAAACTTTTTACTAAATCGACGTAAAAATCAGTGTTTCGTAGAAAATTCACTCAGGCCGAGCTTTAAACTGTTATACCGGGCCGGGCCAGTATTTTTTTGTATGGGCCGAGCCGAATTTTTTTCTCTGAGTCGGGTCGGGCCCGGGCCTGGAAATGTCGGCCCGTGCAGACCTCTAGAGGGGGGGGGGGGGGGGATCTTGCGCCTGAGAAGCACTACCTTAAACGATATGTGACTGAAAGAAATACTGGTTCCCATCCACCCTAGCTATAGAAAATGTAAAAGAAAAAAATGCAGAATATAAAATAATTTTTATCGGTGCTCTTATAGGCACCCTTTCATCTGTTTGGCACCCCGTGCGGTGGCACACTTCACCGACTCCTTGGACCGGCCCTGTACCTCAATAAATTTCAACGTGTGACCCCTTGGTAGCTTGGGGAATGTCTAAGCGGTATTCTAGTTCCCGCCAAGTGTTCTTTAACATATCTTCTGTTACAGTACACACAGCAGCTTGTACCCAGACTTCGAGTCGATTACAGAGGACTGTAATTGATTAAGATTACGATTACCTGGAATTTCTAAAAGCAGATTACGATTATGTCTCTATTTGTGCAAGTTAGATTACAATTACATTTAGATTACGATTAAATAAATGTTGTTGAATTACGATTACCGCAATAGCCGATTACAATTTGATTACACTGATTTCATAATCTGCATATTACGAACTCCTCTTTTTCGAATATATTTTTAAAACTATTTTTATGTAATATTCACATTTTACAAATCTGAATGAAAAACTGAATTAGTATTTATATGTATGTGTGCTTACAGTTCAAAAGCAGTCAAGCTTCATCTGAAAGTATCATTTCAATCAAAATACCCTAGTTCTTTTCAGTTTTGATTATTTACCATAAAAAATTCTTAAGGATAAGAAAAATTCCACAAAACATACTTTTTTATACGAAAATACATATTAATATTGAATATTCAGTAAATGCATGAGTAAAGAGTTCTGATGTTCGGACTTTCACATTCACGATTACGAAGGATTAGATTTTCTTTTATTTGTTATAGTAAAAAAAAAAAAAAAAAAAAAAAAAAAATTCCCCGTTTCATCCGTGTGTGCTTAAAAATATATATACAGTACATCAGTCATGTGATAGTGGTCGCCCACAGCACGGTCTACATTTTTAATGCAGAATATAAACATTAGATGAGTTAAACTAAGAGTTTTCTTCAGAACTCCTGTCACAAGACAATTTTAAACCTATCAACATAAAAAGCAATACAAAATATTAACAGTTAAGAAAAATATTGCATATTCAAAGATAACGTTCTGCTAAAATTTTATAAAACAGAAAATTAAGACATTTTTTTTTCAAGGTTTTTATGCTTTCTTGACTTTTCCCCCTCCCCTTCCCCGTTTTAACCCTCTAATTTACTTTGAAACACATGACAGTTAAAAATAAAAAATAATCATAAACTACCTTCCAGGGCAGTGATGTTCAAATTTGAATGAAAAATACTGTTATTTTTTTTTTCTTATTAGTAATTAACCAAGAGTTCTTTTTTTCAATAATCAGATATAAAAATTTGCTTGATTAAATTTTAAATTTCAGGTAGGGGTAATGGTACTGTGCTGCTTCTTTTGCTGGCATTTGTGCTAAGAGTGTACAAAATAGATACCATTATCTCCTCCAAGTATACCTTAAAAAAATACTCAAATATCTGTGTTCCTGGAGAATATAGTGTCTTCTTTTCTTCTTTCGATTCTATTAAAATTTAAATTATATACATAAAGAAACCATCTTTTATTGCTAATGTCATTAGAAAATTAAACTATATTGTGTATCTATATATCTTAAAATGCATATTTTAAATAAATAAGTAATTTTACAATTAGGGTTAAAAACGCTATGCATAATTAAATACGGAAAATATTTCACTGCGATAATAAATTGCTAATAATTGCGGAATGTATATTAGAAAAGAAATCCTTAGCTGCATATGGTGTTTAAAGTTTATGTTGAATCTAACTTTCATCAATACATGGGCATCCGGCGAGTATTATATATTGAAGTGATATTTAAAAATTTTTACTTTTTTCTGTTTCATATGAGTCATTAAAATAGTCTTAATTTTTTTGTGGTTTTTCTTTGACATTTCTATAATGTATACTGAAAATTGAAAGGATAAACAAGCACTAGGAACAGCAAAGTGAGAATGAGTTGTTTGCTGATGCAGTTTAAAACTTTTTTAAAGAAAGTTTCCATCTCAGCTTCTTATATTTGTGGGAGGATTGACATAAGTGCCCATAAAACCATGAAAATAGTATTTTTTCAGGGTGGTCACCGACCTGGAAAACATGGAAATATCTGGGAATTTGGTTGACCTGGAAAAATCATGGAAATCTCAGGGGAATTCAAACTAAACCTGGAAATTGATTGAAACAAATACTAATTTCCATTACGATTGTGGTAATCTGGAAAGAAGACATTAATCTCAGCTTTCAGGTTCAATTTGTACCTGAAATCAGCTTGGACTCTATTTTTATCCAGTCTTTGAGCTCAGTCTCATGATAAAAATGTTATTTGCAGGGTGTAAAACTCTAGGCGCCAGCGGGCAATCTCTCGCCACTAAATTTTATTCGTTATTTTTCATCTACATTTTTTGTAAGAATGCTAATAAAATTTAAGTGAAGAAAACTAATAACATTTAGTGGGGAGAGACTGCCTGCTGCACCTAGATTTTTACACCCCTGTTTATTTGTACAAAAATTGAAGAAAAAACTCTTGCTGTTTGAGAAACAAGAATGTAGCCTAAGTTTCTTACAGTGTTTTGCAATCCTTTAAAAACTGAAAGTAAACTGAATTGTTATTAATCTATACTAATATAAAAAAAATAAAGTTTGTGTGTTTATTTATAGGGGGTAATCTCTGGAACTACCGAACCAATTTTAAAAGTAATGATGGCAAAATGATGGTGTGATAGTCCCTATTCCGGTATAAACTATATTTTACATCTGTGTCACTATTCCCAAGGGGGTGCAGAAGCAAAAAATGTTCTAAAAATGTAATTTTTGTGTTACTGAAGGTCCTAAAAACTTGAAATTTGGTATGCGAGTTACTTATAAGATATAAATTATGTCTAAGAACAGTTCCTAAAAAATTTGAAATTTAAAAGAGGGGAAAATGTGCGAAAAGTGTTCTAAAAATTCTAAATTGCAATTTCTACTCTATCTCAGGAAATACGAAACAGATTTAAAAAATAAAGATTACAAATTGATGGGGCCAGTCCTTGTTCCAATGTAGGCTATATTTTATGCCGGTGCCACTACCACCTGAGGGTTGGAAGAGCAAAAACTGTTGAAAGAGCTGGTAACTTGATATTTGGCATGGTAGTTACTTATAAGATGTAAATTCCTTCTAAGAACAATAGAAAAAAATTTGAAATTTAAAAAGGATGGAAATGTATGAAAAGCGTTCTAAAAAGATCCAAATTACCATTTCTATGATATATCACGAAATACCTAACTGATTTCAAAAGTAATGGTTGCAAGTTGATGGCGACAGTTCTTGCTCCAACATAGGCTATGTTTTATGTCAGTGCCACTACCACCACCTCGGGGGTTTCAGGGGCAAAATATGTTCCAAATTGTGATTTTTGTGATATTGAAGGGGCTAGCAACTTGAAATTTAGCATGGTACTTATAAAAAAAATATTAATTTAAAAGAGGTTAAAATGCGTGAAAAGCATTCTAAAAACATTTTAAATTACGATATCTAGTCAATTGTTAAAGATAGAAACTTGTTTGGCGTGGTAGATATTTATAAGATAATGCTCTCTAAAAATAGTTTCTAAAAAATTCCAAATTTAAAAGGGTGAAAAGAGCGAAAAGCGTTCCAAATATGTTCTAAATTACGATTGTTATTAAATCTTAGAAAATACCAAACTGATTTCAAAAATAATGATTGCAAATTGATGGTGACTTTTCCCTGTTAAAGCATAGGCTACATTTTATGTCATCAGTGCTACTACCATTAGGAGTTTGCAGAAGCAAAAAACATTCTAAATTGCGATTTTTGTGATACCAAAGGTGCTAGAAATATTAAATATGGCGTTGTAGTGACTTATAAGATATAATTGCTCTCTAAGGCCAGTTAAAATCAGTAAAAGGTGAGAAAATGTGCAAAAAGCTTTCTAAAACATTCTACATTGAGATTACTATGCAAGTGTTAAAGATAACTTGAAATTTGGCGTGGTGGATACATATAATATATAAATGATCTCAAAAACAGTTACTAAGAATTTTGAAATTTAAAAGGGTGAAATGAGCAAAAAGCATTCTTAAAACTTCCTGAATTAAGACTTCTGTGGAATCACAGGAAGTATACCAAACTGATTTTAAAAGTAATAGTGAAAAATTGATGGTGACAGTCTCTGATCCAACATAGATTGTTTTTTTTTTTTTTGTCGGTGTCACTACCAAAAGGGGGTTTCAGAACGAAAAACATTCAAAATTACAATTTTGGTTATACTGACGGGGATAGAAACTTGAAATTTGGCCTGGTAGTTAATTTTAAGATGTGAAAAGCGTTCTAAAATTTTTCTAAATTTCTATTCTTTTGGAATTGTTAAAGACAAAATCTTGAAACTTGGTGTAGTAGTTACTTATATGGTGTAAATGCCCTCTAAGATAAGTTTAAAAAAAAAAAAAAAATAGAAATTTAAAAGTAGAAAATAAGCGAAAAGCATTCTAAAAATGCTTTAAATTACGATTTCCAATGAATTGTTAATGATAGAAACTTAAATTTTGGCATGATACAATATAAAACGATATAAAACGTAAATGCTCTCTAAAAACAGTTTTTAAAAGATTCAAAATTTAAAGTGGTAAAATGAACAAAAAGCCTTTTAAAAACTTTCTAAATTGCTATTTCCATGTAATCTCAGGAAATACCAAACTGATTTCAAAATGTATATTGGCAAATTCATGGTGACAACACCTGTTCCAACATATGCTATACTAGCAAACCCCGCGACATTGCTCGCGTAATAGTTGAAATATGCCAAGTGATATTTCCATGACTATTTTTTATTAGAAGAACACTTTTTGGAATAATTCAAAAATTACAAATTAAATCACAGTTTGACTAAACTTCATTATAAAAGTGCAACAGACAGAAATGAGATTTTAATTAATAAGAATAACTAAAACTAATTCCAAATAAATGATAATTTTAAAGTACTTTGAGACTTTTATGCATTTCATACGCTCATTTCAGTATTCATTTGAAGTTTTGAATTTTTTTAGAAACCATCTTATCTCATTTACATCTTAAAATTAACCATCATGTCAAATTCCAAGCTTTTTGTCTAACAGTCTACCACCTCTCTGGTGTTAGTGGCACCAACATATAATGCCGAAAAAAAAGTTGAAATACAATATCTCGAAAAATATTGAAACAGAGACTGTCCCATTAATTTGACAACATTAACCTTGAAATCGGTTGGTATTTACTAATATTCTATAGAAAACGGAATTTAGATATTTTTTTAAGGTTTTCTTGTTGTTCGTGCCAACCAGTTGGTAGTGACACCAGCATAAAATATAGCCCGTATACGATCAGCGACTACACTGTAAAAAAAAAAAAAAAAAAACGACATTTTTACAGTACAATGTACTGTTCATCTCGCGAACAAACTCGATCACAGTGAATGTGCTGTATCTTTCTTTGGTTTCCTGACTATATTAACATGGAAAATACAGTAGTTGCGTAAAATTAACAGCACAATGTGCTGGCTATTTGGACGCCAGCAGTTTGTGCTGCAAAAAATGCGTCCAAATTGCCAGCACATTGTGCTGTTAATTTTACGCGACTAAGTATTTTCCATGTTAATATAGTCAGGAAACCAAAGAAAGATACAGCACATTCACTGTGATCGAGTTTGTTCTGGCAAATTTACAGTGGTTTTTTTACAGTGTATCACTCTTGATTCGCAACCAATAACTTCTGTAATCGGTTTATTATTTCCTGAGATTCCATAGAAATCGTAATTTAGGACTCTTTTAAAATGCTTTTCGCTCCTTACCTTCACTTCACCGATTCTTAATTTCGAATTTATTTTCGAATGTTCTTAGCCGACATTTATATTTTATAAGTAACTACCGCGCTATATTTAAAGCTTCTAGCCTCTTCAGTACCGCAGAAATCTCAATTCAGAAAGTTTTTTACTCCTGCAACCCTCTAAGGGTTGTGGCACCGACATAAAATATAGCTTATGTTTGAGAAGATTCTATCACCATCAATTTGCAACCATTATGTTTGAAATCGGTTTCGTATTTCATACGATTGCATAAAAATCGTAATTTAGAATGCTTATAGAACTTTTTTCGCTCATTTTATCCTTTTAAATTTGGAATTTTCTTTCGATAATTCCTAGAAAGCACTTGCATCTTTACTGTAATTACCATTCCAAATTTAAAATGTTAAACCCCTGAGTAACACAAAAAACGGAATTTAGAAATTTTTTGCTCCTGTAACCCTCAGGTGGTAGTGACAACAAGGTAAAATATAGGCTATGTTGGAGCGAGGACTGTCACCATCAATTTGAAACCATTACTTCTGAAATCGGATTATATTTCCTGAGATTGCGTAGAAATTGCTTTTTAGAACGCTTTTCATTCATTTTCACCCCTTTTAAATTTCAAATTTTTAAGGAACTCTTCTCAGAGAGCATTTACATCTCATAAGTAATTAGCATGCCAAATTTCAAGTTGCTAGCCCCTTCAGTATCAGAAAATTCACAATTTAGAACGTTTTTTAAACTGCAACCGCAAGGTGGTATTGCGCCGACATGAAATAGATCCTATATTAGAGTAAGGGCTGTTATCATCAATTTCCAACCATTACTTTTGAAATAGGTTGGTTACTTTCTGAGATTACGTAAAAATCTCCATTTAGAACGTTTTTTAGAACTCTTTTGCGCATTTTCAAACCTTTTAAATTTCGAATTTTTTTAAGAAATGTTCTTAGAGATCATTTATATCTAATAAGTAACTACCATGCCAAATTCTATACATCTGGGCCCTTCAGTAACACAAAAATCGCAATTTCGAACGTTTTTTTGCTCCTGCACCCCCTTTAGGGGTAATGGCACCGACATAAAATATAGCCTATGTTGGAGCAAGGGTTGTCACCATCATTTTGACACCATTTTTTAAAAAATCGGTTTAGTACTTCTTGAGACTGCGTAAAAATCGCCATTTAGAACGTTTTTTAGAACGAACTTTTGCGCATTTTCACCCTTTTTAAATTTCTAATTTTTTAAGAAATGGTCTTAGAGATCATATATATCTAATAAGTAACTACCATGCCAAATTCCATGTATCCGGGCCCTTCAGTAGCACAAAAATCGTAATTTCGAACGTTTTTTTTTCTCCTGCACCACCTTTAGGAGTAATAGTACCGACATAAAATATAACCTATGTTGGAGCAAGGGTTGTCACAATCCTTTTGACGCCATTATTTTTAAATCGGCTTAGTACTTCTTGAGATTGCGTAAAAATCGCCATTTAGAACGTTTTTTAAAACGCTTTTTGCGCATTTTCACCCCTTTTAAATTTCGAATTTTTAAAGAAATGTCCTTAGAGATCATTAGTATCGTATAAATAACTACCATTCCAAATTTCATGTTTCTAGGTCCTTCAGTAACACAAAAATCGCAGTTTTAGAACGTTTTTTGCTCCTGCACCCCTTTTGGGAGTGGCACGGATATAAGATATAGCCTATGTTCTAAGTTGGACTGACACCATCATTTTGATACCATTACTTTTGGAATCGGTTCGGTAGTTCTAGAGCTTACCTCCTACAAATAAACAATTTTTACCTCTTTATAATATTAGTATAGATAGATTAGACCGGGAGCCGGCAGCACAGGCAATCACCTCATCGAGTTCAAGGATGAAATTCTAGGATTAGTTAAATCTTGATTCGCATATTAAAATGCAATCGGTCTGCCAAGCCATATCTTGGTGGAAAACACCCGAAAACCCGATTTTAGCGGCTGACTCATAGGTTTACCATTGTGTTTTCCTGCTCCCAGTCCTCCATGTTTTCATACCTTTTGGTGCAGGAAAACAGAATGGTAAACCTACGAGTCAGTCGCTATAATTGGGTTTTCAAGTGTTTACCACCAAGATATGACTTGGCAGACCGATTGCATTTTAATATGCAAATCAAGATTTAACGCATCCTAGAATTTCATCAGTGAACTCGATAAGGTGATTGTCTGTGTTGCCGGCTCCCGGTCTATATGTTATGTTGGTTCCACTACCACCTGAGGGATGGTAGACCATTAGACTAGAATCTTGAAATATGGAATGATAGTTATTTTTAACACTTTGAGATCTGGGGTATTTCAACTGCATATCTCCCTCTGGACTGAGAGTGTTTGGTACTTTTCATGATTTTTTAAAAAATAGTTGGAAGATATGTATTTTAATATTTTTTATTCATAATGAAGGAACTACTTAAATGTACTTAAATGTGTAATTAATTATATAGATTAATTAGTATTTAATGAAAAATTATTAAAAAGGAATGTTTTATATTTTTAAAAAAAGTTTCCCATAAGAAATCCGTTTTTTTTCATGAAATTTCACATAGACTTGAACAAAAACTTACCCAAATATTGTACAAATATCTGAAAATAGATTTTATTTGCATATGAACATTATTTGGTATAATTTGCTTTTGTGTGGTACATTTCAAAGCACAGATTTGCACAAAGAGCAACACCACAAAATCCACAATAAGTTCGAGTTAAACTGTGATTCTAGATATTTTCCTAATATACTTTCTCCTGTTTAGTGCTGCAATCTCTATTTTTTTTCTTCCAAAATAGAAAAGTTGTAGATAATATCTGAAAAGACCGCAAACGTATATAGTTGGTAATTTTATAGCTCGGAAAGTTGACAAAAGAGACACTCTCGGGCTTAGTTCGCTTCACCGAAAACGGTAACCCGTGTGGCACTCGGGTTTAGACCTCGAAGTGTTAAGATGTAAATGCGTGCTAAGAAAGGTTTCTTAAATTCAAAATCTCAAATAAAAACTGAAATGAGCATAAAAGCTTCAAAATAGATGCTAAATATCTTTTATTTAGAATTAGTTCTTATTAAGTCTCATTTTTGCCTAATGCAATGTAATAATGAAGTTTAGTCAAACTGTACCTTAATTAGTAATTTTTTAATTATTACTAACAGTATAATTTTTTCTAATAATAATAGGCACACAAAAATACCACAATCATATTTCAACTATTATGCGAGCAAAGCTGCGAGTTTTGCTAGAGTGATATAAAGAGAAATATTCTATCTGATTTTGAAGCCTTTGCATGGTCCAGTGTTAAAAACATACAGAAGCCTTGAAATATCTCTTATTGTTTCTCTCTCTCTTTCTGTTTGAAGTCCCTTGTTTATTGGAAAACAGAACTGATGGCTTTCTGCCATAGTTGTATAATGATATTTTATAAGAATGAAAATAGTGACTTTTACAGATTTTTGCCAGTGGTTGGATATAAAAAACAAATTTGCCATTTTAAACAGATTTTCAGGAATATGAAAATCGAGGTAATGAAAATATTAATCTTGAAAAAATTTTAAAATGTACTTTCGGTATCAGTCTCAGCCAATTAAAGAAACAAAAAGTCTGAACATCTCTAAGATGAATATGAATGGTTGTATTTTCCTTGTACAAATCTATAATTGACAAAACTTGATATGCGAGTCATTCTCAGATAATGGGAAATTTTATGTCCTTGTCTGAAAAATGTGAATTAATCAAGTCAACTATGAATGCTTGAATTTTTTGCGAACATTTCTGTTTAAGCACTCACTATAACAGTGTGTCCACGTATAACCTGACCGACCTTTATTTTCGCAATGGTTGGTCCTAGATGCATACTTCCAATTACAAAAGTGGTGAAAATTAAGTGCAGAGTTAAGATTAAAAAAAAGTTTGAAGCGAAAAAACAATTTTGTGAAGAATTACAGAATCTAAATTTTTATACGGTCCCCTGGTCCTATAGGTTATATTTAGTAAAATTTTCCTGTTACACTGACAAGTAAGGCAAAAAAAGTTCCGTTATTCTACGATTAAAATTGACCGAGTGATAGCAGTTTAAAGTTGGAGCATATTTTTTGCTGCAAATTAGGGGTCATTCACAAATTTAGTCGAAATATAATTTCGTCAGATATGTTAAAGAAATGGTTGAGAGTAAAATTACCATTGCAATATAAATTTGAAAACTTTAATCATTCTGACGTATTACTGCAAAATATACTATTTGTACTGAATACATAAAAGGATACAAATAACAGCATTTTTGTTATATAAAAGAATGAAAAACAACTTACCTCAATTCTTTACAAAATGATGCATATTTTAAAATGCTATTAGATTGCACCCTCTTTCAAATTTTGGGTTGTGCTGTTTCTTAGGTTTTGAAAATTGATTCTTATGTATTTTTTAGCGCTGAATCCGAAAATAACCTTAATTTTAAACCATCATGTCAGGTTTTTTCCCAAATCGCAAATTTCTAAGTTAAAAAAGTCAAAGTTAAAATTGATCCCCCCTCCCCTCCCAACCTCATCGGACCCATGAGTTGTTTAGCTCTAAGAAACCCAGTATAAGCCAAAAAATTGAATAAATTACTTAATAAAATAAAATTAAACTGAATAAAAAAAAGTCACATCTGCTTTATAGTATCAGATTTTTCGCTATTTTTTAACCTTAAAATTTACGATTTGCGAAAAATCCTGACATGATGGTTAAATGTGTAGGTAATTTTTTTATTCAGCATTAAAAAATACATAAAACGTAATTATAAAAGTTAAAAAACACAACCATCGCAGGTTTATGTTATCTAATCTAAAACTCTTTCTTAAACTTGTTGACGGTAATCTATCCGAATTATTTTGTGTTATGCTCTAATATAAGTATTTATAAATGGTAAGCGCCAAAAATCATAATAATATTACATTGTCATCGGATTTAAGTCAGTATGTAAAATTTAACTTCCATCGGGTGTTTGAAAGTTAGTTAAAGTACAAATTTTAAACTGGAAAGACGATCGTTGCACGTTAAATAAAACCTTGTGAAAATAATATACTAATTTTTGCTAAAAGAAATCATAGCCTCAGATCCTTACAAAATAAATCATACGTTAAAATACAATTATTTTTACTAAACTGAAACTTAACTAATAAATGTTATGTCGATTGTAATAGTTGTACGTTTTCTTTCAAAGCGCAGGAACCTTGAAATAAGTTTAAGTACTTTATACACGACCCCTGAAAACACAGCCGAAATCATCTGTTTTGAGTTGCAATAAAGTGGTATAAGTCATGCATTTCAAAGTTTCGTAACTCGGTCAATTTTAATGCTAGATGATTGGGACTTTTTTTTTGTCTTACTTGTTAGTGTCGCAGTAAATTTTTACTAAATATCACTTATAGGACCGGGGAACCGTATAAAAATTTAAATTTCGTAATTTTTAAATAAATGTTTTTCTTGACCCAAATCACTTTAAAAATAATTCTTTACCTTATTTAAACTATTTTTGTAATTGGAAGTATGCATCTAGGACCAACGGTTGCGAAAATAAAGGTAGGTCAGGTTATACGTGGACACACTGTATTATGCACTTTAAATATGAAAAAAAATCAATATCTAAAAAAGTTGTAAACAAAGGCTTGTCCCAAATTTCAAATTTATTAATTGAAACCCTTGTTTTTAAGATTTGAAAAGCTTTAGAACAAATGGCAGTGATTATGTGGGTATATTTCCCATCTCTATTTTTTACACATTTGACACTTTAGACAAAACAGAAAACATATCAATTATCCGGTAATTGTCTATCAATCTTGACTACCATTTATCCTTATTTGAAGTTTGTCCCCAATGTCATTACCAGGATGCACAGTAATTTTCCATTCTGCTCCCTACTAGTAGTCGTCTTGATACGACTCGACAGCATTCTCACATTGTACAGTAGACAGTACCACAAGTTCTAACAGGCAGTAATGTCTATTTTTGATTCACTATGCAAGAAATTGTAGAGTGATTTATATATATATAAATTTTACTAAGTAATGACTATATGTATTAGAGTAATGTTGTAAATGAAATTATCTATGAAAATTTCATTATTTTAACGCAAACCTGGAAATTTGAAGCTAACCTGGAAAAATCATGGAAATATCAGGGAATTTTAAGATAGATAAGAGATTTGTGACCACCCTGTTTTTCCATTCCCTTTTTATTTTTTTTTATTCTTCTTGACCATGGAAGTAGTAATAGTTTGTTATTTTATGTTCTTTCTTGACTCCCATTTTATGACTTGGATAGCTTGGAAATTTGACCACTGCAGCGACCATATCCTGTTTTCTGGAATTCCCTCACCACATTTACCAATACTGTCACCCTGATCTCTGACCCTAACTCACGACTCACCCCCCACTTCAGCATGAACCGGATGAGTTAAAAACATATCCTCTTGTTACAATATTTAGGGGAGTATTTTTTGGGGGGATATGTCCATTTCACAGGATAATCAATCAAGAAGGGGAAAGGGTGCGTCAAGTAGCTCATTAACGACATGGTTACCAGAAATAATAAACAGATCAAGAACTCTGCTTCTAAAATGTTCTCTTTAAATATCACCACTGAAATTGGAACAAAAATCTTTTGAAGACTAAATTGATCATTTTAAAAGTATTATATTAACATTATTGTTTATACATTGTTATTAAAAGGGAATGAAATTGGGATTTGTTATTAAGCTTGAATATCGCATCTTGCTTTTTGAAAATAACTACACCCGCAAATAGCTGCTATAACTTCAACTAAAGCATAAATGCCTTTGAGATTTTACACCATTTACATACATCTAATTATTTATCTCGCCTTTATTTTTTACTTGAGTTATTGTACCTATAACTTGACAACTTTTAACGTGTTAAGTAAAATAATCTAATTAAAAATAAATTATTTATGTAAAATACTTAATTTTGAAATAGTACATTTTGTACTGATAATTCAATGAAAAACGAACAGCACGAATACACCAATTTAGAAATTGTTGCATAATTTATGCCCAGTTTTATAAATATTATTTTTTGCTTGTTTTTTTTTTTTTTTTTTTTTTTTTTTTTCCATTTTACTTGCTCTATCTTGTGTTTTTAATGTGGAATGTGTTTCTCATACCATCTTTACGATTTATTAGGAGAATAATAAAAACACTTTCCTTTTATATTTGATTAAAGAAAATTTTTTATGCCAACCTAAGAATGGATTTGTGAAGGCTGAATATCATTGCACCCATGAATCCTTATGCATTGAATCAGTTTTTTTCTTTTTTGTAAAAATGCTTTAATCTTTTTTTAAAAGTCTGTTGTCCAAGTAATTTCAAATGTCTTAATACTCAGAGAATTTATCAAGAAAATAAGAAAAATATACTTAAGGGGTTGAGTTAAATTATTTAGATTTTTTTTCTAATATGCTATAAACAGACGTTTAAACATATTAGACGTTACAGATATGTTATAAACGAATCACGGAAAAAAGCGCACCGAAAAAAAGCGCACGGAAAAAAGCGCCCCGGAAAAAAGCGCCCCCGGAAAAAAGCGCACCTTTTTACAAATCACATATTAAATAAGTCTGATAATAATACACAGGGTTAACGTCAGAATATAAACACCAGATTGAGATGATTTTTTGAAATCTGGCGTCTTGCTCCCTCGGTACGGAGAGGCTGTGGCGGAGGGGGGGGGGGGGTCTTTAAAAGGTATCTCAAAACCTGCATTGCCTCGATGTTGATAAAATTTTGTAAGTATGCAGAATCAGAATATAAACATCAGGTACTTATATATACAGTGAAACCTCCCTGTGTGACCACCTCCATTAAGCAACCACCTCCATTAAGCGACCACCTCCCTGAACGACCATTTTTTCATGGAACGAAATTTATTCCCATAGGCTCAATACTAATTTTACCTCCATTCAGAGACCATCCCAGTTGAACTCCCTCCATGAGCGACCAATTCTTTTTGAAGAAAATGAAACAGATTTTCTAAGGTACGCAGAATCAGAATATAAACAGCAGGTACTTGTATATACAGTGAAACCTCCCTGTGTGACCACCTCCACTAAGCGACCACCTCCCTGAACGACCATTTTTTCATGGAACGAAATTTATTCCCATAAGCTCATTACTAATTTTACCTTCATTCAGAGACCATCCCAGCTGAACTCCCTCCTTGAGCGACCAATTTTTTTTTTAAAAAAATGAAAGAAATTCCGTTTTTTCCAGGTCGCTTGAAGAAGGTTTTATTAAGAAAATAATTCCGGAGAGCTCATTATTCATTCGGCGGGGGGGGGGGGGGGGTGCTTTAAAAGGTATCTCAAAACCTGCATTGCCTCGATGATAAAATTTTGTAAGGTACGCAGAATCGGAATATAAACATCAGGTACTTACATATACAGTGAAACCTCTCTGTGTGACCACCTCCATTAAGCGACCACCTCCCTGAACGACCAGTTTTTCATGGAACGAAATTTATTCCCATAGGCTCAATACTAATTTTACCTCCATTTAGAGACCATCCCAGTTCAACTCCCTCCATGAGCGACTAATTTTTTTAAAAAGCAAATGAAACAAATTCCGTTTTTTTCAGGTCGCTTGAAGAAGGTTTTATTTAGAAAATAATTCCGGAGAGCGCATTATTCATCAAACTTCTAAACCAAGTTTAGATTATTTTTAATTCCGGTAACCTTTAAATGTTTAAACCCCTTTGTGCCTTTTTAGGCAATGATTTTAACTCTGATGACAAATTAGGAATGACAGTCGATAAACTCCCTTGCCCTATTCTGTCAGGAAACTCTCAAAGAAATAGATAAATTAATGATATAGTCATTATTTGTTTCCGTCCAAAAACATTGCATTTATTTACTGAACTTCGAAAAGAAATAAAAGTTATAAAATATAAAACCGTAAAATCAAAGCAAAGGTCAATGTATTCATTTTTTAAACTCTACAGTAATTAACTTATGTAATTAACTTTTGTTTTGATACTTAAAGTTTTATATTTTTTCCTAATGTGAAAATTAAATTTTAGTAACGTTAATTGTTACCTTTTTTCAACAATTAAAATGTAGTTTTAAATAGGACCTCCATTAAGAGGCCAACTCTCGGAGCGACCCATTTTTATTGGAACGGAACGTGGTCGCTTTGGGAGGTTTTACTGTTTACATATATAATTAGTCTCCTTTATCCTTCTGGAGTACGGCTGTGTGTGTGTGTAGAGGGGGGGGGGAATCTTCAAAATCCGAATCTATTACGGTTTTAGACGATAAAATTTTGGATCAGGATAAAATCAGAATGTTTTCTAAGTATATAAACATCTAATTGGATGAGTTTCCTTTAATTTGGCCCTTTCCCTTCTACTTGGCAGGAGGGGGGGGGGGATTACAAAAATATACGATTACCTTCCTCATAAAACTGTACAAGAGTCCATTAATATTTTGTATAACTTCCGCCCCCTCCACACACACACTAAATTTGATAAAAAACTTAATATAAGACCCCCAGTGATCAAATTGTCACAACGGTTTGTTCTTTTAAGGGGATCAAATCCTAAGGGACAACTTTCTGACATAAATTTTAATTTATTTTTGTTCGAAAATGCATGAAACTGGCAGGGGTTGTTGTTTAGAAACTATGTAATTGGGCTGTTTTTTCCATTTTTTTTTTTTTTTTTTTTTTTTTGCAAATGCAATAGCTCTTTCAGAAAATAATGTTCAAAACACTAACTTTCACTGTATTTTCAAAAAACTATTCTGCCTTTACCGAAAAATGGATCTGGATTACACAGTTTCTGCGTAAGAGAACTTGACAATTTTTGTGAACAAAATAAAGTGAAAAATATATTAGAAAGCAGGTAGTTTGGATTTGAAAACAGACTTAAAAGCAAACTTGCATTTTAATATATAAATTTGGAAACTTTTATTAACATTTGTTTCAGAGTGATATCATTTTTTATCTATTTTAAGTCACATCTATTTCGGGATTAAAACTTATGAAATACAAAATATTTCTAATGTTAAAAAAAAAAAAAAAAAACATTAGTTTTTTTTTATTCTATCTCCATTAACCTTTAAAAAGTAATGATATCAAAATAGGTTTAATGTTCTCAGCACTTAATCTTATGGCTCTAAGAATGTTATACGCATGGATCTTGAAAATAATATCAAATCTTGAGTGACGCTATGCTATTAATTAATATGTATATATGCATTATTTATTTAATCCTTTTTTTTTCTATTTATAATCGCAGATGCAAATTTATGTTCAATATGAAAAGATGTATAGAAGTTTATTCGCTGATGGGTTTTCATTCACATCTCTCATAAATTCAAAATATGAGTTTTAAAGATATGATATTAAAGTTCAAATGACGTCTTGATGTGACATTAAAAGGTTTGTTTTAAGATTCAATTTAAATTATTTTTGGTTTTTTCTTCTACAATATATTTACACAACCAGTTTTCTTTTCTAGAAAAAATAAAATCTTGTGCCCATAGGCGTAGAGTTATATGGGCCCTGGGGTCCCCCCCCCCCACCCCCCCTCCTCTCCAATATTTTTTTAAGATGGGATACATTTTTTTGCCAATTGATATAGAAAAAAAATTCAGATTTTGCAATTTATAACAATTTATAAAATTTAATTTATAATATTTTCAGTAGATAATTTTCTTTCTCTGTTTACTTTTATTCTTTGTAAACATATAGAACAAACTAGGGCAACTTTTAGCATGGCGTTTATTTTCGCAATTTTAAAGCTTCGCGAGTCGGATAACAACTGTTGCTAAGGCATCTTTTTAGTATTTTTACCCTCTTTTCCGGAGACAAAAGAAGGAAAATATCTTTGTTCAATTTCCCTCTTCTACCTTTCCCAAAACTCATGTACTTAGCAAGTTTTCCAAGAAATTACTAACAAGCACAGGGGCGCCCCCCACTGTTTCGTCTGAAACCTACTCTTCGGAATGACATTGACCTTTACCCATTGACCTAGTATCTTTCAAGAGTATTTTGCTTAAGTGACAATAACGAATTATTTTTATATCTTTTCCTCTCCTGCATAAAGTCCCTGTTAAAAGAGACAAAGAAGTTTTTTTTTTTTTTCAAAGGGTCTGTTTTATCATAAACTTTTATTTGAACATTATAAGAAGATTTTAGGAAATGTAATATTTAGGAAATGTTCTGAACACTTTAGATCTTCATTTAGTCGAAATTAAGCATAGGGTATGAACTAATAATTAGAATAAAATTTTAAAGAAATGCGCAAAAAAAAAGGGGGGGGGGATGCTTAGGGCCCGACTAGCAAGTTTCTATGCCCAAGGCACTTTCAATTTTTCGTGCCCCTTTAGACTGGTTGATTTACTGTCACTAGGGGTTTTTTTTTTTTTTTTTTTTTTTTTTTTTTTTTTTTTTTTTTTTTACTTGTTACACATTTGCCAACTCAAAATATTAAGTTTTCCGGGAAACTGAAAAACAGTTCCAGGAATAAAAATAAAATATTTTCTCTAATGTGTTGTTTTTACCATATACTGAGACATATTTTTGTCATTTCATGTTATTAATATCTCAAATATCACATTTTTTCACAATTATTTTATTTTAGTTTGAAACGAGTTTGAAAGTTAATTTTTTGTCAAGTGCGGCGTTTACACCATGTACGGCGTTTACGATTTTTTGTTTTTTTCGGGCGCGTAAAATTTGGATAAAATTAAAATTCCTCAAGACTGTTCTCAAATCCATTGCTCAACAATGCGAAACATTCTGATTTTGCCGATAATGTAAAGTGTGACATTTCCGATGATGATACCGAACCATACATACAGAGGTACAAAGAAAATTAACAACTCTTCCACTCGGATATTAACGACTCAGATTTTGCGGGCTTCGAATAGAAACTAAAAAAGGACTAAAGTGGATATGACGTAAAAAGTGTCATAAAAAGCGTGCTAAGTTGCGCCGACCTCTTATGCGTCCCATTCTCTGAATGGTTTTGATACCAATTGACGTCTCCTTAATTTAAAAATTACATAAAAATGTTTAAAATCAGATTTAAATATTTTAAATAAATAGAGTATTAAGTTATTAAAAGTGAGGCACCCTTACACTGTTCAGAAAAGTTTCGTTAAAGTTAGGTTAATGAGACACTGTCCACAGAAGTAGCGTTCCCACAGGTGCGGCGTTTACGACGGGTGCGGCGATTACGATATTTTAAAGCTTATCCAGAACAATTTTTAGGAGTGCGGTGCTTACGACGGGTGCGCCGTTTCTTCCATAAAATACGGTAACTGGAATGCAGAAACGTGAGAATAACTAAATGAAACAAGTCAGAAATTGCTCGTCAAACGTGGCAAATGAGGTGCGTTCGTACTATAACTAGTTTTATAATTATTTTTTGTACCCCATATTGCACTCAATGTATATATTTTTTAATTTCATAAGTGCATAGTCTATAACATCATTAAAATGCACTTGCAATAATTTTTTTCCCATTCCCCGTAATGTAACGGAAAACTTTTGACTGTCCCTGTAATTAAACTATACATCCGATTTTCATAAAATTTGAAATGGCTCGACAAAACTTTGCAACAATTATATATTTAAATTTTCAGACCATTCGGAAGGCTGTAACATCATTAAAACGCACTTGCAATATTTTTTTCCCATTGGCCGTAATGAAACGGAAAACTTTTGACTGTCCCTGTCATTAAACTATACATCCGATTTTCCTAAAATTTCAAATGGCTCGACAAAATTTTGAAACAATTATATATTTAAAATTTCAGACCATTCGGAAGGCCGTAACATCATTAAAATGCATTTGCAATAATTTTTCCCATTGGCCGTAATGTAAAGAAAAACTTTTGACTGTCCCTGTAATTAAACTATGCATCCGATTTTCATAAAATTTAAAATGGCTCGACAAAATTTTGCAACAATCATACATTAAAAATTTCAGACCATTCGGTTGGGTAGTTTTTGCTCTGTTATATGCGGACAGACAGACGGACGGACGGACTGAACGACGACTATAGGTGCTACGTATTTATATAATTACGAACGCACCTAAAAAGGATCCTAAAAATGAAGATCGGATTAAAAGGAAGCAATTTATTAACAATTTGGGGCATAAAAGCCTCAAGGTGCCGGACCCCAGACGGCGAAGATTTTAACTGGAATGTAGAAGTGGGGTAATAACTAAATGGTGAGATAGACTAAAAAACGAAGATCGGATAAAATGAGGAAAGTTATTAACAATTTAGGGCATAAAAACTTAAAGGGCCTTTAAAAAATTAAAAATCTGTGCCTCAGGTGCATCAGGACCTGTCTTGGACTATCATCCCTTAAATTTTCGGACTTGTACATGCGATACCTTTCATTAGCCATCGCGAACAGACACACACACACGCACAAAGAGAGAAACTTTCTTTTTTTAGTACAGATTTCATTATTTAAATAGCTTTACACACATCCTTATTTTATTAAAATTTCTATATTCATGGATTTTTCCTTTTGTACTATTTTCTAAAACTCAATACGTACGTGATAAATTGTTTAAAATGCTCACATTAATTTATTTAATGTGGTTCTCACATTCCCAACTCAACAACGCAAAACTTACTGACGCATTTTCAGTCAAATTTTAAACGGGTATAAAATTGACAGTAGTTCCTTTGAATTTGAGAGCAGCCTTAATAAGATTTATCATATTTTGCTCAAAATTGACTTTTTTAATTAAAAATGAGAAATTTTAGTATACACGTTTAGAACATTTAATTCATTAATCAAGATACGAATTGAATTAGAAAAGTAAATTTTCTGAAATTTTTGAAGTGTTGAATTTTTTTTTAATCAGTAAAAATTGTTTTTTCGTAATAAAAATTTATCTCACAATTACATTTTCTAACAAAATTAGACTGTTCTGCCCATTACTAGCTTGTCAACTTCGTGCAGACTCCGCTAAAAATATGCTGATTTGTTCTCATTTGAAAAGATTACCTGTTTGCAGAAGTTTGATTACGAAACATTTATTTAATAAAATTTATCATTTTTTGTACAAAAATTGACTTATTTCAGTCAAACTGAAAATTTTTGGCATACACATTTAGAACTTTTAGTTCATTGTCTTTGTTGAACTTATAAAAGTAAATTTTCTGAAAAGTTTGAAAAGGCTACATTTATTTTTATTTTTATTTGTTTAAATGAGGAAAAAATATTTTTTTTGTAATAAAATTTTATTTCACAGTTACATTTTCTAACAAAATTAGGAGGTTCTGCCCCTTCGAGCTACGTGCCCGAACCTCACTTGAAGCAGACCCCACAGTCTTTAAAAACATACTAATTTGCTGTGTTTTAAAAAGATATTTTGATTACGAAAGATTGGGTGATAATATTAGAGGTCTGCACGGACCGACATTTCCAGGCCCGGCCCGAATCAGAGAAAAAAAAATTCGGCCCGGCTCGGCCCGTACAAAAAAAAATATTGGCTCGGCCCGGTAAAAAAGTTGAAAGTTCGGCCCGAGCCCGACCCGAAAAAAAGTCAAAATCTCGGCCCGGCCCGAGTGAATTTCTACAAAACATTGATTTTTATGTCGATTTCGTTAAAAGTTTTTCTCGTACGAGGAGATCAAGCCAGAAATATTTATCTTAACTTTTCTTTTCATGTTTATAATCTTCATTTTTATAGAAGTGCCGCAGGGTGCGATATTTATTTTTTTAACGAATCTCTATTTCTTGTATGTAAATGTTTCAGTTATCATTAATATTGTTAATCCATATTCCATGTATTGAAGTGTTAAAAATCTGAAAAATGCTATACAGTAAAATCTAAGAGTGAATTGCAGAGAAAAAAAAAAAAAAATGCGTTATATACAAGTTCCCTTCTTAGCAAGTGTAAATGTATTATATATTATTTTCTTACGTAGTATATTAATTTTGTTTGTTATTACGTTTTATAATTTTCTTACGTAGTATTAAGTAGTATATTAATTTTGCATGGATCAACATGTTTTTCAGTTTAAAACAAGATTCCGTCATAGACAGGTTCTTTTTCACACGTTTTACTATATTTTAATTTAACTATATTTTAATAAGTGTAGAAATCTAATACTCTTTAAAAAGAATGAATTTGAATGTTTAATTGTAGAATAATAGCGATGTATGCATTTTTTGACAAAAAAATTTGTGCCGAGCCTAATTTTACTGACCTTTGAATGGACCAGGCCATTCCAAGACAATGATTTTCATACGGGGTGGGTGAAAACTAGGAATGAAAATTTTGGGCTATGAAGATTAGGAATGAAACCAGTACCCGGGTGTGTGCAGAAAAAATAAGTTAGGCTCGGCCCGGCCTGAACCTTCAGGAAAAAAGTAAGGCCCGAGCCCGGCCCGCCGGCCCGAATGCCGTGAATGAAAATAGGCTCGAGCCCGGCCCGTGCAGATCTCTAGATAATATCACGATCAGTAGGCATTTTCTGTAATCGCGTTGCTCTGAAGTTCCCTTTGGCTAGGAATTTTTTTGGTTTCCAAGACCTCATCTACTGTTGTCGCAACAGCTGACGGTTGTTTTCGTGTTCGATTAAGTAAGATCTATCAGACATTTGAAAATCAGCTTGTTTAAAATTATTAAGTGAAAAATTGCTTCAATCATAAAATTTTGTAAGGTACGGAGAATCAGAAAATAAACATCAGGCACTTATATATATATATTTAGTCTCCCTTGTTCTTCTGGGGTGCGGCTGTGGTGAGTGGGATCTACAAACTTCGAATCTCCGACGATAAAATTTTGGCAGGATGTTTTCTAAGTATATAAACATCAGATCGGATTATTATTATTATTTTAATTTGCCCTTTTCCTTCCTCCCAGGCGCGCAGGGGGGGGGGGGGGCAATTACAAATATCTATGACTACCTTTCTCATAAAACTGTACAAAAAGCCATTATCATTTTATATACCCCCCCCCCCCCAAATTTTATAAAAAGCTGAATATAAGACCCGAAATTTTTAAATTGGTATAACCAGTGATTAAATTGTCACAACGCCCTGAAATTTTGTGTGCGTGAGCAACGTGATATAATTTTACAGTGCAAATTGTCCGTTTCTTTTTAACCGAAGCCCCCTAAATTTTAATACAGCGCAACTATAAGGGAGCCATCGAGAACCACAAGTAACATAATTGTTTTAATGGCGGAGGGGGGGGGGCTCTGTCGAATTATTATAGAAGCCCTGTATTTTAATGTATCATAAATATAAGGTTCTGACAACTTTAAATATTCATAGCTGATACATAAAATCAAGGGGCATAAAATCTCGGTCGAGTTCGTTAATGGGCAAAATCGGACCAAGGGTGTGGAAATAGGGAGGGGTTCTGAGAAAAACGAAACTTCTTAATTATAATACATATCGTCTCAGTTTAAATTTACTATTTCTTCTAAAAAATGGGTCATAAAATTTATGTATGACAGATTTTTGATAAAACCAAAAATGGGCCCAAGGGGAGAAAAAAATAGGGTTTTGGGGAAAAAAATTCATAACTTCGCCAATTCTCAAGATATAAAATCCAATTAAATTTATTATAAATTGCCTTGACAAGTTTTTCACAGCACCAATTCTTACCAAATAATAATAATAATAATAATAAAATAAAAACGAAAACAAAAAGGGGGAGTTGAAGAAGAAAAAAATCCATAACTGCGTCAATTCACAAGATATCAAAACCGCATGAATTTATTATATATCTTCTTAATATTATCTACAATTTTTATATTGACAAGTTTTTGATAGATCAATTCGTGCAGCAAAAACAAATTAAAAATACATAGAAGTTGAAGAAAAAAATCGTATTAAGGATGTACTGAAATCCAAACTGCTTATTTTCTGACTCATTTTTAAATTCATTTTTGCTTGCAAGCGCATCCAATTGGTAGATTGTCTTATTCAGAAACTAGTTAATGTGCCATAATGGAAGATTTTTTGATAGAGGCAGAATATATTTTAAAAAATTATGTCAAAGTGGGCATTTTGAACAGAAATTTTCGAATCGATTGTGTTGGAAACGAAAAATATTGTTCTACTGAGAAATTAATTGTTTATAAATAAAGTTATAATTAATTGAACGAAAAATAAAAACAAAGGTCGCTTATAAATCTCTTAAACAATCACGTCAGCAAGTTTCATGTTTTTCCTTTGAAAAATAAATCTGAAAATGTGTTAGAAAATTTTGATTTGTTGAACATGGAAAAATATTTTTGAATATTGCCTTAACATGATTCTGACTAACACGAGCTCTTATATAAAAACATTAAAACACATCTTCATTAAAAACTCATCAAAAGCGCCCAGATAAAATTGTTAAATTTGGTTTATCTCTAATCATGATTTAGTTTTTTTGGTGAAATTAGAACTTAACTTCGAAATCTACCTGCGCCTGTCGGCCAAGCCCGCAGGGATTTTTTTTTTAAATAAAAACTTGCTTATAAAAGAAAATGCTTAAAATTTAATCATATATGTTTAACCCAATTGTATGGTATTAGAATTATTATTAGTATTATTTTGAAAATGCATATAAAGAGGTTTTAAGATTGTAAATAATACATAGTAGTTTATTACTGTGTATTAGATTATAATTTATATACAGTGTGTCCACGTAAAACCTGACCGAACTTTATTTTCGCAACCGTTGGTCATAGATGCATACTTCTAGTTACAAAAATGGTCAAAATTACTTGCAGAGTTAAGATTTAAAAAAAAAAAGTTTGAAGCGAAAAAACAAGTTAGTGAAGAATTACAGAATCTAAATTTTTATACGGTCCCAGGTCCTATAAGTTATATTTAGTAAAATTTCCCTGTTACACTGTGAAGTAAGGCAAGAAAAGTCCTGTTATTCTACGATTAAAATTGACCGAGTTCAAAGCTGGAGTATATTTTTTGTTTCACATTCACAAATTTAATAGAAATCTAATTTTGTCAGATATTTTAAAGAAATGGTTGAGAATAAAATTAGGATTGCAATATAAATTTGAAATATTTAATCATTCTGATGTATTACTGCAAAATGTACAGTTTGTACTGAACATTATAAGAGGATAAAAATAACAGCTTTTTTGTTAAATAAAAGGATTAAAAACAACAGCCTCAATTCTTTGCAAAATGATACATATTTTAAAAGGCTGTTAGATAACACTGTCTTTCAAAATTTGGGTTGTGGTATGTTTCTTTGGTTTTGAAAATTGTTTCTTATGCATTTTTTAGCACTGAATCCGAAAATGGCCTTCATTTTAAACCATCACGTCAGGAATTTTCTCAAATCGTAAATTTCAAAGTTAAAAGGCTAAAAGTAAAAATTCATCCCCCCTCCCCTCCCACCCTCATCGGACAACCGAGCTGTTTAGCTGTAAGAAACCCAGTATAAGCCAAAAAATCTAATAAATTATTGAATTAAATAAAATTAAACTGAATAAAAAAGTCTTACATCTATTTTATAGTATCAGATTTTTCGTAGTTTATTTACCTTGAAATTTACGATTTGCGAAAAATCTTGACATAATGGTTAAAAGTGAAGATAATTTTTTGATTCAGCGTTAAAAAATCCATAAAATAGCAGCATTAGATTGAAATATCATTTTTAAAGCGAATGCATTTTATGCCCGATAAGAATTTGCTTTTTACAAACTGGTTGTACTTACTTTTTAACAAACATAATCATTTAAGCTTATGTAAATACGTATTTAAAGCATTTTTCGTTTATTCATCAGACAAAATACCCATAGAAACTTTACAAATTATTTTCATCCTAGATTTCAATGCTTTTTTACACTGTTTTAAAGATTTAGAATTAATTTAAGAAATTTAGCATTTAGATCAATCAATTACCTATTGAGTTATAAGGGATTTCGATCACGTGACAAACCTTTCGCCCGCTCTTGAGATTTTTTCTTCCTTCCTCGGAAATTCGGTTCCAAACGCCCACTTTGACATTATTTTCCGAAAGATCTATTGCATTTGCAAAAATATGGAAAAAACAGCTCCATTACATAGTTTCTGAACAACAACACCAGCCAGTTTCATGCATTTTCGAACAAAAATAAATTAAAATTTATGTCAGAAAGTTGCCCCTTTGGATTTGAGAACACCCTTAAAAGAACAAACCGTTGTGACAATTTGATCACTGGGCGTCTTATATTAAGTTGTTTATCAAATTTAGTGTGTGTGTGTGTGTGGAGGGGGGGGGGAAGTTATATAAAATGTTAATGGACTCTTGTAAAGTTTTATGAGGAAGGTAATCGTAGATTTTTGTAATCCCCCTCCCTCCCGCCAAGTAGAAGGGAAAGGGCCAAATTAAAGGAAACTCATCCAATTAGATGTTTATATACTTAGAAAACATCCTGATTTTATCCTGATCCAAAATTTTATCGTCTAAAACCGTAATAGATTCGGATTTTGTAGATTCCCCCCCCCCTACACACACACACAGCCGTACTCCAGAAAGATAAGGGAGACTAAATATATACATATGTATACAGTAAAACCTCTCAAAAGCGACCACGTTCCGTTCCAATAAAAATGGGTCGCTCCGAGAGTTGGCCTCTTAATGGAGGTCCTGTTTAAATCTAGATTTTAATTGTTGAAAAAAGTAACAATTAACGTTACTAAAATTTAATTTTCACATTAGGAAAAAATATAAAACTTTAAGTATCAAAACAAAAGTTAATTACATAAGTTAATTACTGTAGAGTTTAAAAAATGAATACATTGACTTTTGCTTTGATTTTACGGTTTTATATTTTATAACTTTTATTTCTTTTCGAAGTTCAGTAAATAAATGCAATGTTTTTTGGACGGAAACAAATAATGACTATATCATTAATTTATCTATTTCTTTGAGAGTTTCCTAACAGAATAGGGCAAGGGAGTTTATCGACTGTCATTCCTAATTTGTCATCAGAGTTAAATTCATTGCCTAAAAAGGCACAAAGGGGTTTAAACTTTTAAAGGTTACCGGAATTAAAAATAATCTAAACTTAGTTTAGAAGTTTGATGAATAATGCGCTCTCCGGAATTATTTTCTTAATAAAACCTTCTTCAAGCGACCTGGAAAAAACGGAATTTCTTTCATTAAAAAAAAATTGGTCGCTCAAGGAGGGAGTTCAACTGGGATGGTCTCTGAATGGAGGTAAAATTAGTAATGAGCTTATGGGAATAAATTTCGTTCCATGAAAAAAATGGTCGTTCAGGGAGGTGGTCGCTTAATGGAAGTGGTCACACAGGGAGGTTTCACTGTATATGTAAGTACCTGATGTTTATATTCTGATTCTGCGTACCTTACAAAATTTTATCACCGAGGCAATGCAGGTTTTGAGATACCTTTTAAAGCCCCCCCCCCCCCCCCCCCCCTCCACCGCCTGATGAATAATGCGCTCTCCGAAATTATTTTCTTAATAAAACCTTCTTCAAGCGACCTGGAAAAAACGGAATTTCTTTCATTTTTTAAAAAAAAAATTGGTCGCTCAAGGAGGGAGTTCAGCTGGGATGGTCTCTGAATGAAGGTAAAATTAGTAATGAGCTTATGGGAATAAATTTCGTTCCATGAAAAAATGGTCGTTCAGGGAGGTGGTCGCTTAGTGGAGGTGGTCACACAGGGAGGTTTCACTGTATATACAAGTACCTGCTGTTTATATTCTGATTCTGCGTACCTTAGAAAATCTGTTTCATTTTCTTCAAAAAGAATTGGTCGCTCATGGAGGGAGTTCAACTGGGATGGTCTCTGAATGGAGGTAAAATTAGTATTGAGCCTATGGGAATAAATTTCGTTCCATGAAAAAATGGTCGTTCAGGGAGGTGGTCGCTTAATGGAGGTGGTTGCTTAATGGAGGTGGTCACACAGGGAGGTTTCACTGTATATGTAAGTACCTGATGTTTATATTCTGATTCTGCGTACCTTACAAAATTTTATCACCGAGGCAATGCAGGTTTTGAGATACCTTTTAAAGCCCCCCCCCCCCCCTCCACCGCCTGATGAATAATGCGCTCTCCGAAATTATTTTCTTAATAAAACCTTCTTCAAGCGACCTGGAAAAAACGGAATTTCTTTCATTTTTTAAAAAAAAAATTGGTCGCTCAAGGAGGGAGTTCAGCTGGGATGGTCTCTGAATGAAGGTAAAATTAGTAATGAGCTTATGGGAATAAATTTCGTTCCATGAAAAAATGGTCGTTCAGGGAGGTGGTCGCTTAGTGGAGGTGGTCACACAGGGAGGTTTCACTGTATATACAAGTACCTGCTGTTTATATTCTGATTCTGCGTACCTTAGAAAATCTGTTTCATTTTCTTCAAAAAGAATTGGTCGCTCATGGAGGGAGTTCAACTGGGATGGTCTCTGAATGGAGGTAAAATTAGTATTGAGCCTATGGGAATAAATTTCGTTCCATGAAAAAATGGTCGTTCAGGGAGGTGGTCGCTTAATGGAGGTGGTTGCTTAATGGAGGTGGTCACACAGGGAGGTTTCACTGTATATATAAGTACCTGATGTTTATATTCTGATTCTGCATACTTACAAAATTTTATCAACATCGAGGCAATGCAGGTTTTGAGATACCTTTTAAAGACCCCCCCCCCCTCCGCCACAGCCTCTCCGTACCGAGGGAGCAAGACGCCAGATTTCAAAAAATCATCTCAATCTGGTGTTTATATTCTGACGTTAACCCTGTGTATTATTATCAGACTTATTTAATATGTGATTTGTAAAAAGGTGCGCTTTTTTCCGTGCGCTTTTTTCCGGTGCGCTTTTTTCCGCCTACCGTTATAAACATTTTATAAAAAGACGATTTTGCCCCAAAACATTTCTTTGAGGGAGAGGAGTCAAAGGATGGACAGGACATGAATCTGAAAAGTTGTGATTTCGATTTAAAACTGTTGTGCTAATAAATGGAACATTGGCCTATTAACATTGCGCGAAATCATTTTCAATATACTCGTATGATTTCATTAAATATTTTAGACACATACTTTAATGATTAGCGAAAAAGACAAACACAGATTTTAGACTATCCTAGATTAAGGAATTATTTATATTTGAGACCTACAAGATACAGTCGAATCTCTATTTAACGAAGTCGCTAAATCTCGGAAAAAAGTTCGTTATATGGAAAATTCGTTAAATAGAGATTCACCTTTTAAAATACTTTAAACTACATAAAACAGATTTTAAATTCATAAACACTAAATATTTTTACTAAAAGTAATTAATCACATTTTTTTAAAATAAATTATATCGATTTGTTTTATTTATTTTACCCACCAATATCCATCATCAATTCATTTTTTCTATGTGCTTAAATCTTCGAAATCTGCAAGGAAAACAAAACATTACCCGGGAATATACTGTATTTTCTGTTTAAAGTAAATAGTTTTACATTAAATTAACGAATTTTAATGACATCATCGTATTTATTATTAATATACCAAATAAGTTTAACCATACATTAACATATGCGTCCTTAAATTTAATTTCTGAAAAACTCTGTTAATTTTCTTGAGTTTTTTATTTAAAAAAGTACTTTCTCTCATAATACGTCTCGCATCCTTGCAATGCACCAAAACCCCCTTCATGCGTATTTTCTTCTAACTATAATCCGCGTCGGATTGTTTCAAATGATTTTAGCATTTCATCATACGAAGTTTTGTTAATTCCTGCATAATGAACATTTCTATAATCATCATATTCGTCTTCATCGCAATTCATTGCTGTATTGTTTTTATTTTTCACACTGTCGAAAATATCCAATTCGGATAGTGTTTCCGAGATCTCAGTTTCAGAATTAAGTGAAATACAATCATCAATCAGCACATCATGGTTAATTTCTTCTTTTTTTCTCATCTGTATCCACATTTTTTAAAGTTACTCTAAGAGATTATCGTCTTCGTCCTCCGTACTTAGCGAATTCTCACTGTTGACAAAGAAGGCGCCTGGTAAAACCAGTTCAAGGCCATTGAACATCATAAAATGTGTTAAAAGAAAGAATAAGTTTGAAATGTCCAGAAATATTTTAAGAAATGTGGAGAAAAAAAAATTGATCACAAGAAAAAGTTCGTTAAATAGAGAATGCACTTCGCTATGTGGAGGTTATTTTACGAAGAAATTCGCAAAATGTTCTTGGTTCCAAGGAAAAGTTCGTAAAATAGAGAAATTCGCAAAATAGAGGTTCGTTAAATAGAGGTCCGACTGTATTTGGTAAAAAATAAAAATTTAATAATAATTAAAAATTAAAACTTAGAAAGCGGTAAACTGTTTAACCATGTGCTATTAATTTACCATGTTGTGAAAATTGTAAGTTGAAAAGAAAAGACCAACAATAACAACAACAACAAAAAGATAAAATAATTTGTTATATTATGAAAATTGGTTAATAATAACTATTGTAAATCATAGCAATGTCTTTGTGATGAGCAATACCGCTTCAAAGTACCAAAAAAAGAAAAAAAAAGTTTACACATTGAGTTGTAATGGAAAGTTGTTTGACACTTATTTTTCAGATTGCATGTTCTTTTGCATTATGAATGTCTGGATCTCAATAAAAATACTTGTGTAATTACGGAATTTGGCCAGGTAAGCTGCAACTATTCTGTAGGGGAGAGTTGGGAGGAGTGGGACAGCAGCATTTATGTCCAAAATAACTGTTAGAATTAAGTTCTAGTTTGTCCACTAGATAAAGCATCTATAGCCTCATGTTTGATTCTAATTGTTACATCAGCTGTATTATTGTTTGTATTTAAAAGGGAAAATTTTATTTTCATACCTCAGAAGCAAGTACAAATTCTTATTCTTTCAATGATTTTTTTCAATTATATTATATTTAAAATAAAAATATTATAATTGTATAATAAACTTAAAGATATAGTGTTTGTAAACTAGCAGCCAAATAAAGCATAAATGTAGCATGATATATATGATAAGCCTTTTTAAAAAATATTCAGCAGAGGGAGGAATGGGACAGCATCAATGAGGGGGGGAATGGGACATGTTCTCAAACACCTTTGAGTCCTTCCGATATGCACCCTTATCCCAAAGCATTTCCACAAAAACTATAAAGAAAGACAGAAAAAAGGAAAGATAAAAAATCATCACTAACACACCAGAAAAAGAAGAAATTGAAAAAATAGCCGCTGATAAAAAGCAGAAGAGATTGTGTAAAAAGAAAACTCTTAAGGTGAAAAGGAAGAAACAGAAAAAAGCGAATGAATTATCTGATGATTCCATTGATGGGAAATTTGTTGCATGACTCTACAGATGAAGACTTTTGAATTGATTACTCACAATGATAATGAAATTGCTGAAGAATTTGATTGGTTAACTGATGATCCAAAATTGGGATAAATGACTTTGTAATTGTTAAAATTTTGACGAAGAAGACAGTTGTTTATTATATTGGCAGAGTTGAGGATATAGACAGTGATAAGAAGTTTATCATATTCAAAAATGATGAAAAAGAAAAATTTCACTTCCCACAAGAAAATGACTTCAGTGAAGTAGAGAAAAGGGATATCATAATGAAATTGCCTCAACCACAAATAATTTGTGGTACCAGCCGAGCCCAGTCCTACTTTGCTTTCAGTGTTGACTTATCAAAATACAATATGTGTTAATTTAATCTTTATCAAACAGTGTCCTATTCCTCCCTCATGTGCGTCCCATACCTCCCTCATATGAGGGAGGTGTGGGACAAAAATGTTAACATTTTAAAACGTGCAAATAAAAGCCAGTTGTTTGTATTTCACAGCGTTTGTATTTTTTAAACATAGCTTAAGTAACATACTATTAGATTTTTATAAGCTATACTCTTGGTAAAACATAAGTAGTGAATTAAAAAATAAATAGTGAAATCTGTCCCACTCCTCCCAACTCTCCCCTATTATGGCTGTTCTCAAATCGAAACTAAGCTGGGTATTTTTCCCCCCAGAACCGTCCAAAATAAATGGTATGATTTGATTTACAGGCTCAATTAAAAGCGCTCATTTTTTGTGAACTGTTATATTTTACGTGAAGAAGTTATATACAGTAAAATCTGTCTAAGGCGGACTCTGTATAAGACGGAAATTTGTCTACCACGGAAAGATTTTCAAGTCCCGGCGAATCCATAGAAAATAACATTAATACGAGCTCAGTAAGCCGGTATCTCCCTAACACGAAAACGGAAAGATTTTTAAGGTCACGCCGAAAAGAAATTCTTGTATAAAACTGAAAAAATTATATTTAAAAAATGAAAAGCTTCTGGCATATGAAACTTTAAGACTCATAGATAGATCAAATAAATATAAATAAATACGAAATATGAATATAAATTAAAAAAAAAAACATTTTTACGCATTCATTTGCATATACAGAGATTTTCAATTATGAAATTTTGAATTTTTGCGGATTTAATAAAAAGAAAATATGCAGATTGTATTTGTTCACTCGACAAAATTTCATTTTTATTTACAATTTTTAACCCAAATAAATTTCTTTTTTACGGTAGAAAAATTTAAAATATACATTTTTATTTTTTTTTCATTACCCTTATAATAAAAAAATATATATTTAGGCCGTTATTCTAACAGTAAATATAAGACTACGAGATTTTTGCTCACAGGCTATCAAAGCCTGAGAGCTTATGTACCCGCCGGTTCTGTATGTATGTATGTATGTAATCTTATGTGCCCGCCGGTTCTGTATGTATGTACGTACGTACGTAACGCGATAACTCTTGATAGAAACATCCGATTTGCTTCAAATTTTTTTTCTTGGTTCATTCTGATAAGGCGCTTCCCTGATTAGTTTTGGGGGTTCATTGGTTAAAGATAAAGGGGGGTTAGTCCACTCCCTTTTAATTCAGATAAATGGGTTTTTTATGCAGAATTATTCGATTTGCTCCGAATTTGGTATACCGGTTTATTATGTTAAAGAACTTCCCTGATTAGTTTTGGGGGCTCATTGGTTACGGATAAAGGGAGAAAAGGGGTGTTAGGCCACCCCTCTTCATTCAGATAAATGGGTTTTTCATGCAGAATGATTGGATTTGCTCCGAATTTGGTATACCAGTTTATTATGTTAAGGAGCTTCCCTGATTAATTTTGGGAGTTCATTTGTTAAGGATAAAGGGGGAAAAGGGGGGTTAGTCTACCACCCCTTAATTCAGAAAAATGGGTTTTTCATGCAGAATTATTCGATTTGCTCCGAATTTGGTATACCGGTTTATTATGCTAAGGAACTTCTCTGATTAGTTTTGGGGCTCATTGGTTAAGGATAAAGGGGGAAAAGGGGGCTAGTCCACCCCCCCCCCCCCTTAATTTAGATAAATAACTTTTTTGCAGGATTATTCGATTTGCTCCAAATTTGGTATACCGGTTTATTACGTTAAGGAGCTTCCCTGATTAGATTTGGACGTTCATTGGTTAAGTATTATAAATGGGGAAACGGGGCTAAACCCCCTTCACTTATTTTTTTGAGGGGCATTATTCTTTAAAATACGAGTATAATATACAATTAGTGTGAATAACCTGTGAGCTCAATGCCATCAGTTTAGCTGGGCACTTTTCTTTTTTATTTAAAAAAAAGTCATACATTTAAAATTTAAAAAGCAAATTTTTAAAAATTATAATTTCTGTAAATTATTAGGATAATGGAAAAAAAAATTAAAACAGCATAGTTTGTATTTTATGTACTGTATTCGTATGTATCCATTTCGCTGAGAAAAATAGAAGTTTATTTGTATAAAAACCGTAAACAATCCTAAATAAAAAGGAAAGGTCGATTGAACAAATAAAAATGTGCACATTTCTATCTTTTATACTTTTTATTAAATTCATAAAATGCAAAATTTTATACTTAAAACTCTCTCTCTCTCTGTTAAAAAAAATATATATATAAAAAAAAAAATAAAAAACACGTATTGAACTAACCCTTCTTTTTTAAAAATTGATTTAAATACGCGATAGTTTTTTTTTTTCTCTTTTTTACGGATTTGCATAAGACGGAATATTGTCTACGACGGAAAATTTTCTCGGTCCCGATCGATTCCGCCTTAGACAGATTTTACTGTATTTTACAATTAAAATTATTAAGGCATATTAATTACTAAAACAAGTGAAAGCAGGACGTATGCATAGCGGAAATTTTTTTAAACGGAAAATTTCATGGTCTGGGTGTAAGAATATGACTATTAAGAATAATGTACCTACTAAGACGAAAATCTTATTAAAGCGATCGTTTTCGAGTTCGCCTTAAAATATTTTACTGTTTAAAACTTTTAAAATTAAAAATATGCCTGAAAAAGGGGAAAAACACATTTGACATAGGCAAAACTTTTTAGTAAGTAACTAGTAGTAAACTAATAGAAAGACCCAAGAGGTGCTGAAATTTATACAGTGAGCAAAAAAAGTATTTGCACACCAGGTAAATTTGTTGTAGCATATGTATAAATAAATAAAAAGCAACTAAGAATTAAAAATACCAACACTTTTACAAAACAAATAAACATATTTAATATCTGACTTAATAATTATATTTAAAATATGAAAACATAAAAAGGTAGCATTTGTACTGCCAAAAAATATTTGCACACTAGCAATAAAAATAGAACTAGAGGAATTATTTATAAGTTAAAAACAGTGCTAATATTTAGTATGAATGCCCTTTGCTTCAATTACAGCTTGTAATCGCCTGGGCATTGATTCTATTAATTTGTGACATGTTTCACTGCTGATTTGTAGCCATACAGCCCTAAGAGCTTGCTTAAGTTCTGATTTGTTAGAAATTTTCTTTTTTCTTATTTTCACATCCAAAATATGCCATAAATTTTCAATCGGATTGAGGTCTGGTGATTTTGGTGGCGTTTTCAATTGATTTTTTACATTATAAAGCAACCATAACCTCGTAATATATTCAGTGTGTTTCGGATCGTTATCCTGTTGGAAATAATATGAATTAGGAATTCCTAATTTCAGAGCACTATTAGATAAATGATCTCGCAATATATTAATACATTGTTTAGCATTCATATTGCCTTCAATAAAGGTCATTTCGCCAACTCCGTTAAAAGACATGCATCCCCAAATCATTACATGACCACCGTCATGTTTTACAGTTGGTTTCAAGTTTTTAATTTGAAGAGAAGTATTTGGCTTTCGCCATACAGTTTTCTTACCATCTGAGCCAAAAATATTGAACTTGCTTTCATCGGAAAAAATAACAGTTTTCCAAAACTCTAGTGGTTTGCTGACATAAGCTTTTGCAAATTCAAGTCTTTTCACCCTATTTGTTTCACTAATAGATGTTTTTTGGAGGGGCTCTTCCTCGAATATTTGCATCATGAAGAATATTTCTAATTTATTGTGGTCTAACTACTGTTCCCGACGTTGAAGCGACATCAACAGCCAATTCTCGAGCACTTAGAAAAGGGTTTTTGAAGATTCTTTTATGATGGCTCTCCTTTGCCTGGTATTTAGCTTTCTTGGACGCCCAGTTCGCGGCTTATTTATTGTCGAACCAGTTTCTTTTTTCTTCTTAATTACATAATGAACACTAGAAACGTTTAGATTTAATTTTTTACCTATTCCTCGGCAACTTAATCCAGAATTGTTAAGAAATATAATCTTCTCACGGGTAGCAACAGACAGTTCACACGTTTGCGCCATTAGAACAAAAACTCCCCAGAATCCCTGCTCCAGTTAATATATTATGTGACTTTAAAGTGCGGGGCTAATGTACTGCGGGACTGATATGCTAAACATTTGCATAATGTTCACATTTAATGCCTTTTTTAACAGTCAATGCTTCTTGTGCAAATACTTTTTTGGTATGAGAAAATATTAATTTATTTTTTAAAAGGTGTAATATTACTGTTTACGGAAAATGGGTAGTTATTTTTATTTTCTTCTCATTTAAATAAATGAATAATTAAGAGAATAGTATCAAATTTGCTTTCTATGGTTAATTATGCAAAAAATCGTCTGCGTGCAAATACTTTTTTTGCTCACTGTATGTATCGAATAAAATGTTGGAAAGTGTCTGATAATGTATAATATATAAATTTTCTTTTCTTTTTTTTTTTTTTTTTTTTTCTCATTTGACTTGATACTATTATCATAATACTATTATTCTAAGCGTGTATTCTGTGTTTGTTTTAATTCAGAAATAAAACTTCTAATATTTTCTAAAACATACACTGCCGAAAAATTCGGATGCCTTATGTATTATAATAATAATATACAGCCATGGAAAAAAAAAAGTAAATACCCCCTTACTAACTTCGCAACAAATTATTGTAGAAGAAAGTTATTGGTACCAAACGGTTGGAAAAAAAAGTCTACTTTTAAATGATGTATATAAAATTTCCTTAGGGGGTCATATTCATCGAACCCAAACTTTGTTTTTTCTTCAATAGCAATACTCAAATTTGACACCATAAATAGATTCTACTTTCTTCAATTAGCCTAAATCCAAATTTTCATGAAATTCGTACGATTAGTTTCCGAGAAATTTATTATTTAAAAATGAGCATATTTTAGGGGAATTATATCTAAATTGAAATTCGGTACTCGATTGTTGAATGCTGCAGAATGGCTATGTAACTTCTATTACTGTATTATTTTTAACCAATATGAATATCTCACTCGCTTAATATTTTGCCAGCCCAAACGGCTCATTAAAATGAGTGAAATATATATTTATTTCAAATTATGGTTTTCTGGACATCATACACGGCCCCTTAAACCGTCATTTTGAAGTTTTTTACTCATAATTCAAAAACTACTTGGAAGAAAAATTTGAAATTGAGAATTTGCATAAAGCAGGGAATAATAAATATAAATCTATCAAAACATTATATGCAATTAATTTTTTTTTCGAATATTAATTTCAGATTTTATAATTCATATAAATTTTTTTAAATTACAAATTCAATGTGTTTATGTTTGGTTTTTTTTTTAGTATTATAATCAAACAAAAAAATCATCACATTAGGATTTTAATTTCAGGAGATATTAATAAAAATATGAAAACGTAATTTAACATTAGAAGCTCCAAATTTTGAATATTTATAATTCAAAAACTTATTATCCAAATTACTTGAACCGAATAGTTTGAACCGAAGATTTAAAATATATTGTCAAAATTGGGTGTTGCCATTGAGAAAAGTAAGTTTGGTCTAGTTTTGATTTGAAGATGGCTCCCTAAGCAAACTTTATATGCATCATTTAAAAGTACACATTATTTTCAATCGTTTCGTACCTGTACATTTTTTTTTACTATAATTAGTTGCAGAATTAGTAGGAGGTGTTTACTTTTTTTTTTCCACGACTGTACGAATATCTCTTAGTTAAAGAAAGGTAAGAAGTTTCCAATATTACAGCATATTATTATTATTTAATTATTATTATTAGGCGAATTATTATTATTTACATTTGTATATGTTTGTTAACATTTCTATGCTATAATAATAAGTTTTAAATTTCCCTTTTTTCGTAAACTCACATAAACAACAATAATGCTTTCAGCCACTAACAAAATGAACTGATAACTGAATATTACACGCAAGAAGTCCGAACACCGAAATTTCATATTTTGTTTTATTATATGTGCCAAAATTTACCATTTTTAAAAAATGTTTGACACTTTCTGCCAAACTTTCCTTTTGACATGTTTTATTTCTCCAGGTTTTCAGTTCACACACACACACAGATATATATATTTAAATATCCTAATACAATTGGTAGAAAGATTTTTAACTACAATACATTTTCAAAAAATACATCTGCTGCAAGTAATTTTCCGTGTAAATGCAATGACCCCACACTAAAAAAATACATAAACAATGATCATGGACATATAATCACTGGAAATCTTGATATTGTTCATGATTTTAAATTGAAACAACTAATGGGTTATGGTACTAAATATAGACTTCCATCTAAATTTAATGTTAAATCTATTATCAAACAGTTTACACATAATATTGATATTTTTATTTATAAAATTTCTATCTCTTATAATAAGCCTATTGAATATTTTAATCAGTGGAAAATATTAGTAATTGAAAAATTAACTATAGCTTTAAAAAATAATATTGCTGATTTGGTTTCTATTAATACACAGCATATTTTCTAACAAATTACTAAATTACAAAAAAACTACGTTATTACATATGTAGACAAATCTCCTAATAATTATGCTATTATTTGTAAATCTTATTATCACCAACTTCTTACAAATTGTATTTCTTCTAATAAGTCATTTCAAAAAACTAATGAAAATGTAATTGTAAATAATCGTAAAATTTGAAGTTATTATAAACTATTAAATATTTTATCTACTAACTTTAATTATCCATATTTAGTTCTTATTCCCAAATTTCATAAAACCCCAATTAAATTTAAGACTGTAACTATTGGTTGCAATACATATAATAATAAAGCCAATAAACTTCTCTTAAAAATTCTTAATCAATTATATGTACTTACTACAAACAATGATAATACACATTGTATAAAAAATAGCTATCAACTTATCAATATTTTAAAAAATCTTCATTGTGTATATAATATAACGACATATGACTTCAAAGATCTTTTTAATAATATAGACCTATTAGATTTACATAAAATTATAAATGCATTATTTAAAAAGTATTATAAAAAACTGGAATTACCATCTAATATTGATATTGCATATTTTAAATCTTTAACAAACTTCATTATCTATAATAATTATATCTTGCAAGATAACACTTTATATTTACAGCATGTCGGTATACCACAAGGCGGTTGTACATCCAGTTTACTCTCAGACTTATACTTATATCATTATGAACGTAATTTTACTAATAATAATCTACATTTATATCGTTATATTGATGACATAATTTTAATTGATACTGATCATTCTGCAATTACTCAATTTCCAGTAGATTATCCCACTAATTTGGAATTAACGGAAAACCTTTTATCAAACAATACAATTAACTTCTTAGATCTTAAAATTACAATAAAAGACAACAAAACAATCACAGATTTATATGACAAACGTAAAGAATTTAAATTCAAAGTTAATACATTTACAAATTTTAAATCTTGTCTGCATCATTCTGTATTTCGAAATATAATACTTAATCATTTATATAGAATAAAATGTTTATGTTCTTCTCCTCTAATTAACAATAATATTAAAAAACTAATTTATGATGCATTAAATCATGGTTTTCCAAAAAAATTCATATATTCATTAATATACAATTAGTATTTTTCTTACATGATCTTTTAAAACAAATTAACACATGCGTAAACAAAATTACAAAAAAGTTATAAAATAAAAAAATCTCTATAAAAAAATTAAAAATTGTAAAATAATATAAAAAAATTATTATAGGTTGGATGGGTGGGTAGATGTTAGAGTACGGAGGAGGGTGGTGTTGTCTGGATAATACGCAATGGTTAATTTATAAAAAAAAAAAAAAAAAAAATGGGGGCTTTTGTATTATTACTATATTTTTAATACGTATTTTATAAGATGTTGATCTGATATTTTATATGTAATTGGTGAATTTCATTAATAATTAGCTTAATTATTGTTTAATCTTATTTACAATCATTTGTTATAAATTTTAATTTAAAAAGGACAATATCATATTAATTACTAATAGTATGCCATTTTTATAGTGATTAATATACATATAAGTATATTTAATATAAATAAAGTTATACTGTATGTATTAAAATTGGGTAATTATTTTTATTATTATTCCTCTATTCTTATTAATATTTTAATATTTATCTATTTTCACTTTGTGTTATAAAATTTATTATCGGTTTAATGTTTTTGAATGTCCCACATTCATACTTTTAGGATTTTTATGGATGTATGAAAATAATCCACACACTATATTTGTGCTTTTTAGGTAATCGGAATTTAAGTATCTGTTTACCTTCTTTATACTCCCATATGTTTTTTATTTCCTGTTCATTTTATAATTATCTTATATATAATAGTTTTTATTAAAGATTTTTATATTTTTAATAATTATTTATATTAATTATTAATGAATTTATTTTGTTTTATAGCATATAGCTATATGCTATATATTATCGATGTTCTAGAATTATTTAAATTCTTAGTGTAGTTTAAATAAGTGAGCTAATAGAATATTTTGTATGCTTTTTAAATTTTATTAACAATAGTTTTTTTTTAAAATACATTGTGTGGTTTATATTCAGTTTATAAATATCTATATATAAGGATTTGTTTGGTTTTGCTGTTAATAAAACAATTGTTACATTCAAATGCTTACAACTGTTTATCTTGTGACAATTGAATCATAAAAGTAATACTAGATGGCAGCACCAAAATTTGTATTTTTTCGATAAGTTCTAAATTTTACTTTTTCCAGCTACATTTCAGTTATAATTTACTACACCAGGGGGAATTTTTAGCTAAATTTTAACGATATTGTTAAACGGTTTTTAATTAATTTAATAGTGCATTTTAAATATGTAATTACTTTCTATTTATTTTATTTTATATTTTATTAAAAGTTGTTTAACATTTATTTCAAAATGTATTAACCGCATCCTATGGTATCAATTACTGGGATTTCTTAACTGTTATATTCACCTTAATCTTTACGATATTTTGGGTGCCATGTGCGCGTGGATTTATTCTAAAATACTGAAATATTAATCGGTATGGTGTTTATTATATCTATTTTATATCCTATAAATATTTAAATAGGTTTTATTGATTTTTCCATTTCATATTATTTGTTTCTATTCTGTTTTCATTTTTAATCAATTCACTTGATTTTAATGGTTCTTTGGGCACAGGGGAAAATAACTTTTAGCTTTAGCTTATTTTTCTCACAGAAAACAACCATTTTGCTTATATCATTGAATTCTGTGCCCTTGACAATGTAATTCAATATATAAGCATTTCCATTATTTGTCGGTGTCCACTTTCTTATTTTTCTTCCATAATAATTCTTATAATAAATTTAAAAAAAAATTTTATACTTACAGCTTTAATTCATAATATTACGGTTTTTGACGGTGGTAGGTTATGTTTAATTAATGGTTATATATATATATATAATGAATATATATATATTCATTATATATATATATATACGGTAGCGCTCAAAAGTATTTTGACAAAGATAATAATCAACCTAAATAAAAGCAATAATAACATACAAAAATCAGTCACTTATTTTATTTAACCATATTCAATGTTTTACGGAATTTTAGCAAATGAACTGGAGTCCTGCACGGGTCGAGTTGTACCCGACCCGAACTCGCAAACTCCATTTTAAGTCAACCCGAAACCCGACCCGAATCCGACAAAATGTCTAATGAGAAATAAATGGTAGCCATTATTTTTTAGCCAAAGAAGCGAATAAGGCTTTAGTGTGGCTACCTTTCTTAATTACAAGCCAATAGGCTGTTATCTGTTACTTTTTCCCTTCTCCTGCATCCCCTCCCGTAAGATAGACACCAAGCCATTTTTTGGATAGGGAGCAAAAAGCGAAAAACAAGGGTGTAATCGTTTGTACGAAATTACGATTACTCATCTTTTCGATACAGATTACATAGAGATTAGCTTATGATACGATTAGATTACGATTGTAATCTGAGTGAAATTTCTTGATTATGATTATTTTGCGATTACTTCAAAATCAAAATTTATGATTACGATTACAATGCGATTATGCATTTTTTGTAATCGATTACGATTACTCGAAGCCTGCTTGTATCCTAGTCAGCAGTTGGTGTGGCAAAGACTGTCCTTGATATAGCTCCCAAAGAAGAAATCCAGGGGATTAATATCTGGAGAGAGCGGAGGCAGGAGTGTTGGTCCATCCCTTCCAATCCACCGATCCGGAAATGTTTCGTTCTATTGGGCAAAAAAAAAAAAACTGCTAAAACCGACCTATCCAATGATACAAGTTACATTATTTTACAAACGGCTAATTTGTAATGAATTATCATAATCAGGGCAAAACTTTCGGTTCACCCAATATATACATACCAAAATATAAAATTAAATAAGTAAAATGGTGATATCAATAATTCATTAATTTTTTATATAAATAAATGTAGAATATTATAGCATATTAATGCATTTAAATCTCTGTCACAGCAGTGCATAATCACTTAAATAAATATAATAATAATAAAAGTAAATAAATAAAAATATAATAATAATTTATGATGCTTGTTAAATTTAATTTAACATTTAAAATTTTGAAAATAATAAGTAACAATTAATGTGTCCATAAGCTTGCACAAAATTTAAAATATAATATAACCATTATAAAATATTACAAATTATCATCTATTTTAAATTTGGAACGACAATATAAATGAAGATTTAAATAAGATTCAGACATTATAAATTTTAAATTTGGAAAAAAGATTAATATAACACGAAGTTGAATGCATAAAAAAACATTGAAAATAGAAATATTTGACAAATATAGTCAAACTTTAGTAATTAAAACATTTTAACAACTGAAAAGCGACCCGAAAAAAACGAAATCATTGATAGTATCATTAAACCCATTATCCAAAATGAAGTATGTCGAAGTGGAAAATAATATAAATTCAATAAGAAAAATTACAAAACGAATGCTAAAAAGAGAACGAGACATGAATAAAAACGAAATTTACAATGCGAAACTCGTCTTCAGGGGCAATATTTCGACATCATCATAGGTAAAGTACCGTTGATTTTTGAAAGAGAAGTAGGAAGCATTGCTTTAAAGCTTATTTTTCTCATTGCCCAATCAACCGTATCCAATAGATTTAGACAGAAACAGACATAAACAAGCCAGACATAACAAAAATTAAAGTAAGAACATGTAAGTGAAGAACTTACTGTTTTATTATATAGAAATGATAAGAATTTATCACGAAATAAAGCAAAAATTGCTGATTAACCACATAAACAATCGTCAAAACTTACATTGAAAATCCCTTTTCACGTACATTTTCATTCGTATTCAAGTATGTAATTATTTTTATCTGTAACATAGGTCTGCTCCAACTTTTCGTGAAAATCATACCAACCGGACTTTCAAAAACCTAAATGTAACCCCCCCCCCCCTCCAAAAAAAAAAAAAAAAAATCTAGAGAGTGAAACGCAGAAAGAAATCTTTGGACTACCCAACCTGATGCAGGAATCTATTCAAAGATCCCGAAATATTCGCTGTTCAGAGGTCTTACTATATTTGAATATTAAAGAATATAGATATGTTCATTTTTCTATATAAAAGATAAAAGTGGTAATAGACATATAAGGTAAATTATTTATTAGAATTGCATTAAAACATGAATTTCCTTTCATGTCGAGTTCGGGTTGAAGTATTTCGGGTCTGGGTCAAGTTGCGTTACGACAAAACATATTTTACCGAGTTGCGAGTCGATAAATATTTTTTTTTTTGTCGGGTTTGGGTTGGGTTGCGGTTTGATTTCAAGTGACATTTTCGTGTTTCACCCGACCCGTGCAGCTTTAATTTTTCGGCAGTTTGCCTGTGTAATGATCAAGGCTGCGGAGTCTGAGTCAGGCCCATTTTTGAGCGAAAGAGTCGGAGTCGTCCATTTTCCCACCGTCTCTGCAGCCCTGGTTATGATCACTTCTGCCCATTTCCGGAGTGAAACGTAGTTCTTCAAGCGCAGAGTTTAGTAAATGTTCCTTTTTTGCAGCATTTTAAATTCGCGATCGCCGAGGCATCCATAGAGGTTACACACACAGAGAGAGACAAAAGGAGCTACGTCCATATTCATGTGCCTTTCTGGTGCTGATGATACTTTTCATTTAAAAAATGTGCATATTTTCTTTAATTTTTTTTCTTCTGAATTTCGTTTTCACATTTTTAGTCTTTCATGCTTTTTTAACTTTAATCCCGGGCCTCGAATGGTGTTATATGTCTTATAAAGTAAAAATTTGTCTCTGTGTGTGTGCTATGACTAATAAAATCTACTATACGTAGAGGTATGTAAATTTAGACGCGGATAGGCCATGGCAGACCCTAATCACCTGAGGCTCAGATTTTAGTTAGCCGAGATACTTCGCAGCTCGACCGAAGAAACGTCGTGTCGGTGCATGCGAGAAACCAGTTCCGAAGTGCTGAAACATAGAACCGAAGGTGTTAAAGAGCTCTTTTTTGCTGTTCATTTCAAAGTCGCGCATCGGCGGAATCTCCCGAAATACGGAAAACTGAAAACATATTCGGAAATTTCGTACTTTTTACTTTCAAACTACGCAATCCACTTAAAAAATTACGAAATTTAATACCCCCCCCCCCTCCCAAAAAAAAAAGGGAGTGCCACTTGGAAAATAACAAGAGAGGAAATTAGTCAACATTTTTCACAACATGCATTAATTTTGTAAACTATATTATTTTATAATTAACTGTCATAAATAAGTTATAAACAATAAAATTTATAACAAATTATTTTTCAACTAGCTTAAAAAATGGAAGAAAACAGAAACCGTTTTTTTTCTTCTTTTGCAAACCTTAAACACTTCATCTCAAACTTGTTACTCACTTTCGTTTTAATGCAGATAAGAGGCTACTTCAATCATATGAAAAGGCCCTCTCACTAATACTAATCCTATAGAAGAAATTTTTAAAGATATCTCGTTTGCATTTGAATATTTTTAAACAATTCTTTTTGCATTGGCTAGCTGAGATCAATCTGTACAAAGGACGTTTTTTACTGTTTCGATTTTGTTTACAGATATTTTAATTGGGACACTTTCATTTTCGGAATCGGTTTAGAAAGTGAAAGCATCCTCTTGAAAAAAAAAACTTCAAACAAGATCGAAAAAGTAAAAAAGGGCAGATGTAGAGATCAATCTTAAGTGTCCAATGCAAAACAAATCATTTAAAAATGTTAAAATGCAAATGAGATAGCTTAAAAAATTTCTTCCATAGGAATAGCATTAGCGAACGAGTCTTTCCTGGTGACTGAAGTAGCCCCTTAATGCATCATGCATAAAAGCGAAGTTAACATAATATTTCTGTAGCTCACAATAGTTTATATCAATTGAGGTGACCCAGCAGCAGATTCTATAAGCTCAGTGGTGAATTTTACTTTTTATTAAGTTGGGGAAAAAAGATGTCTATAAAAATAAAATACATATGCTAGATAGAAGTTTTATTTTCTTTTAGGTTTCTGATTTTTATAAAATAAATTTCTGATATTCACTGTGTGGATGAAGAAAGATCAAACACTTTAAGCCTTGTTGCGACTTTTGTTGACATTAAATCATTAATAATTCTATTTTGAATTCGTATGGAGAAAATATATTGCTGATTTTGTGACCGACCGCAGATTTTCAAGATATTTTTCCGTGACTTCTTGTCGAAATTCACGATTTTTTTCGCGACGTTTGACGAAATTCGCGATTTTTTTTTCAGCGACCAGTTGACGAGATTAAATGTTTTTCTGCGGTAGATTGAAGAAATTCGCGTTTTTTTCGCAACTGATCGATAATTCGCGGTTTTATTCCACGTAATTTTGTTGAAATTCTCAGTTTTATTTGGCAGAAATTTGTAGTTTTAATTCCCGATCATCTGACGGAATTCACGAATTTTTTCAGAGACCAATTGACGAAATTTGATATTTATTTTACGCGACCAATTGGCAAAATTTGCGAATTTTTTCAGAGACCAACTGACAAAATTCCCGAATTTTTTCCGCGATCCATTGACTAAATTTGTTCTTTTATTCTACGAGCGATTGACGAAATTCACGGTTTTATTTCTTGAGCGATTAGCGAAATTTGGGGATTTATTTGGCGAGCGATGGACGAAATTTCGCGGCCGATTGACAAATTGATTTTGCGGAAATTGGCAAAAAGAAGAAAAAAAAAATCCCGGAATTCCACTAATTTGTGGAAGAATCGCATGCCCATAGCTAGTGTCTACCCGTAAAAATATATCTGAGTTATTCCAGAGCTACAAATTTAATAAGTGTGATTCAAAATTCTTTTCTTGGCACGAATTTTTCTGCATCGCCGGCTAAATGCGTCCTGCCGCCGCCGCCGCCACTCTTCTCTACGATAGTGCAATCCGTTTCAAAAGTAAGAATATATTAATCCTTTCAAAAAAATTAGCTTCGGTGTTTTCGCTGTTTCCAGCAAAGTTTTAAAATCTGCGTCGCCTCGAGAAATCAAAATACAAAAAAAAAAAAAAAAAAAGAAAAGAAAAGAAAAACCCCAAACCACATCTACGTTTATTTATCTTTCGTACTCCGCAATGCGTCTTACAAAATACTAATGTTAACCCTTTCAAGAAATTCCTTTCTGAAAGTCTTGCTTGTCAAATTTCTTTTCCCTTTCAAGAAATTCCTTTCTGAAAGTCTTACTTGTCAAATTTCTTTTTTACCGCACACTTTAAAATTCTGAATCCGCTAGTTTTCTTTGAAATACGGAAAAGCACACAACACACACTTGAAAAACGCACATTTTACTTTACTTTAAATTAACGTATTCGGTTTTATATTAAACCTTTAAAAAATTTCCTTTTCGTAACACATTTTACCGATTTTCGTTTTTTATGCACTTTTTAAAGTACTTCATTTGGTTTAAAAATCGAAAAAAAAAAATCTCACCCACGTAACAATCGTATATTTAACTTTAAAATGACGTCTTCGGTTTTAAAAAATAGGAGTATTAACCCTTTGAAAAAAAATTCATGACTGGAAGTCACTTCGTGGCTCCTATTCCCCCTTTTTTTTCCAGGCTAAAAAATATTTAATATCGGTATTTTAACTCAATTATTTTACATGTCGTTTAAGTACTTAACTTATATCACGTATAAAAATCTCGAAACATTCGGAGGATTATGGGGGAGGGGATCTGCTTGATATTCGCGCAGAACGTGAATACGCGGTTGGTTTTTGCTCATGTTTTTACATCTAAATGTCTGTTTTGCAGAAAATTATACGCAGGCTTCGGATACGTTATATCTATAACTCTTTAAAATATCCAAGATTTCGAACAATAACAGGGTGTCTACAGAATCTGGAAATCAGGGAATCATGGAAAAATCAGGGAGGTTTATCACTATGGAAAAATCAGGGAAATGTCAGGGAACTTTGTAAAAATACTGGAAAATCAGGGAAATTTGTCTATATTGTGAAAATATTTGCATTTTCGCCTTGCCAACGAGAAAGATTCATCTATTTTATGTATCATATTTTTTTACATGCTGATTAATCTTTCCCAATATTTTTTAAAAGATGCGCATGGTATGAGTTTTTGATATTTAACGTAAATTAAGGTGATCAGATGTCCTGATTTTCTGTACATTATAGGGATTACAATCCCGGGATCCCGCATCATTTTTAATCCCGAAAATCCCGGGATCTTGTTTGCCAAATCCCGGGATTTTCGGGATTGTCCCTTTTTTTTAAATGGAACAATATTCAGCTGAAAAAAAAAAAAAAAAATATATATATATATAGACTTTTGGAAAGAAAAAGAATTAATTTTTATGAAATTTATATATCCTTGAAAAAATATACATATTTCAAGTATTTTTTACATATTTCAAAGGGATTAAATCGTTTAACATGAAAACCTTTTGACTTGCAGACAGATGTAACCCGCTCGGCTATTATTCGGGAACAATAAAATCATTTGTTTATTTCGATTTCGCCGCGTTTAGAAAGCCGGTCGTTTCAACAACTGGGAATCACAAAATTTCGAATTAGTTTACTGATAAGCGTCGCATTTGAGTTTCATAGTCATTATTATGTGCTAACTTCTTTGCTTATCGGGCGATTATACTTATTTTGCTTTAAAGATGTCTATTGAAAAGGATTTTGTAGCTCATAGGAAATACATCTTCAGTATTACACTGCTATTTAAGGTCAAAAGATGAAAAAATCGCTAAACGTAAAAGATGTAGCCAAGTGCTTAAAACGTTAGGTGCATCGACTAAGGGTTGCATGCACATTTATCGACGAAATATGGTACTAAAGTTTAGAAAGAATTTAATACATCATCTCTTCCTTCCACACGTCAAGATTGCATAGAACATGCATTGCTTTCTAAAAAGCTGAAAATAGAAGATTATTTTAGTAGTGATAAGGAATCACTGGATTTAATTTTATTGCGAATGACAGCTAAAGACTGTTTTTCATTTAACTTCAACTGATTTAAGAAACTTACTGATAAAGGCTATAATGATTTGCCAAAATCTGCAGTATCAATTCGAAATCGTGTAGTGAACTATAATAAAAGAGTTAATTACAAGTGAAATACAAACTTTTAAAAATTCAGGAAAAAAATTAGTTTGACTTTTGACGAATGGACATTTACTGCAAGCAAGCGATTTATGAATATTAATGCCCATTCAAGAAATTTAAATTTGAGCAAATTCAGGAATTTAGGCCTTATGCGCATATATGGATCTTTTACAGCAAAAAAGTGCATTGAAATGCTAACAGAGTGCTTAAACGAATATGACATTTCCCTAAAAACAGACAATGTTACAACTGGGACTTGGAGATGAAACTTTAGATGCCGTCATATTTCTTAGAACATATTTTCAAAGGAATACCGATTAGTTAGAAAACAGTGAACTATTCAAAATAATCTTTTTTTTTCACGAGGTACGTAATAATTTTTTATATTATGCAACGTTTTCGAATTTTAACATCTATTGCTATTTAGAAATTTAGACTATACATCTATGTATTATTTTATTCTATGTGTGTGTGTGCTAAGTTCTTTTATTTCATGAAAAAAATCGTCATGTTAGGGAAAACCTTGCATTTGCAATATCCTAGAATTATAAACTTTAATTACGTGGGTATGAGAATGATTCATAATTTAATTCGTGATATTAATTAGTTTTTAATATTGTAAATATTAAACTATTCAAAAACTTGTTTAACAGGAAATTAAAGAAATTATCTAGAAGATGAAGCATAGACATTTCATGTTTTTTGTTGCATTTTCAAACATCAACAGCGTATTTCTTTTAATTTTCAATTGTTCTAATTTATCCTATAAATTTTGATAATTAATTGAAGTTAATTTTTTTAATTTGGTATATTTTAATATGTAAATTAGGCTGTAATTTTGCTTTGTTTTTTCTATAGTATTATGATATTTAGCTATTGTAAAAATTGATATTACAGAAATTCTAATTTTCCTTATCCCGGGATTGAATCTAAGCAATCCCGAAATCTCGGGATTGAAAATTAGTCTCGGGATTGTAATCCCTATGTACATAGCACTTATATTGAAAGCAATTTACACATTTAAAAAAATTTTAACTGATACATTAGCATAACCTGACCAGGTGCCCAGCTTAATCCAATTAGTTATCCCGTCAGATTTAGATAAGTCTTAGAATTGAATATTTTTCAGAAAATGAGGAAACTTTCTGGTCACCCTATATCCATTGGCTTCTATATGATGTTGGACTAATGAGGTTGGACGCTATGAAGTTAGTTGAGTTCGGATTTATAAAACTGTCAACCAATACTTAATGAATATTAGGCAATTTTTATGTTTTTCTCTTGTTTTTTCTCCCAAGTGAGATTAACAAGCTGGATAAGTGTGTTATACGAGGAATCGGCATACATGAAAAAATACCAAATGTGCATTGTTAATAATAGAAATCAGGGAAGTCTGATAAAAATAGTCAGGGAAATCATGGAAAATTCAGGGAACTTTTTTTTAGAATTTCTGTAGAAACCCTGAATAAGAAATGTATTTAAAAAATAGTCAATTAGACAGTTACACTTTTTTAGGGGCACTTACATTTCTTTCTCTCTGTCTCAATGGCTTTGAAGATAGTTCCCCGTTCTTATTTTAATGAAAATTTATTTTTCTTTCAAAAGTTTGATTTAGCAAATTATCAACAGAAATGTTTTTTTCTTTACCCATCGTCGAGATGGTGATTGAACTATTTATAGATTCGCGATTTTGAACCGTTTGTAATGGGATGTTACGTAATTCTTCATTCTGAAGTTCCATTGGAATATTATAAACACCGGGAGTGATTAAACAGGTATACTATTTTTTCCGAATGTTGTGCCGTATTATCCAGCATGCCGGTTTACAGGATGTTTACTATACAACTAAGTACTTATAACTTACATTTATTATAGCATGCATCTTTTTCTTTTCTATTTTTATCATAATTTCGGGTAATTCGAATTTTCTGCAATCCGAACTGGCACCGGTCCCAATTAGTTCGATTAGCGGGGTCCTACTGTATATATGAGGACGTGAGTTTCAAAACTCGCCTTATCTCAGAAATCTATTTTTGTGAAATTGCGAAAAACCTCTTAACTGCGTCTATTGGTTTTCATTTTAAACCAAGATTTTACAATTGAAGAAGAAGTATAAAGTGTAAACTAGCTTTTTTTTTTTTTTTTTTTCCTCGCAGATTATAGTGGTTTTTCGGTAGGGGAGAGGGGGGTACCTTTGAACTGGGAGCACCTTTGAACACTGTAAATATTTTCCTTTAAATAAATTATATTTTTTAAATATATGCGGCAGCACAGTACTATTGACTCAATGTAACAAGAATACAAAGCTTTACTATTTTGCATGCACACTACTGTCTAAGCAAGATATGTATATTTTGCTTTCTTGAATCTAAACTTAACAAAATAAAGTTCAAATTCTCAAACATAATAGTTGTAATGCTAAACTCCATGTGATTGGCACCATTGAACGGAAAAGTTGGGGCACCATTGAACAATTAAAACTATGAAGTAAAGAGTTATAGATGTATCTAAATATTATTGTTGAAATTTTTTTTTAAATATGAAAATTAATAGATTAATTAAGTGTTATTGTACTTAACATTAAAGTTGTACTGATGCAGGGCTTCAATTACAGGCAAATTCAGGACACACAACAATAATTCATGATTTAGCAGATTTGTCTAACAAACCCAATACTGTTTCATTTACAATGGTAAACATTATTTCAGGATTTCATAAAAGAGGGTTTTATCCATTTTCTATAACAATTGGAATGAAAATGATTTCATTTTAGTCCAATTTCATGCAAAAAGAACTCTTCATTAAGTCGGTCAGATTAAATTGCATAATGCCTGGTTTCTTCGTAAAAAATAACATATGATATATTTTCCAGAGGCATCAGATATCAATTCGGAGGGATTTTAAGGATATTATATAAAAAAGTTGCCACAATTAAACATAATTGGAGGGATCCTCCGTTCTGTTTCAACAATGTGCTTTGATGGATACAAATTTGGTTATAATAAAAAAATAGTAATTTCAGTTAAATGTAATTATGTAATTTTATTCTTATTATTTTATATTTTGGAAAGATACGCAGTTTTTAATAAAAACTGTCAATATTTTCATATTTTGTTTATTTGTTCAAAGGTGCCCCTAGCTTGTTCAAAGGTATCCATACATGTGGCTGGTTTGAACAGAAAACTTTCAGCTTATTAAAGGTTCGCAACATATTTGATTTATCTGAAAAACTGTAATTTTTTATTTCATATGATGCAGAATTACATTCTTTCTCTCACGAAATATTTAAAATTCAATAAATATTATTCAAGTAAGAAATATGTGGATTTTTAAAAAAATGTTCAAAGGTGCCCCCCTCTCCCCTGCAGGTTTACCAATAGAATAGATTGATAGAGAAAACACGATTTTTCTTATTTTGGATAAGGCGAGTTTGTCCTAATATATATATATATATATATATATATATATATATATATATATATATATATATATATATATATAACCATTATAAGCCATACAAATGATTATCTACAATTGTGAATGTAGAAATTATAAATGAGGTTTTATGCAAATTAAAAATGAAGTTTTAATCATTATAAATTTTAAAAACATATACACATATCAATAGAAACAAGGAATTGAAAATGCATTAAAGTTGGGAAAAATGGAACCAAGGCAGGTTCATCAGGCCTAAATTACCTAAGTTCCACAAATGGCATGTACGGTTTCATCCTTGCATAAGCCATAACAAGCTAAAATATGCAAAATTCCGGATACCGTACGCAACAAATCTAGAACAAGAAGTCACAATTAACATTAGATTAAAAGAAATGAATAAAACGGATTAAAAATATTTACCACTTGAAGATTTTACTTAGTCATCAATTATACAGCAGCAAGTTGAAAAAGTGCTAAGAAATAATTTGCAACTTTTTCCAGAAGCATTTCAAGTAAAGTACTACCAATTGAACCAAGGAGTTATGGTAAAAAAACCAGTGTGATACTGTTTAAATAAATTATGTACAGTAGTTCCAACACGATTGCTGCCCTCTATCAAAAGATAATAATTTTCTTTGATTTTTAGGAAAGAGAAGATAAAATAAATAAATATGTGTCAGAATATTAACCGTGTGTGGATTAACCATTAAAACAGTAACTTATGTAAATGATGAATGATTTAATGTAAATGATGAATTAAAAAAAAAAAATAAGTAAATAAATATAAATATATTATGGATAATTTATTGAATAATGATTCAATTTAAATACATCTAAATATAAAATGTACTATATTATAGCAGAATAATAAATTTAAATATAGTAATATTTTCCACAACAGTGCATAATCATAAAAAATAAATATATAAATAAATAAAATAAAAATAAGTGATGTTGATGTATAAGACTATATTAACAGTTTAAAATGTTGATTATAAATAAATTATAATTGTCTTTAAACTTGCATAAAATTTAAAATTTGAAATACAAAATTTAGTTTCAGGAAGGGGAAAGAAAAAAGAATAAGACACTTAGTGAATACTTACGTTTTTTAAAAATTTATACTATGTAATAGAATTTACTAAGTATGAGATAGCTATAACATTGTTGAAATAGAAATAAAACTTATTTTTGGCATTATTGAAGTGTGCTGAATCAACAAACTAATTTAAATGTATTGTTGCCAAGTAATTATACAAATACCCTCTCTTTTTTTATAATAATAAATTAATCATTTTGATTTTAATTTTTTTTAGACTTTTTTCACAATGTGTTAATGGTGTCTAACATCTACCCAGGGGTGCAGAATATGTCCGATCCAGCGATCTAGGATCGGGGGAAATTTTAACCCCCTGGGGAAATTTTTCTGAAACATATACAATTGATTTCGATTTTAACAACGAATTCCATAATTCCCTGAGATAGAACAATTTCAGTACAAATAAAAATATCCGTATGGCGACCTTCACAAAATCGATCTCAGAATAATATGTACCGTATATCAGGGGTGATTATGTTCCGAATTTTCCGAAAGTTTAAGACATTCGGTTCCGAGAAAAAGAAAAAGAAAAAAAAAATCGGTCATCTGAAAATTCGGACGTAAAAATACCGCGAATTTTCGCGAAGAATTACGGAAAAAACGCGAATTTCGTCACAAGATCGCAAAATAACAGCACATTTCGTCAGAAGATCGCGAAAGAACCGCAAATTTCGTCAAAAGATCGCGAAAGAACCGCAGGTTTCTTCAAAAGATCGTGAAAAAACCGCAGGTTTCGTCAAAAAATCGTGAAATGAACGCAAACTTTGTCAAAAGATCTCAAAATAAATGCACATTTCGCCAAAAAATCGCGAAACAATCGCAAATTTCGTCAAAAGATCGCGAAACAATCGCAAATTTCGTCAAAAGATCGCGAAACAATCGCAAATTTCGTCAAAAGATCGCGAAACAATCGCGAATTTCCTCAAAAGATCACAAAACAATCGCAAATTTCCTCAAAAGATAACAAAAACCTCGAATTTCGTCAAAACATGGCGAAATAACCGCCATTTTCGTAAAAACAGGGTGAATAACCTTCTATTTCGTCAAAGAAAAGCGTAAAAAGCCGCAAATTTCGTCAAAAGATCGCGAAATGAGCTTAAATTTACTCAAAAAATCGCGAAATGAGCGTAAATTTACTCAAAAAATCGCGAAATGAGCGTAAATTTTGTGAAGATTGCGAAATAAGCGCGCATTTCGGCAAAAGGGGCGAAATAACCGCAAATTTCGTTAAAAGATCACGAAAGAATCGCAAATTTCGTTAAAAGATCGCAAAAAACTGCAAATTTCGTCAAAAGATCCCGAAAGAAACGCAAATTTCGCCAAACGATCGGAAATCAACCGCGAATTTCATCAAATGATGGCAAAACAACTGCGAATTTCGTCAAAAGGAAGGAGAAATGACTGCAAATTTCGTCGAAAGATCGCGAAATAACCGTAAATTTCGTCAAAAGATCGCGAAAAACGCGAATTGCGTCAAAAGATCCATGAAAAATACATAGTGTTGTGAGTGGATTTCCCCCACTCTGCTGTAACCTTTCAGAAAATTTGCTGCGAATTTTAGAATTTTTTTTTTCACTCAGAATCACCCCTGCCATATATACTCGCGCATAAGTTGGGAAATATTTGAACAATAAATTTTCTATACCTACGGTAATACGGCACTTACCTATAACATACCGTAAAATTTTGGGGAAATTTTCGTGTGGATTGGGGGAAATGTTGTGAGTAGAAACATTTTCTGCACCCCTGCATCTACCCACCCAACCATCCATATGTTAGATCATTGAAATATATATACGCACACATACACACCTATATTTACGTTATGTCTTCCCATGTGTAACGATATCTTTTCTTTTAAAAATATTAATATTTACTATTAAAAAAAATATTTTGGAAATCGTTTTCATAATTGAAGTGTTTGCTGTAAAATGGAGGTAGCTTCATTTTTGATACATCCAACGTCATGTTAACCCTCTCGGCACTGATTTTTTTTTCTTTTTTGTTTTTTTTTCCAATTTTGGGGAAAATTACGCTAACAAAATTAAAAGTAGCTATCGAAATCGCAGAAGTTACAGTTTACTGAAATTTAACGAATGTGGTCTTTACAGAAACCTACCGAATGTAGTTATGTTGCGTGTTTTTCATATAAAAATAGTCTAAGGAAGATTTTTTTTAAGACATTTGGAAAATGTCGTATTACAATCAGATTAAACAAACATAAAAAATTTTAGTAGTATTTTTTATCTTTTATCACTAATTTCTAATTCGGAAAAGAAGTCCTTAATTTAAATTTAAAGAGTGAAACATATGTTTGAATTAAAAGAAACGCCAACGGTTTACTAATACTTAATAAAACTTTTATTACTATTATTATTATTAAATGCCGAAACATAAGTAAAATCATAATAGTAAATGTATCGACATATTCTATCACTATTAGGTGCTGGAATTAACAAAAACAACTTTTTTCTTTCAAATATTGCAATTCGAAGTAGGAGTCCCATATGAGGCCCAGGGTGACGAGAAGGTTAAAGAAAAGTAGCTTAGAATATATATTTTGGGCTATTATTGTGACAAAACATGCATAGCTGTATAGACTAATGTATAATGTTAAAATATACTTTTGACGAAACGTTAAAATTTAAATATTAAAAGATATTTTTATTTATTTCCCCAAAATAGCAAATGCGGATAGTATCTTTCTGTGGGCCATAAAATGTACTGTATAATCCTGGGGCGAGAGTGGGTGGAAGATAACTACTAATTCGGCAGCAAATAATTGCTTGAAAACGATATATACCTATCGCTTGGGAATAATGTCTACTATATAATACTATTCTTAAATTAATCTCTTCAGAGTAGTCTACATATTAAAAATTGCATCAACTTACTTTTTCCAAATAGTAAAACTCACTTTTAACACGTTCCTTCAGTCTGATCTAATGATGATTATTAAAATTTAATTCAACGCTTAAAATCAGTTAACAATTACACGGGGACTCGGACAGCACTGTCCGGCTTTAATTTGTATTCTCGGTCAGATGCTGTCCGAGTCCCCGTGCAAAGGTTAATACTCATTATTTATTCATTCCGGGTGAATCATTTTATTTTAAACCTTTCGGGTCAGATTTTTTTTTTCAATTTTGAGAAGAAAAATTCCTTTACGTTAATAATGTTAATAGTAACTATCCTAATAGATTTACTGAAGTTTAATGAATATGTCATTGTTGTCTGAAATCTAACGAATGTAGTTATTATGCGTACAAATCATATTACGATAGCAGGGCTTGAAATTCCATTTTTCCTAGGAGGGGAATCTCCTTACCAACATTTATAAATGGAGGGGAGTTGAGCTATTTGGGAGGGAGAAAAGAATCTAAAACCCACTGTTATTTTACGTGTTATTTAAAGATTTAGATTAATTATTTTGTCATGTCTGTATACAGACTGTCAGGGGATTTCTGAGTAAAAAGAAAAAAATCGGAAATTCACAGAAAATTTCCTGAAAGGTTACTGCAGGGGATGGGAAGGGATTGGGAAATCCTCTCCAGGTGCTAATTATTTTTTGTTTCAGGTTGAGTAAACTCTTTTTTTTTGTTGTTCGGTTTGATTTCAGGCTATTTCTTTCTGCAGCCCTTTGACAAAATTCGCGTATTATCCACGATCTTTTGGCGAAATTCGCGTTTTTTCATGACCTTTTGACGAAATTCGCGTTTTTTCGTGACTTTTTGACGAAAATAGCGTTTTTTCGCGATCTTTTGATGAAAATCGCGGTTCTTTGACGAAATTTGAGTTTTTTTTCGTGATCTTTTGATGAATTTCGTAATCCCATGACGAAATACGCCTTTTTCGCGATCCTTTGTCGAAATTCGAGTTTTTTGGCGATTCTTTGATGAAATTCGCTGTTTTTTTCAGCGGCCCTTTGACTAAATTCGCATCTATTCCGCGATCCTTTGACGAAATTAGCTTTTTTCGCGATCCTTTGCCGAAACTCGCGTTCTTTTGCCGAAATTTGCAATTTTTTTGCTATCCTTTGATGTAATTTGCGTGTTTTTTTCCCCGAGCCTTTGATGACTCTCGAGTTTTTTTTTTAACGATCTGACGAAATTCACGTTTTTGCGCGATCCTTTGACAAAATTTGCGTTTTATTTGCAATTCTTTGCGACGAAATTGGTGATTTTTTCCTCGAACGATTGACGAAATTGATTTTTTCGGCGATCATTTGTCGAAATTCGCGATATTTTTCTGTTGTCAACACTTCTCAACCGATCTCGACAAAAAAAATAATGAAATTTGTCTATCGATCGCGTGAAAAATTCGTGAATTTCAACTATCTTTCGTGGTAAAAAAAAAACAAAAACCCGCAAAATGTGTCAATTGGTCGCGCGAAAATATCGGGAAATTCGCAAGGCATTCGCAGGAGTTGATCGCATTTCAAAATGCAAAATTTTCAGGAAAATGGTAAGATTTTTTTGGACGGGAGCGTCCCGCCCACGATATTCTTTTGGGCGCGAATCCGCCAAAATCCCGCCCTGAAATTCAAGCCCTGCGATAGGATAAAGAAGAGTTTTTGGAGAAATTTGGAAAATATCGTATTACAATTTTCTTATATATATATATATATATATATATATATATATATATATTAACAGACATGATTTTTTCAGAAAAGAAACCTATATTTTAAATTTAAAGAGTGAAATATGTGTTTAAAATAAAGGAATCGCCAACAATGCAAAGAGAATTAACAAACTTTTAGTATTATTTAATACAAAAACATAAAATGAAATCATAATAATAAATGTATGGACATATAATATATCATTACGACATGCAGATAATAACAAGTAATTACTAAGACAAAGTAATACTCAATGAAAAGACATGTACTATTAATAGTACACCAGACCCGAATGGGTTAAGATAGCACGATAGTTTCTATTATGTTCCAAATTTGTCATAATAGGGATAATAAAGTCTTTAAAGTCTGAGTCTTCTAAAATTTGATAAACTCATTCTTTAAGAAATAATATTAAAAAGGTTTTTTTTTTTTTTTTTTTTTTTTTTTTTTTTGTCTGACTTGTTATGGCTGCTAAATCTAAATTCCTTAACCCCTTAAGGATTGCTTAGTATTTATAAAAACCATAAAAAAAGATACCTATTTTTTAAATTGCAGAAATTGAGTAATTATAAGATTTCTAAATAAAATATGCAATCAGTTGTATGTTGGAAGCGAAAAAAAAAAAGATGTTATAGAACAGTCACATTTGCCGTAAAACCATCATGCAGGAATTTTTCACCTTAATGTTTGTTTTACACCATACTAATTAATACGAATAAGATCTTTGTTTTAAAATTTTTTACTACTTTACAAATGTTTACAAATGGTATTTAAAATAGTATATATACATAAAATATTGACTATCAATTAAAATCAAATTATCAGAAATGCTTGATTCATCAGAATCCATAATTTACTCATAGATCGTACAAACCATACTCAAACGCGAATTTTCAAAGACTTCATATGGAAATGCCAGTTAATTTTTTCTGGTTTCAGAAGTTTTTTCCGGTTTTAAATCTTCAGCCCGGCAAACGCACAACCACGCGTGATATAGACAACACAGCCCGTTGTCTATATCACGGGCGCGAAAAATAGACAACAATACCCCAGCCCGTCATATTGACGGGAACGAAAATTAAAGGGTCAGGGGGGGGGGGGGATGACTTCCCTCTAGCTCACAGAATTAGAAAGTTATTGGAGTAAAAACAGAAGCAGATTAAATGATTGTAATAGTGAATTTATTTACCATGATGGTAAAAGTAGTAAAGAAAAAATGATATAATGAGAAATAAGGTGTAATTTTATTTCTTTTTAACTTTTAGATAATATTAAAATTTGTTTAACATAAATGCATTCATAGAGCGGATGGAGAAAGATTGAAAGTTTGAACCTCGCAGAATGTTACTGAAATTGCTGATTTTTTCGCGACCGTTGGCAGCCTGTAAGATTGATTAATAGTAAAATATATCTGTTTTTAATGATCAAAAAACGTCAAAAAAGCAAAAAATCGCAGATCTGCAGGAAAAAAACTAATGAATGCCCCCCATTCTTACTTCCATTCTGCTGTAAAAATCAAGTTACCCGATTCATTACAGAACTTTATTAAAATATTTTTAATTAATTACAAAATATCAAATTATAATTTTTCATCAAAATAATGCATAAAAATGTAAAATAAGATTGACGAATTTGGGTTTTAGCCTTCTTTTTAGGGTTTCGTTCATCTGACGAAACCCTATTCGTCTCACTCCTCTGTCTGTCACAGAGCCCGTTCTCAGAAACTATACATGTTGGAGACTTGAAAATTTGGATAGTTATAGCTGAACACCTTACATCAAACGACAAATCATAAAATTTTGAAAAAGATCTTATATTTACCCGTCTCGGCTCTAACTTGTGTATTTTAAGTTTTTTGTTCTAACTGAGCCCCTAATTAAGTTGAAGACTTGAAATTTAGAATACTTATAGCTAAACACTTGCAATCACACGACAAATTATAAAAAATTCAAAAAGTCTTCTATTTAACCCTCCGGTCTCTAACTTGTGTATTTTAAGCAATTTTTCTAACTCAGCCCCTAATTAAGTTGGAGACGTGAAATTTTACATACTTATAGCAGAACACATGCGATCACACGAAAAATCATAAAATTAAGTCTTATATTATTTACCTCTCCGGGCTCTAACTTGTGTATTTTAAGCAATTTTTTTGAGCTCCCCCCCCCCCCTTTTCACCCGGGGGGCACTTTTCTAACTTTTGCCGACACCCCTTTGACCACTCTTTCATATTATGCACCATAGCTTTACACATTTTAGTTCCACTTTTTACTGCCAGGGGGCACCTAACTATCTCGGGTGCTATGGGCCCGATTTCCTCGACTAATATATCTACGGATAGGTTGTAAAACGGAGTTTCGTTCGGATACATGTTTGTTTAGAATAGAGTGCGCCTCCTGGTTGCGAAATGTGCATTTAGCAGATTTTGCAAAACGGATAAAGTGTTTTGAAAGGCATATTAAACGAAACGCTTTGTGCGATCTGTGATCAAACTTACCCACTTCTTTTAAGGGTTTCGTTCATCTGACGAAACCCTATTTCCCTCACTCCTCTGTCTATCTATCACAGAGCCCATTCTCAGAAACTGTATATGTTGGAGACTTGAAATTTTGGATACTTATAGCTGAACACTTCACATCAAACGACAAATCATAAAACTTGGAAAAAGGTCTGGGTTTACCCGTCTGGGCTCTAACTTGTGTATTTTAAGCTTTTTTTTTTCTAACTGAGCCCCTAATTAAGTATACCTAATTAAGTGAATACTTATAGCTGAACACTTGCGATCACACGACAAATTATAAAAAATTCAAAAGGTTTTATATTTACTCCCCCCCCCCCCCGGTCTTTAAGCAATTTTTCTAACCTCCACCCTCCACCCTTTTCACTCGGGGGGGGGGGGGGGGGCATTTTTCTAACTTTTGCCGACACCAGGGTTCGATTTAAGCGGTATCGCATCGCAATTTGCGATTCAAATTTAACTAAAATGCGATCCAAGAAATGCATTAAATCGCAATCATTGCGATGCATATTTCCCACACCCTTTGTTATGTCATGTACACTTAAAGCAGGGATGTCGCGGACGCGCTATAGTGCGTAAATTACGCGAAAAATCGATACGGGACGCAAAAAAATAGCTCTTACGCGTCCCGTGGGACGCGTAATTTCGTGAAAAAATCGCGGAAAACAGACGATTTTCGTCAAAGAATCACGAAAAAAGCGTAAATCTCATCAAAATATCGCACAAAAGCAGCGATTTTCGTAAAAGGGCCGCGAAAAAATAGCGTATTTCGTCAAAGCATCGCGAAATAAAAAGCGAATTTCGTCAAAAAATCGCGAAAATAAGCGCAAATTTCATGAAAATATTGCTGAAATAAGCGCAAATTTCATGAAAATATTGCGAAAAACGCGATTTTCGTACAAGGGCCGCGACAAATTAGCGTATTTCGTTAAAAGATCGCGAAAAAATAGCGAATTTCGTCAAAAAATCGCGAAAAAAGCGCAAATTTCATCAAAAAATCGCGGAAAAAAGCCGATTTTCGTCAAAGGATCGCGAAAAAAGCACAAATTTCGTGAAAATATAGCGGAAAGAACACTATTTTCGTAAAAGGGCTGAGACAAAATAGTGTATTTCAACAAAAGATTGCGAAAAAATAGAAAATTTCGTCAAAAAATCGCGGAATAAAGCCGAATTTTGTCAAAGTATCGCGAAAAAAAAGACGATTTTCGTGATTGACTCGCGAAAAAAATAGCGAATTTCAACAAAAGGATCGCGGAAAAACGCGAATTTCGTCAAAGTAACGCAGAAAAAACGTGAATTTAGTCAAAGCACCAAAAAAGATGTGCAAACTAAACTTATAGGTAGAAAATTCATAAAATGGGGTTTAATTTCTTTTTTATGAGATTCTTAAAAATACAACATGGTTTCAGTGTACTTTGATAATGTATTTAGGGGTGGGCCAGTAAAAATCCCTCCCCCCCCTCGTTCTTACTGCATTGAAATGTCTCCCGCCTTCAGAACATTTAAGATTTGATGCTTATTAGTGATTTAGATATAAATTTCCCTTCCAAGGAAAATGTCTGATTCCAACACAGATCTATGCTGACAAATAATTCAATGGGAAGTATAATAATGAAAGCACCCATTCATTCAACGAAAAGTACACCTTTACTGAACATAAGTGTTCTTTTTTTCAGCAAAAATATCTTTTTCAATAAACCCGCTTTGCCTCTTTTTAAAAGAATGCAAACATTAGTGATACTTGTTAGTGGAACTTGGTATCTTCTACTCTCAAATAAACATAATTTTACAATTAAAATTGTATCTTGCATTTTTACTTTTAAAAAAGTAAAGAAAATTTCTCTTAATATTTTTTTTAAATATCTTATTTGAGTGCAAATAATGCTGGTTTTAATTCATTATTTAATTATTGTTAAAACAATAATTAATGCATACATTTATCTTAATAAACAACTTTCATTTATTCCTTTAAAATATAAATTATTATTGATGGGGACCCGCTTTTGTAAAAAAGGGACCCAGATTTTTGGAAATCCTGGGTCCCGGGGACCCAGGTTTTTTCAAGTACAGCGGCATCACTGCTTAAAGTTAAAATTTAAAAGTGTTTTTACACAACATACGTTGTGTTTTCACCCTCCCCAAGTGTTTATTTACAATGGAAGTACAGTGAGGAAGTACGCTTTTTTAAAAAAAAAAATTGTTGTAAATTTTGAAGATTTAAAAGTTACGTTAGCTATTTTTTACTTGCTATACAAAAGTGTCTAACTGCTATTCAAAACTGACTTTGTATAGCAGTTACTGCTATGCAACTTTCTTTTTCTAAATCGACCCCTGGCCGACACTCATTTGACCACTCTTTCATATTATGCATCATAGCCTTACATATTTTAGTTCCACTATTTACCGCCAGGGAGCGAATCTATCTCGAATCCTATGGGCCCGATCCCGTCTACTAATATATCTACGAATAGGTTGTAAAACGAAGTTTCGTTCGGATAGAGGTTTGTTTAAAATGGAATGCTCCCCCAGGTTGAGAAATGTGGAACTAACAGATTTTGCAAAAGAATAAAGTGTTTTGAAAGGAATATTAAACGAAACCCTCTGTGCGATCTGCGATCACACTTACCCACTTGTTCAATTTTAATTAGTGAATCAATTTTAGCAAAATACTCAATCCACGTGGTCAGCGTTGAAATCGAATGTCAAATCTGATACATGACTCTATTTTAAGGGTGTATTTGAAAAAATATTTTTCCGCCCTCAACAGCTCGAAATTTCGCGACATTTTCAGATTCATTTTTAAAAGTAAAAACATGAAATTTGCTGAGGTGATTTTTGAATCGTGTTATTTCATTTTTCACTCAATTAATTCGAATTTGATTTTTAAACAATTATTTTCTCAGTATGACCGCTTTTTCATTCCCAGATCTCCCGCTTCGGAAAATTCTGTTCAAAACGCCAACTTTGACAGCATTTTTTTAATAATATTTTCAGTACTTATCAAACAATCGAGAAGCGCGGCACATTACTTGTAGTTTCTAAGTAAGAGAATTTCCCAGTTTGATGCTTTTGAGAGCAAATATGAATTTAAAAGTGAATCAGAAAATAAGCAATTTGGATTGGAGTACACCCTTAAAATATTTTAATTATTTACAGAATAATATAAAATAAAGAATATGTATTAAAATATTACCCAAACATCGATACTAGAGATGGGCAACATCGTTCCTTTTAAGGAATCGTTCACCGAAAGGAACGAGTTCTTTGGAGTCGTTCCTGTTGGAATCGTCCCCAAAAAAAGAAGGATTCCGAGAAAAAGGAACGATTCTAACAAAAAAGAAACGATTCCGAGAAAAAAGGAACGAATCCGAGAAAAAAGGAAACGATTTTGAAAAATAAAGGATTCCAAGGGGAAAAAAACACTTCCGAGGTAAAAAGAACCACTGCAATCCGTAATATTTATTACTAATTTATTTTCTTATGTATCCATCCATTTTCGTATGCATCCAGTCGCCTTAATTTTACAATGTTTTGGTTGGTTGTATGAGGTTTTATGGCGCAAAATCCCTTAAGAGACATAAAGGGCCAAGCAATGTTTTGGACAGATGATTTTGTATTTAAGAGTTCATTTCATTGATCAGTGTGTGCAATTAATTTTCAGTTATTTCTAACTTTATGATTTATGGCATTAAGCGTAATTCCTCTTGAATATTTACCCCTGGTTCCTGGTTGACCTTTCATTTACCGCTGTAGTTTATCCATTTACTGTAGCTTCGGTTTTGGCGATAAGGGCGGCGCGGCGGTCTATTCGATTTTCAGTGTAATCATTGGTTTCTCTTGAAAATATGCCGTCAAACGACCGTCCATTTATATTATTATTTTATTCAGTGTGTCTTTACTTTCAACGATGTCCAATGGCTAATTCCTAAACCGTTAGTCATAGACCTATAGTTCCAATTACAAAAATGTTTTAAATAAGGTAAAAAATTATTCTGAAAGTCGTTTGGATCAATAAAAATTTTTCGAATAAAGTTACGAAATTAAATTTTTTATACGGTCCCCCGGCCCTATAAGTGATATTTAGTAAAAAATTTCCTGTTCCCTTAAAATAAAGACAAAAAAATTCCCATTTATCTAACACTAAAGTTGACGGAAGTTATACGAAACTTTGAAATGCAAGACTTATGCCACTTTTCTGCATTTGAATACACATGAGTTCAGCCATGCTTCCAGGGGTCGTAAACAAAGTGCTTAAAGTATTTGAAGGATTTATTTCATGTGTATCTGCGCTTTGAAAGAAATCGTATTACGACAGATTTTTGTAAGGATTTGAAGCTGTTTCTGTTCATGATTTTTTTAACAAAATTTATGCTATTTTTATAAGCTTTTATTTAACCCATTAACCGCCAAAACTATAAAGTAGGAGTTTTCAAATGTCTTGTTGAAAGTCGCTTGTCACCACAAATTCAGAAAGGTAATTTTCGCTTTCTTAAAATATCAAAATTTCTGCCAATAAATAAGACAAATTTTTTAATTATAAAATAGTGGTGACAAAATAATTAATTTAAGCTTGAGCAATTATTTTGACCGTTGCGTGAACGCAACACCAGCGGGTAATGGGTTAACTTGAAACGATCGTATATATGTCTTTACAGTTCAAAATTTGTACTCGAAATTCAACTCACTTTAAAATATCCGATCGAGGTTAAATTTTACATATTAACATAAATCCGATGACAATGTAATATTAGTATGATTTTCAGTGCTTACCATTTGTACTTATTTTATAGGGTAACACAAAAAATTTCGGATAGATTAGTGCCAACAAGTTTACGAAAAAGTTTTAGATTAGACAACACAAAGACTGCGATGGTTGTGTTTTTTTATTTTAAAAATTGATTTTTATGTATTTTTTAGCGCTGAATCCGAAAATTACCTTCATTTTTAACCATCATGTCAGGATTTTTCACAAATAGTAAATTTCAAAATTGAAAAAATAGCCGATACTATAAAATAGAGTCGATGGTTGTATTTTTTAACTTTTACGATTGATTTGTATGTGCTTTTTATCACTGAGTGTGAAAATTACCTTCATATTTAAATTTAACCATCATGTTAGACTTTTTGCAAATGGTAAATTTCAAAGTTAAAAAATAGCGAAAATCTGACACTATAAAATGGATGTAAAACTTCTTTTATTCAAATTAATTTTATTTAATTCAACAATTTATTCAATTTTTGGCTCATACTGCGATTCTTACAGCTAAACAGCTCGGGGATCCGATGATGTTGGAGGGGAAGAGGTTCATAAAACTTTGAACTTTTAAACTTTGGAATTTACAATTTGCGAAAAATTCTGATATGATGGTTAAAAATGAAGGTCATTTTCGGATCCAATAGTAAAAAATATAAAAATCAATTATCAAAAGTTAAAGAAATAACAATCACATCTATTTTATACTATCAGATTATCGTTAATTTTTCACTTTTTAGCTTTCAAATTTACGATTTGCAAAAAATCTGTACTTTGTGATAAAAAATGAAGGCCATTTTTGGATTCAGTGCCACAAAATACATCAGAACTAATTATCAAACGCTAAAACACATGACACAACACAAATTTTCATCCTAGTGTAATCTAATAACATTTCAAAGTATGTGTTATTTTGTAAAGAATTGAGGCTGTTGCTTTTCAACATTTTATTTAACGAAAATTCTATTTTTTTTCCTGTTATATGTTTCGTACAAGCTGTATATTTTGCATTAAAATTTCAGAATGATTATAGATTTCATTATTATTATTATTAGACATTATGTTTTCTGAAATATTCATTATTTTAAGAAAGAAAGAAACGTTTAAAAAAAATTCCTTGTTCGAACAGATTTTACTCTATGTAATAAACCTCAGTGTAAGTTAATTAAAACAACAATCTTCGAGAGTTTCGAGATTTTTTGAATCATCTTCTTCAGGAGAGAAAAACAAAACGCCAAACTGTTGAAATAAAGTGGTACTCGAGGAGCGCTTGTAGCTTGTATATATTTCTTTTGACAAAGAGGATTCTCAAATTGAAATTATGCTGTAGGAAAAAACATGAAACAGTGGAATATACATGAAAGTGCGTAACTCTACAATTATTAAAATAATTGAAAATCAGTTATTATTATCCTATTAAAATGCAATTTTTATGGCATAGTGATGTATTTCTTATATTATTTAAAATTGTTTCTAATCAGATTTTAAAAAAGTATTTTTCATTATTATTTAAACAAGCATTTTTTTTTGTTTTTCTTAAGGCTGTTCTTAAGTGATCTGCACAACAAGCGCAAAACTTTTTGACATATTTAGAAATTCATTTTTTAACGGAAAGATTTCAATTGGAAAGTTTGACCATGGACGCGATTTGGAATCGAACTGTGTTTTCCATTTTTTGATCAATGAATTACCTATTGAGTTATAAGCGATTTTGATCACGTGACAAAACACGTTTTTCACATAATTTTTGAGCGATTATGCCTCTTTCGTGCGGAAGTTTGGTTCAAAACGACAACTTTGACACTATTTTCTGGAAGATCTATTGCGTTTGCAAATAAAATAAAAAAAACGAAAAAAAAAACAGCTCGATTACATAGTTTCTGAACAACAACACCTGCTCGTTTCATGCATTTCCGAATAAAAAATAAATTAAAACTTTTGTCACAAAGTTACCCTTTTGAATTTGAGAACAAGCCTTAAGAATTCATTTAGAAAAAATTCATTTCGTATGATATATTTACCAATTAGAATAAGTATTAGTGTATTTAAGTACACATGGTGTTCCATTATCTTCGGGGTCCAGGTACTCAATCGGTAAAGCACGTAAAGTTTCTGGGTTCGAATCCCATCTCGGGCACTTTTTCACTCATGTGGGAAAAAAATCCAATTCGTATAAAATATTTTTTTAAATTATTTCTTTTAGATTAATTTAGCGCAAGAAGATCCAATAGTAATGTAATTAAGTAACAGGTGATAAGTAAATAATTTATAATAGGCAATGTTTCAATTGAAGTAAAATAATATACCTCTATTCATCTAAACATAAAATTTAAGATAATATAATACGCAGTTGCAGTTTATAAAACGCCCTCCTCCGCCCCGCACTTCAATTTCTTTTTTCTTTCTTTCTTTTCGTTTTTTTTTTGGGGGGGGGGGGCATACACATTAGGATATTTTGGCAATAAATTCAGCTTTAATAGAATCAAAATCTGTTATTTTGAAATAAAATAGCGTATTTTAATTTATTAAAACTGGCCAGTCTACAAGGAGAAGAACCCATTCCCAAGGAGTCGTTCCTTTTCATAGTCGTTCCTTTTCGGAGTCGTTACATTTCGGAGCGACTCCGATGAATCGGTCCTTTTCGGAGTCGGTACATTTCGGAACGACTCCGAGGAATCGGTCCTTTTCGGAGTCGGTACATTTCGGAACGACTCCGAGGAATCTGTCCTTTTCGGAGTCGGTATATTTCAGACCGATTCCGAAGAGTCGGTCCTTCGGAATCGTTCCGAAAAGGACCGATTCCTTTTTACAGACTGGAATCGTTCCTTCAGTTTCACTGACGGAATCGTTCCTTTGGAATCGTTCCTCAATAAATGACACATCTCTAATCTATACCAATAAAGCAAAGTTTTGCTCTGTCTGTGTGTCTGTGTGCGATGGCTAGCAAAATCTACCGTACTCTTGGAATCTTCTCCCTAGACCAACACCCTCATATTTTCATAGGGCTCTAGGGCCCTATTTTAAGCATTTCCCCCAATTTTTTGCGCAAATTTTATTCTAATGATTAATTAATACGCTATGCTTAATTTTGACTAATTGAAGACCTGAAGTGCTAAGAACTTAGATATTTTAACAAGTTACCATGTTAAGGTTCTGCTCTTTATTATCATTTGTCCCTCTGTGGGCCCTTTGTTATAGGTCCCTTAAAAACGGTCCGATTCACTAGCCTTTTTTAAACTCCTTGATCTCCCCTGCTACTACATGAATGACAAAAAAAATTATCAGACTTCAGCTACCACGAATTTTGAATATTAATCTCCTTCTTGGGGCCTTTGTTGCAGCTTCTTTAAAACTATCCGATTCTATTACAATTTTCTTTAACATAGTTTCAGCGTCCTCCAGCTACTTTAAAAGTACTAAAAATTTTTCTTATACCGAACTACATTCCAGTTAAGACCCCGGCCCTCAGGGCCCGGCCTTTCTTTATACCTCAGCTACCACTTTTTTCGAAAATTAATCTCCTTTTTCATCATCAACTTACTTTTACTCACTGCAGCCGTAATTTAAAAATCGCGTTACTTTAAGGGTGTATTCGAAAAAATATTTTTCCACACTCAACAGCTCGAAATTTTCTGAGACATTTTCAGACTCACTTTTAAAAGTAAAAACATGAAACTTGCTGAGGTGATTTTTGAAGAGATGTATAAGAGGCCGTGTTATTTCATTTTTCGCTCAATTAATTAGAATTTGATTTTTAAACAATTATTTTCTCAGTATGACCGCTTTTTCATTCCCAGATCTCCCGCTTCGGGAAATTCTGTTTAAAGTGCCAACTTTGACAGCATTTTTTATAATATTTTCTGTATTTATCAAAAAATCGAGAAGCACGACACATTACTATGTAGTTTCTAAATGAGAGAATTTCCCAGTTTGATGCTTTTGAGAACAAAAATGAATTTAAAAATGAATAAAAAAAATAAGCAATTTGGATTGGAACTCACCCTTAAACGTAACTTTAGATAAGGGATTTCATCCGTTTATTAAGTATCGTGTTAATGTTAAAAGCAGAGTTGTATAATATAGACGCACGCGCGCACGCCGTGCGTGGAAAATTTTCCGCAAATTTCGGAACTTTGCGGAAAATTTTTTAGAAAAAAAAACGTAATTTTTGTTCTTGTAACTTTTTTTTTATAATAAAAAATTAAAAATATTCTCCAATTTTATGTGCCATTTATTTATTGCTTGCCAGAGGTGATTCTGTTCCGAATGTTCCAAAAATTAAATAAAATCGGCCGTTAGTCCGAAAATTCAGACATAAAAAATATCGCTGAAAATATTGCGAATTTTAACAAATGGTCGCCGAAAAAAAAAAAAAAACATTTCGTCAATCGTTCGCAGAAAAAATCCTCAATTTCGTCAAAACATCGCAGAAAAACGCGTATTTCGTCAAAGGATAGCAAAAAAAGCTAATTTCGCCAAAGAATCAGAAAAAAACGCAAATTTCGTCAAAGAAGCGCAGGAAAAAAACGAATTTCTTGAAGCATAGTGGAAAAAACCCGAATTTTGTCAAAGGATCGTGAAAAAAAAACGCGAATTTCGTAAAAGAATCGAGGGAAAAAAACTAATTTCGTCAAACGATCACAAAAAAATACGAATTTCGTCAAAGGATCGTGAAAAAGCGCGAATTTCGTAAAAGAATCGAGGGAAAAAACTAATTTCGTCAAACGATCACAAAAAAATACGAATTTCGTCAAAGGGTCGCGGAAAAAACGCGAATTGCGTCAAAAGATCGCGAAAAAAACGCGAATTTCGTAAAAAGATCGCAGAAAAATGCAAATTTCGTCAAAGGAGCGCAGGGAAAAAAAAACGAATTTCTGAAAAGCATAGCGGCAAAAACCCGGATTTTTTCAAAAGATCGCGGAAAAAATGTGAATTTCGTAAAAGTATCGCGGAAAAAACTAATTTCGTCAAAGAATCGCGAATTTCGTAAAGCACCACGGAAAAGGTGCAAATTTCGTCAAAAAATCGCGAAAAAATAGGAAATTCGTCAAAAGATCGCAGAAAATGCGAATCTCGTCAAAGAATTGCGCGAAAAAAGTGATTTCTTCAAAGGATCACAGAAAAAATACGAATTTCGTCAAAGAATCGCGATAAAAATCGTAAACTTCATCAAATGATCACAGAAAAAAAACGGGAATTTCGTCAAATGATCGCGGAAAAAAGTGAATTTCGTCAAAGGGTGGCGGTAAAAACTCACCGGTCTCTTTAATGATGATACCTATAAATGGATCTATCCCTACAAAATGTGATTCAGTTGTTTCAGCAGCAATGTCACATTATTTCTGTGAACAAAAAAATGGCATTTTGTGCGAAGAGGCCACAATATTAAGGATTGGGCTGTTTCTAAATTCATTGGCAAAGTACACTGTTAAAAATTTGCAGCATTCTGTCCAGTCGTTTGACCGTTTTTATCGAAAACGGTTACACAACCGTAATTTAACACTATTCTGACCATATTATTGGCCATTTTATAGTCGGGATATTGTTAAATTATGGTTATGAAACCGTTTTTTCCAAAAACGTTCAAATGACTGGACAGAATGCTGCAAATTTTTAACAGTGTAATTGATAAGAATTCACCCTTCTTATCATGGATTTTTAGCTTTATTTTTTTGTAACTAAAATTATTATTATTTAATGAATATTTTATTTAAATGGTAATTATTTTAAAACTACTGTTTTTAATTCATATCGTTAAAATAATATAACACGTTACTTTATTAAACATTAAATTAATTTGCAGAAAGTTTTTGACCCAATATTTATGTGCGCAGAAAGTTTTTGGCTTTATACAAGTCTGGAAAAGTAATTCATGAAATTTACAAGGGGAGGGGCATCTTCCACCGCTTGGGGGCGCATTCTTTTCTCTGATTCTAAGGACCCTATTTCAACGGGATTTGATTCATTCAACTTAGATTGCAATTGAGCTACTTTCTGTATTATGAAATTTTATATTAGACTTCAGTTACCAACATTTTCTAACATTAATGTTGCATTCTTTTTTTGGATTTTATGGGCTTGATTACTACGAAGTTTGGCACACTCAACTTGGTTTTCGATTATCTCCGGCACGTACGGAGCACTTCCAGTACATGCTGCCTTAGGTAGCGGGGATCCAGTTTACAGTTTCGTTCGGAAAGAAGTTTGCTGGGAACACACTAGACGCAGTGAAAGGCAATGGGGAGTTTCGAAATTAGGTTCATTTAAAAGAATTTCAAAAGACATAAGGGCAATTCCACAGAAAGGCCAACCAGATAGCCAATTTTTCAACATTAACATTTTTAAACAAATAATGTATCATTTTAAAGCTAAAGCACTGCAGAATCTTAATTTTATAATGGAATAAGGATAAATTTATTTTAAAGTGAAATATAGGCTCTTTAGTAAGCGTTGCCATGAATGGGTATTTGAAAGCCATTTCAAACACTATGAAATTGAACCTAGATTTTCATTTGAAAAAATATTATGTTTTAAATTTTATAAATATTTAATTATAAAACATATACAAATGTGATCAGCACAAAACTTTGCGCTGACATATTATATTTTCTGAAATATTAAAGATTTTCTAAAAAGCACTATAGCCATTTTACGTCCGACACCAAAAAATATTAAAATTTAATCTGTGTCAACTAGCCTAAACCATTTAAAATGAAATTTTGTATTTAAAGCACGTTTATATACCTCTTTCATATTACCTATTCAGATTAATTTTTTAAAAATTATATATTCGGAAAAAAATGGTGTCGGACGTAAAAAAAATCTTTACGTCCGACACTAAAGATTTTTTTTTTTTACGTCCGACACCATTTTCAGAAGAAATTTTCTAGCAGAAAAGAGAGAAAAATCCTGTAATGCCATTTTCATTTATTATAAATATTTATATATTATAAATTGAAGTCAAGATTTTTTGTAAAGTTATCTTTTTTCTTTTATTCTAAACTACATTAATTTTTTCGATTTGTCTACATTTGAATGTAATAGTCTAACAAGGAAGGTCTCCATACGGGCATACTCAGAAAAATCTGAAAAAAAAATACAGAATGTTCTTCTCCCATGGGTATATATGTTTATAAAAAAAATTTGGGGGAACCTCGATAGAACGTCCGTAAAAAAATAATGAAAATTTCGCTTATTTGGTGACTTATCACCGTTTGGCGAAGAAATTAAGTTTAAAAAAATAAGGCTTGTTGAATACTCTTTAACCCCTTCGGGACGGGAGCCTTTTACGAAATTTTTAATCTTTTGTCACCGTTTTTTAAAAACAGAAATTTGTGTCTTCTTGAATCGAGAAAATACGCTTATTTAATAAGGCAAATTTTACAGTAAAATTTTACTGGTGAGGAAAAACAAGGATTCTGAGCGCTTCAAGCGGCACGTATACGTGTCGCTCGTCCCCAAGGGGTTAAGGAAAAAAACTTTTTATGTTGAATTTGTTTAAATAAGTTTAATTTAAATAACTTTAGCTTTGTCATTTTTAGTTTGTTTTAACTATAGTTTTGTCATATATATTTATATATACTTATAACGAATTTTAACTATAATATTTTACGATTTGAAACAAAATTTAAATTGATTAAAATTGTTCCAAACTCAAAAATATGCCCCATCGAGCACTGTCGATCAACTTTGTTGCTATGGAAACAACTTCTTCGGTATGGAAATGTATTACGGCAGCATTATTCATCTGGCGTTAAAAGTTATTTTTATAACCGATAAAGCCGTTTAAATTTAAAAAAATTGTGGATTGGAGAATAGAACAATGGCAAAATTTCGTTCAAATCGGCAACAAGCAACAGGTATAATACAAAATGTAATAATAATAATTAAAAAAAATTCATTCATGGTTTACTCTTAAATTCATTAAATACCGCATATTCTCAAAATCAATTAACAAACAATTTTCAGATCCATTAAAATCGTTTGCTTTTGGCGAGGAAAAGTGCTGCTCGCCAAATTGCGTGCCGCTTTCGTCTTTTCACGCCAATTATTCGAAAGTATTTTATTTTTGTACAGATTTTCTACTGTAATTCCGCCGCTTATTTTAACTGATCCTTTATTACATAAATGAGTACTTTCACTAGCATTTTTTTCAACATATTCTGAGTATGCCCAAGTATGGAGACCTTCCTTGTAAGAGTTTAAGTAAAACATACGGTAAAATTTTCCAATAAGTATGTATGAAGTGTTCTTTAAAAGAATCTTAATTACATATTATAAAAATCGGATTTTTTTTTTAAATATAAAATTTGAGTCGGGCCGGTTCGGATTCATTTATTTTTACTGGGGTCGAGCGTACTTTCACTGATTTTTTGCATGGGCCAGGGTGTAAACTGCAAAAATATTAGCGGAAAAGGTCGAACTTTTAAGAGTCCAGGACTGGAAATTTCGGCCCGCCCATGCAGATCTCTAAGCAAAGGTAATGCAAAAATTGTAAATTTCTGCTATTTTTGAATGGCAAGGAACTTGAAATAATAGTAACCTTTTTCACCCAGATTCTTTGAGTCTGTAGAACCAGAAGTAATGAAAAATAGTAAACCCCTCTCCCCTTTATTTTCATGTACGCAAGACTTAAAATGATGTGAAATTATAATTCTTTTTTAGGGTTCCGTACTTAAAAAGTAAAAACGGAACCATTATAAGATCACTCCTGTGTCTGTCCGTCCGTCCTTCTGTCTGTCTGTCTGTCACAGCCATTTTACTCGTAAATTATGGTACGTGGAAAGTTCAAATTCGGGGAAGTAATAAAGACCATTGACCCACATATTTTCAGATTAATAAACATTCATAAATATATTTAGTAAAAAAGTAGAGGGGCTAATTATGCTACTTGAAAAAAAAAAAATCTTTTCTTTGTATATCATGTTGGGTATCCTGTGAAAGCTTTTGTAACGCTAAACTCAAAAATGCATTTCTTTTTAATTTTAGGTATTATATTTTCAAAGATATTGTTGAAAATGTAGCGCAAAAATGTCCCCCCCCCCCCATCTAATTCCGAATCTACTGAAACTAAAATTATGAAAAAATTAGAGGTAGTAGACGTTAATATAAACCTTGCCGGAAAATTATAGCGATTACCCTAAGTCACATAGTTTTTGAGTAATTAGCATTTTTCTGTTATACACAAATTTCGATTTACGGGCATTCAGAAAAATTGTTGAGCATCGCTGAATATACCTATCGTTGCAGAAGAATAAAAGCATTGTTGATAATGATTTTCGAAAAAAATCATCGGTAATTAGCCGAGATATTAACCCTTAAAGGTACGGTCAGTTTGGACATACACAAGGACAGGGGCGGCGTACTCTATGCCTAGTTAACAACTTTTAATGATATATATGTGTAATGTAATGTCCAGTAACAGTATAAAAGCAATAAACGTCAATTTTTTAAAAACATACTAATTTGAGGGGTCTCGGGACTCTAAAAAATGGAAAAAATGAAAAAAAAAAAAAGACCATTTTCAACATTTAATGTCTTAATATGTATATGATGTTAAAACACAATTTTAATTGGGATGAAAGATATAAGTACGTTCTTTCGTTTCATGTATTTAAAAAATTGCAAGATACAGAATTAGTATTTATAGGGGGCTCGAAACTGTTAGACATTCGTCGAACAAAAAATTGGCATAACAGTTTACGCGCAGGATTACAAAATAAATATTGCAACTAGAATGAAAATTTTGGTGCTTACTTATACTTCAGATTGTAATAATTTCCCTGAACTTAAATAAATTTGTATTTAAAGCATTTTTATATTTTTAATGCAATGTTGCATTTAGCTAATACAACATTTTGAAAATTTCAACAGTAAAATCACCTAAAAAAGTATTTTTTTGAACAATAAAAAGGAAATTTTAGGTTCAGTTTATACAGACTAACATGAAATATATGTTTTGAAAATTTCATGGAAAAATATTCTGAGGTTTTTGAGATATCATGCGCGTTATGCCCAAAAAACGCTATTTGGAAAATAATGACTTTAAAGTTTCGGAAACGCCGCTTCAGCTATTGAGCGGGTATAATTCTAAAAGCCAAAACTTCTGTTCTAATGGGAATTCCAAGGAAACAATTATATCAAAATATTCAGAAAAGATAGGAGTTTAACATAAAAAAAAATTTAAATTTCTTAAATTTTGAAGCTTCAAGAGTCCTGCGACCACTTAATCCTTTCTGGCACGGAGTAATTCTATTTATAAATTTATGAAAAAATGAACTGACACCAGAATTTATAAACGAATTTATTAGAAAATTCGAACTTGCTTATTTTCACGTACATGATAAAAGGAAAATTTTAATTAAATATTCTAGGTGCCGTTTGTCTGTTTTGGAATTAAAATTAGGTGTCCGTTTTTTAAGGGCATCACCCTCGAAAGATTTAATTAGAATGAATCGCATAAATACTGTGGGATTCGCGGTAGTTTGCATTGATTGTATCTCTGAATACGCCTCGACTGACTTTAAAAGTTAATTAAACACCTATCTGGAAAAACGCGGCACTGAGCAAGGCGGCGTTGCAACTTTGAGACCTCAATTCGAAGCGCGCTTAGCACAATGCCAAATTAAAACTTTGATCAAAGGTTTTGTTTTAGCTACACTGTAGAAATAAATGTTATTACTACGCTGAATTTAGTTTCATGAAATGCCAAATGAAGTTTAACTATGCACTGCTTTTATTGTCAGTACCGAATAAAGTTCATCATAAACAGATTAGGATAATATTAATAAAAGAGTTATACGAATAGCTATATTTGATAGTATTTAGGTTCCATATCTCTTTGAACTTTCATGGTATACCCATTTACACTTTTCTAATATATACAGTTATACCCAACCCTACGTTGTATAGTATTTTAAAAAGTCTTAGTATTCTTTTAGCAACTTTTTTTTTTTAATAATACAATTACAAATTCATATATTTATTCTACGGAACCCTCTGTACGCGAGTAATGCTCGCACTTGACCATTTATTTCTGAATCAGCGGTACTCAAAATAAGGATAAAATATAGTGATTTTCGGGTTTTTCAGGTCTGTAGACTCGAAATAAAGCCAAAATTGTAAAATTAATGCAAGAAATTTAGAATTTTCACCCCCCCCCCCTTTTTTTTAAATCTGCAGAATCCGAATTATTTCCGAAATAGTAAAATTTTCATCTTTATTTTTCTTCCTTTCCATTGAAATTTTTCGAGTCTGGAGGGCATGAAATAACAAAATTGTAGCAATTTTGGCTTTTGTTTTCAGAGTCCGCGGATCAAAAATAGTAACATTTCCATTTTGTTTTGTTGTTTAGATTTTGATAGTTGAATTTTGCGGGAAGCAAAATTGTAAAATTAATTAGGCGAAAAATATAATTTTTTCCCTTTCTTCTTTCGAAGCCCTAAGAACAGAATCAATGCCAAAATAGTGAAATTTTAACTTTATTTTTTTGCGTTCCCTCATAATTTTAACCAACAGAAAACATTAGTATATTAGCCAAGCCGGAGTCGCAGGAATTAAAATTTTCGGAGTCAGAGTTGGCCATTTTTTTCACCAACTCTGCAGCCCTGGTTAAATATGATGGTAAACACTTCCCTGGATATATAACTGAAGTAAATGATAATGAAGTAGAGGTTAGTTTGATGCACCAATCTTCAACTGAATCAAATTTTAAATGGCCTCAACACGTGGACAAAATTTACTATGATGTAGACAGTGTAGTGAAAAAAATCCAATCGCCCATTCCTACAGGGAACAGACGACAATTTTCGTTTGGAGAAATTAGGATTTGGCAATTTTTGTACAAACACAATTTTTCATAATAAAGTTGCTTTATACTTAGATTTAGTCATTTTTAAGATAAACTTATTTACGTCCGACACCAGAATAAAAAATTTTAAAATGTAACATATAGCATTCATATGTGTACTTTTGATTATAGTTTGTTTAAAAATTATAAAATCAACCAATTCACGGAATTTTGAGAATTTATTTGGTATGTCACAGTTTTCTAGTTTGTGTGATTACGTCCAACACCGGTTATTTAAATATTTTTTTCCAGGATTTGAAATATTCAGAATTTTTTTTTTTTACATGCTTTTTGACAAAGTGTGATGTGGTAAGTACCTTGTATAGAAATTTGATCATTTAGTTGAAATTTATGTTCCAAAAAATAAGATTCTTTAAGAAATTTGTGTCTCATTTTTACGTCCGACACCATGGAATTGCCCATAAGATCATACAAACTTGGAGTTTTATTTAATGTTATTATTTACGGACACCGAGCAACGCCGGGCGGGTCTGCTAGTGTGAAAAATAAATTTTTACTGAATCGTTATTTTCTTAAGTCATCTTTTTCTTAAATCGCTTTTTTCTTAGAATGACGGAGCCATCCCTGGTAACCACAGATTTTGATTATTTTTATATATGTTATAGGGTAGTGGCCCCTTAGTCTGAGGTTTAACTCTTTATCTATTGACGGTATTTATAAGTACCATTAAAAGAACTTGTTAAAAAATTCATTAAATACATCGATTAGTTGTAATACAGTTTAGAATGAGTTATAGATACATTATTTTATCTTGTTCCAAAAGCATTATCACAAAACAAAAATATTTTTAAAAGGATTATTTTTTCTGCCTTTGCATCTTTTCAGCTTTCTTGGCATTGGGGAGGAGGGGGGGGGGGTATTTTTCAATTCGGAAGTATTTCTATATTTCTATAGTAAGAACATTATATTTGAACATTTCGTAATTCTGCAAAATACTAAGAAAAATATTTAAAATAAAAGATTTAAGTGTGGTTATAAATATTACACAAAATTTCTATAAAGTCAAATTTAATTAATCCTTCTAAATCCTTCAATCCTTCAAAAATCCTCCTAAAATTTATTAAATGATCGTGTAAATCTTCTAATGTAGTTTAAACAATTCACGAAAAATGCTTTAGAAGATAATATTTTCATGAATTCATCATTCAGTACATAAAGGGTTAACGGATTTTATACAACGCTCCTTAGTTCTCGAGAAACAGGGTATTCTAATATTATAACACAACTGAAATACATACTTACTGTAACAAAGTTACTGCGTTGCTCATATCTCGATCGGGTTGGGTTGGGGTTAGGGCTGGTTTGATTTTTGACGGCCGATTATCAACTCGAGGGATATAGGCTCTAGGGGGAGTGCCCTCCTTGGGGGTCTTTCTAAGGGAACCTAACCCGTATTTACGCATGGAAACCCAAGGTTTCGAAAAAAAAAACCCACGAAAACTTCGAAACGGCTAGGCCGACGGGCGCGATTGGGTTCGAACCCAGCACCTCCCGTCTATCAGTTTCGAAAGCAGAACCTCTCAGCCACTGGTGGGGCTCATAGCTCGATCGGTACGGTGTCTGTTCTCTGTTCCGTAAGATACTGTTCTATACTGGAACGTGCTGTATTTGATTTTATCATTTTTTGTTTTATAAATATACTTGTATTTATATATTAATAACCTCATTCTCAGATAAAAATCGTGTATCAATTATAATTTTAAAAATCTTTTAAAACGATTTAGTTACAAATAAAAAATGAATTGTTGAAAATTTATTTTTTTATTTGTAACTAAAATGTTTTTCAAAACAGCATAAAACTGTTATTTTTTAAAAAAATGATTTTTAACATGTATTTCATATATTCTTTATCGATACAATGATATTGAACAATTGTGTCAATTCATAATTTTAAAGAAACATTACTTAGGTATTGCCTTAATAAGGGAAGTCAATTAGTTTGGGGCAGTTAAGTGGTTTATGTTTGAAATCTTTATCGAGCAAAGTGTGTATCATTCTATAACAGTTTATAATCGTATAAAAATGGAAGAAGCAAGCAGTTGTTCGCAGGAAGATCAATCTGAAGTGTGGGGATTCGATGTCACAAATATGTTACAGGCATGAGATTCTTCCGCGGATCCGCGATTTTCCGCTAAATTTCGTCGAAAGATCGCATAATAAACGTGAACTGTGTCAAAGGATAACGGAAAAAAATATGAATATCGTCAAAGGATCGCGGGGAAAACGCGAATTTAATCAAAAGATCGCGAAAAGAACGCCCATTTCGTCAAAGGATCGTGCGAAAAACTCCAATGTCGGGAAAGAATCGCGGGAAAAATGCAAATACCGTCAAAGGATCGTGAATTTCATCAAAAAATAGCGATGAAAATGCAAATTCTGTCAAAGAATCGCGGAAAAAATGCGAATTTTGTTCAAAGGATAGCGAGGAAAACGCAAATTCTGTCAAAGAATCGCGGGAAAACGCGAATTTTGGCAAAAAAAAAAAAAAATCGCGGGAAAAAACGCGAATTTCATCAAAAATAGCGGAAAGAACACATTCTGTCACAGAATCGCGGGAAAAACGCGAATTTAAGCAAAAGATCGCGGGGAAAATGCGAATTTCGGCAAAAGATCGCGAGAAAAATGCGAATTTCGGCAAAAGATCGCGGGAAAACGCGAATTTCGGCAAAAGATCGCAGGCAAAACGCGAATTTCGGCAAAAGATCGCAGGAAAATGCGAAATTCGGCAAAAGATCACAGAAAAACGCGAATTTCGGCAAGAGAACGCGGAAAAAACGCGAATTTCGGCAAGAGAACGCGGAAAAAACGACGCGAAATTGTCAAAGAATCGTGGGAAAAACGCAAATTTTGGCAAAAGATCGCGGAAAAAACGGCGCGAAATTGTCAAAGAATCGTGGGGAAAACGCGAATTTTGGCAAAAGATCGCGGAAAAAACGCGAATTTCGTCAAAGGATAGCGGGAAAATGCAAATTCTGTCAAAGAATCGCAGAAAAAACACTAATTTAGCAAATAATTGTAAAAATGTGCTGCAACATTGTTTTCACCAGATTTTTTTTGCAGCTGAGTGACAGGTTAAACATTAGCTTGTCATGTTTAACTGATGTTTTGAGTGAAAGCTTGTTAAAATTTGAATTGGACAACTAGCTAAGATTGCTGTGTCATTGCATCAGAATTATGAACTTAAATTGGAGACTTTCAGTTTAGAATTACTTATAGTATTTGCAAGAATTATTGATTCTTAGCCTCTCCCCCCCCCGTCCTCCCGAAATAAAGCAACATTTAAACAAAAGTATTGACAATTTTATTACGAATAAAAAAATAACCTTATGGCTGAATCCATATCAACTCAGGCAGGGGGGTTACCTTCATAGTCTCAGAAGTTTTTGAATTGAACATATGTTAAAATTTAAGAAAAAGTAAGATACTTGTATATTTTCATTTTGCCCCAAAAAATTCCTGGCCCGAGATACAGGCCGCCAAAGATGACATCCCCGGCATCCTTTCTCATTCGCGATTTTCGATAAAAATTTTAAAGTGCTCTATCTCTAGAACGGTGCAAGATATTTTGTTGCGGTTTATTTTATTTTAAAGATAATATTCTTCTGTTTAAAATGATATACCCAATTTTGAAAAATGTATTCAACTTTTCTTGTGGCAACCTTTAAAAAAAAATTTTTTTTTTCAAAAAAAAATTTTTTTTCAAAAATGCCAATTTTAAAAATTTTGATTTTTTTGCTGTTGATCAATACCATTGGGAACTATCTTCACTGTAAAGGAGAACTTCCACTTTTGAGTTTAACAAATTTTAGAAACATTTAAAAAATTCAGAGAATTTTACAGGAACTGTATATATACAGTTCCAGTAAAAGTCACTGAATTTTTGCTTATTTGTATCATATTTGTAAGGATAAGCCTGCTATATATCCTAAACAAGTTAGAAATTGCAATATCAAATGTGGCAAATGAGGTGTGTGCGTACTATAACTAGTTTTATAAATATTCAGATCTTGGTGCAATAAGTTACACTCTTGGGCAAAAAGGGCATGAATACAAAATTTATTATGATTCTACATATTAAATTCAGTAATACGGAAGTAATATGAATTCATCTTAAAAGGACTTAATCGCCATAGCAACCTAGAATCATTGCCTATCATGGTATATCATTGAATCAATTATGTATTATAGGATTTTTAAATAGAATGAAGAAAACTTTTATTAATGTCTTTTATGTTTTAATTTGATTTTCATAGCATTTGAAGCGATACATACTTTATTTTCAATACCGAACATAGTAAAACAATCTCAATAACATATATCAATTACACAGCAATACAAATTATATTAATACAAGTTAGAGTTCAGACAGATGGGAAGACAAATCGAATCCATAAAGACTTTCAACTATGTTGGAAATTGCTAAAAACACATAAATAGATCGGAATTTGACTTTTGGAAATTTATGTCAATAGACGGAAGCATACTTGAATACTTTCATACAACCCTGTATTTTACCTACATACATGCCACTATTTAGCTAATATTTAATTAGGATTAAAACATCCTTAAAACCAGTGAAATTACACTTCCAGAGATTATCATCCATAGACGGCCATGTATCTAATTCTTTGCGTGGACCTGTATATCATTTTATCTATATTCTCCAAACATATCTTAGTATACTAAATGTAGTTCAGTGTAAAAATGCATAACTCATTTAAAAATCACCTTTAAGCTACTGTCATTCATACTCAGTAAACCTTTAAGATTTCTTTTGTGTAGCCCTGTATATGATCTACAGCATTTATGCACACAACGTAATATGGAAAAATTTAGTTAAACTTAAAAACTCAAACACAACTAAAAATGCACTTCCAGCAATACCCTTACGATTCTTTTGTGTAGCCCTGTATATGATCTACAGCACAACATAATATGGAAATATTTAATTAAACTTAAAAACTCATATCGCAACTAAAAATTTACCTCTAGCAATCATCGCTAATATACAGTATTTCCAATAAGGTAAAGTATCTGAATTCTTTTGTGTGTCCCTGTAAACACTATGCACTTTCTATGACACAGGAAGTAATTTTTTGTAAACCTCTGCAATAAAGTATGTATCACTTCAAATGCTATGAAAATCAAATTAAAACATAAAAGACATTAATAAAAGTTTTCTCAATTCTATTTAAAAATCCTATAATACATAATTGATTCAATGATATACCATGATAGGCAATGATTCTAGGTTGCCATGACGATTACGTCCTTTTAAGATGGATTCATATTACTTCCGTATTACTGAATTTAATATATGGTATTATAGTAAATTTTGTATTCATGCCTTTTTGCCCCAGAGTGTAACACTTATTGCACCAAGATCTGAATATTTATAAAACTAGTTAATACTATGCACGCACCTCATTTGCCACATTTGATATCGCAATTTTTAACTTGTATAGGATATATAGTAGGCTTATCCTTACAAATATGATACAAATAAGCAAAAATTCAGTGACTTTTACTGGAACTGTATATATACAGTTCCTGTAAAATTCTCTGAATTTTTTAAATGTTTCTAAAATTTGTTAAACTCAAAAGTGGAAGTTCTCCTTTACAGTGAAGATACCGGGTGTCCCAAAAAGGACTGACTGATTTTAAAATTCAATAACTTCCAAACGGTGTCAGATATTAAAAAAATTCTTGCAGGAAGGTTATGCATAAAGTCAAAAGTTTTATTACAGTGATTTTTTATTTTAGTTCGAATTACAAACAATAGATGGCGCTGTAAACAATAGTCGCTCAATACAGGCTCGATTTGTGGTCCTTTCTGTTGTTCCATGCAGAAAAAGGAGATGGAAATGTATTATCCGGGCCACGAAGTACCAAAAATCGAGCCTGAATTTAGCCTCTATTGATAGCAGTGCCATCTATTGTTTGTAATTCGAACTAAAATCGAAAATCACTGTAGAAAAACTTTTGACTTTATGCATAACCCTCCTGCAAGAATTTTTTTAATATCTGTCACCGTTAGGAAGTTATTGAATTTTAAAATCAGTCAGTCCTTTTTGGGACACCCGGTAGTTCCCAATGGTATTGATCAACAGCAGAAAAATCAAAATTTTTAGGATTGGCATTTTCAAAAAAAAAATTTTTTTTCAAAAGGTTGCCACAAGAAAAGTTGAATACATTTTTCAAAATTGGGTATATCATTTTAAACAGAAGAATATTATCTTTAAAAAAAAAAAAAAACCGCAACAAAATATCTTGCACCATTCTAGAGATAGAGCACTTTAAAATTTGTATCGAAAATGGCGAATTGGAAATGATGCCCGGGAAGCCATCTTTGGCGGCCTGTATCTCGGGCCAGGAATTTTTTTGGGCAAAACCAAAATATACAAGTATCTTATTTTTTATTGAATTTTAACATATGTTCAATTCAAAAACTTCTGAGACTATGAAGGTAAGATTTTTTCTTTGGCTGCCTGAATTGACATGGATCATACCTTAAAATAGCACCCATTCAAACGGCGCTATTTAAAATAATTTCTCAGTTTCCCGTTTCACGCGCTTTTCCTCTTTTTTTATCTTAATTAAAAATGCTAAATAAAAATTTAAATATGTTAGCATTATAATTAATGTACGATATTAAAATTTTTAATTGAGATCATTAAATTATAATTACAAGTATATTTTATGGGGGGGGGGGGGGGAATGTAAAAATCAAGTGCAGCACGTTTCGATATCGAACCCGAGTCCTCAGAGCAGCGGACAGACGCCGTACCGACCGAGCTATGTGAAACACAGTAACTTTGTTGCAAAGTGAGTATTTCAGTTGTGCTGTAATATTAGACCCCCCGCCTCACCCCCTGTTTCTCGAAAATTAAGGAGCGTTGTATAAAATCCGTTGAACCTGAGACTAAGGGGCCTCTACTCTACAACATATATAAAAATAATCAAAACCAGTTATTACTAGGATTGGCCCTCTCCTTGTTAAATCGGAGAGCATTGAGGCTTGTGATGTTTGCTTAAATCGGATCCTGCTAAATCTATTTAACACCAGCTTGCCACGCATGCGGTAGATAATCAATGTTTGTAGATAAATCCGTTTTCCGATGTTAGCTCTGAATCTGTATTTTGTTTTAAACCGAATTTTTGTCTTAAATCGATTTAAGACCATTGCAGGGGTGATTGTGTTCCGGGTGTACCCCCGATTTCCGGGTTTAGGAGATCATTACGTTTAGTGGAAAATTCGGATATTAAAAAATATCGCGAATTTTGACAAATGGTCGTCGAAAAAATCAATTCCTCAATCGTTCGCTCAAAAAAATCGATAATATCGTCATAGGATTGGGGGGGAAATGCTAATTGCGTCAAAAAATCTCGAAATAAACACAAATTTCGTCAAAGGATCGCGAAAAAAAGCGCAAATTTCGTAAAGGATAGCGAAAAAACGCGATTTTCGTCAAAAGATCGGGGGGAAACTGAAATATCGTCAAAGGATCGCTCGAAAAACGCAAATTTCGTTAAAGGATCACGGACTAAATCATAAATTTCTTTAAGGAATCGCAGAAAAAAACGGGAATTTCGTCAAAGGACCGCAGAAAAAATACATGATTAGAACTGGGAAGATTTTTCCCCATCCTGGAATCGCTGAAAAATCTCGATTCTCGTCAAAATATCGCGGGAAAAACGGAAATATCGCCAGAGGAATGCAGAAAAAGCGCAAATTTCGTTATAGAAACGGTTAAAACGAAAATTTCACCAAAGGATCTCAAAATAAGGCAAATTTTGTCTAATGATCGCGAAATAAACACAAATTTCGTAAAAAATCACGGAAAAAAAGCGGACAATTTGCAAAAGATCGCGAAAAGAAACCAAGATTTTCGTCAAAAGATCGCTGGTAAAAACGCCATTTTCGTCAAAAGATAGCGAGGGAAACGCATATTTCATTAAAAGATCACGAAAAAACAAAATAATTTCTTTAATGAATCTCGAAAAAAAAAAAAAAAAAAAAAAAAAAAAAAAAAAAAAAAACGCTAATTTCGTCAAATGAGCTCAGAAAAAACACATAATTAAAATTGGCAGGGAATCCTCCCCTCCTTCGGAATCGCGGGAAAAACGCGATTTTCGCCAAAAGATCGCGGGAAAAAAATGCTATTTTTCGTCAAAGGATCGCTGGAAAAACGGAAATATCGTCAAGGTTCTCAGAAAAAATGGAAATTTTGTTAAAGGATCACGGGAAAAAAACATGAATTTCTTTAAAGAATCGCGAAAAAAACCGCCAATTTCGCCGAAAGATCGCGGAAAAAACGCGAATTTCGTGAAAAGATCGCAGAAAAAACACATAATTAGAACCAGCAGTGATTCACTACCCCCCCCCCCCCCCTGCTGTAACCTTTCAGAAAATTTGCTGTGAATATTATTTTTTTTTTTTTACTCTGAACCACCCCTGGTATTGTGTCATCCATCTCAGTCTCTGTACAAAAATGTCCAGAATTGCATATCTGTAATGTGTGTAATACCCAGGAAGAAAGGAGGAAAAAGAAATTTACCTTGTGTAAGAGCAAAGCTAAAAAAATAAACAATTTCTATTTTTATTTATATATTTATTTTTCTTTTATTCTCTAATACTTAGGCACTTAAAAGTAAAATTGGATTGGTTTTTACATTTTTTTTACTGTTTTCAAATAACTAGGTGCCATATTATATGACTTGCATTAAATCTACTAAGAAATACCACTCTTTACACATAATTTGTACTTTTTTTCATGAATATTTGGAATAAATTTATTTACTGATTAAAGAATTCGAATTTTGCATATTTAAGCAAGATAAATTGTACTCTCCATTTGATGAAGTCATTTAGCTTTCAGTGAAATTAATCTAAGTTTACCAAATTATGTTTTTCTGCAATTGTATATTTGAAACAATGCCTGAAATATATCATTTGATTGCCATGCTGTTTCAGCATAAGTTGTGATATAAATTGATATTGGCATATTTTGAATCGATAATTTTCAGGTTTTTTCACTTTGTATCAATTAATTTTCAGGGTTTTTCACTCTGATTCACAATCATCCTTGCCATTGTTAAGTCGGATTTCCGATATTAGCTTCAAATCACGACTTAAGACGATGGCTCAATCGTGCGTGATTTCCGATGTTAGCTTAACTCGATTAAAGACATATGGTTAAATCAGATTTCCGATGTTTTTAAGTCCATTTAAAGCCTATCGACATGTGACAGATTGTTCTAAAACACCCATGTGTTCAGATTTCCCAATTTTATGATTTTTAAAGTCCTTACTTTTCTCAGGATATTTATAAAAATTAACCATTATCGTGCATGTATCTAGCGTCACGTATGCGGTGCCGTACGCACAGGGTGCATACAATCCTTAATTCTGACCCAATATTTCCGAATAGTTATTTTTGCTTTTTAATAACAATTTCTACGACTACGATTAAAGAAGGCAAATATTAATATTCAGAAGCAACGGTGCTCAAAAATAAAAAAATATACATACGGCCGCCACAAAGGGATTAATCTGTTTGAAGCAAGCTATCGATGTGACATTTGTTTAAAACAAGTTTAAAGGTAAATGTGAAGCTTCGTACAAAATGTGTTTTATAATGAGTGAAATAACTTTACGCTATATTGTTAATCTTTTGTTCGTTAACTTAACATTCTTGGTTAAAAACAAAATTTTCTTTGTAGAATTGTTTTTGGTGGAGGTATGCCAACTCTCTATTAAGCTCCGACTGTTTATATAAACGTAATTATTGTTAAAGAATCATTGAAAGAGCTCAAGTATTAATCCTTTCAGGGGAGATTGTTCTGTAGTGTATATCTTATGAGTACCATTATTTCCGAATACCAATCTCCGTTTTATTTAATCGCAGGAACTTGTCCATTATGTAAATGCCCCACCCCTATCATCACCACCACCACATTTTCTCCCTTTTTTTTTTCTCCTTTGACGAATATTGAATGAATGTTATAAAAACTTCTATAGATAGCAATTTTCAAGTAGATGTTGCAGTTGGGAACTTTGGCCTGTAAAAGGATAATGCATAGCTGTCAACTTGTACGGTTTGGCCGAAAAACGCCGATTTCGTGAAAATATCGCGGAAAAAACGCCGATTTCGCCAAAGGATCGCGGAGGGAAAAAACGTAGATTTCATAAAAGTATCGTGGAAAAAACGCCGCTTTCGTGAAAGGATCGCGGAAAAACGCCCATTTCATCAAGGGTAGGGGTGATTCTGATCCGAATTTTCCTAAAATTTAAGGCATTCATATTCATTTCTGAAAATTTCAAAAATTCGGTCACCAATCCGAAAATTCGGACCTAAAAAAATTGCAAATTTCGACAAAAGGTTGCCGAAAAAAGTAAATTTTGCCAATCGTTTTCAGGATAAACGCAAATTTCGTCCAAGAAATGCGAAAAAACCGCAAATTTTGTCAAAAGATCGCGAAAAAACCGAAAATTGTTTTAAGAGATCGCGAAAAAAACGAAAATTTCGTCGAAAGATCGTGAACAAACGGCAAATTTCGTCGCAAGATCGTGAACAAACGGCAAATTTCGTCGCAAGATCGTGAACAAACGGCAAATTTCGTCGCAAGATCGCGAAAAAACGGCAAATTTCGTCGCAAGATCGCGAAAAAACGGCGAATTTCGTCAAAGGGCCGCAGAAAAAAAGCATAGTTAGTGCCGGGAGGGGATTTCCCAATTCGCCCCCCCCCCCCAACCTCCCCTGCTATAACTTTTCAGAAAATTTGAGGTGAATTTCAGATTTTTTTTTTTTTACTCAGAATATTATGAAATGATATTCCTTTTTTCAATGGATATGCATTTGTTATGTACTTTTTTAAATACGGAAGAATGCGTCGTAAAAATTGTAAGGTTTTCAAAAACGACATGTTGGCACGTATGAAACGTGTCGGAAATAATTTTTAATTATACTTAAAAATATATATATATATATATAGAGAGAGAGAAACTTGCTTGAACAAAACGTTGCCTCATTATAAATTGTAATGTAAGAATGTAAGAAAAAATAAGCGTATTTTATATCATTTCAAGGTGATGGCATTAAGTTTTTTATTCTTTTTTAATTTCTAAAGGAAAATCTTATTTTAAATGTGAGATTGTTAGTCACGCATTCCGATTACATTATAATTAGTATATCTATAATAGACCGGGAGCCGACAGCATAGACAATCACCTCATCGAGTTCAAGGATGAAATTCTAGGATAGTTAAATCTTGATTCGCATATTAAAACGCAATCGGTCTGCCAAGTCATATCTTGGTGGGAAATACCCGAAAACCCGGTTTTAGCGGCTGACTCTTAGGTTTACCATTGTGTTTTCCTGTAGGACTGGGAGCAGGAAAACACAATGTTAAACTTTTAGCCTAATGTAGAAAATTTTCGCCGCCGCGAATTTTGAACTTTTAGCGATTTTTAATGAGATTTTTAGCGATATTTTGCGTTCCGCAACGATTTTTTGACTTTCGGGAAATAACTCGGTTCACAGTGTTTTAGTCCTCTATAATAAATTTTGTTGTCTGCGATTTTTTAATTTTATCTATTTTAGGAATTTTTTCGCATTTGTCTGATTCTTTTACATCCGTGAAAGGTCAGTTTCAAACTTTTTGCCTAACATAGAAAATTTTGCCCGTTCCGATTTTTTTATTTTTTAGACATTTTTATCGTTTAGTCGCGTTCCGTGGTGATTTTTTCAAGTTCATAAAAAGAATTCGAATTCGCAAATTTAGCGCATTTTGTCTTTTGCGATTTCTACCGTTTATTAGAGTTTTGCGCCGATTTTTTGACAATTGTGAAAAATTCCGATCAATGGTTTAACTTACTGTATTAAATTTGTCCTCTGCTAATTTTGATTTTATTTTTAGAGTTTATTTATTTATTTTTCTTTTTTTTTTTTGGGGGGGGGGGGGGGAGGGGTTACGGAGATTTTTCCGCATTAATAAAATGAGTCCGGTTTTAAAATTTTAGCCCAGTATAGAAATTTTTTTTCAATAAAATTTATTCGCAATTCGTACAGCGATTTTTTAATTTTTCGCGAAGTTGTTGTGCGATTTAAGAGGGTTTTTTTTAATTTTGAGGCAATTTTTCGACATTCATAAAAGAAATCCTGTTTCAATCTTTTAGCCCAATATAGTAAATTTTGCCCTGTGATTTTTGAAATAAATTTCAGCGATTTCTTAATGCGATTTTTAGCGCGAATTTTCCACATTAGCAAAAGGAATGTGGTTTTAATATTTTTGCCTAATAAATAAATTTTGGTTTCCTTTCAATAAAGTTTATTCTGAATTTTAAATTTTCGCGATTTTTTTATTGCGGTTTTTGGAGTTTATTTGCGTATCGTGCTATGACGGACCCGGAAAATGCCGAGTGGGTCAGCTAGTTGATAGATATAATAAAATTATACAAAATATTTTCTTTTTATTCCATGTTTTACCAAGCATTTTCTTTCACAATTAAGTTTCACAGAATTCAACTCCTTGAACAAGGACTTTTAAGCATGTAAAACAGTGGTTTACTATATTTTTCTTCTTATCGCTTCCTACGCTCGCTGATAAGCTCGATGATTAAAAGGGTATATCTTTAGACCCTGAGATGCTTGTAGTTGTCTGAAATTATTAATTGACATGTTATCTATAAAAATATTTGATATAGCTGTCGATTTTTTTTACTCTCTCTATGTGAGTGGATATCCCGACCATTCCTTCAATTTTGCAACAACGCTCGCAATTCCCAGTTTTACCACTTTTTTTTTTACTTTCATCTATTTTCAATAGAAGAAAGTATTGTAATCGAAATTTTTTTCGACTTCCTGTTTTCGACGGATTTACACGTTTTAGGGGTCAGAGATCCCCAAAAACATGTTTATACAAAATATCCGTCCATCCGTCTGTTGCCATTGTACCATCGAAAAGTGTATGAAGTTATGCTCAGAATTGAACCAATTTTTTTTTTGTGTATGTTTTTGGCTGTGGAAAACAGGCCCTCCTTCAATTTAAAAATATTCCGCCGAAAGAGGGCGCTGTAATAGCAAGTTTTGTGCCATTTTCATTATTGTTTGTACCATCGAAAAGGGCATGCGACGTTATGTATAGAATTGAACCAAATGATTTGTGTATGTTTTTGGCTGTGGCCAGCAGGTCCTCCTTCAATTTGGAAATATTCCGCCGGAAGGGGGCACTGTAATAACGATGTCTGTGCCATTTTCATTATTGTACCACCGAAAAGTGTATGAAGTTATGCATGGAATTGAACCAAAATTTTGTGTATGTTTTTGGCTATGGCTATTGTAAGTCCTGCCTGAATTTGGAAAAATTCTGTCGGAGTGTGTGTATGTGTGCGGGGGGGGGGGGGGGGGGGCTGTAATAGCGATTTTTGTGCCGTTTTCATTATTCTGCCATCGAAAAGTGTATAAATTTATGAATAGAAATGAACCAATTTTTTGTGTGGTTTTTTATTTATTTATTTATTTATTTTTTGCTATGACCAGCAGTTTCTCCTTGAATTTGTAAATATTCTGCCGGAAGGGATATCTTTAACCCTGTAAGACCGGGAGTTTTTTTTTTTTTTTGGTAGAAATTGAAAGTTTGGGTGGTTTCCCCTTATCTATAGGATCGTATTTGATTGAATAAAAGTATTTAAAAAATACCCGAGGTTATGCCAAAAGAGGACCCACGCCATTGTGTGGGTTCGGCCTTAATGCAGCCGTTTTTGGGCTAAATCTACACAATTGTATAGTTTGGGATTATGTGTGCAAATATCTAAAAATAAAAGTTTAAACCAAAAAAGTTGTTGTTTATTGAGCTAATTTTCATCAGCCACAATGAAAATGTTTGAAGCAATTTTTGTTTTTGGACAGACCACTACAATTTAATTTTCTGAGACGTGCTCAGTGCTCGCACCCCTCTTAAGAGCCGTTGATAAATGGTATGCCCTTCACTCCCTTTGGATTGTACCTGATCCTTCAAATTTCTTTTTTAGTTTTTCCAGATGCGGTATTTTGTTGAAATACCGATAGAAGTACAGTTGTGGAAAAAAAAAGTAAACACTCCCTACTAACTCCTCAACAAATTATCGTAGAAGAAAGTTACTGGTACCGAACGATTGGAAATAAAGTCTACTTTTAAATGATGTATATAAATTTGTTTAAGGGGCCATCTACATATTAAAACGAACCATAACTTTGTTTTTTTCAATAGCAGTACACAATGCTGACAGCATAAATGAACTCTACATCTTTCAATTAGCATATAAAATTTTTTTTATGCAATCCGTGCCATAAGTTTCCGAGAAATTATTTTAAAACGAGCGTATTTTAAGGGCTGTATCCAAATTGACGTTCCAAACTCGATTGTTAACCGAGAGAGCCGCCTTCTTGATCAAGGCACGTTTAAGCGTCACTGAAACCTGTTTGATTACAGGATAGCAGAATAAATTTCAAAAATTTACCCACTTCTACCATAGACGGCCCCTTAAACCATCATTTTGCCGTTTTTTTAAGCATCTATATATATATTTCTCTTACGTAGCGCTAAAAAAGGGCTGTATTTGTAGCTTGCTATTTGGCAACAGCCAAAGCGACGTTTCTCAGTGGTAGTTACGGTCACATGTCCCAAAACACCCAGCAAATCAAAATCCAGACAGGATCTCTCTTTTAACGCAAACCGTTTGTGCAATACATGAATGACAATTGCTATTGGTCCGTTTTACGGTGACGTAGCTTTTTTATCCAAGGTTGTATTTAGACACAGGCGAAAACGTTTTGTTTACATTTCGATAGCGTGATACGTAGCATGTTTTATAGCGTCTTATTATAGTTTTAAATTAATTTAAGCCGTGGTTTTCAATACTACAGGCAAAATGAAAGGAGAAGGACCCCATCTGGCACTAACATGCCATTTAAATTTAAACGGCGTCAATTTCCTGTTCGCTTAGCTTTCTCCATGATGATCAACAAGTCATAGCGCCAAACTTTTGATAAATGCATTTTTATTTATATTTTCAACAAAATTTTCAATTACTTTTTTATGAATTAAAATATTTTTAAATTTCACATGTTGCTTGCTCGGATCTCATAGCGGCCCAACTAAAAATATTTTTTATTTTGTTTTCACTATTTTTTTTAATTAATTCTATTTCCAAGGTACGTTTTTAGTTATATTTCAACAGTTTTCCATTACTTTTTTATACATTAAAAATATTTGTAAATTTAATACGTTGTAATGATTTATGATAGCACTCATTCTGGCTAGAGTTGACATAAATAGTGGCGAGCGAGCGAAGTGAGCTGGGATCACGTAGCAATTCGTAGAGGTTGGTGAGCGTTAGCGAGCAGGGGACTGAGCCCCCTAGTAATTTGAAAACTACTTGGAAGAAAAATGTGAAATTTTGGATTTCCATAAAGCAGGACTTAATAAATCTAAATCCACCAAAAAAAAAAAAAAAATAATGTATGTTGCAATTCATAATTTTTTCGAATATTAATTTCATAATTCATATCATAAAATTATAAAAATTTCAAATTCAACGTATTTATGTTTGGGTATATTAGTATTATTGCTACACAAAAAATTAGCTCATTAGGAGCACAATTTCAGGAGATATAAATAAAAATATGAAAATGTAATTTAACATTAGAAGTACAAAATTTTGAATGTGTATAATTCAAAAACTTATCATTCGAATGACTTGAAATTTGGCTTCTAGGCATATTTTGAACCGAATATTTGAAATATCTCGTTAAATTTGGGTACTGCTATTGAAAAAAAATGAAGATTGGATTCGTTTTAATATGTATATGGTCCCCTAAGCAAATTTTATACACACCATTTAAAAGTAAACTTTATTTCCAATCGCCCGGTACCAGTAACTTTCGTCTACGATAATTTGTTGAGGAGTTAGTAGGGGGTGTTTACTTTTTTTTTTCCACGACTGTACATAAAACTAGGTCTGAACCAGAGTAAGGACTACAGCAGGTCCTAAGCCTAGATCCTTGTGGACCAGGTCTGTACTCTCCCACTGGTATACTACAAAATAACTATCCCAGATGATGCTGTTACAACCATGGCTGCGAAGTCGGTGGGAAAAATGAGGACTCCGACTCCGGGAATTTAAACAGATCCGACTCCGACTCTTTCGCTCAAAAATGGGCCGACTCCAACAATGCAGGCCTGCTTGTAAAATAAACGATTCCGACTCCGGGAATTTTAACGACTCCGACTCTTTCGCTCAAAAATGGGCCCGACTCCACTCCGCTGATCTGGTTACAGCAGAGTGTGGTTTGTTTTTTTATATACTGATTTACTGAGTAGTGGTTTGTTTTTTTATATACTGATTTACTGAGTAATGTCCTAAAAAAAGGAATCGTCTGCTCATCAATGGAAAATTTTTCCTGATCTCCTGGTAAATTCAAGCAAACACTGCGGAATCTGTCGAGCATTTGCTGAACTTTCCATAATTTATTATTTATTCCTGGTGGTTTACTTGCTGTGTCGACAAAATTGAATGAATTTATCAAACTTAATAATCTATCTCGTGGTATGCATATAACTCATATAAAACTTATAAATCATATATGGCATCTATAACTCAGAGAAGGAACATGCAGTTCGTTACATGTGCATATTATATATCTAATACTATCAATTTTAAATAGAAATCATGAATAGTACAAACCTATTGATTTAAAATTAATCAGCTTTAAAAGTGTAATTAATAAAAAATAAATTGCTAAAATCCTAAGTTTAAAAAAATCACTTAAAATAAAAATTTTATATATTTGGAATTGTATCTATTTTGGAAATGGTAAATGCCGCACCCGTAAAATTGTGTGGGTCATTAGTTTTTCAACTTTTGTAAAACCTAATTAAATTTATCATAGAAAAATCTAAGCAAACACTAAAAATCATATTTAAAAGAAATTACGACGGTACATACTTTTTGTCTATTGCTGTCAGATGATAGTCTTTTTAAAAGCAGAAAATCTAACCCTGTATTGTAGTTGCTGCCTCCTAGTGGTGTCTTATCAAAACATCTGGAGCCAATTAACTCATATAAATGTGGAGATTTGGTTTTAAATCTCACAAAAACAGGAAATAGTCATTCTCTTTTACTTTAGTATTAGCCGCACAATTGTGTGGGTCAGGCCTTAAAGGGTTAATGGCGATTTTTGTGCCGATTTCTTTATTGTACCATCAAAAAGCATATGAAGTTATGTATAGAATTGAACCAAATTTTTTGTGTATGTTTTTGGCTATAGCCAGCAGGTCCTCCTTGAATTTGGAAATATTTGCCGGAAAGGGGCACTATGATAGTGATTTTTGTATAATTTCTCGATTTTTCTTAGTTCTATTGTCCAGCGACGGTAACTCGCGTCCTGCTAAGCCGGCTATTCGCAAACATCTGATGTACACAAGAATAACGAAAAACTATTGATTTTATTAAATATCATGATTGAGATTAACTTGTTTATACTCTGATTAATTGAATTTTAAGATGAAAATCAAAGTTGGTATGGTACTGAACTAATAATATTGAAGTATTAACATCTGTAACTAGGATTTGAAATATTAAGATGTATGAGATAGAAGAAAGTTTTGCAATTGGCACATCCAACTAGTTTTTCTTTATGGGATGTTTTAAAGGCCTATCTACCTTGCTTTATTTTTTAATTTCATGTTTGTTTTTTGGATTTATGGTATACTGTATGAGACTACGCTGCGTTTCAAAATGACGTGAAAGCATACAATATAGTTTCAAACATAAAATAGAAAATAATGCCTAAAAAAGAAACTTGACTCTGGAATGCACAAATATTTATGTTTTATAACAAAATATAATTGAAACAATCATTTTTAGATAAGGGAAACTGCATTTCTCAATTTTTAGGGTTTGCATAACTATATGAACACGGATAAAAAATACAGCTTAGTAGCCAACATATGCACCAGATTTTTTAATGTATGCAAAAACACAATAAACTGTGGAACGGACCAAGCCCTTTACTGTATTGCGGTCGATTTCTTCCTAGTCGAATATAACAACTTTTAATTCTGAAATTGTGGCATATTGTTTTCCTGTGGGTTTAAATAAGGAGAAACAGGTGGTCATGGCATGACACACCATTGAAACATTTCCAAGTGCTATTTGCCCAGTGGATGGATACATTGTTTTACTGGAACCTCCAGAAGGGCCCACCAATGCCTCAGGAAAGGGCAACAAGTTATCATTAAACAGATCTTGGTAGCTTAATTCATTCATTCGGCCAGAGGCAGAACGTTCACTCCAAATCCTCTCAAAACAATAAGTGAGTCTTCACTCTGCTGCTGTTTTGAAAATATTTCAGATACCTTGCGCAGGTCTGGCCAATAATGAGATCAACCTTCAGGATCATCCAATGTGATTTTTTTTCTTTTCGTCAAAAAATATTACTCTTTCATATTCGAACTTCCACGATGTGTGTTTATTCGCGAAATCAAGACGATTTTGCTGATGCTTTTAAGCCATAGTTGATGATTTCTTCACTTATATTGCAATATCTTAAGGTTAAAACAAACTGCATTTCTTGCATTTCAATTCGTCGCAACGTTTGATGTGGTCATGTATCCCTTTCATGTTTTATGACTTCTGTCTGGAGTCTAGATTTCAGAGATCAGCAATAGACATCGTTGACATGTTCATCTCCGCCTCTTTCTTTAGTTGATGACTACAGACCGTTTGGAAAAGAAAGGGCAGAGGAATGATTTACGACTTTTGTCGGGGATTTTTGAAAAAAAAAAACAACATATAAACGCACCTTTAGATGCACCGAATAGTGATTTTGGTCGAATACAGAATATTCGTCCCACGCGTAGACCAAATACCGAATATTTGACTAGCCGAATAGTAACTATTCAGCCGAATACCGAATAATCGGCTGTCCGAATACTTTCAAATTTCAAAGTTAAGTATTAAAAAGTTAAATTTTAAAATTAAAAAAAAAAATATTTTTATCAGAAGAAAGTATTGAAATCTTTTTGGTGGATTTGGCACGTTTTATGTTGACCTGAATATATGATTTGACAACTTTTTGAAAATCTCTCTCTGTATATGATACAAATTTCGTAGTCACTCTATTCCAAAAACTAAAGCATTGATTTTCATAAAATGCCATATTTAACCCCCATGACTACGTTCACGTACGATGTGTACGTGGTAGAAACCATTGAAACTGAAGTCGGTTTTGTCGATGACGTAGTCAAGGGATTAATTAGACTTTAACATGTACAAGTGCTAATTAGGTTTTGTCGTATATGGCCCAACTGATGGCATTGCTATTCTGTTTTTTCCACAATTTACATAACTATATCCCAGCATCTCTGGTGTTAAAATTACAAATTCACTTAATCTTTGATTGACATAAATTGATGCTGATTAGATGTTGGTGTATTTCTCCCAACAGGTGGTGCTACTGTGTCGCATTTTTAACGATTTCCGAGATAGCCAAATCTCGGCATGTTTAGGATAGAATTTCACCGACCAAATTTAATATGAGATGATTATGAATAACTGTTGATTCAATATTTGTTTTGATCACTCCTGACGTTGCCATACTATGCTTTACAATGTATGTTAAACTAATTTTAAATTTTAATACGCAGCAATTTGAAATATAAGTTCATGTTTCCTTAAGAACAATTATAATTTTGAGTGCTGAATATTGAACACTTTCGATCTTTTTGCAGTAATAGAATATTTAACTGTGTTTAAATAAAGCTGTGTACATGGCTTAATGACCATCTTTGTAACGATAACCAATTAACATATTTTCTGGGGTATTTAAAAGAAATTCTTATATATTTAGGTAAACTCAGTGCAGTATTTTTAGACGAATGGCCCATTTTACTCCCCTTTTTTAATAGAAGCTATTCCCTGAAGTCCCCTTTAAAATAGAAATGGCCCTTTTCCCACTTTTGGAGACTAAAATATGTTGGGAGCCCTGATGATATAATCGAAAATACGTTTAAGCAACTGAGCCGATAGATGACAATGTGATAGATTCTTTTGTGTGGCCTTGTAAAAGTCCTATAAATGTTTCATGCAGTGTTTCCCATAGTACCGTTTCTTATATTTTTCCATGTACTTCAAATATTTATCGTTAATGGATCATGCTGTTTGGAAATATTTATGTCCCTGTAACCGAACGATAAATGCTATATCCGATAGGGAACATGTAACGAATTTCAAATGTCATTTTCATTATAATTAAAATATAACTTCATTAACCTCTGTTTCAAACAATTTCTGCCAATAAAGCGAAATATGAAAGAACTCTCTTTTTGTTTTCGCGTAAATGAAATACTGATGCTATACACATAATTTAAAATAGTGATGTGCTACACTGAATCTCAAAAATATATTACATAAAATTTTGCGCCAATTCAAGCAAACTTGTGGAAGTTAAAATGTGAATAGGCGAACCAACACATTAAACACTTTTCAACTTTGTGGGTTGGATTGATTTTTGACGGCCAATTATCTACTCGAGGGATATAGGCCCAGGGGGGGAGTGCCCTTCGTGGGGGACTTTCTAAGGGAACCTAACCCGTATTTAAGCATGAAAATCCATGTTTCGAAGAAAACCACAAAAACTCCGAACGATTAGGCCGACGGGCACGATTGAATTCGAACCCAGCACCTCCCTCCTACTAGCTTAGAGAGCAGAACCTCTCGGCCACTGGTGGGGCTTTCAACGTTGTGGAAAAGTATTAAAAATTAATACCTTATTTCTAAAATTGTTAATTTATTGGTGTTTTCATTTTTTTTTCTTTTAATGAAGTTTGGAAAGTCTGTGTCCTCCCGCGTCTCTAGCATCCCCCTTGAAAATGTAAAGTAAGGGGATGTTGGAGATAAAGTGAAAAAGGTGAGGGGACGCCCTCCCTCGCTTCCCCTCTCGACAACACCACTGGCGAAAAGACCCGCTCGCTAATGTTAATGCAATGGGAGAATTTTTTAAAGATATCTCGATTGCATTTCAAAATTTTTAAATGATTTTTTGCATTGCATAGTTGATGTCGATCTCTACAAAGGCCGTTTTTTACTTTTTCGATTTTGTTTACCGATTTTTTTTATGAGGATGCTTTAACTTTATTGAAATGCAAACGAGATATCCTAAAAAATCTCCTCCACGTAGACCTAGTATGTAGAAAAAAATGTAAATCTGATCCCGGCCCGACCCAACCGAGTCTACCGAAAAATTAAGCCCTGTTTCAGACACGAACGCCGATCTCTACGCTGGGCATGTTTACTGCATTGATGTTGTCAATCTAAGCATCGCATCGTGCAGCACATTTATACTTATCTTCAGTGGCGCCAACTTATATGGGCCCATGGGGCGTGAGCCCACCCAATAATTTGACCTCTCCGCCCAACCAATTTCAACTGATTTATTTTTTATATTATTTAATTGCTGAAATGAAATTTGGTATTATTAATGTTCTCAAAATAGTTTTGTTTGAAAAATAGTAAGGACAAAAATTTTATGTACAGGAACACTGAAAGCCTCTTCAACGGATGTATAGTTAAATTTCTCACGAAAACAAATTTCTTCAATATTTTGCCATCTGTTTTGATGTCTTGAATTGATAAAGCACTTGCTGACTAAATGTATGTTTTTCTTGACATTTAGTTTTTTGCACTTTTAGTACTTAACAAACACCAATAGTAATTTATGCTAGTGAGACCTGGACCACTACACAAAAAGATGAAAAGCTACTTAACACTTGTGAAAGAAAGATCCTAAGACAAATTTTTGGACCTATTAAAGAAGACAATACATGGCGTATCAGGACAAATATGGAGATAGAACAGTTATATATGGAAAAATATATAATAAATAGTATAAAAATAAGAAGAATGCAATGGTTAGGCCATGTAATCAGAATGAAGGATGAGAAAAGCACAAAGAAGATTTATAGAGGTAATTTAATTGGGAAAAGAAGTATTGGTAAACTCAGGAAGAGATGGATAGAAGAGGTAGAGAAAGATCTTGCAAAAAACCAAATTATAAATTATAAAGTAAAGGCCAGAGATCGGAAGGCCTGGAGAGGTATAGTGAGGGAGGTCAAAATCCTACATGGATTGTAGTACCATTGTGTATGTATGTATAATTAACAATTCCAATGTTATTTAAAATAAATATTAATGTATTTATAAGGAAGAACTATAAGAATATAATTTAATAAAATTATTTATAAAATTAATTAAATTATAATAATTTAAAAATTTGCTTAGAAAAACATAATTTAATTTCGAATTATGATCTTTAGTGATTCGCTCCTCTTCTTTCTCTCTCTCCACACGCATACACACTAAAGGGAAAAATTGTATGTGTTATTTTACTCAAAAATTATTGAACCCACCCAATACTTTTGAAAAGTTGGCGCTACTGCTTATGTTCGCCCCGGTCACGTTCATTGAAAATTGTTAGTATTTTATCGGCTTAGTTCGATACTTTTAAATTTCTATATCTGGTCGGTCGATACATTTACTCTTTTATCGGCCTGGACTGCGGCAGAAGAAAATTAAACGGGCTGGGCCCGTAATTTTTTTTTCTTCGGCCCGGCCCATCCCGTTAAAAATTGTCTTTAATCTGCCGACCCGTTAGAAATTTTAAGCCGTGCCGAGTGCGGGTCCGGGCAGATCTCTAAATACCGACGTAGTGCGTTTAAAAGTCTCGTTAATTTTTAAACATTAAAAAAGGTCTGTAAACTTTTAAATTTCTACTTGAAGAATTTTTTCAGATTTTGCCGTCTTAGAAATTTAAAGAGACTCTTTTGAATGTCCTATATGTTAACATGCTATTTCGCGATTGGGGAGGATCAGTTAATAGTCCCTAACGCGTTCAGCTAGCTTAACTTTAATAGTAGATATATTTGTATCTTATTTTCCTATAGATCTTTTACTTTTGATTTAACCCCTTGAGGGGCAAGCAGTTACGTTTTTGAAATACTGAATTCCCACCGGAATCTTTGAAAAATTCTATTTCAAAATAAGTAAAAGCAATTTTACGGCTTTTTTCCACCAAAGTTAGAAAAGTAAAATTTTTCGGGTGTAAAACTTCATTAATCGTAGGTGGTATATAATATATACCGGTGCCCCTCAAGGGGTTAATAAATTAGCCCATTAAAATTAGTCTTTCCTTTTAATAACGGAATAAATTTGACCTTATCTTAAATACAAAATGTTGTATTTATATTTGTGTTGCATTTGTTTGTTCTACTCTACAATTTTTTTTCAATAATCACAGTGAAATAACTTAATATATAAATACCTCCCCCCCCCCCCCTTGTACACATATAAATAAATAAATTGACAAATCCTAATTCTTATTGTATGCATATTTTTAACAATTTATAATACTAAATTTAAAATAAAGATAACAAAAAGGACAATTTTATCTCATTTCTTTAATCGTTGGCTCCGTGTTAAGAGTTTTAGAGATTAGTTATGATTTGCTTTCCGCGCAGAATATGAAGAATGGTTCTAAAAGGTGTGTAATTATGAATGTGAATGTAGTGTGGGTTTAGTATTTTTTATTTTTCCTTTTCTCTCTTTACGTTGAGTATGCCGTACACAATTTTTAATCTTTTGTCTCCAGTATTTCAAAAATCGTTACTAATTTAATTAAAAAAATTATGCGATGAAAATTTTTAAAGTTCTGATAGGAAAATTCAAGGATTGTACACACCGTGCGTATACGCGACGCTCGTCGCGAAGGAATTAGCGAGTTCTAGATTATTCTATTGAGCAAATTAAGAGGAACGTAAAATGTTTGAATAACGAAAGGCTGGAATTAGCACAAAGCTGAAAGTAAATTTTAATCTTTTCCTTTTCTGTTAAGAAATGGTTTTAGTAGTATTTCTTCTTTTGAGAACAATTCTATTTTATAAGAATATTTCCCTTAGCTTAATTCTCTTAATTTAACAACGAGGGTATTTACCTAAGTGGAATTCTAAGTGGCGGCATGTTTCACCGCCATTCTTCGTATGTTTCTATCAAATCGAAGATAAAGATCTTTCGACAACTGATCCGGTTCGACGTGTTTTATTTTTCTCTGTAAGCATGCATTTTGTCCGTAAAAGGAAGGAACTTTTTTTGGTTGTTATGATGATGAAGAATAGTTATTGAATATAGCATTTCATAGACGATTTCATTGTTAGTGAATGCTAAGTTGGATGACACTAAATAGTTTATAATATTGAAAAGTAAGTAAATGTACATATTAATGATTTTAAATAGGAATACAAAAGACCCATTTAATGCTTTTATCGCAACGTTATTTTCCCATTTCTTCTTTGTTCAAAACAATTTTTATTATTGAGAAAGGAAACTTGATCACTTTTTTTTCCTTCTTTTTTAATTCTCGTATTTAAACGTCAAGAAATATTTTTAACCAGTTGCTTATTTTTTTAAATATTATGAATGTATTAATACCGAATCTCGGCGTTTATTGAACAAATTTCGTTAAAACTCGCCTTACGAATTTTTATATGAAAAAACTGGATTTCAGGTGCAGTCGTTGTGAATGATTAGCAAAAGCAAATGAACAGTGTGTGTAAAATCTGTCGTCTAAAATATATGTCGTTCTAAATACCGAATTTTTCAACCCCCCCCCCCCCCCTGTACTAACCTTTACATTTTTCCTATAATTAGAATATTTGTTATTTTTTAAATCTATTGTCCGAATAACAGTGTTAGATTCTTGGAAAATGACCATCTTCTGTAGGACTATTCTAAGTTTGACTGTCTTTCTTTAGTAACGCTAATTTCACTTAATACAGTCCTTCCCACTTAATCGGGTCACGGATAATCGAATACCCTGCTTATTCGAATAGAATCCTCCGGAACCGAATTTATTCCCATTGGTTCCATGTTATTTTCCCCCGCTTAAACAAAATACCTTTAACGAACGTCCCCGCTCAATCGAATAACCACTGTATGACCGATGTTTGAAAATAAGCGCGGAAAGCACGTTTTAGCTGGAATTTCCTTCCACCTTTTGTCAATTTCGGTTCCTTTACGCTGAAAACAAATTTTCAGTTCTTCCTGCAATGATTTCGGCCGGTAGGTGTATAATGGACAGGTCAAATGATTTCCCCACCTTGATCTTCTCACCATCTCTTCTTGCTGTTAACCAGGCTTTAATGCCGTCACTTCGAGACTCGAGATAGTAGTTGTGGTATTTTGCACTCATTCGAAAAATAACTCGATATTTACTCCTTTAAAATTCCACTTAAACCATTTTAAACGATTTTTTAAGGCAGTATAAGTAACGTAAATTAGAAGTTGCAGAGTTTTGACCCAATTTAAACGAGCTGCATTAAGTGTAATGTAAATCATATAAATGCATCTACTGACATATTTACTTTATATTAGCATTTGTATTTATTTTAGTTTATGTTATTCTATTAACGATTTATTATGCTGTTAATTAAATATATCGTAGATGGTTATTTTGTCTTTTTATTACGCATTAAATATTAGAGGAGAGTGTTGTACCTTGGGGCAATTTTCACATTTTAATTTTTTACTTCGATGATTATAATCAAATTTAAAATTTAAAAGCAACATTTCAATACACCAACATATTTCTCTATAATATAATTTTAGAAATTCAGACAGTTTGAAAATAAAAAAAATGCCATTCATTTAAAGTAGGGAAGGCAAACTGTCCCAAGGAACATCCTGTTGTACCTTGGGACATACTGCATAATTCAGGGAATATGCATATATCTCATCAATAATTTTATACAATAACTAATACAATATTTTGTACAATAACAATAACTAATTTTATGCCAACAAACAAAACTTTTTTTTTTTTTTTTTTTTTTTTTTTAAGGAAATAGAGAATGAAACTCAAGTTCAAGATCCAAAATAAAGTTGAGTTGTTTTATTTATTGCATTTCACATGATTTGTGAAATTTTCTGTAAAATAAGTAATAAAAATACTTTTATTTATCCAAATTATTACAAACCACGTATTTCTTGTACCATTGGACATGTCCCAAGGTACAACATATTTTACTGTCCCGAGGTACAATCACCACACGGTTTAAATAAAATCAAAATGGCGGTAAATCTAGAAGAACTATCATTATTTTCTCATACCCAAAACATTTAAAAATCTTCTCTTTTATAAAAAAATAAATTGCAATTGACTTGTTGTAGAAATACATAGGAAAAAAATGAAGTTAGAATGGAGGAAAATATTTACTTTGGACTAATGAAATTTATTTTTTTCACCTAGCTGTTAAAATTCGATGCTTCTGATGTTGTCTGTTATTATGATGAGATCTGTTGGTTATAGGTCACTATTAGAAATACACAAAAGATAACTGTTGCCAATAGTTTATTAGAAATTGTCAATGTCCCAAGGTACAACACTCTCCCCTACAGTTATGATTCCCTGTTTAATCAAATAACCCGCTTAATCAAATATTATTTCTGGAACCGTCAATATTCGTTTAAGCGGGGACGACTGTATATCATTATTTATGAATATACTGAAATGATATTTTCATCTAAAATAAAAAATTGGACTTTCTTGTAAACCATACTGGAACTGTATACTAGAACCCGATCCCCGACAAGAAAAATCAGTTCACCCAATCTAAAACTGATTTGAACGACGGGCTCGAGCAAAAATTAAATTATCCGACCCTACCATAATAAATGTTAATATACTTATTATAAAGGTTTAAAACTAACTCTGTTTGAATGCTTGGCATTTGTAAATGGTGCAATGATTTTAGTTTTCGCATAATTTCTATACTAATAAAAGAACAAATCGATGAGTGTGTGTCTGTGTGTGTGCGATGGCTAGCGAAAACTACTGCACGTAGAAGTCTGAAAATTTAGGTGTGAATAGTCCAAGACAGGTCCTGATGCACTTGAGGCTCAGATTTTTAATTTTTTAAGGACCGGGGCCCCTTTAAGTTTTTATACACTAAATTGTTAACATGCCTCTTTTCTATCCGATCTTCTTCGTTTTTGGGGCGAATTCTCCATTCAGTTTCTACCCTATTTCTACATTTCAGTTAAGACCCTGGAACCTTTGGGGCTCGGTAGAGAGGCCCCTTGAAGTTTTAAAGCACTAAATTGTTAATTGATTGCTTCCTTTTAATCCGATCTTCATTTTTGTGATCCTTTTTTTCATTTAGTTATTCTCCCATTTCTATATTCCAGTTAAGACACTGTGCCCTTCTAGGGTCCCGTAGGGTCCAGTCCAGGGCCCCTTGAACTTTTTGTATGCTTGAATCCCCCCCCCCTAATTTTCTCACCTTCTCAGTATGTAATTTCATAGTCAAGTCTTGGACCTCCATATACCAACACCCACATATTTTTATTGGGGTCCTTTTTTAAGCATTCCCCGAATTTTTGGTGCATTTCTTAAAAATAATTATATTACAGTGATCAATTCATACCCTATGCTCAGACTTAGATAAAATGTAAAACTGTCTGCGAACTCTAATAATTTCTTGCAAAAAAACGCCGCGCCTCTCCCGAGTCCTATATCGCCGCTACAGCAAAAATGAACAGTTATATGCGAGTGGAGTGCTACTAAGCAACACCACTAAAAGAAAAATATTATTTTACAAGCATTATTAAAACTCAGTCAAGAAATGTAATATTGAATGGTATGCTTAAGGGTCCTGTCCTGCCGGCAAAGACACTCACGAGTTAATGCTAATCCTATGGAGAGGGATTTTTCTAATATCTCGTTTGCATTTCGACATTTTTAAATAAATTTTTTTTTGCATTGGATAGCCGAGGTCCGTCTCTACAGCGCACCTTGGTTACTCTTTCGATTTTGGTTGCAGATATTTTTTAGAATGACACTTTCATTTTCAGAACCGGTTTTGAAAATTAAAGTAACTTTATTAAAAATATCTGCGACCAAAATCAAAAAAGTAACCAAAGTGCGCTGTAGAGACGGACCTTGGCTATCCAATGCAAAAAAATTATTTAAAAATGTCGAAATGCAAACGAGATATTAGAAAAATCCTTCCCCATAGGATTAGCATTACCTCGTGAGTGTCTTCGCCGGCAGGGACAGGACCTTTAATACAAACAACTAATGAATGAAAGAAAAACTAATGAAAATTTCAAAATATATACACACTCAGAAATGCATACTCAGATTTCACGAAATTTTCTTTGTTTTTGACGAAACAGTTTCCTGAAAAATGCTCCGAGTGAATATTTCGTCAAAAGTTGGCTGGTGGAGCCATCTATCGAACAGTTTGGAAGCTCTTTATTGGCAGGGGGAAGAAAAAATTCACTTCTCGTTTCCCTCGGGGTGATTCGAACCCGCGGACTTTGGTGTGGGAGACCGTTGCTTTTCCAACCTGGCTATTGGGAACTCGTATAGATTTGCTTTTAGATTGATCTAATGAATTCTGCTGTGTGTTTATGTTTTTATAAGGTTGTAATTTTATCGGTGCTGCTATAATTTCTGAAAGTTTTAAAAAAGGTTAATTTATTATTATGGTTTTCGCATAGTCAATGAATAATTATAATATGGCTTGATTAAATAATTTATTAGTGAAATTTTCTTTGCTCAGTGAATGGTTAGAATATCATAGCTGCCAACCTTCCACTAATCTTCCGTAATATATGGATTAATTTAAACCAGGGTTAATTGCTTTCGCACCAGAAAATTTATTTCATGAATCTTTTTTTTAATTCAATGTTTCTACGTGTAACGCATTTAATTTCATTTCTTTAAAAAAAAATTCTGGTTCGAAACGTATTAAACCAGGGTGAAATTAACGCACTTATTACGGAAGATTAGTTTGAGGTTGGCACGTATGGAATATGGCCTGGTTAATTTGTTGCTCACAAATAACGAATTGTGAAGTGAATATTGTGTGAGATTTTATCCCTTTGAGTAGAGGGATAAGATTTTAACATTTTATTTTATTGTTTATAAAGGGGAGAGAGATCAATTATGTTTATTTTTAATTTGATTGAAAACAGAATATACTTCTTAAATAAATAAAAAAAAAAAATATCCTGAAAGTTTGAAATTTTATTGACCAAATTTTCTTTTTGAATGGTTTTGAAGAACACAGGAAATTTATTCTTTTCGAATTAAAACATAACGAACAACATATAAATAAAAAAAAAAAATAATAATAATAAGCATCCCTAAAAATTTTAACAGCTAAAAAAATAACTAATGAAGAAACAATAACTACCTACATTTCAGTATTTTCTGAAAGGCACTAAAAAGTGCTGTTTTAAAATAAATTACTACAGGACTAACATAAACAAGCAAATATCTGCTTGCTAAAATCGCAGGATTTGAGGAGGTACAGCAACTGTTTCCTTAAAATGCATTGAGTCTGACCGTGATTGAGGCAAAACTTTCATCAAATATTTGAGAGTTTACCTTTCGTTAAAAGTCACGTGATGTTGATAGGAAATGATCGTCAAAAACGACGAAATACAGCTCAAGAATTTCTGAATCGTCAAAAGTGAGAGTTTTATTTCTGAGAGTGTATTTATATTAAAATGTGAAATCATTAACTTATATAAAGATATCAATTTATGATTGCTCAACAAAACTGGTATTTTATTAATCTATAAAATAACTGAAATACGAATAAATGAATGTTAAAATATAAAAGCTATTAGTCCATGAATGGAAGAGATGAACTCTTACTCATCAGTTTATCTACTGTTTTTGTGACAAACCATTCCTTAATATTGTGACTCTTTCTTAAAAATTTTAAAACATTTTTTCTTCTTCAGTTGAAAAATAGTCTGCAGACCTTTTCAAGAGTCTGCGACGTGCATCGTACCAATTTCCCGCCCGGGGTCTTAATAATTTTTTTTATAAAGAAATTCGTAAAAAAAACACATCAAAACTGTCTGCAAACTTTCAAAAATTTTCTGCGAACGGCGTTCGCGTGTTCGTCTATATCAGCCATACTCAACCTTTTTTTCCTCGCGGGTCGCAAACATATGTTTGAGACGTTTGGCGGGCCGCACAGAGCAATACAACAAAGTTAATATTGTCAGTGGATTAAATGTTTGTCGCGGAAAAATTTTTACCAGAAAAATTTAACAACAGTATTTATGAACAATAAACTTCGTGGTAGATCTTTACTGCAAATGTGTTAAAAATAGGCCGCGAAGTTTGTTGTTTGGAAATAGTAGGGTAAAAATATTTTGGTGGTAATTTTTTTCGCTATAAACCTTCAACCCGAGAAATCAGTGTATTAGCTATATTAATACGACGCATAAAACATTATACTGTAACAATGTAGAATTTCAAAGTTCTAAAGAGAAAAAATAATCAGATTTTCCCTAATAAATAATTTTGCCCAATGCAAAAATTTCATTTTATTGTAATTTGGAATAAAGTTTGTTTACTGTTGAAGATTAAGAATTACATGCAACATTGTAGCACAAATGGGAGTACATATAAAAAGAACTTTTAAACAAGTAAACGACATTTAAGATGCTTTAACATAGTTTTAAATGAATTAAAAATATTAGGGAAAAGTTTTGTCTTTGAAAATATGTAAAACAACCGTGAAGGTCTTAAGTAGTATTTTTAATGCACCACTTAATTAATTTTATAAATATGTATTAATGATTATGTGTCTTGGGCCGCACATAAAATACCGTCGGGCCGCAGATTGAGTATGGCTTGGCTGGTCTATATTATCTGACTCTGCCTATGCTTAGTTTTGACTAATTGACGATCTAAAACGCTAAGTACTAAAACGTTTTAATATTTTTTCATGTTAGGGCCTCTCAACTGTGACATGACCCCTTTTGGGCCCCCAGTTATAGCTCCCTTAAAAATAGTCCGATTAACTAGCTTTTTTTTCCTTAACTTCTTAAGTCCAACAGTTACTACATGAACAACGACAAAAAAATTTCTCTGACATCAGTTACCACTACTTTTGAATATTAATCGCCTTCTTGTGGCCCTTGGTGCAGTTTCTTTAAAAATGATCCGAATTGCTTACAATTTTCTTTACATGGTTCTAGCATTCTCTGATTACTTTAAAAACTGCTAAAAAGTATTTTTATACCCAATTACATGCCACTTAAATACCTGGCCCCTTGAAGTTTTTGCACCATAAATTGTTAATAAATTGCCCCACTTAATCAGATCTTCATTTTTGGAACCATTTTTCCATTTACTAATTCTCCCGTTTCTATATTCCAGTTAAAATGCTGGGGCACCCTAGCGTTCCATAGGGCCCCGTCAGGGGCCCTTGAACTTTTCGTGTGCCATGCATTTTTCAACCCCTAATTTTCTCACTTTCTCAGTGCATAATTTTAAAATTCACTCTTGGAATCTTCTCCCTAGATCAACATCCTCATATTTTTATAGGGCCCTAGGGCCTATTTTTAAGCATTTAACCAATTTTTGCGCATTTCTTTAAAATATTATTCTAATGATTAATTCATACCCTATGCTTAAATTTGACTAATTGAAGATCTAAAGCGTCAAGTACTAAAACATTTCAGCATGTTTTCATGTTATGGCCCTTCTCTCAATTATCAGTTGGACCCTTTTGGGCCCCCTATTATAGCTCCCTTAAAAATGGTCCGATTCTCTAGCATTTTTTTTTTCTAATAATTTCTTAGGTTCTCCAGTTACTACATGAACGACAAAAAAATTTCTCTGACATCAGCTACCACTAATTTTGAATATTAATCGCCTATTTGGGGCCCTTGGCACAGCTTCTATAAAAATGATCCGAATTGCTTGCAATTTTCGTTAACATATTTCTAGCGTCCTCTAATTACATTAAAAAGTATCTTTATACCCAACTACATGCACTTAAGTCCCTGGACCCTGGGCCCTACCAGTGGCTGAGAGGTCCTGCTCTCGAAGCTGGTAGACTGGAGGTGCTGGATTCGACACCAATCTCGCCCGTTGGCCTAACCATTTCGGAGTTTTCGTAGTTCTCTTCGAAACCTTGGATTTCCATGCGTAAATACGTGTTAGGTTCCCTTAGAAAGACCCCCCACGGAGGGCACTCCCCCTAGGGCCTATATCTTTCGAGTTGATAATCGGCCGTCAAAAATCAACTCAACCCAACCCAACCCTGGAACCTGGGGCCCCCCTTAAAGTTTTTACACCATAAATAATTAATAAATTGCTTCCTCTTTATCCGATCTTCATTTTTGGAACCCCTTTTCCATTTAGTTATTCTTCCGTTTCTATAATCCATTTAAAATTCTGGGGCACCCTAGGGTTCCAAAGGGCCCGATCCGGGGCCCCTTGAACTTTTTGTGCCGCATGCATTTTTCACCACCTAATTTTCTCGCATTCTCATTGCAAGATTTTAAAGTTGAGTCTTGCAGTCTTCTCCCCGGACCAACACTTCCTTATTTTTACTTCACCCTAGGGTCCTGTTTTAAGCATTTCCCCCCAATTTTTTGCGCACATTTTATTCTAATGTTTAATTCATACCTTATTTTTAATTTTGACTAATTGAAGATCTAAAGTGCTAAGAAATTAGACCTTTTAACACGTTTTCATGTTAGGGCCCTGCTCTTTACTATCACTTGGTCCTGTTTGGGCCCTTTGTTATAGGTCCCTGAAAAACGGTCCGATTCACTAGCTTTTTTGAAAAACAACTTCTTAAGTCCTCCTGCTACTACATGAATGACAAAAATTTCTCAGACTTCAGCTACCACCAATTTTGAATATTAATATCCTTCTTGGGACCTTTGTTGCAGCTTCTTTAAAAACTATCTGATTCATTACAATTTTCTTTAACATAGTTTCCGCGTCCTCCAGCTACTTTAAAACTATTAATTTTTTTTCTTATACCCAACTACATTCCAGTTATGATGCTTCGGTCTTTCTTTATACCCCAGCTACCAATTTTTTCGAACATTAATATCCTTTTTCAACATCACCTTATGTTTACTCACTACAGCTGTAAATTAAAAATCGCGTTGCTTTAAAGGTAACTTTAGATAAGGAATTTCATCCGTTTATTAAATATCGTGTTAATGTTAAAGGTAATTCATGAAATTTACAAGGGGAGGGGGCATCTTCCACCGTTTGGGGGTGCATTCTTTCCTCGGATTCTAGGACCCAATTTCAACCGGATTTGGTTCATTCAACTTACAAAGGAACCACTTTTGGTGTTGCTCGCACCTAGCATCAAGATCTGGTGCGTTTTGTAGCCCTATACATAAAAGTACGAGAACCGAAAAAATTTCTCTGTTAAAATAATATTTTATATACTTTTTTATACATTTAATTTTTTATTATTACATATTTGTTTATTTCACGCCAAAATTGAGTTAAGTCGCCAAATATGGCGCTACAATTTTTCCGTCCGCTTTATCCAAAGAGAAAATGTACAGAACATATTACTAGAATTATATCAGATTGCGATTTTTTTTATAATAAACAAATATTAGGTTTTTATTTTTTTTTTCTATGCAGACCATAAATATATAAGTAATAAATATAATTCTATAAAAGCTTCGAAGATCATTGAAAACTATTTTTTAGTGAAATACAAAATAAGCAACCTATTTTTTTTTTTTTTTTTTTTTTAAATCGAATGAAATAAAGTTTCGAATGTTTAAAATGAAATGTTGTTGTATTAAATGGTCCTTCGGTAAAAGTAATCATAAAGTAAATTAATATTTGTACACAATTTAGAAAAATTACTGTGGCGAAATAAGTCGGACATTGCAATTTTTAGCTATTACAAATTCAGCTGTGACATTTGGCTAGGGTTGCCAGTAGCTCTACTTTTGAAAATAAACGCTGTTTCCCCGCCAAAAATATGAATATAAAGTTGCAATTTTTCAAAATCAAATTCGTGGGTTTTTGAAGGAATTTTCAAACTTTTTTCAATATTTTATACTTATTAACTAATTTTTATTTTTAAATGCTTTTCTTTAAAAAAATTCAATGTTAATAGTCCGATAAGTGGTCTCAAAAATTGCATTTTCAGAAAGTTATGCTGCTGTATAATCAAGAAATATTATTTTAACAGAAAAATTTTATCGATTCTCAAATTTCATAATATAGGGCTTTAAAATGCACCAGGTCTCAATGCTAGATGCGAGCAACACCAAAAGTTGTTCCCTTGTTAGATTACAATTCAATTACTTTCTGTATTATGAAATTTTATCTTAGACTTCAGTTACTAACATTTTCTAACATTAATGATGCATTCTTTTTTGAATTCTATGGGCTTACTTGCTACGAGGTTTGGCACACTCAACTTGGTTTTCGATTGTCTCCGGCACTCTTCCGGTACAAGCTGCCTTAGGTAGTGGTGTTACAGGTTCGTTGGGAAAGAAGTTTTTTTGGAACAGACTAGACGCTGCGGAAGGCAATGGGGATTTTCGAAATTAGGTTCATTTAAAAGAATTTCAAATGATATAAAATCATACTAACTTGAGTTTTGTTTAAGGTTTTTATTTACGGACCACAGGCAACGCCGGGCGGTTCTGCTAGTATATATATATATATATATAATCATTATAGAATAAACAATTCATCATCAGTATCAAATAAAACTTATAATGGAGTATCAAGACATGATACAAACATATTAAATTTGGATCAATAATTATTAAATTATTGTTGATCCTATTGTTGTATATTGTTGATATAAATGAAGTATTAAAAAATTATAACATTTAAAATTGGCGGAAGGTCAATATTAACAGGAAGGTGAATGCATAAAAAGAATAAATAAATAAAAATAAATTGTAGGATTTCATGAATATTTGAAATATTTCGTCAAACTATTTGTAACTAAAACATTTTAACCAATGAAAAAAGACCAGAAAAAGATGAATCATTGACATACCAATAAATCCATAGTACGGAATATAGGATATCCCAATTGAAAATACATAAACTCCATAAGAAAAACCACAAAAAGGGGAGAACTATCATGAATAAAAATGGAACTTATGATTCGTAACTCGTTTTCAAGGGCAATATTACGATATCATAAGTAATATGCGGTTTATATATACAGTGAAACTTCCATTTAACACACTTATCATTATACTTAAACACTTCGTTATGAAGAAAATTCGTTAAATAGAAATCGACTCAAATTCATGAAATTTGCGCATCATGCATAAATTGAAAAATATACATAAAATGGAAATATTGGAAAAATGTATTTTAATTCCGGCAGTAACACTTTAATGCAATGTAGACATACGTATGAGAAAAATTTAATTAGAATAATGTCTAAAGAGAGGTAAACTAAAGCGTAGCGTACCTTTTCTCTTTTTTCTCAGCATTTCAAAAAAAAAAATGGCCTGTAATGTTATGTTGTACAGTTTCTTAAATATCACTGTCCATAAAAAAATTCGCTCTTTTGTATATATCCGAAGAAGTCATCTGTAACATTTTCGTGAAACTGGAATCCTCTTCTTACTGTATCGAAGGCTTTTAGCATTTCTTCTTTTGAATGGAAGTGATTAAATAAATAAATAATTTCATTTTGATACAATCCGCTGAAATCATATAGAAGAATTCGTTATACAGAATATATTTTTCGTAATATGGAGATTAATTTACTTGTTAATGGTTTTCAAAATCAAGATTCAGCAGAACACTTCGTTAAGTAGAAGACTTCATTAAATATAGGGACTTCGTTGATGGGAAGTTCGCCTGTGTATTATAGGTCAAAATTAGGAAATTTCATTAGCGGCCAATGGCCGGTAGGACTAATTTTTTAAATGGCCACTTTCTTTAAACTAGCGGCCACTTTTTTATTTCAAAATGCTAAACAGTAAAATTTCTATAAGTATTAATCTAAAACTGAGTAGCCCAAATAAATATGTTAATATAAATATATTGGAACCAAAAAAAAGTTGAATCCTTGATAAAATGCAAGAAAAAATTATTATCTCCTTATAAAAAAGTGGCTGATAGACAATTTTTCACTAGCCACTGTGTTTCATTTACCGGCCCTGTGGCCGGTGGCTAGTACTAATTTTGACCTTTACTGTGTATGTATGTATATATATATATATATATATATATATATATATATATATATATATATATATATATATATATAAACTTTGTGTACAATTTAAACCATTTAAACATATGAAAATCTACCAAATATTATGCAATAACCATCCATATCTCAATATTTAAATATATATATATATATATATATATATATATAGATATATTGAGAGAGGGAGGGGGGGGGGGGATCTGGAAAATTTAATCCTCATACCTTTTCTCTGTTCAAACCCATGGAGTTTGTTTCTGAACTGCTGTGCAGAAGAATTATCAAATAAAAGATCAGATTTTGTTATCAGTATCTGAAAAACGAAAATGTGAAAATCATGCAAATAAAGTTCTTTAACACTAGAACGCCCGGAAGGAGTCGATTCGACTCCGACCATATGATTAAATGTCAATTGGAACTAGAAATTCTTTCACAAAATAAGTTAAATTTAAAAAACGCAGATTTGCGTTAAGTTAATCAGTCAAATAATTTTAAATAAAAATTCTGATATGAAATATTTTTATGAAGCTTGAGTAAAATTTCCGGGCTTTCTAGTGTTAAACTGTCTTTCCAGAGAGAAATTTATTCTTGCCGAAACGTTTACTCTGGAGACTCGAGACATTTTTGGCATCTGTCTGTTGTGCATGTATCACAATAACTCCCGCAAAAATCATCCTATTAATCTGTGGTTAGGTAGGTGTGTTGATGAAGTATTCTGGAATTAGCTGTATTGTTTTAAGTTAAATTTGGCTCATTTGTTCGAAAAATATAGAACCTTTTCTTTTGCGAACCTTTTCTATGGGAACTCAGCCCATTTTCAAAATTTTTCACTCATCATAGACGTTGACTTGACGGTGGCAAATGAGGCAAACTTCCATCATTAATAAATTTTAAAATCTTTATTAATCAAAGTGATTTAAAGAAGATGATAAAAAAAAAACTTTTAAATTAGCGTTATGCCTGATTATCTCTTTCGTCCCCGTGAAGTCTTTGCCTATGCCACTCATTGAAAAGAAAATGACGCATTTGAAATGATTGATTTAAATGTTAAATATTGAAGGCTAAAATTTCTGAATAGGTGTCTTAAATTACTCTGATTAGTTTGAAATTTTGTCAATACATATGTCGAATATGCCTGCGTTTAACCTTTTCAGAAGCATGTAATTGTGCTCTTGTAATATTGAATTCAAGGTAGAATTTTTGAAAATTTTTACTTGGGGGGAATTCAATTTTACAGTTCCGCCTTTTTTTCTCCCCCCGCCCCCAAACCGAAGTAAAAAAAATCAAGCATTCTGGGACAAATCTTAATTAAAATTAGGTTGTATTGGACTATACAATTTAAATAATATTTGGTTTATGTGCACTCTAAATTGAAATGTCTGAAATTCAGACACTTAAGTGTCTGAAACGGTGTGTTCAATTTTCAGACATTTTAAAATGTCTTAATTTTTTCAGACACTTTTTGCGTCTGAATTTCAGACACTTCAAACGTCTTAATCGCAACCAATTTTTGTCAGCATTATACGTAGCCATATTTGACCACGGTGAATCCTAAAATAATATTTAGCTGTGGTCTTGTCCCCCCCCCCCCACCCCACACAGCCTGATTTTAGAGCTTCCGAATTTGGTATGCAATTTTTGTAAAGCTCATAATTTAAATCTTTTACGACATTGTACTGATTATATTAAAAATTTTGAATTTCAGGAGTAGAACAAGATTAAAAACAAACCGATATTCATCTAAATATTAGATTTCTTTTATTTGTTTAGTTTTTAACGTTATTTTACTTTAAAAATTCAAAATGTTGATTATAATCAGTACAATTTCGAAATGGATTTAAAATATAAGCTATACATAAATTGCACATCAAATTTTTGAGTCCGAAAATCGTAGGGGGACGGGACACTGTCCAGCATGCCCATGTTTTAATCAGGTCCTTTTGCAAAAAAATGCAACTCTGCATTATCTTTTACTAAATAGGAGTGTCCGGTATTTGGAAGTGTCCGTTGTGAAGGTTAATGAACATTTCCGAAAAGTGGACGTCTAATACCTTTTTTAATACACAATGTATGCATATTTGTATATTTTTACCTCACAAAAGGAAACATCTCCGATTATCTGACAAATTCCCCAGCCCCAAAGTGTTCCCTATTGACGGTTTTTACGGTACATGGATAAATATGTATATATATATATATATTTGTAATCTTGACTTACTCTAAAAGTTCAAATATTCATTATACTCAGTGGATAAAAATAAAGATATTTATAATATCAGATGTTCGAAAATTGCAAAGAACCCCCCCCCCCCCCCCCCCTCAAAAAAAAAAAGAAAATTCATGCAATTTAAAAACTAGATCTTTTAAAAATTTATATTGGCAAATAGGCATTGTTTTACACAGATCAGATAATCACAAGATCTATTTAACTATAAATACAAAATAATAAATAAATACTCTAATTTAATAACATTCAGAAAATAATTACTGCTAGTTTCAAAATTTGCCTCAAATATACATTTCAAGTAGTACATATAAATAAACAAGTTTAGTCACTATAAGTAGTGAACATGTGTAATATATATTTTTTGAATATGCGGTGATTTGGCATTGTTTAATTAAAAATGAACTTTGGTGTCTAATTTTATACATTCTGTGGAATATGTAAAAGCTTTTCTTTTAAACATATTCCTTAGCTGTTATGGAACAACAGGATATAAGTCATATTTATTTTTTTATTCCTGTAAACTTTGTATCTTATGAATATGAGTTACATAAATTTTACAGATTTGATAAGAAAAAATTAACCTAGAAAACAGAAGAAAAGGAAAAGAAATGACAGAATATGTACTACTGTTTTTAGTTGTTTGAAAATACTTTGAATATAAAAAAAGTAGTTATTAATCGCTTAAAAATATATAATATATAAGTAAATATGAACTTTTAAAAATATATACTATTTCAGTTTTATCTATAAACTTTATATCAAGCATAAACAACTTTTTTATTTATGCCTAAATTATCATGTTTAATTTTTTTCGTACTAATAATTGTTTGTATCAGAAACGTTGCATATGCGATTGCAATAAAGGGAAATTTCATAATTGTTTCTGATATTTCTCAGGTTTGAAAATTTAAAATCATGAACAAAACATAGCAGAAAAAGGCTTACATATAAATAAAAAAATAATATAGGTAGCAATTTAAAAAAACTCAAAAAATATTAATGAATACTTTATAAATATACCGTTAAACAAGAACAGAAATTGCAGTTAATGAATAAAATGTTTCTGCATTTGTTCTATGTTTAAAAAATCTTACGGAATGATAGTATAAGAAATACCTATTATGTTTTTAGAAATTTGGTAAATGTTAAATATGAAACTTTGACTATCAAAATTTCCGATTTTCAATAATAAATTAAAGCATCAATAATAAGAATAAATCTTTAAAAAGTTTCAGTACTGTGATTAAAAACGGTGACATGTAAAGAAAATTTTCACAGTATTAATGCTTTTTTTCAATCTGAAAACTTTTCCGAATATCATAATCATAAATGAATATCATATTTAGCTCCAAAATAATAATCACAAAAAAATACAATAAGTACTGATACATAAACTGCAAGAGTTTATAATCAATAAACAGTAAAAATCAGAAGAAACAGAACACAGAATAAATACAGTTTCAAACGGCTTCAATTTAATGTTTTTATCTCCCTTTAATGGAACTATGAATCATTCAGCTTTTCAAATCTGTTTATGCTGCACGTTTTGCTTTTGGGCAACGACAAATTAGGATATTTTTGATCACAGGATCGAAAAGGAAGATTAAACAAGTTATCACTCATTCGTTTATTCACAGGAGACAAGCGCGCTGAATTAAAGCATTGCAATTTAATTATCAAAACAATTATATTCGATACCGTTACATTAAGAAGGTATAACAGACGACAGCTTGTGAAATCAAAAAACTAACATTAAACTACAAAAAAAGAGATCAATCTTTAAAAACTATTTAATTTATATTCATAAGATACAAACCTACTGAAATAAAAAGTTAAAATTAAATATGACTTACGTTTTCATTCGATAAATACTCCATAATTACGCATTTCTTTTAATCCAAGCAATGGCGACGCTTAAAATGTGATTCTTTCTATATCATGAAGGAGCCATAGATGACATGCGCGGAAATCAATGCTCTGATTGGCTGTTCAGAAAAGTACAAAAAAGAAATGTTCAACTACTGTTTTAAATAAGACACTTCGTAGATAATTCCAACATATTTCTCGGTTCGTATATACCATGATCATACTAAGACACTTATGTATCTTAAATTAAGACATCTATTGTGTCTGAATTTTCAGATTAAGACACTTAAGTGACTGAAATTCTTTTTCAGTCACATATGTGTCTAAATTTAAGACGCCTCTATTTGCAGTGTGGTATTTGTGATTTCATAATTATTGGTCAATGTCTTTACTTTTCAATGGTATTATTGTACAGAAAGTTTATATAAAAAATCCCACTGCCCATACAGTGTTAACAGAATCCTGCCTGAAAGGGAAAATTTCACAGCCCCGGCGAAAAGAACATAATACATTGATAATAGAGACGATTTAAATCGTACTAAGACAGAAACCTATGTAAAACGAATTTTTCTTTTTCTTTGTGATTTCGTCTTAGGAAGTTTTATTCTAATATATTAGAGATCTTTACAATTTCTTCATTCTACTTTTGAAGAATGTTCTAAAAATAAAGCATCTAAATTCAGTAAAATATGTTTCATGAATGTCATCATATATACAGTTTAACCCGGGCAAATCAAACTTTTTAAAATGTCCTGCAAATTGCAACATTTTGCAAGAAATTTTTTTTTAGGGGACAAAGGAACCTTCAAATTCATTTTTATTTTTTGAAAATTTCACTTTAAATACTATTCAAGAGCACACTATATGCATTATGGCGTATATTTATCACACATGAAATTAAAACGAAAATAGGGAGAAAAATAAAAAATTTTCTTGAATATTTTGTTATGAAGAACTCTTCAAAATGCCCCATGCGCATTATATATCAATTAAAATATCCAATATTTTTATAGCTGTTTGTCATTATTTATGTCATAAAACTTTGCATCTTTTTTTGAAATTAAATATAATTGGCAAAGTTAAATGTAGTTAATTGCAGAAATATGAGGCAAAAATGCTGAAAATTTCATAAAATTTAGAAAATATTTTTTTTTCCTTATATTTATATTCAAATATATAAAATTCCACGCACAATTTTATTTGTATGTAAAAACGAACTTGCATAAAAAAAAATATTGGGGATTTTAATTAATATGGAATGCGCATGGGGGCATTTTGAAAAGTTCTTCATAACGCTTAAAATATTCAAGAGAATTCCTTATTTTTCTCCCATTTTTTTTTTCTAATTTCATGTTTGATAAGTATATGCCATAATGCATATAATGTGCCCTTGAAAAGTATTTAAAGTGGAAAAAAAAAATTATTTGAAGGTCCCTTGTCCCTGTAACGAATTCCGTATGTAAAAATAATTTTAACGCTCCCTTTAGCTTCGTTATAAGTTGTTTTATATGTATTATTATGTTTGATTAAATTTTAATATTTAGGGCATATATTACTTCAGACTTAATAACCCCCCCCCCCCCTCCCTTTAAAAACAACTCAACTTCTTTTGAAAAAAATTTATAGCTGATATGCTGTTGAAGAAATCACTGTGTTTGCGAAATTGACTTTTTCGTTAAAAATTTCAGGATTTTGCAGCCAAGTAAATGATAAAAATATTTATCCTAATCGCATATGATACAAACGTCTGAATTATACCGTAACAGTACGTGCAAAAATAACGAGTTAAAAGAAATGATTTTCCCTTCAGAGAAACAATGATGAAATACATACTTCTTGAATAGGCTCTATGATAAGGGACTTCAATCTTCAACATTTTAGCCTGGAAGTCGTTTGCCATCACAAATTCCGAAATGTAATTTTCGCCTTGTTTAATCGGAAAGTTTCTGTCATTGAATAAAGCAAGTTTTTGTATTCTGAAGCAGTGGTACCTTGGTTGCCCGAGAGTATAGAAAAAGCAACTTATTTCGAAAGTATGAAAATCTTCTGACATGTGCTGGATTTTGCGTTTGTTCTCGGTAGTATATGCACGATGCTTTTGCATTTGAGAAAAAGAAAAAAAAAAAAAGATTAGGGTGAAGCCCCCGGGTTTTGATACCTAACCAGTAGGATTGGGCAATGTAGAAATTTCTTAAATCGATTTATCATCCATCTAACTTCACAATTTAATTCTAAATCGCGATTTAATACCGATTTTAGCTTTAGAATATGGATTTTTAGTAACAAAATACGGCCTTTATGCACCTCCTCCCCTCCCTATATTATATTGTATACTTTAATTTTTCAAGTTTTTAAAGTTTTTAATTTTTCAAATACCTTTGAAAAAGGTATATTTCATGCATAAAAAAGTTTGAATGCCCCAAAACACTCGATGTTTTGCATTTTAAAAATTAGTGAACCACTTTTAATAAATTTGACAAGCTCATTCTTTAAGAAACAGTATAAAAGAAAACAACTCTTTTCTCCTTTTTTGTGTCTGATTTTTGATGACCTCTACAATTTAAATTTGTTGGGGTGGGGGGCGACTTCCCCTTAGCCCACAAGTTATTGAGGTAAAACAAAAACAGATTCAATGAATTCAACCATTCATTTGCCATATGATGAGAAAAGTAGTAAAGAAAGAAGGAAGATATAGTGAAAAATTTTATTTCTTTTTAACTTTTAGATTATAATAACATTTGTTTATCATAAATGCTGACATTCATATAGTGGAATAGTTGATGGAGAAGGATTGGAAGTGTGAGCCTCGGAGCGCACAATTGCTGAAATTGCTGCTTTTTTCGTGACCATTCGCACCCTGTAAGATTACTAATAAAATATATCTATTTTGAATAATCAGAAAACGTCAAAAGAGCAGAAAATCGCGGATCTGCGGAAAAAAATCTAATGAATGCCCCCCCCCCCTACACACACACACACACACACACACACACACACACACACACACACACACACACACTCACACACACACAAACACACTCCTTCCATTCCGCTGTAAAAATAATGTTACTCGACTCAATACAGAACTCTATTAAGGCTGTTCTCAAATCCAAAAGGGCAACTTTATGACAACTTTTAATTCATTTTCGTTCGGAAGTGTATAAAACTAGCAAAAATTTGTTGTTCCGAAACTATGTAATCGAACTGTGTTTTCCGTTTTTTTGCTAACGCAATAGATCTTTCAGAAAACATTGTCAAAGGGGGCGTTTTAAACCGAATTTCCGAGCGAAAGAAGATTAACCACTCAAGGAAGGGTGAAAAACGTCTTTGGCATGTGATCAAAATCGCTTATAACTCAGTACGTAATTTATCAAAAAATGGAAAACTCTGTTAGATTCCAAATCGCTTCCATAGCCTTCCAATTTTATACCTTTCCGTTAAAAATTGAATTTGGAAATGTGTCAAAACGTCAAACGCGTCAGAAACTGAAATGAGATTAATTTGGATTTTGCCCATTAAGGATTTTTTTTTTTTTTTTTTTTTTTTTTTTTCAGTCATAAATAGTGAATTAATTTCAGAAAAATACTCTCAGTTGCAAACAAGTCAAAATAAAATGCGCTAAAATATAAATCCACGTGGCCGGAGTGAAATCTGATGTCAAACCCGAGGTATGACTCTATTTTAAAGTAGTTTAATTAATTACACAATATTAGAAAATAAAGAATATGTAATGAAATGTTACCCAAACATGTGAAAAATGATTTTTTCATCAAAAGAATGCAAATAAATAAATAAATAATAATAAATAAATGAATAAATAAAAACTGAAATTCGATGGATTTGGATTTTAAATATAAAACTTCATTATTTTTTTCAACCATAAATACTCAATTTCAGGGAAAATGTTTGAATTAAAAAAATATTTTATGTGGATCACGGCCAAATCCGGATACATGAAACAATGCAGGACTCTACTTTAAAATGTTTTCATTAATTACAAAATAATATAAAATAAAATATATATCTTAAAATATATACCAAAACATGTAAAAAATGAATGTTTCATAAAAAGGATGCATAAAAATATAAACTGAAAGTTGATGAATTTAGATTTTAAATATAAAACTTTGTTTTCCTGAAATTGATTCAGTATTTATATGATTAAAAAAAAAATAAATAAATAAAGCCTTATTATTTTTTCAATCGTATGAATACTGAATCAGTTTCATGAAAACAATCTTGAAACATTGCAAGGCTCTACTTTAAAATATTTTAATTAATTACAGAATAATAGAAAATAAAAATTGGGTATTAAAATATTACCCAAACATGTGAAAACTTAATTTTTCGTCAAAAGACTGCATTAGCATATTATTCTGAAATTCGATGAATTAGGATTTCAAGTTTTAAACTTTGGTTATTCCTTTCAAATTTCTATCATATAGTGCATAATTTCCAAAAAATACATATTCCAATCTGATAAATTCTGAATCTCGTTAAAAAGGGGAAAAAAAAAAAAAAACTTAAATCGACTTCTTAAATAGGACAGCATTGAGACTTGCAATGTTTGACTGCTTTCGGATCCTGCTAAATCGATTTAACATCGGATTGCTACGCATGCGGTAGATAAATCAGTTTTCGAATGTTAGCTCTGAATCTGTATTTTGTTTTAAATAGATTTAAAGCTAATAGATAAATCGTTTTTCTGATGTGCTTTAAATCGATTTAAGACCAGCGGTTAAATCGGATTACCGATGTCAGCTTTAAATCGTTTTAGACAATGGTTAAATTGGATTTCCGATGTTAGCTTAAATCGATTTAAGGCCCAGGCCTACTAACCAGTAACTGACATTTTAGCAAAAATCTAATTTAAATAAGCATTTTCTTGTAAAATTCTGCAAAGTAATGCTATCAAGGTGTAACTTATTTGTCTTAGCTGTTATAACTTATTTGTCTTAGCTGTTATAACTTATGTGTCTTAGCTGTTATGTTTCAATTATTGGTTTTTCAAGATAGGGGTGGTATCAGATACTGGAGTTATTGACCATATTTATGAATAAAAAAATAATTTTTAGCAATAAAAGTATAATTTTTTTTCATTTTGCCGTCAATAATTTTTTAATTTATTGCTACTATACTTTCAAATAAAGATAACAATAAAATGGATTTAAAACTTTGTAATAGTGATTTGAACAAGAAAGAATCTTTAAGGTGTCAGTTAAGGAGTTTCACCCCCACTTTCTTTCTTTGTTTTTCTTCTTTTATGGTGTGTTTAACCGTTTATAGTTCTTTGTAATTATAATTTCTCCACCATATGTTAATTTTCTCACCATTGCTTTCAGAGTTAACGCATCTTATTTACTCGTATTTTATTTTTGTGCGCGTTTGTGTATCCCAGCATTCCTGTAGAGATCTGCACGGGCCTGAGCCGGACCCGGCCCATACTTTTTTCTGAAGGCTGGGGCCGGGCCTAACTTATTTTTTGCCTACAGAGCCGGAACTGGTTTCATTCTTAGTCTTCGCGGCCCAAAATTTTCAGTCCTAATTTTGACCCAGTTCATATGAAAATCATTGTCTCAGCGTGTCCTGGTCCATTCAAATTTCAGTAAAATTAGGCCTGGCCCAAAAATTTTTGCAAAAAATACATACATTTTTAAATCGTTATTATGCTACACTTAAACATTAAAATTTATTCTTTTTAACGAATAGTAGATTTATACGCTTATTAAAATATATCTAAATTAAAATCTAGTAAAACGTGTGAAAAAGAACCTGCCTATTAGAGAACTCTGTTTTAAGCTGAAAAACGTGTTGATCCATGCAAAATTAATATACGTAAGAAAAGAATTTATCACGTAACTGGAGACGGGAGTCAAAATGACTCCGCGTCGTTCTTTGGCTTTGATTATCACGTGGTTTTTCTCCTTGAATAAAATCATCTCCTCAGTACCGTCAAGTAGTTCAGTTATCATTACATGATTTCCAGAATATATTGCGTTTCTAAAATAAATGCCAATGCTGTTTACAAAAGACAAAAAAGAAAAATAGCATTGGAGTCTTTTTGATTCGGTCTCTGATCGCGTAAGGAAATTAATGTCTCCAGTTACGGGATATAATACATTTACACTTTCTAAGAAAGGAACTTGTCTATAACGCATTTTTCAAATTTGTAACACTTGAATACATGGAATATGGATAAACATTATTAATGATAACTGAAGCATTTACAACCAAGATATAGAGATTCATTAAAAAATTAAATATCGCAGCCTGCGGCACTTCTATAAAAATGAAGATTATAAACACAAAAAAAAGTTAAGATAAATATTTTTGGTCAGAACTCCTCGTACAAGACAAATTTTTAACCAAATCGACGTAAAAATCAATGTTTTGTAGAAAGTCACTCGGGCCGAACTTTTAATTTTTGTATCGGGCCGGGCCGATTTTTTTTCTATGAGTCAGGCTGGGCCCGGGTCTTGAAATTTCGACCCGTGCAGACCTCTACCGCTGAGAACTGTTTAAAGTCTAGTTTTTTTCGTCCGCTATTGTAGCATGAACAGCTCATTTTTCTCTTTTTAGAGTAAATCATTATCTCTCCTTAACTAATGCTACATTTTATATTCTGTACATACTACTTGAAGACATTTGTAAGAGAACAGAAAGAAAACTTTATTCAGCTCTTGTACTGGTAGGATGTCCATGTACAACTGATGGCGAAAGATTAATTATTTTGAAATGCGTTGCGTTAGCATCTTTTTATTGCGCCTTTCTTTAGTGTTGATACAAAGCTTAAAAGTTCTTATTTCTTTAATGTTAAGATATTTAGAAAAAATATAGCTTAAATTCAAACTTCAAAATAGCTTCAGTGTTAAAGGGTTAAGAAGGTTGTATTTCATTTAAAAAAAAAAAAAAAGAAAGAAAAATTGAAAATATATATTAAATTATTGTCATTTACAAGTTTATGCGTAATTCAGCTTGGTTGCAGATATCCATATATTCGTTATCATATACCATTATCGGATTTTATTTTTATCAAATGAAAAAATCACCAGACTAACTCAAGTATTTTTCCACATGGAAAAGCTAGGCTGAAAAACGTAAAATTACTAAATAACAGTAAACATAGCTTGGTATTTTTTCAAATTATTCTTTCATTAAAATATTTAGTTTATTAATTATTTGCTATTACGCTTAACCCCTAAGTCCTATCGTTAATTTTTGTCCGTTGTAAAGCGTGGTCAATTGAGTCCTTTGAAGGGGTGGTTGGGGGTTGCGTGTTACTTGAAATGTTGACTAAGGATAATTGCGAAATTCTTTATTTAATCTGCTTAAATGTTATGTATAAAAATAGTTAATATATCATACGAGTCATGAAGTTCTTGCAAAAATATTTTATGAGTCATTCTTCCGCATTCCATATAAATCGTTTTTGCTATTTTCATTTATCATCATCAAAGATAATTTTTAAATTTATTTGATGGACAATTTTATCTAGAAACAAAGATAAAAATAAGCAAAGATTTTACACATCTTATTTTTCATATTTGATCTCTAAATGGTTTTACTGTGACCGGAATGTTTCTTGACTAAACATTTTCTCCAATCATTTAAATTTAAAATCACTAAAAAAAACTTTGACTCTTATAATTCAGTGATTATATTCATTACTTGTAGTTGGATTACAGTGATGATTTTTATTCACTGTATTTTTTTACTCTATTAAAAGCAATAAATAATTCTTTAATGTTGGATATTCATCCTACATGTGCTTTGTGTTACTAAGGTTTTTTATAGCAGCATAATCTAAAAAATGATAAACTGCATTCCTAAGTAATTCGCTCGGGGGAGGGGGGGGGGGTATCGTGCAACGAATTTGTTGGTTTTTAGGGTTTCGTTCACTATTCATCTCGCTCCTCTGTCTGTCACAGAGTTCGTACACGGAAACTGTATAAGTTTGAGACTTTACTTGAAATTTTGTGTACTAACAGCTGAATTCCTCTTGTCACGCGACAAATCATAAAAAAAAGTCATATTACAGGGTGTGTCACAATTCCCTCCGGCCTCCGGGGTTTGGAAGGCTTATAATATATATATATATACAGTCGGCCCCGCTTAATTGCATACAGTTGGTTCCACTGAATTGTATGCATTTAAGCGAGGACAGCAATCAACGTTACCAGTATACGTTATCATTTGATTATATACCACAGATATGATAAATATTAATGGACAATAATTATTTACCTAATAAATTAAAAACTATTGTATTAATAACTTTATTAAATAATTTATTATTACTCTATGTTATAGTATAACAATATATGAAATAAAGTATAAGGTATTATAACACTATTCATAATACATAGTTTAATTTTTCATTACAATTCATGTGAAAATTAAAATGAAAGTTAAATAAAAAAAATTTGCTTTTAAATCATAAATTTGAAAATAAAAATTTCTACATAAATTCTTTTTATTTTTCAATTATTTGCCAATTTATCTCTCGTTTTATTCTCGCCTACATAAAAAATCCTTTAGGAATTTTCTCTTTTTTCATATCTCGATATTGCATTTCTCCACTTCCAGCGCTAAATAGTGGTCTTTTATTCTTGGCCGTCTCGATTCTATTTTCCCCCGATTCCAGAATTTTTCAAAAAGTACCCGGCATCTTGAGTCACTGTATGTACGGCAAGCTTACAATTGTCGAAATTCAACACTCTCATAAGTTTCAAGAATTAAGATAAGTCATCTTTCACGACGATTTCTGCTCTTCGATTGTAAATATAACAAACCAATGTTACAAAAAAAAAAAAAAAAAAAAAAAAAAAAAAAAAGTTCTTCTTTTTCTCCCATTTATCACTATATAACAGGAATTCATAAAATATAAAATCCGGATTACTACTAGTATATTGGAGATATTTATGCAATTAACCGGGGATTGTTATGCGATAAAACGAGTATATTTAACATTAGCCTTATGGGGAACGTTTCTGTTCCACGACATTCTATGCATATAAGCGGGGTATGCAATTATCCGTTACCCGATTAAGTGGGGCCGACTGTATATGTATATATATATATATATATATATATATATATTACCAATATAACAAGGTTGACTTCACTGGAGAAAGAAATATTACAAGTTTTTTTTCACAAATGAGTAGAGGTCTGCACGGGCCCGGCCTTGGCTCGAGGCCCGTACCCGGCCCGGCGGAATGGAGGAGAATTTTCAAACGGGCCGGCAGAATTAGGACAATTTTTTCAACGGGCCGGGCCGGGCTGACAGACAAAATAAACGGGCCGGGCCGGACCGGCAAAAAAATTGAACGGGCCTGCAGGGCCGATAAAAAAAATTAATCGGGCTTATCGGCCCGATATAAGAATTTGAGAGTAGCAGATAAAATACGAGGCCATTTCCAATGAATATGACTTTTTCGAGAAGTATAAATGTGCGTTACGAGCCGATGCGAGTTTAACAACATCAATACAGAAATGTAACATGTCCATCGTAGAGATCGGCATCGTACAGTTACATGATGCCTGATCCCGGGTTTGATTTTTTCGGCAGACTTGTGTCGGGACGGAACTGATCTTAATCGTTCTCAGGATGTGTAGGACAGGCATTATGTTTTGTAAAAGTATTAATAGCGATAATGAACTTCTGTTAACAGCATCTTTGGAAATGTACCTTAAGGTGGTTCTCATATTTACTGCTCAACAATGCGAAACTTTCAGACAAATTTTCTGACTCATTTTTAACTATAAAGGCATAAAATTGACAGGCCTGAGTATTGAAGGCATTTGGGATCGAATAGCGTTTCCATTTTTCATAAATTACGTACAGAGATAAGAGACACTTGTCACGTGAGTGTACGTTTTTCTCCTTTCCTGTGCTATCGCTTCCGGAAATTCGATTCAAGACGCTAACTTCGGCAGTATTTTCTGAAAGATATATTACTTTTATCTAAGAAAAAAACGGCATTTACATGATTTCTGAATAAGAATATCTGCCAATCTCATGCGTTTCCGAAAAGAAATGAATTCACAAATGTATCAAAATGTAGCTCCTTTGGATTTGAGAAAAGCCTTAAAAATGACAGAAATAATTTCACAAATCTACTTTTTATTATAAGCTTCAAAAATTATCATGTTTTTTAACCCTTTATTCTAAACTACAATAATCTTTTAATAAACCCTTATTTAAATTTCTAAACGTCTGTAGAGACGTTGACTAAAACACTGTAAGTAATCGTTAATGTTTACTATTGTGTGTTTTCTATTTTGCGAACACATTGTAATTTAAAATATACTGTAAAATGTTCCCATAAATATGCATGTAGTATTCATTAAAACAATCTTAATTGTATGTCGAGAAAAAACGGAATTTTTTGTAGAAATTTAGTCGGGCCGGGCCTGTTTTCACTGATTTTTGTACGGGCCGGGCCGGGCTCGGGCCGAACTTTCAATTTTTACACTGGGCCGGGCCAAAATAGCTTTCCTTCGGGCCGGTCCGGGCCCGTGCAGACCTCTACAAATGAGTCAGCAGTTGCAAATAACCGAAAAGCACACTTTTGAAAATTTTGCACATAAGATAATGGTGTTTACAAGATCACAGAAAGCTTAATGCGTGTTAGAATTAGCGAAAAGTCAGTCTGTTGTGATAGTTAAAGAAATTTTCGTATAAAATACGGATTGCAACCACTAACGGACAAAACAATTCATGCGTGGTTTCGGTTTCGGAAATTTAAGAAAAATGGTTGCTTGAATTTGACGTTAGGCTTGATATCTGCCGCATCACCAACCGTTCACATATTGAACATTTGTGAAACAAAACTTGTAATGTTTCTTTCTCCAGTAAAGTCAACTTTGTTGCTGTATTGGTAATTTTTTTTTTTTTTTTTTTTTTTTTTAAATTATATATATAAGCCTTCCAAACCACGGAGGGAATTGTGACACACTCTGAATTTTAATTAAATGAATCCGAACATTTTTGCGACTTTTTTAGATTTCAAAGCAGAATTTTAATTTCAGCATTTATTGCGAAGAATGTATAGATTAATTGGTATCGTGTTCGTTTCATAAACCAGAGAGAGCGGGTTCAACTCCCGCCGACGAAAGGGGCTGTGCATATATAACGTCATCAAGTTTTTGATCAAGTTTTTGAGTTGTGGTTGATCTGGGTTACTACAAATCGTGTTTTATACACGAGGGACAATTTGTATTATTTAATTAAATGATAAAGTGTTTTGAAAGGAATATTAAACGAAACCCTCTGTGTGATCGGAGATCACACTTAACCACTTGTTTATTCTTTTCTAGCTAAGCCCACATGTTTGTCTTGTGATTAGGCTATGTAAGGTTCGAATCCTGGTTCAGGCTTAAATGTTCATAGCAGGTCTGATTGAACTTTAAATTGAGGTCCCGGTCTGTTCAGCCTTCGTGTATAAAACACGATTTGTAGTAACCCAGATCAACCACACTCCCAGATGAAGATCTTAGCTGCACTACTGGTATGCCAAAATGCAACTTTGATGATGAATATGAACTTCCTAATTATTATTTTTTTGTCGTGATAATTCTTTATTTTTTAGTCTGTAGCAGCGGTCCCCGAGTCAATTAAGTTACATTTAGAAACAGACTCCATTTTTACACAATCAGAACTTACGGAATCATGCTACTATGAATTTTTAGTGCTTTCAGGCACTAAAAATGAAAAAAAAAAAAAAGTATTTTCATTTTTCTCTTAAATGTGTTAAAGGGAACTAATTCCCTTAGGAAGAGGTAGGGTCCTTTAAAAATGGCCTGTTCGACCTTTCGGTAAGAAAGGGTGCACCTCAGCTGGAGGCAAACAATGGAGGGCGCCATTATTTACATGACTCCAATCATGCTATAGAATTATTCGACTGTTGTAGTGGAAAAGACATATACACACGTCTTGTACGATGCATTATGTATCACTGTGGTAGCCTTTAAGTAAGAATAGTTTGCAGAAAAATCATAAATCATAGACAATTTAGAATTACTTTTTACTGAGTGGGTGTAACTATCTCAAGATATTTCTGTAGTTTTAGGGGAGACTCAGAAACCTTAATCATGCCTATAACAATAATAATAATATTGCCTTTAAAGAAAGCATAATTTAAAATGGATATATATATATATAAAATAAAGATGAAATCACAAATGTATGAACATAGGAAACCAGTATGTAAAATAAAAACTATGAATAACCCACAGAATCATCAGATGTGCTTATTGGTTAATTCATACTGAAGATGCGTTATTTCGTCCAATTTTGTCGGCATTAAGCCTGAAATGACAAAATTTAGCACAAAATCACATCATAAAAGAAAAGAAAATACCAAGAAAGATACACCTCACGCAGGATAATTAAAAATTATAAGAGCACAATACCTCAATTACATAAAAGGATCCAAAACATTATAAAGTTGACTCACAATGTTAAAGCATGTGACGATGCAAACAGATTAGTTTAGGACTATTTGAACATGTGGTCAGAAGTTGCTGAGAATCGGAACATTACTGCTATCTGGTGTGAAAAAGGAAAACTATATTGCAATTAGGTATTTTAAAAAGAAATGTTTAGTGCTGCCATCTATACCCATAAAACAGAAATGAAATTAATTGAAGAAATTAAGAAATGATTAAGATTAGTATTTATTTAAAGTAGAATGAAAAAATAGGAATAAACTTAATAAGAACTGAGTAAATATAAAATAAATTATGTACATAAAAATAAGTAAATAGAAGGGCATTGATTAAATTAACTAGTTTAAAAACGAATATTATAAAATAAAAAACATAAATAACATTTAAAAAACAGTGAGGATTATTTTGATATAGTAAAATATGGCCGTATTATGTACCAATATGTGAAAATTAATGAAAAATATGATGTTAAATGCATTAGTGGTGTACCGAGTAGTACTTTGTCCTAGTAGCCGAGTACCGAGTACTCGGCCACTGACTACTCGGCCGTGTACCGAATACCGAGTACCGAGTAGTTTTGTAATAAGAAAAAAAAACTGATGTGCACATGATGTGAGCTTGTGTGTACATATATATAAATATACCTGTGTACATATATATATATATACCTGTGTGTACATATATATAATATACATATATAGTATATATAAATTAACTAATTGAATTTGAAATTTATTTGTGCACCTTTTAAAGACAATTTTTGGCAATTCAAAACAGTAGCAAAAAAGGAGAATTGACACATAATAAGTACAATTATTAACCAATATAAAATTAAAACATTCTTCAACCCTCCAATTTATTCTTATACCTGAAATCTGTCTATCAAAAATAAAAATGTTTGTTGGTTACTGTAACAATTCATTGAATAATGCAAAACATTTCATATTTATTTTGTAACTGTACCTTATTTTCTTTTGATTAAAAATAAAAAGAAAGGTACAAAAAGAGATACAGGCTTTCTTAACAGAAGACTTATGTAAAACCAGGGATGTGTTTAGGAAAATTTTAGGTCCTTTAAAGGACCCTTCACAAAATAATTTATCTTAAAACAGGACCCTTCACAAAATTTTTTATCCACAAACAGGACCCTTCACAAAACATTTTATCCCAAAACAGGACCCTTCACAAAATTATTTGTCTCTTAAATAGACCTTTCTCAGAATGTTTTCACCTTTAAATTGAACTTTTCACAAATTTAGTCATTTAAAAATAAAATCTGGCCTGTAAGTAAGCAGTTTAACTCACCAAAAAGCATATTACTTAGCTTCTTATATATGAATGATAGAACATGAAGACATCAATAATTTAAAATTCACAAAATTATGACTAGAATTTTCACAAAATAAAAAAAGACTTCACAATTTCACAAAAACAGGACCCTGTGAGAAAAGTCTGGACAGACCCCTGAAAACTGACACTCCATTTGCATGGTGGGAGGGGGGGGGGGATTTCCGATTATGTGCAACCTTGCAAAAAAATTCTTATGTGCATCTTCAACCACTGTTTATTCTGAACGTATATTTTCAGAGGCAGGCCAAATTTACAGTAGTAAAAGAAATGTCCTGTTTACTGATAATGTGTAACGTTTGGTGTTTTTGCACCATAATTTGAAATATAATAAATTTAATTATTAATTTTTTAATTGCATTTTCAGTTTCTTTATCCAAAATAATAGTCTTTTCTGTTTTCCTATATATTTAAAAAGAACTTATTTTTATTTGTATAAATGTGAAACTAAATTTTAGTCTGGAATTATTTTATGAGAGCTTTTGTTCTTAACATTTTCTGTATTTTGTAGACATATTGTTAAATACCGAGTAAGTAGTTTTATGAATTATTGCATATATTATACATTGATATTCGAATAACTTTTTACAGATCAGTTATAAGTTCATATGCTTAAAAAATGAAATTCTTACTACTCGGTATTGGCCGAGTACTCGGCTAAAATTTCGCCGAGTACCGAGTATTTACCGAGTACTCGGTACGGCTCTAAAATGCATGATACCCTATGTTTTTAAATATATCCATACAGTATATAAGTACACATACATACACATATACATGCTCACACACATATAAACATATAAGATTTTAAAACTTTTTTTTAGCATTCCCGACCACAACCTTCCGTAATGGTATTTTTTTTTTTTGTAATAGTGTATCTAATGTATTTAAAACACACACACACATTTTTTTTTCTTTTAATTAAATTCTTTGTGTATGTTTTATAATTTTTTCAGCAATCCACATCCCACCCTCCATAATAGTTTTCGATTTTTTTTATTTATTTTTTTACATATTATAAGTCTATACTGGTAAAAAGTAGAACAAATGAACATTAAGATTTGAGCCATGCAGAAATAAAAGAGACGGGATAATTATAAGACAATGCTAACTGCTTTAATTTAAAAATGTTAGGCTGTAAGAATTGAAAGAATATAAACTTTTGATATGAAGACTGATTAAGTAAAATATTTATAAAATTACAATTCATCATGTTTTTCTTTTTATTAAAAGTAAAATTAATAAATTGAGCATCAATACATTACACTGACATTATACAAAATAAAGCAGGATCAACTGTTTTTAATTTAATGAATCATCAATGAATTGTTTCTACTATAATGTACCAATATACTGATCTCCAATATATGATGAATTAAAAAACTTTCATAATTGGCAAACTGAAAAACAACAGGAAGGCGAAATGATTTAAATAACCAGTAAATAATTAAATATACAGGGAATCATAAAAAATTTTTTAAGCAATATTGTAAAATCAGTCGTAACCAAAACAATTTAACCAATGAAATAAGACCTGATATAATGAATCAATGTCATCATCAACAATTCTTTTGCCCGAAATGTATGTTCTCAAAATTTAAAACATTAATTCAATAAAGGAAAAACCGCAAATGATCTCAAAGCATAAGAAAAATTATGAATAAAAATGGAACTAATGACTTGTAACTCTCGTTATCAAGGGCAATATTACGAAATCATTAGTAAATTGCGTTTAATTTCTGAGTAAGAAATAATAAGATGTCAGCTTAAAAGCTTATCTCTTACAGTCTGTTTCAAAAGTATAAGACCACAACATATTTTGCTATTTAGGTAATTATAAAAATATTTCAATCAAAATAAAGAATATTTTATGTTGCTACATTTTACTAAAAACTTGATGTACTAACTTACAAAAATGAAATTAATTCGAAAAAAATAAAACATCAATATAACAAATAGGTGTCAAAAAGAACTGTTACAAAATTATAGGACCACCTGTGGAAAAGAACAGTTTTCTCTAATTTAATAAGATGTTGCTCCACCATTTCTCTGAATAACTTCAAACACACGATTTGGCATAGAGTTAATTAATTTTTTAAGGAACGATTCGGGAATGTTGTCCTATTTCTCCAAAATGGCCATTTCTAATTCATATGTTGAATGATATTGTTTGTTATTTTCATACACTTGGCAGGACAAATAACCCCACAAGTTTTCTATGGGTTTCAGGTCAAGGCTTCGACTTCGCCAAGGTAAAACATCAATCTTTTCGCTTTTAAACCACTCTTTTGTTGATTTCGATAAATGACTGGGAGCATTATTTTCTTGAAACTTCCATTTTGCACCTCCTAAAAGTGGTCCGAAGGGTATCAGACTTTGAAATAGCATTCGTTGGTGACTGTCCGAGTTCATTTTCTCTTCAACTCTTTGGAGATCGCATTTTCCTGCATATGAAAATGCGTCCCACACCATAACGGAACCACCTCCCACCTGCCTACTGAAGAACTCGCGAGATCTTTGCCTTAAATCATGCCAGTAGTAATTATTGCCGTCTGGACCATCATGATTGAATTTTTTCTCGTCTGAAAACAATATATTTCTCCATGCAGAGTTCCAGGACATGACATGTTTTGCCCACTTAAGACGAGCTTCTTTGTGACATTTCAGCAATAGTGGTTTACTTTTTAATTTGCGACGAATAACACCAGCATTAGATTTCAAACTTCGCCACACGGTTGCATGTGATACCTTTTCAGTTATCTCTAGTGCTATTTTACGAGTCGACTGGTATTTTTTCGTTGCCAGTTCAACAATCCACCTATTATCACGATCTGATAACTTCTTTTTACAACCAGATCGTTTATGCGTTCCATACAATTCTTTTTTATTTAAAACATTATGAATCGCAGTTTTAGAACGATTAAGAATCTTACTTATTTCACGTTGACTTTCCTTTGTAGAACCACACTCTTCTCACTTCTATTTCAGACAGCTCACTCCAACGAGGCATTTTACTAATAAATTCAAAGAATCAGATACAATTCTGAATATCTCCACTTTATTCTTCTTTTTAAGTTTTACAGATTTTTTAGGTTACAGTTAAACTCTGAGTTCAAAACAAAATTGTCTGCTTTATTAATAATGTAAGAGTGGTCTTATATTTATGAAACAGCGGGTTTGCGTAAAATCGTTTGGCATGAAAACAAAAAAAATATATTCAACCTTTTTTTCCCTGAGCTAAATAAACATTATAGAGTTATTTCTTTTCATTCAACAATTTTTAAATTCAAACTAATATTTTCTTTGTTGAAAAAAGGTGAAATTCTAAGTGGTCTTAAAATTTTGAAACAGACTGTACATTGCCCAATTAACCACAGCATAAAAAATGAAAGAAATAATCAATGTAAGACCCATACAGATCAACGTTTTGTACAACATAAACTAATATGGAACATGTGAATTAAAAATTTACTCAGCAATATAGCACAAAATTAGCACTCGACACTCGTCGAGTAACATTTAAAACGTGGCGATTAACTTTATTGTCCTCACTCGCCAAACTCAATGGGCACCACTCGCCAAACGCGATGGTTGAAAGATCGATGCCAGGGAGGAAAGGGGTGAAATTCGTTCGGAATTACGGCGTCCATCGACGATTCTCCCGAACGTAAGAAAAGAAAGTAGCAGGGGTGATTCTGTCTCGAATTTTCCGAAAATTTAAGGCATTCGGTTCCGAAAAAAAAAAAGGTCACCAGTCCGAAAATTCGGACATAAAAATATCGCTAATTTCGATATGGTCGCCGAAAAAAATTAATTTCGTCAATCGTTCGTAGAAAAAAAATCATCAATTCTGTCAAAGAATCGCGAAAAAACGTGAATTTTGCCCAAGGACCACGTAAAAAACGCAAATTACGTCAAAACATCGCGGGAAAAACGCGAATTTCGTCAAAAAATCGCGGAAAAATGCAAATTTCGTGAAAAGATCGCGGAAAAAACGCAAAATTCGTGAAAAGATCGCGGAAAACGCAAATTTCGTGAAAAGATGGCGGAATAAACGCAAATTTCATGAAAAGATCGCGGAATAAACGCAAATTTCGTGAAAAGATCGCGGAATAAACGCAACTTTCGTGACAAAATCGGGGAAAAAACGAAAATTTCGTCAAAAGATCGGGGAAAAACCGCAAATTTCGAGAAAAGATCGGGAAAACCGCAAATTTCGAGAAAATATCGCGGAAAAAAGCAAATTTCGTCAAAAGATCGCGGAAAAATACAAATTTCGAGAAAAGATTGCGGAAAAAATACAAATTTCGAGAAAAGATCGCGGGGAAACGGAAATTGCGTGAAAAGATCGTGGAAAAAATACAAATTTCGAGAAAAGATCGCGGAAAAAATACAAATTTCGAGAAAAGATCGCGGAAAAACGCAAATTTCGTGAAAAAAATCGCGGAAAAAACGCAAATTTCGTCAAAACATCGCGGGGAAAATACAAATTTCGAGGAAAGATCGCGGAAAAACGCAAATTTCGTGAAAAGATGGTGGAAAAAACGTAAATTTCGTCAAAAGATCGCGAGAAAAATACAAATTTCGAGAAAAGATCGCGGAAAAAATACAAATTTCGAGAAAAGATCGCGGGAAAACGCAAATTTCGTGAAAAGATCACGGAAAAACGCAACTTTCGTCAAAAGATCGTGAAAAAACTTAAATTTCACGAAAGAATGCGGAGAAAACACAAATTTCATCAAAAGATCGCGGAAAAAACGCAAATTTCGTTAAAAGATCGCCTAAAAGCGCAGATTTCGCCAAAAAATCTTGAAAAAATGCAAATATTTTCAAAGAATGGCGAAAAAACCCATAAATTTCGTTAAAAGATTACTTAAAAAACCTCGATTTTGTGAAAAGATCGCGGAAAAAACAAAGATTTCGTCAAAAGATCGCGAAAAAAAAACGCGAAATTCGTTAAATGGTCGCAGAAAAATGCATATTAGTGCCGATGGGGTGGTGGAGTCCCCCTCTGCTGTAACCTTTCTGAAATTTTCCTGTGAATTTATTTCATTGCAATTAATAGTAAAAAAAAAATTGTCAGTTGAGTGTGATCATATCGAATGGTAAGTAATATATATTAGTAAATTACAATGTTCATAGTTAGAAAAAATACAATTTTGTATGGAGCGTACATAACTTTGTTACTGGCCAGTGGTTAAAAAAAAAAAACTGGCTAGTGAAAAAAAATCAGTGTACTGGCAAGTGGCCAGTGGGTGAAAATGTTAATTTTGACCTATACTCAGCAAGAGAATTTTTATCACCATATCTAAATCGTAAACATGTATCACGTATATCACGGGGAAAATCCCGCCTATCCAATTTTGTCGGCATTAAACCTAAAATGACAAAATTTAGCTCCTAATAGCGCATCATAAAAGAAAATAAATGATTAAAAAACCCCCAGAGATCTAAAGAAAGATACACCTCACACAGGATATTAAAAATTATTAGAGGACAATACCTCGACTACATGATAGGATCCAAAACTTATATATATATAATATATAATTGCCGCAATTGCGCAAATTCTTAGTGTGTTATAATCAGGGGTGCAGAATACGTCCTATCCGGCGATCTAGGATCGGGGGAGATTTAGCCCGCAAATTTCGTCAAACGATCGCAAAACAACCGCGAATTTCGTCTAAAGGGGCGAAATAACCACAATTTTTGTCAAAACATGGCGAAATAACAGCAAATTTCGTCAAGAGAACGCTAAAAAATTAGCAAATTTCGTGGAATGATCGTGAAATGAACGCAAATCTCGTCAAAAGATCGCGAAACAACCTCAAATTTTGTCAAAATATCGTGAAACAACAGCGTATTTCGTCAAAAGTGGCGAAATAACCGCCGATTTCTTCAAAAGAGGGCAAAATAACTGCAAATTTCGTCAAAACGAAGGCGAATTAAACGCACATTTCGTCAAAAGATCGCGAAAAAACGCAAATTTTGGCAAAAGATCGCTAAACTACCGCAATTCCGTCAAAAGATCACGAAACAACCGCAAATTTCGTCAAACGATCGCAAAACAACCGCAAATTTCGTCAAACGATCGCAAAACAACCGCAAATTTCATCAAACGATACCAAAACTACCGTGAATTTCGTCAAAAGATCGCAAACAACCGCGAATTTCGTCAAAACGGGTGAAATAACCGCGATTTTCGTCAAAACATGGCGAAATAACCGCGAATTTCGTCAAAGTAACGCGAAAGAACTTGCAACTTTCGTCAAAAGATCACGAAACAACCGCAAATTTTGACAAAAGTTAGCGGATCAACCGCGTATTTCGTCAAAAAGGGCGGAATAACGCAAATTTCGTTTAAAGATCACAAAAAACCGCAAATTTCATCAAAAGATCATTAAAGAACCGCACATTTCGTCAAACGATCGCAAAACAACCGCGAATTTCATCAAAAGATGGCAAAACAGCGAATTTCGTCAAAAGAGGGCGAAATAAGCGCGAATTTCGTCAAAAGAAAGGCGAACTAACCTCAAACCTCGTCAAAAGATAGCTACTGAACGCAAAATTCGTCAAAAGATCGCAAAAAAAACGCGAATTTAATCAAAGGGCCGCGAAAGTTAGTACTGGGAGTGGAATTTTCCCACTGTGCTGTAACCTTTCAGAAAATTTGCTGTTAATTTCAGAATTATCCCTGCTATATATATTTGCGCATAAGTTGAGAAATATTGGAAAGATAAATTTTCTATACCTACGATAGTACAGCATTTACCTATAACATACTGTAAAATTTTGGGGAAATTTTCATGTGGATTGGGGGAAATGTTGGGAGTAGAAACATTTTCTGCACCCCTGGTTATAATTTGATTTCTACTTTTGTAGTTACTTGATGCCTTTCTATAAGAAATTCCATTTTATGCTGCGCGTTTATCATCTCGCATGGTCTATATTAAACTTCATATTCAAAATGATCATATTACTGTACTGTTGTACTATTAGTTATTTGTATATTTATATTAATAATTTGTCTCCCTAATTTTATATATGAACAATAATTTACAATATCATATTTTAGCATAATAGCTGTTACATTCATCGTATCTGTATTTGGAATACATGAATTGAATGAAAGTATAATGGGTAATATCAGGATAGAATAACATTTTGTTTATTTACATTTTACTCTGCAATTATGATATAAATTATTGAATTAGGTAGATTTCGTATGAAATACTACCTATTGGGATCGTTCCTATGTTGGAATTTCTGAAAATTTTTTGCAGATCTACACTGATCATGACTTCTAGAACCCAAAACCACCCTCAGTAAAAAACTTTTATCTATCTATCTATCTATATCTATCTATCTATCTATGTATATATGTATATCACTTTCTTCTGGACACGATAACTTTCGTAATTCTGCACCAATCTCTTCCAAACTGATACATAAAATCAAAGGGCATAAAATCTCGGTCAAGTTTGTTAATGGGCAAAATCGGACCAAGGGGATGGATAGGGAGGGGTTTTGTGAAAACCGAAAACCCCCATAACTTCTTAATTTTTGTACATATCAAATCAGTATAAAGTTTTTATTACTTCTAAAAATAGGGCTAAAATTTTATGTATCACAGATTTTTGATAAAGTTAAAAATTGGCTCAAGGGGCGTGAAAAATAGGGTTTTGGGGAGAAAAAAATTCATAACTTCGTCAATTCTCAAGATAGCAAATCCAATTAATTTTATTATAAATCTCCTTAACATTATCTACAACTTTTATATTCACAAGTTTTTGATAGGACAAATTCGTACCGCAAAAAAAAATTAAAAACGAAACAAAAAGGGGGTTTGAAGAAGTAAAAAATCCATAACTCCGTCAATTCAAAAGATATAAAATCCCTATGTGAATTTATCATATATCTTCTTAATATTGTCTACAACATCTATATAGAAAAGTTTTGGATAGGACCAATTCTTACAGCAAAAACAAATTAAAAATACATAGCGGTTGAAGAAAAAAATCATCTAAGTAAGGATGTATTCAAATCCAAACTGCGTACTTTCTGACTCATTTTACAATTCATTTTTGCTCTCAAAGGCTTCCAATTGGTACGTTTTCTTACTCAGAAACTATATAATGTACCGTAATGGTCGATTTTTTGATAGAGGCAGAATATATTTTTAAAAAATGCTGTTAAAGTGGGAATTTTGAACCGAATTTCCCGAAGCGGATTGTGTTGGAAAAATCATTGCATTAAGGATGCACTCAAATCCAAACTGCTTTTTTTCTGACTCATTTTTAAATTCATTTTTGCTCTCAAACGCATTTAATTGGTAGATTCGCTTATTCAGAAACTGTATAATGTACCGCAATGATCGATTTTTTGATAGAGGCAGAATATATTTAAAAAAATTATGCAAAGTGGGCATTTTGAACGGAGTTTCCCGAAGCAATTGTGTTATCACTTTCTTCTGGACACGATAACTTCCGAAATTCTGCACAAATCTCTTCCAAACTAATACATGAAATCAAGGGACATAAAATCTCGGTCAAGTTCGTTAATGGGCAAAAGCGGACAAAGGGGATGGAAATAGGGAGGGGTTTTGTGAAAACCGAAAAAACCCCATAACTTCTTAATTTTTGTACGTATGAAATCAGTTTAAAAATTTATTACTTCTAAATATAGCGCCAAAAATTCATGCATCACAGATTTTTGATAAAATTTAAAATAGGCTCAAGGGGCGCAAAAAATATGGTTTTTGGGAGAAAAAAATTCCTTACTTCGTTAATTCTCAGGATATCGAATCCAATAATTTTATTATGTATCTCCTTAATATTATCTACAACTTTTATATTCACAAGTTTTTGATAGGACCAATTCGTACCTCAAGAAAAAAAAATAGGAAAACAAAAAAGGGGGGTTGAAGAAGAAAAATTTTCATAACTCCGTCAATTCACAAGATATAAAATCTCCATGAATTTATCATATATCTTCTTAATATTGTTTTCAACATTTATATAGACAAGTTTTTGATAGGGCCAATTCTTAAAGCAAAAACAAATTAAAAATACATAGCGGTTGAAGAAAAAAATCATCTTATTAAGGGTGCATTCAAATCCAAACTGTCTATTTTCTTACTCCTTTTTAAATTCATTTTTGCTCTCAAACGCATCCAATTGCTAGATTCTCTTATTCAGAAACTGTGTAATGTACAGTAATGATCGATTTTTTGATAGAGGCAGAATATATTTCAAAAAATGATGTCAAAGTGGGCATTTTGAACAGAATTTCCCGAAGCGATTGTGTTAGAAACTAAAAATATTGCCCTACTGAGAAAATAATTGTTTATTAATCAAGTTTTAATTAATTGAAAGAAAAATAAAAACACAGGTCGCTTATGAATCTTTTCAAAAATCACGTCAGCATGTTTCATATTTTTTTTATTGAAAATTAATCTGAAAATGTGCCAGAAAATTTCGAGTTATTGAGTATGAAAAAATATTTTTTTAATATCGCCTTAACATGATTCTGATAAAACCAGCTATTTTATAAAAATGAAATAAAAAGTCGTCAAAAGTAGACAGATAAAACTGTTAAAGTGGATTTATATCTAATAATGATTTAGTTTTTGTTGGTGAAATTAGTATACTTAACTTCGAAATCTACCTCTGCCCAGGGGTGCAGAAAATGTTTATACTCCCAACATTTCTACCAATCCACACGAAAATTTCCCCAAAATTTTACGGTATGTTATAGGTAAGTGCTGTATTACCGTAGGTATAGAAAATTTATTTTTCAAATATTTCTCAACTTATGCGCGAGTATATATGGCAGGGGTGATTCTGAGTGAAAAAAAAATTTCTTAAAATTCACAGCAAATTTTCTGAAACGTTGCAGCCGAGTGGGGGAAATCCACTCTCAACACTATGTATTTTTCATGGATCTTTTGACGCAATTCGCGTTTTTTCGCGATCATTTGACGAAATTTGCGGTTATTTCTCGATCTTTCGACGAAATTTGCGGTTATTTCTCCTTCCTTTTGACGGAATTCGCAGTTGTTTTGCCATCATTTGATGAAATTCGCGGTTGTTTTGCCATCATTTGATGAAATTCGCGGTTCTTTCGTGACCGTTTGTCGAAATTTGCGGTTATTTCGTGATCTTTTGACGAAATTTGCGATTCTTTCGTGATCTTTTGTCGAAAGTTGCGATTCTTTCGTGATCTTTTGACGAAATTTGCGATTCTTTCGTGATCTTTTGACGAAATTTGCGATTATTTCGTGATCTTTTGGCAAAATTTGCAGATTTTTTGCGATCTTTTAACGAAATTTGCGGTTATTTCGCCACTTTTGACGAAATGCGCGGTTGTTTCGCAATCTTTTGACACAATTTGCGTTTATTTCGCGATCTTTTGAGTAAATTTACGTTCATTTTGCGATCTTTTGACAAAATTTGCGGTTTTTTTCGCTTTTCTTTGACGAAATAGAGGGTTATTCGCCCTGTTTTGACGAGAATCGCGGTTATTTTGCCATGTTTTGATGAAAATCGCGGTTGTTTTGCGCTCTTTTGACGAAATTCGAGGTCGTTTTGTGAACTTTTGACGAAATTTGAGGTTGTTTTGTGATCTTTTGACAAAATTTGAGGTTGTTTTTGTGATCTTTTGACGAAATTTGCGATTGTTTCGCGATCTTTTGACGAAATTTGCGATTGTTTCGCGATCTTTTGGCGAAATGTGTATTTATTTTGCGATCTTTTGACAAAGTTTGCATTCATTTCCCGATCTTTTGACGAAACCTGCGGTTGTTTTGCGATCTCTTGAAGATACCTGCGGTTGTTTTGCGATCTCTTGAAGATACCTGCTGTTGTTTTGCGATCTCTTGAAGATACCTGCGGTTATTTCGCGATCTTTTGAAGAAACCTGCGGTTCTTTCGCGATCTTCTGACGAAATGTGCGGTTATTTTGCGATCTTGTGGCGAAATTTGCGTTTTTTCTGTAATTCTTTGCGAAAATTCGCGGTATTTTTATGCCCGAATTTTCAAACGACCGTTTTTTTGGAACCGAATGATTTAAACTTTCGGAAACTTCGGAACATAATCACCCCTATTATTCTGAGATCGATTTTGTGATGTCGTCATACGGATATTTTTATTTGCACTGAAATTGTTCTATCTCAGGGAATTATGGAATTCGTTGTTAAAATCGAAATCAATTGTATATGTTTCTGAAAAATTTCCCCCGATCCTAGATCCCGGACATATTCTGCACCCCTGCCTCTGCCTGTAGGCCGGGCCGGCAGGGATTTTTTTGATTTGAAACATCTACTGTGATTATTATGGGATAGTCTTTGCAAGGTAGTTTTTGGTGATTATGCTATTATTAGGTAGCTTTCTTTACAAAAAAGCTACCTATTGCAGCCGTTCGGAGGAAAGCGATTTCAAAAAATTTTGGTATATTTTCATCGATCATGACCCCCAGACCCCGAAACCACCCTCCGTTCAAAATTGATATATATATATATATATATATCTATATATATATATATATATATATCTGACCTATGTCACACTGTAACTCCCGTAATTATGAACCGATTTCGATGTAATTCGGTGTGTACATAGTACATACCAATGTCTCGACCGAGTTCGTTGGCCAGCTTCATACGCCGTTTTGTTTCAAAATGGCGGCCATTTAAAATTTAAAAAAAAATTTTAAACTTGAAATGTGGTACCAAAAAATTAAAAATGGAAAAATATTTTTTTCTTATGTATTTGACCTTTATACAAAGATTCCGGAGCAGTTTTTGTTTCGTCTATATCTTAAAAAATGGCTGAGTTATAGCATTTTGAATTTCTAGCGTGGCTGACATTTTGAAACGTCCTGAATTTTGTCACGCGATAAAAGGCGTATTTATGAACCGATTTGGATGTAATTCGGTGTGTACATAGTACATGCGAATCTCTCGACCGAGTTTGTTGGCCAGCTTCATCCGCCATTTTGTTTCAAAATGTCGGCCATTTAAACTTTTTTTAAAAATTTAAAATTTGAAATGTGGTACCAAAAAATTGAAAATGGAAAAATATTTTTTTCTTATGTATTTGACCTTTATACAAAGATTTCGGAGCAGTTTTTGTTTCGTCTATATCTTAAAAAATGGCTGAGTTATAGCATTTTGAAATTCTAGCGTGGCTGACATTTTGAAACGTCCTGAATTTTGTCAGGCGATAAAAGGCGTATTTAAGAACCGATTTGGATGTAACTTCGTTTATGCATAGTACATAACAATGTCTCGACCGGGTTCGTTGGCCAGCTTCACCCGCCATCTTGTTTAAAAATGGCGGCCATTTAAATTTTTAAGAAAAATTTAAATTTGAATTGTGGTACCAAAAATTGAAAATTGAAAAAATATTTTCTTCTTATGTGTTTGACCTTGATAAAAAGATTCGGGAGCAGTTTTTGTTTCGTCTATATCTTAAGAAATGGCTGAGTTATAGCATTTTGAATTTCTAGCGTGGCTGACATTTTGAAACGTCCTGATATTTCTCACGTAATAACAGGCGTATTTATGAACCGACTTGGATGTACCTTGGTGTGTACATAGTACATACAAATATCTCGACCGAGTTCGTTGGCCAGCTTCATCCGCCATCTTGTTTCAAAATGGCGGCCATTTAAAAAAATTAAATAATAAAAAAATTTAAATGAGATACCAAAAAATTGGAAAATGAAAAAGATTTTTTTTTGTATGTGTTTGACCTTAATACAAAGATTCCGGAACAGTTTTTCTTTCGTCTAAATATAAAAAAAAATGGCTGAGTAATAGCATTTTGAATTTCTCTTGTGGCTGACATTTTAAAACGACCTGATTTTTGTCACGCGATAACAGGCGTATTTATGAACCTATTTGGATGTAACTTGGTCTGTACACAGTACATACCAATGTCTCGACCGAGTTCGTTGGCCAGCTTCATACGCCATCTTGTTTCAAAAGGGTTGCCATTTAAAAAAAATTAAATTTAAAATTCAAAATGAGGTATTAAGAAATTGGAAAATGAAAAAGATTTTTTTTTATGTGTTTGGCCTTGATACAAAGATTCCGGAGCAGTTTTTGTTTCTGAAAATTTGTTCTTTTGTTGATATCTTAAAAAATGGTTGATTTATAGCACTTTGAATTTCTAGCATGGCTAACATTTTGAAACGATCTTGTATTTGTCACGCGATAACACACGTATTCGCCTATTTCGATGTAAGAAGGCATGTGGATAGTATACATCAACACCTCGACCAAGTTCGCTGGCCAGATTCATCAGCCATCTTGTTTCAAAATGGCGGCCATTAAATTAAAAAATATATATATATTTAAAGTGAGGTGCAAAAAAATTAGAAATTGAAAAAGGTTTCTTTCTTAAGTATTTGATCTTGATATAAGGATTCAGGAGCATTTTTTGTTTGTCTTTACCTTAAAAAATGGCTCAGATATAGCAGTTTCAATTTCTATTGTGGGTGACATTTTGAAAAATCTGATTTTTTGCATGCGACAGCACTCCTATATATTAACCGATTCCGATGTGAGTGAGCATGTGCATAGCAATTACTAAGGTCTCGACCAAGTTCACTGCTTAGCCTCATCCACCATGTTGTCTTAAAATGACAGGCACTTTAAGAAATTGCCGAATTTGGCAGCCAAATATAAGTTACTTTAAAGAAAAGCAGCTTGGATAAAGCTGACTAATTTCGCGAAATTCTCATTCATTATATTGATAAAAATTAGTATTGAATCTCCTATATTCGGTTTCCACTAAATTGAGCTTCGTGTGTTTGCATGATATAAGTTGGCTTTTTTAAAATAAGGATTATGAAAGCTACCTCTTCCTCCCGGCACTGGCCGGAAGGACTTTTTTTATTGGTGGATTTAGTTTTCGATTGTTTTATTTATTTTATTGTACATATTGTATATATATCTATTTATAATCAAGAATATTCATTATTAATCGAGATTTTTATTATTTTTTACTTTAATTTTAATGTTATTATATGTCTCATAAAACAAAAAAATGGCTTTTCTTAGTAAAATTATCATTCCTGGCAAGATACTCTTAGCATCTTCGCAGTGTAGTGCCCGGTACAGGAACATTAATAGGGTTATTCCTGGACCGACATCCAGTCACCTATTTTATTCACCTCCACCACCACCTCTATTATTTAGAAAATGTTTGAACAAGACATGAAAGACATGTCCCTTTGCTTCACAATCGCAAATTGTTTCAGATCCGGCTGTATCTTCATTTTGTAAAGCATTCAATGTAGTATATAGTATAAAATATAACGTTTGTAATATGCAATATATTGGATAAATATCTGGTCCACTACATAAACGTATTAACTAACATTGCTCGGATTCGATTAAAATTAAGTCTAAGAACAAACAATCTACTGCTGAAATTTAACATTTCCACAAACATAAATTTAAAAATACAACAACTCAATCTTACAAATTAAAAAAAAAAAAAAAAAAAAAAAAAAAAAATGTCAAAGTCTATTTTTGGAGTCTCTTCATTCATGCAATATTATAATACAGTTTGTCCATATGGACTTAATACAGAAGTATTCAATAGGAATAATAAGGTTTTTTCATCCATTAATGACGTAACTTATTATAATCTAATTTATCCTACACTAAATCATAATTTAAATCACAGAACAACACGTAACAAACGTGGTAGATGCTCTTCAATAATTATCTCTAAAAAAACTATAATTAAGCAGTTAAATAACCCTCATAGTAAATATTTAATTGATTATAACTGGTTAATAGTTCATAAATATATCTTTGTAATAAAAAAGAAAAATCTTGCACTCTATTTAAATATATTTCTTAGTAAAATTTTCTCCATACATTTCTCATATATATTTTTTTATCTTAGTATGACCAGAGTCAATCAATTTAACATTAATTTACAAAAAAGAGAAAAAAAAACTAAAAAATACAAATACGCAAATGCTAATTACTTATTCAAATCAAATATTCAATAAAATTAATATTAATTCTATAATTAATGACAAAAAATGTAAATTTCCTATTCATAGTATTCAAATAGCTAGAACTTTCAAATATCCAATACCTTTAAGAAAGAAAGATTTTGAATTTATCCTTTTTCAAAAAATATATCTGCAACAAGTACTTTCCCATGTAACTGCAATGACCTCTCACTACAGTAATACATTAATAAAGATCATGGTCATATAATCACTGGTAATCTCAATATTGTAAATGATTATTACATTAAGAAAATGAATGGGTTATGGCACTAAATATAGACTTCCATCAAAACTTAATTTAAATTCAATTATAAAGCAATTTACATATGATATAGATTTATTTATATATAAAATTTCTATATGCAGGGTGACAATTATTGAACTATATGAAATTAAACCGTCATAACTTCTGAACGGTTTGCATGGTGACGTTCAAACTTCGTGGTTGGCCGCAGGGCATGATGGGAATTAGTATGCGCATGCACACGCAACTTCGTCAATGAGCAAAATTGGCGCATTTGGGGGACTGAGAATTTGCATTTTGCGATCAAGAAGTCTCTCCACCCTCAACGGGTGACTGTGGTGTGCAATGTCCAATCACGGAATAAGCGGTCCGATATTCATTGACGGCACAGTGACTACTGAAAGATACGTGAAGGTCTTGGAAAATGGTTTCATCCCCATTATCCAAAGTGACCCTAATTTCGACAAGATGTGGTTCATGCAAGACAGAGCTCGACCCCATCGAACCAAGAAAATGTTTGATGTCCAGTAGGAGCACTTTGGGGACCGCATTCTGCTTCTGGGATACCCAGAGGCCACTGGAATGGGACTTGCTTGGCCGCCATATCCTCCTGATCTGAACACATTTGACTCATTTTTGTGGTGCTACATTAAAGACAATGTGTATAGAAATAACTCCAAAACCATATCCGAGCTGAAAACTGCGATTCAGGGGGTCATCGACAGCTTCGATGTTCCGACACTTCAGCGGGTCATGCAGAATGTTGCTATTCGCCTGCGCCACATCATAGCCAATGATTGCAGCCATATCGGACATGTCATAACCTAATCCGAATATCTGTAGTGACGTTTACATGTTGAATAAAGTTTGTGCACTCAGTAGTTTTTAAATAATTTACGTTTTATTTCATATAGTTCAATAATTGTCACCCTGTATTATCACCATCTTCTTACATCTTGTATTTCATCAAATAAGTCTTTCCAAAAAAACTAATGATCATATTATAGGTAACAATCGTAAAATTATTGGTTATTATAAACTACTAAATATTATACCTACTAACTTTAACTATCCTTATTTAGTGCTTATTCCTAAATTTCATAAGACACCAATTAAATTCAGAACAGTTACAATTAGATGTGATAAATATATTAATTATGCTAACAATATTTTATTAAAAATTTTAAGTCATATTTATAAACTAACAACAGAAATAGATAATACACACTGTATAAAAAATAGTCACCAATTGGTTAGTGTACTTAAAGACATTAAATGTGTAAAAAATATACGAACATATGATTTCAAAGATCTATTTAATAATATAAATCTTAAAGACTTGTATAATATAATTAATACATTATTTAAAACATATAAAAGTAAATTAACTCTTCCTATATCTATGGATATAAAATTTTCGCACTTTAACTAATTTCATAATATACAATAACTACATCTTACAAGATAATATTATTTATATACAAATAGTTGGTATCCCACAAGGCAGATCAACATCCGTTCTGATGTCAGATTTATATTTATGTCAATATGAACGTACTTTTTGTAATGATAGTATTCTTATGTATCATTACATTGATGACATAATTTTAATATTGACACTAACCAATCAAATATTTCTGAATTTCCAGTAGATTATCGTACTAATTTAGAATTGACAGAAAACCTTTTAACAAATAATACAATAAACTTTTTAGATCTAAAAATCAAAATCGCACAAAACAAAACAATTGCTGATCTTTATGACAAACGTAAATACTTTCAATTTAATGTTAATACATTTACTCATTTTAAATCCTGTCTACATATTTCAGTTTATCGTAATATAATACTTAATCATTTGTATGGAATCAAGAGTTTATGTTCCTCACATCTTATAAATAAAAACATTAAACAATTAATATTTGATGCATTAAATCATGGTTTTCCTAAGAAATTCATGTATTCCTTAATCTACAATTAGTTAATTAATGATCTAAACAATGGATAGTAGGGAAGTAGGCCTGGGCTTTAAATCGATTTAACTCTTAAATCGATTTAAAGCTTACATCGGAAATCCGATTTAACCATTGGTCTTAAATCGATTTAAGCTGAAATCGCGATTTAGTCAATGTCTTAAATCGCAATTTAGCCATTATCTTAAATCGCGATTTAGCCATTGGCTTTAAATCGATTTAAAACAAAATACTGATTCAGAGCTAACATCGGAAAAACGATTTATCTATTTTGATGTATTTACACTTACATGGCAAGCTGGTGCTAAATCGATTTAGAAAGACCCGATTTAAGCAAATATCGCAAGCCTCGATGCTTTCCGATTTAAGAAAAATAAGGCAAGCTGGTGTTAAATCGATTTAGGAGGATCCGATTTAAGCAAACATTGCAAGCCTCCATGCTTTCCGATTTAAGAAAAAGACGATTTAAGAAAAACAAGGCGAGCTGGTGTTAAATCGATTTAGCAGGATCCAATTTAAAAAAAACATCGAGCCTCCATCCCTTCCGATTTAAGAAAAAGATGGTTTAAGAAAACGATGATTTAAGTAAAAATTGATATTTATTTATTTATTTTGTAAACAAGATTCAGAGTTTACGAGATTGGAATGTGTATTTTTCAGAAATTAAGAACTTATATAGTGGAAAGTTGAAAGGAAAAAGTAATGTTTAAATCTTAAAATCCAAATTCATCGAATTTCAATTTATATGCTAATGCAATCTTTTGATGAAAAATTAAGTTTTCACATATTTGAGTAATATTGCAATATATATATATTTATTTTCCAATATTCTGTAATTAATTAAAATGTTTTAAAGTAGAATCCTTCATTGTTTCAAAAGATTGTTTTCCTGAAATTCATTCAGCATTTATATGATTAAAAATAATAATAATAAAGTTTTATATTTAAAATCCAAACTCATCGACTTGCAGTTTATACTTTTATGCATTTTTATTATGAAAAATTCATTTTTTACATGTTTTAGTACTATTTTAACATTTATTTTTCATTTTCTATTATTTTGTAATTAATGAAATTATTTTAAAGTATAGTCATGCATTGTTTTGTGTATCACTATTTGGCCGTGATCCACATGAAATATTTTTCTTTTACTAATAATGTTTTTTTCCTGAAATTGATTGAGTATTAATGGTTGGGAAAAAAGAATAAAGTTTCACATTTAAAAACCAAATTAATCGAATCTCAGTTTTTATTTTTATGCATTCTTTTAATGAAACATTCCTTTTTCACATGTTTGGATAATATTTTAATACATATTCTTTATTTTCTATTATTCTGTAATTAAAATATTTTAAAATAGTCATGCATCAGGTTTGACATCAGATTTCAACGCCAGCCACGCGGATTGAGTATCTTGCTGAAATTGATTCACTATTTACATCCAAATTCACCCATTTTTAGTTTATATTTTTCTGCATTACTTTTATGAAAAATTAATTTTCATATGTTTGTGTATTATGGGAATATTTTAGTTTTAATTTATTATTATTTTGTAATTAATTAAAAATACTTTAATAAAGTTCTGTAATGAGTCAAGTAACTTTATTTTTACAGCAGAATGAGGGAGGGGTGGAGGAGGCATTCATTAGATTTTTCTGCAGATCTGCGATTTTCTGCTTTTTCGATATTTTGTTATCATTAAAAAGAGATTATTTTAAGATTATATTTTATTACTAATCTTAAAGGATGGCAACGGCTGCGAAAAAAAATCAGCAATTTCAGTAATGTTCTCCAGCTTTCAATCCTTCTCCATCCGCTATATAAATGTCAGCATTTATGTTAAACAAATCTTATTATAATCTAAAAGTTAAAAAGGTGTAAAAATGCACCTTATTTCCCATACCTTCCCTCCCCCTTTATTTTATTTTATTATTATTTTTTTTTTACTACTTTTCTCATCATGATAAATGAATAGTTAAATTTATCATTGAATTCTTTTAATATGCTGCTGTTTTACCTCAATAACTTTTAAATCTGTGTTTGTAAAAAAAAAAAAAAAATGTGTGTGTAGGTTGTTAGCAATGAAGTGCTATTTGGGTGGGCTTAAGGAATTTAGATTGTAGCAGGCATAACAAGTCAGACAAAAAAAAAAAAAAAAAAAAAAAAAAAAAACATTTTCTTTTATATTACTTCTTAATGAATGAGTTTATAGAATGTATTAAAATAGGTCACTAATTTTTAAAATGAAAAAAAAAAAAAAAAAAAAAAAACTAGTGTTTTGGGACATTCAAAGTTTTTTTTATTTGTAAAATATACCTCTTTTCAAAATTATTTGAAAAATTAAAAGCTAAGTATACTAAATAATACAGGAGGAGGAGGGGGGGGGGGGCACATAAAGACCGTATTTTGTTACTAAAAATTAAAAAATAGGCTTCCAGATTCTAAAATGTAAAATCGGTGTTAAATCGCGATTTAGCACTAAATCGCGATGTTAGATGGATGATAAATCGATTTAAGAAATTTCTACATCGCCCAGTCCTATAGGGAAGTTTCTTGTTAGTTACCATTAACATTTTGCATATTTAAAAAAAGAAATAAAAACATAAAATAAAAATAAAAATGACAAAAAAACATTAAAAATACAAAATATATTTAAAAAAAATTAAATATGTTGGATAGGTGGGTAGATGTTAAATTATGGAGGAGGGAGGAGTTGTCAGGATAATTTATACGCAAATGTTGATTTAATAATAATAATAATAAACAGGGAAATGTACATTGTATTAATGAGTTTGTTTATTTTGGTCCTTAGTACTATATAAAAAATATTTAAATTATATTAATTAACTTCAAAATATTATAATTTATAAATAGTGGACTCCAATACTGTATATGATACATGTATTCATCAACATGTAGAAATATTGTATTTTGTTTGTATATTACCCCCCCCCCCCCCCATTTGTACAGAAACAATAAAAAAATATATAATTAAATTTGTTGAGAGAATGATAATATCATATTTCTATATTATTATATTTTAATTGATATTATATTATTAATTTACTTAATTTTATCTGACTTATAATTTAAAAATAGTTGTTAACATTATATTATAGATGCTAAATGATTATTATCGATATTCTGATGCACAGATTAAGAATTGTGAATGTTGTCTTGTTTTAATATGAATTAATGTGGATCTAAATTTTGCAAAAAGTAACTTTTCTACATATTAAATTCAGTAATCTCTGACAGATGAAAGCACTACTTGTTATTTCTACTTCTATTAGGGTAGAAAGTAAAATAGGATGGAAATTTTTAACTTTATTTCATTTTCGGTAGATGGCAGAACTATATAATTATTTAAATTCAGTTCTAAAATAATTATGTTGCCATCATATATTATATTTTTCTTCTATCATTCTTAATTATTTAAGATATAAACTTCTTTAGTCCTATTTAGTAATAATTTACTCTAGGATCCAGTGTTGGCAGACGGGCTAGTTTTTTAAAATTCAGATTCTTGATTGGCACCACTTTTTTGAAATGGTAAAATGCGTCTAATTTAATGACATATTAATTAAGGCGAAAACAAAGGTAATTTTACCATTTCAAAAAAGTGGTGGCAATCATGAAATCTAAATTTTAGAAAAGTAGCCCACTGGCAACACTGCTAGGATCCTTCACTTAGCATACAAAATAATTTATAATATACTAATTACGATAATTTATAATTATTATAATTTTATTAGTGCTGTTATTATTTGCAAAGTATGATGAATGGAAGCCGTAGTGATTCGCTTTTAACTGTGATCATTTAATTAGGCGGGATTTTTGCTTTGTTGTACGAGATATATGTTTGTGATTTAAATATGGTGATAAAAATACTCTTGCTAAGTAAGTTATTAAATCACATGTTCCAATCTTGTTCATGTTGTGCATTATGTTGATCAGTATGGGTCCTACATTAATTATATATTTCATTTTATAAGGCGTGGTTAATTTATACTTTTTGGTTTATAGTCAATTGGGTACGTAATAGAATTCAATTTTCAGCTTATAGCTTGATTCTATTACAGAAACAGACTATGTATTGCTGATATGTGTATTTATTGTACCCCTGATGAAGTGAAATACAATAAAGCTTCCTTCTACATCCATATAATTGATCTTTTATTTGTTGATTAAACGTCTTTTATTAATTGAACATTTTTTAGATGGATTTTTGTATCTTTTGTCTTTAAATGATTTTTGCATCAAATTTGGTAAATTTTCATGTGTTTATGGTTTAATAGCCCGCAATTTACTAATGATTTCGTAATATTGCCCATGATAATTAGTTACCAGTCATTAGTTCCAATTTTATTTTGTATTGATGCTCAATTTATTAATTTTATTTTTAGTAAAAGGAAAAAGATGATGAATTGTAATTATATAATGGTTATATATATATATATATAACCATTATATAATTACAAATCATCAATTACTAAAATTAAATTAATAAATTTAGCTACAATGATATTATACAAAATAAAGATGGTACCTTTAACTAGTGATAACTAAGGAACAACAGTGAATGTGATCATGTTGAAATGAAGTTTAATATAGGCCATGAAAGAAGACAAACATGCAGCATAAAATGGAATTTCTTAAATATAGGTATCGAGTAACTACAATAGTAGAAATCATATGTACAGTAGAACCTCGATTAACTGAGCTTCGATTATTCGAGGTTTCTGTTAACCAAGCCGATAACAAAGTCTGATTTTTTCTTTCTTTGGGAATGAGCCTTGAAAAAGACTACACTTTTTAGTTCACTGTCTGTACTATACAGGCTCTTCTGTCCCCAAAAGCACTCAACTCCTAAGAAACATTGCAGCCTGAGAAGTCAACAGCGAACAATGCTTTGTTTCCAATGGCCGTGTGTAAAACTTTTGTAAATCTTTCAAATTGCTTTTTAAAATTTACTTCTAGTAGTTGATTTCTTTTTAAAATTTGTTAACCCCTTGAGGGGCAAGTAATTGCGTTTCTGTAATGTCGAATTCATACAGGAATCTGCAAAAAGATTTATTGCAAAATAAGGAAAAGCAATTTTACGGATGTTTTCCACCGAAGTTAGGAAAGTAAAATTTAATAAATTTTTTCTGGTGCAAATCTCCTTTAATCGTAGGTGGGATAAAATATATCCCACCGCCCCTCAAGGTGTTAAGGTGTGAAACATAGCTTTATATACATTTATTTTTATTATTTAACCCCTTGAGGAGAGGTGGGATGTATTTTATCCCACCTTATGATTAAGGAAGATTTGCACCAGAAAATCTTTTATTAAATTATACTTTTCTAACTTTGTTGGAAAAAAGGTCGCAAAATTGCTTTTCCTTATTTTGCAATAAATCATTTTGCAGATTCCGGTGTGAATTCGACGTTACAGAAACACAATTGATTGCCCCTCAAAGGGTTAAAAAAGGTTCTTTTTGTTTTATTTTAAGAGATGTTAAATTCGCTAGCACGGCGAGTTTTTATACACAGTTTCTATTAACCGAGATTTCCGATATCAGAGGTACTAATGGTCCCAATTAGCTCGGATAATCGAGGTTGTACTGTATATATAAAACCATTAAATAAACATTACCGACCACCAACAAAAACTGTGAAAATATGAATAAAACGACATTAACAAATTGACAAAAAATACAGTACTCCCAATACACTTAACATAGATTTCAAAAACATAGTAAAAAACAGCAGAAATTGAAAAATAAAAATGGAATAGTGGAAATTTGTAGAACTTAGACAGAATCGTCAGGTCCCAAATGCCTAAAGTTCCACAAATAAAATGCGTGGTTTCATCTTTATATAAGCCATAAATTAGCTAAAGAATATGAATTTGGGACAACCACACACATGAAACGGAGAAATAAATCATTGAACATCAATTCAGTTCAAAATAAAACAAGATTAAAAAAGATAGAGAAAAAATAAAAAACAAATTACCAAATTGAAATCTATACTGTCTTAGCATTAGGCATAACAAAATACAATCATTCGAGATCACCAGCACATGTTGCCAAAAAAAATTTTTTTTAATATGATGGTGAACCAAGGATCAACAATATACAGCGTAGCGCGCACTCCCATTATATATAACCAGCTCCCTCTATAGATAATTTAGAATTGAGAATGTACTGCTTTATGTGTTCAAATGAATCAGTGTGGTGCTGCCATGTATTGACTTATTAGTAAAATAAAAACTATTAACACGTTCACTGCCGCAAAAAGTAAGAATTTTCAAATTTCTTCTTGAAAGTCGTTTGCCACCACAAATTCTGAAAGGTAAATTTTGCTTTACTAATACAGCGAAATTTCTGCCAATAAATGAGGCATTTTTTTTTTTTAAATAATGGTGAGAAAGTAATAAATTAAAGCCACGAATATTAAAGCTACGAGTATACTCGTAGCGTGGAAGTCAACTTGTTTATAACTATTAATGGATTAAGTTTTAAAGCAAATACTGTTTAGAGATAGATATATGATAATTAAATAATAATAATAAATATGTTAATAAATATATATAATCGTATTAGAAAAAATTAATTGATATATGAAATCAAAATGATATGTAAAATGGTGAAATTGATGATTATTAATGTTTCACATTTAAATTCCTGAGACAACATTGCATCATCACTTAATTTATAATTTAAAAAATATCAAAATTAAGATGCTAAGGAATTAATATTAATAATAATTAATATTAATATAAATTATTATTATATAAATTATTAATATAAATTATTATATATTATTATTATATAAATATTAATAATAATTAATATTTATATAATAATTAAATTTTGAAATTAATAAGTTACATTTAATGGGTCTACAAACTTTCTTAAAAATTAAATACACATAATTTAAGGGGAGAGGGAAGGAAAAATAATAAATTTATCAAAACATACATTTTATTCTCATTTAAGATTGTATACTTTGTATTAGAAATTAATATGATATTGGCCTGAGTAGGCTAAAATTTAAATACAAGTTAATCGTTAACATTCTGCTCTAAAGGACCCTTCACAAATTTATTTATTTTTAAACAAGACCCTTTTAAATTTTCTTTCACCTAAAAGCTGGACTCTTCACAAATTCTTGGTCTTAAAAATAGATCTTCCAAAAAACTTTCTATCGCCAAACTAAGCGTTTCATACATTTTTAATCACATATTAAAGTAAATTCTAACATAAATAATAAAACATTGTATGAATCACCATAAAACAAAAGAGAATAAAACTGTACCATCATAAAATTGTATGTTCTTTTGTTTTATTTTGATTCATACAAAGATTTATCATTTGTGTTTTATCGCTAGTTTTACGGTGCTGTTTCGTGTAAATTCTGATTTGTCACAAAATGCTGAAATCACCAAAGAACGTGTTAACTATCTTTTATGTATAGAGAGGATCTTATTAAGAATGTATAAACAGGAACTCTTAATATAATGATAATTTTAGATTTACAAAATCGACTAACTTTTCCGCAAACAAATCTTTAAAAAATTACTGCAGTTTAAAAATTAATTTGTAGGTAATATAATATACTTATTAAAAAAAGGGGGTGGGGGGTGGGGGTGGGATATAATTCAAGTAAAAAAATTAATTTAAACATATATTTTAAAAATATTTTTTTCTTTACTTACTGTTACTTGAAAACAAGGTAAGCAAATACCTGAATTATGTAGGATTTTTAAAAATTCGTAGATTAATCTACAAGTCCCTAAAATAATCTGGAGCGCTCAGTGCCGTGTTGCGCACTTTCTGCTATTGGAAATCCATTTTGTATATATATACACATACACACAAATAAATATTTAACATATTTTCATAAAAATATACTTAATTTATTTTTAATGCGGAAAAGCGAATATTCAATTTGTACTTTTAGAAAGGCAAATAAATTTACTCGGATTATTCTTCCAGCGAAAGATATAAAACAAACGTTTGCAAAGAAATTTTTTAATAGGGTGAATGAAATCTTGAGAAAATTTCATCTAAAGAAAATCTTTTTAACTCCAGGATTGATTTTTAAAATGGAGCAAGGTTCAGAGGCAGTTAAAGCATGTGCTTTCTCCAAAAGGCAGAAAATATTATTCAGTTATACTTATTGTAACTTCATACAGATGTGAAGAATGATATAAAAAAATAATAAAAAGCATTTTTTTTCTATTTTTTGTTAATACTAAAAAAATTGTATACATATATAATTAAAATTGCAAGAATTCGTAATTTTTTCAATTCATCACACAGAGGCTAGGTCAGCCGGGGATCAATCTGGCGACGCTATGTGGCGGCACAACGTTTAATCTCATCTATACTAATAAAAGAACGTTTCGCTCTGTGTGTTCAAAATTTTTGAGAGGATAGTCGAAGGTGTGCCTGATGGATTTGAGATTCAGAATTTTAAATTTCTAATAATTAATTGAGAAATTAATTTAAAACCCCCAATTAAAAGAATGGAAAAGTATTCATAATTCAACTAAAGCATAGATTTTTATCAAACCGCTGACAATTTCTTCAAAAAACTGGAAGAGATTCCGAGGGTTTGCTGGAATGAAGGGTTGCTAAGGGTGATAAATGTACCGGGCCTTTTTAAAGAGGGCCGTATTTTAACATCTACAAAGCCCAAAAACTCAAAAGTTGCACAGCCAGACGCAAAAAAAAAAAAAAAAAAAAAAAAAAAAAAAATCCCCTTTCAGAAATTCTAAAAAATATTCCGTTATTGTTACAAAAAATCCACGAAAAACCTATTTATAAAAATACTTTTATTTCCTTTGAAAGAAATGCAGATTTTGGAGAAATATTTCAGAGACAGCGCAGATGTTTGTAACACGTGATCTGGAATGAAAAAGCACAAATATTTTTAAGACTAGCATTCTTTTGAACGGTACCAAATTTTTAAAAATACAGCATTTACAGATTTTAAACTTATGCATCTAGGCCTGTCTTTGGACGCTAATTAAGAATATGTAAATTTCAAAAAATTCGATTCAGAACTTATTATTTCATAAAAAGAACTGATTTTTAAAAGTAAAAAGAAATGCTGTTTTGTGTTTTCAATAGAGAGTGAACGCGAATTTGTTAAAATTCGGATAAATAACTGACCGATCGATTTGAAACTTTTAGGTAGTTTATAATACATAATAAAAAAATTAAAAAATGAGGGTGCGTTGAATTTGAGGGGGAGGGGGATCCGGGGGCACTTTTCAAATTTTGCCGACACCCCTCATGTGATATATCGTTAGAAAACCCTGTGACCAGGTCGTATTATTATGCACTTCTCATGCCACTCCCCCCTGGGGGTAGATCATTTTAAAATTTTGCCGACACCCCTCATGTAATATATCATTGAAAAGCCCTTTCACCACTCTTTCATAGTGCAATGTTTGTATAGAACATACTGCGTCCCCCTGTCGCAGTTTCCAACAGATGGGCGCACCACTATTTTCGAATTGTAATTTAAAAATTTCTTAATTTCGTCAACGCCTTTATTTTAACACATTCTTTTTGGAGCATCTAAATAGACCAGATTTACATCTCCTACAAAAATTTTGAAAAGTTCGGACGGTTAGAAGCATTTTTTTACAAAATAAAATGTGTGAAAACGTCGACGAAATCTGTAAAAATTTGAGTGTTTTGTGCGGTTTAGCTCTCTTTTTGTACGCATAGACTCCAATAGCATGTACCTTCAATTCAATATTTTTTCGCGATTTTTTCTCATTTAAAGAATTTAAATTCAGACAAAATGGAGTTAAAGATATAAAATCGTACAAATTTGAGGTTCATTTAAGGGTCATTCATTACGTCCCGGGCTACACCGGGCGGGTCAGCTAGTAACGAAATAAATTACTTTTACTTGGATGTTTAGTTTTGAATTAATTTCAGATTCATTTTACATTAAACGCAGTTCGCTTTTATACGTGAAATCGTTTTTCAACCCCTCAAAGAGGAAATTGCTGGCCAGCAGGTGCCGGATATCATCGGATAAAATTCTGGTGGGCATCCATTTTATCTCATGCGCTGGCCCACCACTACATGGACGTGTACGAACTTTTGCAGTATTATTGCTGGGAACCCTTACGCTAGGTGGCGCTGCGAATATCGAAGACATTGAGTATTTGAACACAAATCTGAAATGAATATCTTAACACAATTTAAGCTGTGAAGCTAATTTTTTTTTTAAACTGTAAATAATATAGCACCACTGCCACCAACAAAATAAATAATTAAATGAATAAATAAATAAATTCTTTATTTCAACGCACGTTTTTTTCTCCTTAAATCTGGTTTTACTAGGTTACAAAGGATTTCGGTTTTCATAATTTACGCAGTTCAGAATCAATAATAAAAAAAAAAGCGTATAAAATACGTAGGATTTCTATACAGTAGAATAATTTCTATACCTGTTTAATGATTGGGAACGTAAATCACAAAAGAAACAAACTTGAAATAGTGTAATGAGAGCTTGGAAATTACGAGCAGTCGTAGCGTACGCTGAAAGCGCTTGTTCATGTCCGATCACGAAAACCAAGCAGCATCGAGCGTGGTCAGTACTTGGGAGGGTGACCACATGCAGTTCAAATATTTCTATAGACATTTCTATTATTGACACTTCTACAGATATTTCTATAGCTCTTGGTGAAACTAGCTTATAGAAAAAAGAGCCATAATTATATAATACTTTTTTTTATAGAATTCTATAAGAAATTTTTGTAAGGGAAAGTGCTGGGCCAGCAAAGGAATAGCAGTGGGATAGGTGCTAGCACTGCAGGAAAAGTGCTGGATTGAAGTAATGTGATCGCATACCAATGCTGGCCTGCTGTTGGCCATCACTGACGGGCCAGCTGCTTTCGGCTTGGACACTTTTCGACAGGTTTAAGTAATGGCACCCTTGCACTTTACCGCTGATGGCACTGCTGGCTGCCATCTTTTTTCCAGCTGATGGCCCACTGTTTCTTTCTTTTGCTGGGAAATTTTCTAGAAAAATTATTTGTTTTAGTTGTTAGTTAACAAATAAGGTGTGTGAGTGTACCTTTTAAATTTTTGGAACTCCTATTTTTGTACGTTGTTATTAATTTATTTGTTTTGCTTTTCTGTTTTACTATAAGTGGGTATTGTTTAATTTTTATTTATCCCCACCCCCCACCCCACCCTACCCTTTTTTTTTTTCTTTTTAACAATTCACAAGATCCACATTAAAATATCGCCAATGCTGCGATAAACTGATTCATCAAAATCTTTCTTTTCGCAGAAATTAAAAAATTTCGTAGGCATTTGAAATACAATTCTTGAAATATAGTTTTGAAATCACTAGCTAGTCTGAAGATGGATGTATTGATTTCCGAATAAGTTTAAAATTTCTGACACTGAATCTTAATCTTATTGGAATATTTCAATATATTTGAGCGTAGTATGAAATACCTTCACACGCTTTACATATTTAGATGTGTTAAAGTTGCCTCGTGCTAATTCTTCTGTGTCGTCTTACAACGTGAGTTTGTACGCTGATTGCGCCACTTAGATAATCCTTTTTATGCAGTCAAAGATACAAACAGTTGGTAGATTGTGATTTCTTGCATGATTAAGTAACTTGGCTATAAACAGTTGAATGTGATTCAGATGTTATTATAATAGTAATGTGTTTTCATATTTGTTTCGAAGTTAAAATTTCCCTGTCATTTTTATTCTAATTATATATTATTGGTTAAAAAATAAGTAAAGATTTTTTCTTTTTACTTGTTTTTCGGAATTTAAAACGCAGTCGGATTGTTAAAACAAGGAATAAATACTCGCAACATCTGCTTCTTATAACAGTTTTCGCAAAATCCATAGGTAAGTGGTCATTTCGTATGCAAAGTAACAAAATATTTTTAAGTACCATTAAAATAACTTGTTATAAAATTCATTTAATACACCGATTAGTAGTAATACTGTTTGGAATGAGTTATAGATACTTCACTTTATCGTGTTTCAAAAGCATTATTGTTTTCACAAAACAAAAATGTTTTTTAAAGGATGATTTCTTTTACCTTTGCTTCAGCTTTTCTTCTTCTTCTTCTTTTTTTTTTTTTTTTTTTTTTTATCTATGTTATATTTGTACATTTCCTAATTCTACAAAATAATATTTTAAATAAAACTACATAATATTTTAAATAAAAGATTTGAGTGGAGTTATAAATATTGTCCAAAATCTCTATAAATTTAAATTCAATTACCAAAATCCTTCTAAAATTTATTAAATGATTGTGTAAATCTTCTAATGTAGTTTCAAAAATTTACCAAAAATGCTTTAGAAGATGAAACTCTCATGAATTCATAATTGGGGACTTATAGGTAGTTAGTACAAAAAAGGTTAGTACAAAGCAGGTGTAAATTGACATTGATTTTCCTTTTCTTTCTTTTTTCTTTCGCCCTCCCTAATGCATTTTTTTTTTCTGTCGTAAAATTAATATTAATTATACAACCATTTAAAATTTGCCATTGAGGGGGGAGAAGGGGGGTATTTAGCCCTTCGAATACAGTTTTTGAAGCCTTGAACAAGTGTAATATTTGAGGTGCAAGTTGTGAGAATTGGTTTTAATTGATTAAAACTGGTTTTAACCACTCAAAACTGGCGAAAATACTATTAATCCTTAACCCTTTAGCGGGCTGTGTCCACAAAAAATGACACCTAATTTTAAGAGTACTGGCACCTATAATATTTAATTAAAATTTTCCTCTTTTAAAGTACGAGGAAGTAATCTAAGGAAATAAGAAAGTTTTTATTTTCTAATAAATTCGTTTGTAAATTCCGGTGTCACTCCGTCACTTCATTATTTTTCAAGCAGAATTACTCCGCGCCGGAAAGGGTTAACTACTGTTACAGAAATAGTTGCATAGTTAACTCTAAGCTGCCGCCAAGACCGCTTGATCGAAAGATGAATAAAATGCTCGATTAACTCACAGGAAACTGTTTGTGTACTAAACTTTATGTACCAGGACTCTTGTGATTGATAATCACCTATTCAGAAGTTCCTAGCGATAGTATTAGGTCTCCAAACGAAGCAGATTTTCTTTAGTATATGTAGTTAACCTTTAACTGATGTTACCGGTTCACAGATCGGTGCTTTTTTCAATTTTCATAGTTTAACTTGCAAATTTCAGTTTATCTACGAAGACTACTGAAATTTTTTTTCGTTTGGAACTTTAGTACTATCACCAGAGACTTTTGAATTGGTGAATTTTAATTATAACTGTCCTGTACAAAAAGTTTAGTACAAAAACAACATCAAATGAGTTAATCGCGGCTATTATTCATCTATCGATGGAGCGGTCTCACAGACCGCTTCACACTAGTTATGTTATCTGACATTTTCTGTGACATCAGTTAAAGGTTAAACTGAAAATTACGAGTGAAAATTACTTTGAAAATTGGGGAAAAAAAGCAGCTATCTATGAGACCGCTAACAGTAGTTGAGGGTTAAATAACTTAAGCTTACATAAATTGCTCCAACTGTATATTTATGTGAATATTAATGTTTTATTCTATTATTATATATATTTACATACTAATAATTATTAAATATAGATGTGATTTATTTAGCCTTGTGCAATAGTTTTTGAAACAGAAACATATATTTAAATTTTTTTTTAAATGTAACTAATACATTGCGACATTTTGCGGGCAATGTCGCATTGCGAAATTGGAAAATATTGTTTTGGAATGTGTAGATTTCATAATGAACCCGGGTGAATGGTTGAGCAAACTCTTCACAAGTTAAAATATTGTTTTTCCAAGTTTTATCATAATCTTATACAGAATAATCTATGGAATGATCTTAGCTTAATATAACAACAATTGGTACTTAAAATCATTATTTGAATTATAAATAAAATTTTAACCCGGTGGAAGCCGCGCATAAACAGGGTATGAACGGTTTTCGGTTTGTTACCAATAAGTGCAAATAATAATCGTCACCTTATTTAGTGGGAGACAATCGTTACAAATTATGCGATAAAGTAAGTTGAAGATTACTCTTCGAAAAAAAAAGTGGTGACAATTGTGAAAAATGTACGCACCCGTGGTATGTCATACCCACGCGATTCCTCCCGGGTTAACAATGTTTCTTTTGTTTAATGGAATTTCATTTTTTTGTTAGTAAAGCGGTCCCTTAACCTGAAGAAGACTGCTGTTTTTATCCAGTTTCAATTTACAAAATGTTAATTTAGATAATGAAGCAGCCCATATTTTTTTTATTTAGAATAATCTTTATTTTTATTGCTATAGTTTCATCGGATGCATTGTATTTTTTTTCTTATTTTTCTACTAATCTCGTTTGATTAGATTGATTTGGGTAACTCCAGATTTTAATGTTTTTTTCTTTCTTTTTTTTTTTTTTTTAGATGGGAATCCGTATGAAATCATACGGGGCATGTGGGAAGGAGCTTACGTGTCTCATTTCCTTCGACTTTTCCGGAAGAAATTTGGTTTCAGCTGTTTAACAACGCAGGTTAGTTTTTTTACTTTTACAAATTCCAACTTCTTGGTAACATTTATTATCTTTGATTTTATACGGATGTGTATCTTCTATTACATAGATGTAGCAATAATATTGCTATGAATTCAAAAAGTGCACACATTTTAGGATAATTAAATTTGTAAATGTTGTAGTAAGTAGTCTTTTGAAGTATGTATTATTTTAATTGAAATTTTAAAGTTGTAAGGCATTTATTGGAATTTTTTGGATTAACCATTTTCTTTAAAGGTAAGCATAAAGATTCGATTGATATTTTCAATATTAATATTACACCAAGCCTCAGTTAATTGAAATAGGTAAGTTCTGGTTCATTTTAAATGAATATTTTATTATGTAATGATTACTAGTGGTTTAAAGTTACTTTCTTGTATATCTTTGTATACTTTGTTTCCAGGATTTCATGGAGTTTGCATTACTTTTTGTGTGCAAATTATCAAGGTTTAGTTAATGAGGTCATAAATTCCTTTTTTATTTTTTACCATCACTGCATACAGTGTCCCAAATCTTTTTAGTATGTTATTCATCATTCTCATTTGAGCGTATTCGAGATGCAACTGCGATCAAGAAAAACATGTCTTATCCAGACATATAATGTAGAAGAATATTGTTTATGTCGTTGTAATGTGCAACATGAAGAAAACGCGAAGTTCTAATGAAACTTTGCCATTATGCATTAAAATCAATTTTAAAGAGGAAGGACAAAGATTAGTATAAATTCTACGGGAAACTTAGCCCTTTCATGGCATCAGTTTTAACTTTTCTGCTTAATTTTATTTTTTAGTTTAAAGGAAATTATCTTACTAATGAATGGATGTGTTGGATAACATTTAATGATTTTTTTATTTCGACATACGGTTCTTCCATTCCTTTCTGTGATTAATAAATTATTATTATAACTATAATATTGAAATTAAATACATTTTTACGATCGTACAAACTACCCATTATTCGACCGAAACTATAATCTTTAAAGTTTGCGATTACTATTCTCAACCTCGTTCATCTCGCCTAAAATGGCGCCTGGACCACTCTCTAGTTTATGTCTTGGCAAATTCTAGACGGTAGTTGGTTAATATACAGTATTTACTATTGTGTTCAAAATGGACAACATTGATATGATATATGTTCTTGAAATAAGGTATGGTGAAATACGGCAACAACCGGTTCACAAACAAGTTACTGGAAATTGCTCCCCCCCCCCCCTCATCCACACTTTCTTAGCTTGTCTTCTCGATGTGTGCCTTTTGTGCGAATACGAATAGAATGTTCATTTCAGGAAGTAGCGAAAAAGTTAAACCACGGAGATTCGAGTTCAAGAAAACTTTTCTTTCTCAGTCACTCTTCTCAATTATGTGAAATTCTACCTCATACGTAATTATAGAACATTTGCTTATTTTATTAAAATGTAAAACTTGATTAGAAGTTGCGGAGGAGGTGGGGGGGGGGGGGGGTGAAATTTGCGCGTTTGTAAAGTTATTAATTTGTTTTGTAAAGTATGAAATAAAGCTTGTGATATTTCGGAGATATTTTTAATGTATCAGCTATTAATCCTTTCCGGGGAAAATAATAGAAAAAAGTAGGATAATGGCGCTCACTTAAGGGAAAACATGAATAGCTAGTCAAATTTACACAAAAGATCAATATTTTATTAACGAAGTATAACTCCAAAGCATAAGGAACAGTGTACAATCAACTATTTTGCATAAAAGTTTTAGGAATTTTTTTATCGTTTTATTTAAATAACCATCGATTGAGCGGTAATGCCTTACATGGTAGCGTAATTGCGCTCATAATTTGAATACAACATTTAAGCAAGAAAAAAGTCACATATGTAGTTGTGTGGGCTGTTCACACCACTGCAGACTTTACGCGACCACTTTACACATATTGTGTTATACATATAGTGGGCTACTTTTTTTTAATTTAGGTTTTTGATTTTTACCACTCTTTTGAAACCTTAAAATTCACCTTGTTTAGTGACATATTAATTCAGGCGAAAAGAGGGGAATTTTATTGCAAAAAAGTGGTGTCAATCAACAGATTTGAAATTAAAAAAGTAGCCCACTGACAACACTTACTCTGGAATTCCACGTGAGCGCCATTACCCGTTATCGCCATGTTGGATTTTAATGCATTATAGTTGGCGTAACAACGCACAACAGAAATAAATAAAAGCATGAAAGTACAGCTAAATGTATATATTTTGTAGACATAATGAGTAAATTAACATTTGAAAATAAGAGTGTACACTTACCTTCAAATTAGATGTCGTAGAATTTTATAACAAAACAACTGCAAACTAATAACGCGAGGACACAAAAATACTTCCCTTCCGACGGTCACTATATCCTTACTGGGAACTTACGTTGCAGTTCGCTAGGTACCTGTAATGATAGCACGTTTCCAATTCTATTCTGTTTAGAGATATTTGAGTGAGCGGGATTGCCCGCTGAGCGTCATTACCCTACTTTACCCTACTATCGCTGTAATGTTGAATTTACACCATAATTTTCGAGCTCGCTTGTTTTTCTAGTGGATAGGACGCTGGCTGCTGGACAAAAGGTACTGGGTTCGAATTACGACTCGGGTTTTGATGTTTGTACTTGGGCGTACTTCACTTTAAATGGAGGTCGCAGTTAATTTAATTCCCATGTGCAAAATATAACCATAGCGCTCGCAGCCAGAATTTTCGAAGATTTTTATTTTAAAACAGATAAATGCAATTTTAAACATTTTTTTCACGTAAGTGGTAAAGCAAAATTTTATTAAAAATTCTGGTATAAAAAGTATACCTCCACCCTTCAAGTGGCTGTTAACTGAAGTAGGTTATTGTGGGGGGTGGGGAGAAAGGTTCCTTAAGCATTTTTTAAAAAGCGCAAGTCAAAAGTATAGGCATAACTTTTGTTTATTTTTGCCATCCTGTATAATACGAGTATAAGAGTGAAGATGTTATGTTATTTAGTAAATTCTACCGCGATATTTTCAAATAGTTCGACTTCATTTTAACATTATTATGACGTCTCTTATGTTTCAACATTGTTGCGGGGGGGGGGGGGGGAGGATTGATAAAAAACTAATTACCAGGTGATATATGAGTATTATCCCTGTGACGATGTTTGCAGGTCGAGAGGGTCTCTGATTTCTCTTTCTTTTTTTGTCATTGCGACTAGGGCCTAATTTAATAAAATAGGAACCCTAACCAATACATTACTGGTGGGGAGGGGGGGGGGCAGTAGACAACTTGTCTTGCGTAATCTCTGTGGATTTTATGATACCTACATTTAGTCCCGTACTGTGCCTACTGATGAATTCGGATACGTTGTGGCCGTAACTGACCACTATCATAATATTGCTCATTCCTAATAAATATAATTATTTAAAGATTGTATTAGAAATCTAATATTGTGAGTTATGTATTTTTTCAATTATGGTAAAAATATTTGGGTAATTCAAAATTAAGTTATCTGTTAGCTCGTCTTTCTACGCTTTAATTTTCGTAAAAATACTGTTAATGAATTTTAATGACGAGAGAAGTTCGAAATAAGTAATCTTTGCAGTAAATGTTGAACGTCTCAAAAACATGTATTATCGTTTATGGGAGGAATGTGGTGGTTAGATCATATTAATTATTTGAACAAATGGATAACTACTTATTTAATACCTAACATTTCATTGTTTGGAATTTATGTAACTATAGTCATCCAATATGAATTTAACAAGTCCGTGTTTGCACAAACTAATCTAGACTGAAAACAAATACTCTATAAGCAGAGGGGTAGATTCATAGCTGCAGTGTTGATCGTAATTGTAATTTATTCGAAAGATACTAATTTATTCACAGCTGTAGTTGCGAAAAATGATACGAAATTGATAAATTCTTGAAAATATGTAGAGATGTTGGAAGCGAAATTGAATAGAATTTTTTAGTGCAAAAGTTTGGTTGTGCATTCTTCTTAAGATTTAGTAGTTTTTAACCATTAACTCTTTCATATTTCTTCTTGGAAAACGCCTCGAGGTGTCAGGTGACTCATCTCTTTTGTGAACACCCGGACAAATCCGAAGACACTTGCCGGTTTATTTTATACCTGAAGAACGTGTTTTCAAAGTGTTTTGTTATGACTGACCCTAGGGGTTTTGTCCTTCTATAACAATAGTACAAAGAGTGACTGAGTACTGTAGCAATACCTGCTCCAAGGTAGCAACCAATAGTGTGTTTGCTTCCTTAGGCTAAGTAAAGACAGGACACACACACACAAATTATGTATACCTTTACAACAGATTTTAGTCGGTAATGCAAGAGTGCAAGTACATACGTTATCATATTCAGAGGATTAGATTGAAGCAGTTTACAGCCATTTCTAAAATTAATTTAGATTTCATTATAACTTTGTTATGCAACTTTAAATATTAATTTGTATGATCTGAAGTTAAATCTCTTTTTGGTTATGCAATGTTAGATTTCTCAGAAGTGTCGAGCTCTTTCAGTGCTGTGCCATTTTGTACTTGGATTACGTTGGATATACTAATTACTTGTTTTAAAGAAGTATACTGAAAAAGGAATTTTTTTTACTCAAATTCTTTGGATATTTATGAAATTGGATACTTTGGATATTCTTCTTTTTGGATATTATATATATAAGTAAGTACTTATTTATTGTTTTGCTTTTGTATCAATACGCGACATTTTTTGAAAATATATTTTCTTTAGCAAGTTCTACAATATCACATGTTAAAAAAATATCATATTTGTATGTGAAGATTTTCACTGCTTTGGATGTCTGTATTTCACTCAGAACTATTTATGCAGTGCCTGATTTACGGCAGGGTATTCGAGGCACGGGTTCAGGGTCCCCAAATGCTGCTGAAGGTTTTTCAATTATTGTTCAAAATCTGATGCAGTTTTAATATCTAATGAAATTGTACATTTCATTCTACATTTTATTATGTTCATATTGTATTTTTATAACATTGTATATTTTGTCTGAAACATCCATTTATAATTACTATATTATAGTGAATATTTTTTTTTATCTTTTCTTTATCACTTTAAAAATGCATTATATTTTAAATTTTTATTTAATCCTGTTCCCCTTTTCATCAGATTATTTGAGGGTTAGTGAGCGTAGCTTGCAGGCTGTAATATTTTAAATAATTGTAGCTTGGTGTTGTCGAAAATTTATTATTAGTTGTTGCATATTTTATCATTCCAGATATATATACTTGTACAGGAAAAGATATTGAACACCACACAATTTTTTATAAAGCGTGTACTCATTTAAATTTAATAATTGTGAAATAATTATTTAAAAGTAAATTAATGATTAGGGGATAGGGGTGGGGGGTACCTTTGAACTGGGGGCACCTTTGAACACTCTAAATATTTTCCTTTAAATAAAGTATATTTTTTAAATATATATGGCAGCACATTACTACTGCTTCAATGAAACAAGAATACAAAGCTTTACTATTTTGAATGCACACTGCTGTCTAAGCAAGATATGTATATTTTGATTTCTTGAATCTAAACTTAACAAAATAAAGTTGTAAGCTTTTTGTTGATAATCTTGTATACCTAAAATTATAATTTACTATTTAATACCTAAATAAAAATGTTAGCTTTAACTTATAAGGTTTTTTTTATTCATATTCTCAAACCTAATTGAGTAAATAGTTGTAATGCTAAACTCCATGTGATGGGGCACCATTGAACAATTAAAATTATGAAGTAAAGAATTATAGATGTATCTAAATATTATTATTGTTGAAAAATTTTTTAAGTATGAAAATTAAGAGATTAATTAAGTGTTACTATACTTAATATGAAAGTTAAACATTTTTCAGTGGTATCGGATATCAATTTGGTGGATTTTAAGGATATTATATAAAAAAAAGTTGCCACAATTAAACATTGGAAGGATCCTCCGTTCTGTCTCAACAATGTGCTTTGATGGATACAAATTTGGTTAAATAATAAAAAGAATAGTACTTTCAGTTAAATGTAATTGTGTAATTTTATTCTTATTATTTTATATTTTGGAAAGATACGCAGATTTTAATAAAAACTGTCAATATTTTCATAATTTGTTTATTTGTTCAAAGGTGCCCCTAGCTTTTGTTCAAAGGTATCCCTACATGTGGCAGGTTTGAACAGAAAACTTTCAGCTTTTTAAAGGCTCGCAGCATATTTAATTTATCTGAAAAACTAATTTTTTATTTCATATGATGCAGAATTACATTCTTTCTCTCACGAAATATTTAAAATTCAATAAATATTATTCAAGTAAGAAATATGTGGATTTTTTTAAAAAAATGTTCAAAGGTGTCCCCCTCTCCCCTATATCATATTTAATTTTTAATGGATATTTTAAAGTAATTATTAAAGTCAATCATTTTTATTTTGGTAAGTACCTTTTTTCATTTTTTTTTTTTTTTTTAACTCAATCCCCCCTGTAAGTGTCGGTGCAAGGGGGCCCCCTAAGCATTTGTTCCCAGGGCCCACAAATTTGTAAATCGGTCCCTGTATTTATGTAATTGATTTGAGATGAAGATTTTCAAAAGTGATTAGTTTAAGGAAAGAAAAATTTGTGTCCAGTTTAGCGTTTTCCATAATCAGGCCGAGTGGAGCTACCAACCTAGTTCATGGTTTCTGTGCTCCTACAGTATTTTCTTTTTCTTTTCAAGAAAAGAGAGGTTTTTTATGAGCGTCAAATTTTGTTCCCATTTCTTTACAAGAAAAAGAGAAATCGTCTATATTTTGAAGTTTTTTAGATTCTTACCGCTTTAATTCGCTGAATTTTAGCGGTTAAAAAATGAAATAGTGATATATTTTACACTATTTTAATTTATCAATGTATTAAGTTTAAAATTCTGGACGTCCCCTTGGACTAAACTAGTTTTATTGAGATTTTGTTTTAGAAACATGCCTTTTTAACACATTCCAACATAGTTGAAAAGTGCTTATGAATGCAGTTTGTCTAGCCGCCTGTCTGTCTAACCGTCCTCTAGCTCACATGTCCCATAAATATATTCCGATTGCCGTGTATTGGACATTATCGTGCCATGTTCGGTATTGAAAATGAAGTGTGTAGCATTTTTAGTTCGTTTACGTGATACTAAAAAAAATGCCGTTACATTATGGTCTATGGAGGAAAAACCGTTTGCAATGTATTTTAATGATGCTACTCCGTTTCAAACATATTGAAATTGATATACATCACTGGGGTGCTCTACAAAATACTTAGCTGTAGAATATGGTGTGGATAGCATTTATCGTTCATTTAACACAGGAACACACAAAAGAATTAGGTTACAGTATTGTCTGTAAACATAAATTGCTGGAAGTGCGTTTTCAATTGTGGTATGCCTTTTTAAATTACATCTTTATTACTTGCTGTATATAAATTTTATAGTCATATACAGGACTGCACAAAGTAATTCTAGTACATTCTCTCTTATTGATTGTGATTGCTGAAGTGGAATGTTCAATTGTATTATGGGTTTCCTAACAGAACAAAATTTTGGTTCACTGTGTAGTACATATAGATGAAACATCACAGAATAACTTGCGATAAATCACAAAGTTTTATTTTTCTAATTATGCAGCATATATGTAAATCTGTAGACAGATCATACACAGAGCTACGCAACAAAATTCAGATATGTGTCCGACTATAGATAATTGCTAAAATTTTGTTTTCAAATGTGTTATACCAGGGTCGGCGAACCTTTCCACATTCGCGTGCCAATTTTTTCCAAAAAATATATTACATGATCATGATGTGCCAACAAATTTAGTGAATCAAGGTAGCAGCATTAATTAAAGTACTGACTTTAGGTTTTAAAATATATGGGTAACATTTTGTAATATAGATATTTAAAAGATATTTAAGAGATATTTAAAAAAATCCTATTTCCCTTGTGTTGTCTTAGATGCCAAATAATTCAGATTAGCTTAGGAAAACGTTAGCTGAATTGGAGCCACCTGACAACAGACTTCTATTTGAGTTTTTCAAACTTTTCTTTTCCGGAAAAAAAAACAAAAACAACAAAAAACAAAAAAAAAAACTCGGAACAAAAATTATCAAAATGTTATCAAATGTTCTTGTATGGAACTGAATTCGAAATTCCAAATTATCATAATTTCACCATTGGCATTTTTGTTTATGATCGCTATTTTCCGATAATTTCCTAATTCTCTCTTAACCTCAAATTTTTTTGAGCCAATATTGAAGCTAGATTGGGATTTATAAAGTTGCATTTCAGTTTATTCAAACTGTATGACAACGACAAACAATTTAGAGAAACTCAACAAGTTTAAATTCAAAATAGTGCAATTTGTGCATTTTCATTATATGAAAGGCTGTTGTGTAAAGCATAGCAACGGACTTTTTACTTTCTTCTATCTCTACCAGAAGAAAGTATTGGATTCATAAAATTTTCCGAATTCCGGTTTTCGACGGTTTTACAAAATTTCTATCTGTGAGTCTGTCTGTCTGTGACACAAATTTTGTGGGCACTCTATCTCAAGAACTAATGAACGGGATTTAATAAAAATTTATATTCAGTTAGTCCCTCATATAAATGGGTGCTGATTTGTTTTTGGTGTAAATCGCTCAACAGGTGGCTCTGCTATGGAGCATTTTTTACGATTTCCACAATAGCTCAATCTCCTGACCTAATCACGGATTTTCATCAAAGTTCAGATTCAGTTAGTCCTCGAAAGGAATTGACGTTTTATACGTTTTGGTATAAATCGCTCAACAGGTAGCGCTACTATGCTGCATTTTTTTTTTTTTTTTTTTTTTTTTTTTTTTTTTTGCGATTTCCGCAATAGCTCTCTCAAGAACTAATGCTTGGATTTTCAACAAACTTCAGATTCGGGTATGCCTTGATATGAATTACTGCTGTTTATGTTTTGGTGCAACACTCAACAGGTGGCGCTGCTATGCTTCATTTTTCAGAATTTCCACTATAGCTCTATCTCGATAACTGATGCGCGAATTTTCATCAAACTTCAGATTCAGGTATACCTTCATATCAATTAGTGCTGTTTGTGTTTTGGTGCAGGTGACGCTGCTATGCTACATTTTTCAGAATTTCCGCTATAGCTCTATCTCAAGAACTAATGCACGAATTTTCATCAAACTTCAAATTCAGATATACTTTGATATGAATTGGCGCTAAATTAATGTAATTTCTTGTATTATTTAAATGATTTAATTGACGTGATTTATATAGAAGAAAGTTTTGTGATGGCCATAATATTATAGTTTTTTATTATTTCCTATTAAGTTTTTTGTAAAATTTTTAACTGCACCGTGACAACTTTTAAAAGTACAGAGATTTTACTCAATATACAATATATTTACTGAATAATTTTTGCATTTGAATTTACAAAATGAAAATTATTTGCACATAAGTCCAATAAAATGAAATCTATCTTTCAAAAAATGTTGCACATAAGTTAACAGAAGCTCAGGTGTAACAAATCAGCTGTTTTGCAGGAAGCAATCTTAATAGTTTTGTTTGTATTTTTCTTTCAAAACCTGTAAATTGAATGCCTAAAAAATTGCATTTTGTTAATTAGGGGTGCACCGAGTACTACTTTGGCCGAGTACCGAATACTCGACCATTTACTACTCGGCCGAGTACTGAGTGGTTGTGTGTAAGAAAGAACTACCGATACGCACATGAAGTGAGCTTAAGAGTAGGGATGCACCGAATAGTGATTTTTACCGAATACCGAATATTCGGCCTACAGGCGAACCGAATACCGAATATTCGTCTAGCCGAATAGTAACTGCTAGGCCGAATACCGAATATTCGGCTTGTCGAATAACTATATATTTCAAAGTTTAAAGGCATTAAAACGTAATATTTACGTAATATTTAAAACAGAAACTTTCATTTTGATAATCGAGCTTTCTTCAAGTAAAAACTTTATGCTGAAAAAAATCTGCTTTGAGTTATTTAAGAAGAGGATTGTTATGCAACTTTTTTAATTAATAAAATTTTAAATTTCATGGCTTCTTCTGTGAATTAAAACAAATGAATAAAATTTTCTTAAATTCTAAAACAAACATTTTAAAATCAAAGAGAGATTGTGAAAAAATTGGAAGAAAAATTCTACAGGATCCTATATTATTTGTTTGTCAGGAAGAGACTAAAGTAAAAGTAAATAAATAATACAATCTATTCAAATTTTATATGGTGGCAACTCGGCAAGAATAACTGTTCTACTCCCTTTTATTAAGCAAGGAAGTTTTTAAATACATCCTAGATCATTGTCTGGAGTGGGCGATAATTTTCAGATTGTAAATGTTGTTCTTAAAATCTTAACAAGAAACAGATTATTTACTGGACAGTGTTCAAGAACTTGCATTTGTACATAATTAATTCCTATGAAAATCCTCGTGATTGGTTAATTTTCTTAAATAATACTTAACAAACAGCAAATAAATAATGTAAAAACATTCTCTTTTATTTAAATATATGATTCTGTTTCTAATTATTCTGAATATCTTTAAGTTAACTGTTAAACGTATAAGAGGTATACGGTTTCTAAAAATATGTTTTTAAAGTTTTTTTAAGTATTCGACTGGCCGAATATTTCGATATTCGGCCAAACCGAATATTCGGTAACATGGCCGAATACCGAATAGATACCGAATATTCGGTGCATCCCTACTTAAGAGTAACATATCTGTGTGTGTAAAACATACTTCTTGAACATATAATCATATTTTTTAATTGACTTAAAAAATTAAAATCAACTAATTTGAAATTTAATTATGCACTTTTTAAACACAGTTTTTTTTTTAAATTAAAAGAAATTAAAACAGTAAGAGTAACTTTATTTAAAAAAAATATGAAAAAAAGAAACATAAGAAGTACAAATTAACCAATATGAAATTATAACTGATTCTTCAATTTATCTAACTCATTCTAATATCTGAAATCTGTCTATCAAAAATAATTGTTGGTTGCTGCAACAATTCATTGAATAATGCAAAATGCTGATGTTAAAAGTGTAACTTGCACCATTCACAATGTGCAGATTATAATAAAATGGGTTTTATCGTCCCAATATGCTATTTCTGACATGTTAGCTATAGCTAAAAATAAATATATTCAGGAACATTTTAATCATTCCGTAGCTGCATACTCAAAATTTGAAAAGGTTCAGTTGCATTTGTCTATGAATCAAAAAAGAATTAATCATAAGAGTAATTAAATGTAAGTAAGCATAATATGGAACTCAAAATATAATATGTTAAAAAGATTGCATGAATTAAAGCGGCCTCTTTGCCTTTGTTTCCGAAAATGAGATAAACAATTTAAACACAGTTCATTAGTAAGCAATTACTGGAAAGTGTAATGAAATTGTTATTGCCATTCAAAGTAATCACAATATCGATGATGTCAAATGAATATATCCTATTACAGAGTTTCCCCCAGGTTTAAAAAAAGGGCAGGGTGCTTCGTGTAGGAAAAGGGCACTTTTGGATTCCGAAGGGCATGTTTTGGTTTCTTTAGGGCACTTTTTTTTTTAATTTTTAAAGGCATACTTTTGATTTTTAAAACTACTTTTAATATTTAATAGACATGATGCTATTTTAAAGACAGCAATGAGTCAATTTTTATTATGCAAGTAAATTTTTTAATAAACAAAGGAGTAAAGGTACTTTTTTCAGCTGGGGGCAACAAGGGTGCTAATGTTTTTCATCAGAGGCAAGAGGGGTGCTATTTTGTAAACGTAAGGGCAGGCAGGGTGCAGCACCCTCCTGAAACTGTCTAGGGGAAACTCTGCTATTAGATGTATTATCAAAAATTAAAACATTGCTACATTTTTAAGTTCCAATCAGTTAGGTTGTGGTATAATGAAAGGGGCATTAAAAAGTGAATTAATGAGGACAAGACAAATGAGAATCAGCAGTATACTATTGAAATTGAAATCCAAGAACATTTTCGTTATTTATAACAACTGCTATTTGACCCTCGATTTAAATTATTTTTCCCTGAAAAGTGCAAAAATGGAATTAAAAAATGCTTAAAAAAAAAAATAAAGCTGTAGAACTGACACATGAAGATACACTACTATAGTGATGATGTTACAGTGATGTTGATGTAAATGATCCAAAAGAGGAGACATAAAAAAATGTTCGTCTATTTTTTTGGTAATGTTTTGTTGAGATTGCAAATGAACAGGAGAATAATTATGACACTAATATTAGATTGGCAATAAAATGTGAAGAGATAGTAGAAAAAGAGATAGACTTTCTCAGCGGGAGAGTTATTGGGTAAATCAGACAGTCTATGTTCATGGAAGAAAGAATATAGTAAAAATTCTCCCATTATTTCAAGCTTGCAAGGAAATTCTTTTTTGCACTTTCAAGCAGTGCTTACAGCGACTGCATTTTTTCTCATGCAGACCAAATTTGCAGTAATAAAAAAATCTATCTTCTGAAAATGTAGAACAAATTGCAGGCTTTGCACCATAATTTATGATTTATAAAATATTTTTATGTCATTTCTTGTATTCTGTTTTTACAAACTGTTTGTCTTCAATAATGCTTTAAAAAATTCTTACAACTACTCTGTATTGGCCGAGTACCGAGTACTCGTCAAATTGGCCGAGTATGCCGAGTAAATACCGAGTAGTCGGTACAGCCCTATTGTTAATTGCTTTTTCTATACGCGAGCCCTTCAATATTATAATTTTGAACACGTGTCTATGCCGTACCGAAAATAATCTCTCGCGTGCCATTGGTTCGCCGTCCCTGTGTTATACGTTTTTCCAAATTGTTTACTTAGACATCATCTTTCACCTTATTAAACGGTGAAGTTTTGTTACAATATTCTGTATGTGTTGGACAGTGTTTCATAATCTATGCTTGACGCATGATTTTTCTTTCTTGTTGCAAGGTGAAAACTGTTGTCTCTGTTCGCAAACTTTCTATTCTAGTAGTATTTCAGATTCAAAATTTCGTCGTAATAATTAGTAATAATCACAAACTTAATGACAAGCTCGTGATAGCGTTTGATTTGTGTTGTGCAGTAGGAGCTGCACAACACACTGGACATAATTTTATTTTAAATGTGGCCAAATTTGTGCTATTGAAAACTTCTATACTTGTGGGTTATGTACCGATAACTATGACATCTGTACGTTTATTATTTACACACACATATGTATGTTTATTTAATATTTGCGAAATAATAAGAAATTTCTCTCTTATATCAAGGAATTTGTCAGAGATTTATTATGAGGTGTACCGAGTACTTGGTATATATTACCTGGTATTTGGCCAATTTCCCCAAGTAGTTATAAAAATTCGTCTTTTTTGTTTTAAGGGGCTGCTTCAGTCCCGCAAAAAGACCCATTCGCTAATACTAATGTAAAAGTTACTGAATAGTAAATAATATCATAGATTGGGGAAAAAAAAAAAAAAAATGCAACCCTGGTCCTAATTTAGAATACCAGAAAACAAAATGGAAAAAGTAAAAAACGGCAGATGTAGAGATCGATCTCAGTTATTCAATGCCAAAAAAATCATTTAAACTTGAAATGCAAACGAGATATCTTTTAAAAAAATTTTCATTGATTTACATTAGCGAACTGGTGTTTTCTCCTGACTGAAGTAGCCTCTTGAGCATCTTTAAAGACAAAAATATTCATACCTAAGAAATTTGTAAAAATTTATTCAAATGTAAATATGAATATATAATGTAATATACGCAATAATTCATAAAACTATTACTGGATGCATAAAATTGTTATGCAATGTTTGGATTAATACAAATAAGCCGTTATTTTTCAAAAAGTAGGAAAAAGATTGGCGATTTTGGATAAAGTATAATTCGTAGAAGTAAAAAGTACAATAAATTGTTCTAAAAACGCAATTATTATTTTTTATATAAATTACTGATGCAAAAATAAAAAGCATTCTACATTTTCAGCATATTAAGAATTTTATATAGATGTGTATGCTACACACATATCTTAATTCTTCAACATTTCATTAAACCATGCATTTTTTTTTTTAGCATTAGCTTGCGAGCTTTTCCGCGTAGGCTCTAAATGGTTAATAAAGTTCAAAATACTTTTATAGGGTTTCTGCGGGTCAGGGAAAAGTCAGGGAAGTCAAAAATTTAGGCAAAATGTCAGGGAATTTTTTTAATATTTGAAAAGATCAGGAAATTTTTTATGTTCTACGTCCATCAGAATTTCTATTATCGTCGTAAATGAAAAAAAAAAAAAGAATTATTCATCCAATCTAAAATTTTTATATAAAATTTATGCAAACTATACAACAATATGAAAAATACTTAAAAATCTGAAATTCATACAGCGCATACTTTTTCTAGTATTTATCTATATTAAATTTGTCTATTGTGGGAGGTTTTACAACAAAGCTAAATTTTTACTGATAAAGGTCAGGGAATTTTTTTTTTACCAGAATTGTGTTGAAACCCTGTTTTTTCTACTTTAAAAAGGTATTTTTTTACTTAATTTATTGTGGTTACAACGTCCAGTCATTCATTTTCAATCGTAAATTAAAATATGTTTGAGAAAAAGAATGGCCAAGAAATGTAGAGAAGCGCTCACATAGAAAACACATAAAATGCAATTAAAAAGTAAGTTATCTAATTCCCCCGAAAGCATTTTATTACATGCTTAGAAATGAATGAGAAAGTGTGGAATTCTGATATATTACAAGTGTTTGGGCAATATAGGTCAAAACTGGGAAATTTCATTAGCGGCCACTGGCCGGTAGGACTAGTTTTTTAAGTGGCCACTTTCTTTAAAATAGTGGCCACTTTTTTATTTAAAAATACTAAACAATAAAGTTTCTATAAGTATTAATCTAAAACTGAATAGCCCAAATAAATATGTTAATACAGTCGAACCTCGTTAACATGAACCTCAAGGGGAATCAAAATTTTGTTCATGTTAACAGTAATTCATGTTATCAGTATCAAATCTTTGTATTAGTTTTTATAGGGGACTGTGAAAACAATTCATGTTAAAAGTAATTCACGTTAAGCGTGTTCATGTTAACAAGGTTGGACTGTATAAATATATTAGAACCAAAAGAAGTAGAATCCTCGATGAAATGCAAGAAAATTTTATTCTCTCCTTGTAAAAAAGTGGCCGGAAGGTGGCCGCTGATAGACAATTTTGCACTAGCCACTTTTTCTCGTTTACTGGCCCTGTGACCGGTGGCTAGTGCTAATTTTGACCTTTATTGGGCAATATATAATAAAGGATGAAATATGGAAATTACTATTAAAAAAAAAAAAAAAAAAAAAAAAAAAAAAAAGAAACACTCCTTCTCGCATTGCGCCGCTTGTCTCTTGTGCCCATCCACAGTCGGGGAGTCTAATAATCAAGGGCAATTAGGCTCCTATATATAAGGTATTATAGGAAATATGAGCTTTAGCGGGGTCTGCTAGTGGCTTACGTCACTGACAAGAATGAGATTTCGTTTAGCATCATTTTATTTCCCACATAAGCGTCATTATTGTCGATGCATTTTCTTGAATGAACTCGTTCGCTTACATCTGCTTATTCCAACATGTACGGAATATTAATTGCAATAGGGTTATCGTTGTTCTTGTTAATTCATCTGAAGATAAGCAATGTCTTTGATTTTTACCGATGCATTTCATTTTCTTCATTCATTCTCAGGGGCTGACTAACTCAATGTGGGCATAGGGGCAAAGATCCAGTTTTGGGGAATGGTGGGGGATAACATTTCTGTAACCGCAGTTTAAGGAAAAAAATTCTATTTAACCAGACAGTTGTCAGTAATTTGGAATCGAATCGCGTCTTTAATTTTGCTGTTAACGTATTACATCTTGGTTTATGTGTGATTGATGTCTAATGGCGACCTTTCTCCGATTGTAGTGTCCGAAAATTCGGTTCAAAACGCCAATTTTAACATTAGAAATATTCTTTGTATTCTATGATTAAATTTGGCTTCGTGAGTGTGTCAGAAAGTAACCATTTTGAATTACTCTTAAAGACCAATTTAACCTAAACAAAATGTATGTTGAAAAAAGGTATTTTACTTTTCCTTAACTATTTAAAACGTGCATTAATTAAAAAAATAATTTTTTTTTCTCACACTTTTGGACCAACAAACTTATAAGAAATTTAATGTAGTAAAATCTGTATGTAACGGACCTGCCTTTAAAGAAAACATTCACGATCCCGATTAAATAAAATGAATTACAATAAAACCTGTGAAGACGGAAACTTCATACATATATATATATATATATATACACATTACTTAGCATATATTGCTTAGCCGCAAGGTGATAGTTTTAAGGAGTATTCTAGATCTAGTTTGACATGAAACGCATGGTGGGAAACTGTGACACTCAATTATTGGTTTTCTTTTTTAAATCTATATATATATATATTTATTCATCAGATAGCTCAAAATTTTTCTTCCAGTGTTTAAGGGGCAGAGGATTACTTTTATATCTGATTAAATGGGAGGGGAAAACAGCGAGATACAGTAAAACCTCCTTAAAGCGACCATGTTTCGTTCCTATAAAAACTGGTCGCTTTGAGAGGTGGTCTCTTAATGGAGGTCATGTTTAAATCTAGATTTTAATTGTTGGAAAAGGTAACACTTAACTTTACTAAAATTTATTTTTCATTTTAGGAAAAAAGTATAAAAATTTAAGTATAAAATCAAAAGTTAATTACAAAGTTAATTACTGCAGAGTTTAAAAAATGACTATATCGACGTATGCTTTGATTTCACGGTTTTATCTTTCACAACGTTTATTTCCAAGTCCTTTGGAAGTTCAGTAAATAAATGCAATTTTTTTTTTTTTTTTTTGGACGCGAACAAATAATGACGATTTCATTAATTTATCTTATTTGAGAGTTTCCTAACAGAATAGGGCAGGGGAGTTTATTGACTGTCATTCTTAATTCATCAGAGTTAAATTTATTGCCTAAAGAGGCACAAAGGGGTTTAAACACTTAAAAGTTACTGAAATAATAATAATAAAATCAAAACTTAGTTTAGAAATTTGATGAAATAATGTGCCTTCCGGAATTACTTTTCTATTAAAACCTTCTTCAAGCGACCAGGAAAAAACGGAATTTGTTTAATTTTCAACAAAAAAATTGGTCGCTCATGGAGGGAGTTCAACTGGGGTGGTCTCTGAATGGAGGTAAAATTAGTATTGAGCCTATGGGAATAAATTTTGTTCTAAGAAAAAATGACCGTTCAGGGAGGTGATCGCTTAATAGAGGTGGTCGTACAGGGAGGTTTCTCTGTATTTTGCTTTTAGTGAATAGTAGTTGAAGCACGGTGTATTGCAAAATTTGTATTTTTTTTTTTAATTAAAGATAAAATATTCTACTTTCGCGTGGGAAAGCAGTATTTTCCGTAAAGTTCCTAATTTCAGAAGTGATGCTCCTAGAGATTTATAATTCCGGGATTTAGTTACGTCTAAAACTTCTGCTCCCCTGTCCTCCTTTTATTGCAAAGACAATTTCATAGAAAGCATAGTTAATAGAATATGGTAGCGTGGTATGCCAAATATGTCTTGCCTAAGAAGGTTATTCATTCTAAAGGACCCACCACATTTTTTTTATGTATTCCTCCTAGAGGTCTGTACGGGCCGGAATTTACAGGCCCGGGCCACAAAAATTCAAATTTCTCTTAACATATAATTACGATTCCTTTAAAGAATACTGCATACGTATTTATGGGAAATTTTTACAGTATATGTATTTTAAAATTACGATGTCTGCGCAAGACAGAAAATATACAATAGCAACAATAATGATTAGTATACTTAGATTCTTAGACATTTTAACGTTCAAGTAAGGATTCATTAAAAAAATTAATCTAGAATAAAAGAAAATAGGAGGGTTTAAAACATCATAACTTTTGAAGCTGTATAATAAAAAGTAGATTTGTGAAAATAATTCTGTCATTTATTAAGGATTTTCTCAAATCTAAAGCAGGAGCTATGTAATCGAATGTCGTTATTCATTTGTTAATAAAGATTATATATCTTTGAGAGAATACTGTCAAAAGTTAATTGTTTTGAATCGAAGTTCCGGAAGCGACGGTGCGGAAAAGGAGAAAAACCTGCAGCCACGTGTCAAGAATCTCTTATATCTCAACAAGTAATTTATTTATCAAAAATGGAAAACATTAAACGATTTCAAATCCCTTCAGTAGTCAGGCTTGTCAATTTTATGCTTTAAACAGTTAAAAATTAGACAAAACATGTGTCAAGAGTTTCGCGTTGTCGAGCAGTAAATTTGAGAACCACCTTAAGTATAGGTCAAAACTGGGAAATTTCATTAGCGGCCACTTGCCGGTAAGATTAATTTTTTAAGTGACCACTTTCTTTAAACTAATGGCCACTTTTTTATTTAAAAATACTAAACAGGAAAGTTTCTATAAGTATTAATCTAAACCTGAATAGGCCAAGCAAATGTGTTAATATAAATATATTAGAACCAAAAAAAGTAGAATCCTTGATGAAATTCAAGAAAATTTTATTCTCTCCTTGTAAAAAAGTGGCCGCTGATAGACAATTTTGCACTAGCCACTTTGTCTCATTTACTGGCCCTGTGGCCGGTGGCTAGTGCTAATTTTGACCTTTAACCTTAAGGTATATTTCCAAAGATTACAGAAGTTCATTATCGCTATTAATATTTTTACAAAACATATTGATACACATATAAACATACCCTACGCATCCTGAGAACAATTAAATCCAATTTCGACCCAGCTCGACTATGTAGAAAAGAAATGCGAGCCTGATCTCGGCAGGAGTCTGGTGAGGAAAAAAAAAAAAAAGCCCGGGTCAGACACCATCTAACTCTCAGATTCTGATCTCTACGCTGGACATGTTACATTTCTGTATTTATATTGCCAAACTAGCATCGACTCGTGTGACGCACATTTATATTTATTCTCGTGTAAGTCACGTTGATAATAGCTCATATGTTATCGGCTTTGTTTAAAGTTTTATATCGGGTCGGTAAGCCCGCTAATTTTTTTTATCGGCCCGGCCCGGCTGGCCCGTTCCATTTTTTATCCGGCTCGGCCCGTTTGAAAATTCGCCTTCATGTCGGGCCGACCCGGGCCCCTGCAGGCCTCTAATTCCTTCTCCAATGTTTTGCGTAAATGATGCATTATACCGCATCAACGACATTACTATTTAATGTATTTTTGAGGGGAAAATGCAATCCCAAAATGTCTCGTTTTTAGTTGCGTTTGCAAGTAAGGAGTCATTTGCTTATTTTACATTTTTTTTTCTTTTTTTTTTTTTTATCTTCGCTGTGTCACTTTGAAATGATTTTATTTTAATCGAAAGATATCAATCGAAGATTTAGCTAACTGCAAATATTTAAATAGCTCTTTAGTAATTTAGGGGAGGTGTTCCTTCATTTACCATCTCCACCCTCTCGCCTCGTTATTTGTAATGTCTATTCACTCACGAAACGCAGTTTGTTTTTACACACATCATAGATAAATTTGAAAGGTAAGGTGGGTTGTTACCGGTGATAATAACAATAATAAAAAGATTCGAAAAGCGCAAATGTCTACTTTGTTATAGAAAATAAATGCTTTCTCAAAGTGCGTGAGAAGTTGATCGCGTTTCTGGAAGAACACCTTCGAAAGTAGTGAAAAAGACATGGCCACCTTTCTTTTCTCTTTTAGTGGGGGGTAGTCCCCTATTTATTATTTCCTCTTCTTCGGAATCTGTTTAAATGTTTGCCTGTCGCCGTATCTTCTCTTTCTCTTTTCGGAAACCCCAGTTTTCGGCCTCAGGGAGAGACGCCTCGTTTTAAAGTAGGAGGCGACGCTTTGGCTCCGTTTTGTGGCCGGGTTGCCAGAGATCGCTTGGCTTCTGTTGAAAGCATCGCACTCGTTATTTCGGTCATGATTTGCCGAAGATTCCGGTGTGTTGGCTAAATTGTGCCTGACTTTCCTTTTCTTTTTATTTTGTTTAGTTTACTAGGCATCACAATGAGATGGAGCCTGTTTGATTACTTTTGTCGCTTTGTGATGCATTATTTGGATAACTTTACTCTAATAGCGTTAGTTAACATGTTTCTAAATATATTTTATCACACTATATGTTTTCTCTAACTTACATTTTTTTCATGATCAATTAAAATACCTTGGCACCTTATAATTGAGTTGTTCTCTCTCTTTCTCCCCTTCTTTTTTAAAAGCTTAGTTGAAAGTGTTAATGTATTTTGTCTGCTACTTACGTAAGTGTGCTTAACTGTTGAAAAAATCCATTGATGGTAAAGTTTTAGAAGTTTAAATTGTTTTTAACTAAGAAACACTTGAGTTCAGTGACATTTCTTCTCGTATTATGCTCATTTAGCAGTATCAGGAGTCTGTCCAAACTTTCCTCACAGGAACTTTTTTTTTTTTTTTTTTTTTTTTTTTTGTGAAAATTTGTGAAAAATCCATTTGCAATTTTGTGAATTTAAAATTATCGTTATATTCAGGTTTTTATGTATACATTTTTAACGAGTTCCTTTATCTATCTAAAAGCTATATAAAAGCTCCCTTAGCAACTTCAGTTGTTTTGTAATATGTCAGATTTTATTTTAAAACGATTAAATTTGTGAAAGGTTTTGTGAAGGGTCCTGAAGAACAAAAGTTTTGTGAAGGGTCCTGATTTAGGATGAAAAGTTCTGTGAAGGTCCTGTTTTAAGATGAAAATTTTGTGAAAGGACCCAATTTCTTCCTAAATAAATCCCTGACTATGCCTAAATCATCGTTGAAAGATATATCACAGTTCCTCCGACAGTTTCAGAAAGTTGCTGCACTCTGCCTGCCCTTTGATTTACAAAATAGTAAGTGCCCTTCTTGCCCCTCAACCAAAAAATTAGCACTCTTCTCCCCCCCCCCCCCCCCCCATCCAGATTTAAAAAAAGTGTCCTTTCTCCTTTTTGTGTTAAAATTTGCTTGCACAATAAAATTTCTCTCAATGTTGTCTTGAAAAGGGTACTCCGACTTTTATATGTTGAAAGTAGCTTCAAAAACCAAAAGAATGCCGTTAAGAATCCGAAAAGTTCCTTTTAGGGTGGACTCGGATCCAAACTTCTTATTTTCTAACTCATATTTAAATTCATTTTTGTTCTGAAACGCATCAAATTTGCAGATTCTCTTATTCAGAAACTATATAATGTGCCGTGCTTGTCTAATTTTTAATAAAGGCAGAATATATTGCAAAAAATGCTGTTTTGAACCGAATTTCCCGAAGCGAGAAAAAGGATCATACTGAGAAAATAGTTGTTTATAAATCAAGTTCTAATTTAATTGAGCGAAAAATGAAAACATGCGACCGCTTATACATCTCTTCAAAAATCCTGTCGGCAAGTTTCATGTTTTAACTTTTAAAAATGTGTCCGAAAATTTCGAGTTGTTGAGCGTGGGAAAATATTTTTTTGAGTACACTCTTAAATATAAAAAAAGTGTCCTTTTTCACCAGAAGCATCCCCCCCCCCCTTTTAAATCTGAGTAAACTCTGATATATATATATATATATATACCGGACTGTTTCGATCTGCGGAACTAAGTTATGGTTTCAATAACCCATTCGAAACCAGTTCCGAGAGTGAAAATGTCCCCAGGGAAAAAATAATAATTGCAACAAAAATTAAAACTCACACGATAAGATATCTTCCTATGGGGGGGGGGAGGGGGGAGAGGCAGAAATTTAAAAAGAATGCCCCCGTTTGTTTAACATTAGCTTGCAAGTGTCTTCGCATAACTCAGTAAGTTTTTTAATGAAAAAAAAAAAAAAAAAGAGGCTGATCCTCTAAATCTGAAATTCTGAATATTTCATCCTTTTTTGTATCTAAATCAGTACTTTATAGAAATAGTTGGAGCAGTATGGCTAAAGCATTAAAAATGTATTTTTTTTTTCTGTGTGTGCATATAATTCTATAATATCGTTAAGTTAATATGTAATGTAACTTTTTATTGTTAACGTGTTTTCTGAAATCACTGACTCGAAAGCTTCAATGGTAAATAATAATTTTGATTCTTCTGGCAGTTTTGAAATTAAAATATTTCCAATAACAATAAAAAAATTAAATTTTAGTATTAAAAAATGTTCATTGCAACACATTGAGGATTAAGTATTTGTATTACTAACTTTACCCCCCTTAACTTTTCTCGGGCGCATCTCCTTACACACACACACACACTCATACTAGTTGATGCCCTTGACGTCGTTCACGTAGCATTAAAAAATATATAAATTCATTAATTAAGCAAAACATTTCACTCACGATAATTTAAAACATATATAATTAATCCACTCTTTATCACATTTTTATCGGAGACAATACGATACTTGTTATTTATAGGGGCATTGACATAACTCAGTCGAAAATAAGGGGAGAATTTTGTGCCAGATATTATAAACAATCGTTAAAATGAAACTGCAAATAATGAAAGATGGAAGGGCCAAGTAAAATCGTGAAAATCGACGAATCTCTCTTCGTAAAATGAAAAAACAATGCTGGGAGAATTCTACTACAAAACTGTATTTTAGGTGGTACTTTTTGTGAAAATTTTGTATATGTATGCACTTTACAAAAAACTATTATAAAAAAATATTTTTAAAAGTGACAAAATATTTTTACACAAGAATAATTAATGTGTCTGACAGGTTTGCCCAGAATAGCTCAGTTGGTAGAGCATTGGCGGCTTCAGCCAAAGATCCCTGGTTCGAATTCTGGCCTGGACGCATTTTCGCCCATTTAAAAAAAAAAAAAAAATTAAAACTTTAATTATTCATGTGTAAATACGTATCCAGCGTTTTTCTGGAGTTATATTACATGCGTTTTATGAACATATTTTTACTCTTTTATAGCTTAAAGAAATGTGGAATTAAAATCCGGTTGCCAAACCATGATTTACAAACATGTCTCCAATATACTTGGAACTCCCGATCTTTATTTTCGATGGGGAAAATTATGTTACTTTGACTAGGGATGCACCGAGTAGTACTTTGGCCGAGTACCGAGTTGTGTCTAAGAAAGAACTAACGATAAGCACAGGAAGTGGGCTTAAAAGTAACATACCAGTGTGTGTATATATAAACATACTTCTTGAGCATATAATCGTATTTTTTGTCTTTTTTGAAAAAAAGTTCAAATTAACTAATTTAATTTGATATTTATTTAATTATGCACTTTTTTAAACACAAATTTTGAGAATTAAAAGAAATGAAAACAGTAAGAGGAATTTTATTTTAAAAAATATGAAAAAAAAAAAAAAATACATAAAGTACAATTAACCAGTATGAAATTAAAACGGATTCTTCAATTTATCTAACTCATTCTGATATCTCACATCTGTCTATCAAAAATGGTTATTGGTTGCTGTAACAATTTATTGAATAATGCAAAATGCTGATGTTAAAAGCATAGCTTGCACCATTCACAATGTGTAGCTTATAATAAAATGGGTTTTATCGTCCCAATATGCTATTTCTGACATGTTAGCTATAGCTAAAAATAAATATATTCAGGAACATTTTAATCATTCCGTAGCTGCATGCTCAAAATTTGAAAAGGTTCAGTTACATTTGTCTATGAATTAAAAAAAAAAATAATAATTATAAGAGTAATTAAATGTAATTAGGCATAATATGGAACTCAAAATATAATATGTTAAAAAAAGATTGCATGAATTAAAGCGGCCTCTTTGCCTTTGTTTCCGAAAATGAGATAAAATAATTAAACACGGTTCAGTAGTAAGCAATTACTAGAAAGTGAAATGAAATTGTTATTGCCATTCAAAGTAATCACAACATAGATGACATCAAATGAATATATCATATTAGAAGTATTATCATCGATTAAAACAGTGCTATATTTTTTGGAAAAAGAAAGTTCCAATCAATTTGGTTATGGTACGATGAAAGGGGCATTAAAAAGTGAATTAATGAAAACAAGACAAACGAGAATTAGCAGTATACTCATGAAATTGAAATCAAAAAACATTTTCGTTATTTTATAGCAATTGCTATTTGATCCTCAATTTAAATTATTTTTCACTGAAAAGTACAAAAATGGAATTAAAAAGATGCTTAAAAAATAAAGCTGCAGAACTGATCACACATGAAGATCAATCTGAAATTAATCCACCTAAAAAAAAAAGAACAGTGGAGCACGAAAACACTACTTATAAGTGATGATGTTATAGTGATGTTGATATAGATCAGACATCAGAAAAATGTTCGTCTATTTAGCAGGAGAGTTATTGGGTTGGTTGAAAAAGAGTCTATTTTCATGGAAGAAAGACTACAGTAAAAATTCCCCATTATGTTCAAGCTTGCAAGGAAATTCTTATTTGCACTTTCAAGCAGAACTTGCAGCGAATGCATTTTTTCTGATGCAGGCCAAATTTACAATAATAAAAAAATCGATATCCTAAAAATGTAGAACAAATTGCAGTCTTTGCACCATAATTTATTATATATATATATATATATATATTAAAATATTTTTATTTCATTTCTTGTTTTCTGTTTTTACAGGCAGTTTGTCTTCAATAATGCTTAAAAAATGAAATTCTTACAACTACTTGGTATTAGCCGAGTATCGAGTAAACACCGAATACTCAATACAGCCCTAACATTGACACAGTTACATTGGTTTTATGACCGAAAATGCAATTTTCTTTTAAAAATTAAAGTAATTTTTATTCATATTTTCTGAAATGAACAACTTTAAGAATTAACACTCGTCAAAAATCGTTTTTCCCCCCATGCACCGAAGTTAATTTTTTACCTTTTTAAGAATGGAAAAAAAAAAAAAACTTTCTCGCTAATCATGACGTTATTTACGGCATATATAATTTTTCGGTGCATATTATTGATATTTACTATCCCTTTTCTTTTTAACTTTTCTTTTTTAACTTATTTCAATTTTAAATAAAATATTAAATCGGTATGTCAACCTTGCGCAGACAGTAAATCTTTAAGTATTGATACCATAACTCAATCCTATTTTATTTCAACATCAAAACATATCAGTTTTACTTTATATGACGTGATATATATGACGTACCATATATGACGTGATATATATGACGTACCATATATGACGTGATATTCACCCCCTTTCTGCACTTACTCAAAATGCATGCACCTTGTATTATTAAAAAATATACTTGAAATTCCTTTTTTATTTCCAATGTGATGTCACATTAATTTTTTTTACCCCTTCGGGACCGGCGGCTTTTACACAAATTTTATTCGGTTGGCAGCACTTTTTTTTAACGTTACATTTACTTAAATAATCACGAAAATGCTGTAATTAAAGAAAGCAAATAGTACTTTTCTTTTTTACGGATGCCTAAATTCTGTTTACTCTTTTTGGAGGTGCGTATATATATATATATATATATATATATATATATATGCATGCACCCATGGTCCCGAGTGGGTTAAAATTTATCCTTCTTTTTAACATGAAATTCTTATTGAAAATTATTGAGCAAAAATTATTAATCAAGCTGGGTTTTCATTTTTTTTGGCAACGAAAAAAGAAAGAATGTTAAAATTTATAGGGAAATTTTGAATTGTGTATGAAAAGTAATGAAATTTTGAATTAAGAAAAGTATTTGAATACAGCCTATGTTCATTTCTGGTTCAAGATACAAAGGGTGTCATAAAGTGATTCATCCGTTTGACGTTGACTTTATTCAAACTTTCACACACACTTTCGCATTTATAATATTACAAGGCGATTAACCCGGGCTTCGCGGATTACAGTATACATGTGAAATAAATTCGGGGGGGGGGGGGGGAATAAATTATTTGAAATGCATGTGGAATCAAAGCTGATGAATATATTTTGCAGAATAAAACTATTTCTTGAAAAAATAATCCAACTGAAGGGCAATGGCAAAAAGCCGAAATATTGAAAATACAGCTAAATCACTGTAATCTGCTTGCATCCGGTAGAAAAAAGAATTAACCTGTTTGCTAATTAGATGTAATCAAAGTACAGACGCATATTTCTATGAATAAAGCTATATTTCACTTGCCGATCGATAACAGATTTTTTATCGGCACTTGGGGAGTGGCCGATCTTTTAATCGCCACGTGGCGAGTGGCGACCGCCAATTTTCACTTATACTGCAGGCTATAGAATATATGCAAATAACTTTATTTATTACTTTTTTTTTTGCTAGTTAGCTATATTTTACAGCTTTCCATTTTACCGCGATGTAAACATGGTACTAAGTTTAATCTATAATAAACTTTCCTCTGTTGCATATATTTCTTAAATTTATAGGGATAAATTTTTGAAAATGCATTGTAGCAATATTAACTATTTATGCAGTCACGTACATTTTGTCGTAACAATTTTTGATTATACTGAACTTTCCTCTGTTGTGTATGTTTCTCAATTTTACAGGGGGAAAAAATTATGAAAATTCATTGTGCTAGTAGTAATGAGCTATTTTTGAAGTCACGTACATATTGTCATAACAATTTTTGATTGTACTAAACTTTCCTCTGTTGTATATATTTCTTAATTAAATATATATATATATATATATGAAGATGCATTGTAGCAATCGTAATTAACTATTTTTGATTGTACGTTACATCTTGCTTTCTAGTTAAAAAAAAAAAAAAAAATCCTTGGCTGGTATAAGATTTTCTAAAAATCCCCCGCCCATGTGTAAATTGCATTGTAATTTTCATTTTCTAAGGTCCACAGTGACACCATTTTAGTTGGGAGGTGCTGGGTTCGATCCCAATCGCGCCCGTCGGCCTAATCGTTCGGAGTTTTCGTGGTTTTCTTCGAGCCATGGATTTCCATGCGTAAATACGGGTTAGGTTCCCTTAGAAAGACCCCCACGGGGGGCACTTCCCCCTCGGGCGGCACCCCCCCCCCCCTCGGGCCTATATCCCTAGTGTAGATAATCGGCCGTCAAAAATCAACCAACCAAACATTTTAATCGTTCAATTTCACATGCGTCCCGTATAGTAAAGTTGAAATTAAATATTTAAACTAAGACAATCTAATTTTAAACCCTTCTGAATAGTTTTTTGAAAGTTCGGTGACCATTTTTTACAAAACCAGTTTATATTTCTTGAAAATTATGTTTGAAGAGAATTTTCTCTTTCCTTTTTTGATTGGGGGACAAGTGAATCTGTTTTAGTTTACAAAATAGCTTTGCTCTAATTAAATTTGGATGAAATGTCATTTTACAGCACGTAGTAAGTAAAAAAAAAAAAAAGGATTCAAACTAATTTGTAAACTTTGCTTTACATCCATTTCTTGGGCGCCATAATTCATGAATTCAGGAAATACGGGAAATCTTAAAACGTCTGGTAGAGCATAATAATACATTCAATATAGTCTGTGAAGATTTTGAAAATTTGAATCTTAAAAAGTAGCTTTTATAATCTTTTTCAGTTTTGCCTGCTATTTTGAAATATAAAAATCGCATGTTAAGATTAATTGTTATTTTCTCTCTCTCTCTTTAAATCTGCGCATGAAGACGAGGAAAGATACTATTATCGAATATCGGTGCTGATAGTAGTGATGATATATACTCGTATAATTCACTGAACTTAATCATTGTTCTTGGAATATGTCAAGCACCTTCCTTGATGATAGATTAAAGCCTTGAGAAAAATTCACTCCACTGTTTTCAGGTTTTTTAACCTGTGGATCTTCACTTGTTTGTTGCTATTTTTTTTATTCTTAAAAAACCATGACAACAAAATGCTACAGGATTAAAAGGACTAGTATCGATAAGTATTCAATCTTTATTGGACGCTATATATATATATATATATATATATATATATATATATAGCCGGCCGGTAAAGGTTAAAATTCAATATTTGCTTTAGTAGCCAGTGGCCGGTAGAGGCTGTATGTTTAGTAGCCACTACTGTCAAGTTAGTGGCCACTTATCATAGTTTGTAGATTTAAATAGTTTTACATGTTTTTAAAATATTTATGTTACGAAGACATCTTTTAAAATATATAAAAATAAAACTATCCCCAGCGTCAGTTTACTTACTCCAACAAAAACAATTAACAGCTATATTACATTAAAAAAAGAGAGAATTTATCGAAAAATGTTGTACAAGACCAAGGTCAAAGATTGGTTCACATTTCCAATACGTCACTGTGTAGCCCGAGATAAGAATTCTTTCTGAAAATAGGCCTAAAATATTTCCCGTTTGACAAAATTCGCAATTAATTTTTGAAATTGTTTTAAGAAATTTGCAATTATTTTACGCAACCTCTTGCTAAAATTAACAATTTTTTCGCCGATCGTTCAACAGAACTCACTATTTTTTTTCGCGATCATTCGACGAAAGTGACGATTTTATTATGTGATCTCTTGATGAAATTCGCGATTTTATTCCGCGGTCGTTTGACGAAATTTACGTTTTTTTTGCGATCTTTAGACGAAATTTGTGTTTTTTTCGCGATCTTTTGACGAAGTTTGCGTTTTTTTCGCGATCATTTGACGAAATTTGCGTTTTTTTCGCGATCTTTTGACGAAATTTGCGTTTTTTCGCGATCTTTTGACGAAATTTGCGTTTTTTCGCGATCTTTTGACGAAATTTGCGTTTTTTCGCGATCTTTTGACGAAATTTGCGTTTTTTTCGCGATCTTTTGACTAAATTTGCGTTTTTTTCGCGATCTTTTGACGAAATTTGCGTTTTTTTCGCGATCTTTTGACGAAATTTGCGTTTTTTTCGCGATCTTTTGACGAAATTTGCGTTTTTTTCGCTATCTTTTGACGAAATTTGCTTTTTTTTCGCTATCTTTTGACGAAATTTGCGTTTTTTTTCGCTATCTTTTGACGAAATTTGCGTTTTTTTCGCGTTCCTCCGGCGAAATTTACTAGGTTTTCGCGATCTTTTGACGAAAATTGCGGATTTTTCGCGATCCTTTCACGAAATTTGCGTTTTTTTCAGCGCTTTTTTGATGGAAATCGCGTTTTTTTTTTCGCGTTTCTGAAATTCACAGCAAATTTTCTGAAAGGTTACAGAAGGTGGAGCTGTGTTTTTTCTGCACCTGATTGACGAAATTCCCGTTTTTTCGAGATCCTTTGACGAAATTTACTTTTTTTCGCGGTCTCTTGACGAAATTTGTGGTTTTTTCGCGACTTTTGACAAAATTTGCACTTTTTTCGCGAACTTTTGACAAAATTTGGGGCTTTTCCAGATCCTTTGACGAAATTTACATTATTTCACGATCTTTAGACGAAATTTGCGGTTTTTTCGCGATTTTTGACGAAATTTCCGATTTTTTCGCGATGTTTTGACGAAATTTACGGGTTCTTTCGCGTTCTTTTAACGAAAATTGCGGGGTTTTTCGCGATCTTTTGACAAAATTTGTGGTTTTTCGTGATTTTTTGACGAAATTTACGTTATTTCGCAATCTTTAGACGAAATTTGCGGTTTTTTCTTGACGAAATTTGAGATTTTTTTCGCGATCTTTTGACGAAATTTACTGTTTTTCGTATTCTTTTAACGAAATTTGCGGGTTTTTCGCGATCTTTTGACGAAATTTACGGTTTTTCGTATTCTTTTAACGAAATTTGCGGGGTATTTTGCGATCTTTTGACAAAATTTGCGGTTTTTCGTGATTTTTTGACGAAATTTATGGTCGTTTTGCGATCTTTTGACGAAATTTACCGTTTTTTCGCGATCTTTTGACGAAATTTGCGGTTTCCCCCCTATCTGTTGGCGAAATTTAAGGGGTTTTCGCGATCTTTTGACGAAAATAGCGGGGTTTTGCGATATTTTGATGAAATTTGCGATTTTTACGCATTCCTTTCACGAAATTTGCGTTTTTTCCGCGATTCTTTGACAGAAATCGCGTCTTTTTTCGAGATTCTTAAGAAATTCTCGTTTTTCCCGTGATTCTTTGACGATTTTTTTGCGAACGATTGACGAAATTGATATCATTCGGCGACCATTTGCCGAAATTGCGATATTTTTATGCCGATTTTTTTTTAATTTTCGGAACCAAATGCCTTCAATGTGAACATCAACGCGATTTTCTTTTTCTTTTACGATTCCGCGAAAATCGCTGATCGATTAAAAAAAAAAAAAAAAAAAAAACTGAAAAGTGGCATTTCTGACATGTACTATTACATGAAAAATAAAGATCGCCACTTTGGCGATCAGATGCACATCATAAAGTCGCCAATTTTTTACATTTAGTCGCCCTGTGGCCGCTGGCGACCGGGAATTTTAACCTTTACCGGCCGGCCGGCTTTTTTTTTGGGGGGGGGGGGGGGTTAAGTCATTTTAAAAACCGGCTTTTTTAAAACTAAATTTATTTTAAGTGGCTGTTTTAAAAAAGATTTTTTTAATTGCAATCTTAATTGTATGCACAATGAATATTTTAATGTAACAAATTAAATAATTGATTTCCAAAATGTGAATGCTTTTATTTTGGTTAATGAATAAATTCAATTTAAAAGAAATATTTTACTTAAAATTTGTCTATAATTTACTATAAATTTATACTTCAAACACTTGAAAATTAGATTTATTTTGATTCAAATTTTATCTTTTTCAAAGGGGGAAAAAAAGCATATTTGCATTATAGTATTCACAATTATATATATTTATTTATTAGAGTCAAAACTAATACGTCATGGCTCAAACTCGCACAGACATTGTCAAAATTGCTTGTAAAATATCCAATACAGTTTATGCTCTATGCAAACTATTTCTTAAATTTAATAAATGAGTTATACAAATGCCATCAATCTACATCTGTAGTCAAAGGAGGGCTAGAAGGCTGGAGAGCTTTTCCGTTTCTGACAGTAAATATTCTTGTATATATTTTATAAAATAGACTAAGGAAAGAAAATAGAAATGACATAAATTATATTAGCATTTTATTTTAATGGTGGCTTGTATATTCAAACCCTTACTTTCTGTGCTACTTCTATTCTAAACCTTTTTAAGATATAATTTTTTAGAATCTGAACTAAATTATCCGTAACAAGAATTTTGATCTCAACAATGTTTTGATGTTTAAATTTGTAGTTTCTAATTAATATATATATATATATATATATATATATACATATTTTTTTCATTTCTTTGAACTATAACACATTAGTTTTGAGTTAATATTTATTGATGAATTTCTTGCCCATAAAATGTAAATGGATTTTTTTCTATAAAAAATCCAATAAAATCCGGCTAAAAAAAAAAAAAAATTAATAAAAGCCAACCGGTCTGGCTTTTTTTTAAGGTCAGCTTTTTTGCAGCCCTGCTTTTTATACATGATTCTATTTTTATATTCTATTCGCACCACTATATTTAAAAAATAAATTTTGTAGTAAATTTTGGCCCTTGCACATGTTGTCAAACTACAAGTAAAAGTGATGCCAAAAGAATAAAATTCGTGTAATAGATGCTGGTCCCGATGTCAGTGGGAAGTGATATAGGGCCGATAAATGTTAAAAGTGGCTGTTAAAGTGTATCATAGGACAACTATTAACTGACAATATGCAATAATAAATTATAAAAATAAGGCTAATTAAATAATAAATTAGTATTAAAATATTTAATGTAAATTCAGGGGTCGATCCAGGCAAAATTTGGGGCCTTGTTTGGGCCCCTTCACAAATCAATTTAATAAAACAGGCCCCTTCCAAAAATTATTTTTAATAAAATAGGCCCCTTCATAAAATTCCTCTTAATAAAATAGCCCTCTTCACGTAATTCCATTTCATGAAAACATACTCTTCATTAATTATTTTTATTTTGTGAGATTTTAAAATGTACATTTTGTAAACAAAACAAGTTCACCAGATAGCAAAACTTAACAGGAGGACTTAAGAAGTTATAATTAATACTTTCTTCAAATTCGAGTAACTGGATTTCATCTTTCATTATGAAATATATTTTTCACAAAAATGTAAAAAACTTCACAAAATGGGCCCCAAGAAAAAAAATCCTGCATCGACATCTGAAATTGATATCACTCTAAAATATTTTATATATATATACTACAGCAATAAAATCTTTATTAATATTGCTGAAATTTATATTTTTTTAGAGAAATTATAATTTTATTGAATTTTGTGTTTTTTTATACATTACTGTGTTTAAAACACTAAAACTTCTACAAATATTTTTGAAATCACTCCATTATTTTTTGTATCCTGAATATAGTGTACTTAATAAAATTAGGGATAGATTTTACAGTATAATGAAAAAAAAAAAAAAAAATCGAAACATTGAAGAAATTGTTTTTTGCTGCGTTTTTGTGTGTGTTTGTGTAAAGAGAGCTTGATAGTTGTCTTTTGATTTTCAAAGGTATTATACTTATATATATAATTTTTTCCCCTTCATAAACTAGTTCATTAATTCTAAAATTGACCCCTAATTTTATTAAGCTCATTATGTTGAGGATACAAAAAAGTAATGGAATGATTTAACAAATATTCGTAGAAGTTGTAAACACAGTAATGTATATATATAAACCCAGCAAACTTTAAAATTCTTTACATTAAATAAATAAATAAAATAAAATTCAATTTTTACTCACAAAATGATTTTTTTTTCTTGTCAAAATCAGTTTTTCTAAGTATTACTCATAATAATATGTGTACAAAATAAGTAAATGCACATCAGTAAAAAAAATTCTTCAAAGAATATTTCAAATAGCTCCTCAAAGAGTACAGAGTCCCCTTAATTACCCACGAAGGTATCATCGAGCTGCTGAAGTTGTTTCTCTCCTGCTTAAACATTCATTAATTTATTCATCAGAGATTCCCCCAGACAGTTTTAGGAGGGTGCTGCACCCTGCCAGCCCTTAGGTTTACAAAATATCACCCCTCTTGCCCCTCATTAAAAAAATTAGCTCCCTTGTTGCCCCCACCTGAAAAAAGTGCCTTTACTCCTTTGTTTATTAAAAAATTTACTTGCTTAGTAAAATTTGACTCACTCTGCTGTCTTTAAAATAGTGTTCTGTCTATTAAATATTAAAAAGTAGTTTTAAAAATCAAAAGAATGCTCTTAAGAATCCTCCCTTCAGAATCTAAAAGTGCCCTTTTCCCACAAGCAGCACCCTGCTCTTTTTTAAACCTGGGGGAAACTCTGTATTCATTTTTGAAATCCCTTTAAAAAAATTTCATAAATTCAACCCCATTTTCAGAAACCCATATCTCAAAAGAGACACTTTTGATTTGATTACAGCTTGTACCACTGAAAAAAGCAAAACAAAAAACACACAATAATTAACAAGAAAACTGTTGTTTCATTTTGGGCCTCTTCGGTATAAGTTAAATAAAGCAAGATTCAAAACATCTACTTTGTGTTATATTCGCAAGTATGTCCACTGTAGAAATTGACTCTAAAAATGCTCTGGAAGACTGAAAACACTGCACTACCGAAAGAATAACAGAAAGTATACGAAATAAGTGGATCATTCCATGTTAGTTGGCTGGGGGGGGGGGGGGGGGTCCTTTCGGGCGCAAAGACCCCAGTTCAATCAAATATCTTTTGAAGGGATACAGCTAATATTAGAATATAAATTGTGGAACAAGTGTCTACTTATAGTAAAATATCTATGCAAATGTAGGGAATATGTGTACAGTCGTGGAAAAAAAAAAAGTAAACACCCCCTACTAACTCCTCAACAAATTATCGTAGAAGAAAGTTACTGGTACCGAATGATTGGAAATAAAGTCTACTTTTAAATGATGTATATAAAATTTTCTTAGGGGGCCATCTACATATTAAAACGAATCCAAACTTTATTTTTTTCAATGGCAATACCCAATTTTAACGAAATATTTCAAATCTTCTGTTCAAACTATGCCTAGTCACCGAATTTCAAGTCATTTGCATGATAAGTTTTTGAATTATAAACATTCAAAATTTAGTGCTTCTAATGTTAAATTACATTTTCATATTTTTATTTATATCTCCAGAAATTATGCTCCTAATGTGCTAATTTTTTTTGTAGCAATAATACTAATATACCCAAACATAAATATGCTGAATTTGCAATTTTTATAACTTTATGATATGAATTATTATTTATGAAATTAATACTCGAAAAAATTATGAATTGCAACCTACAATTTTTTTGATGGAATTAGATTTATAAAGTCCTGCTTTATGGAAATCCAAAATTTCACATTTTCCTTCCAAGTAGTTTTCAAATTATGCTTAAAAAACGGCAAAATGATGGTTTATAAGGGGCCGTCTATAATAAGAGTGACTAGATATTTTGAAATTTCTTCTGCTGTCGTGTAATCTAGCAGGCTTCATAGACTTCTTAAGGTGCCTTGGTCAAGATGAGGGCTCTCTGGGTTAACAATCGCGTTCCGAACTTCAATTTGGATACAGCCCTTAAAATACGCTCGTTTTAAAATAATTAATTTCTCAGAAACTTATGGTACGAATTGCATAAAAATTTGTTTTTAGGCTAATTGAAGGGTGTAGAGTTTATTTATGCTGTCAGAATTGTGTACTGCTATTGAAAAAAGCAAAGTTACGGTTTGTTTTAATATGTAGATGGCCCCCTAAGCAAATTTTATCTATATCATTAAAAGTAGACTTTATTTACAATCGTTCGGTACCAGTCACTTTCTTCTACGATAATTTTTTGAGGAGTTAGTAGGGGGTGTTTACTTTTTTTTTCCACGACTGTACATAATAAGTGTACCTTATCTCGAAAAATATGAAAAATAGCAAAAAAAAAAAAAAAAAAAAAAAAAATTACTAAAGTTTAGAGCATCCTCGATTTAGTACGAAATTGCGTCTTGCACGTAAAAAAATATTAGAAGCTCTGAAAATGTCCAAGCGGTTAATGATTAATTAATGGCGTATTTAAGCCGGTGATTGGTCATCGAAAGATTTACATTTCAGAGCTTCTAATACAGTTACATGATTTTATACTGGCGAGGACTTTCCTAGGCCAGTTGACATGAAATGACTCACTTATTTCATGTGCTTTTCTGCTACTTTCTTTCCTACTGCAGTATTCTCTGTCTTTCAGAGACATTTTTAAAATTAATTTCTACGGCGGATATAGTTGCGAATCTCGCACAAAGTAGATGTTTTGAAACTTACTTTATTTACCGTATAACGAAGAGGCTCAAAATGAAACAAAAGTTTTCTTGCTAATTAAGGGTTTTCTTTCCCAATAGAGTAAACTGTAATCAAATCAGAAGTGTCCTTTTTGAGATATGGGCTTCGGAAAATGGTTTTGAATTTATGAAATTTTTTTAAAAGATGAATAAATTAATGAATATTTTAAGCAGAAGAGAAAGAACTTCAGCAGACTGTGACGTCTTTATAGGTAATTAATTGGTAAAGTGACAAACTTTTAAAATATTTTTTCAGTAGTTACAGCTTGTTAAAGTAAGGGTAAAATTCATCACGACAGGCCGATATGGCCTATTTTGAGGTCAAGTAATGACGAATATATAAGTTTGTGATCTTTATATCTGCAATAATGTTTTTTTCGCACAAAAAGTTTATCAGATTGCCCATTTTCATAAAATAAAATTTCTTGCATCATGAGCAGTAAGATGACTTGAAAGTCCCTCGAATCTATTTTCATTATGTCTCATCCATCTTTTAGGCCCCGGGCATATAGAATGTCCTAGGCCCTATTCCGAGGCCCCACGTTCTGCTTCTGTTACACCTGCTGTTATTTTGTGAACACCTTAGATTTTGGATTTCCTATTCTAGTTTGGCGAGTTTTAAACCTCTCGCTCGCTTCAAAATCGGCCCTACCGGTATCGATTAGCTGACAGCATGAACATAGAATAGAAATTCTATGTTCATGGCTGACAGGCTTACTCACTTACCGCTGTTTGAAACGAATTCACTGTTGTTCATTTGGATTGTGCAATGGCAGTTCTTGACACGATTTCTATCTCTCACTTGAGAAGAGTTATTTGGTTAGTTTCTTCTTCTGGCAAAAACTTCTTGCTTTTCAGCTAAATAGTTCTTACCATCAATTTATTTAGTTTATACCAAAATTGTAGAATAGCATGCTGCTGTGTATGCAGTTTGATTTTTGAAAACAAGTTTAGCAGTTACCAAATTGTCATTGTGGGTCGGGAACGATAGTTCAGTTTAAAAAATGTATGATTAAGGGGACTCGCACCCCCCCCCCCCCGCTAAAAATGGCGAAAATATAAAATTTCCATCTTTTTTAATGAAATTATGCATTTTCCTTAATATATTCCTAAGAAGTGTCGTAAAGATCAGGTAACTTAAATCATGCGAAAAAATCTTTTTACTGCATCTATTTCCCTTTAAATGCTTCAGAGATGCAGTATAATTAATTTTTCTCGGTTTGTGTTCTTTCAATATGATCAAAATGCTAAAACTTATTTTTCAATTGGCTCGCTGTTTTTTTATAGATGATCCGTAAGGTTCATTTCATAAAATTAAGGATAGGGTTTTCAATAATATCAATAGTTTGCTTTTAAAATATAAAAATGTTAAGTAAATAGCCATTTTTACTGTATTTTTGCGTTTGTCATGACATTTTATTTTTTCTTAAACTATTAACTTTTTAGAAGTATGGTCCTTACTGCTATAGAAAACACTTGTAAAAGTATGCAATTTTTAAAATTCAATATTGTAGGGGAAGTGTGGTTTTAAAACTTCTTATTCTTTAAATTTTCAAGAATTTTAAATTTTCAAAATTTTTTATTGTTTGCGAAATCATTTTCTTTCATAAAGCCATTTAATATTATGACAAAAAATGTTATACTAAATTAAAAATAGTTTAAGTCCTTAATTTTATTTAAATGCATTGAATTTTAAACTATATTTTTTATAATGCGTTCAAAGCAGGATTTCCCTTTTAAGCGGCAAAGGACCCAATGCTATATCTGCTGCTTTATAACCTTTATTGTTCCTTCTGAACACAAGATTTAGATATTTTCTAATAGGTAAATATATATACATTAATCATTTGTAACATTTTCCAGCTGATATTCTCCAATTTTAATTTATATTTTTATTTTAAAATGTGATATTTGATTTAAATAAAATTAAAAACATGCATTTTGAGTTCTCTACCTCTCCCACTCCTTAAATTTGCAATGTATTTTTGGCAAAACGTAATATTTATTACAAAATATCTTGACCTAAATTTAAAGTAAAAATTTAAAATTTATTTAAATCGTGATCTTAAATGAGGATTAAAATCGAGCTGATTTAAATGAACGAACCAACGCCTGCGCGGATTCATCGGGAGTGTTAACTGATAATCGTTAACAGTTGCTTCTCTGAAATGTACTGCCATTAATGAAGTTTAAAGTTTTATTAACTCCGTGACGAGGGGCATGTATACATGCCGTAGGGGAGAAGGGGGCTAGTGTGGACAATTTTTAAAAATTTCGCAATAAAATGCACTAAATACCATTTTTCACACTTCAAGTATTTTTTTTACAAGAATTTACTATTTTATCTTTGATTTGGTTGATATATTAAATTATTTGGCAATAAAGTTATTTATTAATATATATATATTTTTAAGTTTTTTTTGTCCACACTAGCCCTATGTGGTGGGGCTAGTGTGGACAAGCTAGAATACTGATTTAGACAATGTAATACAACTCTTATAAGTGTTTGCAAAACCATTATAAAATAAATTTGAACCTAAACAACAGAGTAAATATATTAATCGTAATTAAATATAACTTAATTAATGTTATACATAATTTTTTTTGTTATTACTGAGGACTGCAGTTGGGTATGTTATGAATCTATTTCAAAAACAAAATTAAATACATTACAAAAGTACAAAACACTGGTCAAAATAAAAAGGTATGGATGTATTTACCTATTTTAAAATCTTAAGTTTGTTTACAAGGTTAAAGTATTTGTCAAATCAACTAAATGTTTTTTTATTAGTGTTTACACAGCCAGGAAACTGCATAATAAGCATGATGGCTTCTTGAATAACATCTGGCTGTGAGAGTTTTCCAATGATGTAACACAATGTAATTTTCCTTCACATATGTGTAATTGCTACAAGAGAAATGCGTGAATTGTGATTATCGAGAAGCAAAAAAACAGGATGGTCAGTATCAGATTTTGTGTGTTCTTGTATATGGTGTAAAACAGCTGGAAATAGTTCTTTCACCATCCATCCGCTTTTTGAAGGCAAATCTAGACTTTCAGTTGGAGCACCAACAAGAAAATAATCCTTATAATTTACTCTAGGATACATCCTACCTATGCTATTATAATGGACTAACATTAATAATTTAAATAAAAATTTTTTATCAAACTAAATTCTACTATGTGTGCATTCTACACTTAAATTCAGTTATTACTTCACAAATGAATCTAATTTAGTATACAAATAGCATAAAATGTGATATATTTATATACCTAAATAATGTTTTTACAACTGAAAGCTGAATGGGGCTAGTGTGGACATGTCCACAGTAGCCCCACCACCATGTATCGACACTAGCCCCATGGTGCCATTTATTTTTTTAGGACTAACACTGGTAAATGTAAACCATGCAGAGCAAAAGTGAATATAAAAAAATATACTGATTAGATTCATTTATTATATAATATTCCCTTTCATTTGAAATAATGAATATAAATAGTCTAAATTAGTAATTAAAAAACAAACCATCAATTTACTTTTTCACCATAAAAACCTTTTTTTATAAATTGCAAATGAACTATGAAATGTATTCTCATGTAATTACACATGGAAGTGTATATCAGTGTTGTCAATCTACAAAAAATTACAGAGCAACTTTAACTAAAAAATAACAAAATTATTCAAGTTGTCCACACTAGCCCTCTTCTCCCCTATAGAGGAAGCATGGACATTTCAATTTTAGTCGAGGCAATAGGGGATTTTACCTGGCAAAATTAATGGAAGTTCTGGAAATAGGCTTACTTTATGCTTTTTGGGTCGCTGAATCCGAATTTGTAACTTCCCACCAAACTTTTCCCCGGCAACCCCCACCCCCCACCCTCAAATTTTGGTAAAATGCCCCCAAAAAGGGTTTTTATTAAAAAAATCATTTTTTTAAAAAATTGTTTTAGGGAAAAAGTATCTAGAAATTCAGAAAGTAGACAAAATTTGCACCAAATTAGATATATGACATTATGAATTAGGATGAAGGGGAGGGGGAGATCTGCCTCGGAACATGCGCGCGGTGCTGCGTGAACTAAGTTGCGCAATTTCACTTAACCACTCACACGTTTACATTCGCCCTCATATCTTCCTCCGAACTTTCTCTATAAAGTTTTTTGGGTCGCTGAATCCGAATTTTTAACTTACATCCTAAATTTAGCCCCCCGAACCCCCCCCCCCCAAATAGTTGTTTTTAACTTAAATTTCTTATTGTTTTAGGGGAAAAGCATTACGAAATTCAGAAACCAGAGAAAATTTGCAACAAATAGGATATATGACATTATGACGTAGGATGAACGGGGAGGGAGAGGGCTGCCTCTGTACATGTACTGCGGCGCTACGTGCATGAAGCCCAGGCAATAGGGGATTTTACCTGGAAAAATTAATACTATTTCTGGATTTCGACGCACTTTATGTTTTTTGGGTAGCTGAATCTGAATTTGTAACTTCCCACCAAAATTTCACCCGGCAACACCCCAAAAAATTGATTTTTTGAAAAAAATTGTTTTTCGAGAAAAGCGCGCGGGGAATGTTCCGAAGCAGCCCTCTCTCTCCCCGTTTATCCTACGTCATAATGTCATATATCCTATTTGTTGCAAATTTCGTCTAGTTTCTCAATTTTGTAATGCTTTCCCTCTAAAACAATAAGAAATTTAAGTTAAAAACAACTATTTTGGGGGGTAAGTCGAAAATTCGGATTCAGCGACCCAAAAAACTTAAACTTTATAGAGAAAGTTCGAAGGGGAGATGGGAGGGCGAATGTAAGCGTGTGAGTGGTTAAGAGGCTACTTCAGCCAAATGAAAAGACGCATTTGCTAATGCTAATCATATGTAAGAAATTTATAAAGATATCTCGGTCGCATTTCAATATTTTTAAATGATTTCTTTTGCATTGAATAGTTGAGATTGATCTGTATGCAGGCCGTTTTTTACTTTTTCGATTTCAATTGCAGATATTTTTTATGAGGATGCTTTTACTTTCGAAACCGGTTCCGAAAATGAAAGTGTCCTCATAAGAGATACCTGTAAACAAAATCGAAAAAGTAAACAACGGCCTTTGTACAGATCGACCTCAACTATTCAATGCAAAAGAAACCATTTAAAAATATTGAAATGCGACCGAGATATCTTCATAAATTTCTTCCATAGGATTAGCATTGGCGAACCGGTCTTTTCGTTTGACTGAAGTAGCCTCTTAAGGGGTCTTGTACCTTTTTAAGCGCGTCGAAAATTAACGAAAAACTTCAAAGTTTGAATTAGTATATTTTCAAAACCTTTTTATGTATAAACATGAAATTTTGGATATTGATTAAACAGATTGTGTTTTGTAATATACTACCAACAGAAATGTATTAACCCTTTACAGAATTTGTGTATTGTTGAAATCAAAATAGCTCTTTTTTTTACCCCATAAGTCATTGCGCGCATGATATCTTGAGAAAGTATGTATGGATTGTCATGAAACTTGGTAAATATACTAAACAAATATGTGTGTTTAAAATGATCTACTTTTAAGTATTTACAATGGTAATATTTTTAGTTATGACTATTTTTATTCATTAAAAATACAAAATTTTTATTTTTTTTTACGAAAATATTTTTTTTTATATAGCTAATGAAATAATTTTAACCTAAGAGTAGATCATTTTAAACACACATATATGATTAGTATCTTTACCGAATTTCATGCGAATCCATACATACTTACTCGAGATATCATGCGCGCAATGACTTATGGAGTAAAAAAAGAGCTATTTTGATTTCAACAATACACAAATTCTGTAAAGGGTTAATAAATTTCTAATGGTAGCATATTACAAAGAACAATCCGTTTAATCAATATCCAAAATTTTATGTTTATACATAAAAAGGCTTTTAAGATAGACTAATTCAAAGTTTGAAGTTTTTCGTTAATTTTCGACGCGTTTAAAAGGTACAAGACCCCTTAAGTGGAATTGCGCAACTTAGTCCACGCAGCACCGCAGCGCATGTTCCGAGGCAGATCCCCCTTCCCCTTCATCCTAAGTTATAATGTGATATATCTAATTTGTTGCAAATTTTGTCTACTTTCTGAATTTCTAGATACTTTTTCTCTGAAACAATAAAAAAATAATTTTTTTTAATAAAAAAAATTTGGTGAGGAGTTACAAATTCGGATTCAGCGACCCAAAAAACATAAAGTAAGCCTATTTCCAGAACTTCCATTAATTTTGCTAGGTAGAGTCCCTATACGGTCTCTATTGCCTGGACTATTTGGACAACAGTATTTTAGAAAAAAGCGAAAGAAATTCGTCTATTTAATCACATGTTTTCAGCGATTAAATAATATAAGAATTTCTCTACAGAAAAGATGGTGCCTATGCAACAATATGTGCACGGATTTTATAATAATCGAAAGTGAAATCATAATTTAATAAAAACCGGAGTTTCTATTGATATTTTAAATCAATTTTCTATTGCTGTTATCGAGATCGTAATTGCCGTCATTGTCTTTTTTTAAATACATACTTTCTGAGTAAAAAGTACCCGAAATTGTTAAATACAACGCAAAAAAAAATCATTTATTCACAAATTTTATTTTGTCGCCTTCAAAGTAGGCCCTATAGAGTCCAATATAACTATACCGCATTTGGCTAAATCCGCCAAATATTTTTAGTAGACAGTACGGCCTGAAGCTCCCCCTGCGAATTTTCTAGTAAGGCTTAATTGGCTCAAAACGCCTTCCTCGAAGTGGTAATTTTAGCTTCCGGAACAAGAAAATGTCACATGGGACCATATCAGGCGAGTAGAATGCTTGATTGCTGATATTCATATTAGTCGCGTTTTTCCAAAAACTCTTGCACAACGATAACTTTGTGCGATGGTGCATTATTGTGGCGCAATACCTATGCTAAATTTCGGTAATTTTTAAGATGTTGGGCTCACGAAATTTCATTTGAAACTCAAAATTTAAACAAAGTCTTTGTTCAACTATTTTTTCCATTGTCAAAAATCGCAGAGCACTCAAAAGTAATGACTAAAGAAACAGCTACTGTCAACACACTAAGTCACAAAAGGTGCTCAAAATCAGCTCTATTACTCGGTATACTGATAACAAAAAAGAAAAAAATGTGATACCTTTTACATATGCGGCTTTTAAATGATAAATTTCGGTTACTTTTTACACCGAATGTACTGTGTATATATGTACGAAAATCTATACAATTCTTGCAACAGTGGTTTATAACATATTCGCCAAATGGGAGGTCAATCGGAAGTACCATTTTAAAGTTATCGTGTTCACTCACTCATGTGCACAAAACATGATTACAATCAATGGTGTCAATTTATATGGGCTCATGGTCACGAGCCCACCCAATAATTTGATCTCTCCGCCCACCCAATTTTTTAAAATTATTTAACAGGCATGAGATTCTTCCGCTTTTTGTCGTTTTCCGATTTTTTGCCGTTTCTCGCATTGATGATTTGTTCTGAAATTAAAAATAAAATAGGTCATCAGTCCGAAAATTCGGGCTCAAAATATCACAAATTTCGACAAGTGATCGCCGAAAAAACAATTTCGTCAATCGTTCGCAGAAAAAAAAATTGCCAATTTCGAAAACTATCGCGGAAAAAACGCAATTTCGTCAAAGGATCACGGAAAACCCCTGCCCTGCAAATTTCGTCATAGAATCGCGAAAAAACAGCTGATTTCGTCAAAGGGTTGCGGGAAAATGGCAACTTTCGCCAAAGGATCGCGGAAAACACGTATTTCGTTGAAAGATCGCGTAAAAACACGAATTATGCCAAAAGATCGCGGAAAAACGCAGATTTCGTCTAAGGATCACGAAAAAACTCTGAATTTTTCCAAAAGATCGCTTAAAAGACATGAATCTCGTCGAAAGATCGCAAAAAAAAAGTGAATTCTATGTCAAAGAATCGCGTAAAAAACGCGAATTCTGTCAAAGGAGGGTGGAAAAAACGCAAATTTCGTCAAAGGATCGCGGAAAAAAATGCGAAATCTGTCAAACAATCGCGTATTCTGTCAAGGGACCGCAAAAAAACGCGAATTTCGTCAAAAGATTTCGGAATAAACGACTATTCTCAAAAAAGATCGCAGAAACAAAGGGAATTTTGTCAAAAGGTCGCGAAAAAAAGCTGGAATTTCGTCAAAGTCGCAGAAAAAACCGATTTGCGTCAAAAGATCGCAGAAGAAATGCGCATTTCGTTAAAGATCTCAGAAAAAAACCGGGAATTCCGTCAAATCGCGGGAAAAACGCAAATTTTATCAAAGGATCGCAGAAAAAACGTTAATTTTGTAAAAAGATCGCGGAAAAAATGCGAATTTTGTGAAGAAAAATCGCGGAAAAAACAGGAATTTTGTCAAAAGATAACAGGAATTTCGTCAAAAGATCGCCAAAAAAACGCGAATTTTGTAATGAAGATCGCCGAAAAACGCGAATTTTGTAAAAAGATCGCCGAAAAAACGCGAATTTTGTAAGATATCGCCGAAAACGCAAATTTTGTAAGATATCGTCGAAAACGCAAATTTTGTAAGATATCGTCGAAAACGCAAATTTTGTAAAATATCGCCGAAAAACGCAAATTTTGTAAAATATCGCCGAAAAACGCAAATTTTGTAAAATATCGCCGAAAAACGCAAATTTTGTAAAATATCGCCGAAAAACGCAAATTTTGTAAAATATCGCCGAAATAGCGCAAATTTTGTAAAAAAGATCGCCGAAATAACGCAAATTTTGTAAAAAAGATCGCCGAAATAACGCAAATTTTGTAAAAATGTCGGGGAATAAGTGAATTTTGTCAAAAGATCGCCGAAAAATGCGAATTTTGTCAAAAGATCGCCGAAAAAACACGAATTTTGTCAAAAGATCGCCGAAGAAACACGAATTTCGTCTAAAGATCGCCGAAAAAAACGGTAATATTGTCTAAAGATTGTGGAAGAAACGGGAATTTCGTCAAAAGGTCGCGGTTGCGTGAAAGTTCAGCCTTTTTTTTTTCAGGGTATTTTACCAAGTGTTACAAACAGCCATGCCTTACTGGGTCAAGTATAAATGTTGTGCACCAGCTGATGTTAGTTTGTAACATCAATACACAAATATAACAAGCCCAGCGTAGAGATCTGCATTGAACAGTTACATCGTGTCTGAGACCGGGCTTAATTTTTTCCGCAGATTAGGACCGGACTCAGGGCCACAGCCCCTTATTATCGCATGGGCAAGTTGGGGCCCAGGGCCCCCCCCAAATCTATATATTAATTTAAAAATATTTACTTTTTTTCTCCAATTCCAACTCTGAAAATTTTCAAGTGCAAATTTCATCTTTAAAAGATCCTACTAAACTTTCTGAAAAACAAATTTCATTTTAGACTCAGAGTTCAATGCTTTCGCAAAGCTAAACTCAACCACTATTAAATATGAAATAATATTTTGATCTTAATAGATTGTATTAGCAATGAAATTAAATCATATCTAAATTTTAGTAATTGAAAATAATCAATTCTAATTGTCATGAGATAAATCTTCTTCCGTATTTAAAGTTTTTTCTTTTAACTTTGAGTTGAATATGAAAAACAAACCAAAAATTGCCATCTTTTTAGATTTTCTTTTCACTTTCTACTTGTGAAGTAGAATGTATTTGATTTAATATTATGTTGTGTGTAATACAACTTAAGAAAATGTAAAGAAAGTAACTTGATTAACTCATATTTATATGTTAGATTATTTGACACTCTTTCATAAGTTGAAGTGATTAAATTAATCTTTAAGTAATATAACAAGTTGCTAAAGTTATATAAAAGAGTTTTGTTCTGTACTAAGGAAAAAAAGAGTATTTTTATTAATTTAAGGTACTTAGTTTAGAATTGACCAGGGTTGTTTGATTTAAATCAGTTTTTTTTTTCTTTTTTTTTTTTAACATTGATATTTAGAGGTTAAATAAGAAACAAATTCATCATTTATGTTATAAGAAAAGTGATCATTCATGTCAGATTAAAATTTACCTTTTAATAACACTAAATAAAATTTTTATATGTTCAAAATACTATTATTTTATGAAAGTAAATGCAATTGTATTAAAAATATTTTCAATCCATAGTGTATTCCTCAAAAATATCGATAATGCTGCTCTCTCATTTTTGAATTGTTTTCTTTTTTAAATGATCAGCTCATTTTTGCAAGTTAAATGCTTAAGCTATAGGTAAATCTGTTTAAAATAATATATTTAATATAATAGTACTTTCAGTATAGAGTTACTTTCTCTGAAGCAGATTGCACACAATTCACGAGTATGTTTTCTGCTTAGTTGCTTAGACCTGAAAATTACTGTATCCCATATGTTGGTGATTCAAATATTGATCAGATAATATGATCAATACTTGAACTGTAACGTAATAAATATTTCGACTATTTGTCTAACACAGTATTATAGAATTCCAATTTCATCTTTCTTCTGTAACTGAAAATACTTTAATGGCTGTGACTAATCCCTTTTTCCTTTCTTTTCCTAGAATTCATTGCTTACTTCAATTGTAAATATAAGGAATATTACTGTATACCTTATTCATGGGTCTGTCCAGGATTTATGTGTCCTGTAATTGTGAAGTTTTTTTCTTTTTTAATTCAAAAATCTAATCACTATTTTGTGAATTTGAAAAAAACCATTATATATAGGTTCTTGTTTATATTTATAACAAGATCGTTTATTTATATATAAAAAAAAAGAGTATGTGATAGGTACTTTGTTGACTTCAACTGTTTTGTGTCAGGTTAAATTAAATTTTATTTTAAAATAATTAATTTGTGAAAGTTTAAGTCTGGCGACAGAAAAGTTTAGGGAAAGGTCTATTTTAAAGACAAAGAATTTTGTGAAGGGCCCTTTTTTAAGATGAAAATTTACGTGAAGGGTCCTGTCTAAATATTAAAAAAATTGTGAAAGGCCCTTTAAAGGACCCAAATTTTTCCTAAACAAATCCTTGTTATTTCTGAGCTAAACAGTCATTCCTACTGTCCAGTAAGCATGATTGATCGTTGAAATTGTCAACGGCTGGGGAGATAACACACACTTGATAGTTTTAGGCTTTCATTTATGTGGTTATTTTTCATCTGGTAACTATTTTGTCAATCATTAGATTAATATAGTATAGTGGGAATCAAAAGTTGAAACAATGTCATTTTCTAATACTAGATTCGGTTACAGAGAGCTTTCAGATTTGTTGATACATAAGAAAAATGGTTCGCTGAAAAAAAGATCCAATGTGGCTTTATTTTACTGCAAAAAATACTATTTTTGTAAAAGGTATAATAGCATATAGCAATATGCAAATAGTGTAGTGATAAAATGATGGGATTATGACAAGAATGTAAAACACAAAGAAAATTGCAGTCTATGTGATAAAGATAACATTCGTAAATCTGAATCAGCTATGGAATACACATATACATTTAAAATTCGTTGTTCCATTTATTATGTTTTTTATATTATATATATTATTGGAGTAATACATTAATGAAAAATAAATAACTTTAAATTAACTAAAAATTTATATACAGAACATGCATAGATATACACTGGCCTCCAAAAGTTAAGGTACAGAGACTGGATGCTTTCGATTGCACACGTTTTGTCGAATATATACCAACATTATTGGCGAATTGTTCTTGAACTTCTAGGATGTAAAGAGCATGTTTGATTTTATATTTCTCGGTGAAGATTTATCGGGGGGGGGGGGGTACAATTAGGGGGCTAATAATAAAATAATATTTGCGATCACCTATGTAACAGAAAATGCTGGAAATGGTTTGTCACTGTGGTAAATGACTATTTGGGTCCTGTTCAACGTTTGTATGCATTTGTGTAAGCATAGCACTCATTTTCGTGAAGATGTTAACGTTTTTGTGAAAAATTAAAGTTTTTTGTTTATAGCATACGGAGTTTTCAACCAAATTTAACACAACTTTCCGAAAACTTGCCGAAGAATAGTAGCAACAGTATACTGCAATTAAAACATGAATATATTGAATATTTGATGAGATATGGGCATTTATATGAGAATTTTTAACTGCGCATCCGCAGAAGATTTCAAAATTTCTATTTCATAATTTGGTTGTCAGTATTTTGGGGCAACTTCTATAAAAAATCCAGTCAAATGTTGTGAAAGAAAGATATAGTGAGCTGATTGAAAAGTTGTGGAAAATCCCTTATAATAATAAAGCTATTTTTAGGAAACAACTCACTATATCGACCCTATCTTTGTGAATTTTCGCGATATTTGACTGGACTTTTTTATATAAGCTGCCCTAAATAGCTGACTACCAAATTATATTATAAAAATTTTAGGATCTTAAAGTTGTGTTAAATTTGTTTGAAAACTCTATATGCTATAAACAAAAAAACTTTTGAATTTTTCTCAAAAACGTTAACATCTTCACGGATATGAGTGCTATGCTTACACAAATTCATACTAACGTTGAACAGGACCCAAATAGTCATTTACCACAGTGACAAACCATTTCCAGCCTTTTCTGTTACATAGGTGATCGCAAATATTATTTTATTATTAAATTTATTATTACCCCTCTAATTGTACCCCCCTCCCCGATAAATCTTCACCGAGAAATATAAAATCAAACATGTTCTTTACATCCTAGAAGTTCAAGAACAATTCGCCAATAATGTTGGTAGATATTCGACAAAACGTGTGCAATCGAAAGCATCCAGTCCCTGTACCTTACTTAACTTTTGGAGGCCAGCGTATGTATAATAATTTAAATTTAATAGTAGAACAATAAAAGTTTGTTTTAAGTAAATCTTTTAAATTTGTTTGCAAGAACTTGTAATTTTTATTTAAAATATCTTAAATTCTTATCTAGGAAATGTAATGAAATTAATAGAAATGTGTAAATCTATACAGAAAAAAAATAAATAAATACATGCATGTACATAAATAAGTACACAAATAATATTAATTTAAAAAAAATCTGATTTAAATCAAATAAATCGATTTTTTTTTATATTAAAAACGTGATTTTTAACAACCCTGTAATTGTCAGAGCTAAGAACTTTCTTCTATTTAAAATCCAACATGCGAAAATATTGTTTATGCATTACACATATGACTGACCATCAGTTCGACTGACCACTGATAATCGGTTTGAATAATGTTGCAACGAGTCGAATGGAGTTTCCTGATTTATCTTTGCCCAGGGCCTCAATTAGTAATGATGAGGACCTCAGGGATACATTTTTTTTTCTACATATTCGGACTGAGCCGAGACTTAATTGTTCCCAGGACGTGTCGGGCAGGGATTTTTGTAAAAACAAAAATGATAATGAATTTTTGTTAACGGAATCTTTGGAAATCTACTTTAATATATTACAGATAAATATTTTTAAAAACCTAATTTTTTTAAACATACAGCTTCAAAAGTTACAATTTTTTTAACCATCCTTTTTCTTTCATTCCAAACTACATTAGTTTTTCTTTTAATAAGTCTATATATGAATGTACTATTTAAGAATCTAAGTGATCATTAATGTTGCTATTCTGTATTTTATGGCTTGCGTAGATACAGTTTTGAAATATACGGTAAAAGTTTTTACAAATATGTATGTATGAAAGAATCTTAATTGTTGTATGTTAACCCATTAACCGCTGGTGTTGCGTTGACGCAACAGTAAAAATAAAAGTGCATGCTTAAATTAACTATCAAGCTACCACTATTTTTGAATTAAAAAATTGCCTTATTTAATTAAATAAACATTGATCATAAAATAAAGCGAAGATTACATTTCAAACGTTTTTCTGCTACATCCTTATGTTATAGTTTTGGCGCTTAATGTGTTAAGAGAAAAGGAATTTTTTCTAGAAACTGACTCGGACCGGGCCTGATATCATTGATTTTTGCACGGACCGTGTCGGACCTGATTTCATTGTTTTTTTGTACGGTCCGGGCCGTGAACTGCGAAAATATAAAAAAACGGTTCGGGACCGAGCCGAACTTTTAATTTTATACCGGGCTCGTCCAGACGTCTAATTTAAATGTATATTTTACAAATATTGCTTGAACCCTGGTCATAGTTTTGCGCCTTGGTGAATTCAGCATCCTAGCACTAAATTTTCGCAATACACTTTGCACTCCGAATTATTTTCAATTTTGTTGCCGTTTACTTTTCACTAACCCTTGTATTTTAGATGTATTATTTGATATTTACGTCGAGACAGAAAGAAGTCGCGACATCTACATGTACAGTATCAGCTTTTGATGATGGTTTTACGACGTCTGTTTTAAATAAATATTGGTCAGAAATTTGAATGAAGTAGAATGTATGTTGTAAAATATAATGCATATTTATGTTGGCAAAGAAATTTCTGATAAAAACAGAATTTTAGTCACATTAGACGAAGTAGGGAAATTTCTAAAAATTCGCTTGATTTTTCACCATCTAGTAATTTAACACATTTTAGTGAAGAATATTTACATTCCGTAACATTTTTCCCCCCATTGATATCCTGAAAAGCTTGCCCTTTCCCGGCTGGATGTATTTGAATTGTTGAAGTATTTTTTTTATTGGTTCACAGACAAAGGTCACTTATCGTCGATATTAATTTAATGCATATTATTTCAATTCACACTAGCCGTACAGTTGTAGATAGATTGTAATTCTACTGTGAAATTATCAAATATATGTTTCACTATTTCATTAATAGGTTATTTTTGTCTCGAGGCAGTGGGGAAAGAGCGGTCGCGCGTTGCCGATATGAGGCTGCGCGCGCAATCGAGAGTTATTTTGGATTTCGCTTTCAAAAGTCAGCCAAGTACCTTTTGAAAAATGAATGAAGTCTCTACTTTATGGTAAGACAGCCTTCTACACAGCGTCTGAGTAATGACTTTTTGCTCACTTACTAATTTCAGTTCTTTTTTTTTCTTATTCAATTTAAATCTCGCTTAAATTTATATTTTACTTTTCCCTTAATAGATTTGTGGATATTCCCTCATTATGACTGCTGTTACTTTACTGGATAAATGCATATCTACAGATTTTTCCTTTCATCATTTAGTATATTTTAAAGTATCACTGCGTTTTTTACTCCTTATCGTAAAGATTTTACACGTAGATGGATCAATTTTGAGATTTTCTCATCGATGAATAATTTTTAATTCATCGTGTTTTTTCTCACTATCACTAAAGTTTTTATTTTTTCCGGTCGTATGTAATTCTACATTATATTTGACTTGGACGTAGAGTGTAAAGCAGTTTTTTTTAATGAACACTTTTTTTCCTTTAAGCGATGGTTAAGACAAAACTTTATCATTGGTCTTTTTATTCTAGTCTGTTACCCCGGTTGTACCGTGGCTGTGACCCGTGTTGAATTCAGACATTTTTTTCTCGGTAGGGATTTCTGTCGTTCCGTGGGGGGGGGGGGGGGGGGGGTATTATAGAGATCCGTGGTGGAAATTGCACTTTGGCCATTAAAAGCATAAAATCTCAAAATCTTCCGAGGGGAACATTTCAATGCTCCAATGTCCCTCCCGAGCCACCCCCTGAATTCAACACTGGTCATGACTGCACTATAAAGCAACCCTGACGTTACGTGCACTCTTTGACCACTGTCCGGGGCATATGTGAGGGGCTCAGAATCGTAGTAGACAAAGTCCATTTTGAATAAAAAAAAAGATATAGTCCATTTTAGAATGTGCATAAAATCTGTTTTTTCTATTCCCACAGTAAACCAAGTCTGTAAACAGATGCCATATATGAGAAAGTATGTGAAACAGACTTTGTTCTTTCTGGGAGTCGATAGAACATATTTTATGCACCTGCTAAATCATCCATACTCAACCTTTTTATCTCGCGGGCCGCAAACATAAGTTTCCAACTTTAGGTGGGCCGCAACACACTTATAAAAGAGTTAAAAACAGTAATAAAAATAACATAAGTAGTATAACACAACTCTGCAATATACCAAAGTTAATATTATCACTAAGATTGAACGTTTCTCGCGGAAGAAATATTACAAAAAATAATTAACGCCTCTCTTTCCAAATAATAAACTTTGCAGTAGTTTTCTATAGCAAATGCTCTAGAAATATGTTGCGAAGTTTGCTGGTTCCAAAATGTTTCCGGTGCCAATTTTTTCCGCGACAAAAGTTTAACCCTAAAATGTAGTATTAGCTATATAAGTATGAAACATAATATTATAACAATGTAAGAATTTCCAAGGAGATGTTCTCCAATAAATCCATCTTTTGTTCAATGAAAAAAATAATAATTGTAGAAATATATAGTGCAAACATAATTTGGAATGATGTTTGATTATTGTTAAAGATTAAGAAATGTTATACATCACTTTAGGACAAATAGGACTGCATGAAAAAACAACTTTTGACTAACGAAACTGCTTTCGACATAACTTTAAGTTAATTATAAATAACAGGATAGATTTTATCTTCCCATAAAAATATATAAAATAAAGCTGAAGATCTTAATACTTTTTTATATGCATCTCAATTAATTGCATAAATATGGATTAATGATTATGTGTCTCGGGCCGCAGGTTGAGTACGGCTGTTCTAAATGAACTATCTTTTTAATGGCCTTGGTCTACTAAGATTGTGAGTCTCATATGTCCCAGTGGGCTATTTTTTATTCTTTTCATACCACTTTCTTCGAAAAAATGTCTGCTATACACTTATACTAGGATATTTTCAAGAAAAATCTACGGGGGGGGGGGGGAGTGAAATGATGCGATTGAATGTAAAAATAGCAGGGCTGTGGAGTCGTTGGGAAAAATGTCCGACTCGGGATATTTTAACGACTCAGACTCCGAGCTGGCAACACTAGTACTCGGGCATAATTTTTCAGAATCCTTGATTATTCCTACCAGTAATACTCAATTTTAGGTCAGAAGGTAAAGGGGCCATTACGCTATATCCATATTGGCATTTATGTAACTTTTGTGTTTCTAATTTTACTTTCTAATTTTTTTTTCTTCTAGTTTCTAAACATTTTAAATATGAGTATATTACTGGTATTAAAAATTACTGAAACTTTTTATATCATTATTTGTAGCATAGCATATTTAAAAAAGATTTATTTCCTAAAATAAAACTGTTGCTTGCATTTAACCCTTACCGGCGCGGTGTCCTTAAAAAAGGACACCTAATTTTAATTTCAAAACTGACAAACGGCATCAAGAATATTTAACTAAAATTTTCCTATTATAATGTACATGAAAATAAGCAAGTTCGTATTTTCTAATAAATTCGTTTATAAATTGCGGTGTCAGTCCATTATTTCATCAGTTTATAAACAGAATTACTCCGCTCCGGTAAGGGTTAAAAGGGAATTTTTACGGCTTACTTTTCTATCCACATGGGCCTTATCCATCTCTATGGGTAAACCCCATAGACAGGTAAACCCCTAATTTCTCAAAAACTAGGGTCCACTTGAAGGAAACCTTTCCTCACAACAATTAGGGGTATGACGTCTACAACATACTTTAAAATTATCAAAATCAGTTTGGTGGTCCTCAAAATGGCTCGGTACCTAACATATCCATACGTTAAGACCGGATGATTTGACTTTTTATAAATAATCATTCATTAATAAAAATATGAACTAATCATATCTTTCAATTGATGTGGGAAAGGATAAGTACATAGTGTACGAAAAGCAACTAAGGTGTGTTATTGTACCCCCTTTCCCCCTTATTTATTTTTTGCTTACATTAGTAGCTTATCTTTATCTCTATAACTTTCAAGGTAGGAATAATTTTATGAATTGAATCATTCAGTTTTTGAGATTCATCGTGAACACTAGCATTTTATGGGCTGCCAGGTATCTCAAAGATGGTTTGGTTTGTTGCATACTTGCCTGAAGATAAGCTATTTCTGGAGGTTTGAGAGACTCAGAGTTGGGGATCTGTCTTAGAAGTTAATTCTGATATTTTTCCAGACTTCTTCCTCTTTATTTTTTGCTCATTTTCGCGATAGTGATGTGATATGCTGGGTATTATATATGTCTCTATTTACCTTTCATTGTTTGGCATGTACTTGTTTCATATATAGGTATAGTAATAGAATATTGTTATTTCTGTATCCATGGTTCCATATCGCTATTGAAAATTCTCAAGATTGTCTCAAGTATATTGTGAGATGGAGATTTTGCATGAGACACCCCTTTTGAGAACATTGGCATATGAACTTCTTACTCTAAAACTGTCAATATATTGAACAAAGAATTATTATGAGCAGGCTTGATAGATATATTTGTAATAAGTGAATGCTTCTGGAAGAAGTCAGGTCGATAAACTTCTTTGTCACTCGATCCCGTGACTTGATCGCCTTCACCCTGCCTTGACCTTCAGCGCGGCCACCTCAGCTTGAGGCCTCTGATCACACCATTTACAGCACCTCAGGTAGTTCGGCCATTGTTCCTTCCTATGCCGGGCCCCAGTGTTTCAGCAAACCTGCATACCGGTATGCATTGCTTTCGCAATGATTCAATTTTAGGAACTCTTGACACCTATTTTCTACGTAACTGTTAGTTCTGTAGTAGAAAACTCAATACTATGAACCACCTGATCCTCAACTGATTCACGTGATTATTTGAGTTCAAAACATACACAGTCGCATGCATACATAACAATGACTCATTAATGTGTTGTGGTTTCCCATATAGAAAATTTTCTTTTTTAAATTTCAGTATTGAGACAATTTAATAACATTTCTCTTACTTTTTAATTGCGGGATATAGTATAGTATGTAGTTAAAAAGGGGACTGTGAGAAAGAACCGGCCTTTGAGTATAGTAGTATTTCCACCAAGACATTTTCTATTGTATTGAAAAGACTTCAAGAAGTTAGATAAAGGAGCAAAAGATATACGAGTTGAAATTTTTTAAAAATTATTAATTTAATAAACATTTTGCTTGTATGGAAAAGGACGCACTTCCTGGTTGGTTTCATGTATTTATCGCAGTTTGATTGTGAATCCCGAATGTGTTGTATTATCCATTTACCTTTTCTATATAGATTTTCTTGATTTTCAGTTACTTGTCATATATATACAGTAAACTCTCTGTAAGGCGGACTCTGTGTAAGACGGAAATCTGTCTACCTCGGAAAGATTTTCAAGTCCCTGCAACTCCATAGACATAGAGTAAAATTTGTCTAAGGCGGAATATTGTCTACTATGGAAAATTTTCGTGGTCCCGATCGATTCCGCCTTAGACAGAGTTTACTGTGTATATATATATTTCATCACATATATGCACAGGGTGATTCATAAATATCGAAACAATAGGCTATCTCCTTAAATATTGCCCCTAGGCGCATACTTCCAATTGTAAAGTTTCATAGAAAAATTCAATTTAATGACATAAGTTATAACTTCATGTGGGGTCTATTTGAGAAAATACAAAAACTATTTTTTATACGGCCCCAGTGGAGTAAAATTTCCAATTAGGAAGTTTTCTCTTATCCCTTCCTGAATTAGACAAAAAAAAAAAAAAAAAATCATTTTGGTATCTGCAAAACTCGCAAATTCAAAATTCGTGACTTACACCATTTTCCCATGCCTCTGAGCGACGAGTTATTGACTCATTTTGAATGCAAGATAGGGATCATCCACAAATTGTACGTTATTAAAAATCGATTTAAGACAGTGCCTCTGCTTTGGACGTAAAATAGCAGCGTATAGATTTTAAGTTAAACCTTCTTTCAAATTATGCTGGAAGCCTACGAGAGGTCTGCACTGGTCGAAATATCCAAACCCGGCCAGGAAAAGTGTTTAAATCTTAACCAGAGACTGGTCCGGCCTGATTGAATTTCTAGAAAACATGTTTTTTCGTCGATATGGTTAAAAATTGTTTCGTATGAAAGAGTTCTGACCAAAAATAGCTTTATAATAGCTTATAGATTTTAGTTTTATATGTTTATAATCTTCATTTTTAAAGCAGCGTCAAAGGCTGTGATTTTTATTTCTTTAAATGAATCTCCATTTGTATGTAAATGTTTCACACTTTAAAAAATGATATACAGGAAAACCTTCTAAGACGGAATCACAAAGACAAGAAAAAAATGCCTTATAGACAATTTCCCATCTTAGGAGGTGCAAATGTATTCTATTCTTTTCTCAAGTATTATTATATTCATTTTCCATGGATCGAAAAGTTATTCCGTTTTAGACAGGATTCCGTAATACGCAGGTTCTTTTTTCACTTGTTTTACTGTTCTTTTTTTTTTCTTTTGCGTTTAAATCTACTATCCTTTAAAAACGATTTTTAAAGTTTAAGTAAATGGTAATATGTTTTAATTGTAATGGCGATTTAAAAATGTCTTTTTTGTAAATTTTTTGGGTTGAGCTAAACTTTACTGATTTTTGCACGGATTAGGTGAGTCAGATAGAATGATTTTAATACGGGTTGAGTCGAGACCGGGACTGAAAATTTCGCCTCGTGCAGACCCAGGAAGATAGGAAGCCAGTCCCGGTTCGGTATGGAAAATACATTAGGCCTAGTCGAGACTGGTCCGGCTCCAGAATACAGACTTTTTTTAACCGCTCGCCGATATAAAACCTGAAGTTGTGAGGGTTAAAATTATGAAAACACTTTTAATCGGTATGTTATAAAAAACGTTGTTTTAAATAGTACAGAAAGAACGTGGAAAAGGGCAAAAGTTAAATTGAATCGGAAGTTTAAGAGTTCTGGTCAGTAAAAATAAATCCTTCGTTTCTCTCAGAGGAAAATAGTGCCTACCCCCCTTGTTGCTTTCAAATGGGCGTTTACTATTAATTTCCGTGAAGTTCCCGTGAACATCCCACTATCGCTGTCATTTGGCAAAATTTATGACTGGAAATGGGAAAGGAAGAAGACCTCTATTATGTGTACTCCCTATCAGTCGAGTTGACTTGAGTTGATATTTTTTTTTTATATTTTCTATAGTTATTTCTATTTTTAAATATTTTGCACAGAGAAAAAATGAGTTAAAAATATTAATTTTCTGACGAGTTATTTGATAAATATGAATGCATTCCACGGCCATTCGTTTTAACATGGGAGAGGGAAATCTCAAATGTTACTGATCAGGGCCCTTAAGCTACAGGAAAGAATTACATACTCACTTGCAATTTTTTAAAAAGAATTTAAACATTTTATTAGGAGACAATCTTTGTTTATATCTTTAAATGCGTAATTAAAATTAATTAAATTAAAATTATTAATTTAAATTTTTAAGTCAAGAATTGTTAAAAAAAAAATCGGGTGCAAACTCGGAACGTGACCTTTTTGATTATTTTACATTAATTTTGTTTCGTCAAATTAAAAAATATTTTTGAAAATGATTTTTTTAAAAATAAGTTTAAAATTTGTGTTTTTAATATTTTTAATATTAATATTTAAAAAAATCCTGAAATAAAATTAAAATTATATTTTCCTGTTTAATTAAATGAAAAAAAGTTTGAAATTCGACGATAATATTTCAAGTTATAACGATTTTAAATTACCCCAATTAAAAAAAATAATAATTTTAATAATTTTAAACTTTCTGAGAAATTTTAGGATGCGATTTTTATTTGCAAATTATATGGTTAATCGTCACAAAAAACAGAAAAGTAACATTGTTTCTTGAATACCACGAATTTCAATTTGTATCTAATCCCTTAAAACGTGATGAATTACTTAAACAGGCATAACTCCATAAGTTTTGCAGATATGAAGATGGAACTTTTTGTGTATAATTCAGGAATGGATAAGAAAAAAATTCCTAATTGGAAATTTCACCCTATGGGGGCCGTATAAAAATTTAATTTTCGTATTTTCTCAAATAGACCTCCCATGGAGTTGTAACTTATCTCATCAAATTTTCCACATTTTTTTTATGAAACTTTGCAATTGTAAGTATACGTACCTTGGGGCATTAATTAAGGAGATAGCCTATTGTTTCGATATTTATGAATCACTCTGTGTATGCGGGCCGGGCCGGCGAAATGGAGGCGAACTTTCAAAGGGGCCGGGCCGGCAGAATTAGGACATTTTTTTCAACGGGCCTGCAGGGCCGGGTCGAAAAAAAATTAAGTGGGCCTGCCGACCCGATATAAAAATGTAAACTAAGCCGATAAAATATGAGCCATTTTCAATTAATATGACTTTCGCGAGAAGACGTATAAATGTACGTCGCGAGCCGATGCGAGTTTCACAACCTCAATACAGAAATGTAATGTGTTCATCGTAGAGATCGGCATCGGACAGTTACATGGTGTCTGATCTGGGGTTTAATTTTTTCAGCAGGCTCATTCTGGGCCGAGATCAGGCTTGCATTTTTTCCCTACATAGTCGTGCCGGGAGGGAACTGGTCTTAATCTTTCTCAGAATGTGTAGGACAAGCAATATGTTTTGTAAAAGTATTAATAGCGATAATGAACTTCTGTTAACAGTATCTTTTGAAATATACCTTAAGGTGGTTCTCAAATTCACTGCTCAACAATGCGAAACTTTCCGACGCCTTTTTAGACTTATTTTTAACTGTAAAGGCATAAAATTGAAAGGCCTGGATATTGAAGGGATTTGGAGTCGAATAGAGTTTTCCATTTTTGATAAATTACTTAAAGAATTATAAGAGATTCTTGTCACGTGACTTTAGGTTTTTCTCCTTTCCCGTGCTATTGCTTCCGGAAATTCGATTCAAAACGCTAACTTAAGTAATCTCAAAGATATATTGATTTTATCAAATAAATAGTTTCCCCCAGGTTTAAAAAAGGGCAGGGTGCTGCTTGTGGGAAAAGGGCAATTTTGGATTCCGAAGGGCATGTTTTGGTTTCTTTAGGGCATGTTTTGGTTTCTTTAGGGCACTTTTGGATTCCGAAGGGCATGTTTTGGATTCTTAAGGGCATTTCTTGAAATTTTTAAAGTATTCTTTTGATTTTTAAAACTACTTTTAAATATTTAATAGACAACATTATTTTAAAGACAGCAATGAGTCAATTTTTACTATGCAAGTAATTTTTTTAATAAACAAAGGAGTAAAGGCATTTTTTTCAGGTGGGTACAACAAGGGAGCTAATTTTTTAAATAAGGGGCAAGAGGGGTGCTATTTTGTAAACCTAAGGGCAGGCAGGGTGCAGCACCCTTCTGAAACTCTCTAGGGGAAACTCTGAATAAATAAACCGCTATTTACATAGTTTCTGTATAAGAATATTTACCAATCTTACGCGTTTCCGAAAATAAATTCATTCAGAAATGTGTCAGAATGTAGCTCCTTTCGATTTGATAAAAGCCTTAAAAAAATGAAAGAGAAATATTTTCAAAAAATCTACTTTCTATTATACAGCTTCAAAAGTTACGTTTTTAACGCTATATTCTAAACTACGTTAATTTTTTAATGAACTCTTATTTAAATTTTGAAATGTCTAAAACTAAGTAATCATTAATGTTACTATTGTGTGTTTTCTGTTTTGCGAACACATAGTAATCTAAAATATATGCTGTAAAATGTACCCATAAATATGTATGTGGTATTCATTAAAAGAGTCTTAGTTGTATATCGAGAAAAACTGAATTTTTTGTAGAAATTGAGTCGGGCCGGGCCTGTTTTCACTGATTTTTGTACGGGCCGGGCTCAGGCCGAACTTTTAATTTTTACACCGGGCCGGGCCAAGATAGCTTTCTTTCGGACCGACCCGGGCCTGGAAATTCCGGACCGTGCAGACCTCTAGTATATATATATATATATATATATATATATATATATATATATATATATATATATATATATATATAATATGTTTTATTCTTTATTTTATTCTCTCCCCCATAGTTTGAATAAATCCCTTTATAATTTATATATTCTCATTACTTGTTGATAATTTGTATTGGTTTGTATTGATATAGATAATATGCATTCTGAAATTTGAATATTTTAAAGCTGTTAGTAGTATAAAGCTTGGTTGAAAACAGTTTTGTCAGAAAAATTTAATAAATTTTGATTCGTAAAAGTGAATTATTTTTATTCATTTATATAATATTCAGTGTATTCTGAAAATTTCTGCTTCAACATTCGTAAAATTGACGACATTACGGTTAATTGTATATTGTGGGCTGTGCTGTTACAATGAAATTTTCCTAATTAGGGATCTGTTCGAGCTTGTACAATCTGTACTACTAAGCACACTCTTGAAATATTTCCTATAACGAATATCACGCACAGAGCTACAAGATTTGGCAGTAAGGTATCTATATGTCTGAGTATAGTCCTGCACGTACCCGATCCGAAACTGAAAATTCCATTTGAAGACAACTCACCACCCGACCCCGAATTTGAGAAAAAAAAGTATTTCTCGAACCCGACATAATTCAACCGGAAATGAAAGGAATTTAATTCATTTTTTAATGCAATTTTGAAAAGTAATTTACATTTATATCTTTAATACCAATTTCACCGTTAGAAAAATTGACATATGTATATTCTTTAATATCTAAATACATAGTAAAGCCTGTGGCGTAGCCAAAGTTCGGCTCTAGAGGGGGAGGGGGGGGGGTGTTAAGATGTTGATAATAGTGATCTTCGTTTAATTGAATCTGTCTAGTTAATGGATGAAATTATGATGCTCTTTTTTTTTTCTTGGTTAGTAGAATAACTTCTTACGTTGGTTGTGATTCATTTAAACAGCGTTTACAGTTACAAAACATAAAATGCACCAATGAAATAACTATACTACTATATGTTAGATTTATATAAAATGTTTAAAAAATGATGAGGAAAACTTTAAGAGATGGAAGAGCACAGTACAGCAAACAATTTTTGTAAGGAAAATCAAGAATCCATAGCTATTGTTCAGTCAAAAATACACACGGGGTTTCACTCCAAGACAATCCCGAATTCTTGTTCCTAACTTAAAAATTAATTAAACAACTTTTGCAAAATTTTTAATAGACTTACCTTGCTGTCAGAATGTAATTAAATGAGAATTAAAGCTGTCAGATGTAACAATATCACGAGAATTGAAGTTTATCATCATCCGTGTCCAAACAGTGCTGAATATTAGAATGTAGTTGACATTATTATATATCCGTGCAAAAATTAGTAAAATTTCGCCCGACCCAACAATTTTTTCAAAACTTGCATATGGGTCATTCCAAAAATAAAGCACCCTTTTGCGTCCCGACACTTTGTAAGGTTATATTTCCCATAATTTTGTTCCAAAATTAAATATAAATATTTGAAAAGATAGTTTAGAAATATTTTTCTTTAATGCAATTCTAAAATTTTGGATAAATTGCATTTATTGCCTTTTAAATAGCTTTATTTAAAATTGTGTACTGTAAAAAGCCATGTCCCAACAACAATTTTTGATTTTTAGACCATATTTTTTTCACCATATATATATTAAAAGTTATGTTTGATGATATTCTTAAAGCCTTTGTAGTCTTAATATTATACCTACATACTTTAAATATACATTTTTAGATATTTTTTCATTTTATAAAGAAAATTCTCGTGTCCCGTAATATTTGTCCCCTGTGTTACTTCCACATTGTTCTTAATATTAAGACAAAAATTTGGAACCTAAATGTTGTTAACAACAGTCAATCATGCACTTTTAGAGCTATCATTTGTCTTAGGTAGCCATTATTTCAAATGTTAAATTTTGAAAAATATTACCTGAGCTAAAGTGATTTTTGAAGGTAGGTGTGTTTTTTAAGTGTCCCCTATGTTACCATCAATTTACATTAATAATATATATATTTTTTTAATAAATTAGGGTTTAAAGTGTACATATCAGTTAAAAGAAAATATTCCATATGACTTTGCATTGTTTCTATAAAAATATAAATATATGGGTAATTTTTTATTACATTTTGTCCCCCGTGTTACTAGTCCCCTGTGTTACCATGATGATGGTAACACAAGAGACAATGAAGTAACAAAATGGGTTTAATTTATTTTTTTAGCTAATTATGTGGCTAAAACTTACATATAAAGCTTTGTATGTTATTTTAATTCAAGAAATATGCATAAACAATTTGGAAATTATGCAAACTGATCGTGTTAATTGCCTTATAGAAATGACATTGTGCAACTCTTGATTCAAAAGATCATATATCGGGAAGTGTATCACATTTACGCTTGTTTTAATGCAACCAAAACCATATTTTTACAAGGGAGAAACAAATATATATATTGTATACCATACTATTTAAAAGGTAGAAAATACAGAAATTTAAAAATAAACTTCTGTTAAAAACTCAACTAATTTTTTTTTTTCAAATCAAAGCTACCGTACTCAAGATTTACTCGGGTATTTTTTGTCCCTTTATTAAAATACCAATAAAATTAAGCATTCTATAATGCATACTTTTCTGTCACTGGAAACTTTTTTTTTTAAATATTTATTGATGCCAGATAGAATATCACATTTGCTCATAACAAGCTATTGAATGTAAACATGTAATTATTTCATTTACTTTACTTGTTACATCTATATTCATAAATATTTCTCAAAATATTTAATCTACATGTTGTATTCAGCGGCTTAGTGAAAACGTGTGCCGGTTCATATACAGGGTGCTTATTTTTGAGTACTCATATTTCTGAATTTTACTATACTGTTATGGGATTGAAAACCTAAGTTTAAAAAATCAAAACAACAGAATATTCTAGTATTTTGATCTACCTGTTGCTGCATTTTGGCCAAAATTGGCTTTTATACAGTGAAGCATTTTAATTATAAACGACACATTTTGATGTGTTTTTTAATTTGTTTTAAAGACATTTAATTGAGGTAGAAATCAATATAACCCAATTTTTCAGTAATGAAGACATTGATATTGGAATAAAAGGTCATAACAATTGCTTTGTCTGGTTTACACTGATCTTAACAATCTTTTTTTATTTTTATTGCTTTATATAATTAAAAAGGACAATGTTTGCTTAGTTATATATTTTATTAACTAATTTTAAGGGATATTAATAATACAAGTCTTGTTTTATTTTTCATAAACATTTATTTAAAATCACACATAAAGTCATTTGATAAAAACATCATATCTCTCTATTAAAACAGTATTATGAATAACATATGCATTAATTTATGCATGAATATGCACTATTTTAAATAGCAACTAGCTTTTCAAAATTCTAATTCAACAAGTTTTATTTGGAGAATTTTTTTTTTAATTGTTCTCTTTATTTTATGCACTTACATGTACTAAAATTTCCTCAAATGTTATATCCTTCCTAATTTCTCTTTCAACATTGTTTATTCTATGATTTTAATCTGTCCATATCTGGAATAAGTTACATAACAGCTTAGTAGCAGAAAAACGTTTTACATATATCATTTTTATGAGTCGATTATTTTTATAAGTATTTTTTATATATCAATTGCTTATTATTGCTCAAGTATTATATAAGATAATTTCAGTTATTAAACACATATACGCTATTTAGTTTTAATCAATTTTAAAAGTAAATATCAGTATATGTAAGAATTTTCTGTTTTAATGTGTGACATTTTCTTATTTTTTCATAATCTTCAAAATGTTGTGCTTTGTGTAGAGCCATGATAAAGAATTCCAAACCAATACTAATGTAATGTGTAATACTAAGTCTAATTTAATGTATTCTTCTGAATATTCATAATTTTTTTCCAGACATACATAATGCTTTCACAGTTGCATCCTGGCAGTTATAAGGTCATATTTATTTGACAAAATTTAATAGAAGTTTATATTTTTTTCGTAGAAAATATTTATAAGTGTATTAAAAATAATTTAATCCAAATTTTATATGAATTATCTATAAACCACCTTTTTGAAAAATAAATGCCGGCTTTTTTCAATTAAAGCCGGCTTTTTTTAAGTGGCTAAAACCAAAAAAAGTCGGCCGGCTTTTTTTGGCCTGTCTAAAAGCCGGCAACCCTGCTAAAATATCAATTTCATATGACTGTTAAACATAATTAAAAGTAATATATTTCATAATGAGAGAAATGGACCTCCCTGCAATAAATTATGTTCTCTCTCCATACCAAAACTTCTTCTCGCTAAAATTTCAGGTATTTTTTCATGAATTCACAATCACCCCTGTATATTACTATACTTTTTACGTAATTATGTAAAGTTTTATATTGCGAGAATACTAAAAATGTAACACAGGGGGCATAATATGCCCATTTTGTGAGAAAATATATAACATAAACAAAAAATTATGAGGTAGTGAGAAAGAACGTTCATATCAAATGCAGGCCCGTAGCCAGGTGGGGGCCAGGTCGGGCACTGCCCGACCTGGAAAAATATTTGCCCGTCCTAGCACAATTGACTGGACACCTTGATCGACACATTAAATTTCTGAACTTTTCTTTGCCTCATTAAAAAAAAAAAAATTTAAGCATAGACTGTAACCTAACTAACAGACACCCATCCCTAAAACTTTTCAATTAAAAAAAAACTATTTAAACAAAAAATTCATTTGCGAAGACTTTTTTCCCTTTCGTTCCAAGAACTGCAGGACATTTTTCATTTTGTTGCTTTGTAGAAATTTACCTTTCCGCCTCCCGAAACAGCCAAACTACAGACTTTAGAGAATAATACGTTTTAGAGATTATTCTTTTAACTCTTTTCTCCAAACTGATTAACTGATGTCCGCGAAAATTGGTTTCTTTGTAGAACTTGTCATACATGAAATTTATTATCAGGTAAGGGAAACCAAAGTATATGGATTTTCAGTTGCAGTTAGCTACCTATTTTATGGCTTGAGAAAACAGGTTGTACAAAATATACAACTATCATGTGTTACAATCATGCGGTTTTGTCATTGTTAACTTCACTAAGTTGCTTTTGGGGGCTTTTGAACAAAAGTGGTAAATGTTCTTTAACAGCTTTCTTGACGCTATTAGCGAATTATGAAAGTTTGTAAAATCGATCAGTGTCACACGGAATTGCAATATCCAGAAAGGGTTTTTCAGAGTAAAAGGGTTTTATAATTACATTGTAAATGTCATCTCTGGGGCAACGAAGATGGGTTTCCAGTAGATAATAATAAAAAAAGATATTTCTCTGTCAAGTTTTTTTTTTTTTTTTTTTTTTTTTTTTTGTCTGTTTTCTGTTCAGGACAAAATTTGACAAGAAGGATACATGTATGCCTGAAATTATGCATCTCGATACAGGTGTTTGGATTTTTTTAAATAATTTAGTTAAATTTAATTTTTTATGCTATTTTTGTGTTTTTCCCCCACTTTCATAAAAGGAATCCATTTTCAATCTATCTTTCCATTTTAGCCGAATATAGTTAAGTAGTCTTCTGCGATTTTTGAATATTTCATGAAGTCCTTTATGTGATTTTTAACTTTATTTTCCGTTCCGACGGGATTTTTTGACATTAGTAAAAAGAGTCAGGTTTCAATGTTTTAGCCCAAAGTACAAAATTTTGTCCTCTGCAATTTTTTAATTCTTCGCGAACTTTTTATGCGATTTTAAACGCTTTTCCCGTTTTTAAGGCCCCAGCGATTAGAAGAGATTTTTTCTCATATTTGAAGAAATTTTCGTCTTTTGAATGGAAAATTTCTAGAAATTTTGATCTTTAATTCGTGATTTTTTGGTATTAAGAAGGAAAAAAATATTCATGCGTAAAAGTTCAGTTTCTAATAGGGAAAAACACTATGCAACACAGTTGACGGAACACTATTGGAATTTCATTTAACGAAAATGCATCTTTATATTGAAGGATGTTAGGTACTTTTTACATTAGATTAGTGACTTTCTATATTTTTGCGAAAAATGGGCAAATTAAAGCTTTTGTGTGTGTGTGTGTGTGTGTGTGTGTGTGTGTTTGAACGGAAGAAAAAGCAACGGAAAAAAACATCCAATTCACTGATTTATTTATTTATTTATTTATTTTTTTGAGAATGTAAAAGGAATCCGGTTTCAATCTTTTATCACAATATAGTAAATTTTGCACTCTGCAGCGTTTTATTTGCCTTCCGCGGTGTTTTTTTTAAACATCTCTAAAAGAAATCAGGTTTAAGTCTTTTAGCTCAATATAGAAAATTTATCCTTTGCAATTTCTGAATTTTTTACGAACATTTTATGTGATTTTTAGCGTATTTTTTAACATCCCATTTTCAATCTTATGGCTCGATATAGTCAAATTTTGCTCTTGGCTATTTTTGAATTTTTGTCCAATGTTTTATGCGATTTATACCCCTTTTTTCACGCTTTGCAGATATTTTTTTACAAGTTTTTCTGAAACCGAAGAATTATCCAGTAGATTTTGCTGCTGTCATGATTAAGCTGAAAATGGGAAAATAACAAATGGGCTCCTATAGGAGCGTGAACGACGATGCTGGAAAATTTAGCTTTTACCTGGAAACTATCACTTTTATCGAAAGAAAAATTACAATAATTCAAAGATTGTTTGATTCAAGATCAGATTGGGGATATACCGGACGGGTTTACGCTGCGGAAGGCAATGGGGGCCCCAAGGGGGGACTCCCCCAAAATAGGTTCTTTTTTGAAAAACCAACCAGCAAAGCAAGCGAAGCTCTGCTAGTAGATTAAATAATTACAGAATATAATTTATGTATAATTAACATTAGTAATTTACCGAGAGAAGAGAAATGAAACGTTAAAAAAGAAACAGGTCGAACATAAGGGGATAGGTGGCAAATGCATGGCACACAGATGCCTGCTTATTGGGACCCTCAACGAGATTAAAAAGCACATTTTTTTAAACATTTGAATAAAAATAATGAGTATTAAAAGTTTTAAATCTTGGGTTGCAACTTTTCCTTACTTTTAATAGGGACCCCAAACAAGACATTTTAAAAAGCATTTAGAACCTGCAAAATTTCTTTCATCTGGGCACCTTTAAAAAGAATGGTGGCTTTAGAAAGAAGCGCATGTCTGATTTGGTTGAAGAAAGTAATAGTATTAAGGAAGTTTTGAACCTTATTGGGGCCCGCAATGAGATTAAAAAGCACATTATTTAAACATTTGAGTTAAAAAAAATGGCGGCTACAAGTTTTGAATCCTAGGTTCCAACTTTTTCTCACTTTCATAGGCTTCCCCCAATAAAAACAATTCAAAGAATTTAGAGTTTGCAAAATTTCTTTCATCATGTTTAAAAAGAACGGCGACTATAGAAAGAAAGCACACATTTTTTGAAGGAAGTAATGGTAGGAAGATTTGAAACGTATTGGGGCCCCCAATGAGATTAAAAAGCATATTTTTTAAAGATTTGAATGAAAAATTTGGCCTAAAAGTTTTGAATCTTGGGTTCCAATTTTTCCTCACTTTTATAGAAGGCCCTAAAAAACACAATTCAAAAAGAATTTAGAGCCTACAAAATTTCTTTCATTTGAGCACCTTTAAAAAGAATGGTGGCTGTAGAAAGAAAGTGCATATCTGTTTTGGTTGAAGGAAGTACTAGTACAGTAAACTCTCTGTAAGGCGGACTCTGTGTAAGACGGAAATCTGTCTAACTCGGAAAGATTTTCAAGTCCCCGTGAATCCATAGACATAGAGTAAAATATGGCTAAAGCGGAATATTGTTTACTACGGAAAATTTTCTTGGTCCCTCTCGATTCCGCCTTAGACAGAGTTTACTGTATTAATAAAGTTTTGAACCTTTAGTTTCACCTTTCTTTCCCATTTATAGGGGCTCCCAAAAGGACTAAAATAACATTATATTTTTAAAATAGAATTTAGAGCCTTCAAAAGCTCTTCCATATGGGCACCTTTATAAAGAATAGTGGATATAGAAGGAAAGCGCATATCTGTTTTCTAAATCTGACAAAAATCTTTGACAAAAAATGAATTTGGATAAAACAAATTATTATGTTATTAAAAAATACATTAAAAAATAATTATAAAAGTTAAAAAACATTCGGCTCAAAGGTACAATAACTTACTACTGGGCCACTGACTTTGCTCACCCCCCCCCCCCCCCAAATGGGGGCGCTTCCTGCGGCCCTGGTTATGGCAAATATCTTATTTAACTTTAATATATTTTTATTATGTCTCTGAAGAAACTTTACAAATTTCATACTGACTTTAGAAATAGCTTATATTTTAAATGAAAAATAAAATTCCCTAAAATCGCAGTACATATTTTTGAAGAACTACGAATAAGTAGTCCAGGCAATAGAGACCGTATAGGGGCTCTACCTAGCAAAATTCATGGTAGTTCTGGAAAAAGGATTACTATATGTTTTTTGGGTCGCTGAATCCGAATTTTTAACTTCCCACCAAAATTTCTCCCGGCACCCCCCCCCCCCCCCGAATTTTGGTAAAACGCCCCCCAAAAAAGGTTTTTACTAAAAAAATCAATTTTTTTTATTGTTTTAGGGAAAAGTATCCAGAAATTCAGAAAGTAGACAAAATTTGCAACAAATTAGATATATGACATTATGACTTACGATGAAGGGGAAGGGGGGATCTGCCTCGGAACATGCGCGCGGTGCCGCGTGAACTGAGTTGCGCAATTCCACTTAACCACTCACACGTTTACATTCGCCCTCCCATCTCCCCTCCGAACTTTCTCTATAAGGTTTACTTTAAGTTTTTTTTTGTCGCTGAATCCGAATTTTTAACTTCCCCCAAAATTTTCACCCCCCCCCCTCCAAATAGTTGTTTTTAATTTAAATTTCTTATTATTTTAGGGGAAAAGCATTACGAAATTCAGAAACTAGACAAAATTTGCAACAAATAGGATATATGACATTATGACATAGGATGAACGGGGAGGGGGAGGGCTGCCTCTGAACATGTACTGCGGCGCTACGTGCACTAAGTTATGAAGTCCAGGCAATAGGGGATTTTACCTGGAAAAATTAATACTAGTTCTGGATTTCGACTCATTTTATGTTTTTTGGGTAGCTGAATCCGAATTTGTAACTTTCCACCAAAATTTCACCCGGCAACTCCCCAAAAAATTGATTTGTGAGAAAAATTTGGTTTTTAAAAAAAAGCACGCGGGGAATTTCCGAGGCAGGCCCCTCTCTCCCCGTTTATCCTACGTCATAATGCCATGTATCCTATTTGTTGCAAATTTTGTCTAGTTTCTGAATTTCGTAATGCTTTTCCTCTAAAACAATAAGAAATTTAAGTTAATAACAACTATTTTGGGGGGTTTTCGGGGGGAAAATTTTGGGGGTAAGTTAAAAATTCGGATTCAGCGACCCAAAAAACTTAAAGTAAACCTTATAAGGAATGTTCGGATTGCAGATGGGAGGGCGAATGTAAACGTGTAAGTGGTTAAGTGGAATTGCGCAACTTAGTCCACGCAGCACTGCGGCGCATGTTCCGAGGCAGATTCCCCCCCTTCCCCTTCATCCTAAGTCATAATTTCATATATCTAATTTGTTGCAAATTTTGTCTACTTTCTGAATTTCTAGATACTTTTCCCGTAAAACAATAAAAAAATTGATTTTTTTAATAAAAACTTTTTTGGGGGACTTTTTACCAAAATTTGGGGGGTTTGGGGGGGGGGGGATTTTGGTGGGAAGTTAGAAATTCGGATTCAGCGACCCAAAAAACATAAAGTAAGCCGATTTCCAGAACTACCATTAATTTTGCTAGGTAAAATTCCCTATTGCCTGGACTAAAGAGACTAGAAAAAATTGATGAAATAATCTGCCACCCCTGGAAAAACCTTTGCCCTACCTGGAAGTATGGTCTAGCTACAGGCCTGATCAAATGTTAAAATCGTAAAAATAATTTTTTACTTTCATAAGACAATATGGGGAGATTATTTAAAATATGGTAACACAGGAGACACTTTTCATTCAATGTGTCTATGTTTCTAAGTGTAGTAAATAATATATTTTAAAAAGTGTGCTGCTGATATTCAATTTCTATTCTTGAAGATGCATACAATCCTCCCAAAGGTTTTTTTACTTCATTTTTAGTGAAAAAAATTTTGAAAAAAAAAAATTCTCAAAAGGACCTTTATTTTTGGAATGACCCATATATTTTTAAATTTCCATTGTTCTACAATTAAAATTTTTAATTTATTATTTTTAAAGAATTGTCATTTTTAGGGCAATAAATGTTATAGACGATAATGTCTAGGCAATAAAAATAAATATAACGTTTGAAAGAGAACCTGCATGTGACGAAATCTTGACTTAAACGGAAAAAACGTGTTGATCCATACAAAATGAATGTAATATGTGTGAAAAGAATGTAATACATTTACAACAGACGGTGTACCTGCGACGAAGGGAACTTGTCTATAACGAACTTTTTAAAAATGGAGAATACAAACATGAAAAAAGCTAAAATAAATATATTTTTTTTGTCAGAACTCCTCGTACAAGACAAGTTTTAACCGTAATGGCGTAAAAATCTCTATTTTGTAGAAATTCAGTTGGTCAGAGTAGGGCTTGTTAAGTTTTTGTATGAGCTAAGCCGAACTTTTAGATTTTATACCGGGCCAATAAATTTTTTGTGAAAAAAAAAAAAAAGGGAAAAACGGGCCGGACTGGGCTCGGGCTAAAATTTTCGCTTTTTATACCGGGCCGAAATTTTTTTCTACGGATCGGTTCGCGCTCGAGTGCGGAAATTTCGGCCTGTACGGACTTGTAACAAGATGTTTGAAACTGAAAGAGACCTATAAAACGTATGGTTTATGTTTTTGTCTGGAAGTCGATGGTCCGTGATCGTTTCGAACGGGGCAAAGACAGAAAATGATCATTCTCTTAGCCTAAGACATCTCGAAAATGTGATCACTAACCTTTTTCAAAACAAATGATTAGTTCTCACAGGGGCGCCATTTGAGGGCGGCTGGTGGGGGCAATAGCCCCTCCCCCCAAGAAATTTGATTTTTCAGAAAATTTATAAACCATCAATTCTCAGACTCAACCAAAAATTTAAAAATTGCTCAAACGTTAAAATAATTTATCAGATTTGATGGAAATAAAAACATGCATTAACTAAATGCTTTATGCAGCATAGAAATTAATAATTATTAAAAAAAAAAAAATCCTATTCGAACTTTCTGAAGGTGAGACATATATTGTACTTTGGATAATTTAAAAAATGCATGAGACACTTTTCTTTTATCAATTGCTTCTCAGCTGTGTACAACTTGATCATAGAAATAGTCCCCTCATGGCTAGAAATTCAGGGGTAGAGTTTTTTACAGATTTTTCTTTTTTGGGGGGGAGGGGGGGCTGTAGGGGCAAATATAATTCAAGTTCTTAATTATCCGATTTTTTAACTTTTTTGGATTATTAGTGTCACATTATATTTACTGCAATCATTGCAATGTTCCCAAATTACTTAATTATTTGCTTTATTAAATCACTAGCGAACTTGCCCGGCGTTGCCCGGGTACGTCAAAAAACAGCAGGAATTAAGAAAAAGCTCTGAAAATCAAAATAAGATATCGCGAAAAATTTTTAAATCGCTTCTCAAATTTTGAAAAGAGCAAAAAATTATGTATTGTGTTCGAAGATTGTAAGTTGATTCCTTTCACTAATGTGGAAAAATAATTGCAAATCCCTAAAATACACTAAAAATCACATATAAAATTCCCCAAAAATTCGAAAATTGCTATACGAAATCCGAATAAACTTTATTGAAATGAGGGCAGAATGTACTTTAGGCCAAAAATGGAATGTCAAAAAATTGCAGCAGATCGCGAAGAAACGTAAAAATCGCATTAAAAATCACAAAAAGTTCAAAAATCACGAAAGTCAAAATTTACTATAATTGAATAAAAGTTTCAAATCTAATTCTTTGATCTGTGGGCTCTCTTAAGATTTATGTTTTGGAATTCATGCTAAGCAGTAGATCATGTCACTTTTATTCGTAATTAAATTACTTGGACTCCCTTAAATATAATTAATATAATCCCTTAAGATAATATTAGTTTTTGTTGCATTAAAATATCTCAATTTGTTTATTTTCTGTAACCAAGTAAACCCTATTGTTTTACAGTGGAAGTCTATGGGAATTTGGCGAAATATTAGAGATATCGCCAAGTTGGCGTCAAACTTGGCGTTATTTGGCGACACAACTGGATCCCCCCTACGGGAACCCTCCTTACAGGTATGGAGATGCATTACATGCGGTTCAATAATCGCATAAAAAATTCGCTAAAAATTCAAAAATCGGTGTACGAATTCCGTATAAACTTTTTTGAAAAGAGAACAAAATTTACTGTATTAGGTTAAAAGAAAGAAACCGTATTCTTTTTCCTAATCGAATTAATATAATCCATTAAGTTAATATTAGTTTTTGTTGCATTAAAATATCTCAATTTGTTGATTTTCTGTAAGCAAGTAATCCATATTGGTGTACAATGGAAGTCTACGGGAATTTGGCGAAATATTAGAGATATCGCCAAGTTGGCGTCACTTTTAGCGACTAATTTTGGTCGCCAAATTTGGCGACAGAACTGTGTCCCTCTACGGTAACCTCCTTATAGGTATGGAAATGCATTAAATGCTGTTCAATAATTGCATAAAAAATTCGCTAAAAATTCAAAAATCGTAGCACGAATTCTGAATAAACTTTTTTGAAAAGAGAAGAAAATTTACTACATTCTCACTTATATGGAAAAATCGCCTCGAAACTTAAAAAAGTGCTAAAAAAAATTCTCGCATAAAAAATTAAATAAAAAAAATCTAATCGAAAGTCGGGCTTCGAGGTGCAAAACTTCATATATAGACATACCTTTTCCTTAAATTTTGTAGCTCTACGTGCAGTGGTCTCTTCAGAACACCGTCGACACACTCGCACACAAACTTCTTTCTTTATTATTATAGATATTATATATGATACACTCTCTGACTTGTTCGACGCCTAGGAATGAAGTTTGCGCACACCCGACAAAACAATTTCTTCAACCCAAAAACCGACAGACTTCCACCAAATCCCAAAGTAAAAGAAAATTACTCCATATTTTAACACGTTTATAATAAAGTAGTCTATAATTTTATCCCTTATGTACAGAAATGAACACTTGGGTTATTACTATGGGCCACCATTAATAGTCAAATCTAGGATTTATCCTTGTTAAAAACCAGATCGTTCCGATTCCGACCAAAAGAGATAAAGTACAATCCGAAAAACTTAAATTGTAACCTCACTCGCAACGAAGAAAATACATCAACATATCTTGACGCAGAACCGTAATTTAATGTAAATACGAAAACCTCAAAAAAGATTTCATTGAAAGGCAACCCGACCCGAAATGAAAGAACAATTATTGTAAAAGAAATCTAGTTATATCTTTAATATAAACTTTACCTTTTATGTAGAAAAATGAAGATATGCATATACTATTCATTAATGTTCAAATATCTAGCTTTTTCATCTGAAAAATATTCAGGTTTTTTTTGAAAAATAGTATTAACAGGAACCCACCTCAAAATAGTGAAAACGCAATCCGAAACAATTAACACTTCACCTTCCCTTTACTTGCAGAAAATCACTAATGAAAATTTTCTTATCGCTATAGATAACAAAAGTTGCAAATTTCGTGACCTATTCATGACGTTTGTGGGCTGATTATCACATGACTGATTGAATTTCATGATCTTTTTTCGCGATTATCTGACGAAATTTGTGATTTTTCCCGCGACCGTTTGACGGAATTCACGATTTTTTTATGCTGCCGTTATCAAAGTTGCGTTTTTTTTTTCGCGACCATTTGTCGAAATTCACAATTTTTTTTCGCGATCAACTGACGAAATTCAATATTTGTTTCTGTGATATTTTGACAAAATTCGCTATTCTTTTTCACGATCATTTGTTGAAATTCGTGATTATTTTTCTCCGCCAATGACAATATTTGTAATTTTTTGCGCGATAGTTACACGAAATTTTGTATCTTATTTCACGATTATTTGACGAAATCCCCCTCGATTGTTTGCAATCTTTTGACGAAATTCGCGATTTTTTTCGCAATCCTTTTACAAAATTCGATATTTTAGTTTGTACAATTATTTGACGAAATCTGCATTTCTTTTTGCGATCTCTGATGAAATTAGCAATATTTTCCACGGTCGTTTGGAGAAATTAGCGGTTTTTTCCGCGACGATTTGGGGATTTTTTTTTTATTTGAAAAATTCGCGAATTTTTTTTTCTGTGATCCACTGACGGTTTTGATTTTGCGGAATTCGAAAGGAAAAAAAATCGTGGAGTTTCACGAAAATTAAATTCGCAGAATAGTCACATGTCCATGAAAGAAGTTAAGGAGACAAAATCACACAGAGCTTTTTTTACTGTGCGGGATTGTCACATTTTCTGTGAAATTTGTGCAGTTTTGCACATTCCCTGTTCCTCAAAGAAAATGTTTCCTTGTCCTTCGCCAGGAAACTTCTGAAATGGCACCCCTATAGTAAAATCTGAAAAAAAGAAGTCGAAAGAGACTAGAAAAAAGTTCCATTTTAGACAGGTCTCTGTCTTACAAGGAGAGAGTCCGAGGTTGGTCTCACCGAATACGATGAACATTTGTGTTTCGATAGATTATAGTTAGTATATGAATATATGACCGGACCGCCATAAAGCGCAACCCCCAGGGGATCTTGAGAAAATAAGTCGCTAAGTTTAAGCTATAGTTTATAATCGGATAAATTTAATTCTTTTGCAAGCAGCTCCGTAGCATGTTCGATAGCATGCTGGGTTTGAGTTTTTTCTACCCGGGATCAAACCCGGCTCGGACTTTTTTTTCGGAACGAAAATTTTTATCAATCATTTTCGAACCGCAATTGAAAAATGTTTATAATATAATTACACAATACAATATAATTATAATAATTGAAATTTACGAGAAATATGAATTAAATGTATGTTTTGTAGCATATAAGTGCTTTTTAACTACGATATTTTGCATGCTTAAATATATAGTGAAAAAAAACCCCGCATATTTAATATCTATCGACCAGAAAATTTTTGTTGTTATTTAAATTTTTTTACAGTTATTTCAATGAATATCTACAATTTTTAACAGAGAAATAAATTAAAATAAGTGAACAAGTATATTATTTTCATTTTGTTTTTATATGAAAGTATTTCGAATATGTCATGATTTTTTTAATACCCTTTTTAAAATTCTTAATTTGACTTTTTTTATTTCGGATATTTGGTTTTGTAATTATTACCTACGTAATAACAATTTTCAGCAGCTCAATATCTTTTTAGAACTTATTTTTAAGCAAAAAGACAGTTATTCTAACATTCTAACTATAATAATAAGAATCCAAGATTTAAAAAAATCAAAAGTTAAAAAGCTAGTTGGTAAAAAATTATACATTTATTTCACTGTGAAAAGTAGTAGCTTATTTATGTAAATAACAGTAAATAAATTTTAAAATTAGCTTAATTTTATGGTCTATAAAAGTTCTAATTGTCTTATTTTTAGTTTGTTATTATTATAACTTATTTATGTTATCTTTACTTTTCATTAAATATATAAGCATGTGAAGATTCACACTTAAAATTTCATTTATATAATTAAACTGCATTATATAAAAATATTAAACAAGGAAAAAAAATGATTTCAGAAAGAAATTACTACGTAGACACTTATTCTAATTAAAAATCAGGAATCCCAGACTTTAAAAAATTATATTAAAAATATAAAAGCATATTTTTCAAACTATGAAATATTTGAAGTATTTGAATGTTGAAACAAAATGAAAATAATATACTTGTTCACTTATTTTAATTTATTTCTCTGTTAAAAATTGTAGATATTCATTGAAATAACTGTAAATAATTTTAAATAACAACAAAAATATTCTGGTCTATAGACATTAAATATGCGTTTTTTTTTTTTTTTTTCATTATATATTTAAACATGCAAAATTTCGTAGTTAAAAAAGCACTTATATGCTACAAAAGATACATTTAATTCGTATTTTTCGTAAATTTCAAGTATTATACACATTTTTTCAATTGCGGTTCGAAAATGATTGATAAAAAATTTCGTTCCAAAAAACAAGCCCGAGCCGGGTTTCATTCCGGGTAGAAAAAAACTCAAATCCAGCATGCTACCAAGCATGCCACGGAGCCGCTTACGAATGACTAAAATTTATCCGCTTATAAACTATAGCTTAAATTTGCGACTTATTTTCTCATGAACCCCTGTGGGTTGCGCTTTATGGCAGTCATATATTTATATACTATCAATACTCTATCGAAATACAAATGTTCATCGCATTCGGTGAGACCAACTTCGGGCCCTCTCCTTGTTAGCAAGTATAATTGTATGATGTTTTTTCATCGAAATTTGATTTTTTACCCATTTGAGAAAGAATTTTGTTATAGACAGGCTTCGTTTTCATAAGTTTTACTGTAATACATCTCTTTTCAGAGCTATACTATACAGTGGATGGTTTAACAGTCTTTGAGGATACCTGTAAAAATGGAACCTATAATAGAATCCTGACTAAAAAGAAAATGTTTCATATTCAATATATTGACATTTTACCTGCTAAGACGGAAACCTGTTTAAAACGAAATATTTTATTGGTTCTTGAGTTTCCGTATTCAATTTTTTACTGTTTTTGTAAGCATGATTTAGTTCACGTTTCTCGTTTGGGGGGGGGGGGGGGTGTTGACGCCCGGATCCTACCTTTAGCTATATAACTTCCCTCAAAAAAACTCCCCCCCCCCCCCCCGGCCAAGAAAATTCTGAAATGGTGCCCCTGAGTTCTCGCCTAACCAATGCATGTAATATACGCTTTCACAGTTTTCAATGCAATGTTCGCCGTTTAATTCGATCACTTTGTTGAATAGAATTTGATTCAGCAAAGTCTCAGATTCAAAATAAGCCAAAAAAAATTTAATATTTTTAGTTTAGATTCATAAAAGCGGTTAATTTGCTTTACTAGTGATGCATATAAGCGGCAATTGTAGTAATTTTTTTGCTCTGGGAGGGGTTTCAACTCCGAACTCCCCCCCCCCCCCTTCATTGCGCCAGTGAATTAGTTATTGAGTTGTAAGCGATTTTGGTAGCGTGACGACCGGTTTTTTTTCCTTTTTATCGCTATCACGTCGTAAATTCGGTCCAAAGCATCCACTGTGACAATATCTTCTGAAAGATCTTTTGCGTTTATCAAAGAATGGAAAACGCCTTTCAATTACATAGTTTTTGAATGACAAAACCTGCCTATTTCACGCGTTTCTGAATAAGAATTAATTTAAAAATGTGTCTGAAAGTCCCTTTGGATTTGAGAACAGCCTTAACAAAAGGACAACATGCCCGAACTGCAAAGCATGCACATTTATATCTTTTCAGAAACATAAATATAAAAGAATTATATACTTTCCGAATATACCTGAATTAATGAAAGCTTGGAGGCTTAAAAAAATGTTTTCTTATCTTTTTCATAATTTTCTTCTATGAAGAGGATTTAATATCAAACTAATACCTTAGTACAACAGCAACTATAACAGAATGTGTGTGGAGTCTACTGTTCAAAGAATGCGTTTTGTGTTTTTCTCGGTATTCGAGGGTCCAATCCCGTTTCCAAGAAACGAGCAAGAAACACAATTAAGACACCCAATGGTGCAGTATTGAAGAACCCAAGGCGGCACTGACAGTGACAGGAAATGACCATTCCTTTTAGCCTACGGCTGATTTCCAATCGTGCGAATGAATGCTATCCTCTTTCGAAATGAGTGACCAGTTTTCGTTAAAAGCTGATACCTGTTACCGTGTGTTTTCCACATTTTTAAAATAAAATACATTACCGCCGTTTAAACGAATCAAACTTTTGAACATGATTTGATTCAATAAAACAGCGAATTTCGAACAAAATAAATATAATTCTAACTTTAGTTTTGTTTTAAATGATTTGATTCATAAAAATGGAAAATTCTGTATTTTTGTCTTGGTTCTGGGGGGTCACCCCCCCCTCTCGCTGCGCCACTGGTAAAACCTCTGAATAGCAGATATCTCAGTATCGTTGAATACATTTCTGCATCGAGCCTGGTTTCGCTAACAGGAGTTAATGCAGGTTTTTATTCTCGGGGCCCATTTTGTGAAAAGTGGAAGTTATTTTTGTGAATTTTATTATATTTTTGTGAAAAATAACATTTTGTAACGAAAGTTGAAATCCAGTTACTCAAATTCGAACCAAGAATTTATGAACAAAAAACATTCTTTAAATCCCCTTGATAATGTTTTTGTTTTTCGTGACCTGGTTTTATTTACAAATTACACATTTTCAAACCGTTTTTATGTAAAAGAATGTTACGTAGGGGTCTATTTTATTAAAAGGAATTTTGTGAAGGGATCTGTTTTATTAAGTTTATTTTTGTGAAGGGGCGCATTTTATTGAATTTATTTTTCTGAAGGTGCCCATTTTATTAAATAGATTTTTGTGAAAAGGCCCTAAATAGACTCAAAATTTTGCCTGGATCGACCCCTGTTAGGCTAATTTTCTTTTTACGGGATGGCGTGACAAAATTTTTTTTCTGCGGGTCGGGTTCACTCTAGAAGGTTTCTTGCACGCCAGGTTTAGTGTTTTGCAAATCGGGTTGTTTGGATTTTCAAAAAAAGTTTCAGAAAAACTATGTTCCATATAAAAATAAAAACATTTGACTATGAATGAGTATAGATTCCAGGGGTCGATCCAGGCAAAGTTTGGGGCCTATTTAGGGTCCCTTCACAAAAATAAATTTAATAAAATGTGGGCCCTTTCACAAAAATAAATTTAATAAAATGTGGGCCCCTTCACAAAAATAAATTTAATAAAATGGGCCCCTTCACAAAAATGAACTTAATAAAACAGGCCCCATCACAAAATTCCTTTGAATAAAATAAGCTCCTTCCGTAACATTCTTTTTCATAAAAACTTTTTAAAATGTGTAATTTGTAAATAAAACCAGGTCACAAAAAACAAAAACTTCAGCAAGCAGATTTGAAGAAGTTTTTGTTAATAAATTCTTGGTTCGAATTTGAGTAACTGGATTTCAACTTTCGTTACAAAATGTTATTTTTCGCAAAAATATTATAAAACTCACAAAAATAACTTTTACTTTTCACAAAATGGGCCCCAAGAATAAAAACTTGCGTCGACCCCAGGATTCAATTTACTGCATTAGAAATAAAATGTATATAAGAAATATGATAAAAGGTTATGTTTTCTTTTTAAGTACGCTTAATAATCCCTTTTTCTTCTTCTCAGAATATGAAAAATATTAACATTTCGTTTTTGATACACTCAAAAACGCATTATCACACTTTTTTTGTAATAGTTTATGCACACAGGGATAAGCACAATATTACTTTAGGGGGGCCGTCTTACATTTTGGAATTTTGTTTTAAATTCTACATTGATGGAAACTCATTGAGGCTACAAGTATTATATTCACAGGAGTGACTTAGAGAGTTCATATATTGCATTACACAATTTTTTTTTTTTTTAAATGTGCCCTGTATATACTAGAATATTTGAAGTATATATGGTTTTGGTATTTTCAGTTACACGGGTGGTTTCTGATTAGCAAATTAAGATACTGAATACAGTGAAACCCCGATCTATCGTTCCCGCATCGATCGTTTTCCCGCATTGATCGTTTTATTTCTAAGGTCCCTGCACAAATTATATTTAAATAATGTTAACGAAACCCGCATACATCGTTCTTCAAAAAGTCGTTTTCCCGCATTCATCGTTGTAAAATTTTTCTCCACACCGAAATAAAATTGAAGGTCAAGCGGATCCATATGACATACAAACTGAAATTACTTATTTTATCCTAAAATAACTCATTTGTGCTGATTTAAGGGGAGGGGGACATGGATTAACGCTTATATTGTGACAAGTATGTATGTGTAAATAACCGAACGTGCGTTTGCAGTGCACGTGTTTAATTTTAGGAGTATGAGTTTTCAATTTAATGCGTCCTGCGCTAAATTTTATGCGTTCTGTGAATTTTAAGAATGGAAAAACAAATCCGAATCTTAGAGGAAAGGCTTCAGATCGTTAAATGTTTAGGTATACCACCATCAACCCTGAATTCGATAATTTCGAAAAAGAAATAAATTAGAGAGCAGGCTAATAAGTATGGAACTTCTGCAAAAAAGAGAAAAACTAGAAAAATGTCTTCTTACAGTCAGTTGAAACGACTTCTCTTCACTTGGTAGGAGCAGGCTCGTGCGTCAAATATTTCTGTGGATGGGGATATTCTTCGAGCGAAAGCACTTGAAATAGCTGCCTCATGGATACTTTTTCTGCATCAAATGGGTAGATTTTACTTTTTAAAATTCGCCATGGATTGGTATCCAGGAAATTATGCGGCGAAAGTGTCGCAGTAGTAAACACCGACGCCATAGAAATGTGGTTCGAAAAACTTCCGAAGTTACTAGAAGGATACAAAGATTGTGACATCTATAATCCAAACGAAACAGGCCTGTTTTATAAATGCTTATCCGAGAGAACGCTAGCGTTCAAAGAAGTCTTCTCATGGTGGTAAACATTCCAAAGAAAGACTTACAGTGCTACTATGTACAAATAAGGACGGTTCTGATAAACGAATACTCTTCGTTATTGGTACATCTGCTAGATCTCGATGATTGCAGGAATGTAAAGAAACTGCCAGTAGTCTACCATTCGAAAGCCAAAGCACAGATGAAAAAGGATATTTTTACAAAATTTCTTCATGACTTTGATAGGTCAATCGGTGCTCAAAAAAGGAAAACCACTCTACTTATTGGTAATTGTTCAACTCATTCACCAGATGCGTCGTCCTTGAAAAATCTAAAAGTCAGTACTTTCCCAGCTAATTGCACATCTGCCGTACAACCTCTTGATGCCGGGATAATCAACTGTTTAAGCAATTTCACAGGAGAAAGCCAGTGAAAAGAACTTTATGTTTCATGGAACAAGCAAAAGAACATACTCCAAAAATAGACTTCTGCAGCCTATTAATTTTGTACTTTCAACTTAGAATGACGTAAACTTCTTCAGCTATGCAGAATTGTTTCGTGAAATGCGATTTTGTGCGAAAAATTGATGAAGAATGCTCAAGAAAAGGGAAAGAAAATAATGATGGTGACGATATTCCAGATGAAGAGTGGTAGCAGAGGATGTAGGTGTGAAATTTATCGATTATGTTTTTATTGATCAAGATGTTGCGACACGTTGTGTCCTAAGCATATACTGTAAAAACAAAATCTCTATTTTACAACAAAAGGTGCTGGTATCATGGCTGCCCACACAGTTGCTGTAAAATTTACAAGCTGTTGTTACAAGCTGAGTGCTGTAAAATTTCTAATATGTCTAGGGAAAATCGTCTTACTATTGGCGGCATTGTGCACGTGACAGAAAGAATTCGATTTTTACTTCAATTGTTGCTTGAATTCAATTTCATAGCATCGGTCCTTGAAAAATGACAAAATAAAGCGCAGGAAAAATTACTACATTTTTCAAAAAAAAAAGGTGCTGGCACCCTTGTTGCAACCATAGTGGGTGTAAAATTTACAAACTGTTGTTTCTAAGAGTTCTGTAAAATTACTGAAGTCTAGTAAAAGTAACGTCGCTATTGGCTGCACGGTGCACGTGACAGAAGAAATTAGATTTTTACTCCAATTGTTGCTTGAATTTGATTTCACAGCACCGCTGCTTGAAACATTGCATTATAAAGTGCAGGAAAAATCTCAACATTTTTTTTCACAGTGTAGAAGAAATCTGTGACGGTGCAAAAAAATGAAAATAATGGCGAAGAAGTAGATGATAATGTTCATGCCGATGAAGCTGTATTAGTATTAGTGCATGTATTAGTAATGCATAGACATTGTTTTTTCCATGTTTTGACGTTAACCCGCATTTGTCGTTTTCCCGCATTCATCGTTTTCTTTCACGCATCCCTTGAAAAACGATGGATCGAGGTTCTACTGTAGTATAATTGGTTTAACAGCCTATGATCACATTCAGATTTCTCAGATAGATAAGTTTCCAGAAGTAGTGTGGATGTTCTATTGATTAAACAAACTTGCTTCTCCAAAAAAATTTAAAATTTTTATGTTTAAAAAAAAAAAAAAAAAAAAATCGAATTAGACGTCTTATTTTGCAGTCATTTTGTAGCCGTGAAGCTGGTTCTTCACGTTCCTTTTGGGTAATCAGACCCTGTATGCACACACACACACGTGTGTGTGTGTGTTTAGATTCGGGGGTGCTCGCTATTCAGAGATAAAAGCGTACAAATGTTTCAATAATGTTCAATGTTCAAATATTTTCAATTAGAAATTGAAAAAGTGCCCGTTAAAAGAGGTATCCGCTATTCGGGAGTGTCTTACGAAAGTTTTATTGTATATAGATTTTTCGCCTGAAATAATATTTTGGATATTCTTTTGGAAATTTCGGGTCGACCCACAAGATTCAAAATCCAACCCGAAACCGACTTGAACCCAAAACAATGAGCGTGAACCCGACCCGCAACGAAAAAATATAACGAATTTTCTACGTTTAAAAAGAATTCGGTTTCAATCTTTTAGCCCAATTAGTAAATTTTGCCCTCTTTCAAATAGTTGTTCGAAATTGCTACAGCTATTTTTGAAGTTTTCGTGAATTTCTTTATACGATTTTTAGTATTTGCTTTGTGGTTTAAAGCGATTTTTGACATTCGTTAAAGGAATCCGGTTTCAATATTTTAGCCAAAAGCAGTAAATTTTGTTCTCTGCGATAGCACTTTTCGCGTTCCTGGGCAATTTCTTGACAATTTTTTTCAAAACTGAAAGAATTCTTCGGTATTTTTTTTTTCATCTGAAAAATGTTCAGGAGTACTTTGAAATATCGGGTCACCGAGAACTCGCTCACAAGTGTAAAAACCCAACTCGAAACAATTACAGTCAACCCGAAGCTCAAAGAAAAGAGTAGCGTGAACCAGTGTTGGGTGTAACACATTACTTTCGTAATCGGATTAATAATCATGATTAAAGTAATAGTGATTACAAGTAATCATTATTTAATTTCAATCATGATCACTTCAGATTTTTTAAATCATGGCTACTTTGAATCATAGTAATGATTACAATAATTAATCATGATTACGTAGATTACAAGAATCTAAACTGAAATTTTGCGAATTACATTTTTAGTTACCGTTTCTTATATTATAATGGGTCTTATTTTATATAGGGTATGCGCGTTCTTAAAAAGTCATTAAATGGCTTTATTCATACAACTAATGTCTGTCGAAACAAAATTTAATTAAATTACAGGCCAATTTTGTTGAAAAGCTATTGAAATAAGAATTCATTGTAGCCAGAAATTTTTCTTTCGAAATCGCTCCCCCCCCCCCCCCCTCTCAATGTATATATATGTACATATATATATTTGGGGAAATTTTTAGGTTGATTTAATGTCTGGCACGTATATTCTCACTCACACTACGCACTCTTAACTAATCTTAACCAAATATCAATTACTTAAGGGTCCTGTCCCTGCCGGCGAAGGCACTCACGAGCTAATGCTAATCCTATGGTGAAGGATTTTTCTAATATCTCGTTTGCATTTCGACATTTTTAAATAATGTTTTTTGCATTGGATAGCCGAGGTCCGTCTCTACAGATCAGCTTTGACGTTAACCAATAAATAAGTTATAAATGGATATGATGTACATGTTTTATGTGAAAATATGCTGGGCAAATATGATTTCAAGTAGAAGTGAGTCTCTTGAAGGAATGCAGAAAAACAAAACAAAACAAAACTCATAAGAAAGTGGCCATTAGATGTCCGTTAACATATAATTTTTTAATAGCCACTTTTTTGATTTAGTGGCCCTGTAGCCGATGGCTAGTTCTAATTTTGCCTTTTAGTAGTTAATTTTGCCGTTTAGTAGTATGTGGAATAAAATGTAAGTCTGCTGAAAAAATTACCCCGGGTTCAGACACGATGTAGCTTCTCGATGCCCCGATCCATACGCCGAGCATTTTATATTTCTGTATTGATGTTGTCAAGCTAGCATCAGCTCGTGCAACACAATTATACTTTTTCTCGTCCCAGAAACGTCCATTGAAAATTTTTATACTTTTTATATCTGGCCGGTTGGCACGCTAATTTTTTTTTTTTTTTTTTTTTAATCGGCCTGGCTCTTTAAAATATTTTTCTTTATCCCGCCGACCCGGCCAGTTTGAAAACTTGCCATCATTTTGCCGGGCCAGACTCGGTCCTGTGCAGACCTCTGCAACTAATTATGAGTTCACATTTCTTTGTCAAATATTGATTTTTCAAATTTTCGTAACCTTAAATCATATTTTTACAAGGATTTTTATATTTATTTTCCTTTCTGCTCTTTTTACAGAAGGTTAGCTATTCTATTTTAATTGTAGTGAAAGAAGTTAAAACGGTGTTTTTGTCTGCTACACTGTTCTGCCGTTGTAATTTTGGATTTTATCCAATACATAAAAGCAAGTATTCCAAGTTCGTTTCACATGAAGCAAAACTTATGTGTACGTTTTTTTACTATTTATGATTTTCTTTTGAATGCAACAATTCTTAAATAAAGTTTTTTACATTAGCATAACATATTTTGTTAACTAGAATATAATTATTTTCGTGTATATATTAGGCTCACCAAGCGTTTTCAATATATCCGGTCTCGACATTTTTTTTATTTTATTTATTTGTTTATTTATTTGCCTGGCCAGATATGCAGTTTTGAACTAAAGGGCAAAACTGGGAAATGTCATCAGTGGCCAGCAGTACCGGTTTTATAAATGGCCACTTTCATTAAACTAATAACCACTTTTTATTTAAAAGTACTAAACAGTAAGCCTTTGTTAAAATTTTTATTAGTATTAATCTAAACTTCAATAGCCCAAATAAATATGTTACTAAAAACATATTGCAACCAGAAAAAGTAGAATACTTGATGGAATGCAAGCAGGGTTGCAAAAAAAACAAAAAAAACAAGCCAGTTTGGGTTTTTTTTTTTTTGGGGGGGGGGGGGTTCGGGTTTTATTGATTTTTTTTTTTTTTAAGAAGTGAGGGCACGGGGAGTCCCTTACTTTTTTAAAGTATAGGGTATTAAGCTAAGAAATCTTATTATATTTTTATTAACTTAATATACAAGTAATTTGTATTGAAATAACACAAATAAATCAGTGTAAAAGTTTGTAAAAAAATTTTACTTCTGACATCCTATAATATTATGTAATAACCACTTATCACATATTTAAAAATTACTTAAATAGATTACTTTTTATCTGTATTCCCCACTAAGAACTCATTTTTGAAACTAATCTTTTATTATTTATTAATCAAATAATGCTTGATAATATTTTCAAGATATCTGTGGTTCGCTATATAGAACAGTTTATTCTTTGAACATAATACATAGCTGTTACTAAAAATATTTAAATTGCAAATGATTTCAATTATCTGCATAACTGATTGTAATTATTTAATTTGAATATTTTGAAACGAAGTTATAATACTTATTTCAAACAGTTTATTCTTTGAACATAATACATAGCTGTTACTAAAAATATTTAAATTGCAAATGATTTCAATTATCTGCATAACTGACTGTAATTATTTAATTTGAATATTTTGAAACGAAGTTATAATACTTATTTCAACAATGTTTATTTTTATCAACAAACATGCATCTGTATGTAATAGGAAATGATATATATATATATATATATATATATATATATATATATATATATATATATAAACAAGTGTAAACAAACAAACAAAAACCGATTTATTTGGATTTTTTGAGGGGGGGGGGGGAAGCCTCTTTTTTTGGGGGCCAACCCTGGCCAAAAGTGAATAAGTCAAATTTGTATCCAGTTGGGAACTTATATTTTGAAGTTTTATTTTGTTAAATCTTGATATAAAAGACCTTGTCATTTTTTATCTATGCGAAAATATTTTTAGCTATGTATATTAATTTTGGCTTTTTTTTTTTTTTCATAATATTAACAGGCTTTTAAAAGACCTAATCACATTATTTCATTTTGACTTTGTCACATTCGGATTTGGCAGTACACCCACAATATTTTTTAATAGGATAGTATAACTCTTTAAACACAAAGGTTAAAAAAACTAATATAAAAGTTACTGAATATTAAATAATAATAACATGGATTGTTTAAAAAAAAAAACCCGTCAAAGCTGGTTTTGTTGGTTTTTTAGAGGGAGTTTTACCAAAAAAAAAACCCACCCTTTTTTTTTGGGGGGGGGGGGTGTAGGTGGGTTTTTTGAAACCCTAAATGCAAGGAAATTTTAGTCTCTCCTTATAGGAAAGTGGCCGTAAGGTAGCTGCTGACAGACAATTTTCTAATAGCCACTTTTTCTCATTTAGTGGCCCAGTGGACGGCGGCTAGTGCTAATTTTGCCTTTTATTGATAGGGACCTGACCTGTTTTTTAATTAGGAGACCCTAGTAAACAATTTGATTTTTGGGCCCTTTCAAACTCTTTATATATTTTTACTTCTGTATTTAAGCATCTCTGTTTTTGTGGATACCCTTTGAGGAATGAAATCTGACCACTTTTAGAATTAGAACTTAAAATAATCATTCTGCTTAGAATAAGGAAACAATTTGAGAAACAATATTTGATTTTTTTTGTAATTGCACATATTTTTATTGGTAGGGTAAAAGGCAAAGCTGGGAGATTTCATTAGTGGCCAATGGCCACTAGTACCAGTTCTAGAAGTGGCCACTTTTTTTATTTAAAAGTACTTAAACAATAAACTTTTGTTATCATTTCTGTTAGTGTGAATCTAAAATTGAACAGCCCAAGTAAATATGTTAATATAAACATATTTCAACTAGAAAAAGTAGAATACTTGATGGAATAAAAAATATTTTATTTTATCCTTGTAGGAAAGTGACCATGCAGGGGTGATTGTGTTAATAGTAAATTACCTTAATTCAGGTGTTTATTTCGTTTTCCATACCGGAATTCTAGTTTTTCTGATAGATAAATTAATAAAATAAGACTAAAATATCAATTTCATATGACTTCTAAACATGATTAAAGGTAATATGTTTCATAATGAAATGATTTGCACCTCTCTGCAATAAATTACATGTTCTCTCTCCATGCGAATTCTTTTCCATGATAAACTTTCAGGTATTGTTTCATGAACTCGCAATCACCCCTGCATAAGGCAAATGTCAGACGAACGTCTTTTTGCACGCTTTTTTCCCTACACGTCATCCCTACACAATGCTAGCGGCATTGTGAAGGGATGATTTGTAGGAAAAAAGCGTGCAAAAAGACGTTCGTCTAACATTAGCTAGAGTCGTACCGAGTACAAGTAAATACTTGGTACTCGGCGAAATTTTGGCCGAGTAGGGGAGATCGGGGAAAGTAGGCGCAGTCCTCATAAATCGCCTCTTTGTGAATAGATTGTGCAACCAGCCGCAGAGTACCTTTCTTCTTGCTTTTTACGATTATCATTGTAGTTTTGCAGCGTTACCTACATGCAATGGACATTTATTACGATTTTTCTGTTTTTTGCACTCATAAGTAATTTTTGTTGCTTCATTCTTTTTCTAATTTCTAATACTTATCTTAATAATTGCGATATAACTTGTGCAATTTTTCTTAGTGTATGATTAACTGCACCTACACCATATGTGATTTACTTGGATTAATTATGCTTAGATGGTTACGTGTCCCTTTTGTGAAGAAATTAATTATGGGGCTAGTAGGCGCATTGAACACGGGGCAAGTTGGCTCGGTGTTTGGTGTGTGCTGGTAGCTTGAAAAACAGAAAACACCGAGAAAAGTGGTTGCAATACAAAATTTTGGGCACACGAGGCTTGCCCAAACGGAGACACTCGATTTTTATTTGTGACAACTTTAACTCTGACAATGATATCGAGTAGGATAGAAGTTACTCAATGTTAATGTTTTATTCATTTTTTTTTATGTCTGTATAAGTTAGAATTTACATTGTATGGCGATAACGTCTTTGTCTAAACTTACTAGTAGTAATGAAATTGATTTCTCTTAACTGCGTGTTTTATTTGAGTTTCATTTAAATTTTTAGAAAGCGTGTGCCAACTTACCCCATAGGTATAGGCAACTTGCCCGCGACGGGGTAGGTTGGCGCACAACTTTCCTTTTACTTTAGGCTTCCGCTAAACATAAACTGCAAAAGCTACAAACTCAAAACTCCGGGTATTTATAGACCAATACCTGTTCTTTAAAAGTACAGTTAAAGTTTCATAAAAAACATAAACAAAAAAATAATAAAAGTCAATAACTAAAAACTGCGCCTACTAGCCCCGGTCTCCCCTACTCTGCCAATATCGAGTAGTTGTAAGAATTTCATTTTTTTAAGCATATGAATTTAAAACTGATCTGTGAAAAGTTATTCGAATATCAATGTATAATATATGCAATAATTCATAAAATTATTTACTCTGTATTTAACAATATGCCTACAAAATATAGAAAAAGTTAAGAACAAAAACCCCCATTCCAGATTAAAATTTAGTTTCACATTTATACAAATAAAAATAAGTTATTTTTAAATATATGGGAAAACAGAAAATACTATTATTTTGGATAAAGAAACTGAAAATACAATAAATGTAATAAAAAAATTAATAATTAAATTTATTATATTTGAAATTATGGTGCAAAAACACCAAACGTTGTACATTATCAGTAGACAGGGCATTTCTTTTACTACTGTAAATTTGACCTGGCTCTGAAAATATACGTTCAGAATAAACAGTGGTTGAAAGTGCACATAAGAATTTTTTTGCAAGGTTGCACATAATCGGAAAAGTCCCCCCACCATGCAAATGGAGTGTCAGTTTTACATAAGTTTTCTGTTAAGAAAGCCTGTATCGCTTTTTGTACCTCTCTTTTTATTTTTCTCTTTTTTATTTTTAATCAAAAGAAAATAAGGTACAGATACAAAATAAATGGGTCATTCCAAAAAATAAAGGTCCCTTTCGAGAATTTTTTTTTCAAATTTTTTTTCACTAAAAATGAAGCAAAAAAACCTTTGGGAGGTTTGTATACATCTTGAAGAATAGAAATTGGATATCAGCAGCACACTTTTTAAAATGTATTATTTACTACACTTAGAAACATAGACACATTGAATGAAAAGTGTCTCCTTTGTTACCATATTGTAAATAATCTCCCCGTATTGTCTTAGGAAAGTAAAAAATTAATTTTACGATTTTAACATTTTGATATGAACGTTCTTTCTCACTACCCCATAATTTTTCGTTTGTTATATATTTTCTCACAAAATGAGCATATTATGTCCCCGTGTTACTTTTTTAGTATTCTCGCAATATAAAACTTTATATGATTACGTAACAAGCATAGTAATGTAATAAACTCTCAGTCATACTTATACATATTAGTCATTGCATATTTAACCCTTTGATTCTTAAGAAAGTTTTTCTTTTTGTTAAGATTACAAAAAACATGTCAGTAACATAGGGGACATACGGTAACACAGGGGACACCGAAGTAACAAAGTGCACACATGTTCAGCACTAAGAATTCAAAAATCTTAAAAATGTGTTTTTATATATTAATTAGAATTTATTTCTCATATGCAGCAACAGGTAGATCAAAACACTAGAATATTCTGTTGTTTTGATCTTTTAAACTTGGGTTTTCAATCCCATAACAGTACAGCAAAATTCAGAAATAGGAGTACTCAAAAATAAGCAGGCTGTATATGAACCGGCACACGTTTTCACTAAGCCGCTGAATACAACATGTAGATTAAATATTTTAATAAATATCTATGAATATAGATGTAGCAAGTAAAGTAAATGTGATATTGCTATCTGGTATCAATAAATATTTTAAAATAAAGTTTCCAGTGACAGAAAAGTATGCATTATAGAAGGTTTAATTTTATTGGTATTTTAATAAAGGGACAAAAAATACCTGAGTAAATCTTAAGTACAGTAACTTTGATTTGAAGAAAAAAATTTAGTTGAGTTTTTAACAGAAGTTTATTTTTAAATTTCTGGATTTTCTCCCTTTTAAATAGTATGGGAATACACAGTATATATATATATATATGTATATACAGTGTGTCCACGTATAACCTGACCTATCTTTATTTTCGCAACCGTTGTTCCTAGATGCATACTTCAAATTACAAAAATGGTCAAAATTAGGTGCAGGGTTAAGATTAAAAAAAAAGTTTGAAGCGAAAAAACAATTTAGTGAAGAATTACAGAATCTAAATTTTTATACGGTCCCCCGGTCCTATAAGTTATATTTAGTAAAATTTCCCTGTTACACTTGCAAGTATGGCAAAAAAAAAGTCCCGTTATTCTACGATTAAAATTGACCGAGTAATAGCTGTTTAAAGTTGGAGTATATTTTTTGCTACATATTAGGGGTCATTCGCAAATTTAGTAGAAATTTAATTTCGTCAGATATATTAAAGAAATGGTTGAGAGTAAAATTAGCATTGCAATATAAATTTGAAACCTTTAATCATTCTGACATTACTGCAAAATGTACAATTTGTACTGAACATTATAAGAGGATAAAAATAACATATTTTTTGTTAAATAAAAAGATGAAAAACTACAGCCTCTTTTCTTTACAAAAATATACATATTTTAAAATGCTGTTAGATTACACTGTCTTTCAAATTTTGGGTTGTCGCATGTTTTTAACTTTTGAAAATTGATTTTTATGTATTTTTTAGCACTGAATCCGAATATGACCTTCATTTTAAACCCTCACGTCAGGAATTTTATCAAATTTTAAATTTCAAAGTTAAAAAGCTAAAAGTTAAAATTGATCCCCCCTCCCTACCAACATCATCGGACCCCCGAGCTGTTTAGCTTTAAGAACCCCCAGTTTAAGCCAAAAAATCTAATAAATTATTGAATTAAATAAAATTAAACTGAATAAAAAAGTCTTACATCTATTTTATAGTATCAGATTTTTCGCTATTTTTTAGCCTTGAAATTTACGATTTGCGAAAAATCTTGACATGATGGTTAAAAGTGAAGGTAATTTTTTGATTCATCGTTAAAAATTACATAAAATGTAATTTTAAAGGTTAAAAAACACAACCATCGCATGTTTATGTTATCTAATCTAAAACTCTTTCTTAAACTTCTTGACGGTAATCTATCCGAATTTTTTTGTGTTATCCTCTAATATAAGTATGTATAAGATGGTAAGAGTCGAAAATCATAATAATATTGCATTGTCATCAGATTTAAGTCAGTATGTGAAATTTAACTACGATCGGACATTTGAAAGTATGCTAAAGTTCGAGTACAAATTTTAAACTGGAAAGACGACCATTGCAAGTTAAATGAAACCTTATGAAAATAACATAATTCAGGGGTGATTGTGTTCAGGGTGTAGCCCGGATTTCCGGGTTTTTTGATCTATCCTTCCGGGTTTATGAGATCGTTACGTTTAGTGGAAAATTCGGACATAAAAAAATATCGCGAATTTCGACATGGTCGCCGAGAAAAAAAATCGACAATTTCGTCAAAGGATTGCGGGAAAACGCAAATTTCGTTTAAAAATCTCGAAATAAACACGAATTTTGCAAAGAATCCCCCAAAAAACTAAGATTTTCGTAAAAACATCACGAGAAAAATGAGATTTTCGTCGAAAGATCGCGGGAAAAATGGACATACGTCAAAGAAACGCCGGGAAAATAGACATATTGTCAAAGGATCGCGGGAAAAACGCGAATTTCGTTAAAGGATCACGGAAAAAAAACATGAATTTCTATAAAGAATTGCGGAAAAACGCGAATTTTGTCAAAGGACCGCAGAAAAAACATATAATTAGAACCGGGAAGGATTTACCCCATCCCGGAATCACGGGAAAAATGCGATTTTCGTTAAAAGATCGTGGGAAAAACGCGATTTTCGTCAAATGATCGTGGGAAAAGCGTAAATTTCGTTAAAGAATCGCGGAACAAACACGAATTTGTTTAAAGAATCGCGAAAAAAAAAACGCATTTCACCAAAGAATCGCGTAAAAAACTCGAATTATGTCTAAAATATGAATAAAAAACAAGATTTTCGTCAACAGATCGGGGGAAAAACGCGATTTTCGTCCAAAGACGCTGGAAAAACGGAAATGTCGTCAAAGGATCGAGGAAAAAACGCAAATTTCATTAAAAGATCACAAAAAAACAATTTCTTTAAAAAATCGCGAATTTCGTAGAAATAACGCATAATTAAAACCGGGAGGGATTAACCCTCCCATTCCGGGGATCGCTGGAAAACGCGATTTTCGTCAAAGGATCGCTAGAAAAACGGAAATATCGTCGAAGGATCGCAAGAAAAATGCAAACTCTGTTACAGAATCACGGGGGAAAAAACGCGATTTTCGTCAAAGAATCGCGAAAAGAATGCAAATTTCGCGAAAGATCGCAGAAAAAAGCGAATTTCGTGAAAGGATCGCAGAAAAAACACATAATTAGAGCCAGGAGTAAATCTCTCCCCACCCTCTCTTCTGCCCCTCTCCTTTCAGAGAAGTTGCTGTGAAGTGTTACCCATCTCAATCTCTGTACAACAATGTCCAGAATTGCATACCCAGGAAGAAAGCAGGAAAAATAAATTTACCTTGTGTAAGAGTAAAGCTAGGAAAACAAACAAAATTTCTATTTTTCTTTTTTTTCTCTAATACTTAGCCACTTACAAGTAAAATTGCATTTTCGCGAAAAAACGGCCAATTTTCCCCCCACAAGATCACGAAAAAACGGCAAATTTCGTCAAAAGATCGTGAAAAAAAATAGGAAAATTTCGTCAAAAGATCGCGAAAAAGCGGCAAATTTCATCAAAAAAATCGCGAAAAACGGTAAATTTCCCCAAAAGATCGCAAAAACGACAAATTTCCTACAAAAGATAACGAAAAAACGGCAAATTTTGTCAAAAGATCGCGAAAAAGCGGCAAATTTCACCAAAAAATCGCGAAAAACGGTAAATTTCCCCCAAAAGATCGCAAAAACGGCAAATTTCCTGCAAAAGATAACGAAAAAACGGCAAATTTCCTACAAAAGATAATGAAAAAAACGGCAAATTTCCTACAAAAGATAACGAAAAAACGGCTTGTTTCGTAAAAAGGATCGCGAAAAAACGGTAAATTTCGTAAAAAGGATCGCGAAAAAACGGTAAATTTCGTAAAAAGGATCGCGAAAAAACGGCAAATTTCGTCAAAAGATCGCGAAAAACCGTAATTCCCTCGCTGCCGCCGATGTATTTCCGAAAAAAAAAAAAAAATTTCACTCGGAATCTCCCCTGACTCTCCATTTGATGAAGTCATTTAGCTTTCAGTGAAATTAATGTAAGTTTACCGAATTATGTTTTTCTGCAATTTGTATATTTCAAACAATAGCAGAAATATGTCATTTGATTGTCATGCTGTTGCAGAATCAGTTGTTATGTAAATTGATATTGGTATATTTTGCATCGATAATTTTCAGGGTTTTTCACTTTGTATCAATTAATTTTCAGGGTTTTTCACTCTGAGTCACAATCAGCCCTGATAATTTTAGTTAAAAGAAATCATAGTCTCAAATCCTTACAAAATAAAACATATGTTAAAATACAATTATTTTAACTAATCTGAAACTTAACTAATAAAAGTTAATCGTAATATTTGTACGATTTCTTTCAAAGCGCATATACCTTGAAATAAGTTTAAGTACTTTATACACGAGCCCTGAAAGCATGGTCGAAATCATCTGTTTTGATATGCAAAAAAGTGGTATAAGTCATGCATTTCAAAGTTTCATAATTCGGTCAATTTTAATGTTAGATGAATGGGATTTTTTTTTGTCTTACTTGTTAGCGCCGCAGTAAATTTTTAGTAAATATGACTTATAGGACCGGGGACTGTATAAAAATTTAAATTTCGTAATTTTTTAATAAATGTTTTTCTTGATCCAAATCGCTTTAAAAATAATTCTTTACCTTATTTAAACCATTTTTGTAATTGGAAGTATGCATCTAGGACCAACGGTTGCGAAAATAAAGCTCGGTCAGGTTATACGTGGACACACTGTATATATATTTTGTTTCTCCCTTGTAAAAATATGTTTTTGGTTGCATTAAAACAAGCGTAAATGTGATACACTTCCTGATACATGATCTTTTGAATCAAGATTCGCACAATGTCATTTCTATAGGGCAATTAACACGATCAGTTCGCATAATTTCCAAATTTTTTAGGACAGATATTTTGAATTTTATATTACTGCATAATTTGCATTAACATCTTTAAATATCAACTAAGAGAGTAGCTGAAACATAAAATTGGCTGTTTGAAGTGGAAGAAGCTTAAGGATATTTTCCACCTTCCTAAAAAATCTAACTTCAATTAATAATAATAAAAATCTGCATATTTCTTGAATTAAAATAACATACAAAGCTTTATATATAAGTTTTAGCCACATAATTAGCTAAAAAAATAAATTAAACCCATTTTGTTACTTCAATGTCTCTTGTGTTACCATCACCATGGTAACACAGGGGACTAGTAACACGGGGGACAAAATGTAATAAAAAATTACCCATATATTTATAATTTTATAGAAACAATGCAAAGTCTTATGTAATATTTTCTTTTAACTGAGATGTACACTTTAAACCCTAATTCATTAAAAACTATATATATTATTAATGTAAATTTATGGTAACATAGGGGACACATAAAAAACACACCTACCTTCAAAAAGCACTTTAGCTCAGGTAATATTTTTCAAAATTTAACATATAAAATAATGAATTATTTAAAAACAACGTTTAAACACACAATAAAATAAGTTGATTTGATCATACGTATACGTTTCGTGAGTACTAGGACTCACATCCTCAGTGTAAAAAACTTCAAAAACAATATCCCCCCTACTACATGTACGGTGAAAACCCAAATGTCAAAACAAAATCTACCTATTGTATTGTTTTAACTTTGGAATTGGTTGAGTGATGATAACTCTTATGATTTTTAGATATTGCGATGGCAGTAAAAGGAATAAACATGACATTAAAACTAGTGTCCGTTAATAATTACCAGGTTCATTTTAAAGCAATTAAAAATTTATTGAAACTCCGTTGGAGATGAGAGGCCCCTCAGATGGGACTTGGTACAAGAGCGGAAGCTAGAGAGAGTCTGCTGAATAACATATGCATATGAGCAAAGTTAATTATCGCCAATATATTCGCCACAATGGTTACAATACTGCAATTTGGCGTACTTCTCTGAAAAGTTTGTTATGGTCATGAAAAGATCTGGTTCACGATCGAAACTAAAATCATGGCATATGGCTTCTAACGGTTAATTTAGGAAGGGGTCCTATATGTATTACAAAAATAAGAATAGGGAATGTATATGTATGAAAAGGGATACTTTATCGTATCTTGAAATATAATTACGCTTATATTAAATAAGAGAACATATTACATAAATGAAAAGGGGGGTTTCTTTAAGTTATTATTATAGGACAGGTGAATAAAATTATGATAAGGGGAAAAGATTAATGTATATGATTTGATATACTACCCCCAACTACATGTACGGTTTTCACCGTACATGTAGTTGGGGGGTTGGGGGATATTGTTTTTAAAGTTTTTTACACTGAGGATGTGAGTCCTAGTACTCACGAAACGTATGATCAAATCAACTTATTTTATTGTGTGTTTAAACGTTGTTTTTAAATAATTTATATTTCCACACAAGTTCTGTATTTACTATATGAAATAATGGCTACCTAAGATAAATGATAGCTTTAAAACTTTAAAAGTGCATGATTGACTGTTGTTAACAACATTTAGGGTCAGGGTCGTACTGGCCCACCGGGCAACGAGGCAAATGCCCGGTGCGCCCATCGTCACTTTTTTTTTTTTTTTTTTTTTTAAAGCACGCATTCTGAAAGGCGTAAAAATTTCAAAGATTTTCATTTGGAAAATTAAAAAGTAATGCTTTTTATTTATTTTTTAAAGTATATAGCATAAACAAACTATGTGTGATCAAAGACAATTAGATAAACCAATTTCGAGATAACATAAGTTATCGACAATCAGATATGCCATTGTTACATATGGTATCCCGGAGCAGACTTTGTTTCAAAGCCTGTACTAATGATAAATTCTAAGAAAAATAATATTGAGTATTCACTTATTTAGATATACGCCTAAATAAGTTCTGTTCTAAGAATGCTTCTAATAAGTGTCTAATAAGTTTGCGTCTAATACGTTTGCATATTTTCTGCGTCTAAGTATTTAGCGCCCCTGGTGTTGTCAGGTATTTTTCTATTTCTGCCTTTCGTGCAAGTATAAACGACGAAACACTGTATAAGAAACATATTCTCATTTTAAATGTACTCATTAACAGAGACTTTGATAGTCATGGCGCCCTGGTGCAGATTTTATTCAGTACCCCGAAGAATAGTAACTTCCACATAAATTAAGATTGGTATTAATGACGTATTTAGTATATTTTCTGTCAAATATTTAGCGCCCTGGGTGGCTGCCCGGTAGTTTGATATTTCAGTTTTTTTTTTTTTTTTTTTTGGTGAAAGTACAAAAAGGAATGCTAATTTAAAACAGATGATTTTCATTTTAATTTCATTTGGTCCCTTTGTCAGAGGCAGCTTTGGTAATCATGGCGCCCTTGGTCAGATTTTTTTAAAGCGTTTCTATAAAAATAACTTTCAAAAAACTAATATCGTGTTTTATAATCAAGGCGACCTTGGTCAGATTTTTTCAAGCGCTTCTGTAAAAATAACTTTCACAAAATTAATATCGTGTTTTTGTAATCATGGAGCTCTTGGTTAGATTTTTTCAGCGCCTCTGTAAAAATAACTTTCATATCGTGTTTTTTAATCACGGCGCCCTTAGTCAGATATTTTTTTCAGTGCCTTTGTAAAAATCCCTTTCAAAAAACTATCATCATGTTTCTCTAATCATGGCGCCGTTGGACAGATTTTTTTTTAGCGCCTCTGTAAAAATAAGTTTAAAGAAACTAATATCGTGTTTTCGTAATAATGCCGCCCTTGGTCAGATTTTTTCAACGCTTCTGTAAAAATAAATTTCAAGATACTAACACTGTGTTTTTGTAATCATGGCGCCCTTGGTTAGATTTTTTTCAGCGCCTCTGTAAAAATGCTTTTCAAAAAACTATTATCGTGTTTTTCTAATCATGGCGCCCTTGGAGAGATTTTTTTTAGCGCCTCTGTAAAAATAAATTTCAAAAACTATAACGTGTTTTTTAATCACGGCGCCCTAAGTCAGATTTCTTTTTAGCGCCTCTGTAAAACTCCCTTTCAAAAAACTATCATCGTGTTTCTCTAATCATGGCGCCCTTGGACAGATTTTTTTTAGCGCCTCTGTAAAAATAAGTTTAAAGAAAAAAAACTAATATCGTGTTTTCGTAATAATGGCGCCCTTGGTCAGATTTTTTCAACGCCACTGTAAAAATAAATTTCAAAAACTTAATATGGTGTTTTTTAATCACGGCGCCCTTAGTCAGATTTGTTTTCAGCGCCTCTGTAAAAAATCCCTTTCAAAAAACTATCATCGTGTTTTTGTAATCATGGCGCCCTTGGTGAGATTTTTTTTCACCGCCTCTGTAAAAATGCTTTTCAAAAAACTATAATCGTGTTTTTCTAATCATGACGCCCTTGGAGAGATTTTTTTCAGCGCCTCTGTAAAAATAAATTCCAAAAACTTAATATCGTGATTTTTAATCACGGCACCCTTAGTCAGATTGTTTTTCAGCGCCACTGTAAAAATCCCTTTCAAAAACTATCATCATGTTTCTTTAATCATGGCGCCCTTGGAGATATTTTTTTTCAGCACCTCTGTAAAAATAAATTCCAAAAACTATATCGTGTTTTTCTAATCATGGCGCCCTTGGTGAGATTTTTTTTTCAGCGCCTCTGTAAAAATGCTTTTCAAAAAACTATTATCGTGTTTTTCTAATCATGGCGCCCTTGGAGAGATTTTTTCAGCGCCTCTGTAAAAATAAATTTCAAAAACTATATCGTGTTTTTGCAATTATGGCACCCTTTGTCAGATTTTTTCAGCGCCTCTGTAAAAATAAGTTTAAAAAAACTAATATCGTGTTTTTGTAAGCATGGCGTCTTTGGTCAGATATTTTTCAGCGTCTCTGTAAAAATGCCTTTCAAAAAGCTATTATCGTGTTTTTTTTAATCATGGCGCCCTTGGATAGATTTTTTTTTTCAGCGCCTCTCTGTAAAAATAACTTTCAAAAAATTAATATCGTAATTTTTTAATCATGGCGTTTCAGCGCCTGTGTAAAAATAAATTTCCAAAAACTAATATCGTGTTCTTGTAGTCATGGCGCCCTTGGTCAGATTTATTTTCAGCGCCTCTGTAAAAATAACTTTCAAAAAAGTAATGTCGTGTTTTCGTAATCATTGCGCTCTTGGTGAGATATTTCAGCGCTCCTGTAAAAGTAACTTTCAAAAAACTAATATCATGCTTTTGTAATCATGGCGCCCTTGGTCAGATTTTTTCAGCGCCTCTGCAAAAATAACTTTGAAAAAACTAATATCGTGTTTTTGTAATCATGGCGCCCTTGGTCACTTGGTCAGATTTTTTTCAGTGCCTCTGCAAAAATAACTTTAAAAAAACTAGTACCGTGTTTTTGTAATAGCAACCCCCCCCCCACACACACACATGCACACTTCCCACAAATACACACACATGCACACTTCCCACAAATACACACACAAACTGATGCTCTTAGTTCCACTAAAGTGCAGCATTCCATAATTTCTTAATGATAATATAAGTGTTAGACCGCCAAGACTAATTCTTCACAAGATTTTGAAATGGAAACTTATGTAAATTTTGCTTTTGAAAGAAGAAAAGGTTAAATTTTCATATCTATTTAAAAATTCGATAATATTTTTAGCATCCGAAAAAGCCAATATCTAAAAACTATTTTTAGTTTTTAAAACCAGATCTGCTTAACCCCTTTAAACTTCAAACACCACCCCGATTTATAAATTGAACAATATGTATGAAATTAAAATAAATAGATAAACCACTAAAATTGTAAAAATCGTTTTACAAAAGAATGGATGAATATAAATAAAGAGAAGCGCAGATGTGTTTGTGCTCAGTTTTCAATGCTGTTAGTCAATAATGTGGGAGTTCCCAAGAAGACAAATTACCATTTCGGGGGGGTTTCAAGTTAACTAGATATCGGTCTTATAGATACCCAGTGGTTTCTGTAGTAATACCAGACGTGGCATTTTTTTTTTATTATACCGTATTCTGGAGTTCTCTATCTTTCTGGAGAAAATAGAAATCGGATATGGAGGTATTTTCCCCATGACATACTAATTAACACACGACACATGGTTGACGTACAGGCATCTGCAAAGAAAGCATCGTTAAAAACGAAAAAATAAAATATTGAATTAAGCAACTGTTATAGCAGTTTTAAACTGTATTGTGTAACAATAGAAGTGGTGTATTACACAAAATTCCTCTTCAGTATGAATTCTTAATTGTGCTTAATCTTTTTAGCAGCCCAAAACTTTTGACGGCATTATTAAATAATTTTCATTGATACATACATCAATTTTTTAAAAATTCCCATTAAGGTGAAAACGAAAAATAACTTTGCAACAAACCTGATCATTTTTTAGATACATTTCTTTTTTCAAGATATCGAGTAAAAAATAACTGCAAAATAATGAACACATATAAGATTAATTGCGGTAGGAAAAACGCGTTATTCTTCTTCTTTTCAATTTTTTTCCACATTACGCAATTAAGGGAGCTGGTCACTCAGCTTCCGATTTCCCCTCACTAATGTAAAGCCTATGGGCATTTGATGCATTCGTAGATTTAAAATATCTCCTCGGGAAATTAATATTTTTAACTTCTATTTCCCGTGCACACTTCCTAAAAGATGTCTTTTTTTTTTCTTAGTTCTCAAAATATTTCTAAAATATAGACTTAATTTTATAGGAAGTGTTAAAATCTTACTCACAGTTCGCCTGCTTTATTTTGTAATGCAATGCTTAAATATAATTTTGATAGATTTTACTTTTAAAAAATGCAAATATATTTGAATCTGTTGCCGCTCTTTGGTGCTTTTTTTGTGCGTGTGAGTTGCGACGACCATTGTAGTTTAAATTTGGCTTATCTGAAATTAAAATAAACAGTAATTTTTAATTAAATATGAATTATTTTAGTGACTAGACGAGACAAAGGGTAAAAATTATGAAAAGCTCTTTTTTTTTTTTAATGCTGATTATTTGAAGAGGGTATTCAACTTTTATCGTAGAAAAATACTGATTTTTGATGATTGGAAAAAAAAAATCCTTAATGCACTGCATAATTATATAAGGAAAAAAGCTGACAAAAGTAGAAGTGAAACAATTCGGTATTATTAAAGTAATCGTGTCGTTGTCATCTATTTAAAAATGCAATTTTGAGAAAAAACTAGTTTCAGTTTTATGTTATAATTATAATAGAATGCATATTGTATTTTTTTTTTTTTTTTTTTACTTACATAAATTGGTCTATTCCAGTTTCTGGCCACATAAAGAAGTCTTAATTCCGTTGATAAAGCCGCTAAAATAAAAACTCGATCTTCCGAAATTTATAAGTTATGATTACGTTTAAATCCTTAAAGCGGTTCTCAAAAATATATTTCTTAACCTTTAATAATGCGAAAATTTCTGCTCATTTGCGAACATAAAAATAGTGTTCGAAAGAAACCGAATTTCGGTTACCTTCCTAGTTTCGACTGAAAACGAAAGCGAAACTGTTTTAAAAATAAATTCAAAGTAAGTAACATAACCATACATATACGCATGTTATCTGAATAATGCTTTACGTAAAACGGCAGTACATAATTATTAATTAAAAAATAATTTGATTGAAATAAAATTAATTAAATATAAGGTGCTATAAACATAAAAAAATATATTAAAAAATAATTTCATTTAAAAATAACGAATTTAATCAATATTAGTAATACCTTCTAGATTTATCCCCTTGTATGTGAATATATAGTATGTGCGGCTCTTTGGATGGGAGTGCCGTTTGAGGGAGGTTAGGGAGGGGCAGTTATAGTAATACCGAATATTCGGCAGTATTTTCGCCGAAACTAGGATTTTGGGCTGAAAATGATACCGAATATTCAGCCAAACTCTACATAAAAGAATGAGACTTGCAGGCTTGGTTATTGAAGTGATTTGTAATACAATAGATTCTTTTCTTTAAATTAATTACATCTTGAGTTAAAATTGATTGTTGTCTCGTGACAACAGTTTTCTTTCTCTTCCCCCACTGTCGCGTCCGGGAATTCGGTTCAAAACGCCAACTTTGAAAGCCTTTTCTGAAAGATGTTTTACTTATCTCAAAAAATATAAAGGACAGTTCGATTACAAAGTTTCTGGTGGGCAATAAAAAATAGTTGGTATTTTCGGCCAAGTAAAGCACTCAGCAGTTGTAATGGACTTTAATGAAAACCTTTAAAACAAAACTATCGTGCAATAAAATTCAAGTAATACTACTTTTCAAAATAATACATTCAATGTAATACTTTTAAAGAATGTATTACTTTTCCGAAGATTTTCTGCCCCCCCCCCCCCCCCCCCTACCCTGCGTACACACATGAATCGCGGTAAAAAAGAACAAGATCTTTGAAAAACAGAAACAACTCCATTGTTAAGCACAGCCTTTGTAAGTTTGCTCATTTGAAAGCAGAGCCAAAACTAAGGGAGGGGGGGGGGGGCAATGTGCCCCGGGCGCCAAATAAAGATTTTGTTTGTCGATTTTTCTCGCATCTACGTTTTGCACGGTATTGTTAAAATCATCCTGTCTGGCGTATGACAAAACATAGAAGAATCTAAAGATGATATGACATAAGGATCCTGTATAAAACGGAATTGTTTTCGATTCCGTTATTTTTAATCAATCAATAATCGACAAACCCTAGGGCGGAACCAGCTCATCATTTAGAGGGGTCATGGATATCCTTTTTTGGGGTGGGAGGCGATGACATCCTCGTTATGAGAATTTTTAATATTGAAAGCTATTCCCAAATCCAAACTAACAACTTTCCTGATACTTTCGCGAAGTCATTTTCATTTGTAAATGCAAAAAATTTGCATTAATATTCGTAAAAATATAAAATTTGCCGATTTTGTTCAGATATCAAGAAATTAAAGAGTTTCCCATTTTCTTACAAAGGCAAAGATTCATTCAGAAAATGTTGTCAAAGTTAGCACTTTTAGCCAAGTTTTACGAATTGACAGCCACGCAGAAATGTCGTCGCAAGGGAACAATTGGCTGTCACTTCCGGAAATTTAGTTTAAAAAGTCTAACAATTGTCAACGATTAAATATGGCAAAAATTTGTGTTAAATTTTAGAGGTAACTAAAACGTACACATTGGCAGCTATGGGATGCCATTAGACCAATGTCAGACTGTCTTTTTTGCTGCTTTTTTGCTTAAGTATTATCTATTCACAATGCTACCACTGACATTGGTCTTAGTGTCATGAAAATTGCAGTGTAACCCCCTCTTTCTGCTCAAAATATTAAATAGTTTTTTTTCAATCGAAGTTATACCTTTGGAATGGATCCTTTTCTTCTGATGGACTGGTGTCTTCCATTATTATGAAACAACCGTTATAAATGAAGTGTTAGGTGAAGATGAAAGAACTGTCGTAAAAAGTTAGAACTCTGATTTTCTGGTCAGAATAGGAAAACAAATGGGCATAATTTTTTTTTCTGGTCAGAATGAAAAAAAAAATGGCCATAATTATTTTTCTGATAAGAATGAGAAAAAAAAAAATAGCCATAATTTTTTTTAGAAAATAACTCGGTTAAAATTCTCTTTGTAAATATACTTTATGGAAGAGGGGGGGGGGGGCGCCAAAATCCATGTTTGCCCCGGGTGCAAAAAAGGCTAGTTTCGGCCCTGTTTGAAGGGAAACCGAAATACATTATGTCCCAAGGAAAAGAGAGTACCGAAATCAGCCATCTATTGTCCACTCAACAGAAACTGGAAATGCATGTGTTTCTAATTTTCAACCGATAGCCGGTATAAATAAAGTGCCCCTGATGTGAAATCTGCTTCGTTTGTCTCGTTCTATCCACTGTTAAAGAACTATTCTCTTTATATTATGTGCCTGTGTCCTGAGTTATTTACTCATTTTAGTGTAATCTTAAATATTTTTCTTATAGTAAGCTTGTGCTCCACACTTTTTAAAAATAGTGTACAGTATTATAAAATATCATCACTATCACAGCTCAGATATGCCAATATTGCATCTTGAATAACAAGAACTGTGAATTGTCCATGGAAAACAATATAAGGTAACATTACTTATTATTAATTTTTTTTAATTGTATCTCTTTCGCAAGAGTGCTTATCAGTTTGAATTTTTGTGAAATCTTCAAAATTTGTCTAATGTATTTCTTTATTTTCTCTTTATAACTGTCGCGAAAAAACAAAAAAATGGGATGAAAATTAAATGATATTTTTAATATTTCCCGAAATATGATTTATTTGTTGCTACGAACTAAATTGAATAATAACGAAAACTGAGTAATAATGTTAAAGAATATTTGTCTTTTATGCAATTTCTGACTATATATATATATATATATATATATATATATATATATATATATATATATATATAAACTTTTTAAATAGCGGGATTCAAACCAAACGCTTCACTATGATATCTTTTTAATGTTTAAAAAATAAAGAAATAAAACATTTTTAAAAAATAATTCACGTAAAATAGACGTCAATCTTGCCCTGAACAAAAATCCTGAAATTTTATACATCTCCTGAAATTGTATACACCATAATTAGTATTTGTATCCTAGAGATTGTATTATATAAAATATTATTGAATTGTATAGAATAATGTTTTGCACTTTTGAGTTTTGACCCAACGAAATCGTTTTTGTTTGTTTTATTTTAAAATTTTATTTTCCATTTGGAGATAATTGTATGGAGATTTTTAAGTACAATATCTTGCGGGGAACTATTTTTGTGCATATTACATTTCTATAGTGTAAAATACTAATTTGGGTGTCATAAATATTTTAACAATAAAGTTTTCGCTATAGCAATATGCTCGTATACATTTTTAAAGTGATTTTTTATACATAATTTATATAGTATGTGTGTGTGTATGTGTATGTATATAGATATATATATTGTATGTATATATATATATAAGCATTTGCGCCCTTTTGTAAGGCAATCGGCGCCCTTTTTATCCATTTTGCCACCGCCCTCTCAGTTATGCCAGTACGACCCTGTTTAGGGTCCAAATTTTTGTTATAATATTAAGAACAAAGTGGAAGTAACACAGGGTCAAATATTAGGGGACATGAGAATTTTCCTTATAAAATGAAAAAATATCTAAAAATATATATTTAAAGTATGTAGGTATAACATTAAGACTACAGAGGCTTAAAGAATATCATCAGACATAACTTTTAAAATATATATGGTGAAAAAAATATGGTCTAAAAATCATAAATTGTTGTTGGGACATGGCTTTTTACAGGACACAATTTTAAATAAAGCTACTATTTAAAAGGCAATAAATGCAATTTATCCAAAATTTCAGAATTGCATTAAAGAAAAATATTTCTGAACTATCTTTTCAAATATTTATATTTAATTTTGGAACAAAATTATGGGAAATATAACCTTACAAAGTGTTGGGACGCAAAAGGGTGCTTTATTTTTGCAATGATCCAAATATGAAATGTTTTGCATTATTCAATGAATTGTTACAATAACCAATAAACATTTTTATTTTTGATAGACAGATTTCAGGTATCGGAATAAATTGGAGGGTTGAAGAACGTTTTAATTTCTTATTTAAATTTATAACAATTAATTTTATATATTGGTTAATAATTGTACTTGTTATGTGTCAATTCTCCTTTATTTGCTACTGTTTTAAATTGTCAAAAATTGTCTTTAAAAGGTGCACAAATAAATTTCAAATTTAATTAGTTAATTTATATATACATATTATATATATGTATTTATATTATATATTATATTATATATATATTATATTATATTTATATATATATATTATATATGTATACATATTATATACATGTATACATTATATATATATGTACACCTAAGCTCACATTATGTGCACATCAGCGTTTTTTTCCCCTTATTACATAACTGCTCGGTACTCGGCTAAAGTACTACTCGGTACACCACTAACATTAGCCTAAGGTGGCCGCTGACAGACACTTTTAACCCCTTGAGGGGCGGCGGTATATATTATATTCCACCTACTATTAATGAAGTTTTACACCAGAAAAATTTTATTAAATTTTACTTTTCTAACTTTGGTGGAAAAGAGCAGTAAAATTGCTTTTCATTATTTTGAAATAATTTTTTTCTAATTTTCCGGTGGGAATTCAGCATTTCACAAACGTAATTGCTTGCCCCTCAAGGGGTTAATAGCCACTTTTTCTCATTTAGTGGCTCTGTGGCCAGTGGCTAGTGCTAATTTTGCTCTTTATTTTGAACTATCCATATTTTAACTTAAGGGGCTACTTCACTCACGCGAAAACTTATGCTCGCTAATGTTAATCACATGGAGATTTTTTTTAAAAGATATCTCGTTTGCATTTCAATATTTTTAAATGATTTTGCATTGGTTAGCTGAGATCGATCTCTAAAAAGGCCGTTTTTCACTTTTCTTTACAGTTTTTTTAAATAAGGATACTTTTAGTGTCGAAACCGGTTCCAAAAGTAAAAGTATCCTAATTTAAAAAAGTAAACAAAACTGTAAACAAAATCGATCTTACCTAGCCAATGCAAAATAAATAAAGAATTAAATATATGCATACGAGAAAAATTGTCTTAAAAGTTTTCTTCTATAGGTTTAACATTAGCGAGCGGTTGTTTTTGCGCGAGTGAAGTAGCCTCTTAAGAGATTGTTTGCTGAGATTTTTTTTGAAAACCACTGTTTGACGGATGAACTTTGTTAGTAGAAAAATTCGATATGTTTGTTTCCGTCTTTACTATTTAACTCTCCTATTTCATATTTATTAGGACATTTGCTTTACAGATGTGTGCGAAATATCATATTACACTTTTTAGCTTCTGTATGTAGGCAAGGTCACAGAAATATCGCGCACCCCCTATTGGTGCATCAGTTGTATTGTATTGTATTAAGGGATAATTCCAATAACTACCACGAATATCAAAGTCTAAACTATAGGAATCTAATAATTTTTACTAGTGGTGGGCCTTACTAGTGATGTGTGTTTTGGTCGAGTACCGAGTACTCGGCCATTTAGTCATTTAAACTACTCGGCCAAACACAGAGTAGTAGTGTGTAGGCGAGACAACTCATACACACAGAAACTAACTTAGAGATCGCATTCCACGGAAAAAAATATATATTGAACATGTAATTATGTTTTTAAAATTCACTTTAATTAACAAAGTTAATAAATCATGCATCATTCTAAAGAAATTTTGTCGGGCATTAAAGTTAGCGTAAATTCGGGGTGGGGTGGGGTGGGGCGGGGTGTTCTAATAGGTAAAACTGTAATGATGTCCAAATTATATACTTTTAAAATTTCCTTGTAATATAAAATATTTTATTTAATGTTTTAAATTTTCCTTGTAATATAAAATATTTTATTTAATGTTAAACAGTAATAGAAAACTAATAATAAAATAAGTTAAATTGATTTTAAGATAAATAAAATAAAAAATAGGTATGTATTCCCACTTTTTTTTTGTAGTATTCCTAGTCATACCACACATTCTTTCAGATTCAAAAATATGGAAAATAAAAATAACTTACAGAAAAATAAATTAAAAAAACTATTCCTTTTTAATAGTATAAAATTAAAATGCACCTGAACTTTTTAATTCTGTTTTGTGTTCGAAGTGCATACACATGCTTATGTTATGATACTAATAGCTTCAATTTTGTTTTATTTTGTTCCGGTACATTCTTGTTTGCTTCATTTTTATTAGTTTTTCTAATATAATTCAGAAATTATAGCCTTTACACGGGCATGTGCTTTTACTCTAATGTTTACAAATCACCTGAATTCTCGATAAAAAAAAAATTATTAAATTAATAACATTAAATATTAAAATAATTAATAATAAATAAATGAAACTTTTAATTTCTCTCTCACGTAAATTTTAAATATAAAATTTTATTAAAAAATACTGATTGATATGTATGTATGTATGTATATATATATATATATAATTATCTTATATATAATAGTTTTTATTAAAGATTTTTATATTTTTAATAATTATTTATATTAATTATTAATGAATTTATTCTGTTTTATAGCATATAGCTATATGCTATATTTTATCGATGTTCTAGAATTATTTAAATTCTTAGTGTAGTTTAAATAAATTTGCTAATAGAATATTTTGTATGCTTTTTAAATTTTATTAACAATAGTTTTTTTTTTTTTTTAAATACATTGTGTGGTTTATATTCAGTTTATAATTATCTTTATATAAGGATATTTTTGGTTTTGCTGTTAATAAAACAATTGTTACATTCAATTGCTTACAACTGAAGCAAGTCTTTTGACAATTAAATCATAAATGTAATACTAGATGGCAGCACCACAATTTGTGTTTTTTTTTTCGATAAGTTCTAGATTTACTTCTTCCAGCTACATTTCAGTTATAATTTACTACACCAGGGGAATTTTTAGCTAAATTTTGACGATATTGTTTAACGGTTTTTAATTAATTTAATAGTGCATTTTAATTATGTAATTACTTTCTATTTATATTATTTTATATTATATTAAAAGTTATTTAACATTTATTTCAATATGTATTAACTGCATCCTATGGTATCAATTACTGTGATTTCTTAACTGTTTTATTAACCTTAATCTTTACGATATGGGTGCCATGTGAGCGTGGATTTATTCTAAAATATTAATCGGTATGGTGTTTATTATTTCATTTTATATCCTATAAATATTTATATAGGTTTTATTGTTTTTTCCAATTCATATTATTTGTTTCTATTCTGTTTTCATTTTTAATCAATTCACTTGATTTTAATGGTTGTTTGGGCACAGGGGAAAATAACTTTTAGCTTTAGCTTATTTTTCCCACAGAAAACAACCATTTTGCTTATATCATTGAATTCTGTGCCCTTGAAAACGTAATTCAATATATAAGCATTTCCATTATTTGTCGGTGTCCACTTTCTTATTTTTCTTCCATAATAATTCTTATAAATAATTTAATCTTTTTTTTTTTATATATATACTTACAGCTTTAATTCATAATATTACGGTTTTTGATGGTGGTAGGTTATGTTTAATTATTGGTTATATATATATATATATATATATATATATAAAATATATCACTGCCCTTCAAATGATTAAAATGAAAATGTGTTTAAATTCATAATGTAGTATAAGTGAAGGAAAACTGTTTCGAATAAAAGTCATAATTATAATTTCTTTAATAAAAATTATCATTTCTTTTTAACTTGTATATATTTTTCACATGTATGCATAGGGGAGCTGGGGGAATCAATGGTTTTTTTTAGTAGTTTTCTATTCTCATATATGGCACTACCATAGTGTTCTTCAGAACCAAAAGCAAAACCAGATGACTGTTTTCAATTTTCTTCAAAGTTGCATTTCCTGAAACTCTTCTTAAATGGTTTTACATTTGAAGTTGTTAAATATCTTATACAATATAAACAATTAAGATATCTTATTATTTATTTGAAGGTTCAGTATTGGTAATTAAATTGAATGAATATTAACCATTGTGACAAAATAATTTCTGAGGCAAAATAGCTGACAGCTGAATATATGCATCATGGATATGTTAGGGACATTTAAAATAGGGATGAATGGAACTGTCTCATCTCTAGAGATGTTGAAAAAATTATTTATTAACTAAATAATACTATATAGGTTGATAAATTAATAATTTATGTTAATTATTAGTATTAAACGGTACTCGTATTATATAGGTTGTTTATTATTACAAATTAAATTTAATCTTAATAATTGTATTGTAATAAAGGTTAAATAATTTATCAAAAAATTGCTATTGAAATTTTATCAAAATAGATAAAATTGTTGAAAATAGTATGTTTATTCATCAAATGGCGGAAATTATATTGAATTATGAACTTTTGCTTACATAAATCCCCACTCCCCCTGACATAAATTCAGTTGTGCATGATATCTAATTAATATTAATTAATAAGTTGTGAATGAAAATTATTAACTATGCCGTATTTCAAAGAAAATTTTCACTTTCATTTCATATATAAAATATCTCGTAAGCGGGAAAAAGAAACAGCCAGCCAGCCGAAGTTTGCATTACAAGTTAAAACTGCAGTAAAACAAGTTATTACCAACGCTGAGATATAACAGTCATATTATCAGATCATATATTAGAAATATAATTACATATAAGTTTATAATTATAAATTTTAATTATTTAACATTAAATACAGAGAGGAAAATCCATCCCTATTAACTATTAGTATCCCATTTATCCCTGCTATGGGGATGTTTGGGACAGAGGGGAACTTTAAAAAAAAAAAAAAAATATATATATATATATAATATTTTGCTGTATATTAATAATCTAGAATAAATTGTAGTCAAATAAATACCTAATGTATCAAATATGATATATAATATTGATAATAACTTAAAGTATTTAAAATAAATATTTTTGTGAAAATGTCCCGTTCATTCCCCATCTCCCTACATGAAATATTTTTCGCAGTTTTCTTCAAATACTGCGTGTTCATGTGTATTCCGAAATTTTTTTTAGTACGCGCATAGTTTAGATTTTTCAGGGAGCTTCAGCTTCCATGCCTGTTATACATACAAAGGGATAATAAACCCGGGCTTCCCGGATTACAGAATTTAAGGGTGTATTCGAAAAAATATTTTTCCACCCTCAACAGCTTGAAATTTTCTGAGACATTTTCAGGCTCATTTTTAAAAGTAAAAACATGAAACTTGCTGGGGTGATTTCTGAAGACATGTTTCACATGCCGTGTGATTTCATTTTCCGCTCAATTAATTAGAATTAGATTTTTAAACAATTATTTTCTCAGTATGACCATTTTTTTCATTCCCAGATCGCCCGCTTCGGAAAATTCGGTTCAAAACGCCAACTTTGATAGCGTTTTTTACAGTATTTTCTGCATTTGTCAAAAAATTAAGAAGCACCGCACATTATATAGTTTCTAAATAAGAGAATTTCCAAGTTTGATGCGTTTGAGAGCAAAAATGAATTTTAAAATGAATCAGAAAATAAGCAGTTTGGATCGGAATACACCCTTAAGTGAAGACCTTTTTTTTTTAAAGTTGATAACTGATAGATTTTTTCATTTAATATATATTTTTTAGAATACTGAATGTCCACTTACCAAAAATCGTATGTATATGGAAAAATAGCAATAATGCATTCAAATGAAATTTTGCAATTTGTTAAAAGCGGTACTTTCGTATTGGACCACCGCGCCAAGAATTATTAACCGAAGAAATCCCCCAAATTCAGTATTTTACAATCAGCCTTTTTTATTGCTGTGTTTTAGCCTTTTCTTTTCCCTTTTTTCTTTTTCTTTTTTTTTTTTCCTTAAGTTCGATTACATATCTTAAATTTGTGTTTTATTTATATTTTATTGTTTTTATTGATTGATTTAATTTTGTGGTATTGCATGTTTTAATTTTGTTATGGAATATAAACTGGAAAGAAATGCTGAGCTATTTATATTATTTTAAGTGCAAACGGATATATCGTTCGTAATCTTGTGCTTCTGATTTTTAAAATAATAATGCTTGAAAATTATTTTAAAAAGAGTAAAAAATGAATAAATGCACTTGAAAGTATATTTTTATCCCTATTCGATGGTACAAAATTTGAAAATGTGCGTTATTTAGAAGTTTAAAAAAATGCAGTAAAAGTTAAATTTTATCGTCTGCTGTTGCCACCATCAAAATGACGTCAGTGTTACGCACAGACACGTTTGTCCTTTATAATATAGATTATTCAAAATTTAAACTGCGAAACGACAGCATTATTTGAAAAATTTTGAATAAGGATACAGAAAAATTACAACTAATCAATAAAAATGTATGCTTCTTCTACCCATTATCACTGTTTGTTTCTGATGTCAATTCTGTCTGCCAAAAATTATTGCTTGCTGTAACAATTTTGGTATTGAGAATTTAAAAGTTATTGGTAATAAAATATTTCACATTTTGAAATTTCACCTTATCTTTTGATTTTTGAAATTACTTATCTGTTAGCTACACAAACACCCCCCCCCCCCCTTCTTTTTTGTGCAAAACATTTTTATAATAGTGTTATTTTAAATTTCAAAATGGTCTTAATTGTGTATAAATTAATTTTCGAATTGATATATATAATTCTTCGTCTGCTGAAAAGGCAGAACTCTTGGTATTTTTGCATTAGTCATTTCAGATAATTTTTATTATTTCCTGGTAACATTTATTGTATTTTCTATTTCCACCAATTATTCTTATTAAAAAATCACAATCTTTTTCGCACTTCGAAAGTTACTTTTGGTATTTATCACTTTTCCGCGTATCCGCACGTTCCGCTTTTTTTCTCTCTGCTTAAACCCTTGAGGGGCGGTCAGGGTCGGGTTTCTTCCGGAAGAAATCAGTTTCTTCCAGGACAGTGGAAAAAACTGGAAGAAATGGAAGAAACCAACAGAAAACAAAACAGATGCTCAAAATTAAAGTATATTAATTATGTGAAGGAATTAAATTCAAAGTATAATTATATGAAAACTAAATTGGAAAATTTAATTGCCATTAAAAATATTATTCTTGGGGGGAAAGTTTATATTTTAATAACAAACTTCAGGTTCAGCAGACATTTACAAGTGGTTGATTTTACAACTTTAGAGGTAGAGGATCCATTTTTTCATTGATTATGCCATCTATGTAAAAAGATAAGAAAAAAACATACAAATTCTTTATTTTTCATATAAAAATACATAAGCTTCATATAAAACTGCATTATTTTACATTGCCCACCACAGTAAATAAATTAATAATTATTTAGACTAGCATATAGCACCATATCTCAATGCTGATTTTAAAAGAATAATATTCTAAAAATGTCTGTGGGTATGTTGAAATTCTTTTAAACACTCCTGAAGTGCTATATGACTTGAAATAATTTTTTCATCTTTTGCATTCATCCGTTCGAAGTTGAGAAACTGATTGCAGAATCCTACTGCTAAAAAACTTTTGTTTTGTTATATCATGCTGCACTGCAGTAAGGAAAATGATGATTTTAATGAAATTTTTTAAAAGTAATTATTGTAAATTAAAAGCACTGTCTTTTATTTAAATGAATTACATTCTACAGCTGGTAAATGATCTGTACCATTTATTACAAGTTTCAAAAGTTTAAATAATTGAAAAATTTGCTGGTTAAATTGAAATCGATAATTTTTAATTAATTTTGTGTTTGGATAAAATTTCTTTTTCATGTAGCCCATGGTTGAAAGCTTTAGATGAGTATTCGATCTTGGCTAAAAATCTGATGTAATTATTAATTTAGCATATATAATTATTTAAATTTGTATAGATTTAATAGAATTCGTTTAACTAAGGTTATTATCACTCTTAATTCAAAAGAACGAATTATTAACTCAACAAAAGGACGAAAAGTTTTACGCGTGTTTTTGTTCTTTCTGAGTATCTGTTTTATCAAAAAGAGACATTTTCCACAAAAAACTGGTTTGCAAATCACCCTTTTAGGAGTAGCATCCCAGGACCGCTCATTTCAGATCGGAACAGAAAAATATAGCTAAAAGAGCGGTTTAAGGGTGTATTCGAAAAAATATTTTTCCACCCTCAACAGCTCGAAATTTTCTGAGACATTTTCAGACTCATTTTTAAAAGTAAAAACATGAAACTTGCTGGGGTGATTTCAGAAGACATGTTTAACATGCCGTGTGATTTCATTTTCAGCTCAATTCATTAGAATTTGATTTTTAAACAATTATTTTCTCAGTATGACCATTTTTTTCATTCCCAGATCGCCCGCTTCGGAAAATTCGGTTCAAAATGCCAACTTTGACAGCGTTTTTTACAGTATTTTCTGTATTTATCAAAAAATTAAGAAGCACCGCACATTATATAGTTTCTAAATAAGAGAATTTCCAATTTGATGCGTTTGAGAGCAAAAATGAATTTTAAAATGAATCAGAAAATAGGCAGTTTGGATTGGAATACACCCTTAAGAAGCTTCCCTATTGGTTGAAATCCTGTAACGAGATGTATTTAGTTTGGCAGAGGGAGAATCGAGAGCCGTTTTTAAAAGGGAGTCGCTTGTTTGTTTCAAGCGTCAAAGTTACCTACACGATTAAAACAATATTACAATTATAATTTGATTCATTTAAAAATGGTATAGAATAAGATGGATTGTGACCACGAAAGCAGGGGGGAGGGCAATCATCACAAAGAACTGAATAAATTTCGTTTTTGTTTCCCAGCTAAAATCAAGATGGCTACCCCGGCAATTCTAGGATTTTACTAATACTGAAAATTCTAGGGTAAAGTACGTTGTTTTACTTCATCTTTCTTGTAATCACTTCGCCATTCCTTGTTATATTTTCACATTGTATACACTATATTGCCATTAATGACCGGCAACTTTCAATTTTAGACATTTTTTCGAATATTTAGAAATATACTTGGCAGATTCTTCTGGAATTTCAGGATTAAAAAGAACAGGTATTACCTTATATTTAGCAATGTCGATTTGATAAAGGGGGCAATTAGGGGGCCAACAAAAAATCAAAGAAAAAAATAATACTTGGGATCACCCTGTAAAATAAAATGCACGAAATGATCTATCGCTACCAAATATAAATAAACAGACATTGTGCAATATGTGTATTCTTTTGTGTAAGAATAGCATGTATATTAATAGAGATATAGCGATTTATTTAAAAAAAATAAAAAAATTCTTGCATGTTTTTTGCTTATAACATGCAGGGTTTTCAACCAAATTTAACTCCGGTTTCAGAAAAATTGACAAAATATAATAGAAACAGTATAGTGCAATTGGAATATAAATATATTAAGTATTTTAGGAAATATGAGCAGTTGTATGAAATAATTTTTATCTGCGCATGCGCGAACGATAACAAGGATCATTTTACATAATTTAATAGTCAACTCTATGGAGCAACGTATTAAAAAAAATCTAGTCAAATGTCATAAAAATTCAGAAAGATATCGGCGTTAGAATGAGAATTTTTAGTAGTTCTCTAAAAGCAGCTGAATGATAAGGGATTTTCCAAAAATTGTCATTTTCAATTTTTAATTTTTTTTTTTTTTTTTTTTTTTTTTTTTCTTGGATAACCACCGGAACGAGCATCAAAAGAACCATCAAAATCGAAGCATTTTTTCCAAATCTACTCGTTGATACTCACTAAATACTAACTTTTTTCTGAAAGTCAGTTAATAAAAAATGACAATTTGTGTAAAATCCCTTATCATTCAGCTGCTTTTAGAGAACAACTAAAAATTTGCTCACTTTAACGCCGATAGCTTTCTGAATTTTTACGATATTTAACTAGATTTTTTTTAACAAGTTGCTCCATAGAGTTGACTATTAAATTACGTAAAATGATCCTTGTTATCGTTCGCGCATGCGCAGATAAAAATTATTTTATACAACTGCTCATATTTCCTAAAATCTTTAATATATTTATATCCCAATTGCACTATACTGTTTTTACTATATTTTGTCAGTTTTTCTGAAACCGGCGTTAAATTTGGTTGAAAACCCTGCATGTTATAAGCAAAAATCATGCAAGAATTTTTTAATTTTTTTAAATAAATCTCTATATCTCTATCAATATACGTGCTATTCTTACACCCAAGAATACACATATTGCACAATGTCTGTTTATTTATATTCGGTAGCGGTAGATCATTTCGTGCATTTTATTTTACAGGGTTCCCAAGTATTATTTTTTTCTTTGATTTTTTGTTGGCCCCCTAATTGCCTCCCTTATCAAATCGACATTGCTGAATATGAAGTAACACCTGCTCTTTTCAATCCTGAAATTACAGAAGAATCTGTCAAGTATATTTCTAAATCTTCGACAAAATGTCTAAAATTGAAAGTTGCCGGTCATTAATGGCAATATAGTGTACATGATATTTTGCGTTATTTAACGCTATTACTTTTAAACCGGAAACATGATTTTCTTAAATTACCTTTTTTTCTTTTTTTTTTTAATGCATCTTTTCGTAATTTTTATAATCAATAAAATGCGCTTAGACATGTAGTTTTCTCGTATTCAAATTGTGTAAAATTACGCTAACTGGTACAGTCGAACCTCGTTAACGCGAACACTCAAGGGGAAACTTTATTTGTTCGTGTTATCCGAACTTAAATATATTGCGTACAACTGGACGGGGCAATCGGAAGCAGTTCGTGCTAAAAAGTAATTCGCGTTAAGCCTGTTCGTGTTAACGAGGTTTGACTGTATTTACATTATTAAACATATATCCTTTTGTGCTATTACACAGGCTTGCGAAATTGAACTTTTTGAAAAATACAAGAAAAGTTTTCGCTGATTTTTATGTTATTTGGTGTGCTGATTTCGAAAATAACCTCCATTTTCCCCCATCACGTCAGGATTTTTTGTAAAATCGTTGCTAAAATGCTATTTGAAAAGGAATTCTCTGTAACTATTTTGCATGTACTATCTGGCAGCAGTGATTTTTATTCATTTAAATCTATGTAATTTAATCAATTCTTGGTGAGGAAAATTGGTTTTTCTGTAATCGATTATTTTTATAGGTTTAAATGGATAAAAACCACTGTTGCCAGATCGCACGAGCCGCCTCTGGTCGAGAGAAAAACAAAAAGTTCCGTTGAGTTTAAACTTTCACACCAAATTATGGTTCAGTTTCTTGAAAAAAAATCATCAACATACTATTTTAATTTGTTTTTATTAAGGTAATGTACATAAAATAGACGACTGACCAAGAGGAGGAAATATTATGTATGTGTACATGAAAGTTTCAAACACATTTTAAACTGAGCAAAAAACAAAACTAAGTTTATGTGTAACTACGTACACTTTTTCCTTTGAAACTTCTTTTTTCGTCGTTCTTCTTTTATGTTCAATCTCAGGTCAATCTCTTGTTAACATCCAAGAGTAGTCGGCGAGCATGTTTTTGTCCCATCTTCCTTAATATTTGCTCTCCATATCTTTGATGTCTTGATGGAACCTTTCACCCTGTTCTTCGCGGACTGATCCTAAATTTCCAGGTAAAAGGTCCAAGTGTGAGGAAATGTATTTTGACACTCGTGCAGCAACCCAACGCTTGAAATTTGGCCAGCATATTCATTACAATTGGTTTATCGTCAGGATTCTTGTAAGTACACAGAAATTTGCTGACGACATCTTGGAAGGCAATCCAAGCTTTTAATCCTTTGTTGTTATGCTAGTCTCAAATTCTTTATTCTTCATAAGCTTGCGGATAATTGGACCAATAAAGATTCCATCTTTCAACTTCGCTTCGGTTAAATCTGGAAACTTTTTGCGCTGGTATTTGAAACAATCGCAATCTTTTGAAACAGTACAATTTTAGGCTCAACTAAGATGATCTGAATCACATTCTTGATGCCTGATTTAAGATTTTGTCTTTTCGGTCTTTCTTTTTTGACCCAGTGTTGAATCTTATCACAGCTGTCCCACTCACAAATTAAACATGGGTACTTTGTGTATCTGCCTTGTTGACCAAGAAGCATAGAGATAATTTTCAAACCACCGCAAACGGCCCAACCGAGGTCGGCATATTTAATTTTGTTGATGGCGAGAACCAGGTTTTTATAGCGTTCTTTTAAATGCACAGTGTGTACAATTGGTACAGATACATACTGGCTTCCGTGATGAAGAAGGACAACTTTAAGGCTCCTTTCCGATTAATCTATAAAGAGACTCCATTCATCCTTATCGTAAGCGATATTAAAATTGCTCATCAATCTGGGAACATCAGAATAATAGACCAGGTTCTTCTCCTCCTCAAAGTACTTAACAAATTCCTTTTCTCGATTCCTGTACCAATAAAAAAGGTTCCTTCGGCCAATAAGATTTTTCTTTCAAGCTGGAGCCCAACAATTCAGCTGCCTCTTTCGAAAAGTCCAGATCTCTAATAGTCCAGTCATTTGGTAGAAAAAAGGGGAAAGTTTTGGTGTAGTTTTGATATTTGGTGCCTTTATGTTTTTTGGGTCGCTGAACACGAATCTGAAGTTTGCCAACAAAATTTATCCCGGGAAACATGTTTTTTTGGCAAAAAACTGGAAAAAAAAAACGGGATTTTCTTTGTTTTTTCAAAATAACTTCAAAATTGTGCATTTTACGCAAAAGTCCTCAATACATAAATTAAAGACGATAAAATTTCCTACATTTTACGTATTAAAAGTTTTTTTCTCTGATCAATGGTTTAGCCGTGACAACGCCGCAAAAATGGGTGTGAAAATAAAAAATTCTGAAAAAACGGGAATTACAGCAGTGCACGGTGAGTGATTTGCCGATTCTAGCTGGCCATAATTATTTTTGGCGTCAATATAGTCGCATCGCCATGAAATTGAAAAATGTTATTGATATTCACTATTGAATGTTAGGTATTGTAAAGTATTGCGTGTAGCAGTCATAATTTCGTTACAGGGACAGTCAAAAGTATTTCATTATATTACGGCCTATGGGGAAAAATCGTTTGTGTTTTTGTTTTTTTTTTCAATAATGTTTCATAATTTCAAACACTTTGAAAGTTATATACATATCTATGAAGTGCACTACAGGATGATTTCTTATATAATATGGTATGGGTAGTATTTATCGATCATTTACAGGGACACTAAAAAGAATTATGTTACATTACGGTCTATGGAGAAAAATTGTTTGTGGTGTATTTTGTTCATTTTGAAAAGGTGTAAACCTTTTCAAAAGTATTTAAATTGATATATATCTCCGAGGTGCTCTATAAGATGCTTACTATTGAATATGATGTGCCATTGATCTTTCATATACAGGGGCACACAAAATAAATCAGTTATATTTTTCTCTGTATGAACAATAATTGATGGAAGTGCATTTTCAGTTGTGGAGCACTTTTTAATTTTAAAAATTGCATATTATTTAGCGTGTATAAATTCTATAAATCATATATAGGGCTGCACAAGACATCTATATACCCGCTTATTGCCGGAAATTGCTAACGAGGAATTTTCAACTGTGCTATGCGTTCACTAACAGTTCTAAATTTTAGCATATTGTGAATTATATGATAAATCTATAGTTCATATACAGGGATCTACAAAATTTTCAGCTATTTTTTCGATTTTGGTTGAAATTTTGTTTTCAAACGTGTTATATGTTTCACAAATTATTACTTAAACATCGTTTTTCACGTTATTAAACTGTGAAGTTTTATTATAGTAGCCCGAATGCGTTCAAAAATGTTCCATAATCTGATTGACGCATGATTTTACGTTCTTCTTGATAATTTTAATGATACTTTCTTAACGGTATGGAAGCTAAAGTGATAAAACTATTTTTGTATTATTATAACAAATTCTAAAATTTCTTTTTCTAAAATTTAAGGTACGGGACAAACATTCGACAGCATTAATGAAAATTTCTGTGTTGCATATTCCGTTGTATATTCATATTTATTTCTGCACAAACCTTATAGGAAACCTAACAGGAACCTTATGTAAAGATAAGGAATCATAAGATATCATGATTAATATATCATGAGAAAATGCCTACATTATGTTTTGCATTGTATCAAATCTGAATTTGGAGAATTTGTCTGGATTCATTTTGTAACCAGTCAGAATTTGCAGCCAGGTAATATATTTTAAATGATTTTGTCCCGATATATCTACATACAACTGGCAATTTTTGTCCAAATTTGGTCATAAATTTAAACATTTCGCTCTTGCAAAACTTCATGATGTGCTCTTCATTGTAATTTTCCTCTATAAACAAAATATTTTGAACCAAATTCACATTTTCGTTACATTTTAAATCTTAATGCCGTTGCATAATGGCGCAAAATTTTATTTATGTGACTAACTTAAATTCTGCGTCCTTTTGATTAAAAAAAAAAAAAAAGGTACTTGAACTAAAATGTCAAGAGAAAGTCATGCCAGAAGGTATCAAATATTTTTTATTAAAAAAAGATTTATTTTATACTGTTGGCCCAGTAGCAGAAAGTTATGGTTGTGTCTGCGACAGCAATTTAGTGGGATGAAAATTGTCGTGCAGGAGTAGCGTGTTACATTTTCTTATCTACAAGCATTATGAGTCTTAAAATAAACAGCGTTCTTAATGATTAATACCAGGAGTGATTCTGAGTAAAAAAAAAAAAAAGAAAAAATTCTGAAATTCACCGCAAAAAATCCACTACCGGCACTAAGTATGTGTTTCTCTTGCGCTATTTTGATGAAATTTGGGTTTTTTCGCGATCTTTTGACGAAATTTGCCGTTTTCTCGTGATCTTTTGACGAAATCTGCTGTTCTTTTGCGATCTTCTGAGGATATTCCTCGTTTTTTTCGCGATCTTTTGACGAAATTTACCGTTTTTTCTCGATCCTTTGACAAAAATGTCCTTTTTTTCGCGATCCTTTACGAACTTCGTATTTTTTCCTCGATTCTTTGACAAACTTCGTGTTTTTTCTGCGATTCTGTGACAGAAATTTGCGTTTTTTCGGCACCTCTGGGACGAAATTTATGTTTTTCCCGGGATCTTTTGACGAAATTCGCGTTTTTACAGCGATCCTTTGGCAGAAATTTGAACTTTTTGCGATTTTTTGACGAAATTCCGCAAATTTAATTCCGATCTTTTGACATAAATTTTCCTTTTTTCGCAATCCTTTGACAGAAATTTGCGTTTTTTCGGGATCACTTTACAGAAATTTGCATTTTTTCCGTGATTGTCTGACTAAATTCATGTTTTTTTCCTAGATCCTTTTATGAAATTTAAGTTTCTTCTGCGATTTTGTGACAGAAATTTGCGTTTTTCTTGCGCCCCTGGAACGAAATCAACGTTTTTTCGGGATTTTTGGATAAAATTCAAGTTTGTACAGCGATCTTTTGGCAGAAATTTACGCTTTTCGAGATCTTCTGACGAAATTCCTCCTTCTTTCCTCAATCCTTTGACATAAATTTGCGTTTGCTCGCGATCCTTTGACATAAATTTGCGTTTTTTCGCGATCGGTTGACTAAATTTGCGTTTTTCCCACAATCGTTTGTCTAAATTCGCGTTCTTTCCGCGATCCTTTTACTAAATTTGCATTCTTTCCGCGATCCTTTGACGAAATTCGTGTTTTTTCCGCTATCCTGTGACAGAAATTTGCATTTTTTCTACAACCCTGGGACGAGATTCATGTTTTTTTTCTGGTCTCTTTTGACGAAATTCGCGTTTTTATAGCGACCCTTTGGCTATAAATTACCTATTTTTTATGCGAACGATTGCCGAAATTGATATTTTTCGGCGAACATTTGTCGAATTCGCGATATTTTTTGTCAGAATTTTCGTACTCTTTTTTTTTTTTTTTTTTTTTTTTTTTTAAAGAAATACTTTTTTTTTTCAAGTTGGCAAATTTATCTGCAAGGTCTAAAATAAATCTGCGACGCACGTCGCGCGTCTCGAACTTTCTGCTACCGGGACTGTTGGTAGTAATAAAAACGCCCACTAATTCTATACGTCTATTTTCTATGCTGTAGATGTCGGTGAAAACAGGGACCCTCAAGTAAAAGAAAGCGGAAATATTTTTTTTGTTTTTTAAATAAATGTACTTACTAATGTACATGTTTATTTATAATTAAATAATGATTCATAATGAGTCGTCCTATTTATTATCAGCAACTTCATTGTAAAATGTAGTCATTCATATAATTTTTAGTATAATTTATAGTCAATGCTTGTGTAAAATGGTCAGTTTTCATGTTAAATCTACGTACAGTGGCGCAATTCCCGTTTTTTCTGAATTTTTTGATTTTCACTCCCATTTTTGCGGCGTTGTCACGGCTAAACCATTGATCAGAGAAAAAAACTTTTAATACATAAAATGTAGGAAATTTTATCTTCTTCAATTTATGCATTGAGAACTTTTACGTAAAATGTATAATTTTGAAGTTATTTGGAAAAAAACAAAGAAAATCCCGTTTTTTGCCAAAAAAAACGTGTTTCCCGGGATAAATTTTGTTGGCAAACTTCAGATTCGTGTTCAGCGACCCACAATACATAAAGGCACCAAATATCAAAACTACACCAAAACTTTCCCCTATTTGTCCTTTTTGAGCACCTAATGCCTGGACTATCAACCATAGAGAAGGACCGAGTTGAATCGCTTCCAGAGGGCTTATATTCCGTAATCGGAGCATTGAACGTTAGGATGCTCCGAGTCTGGAGAGATGGCTTTGCAATCCAATTGGAGGCAAAAGAACCGGGGCAGCAGGTCTATGAGGATCTTGATGATGGATTGTTCATAAAAATCCAAATAAAAGTGAATTTTTCAAAAAAAGCGTGACGTGATTGATTTTTTTTCAATATTGTATTTTAAATTAGCACCCAAAAATACATTAAGTTCAGCTATCAATTCCCTTGTATTTTTTTTCATCGCAGGACTGTGTTATTAATATACTACCTACTTTGCTTATGAGACGCAGAAATATTTGCAGAACACAACCCATGATAATAAAAATTATTAAATTATTATTAATTTATAATATATGTTCTATTTTTTTTAAATATTTCAGTAAGTACAAGTATTTAATAAGTTGTGTTCACTTAGATAGTTGTACACATCTACACTTTATTTATTATTTTTTAATTGACACAGTATTATGTAAATAGTACGAAATGTAAAAGATAATTAAAAAAAGTATCAGAAAATAATAGATTAGTAAAAAATATTATTACTTTATTTTATCACACAACTAGCTTGACCTTTTTTTAAAATTATGATTTTGTGAATTTTTATTTTTGTGTTATATTTCACTCTGTTCATATTAAAAAATTCTAAAATACTAAAAAAATACTAAATAATACTAATAATACTAAAAAAAAAAGGGTCTGCAGTTATGTAACACATTAATTCTATGTTCTATAATTATTTATCTGTGTCATAAGCAAAATATATTAAGAATATATGTTAATATCAGAAATAATTAAAGAAATCCACATTTCCGGATTAAAACTAATAATGTTAAAATTACATATACAATGTGAAAATACTAAAAAGAAAAAACTAATAATAAGAAAGATAAAGTAAAAACAGCGCACTTCAGGATATTGACAAGGTAAAAATGTTATCTTGGTATGGCGGCAACCATCTTTTATTATTATTATTATTATTATTATTTAATTTATTTTTCGGAAATAAAAAACATAATTTTTTCTGTTTTCCTGCATCTGGATTAAAATAAAACAAAATGGAGATTTAAAAATAATACATTTTGCAAACTGGGGAGTTACAAAATTAAAAAAATAATTTCTTGAAAATAAGAGAGAAATAACTTATTTTGCCTATTAAATTTGACAAAAAAAGGGTTTAAAAATGACTTGTCAATAATGAGTGCTGTCACTCGTTTTGCCTATTAATTTAGTCGAAAAAAGTGCGAAAACAGCTTATCAAAAAGGAACCACACCGCAAGATGGATGAAATTCACTCCTATAGGATAAGTGCATTTTCAATATTGGAAAGGAGTGAAAATACACTCAGTCGGAGTTAAAATCGCTGAATTTTTTTAAGAGAGTATAAGAAGACATTTATTATACAGTTTCTTCCTTTTCTTCAACTTGGAAGAAACCTATTTCTTTCGGCCGGTTTTTTCCATGGTTTTTTTCCACTTTGGAAGAAACTTTCCAACCCTGGGGGCGGTAAGATTTGCGCCAGAAAAATGTTATTAAATTTTACTTTTCTAACTTTGGTGGAAAAAAGTAAAATTGCTTTTCCTTATTTTGCAATAAATCAATTACTTTCTTCTCAAGGGGTTAAACAATTCGCGACTTCCTCGAAACACTTCGCAATAATTCCACGATTTTTTTTTTTTTTTTTTTTTTTGGGGGGGGGGGGGATTTTGAAAATTTGCATTTGGTTTCAAGAGCTCGCAATAGTAGTACGCTTGACCTCAATTTTAATGAGTGAGGCACAATATTCTGTTTATTTTGAGTACCACGGACCCAAATTTTTCCACCGTCGAAGACTTACTGCGACATACCATTCCCGCTGCCGGCTTAATTTACGATGCGACCAAGAATGTTAATTATTTTCTTTTATTTTTAAAACGTTGTTTCTGTGAATACATCCAAGTAATATTTTTCATTTGTAACATTTGTCGGAAATACTTTGATTCTTAAATTATTTAAAGCATCATCAAAATAACACTGATTTATAAAAGGAAAGGTATATTTTTCTTTTATAGGAGCCCCCACCTAGGCCTTTAACGTGTATATTGTTTTTTTATCGTCTCTTATTGACAATAGAGACGGTAATACCTAGACCCTTAACCTTTTATCTACTGACGGTACTTATAAGTACCATTAAAATAACTTGTTATAAAATTCATTTAATACATCGATTAGTTGTAATACAGTTTAGAATGAGTTATAGAGACATTACTTTATCTCGTTCCAAAAACATTATTGGTTACACAAAACAAAAATATTTTTAAAAGGATGATTTCTTTTGCCTATACATCTTTTCAGCTTTCTTGGCGTCTGGGGTGGGTGGGTGATTTTCAATTCGGAATTATTTCTATTGTAAGAACATTATATTTGTACATTTCCTAATTCTACAAAATGAAAATACTAAGAAAAATGTTTAAAATAAAAGATTTGAGTGGGTTTATAAATATTGCACAAAATCCCTATAAATTCAAATTTAATTAATCCTTCTAAATCCTTCAAAATTCTCTTATGCAGTTTGTCTTAATCAGTCTTTAAACCAGTGGTTCTCAATTGTAGTGCCGCTGCGCAATGGTACGCCGTGAGAGCTCCTGATGTGAGTCGCGAAAATTTTAAGTATCCTTGTATCAAGAACGAGATTTTAATAAATTAACATAAATAGCGATTTTGTAATATCTAAGATTTCATATTATTCTATTTACTTCGAAATTAGACTTAAAAGTCATAATGTTGTGTTATTTAGAAGTTTCTCTGTTTGTATATATTTTATAAGGATATGTAAGGGAATCATATAAGCCTCACATAATCTAATCTTATCAGAGAAAATTATGACTCATGAGGGAAAGTGTTGAAAGTATGAAATACAAGCAAATATTTAAATACTAGTATATAACCCCGTCAAAAATGACGGAATGTTAATCTGCGTTTCATTCTTATAAGACTAAACAAAATGAAGAATTTATTATTGAAAGGTTTGTATTGTAGAAAAGTACATTTTAAAAATGACAAATGATTTCTACAAATACAAATGATGAGGATATTTTTTTTACTTAATATTAAATTTCTGAAATGGTTCAACAGTTGGACAAAGTAAACAGCTGTATTTATTGCAACGATAATAATAATTAGCAAAGTGAAACACAATTTCTGAAGATTTCACAAAACATTAAAATTGAATATTCAATGCGTTTTTTTTTTTTTTTAATATATTATTTTTACAGTTAATGAATCTCAATAATGAATGGCTCAATAAACCTCTTTCCATTAGGGGTGGATCAAGGCACGGCGTTAAGATATAGAGATATTGTATTAGAACTCTGTTCGGATTTATGACTTACACAAGCGGGTAGTTCTACGCAAATAGGCCATTTTCATCATAGTGACGAAGAAAAAATAAATCATGTCAGAAGTTTCTAATTTTTTGTAACAAGGCACTAGAAAAGATACTTATTGGCAAAAAAATAGCCGTCAGGATTAATATTAAGAAATTCTATAATTATTAGATTTTTAACACTAGAAGTGCCGGAAATTTCACTCAAGTTTTATATTTTTAAAAATGTATACCGGAATTTTTATTTAAAGCTTTTTAAATTATCTATTTAACTTATTTTTGCGCGATATATATATTTAATTCTTTTTTAAAGAAATTTCTGGGGATAAATGGTTCACATCGAATTATACATATTTGAAATTCTTTTTGGTTTCCTTACCGACTTTTCTTTACCTTTTACATAATAAATAATATTTTATACACCGATTTGTTTAAAAATATGCTTTTATTTTCATCAAAAGAATTAATTTTCAATAAAAATATCTTTTCTACAAGTTTTTAAAAGTAATAGAACAATTCTCTCCCATAAGAATCATTCCCTCACATGAGGGAATGGCTAGTGAGGTAATGATAAAATGTACATTTTTAACTTTTAAAATTTGTAGGTATAAAACAAAAGAAAAAAACAATATGTTCTCAAACTATCCCTTCAAGGAAAACTAAAACACCCATTATACATTTTTAGAAAATAAATTATTTTTACAAATTTAAATGCGGGAATGATAACATCATCTTAACATTTGCCCAATCTGCATATTAAGTTATTCCTTACACACTAAATTATTTCTCGAGGATGGCTGAAAATTGTTTTACAGGCAAGTAAGATTTATGCGCTCAGCAAATGAACAATGTTTTCTGTCTACAGTACAGTAGTACCACCTATTTCAAATATCCAGAATTACTAATGAGTGAGGGAATGATCTGAAATATGAGTTGCAAACATTTTTGACAAATAAAAATTGCATGTGCAGACCAAAAAAATAATGTAATACATAGAAATAATACTTTATGTGTTCATATTAAAAGACAGAAGTCAGACAAAATAAATATAAATATTTCAGTGAGAAATGATATTTTTTATATTTTTGGGTGGTAGTAGTTGCATGAGAGGGAATGATATTGTATAGGTTTAAATATATATTTTAATTAATCCTTCTATTTTATGAGCTAATATGATAAAACCATGTCTAAACTACATGATAAAAAAAATCATTAGGTTTTTCTGTTGAAAAAAAATTTAAATATCCTCCGGTTTCATCATTATGGCCTTATTTGCGTAGAATCACCCAATGCTCATAGTTCGTATAATTCGTAGTTTTGATGGGGGGGGGGGGGGTAACTTCTGCTACTTTTACCATCAATTTACTCCCTATTTTTAATATTTTACTATGATCGCATCTTTGCAACATTTTTATTTTAACATATTTTGTATATTTTGATGTCTTTTATAATATGTCTGGAAGAAAGTGTTGCACGATTGCGCTCATATAAATAATTGAGGTAAAAATAGCAGAAATTGCGTATTTTTCATCAAAACTACGAATTATACGAAATTTGAGCTTGTGTAAGTCAGATAAATCCGAACAACATACAAAAACTATTGTTCAAATCGTATTATTTAATTAAATCGTTTTATTTTCATCTGAAACGTAGTAGTGCTCAAACTTTTTGTGAAAATTCCAACAACATCACTGGCAAGAAACTCTATAATATGACCCGCAAGAATTCTTCTAATGTAAATCCGACCAGCAGAAAGAAAATTCGATTCATTTCGATGCAAAAAAACAAAATTCGGGATAACTCGACCCGATGTTTGACTCTATTCAACGATCGCGAGGTATCCGCTATTCAGAGGGTTTACTATATATGAATATTAAAGAATAATAGATTTGTTCATTCTTCTATGTAAAACATAGCACTGCTATTAGAGATACAGCTGTAGATTATTTTTCATAATGGCATTAAAACATGATTTACTTTCCGTTCGTTTCATTTCGGGTCGGGTTGCCGAAAATTATTTTTGCGGCTTCAGGCCAAGTTGCGGGTCGGTCTTTTTGTGTGTGTGTGTGTGTGTGTGTGTGTCAGTTTCGGGTTGGATTGCGGTTTGACTTAAAATGGAATTTGTGGGTTCGGGTCGGGTACAAGTCGACCCACACAGGACTCTATATTTTAGGTAGTCCCATATCAGTGCACAGTTACACCACAGTATATCCAACGAGGGGAAGAGGATGATGGGATTACAGGCCCTTTTCCGAAATAGTCCTTTTGAAAATGAAATTAAAAAGGTGTTGAATTTTTTTTCTTTCTGTTTGAGATAAATTTGTAATTTAGTTTTCTGTCCACACTGTTTAGTTTCCTTCCACAGCTGATTAGCCATTCTCGTTAGCCCCATATTAGTCCACATAGACACTACAGCATACCCAAAGAAGGGGGCAGGAGACTACAGCACACCCTCCCTTCCGAAATAGTCGAAAATAGCATGAATAAAAGTGCAATTTTTTCCCCTTTCTGTTTCAGAGAAATTTGTGATTTCTCCAACCCTATCATTTAACGGGCCACGCCCTTCTCTTTAGCATCATATTAGTGCACAGTTGCACCACAGTATACACAAAGAGGTTGAAGGGGGCTAATGGGGTTACAGCTCCCCTCTAGAAATAATTGAAAATGTAATGAAAAACTACTGATTTTTTTTTTAAATGCATTTTGATATTGTTTGAGATAAATTTGTAATTTAGTTTTTGTCATACAGAGGATTAGTCTTTCCCGTTAGTCCCATATTAGTCCAAATTGACACTACGGCATACCAAAAGAACGGAAAGGAGACTGGTGGAGTTACAATCCCCCTTCCCTTCCAAAATTGTCGAAAATGACATGAAAAAAAGTGCTGATTTTTTACCTTTCTGTTTGAGAGAAGTTTGTAATCCCCTCCCCTATCATTCAAAGGACTAGTCAGTCTTCTCTTTGGTCCCATATTAGTGCACAGCGGCACAACCAAATAGCTGGAAGGAACTAATGAGGTTAAAGTCCCGCCTCCAAAATAATCGGTATTGGAATGAAAAATTGCTGATTTTTTTCCCCTTTTCTTTTTGAGATGAATTTGTAATTTAGTTTTCTGTCATACAGCTGTTTAGCTGTTCTCGTTAGTCCCATATTTGTCCACATTTATTCCAAAGAAGGTGAAGGGGTTGATTGGGTTACATTTTCCCCTCCTGAAATAGTCAAAAATGAAATGAAAAAAGTACTAATTTTTTTCTTTCTTTTTGAGATAAATTTGTAATTTTTTTTTCTGTCATACAGCCATTTTCGTTAGTCCCATATATTAGTGCACAGTAATGCCCCAGCATACAATACCCAAAGAAGGGGATGGGGGTTATGAGGTTAGAGCTTTACTGTCAAAGAGAAAGTATGTTAATGCACAGTAACATCACAGCTAATTTCAAGTCGATTTCGGCTAAATCGAAAATCAGGTGCGGAAGAGTTGACTGGGAAATAGTTTATTAACTTTCGTTTTTGAAGCACAGCTCCATGCTATACCGAAATGTGTGTGTCTGTGTGTGTGTGTGGGGGGGGGGGGGGGGCGTTTGAAGGGAATAAACCTCTTTCCCCTGACAAAATGGTTGCAGTAAAATGGTGAAAGAAGGGCTGATTTTGTTTCTTACATTTTATATCCGTTTGTGTGTATATATATATATGTATGTGTGTATATATATATATATATATATATATATATATATATATATATATATATAGGACGTTCTCACAATCTTTTGGGGGGAAAAAATCTGACAAAATTAAACTTGCTAAAATAACATTTTAATCTGATAGACGAATGCCTTAATGATTCAAAATAAAGAAAAAAATGGTCAGCAGCGAAAATTTTTTTATTTAACTGAGGTTTAAGTTAAACTTGCGAGTTTAATTTCCCTTACCATTTTACCCCTATAACTTTTTATTTTCTTCTAAATTTTTACTTGTAATGAATTTGGACAAAATGGTAAAAAGGGGACGTTAAGGATGGAACGGTAAGGAAAATTACCACCTATTTTTAGGAAAATAATGTTAAGAATAAGTGATAGACACAACGTTCATTGATTTTTAGAAACAGTTGTTAATATTGTATTAAATTAATTTTTTTTTTATTATTTACCTCGAAAAGTGCAGGAATAAACCTTGGGGACGGTGAGACTACCAATAAAGCCACGATGCTTGAAATTGATAAATGCTGATTTAAATTCTACAGTAAATTTCCTGCCAAAGAATTTTAGACAATATTTCTCTAGCATACTTCTGCATGAGAAAAAACTTGAAAAAAATTCTGTGGCTGCATCTGAAATGTTTTTCTGTATAATTTTAGAAGAGGGATGGTAAGGAATCTAAAACACAGGGACAGAGATTAAAAAATAATAACAACCCTAAAAATGTGTGCAGGTTAATTTTTAGCTACATATTTATATAAAACAGTAGTTCCAGTTTTAGAAAAAAAAAATTACATCGAATTATTTTTATTGAAACAATTTTATCCAGACAGCTCCAAACTTAAAAATCAGCATCAGGGACACAGGACGGTATAGGAGTTTTCCAGGTGTTTGGACCCCCAACATTATCCAAAACTTATTTATCTCGTTAATATTGTTGTGCAATCATGCAATGGGATGTTCCCCAGTATGTGAATAAAAAAAACACAAAGTGTATTAAAATAAAAATTATTATTCAGGGACATGAAAGTCAAAAGATTGTGAGAATGTCCCATATACACACACAATGTGTCGTTATTTTATATACGAGGGTCGGCTGAAAAGTCCCGTTCCCGACAAAGAAAACATCGTTTTTTAATTTTTTTTTCTTTATTTCTCACATAATCTTCAGAAAGACTATTACATTTATCATATCGGTGTTCTAATTCCGTTAAACCATCTCTATAATGCGACTCGTCGAACTCTTCAAAATTGTTGTTTACGTCATCAATAACCTCTTCGTTGCTCTGAAATCTTCGTCCACAAAGGAATTTTTTGAGGTTATGGAATAGGTGGTAGTCACTGGGTGCTAAATCTGGCGAATAAGGTGGATGTTCATGCAATTCGAACCTTATTTTGTAGATTTTCGAATTGTGATTTCTGACAGGTGTGCTGAAGCATTGTCATGGTGAAACAAGATTTTCTTTTTCGCCAAATGAGGTCGATTTTTCATTACCTCGTCACTCAAACGTTGCAGTAAACTTGCGTAGCATTCACCAGTGATACTTTTACCCTTTTCCAAGTATAATCAATATAATAATGCCCTTTGCATCCGAGAAAACATCCTCCATAACATTTGTTAGCTGACGAAGTTGACTTTGCCTTTTTTGGAGCTGATTCATCTGATTCAATCCACTATTTCAACTAAAATTTGCTTTCAGGAGTGCAGTGGCGAATCCAAGTTTCATACATACTTATAAGCCGTCTCAAAAATTCTTTGGGATTTTTACGATAGAGTTCCAAATTCTTATTTGAAACGGTTTTCCGATGCAACATTTGGTCAGGTGCCAGCAAACGTGGCACCCACCTCGCACAGGCCTTGTGGAAGCCCAAAATATTGGTTTAAATATTACCTGGACGTTCTTTTGATATGTTTACAGCCTCTGCTATCTCGAGCAGCTTTAATCTGTGGTATTTCAGGACTGTTCGATGAATTTTTTCAAAAATTTCAGGAGTTGTCACTTCCACAGGACGTCCAGAGCGAGGCTCATCACTCGTGCTCGTCCATCCCTTTTTAAACTGTGCAAGCCACCTTTTAATCTTTGAATATGATGGGGCAGAGTCATTCAGTGTGTTGTCCATTTCCTTCTTGATTTCTTTAGGCATTAAACCCTTCAAATGGAAGTATTTTATTACCGGTCGTTTTTCCAAATCTTCCATTTTTGAATGGAAGCTTTATATTAAAAAAAAAAAAAAAACAGCTTCTTGCTGTTTCTTTTCATTTTGCGCTGAAAAATCGAGACTTCTTTTATGATCTTGGATACATCTTTTATTCTGATTATTTGCTGCTTTTCTTTACGCGTTACATACTCTTAATAGCAGAAAAAAAATTATATTTATTTTATTAAATTTTAGTGTTCTAGTAAGAAACTTAACATTCAATTACTCCCCTCAAGTTTTCGCTACTGCACTGGGTGGGTATCTCATATATTTTTTTAACTCATGTGATAATAATTCTTGGATTTAAAGAAAACAGAAGAGGAGATACACAGCTCATAAACAGTTATACGAATTCTTCAAAAATATATTGTATGTGTGTATTTTTTTGAAAGGAAATTGTGAGAAAACAATTTTGGGTAGTTAAAAGTGAGGTCTAAGATTGGGAAATCTTCAAAAACACCAAATATGTCATATGTTTGCGGTAATTATTATTATTTTATTTTATTATCGTTCTAAGAAAATTTTAGATACAGCGTAATGCTGGACGTATAATGCATCCATATGTCCTGTATGTCCTCTCAGGGCTCGCATTCTCCCTAAATTTCCTAACTATTATTTTACTGCCTAAAATTCTCCCAAAATTTTCTTCTTGTTCCTAAAAAATATATTAGTTCGTAACTCCGTAAATCGCAAAGTATTTTCGAGATCGACAAAATTTCACAATAAAAATCGCGAATTTCAACACATGGTCACCGAAAAAAAAGCGAATGTTATCCAAATATCGCTAATAAGACGCAAATTTCGTCAAAAGATCGTGAAAAAACTGCGAATTTTGCCAAAAGATCGCGGAAAAAAACGAATTTCATCAAAGAATCATGGAAAAAAACGGAAAATTCTTCAAAGGATCACAGAAAAAATGCAAATTTCGTCAAAAAATCACTGGAAAAACGCAAAATTCGTCAAAGAATCGCAGAAAAAATGCAAATTTCGTCATAAAATTATGGAAAAAACGCAAAATTCGTCTAAGAATCGCGGAAAAATAATTTCGTTTAAGAATAGCAAATTTTGTCAAAATATTGCTGAAAAACGTGAATTTAGACAAAGGATTGCGAAAAATTGCAAAGATCGCGGGAAAATACGAATTTTGTCAATAAATCGTTCCAATGAGACTGAATGCGTCAAATGATCGCGAAAACAATGCAAATTTCGTCAAAAGATCGCGGGGAAAAAACGCAAATTTCGACAAAGAATCGTGAAGAAAACTTTTCAGAAAATTTACTGTGAACTTCAGAATTTTTTTTACTCATTATCACTTCTACTTCCTATGTCTTGTTCTCTAGGTTCACCGAGAACATCCAAGAGAGAATGAGAGTATTTATTCATTCCGGTTAGGCTCAAGGATGGGGAAACTCAGAATTCTGATTAATACAGTTGCAGTAAGCCGTCCAAACGGTTTGCATTGCTCAAAATTAAATGCCCTCATTCGGCACAAACAATACAAGCACGTGGAACAAGGGCTGAATTAATTGGAATGATGGGAATATTGTTTGGCAGTTTACCACATGTGCATGACTAGCACAAAATTACTGTTATTATATACTTCTAATGTTAAAAATATCACATTTGCCCCTAAAATTTCGGAAAGAACTTCCTAAAATTTCTCCCTTGCACGTACTGAAATTTTTTTGTGAATGGTATCCGTTCATTATTGATTTTCGGTTTTGGAAGGACTTTTAAAGATGTCCAGAATTAATATTAGAACATTATCTCCCGTTGTTTGTTTGTTCTTGATCTTTTTACTTGCCAACTAGTTTTCTTTACGTTATGTGTTTTTCTTAGACTTAAAAGATGACTTCATTTTTAATATGTCAGTGATCGAGTGATTTAGCAAAAGATAAAAATTCTTAATTATTTTTCTATGAGAGTAAAATATTATAAATAGTGGTCTTTTCTATTTTCTATTATTCTTCCATAATACACATTAGTATCGGCCTTTTTTAGGTGCGTTCATAATTATATAAATACGTAGGTCCGTCTGTCCGCATATAACAGCGCATAAAATATCCGAATTTTGTCGTCATTTCAAATTTTATGAAAATCGGATGATGGAGAGAGTGGTAATGAATGGGCCAATTTTTGGTTTTTAATTTTTGTAATTTTTTCTAATAATTTTTTTAGTTCAGGATTGGCTCATCAGTTACTTAACTTATTTGGTTATATAAAAAAAGTCATAAAAAGTGGATTAGAAAATATCTATAATGAATGATAATAGAAAGTAAAAATATAGAAATTTGGCCCATTCATCCCCACCCACGGGGCTGAATGGGCCGTTGAAGGTCAAGAATGGGCCACTAAATGAATTCAATGAAAAAATAAGGTATTAATCTTTTATTCACCGAATATGACAAAATGAATGGCACTTGATATGATCAAGAGCATACTGAAATAGTAAGTAATACACAATGCTTATCAAAATTTATAAACATAAAAAATGATATTATTAAATCCCATAATTGCAGCAGAAAAATGACAAAATAATGAGATTATAAGAAAGAAAGAACATAAAATAAGCTTAAAATAATACATAATACACATTATGATTTAACGAAATTTATTTCTTTGGCTTAAAAACACGGTCCATCTAAAGGAAAAACTTTAATTAAAATTAAATTTCAAGTGGTAAATTTTCATTCAGGTGAACTGCCTATTAATTGACTATTTAGTGTAAATTCCTGGTATTATTTATTCTACCCATCAGATTCAGAATATAAACAATTATTCTAGTTTTATATCAAATGGGAAAGTATTGGTAGGTGTGGTCAACAACTGGACAGTTCACCTTAATCATTTATATAATTCAACTTATGTTTCTATCTAATAAATAACTAATATTTCTTAGGGTGAAAATTTTCATATTATTTTTTAGACATCACTATAAACCTATTCTAACTGGACAGTAATTTAATCTAAATCCATGACAGCCAGTTATGTTTCATATTAAAAAGAAAATCAGAGAAAAAGAAAGAAAAACCATATTTTCATGATCAGGGTAAAGGTGGTCCATTCATGGCCATGATATAGTGGCCCATTCAGCCCCGCTTATTCTTCTGGAACATATTCAGGATTTTTAGTACATTAAATTCAAATAAAATCTAAATACATCGTAAAATTAGTTTACAGATATGCAAATACTTGCTAATACACATATCTGCAATGAAATATTATATACTTTTTAGCTTATTTATTTTACTGGAAAGGGGGGAAATTTTACTTTTCAATCAGATTCTTGACTATCCTACTCCAGAGGGAAAATGGCTTCTCCGAAACAATGGAAAGTTTGATGCGTTTGGTAGAACAAATAGTTCCATCTGTTGGTGGCATCAAAAATAATTTTATGCAAATACTTTTTCATATTTTGTTAATGGCCCGTTCATCACCATGGCTCATTCATTACCACTCTTCCCTATAGTTCAGTAACAGGGACAGTCAAAAGTGTTCCGTTACATACCGTCCAATTTGAAAAAATAGTTTCAAGTGCATTTTGATGATGTTACACCCTTTCGAGCATAATGAATTTGATATGCATTTATGAAGTGCACTAAAATATACATTTTGTAGAATATGTGGTTTATTCTCATTTACAGTGACACACAAATTAATTCCGTTACATAATAGTATAGGGAGAAACGTGTTTCAGGTTTATTGATTACTTATTTTGATTTCAAGGAATAGAAGAAAAGAAATTTAGAAATTAACTAATAAATTTTGGTAACTTTATGGGCAAGCTAAAGTTTATTGAATATGGACATCATACTGACGCAATCATACTAACTTGTTTTAGTTCCATATATGAAAATGGCCTTTTCTTTTGATTATGATGTCAGTTTTAGCATCAAAACTAATCTGAAATCTAAGATTAGGTCACCTTTTAAGGATTTTATCAAAGAAATATGTCCTTCCAACCAACAACACGAAACTTTTATATACTATTTACTTTTCTACAAGGAAATAATAAAATTTTCTTGCATTCCATCAAGGATTCTACTTTTGCTGGTTGAAATATGTTTATATTAACATATATATTTGGACTGTTCTATTTTATATTAATACAAATAAAAAATAAGTTTTACTGTTTAATACTTTTAAATAAAAAAAATGGCCACTGGCCACTAATGAAATCTTCCAGTTTTGCCCTTTATCCTATCAATAAAAATATGTGCAATACAAAAATTGTTTCTCATATTCTTCCCTTATTCTGAGCAGAATGATTATTTTTAAGTTCTGATTCTAGAAATGGTCAAATTTAGTTCATTATTACAATTTTTGCTACTGTTTATTTTTGTTTAAGCTGGGAATTATTCTGTGAAGGTTTTTAGTCACCTGTGGTCGAATAATGTTGCAAGTAGTTTTGGATATAATCTTCTTTTCCCGAAATATTTGGGTTTATGCAAAAGACTGGAATATTTCTTGTTTTGGGTTCTAAAACATAAAAGTCCAGTAAAGTTGTTAGACATGATGGGGGAAAACTTCAATAACTTTAGCTCTTTAGAAAAAAATGAAATGTGATCAATAGTTTCCAGTTAATTTTTAATTTGTCCCTTCCTTCACAATTTTGAATATTTCTCGAGCGTTAATAGTCATATGTTTGATGAGAATCCCATGAGCATGTATAGGGGGGGGGGGGGGGGATCAAAAAGGAATGCTGTATCCACCTATGAATTTGAATTAACATTCTGTTGCTATTAAAAAAAGAAAAAAAATCAACAAAGAAAGTTCGGTTATGGTAAACAGAGCCCGGCCATCAAAATGTTGGTCCCTGGCCACAGAAAATATTTTGGACCCTAATGTAATCATAATTTATCACATTTTGACAAATACTGTGAATCAGTATAAAACTACATCTTACAATGACTTTCTTTTAAATGAAAGTATATAAAAAAACCCATTAAACACTTTTCAACTTATTTCGGCTTGGGGCGGCCTCAGATTCGGACCCGTCGCCCGCCCCTTCCACCACTGTCTAGGCCTTATTGTCAAAAATGATTTCTGTTTACAACACAATTCAACGTGTTTCTTAAGACTAAGAACGTTATGGAAATTTTAGTCCCCCTCCCCTCCCTCCACCCTGCCTTCTCCTGAAATAAAATCCTGAGTATGGCGCTCGCTGAGATAATTGTGTAGCAAATTGCTTAGAGATTTTGACATTTTATTGTCACACTAGTTAGTAGGTTTTGTTAACTTTATGCACACAGTCATTCACTTTACATTGTCTAAAAACCCGGGATTTTTGGAATTAAAAATCAAACGTGATCCCCAAGACTTTTCATCTTCGGATACGAAAGTAAGATTAAAGAAATATCGTTGATAGCACGATAGAAAAGATGCGGTTATACGGTCAAATGCAACGGACGTTTCTTTCCAAAAAAATAAAATAAAAAGAGAAATGTAATTTCAACCTAAAAATGCCCAGTGTAATTTTTGTTGCATGGATCGAAAATAGCATGGACATAAGCTGTATGCACTTCACTGTTCGTGTTCATTTAGTATTATTTAAAAATATTTAAGGCTTATAGATTTTAATTATTTCCAAAATTTTAGATCTAAGAAAAGGCAAGAAAAGAAAAATAAATTTTGGTTTATTCTTTCAGAAAATATATGAAAACAACTGTGTCCCAATATTCTTTTGAGCCACTGTAAGTAAACATACTTTCTCTGATCAGATGTGTGAAAGCTTTAGTTCTCTACTGCCGGAATCTCTAATTCATAGACAATGACAAATGAAATTTAGTGACTTTTATGTGCTTAATGTAATAAATGCGAATTTCCGTAGTGGGGACATCAATTATTAATTTAAAAGGCTGTTGAGCTGCCACGGCTTCATTTTAATGGGTCTGCTTCTGTCACTTATGAATTGAAGCATTGTCACCTATGCAATTGCAAAGTAAATGAAAATTAAAGTTATTACTAATTTAGCAATTAATGTAATTATTAATTAGTTTTTAAATGTTACACATTAAGAAGGATCTCCGCTGCATTAGGGCGAAAGTTAACAATGAATCTCGTCCTCGTGGAACATATCGAAGTATTGAAATATAATGAGGAAATTGTTTAAAAGATGGATAGAGTAACCTGTATTGGTCATTTTATTTGTACGTTTGTCCATGAGGGTGCGCAAACGCACATACATTTAATGATAAGAGCGAGTATTGCGTATTTACATCTCGAGCGGCAATAACCCTGTCAAAATCACTTGACAAAGCTAAGATATTCGACCTGTATGTCTAACATGCGATGACTTTGCCTATTGTCCCTAGATTACGAAACATATGCCATAAATAAAATCGTGGTCGGATCATTAAAAAAATAATAATAAAGAAAACGGGGGGAGTGGTAACAGCCCCTCCTCAATTCCTCTGGACCGGGAGGGTCTTCACCTTGGCTCGTCGGCTCTCAAGGACGGCGGGGGTCAGGGGTCGACTAGGAATCATGTGTGCGCGGATTGACTGCTGCTTTTCCCCCGAGGGGAGGCAGGTATATCGGCCCAGGTATGCAGCCTGTGGTATGACTTGCCTATGGAAAGAGAACAGAAGCACAAATTTCAACAGATATCGTTTACAGGTCCGCAATACCAAATATCAGTTGTGTGTTTGTTGGTTGGATGACATTTCAATTGAAGCGTAGCTCTAATCCCCGTATTAAAGCTTTTAGCAAGTGTAGTGTGAAAATCCCCGACACTCGTCTACGTGACAGCTTGATGTGTTATGTTTTAATGACACTTGATGTGCTGCTTAATTAGAGCCAAATTCAGCGAGAAGTTGCTGGTGTAATGGTGTTTATTAGCATGGCAAAATAATTATGCATATTCTTTTAATGAGCAAGCTGAAAATCTTTACTGGTAGACAAGTTATACTGATGATGGTGATTTTTAATTTTAATAGATTCGCAAATTTTAAATTAAGAAAAGATAATAAAAATTATATAAAGTGAAAAATTCATCATATTCAAATGTGTATAATTTTATGCTATCAATGTACTATAGCAAATATCTGATAAAATGTAGCAACTTTGCTTTGTATTTCCGGGGATCTGAGTCTGAGTTAAAGTAATTTTATTTATCAAAATCGCCAAGTGTTAACCCTCAAAGAATAGCAGACATTAATCTTATTACTATGTATATTTTTCTTCCTTTGCAACTGATTTCTTTTTCGGAAATAAAGCATTAGTTTAGCTTCTTAATAGAACAGTAGTCAGAGTCAGGACTATAACAATTTTAACTTTATATATTTCATTACATGTTTGAGGACAGGTGCTTTTTAAATGTCTATTTGATAGTTTATTCTAATCAATTATATGTTATTTTGAAATTTGCTTTAAAAAATTATTAATTTCATTTTTAGTTTTTGTTTCTTAGATTTTATAATTTAAACTTTAATGTGCACTGATATCTGCGGGTTGCTCTTTGATTTTGAAACTTTCGTCAGCCCAATATTTTTATTTTGTTTTCTCCTGTCTTTCCTTTAAATAAACTATAACTAAATTAAATAAAATTCATTCATCTTGCACCAATCTGTATTAGTAATTTTGTTTCCATTATGAAGAGTAAAGGTTGGCTTGAAGGTCCTAGTTGTCTTGTTTTAATAGTATTTAAAAACAGAATAATCTAAAATTTCTGTTTATTTATATGAACACAATATTATTTTAATTCAGTTTTTTTTTTTTTTTTTTTTTTTTTTTTTACTTAATTTATTTAATGCTGTCTATGTTAAGCATCTAGCCTCTTACTTGATATATATATATATATATATATGAGAAAAAAAATTTCAGCATTAAGCTTTTTTCTCACAGAAAACAACCGATTTGCTTATATCATTGAATTCTGTACTCTTGAAAACGTAATTCAATATTTAAGTTTTTCATTTTTTTCGGAATCCATATCCTTCTTTTTTTATTCTTCCTTATTAATTCTTGTAATTAAGTATAAGGTACTTTATTTTATACATACAGTTCTATATTATAGGTTTGTGGCATCCATTTTTATTGCCAATCATTCACAATAATGCGGTTTTTGATGATGGTCGGTAATGTTTAATTAATGGTTATATATATATATATATATATATATATATATATTACTTATAAATTTTTTACTGCCACTATCGTACAGATACAATTCTATGATTTTCAGCTTTTAAACATGAACTTTGATTTCCAATTTCAATTCTTCGCAGTTGCGTCATCTAAAACCTCCATATTGAATCTTGTGTTGACATTTTACTGTTTAATGCCATTTCTATATTGCTGAAATTTAGCTGGAACGTTTAGTGTCTCTCTGACCACTTACTCGCATGTAATAATTGGTTTTGACATATTAGTCTAAATATGCTAATATGTATTTTGCCCCTTGATATTTTTTATTTTATATACACTAAGCCGAAAAAGAGAACACCTCATACATTCTAATCGTCAAATTGTTCAAATAAAGGGGGAAAAAAAAAAAAAAGAGCCATGCTATTGGAAATTGCCTTCTTAAAAATTATGCTAAAAACGTAAGCTTTGGGGACTGTTTTTACATAGAAATTGTATCAAACTCTGAAATTTTCAATACGAACTATGAACACCAAATTTTGGCATCATATTTCGATTTTTCGTTAAATTTTACCTCTGTATATCAAACAGGAAGTCAGTCAGTTAAGGCTGCTAGTCACCCAGTTTCCGAATCTCCCCCCCCCCCCCCCCCCGCACTAATGTTATGTCTATGGGCGTTTGATGCATTCGTATATTTAAAATATCTCCTCTGGAAATTAATATTTTTAACTCCGTTTTTCTGTGTACTCTTCTTAAAGGATGTCTCTTTTTTGTCTTAGCTCTCAAAATATTTCTAAAATCTAATCTAAATGCTTAATTTAATATTTTATGTGAGAGCTAACGAACTGTGATTAAGATTTAATGCATTCTGTGCTCATAGACTTAGCATTAGAGAGGAGAATTCGGAAGCTGATTAACTAGCAGCCTTAAGTAGTTCATGAATTATGAAGGTTTAAATTTTAGAATTCCTAATGTTAAATTAATTTATAAACAGATTGCAATTCAAGTAGTTTTTTAAGCATAACTCAAAAACTATTTGGCAGAATGAGCTTCAATTTTGGATTCGTATATTTGAAGCTTCTAAAAATCATTTTTTTTTTTTTTAAATTCACAAGTTACAAATATTGTTTTATTTTCTATTAGAATTCGGAAGCTGATTAACTAGCAGCCTTAAGTAGTTCATGAATTATGAAGGTTTAAATTTTAGAATTCCTAATGTTAAATTAATTTATAAACAGATTGCAATGCAACTAGTTTTTTAAGCATAACTCAAAAACTATTTGGCAGAATGAGCTTCAATTTTGGATTCGTATATTTGAAGCTTCTAAAAATCATTTTTTTTTTTTTTTTTTTAGATTCACAAGTTACAAATATTGTTTTATTTTCTATTATTAATTTCAAAATATACATACTTTGAAATTAATTTTCGAAAAAAATATGTAATGTAACCTATAAAGTTTTTAACAGAAATCGATATGTAGAACGACCAAATATGCGAATCCAAAATTACAGTTCATCCCGCCAAGTAATTTTGAGTTATCTTTTTGCGAGTATTAAAAAGGAATTTAACATTAGATGTTCAAAATTTTAAATTGTCATAATTCCTAAACTTCTTCGCTGAATGACTTCCCGTTTAATAACCTAAGGTAAAATTTACCGAAAAAGCAAAGAATATTGTTTAGATAGATTAACACATTGTATGCGGGGAACATACTTTTACGTGCTTTGCGGCCTGTCACTTGAGCGCAGTTCACGTAAATGTACTCTTTTAGTAGACTTGTGCTGGAGAGCTTTCATTTTTACTTCACTATTCTATATTTTCCTAGTCAAAAATTTTTCTTCCTCCCCTCCCCCCCCCCCTAATAAATAATCATAGAGCATATTGGAGTGTAAAGTAAAAAAAAAATTCCTACATGCTGAGGTAGATTTCGAAGTTAAGTACTAACAAGCGGGGAGCTCGGTCAAAATTAGCTTTGTGTTCAACCCGATATTATAGTCTCACTGTACCATTCTCTCTGTATTATTGCTATAAAGCATGTTATTTTATAACAGTATTATTTACAAAAACAATCAATATGAAAAATATGTTCTAACATGCTTCTAAATTTTACATTACTTGCACATTTACAACGAAATGACACCAATCCAAAGTATATTTTTAGCTCTACACTAATCGATTTAACCATGTATTTCGAGTCCTATTAACAATTTCTAAAAAATTCCTTCACATTCTGAAAGCCTATTTTTTCGCCAAATATAGCCAAATTCACTAATCAAATCTGCTGGAACATGTGACTTAGTTCAGTGGTCTGGTAATCAAAAACGGTAGGATACAAAATGTTGTCAAAATCATTTAAGCCGTTTTATAGAAAAATTAACTTGACCTGCAGCGACTCCAGAATGACCCACTACTCTAATTTTCTCGAAAATGTAAACCAGCTGAGCGGTCTTCTGAAGGCCGAAAACGGTAGAATACAAAATTCAGTCAAAATTGTTAAGGCCGTTTTTAGATAAAATAAATAAATTAATTACTCAACAGATATGAAATATTGTGAAATAGTATTCTATAATTATGAGATTAAAAAAACATATTAAAAAGTATAAAAAAATACATCTATTTTCGTAGGGAAATTAAAATTTTAAATGTATTTGCAGGATGAATTGATTGAGATTGAATTTTTAAAAAGAATTTTTTATAGATCTAGAAAACAAATTTCAATAAGATCTTTTTTACAACTATATGATTCATAAAAAAATAGGATAAAACGTATAGTGTAAGTGAAATCATGCATTTCTTCAGTCATATAAACGATAAAGTAAGAACATAAGTAATGAACATAAGTTCAAAACGAAAAGATGATAAAACATATAAACAGTGCTATCTGTACTTCACTAACACTAGTATTCAGGGTTCGTACGCTTCAATGACCTTTTACGAGAATTTTCCTGAAGTAATATTCGCCGTATTTAATGAAAAAAAATTCTATCTTCAGATATACCAAACAGCACTTTACGAAATTTCTGGTACGAAAACACCTAAGATCCCTTAATGCGTACGAATCCTGTTATTATTAGTTAATCAAATATCTAGTCTTATATCTATCATAGATTCATGGACAAGAGTGTATATTTCGAACGAGTTATTTAACTTTGTATCTGCAACAAACTATAAACAGTAACTCTAATATTATTATTCAATAAAATTCAATCGAATAATATTAATTCTTTTAAAAAAGCGCATTACTTTCTTAAATAAAAAAATATATAACATAAATGCTTACTTTCTTCAAAATATCCGTTACGTCTCTTCTTTATTTTCAACCACAGAACACTAAAAGTCACGTGAACATGACGTTTGTAGAATTGAAATAGTAGTTTGACCTAGTGATGGGCGATTCTGGAAAATTCAGGAATCGATTAAAATCGACATCGTATAAAACTGAATCGATCACAATAAGAATCGATTCCCAAATTCTAGAATCGATACTTGAATCGATATTTCGATAGTCACAGATTCGCACAGATAAGCTCAAAAATATTAATTTCAAAACTTAGCGAATCAGCAGAGCCGTAGCGACCACCTCCCATACCTCACATTTAGAGGGTAGACAAAGTCAGGGGCCCAGTCGTAAGTTATTACAGACCTTTGAGTCAAATAATAAAGTTTTTAACTTTTAAATTATTAGTTTTAAGATGTAATTTTACTAATATTGTAATTTAGATTTTATTTAAATTTATTTTTTAAGAAAGGTCTCGGTTAAATACAAGTTGGAAATTGCGCGTCAAACGTGGCAAATGTGGTGTGCTCGTACTATAACAGTGCACTTCATAAGTGCATATCAATTTCATTCTGTTCGAAAGTCTGTAACATCCTTAAAATGCACTTGAAATAATTTTTTCCATTGGCCGTAATGTAACGGAAAACTTTTGACTCTCCCTGTAATTAAATCATTGTGATTTTCTTCCAGCCTGAATTAAAATTTAAATTTTCAGGGACATAATTCACGTTACCATAAGAACCGATTTAGTATTCTTACAATTTGAGTTTAATAATGTAACTAGCAAAGTTTATTAAAGTTCTTTTATTTAAAAAAAAAAAAAAAAAAAAAAAAATCGTCGCTGCAAGACGTGAAAATTTAGTTTTCTCAGAAGAAATAAAAATCAATTAATTTTACTGTCTTAGAAGGATAGTGGACGCACATGTATATTGCTTGGAAATCTTTAACATTATAGCTAGTAACTAGCGGGTTCCGCCTAATATGAAATCTCGAAGCGAACGAACCGCGAACTGGGTTCCCCTGCCTACAGCATCGTATAGGTGTACCCCCCCCCCTACTTTGCCCACCGGGTCGGAAAAACGCGCTCACCTCCCCCCCCCCTCCCCACCACCAATTTTTGACATTCATCATTTAAAAATTTTTTATGTGTTATAAACTATCTTAAAATTTCAAACAAATCGCCCTGTTATATTTTCTAATTTTGTTCTGCCCCTCCCCTCTATCCCCCCCCCCCAGAAATGTGACGCCCATTCTTTTTTATAATTTTTTATCATGTATTATAAACAATCTTAAAGCTTAAAACAGATCGCATTGTTAGATTTCCTAATTTTAACAAAATCGCGTTATGTTGATTCCAGATTCCACCACCAGGGTGCGCACTCTATTCCTAACAAAACTGTGAACGAAACTCCGTTAAACAACCTATCAGTAGATATATTACTCAAGAGTGTGGCAATCTTGATCAAAAATTTAAGCTATTTGCCGAAATTACAATTCGGAAATAGTGGTAACTAAACTTTGGACTTTTTTATATTTAATAAGTAGCATTTATCTCAGGACTCCGTCAAAAAACCCCACCTAAAACGGTAAGGAACGCTAAGGTTTAAAAAAAATTCTAGCGGCCTCCCCCCCCACCCCTCCTCCCGAAATTTTCGCACCATTCTTTTTTAAACTTTTTCTTATGTGTTATAAACTATCTTTAAAGTTTCGAACAGATCGCCTTGTTAGATTTTCTACTTTAAATGAAATCGCGGTCTGTTAGTTCTATATTCCACCACCAGGGAGCGCAGTCTATTCAAAACAAAAGTGTATCTAAACGAAACTCCTTTATACAACCTATCCGAAGATACATTAGTCTAGGGGGTGGTAGCCTTAAGCAAGAATTCAAGATATTTGTGAAATTACTATTCGAAAATAGTGGTATGAACACTTATAAAATTTTTGTTATTGAAAAAGTAGTAATTATCTCAGCCCGCCGTCAAAGAACCGCGCGCTAAACGGTAGAAAACGTTAATGCTGCTATAAAAAATCACGTGACTGCCTTTAAAAAAAAAGCATTTAATAGAAATAAACCAATTAGTGAAATAATAATTAATATCTCAGCTTGTAATTAAGATAATATTTTTTCGAATTTCTGAAAGGAGAAATTTTTTTTTTGCATCGCCCTGTCCAAGTTTCGAATTTTTACGCCCCTTACATTCTAAGATGTGGTCCCCTTTTAAAACAGTACAAAATTCTCGGGAATCACTTTGTTTAAATTGTTAAATATATTATTTGAAAAAAAAAGGTTTTAAAGCATTTTAGCACGTATTTTCATACCTACACCCTTGAAAAAAATTAATAACATACAGGGGATCCTTTAGTTTCGGAAAGCTCCGAAATTTCATAAAATTCAAAGTATCATAAATCAGTAAGTTTGGTTGTAAACGACTGAATTTTTTATAATACAACTTACACAAACACTTTGACAAACTTACGGGTAAAAATACGGCTTAACTAACCAGAACCTTGAGTCACGTGGCTTTAAACCAAGAATGATAAGTTTAAAATGGAAAAGAGACGAAATTTGTTATTACCATTCATAAATAGTGCTCACCAAGAGCTGCAGATATAATATCAGTGTTTAGTTGGTAAACAAATGATTCGGGAAGAATGTCAAAAAAGGTCCCATTGAAATTGGACCATAATTAAGAAAATTCGGATCGGGGGTGGGGGGGTGTATAGGTGACGAACTGAAAAAGTACAGCTTAATAAACTAGTAACCCAAATAACTTGGCTCCTAAACTAAAAATATTACAATTTAACCTAGAAAGAAAAAGGCTCTTATGCGAAATTTGACAGCAGTTCTGCCTTTAAAACAGTAAATCCGAAAGAATAAATATATATTCCTTTGAAATTACTGTCAAAAATATCAATAGAAAAGTTGGAGCACGATTGACCCTTACCAAAAAGAAGGAAGGCTAGAGACAGAAAATAAAAGATCACATTAAAAGCTTTCCAACGATATGTTATACGATATGGTTTGGAAGAAACAAAAAATATCCTCCCCCACCCCCCCGAGGGAGCAGGTAAGCCCCAAACGGTCGAAGGGGCGACCTCAAAAGTATCTTTGGTCAAGGTTTCAGGGATGAGAATTTTCCGTCTTTTGGCGGATTTCCGCTTTTTTGTTATTTCAAGGAATTTCCGCTTTTTTTTTCTGGAAATTCCGCCTTTTTTTCCGAGGATTCCGTATTTTTTCTCCTGCAAAATTTTGTTATTTTCCGAAATTTTCACTTTCCTATCGATTCCGCTTTTTTTCCGATTTCGAAAGAACATTCAAAGGTGATGAAAAAACGGCAAATTTCGTCAAAAGATCGCAAAAAGGGGCAAATTTTGTTAAAAGATCGCGAAAAAGCGGCAAATTTTGTCAAAAGATCGCGAAAAAGTGGTAAATGTCACCAAAAGATCGCAAAAAACTACAAATATCGTCAGAAGATCGCAAATAAACGGCAAATTTCGTCCAAAGATCGCGATAAAAATGGCAAATTTCGTCAAAAGACCGCGAAAAATCGGCAAATTTCGTCAAAAGATCGCGAAAAAGCGGCAAATATGTCAAATGATCGTGAAAGAGTGGCAAATTTCGTCAAAAAATCGCAAAAAAGCAGAAAATTTTGTCAAAAGATCGCGAAAAAAGCAAAATTTTGTCAAAAGATCGCGAAAAAGCGTCAAATTTCGTCAAAAGATTGCGAAAAAGCAGAAAATTTCGTCGAAAAGATCGCGAAAAAGCGGCAAATATCGTCAAATGATCGCGAAAGAGCGGCAAATTTCGTCAAAAAATCGCAAAAAAGCAGAAAATTTTGTCAAAAGATCGCGAAAAAAGCAAAATTTTGTCAAAAGATCGCGAAAAAGCGTCAAATTTCGTCAAAAGATCGCGAAAAAGCAGAAAATTTCGTCAAAAGATCGCGAAAAAAGCAAAATTTTGTCAAAAGATCGCGAAAAAGCAAAAAAAAAAAACTACAAATATCATCAGAAGATCGCGAATAAACGGCAAAGTTTGCGAAAAAACGGTAAATTTCGCCAATAGATCGCGAAAAAGCAGAAAAAAACTACAAATATCATCAGAAGATCGCGAATAAACGGCAAAGTTTGCGAAAAAACGGTAAATTTTGCCAATAGATCGCGAAAAAGCGGCACATTTCGTCAAAAGATCGTGAAAAAGCTGCAAATTTCATCAAAAGATCGCGAAAAAGCTGCAAATTTCATCAAAAGATCGCGAAAAAGCGGCAAATTTCGTCAAAATGGCGCGAAAAATACTTGTATTTAGTGCATCCTCCCCTTCCCTCCCCCCCCCCCTCTTTGTAACCTTTCAGAAAATTTGCTGTGAATTTCAATTTTTTTTTTTTTTTTACTCGGAATTGCTCCTGATTCAGAATTCACATTAAGCTGGCGGTAGGTCCTTATCCAATTAGCCTGTGTGACCAAAAATAACTAACCATTGTGATTTTCACTAAGTTTTTCATATTTTTTGCTAAAAAATTTATCAAAATTATGACACACAAAAACTCTATTCTTAATTAAATTATTTCATTTTCAGGAGCGGTCATGATTCTGATAAGTCGAGCATTTCATATGACCTACACTCAATGTTTTAAGAGCTGTGTGTAATTTGGCTATTTTCACTCCTGTAATGTAGTATACAGGTTTGTGCGCTTGTCTCCATTTGCCCGGAAATCAGACCCTGGTTTTATTTCTTAAAGTATCTTTCATGGATAAAATGTGGTACAATTTTTTGTTTGCGCGTGGTTTCAGTCTTTTTGCTTTTTTGCAATTCTCATCCCTGAGGTTTCAAAATGTGGCTTTATAATAAAATAGAACAAGAATTGGACATTTTAAAAATTGCATGCAAATTTTGAACGGCCCTGTAAATTAAGATTAGCGAGGAAAAGGGGAGAGGGGGGTGGAGAGATTAGAAGGGACGAACTTGAAAAATACAATATAATAAACTAGTAACCTGAATAACTAGGCTTCTAAACAAAAGTATAACGATTTAACCTAGTGTTGAATTCAGGGGGTAGCCCGGGAGGACATCCCTCCCGGGACATTGAAATGTCCCTCCCGTAAGTTTTGAGATTTTATGCTTTTTAATGGACAAATGTGCACCCCCCCCCCCCCCCATTACGGAACTCTGAAATACCCCCCTTTCCTCCCAATCCCGACCGGAGTCGCATAAATCCCTCCCTGAGAAAAATACCTGCATTCAACACTGATTTAACCTAGAAAGTAAAAAAAGGCTCTTATACAAAATTTTACAGCAATTCTGGCACTAAAACAGCAAAATTGGAAGAATTGATTCAACCCGAATCGTGGATCGACCGCGATGCGATTTGAATTGAAGTAAATCAAAGCATAACGATTCGACATTGCATCTAAAGAATTGAAAGTAAATCAAAATATAACGATTCGATATTGCATCTAAAGAATTGAAGTAAATCAAAAACGTAACGATTCTGAAGATCGCATCTGAAGATCGGCATCGAATCTGAACTGAATCGATTCACCGTTTCTGATCCAAGGGCAGAATCGATGCGTTCATCTTTTCTTGCTTTCTTTTGTCTTTAGAAAAATAAAGTGTTGTTTTCGTGAAAATTTTCGACTTCCGGTTTCTAAGGATTTATAGTGTTAGAACTTCTTGTCTGGAATACGATTTGACTATTTTTATAAATTTTTTGTCTGTCAGTCTGTCTATTTGTTTGTCTCTGACAAAAAAATTGTGAGCGGTCTATTTCAAGAACTAATGCATGGAATCTGTTGAAACTTTAGATTCAGTTAGACCTTCATATAAATTGGTGCTGATTACTTTTTGGTGAAAATCGCTCAACAGGTGGCGCTGCTATGCTGCATTTTTCATGATTTCCGCAAGATTGCTATCGCAAGAACTAATGCACGAATATTCACCAAACTTCAGATTCAGTTTGACGTTGACATAAGTTGTTGAGGATTAGGTTTTGATGTAAATCTACCGGCAGGTGGCGCTGCTATGCTGCATTTTTCCCGAGTTTCGCAATAGCTCTATCTCAAGAACTAATACACGGATTTTCATAAAACCACATTCAGTTAGACGTTGGCATAAATTGCTGCTTATTAGGTTTCGGTATAAATCGCCCAACAGGGGGCGTTGCTATGCTGATCTTATCAGCAGAGTTGAATTCAGACATTTTTCTCCGGGAGGGACAGTTCAAAGGGGGAGGGGATTGGACTTTTGTACATTTTAATGTACAAAAAGCATAAAATCTCAAACTTTCTGGGGGGCATTTGAATGTTGCGGGGGGGGGGGGGAGGAATGCTACCCTCCCGGGCCATCCCCTGAATTCAACACGTTTTTCAGGATTTAAATAATTTTAGGGATAATATCTCAAGAACTAATGAACGAAATTTCATCAAACTTAATATTCTGTTAGACAATGCCATAAGTTATCCATGATTAGGTTTTTATGTAAATGATATAACAAATTGTGCTGCCATGCTGCTTTTATCAACAGTGTTGAATTCAGACATTTTTCTCCGGGGCGGGGGGGGGGGGGGATTTCTATGGTTCTGGCGAGGAACATTCTAGAGTTACGAGGGGGGAAGGATTGGACTTTCGTCCATTAAGCATGAAATCTCAAATCTCCCTAGGGGACATTTGAATGTTCCGGTTGGGGGGGGGGGGGTCCACCCGTACCAGCCCCTGAATTCAACACTGTTTTTCAGGGTTTACACAATGTTTGCGATAACATCTCAAGAAGTAATGAACGGAATTTCATCAAACTTAATATTATGTTAGTCATTGACGTAAGTTGTTTTTTCTGAGTCTTTCGTGTTAATCATGTAATAGGCTGCGTTGCTATACTGCTTTTTTCATGATATTCATGATAGCCATATCTCAAAACTAATGCACGGAATTTAATCAAACTTCATATTCTGTTACACTGTCGTATAAATAGATCCTTATTAGGCTTGGGTGTATACTACCCAGCAGGTGTCGCTTTTATGCCCTTTGAACTGGGATTTCTCGTTGCGGACGTCTAAGAGGGTGTGGGCCGAAATTCAATGATTTGTTAGGAAAATGGGATTCTTATATATATTTTTTAAATACACATATTTCAACGAACCTATACTTTTGGATCCTCATGATGGGTATAGGTTATTTAAATTTGACACTGTGATAGCGAATTTTGAAGTTTTAATATTTATGAGACAGAAGAAAGTTTTGGGATTGGACATGCAACTACTTGACCTTAAATTTTTGAAGGAAAATGATATGACCTTTAGAGACATCGATTAAAAAATTTATAGTATCGATTAAATCGAGTTGGCCATAGTATCGATTAAATCGATTAAAAAAATCGAAATCGCCCATCACTAGTTTGACCCCCATAGATATAGTAAAAGAACTAGATTACGCATACGGGGAGAAAAGTTGATTCTGCGCGGGAGCGGAACTACTCCACTATAGGGTGGCAAATGGACGGTGATCCATCGATAAAAAGAGAAAATGAAATAGCTTGTGCGTTACGTTCTTAAATTGCATTTACATAAGTTTGTCTTGATAAATGTTTCAAAATATATAATATCAATGATTTTTAACCACAAATTAGAAATTTTTATCGTTAAGTAAATTTTATGAAAAAAGGGAATAAGATAGATTATTCACTTTCAAAAACTATCATTTTTTTTCTCACTTATACTTAAATATTTTTACACATGGAGGTGAATCAAAACAGTTTTTAACCGAGTCAAACCGAGATTTTAATTTTCGTCAATAGTATTTGTCTTTTTATCCAAAATAAAAGTTATGAACCTTTTGAAATGAATTTTTTTCAGGGGAGGGGGTCAGCTTATATTAAAGTAAAGAGTAAGATTCCTCTGCAGATTTCCACCTTCCATCTATCCCCTTTCCCAGCCCTCGAAAATTTCTGTTTTCTTCTTTTCACCCCCCCCCCCCCCACCTAAACCCCACACACATTTTTTAATTTTCGATTTTTTTTTTCTGCCCATCGATTTCTTTGCAATGAAAATAAATAATTATGTAAAATGTTTCTTACACACAAAACTTAAAACATAAAAAAAAAAAAAAATTCTTATTTTTGTTACCGAATTCTTAAGTTCTAGCAAAATATATAACTTACCTATAAATAATAATAATAAATAAAAATAAATATAAATAAAAATAAATGAATAACTGGATTAATGATATACATTCTTAAGAGTGCATTACTCAGCAAATCTAGATGGAAACATTAATTACTTTACCAAGGTCAATATTCCAAATAAAGAAATATTTATTAAACGGTGTTAATGACTAATTATTGGAAAATGACGATTTCAAAGTTTTTCACAGACGTAAAATGCTTTAAATGCTTAAAAATAAATATATTAAATTCTTCTTTAAAAAAAATTCTTTTAAGCAAACCTTAATTTTTTTTTTCCATATAATTTTCGGAATAATATGTTTTAACAATAATATATATTTTCATAATAATATGTAGGCTTGGTATGCGCTCGACATTTTAATAAAAAACAGAAATACTAGAAAAGAATTTTCTTTACTAAATGAACTAAACGTTACATCGAAGTTGTATTAAATAGTTTTAAAAGTATCTAACAAATTACATTACAAATAAGGATGTAAATATTCATATAGGATATTCCACTGTCTTTCCAGACAATTTTAAGCAATAATATGCATATATTACAGGGGTGATTGTGTTCAGGGTGTAGCCCGGATTTCCGGGTTTTTCGATCTATCCTTCCGGGTTTATGAGATCGTTACGTTTAGTGGAAAATTCGGGCATAAAAAAAAATATCGCGAATTTCGACATGGTTGCCGAGAAAAAAATCGACAATTTCGTCAAAGGATTGCGGGAAAACGCAAATTTCGTTTAAAAATCTCGAAATAAACACGAATTTTGCAAAGGATCCCCAAAACAAGATTTTCGTAAAAACATCGCGGGAAAAATGATATTTTCGTTGAAAGATCGCGGGAAAAACGGACATATCGTCAAAGGAACGCGGGGAAAACGGACATATCGTCAAAGGAACGCGGGGGAAATAGACATATCGTCAAAAGAACGCGGGGAAAATAGACATATCGTCAAAAGAACGCGGGGAAAATAGACATATCGTCAAATGAACGCGGGGAAAATAGACATATTGTCAAAGGATCGCGGGAAAAACGCGAATTTCGTTAAAGGATCACGAAAAAAAACATGAATTTCTTTAAAGAATCGCGGAAAAACGCGAATTTTGTCAAAGGACCACAGAAAAAACACATAATTAGAACCGGGAAGGATTTACCCCATCCCGGAATCACGGGAAAAACGCGATTTTCGTTAAAAGATCGTGGGAAAAACGCGATTTTCGTCAAAGGATCGTGGGAAAAGCGTAAATTTCGTTAAAGAATCGCGGAAAAAACACGAATTTGTTTAAAGAATCGCGGGAAAAAAAACCACATTTCACCAAAGAATCGCATAGAAAACGCGAATTATGTCAAAGGATCTCGAAATAAAACTAATTTCGTCTAATGATCGCGAAATAAACACAAATTTCGTCAAAAGATCGCGAAAAAGTGCAAAATTTGCAAAGAATTGCGAAAGAAAAAAAGATTTTCGTCAACAGATCGGGGGAAAAACGCGATTTTCGTCCAAAGATCGCTGGAAAAACGGAAATGTCATCAAAGGATCGAGGGAAAAACGCAAATTTCATTAAAAGATTAAAAAAAAAACAATTTCTTTAAAGAATCGCGAAAAAACGCGAATTTCGTAGAAATAACGCATAATTAAACCGGGAGGGATTAACCTCCTCATTCCGGGGATCGCTGGAAAACGCGATTTTCGTCAAAGGATCGCAAGAAAAATGCAAATTCTGTTAAAGAATCACGGGGGTGGGGGAAACGCGATTTTCGTCAAAGAATCCCGAAAAAAATGCAAATTTCGCGAAAGATTGCAGAAAAAAGCGAATTTCGTGAAAGGATAGCAGAAAAAACACAATTAGAGCCAGGAGTGAATCTCTCCCCGCCCTCTCTGCTGCCTCTCTCCTTTCAGAGAAGTTGCTGGAAAGTGTTATCCATCTCAATCTCAGTCCAACAATGTCCAGAATTGCATACCCAGGAAGAAAGCGGGAAAAATAAATTTACCTTGTGTAAGAGTAAAGCTAAGAAAACAAGCAAAATTTCTATTTTTCTTTCTTTTCTTTTTTTTTCTCTAATACTTAGCCACTTAGAAGTAAAATTGCATTTTCGCGAAAAAACGGCCAATTTTCCCCCACAAGATCACGAAAAAACGGCAAATTTCGTCAAAAGATCGTGAAAAAAATAGGAAATTTCGTCAAAAGATCGCGAAGAAGCGGCAAATTTCATCAAAAAAATCGCGAAGAAGCGGCAAATTTCATCAAAAAAATCGCGAAAAACGGTAAATTTCCCCAAAAGATCGCAAAAACGGCAAATTTCGTAAAAAGGATCGCGAAAAAACGGCAAATTTCGTAAAAAGGGATAGCGAAAAAACGGCAAATTTCGTCAAAAGATCGCGAAAAAGCGGCAAATTTCACCAAAAAATCGCGAAAACGGTAAATTTCCTACAAAAGATGACGAAAAAACCGGCAAATTTCCTACAAAAGATAACGAAAAAACGGCAAATTTTGTAAAAAGGATCGCGAAAAAACGGCAAATTTTGTAAAAAGGATTGCGAAAAAACGGCAAATTTCGTCAAAAGATCGCGAAAAACCGTAATTCCCCCGCTGCCGCCGATGTATTTCCGAAAATGTGATGTTAATTTCCGAAAAAAAAAATTTCACTCGGAATCTCCCCTGACTCTCCATTTGATGAAGTCATTTAGCTTTCAGTGAAATTAATGTAAGTTTACCGAATTATGTTTTTCTGCAATTTGTATATTTCAAACAATAGCAGAAATATGTCATTTGATTGTCATGCTGTTGCAGAATCAGTTGTTATGTAAATTGATATTGGTATATTTTGCATCGATAATTTTCAGGGTTTTTCACTTTGTATCAATTAATTTTCAGGGTTTTTCACTCTGAGTCACAATCACCCCTGTAATATATTTAATTAAAACAAACAGAATGAAAACATCGCAATACTCGGATATCCACTATGTATTGCTACTGTAGTATCACAAGTTCCACTCTTTTTCTGCCACTCTAATGGATGTTGCCACCGAGCCGCTGCGGAATCAAGAAGTAATGGGGGAATAACACTGAGTGGTTAATCTAGTTATTTTTACTATATCTATGGTCTCTCCCCCCCCCCCCCCAGATTTTTCCAATATTTCCTGCCTAGTGTTTTAGTCATTCAATTAACACCGGCCATTTTTCTGATATCATCACGCCATCTTACTTGAGATCGCCTTCTTGGTCGTTCTACATATCTGAGATCCCACTGTAGTGTGTTGTCTTGTCTTGCAATATCTCTAGTCTCTGTATGAAATTTTTAAAATGCCTTTATTTATGAAAATTACAGCATATTTTTAATGAATTAATATTTGTGAAAATTCAATTATTTACATTCAATTATAAAAGTATTTTTCAGTGTTAAGAATTCAAATACACAATTTATTCTTATTATGTGAAATCATTTAAGTAGACGATACTTATGCATTTTAAAAGAATTATATTATGATTTTTTTGTAAAGTGGCAACAAAAGAATTGTAAACAAATAAAATTAATTGTTAAATTCGTCATACAAATATTTTGTAAAATTTTGCTTCGAAAATATTTTTATTTATACCAGTCTTATCTTATATCATAAATAAAAAATTCCGCGGAAATTCTTAGTTATTTGGCTGAATTTACATTTCTAAAATTAAAATGCGCTAAAACATAAAATAACTTTTTTGCTTAATAACGATGCAAGAATAATATAAAAAAATATTGTTACTTTCAAATATTTGTCTTATTAAATAATGCTTCGCATCTCCAAACAAAGCATGGCTTTTTCTAGTTATATTCATTTTTACTTTGTATTAAATGCTAACAAATATTACTAATACGAAATATTCCTTACCTTTAAGAAATAATAAAACGATTTTTTTGGCCGAAAATTTCACTTCCTCTGCCAGTAGCGTCGCCCACGTGATATAACTTCGCTTTTATTGTTTTTTCCCCAATTTCTGTCTTCCTGAGGGTCGAACATATACTGCCATCTATTGAATTAAAAAGAAAGTAAATGAAATATACGACGTGGGCCATTTTGGGAACCGGGCCATATTGGGCCCAGGTACAGTCGTAGTAAAAAAAAAAGTAAACACTCCCTACTAACTCCTCAATAAATTATCATAGAAGAAAGTTACTGGTACCGAACGATTGGAAATAAAGTCTACTTTTAAATGGTGCATATAAAATTTGTTTTGGTGGCCATCTACATATTAAAACGAGCCCAAACTTCATTTTTTTTTTCAATGGCAATACCCAATTTTAACAAGATATTTCAAATCTTTGGTTCAAACTATGCTTAGACACCAAATTTCAAGCCATTTGAATGATAAGCTTTTGAATTATAAACATTCAACAATTACTAATCTTCTAATGTTAAATTTACATTTTCATATTTTCATTAATATCTCCTGAAATTATACTCCTAATGTGCTAATTTTTTGTGTAGCAATAATACTGAAATACCCAAACATAAATACGTTGAATTTGCAATTTTAATAATTTTATGATATGAATTATGAAATTAATGTTCGAAGAAATTATGAATTGTAACCTACAATTTTTTTGATGGATTTAGATCAAGTCCTGCTTTTATGGAAATCCAAAGTTTCACATTTTTCTTCCAAGTAGTTTTCAAATTATGCTTAAAAAACCGCAAAATGGTGGCTTAAGGGCCGTCTATGATAGAAGTGACTAGATATTTTGAAATTTCTTCTGCTATCCTGTAATCTAGCAGTCTTTAATGATAGCTTGGGTGGCGCTTAAGATGCCTTGATCAAGAAGGGGGCTCTCTCTGTCAGCAATCGAGTACCGAACTTCAGTTTGGAAACAGCCCCTAAAATAAACTCGTTTTAAAAGAATTAATTTCTCGGAAAGTTATCGTTCGAATTGCATAAAAATTCGTCTTTAGGCTAATTGAAGGGTGTAGAGTTCATTTATGCTATCAGAATTGTGTACTTCTATTGAAAAAAACAAAGTTATGGTTCGTTTTAATATGTAGATGGTCCCTAAGAAAATGTTATATACATTGTTTTAAAGTAGATTTTATTACCAATCGTGTGGTACCGGTAATTTTCTTCTACGATAATTTTTTGCAGAGTTAGTAAGGGGGTGTTTACCTTTTTTTTTTTTTTTTCCACGACTGGACCTTAATCGAAAGCTGGATTAATGAAGACGAAACTTAAACATAAAAGATTCTTTAGGTATCACGGTCTTCGCATCGCAACCCGGGCACCTGAGCGAACTTTCTCTCTTTTCTTTTCCCCCTTATTTCTCTTGTCTTTCTTTCCTCTTTGTTTCACTCTCGTTGTGGTTTCTTCTCCGGAGGTGAGGGCATTTCTGGATAAGCCGATATGATCCTGTTTTTATCGACTTATGGAGAATGTTTAGAACTAAAGAATGTTTAGATAAAGGATAAAGGGTAAACATATGTATACCCTTCTTGTAGTTAAAAAAAAAGAAAAATGCTGATTTATTCAACAATTCTAACAATCTGAAGAAAAATGTTGCCTCTCTAGGAAATTGGAAATTCGTCATTGGAATAACGAGGAAGTACTTAAAAAAAGGGGGGGTGGTTGGGCGGGGGATTTTGAAAGAATAAGAAAGTATTTAAATTTTTTATTTACAATGTAAAAACTAAAATTTAAGATTTTGAAATGTAATTGCAAATAAGGGTTTAGTTAAAACTAATTTCATTATTTTCCATGTGATTGTATATAAGATAAGTCAATAATTGATTTATTCTGAAATGAATCATTCTAATTCTTCAGAATACTTTGTTTAATTTTATTCGTTGAGACTGCGTTAAAAATAAGCTCGTTATAGGATAAGGAATCCTGCTACTTTCCTTCCATAATCTTCTAAATTTTTAGAAAGAGTGTATTTTTCTAAATGTATTGCTCCGTTAGAAAGCTTAAAGAACGTAGATAAGGCTTGGTGTCTTTCGTTTTTCCGTATTTCGAACTGCTCGGCCGATGCGCATTTCGAAAGACGGAAGGAAGAAAGGTTGCTTTGGCACTTTCGGGTCTTCTCTGCTTCAGAACTAGCTTTTCGTACTCACTGGTGCGACGCTTTTTTGGCTGACCTTTTTAATATCGGGGTTTATATCTATGTTAATTATAAAAAAAATAATAATTTGAACACCAGGTGCATTAAGACCTGCGTTGGATATCCCATCTAAAATTTCAGACCTCCACTTGTGGTAGATTTTCCTAGTTATCGCGCAGGCAAAATCTTTTCTTTTATTAGTACAAAGGGATAAATCCGGGTTATCCGAGATTCCCTTTATGCTTATATAAGGCCTGGAAGTGCAATTTCTATCCCCGGAAGCCTACAGTGTCTACAGGAATCCCCTCAGGAGAAAATGTCTAAGTTTAATACTAATTTTAGTCATATTTAAAGTTATTATCCCTTGCACGCACTACGCTGGGCGGGTCAAACTAGTAAATAAATAAACACTGATGTTTGATCTTATCTGGTTTTTTAGTAGCTGATTTTCATATAAAAGCAAAAAAGTGTGTTTTACGTACATAATGTAATTTACAAGGAGACTGAAAGAAAACTTTCTTTGTGTCGTGTACCATTTTGTAACTTTTGTTTTTCGCATTTCAGTCACTCTTTTCGTTTCGTCGCTACCTCCCCCATTTTTCTTTCTCTTTTTTAAGCATTGTTACAGTTGCATGCCTGTAGTGTTAACATAAAATAACATTTTAAGTACCGAACCTGTTTTGAGCTGAGGATTTATAACAAATTCTCAAAAACTTAAATCTGTTTTACACTTGTGTAAATGAGACTGTAGAACCAGTGTGTATAAAACTAGACACGTATAACACTGAGATGCCACCTATGAACCTTTTAATAAATATATGAATAAATTATGCAGCCTTTATTTCAATTATACTTGTATAGATGAATGCAAATGCTATAAAGGGTGGGTATTCAGAAAATATTTGTAAAAAATATTTAAATATTGCTTGAAAAAAATGCTATTAGACTTCTGAAGAGTGTCTAAAATTCCTGAAGTTTAATTGGTTTATTCCGAATATAACCTTTATAATGTTGACGTGTATTCTTCCAAATAGAAATCCGACGACAAAGGATAATTTTCACCGAAAGAAAGTTTTTTATAACCTTTTTCATTAGGCGAACTACTTATGCTTATACAATGGGAGAGGTTAGTATGAGAGAAACGCCCACACACGGCCAAATGACAGGTTAATTAACGAAATTTTTTGTTGAAAGCAGGATTAATGTCATTTCAATATAAATGCATTTTTTAAAAACGGCTACGCATTTAGTTGGATTTTGAACTGAGAAAACTAATTATTTTGTTGCCAAGTCAAATCTACGATGAGTTTACGTGCCCACGGCTTGAATCTCTCTTGCTTTATTTCCCTCCGAAGCACCTCCGCCCACCAGGTGTTCAACCGCTATTTTTTTTTTTAAATATCAACTAATAAAAGCTACTTTAATATAATTTTCTATTTTAATATATACGTAATAAATTAATGTACATGGATTTTTATAAATACTTAGCATATCTTTGAAACTAATTCCCGAAAAAACTTCCAATTTCAGGGCATGAAAGCAATGTTATACTTAGTCTTAAGGCGGTTCTCAAATTACCTGCTCAACAACGCGAAACTTTCTGACTCATTTTTAAACGTAAAGGCATAAAATTAGCAGACCCGACTAGCGAAGCAATTTGGAATCAAATAGCGTTTTTATTTTTTTGATAAATGAATCACTCATTGAGTTATAAGCGATTCTTGTCACGTGGTGACAAGTTTTTCCCCTTTCTCGTTCTGCGTCGTCGGGAATTATGTTCAAAACTCCCAATTTGACAATGCTTTCTGAGAGATCTTCTGCCTACATATAAAAAAAAAAAGGGAAAATGTCATTCGATTACAAAGTTACTGAATAAAAACACCTGCCAATTTCATGCGTTTACAAACAAAATTGAATTCAAAGATGTGTCGGAAAATAGCTCATTTTGTTTTCAAATTCAAACTGGCTATTTTCTGACACTTTTTTAAAATTCATTTTTTTTGCATACATATGAAATTGGCAAATGCTCTTATTAAGAAACTATGTAATCGAATTGTTTCTTTTAGGTAGCTTTCATTATAAAAAGCTACCTATTGCAGCCGTTCGGAGGAAAGCGATTTCAAAAAATTTTGATATATTTTCACCGATCATGACCCCCAGACCCCGAAACCACCCTCCGTTCAAATGTTACCTATGATCTTTGTCACACTGTAACTCTGGTATTTATGAACCGATTTGGATGTAACTTCCTGTGTACATAGTACATACTAATGTCTCGACCGAGTTCGTTGGCCAGCTTCATCCGCCATCTTGTTTCAAAATGGCGGCCATTTAATTTTTTTTAATTTAAAATTTGAAATGTGGTACCAAAAAATTGAAAATTGAAAAATATTGTGTTTCACCTTGATACAAAGATTCCAGAGCAGTTTTTGTTTCGTCTATATCTTAAAAAATGGTTGAGTTATAGCACTTTGAATTTGTAGCGTGGCTGACATTTTGAAACGACCTGATTTTTGTCACGCGATAATAGGCGTATTTATGAATCGATTTGGATGTACCTTGGTGTATACATAATACGTACTAATGTCTCGACCGAGTTCGTTGGCCAGCTTCATCCGCCATCTTGTTTCAAAATGGCGGCCATTTAAATTTTTTAAAAAAATTTGAAATTTGAAATGTGGTACCAAAAAATTGAAAATTGAAAAATATTTTTTTCTTATGTGTTTGACCTTAATAGAAAGAAAAGATTCCGGAACAGTTTTTGTTTTGTCTATATCTAAAAAAATGGCTGAGTTATGGCATTTTGAATTTCTATTGTGGCTGACATTTTGAAACGACCTGATATTTGTCACGCGATAAGCACGCGTATTTATAAACCGATTTGGATGTACGTTGGTGTATACATAGTACATACCAATGTCTCGACCGAGTTCGTTGGCCAGCTTAATTCTCCATCTTGTTTCAAAAGAGCTGCCATTAAAAAAAAAAAAAATTAAAATGGGGTAGGTATAAAAAAATTGGAAAATGAAAAAGATTTTTTTTATGTGTTTGACCTTGATACAAAGATTCCGGAGCTGTATTTGTTTCGTCTATATTTTAAAAAGTCCTTCCGACCAGTGCCGGAAGGAAGAGGTAGCTTTCATATTCCTTATTTTTTAAAAGCAAGCTTATATTATTCAAACACACGAAGCTCAATTTAGGGGAAACCGATTATAGGAGATTCAATACTAAATTTTATCAATACTAAATCATTATGAATGAGAATTTCGCGAAATTAGTCAGCTTTTTCCAAGCTGCTTTTATTTAAAGTAACTTATATTTGGTTGCCAAATTCGGCCTGCCATTCTAAGACAACATGGTGGATGAGGTTAACGAGTGAACTTGGTCGAGACCTTAATAATTCCTGTGCACATGCTCACTTACATCGGAATTGGTTGTTATATACGAGTACTGTCGCAGGCAAAAAATCAGATTTTTCAAAATGTCACCCACATTAGAAATTCAAACTGCGCTATCTGAGCCATTTTTTAGGATAAAGACAAAACAAAAAAAATGCTCCGGAATCTTTATATCATGGTCAAATACTTAACACTTTACCGACCGGCAGTCGATTAATGGACGTTTGCTCCCCAGCGCTTACCGACCGGCCGTCGGTTATTCGACGTTTGCTCCTCAGCGCTTACCGACCGGTCGTCGATTAATCGACATTTGATCTTTCTGTTAGATTTGGTTAGGTTAGATTGACAAGTAGCAAGCAGCAAGCATTTCGCATTCTTTATTCAGATAATCGGTGCTTTTTTATAAGCTTTAGCCCTTAGAAATGAATGTAAAGGATAGTCTCGGCGAGTTTTATCTCGACGACCTGTCAGATTCTCTTGACTGCCGTTCAGCAAGTAGTACTGATGACGAAAGTGATAGCAGTAGTATAGCCATTCGAAAGCGACGTCCTGTACCGCTAATATACAGTGATTCAGAAGACGAGGACATGAATAATAATGTTGAAGACAACAATGATACATGGTCAACGAACGACAAGAGTATAATTTTGGAACCTTTCGAAGGCAGCTCTGGCGTAAAAATTATGCCAAGTTCCTCCGAAAGCGTAATGGATATTGTGAATTTATTCATTGGAAGTGACCTGATTGAGCACTTCGTAAGGGAGTCTAATACACATCATTATCAAATTGTGGAAAAATATAGAATTACATCAAAAACGAAAAAATGAAAAGACGTCACGGTGACTGAAATGAAGAAATTTTGGGCCTGATCATTCTAATGGGACAAGTAAAGAAGGACGTTCTCTACGATTATTGGTTTACAGACCCATCTATACAAACGCCGTTCTTCTCGAAGGTCATGAGCAGGAACAGATTTTTACAAATAATGCAAAGCTGGCATTTTTGTAATAATAACGATATTTCTTCCAATTCGCATAGGCTGGTGAAGGTCCAGCCTGTCATTGATTATTTCAAGGTAAAATTTAACAACGTATATAAACCAGATCAACAATTGTCTCTAGATGAATGTTTAATTCCATGGAGAGGTAGACTGTCAATCAAAACATATAATCCGGCAAAAATTACAAAATATGGAATACTGATTAGAGTGCTGTCTGAAGCTCGTACAGGATACGTATCCAACTTTTGTGTGTATGCCGCTGATGGAAAAAAATTAGAAGAGACAGTAATATCGGTCATTGGACCGTATAAGAACATGTTGCATTATATATATCAAGATAATTATTATAATAGCTAAAATTTTTTTTAAAAATAAATTGCGAGTGCGCGGGACGATTCGAAAGAACAGAGGTGTTCCTCAAATACTTCAAACGGTCAAGCTTTCAAGAGGCCAACATCAATTTCTTAGAAATGGCCGTATTTTATTACAAGTATGGAATAATGGCAAAAGGAATGTAAACATGATATCGACAATACATTTTGCACAAATGGCGGAATCTAGAAACAGAAGCAGGACATCAGATTGCCCCATACAGAAACCTATTTCAATAATAGATTATAATAAATATATGAAGGTCGTAGATCGCGCAGATCAATATCTGTCCTATTACTCCATTTTTAGGAAAACAAAAAATGGACGAAACGTGTCGTAATGTTCTTCATCAATTGTGCACTTTTTAACTCCTTTAAAGTATATACAACTCTGAACGGACATAAGATTACATATAAAAATTTTCTGCACAAAGCGGCACTTTCATTGATAGAAGACATCGAAACTGAAGAACAAGGTAAGGATCTACCTAATTCCGAACCCACAAGAACCACATCCCGATTTGATCATCTCGGAAGACTGGCAAATTTCGGAAAGCATAAACTAGTAAATATAGTGACCAGCGGTCAATGTAAAAAACCCCTACGATAATGCAGAGTTTGTGCAAGTAAAAAAAAAAAAAAACTAAGCAGAACAGGTTTCGCTTGTAAATACTGCAACGTCCCATTATACAAAGGTGACTGTTTCGAGCGCTATCATAGTTTAAAAAAATATTAAACAACTTTTTTCGACAAATATTGTTATATGGATTATGGTATATTTTATATAAATAATAAACTGAAAACGATTGTAATAGATAAAATAAATATTTTTTAACACTAATATGATTAAAGTAAAAGATTTTATTAAATTTCGTTACCCTAGAATAACACGAAGCGTACAATTTTACCAGAGTTTAAGAAAAGCGCATATATTCCCGCGCGTCAGTCTAGGCCGAAACCAAGCCGGTGTTTCGGACGATCTGCGGCTGACCGGGCGGTGAAAGGGTATAGTATGTTCGAACCGCTACCAGTCGGTAAAGTGTTAAGAAAGAAACCTTTTTCAATTTCTAATTTTGTGCACCTCACTTTAAATATAATTTTTTTTTTTAATTTAATGGCCTCCATTTTGAAACAAGATGGCTGATGAAGCTGGCCAACGAACTTGGTCGAGAAATTACGCTATACTATCCACATGCCTTCTTACATCGAAATAGGTTAATAAATACGCGTGTTATCACGTGACAAATATCAGATCGTTTCAAAATGTCAGCCATTTCAACCATTTTTTAAGATATGTACGAGACAAAAACTGCTCCGGAATCTTTGTATCAAGGTCAAACACATAAAAAAAAATCTTTTTCATTTTTCAATTTTTTAATAACTCATTTAAAATTTTAATTTTTTTAAAAATGGCAGCCCTTTTGAAACAAGATGGTGAATGAAGCTGACCAACGAACTCGGTCCAGACATTGGTATGTGCTATGTATACACCAAAATACATCCAAATCGGTTCATAAATACGCCTGTTATCGCATGACAAAACTCAGGTCGTTTCAAAATGTCAGCCACGCTAGAAAGTCAAAGTGCTGTAAATCAGTCATTTTTAAAGATATAGACGAAACAAAAGCTGCTTCGGAATCTTTGTATCAACGTGAAACACATAAGAAAAAAATACTTTTCATTTTCCAGTTTTTGGTACCACATTTCAAAATTTAAATTATGAAAAAAATTTAAATGACCGACATTTTGAAACAAGATGGCGGATGAAGCTGGCCAACGAACTCGGTCGGGACATTGGTATGTACTATGTATACCCCAAGTTACATCCAAATCAGTTCATAAATACGAGAGTTACAGTGTGACAAAGATCAGATATATATATATATATATATACTAGCAGACCCACCCGGCGTTGCCCGGGCCCGTAATGAATGAACCTCAAATTTGTATGATTTTGTATTTTTAATTCTTTTTGTCTGAATTTATATTTTTAAATATAAAAAAATCGCAAGAAAAATATTAAATTGAAGATACGTGCTATTTTGCGTAAGTTGATTTTAAGAGTCTATGCATACCGAAAGCGAGCTGAACTGCGACAAAACATTCAAGTTTTGCTGATTTCATGGACGTTTTCAGACATTTTATTTTGTAAAAAATATTTCTACTCGTCCGAACGTTTTAAAAATTTTATAGGAGATTTAAATCTGGTGTATTTAGATGCTTCGATAAACATTGTGTTAAAATAAGGACGTTGATTAAATAAAAAATTAAGAAATTTGCTTAAATTACTATTCGAAAATAGTGGATAGTTCAACCTTCCGCTGACAGGGAGCGCAATATGTTCTATACAAATATTACTCTACGTAACAGTGGTCAAAGGGCTGTTATAACTTACGTGAAAATTTCAAGTCAATCATTTAGTTCGTTTTCCAAATTTTAACAAATTCGCGTTCATTCTCTATTAAAAAAAGCGTATCTTTTGCATTTTTTTCAATTTCGAACAAAAAGTTTTTAATCATTATTTTTTTTTAATTTAAATATTCTTAATTAGTGTACAAATATAGGCCGAGATGCTAAAGTTTAAAATCTGTAAATGCTGTATTTTTAAAAATTTGATTTAAATTTAACTCCCATTAAATTTTTACCCTATGGTTTTTATTTACTCTCCAAAATAATAAAACGTGTTTTTCAAAGCAGAGAAAATTTTTGTAACTTTTAATAAGTAGCATATATCACACGACTCCCTCAAAAAAACGGCACATAAAAAATCAGAAACTCTAATTTTTTAAAAAAGAAATCTAGAGCCCCTCCCCGGAATTTCACGCACCATTCTATTTTATACTTTATCTTTTGTGTTATAAACGTTCTTAACGTTTCAAACAGATCGCCTTGTTAGATTTCCTAATTTTAACAAAATCGCGTTTAGTTAGTTCCACATTCCACCACGAGGGAGCGCACTCTATTCTTAATAAAAGCTCCTTTACGCAACCTATCAATAGATATGTTACTCGAGGAGGTGGCGGTCTTCAGCAAGAATTTAAGATATTTGTTGAAATTACTATTCGAAAATAGTGTAACTTTTGTTACATTTATATGTACTAAGTACTATGTATCTGAGGACTCCGTCAAAACACCGCACCTGAAGCAGTATGAAGCGCAAAGGTAAAAAAAAAGAAATATTTCGCCCCCCACCTCCCCCCCCCACCACCTGCCCGAAATTTCATGCCCCATTTTTTTAAACTTTTTCTTATGTGTTATAAACTATTTTAAACTTCCAAGCAGATTGTTTTGTCAGATTTCCTATTTTAAATGAAATCGTGGTCTCTTAGTTCCACTTTCTACCCCCAGGGGGCGCACTGTATTTTTAACAAAACTGTCTCTGAACGTAACTCCATTAAACAACCTATCAGTAGATACGTTACTCGAGGGGGTGGCGGTCTTAAGCAAGAAATTAAGATATTTTTGAAATTACTATTCGGAAATAGTGGTAACAAGCTTTTGACATTTTCATATTTAATAAGACACATTTATCTTAGGACTCCGTCTAAAAACCGCACCGGAAACGGTAAGAAACGCAAATGTTAAAAAAAAAAGAAATCTATCGCCCCTCCCCTCTCCTTACCTTCCCGAAATTGCACGCGCCATTCTTATATGAACTTTTTCTAATGTGTTATAAACTATCTTGAAGTTTCAAACAGATCGCCTTGTTAGATTCCCTACTTTAAATGAAATCGCCGTCTGTTAGTTCTATATTCCATCACCAGGGAGCGGGCTCTATTCTTAGCAAAAGCGTATATGAACGAAACCTCTTCACGCAACCTACCGTAGATAGAACCTACCCGTGGATGGGGGAGGGGGGGGGGTCTTAACCAAGAATTTAAAATATTTGCTTTGCTTCCCGTTATAGCAGGCGTTCTGTACATGCTTCGTAAAATATGTTAATTCCACTTTCCGCCTCCAGGGGCGCACTCTGTTCTTAACAAACCTACATCCGAACGAAACTCCGTTATTAAACCTATTTGTAGATATATTAGTCGAGAGGGGTAGGGGAATGATATAAAAATTTAAGAAATTTGCGGAAAATTACTATTCGGAAATAACCACTACTCATAAATTAAGGGTGCAAAAAGTTCTGTACGAACATCCGACATGGGTTCCCACTGCCTGCGGCACTGTATAGCAGGCGGGCTATGAATTCGGAACATTTTTCTGTATTTAAAACATAAAAAAGAGCAATTAAAAAATGCGTTTAAAAATGTCTTTAAAAAAACACTTCTGAAAAAAAATCATTATCAATATAAAAAATGAGAATTTAAATTCTATTACAACTGTTGCTACTCGCTACAGCAGCCGAAAGCATATGCAAGTACTTATTGTTGCCAATTTCTAATTTCTAGTGGTAAAAGGGCCAGTAAGGAGCATAGCTGCCAACTTGTACGGTTTGGCCGTACAATGTACGGATTTTGTACTAAGTGTACGGTTGTACGGATGAGCAGTACGATTGTACGGTTTTGCGCATGGAAAAAACGCTCGCGGGAAAATGGCAATTTCGTCAAAGGAGCGCAGGAAAAACATAGATTTCGGGAAAATATTGTGGAAAAAAGGCCGATTTCGTGAAAGTATCGCGGAAAAAACGCCGATTTCATCAAGGGTAGGGGTGATTCTGATCCGAATTTTCCGAAAATTTAAGGCATTCTTTTCTGAAATTTTCAAAAATTCGGACATAAAAAATCGCGAATTTCGACAAACGGTTGCCGAAAAAAATTAATTTTGCCAATCGTTTTTAGGAAAAACGCAAATTTCGCCAAAGGATCGCGGAAAAAACGCAAATTTCGTCCAAGAAACGCGAAAAGACCGCAAATTTTGTCGAAAGATCGCGAGAAAACCGCAAATTGCTTTAAGAGATCGCGAAAAATCGTGAAAAAACGGCAAATATCGTTGAAAGGTCACGAACAAACGGCAAATTTCGTCGCAAAATTGCGAAAGAACGGCGAATTTTATCGAAAGAACGGAGAATTTCGTCAAAGGACCGTGGAAAAAACGCATAGTTAGTGCCCTTGAGTGGATTTCCCCATCCCCCGCCCCCTTGCTATAACTTTAAAGAAAATTTGAGGTGAATTTCAGATTTTTTTTTTTTTTTTTTTTTTTTTTTTTTTTTTTTAATTCTGAATCAACCCTGGTCAAGGGAATATAGTATAGAAAATATTATTATGAAATGATATTCTTTTTTTCAATGCATATGCATTTGTTATGTACTGTTTTAAGTACAGAAGAATACGTCGCAAAAATTGTAAGGTTTTCAAAAATGACATGTTGGCACGTATGAAGGAGTATCCTAATCTTTTATTTAAAGTTTAAAAAACACATTTCTTGCTATCTAAATAGATCTCGTCAAACAGGCACCTCCAATTTTCCGTAAACCAACCAAAATCGCCGATTTTTTAGCAGATATGGCTCAACCAATGAAAGTAGAGAAAAAACAGAAAACAGTGTGGCAAACGATAAGCCTGCCAGGTTGTCAAGTTGGTTGCTAGACTGTGACGTCATTTGAAACTAATCCATTCTCTTAAAGTTCATTATTATTAAATATGTTTTCAAAGCACGTGTTTCACCTGCATGCTAAAATTTAATGTTTAGATGAAAAAACAGTCACTCTTGAAACATTAAGCTCTCAAATTGGTTTATTTAATGCACTTTATTCCAAATCTGGGTTCGAGGCTGAAAAAAGTCACGTGATACCGGTAATTTAACCAAAGAACTTCTAACTGATAAGGAAGGAGGCTACTACTGCTTTCCGCATGAACTGTTTCACTGGCTGGCGAGGGTTTTTCATTACGTCTACAGAGCCTTCCCTTCTTTACGCTAGAAGTTTTTACCTTGACCATGTGATCAAAACGTAGATAGAATATCCTCCATTGTATCCCGGTTTACTTAATTATTTCTGCGAAAGCTTTATACAACCAACCAACCGAAAGAAAGCGGAAAGAAAGAAACGTATTTTTGATGAGCGATGCTTTATGAACCAACCAACCGAAAGTAATCTGAGGGAAAAAAGGCATACTTTTGATAAGAGTGATGTCCGAATATTAATTAATTACTCAGCTAATAATTAGAATATTAAAATTCTGCGAGCCAGGTATATCAGGAGAGACTTTGGTCTATTCTCACAAAAATTTTGAACCTGGTACGTGCCGTAGATTTTGCTAGCCATCGCACACAGACAGACACACAGAGCGATTTGTTCTTTTATTAGTATACTAGCAGACCCGCCCGGATTTGCCCGGGTTTTGTAAATAATAACCTTAAACAAAACTTAAGTTAGTCTGATTTTATATCTTTGGAAATTCTTTTAAATGAACCTAATTTCGGAGGCTCCATTGCCTTCCGCAGTCTCTAATGTGTTCCCATCAAACTTCTTTCCGAACGAACCTGTAATCTAGATCCCCACTACATATGGCAGCATTTACCGGAAGTGCCCGCACGTGCCGGAGACAATTGAAAACCAAGTTGAGTGAGCCAAACCTCGAAGGAATCAAGCCCACGGGAAACAAAGAAAAAAAAGAATTTGCCATTCATGTTAGAAAATGTTGGTAACTAAAGTCTAAGATAAAATTTCATAATACAGAAAGTAGCTGAATTGTAATCAAAGTTGAAGGAATCAAATCCCGGTGAAATTGGGCCCTTAATCCCGAGGAAATAATGCGCCACAAAGCGGTGAAGATGCCTCCTCCTCACCTTGTAAATTTCATGAATCACTGTTAGCATTAACACAATATTTAATTAGCGAATGAAATCCCTTATCTAAAATTACCTTTAAAGTAACGCGATTTTTAATTTACGGCTGTAGTGAGTAGACGTAAGTTAATGCTGAAAAGGGAGATTAATGTTCGTAAAAGGTGGTAGCTGAGGCATAAAGAAAGACCGGGCCCTGGGGGCCGGGGGCCAGGGTCTTAACTGGAATGTAGTTGGGTATAAGAAAAGTTTTTAGGGGATTTAAAGTAGCTGGAAGACACTAAATCTATGTTAAAGAAGATTGCAATAGAATAGAATAGTTTTTAAAGAAGCTGCAACAAAGGCCCCATGAAGACGATTAATATTCAAAATTGGTGGTAGCTGAAGTCTGCAAATATTTTTCTGTCGTTCATGTAGTAGCTGCAGAACCAAAGAATTTGTTAGGGGAAAAAAGTTCGTGATTCGGACCATTTCTAAGGGAACTATAACAATGGGCCGAAAAGGGCCCAACTGTTAGTTGAGAGCAGGACTCTAACATGAAAACATGTTTAAATGTTTTAGTACTTAGCGTTTTAGATCTGCAATTACTTAAAATTAATCATAGGGTATGAAATAATCATTAGAATAATATTTTAAAGAAATGTGAAAAAATTCGGTAAATGCTTAAAAAGGGGCCCTAGAACTCCAATAAAAATATGAGGGTGTTCGTCTAGGGGTAAGTGTCCAAAACTCAATTTTAAAATCATGCGATGAAAAGGTGAGAAAATTAGGGTGTAAAAAATGCATAGCACACAAAAAGTTCAAGTGGCCCCCGATCGGGCCCTACAGGACCCTAAGGCGCCCCAGGATTTTAACTGGAATATAGAAACTGGAGAATAACTAAATGGGAAAAATGGTTCCAAAAATGAAGATCGGATTAGGAGAGGCAATTATTAATAATTTATGGTGCAAAAGCTTCAAGGGGCCTTGTACCGGGCCCCAAGGGGGAAGGAACTTAAGTGGCATGTAGTTTGGTTTAAATACACTTTTTAGTAGCTTTTAATGTAATTTGAGTACGCTAGAACTATGGTAAAGAAAATTGCAAGGAATTCGGATAACTTTTAAAGAAGATGCACCAAGGGCCCTAAGAAGATGATTTACATTCAAAATTGATGGTAGTTGAAGCCTGAAATATTTTTTTTTTTTTTTTTTTTTTTGTCGTTCATGTAATAGCTGGAGAAACTAAGATGTTGTTAGAAAAAAAAAGCTAGTGAATGGGACTATTTTTAAGGGAGTTATAATAAGGGCCCAAAAGGGGCCAACTGATAGTTGAGAAAAGGCCCTAACATGAAAACATGTTACAACGTTTTAGTACTTAGAGTTTTAGATCTTCAATTAATTGAGATTAAACATAGGGTACGAATTAATCATTAGAATATAATTTAAAAGAAAGGTGCAAAAAAATAGGGAAATGCTTAAAAAAGGGCCCTAAGGCCCCAATAAATGTATATGAGTATTGGTCTAAGGGGAAGAGTTCAAGAATCAACTGTAAAACTACGCATTGCGCAGGTGAGAAAATTAGGGTGTGAAAAACACATGGCACACAAAAAATTTAAAGGTCCCTGGACCGGGCCCTACAGGACCCTAGACGGGCCCATGGTCTTAACTGGAATTTAGATACAGGAGTATAACTAAATGGAGAAAGTATCCCCAAAATGAAGATCGGATAAAAAGGAAGCAATTTATTAACAATTTAGTGCACTAAAACTTCAAGGGGACCAGGGTCTTAACTGAAATGTAGAAATGGGGTAGAAACTGAAAGGAGAATTCACTCGAAAATCGAAGAAGATCGGATAGAAAAGAGGCATTTTATTAACATCTTAGTGCACTAAAATTTCAAGGGGCCCTGTACTGGGCCCCTTAACAGGGTGCCAGGGTCTTAACTGAAATGTAGAAATGGGGAGCAAACTGAAAGGAGAATTCACCCCAAAAACAATGAAGATCGGATAGAAAAGAGGCATGTTATTAACAATTTAGTGCATTGAAACTTCAAGGGGCCCTGTACTGGGTAGGCCCCTTGCAAGGGTGCCAGGCTCTTAAGTGCATTGTAGAAATGGGGCAAAATCTGAAAGGATAATTCACCCTAAAAACGAAGAAAATCGGATAGAAAAGAGGCATGTTATTAACGTTTTAGTGCATAAAAACTGAAAGGGGCCCCAGGGGCCCCGGCCCTTAAAAAATTAAAAATCCGAGCCTCAGGTGTATCAGGACCTGATTCTTAGACTAATCACATCTGAAATTTCAGACTTCTACGTGCGGTAGTTTTCGCTAGCCATCGCACACAGACAGACAGACACACAGAGCGATTTATTCTTTTATTAGTATATGTATATGTATATATATTATATATTAGAAAATCATTTCAAATGCAGCCACAGAATTTTTTCAAGTTTTTTTTTTCTCATGCAGAAGTATGCTAGCGAAATAATGTCTAAAATTCTTTGGCAGGAAATTAACTGTAGAATTTAAATCAGCATTTAAATATCAATTTCAAGTATCGTGGCTTTATTGGTAGTCTCCACCGTCCCCAAGGTTTATATATATATATATCAACATTTGAACGTGGGGTGCTTTCGGGGTCTGGGGGTCATGATCGATGAAAATATACCAAATTTTTTTTTAATCGCTTTCCTCCGAACGGCTGCACTAGGTAGCTTTTTGTAATGCAAGCTACCTAAAAGCTACCTATTGCAGCCGTTCGGAGGAAAGCGATTTCAAAAAAATTTTGGTATATTTTCGTCGATCAAGACCCCCAGACCCTGAAACCACCCTCCGTTCAAATGTTGATATATATCTTATCTTTGTCACACTGTAACTCTAGTATTTGGGGCATTCTCATAATCTTTTGACTTTCATGTCCCTGAATAATAATAATTTTAATTTTAATACACTCTTTTGTGTTTTTTATTTCATGTACTGGGGAACACCCCATTGCCATGATTGCACAACAATATTAACGAGATAAATAAGTTTTGGACGATGTTGGGGGTCCAAACACCTGGGAAAACTCCTATATCCTCCCGTGTCCCTGATGCTGATTTTTAAGTTTGGAGCTGTCTGGATAAAATTGTTTCAATAAAAATAATTCGATGTAATTTTTTTTCTGAAACTGGAACTATTGTTTTATATAAATATGTAGCTAAAAATTAACCTGCACACATTTTTAGGGTTGTTATTATTTTTAAAACTCTGTCCCTTGGTTTTAGATTCCTTACCATCCCTCTTCAAAAATTATACAGAAAATCATTTCAAATGCAGCCACAGAATTTTTTCAAGTTTTTTTTTTTCTCATGCAGATGTATGCTAGAGAAATAATGTCTAAAATTCTTTGGCAGGAAATTTACTGTAGAATTTAAATCAGCTTTTAAATTTCAAGTATCGTGGCTTTATTGGTAGTCTCCACCGTCCCCAAGGTTTATTCCTGCACTTTTCGAGGAAATTAAAAAAAAAAAAAAATTATTTTAATCCAATGTTATCAACTGTAGCATATGCATTTCACTTAAAGTTTTTCAGCTCTAATATTCAAAAAACATGTCTTGTAATTGTTTATGCGTGTATACAACATAGTGCAACTGCTATCAATGTATGTACTGATGACACTTAATTTATTTTTCTGTATGTTAATAACTGTTTTAAAAATATTGTCATTGTTAATGTATCTTACCATATGCAGTGGATTTGAGTCTCCCCCCGGGATTCCACTTATACTCTAAAGCGAAAGCTGGGTTCCCGGGGCGGTCATCCTGTTATCAACTGTTTCTAAAAATCAATGAACATTGTGGCTATCACTTAGTCTTAACGTGATTTTCCTAAAACTAGGTGGTAATTTTCCTTATCGTCCCTTTTTTTACAATTTCGTCTCTTTTCTCCAATACCCCTTTTTTAACTTACCGTCCCTTCCTTAACACCGCTTTAAGACAATGTTATAGAAAAATTCTGCATTAAAAGTACAACATTGTTATTATTTCTTAGTTGAATGTCCTGTGGGTACTATGCAAATTCATTGTAAGTAAAAATTTAAAAGAAAATAAAAAGTAATAGGTGTAAAATGGTAAGGAAAATTAAACTTGCAAGTTTAACTTAAACCTCAGTTAAATAAAAAAAATTTTCGCTGCTGACCATTTTTCCTTATTTTGAATCATTAAGGCATTCGTCTATCAGATTGAAATGTTATTTTAGCAAGTTTAATTTTGTCAGATTTTTTTTCTCCAAAAATCAAAAGATTGTGAGAATGCCCCAGTTATGAACTGATGTGGATTTAACTCCGTGTGTACGTAGTACATACTAATGTCTTGACCGAGTTCATTGGCCAGCTTCATCCGCCATCTTGTTTCAAAATGACGACCATTTAAAAAATTTAAAAAAATTTAAAATTTGAAATGTGGTACTTAAAAATTGAAAAATATTTTTTTTTACCTTGATACAAAGATTCCGGAGCAGTTTTCGTTTTGTCTATATCTTAAAAAATGGCTGAGTTATAGCACTTTGAATTTCTAGCGTGGCTGACTTTTTGAAACGTCCTGACTTTTGGCACGCGATAACAAGCGTATTTATAAACCGATATGGATGTATGTTGGTGTGTACAAAATACATACCAATGTTTCGACCGAGTTCGTTGGCCAGCTTCATTCGACATCTTGTTTCAAAAGGAAACATTTTTAAAAATTTTTAAATTTTAAAATTTAAAATAAGGTATCAAAAAATTGGAAAATGAAAAAGATTTTTTTAATGTGTTTGACCTTGATACAAAGATTCCGGAGCAGTTTTTGTTTCGTCTATATCTTAAAAAATGGTTGAGTTATAGCACTTTGTATTTCTAGCATGGCTGACATTTTGAAACTATCTGATATTTGTCACACGATAACACGCGTATTTATTAACCTATTTGGGTGTAAGAAGGGATGTGGATAGCATATAGCAATGTCTCGACCAAGTTCGCTGAACAGCTTCATCCGCCATCGTGTTTCAAAATGGCGGCCATTAAATTAAAAAAAAATTACATTTAAAGTGAGGTGCAAAAAAATTATAAATTGAAAAAGGTTTCATTCTTAAGTATTTGACCTTGATATAAGGATTCCGGAGCATTTTTGTTTTGTCTTTATCTTAAAAAATGTCTCAGATATAGCAGTTTGAATTTCTTTATGTAGGTGACATTTTGAAAAATCTGATTTTTTGCCTGCGACAACACTCGTATATATCAACCGATTCCAATCATGCTTTTATTTTCAAAAATGAGTCAGAAAATATGTACTAGAATGTCTCGCGTTGTTGAGCGGGGAATAATATTTTTTTAGAACCTCCTTAAAAGCTAGAAATTCAATTTTCGTTATGATAATTAGAAAATTTTAGCTGCCTTAATTTTTAGTAGCCATTGGCAGCCATCAGTTTGACATCCCTAAAAGCGACCTTGATCCTTAGAAACTCCTAAGTACTCCTCAGTACTCCTAACGTAGACAGTCAACAACGTCTGGATATAATAATTTTTTTTCATTAATATAATTTCATTAATTTCATTAATAATTTCATTAATTCATTAATTTCATTAATAATTTTTTTCATAAATATTTTTTTTTTTTTTTTTTTTTCAAGTATGTGCAAAATGTAAATTAGCAAAAAAATATATTGCAATTTCAGTGTTAATATTTCCAACATAAAGTACGCATTTTTGCAATATTAACATTCTGTTGGAGATGATTACAATGTATACCCATGTTTCTGCAGTATTGACGTTTCATTACAAATATTTCGAATTTAAACCCAATATTTTACGAATGTTGGTATTTCGTTTCAAGTGTCGGCGATAGCGATCAGTGTTGAAAATTGCGCATATTTTTGTATATTCAAAATATATATCAGAATTTTTTAATAATAATTTTCGCTTTATTTAATGGCAGACTTTTGTCTGTTAAATAAAATGAAACTTACTATTTAAAAAATCTGGAGGCATGCAAATATTGGCGCAATGTAACCAACATACAAATATTGGTTTTCAGGATAATTGTGTTTCTGTTTTAGTGATGCAAAGAATAGTGGTTTGGCCTAATACTGAATATACGGCCCAGTTACAGCCGAATATTCGGCCCCCGAATAATAATTCATAAATACTGATTTAAACGAATATAATATATATCGATATCTTCATACAATTTTTATTAAACATTAAAGATAATTAAAAACAAAATTTTAATTTTAATTCAAATCAATGATTGCTCTTGTAGAAACGTTTAAATGTTTTGAAACCTTTTGAACAGTTTACAGTAAAAATTAGTTCAACAACATCACTTATTTCTGAAGTTTTTCCAATGGTGGAAACTTTATTCGTCAAAGCCTGGAGAAGGGAATGAATTTTTTGGTGTTAGAACATTTAAAGACTGCCTGGCTCAAAGAATGAATACGCGCTTTAAACATATTCATAACTGGCATTTTTGCATTTCAACTTTGCTAGACCACAGCTAGCTTTTTTTTTCCTTTTCCGCTTATAAAGCTGAAGAAATTCATCTCAAGTTAAAATCTCGACTGATTCTACATATGATATGACTGCTATCTCAAACAATGAGATTCCTGAAACCTAAACGAATGCAAATGTGGCAGAAACAAGCAAAGATGTTCATAATGAGTGAAAGACCACATTTTGGGATTGCATCATGCTTTTCAACTACTGACAAAAGCATAATTAAATTATTTTTATAATATAAAATTCGAATAATTAAATTTACTTTCAATTTTTAAATATTATTTTTCATTTATTGCACGTTAAGAAAATTCAAATTATTATTAAATTTATATTTAACATTTGAAATAAAATTGTATTATAAATATATTAAACATTTAAATTTCCTTATTGTGTGTAACATAAAAATATAAGCCTAAAATATATCAATTGATATTATTTATTGTAAATATTAAATGATTTTGTTTTAGTATTCGGCTGAGCTATTCGGCCGAATACTGTATTATTCGGCAAAACCGAATATCCGGTTTTTAAGCCGAATACCTAATATTCGTCCCATGTTGCATCTAGAGTTGCAAAAAACCCGCAGATTTTGAGGGGCGGGAATAAACTCGAGAAATTTTGAGGAATAAACCCGGAATTTGGGGGAATATTGGAAATTTTGAAGGAGTTTTCAAAATAAACAAAACCAATTATTTTCCAATTTGAAATTTTTATTTTAAAGAAATTTCAGGGAAGAATGTTCCAAACAGATAGATTTTAGGTAGCTTTCATTACAAAAAACTACCTATTGCAGCCGTTCGGAGGAAAGCGATTTCAAAAAATTTTGGTATATTTTCATCGATCATGACCCTCAGACCCCGAAACCACCCTCCGTTCAAAAGTTGATATATCCGTATATATATATATATATATATATATATATATATATATATATATATCTGATCTTTGTCACACTGTAACTCTCGTATTTATGAACCGATTTGAATGAAACTCGGTGTGTACATAGTACAAACAAATGTCTCCACAGAGTTCGTTGGCCAGCTTCATCCGCCATATTGTTTCAAAATGGCGGCCTTTTAAAATTTTAAAAAAAAATTTAAATTTGAAATGTGGTACCAAAAAATTTAAAATTGAAAAATATTTCTTTCTTATGTGTTTGACCTTGATGCAAAGATTCCGGAGCAATTTTTGTCTCGTCTATATCTTAAAAAATGGCTGAGTTATAGCACTTTGAATTTCTAGCTTGGCTGACATTTTGAAACGACCTGATTTTTGTCACACGATAACAGGCGTATTTATGAATCGATTTGGATGTACCTTGGTGTATACATAATACGTACTAATGTCTCGACCGAGTTCGTTGGCCAGCTTCATCCGCCATCTTGTTTCAAAATGGCGGCCATTTAAATTTTTAAAAAAAATTTGAAATTTGAAATGTGGTACCAAAAAATTGAAAATTGAAAAATATTTTTTTCTTATGTGTTTGACCTTGATACAAAGATTCCGGAGCAGTTTTTGTTTCGCCTATATCTTAAAAAATGGCTGAGTTGTAGCACTTTGAATTTCTAGCGGGGCTGACATTTTGAAACGACCTGATTTTTGTCACGCGATAACAGGCGTATTTATGAACCGATTTGGATGTACCTTGGTGTATACATAATACGTACCAATTTCTTGACCGAGTTCGTACGCCAGCTTTATCCGCCATCTTGTTTCAAAATGGCGGTCATTTAAAATCTTTTTAAAAATTTTAAATTTAAAATGAGGTACCAAAAAATTGGAAAATGAAAAAGATTTTTTTGTATGTGTTTGACCTTAATACCAAGATTCCAGAACAGTTTTTTTTCTTCTATATCTAAAAAAATAGCTGAGTTATAGTATTTTGAATTTCTATTGTGGCTGACATTTTGAAACAGCCTGATTTTTGTCACGCGATAACAGGCGTATTTATGAACCGATTTGGATGTAACTTGGTGTGTACATAGTACATACCAATGTCTCGACCGAGTTCGTTAGTCAGCTTCATTCGCCATCTTGTTTCAAAAGGACTGCCATTTAAAAAAAATTAAATTTTAAATTTAAAATGAGTTATCAAAAATTGAAAAAAGAAAGATTTTTATCTGTTTGACCTTGATACAAAGATTCCGGAGCAGTTTTTGTTTCGTATATATCTTAAAAAATGGTTGAATTATAGCACTTTGAATTTCTAGCATGGCTGAAATTTTGGAACGATCTGATATTTGTCACGTGATAACACGCGTATTTATTAACCTATTTCGATGTAAGAAGGCATGTGGATAGTATATCGTAATGTCTCAACCATGTTCGCTGGCCAGCTTCATCAGCCATCTTGTTTCAAAATGGAGGCCATTAAATTAAATTAAAAAAAATATATTTAAAGTGAGGTGCAAAAAAATTAGAAATTAGAAAAGGTTTCTTTCTTAAGTATTTGACCATGATATAAGGATTCCGGAGCATTTTTTGTTTTGTCTTTATCTTAGAAAATGGCTCAGATATAGCAGTTTGAATTTCTAATGTGGGTGACATTTTGAAAAATCTGATTTTTTGCCTCCGACAGAACTTGTATATATCAACCGATTCCGATGCGAGTGAGCATGTGCACAGGAATTACTAAGGTCTCGACCAAGTTCACTGGTTAGCCTCATCCACCATATTGTCTTAAAATGGCAGGAACTTCAAGATATCGCCTAATTTGGTAACCAAATATAGGTTACTTAAAATAAAAGCAGCTTTGATAAAACTGACTAATTTCGCGAAATTCTCATTCATAATGATTTAGTATTGATAAAGATTAGGATTGAATCTCCTATAATCGGTTTCCACTAAATTGAGCTTCGTGTGTTTGAATAATATAAGCTTGCTTTTTAAAAATAAGGAATATGAAAGCTACCTCTTCCTCGCGGCACTGGCCGGAAGGACTTTTACTTTATGAATTCACAAAACATATTTTACAGTCTAAGTCTTTATAATTTATTAGCTTTACAACAATGGCGGCTGTAAACAGGTGAGAATTTGAACGTTTCTTTAAAAAATGAATTTTTTCATTTTCTATTGACTCGCACATCTCGTTTTCAGACATAATTTATATTAATTTTCTAACGAGTTGCTTTGTATTTTTGCATTTATTTCTTTTAATTTTGTTCATTTTCTTTTTTGTTTACATTCGTTGATTCGAAGAACAGAGGTAGTTTATATTTATGCTGTAGACCATGATCTGTAGCGAAAAATATTTTAAACAACTATTGCATTTTTAAGATAATCACCTTTGTGGAAATCCAGGTTCATGAGTCCTTGAATAATTAAAGACAGGCACAAAATAATAACCCGGCAAATTTGAAGACAGGATGAGTTTATTGGATAACATGAAATAGGACATGAAATATGCAAATGCCAGAGAGGGACCCTTTCAGTTAGCTGTTGACAGTACGATGTATAGAGAAGGAATGGTTAATTTGTCAGAAATTGTTGCCAATGTGTCGAGCCAAAATCGTGGTACCCTGGACCATTATAACCCCAAAGATATATCACTTTATGGAACTTTGAATTAAAAAGTGGCCAAAAGGACCGTTGATTGGCGTTTAAACATTTCAACGTACAAATACGAATGCCAAAGCTAAATGATGGGAAATATGCATTTAGAAGCAGCATCGGAGATGCAGGGCGCCGATTTTAATATAAACAGAGTATAATATTTGCGGCCGAAAAGACAGTTGTATTGACTATCAAACTGAAAATTAACACTGAGTGTATAAATAACTGCTACAATTGGAACATATGGTCAAAGAATATCTTATTTTATATATATTCGTTAACCGAAGGAAAATATGCTCGAACAGTTAATGATTTTAGGATGAGAAAAAGATTTGTTTTTGATTTATTTTATTAGCGGCTTTGAGTGAACTTGGGAAAGTTAAGTAACTGAAAAGTAAAGCGCAAGAGAAGAAGAAATAGATATATTCTTTTTAGAAAGGAAAGGAAGTTTTGATTCAATTTATAATTATGAAAGGAGAAATTAAATTTTAAAATGGGGAATTTAATTTTAAAAAAGAAGATAAATAAGGATATGTGATGATATATTATATTCAACATCACAATATTCATGTCAGGGAATATAAATCTCTCATTTGCCTCTTTCATTTTTTACTTATCGACGATTAAAATAAGAATTTTTTTAATTTCTCTTACTTAATATTTCTGCAGCTTAAGCCTGTATTTCCTTAGTTTGAATGTTAACCGTGCTATTTTTTTAATATTTTATGTTATTAGTTTTGTTTACATTGACAAAAATTGAAATCATTAAAAATTATTGAAAATAATAAATTAAAAATTCTGCATGCTTAAAACTTTCTGAAAACTCCTGGAAATTTTTAAAATTTCCTTCCTAAAAAACCCGGTTTATTCCCGAGAATAAACCCGGTTTTTTCCATCCTTTGCAACTCTAGTTGCATCCCTATTTAATTTTTTATGAGATTTTAAATATTGAAAACGGATCTGTAAAATATTCCCCGCAAAACGTGAAACAATCTTTTAGATCAATGTCGTAAATTTTGTCTTATTTTCAGTAAAGTTGACTTGGAATTCGTACAGCGATTTTTGAATTTTTCGCAGATACGATTTTTTTCCCTCATTTTGCTACAAAATAATAATAATAATTAATAATAAATAAAATAAAATAAAATCATTGCTATTGACAATTGCTAAAATGAGTTCTGTTTCAAACTAGTGGTCTGTAGCATAACATATTTAATTTTGCCCACAGCTATTTTTGAATTTTAGCGATTTGTAATACGATTCTCAATGCTGATTTTAGCGATTTTTCAAGTTCCGTAGCGATTTTTTGACATCCATGAAATTATTCTGGTTGCAAAGTTTTAGCCCGCTATATTAAATTTAGTCCTGCAGTTTTAGAACTTTTACCGATTTTTAATGCGATTTTTCGTGTTCCGCGGCGATTTTTTGAAATTTATGAAAGAATTCTGGTTACAATGTTTTAGCCCACTAATAGTAAATTTAGACCTCTGCAATATTTAAAATTTTAGAGATTTTTCGCATTCCGCGACGATTTTTATTTTTTGATAATTAAATAAGAATCCCGATTGAAATGTTTTAGCTCAGTATTCTAAATTTTCCTCGGCGAAATTTGAAACTTTAGCAATTTTAATGCGATTTTTTGCGTGTTTTCTCGTTGCGCACCGAACTTTTGAAATTTCGTAAAAGGAATTAATTCTGTTTGAAACTTCCAGCCTAATATAGTAAATTTTGTTCTCGGCAATTTTTTAATTTTTAGCGATTTTTTGACACTTATGAGAGAAAGTCTGGCCAAACCTCTGGCCTAATGTAGTAAATTTTGGACTCTGCTGTTTTTGAGTTTTTAGCTGTTTTTATCGCGATATTTTGACATTCGTAAAATTAATTCTGTTTCCAACTTTTCCCTAATATAGTATTTTTTTTCTTCCACAATTTTTGAATTTTAGCGATTTTAATTTGATTTTTATAATTTCCCCCGCGTTCCTGGGCGGTTGTTTGACATTTGGTAAAAGAACTTTTTTCGAACTTTTAACCGAATGCAGTAAATTTTGTCTTTCGCGACTTTTTGAATTTTTAACTATTTTCAATGAGATTTTCAGCGTTTTTACGCTTTCCGCGTCGCACATTCGTGAAGGGAATTCGGTTTCAAATTATTAGCCTAATATAGTAAATTTTGTCCTGCGCGATTTTTGATTTTTTAGGGATTTGTATCGTATTTTTCACGTTACGCTGTGATTTTTTTTGCTATTCCTGAAAATAATTTGTTTTCAAACTCTTAGCCTCATGTAGTAAATTTTGCGGGGTTTTATTTTTTTATACGATTTGCAGCGTTTTTTTCGCGATTTTTTTACCATTCGGGAAAACAATTGCGTCGGCAAAAAATCGCGCTTTTAAACTTTTAGCCTAATACTCTAAAGCATACAATAGTAAATTTTGTAATCGTAGGTTTTCGAAGTTTTTGCGATTTTCATTGTGATTTGTAACATTTGGTAGTTTTCCGCATCTATTTTTTGACATTCGTAAAAGGAATTAGATTTCAAACATTTAGCGTACGATAGTACATTTAGCTTTTCGATATTTTAAGCGTTCTTTCGAGTATTTAGACATTTGTAAACGAATTCAGTTTTGGAAGCTCAATAGCGTAGTGGCAATGCCACCTAGAGTGTTCGCCACCTAGCTACCATTCTAATATTCGCCACCATTGCCACTTAGCTACTTTAGGTGGCAATGGTAGTGGTCAGTACGCCTATCTGTCACGCTACAGGTCGCGAGTTCGGCTCCAGACTGGGCAAGGTTCACTCAAACTTTCATTCCTTCGGGCTCGATAAACTGAGTATCAAACTTGCTTGGGAACTAAACACCGAGGGTCTCGCGTTGGGCTGACCACCCGGCCGGGGCACATGCTGCGGGCACCTCGGGGCCCAGGGTCAAGAAAACAGATTTGGGCACTGTAGGCCCTGATCCTTCATGGATTGCCACAGGTTTAGTTTTTAATTTTAAGTAAATTTTGCCTCCTGCGATTTTTGAATTTTTAGCTATTTTTTACGGAGTTTATTTGCAATTCGCGGCAGTTTTCCCCTCTTAGTAAAATGAATCCGGTTTGAATCTTCTAGCCCAATACAATAAATTTTATTGTTTTTTCAATAAAGTTTATTCGAAATTCGTTTAGCAATTTTTTAATTTATCGCGCATTTTTTAATGCGATATTTAGAATTTTTTCGCGTTTCGCAGAGATTTTTCGACATTTGTAAAGGGAATCCTGTTTTAATCTTTCAGCTTTTAGTAAATTTTGTTCTTAGATTTTTGAAATTTTAGCCTTTTTTCGCGGTTTTTCCACATTAGTAAAAGAAATGTTCTCTTTTCAATAAAATTTATTCGATTTCTTGCCGCGATTTTTAAATTTTTGCATTTTCAATTTTTATTTGTAGAATGTTTTCGCATTTCGTGCTATTTTTCGACGGGTCCGGCCAATACCGGCCGGATCAGCCGGTTTTATAATATTATTAGGATTAGGATAGTATCATATCATTACTACAAGGAGATAATAACAAAACTAATTGTGAAGCCAAAATCAATAGACGTATGTCCTAGACGCTAGACCCAAAGGGATTATTTATTAATTCCATGCTAGCGATCGCCCCGCCTACATAACTGTTTCAGAATATTCACAATTCCATGCCAGAAAAATATATTGAGAGACCAGTGTTCACTCTGAAGGTATTGTGAATATGCATGTGGCAGTGAAAAATAATGAAAATGCGTGTGTTTAAAATGCTAACAAACCTTTAACCCTTAGCCTTCTTATGTCACTTCCCACGTGACGCTAAATTGCGAAGAATTTTATCGCAATGAAGGTTCTATGAATGACTTTCCATAACAACTTGTATACGTTAAAGATGTGTTTAATAATTTTTACATGTTTATAGTATTTTTGTGATTTTTTTTTTTTTTTTTTTCAAATGCAGATGAAAATGTTTATATTTATTTATTTATTTTCGAAATAGAGAATTTATATGAATAATTCAATTCTACATTTTATGAAATTTAAAAAAGTACTTTTCTAAAAATTGAATATCATCTCCACCCCCACCCCCCCCCCCCCCCAAAAAAAAAAAAAAACACCACTTAAAAAACTAATGCACTAATTTAGAAAAATTGCACAGTTAATCAATCTGTCACGTAATTTCACACAAAATATATCTATCACAAATAATTTTTTTGCTCTTAAGAGTTTATTTTTTATAAATTTATTAGAAAATGCCATTTAAAAAGTAAATTATGTAACTTTTATTTCAGTTATGTTTGTATGGATAAGTGCAAATTTTGTAAGGAGCGAGGATTCTGAGAATATTCGTAAAAACTATTAAAAAGTATGGTTTAAAAAAATAAATAGTATACGACTCCTTAAATACTAATATTGGACTCCTGATAGCTAACTAGTTTATTCCTGATTAGTCTTTACGGTGTTGGCATGTATGTATGTAATCTAATATTTACCCACGCTTAAAATAGTTTTTTGGGTACTGCAATTTTGTATTCTATTTACCAGCACGTGCGCTTCATGCAAATTCATTATTCTTTCCTTTCTAATATGGCAACCCTTGCAGAGTCTTGAATACCGGCGCTCATCCATAAAGTGATCTAAAGCCAGTTTGATTGAAAAAAACTTAGGAAAAAGTAATTGCAGACAGTAGGTAAAACAGAGGAGAGAAAGTTTTCTACTTTTTCTCTTTGCACTTGGGTAGTTCTGTCCTTGAGACGACCGCCGCATTTTCGGTCAAGCTCAGCAACCTCAAGTTATATTTTTAATGTCATTTGTACTCTATGACACGAATTTAAAATTTTGTGTGATGGGAATTTTGAAAATTACTTAATCTTAAAACGAAAAGAGTGTTTTGCAATTATCGACTAGGTTTTTAAAAATACCTTATTTACATGCCGATTTATGCACCCTTACTTTTGAAAGAAAAATTCGGTAGAAAACAAATATTCGCATGCATAATATGTGGTAATTTAAGTTTATCGAATTTTTAGTCTCTCTGCATGTGTCCTAACGAATGTACTTTGTGATACAACCTTTCTATTAGGATCTTAGGAGAATAGAGAATTTGCTTCTATGTCATTTTTTAATTTGCATTGTGTACAGGGGCTCGTTTTCGGCACGAAATCCGAGTGTCGCCGAGCATTCGTTTTCGGCGAAAATGCTGCCAAATGTTCTACCGCGACCGAACTTGACCGAAACTACCTGTATTCCTAAAATCTCCTTTTTTCCGGAATTTTCAATATTACTCATCGATTTGAGCTGTTTTGGCTCAAATAAGACCCGGTTTATTTATTGCTATGTACTTCACTTTTTAAATTATCAGTTATCACTGACTCAAGACGTAATTTCAGATTATAAGAAATACATATATGTCTAAATATTGACAACGCTTTCCACGTGTTCACTAAAATCTGCAGACTTCAGTTTCAATAACACAGAAGTGTTTCGAATGCGCCTTCGAAAAGGGGTAGAAGAGTATAAAACAGATGATGATAATTTACAAAAGAAGTCATAATAAAATATATATAAATATACCTAAAACATTTTATAATTAGATGAAATTCGTATAATTAGAAAATCATGCTGTGCTATTGACGAATTACTTGCTTTTTGTTTCATATAAAAATTAAAAGTTTTGGTCAGAGGCACAGAGGACTTGGGGGCCCCGCGATAAAATTTCCAAACAGCGCTTCCCATTTAAAAAAATTCTGGAGAGGAGGCCAAAGTTTTTTTGGAGGGTAGAAAATATTTATTTTGATCTAGATGAAAATCGGAGAAAAATTGATACAGTTTTATTCTCATACATCTTCTACTGTCAGGTATTATAAAATGGGTTTTTTTTCTTCTAAAAACATATTCAATGTTATTTTTATTTTTATTTTTTAAAGGGGGGAAAGGACTTTTAGAGTTTATCAATATTTTGCATTTAAATTAACTGAAATAAACTGAAAGTCTGTGTATAGTTAGAAATTAAATGAGGACATGAGTTTCAAAACTCGCCGTATCCAAAATTAAAAAAAAATTGTGTTTTCTCTATCAGTCTTTTGTATTGGTAAAACTGCATCGAAAAAATGCAACTGTCTTCAGAAAAAAATGAAAAAGGAAAGAAAAACGGGCTTTATCCTGTAACCTTTGTAAAATCTTGCTTTGCAATGGATGCAGATGGAGGATTTTCGCGATTTCCCAAAATTTGATTTTCTGGATAAGGCGAGTTTTGAAACTCACTTTCTCAAATATACATTATTCAATTTGTTTAAGAATCTCGCTAGTAGATGCGAAACAGCTGTTTGCAGCTTTTTACGTATTATTTGTGCATTTTTAAACGTTGTTTTTCTGCTTTTTAATATTCAATTTGTTCTTCATTTTTTAACTACATTGTTAATTAATTATTGATAAATGCGTATGATTATTTGTTGTTATAAAATAATAAAACACAAAAGTTGGATTATGATTTATGTTTTGTTTTTATTTTAAACTTATATATGTTTGTTAGAAATGTTTAATTGTTTGTCAGATTGTTTATTTTTTAGTTTCTATGTACATAGAATAAATTAATAATTATATATTTTTACATTTGTGATTTCATTTTTATTATATATATGTGTGTGTGTGTGTGTGTGTGTGTGTGTGTGTGTGTGTGTGTGTGTGTGTGTGTGTGTGTGTGTATTAATCACTGTAAATTTATTTTAAAGAGATTTTCGTTTTCGGCCGAAACTAATAAAATAATTGAAATTCGGTTTCGGTCAAAACAACTTTTTTCGGTCGAGCACTAATTATATAACTACTGCGGTTTCAACAGTATTGTGATTCATTTGTGATACTTTATTTACAATCACAATGTTTAGAAAAATAACAATTATGCATTACACGGAAATTTTTATATTTATAATGTTCTGCTCTGTTAACATAAATAGTAACATGGCAACTGGAAAATAAAAGCAAGATTTAGTTTCACTAAATGTTTCAATCAAACCTATTAAAATTCTCCCTGTATTCGTTTGCTAACTTTGAAATTTTCTTTTTCTTATTCTACAATACTCCTAGGATTGCTTTCTGCCTATTCAAAAACTATTTATACGAACTGTGGAAGCTGTTATACACTTTTAATCATAATTTAGATCCACTTTTTAATCAATTCATATTTTAGACTAGATAGTCATTTCCCTTGTTACTCCAAGTTTTCTTTTGAGAAAAATAAACAATCCATATGGGGTCATGAGTTTCAAAACTAACCTTATCCAGAAAACAAATTGTGAAAAATTGCGAAAAACCTCTAACTGCGTCCATTGGTTTTCATTGTAAGTAATATTTTACGATGTCAGAAACACACAATAAAACTAGTTCCTTTCCCTAGACTGTTAGTGTTTGTTCGATGCAGGTTCACCAATAAAATAGATTGTTAGAGAAAACTCTATTTTTTTCATTTTAATTTTGGATAAGGCGAGTTATGAAACTCATAAAAGAAAATAGATAATAAAAATCCAAGAGATCTAAAGAAAAATACACCTCACACAGGATATTAAAAATTATTAGAGCACAATACCTCAATTACATACTAGGAACCAAAATTTCAGCGTGTGAGGATGCAAAACATAGTTAGGACTATTATAACATGTGGGCCGCAGTCGAGTAACTGACTGAAACCCATAACTTTGCTGCCATCTGTTGTGAGAAAGGAAAAAAGTATATTGGAACTGGATTATTAGCAAAAATGTTTAGTGCCGACATCTATACTAAAAAAAATGGAGGAATGAAATTAATTGAAGAAATCAAGAAATAACTTAGATTAACATTTAATTAAAGTAGAATGAAAAAATAGGAATAAACTTAATAAGTACTGAGTCAATACAAAATAAAATAAAGAATTATATAAAAATAAACAAATAAAAGGACATTGATTAAATTAACGATTTTAAAGACAAATATTATAAGATAAAAAATGAGAATATAAATAACATTTAAAAAACAATGAGGAATATTTTGAATATATATATAAACGCGTGTTTTACGCCCTCTACTTTTAGCACCGAAAAATGGTACAGAAGGGCGCAAAATACGGTGTCTTGTTGTTTGACATTGTTACGGTTACGTATTTTAAGCAATCTTTGCTTTCTGCCCGAAAGTGGAAAAATAAATTGCATTTTGAAATATTATTGAAGATTTTGCTGTGGTATGTCAGCACTGAGGCCGGTATGCTATATGCTATCGAAACAGAATATGCTTACAATTTAAAATTTTTGGTGCTTTTAACGTTGATATTTTTACATTTCTATTATATTGCACCAAGCTTAATAATTAAAAATACAATTACTTAACCCTGAAAGGTTTAAATGGAAAAATTTTAAAAAGAAAGAGTAACAGGAAACAATTTTTGTCCAAACCTCAACTTAGGTTAAATTCTAACCATAACAATAAGTTTCAATGTTAAATATCAATGAATGGTTCAAATTTAGCAAGGACCGCGCTGAAAGATTGATTTTTACCTAACTCATTAGCCAAAACCGCCCCACCAGTGGCCGAGAGGTTCTGCTCTCGAAGCTGGTAGACGGGAGGTGCTGGGTTCGATCCCAATCGCGCCTGTCGGCCTAATCGTTCGGAGTTTTCGTGGTTTTCTTCGAACCTTGGTTCTCCAAGCGTTAATACGGGTTAGGTTCCCTTAGAAAGACCTCCACGGAAGGCACCCCCCCCCCTTAGGGCCTATATCCCACGTGCTGATAATTGGCCGACATAAATACAACCAACCATTAGCCAAAACCTGCATTTTTTTTTATAATAGATAAAACTTCAATTAAAAATTATGAAAACATATTTATTACTCATGAAAATTTAAAAGAATAAATCAGTTTCAAATGATATCCCACCCTAGATCCTAGCAACCAACTTGACAACCTGGCGGGAATTTTGTTTGCCATCGCTTTTCCTGTTTTTCTCTACTTCGGCTGAGCGATAATATCTGCTTAAAAAAATTGGCGATTTTGGTTGATTAGTGAAAAATTGGGGCCACGTGGTTGAAATTGATCTATTTAAATAACAAGAAATAGTTTTTAAACGTTATTAGAACACTTCTTACTGGCTCTTTTACCACTAGAAATTAGAAATTGGTAACAATAAGTCCTTGCATTCAAATGCTTTCTGTTGCTCTAGCGAGTAGTAACATTTTAAATATAAATTAAATTCTCATTTATGATACTATTAATGATTTTTTTATTATTATTCAGAAGTGTGTTTTTATTTTTAAAGACATTTTTAAATGCACTTTTTTCATTGCTGTTTTTTGTTTTTTTAAATACAGAAAAATGTTTCGAATTTATCGTACGCCTGCTATACTTTGACGCAGTCAGCGGGGACCCGTGTCAGATGTTCGTACAGAACATATTGCGCCTTTATTTTATGAGTTGTGATTATCATTATTTCCGAATAGTAATTTTAGGAAATTTTTTTAATTCTTATTTGTGTTGACGAGTAATAAATACATCTACGGATAGGTTGAATAACGCAGTTTCGTTCGGATATGGGTTTGTTTAGAACAGAGTGCGTCCCTTGGCGGTGAAAAGTAGAAATTACATATTTTACAGAGCGTACGCAGCACGCTTGATATATGGTGCCACAGACAGCAGCGACCCATGTCGGAGGTTCTCATAGATCATATTGGGCCTGTTATTGCGTGCTGGTACCAATATTTCCGAATAGTAATTTCAGCAAATTTCTTAAGTTCTTTTTTTTTTTTTTGAGTTCCCACGCTGTCGAGTAATATATCTACGGATAGGTTGAAAATCTGAAGTTCGTTCCGATAGAGGTTTGTTTACAAAAGAGTGCTTCTCCGGGCGGTGGAAAGTGGAACTAAAAGATTTTGCATAGCGCGCGTAGCACGCTTGCTATATTCGGCCGCAGGCAGCTGTAACCCGTGTCGGGTGTTCCTGTAGAACTAATTTCGCCCCTGGCGGTGGAAAGTGGAATTAAATTACTTTGTAGCGCCTGCGCGGATAAAATACAATTAGGTTATGTTACGGTTACGTTGCAGTTAGGTTACAGTTAGGGTTAGGTTATATTTAAGTTATGGTTTGCAGTTAGGTTACGGTTATGTTGTAGTTGGGTTACAATTAGGTTACGGTTACGTTACAATTAAGTTACTGTTAGTTTTTTTTTTGTTTGTTTTTTTGCCACAGGATGAACATTAATCATGTTTTGATTAAAATATATATACTTAATTTTATACAATAGCTCTGAAATTTTAATACTATATACTAACCTTTTAGCTGATGATCGAGTATCGATTTGGTTCACATATAGTCGTATTTAACCCGGCATTACACGCGCAGGGTATGACATACCCAGGATTGGCACGGTTATTACATTTCTCACCTCTAATTTTTTGAAAAGTAATCTTCGAAATATTTTATTGCAGAATGTTGACGATTAAATAACATGATGATTTTTGTTCGAATTTGCTGGTTTCAAAGTATAAATCGTACATATTTTGGATATGCGCGAGCATTTCCGAGTTAAGGGTGATATAAATAGTTTGAAAATCAAAATATTTCACTCAGGATTTCGATGTGAAAAAAAAATAATTACGTGTTTTTTAACAATAACAGTGATTTTTACAGTTAAATATCAATATTTTAGCACGAAAATTACGCATTGGTTGGAAACATATTGCCCCCCCCCCTCCCCCGTTGCTGTTATTTCCAGTTTTTTTTACAGCTAAATATCTTTTTTTACCAAGTTTTCACATAGCCAGCGTGCACGTATGTCAGAGAAAATTGAGTTAAAGATATAATGTTTCATGTATATGTAATCTATGATTATGTTCTTCTTATATTTCAAACATAGAATTTCCGCTAACGCTTCAATAATAGTATAGGAGAGCAAAATATTTAAAAAGAAAAAAAATAATAAAACCCTTTAATCTAGATATATATTTAAATCATTCTTAACTTTTACCAGAAAACGTGGTGGGGGAAGGGGCATAAAGGAGTAATCTTTTGTTTGAATTAATTTTGATTTAGAACAGAAAATCAACACTATGTAACAAGGGAAGGTTCCGAGGTCGGGACACAGAATGCGGTGAACATTTGTGTATCGATAGTGTATAGTGAGTATTTAAATATATGACAGCCGTAAACCGCAATACACAAGGGGTCTTGACAAAGTATGTCGCAAAGTTTACGCTACAGTTTATTGCTTATAATCAGATAAATTTATTTCTTTTCTGCGTCTCAGCTACGTGGTTGGCAACATCCTGGATTTGAGATTTTTCTCTGAGTTCGAATCCCAGTCGGACTTATTTTTCGGAATGAAAATTTTTATCAATTATTTTCGAACTGCAATTGAAAAAATATGTATAATAATTGATTTACGAAAAATATAAATTAAACGTATGTAGCATATAAGTACATTTTTAATTATCAAATTTTGAATGCTTAACCCCTTGAACTCTGGCGCTGTTAGCGGATGTATGTCACTGGCCGCCAATGTTGCCGCATCTGGAAGATTTAGAAATTTTTGAATTCACACCACAAAAATTTAATTGGTAATTTTCTTTTACTTTATTTATGGAAAATCAATCCTCTTGTAAAGCAAAAATAAAAGTTAAAACTTTCTGGTACGAATTCGGAATGTCTAAGTAAAAAATAAGCAATATATCATGTCGTACTCTGCGTACGTCATTGTCGGAAATGACCAATATAGCATGACGTACGCTGCGTACGTCATAGAGCGCAAGAGGTTAAATATTTAATGAAAAGTAAATGAAAAGTAGGCCAATTTATGTCTATAGACCGGAATTTTTTTGCTGTTATTTAAAATTATTTACAGATATTTAAATTAATCTACTATTTAATTAAAATGCGTGAACAAATATATTATTTTAATTTTACTTCATTAAGCAAATGTTTCATGGTTTATTAAAAATATGCTTTTATATCTTTAATATGATTTTTTTAAAGCTGGGATTCTTGATTTTTAATTAGAATAAGTGTCTGAGTAATAATTTTTTTTTACAATTTCAATTTTTCTTCTTCTTTAATACGTTTATATAATACAGTTTAATTATGCAAATAAAAATTTAACTGTGAAATTTTGCATGTTTATATATTTAATAAAAAGTAAAGATAAAATGAATAATAATAATAAAAAAATTAAAATAAAGTCAATTGGTACTTTTATAGAACATAAAATTGAGCTGGTTCTAAAATTTATTTACTGTTATTTGCATAAATAAGCTACAATTTTTCACAGTGAAATAAATTAAAATACGTTATATAAAATTATAGCACTTTGCTTTATTTTTAAAATTGTAATCTTTCTATCATAATAATGTTTCAAAATGTATCTTTCTTAACAACTAGCACAACTAGCTTTTTAACTTTTGATGTTTTTTTTAAATCTTGGATTCTCATGCTGATAATTAGAATAACTCTCTATGTATGCCGGATTTTCTCTAAGTCTACACAACTTTGAAGAATGTTCCTTTACTTTTTATATGCTGCCACCACCGATATGATTATGTGATATCGGTCACGCTATGAGAGGATTGTTGAACTACCAACTCTTTCAATTAAACTTAACTAACAATTTATTTACACATTATTTACAGATAACAAGACTATATTTACAATTAAGAACTCGACCGGTGATCCGGTCCAACATTAAATTAAATACAGTAAATACTTTCTGTGTACTGGTCTGCTTATTAAAATATTCTATATCCCTCTCACATTACGTTCGTTAAAAAAATTTATCGGAGGTAATTCTTGATCTCCAGTTACACTCACTCTATACGCCAAGAGCCTGCGCTCTCGCCCGTATATCTCAATACGTACACTTTCCGAAAAACCCATTCAGGACCAAAAATGTGTCCACACACTTCGAGCTCCTCGCATAGACTGCAAACCTCTGCTGTATCACCCTTCTCCCAACACTGCCTACGGGGATACCCAATCTGTCAGCAGGGCCTTATCCCCTCCAACCGTACCTTCCCGCGATGTCCCTTGTCTCACTAGATAGATGAGTGAAACTCCTTTGTCTGACTTACTCGTATGCACTTTGAATGACAGGGTGTAAACCCCACTCTATTGATTCGCTACATTCCTTCAACTAAAGCCATGTCACTCAAGCTACTCCGATTAAATTCCAGATAAGTAAAAAATGTTGTTTTAAAACTCCCAGTACACAGGCAATACATAAGCAAGAAAATAGTATATGTTCATCAGAACCTGACAATGTACTTAAAAATCAGTTCTATAAAGATATTGAATTGCTAAAAATAGTTATAGTAGGTAGGCAGTAACTACAAAATTAAGAATCTGTTTTTTTTTTGTTTTTTTTTTTTAATTTAACGCAATATATTTATTCACGTGTTAATATAACACATTTTTATTTGTTTCTCTGTTAAAAATAGTACTAGGTTATTCATTGAAATAACATTTTAAATAACAGCAAAATTTTCTTGTCTAGAAATAAAAATTGCCCACTTCCTTTTTCGTTTACTTTTTATTAAATATTTAAACATATGCAAAAGTTCATCGTTAAAAATGTACTTATATGGTACAAAACATACATTTTATTTATATTTTTCGTAAATTTCAATTATTATGCATATTTTTCTCAATTATTATACATTTTCTCAAGACGTATGCATGTTGCACTTTATGGCTCTCATATATTTATATACGAACTATACTCTATCGATATACAAGCGTTCACCACATTGTGTCCCCGGACTCGGAACATCCTAGTAAATTCTTCCCGGCCCATATTGTACCTCTCCTTTTTCGGTTTCTGAGTAATACAACAAACTGACTATTCCTATAAAGATAGCAAGGCCTTCCCCCACCTTCCGAAAAATAAGTAGGTAGATTAGGTGACGGGATTTTCTTTGCAAACTTGCTCTGATCTTATGACATTAAATTCTTATTTTCCCCTAACATTAATAGGAATGAAAATATGAACATTTCAAAAAAATGTATTAGGTTAAAAGAAACAACACAAGAAATAAATATTATAATGGAATTTGTAATTTCCATATAAAAATTATGCTTAATGCAATATTATTGGTTCCATACTTTTATTGCTATCCTAGTACATTCGCGTGTAATGCATTGTTCCTAAAAATATTAGATCTAAATGATAAAGTAATATTTTTCTTTTAGATCTTTCAAGAAGCGAAGTGAGTGGTGCGTACTCAATTTTGGGAGTCACTGAAAACAAAGTTAAAACGTTGCGTGATCGGATTTTTGCAGTTCCACTCGTTGTTTGTTTGATCGTTTTTACACGAATCAAACGCCCAATTAACCAACCTACAATTTAAAAAATATTACTATCCCTTATAAAAAATGTTGTTTTAATTATATAAAATAATAGTAAGATTATGTAAAAATTTTTATGAAACACATCTTTCTACCTAAAATTCTATTTTGAAAAGATAAATATCCTCTCCTATAGAAGTGCTTTTTAAAAATTATTTCTCTTTAATTTCATGAGACTAGTAGCTCTGCCATTTAAACAAGCGTTTTTTTTTTTCTTTGGGGGGGGGGGGGGGGGATATGCCGTCACACTTCTTTTTGACAGTCTTCGTCCCAATTTAGACTGCCAGAAAGATCCGAAAACTTCATTACGTGAAGCTGTCTAAAAAAAGTATCCTTACACATGCAGAAGAGAAGAATTATCTATGTTTAGAATCTTGCTTGCGGTTATCCTCGCTAGAGGTATATTTTCATACCCATCTTTTAAACAACAAAATGTGTGTATTACCTATATTTTACGTTCTAATTGGCATAATGTTGTCTTTCGATAGTTTATTATAATTGCTTAGGACATTTTCTTTGTCCTTTTACTTTCTGAACGAAATAATCCCCCTCCCCCTCCGTTTTAACAAACGACCAAAGTTGAGTAGGTTTAACTTCAAAATGTTCTGATATTGCATTGTAAGTTAGATTACCAAGAGAGACAAAAGAGAATGGGAATCTATGAAACGAAATTGTTGAAATTCTCTCAATTCGGTTGCAGTTTGCAAGCATAATACCTAATTGTAAGTAGAGTGGAGTTAAAATTGTTGTGGACAACTGTCTTAGCAAAGAATGTACGAAGAATTCTGCAATAATTTTTTAATGATCACTGAATGTTTTCTGTATAATAAACATAATTATGTTTTCCTTTAAAAATTAAACATTCCTCGAGTGTCTCTGTCATAGGTTAATTGAGAAATTCTGCGCTTTGCAAAGAGCCAGGCTAATTGGAAAATCATCTGCCGATCAACCTGATCATTTCTAGCCTTATTGACTAATGAGTCTATGCAGCTCCAGTTTAATTCGGAAACGAACAATTGTTTATCAATCAGCCCAATTTTTTTCTAGGCTCATTAAAATAAGCCCATAATGTTTTAACACTAGAACGCCGGAAATCTTGCTACCCCCTGAAACGCCGGCCAGGTGTCAATTTGACACTGGTTGATATTAAGCGAAAAATTCGAAGAAAATGTTCATTTTGATATTATTTTTACAAATATTATATTGTATACACAAATGTTATTATTACCTGTAAAACAGTAATACTTTTGCAAGATTTTATGAAAATATATATGGTACACATAGATGATATATCTGTAAAATAAGAATAATTTTGCAAGAAGATATGAAAATATGTATGGTACACACAAATAATATTACATCTTTGAAAAAATAATTCCGCAAGATGATATGAAAATATATGTGGTAAACAGAAATAATATTATAACTGTAAAATAAGAATATTTTTGCAAGATGAAAATAACTACTTACATTAATTATTAAGATGGAGCTTGGTGCAACATAATAGAAATTTAAAAATATCAACGTAAAAAAGCACCAATAATTTTAAAGATACCGGTTTCGGTAGCTTATAGCATACCGTCCTCAGTGCTAAGGATGGCGGAAATTTGCTCACATATATAGGAGAGATGGGGAATTTCATTTACGTACTTCATTTACAGTCAATACATTTATAGATGACATATTTTGTGCATTTGCAACATGTTATTCTTTGTTTGCAACATGTTATTCAAGCAGAACATATTTTATTTGTCACATATCCATGACATTTTTTAACATCACATTTCTTACACTTAGAAGGATTTTCAGTCCGCAGTTCATCTTCATCGCTCCTGGTTTTTTAAGTGCATTTTCCAAAATATTCTGCTTGCAATTCTTCAGCTAATGTTTGGATAAATGTACGCCTTGATAATTTTTTTTCCCGTGACATGTTTGAAAATAATCCAAGCGTTTATGGCAGAAAAATCTAAAATATTGTAGAATGTGTGAATTGGCCATCTTCTCGAACCTGCTTTGAGTGAATATTGCCTTGACATTTGGTCAACAATATCTACGCCACATTTTGTTTCATTATAAAAACTGATGGTTTCAGGTGTTTTCTTTGAATTGTTAGCAATTGCAATGTTTAAATGCATAGAACTTAGTATCATTACATTTTTTTCTTTTTACACTGGTAAACTAAGTGTTGAACTCGATTCTTTATTTTTCAATATTTTAGTTGAATATAACGCTTCTTTTCCGGATTTTATACAATCGGGAATTTCTCGTCTGGCCTTATTCACCGTGCCAACTAAACTCGTCCGTCTTTCCTTTAGTTTCTTAGCCAACTCAAGAGAAATAAAAAACATTGTCAACTGTGACATTTCTTCCCATATTTTAAAGGGTTCTATTAGTTTTAAAACCACATACTCAGAAAGTCGCTGGCTTTGATCTCGTTCTTCATTTTTTCCTAGGTAGGGGAATGCGTTCAAAATATACTTACTTTCTAAATCTGCAGCTATCCAAAATTTTTGTATTCATCAGGTCAATTCGTATTTATAGGGTTTTGGTGCTATAAATTGAGTAAATGGACAGCGGGTCTAAGTAGGAAATAACTGTTCATCAATTGTTATGTTTTGGCCTAGCTTGAAACAGCTTATGCAGTTTTCAATAAAATGATTTCATACTTCTGAAACCATTGCGAATTTATTCTGTTTTGTTCGATTACGGCGCGTTGATTTGATATCAAATGTCAAAAATCTTTATATTTCACAAAATTTGTGTCTGGGCATGGTTTCTTTACAAAAAGTTATACCCCGTTCAGTAGACCATAAGGAATAACGTTCCAGATTACTAGTTCTGGAAACTCCTCGTGCATACAAAATCGAAATATAAGCAAAAAGTTCAATTTTTGAAAGGGACCAAACATTGTTTTCTAATACTCGACGAGCTTCTGTGTTTGTGCTTTTTATTACACGCTCTAAAACTGTTCAGTCTATAAAAAGCAACCAAGCACTTCAAACACTGTCATCATTCTTTTTTTTTGCATAACTAGTCGGACCACTATTTTCTCGCAGAATATTTTGGTTTGCAAATCTACCGGTTACACTTCCAGAACCACATTCTTTCTACTGTGAGCCGTCGCGAGCCACAAATTCATTCTGATTTTGAGAATCAGCAATTTCAATATCCTCATCGCTTTCCGATTCAGATGATACAACAGGAATAAACTTTTCATTATCAGATTCATCATGCATGTTGGATAATTCTCCACCGTCTGAATCATTATCTGACAATTCACGTAGAAGCGCGGTTACTTCGTCCGCAGTAAGCCCTCTCTATGCGAGACATTTTAAGTTTTATTCGTAGAAAGTAATAAGAACAAAAGAAAACCTCACAAAAATTCTACTAGTCATAACTCATAAGCAACCGCGCATGCAGTGTCTTTGAAAAAATGAAATCGCAGCGGCAGGTGTTGATGCAGCTGAAACAGATCACGTGATGACCAGGTGTCAAAAGCCATTCCAAGACTTCCCTTCTCTACACAATGGAACGATCGTACAGAAGAACGAAATTAAAAATTAATAGGGTTAATTGAAATTCTTGCGGTGTCAAATTGACACCAGACCGGCGTTATAGGTAAATCTATCCGTAAACTAAATTTGAATAAAGCTAATTGAACAAAACGTTCTACGTGACTTCTTCCTACATATTTAATAAAAGTCAAGATAAATAAAAAGAATTTACATGCTTTGGTGTCGAAATGACACCGTCCGGCGTTCTAGTGTTAAGCTTATTTGAAAATGACGCTGTTTGCGCAAGGTTTACTGCAATTAAGTCCAAGATTGTGAATACTTATTTCTAATTTTTTAATAAAAATAACAACAGGAATTTAAAATACTTATGAAAAAAGGTATAAGAAAACTTTCTTATTGACAGATTTGATTTATGAGTGTGTAAGATTTGCTATTACTATAGTTTTATTTGAGTTTTGGCTCTGTTTTCGGAACCCGAGACCAGAAAAAATCTGTTAATAACATATAAAATTGTTGGAAGATTAATTTTCTCATTTTAAAAACATCATCTTTTATTGAAATAAGTATAAATCCTAAATACACCCTCATGACAACATTTTGTGATTTTTCTTACCCCTGAAAATCCGTCCAAAACAGCAAATTTGTTATTTGTGAGCAATTATTACAGAAGTCAGGGAAAGTCGCAATTCTTATTCTTTTAAAATATCATTGTACAAGTATGTATGTCAGAAAGACATGAGTTCTGTTTCTTCCAGTGATTTTGGAAAAAGAATTCAAACTGAAAGCCAGGATAGACGAGGGATATCCCAGCGAGCACTGACCTGTAAAGGCTTCAGAAATCTCCTTAGAATATTTCTCCGTACATCATATTAATAACAATTCATTTCCCTTTCTAACTGATTTTTAAATGATTGTAAAACACTTTAAGAAACGTAGGCTATATTATTGTTTCTCAAAGTTTTTTTTTAATTTGTAAATAAATAAAATTTTCCTTTGATACCTAAACGGAAGACTTATAAAAATCGGCCAGTCTCGTTTTATTTGTAGTGCAGAAATAGCTATAAAATCCGCAGATGAGTCACTGTTTGATGATTTCGTTTCACAGCATTAAGTAGCGAAGATGGGTTGCCGAATGAAAATAATTAATACGTATATAAGAATGCTTTATTTACAGTTTTGATTTTATATGCCTATAAAAATAGTTATATAGTTGATAATCAAGATTACTGTTTTCAGGGCCTGATTAATGCACGGGCCTCTGGGGCCTAGGCCCTGGGCCCACCAATTTCAGGGGCCCAGAAATTTGTGTGTATTTTCTCACAATTTAAGTTTTTCCACTGTTTGCATTTTATATTTTGGTCCCTGACGTAAAAACAAAGTTTTACTGTAATAAAAAACCTCCATATTTAATTTTTCTGTAAAAGTGCTTTTCAACTTGAGAGTACCTATAATTTTCAAAACTTGCCGTATCCAGAAAATCAAATTTGGGGAAAATGTCAAAAGCTGCATACTGTGTCTATTGGTTTCAATATAAACGAGGATTTTACAATGTCAGAATTACAGTTTAAAATGATTACTAGACTGTTAGGGAAAACACAATTTTTATGATTTTGGATAAGGCGAGTTTTGAAAAAGACGTCCTCATTTATTCTGCCACATAAACTGTGGATCATAGACGTTTGTGAATTATACAAATGCTTATTTGAGAAAGAGGATGGTAATTCATTTTCTTGATTATTCTTGTAAGTTAAATTTTTTTTGTAAACTTGAAACTTTCACCCAAGCAACTTTGTCAACTCAACAAAAAAACCTACTTTTTTTCTGAAAGTGTCGTCGGGAACGGGGAGGCATGGGGGGCCCAACTTTTTAACAGGCCCTGGGCCCAACTTCAGCTTGATCGGGCTCTGACTGTTTTTAATTTTACTTCATAAAATTTTAGGTTTTGGGTGTATGTACTTGCTTAAGGCTGATACACTTGGCTGAGTTTCAAGTTTCAAGTATTTTCTTTTAAAACCGAATTGCTATCTTTGAAAATTATTTTAAATTCAAAAGCTTACATATCGCATCCTTGCTTCAAAAGGGCATAACTCAAAAAACTTCGTTTTTCAGGAAATGCGAAAAACTGTTCCCGGGCTGTGGAAGGGTCAATGACCATCTTCCAAACACAACTGCTGCCTCGTGGCTTGATTTTCAGTGCACTATCTAGTACTTTAGGTGATTGGTAAACGCGTAAAAACCAAGTAGAATGGCAGCCATAACTAAAAAAACCCAATTTTTGAGTTGTCCCACTTTTGAAGCAAGGGTGCAATATGTTGATCTCATCTCCCTTTAAGATCTTTTTTATATTTACATGTTTTTAGCTACAGAGTAATTATTTTTGTTTGTAGGAAAAATCATTGTGCAATAAAATATACAATAAGTTTTTCTTTTAAGATAGCATACGTTACGTGTATTAACTTCATAATATTTTCTTTTATTTTCATTTCAAAAGGACTCTCTACCCTTCAATTTGCGAAAATATCAATTTTCCAATTTTTTGCTAAAATGCATTGTATTAATGTAATAAATCTCTTGTATATTCTAGCGAAGTTATGTAAAGATCCGATGATTATAAATATGTGATGAAGGCGTTCATTTTCCTTTAAATGTGTCACAGCTGTAATCTATAAATTCATTTTTCTAGGTTAGTGTTTTTTCAATAAATCAGTAAAATTTCAACATGTACTTTCCAATTGACCCGTTATTTTTTTTTCAGACAAATCTTAAGGTGCATTTCGTAAAATTAACTTAATAATCAAATTTTCATTAATATAAATAGTTTATTTTATGAAAATGGTAAGGAAATAATTTTTTATATTTTTTATTATTTATTATTAACTTTAGGGAATCCAATCCCTAGTGTTAAAGTAAAAAAAAAACACGCAAATAAATAAATAAACTTAGTTAATTAAAATTAAAATGTTCAACATTGTAAAAGTAAGGTTTTAAATTCACTTAAATTTAAAAGAAAATTTAAAATTTTCAAATTTTATCGCATTTTTTCTGGATTATATTTTCTGTTATAAACCAAACAGGTATTATAAAACACTGGAGTAATAATAATAATAAAAATGTTAAAATGTTGTCTCCATAAAAGATATACAAGATGTCCAAAAATTATTGTTGGGGTTTCCTTATCTTATTACTTTTGACAAACACAATAAAAAATATTACATTAGTATAGTCGTAAAGTACAACACAAAAAGTTTTTTTACAAAGTAACATATGCGTAAATTTGAGACTCAAAAATTTATTAATCAAATAATAATTAATATTAACATTTTATCAAAAGAAGAAGAAAAGATTATTGCTTTCTCTTGTTTACTTAGCATTTTGAATTCTCACGTCACAGCTGTGCGAGCGATGCATGTGCGATTCTCGATTAATTCTACAATCGAGATATTCTAAAATCGATTGTTACACCAAGAAGCTTAAAACTGTAACTGCAAAAATTAGCGATTTATTCTGGCAGGAAATTTGATCGTATTTACAGGGTAGCTCGATAATTCAGCCATCGCAATGATTTGCTTCTGACAAAGGTTTGAGAGAGAGGAAATAGGGATGAACGATCGCTTGATCAATGTTTGATCGCACGAAAACTATAAAAAACGATAAAAATGATACTACAGGTTAGTGATGGGCGATAACGAGATGTTTTTCTCGATTTTCTCGATTGTATGGACATCTCGATAGTTTTCGATTGTATAAATTTTTTCTCGATGACTACAGTTTGCAAATTTCTTTTATAAATCATGTATTATGTATTATATACGTCATACATTTATCAAGAATCGTCTGCGGGTGAACTGGAATGAGTCGATGTTAATAAAGACTAGGTGACTTCGACCGCTAGCGAGCCCCTCCTTTAATCGGGGCCCCTAATTTATACGTAATCTTGTAATATGAAATCACGAACAGGTTACCCGCTATATACGGCATTGATATATGATAGCAGGCGGGTGTGGTGTGCACGCACTACAAAATCTTGTAAAAAATATAATATCGAAACGAATGAACGTCGGACCAGATCTCTTGGGGGAGGGGTCAAAGCGAGCGGAGGGGCACAGCAGCTGCATAATATGATTAAATCGTCACAGGTCTTTAGGCCTTTCCAACCATATGTCACATGAGAAGTCTGGATCTGAATTTATAAAAATGCCCTCCCCGTGGGGGGAAAGGGGGGAGGGGTGCGGGAGGTGGATAACATGAGTAAGTGGTCATAAGCCTTTCCAAAAATATGTCACATGAGGGGTCTCGGCTAAATTTAGAAAAACACCCCCGTGGGGGAAAAGTTGGGGGGGGCGGTCACCGGAGGTGCATTACATCAATAAGTAGTCACAGACCTTTCCAACGATATCTCACATGTGGGGTCTTGGCTAAATTTGGAAAAGTGTCCCCGGGGGGGGGGGTTCAAAATGGGGGGATGGACACCGGAGGAGCATAACATCAATAAGTAGTCACAGACCTTTCCAACGATATCTCACATGAAGGGTCTTGGCTAAATTTGACAAAGTGTCCCCCGGGAGGGGCAAATTGGGGGAGACTGTCACCGGAGGTGCATAACATCACTAAATAGTCACAGACCTTTCCAACGATATCTCACATGAGGGGTGTTGGAGAAATTTGGAAAAGTGCCCCCGGGGGGGGCAAAGTGGTGGTGGGGACACCGTAGGTACATAACATCAATAAGTAGTCACAGACCTTTCCAACGATATCTCACACGAGGGGTCTTGACTAAATTTGAAAAAGTGTCCCCCGGGGGGGGCAAAGTGGTGGTGGGGACACCGTAGGTACATAACATCAATAAGTAGTCACAGACCTTTCCAACGATATCTCACACGAGGGGTCTTGACTAAATTTGAAAAAGTGTCCCCCAGGGGGGGCAAAGAGTGGGGGGACTGTCACCGGAAGTGCATAACATCAATAAGTAGTCACAGACCTTTTCAACGATATCTCATAAGAGGGGTACTGACTAAATTTGGAAAAGTGTCCTCCGGGGGGGCAAAGTGGAGGGGGGCGGCCACCGGAAGTGCATAGCACTAATAAGTAGTCACAAACCTTTCTAACGATATGTCACATGAGGGGTCTTGGCTAAATTTGGAAAGTGTCCTGAAATTTCATATATTATAAATAATATTTAGCGGAGGGCTCCATAAAAAAAATCCGATCTAAAATGATAAAAGCGGAAAAAACTACCCTCGCAGTGGGGGCCAAATTGGGGAGGGGAGGAAGAAAGTCTCATAATATGAAAGAGTCATCCGAGAGCTTACCAATGACATATCACATGACTGGTCCAAATAAAGTTTGAAAATTGCTACCCCTCTCTCCCCCCCGTGGGCCCACTCTTTCACCCCGGAATTCACACAGCCGCCACTTTAAAATTTTTATGTTCAATAAATAATATTTACCGGAAGACTGCATAAAAAACCCATATTTAAAGTGATATTTAAATTTATTATAGAAATCGGCTACGGTTTTAAAAATTTGTTCGCCCCTTCCCCACCCCCCTTTGAGCTATGACCACTCGTTCATAGTATGTAAGAGTGGTCAAAGGGCTTTTCGATTATATGCCACAGGAAGGGTTCGGTAAATTTTTTAAAATTGCACCCCATGAGTCCACTCTCACGTCCTCCTCCCTCGAAATCACCCGACCCACCTTCCTCTTTGAAAATTTTATATTTAATAAATAATTTTTATCGGAGGGTTCCAGGTATGTAACATCTTGGTAGGGCTAAAATAAGAGAAACTTTGAAAATTAAAGCTTCATTTCACAGCTCATTGTCATACCTTTTTCTCTATCTCGTCCCTTGGTACTCTCGATAAATTTTCTTACTTTTCTTCTCTGCCGAGGACGAGAGAAATCCTCGAAAAGCTTCTCATAGCGAAATGTTGAAAAGCGCGATAGAAATCCTCGAAAGGCTTTTCATTGGGAGATTTCGAAAAGGACGAGAGTAACAAGCGAGAGGCTTCCCATCGGGAAAGGTTGAAAAGGGCGAGAGGAAACTCTCGAGAGACTCCCCATCCCGAAAGGTTTAAAACCGCGAGAGAACCAACCATCGAGCAGCTTGCCATCTGGAAGCGTCGAAATGCTGGAAAAATCATCGAGATGAGATTTGCCGAAATGCGAGATGGAAATGAAGCTTTCAGAGTCAAACTTCCCGCATTTCTGGTTTAAGTCATAATTTCTCAAAGGAGTCCATCTGCTTATCCAATCTCTTTTTAGCTCACAGGCTATCTAAGCCTGAGAGCTAATGTACCCGTCGGTTCTGTGTGTATGCATGTACTGTACGTATGTACGTACGTATGTACGTAACGCGATAACTCTTGATTAAAATGTACGATTTGCTTCAATTTTTTTATGTTCTTTCTCATAAGGCGTTCCGCTGTTTAGTTTCGACGGTTCATTGGTTAAGGATAAAGGGAGAGAAGGGGGGCTGGTCCCCCCCTCCTTAATTTAGATAAATAGGTTTTTCATGCAGAATTCTTCGATTTGCTCCAAATTTCGTATACCGGTTTATTATGTTAAGGAGCTTCCCTGATTAAACTTGGAGGTTCATTAGTTAAGTATGAAGGGGGGAAATGGGGATAGACCCCCTCCTTAATTTAGATAAAAGGGTTTTTCATGCAGAATTATTCGATTTGCTTCAAATTTGGTATACCGGTTCATTATGTTAAGAAGTTGCCTTGATTAGATTTGGAGGTTTACGGGTTAAGTATAAAGGGGGAGAAGGGGGCTAGACCCCCCCCCTTAATTTAGATAAATGGGCTTTTCATGCAGAATTATTTGATTTGCTCATAATTTGGTATACCGGTTTATTATGTTAAGGAGCTTCCCTGATTAAACTTGGAAGTTCATTGGTTAAGGATAAAGGGGGAGAAGGGGGGGCTGGTCCGCCCCCCCTTAATTTAGATAAATGGGTTTTTCATGCAGAATTATTCGATTTGTTCCAAATTTGGTATACCGGTTTATTACGTTAAGAAGTTGCCTTGATTAGATTTGGAGGTTTACGGGTTAAGTATAAAGGGGGAGAAGGGGGGCTGGTCCCCCCTTAATTTAGATAAATGGGCTTTTCATGCAGAATTATTTGATTTGCTCCAAATTTGGTATACCCGTTTATTATGTTAAGGAGCTTCCCTGATTAAACTTGGAAGTTCATTGGTTAAGGATAAAGGGGGAGAAGGGGGGCTGGTCCCCCACTTAATTTAGATAAATGGGTTTTTCATGCAGAATTATTCGATTTGCTCCAAATTTGGGATACCGGTTTATTATGTTAAGAAGCTGCCTTGATTAGATTTGGAGGTTTATGGGTTAAGTATAAAGGGGAGGGGCTAGTCTCCCCTTAATTTAGATAAAAGGGTTTTTCATGCAGAATTATTGGATTTGCTTCAAATTTAATATACCGATTTATTCCGATATGGCGCTTCCTTCATTAGATTTGGAGGTTCATTGGTTAAGTATACAAGGGCGAAAAGGGGGCAAGTCCCCTTAATTTAGATAAATGGATTTTCATGGAGAATTATTCAATTTACTTTAATTTTTTTTTCTATGTTTGTTCTGATAAGAAGCTTTCCTGATTAGATTTGGAGGTTCATTAGTTAAGTATAAAAGGGTTAAAGGGGTTAGACCACCCTTAATTTAGCGATATGTTTCTTTTTTTCATGCAGAATTATCTGATTTGCTTCAAATTTGATATACTGATTTATTATAGTTAAGGAGTTTCCCTGATTAGATTTGGAGGTTCATTGGTTAAGTATAAAAGGGGCAAACGGGGGATATTTCCCTTCATTTATTTTTTGAGGGACATTATTCTTTGAAATAAGAGTATAATATAGAGTTAGTGTTAATAACCTGTGAGCTCAATGCCATCAGTTTAACTGGCACTTATCATTTTATTGCTATTAACCGATATGGGTTATGAAGCATAGTGGTTTATGTATTCAGTTCTGTATAGTCCTAGTTTCAAACTTTAGTGTTAAATTTAGTGTCATTTTGCCACGAATTTTCAATGTTTCTCTTATTTTAGCTCTGCCAAGCTGCCCCATACCTGGAGACTCAGATAAATACTATTTATTAAATATAAAAAGTTCAAAGAGGAAGGTGAGTGAATTCAGGGGTGCGCGAGAGTGCACAAAGGGAGGGGGGGGGGCGTGTAATTTTCAAACTTTTACCAAACCTCTCCTTGACATATCATCGGAAAGTCCTTTCACCACTCTTTCATATTATGAACCTTTCTCCTCCCAGAGTTGAATTCCGGAAGGGGTTCGGGGGGGGGGGGAAGCGGTGCGGGGGTGACTTTTTTTTTAATTGTAGAGATTTCTACAATAAATATCATTAAATGAGGTTTTTTAATGGAGCTCTCCGATAAATATTATTTATTAAATATAAAATTTTAAAAGTGGGGCTGCGTGATTTCCGGGTATATTCTAGGATAAAAGAGGGAACCCACGTGGGAGGGGTAGGTTTCAAACTTTTTTTGGACCAGTCATTTGATCTATCATCGGAAAGTTATCGGTTATCATCGCAAAGTTACTCTTTCATATTATGAACCTTTCTTCTTCCTTCCTTCCTTAGTTTGGCACCCCGAGAGAGGCACTTTTCGAACTTTTTTGAAATCGTAGCGTTTTTAAACATTTTAGATCGGATTTTTTTACGGAGCCCTCCGATAAATAATTTTTAATATATGAAAATTTCAAAGAGAAGGATGGGCAGGGTATATTTCGGGGGGGAGAGGGGCACGATAATTGGAATCCTGGGAGTTGGGACTCTTTTCTATCTTTTGCTGACACCCCTCACGTGATATATCATTGGAAAGCTCTGTGACTACTATTTCATTTTATATATCGCCCGCGCCCCTCCCCTTACTTTGCCCCCGAGAGGGGCACTTTACTAAATTTAGCCGACACCCCTCATGTGCCATATCGTTGGAAAGTCCTGTGACCTCTTATTCATATTATGCACTTTCCTTGCTCCTCCCTCCTACTTTGCTCCCCGCGGGAGTTCGTTTAATGTATTCCAGTCGAAGACTTTATAAAAATGGGGAAATTAAAGATCCAATCTCAAATGACGTAGAAAAATCAATAAAAAATTTTGATCCCTTTTATCATCCTTTAGTTCATATTTTTGCCACTAGGGGGTGCTTTTGATTCTTATTTCTTTGGCCATTTTGGTACTAATTGCCGAAAAATTCTAATTTTTGATACTTAAACTCCCCTTACCGCTTCATAGCTACTCGCGTTTTTTCAGCTTTTTTCAACCAGGGGGCACCCTTACAAGACTTTTCCAGTCTTATGGCTCCTTTATAGTTTCCCTTTGGTTTGTTGTTTTCTTATTTCATCTGTTTTCAGTTACCCTATATTTAATAAAATCTGCCTTATATATATGTAAAAACAATGATTTCAATAATCGATTCTAGAACATCTCCTTTGTAGATTCTCGAAAGTAATCGATGACTGTATCGATTGTGTATTTTACGATAACGATTTTTTTCGATTGGTAAATTTTCAAGAATCGCCCATCACTAAGCCCTATCACTACTGTGAAATTGTCGGCCAGAATAATAGCTAAGTTTTCCAATAACTGTTTTTAGCTTTTCTCGTTATAATCGATTGTAAAACATCTCGATTGTAGATTCTATGAATTAATCGATGGTTGTATCGATTGTGATTTTTTACGATGACGATTTTTCTCGATTGTCGAATTCTCGAGAATCGCCCATCACTACTACAGGTGCTAAAATTTAGGACAAGATTAATATTCAGAAATAAGAACAATTCGCATCAAGCGCTAAGGCTGCGTACCCACTATCCTTCTAACTGATTTCAGTGTCGGCTTCGTTTTTTGTGGCTTTTCGGTGTCTTTGATTTTTAACGACTTTAGCAGGAAAGGGACTGATGTCCGACAAAAGAGGAACCTTTCCTTCAAGTAGAGTCGAGCTCCTTATCTCCTGACCCATTGTTGATTCCCCTCATTCTTTTGTGAATAAACCGCAGATGATTTCAGAATAAAAGATTTTCCAAGAATACTAGAGAAGGAGGCAAAATACAAGTCAAAACGTAGCTTAAGGCTGCGTACCCACTATCCTTCTAACTGATTTCAGTGTCGGCTTCGTTTTTTGTGGCTTTTCGGTGTCTTTGATTTTTAACGACTTTAGCAAGAAAGGGACTGATGTCCAGCAAAAGAGGAACCTTTCCTTCAAGTAGAGTCGAGCTCCTTATCTCCTGACCTATTGTTGATTCCCCTCATTCTTTTGTGAATAAACCGCTGATGATTTCAGAATAAAAGATTTTCCAAGAATACTAGAGAAGGAGGCAAAATACAAGTCAGAACGTAGCTTAAGAGATATGGAAGAGAGGAGGGAGGGAGGCAGAAAAGAGAGGGCTAACTGTATTTTAGCTAGAATTTATTGTCCGAATTAAACAAAAACTTAGAGGGAGGAAGGACTGAGGCCTGGCGTACTTAAAATGAACAAGTTGGAAATTGCTCGTCAAACGTGGCAAATGAGGTGCGTTCGTACTATAACTAGTTTTATAATTATTTTTGGCACCCCATATTGCACCGAATGTATATTTTTTTGCACTTCATAAGTGCATAGTCTGTAACATCATTAAAATGTACTTGCAATAATTTTAATTTTTTTCCCATTCCCTGTAATGTAACGGAACACTTTTGACTGCCCCTGTAATTAAACTATACATCCGATTTTCATAAAATTTGAAATGGCTCGACAAAATTTTGCAACAATTGTATATTTAAAATTTCAGACCATTCGGAAGGCTGTAACATCATTAAAATGCACTTGCAATAATTTTTCCCATTGGCCGTAATGTAAAGAAAAACTTTTGACTGTCCCTGTAATTAAACTATGCATCCGATTTTCATAAAATTTGAAATGGTTAGACAAAATTCAGCAACAATTATATATTTAAAATTTCAGACCATTCGGTTGGGTAGTTTTTGCTTTGTTATATGCGGACGGACAGACGGACTGAACGACAACTATAGGTGCTACGTATTTATATAATTACGAACGCACCTAAAAATCATGGATGTGGATAAAAATTAATTCCACAATGCTACGCTCCAAGGGTTGCCGCATGAATTGGCGGAGAATATTTAACTTTGTTTGTATGTTATAACCTTATGAGTATGCTATTTTTCGCCATTTTCTTAAACCAAAAGTTACAAGGTAAGAAAACTCGACAAATTTATGGACACCCTGTATTTTGCGTGAAAAGAAGTGTAATCATGGAAGAGGCACACGCATCCAAATTATCAAAAGTGAATTAAGAATACTTATACAGAGTTGAAAATTTTAAAGTATTAAAAATTTGCGTCATCACGAGATCTCATTAATGCATCTGCATAGTTGCCAATTTGTACGATTCGGCCGTATAATGTTTTTCTCTAAGTGTACGGATGAACAAGGCGATTGTACGGTTTTGCGTGCCGAAAAAACTATCACAAAGGGGGGGATGAAAATTTCGGAAAAAAACGCGAATTCCGTCAGAGGGTTGCGCAAAAAATAGGAATTTCGTAAAGGATCAGAAAAAGAATGCAAATATTGTCAAAGGATTGCGGAATAAATCCAAATTTCGTCAAAGAATCGCGGAATAAACGCCAATTTCTTCAAAAAATCGAAATTCGGCAAATGATAGCTGAAAAAACGCGAATTTCATTAAAGGATCGCGGAAAAACGCGAATTTTGTCTGAGGATCGTGAAAAGAACGGTAATTTCATCAAATGATTGTGAAAAAAGCGCGAAATTGTCAGAGGATTGTGGAAAAAAAAAACACTAATTTCGTCAAAGGATCTCGGAAAAAACGCGAATATTTTCACACGATCGAGGAAAAGCTCGAATTTCGTTAAAAATGGCAGAAAAAACGCGAATTTCGCCAAAGGATCGTGGGAAAAAATGTGAATTTTGCAAAAGGGTCGCGGAAAAACGCATAATTACTGCCGGAAGCGATCCCCTCCCCCTCCCTCTGCTGTAAACTTTCAGAAAATTTGCTGTGAATTTCAGATTTTTTTTTTCTTTTTTCTTTTTTAAACTTGTAATCACCCCTGAATTGAAGAGAATGGTGTAGATCTAAGCGATGCAATATAATCAAGCTTTTATAGAAGCGTACACGATAAAATTTTCGTGTATAACGGAATCTCCTAAGACAGAACTTTATGCTCACTGCACGTGAGCATAATGGTGTGTGTAATGTAGATTTAAAATTGCTCATGGCGGTAAAAGTGATATAAAGCACCATTTTAGAGCGGAAAAAACTTTCATATTTCCTGAAAAAACAGAATTTAACTACGAAACTTGACGATTTCTTAAATTCCGAATATTCCGCAAATGCAGTCAGTGCAGAGTATTTATTCATCATTTATAAGTTCATCTTAGAACACAATCTGCCCCTATCTATTGCAGATCATGTAGGAGAGCTGTTTAAAAACATGTTCCCAGAGTGTGAAACTGCAAAAAAGAAAAAAAAAATCTTGTGCAATCTTATGTTTTTATTCCCCCCTCCCCCCCCCCAAAAAAAGCTGTATATTTATATAGTACAGAAAAGATTATGAAGTATTACTTTTTTCATTACATATGCATATGTTATGCATTTTTGGCACCTTAGAATACGTCGTAAAAATTGTAAGGTTTTCCAAATTGACATGTTGGCAGGTGTGCGTGCATCTGTGCGCAAGGAGAGGCATAATATACACAATTATGTTCATTGAGCAACCCATCTTATCTACACAAAGTTCAGATAAACCACTCGATTTAAAATTTAGACATATTTCCTCTTACGTCTCAAATTCCTCAATCAATTCGAAAAAATGTCGCAGTTAACAATTTGAAAAAAAAAAATTCTAAAAGGGTCGTTTTTCCGAAAAAGTTTCCTCCCCTTATTTTAACGCCCCTCCAGAACGCAATTCTAGAGGTACCGACAAACAAAATTACGTTCTTAAAACTGAAACCTTTTACTAATCGATGGTGCAATTGGTTTTTAAAAATACAAACTTTAACCCTTTCAAATACGTCGGCGAACGCAGGTCACTTCGCGCCTGACGGAGACGATATTTTTTCTACGCTAAAAGTAACTAAACGTCGCTTTCTAGCACAGTCTTTTTAGAGCATCTCAATAGACCAGATTTACATCATCTACAAAATTTGCGAAACGTTTGGACGGATAGAAATATTTTTTACAAAATAAAATGTGTGAAAATTTCGACGAAATCTGTCAAAACCTCATAGTTTCGTCGCGGTTTCACCCCACCAGCGGACAATTTTAGAGTTACAGTGGAACCCACTTAACCTTTTGAGGGGCAAGCACTAATATCTCTGTAATATTGAATTCTCACCGGAATAATCGAAAATTTTTATTTTAAAATAAGGAAAAGCAAGTTTTCAATATTTCGCCCCAAAGTTAAAAATATAAAATTTAGTTAAAAGTTTCTTGTTTAAATTAGGTGATATCCCACCGCCCCTCAAGGGGTTAAGACTCTCACGGTTAATGTGCGATCCCGCTTAATACACGGATTTTTTCCGATCCCTTGAACATCGCCCATAAGGCTAATGCAAAAACATCACGTTTCAGACGCAAACGGTTAATACACTATCCCGCTTAATACGAGAGAAATTTCCGGTCCTTTAAGGCAAAAAAAAAATCACGCCTAAGATGCGAATACATTGTCTCTTCTCCGTTGTTGCCACTTTATCGGATTTTTTTATATTCACATAAAAAACACTCTTTCCGAATAGTAATTAATATTTACTTTATTTAATAACATATTAAGAAAGGCAAACGTTATTAATCGGAAATAGTGGTAGATATTTGAATAATAAAAAAAAAAAACCCGGTAAACTGGTAACACTGCAATTCTTCTTTGATCCAGCGCCCTAACATTCCTTTGTCTCTTGCTTCGTGTATATTTTTACTGTAGTAGAGAGAGATGAATTCAGGAACTCAAATATGTGATAAAATTATTATGATTAAAAGTGATTATACCTATATTAGCGAGATTTTAGATGCACGTTATATCCCTATCCCTACTATGTTTTATAATGCATATTATAGGGGGGGGGGGAATTAAACTCTTAACGATTAAATAAATACGACTGCGGTTGTTTAATTATTTTATATTTTCTTTACCTTTTGCTAACAATAGTTTTTACACAAAGATTAATAAGGATAGTTTTCTCTTATTATTAAAATAAGGACATATTATAATGGACATTACCACAATGACCTCGTTATCACATTAAATATGATTTTAATAACTGGATTGTGCTTCAAAAGTTTAATATTTTTTATCTCTGTTAAAAAAAATTAGTCTATCTGGAATTTGTTTTTATTTTTGGTTGTAACGTATTAATCCATAATAAAGCCGTTTAAATTCATTTTTTACTTTCACTTAAGTTATTATTCCAGCAGTTCCTGTAAAAAGAACAATGAGTTAAAGATCAACACAAATAGATTTTAATCTAAATATACTTAAAATATGCAATTTAAACTGTAAACATATAAATGAAAGTTCTAAAGTTCATTTAAGATTAGATGTGTAAATAAGCCCAGTTCCTGCAACCTTATACAAATCACGTTTAATATAGTCCCCGAGCCAGGTGCAAATTTCGTCAGTTACTTCCTCTCGGCCGATAATTTGTAAAATGCTTCAGAGAGTTGTATCATGAAGCTCCGTGAACGTCAGCTGCGGTTCCGTGGGTGGGTTGAGCAGCGGTAGCATCTCTAACACGAAAAAAAAAAAAAAACAGTCATCAAAAAAAAATCAGTCATTTCCTCCCGGTTGAAAATTTGTCAAATTATAGCTAACCCAATATCTTGAAGAGAAAATAAAGTCAGCTGATTATAAAGTGGTGGTTAATACGTCAGCTGGTCACACGAACGTGAAAAATATATACAGGGTGCAAGGAAAGTCCCTTTAACCTGAAAATACTTGCGAACGGAAAGAGCTACAGCTATGGAAGTGACGTAACGGTATAGTAAAGTGACTACACCATATTTAATGCAAACGACGGCAGCAACCCTTCGTGGCGAAATTTGGAAGATATCTATTGAAAATCGTAAACGAAATAAATAGAGCAAAATTTCCAATTAGAAAGTTTTAGAGCATCAATTAATTAGTACGAAACGACATTTGGTTCACACGGATAAGATAAATCGTCGCCTGTATACACAAAAATGTCCGAAATCGATGAGCGACGATTCTACTTTGCATATTCACATTAAGTAAATGTAGCAGTGCACAATTTCAGATTGTGACGTTATACTGTGCTGTAATGTCTCTAAACATTTAATTTCCAATGCCGTTAAAGTTTTGGATTAACCCTTTCAGGGACAGAAGAATTCTGTTCGTAAACCGATGAAGTAATTTACTGACACCAGAATATTCAAACGAATTTCTTAGGGGAAAAAAAACCCTCCGCTAATTTTCACTTTCATTTCAAAAGTAAAATTTTATTAAAATATTCTTGCTCCCATTTGTCAGTTTTGGAATTAAAATTAGGTGCTAGACTGTCTAGCCACCGCCCTTGAAAGGGTTAAATCTATGTCGTCGTATTGAAGAGGCTAGCAATAGACGTTCCATGCTGAGAAATGTGGCATGTAGAATTACTCTCTCGAATACAAACGTGTATCGTGAGCAATGGAGAACTTTTCGAACATACTGAATATTAACTTTTTATCGCTGTGAGACAGTTTGTCTTTTTTTAGTGTGTGTGTGATGTTATCAAAATGTATTGAGATAAGCACGTATAAACCATAAATTGTGCGTATTTCTTCATACTTCTGGCTATTCCATTCAAACGTTTTCACAAAATAGAGTGAATCGATTTCGGACATTTTTGGGTATGCGGGCGAAGATTTATCTTATCCATGTAAACCAAATGTCGTTTCGTACTAATTAATTAATGCTCTAAAACTTTCTAATTGGAAATTTTGCTCTATTTCTTTTCGTTTACGATTTTCAATAGCTATCTTCCAAATTTCGCCACTAGGGGGCGCTGCCGTCGTTTGCATTAAATAGGGCGTAGTCACTTTACTATACCGTTACCTCACTTCCACAGCTGTAGCTGTTTCCGTTCGAAGTATTTTCAGGTTAAAGAAACTTTCCTTTGCACCCTGTTTATTTTTTTCATGTTCGTGTGACCAGCTGACGTATTAACCACCACTTTATAATCAGCTGACTTTTTTTTTCTTCAAGATATTGGGTTAGCTATAATTTGACAAATTCTCAATCGGGAGGAAATGACTGATTTTTTTTTTTTTTTTTACGCGTTTGAGAGGCTACCGCTGCTCAACCCACCCACGGAACCGCAGCTGACGTTCACGGAGCTTCATGATACAACTCTCTGAAGCATTTTACAAATTATCGGCCGAGCGGAACTTGGTCATCAAAATCTGTTGCTGGCTCGCGGACTAATACGCGATCCTTTTTTCCGATCCCGCTTAATACGCGACTTTTATCCACTCCCTTGAAACGCGCCCTAACCGGGTTCGACTGTACCTACAAACCAAAAATATGTTCTTAAAGCTGAAATCATCTTCTAATCGATGGTGCAATTGGTTTTTGAAAATATGAATTTTAACCCTTTCAAATATACTCACAAACGCAGGTGACTTCGCGCCTCACGGAGACGAATTTTTTCTGCGCTAAAAGTATCAAAACGTCCGTATTTTAACACTGTTTTTAGAGCATCGAACATTCGAACGGGTAGAAGTAAAAATGTCTTCCAACTTTTTTCCAACCCCTCATGAGATATATCATAGGAAAGCCGTGTGACCACTCTTTCATATTGTGCCCCTCCCGCCACCCTCCCCGGGGGTACTATTTAAACTTTTGTAGACACCCCTCGTGTGATATATTATTGGACAGGTTATAAAACGGAGATTCGTTTAGAATAGTGTGCCCCCTGGTGGTGGAATGTGGAACTAAAATTTTTTGCAGCGCGTGCGCTGCACGTCTGCTATACGGTGTCGCTCGCAGCAGTGTCGAATGTTCGTTTAGCACATATTGCGCCCCCTGGCGGAAGAAGGTGGAACTAAAGAAATTTGCAGTGGAGGTCTGCGCGAATCCGGGCTTGGCCCGAGGCCCGACCGGCGAAATGAAGGTGAACTTTCAAACGAGCGGGACCGGCAAAAAAATTGAACAAGCCTGCAGGGCCGGGCCGATAAAAAAAAAAAAAGTGAAGCAGATAAAATACGAGCCATTTTCAATGGATATGAACTTCTCGAGAAGTATAAATGTGCGTCTCGAGCCGATGCGAGTTTAACAACATGAATACAGAAATATAACATGTCTATCGTAGAGATCGGCATCGTACAGTTACATGATGTCTGATCTCGAGTTTTATTGTTTAGCAGACTCGTTCCGGGTCGAGATCAGGCTTGCATTTTTTTCTACATACTCGTGCTGGGACGGAATTAGTCTTAATTGTTCTCAGGATGTGTAGGGCAGGCATTACGTTTTGTAAAAGCATTAATAGCGATAATGAACTTCTGTTAACAGTATCTTTGGAAATATACCTTAAGGCAGGGCTTAATTTCTTACAAAAAAATTACTGGAACCCTAATATTCTCCAGTACCAGTACAACAACCGTACTGTCCCACCCCTTGTCACTCCTGTCTTCATATTTATATTTCGTACATTATTTGCAAAATTTAAAGCATTTTTTTTTTTTTTCGTTAGGAAAATGAAAATTTTAAATATCTATCAGCATATACTTACCTGTCAACTATTCCACTTTTTAGTTATCATTCCTTCTGAATAGTAATCTTTGCCTAATTTTAAGGTTATTTAATTGTAGAATTCTGCGATTAAATATGGTAAGGATTATGATTAGGAAATAATGTTAACACAAAAAAGGGATAGTTCACAGCTATGCATTTTTAAGAAAAAATGAATGAAATTTACAGAAATTAATATTTATATGCTGAAGAATGGAACAATGTTTTACAATTTCCTATAAAAAGGTGCATATCTTAAACTATAATAGATTCCTTCCGCATAACAATCTTTTGTGGTGAGCCACTGGAAATCAAATTAGATTAAAAATTTGACACCATTATCGGAAAGAATCGATGCTTTTGTAGAAAATGGAGAAACACTGCTCGATTGCTTTCTATCAGAATAACAATACAGTAAACCCTCGATTTAACGGACTAATTGTGACTAAGATGTGTCCGTTAAATCGAAAGTCTGTTAAATCGCAAAGTATTATTTATAATATTATTTTGTTATAATTGTAGTACATATATATATTATTACGTACTTGTAATTACATATATTATTACAGTGCAAATTACATATATACATATAATATACCGGGTGTCCCAAAAAGGACTGACTGATTTTAAAATTCAATAACTTGCAAACGGTGACAGATATTTAAAAAATTCTTGCAGGAGGGTTTTGCATAAGGTCAAAAGTTTTTTTACAGTGATTTTCGATTTTAGTTCGATTTACAAACAATAGATGGCGCTGCGATCAACAGACGCTCAATTCAGGCTCGATTTTTGGTACTTCGTGGCCCGGATGATACATTTCCATCTCCTTTTTCAGCATGGAACAAGAGAAAGGACCAGAAATCGAGCCTGTATTTAGCGACTATTGCTTACAGCGCCATTTTCGTGACAAGCTCGCGAAAAAATAGCGAATTTCGACAAAAGGATCGCGGAAAAAACACAAATTTCATCAAAATATCGCGGGAAAAAACGCTATTTCCATAAAAAGGTTGAGACAAAACAGTGTTTCGTCAAAAGATTGCGAAAAAATAGCGAATTTTGTCAAAAAATCGCGAAATAAAGCCGAATTTTGTCAAAGTATCGTGGAAAAAACACGATTTTTGTGACGAGCTCGCGAAAAATAGCGAATTTCGACAAAAGGATCGCGGAAAAAACGTGAATTTCGTCAAAATAACGCGGAAAAAACGTGAATTTAGTCAAAGCACCAAAAAAGATGTACAAACTAAACTTATAGGTAGAAAATTCATAAAATGGGATTTAATTTTTTTATGAGATTCTTAAAAATACAGAATGATTTCAGTGTACTTTGATAATGTATTCAGTAGGTGGACCAGTGAAAAATCCCCCCCCCCCCCCCTTCTTCTTACTGCATTGAAATGTCTCCCACCTTCAGAACATTTAGGATTTGATGTTTATTAATGATTCAGATGTAAATTTCCCTTCCAAGAAAAATATCTGATTCCAACACAGATCTATGGTGACAAATAATTCAATGGGAAGTATAATGAGAGCACCTATTCATTCAACAAAAAGTACACCTTTACTTAACATAAGTATTCTTTTTTTCAGCAAAAATATCTTTTTCAATAAACCTGTCTTTGCTCCTTTTTAAAAGAAATGCAAACATTAAGGATACTTGAAAGTGGAACTTGGTATCTTCTTCTCTCAAATAAACATTATTTTACAATTAAAATTGTATTTTGCATTTTTACTTTTGAAAAAGTAAAGAAAATTTCTCTTAATATTTTTTAAAAATATCTTATTTGAGTGCAAATAATACTGGTTTTAATTCATTATTTAATTATTATTAAAACAATAATTAATGCATTTCATTTATCTTTTCCAAATAAACAAGTTTCATTTATTCCTTTAAATATAAATTATTATTGATGGGGACCCGCTTTTGTAAAAAAGGGACCCAGATTTTTGGAAATCCTGGGTCCCGAGGACCCAGGTTTTTTCAAGCACAGCGTTTAGTGATGCCTTTTTTCTGTTTTAATCATTTAATACTGTTTTGCTTTAAGTCATATTTCGTTTTATTTTAAGTTAAATTACTGTGATATTTACAAGTAAAAAGAAAATTACTTTTAATTTTAAATATTTATAATGAAGTTACAAAAATAACTAATTGGATGTACCAATCCCAAAACTTTTTTCTATCTCATACATCTTAATATTTCAAAAAGTAGTTTCAAATGTTAATACTTCAATATTATTAGCTCAATACTATACCAACTTCGATTTTGATCTAAAATTTCTGCTCCAATGATATTTATTAAAATCAATAATTTTTTTGTTACTGTTGTTGTACATCAGCTGTTTGTGAATAGCCAGCTTCGCAGGATGCGAAGTTCCCATCGCTTCACGAGCCACCAAAATACAGTAAAAAAAAAAAAAAGCGAAAAATCGAGAAAAGATTACAAAAAATGCTGTTACAGTGCCACCTTCTGGCAGAATATTTCCAAATTCATGGAGAAACTGCTGGCCATAGCCAAAAATATGCACAAAAAATTGGTTCAATTCTATGCTTAGCTTCTACACTTTTCGATGGCAAAATGATGGATATAACACAAAAATCACTATTATAGTGCCCCTTTCCAGCGGAATATTTTCAAATTGAAAGAGGACCTGTTGGCCATAGCCAAAAACATATCCCCCCAAAATTGCTTCAATTCTATGTATGCATAACTTCATACACTTTTCGATGGTACAAGAATGAAAATGGCACAAAAATCGCTATTACAGCGCCCCCTTCTGGCGGAATATTTCCAATTTAAAGGAGAACCTGCTGGACATAGCCAAAAACATACAGAAAAAAAAAGGTTCAATTATATGGATAACTTCATATACCACTTTTCAATAGTACAATAATGAAAATGGTACAAAAATCACAATTACAGCACCCCCTTCCAGCAGAATGCTTCCATATTGAAGAAGGACCTGCTGGCCACAGCCAAACACATACACAAAAAATTTGGTTCAATTCTATGCATAACTTCATACACTTTTCGATGGCACAATAATGAAAATGACACAAAAATCGCAATTACAGCGCGCCCTTCCAGTGGAATGTTCCAATATTGAAGGAGGGACAGCTGACTATAGCCAAAAACATTCACAAAAAATTTGGTTCAATTCTATGTATGCATAACTTCATACACTTTTCGATGGTACAAGAATGAAAATGGCCCAAAAATCGCTATTACAGCGCCCCCTTCTGGCGGAATATTTCCAATTTAAAGGAGAACCTGCTGGACATAGCCAAAAACATACACAAAAAAAAAAGGTTCAATTATATGGATAACTTCATACCACTTTTCAATAGTACAATAATGAAAATGGCACAAAAATCACAATTACAGCACCCCCTTCCAGCAGAATGCTTCCATATTGAAGAAGGACCTGCTGGCCACAGCCAAACACATACACAAAAAATTTGGTTCAATTCTATGCATAACTTCATACACTTTTCGATGGTACAATAATGAAAATGACACAAAAATCGCAATTACAGCGCGCCCTTCCAGTGGAATGTTCCAATATTGAAGGAGGGACAGCTGACTATAGCCAAAAACATTCACAAAAATTTGGTTCAATTCTATGTATGCATAACTTCATACACTTTTTGATGGTATGATGGCGACACACAGACGACAAACGGACAGACAGATGTTTTGTATATACATATTTTGGGATCTCTGATCTAGACGTTTTAGTCTAAACTCACCGAAAATCAGAAATCGAAAAAACCTCAGTTACAATACTTTCTTCTATTGAAGATAGAAGAAAGTAAAAATAGGCCTGTTTATATGTCAAACTTAAAAGAGAGAAAGAAAATTAATGTCATATTTTATAAACAACTTCAAATTTTGTTTCGCATTCTGAAAGTAAAGGTACAATTTTTTAAAAGATGTAAACGTAAATTCTTAAATTTATTATAAAGAGTTCAAATACCAATGTTAGGAAAGCTGGCAATTCTTTAAACTTTTGAGAATTACCTTTTGCTCATGATCATTCATGAGCAAAAGGTAATTCTCAATGGACTTATTTTCATATTTTGCATTATAAACAAAAGTTGTTTGGCATTGTTTGGGTCAAGCAATTTCTCTTATCTTTATATATTCGCTTTGCCGGATATCCGGCAGATAAGTCGGATATCCGGTGATTGTGATTCGGATATCCGATGGTATTTCGGATATTGAAAAATCAGCCGGATATGCCGGATATCCGTTGCATCCCTAGTAAACACCAAAAAGCCTGCAAGGATAGAGGCTACTGATTGGTCAATCTAATTTTACTAACGGAGAAAAATTAATCTGGATCCCGGACATTAACTTTGGTTGGTTGAGACGATTTTGAATAAAATCAAATCAGAAAGCCAATGTTTTTTAACTTTTCTGGTTAGTTTAATCGAAATCTTCCACGTCTATTACTGAAAACTGAGTTACTGTACTTTGGACAAAAACTTGAATATGAGTACACGACTTGTGCATATGTCACCACTCTTACATATAAATGTACTCTGTTATGAGCATAATTATAAGCGCAGCTGGTTAAATTTGAGTATCTGGGCATTAGAGAAAGCAATTGTGGGCACCGTGGCTGAGTGGATAAGACACCACGCCGCTAATCGCTTGACAGCGTAGGTGGGGGCAGGTTCAAATCCCGCCGTGATCCCCACGTGATCTGATATATATGTGTTCAATAAAACAAACAAACAAACAAACAAGCAATAGTGAAAGGTACAGTTGCCATGGAAACAATGACTTCTTTAATTTGTATAGAAAATGAATGAATAGTTATAAATGACTTAAGTTTAAAATGTAGGCAAATGCTCTGAAAATATCAATGGCTCCCATCTAGTATTTTACAAAAGTAATTTAATATATTCACATGATGTATAAGTTGATGCAACTCTTAGCTAATGAAAATTCTGCAACAAGACTTATGTAGGTAGATCTTTTCAATGATTAATTCAGAATTCTAAGAACAAAACGAAGTTCTTAAGCGCTCTTCCTCCCATCCCCCCCCCCTCAAAAAAGGAAATACGATAGAAAGATATAAGTATTTGGATAACTTCAGTATTTCTGTGATCTTTTGTCAGAGTTTAGAAAAGGTGTCTGGGTATTAAAAAAAAAAAACATAAAACAAATTTGACGAACGTTAAGACTATCGATTTCAGGCAATTTTTAACTGGAAAAAATTTAATTCTAATGTTTATGCGGCTTTAATAATAGACTATTAAAGATAATCAATTTACGGGAATTTTTTTACGAAATTATATTCTCACATTTATGCAAATAGGTATGGATAAACAGACTTGAGTAAAATTACATATTTATTCTTTCTTCTCTATAACACGATCTAAATGAAGATGTGCAGTTTATATCTTTAAATTTTTAGATTTTTTTATCAAAAATGTTTCCTCATCATGTCTAGAATTGCTAGATTTACTTCTTTAGACAGATCTTCGATTCTTTAGATGCCTGCGGTGCTTCATTCTCGGATTATCCGTAGGTATTTGTAAAGGTAAATTTATTTTGCAAAACCGTCAGCAAAAAAAGGTTAGAACAAACAATTAACTGACAGACTAACTGTAAATATATATTTTATTTTGACTCTATTTGATTTTTACTAAATTTTCATCCTTCATAGAAAATTTTAAGGAGATATAAATTGAGAAAGACTGATACTTTGAAAGAAGAAACTGACTTTCCTTACTTTTAAATTATTAATTACTCTAAAAAATGAATGATAGGTAAACAAAATGTATACTATTATGTTTGTTCCCTGCTGATAAAGGCTATACAAGGACTAATTTTAGCGAGTAGAATTATTTCAATTATATATAATCTGTTTTAAAAAAGGGACTGATATCTATTAAAAAACAACTTTTCAAAAGTAAAAAAAAAAAAGCCAAGCAAAAAAAAGAAAAAAAAGGGGAAAGTTGTGGCTAAAAAATAATGTGATATCAAATTTCCAAGCTTATATTATGGTACATATTTAACATTTTTTATTAAAAATTTACCATACGTAAGTCGAGTACCTAAGTATGTGTTGATAGAAAGCCTTTTCTCCTTTACTAAATACATCATAACGTGTTTCTGAAAATTAATTTTTTTTAAATTATGCATGATGGGCTGGGCGGCCATCTTTCCATATTTTACACAAATTTCTAAGCGGACAAGCTCGTAATATGCTTGCATTATTAAGAATTTTGAACTTCTAGTTTTGGCTACAGACAGATAAATTAAGATTGTCTTTTATTTTGAAAAAAAAACCAAATTGATTTTTACTGCTTTAACTAATTAATTAACCCCCTCCGAAAAAAAAAAGAATCATAAGATGAAACCTGAAGTTATTTCAACTTTATTTTAAGACACAAATTTCTAGGCACTCATTTCCATAAATTAAAAGCATAAAATGTTTGCTTTAGCAACAATTTCGAATTTCCGATCTTAACAATGTACTTGTGTGCTTAGAAATTTGTGTAAAATATGGAAAGATGGCCGCCAAGCCCATAATTTAAAAAAAAATTAATTTTCAGAAACACGTTATGATGTATTTAGTAAAGGAGAAAAGGCTTTCTATCAACGCATACTTAGGTACTCGACTTACGTATGGTAAATTTTTAATAAAAAATGTTAAATAAGTACCATAATATAAGCTTGGAAATGTGATATCACATTATTTTTTAGCCACAACTTTCCCCTTTTTTCTTTTCTTTTTTTTTTCTTGGCTTTTTTTTTACTTTTGAAAAGTTGTTTTTTAGTAAATATATAGTACTGTATATGTATATATAAACACAATACATTACTTTTAATAATACAATATTGGTAATGAAATACAAACGAATTAACACATATGCAACTTTTATGCATGCATAGAACGAAAAGCATATCACATGGCCGCATAGGTCGCCAGCATCATTGCGCATGCTTAGAACGAAAACCACGCTGCAGTGAGAATCAAAGCGCGCACTTTCGGCGTTTCGTGTTCTTTCCCTCTTTTTAAGGTTTCGTTCATTTGATCACGAGACATTGTGTCGCCACAGATATAATATATATATATATATATATATATATATATTTACCGAGAAATCGCTTTTTAAAAGTAGTAAAAAGAAATGCTTTGTCGTTGTTCATTGCTTGATTTTTTACATAACAAGCAACCCTCTTTTAAGCTTTTATGATTCTCAAGTAGGGGAGGGGGGGGGGGGGGCAGTAATACTTTTTTTTTTTTTTTTCGAAGCGTGTTTCATCGTTTTAGAAGCTGTTTTATCATGGAGGCTTCCAGTAAATAATAGTGATAAATAAATATTTGACATTTGTCAAATATAAAAATTTGAAATACGGGCGTTGAATTTTAGGTTAGGTAGAGGGGGATAATTTTAAATTAACGATTTTGATTTGTTAATTTAAGAATAAAGTGTTTTAAAAGGGATATTAAACGAAACCCTCTGTGCGATCCGCGATCACACTTACCCACTTGTTTTACTTTAATTTTTGTTTAATTTTTAAGTTTTTTTTTTTAAATTAGTCCGTTGAATCCGAAGTCCGTTGCACCGAGGTCCGTTAAATCGAGGGATTACTGTACATGGCAATTATATCTACTTACAAATGAAAGTGACTTCGTAAATGTGTAGAGCAGAGCCTTAGCATGGGTACCGTTCATGATACAAAATAAACAGAAAATGTGATTTTTATACTCGTACACAATAGAAGACAAAAAACCTCAAGCTGATGCTAGTTGGCTAAAACAGAAAACATCCTTTTCAGGTTAGATATCTAAATAAAATTAAAAAAATCCAACAAAAATTTATCCTACTTTCACAAAAGAAAATTGAACTGAAAGCAAATTCATTGTTCAGTCTCTTGAGCGGCGCCGTATCAACGCGTTGCCGACATAAATTTGAAAAAGAAAAACACGATTTCTGTTCCACCTTCATTCTGATCAAAATAGCATTAAAATTGTTTGAAATAGAGTATAATACGTAATTTCAAAGGAGGAAAAGTTTTTTTTTTCTATACATGAATAAATGAAATTTTAAATGTAATACAGACTGTGCTCGAGTCAGTCCAAGCCCAAAGACTGATATAAAAATTGAGTCTGCTTTATCTCCATCTCCTACATGTGCGACACATTACGTCACATATAAGTGTTTTGATATAAAAAAGAATGCAAAAGCTTGGAGATAGGAAGGAAAAGAAAATATCATTTAGGCTTCAGTTTTTCGGAAGCGCTATTGCACTGGACTCCGGAGCCCTTTCTTTATGAGCTCCGGTGATGTCCGACCAATGTTTAAATATTTACTAAAAACAGAGAAGTACCGGAACCGGGCTCCGGCGCAAATTAAGCCCTGCCTTAAAGTGGTTCTCGTATTCATTGCTCAACAATGCGAAACTTTCATGCACATTTTCTGACTCATTTTTAACTGTAAAAGCATAAAATTGACAGGCCTGACTATTGAAGGCATTTGGAATCGAATATCTTTTTCAATTTTTGATAAATTACTTACAGAGATTCTTGTCACGTGACTGAAGGTTTTTCTCCTTTCCTGTACTATCGCTTCCGGAAATACGATTCAAGACGCTAACTTCGCCAGTATTTTTTGAAAGATATATTGCTTTTATCTAATAAAAAAAAAAGGGCATTTACATAGTTTCTGAATAAGAATATCCGCCAATCTTACGCGTTTTCGAAAAGAAATGGATTCATAAATGTGTCAGAATGTAGCTCCTTTGGATTTGAGAAAAGCCTTAAAAATGAGAGAGATAGTTTTTCTATTTTATTATGCAGCTTCAAAAGTTATCGTGTTTTTAACCCTTTATTCTAAACTACATTAATTTTTTAATGAATCCTTATTTGAATTTTGAAAGGTCTGTAGAGACGATGACTAAAATATCAGCGGCAGGCAGCGGGGACACGTGTCGGCGTTTCGTTCTGAAAGTTGTTTCTTTAGAACAGGTTGCGCCCCCGAACGGTGGAAGTCTTTCCGACAATAATAAGTTTGAAAAAAAAAATTCTCTCAGGATTTCGATGTGAAAAAAAAAGGTTGCGTGTAAGTGACAGATTTTTACAGTCAATTATCAGTATTTTAGCATTAAAATTACGCATTCGTCGGAAACATATCCCCCTTCCCCCTCTTTGTTTCCAACTTCAGTTATTTTGAACCTTTTTACCACTGAACAACAGGGGTTTTTTCTTAACCGATTTTTCACATAGTGACCGGGCACGTATTTCAGCCAAATCCAGTTAAAGAAATAAAATCATACAAATTTAAGTTTAAATTAAGAATATTATCACGGGCTTGGGCAACACCGAGCTTTTTCAGCTAGTATATAATATACTATTAAGAGAATCTCTCTCTCTCTGTGTGTGTGTGTGTCTGTGTGCTATGGCAAGCAAAATCTACGGCACGTACGAGACTGAAAAATGTTGTGAGGTCAAAATGAAATTGAGGGCAAATCAAAGTGTCTCCTGATGCACCTGAGCCTCGGAATTTTAAATCTCTAACAATTAGCTTAGTTATTAATTTAAAACCCCAATTTAAAAAAAAATGGAACAGTATTCGTGATTCAACTCGAGCATAGATTTTTATAAAACCGCAGAAAATAAATTTCTTCTAAAAACTCGGAGAGGTAGAGCGTTTGCTGGAATGATGGGTTTGCTAAGGGTCATAAATGTACGGGACTTTTTTAATTAGGGCCGTATTTTAAGATACACCGGGCCTAAAAACTCGAAAATTGCACAATCAGCGCTGATTACAAATATGTAATTTTCATTAAAATATTCCCGGTAGAACACAATTATCAATTAAAAATCGGATTTAATGAAATGATTTATTTTCAATTTCATTTCCTTCTCCCGGACAACATTTATAGCACCATCAGATAAAACCATAGATAATTTTTGGAATAGGATTTTTTTTTTTTTTTTTTTTTGGGGGGGGGGGGGGTATAACAATGTTACAAATAGTGCATTTACAGGTTTTAAGCATGCACCTATTAACCCGGGAGAACTCGCTAGTGAGAATGCCCAATTTCTTTTCTTTTACTTTACATTCATATAATATCAACTTTTTTTGGTTGGCTTAGTACTTTTATTCACAAAATATGTAAAATAATTGAAAAATATTTTGAAATTTTAATTAAAATGAAAAATGATTTAAATAAGAGTCTTAAAAAAGTGCGACTGTGAGAGAAAATCTCATTCAGCGAGTTCTCCCGGGTTAATATTTTTCGCCGCTGTTTTCGAATACCTAATGTTCTTTAAAATCGATTAAGAACTTTTTATTTTATCGAAAAATCGATTTTTAAAAAGAAAGACTTGCCAAAGGCACATTATTTAAATCTAAGCTTCCTCCACTAATTATTTTTATTTTACTTGCGATATTTTGGATCGATTTTAAAATTTCAGATATTTGATAACACATAAAAATTTTAATGGGAGAAGCGGAGCTGAATTTCATGGGTAGAGGCGCGGGAAGAAATTTTTAAAACTGTACAGTTTTGTACAATGCGTTTGTCCACTAATGATTTTACGTCCGATTTTTTGGATCGATTTTAACATTTGAGATATTTGATAACACTTAAAAATTTTAAAGGAGGTGGGAGAGTTGAACTTCGGGGGAGGGATGGGGTGGGGCTCGATTTTTTTCCCCTTAAAACAGTAGCGTTTTCTACAATAAGTGTCCTTTTTGTGTTGTTTTCTGACAGAGACCTCCAATAAATATTATTTATTAAAGCTAATGTCAGACGAACGTCTTTTTGCACTCTTTTTTCGATTTTACAGCCTCCGTACACCTTCGCTAGCATGTATGTGTAGGGAGGCTGTAAAATCGAAAAAAGCGTGCAAAAAAGTTCGTCTGACATAAGCCTAAAAATATAAATTTCAAAGAGGCGCGAAGGGGGGGGGGTAAATTTCCGGGACGCGAGAGTTGGCGATCGGGGGAATTTTCAGACAGAAACCGTCATGTGATATATCATCGGAAAACGGAAAGCCCTCTGACCACTCTTTCATATTATGAACCTTTCTTTCCTCCGCACCCCAGTTTGCCAATTCAGTGGCGGGGCACAATTTTCTAACTCAGCTCCTAATTAAGCTACAACGAGATTCAACCTCATTTGAACCCTTGACCGAAAGTGAAACTCCTTACGGGCCTTTGATCGGTTGGGTCTATTTTGACCACAGATAATTCGGGGACATTTCCCCCTTGGTAAGGGGGCGGAAATGGATATTTTTCATGTGAAGTGTCGTTTTAAAGCTTTTGGTCTGTACGTTACTAAGCACCCGCTCCCCACCTCCTCTTAACTCATTTTTTCACCACTAGATGGTATTTTAAAGTTTTAATTTGTTCTTTACTACCCCATACAATTTTCCAAAAATTATGAAAAAAAAATTACATAACGGAAATTCAACAATTAGCAACTTCTGTAACATTTTCACACAGTGAGTGGGTACATATTCCAGGCGAAATCGAGTGAAAGATGTAAAATCATACAAACTTAAGGTTCATTTAAGAATATTATCACGGGCCCGGGTAACGGCGGGCGGGTCAACTAGTACATATGTATAATATCGTGTGGAATATCGTTCGAAAGATCTCGTAACACCGAAATGAAAAATATATTTGTTTTAATTTTAGGTATTATATTTTCAGAGATTGTCAACAATGTCCTGCAAAAATATGTTCCCACCCTCTGCCTATTTCCGAATGTACTGTAACTAAAATTATGGAAAATTTGGGGGGCGCTCATCGGGAGAGTTGAAGGGCGCTCGAAGTATCTATCGACGCGGTATCATCCAAGGATTTGTTGATAATGGTTTTCGAAAATATTTGTCGGTAATTAGCCGGTATAATTACTAAAACCTATCTAGGAAACAGCACCATGGATGAAGGCGTCATTTCAACTTTGCGATCTCCTTCCGAAGCGCGCTTGGCACAATGCCAAGTTTAAACTTTGTACAAGTTCTTTGTTGTACGGAACCCCTTGTGCGCGAGTAAAACTTGCACTTGACCAATTGTAAACATTTTAAGTTTCTGCTACTCTTTTTATACTGAAATTATGCATAAACATTTACTACATTAGAATTGCAGTAAGCCTGGATAAAGTCAGTCTGTTTGGACAAACATTGAGCCATTTCCTAATTAGCGTAACACTGTATAAATATATCAGATTGACTGGCAAACAATTGGTCATTTTCCAATTAGCTTGAAACTGAATATGCTCATTTCAATAAGCCTGAAGAATATAAGGCTGGTTGGGAAATGGCTGATGATTCTCCAGCCTGGCTCTTTGCAATGAGCCGTTAGTGCTTTCGAAACATTCTCAATTTAATGTTATTTTTTTTTCTATATATCCTTATTTAAAACTTTTAAACTGATTAAATATTTTCCTGAATTGAATTATGTATTTATCAGATTTGCGAGTAATTTCATCCTTAATTCTGATTCAAGGGCAGATGCCTTCGAGTCATTTGAAGGAGGGAGAGATTTCTCAGGTAGTTCATTAAGGACTTCAACTTCGTATGCTTTTGTACTTACTTTATAAAAATGTAAAACAATAGTTTAAAATAAGCGTAAATCATCAGTTTGATTCATATTTTTAGAACTGTGGGAGAGGGCAAGTACGAGCTCCCTTCTGTTCCCACTTATGTCCCGATTTGCAAATCAGCAGAATCAAAATTGAAAAGAGTGATTTTCTGATATGCTTATGGCTGCGTTAATGATATTATTGATCGGGAAGTACTTTATACTTCGTAAACCCTAATTTTAGATTCTACTTGGAGTTATGAAACTTAACTTCTGCATTTAGGAATATACAATTTATCGTATTGCTTTACAATTTATTGAAGAAAATAATTACCATGCATTTTCATTGTATGATGTCTTCATGCCATTCGCAGTATCTGAGATTGTGTTTCTATACCGTTATAGAATAATTTTCGAAAGATGGTTTATATTCTTTGTGCTCTTTTCCTATGAAAGAACAGCAACAGTTTAACGTATATATGTATGTATACATATGTGCGTTGTGGTGTGTGTGTTTTGCACGCTTTCTTGTAGTGCATCTATTGATTGATGCTGGTAGATACTATAGCTTTATATTGAGCTTTTAAGCTATAGGTATAGAGCTTGTAATATAACTATTGCTTATATCACTTCCTGACAAAATTTAAACTGAACATAATTTTTAGGACTTTTGTAAGTTTCTGCATTAATACTATGTTTTTTGTTTGTGTGTGTGTGTGTGGGTGGGTGGGTGGGTGGGGGGGGCGTAATTGGCCAGTTCCAAACGTATCATAAAATTCAAGGAAAAATATCTAAATGAACGCAGATTTATTGAAGATATTGTTATTAGTTGCTATCACAATGAACATTATGAAAGAAATATGGATAAATAACTAATAAGAAAACCAGAAATAAATAATAATAGCCAAGTCTAATTGAGAGTATTGTCTCTGCACTATTTTTAATCTTTAAGGGCAAATTTTAAAAGATTTTGAAATCTACTCCCCGTTCTACAACGCCGTTTTGAAACTTTTTCTAACACTGTTACAAAATCCTTTTCATTCCTACACACTTAGAATTTTTCAAAAATATATTTCGGTTTTAAATAACCGAATAAGCTCCTCCTAGCACAAGTAATCCTGCCCGGGCCGACCCGAGTCTAACGAGAAAAAGTAAGCCCTGAGAGAAAAATCGACCCGAAACAGGACAGTGGGCCGCTCCGTGTTCGAACACCTAGCCAAGCCCGTCCCGTGCAGACAATTTACCGAACGCAACAACAAAAAGATGAAAAATAACCTGAAAATTTAGATTGTCCCTGAAAACTAGATGTGTGCCAAATACTTGGTATTCGACCAATACCGAATAGGTGTAAAATTTTGCTTTAAGCGTCGTTAATAACAACCCCCCTGCCCCCCCCCCCCCCCCAAAAAAAAAAAAAAAAAAAAAAAAAAAAACCACCCAAGTGATTTGTAAAAATTGATTCATAAAAAGTATTACCGGGTATATTAAAAATGTCTACATTAAAGTTAAAAAATAATAATAATACAGAATTAACATATAGCAAAATTTTAATGACTAGATAAATACAAATAAGTAATTATTTTTGAAATAGTACGGGGAAAATTAAATATTTTGGATAAAAGAAAATTTTTAGAAATAAAAGATTTAATAAATACTTCTAACAAGAATTAAATTGTATTTTTAATTATAAATGCAAAAATACCAAGCATTCTCATTCTGCTTTTCCAGCGGATGATTTTTGTATGTAGGTGTGCGTTGTATATTTTGATTCTGCAACTTTCAACAACGATGTTCTGCAGCATTTCATAAAGCCGCGCCTTTTATTCATCTAATCTATTTTAAAAAAAGAATTTTAATGGTAGACTTTAATAAATCTATCAATTGGAAAATAATTTTATGAAGAATTAAGAAAAACAATTAAAAGAACACTGTTGTGCACATGAAAGATGGCAAGAAACTATAATGCCAATTCATACTTTTTATAATACTTGTTGGCTGCGAATAATTTCTAAAATCAAGAGAAGATAAGGTGAAATTGCAGAATAGAAATACTTTATATTCAATAAACTTTAAATTCTTAATATAAAAATTGTTACAGTAAGCAAATGATCAAATTTATATATATAGAATGGATACCAGAAACAGCGATAATGGTGTGAAAAATCGATTTATATATATATATATATATATAGATTGGCTACTATCGTTCTTTTTACTTGCCTTTCAAGTAACGCTGCTTGTTTAAAACATTTTAAAGTTTTGAATTATATATATATAATCTTTAAAACAATGCGCACGATTTATTAAATCTGGAATTAAAGAATTTTAAAAATATACTTGCATGCTCAAAATGTATGTTTTCAAAGAGTTTCGGATTCTCTCGTGTGTGTGTATAAGTGTAGGATTTTTCTTATTTTCTGCCTAAGTTCGCTTTTATGTGCACCAGTGTTTTTACCGTACGCACTACTCTAAACTCTACTACTCAGTACTGACTCAAATACAACTCAGATTCAAAATATTAGAATAATTACTTTTTTTTCACAAACTGGAAATATACTTTGGTAATTTAACATCTTTTAATGCAAATATGCAAACGATATTTTTATTAAGAACTTATTGTTGATTAAACTTATTTATTATCTTAAAATTAATATCATTTCTGAAAAGAATAATTGAAAAAAAAAATTATTTTGAAAAGTCAAAATATTAGAATATTTATTCAAGTGGTTCAAAATATTAGAATATTTCGCATTAATTCTCCTTTAATTATCACCAATTCATAACTGGTGGCATCATTGATTAAATTCAGACGATTTTATTTAAAATCTGTGTTCTTTTTACAGTTTGTTTGCTTTTTCGTCTTAAAATGGGTCGTGTGGATGATATTCCTGAGTCTATTAAACTTCGTATGTTTGATTTGTATCGGCATGGTAAAAATCAATGTTATATAGGGAATTATTTACATTGTTCGCAATCAAGCGTTAGTAAAATACTAACACAATATTCAAGAAATGGAAAATTTCAGAATAATCGCCGAAATGGCGGCCGAAAACCAAACGCATCTGCTAGAGCTGACAGGAAACTGAAGCGTATAGTTAAGAAAAACCGATTTAAAAGCGTGCAATTCTTGCACCGAAAATGGAAAGAAGAAGGAGTTGAAGTTTCTACATCGAGAACATTTAGATGTCTCCATAAATTTAAGTTTGAATCTCGTATACCGAAAACAAAATCTCTCATGACTGTAAAACAAAAACGTATAAGATTCAATTGGTGTAAATCAAGAGGTTTATGGAGCGAAGAAGATTGGGAAAATATATTATTTAGCGATGAAAGTATGTTTTGTATCTATATAAGATAATTTCATCCCTAACTAATATGTTTTTCCAATCTTCTTTGCTCCATAAATGTCTTGATTTACACCAATTGAATCTTATACGTTTTTGTTTTACAGTCATGAGAAATTTTGTTTTCGGTATACGAGATTCAAACTTAAATTTATGGAGACGTCTTAATGTTCTCGATGTAGAAACTTCAACTCCTTCTTCTTTCCATTTTCGGTGCAAGAATTGCACGCTTTTAAATCGGTTTTTCTTAACTATACGCTTCAGTTTCCTGTCAGCTCTAGCAGATGCGTTTGGTTTTCGGCCGCCATTTCGGCGATTATTCTGAAATTTTCCATTTTTTGAATATTGTGTTAGTATTTTACTAACGCTTGATTGCGAACAATGTAAATAATTCCCTATATAACATTGATTTTTACCATGCCGATACAAATCAAACATACGAAGTTTAATAGACTCAGGAATATCATCCACACGATCCATTTTAAGACGAAAAAGCAAACAAACTGTAAAAAGAACACAGATTTTAAATAAAATCGTCTGAATTTAATCAATGATGCCACCAGTTATGAATTGGTGATAATTAAAGGAGAATTAATGCGAAAAATTCTAATATTTTGAACCACTTGAATAAATATTCTAATATTTTGACTTTTCAAAATAATTTTTTTTTCAATTATTCTTTTCAGAAATGATATTAATTTTAAGATAATAAATAAGTTTAATCAACAATAAGTACTTAATAAAAATATCGTTTGCATATTTGCATTAAAAGATGTTAAATTACCAAAGGATATTTCCAGTTTGTGAAAAAAAAGTAATTATTCTAATATTTTGAATCTGAGCTGTAGCTCTATTGTCGCAATTAAATCATTTAAAAAGCATCCTTGTGTCTCATCAATCCTTGATTTTTATAATAAATTGACAAGACGTGGCTATAATATTTTATTTTGCTGGGTACCTGAACACATGGGTATTCCTGGAAATGAGAAAGCGGATGAGGCAGCAAAACGTGCTCTTAATCCGTTGTGCCATAAAGTTCCATTCTCGGACGTTAAACTACTTATCAAACACTTTATTCATAATAAATGGCAAGAAAGTTGGAATTTAGAATGCAATAATAAATTGCACCACATCAAACCTACCATCATGACCTGGCCTCAGAGTTATCCAAGAAAAATGGATGTTTTACTGACTCGTCTGAGAATTGAACACTCTAGAATCACTCATAAACATCTTTTACTTCGGGAGGATGCTCCCATGTGTCCGCATTGTCATTTTGATTACCTGACAGTTCTTCATGTTTTAACTGACTGTCCGGGTCTCCGACACTTATATAGAATTTATTTTAATACATCATCACCAATCTTGACAAACCTAATTGGGGAAACACCTCATGGGGCACTCTTCACTTTTTTAAAACATGCTGGATTTTATTTTGAAATATAATTTTTATATCTTTCTTTGGTTTAACAACAACTTGAAATGTTCTTTTACACTTTTCTGACATCTGGATGGGAACCCCATCCAGACTGCACTTTTGATCTAAAGTCTTTTATAGTCTGATTGTTTAGTATTTTAAATTTCCTATTCATCTACACTTCTCTGACTGCATCTGAATGGGATCCCCTATCCAGATTGCTTTTCTCATGCTCTTTAATTTTATGTTTTTAGTCTTCTTGTTTGGCGCAGTATGTCCCTTAAGGGGCTTTGTGCCATTAAACATTATACAACCAACCAACTACTACTCAGTATTCGGCAACTGGACTTAAGTAGTACTCGGTACACCGCTTGTTAAAACAATAGTAAAAGCAAATTACTTCATTGCTCGGGCAATGAAAACATGAAATAAAAAAAAACTTGTCAAAATAAAAACAAATCTGCGAAACACGAAAAACAGATCTGCGAAACACGAACTTTCCTTTTGCCCACTTTTCACCTAACTGCGTCTTCATTAGCAACAGCGTTTAGCGATAAAAAGTTACTCTAGGAAACCTAACGCGAAGAAATTTCTCTTTGGATCAATCATCGAAAATTCTATGTTCTCCTAAACCAGGGCTGTCTGCCCACCTACCCGCCCAAAAAAAACCCGGGTCGGTTTTTTTAAAAAAAACCCACTTAATAAAACCCCCCAAAAAATCCCCACATAAAGGTGGGTTTTTTTGGTTTATATGAGTTTTTTGCTGCACAGTATCATTTATTTTCAATTACTACTTATTTGTTATGATTCTGTTATACATGTAAGATAAAAATTTAATTAAATTTAGGTTTTCAGACATATTTGTATAAAAAGATAAAAAATGATTTGAAAGAACTGCAAAACCCAAACCTCAGCAAATTAAAATTATCCAAAAGGAAAAATGACTATATTTTATCATTCATTATCAAATATGTAAAAATGAAAATTTGTCTTTCTGTAATTCTATAAAAATCGACAGTTTGGAGGAGAAGGATTGTGAAATGTTACATATGTGTATTAAAACACGGCCGAGGCAACTAAAGTAATCTGGGATCTAAATAATTTATAGTTAATTTTTAATTAATAAAACATCACCATTTTAACAGCAAGTTCTATCAAATTTAAACATTTTACGTTATAGCAGTTGCTAACAATTAAAAATCCACAATAAAATTCTTATCACAACAATTACTTTTCTATTGCAAGATTTTCATATGAAAAGTGAAATAAATAGTTTGACGAATTTAAAAAAGAAGTTAAATATTATGTCACATTGGAAATGTAATGGACGTCAGCAGGTGAATGTATAACGTCATATGAGTTAGAAAAAACGCATTGAAACATGATAAAAACCCGAGCATAAGCTCGAGAAGATGATTGGGATTTTAACATTTTGAGGTTCTCTGAATTTGTTTTTGCCATTTTTAAATCTATTCCATATGTATATACTCTTGTGTATGCATGTATACTAGAATTTCCACAAAGGTCCTAGAGGAAAGGTCCAAAGGTCCCTAGAGCTCATTCTTAGTGAAGAACTGAAATAAAGATGTCAATTTTTTTAAAAATAAAATTCATAGAATTTTTGTATTTGCCATTTTTCTTTAATCATGAAAGAATTATTTAAATAACAAAATACTCGGAAACAAATTTTCATCAAAATGTTTTAATCTCCGTCTCAATCCAGATCATAGATCATATTTACTAAGTAAGTAGGTAATCTGTCATCCGGACTAAATGAAAAAAAAAAGAGTGAAAATTACGTAAATTAACATGCAATCCTTGATTTTTCAAAACAAACTTTCTTAAAATTCTGTGCAACGGAGGGTACTTTAGCTAGTATTATATATATATATATATATATATTACATATCATTCATTAAGGTTCATATAATTTATCAAAAAATTTCTATAACAGTTGCTTAAAAATATGTTTGTAATGTATTAAGTATTTTTCCAGTTGAACTGTATTTAATATTTCATTTTGTTTTACACTCAAAAATCCCAATTTTTGAATTTTTGTTATTAAAGGGTACAACTTAAGATAACAGATACGATGAAAATCAGAAAAAGATAAAGGAGGCATTTTTAGTCTGTACCTGTCTGAATAAGAAAACTTTTTTTCTTTAGTAACTCTGCATATAAGTAAACTTGAAATATTAAATACAGCCACAACTGCAAAAATACATAATACATTATGAATGCATTTTTTATGTACTATTAAAGAAATGGATTATAACCTATAAACTATAGTCATTTTTTCCTATGTAGTTATAAAAAATTAAAAATACAAGTTCTTTGGATTATACTAATTTGGTGAGGGTTGAGTGGTTGGGTCTTGCAGTTCTTTCAAATCAATTTTTATGCAAAGATGTCTGAAAATCTAAATTTAATTGAAATTTTATCTTACATATATAATAGAATCATAACAAGTAAGTAATTAAACATAGTTGGCACTGCTCAAAGAAATGCACAGCAAAAAACTCCAAAAACCCGAAAGAAACCGAAAAAACCCAATAAAACCCGAAAAAACCCAATAAAACCCGAAAAAGCCCAATAAAAACAAAAAAAACCCACACGGGTTGGGTTTTTTTAAAAAAAAGAACCGGGTTTTTTTCAGTCCTGTCCTAAACTCTTTAAAAAATTCGTATAAATGTAGAATGTTATTTTTTTTTCTTCCTTTTTTATGATTCCCGAAAGCTTTCCCCTTACGGAGATGTAAAATGTAACATTAGACAGCTAAGGTATGAAATATATATCGGGTGATAAAAAAACACACTCTTCAATCACGGCGGAATAGGGATTAAAAAAAAAATAGCGAAGATTTAAAAATTGCCGTACGAATTCCAAACAAACTTTATTGAAAAGATAACATAATCTACTATATTGGGCTAAAATATAGGATTTGGATTGCTTTCATAAGTTGCTCAAAATCGCATAGAACTAGGAAATCGTGGAAATCGGTCGTCAGACATATTAAACGCCCCAGCCCTACCGAATCCCGCTGGTCCATGCCTTAAACTTGTTTAATTTAGCTTATATATTTTTCCGGTGATGTCTTCTGTGATCGGGCCTGCCGCTGCTTCCGGTTAAGAGTTGAAAGGGTTTAGGGACGTTCGCAGTTTCCCCTAGGTTTAAAAAAGGGCAGGATGCTGCTGGTGAGAAAAGGGAACTTTTTAAAATTTCTTAATAGCACGTTTTGGATTCTTAAGGGCACATTTTGCATTCTTAAGGGCACTTATCAGATTCTTAAGTTTCACATTCTTAAACACCCAGTTACTGGCTAGTCATAATAATTTCTTTGGTAGCCAGTAAGTACAGTTATGTCATTGAATATTTAATTATATAACGTCACTGAATACTAATAAATTATTTATTAATACACTGGTGGACAAAACTTAAAGACCAAGAAGAAATTTACACATAAATGAGAATCTACGTGAGATTGTGGGTCAAGAACCAAACAATAGTATTAACAGAATGCTACACATAATTTAATATAAAATTTTTGTTGAAAGGATGCATCCAGAGTATTACCAGAGGTTCTTTTTCTGAAACGTGAATACTGTCAAAAAACAAGACTGTACAAAGAAAGCAAAATACTCACAATTAACAATCGTCAGTGCCATATTAATAAGGGATGTTCCCATCGTGTAATGCAAGACAACTTTAAACACGGTGTGACATACTCAGAACAACATGATTCAGTAGTAATTGTTGCGGCAAGTTGCCTTATTCCTCCTTTACTGCACGGATGAGGGTTTCCTTCTTTGTGGGAGGAAATTGTCGAGCAGCAATAAGTCTCCCCAAGGCATCCCATACATTTTCAACGGGATTCAGGTCAGGGGAATGTGCTGACCAGTCTATTCGATGGATATTGTGGGCTTCAAGACAATCTTGTACAGACTGTGTAGGATGGCAAAGTGCGTTATCTTCTATAAAACGAAACTTTTCGCCGACAGTACCTCAAAAAGTCGAACATGTGGAAGCAGGACGTCTTCAATGTACCGTCTAGTGGTCATGGACCCTTGGTCAAGCAGATAGAGATCTGTGCGGTCATTGAACATGATGCCTGCCACACCATGATACTGGAAGTCGCATATCGATCTCTTTCTAGAATATTTTCGCGACAGTAAGCACTACCAACATCGCGTCATATCAGTTTACGTCTACAATAAGACGATAGACTGAATCTACTCTCATCTGAGAAGAGCAGGGTAGACCAGTCGTCATCAGACCAATTGCGCTGCATACGGCACCACTGTAAACGGGGGCTACATTGGCGTCTCGCGAGTGGGACACACACGTCTTCGGCGTATAGTCCGCCCTTTTTCAAACGTCTTGCAACTGTTTCCCGCGATATTTTAGTTCCTGTGGCAGCACAAATGATTTGCTAATTGACCAGCTGTGCTGCGTCGGTTCCTTTTTGCCGAAATAACAATATAGCGATCTTCTTGGGACGTCGTACTACTAGGACGACCTCCTCCCGTGCACCTAGTACATGTTCCACTATTTTGGAATCCCGCCCTTAGCCTACAAACAATGCTGTGCGCGATGTTAAATTCACGGGCAACATATCTCATTTTGCGTCATTCTTCCAACTTTCCGATTATTCTATCACGAGTAATATCATCTAAATGATGCCTTGAAAACATGTTCAAAATTTCAATGTTCAAGCTTCACTCCATCTCCTTCAATTTTTACATCTAATGACAACTCGCAGCACCCGCCGATTGCCTAAAATCTCTTATCTCTGCTGTCACGTGATCGACAAAAGCGGAAGTACAAAACTTGCATAAGTTTCACAAAACAGAGTACATCCCGCATTCATGCAAATTTACACGTTTGCTGCAGATCTATATCTAACTGTAATCGTTGAAAATAATAGTGGTCCTTAAGTTTTGTCCATCAGTGTATATATAATGAGTCCGTAAACAAGTAATTTATGTACTAAGTAAAAATATTTTAATTTATAATAAACTTGTGATACTGATTTCCAATCTATTTTAAATTTAAAAATAAGTTAACAGCAAAGTTATACACAACATGCTAATGTTGCTAACTACATACCGGGTGTCCCAAGAATGACCGATGATTTTAAAATTCAATAACTTGCAAACGGTGACGGATATTAAAAAAATTCTTGCTGGAGGGTTATGTATGAAGTCAGGAGTTTTTTTTTTTACCGCGATTCTTTATTTTAGTTCGAATTTCAAACAATAGATGCGCTGAGTCCAGACCCTATTCTTGGTACTTCTGTATCCATTCAATACATTTTAATCTCTTTTTGTCTCATGGGAGAACAGAGAGACCGAAAAATCGAGCCTGGATTTAGCGGTTATTGCTTGCAGCGCCATCTATCGATGCTATTTGTAACTAAAACTGAGAATCGCAGCATACACTTCTGACATCTGACATAACACTCCTGCAAGAATTTTTTTAATATCTGTCACCGTTTGCAAGTTATTGAATTTTAAAACCTTCCTTTAATAATTTATATATATGTGTGTGTGTATACATATACATATGTTACAAATGCAATGCAACTTTGATCTTTTCCTGTTCCATTCTGAAATATTTAAAATATGATTTTAAACTGTACTTTACATAATATCTTCGTTCTAATTATCAAAAAGCAAAGGATAATGCTTTTTTATTAACGAAATGCATGAGGCATTTTTTTTTTTAGTAAGAAAAATATTTTTTTTAATATTGTTTTGGAGATTTATCATTCACATTCCGTCATTTTTGACGGGGTTATACACTAGTAATAATAATAAAATAGGTATGTTTATCCACTTACCAGAAGGTATGAGAACAAGAGTAATTCTACATACAAAATAATAATAATAAAGAAAGAAAGAAAGAAAGAAAGAAAAAACAAGTGGGTAAGTGTGATCACAGATCGCACAGAGGGTTTCGTTTAATATTCCTTTCAAAATACTTTATCCTTTTGAAAAATCTGTTAGTTCCACATTTCGCAACCACGGGCGCACTCTATTCTAAACAAACCTCTATCCGAACGAAACTCCGTTTTACATACTATTCGTACATATATTCGTCGAGGGGATTGGGCCAATAGCACCCGAGATAATTAGGCGCCCCTGGCGATAAAAAATGGAACTAAAATATGTAAGGTGCATAATATGAAAGAATGGTCAAAGGGGTGTCGGCAAAAGTTGGAAAAGTGCTCCCCGGGTGAAAAGGGCGGAGGTTAGAAAAGTTGCTTAAAATACACAATTTAGAGCCCGGAGGAGTAAATAATATAAAATGCCCGGAGGAGTAAATAGAAGGAGGAGTAATAGAGGAGCTCACTTTGAAAGAATTGTTTAAAATACACAAGCCAAAGGGTTAAATGTACGACTTTTTGAAAATTTTATGATTTGTCGTTTCATGTGAGGTATTCAGCTATAAATATGCAAAATTTCACGCCTCCAACTTAATTAGGGGCTCACTTTGAAAGAATTGTTTAAAATACACATGGAGGAGCCCAAAGGGTTAAATGTACGACTTTTTCAAAATTTTATGGTTAGTCATTTCTTGTGAGGTGATCAGCTATAAGTATGTAAAATTTCACGCCTCCAACCTAATTAGGGGCTCACTTAGAAAGGATAGTTTAAAATACACATGTGAGACCCCAAAGGGTTAAATTTACAACTTTTTCAAAATTTTTTGATTTGTCGTTTGATGTGAGGTGTTCAGCTATAAGTATGCAAAATTTCACGCCTCCAGCATAATTAGAGGCTCACATAGAAAGAATTGTTTAAAATACATATGTGGGAGCCCAAAGGGTTAAATGTACGACTTTTTCAAAATTTTATGATTTCTCGTTTGATCTGAGGTGTCCAGCTATAAGTATGCAACATGTCAAGTCTCCAACATGTATAGTTTCTGAGAACGGGCTCTGTGACGGACAGACAGACAGAGGAGCGAGACGAAATAGGGTTTCGTCAGATGAACGGAACCCTAATAAAAATGAAAACCTGAAATTCACAGCAAATTTTCTGAAAGATTGCAGCAGAGCAAAGGAGGGAGTGGGGAATCGCCTCGTTGTGCTTATAATTTTTGTTGCAGGTCAGGTTAACTCTGTTTTCGGTTCCGGTCGGTTTCAGGCTGAGAGTTGATTCTTGCAAGTTGTGTTCGGGTTAACCTGATTTTTCAAAAGTTAGATCTGTATATTATTTCAGATTAAAAATTATACCTATAATAACTAGTCAGATTTGGCAATCCCAAAACTCTCTTCTATTTAATACATGTTTATAATTCAAAATTCGCTATATCTGTGCCAAAATTAAAAAAAAAAAAAAAAATTGATTTAAATCAGATTTTTAAAAATTCTTTTTAAATAAATTCAAGAAGTGAACAAACATATTAATGTACTTTAATATAATTTAGTTTTATATAATACAGATAATCAAACAGTTTTTAGAAAGATAAAGCTTGATCTTTGTCGGAAAGTAAAGTTCAATGTAAAAGTTAGAAAAAATGGTTTCAAATTTCATTTGAATCAAATTGTAAAAAAAAACTTGCAATAATAAGGAAATCTAAGTTGGAATACGAGGGTCGATCCAGAAATAAGGTTCCCATCAAATTTAAAAATAGACAACATTGTTTATTCTCATAGAAGTTTACACCATTGGAAAGAAGAAATTCTCTACACAATCGCCATCTTTTTCTACGCATTTTTGTAGACGGTGCTCCAATTTCTGTATCCCAATGTCATAGAACTCCGCCGCCAACCCGTTGAGGAAGCGTTTCACCTCTTCTTTGACATCATCGTCTTTCCGGAAGCATTGGCCACCCAAGTGTTCCTTTAATTTGGGGAACAAGTGATAGAGGTTCCGAAACTGACAGTCTTCCACTCCATTCTTTATCGTGGGCTTCCTTCCGACCGGCACTAAACTCCCTGCACCACTTTCGGACGTGTTGAACGGACATACACTTCTCGCTAAACACCTCTGTACACTGACGATGAATACCCACGGGTGAAGTCCCTTAGGCGTGCAAAAAGCGAATTACGGGACGAATCTCGCACTTGGCGGGATCAACAATGGGAACCTCCATCTCAGACGGCTGCTGAGCCAAGAATGAGCGGCGCAGCGAAGCACGGCCGGGGGAGTAGCGAGTGCGGGAACAACCGCGCACTGTGCTGTTGCCGTATTTAGCCTCGCACCTTTCCGTGGGGCTGGAGCTCTTTGGGAACCTTACTTCTGGATCGACTCTCTTATATTAATTATAGGAATATTTACTTGCCTATTACTTATTTAGAAAAACTTTTGCATGTTTAAGTAAAATAAAATTGTATTACTTAGCTCGTTACAAACAAGCATTGGGCCCAACACATTTATTATCCCATCTTTTGAATCCGCAATATGTAGGAGAAAAATTAACTAGCTCTGAGAAAATAATCAGCATTGTTTTCCAAAAAGAAAATCTCTACTTCGGTGATGCCTAATTATATTAAAGTTTGAAGTAAAATTTGAACAATTCAATGAATTTTTAGAATTCATAATCAACCAACTTTTTACTGCAATATTACCTTCTGCTTCAACAAAACGATTGTTTTCTGCTTGGCACATTCGAAAATTGGGAACTGTAGCTGCTTAAACTTGTTTTTCTGTACCAGCACTTTAACAAAAAAAAAAAAAAAAAAAAAAAAAAAAAATCCCTGCCGGCCCGGCCTACAGGCAGAGGTAGATTTCGAAGTTAAGTATACTAATTTCACCAACAAAAACTAAATCATTATTAGATATAAATCCACTTTAACAGTTTTATCCGTCTGCTTTTGACGAGTTTTTATTTCCTTTTTATAAAATAGATGGTTTTATCAGAATCATGTTAAGGCGATATTAAAAAAAATATTTTTCCATACTCAACAACTCGAAATTTTCTGGCACATTTTCAGATTAATTTTTAATAAAAAAAAAATTATATATATGAAACATGCTGACGTGATTTTTGAAAAGATTTATAAGCGACCTGTGTTTTTATTTTTCTTTCAATTAATTAAAACTTGATTAATAAACAATTATTTTCTCAGTAGGGCAATATTTTTCGTTTCTAACACAATCGCTTCGGGAAATTCTGTTCAAAATGCCCACTTTGACATCATTTTTTTAAATATATTCTGCCTTTATCAAGAAATCGATCATTACTGTACATTATATAGTTTCTGAATAAGAGAATCTAGCAATTGGATGCGTTTGAGAGCAAAAATGGATTTAAAAATGAGTAAGAAAATAGACAGTTTGGATTTGAATACACCCTTACTTAGATGATTTCTTTTTTCAACCGCTATGTATTTTTAATTTGTTTTTTCTGTAAGAATTGGTCCTATCCAAAACTTGTCTAATGTTGTAGACAATATTAAGAAGATATATGATAAATTTATATTGATTTTATATCTTTTGAATTGACGGAGTTATGAATTTTTTACTTCTTCAATCCCTCTTTTTGTTTTCGTTTTAATTTTTTTTTTGCGGTACGAATTGGTCCTATCAAAAACTTGTGAATATAAAAGTTGTAGATAATATTAAGGAGATTTATAATAAAATTAATTGGAATTGATATCTTGAGAATTGACGAAGTAAGGCATTTTTTTCTCCCGAAAACCCTATTTTTTGCGCCCCTTGAGCCTATTTTAAATTTTATCAAAAATCTGTGGTGCATGAATTTTTGGCGCTGTTTTTAGAAGTAATAAAAACTTTAAACTGGTTTGATATGTACAAAAATTAAGAAGTTATGGGGTTTTTTCGGTTTTCACAAAACCCCTCCCTATTTCCATCCCCTTTGTCCGCTTTTGCCCATTAACGAACTTGACCGAGATTTTATGTATCAGTTTGGAAGAGATTTGTGCAGAATTGCGGAAGTTATCGTGTCCAGAAGAAAGTGATAACACAATTGCTTCGGGAAATTCCGTTCAAAATGCCCACTTTGACATAATTTTTTGAAATATATTCTGCCTCTATCAAAAAATCGATCATTGCGGTACATTATATAATTTATGAATAAACGAATCTACCAATTAAATGCGTTTTGAGAGCAAAAATGAATTTAAAAATGAGTAAGAAAATAAGCAGTTTGGATTTGAGTGCATCCTTAATGCAATGATTTTTCCAACACAATCCGCTTCGGGAAATTCGGTTCAAAATGCCCACTTTAACAGCATTTTTAAATATATATTCTGCCTCTATCAAAACATCGACCCTAACGGTACATTATATAGTTTCTGAGTAAGAAAACGTACCAATTTGGAAGCCTTTGAGAGCAAAAATGAATTGTAAAGTGAGTCAGAAAATACGCACTTTGGATTTGACTACACCCTTACTTAGATGATTTTTTTCTTCAACCGCTATGTATTTTTAATTTGTTTTTGTTGTAAGAATTGGTCCTATCCATAACTTGTCTATATAGATGTTGTAGACAATATTAAGAAGATATATGATAAATTCATGGGGATTTTATATCTTTTGAATTGACGGAGTTATGGATTTTTTACTTCTTCAAACCCCCTTTTTGTTTTCGTTTTTAATTTTTTTTTTGCGGTACGAATTGGTCCTATCAAAAACTTGTGAATATAAAAGTTGTAGATAATATTATGGAGATTTATAATAAAATTAATTGGAATTGATATCTTGAGAATTGACGAAGGTATGAATTTTTTTCTCCCAAAAACCCTATTTTTGCGCCCCTTGAGCCCATTTTTAACTTTATCAAAAATCTGTGATACATAAAATTTTGGCCCTATTTTTAGAAGTAATAAAAACTTTAAAATGATTTGATATGTGCAAAAATTAAGAAGTTATGGGGGGTTTTCTGTTTTCACAAAACCCCTCCCTATTTCCATCCCCTTGGTCCGATTTTGCCCATTAACGAACTTGACCGAGATTTTATGCCCTTTGATTTTATGTATCAGTTTGGAAGAGATTGGTGCAGAATTACGAAAGTTATCGTGTCCAGAAGAAAGTGATATATATATATAGATAGGTAGATAGATATATAAAGTTTTTTACTGAGGGTTGTTTTTGGGTTCTAGGAGTCATGATCGGTGTAGATCTGCAAAAATTTTTCAGAAATTCCAACATAGGAACGATCCCAATAGGTAGTATTTCATACGAAATCTACCTAAAACGAAAGTTAACATCTTAACTTGCTTTTAAAATTATTTAAAATTTTATGTGCTGCATTTATTTTACTTATATATGTACTTTTTACTTATTATATGTAAGGTGAAATTGATTTTTGACATCTGATTTGTAGTTTTTCATGCATTTTGAATAATAATATAATCCTATTGATAGCCTAAAATGTTACAATTTAAATCATTTATGTAAATTTTGTAATAATATTAATATATATTGGTAATACTTATATAGCATACATGTGTGTGTCTGTGTATATAATTTTTACTATAAAAATTAAGCCATATAAAATAATAATATTGTGTGAGGATTTTAAAAAAAATTAATTAAAAAAAAATCCGATTTAAATTTTAAAAAATCCTATTAGTTTTTTTTTAATAAAAAAAAAAAAATCACGAACCCTGATATACATATATTTTTAAATAACTTTTAACGAGCGCTCGGATATAGTTATATTTATTACGTATTAAGATATCTGCCTACATTCGGAGAGCTTTCTTTTATGTGTAATATTGAACAATTAAGCATATTTTTAGTTCAATTGTAACACAGAATAATGAAAAAACAAAGTCTTAATAACATTTTTTATAATTGGGGGGGGGGGGGATATGGTGCCATTTTTTAAAGAAAAAAATTATGCTTACGTCAGACAGCGTACACTTAATTCAACTGAATATTTTTCGATAATATCTTCAAAATTAACTGAAATATTTTAAAATATATCAAACATATTTTTTATTAAAAATTATCTTTTTTTTTTTTTATATTCGAGTCCCTATAAAATATTTTTTTTTAATCACGTACAGCTTAGATAATTAGTTCAGAACATAGTGAGTAATCTGGAAAGCATTCTGAGAAAATTTCACTGAAATGTGTTTAAAACATTTTATGTAATGAAGTTTATCAAACATGGAAATAAAGGAAAAATTGATTTTCCAGAAATTGCATTTAAAGATCTTTTTTTAAATACATACAAAATTAATCTAGAAATGTCAGTTAAGGTTTATCAGTGTTTTTATGTTAAAGAAGAAGAAGAAGGAAAAAAGGGATGCATAGAAGCATTGTTTACATTTTTCCTACCAAAACCAAATAAACAACCTACCAAATACCAAACCCTCTTTCGGTATTTGACTCGTTACTTCCTGTTTAATAAATTGTCCATAACTTCACTTCTAGTAATCATAAAAATAAAATTAAAACAGGTTTTAAATAAACAATTGCTCTTTCAAATAAAATAATAAAACTCGAAAATGTTCACGAAAACGGCCATTATAGGCCGTATAATAACTTTATAATTTCAGAGAATTCGAATGGTAAGAATTATTAATTTTGTTATGCTAATGGAACCTATTCGAAAACGAGGGGGAAAAAAACAACTAGTGTTCAGAGCACCGAGTACTCGGTCATTGACTACTCGACCGAATACCGAGTAGTTGGGTAATAAGGGGAAAAAAACGTTGATGTGCACATAATGTGAGCTTAGGTGAACAACCATTTTGCTTATATCATTGAATTCTGTGCCCTTCACAACGTAATTCAATATATAAGCATTTCCATTATTTGTCGGTGTCCACTTTCTTATTTTTCTTCCATAATAATTCTTATAATAAATTTAAAAAAAAAAAAAAATATTCTTACAGCTTTAATTCATAATATTACGGTTTTTGATGGTGGTAGGTTATGTTTAATTAATCCATTATATATATATATATATATATATATATATATATATATATATATATATATATATATATTACACACCTGTGTGTACATACATATAATGTACATTCATATATATATACATATAAATTAACTAATTTAATTTGAAATTTATTTGTGCACCTTTTAAAGACAATTTTTGACAATTCAAAACAGTAGCAGAAAAAGGAGAATTGACACATAACATGTACAATTATTAACCAGTATAAAATTAAAACATTTTTCAACCCTCTAATTTATTCCGATACCTAAAATCTGCCTATCAAAAAAAAAAAAAAAAAAAAAATTATTGGTTGCTGTAACAATCCATTGAATAATGCAAAACATTTCATATTTATTTTGTAACTGTACCTTATTTTCTTTTGATTAAAAATAAAAAGAGAGGTACAAAAAGCGATACGGGTTTTCTTAACAGAAGACTTATGCAAAACTGACACTCATTTGCATGGTGTGTATGTGTGTGTGTGTGTGGGGGGGGGGGGGGGATTTTCTCATTATGTGCAACCTTGCAAAAATATTCTTATGTGCACCTTCAACCACTGTTTATTCTGAACGTATAGAGGCAGGCCAAATTTATAGTCGTAAAAGAAATGCCCCGTCTACTGATAATGTAGAATGTTTGGTGTTTTTGTACCATAATTTGAAGTATAGCAAATTTAATTATTAATTTTTTTATTACATTTATTGTATTTTCTGTTTTCCTATATATTTAAAAAGAACTTATTTTTATCTTTATAAATGTGAAACTAAATTTTAATCTGGAATTATTTTATGAAGGTTTTTGTTCTTAACTTTTTCTATATTTTGTAGACATATTGTTAAATACCGAGTAAATAGTTTTATGAATTATTGCATATATTATACATTGATATTAGAATAACTTTTTACAGATCAGTTTTAAATTCATATGCTTAAAAATGAAATTCTTACAACTACTCGGTATTGGCCGAGTACTAGGCCAAAATTTCGCCGAGTACCGAGTATTTACCGAGTACTCGGTACGGCTCTAAAAAAAAATATATTTCATTTTCAATTAGATATCAATATTTTTTCACGAATTTTTGTCATGTGGTGCATAACAGTCATGCTGATAACCGCTGAAAATCTCAAAGAATCTCTCGAACAACAAGAACTATTTGTTTTAACTACTGAAATAGACCAATGAAAAAAAAAAGTTTTTTTATGAGTCCTTTTACTACTAAATATTAATATTTTTTGTTGGTTTTTTTTTCTCCCTACACAGACTACGAAAACATTGTTTTTCACTCCTAAATATTTCAAAGAGTTCCGACGATTATATCGTCCAAATCTTTTTTTTTTTTTTTTTTTTTTTTTTTTTAATAGTTTAAAATACCAGACGATCCCCGTCACTTGTTTTTGCCATATTTCAAAATCACGCATCGACTTAAAATATCAAAATACGGAAAAAAGAAAATACCAAATAGCATATATTTTCAGTTATCTTTAAAATACTGCAAACCATGCATTTCGATTTCAAAAACCCGAAAATTAACCCTTTGAAAAAAATTCATTCCCCGAAGTCACTTTTCGTTTTTCTGCCCATTTTGCCGTAGAATTAACACTGCGCACATTTTGACTTAAAAAACACACTTTTATACAATAGCTCTGAAATTTTAATACTATATGAGAGGCTCTTAACCGTAGTAGACCAAGTCCATTTTGGAAAAAAAAAAGGGGGGGGGGGTAGTCCATTTAGAAGGTGCATAAAATTTGTTTTATCGCTTCCCACAGTAAACCAAGTCTGTTAAAACAGACTTGGTTCACTCTGGGAGTGAATAAAACAAATTTTATGCACTTTCTAAATGGACTATCACTATTTCTTTCTTTCTTTTTTTTTTTTTTATGGACTTGGTCTACTATGGTTGTGAGCCCCTCATATACTAACCTTTTAGCTAATGATCGAATATCGATTTGGTTCAGGTATGATCGGATTTAAGGGTGAAATAATCTGCTTGAAAATAAATAATATCTCGGGATTTCGATGCGTAAAAAAATAAAGAAAGAAAGAAATAGTTATGCGTAAAACGATGGTTTTTACATCTAAATATCAGTATTTTAGCACTAAAATTACACACAATCGTCGGAAACTTATTTATAACTCAGAAATGTGGTTCAGAATATATAACATATAGGAGGGAATTATGTAACGAGTTCCAATGTAAAAAAATATTTCCATATATTCCATCTATCAGAAGAAGGTTGAATCGCGCTCCTGCCCCTCTTTCCCGTTATTTCGACTAACGAAAAGTGAAATCCTGTTACTCTAATGAAAAAGTCTTCTTACGAGCGCTTTTACCTCTAAAAATGAATGTTTTATAAGAGATTTTTTTCATTTAAAAATATAAATTTACACAAAATCGAGTTAAAGGTATAAAATCATACAAATGTAAGGTTCATTTAAGGTTATTATCACGGGCCCGGACAAAACCAGGCGGGTCAGCAGCTAATTGTGATATAAAGCATTTATTATTTTGCAGTTGCGTATTTATTGCTTGTGAACTTTGCTTAAGAATTGTTAGATTTTATTGCATAAAAAGACTAATAGATTTCAATTTCTTTTGTTCCAGGATTTGGAAGAAGCTCTCGTCGATGACGAAAGTGTTGCTATTGCTGATGTTGTTGCACGAATTTTAAGATATTTGACGGGAAACACGGATATTCTGTAAGTTTTTCTGTAGTTTTCATTATATTTAGAGCAGCGTCCCCCCCCCCCCCTCTTCCGGTGAATAAATATCAGTGTTACTTGTTTGGAATATTTTAGGTTTGCAATGTCTTTAAAAATTTATTAACAGCGCTCCTTCACTTTGCCCTTGGATACATCATCAAATGGATCTAAAGTTTGGTGAAACAAAAATTTAATGCTTTATTTTGGAAATGAAGAAGTCTTCAAAAGATAGCAAAAGAATTTGTCTTTACTGAAAAAAAAATTTCCAGGGAAAATCTTTTCACCAAATTTCTGATAAGTAGTCGCAGTTTAAACCAAAGAAACAATTTATTTATGGACCCCTCCCCTTCCACCTCAGTAATTGATTTCCTGAAGTTTTAGAAAAGTAGGAGGAAAGTACATTAACCTTTAATTGGCGTCGTAAAAAATTTCTTCGCAACTAACATCATGGTGCCATTTCGTCCCTAGCTAGCATTATAACATATATTACAGCAAAGCAAATAAAATTAATTTTTATCAAAACAATGGTATTTTTATTTAAATATATTTGTCAAGGCAGTTGAATAAATCAATAAGTATATATATATATCACTTATATAGTTTATTTTTTTTATCTGGATTGATGAAGTTACTAAAATAAAAAAAAAAAAATATGTGGAGTCTAAATATTATCGCAAAAGTAGTTATTAAAGTTTAAGAAATTAAGGATTATGATGTTATTTTCAAACATTTGTTTGTGATTCTGATTATTTTTGGTTTGTAGGGTAGGTGGGGGTAAAGATACACACTTTGGGTAAATTTTGATTTTTAACGAATACATTGGTCTAAACTTATATAACGACTGATTAAAATGTTGCATTAGAACCTTAGGCAAGTGTCACCATCAACTAGAGGTCTGCACGGGCCGGGCTGGCAGAGTTAGAACAATTTTTTTCAACGGGCTGAGCCTATAAACAAAATAAACGGGCCGGGCCTATAAACAAAATAAACGTGCCGGGACTATAAACAAAATAAACAGACCGGCCGCCAAAAAAAATGAGCGGGCCTGCGGGGCCGATAAAAGAAATTAAGCGGGCCTGCTGGCCAGATATAAAATTTTAAATGAAGCCGATAAAATATGAGCCATTTTCAGTGAATATGACTTTCGCGAGAATGTATAAATGTACGTCACGAGCCGATGCTGGTTTGACAACCTCAATACAGAAATGTAACATGTACAGCGTAGAGATCGACATCGGACAGTTACATGGGGTCTGAGCCCGGGCTTAATTTTTTCAGCAGACTCATGCCGCGCAGATACCAGATTTTCATTTTTTCTTTTCTACTTACTCGAGTCGGACCGGAACTGGACTTAATTGTTTCCAGGATGTGTAGGGCGGGCACCATGTTTTGTATAAAATTAATTGCGACAATGGACTTCTGTTAATGGAATCTTTAGAAATATACCTTAAGGTTCCTCTCAAATTCACTGTTCAATAGCGCGAAACTTTGACTTATTTTTAACTGTAAAGGCATAAAATTAGACAGGCATGATTATTGAAGGGATTTGGAATCGAATAGCGTTTTCCTTTTTTGATAAAAAAGTTACTTATCGAGATATGAGAGATTCTTGTCACGTGACTACAAGTTTTTCCCCTTTCCCGTGCTATCGCTTCCGAAAATTTGATTCAAAGAGCTAACTTTGCCAGTATTATTTCAAAGACATATTGCCTTTATAAAAAAAAAATGGATAACGCTCTTCGATTACATAATTTCTGAATAAGAACATATGCCAATCTTATGCGTTTCAGAAAAGATATTAATTCAGAAATGTATCAGTAAGTAGCTGTCTTAGATGTGAGGAAAGACTTAATAAATGACAGAGAAATATTTTGACAACTCTACTTTTTATTATACAGCTTCAATAGTTATGATGTTTTTAACCCTCCTTTTTCTTTTATTCTAAACTAAAACTACATTAATTTTTTAATGAATCCTTATTTGAATGTTGAAACATCTATTAATCTAAGTAATCATTAATGCTGTTATTGTGTATTTTCTGTCTTGCGAACACATAGTAATTTTAAAATATCCTGTAAAATTATCCCATAAATATGTATGCAGTATTCTTTAAAAGAATCTTAATTGCATGTTAAGGAAAATCTGTGAGTCTGGTCGGATCGGGTCTGATTTAAAGGATATTTGCATGGACCGGGCCTGTTTTGACTGATTTTTGTACGGGCCGGGGCGGGGCTCGGGCCGAACTTTTAATTTTTACGCCGGGTCTGGAAATTCCGGTCCGTGCAGACCTCTATCATCAACCGACATTCTGTCAAATTATAATTTCGTGAGAAATTGCAATTGTTAAAAAACATTGATTTGTGTATTTTTGCTCCATTGGTTGGGTAAACCACACAATGGTAGAGCAAAGATAAGCATTGCGTATTTTTGCCCCATTTCCACTCAAACGAATGAGTCATGTAAAAGCATTAGTAAATTTCATAAATTACAAGTTAAACCGTGACAAAAAAAAAAAAAAAAAAAAAAAAAGAGAAGAAAATAACAGCGGTCTGTGAGACCGCACATAGCAGTTAACCCTTAATCACCGTGACAAAAATTGTTGTATAAATACTGTGAGCAGGCTCAAAGACCGCTTGGTCGTAGAATGAATAAAAGGGTCGACTGACTCATAATATACTGTTTCTGCACTAAACTTTATGTAAAGGCCTATTATAATAAAAATTCCTAGTCTCTAGCTATACTACTAAGTTTCCAAACGAATCAAAATTATATCAATAGTTATAATATACTATGTCATAACTGAAAATTACAAGTTATACTGTGTAAACTAAATATAGTAGCAGCGGTCTGAGCGACCGTTAACAGGAATTAAGGGTTAAGATTTAAAACAAAAGCCTTTCATGAAACAAGAATATTGATTTTTGAGAGCAGGCTGGTAGATACCTATGTTCTATATATTTTTTAAAAACTTAACTAAAAAAGGGGAAAGGTAGTTAAATAGCTAGTGATGTAGCTAATATCCTACTTCATGCAATAACTTTTAAAATATATAAAGCTTTCCGCAACGTTATTGTGGAAAGATTTTCATCTGGCTAGAACGATAAGGCAAAGTCCCGCACCTTACTTAACCCTAGAACTACCGAAAATTTTACTCAAGTTTTATAAAAATATTACACATCAGAATTCTTATTTAAAACTATTGAACTTATTTACTTAACTCATTATTGTCTGGTTTACATATTTAGTTTATTTTAAAGAAATTTCTGGTTAGAATAAATATTTCGAATGTACCCATCGGGTCCATTGGACCCGTCTGGTAGACGGAGGGTTAAACTTGTACATACCTTTGCCCTAAGACGGATGCGTGTTTTTACCCCATTTTTCAGTATTTTGCTTAAGGGTCCTGTCCCTGCCGGCGAAGACACTCACGAGCAAATGCTAATCCTATGGGGAGGGATTTTTCGAATATCTCGTTTGCATTTCGACATTTTTAAATAATTTTTTTTTGCATTGGATAGCCGAGGTCCGTCTCTACAGCGCACTTTGGTTACTTTTTTTATTTTGGTCGCAGATATTTTTAATAAAGTTACTTTCATTTTCAAAACCGGTTCTGAAAATGAAAGTGTCATTCTAAAAAATATTTGCAACCAAAATCGAAAAAGTGACCAAGGTGCGCTGTAGAGACGACCTCGGCTATCCAATGCAAAAAAAAAATTATTTAAAAATGTCGAAATGCAAATGAGATTAGAAAAATCCCTCCCCATAGGATTAGCATTAGCTCGTGAGTGTCTTCGCCGGCAGGGACAGGACCCTTAACCAACTACCATCAAGTTTTTAAAAATGCAATCGAGGTAAAGTACAGAAAACTAGAGAATTTAGAAACTCAAGAGCTTCCGTTCCCCACTGATTTTTTGGGTTTGCAAGAATTTGAGGTTTAGTCAGCTAAACAATAAAGTGAAATTTAAAATATATCGCATCAGAATTCGAAAATTGAAACTTACCTCATTTTCTTGGCACGGATTGCTACTTCAGGGTTCATACTCATCCTCATCAGGGGATTATGAGATTCAGGGGATAAATTTTGGGTTGTAAAAATCAGGGGAATCTCAGGGGATAATGCAAAAAATTCCCCAAACATGGGACAACCTGGAAAAATGACTGCTACTCTGAGAAAATGAGGGCAATTGCTGCTGTTCGCATACTTTTAAGATATCACATCTGTCGACGTCTATTCAGTCACTAGACACACCTTTTAACATCGTGAGGTTTCGCAACAGTTCAAGAGGAACTTAAGAAAAATAAAGGACGTTTAAAAATATATATTGAAACTTGTAGGCTTTATATTATTTATTCATAATGCTTTTCAAAAAGGTAATAAAATCATAAAGTGGAAATTAAATTTTTGCAGTAAGCTGCCAAGTTTTTAAGGACAGACCCCCCCCCCCCCCCCAAAAAAAAAAAAAAAAAAAAAAAAACATACAGACTTTGTTATCTACAAATATCATTTAGAGTTAATAAATTAGTCAGAAGTGGAGTAAAGTAATTTCTCAATTCAATAAGTGAGATTTATTGTTAGTATAATCATTTTGTAAATTATTAAGTAATATTTATTGATGTTGTAATCATTTCCTAAAACATTAAGTGTGATTTATTGCCTTTATATATTTATCTTGTGTTGCGCGTAGGCACCAATGATGTCAGAAACTTTTTCTGACGAGAATGTAAGCGAGTAATATGTTCTGTTTATACTAAAGTTTTGATTATGTAACTTGCTTTTCTTAATCTTTGAATCAGAATTATTTGTCTTTAAAAGTGGATTTAATTGCTATGATACTACAATTGTAGTTTTTATGAATTTTAAATTAAGTTATTAGAAATAACAGACTTGAGACTTCATCTCTGTTTTACACAAATTAATGTTTTTCCTTTAAAGTTCTGTTCATATTGTTTATATAGGTGATGTAAAAACTAATTTTTGAGATTACCTTGTTTTTATTTTACTTTGAGGAGGTGGGAGTGTCACGTACTGGTTTAAAAAATGTCAATTGTTGACAAGGAAAAATTGTACATCCCGAAAAATACGTCAGGAGATATTTTCTTGGAAAATGAGTATAACCCTGTACTTGCTTCGCAAGGTTTGAACACACAATTACTACACTTGAAACCAAACTACTACCTAGCGGTCATGATTGTAGAAATGTTGCTTCATAGTAGTGTGATAATAAGAGTTTGACGACACCTGCATTCCTGCTGTGCAGTGTGATATAAGAGCGCGCGCGCTGATAAGACGCGTTGGTGGAGTCGGAAAGATAACAAATTGGAGATAACAGGAATGATAGCTCTCCGACCCAAATGACCGGTTGCTACCACTAAATTTCAATAGTATTCTGTGCTTTATTAAATCTCAGACATTCTGTAATTAAATACGGCGAGAAATACTATTATTAAGATTTAGTGGTAGCAATCGGTCATTCGGGTCGGAGCGCTCTCATCCCTGAGATAAGGATATTTTGGCGGAAGTGTGAACTGATAAGAAGTTGTCTTATAGTACACAGATATTTATTTGGAGAATTGAATGAATTAGCCAGACTGAAAATTTGCGGGGAAGATTTTTTTTTTTTTTTTTTTTTTTTTTTCATATAAAATGAATGGGTGTTAGAAAATTGGGAGAAGGCGTCTTAGAGTGGGATGATAGTTTATTTTATTTATTTAGCGGGAGATAGAAAACTTTTGTGAGTATTTTTTTTTCAGGTGATAGAAAAATTGTGTGGAAGATTTTTTTCTTTTACAATTTTTTATTTTTGGAACTTAATTTTTTTCAAGATTTCTTCAAAGGGTTGATAAAATACAATATTTCAAGTGCTGCAAATATTTTTCAGCTATGCGAAAATTTTCAAAGGTGCAGCAATTTTCAAATGTTTATAAATAAAAGAAGCTTGCTGCAAGCAATTTCATGGTTTCATCTTGGGTACGATGGGGGGGGGGGGGTATTTTTCAAGTCTTCTACTGGTGATGCGAATATTTTCAAGTTTTTCAGTATTTTTCAGCGGTGCATAAATTTTCAAAAATGCGAGAAAAATAATTTCTACGAATGATGCGAAAAATTTCAGGTCTTTCAAATATTTTTCAAGTCAATGTGTTTCGAGTGGTGAAATACTTTGCAAGTCTTCTTCGAGCGATGAAATGTTTTTCAAATAATTTATTTCTTCGAGTAAAATAAAAACTTTTTAACCAAGTTAAATTTAATTGCGGACATTTCTAAATTATTTTTTTTTCCATGTCTCTGCTATCAGGAAACGTCTCAACGTAATAAAAACTTATATGATTTAATGCGAATGACATGACATTTGAAACTCGTGTAAACATAATTAAAAAATTATGTTTTAAAAAAATGCGATAGAATCAATGTTAAATTAATAAAGCAGCATTACATCCAAACGGCCATTGTTAATTAATGGCTAATCGATATATTTTTAAATTATTATCGGGACTTCATGCAACAATCTTCCGCAAGATAAATGAGCGCATGCGCAAACCTGCTTATCTGTAAGCTTAACCAGATGACGTTAGATTAGGTAAGATCTTTGTAGACCTTTTCATCCGTGTCGATGGAGTAATTTTCTTTTTCATATCCCACCGTTTATAGTGAAAAATATCAATAGGCCTATTTATTTATTTTGTGGGGCATAGGCCTGTTTCTCTTAATTTTCTTTGGCCGTATAAGCTTTAAATATTCTTATAAATTTTCAGCTTTAAAATCAACTTACTGTCTGCTTCCAAGTGACCTTTTGTAAATGTGGGGGATTTTTTTTTTTTTTTTTTCAGATCTGCAAATAATTCCATATGAATAGTGACTAAACCATTTAATGAATTAAAATTAACAAAAAAGTAATTATTAAAAATTACTGCTGCGTAGAAATTTTGATAAGTTATTAAGAACAGTGGTTATGCATTATTTGGAGTCAGCCCAGAAGTGGGTCCAAGTTAATCCTGCGTGTTGGGTTGTACTCTACCCGAATCCGAAAATTCGATTTGAAGTCAACCTGAGCCGAACCCGACAAACAAAATTTCGTTAACTCTATACACTTCAACCCAAACCAAACCCCTTTTAATACAATAATGGGGAAAAAAATCTACATCTTTATTATCAATCTTATCCATTTCATGTTCAAAAATGAACACGCGCGCACACACTAACACACACACACACATGTGTGTATATATATATATATGTATGTATACATATTTTCCATTCATTGTCTCACTTGTTATGATGATCTGTTCCAAAACATTTATTATAAGGTTAGTTGGGGCAACTACGCCATGATTTTACAATGTGACTCTGGAGCTTTTGACAATTCAGCTTCAAAAAGCTAATGTTCATTTCAATTAAAGTCTGAGCTTCTGTAAATGTATTCAGTTAGGTTCCCTCTATCAGACAGAAATACTCAAAATTAGATTTTAATATTTAAAATATAAAAATATGCATATTTCATCTTTCTTTCCTCATGGGTCCAGTTGCCCCATAAAAATGGGTAAGTAAGGGAGACCTTTGCTGTCAATGTATCTAAACAAAGCACTAAAAGCGACAATATTAGATTTATTTATACCAAAAACATAAAAATTAAGTAAGTACTTATGCACTTTAGTATAGATAATAAGATTAAAAGTCACATGGGTATTTTAAGGAAAGAAATGGCAAGGTAAATCTATGAACAAACGGCTACGTAAGTACTTAAGTACTTTATCTGTATCCAGGAGTAGCATTATATAGGGAAAATTTTATTTTTCCTACCAGAACCCTTAATGAGTTACCTTCATGATTATTTTATTTAACAAATTATAAAGAAAGGTGTGATGAAGATATTATTTTCAAAATAGTGGTAGGAACAATAGAAGTTTCCCTATAGAATGAGCCCTCTGTATCGTACAGTTTCAACATTTGGCTATCTCGCTTTCAGGGGCAAGGTATTTGCATTCGTAAAATGTTGAAATAATTTAATGACACCAGTATTTACAAGAGAATCTATTGAAAACAAGTAACAGTATATTTTCGCGTGGTTAATAAAGGTGAAATTTTCATTATAAAGTTCCGGTGCCAATGTGGCAATTAGGAATTAAAATTATGTGATGCCATAACGGCATCACCGCCTCTCAAGGGGTCAATAAATTTGGTTTGATATCACCCAATATGCTTTTTTTTAATTTATTACGTAATACCGGCATGAGATTCTTCCGCGGATCCGCGATTTTCCGCTTTTTTCTCGTTTTCCGCTTTTTCCGATTTATTTGCCGTTTCTCACATTGATGATTTGTTCCGGGGTTAAAGAAAAATCGGTCGTCAGTTCGAAAATTCGGACATAAAAAATATCGCAAATTTCGATAAGTGATCGCCGAAAAAACAATTCCGTCAATCGTTCGTAAAAAAAAAAAAAAAAAAAAAAAAAAAAAAAAAAAAAAGTCAATTTCGCAAAAATCGCGGAAAAACGCAATTTTGTCATAGAATAGCGAAAAAACGTTGATTTCGTCAAAGGGTTGCGGGAAAATGGCAACTTTCGTCAAAGGATCGCGGAAAAAACACGAACTTCGTCAAGAATCGCGGAAAAAATATGTGATTTCATCAAAATATCGCGAAAAAACGCGGATTTCGTCTAAGGATAACGAAAAAACTCGGAATTTTGCCAAAAGATCGCGAAAAAAACGCGAATTTCGTCAAAAAATCAAGAAAACACGTGCATTCTGTCAAAGGATCGCGGAAAAAACATTAATTTCGTCAACAGACCCGAAGGAAAAAAGTGAGTTCTGTCAAAAGGCTCGCGTAGAAAACGCGGATTCTGTTAAAGGATCGCGTAGGAAAACGCAAATTTCGTCAAAAGACTTCGGAATAAACGCCTATTCTAAAAAAAGATCGCGGAAAAAACGGGAATTGTCAAAAGATCGCGAAAAAAACTGGAATTTCGTCAAAAGATCGCGGAAAGAACGCGAATTTCGTTAAAAGATCGCAGAAAAAACCCGAATTGCGTCAAAAGATCGCAGAAGAAACGCGCATTTCGTCAAAAGATTGCAGAAAAAACGCGCATTTCGTCAAAAGATCGCAGAAAAACAAGCATTCCTTCAATTCGCGGAAAAAAACACGAATTTGAAAAAAAAATCGCGAAAAAAATGGGAATTTCGTCAAAAGAACGAGGAAAAAACCGTAATTTTGTCAAAAGATCGCAGGAAAAATCCGAATTTTGCCAAAAGATCGCAGGAAAAATCCGAATTTTGCCAAAAGATCGCAGGAAAAGTCCGAATTTTGCCAAAAGATCGCAGGAAAAATCCGAATTTTGCCAAAAGATCGCAGGAAAAATCCGAATTTTGCCAAAAGATCGCAGGAAAAATCCGAATTTTGCCAAAAGATCGCAGGAAAAATCCGAATTTTGCCAAAAGATCGCAGGAAAAATCCGAATTTTGCCAAAAGATCGCAGGAAAAATCCGAATTTTGCCAAAAGATCGCAGGAAAAATCCGAATTTTGCCAAAAGATCGCAGGAAAAATCCGAATTTCGTCAAAAGATCGCAGGAAAAATCCGAATTTCGTCAAAAGATCGCTGAAAAACGGAGATTTCGTCAAAATATCACCAAAAGCGCGAATTTCGTCCCAATATTACAGCTAAAGCGCTAATTTTGTCAAAAGATTGACGAAAAACGCGAATTTCGTCAAAGATCCCGGAAGAACTGCGAATTTCGTCAAAAGATTGCAGGAAAAATACGAATTTCGCCAAAAGATCGCCGAAAAAACGCGAATTTCGTCAAAAGATCGCGGAAGGGGGGATGCAAAATCGCGAAAAAATGCAAATAGTGTTAAAGAGGTGTGGAAAAAACGCTAATTTCGACAAAGATTCACGAAAAATGTGCTGCAATATTAATGTTTCACTAGATTTTTCTTGTAGCTGAGTGGTAGGTTAAATATTAGCTGCCACGTTTATTAACTGGTGTTTTCAGTGAAAGCATGTTAGCTAGTTGTCCAATTCAAATTTTAGGATGGCTGTGTAAAACACTGCATCAGAATAAATTTAAAATAGGAACTTTCCTTTCAGAATTACTTATAGTATTTGCATAAATTATTAATTTGTTTATGTCCTACCCCAAATAAAGTAAAATTTAAATAAAAATATTGACAATTTTATTACGAATAAAATAACCTTTGATTGTCTGATACGTGCGAAATTTTAAATTTATTTTTCCCGTTTCACGCGCTTTTCCTCTTTTTTTCTTCTGTTTTCAATCTCATGCCTGGTAATATTAATAAGGTATTCTATAATTTTCTATATTGTGATCAAAAAACAATGGAGAAATTTACTTCCCGTAGTAAGAGAAACTCAAACAATTATTTATAACTATTGTGGTAACTGGATCTAGCATGGTCCAGTTACCCCATTCTTGAAAAATTTATGGGGTGACTGGGACATCGGGCTTACATGAAGTAAATATTTGATAAACTAAACATGAAGTAAATATTTGATACCTAATAATATTAACGTCATGTGTGCAAGACCTTCAGTCTCAGGACTGATTTCAGTCTTGAAGATATTTTTGGCTGATAGCAAATTCTACTTTATGTACTTACATAATAGCAATTGTGATATCAAGAACTGTTAATCACTTTCTTTCATTGTAAGAAAGTGTCATCATTTTTTAGCCATAATGCAAGGCATATAAATCTATCTTAAAGCCCATTTTTATTTGATTATTTCTAATACTGAGAAAAGTTTTCAGTCTTTTGGCTTGGATATACTTCTTTCACTCTTGATTAACATAGTTATATGCCTAATCTTTAAAATAAAAAAGGATTGTTTAATAAAAGTACTTACAGTATTTTAATAAAACGCCGAGGAAGTTGAACGATATAGACGTTGTTTTAAAAAAAAAAGAAACGTAAATTTTCAATAACCTATCACAGCAAAGAGAAGAGTTATGATTGAGTTGACACACGTTGTTTTAGGAAGTAGAGGTTAAGGGGCATTGTTCACAAAAGCTAAAACTTAAAATACATCAACGGTTTTTTATAAAATAGCCAATGGCCCAGTTACCTCGTGTGTCCAGTTATCCCAACTAAACTTATAGGTTAATATTTCCTTTTTAATTTGCATAAAAATTCACTAATAATTTCTTCCTTTTTTAAGTTTTAACGAACTTTTGTCTCACCCGGTATATATATATATATATATATATATATATATATTACTCTGGCTATATATATATATCTGGCTATATATATACTATATATATATATATATCACTATCTTTACAGCAAAAAATGCTGGCAATATGGGTACCAGCAAATTTTGCTGTCAATTTACAGCAGTTTTGTTTTTCACGGGTAAACAGCAAACTTGTAAATTTACAGAAATTTTACAATTATTTTTACAGTAATTTTGTGTTTTAGATTTTACAAAAAATTGTATTTTTTCAGCATATTTTGTTCTTAATTTTACAGCATTTGTAACAAGATAACAGTAATTTTTTAGCCTTTATTATTATTTATTTTATATGGAAATAAAATTAAAACTTGCTAAAAAAGTTGATTTAATGTCACAAATATAAAAAGATGTTAATAAGATGTTACATAATAAAATAGTTTTTAAAAATTTAAAAACCTCCAAGTTTGCATGGCGAGCGCTTTTGATAACTTTCGCTATTCGATCATTTTGTGATCGTAAGCGCTCGGCATGAAATCTTGGAAGTTTTTAAAAAATATTTTATTATGTAGCAACATCTTTTTACATTTGTGACATTAAATGCACCTTTTTAGCAAGTTTTAATTTTATTTTGATCTAGTTTTCATGGTGAATGCGACATTCCAACGGTATATGTTTTTGTTTTCATACATAACATTTTGTATTTATTTTATTATTATTATTATTTGTAGATATGCATTTGCATCCCCCTCCCCCGCCCTGTAATATTTATTTACTTTGAATTTTTCTTTTTTTGTATATTATGAGACATCTTTTAAAAATTAAGTGCACTGTAAGTGTTATCTTTATATATCATTGTTTTAATAATATTATTATATAATAAATTCTGTGATACATGAGTAAGAAACAAATTTAGCACCATAAAGCAAAATAAGAAATAAAATAAGAAAATACACCGAAAAAAGCAATAACTATTGTAACTCATTGTAAAGAATTTTCCTTATGTCAATTTCAAATATATCGCGTATAACATTACATTGAGAACATTCAAAATATCTAATTGCAGCATCTAGTGCTAATTACTTTTTATTGTTCGATAATTATCAAAAGCAAAGTGCAATCTGCAACTTTTGAATGCTGCGACTAAAGGTCAAGATTAGCACTAGCCACCGGCCACAGGGCCAGTAAAGAAAAAGAAATGGCTAGTAAAAAATTGTCTATCAGCGGCCACCTTCCGGCCACTTTTTTACAAGGAGATAATAAAATTTTCTTGCATTTCATCAAGAATTGTACCTTTTTTTGGTTCCAATATATTTATATTAACATATTCATTTGGGCTACTCAGTTTTAGATCAATACTTATATAAATTTTACTGTTTAGCATTTTGAAATAAAAAAGTGGCCGTTAGTTTAAAGAAAGTGGCAACTTAAAAAATTAGTCCCACTGGCCAGTGGCCGCTAATGAAATTTCCCAATTTTGACCTATAGCTGCGACAATAGTAAGCAAACTCTTGGAATATTTTATGGATTAATAAAGAAGTGTATCCAGCTTACACATAATAAATGATTTCAAAATTACATATAAAAAATGAAAAGAAATGCGCGTAAAAAACTAGCATCTATAAAATCTGAATAACTCTGATGGAAAATCGGACCATAGGTCGTAAGATTGTTTTTGAAATTTTAATTAACTATAATAATACATTAAATAAAAATATTTAAATTAGTACAAAAAGTGAACTTAAAGCTTTTGGACAATAAAAAAAATATTGTATAATCTAGATTAGTAAGGTATATTAAAATACAAACGGAATTGCGAAAAATATATAATAGCAAAGCAAAACATAGCTAAAGAATAAGGATTTTTTTTTTTTTTTAATCTGGTACTTTGACACATTAGTAAATAATAACTGAGTCCTATGATGAAAAAAGAAAAAGAATAGTTTTTTTCAAATTTAAATTGGAAATATTCTCTTTTGTTATACTTTAAGACAAAATATTTAATCTTTATACAAACGATTCAAAAGCTACTGTCAGTCAACGTTTATATATATGTGCTTAAATACAAAATTTGTATCTTACATTATATAAGAGAACTGCCCTATTTAATACAGTTATTAAATCAATGATACGAACAAACATAAAAATAAAACTTACCCTGAATTTTTAAAATATATTATCCAGAATTGTATTTAAGTATCCAAAATCGCCATTTTGAATTCAATAGTAAGCACATCTTCAGACCGACGCTAACAACTCGTACGACGCTACTAACGCTAATAGTAACCTGCTTTGGCTTGACACCAGACTTCGAGTCGATTACGGAGGACTGTAATCGATTACGATTATCTTATTTTTCTAAAAACATATTACGATTATGTCTCTATTTATGAAAGTTGGATTACGATTACACATTTGATTATCTATTTTTTAAATGCTAGATTACAATTACGTTTAGATTACGATTAATATTTTTTGTTGGATTACGATTACCGAACTAGACGATTACGATTACAGTTCGATTACGTTGATTTCGTAATCTACATGTTACAAACTAAAGTCATGCACCGTGTCGTGTAACCCGATTTTACCCAAACCACGCCCGACACTAAGTTTGGGTTGGGTTGAAGATAATCTCCCACCGCGGTTCGGGATGAGTTGACTTTTTTTGGTTGTAGATCAGGTTATCTTTAAATGTTTCTGATTCGTGTCGGTTTCGGGTTGTGTTATGGCATTTGCGAGTCGGGTTCAGATTTACCCAGTTTTTCAAAAAATAAAAAAGTTCCTAAATATTTTGTCCTGTGAAAAAATTGCGTACTTGAATATTAATGCATATTATATAGTATATATGTTACGGCCAAAACCCGGAGCTTGGCCAATACGCGAACTGGCCGGGAAGCTTTGGCCAATATACGAAGTGTTCAGCAATGGGTATCCACAGCCGGTAATGTGTTTTTTTTTTTTAGCTTTCATACAACCCTGCATATGATCTACAAACCAGGTAATACACTACAAATAAATTAAATTTTAAAAGCCTATCACAGCTGAAAACGCACATCAAGCAATAATGGCTCATAGCCAATCCAATAACCAAATTATTTGAATGACTCTGTAAATAAACGACAAATTCTACCTAGTCAATAATCTATAGAAAACATGTTGTAGAGCATATGAGTAATGTATAACAGTTTCATTATGTTTGAAGTAGTGTAACGTCATTAAAATACCTAATAAACGATTTTTTTCACATTTATCATAATTCTTTATCGGAATATTTTTGGGCGTCCCTATAAAAGAACTATAATAGCTACTTAATCAATACTCTACAAAAAAACATATTGCTCCCCACATGTGTGAAGCATGTGAATTTTATTATGTTTGAAATTGGGTGGCATCATTTAAGTGCACTAAAAATAATCTTTCACCAATCACTGGAATGTAACGAAATACTTTTGAGTGTCTCTGTAAGCAAACTATAATTGCTACTTATTTCATACACTTTAGATAACAGTTTGTTGTCCATCTTAATGGTGCATACTAATTTTATTATAATTGAGATAATGTAACAACATTAAAATACACTGGAAAAATTTTCTCATTCATGATATTGTAAAGAAATACTTTTGTGTGTCGCTGTAAATTAACCAAAAATAGTACACACTTCACTTTCAAAGGTTTATCAATAAAATTTAAAATTTCAGTTTCTAGAGAGGATTCCGCTATAGAAAGTTTTATTTCTACAGTTTTCAATCTATTTAAACATTTAGGTGCAAATAAAATTATCCCTGTTTAAAGTTGTTCGATAAAATACTGTTAATTGCTAATTACAAAATAACTTTAAAAGTCATAATTTTGATTTTATAATTAATTAGATGTGTATTTTAATTAATTATTTAAGTTTTTTATAGTAAAACCTGTGAAAAAGAAGATTGAGTATAACGGAACAGTAAACGGAAAATTTACTAGTCCCGGATAATTAAATATATATATGTATGTATGTATATATATATATATATATATATTAGTAAAAACTATCTCAAGAAAATCTGATTTGTAACGGAAAATTTTCGAGATTGCGATAAATAGAATACAATAAAATTATAATTGACAATGTACCTGTTAAGACGGAAACCAGTCTATAATTGAAAATTTCTCTGGTACTTAACTGTTTCGAATCAGCACATTTTGCTATATTAATTTTTCATTATCCAAATTGGTGATCAAAATATTTTTAGACAATATTATAACAAACATATTACATTTTAAAATACAGTAAAAGCAGCTATTATGGAATCGCAAGGGACAGGGTTCCTTCCTGTTTAAGTGTACGTTTTCCGACCTGAATATTTTGGAACTGATTTCATTATTACAAAGCCATTTTGAAATAAAGAGCATGTATAAGAATGTTTGACTGATAGAATATTGAAATATAGTATGCGAAATTCTGATTTGAGATTCGCGGACATTGACGTACACAAGGGAAGGAGGCACCACACTAAATCTTGGAAAAAGAAGCGCCTGTGTTTCTCACAATCCTTTTTTAAAATACTAAGTATAAACATGAAATGAGTTAAACTACGATTATTTTCCTCAAAATTCCCGCTGGCTGCAAGACATTTAGGCATACAAAGGAAAACAAAATTTGAAAATGAAGAAATATTTAATATTCAAAAATAAGCTTTTACCAAAATTTAAGAAAAAGGAGAATTGGAACAATTCATTCCTTTTTCTTTCGTCTGGGTGGCTCTGTCCCCCTGAATCCCACGTTTAAAATAAAATTGAAACATATGAACGTAAAAAGATAAAAAATAAAATGAAATATAAAACTGTCTTCTGGTAACAGAGTATTTAGTGGGGGGGAGGGGACAGAGCAAACCCTCTTGACAAAAAAACTTAGTTTTCCTTTCTTTTAATATTTATTCATAAGTCATTTGTTTTGTTTTATTATTATTATTATTAATCAGAGATAAAGGGAATTTAGTTAAATTTCAAAATTCAGGGAGGAGTAATCGAACTGTGTTGCTTCCCTTGCCGGCGCATATGCCAAGAGAAAGTACCATTAACTAGGTACTATTGTCCTCCACCCCTTAATGAAATCCTGCATACGCCCCTATATTTATTGACAAACCAGTCTTACTTTCTTTTTTCTTTTGATTCAGTTAAAATTAAACTTATATAAAACAAACCACCTTTTATTACTAATGTTGTACTAAGAAAATTCATCTATATGTGTATCTTATCCAAATATGTTAAAATGCAAATTTTGGATAAACAGATAATTTCATACTTATAATTAAAAACACTATACAGTTAATTTAATATAAAAAAAATACTCTTCACTATAATTTTAAAGGAAGATACAAGATATAAACATGCAATATTTCTAAACTAAATTTATACAATATACTTATATATACATAAAAAAAAATATATATATTATCTCGTGGGTGTTGGATTTCGTTTTTATGGATACCCCAACATCTGACAAGCACACTTTACATTTATATTTGAAAACCTTCCCGTCTTTTTAATTTAAATCTGATCCGTATTCAGTTAAATAGTCTTGAATTTTTTTCCTATTTCTCTCAGAAATTTCTAGAACACTGAAAACTATAAACAACCACTAAGAAGTTAAAAATGCGAATGCGTTGTTAGATAAATTGTCGTATATTATTTAAACATCCTTTTTTCCGCCTCCATTTTCATTATTCTCAGATTCCCTCATTTGAAGGAGGATTATAGTGTATAGTGTTCAAGTGATATCCCACATCAGTAACTCATAAACCATGACCATGACCCCTGAATGACCGCAAGCCGAGTTTAATTTCCCAATTCCCATATCTCGAGCCACATCTTTAACGAAGTCAAACCAAATACAGTAGAAGATCTTTATAACGCAATTCTATATAACGCAATTCTCCATATAACGCACAACTTCTCAGATGTAAACAGTGAATTTTGAAGTTAAAAAACACCTGCATTTTCACATTGTAAAATATTGCTACTCTCTAGAGGACTAAATTTGATACATTAGTTCCACTTTATCTTCTAATTTAAGACCTTTTTACTGAAAAAAAAAATGCTATTATTACAATAAACATTTTGAAAATGTCTAATATAAGGGATGATTGTGTTATATGGGTGTGTGGATATTTGGATCATGTTTATAAAGGAAATTTAACAATGTCTGACCTATATTATGCAAAAATTTATAATTTGGATAACTCTTGATAACAAGGAATGCAGTATAAAGATATTCTAATGTATTTTGATATGTTTCAGACATATTTGGCTATTCTTACAAGGTGAATTTAATGATGTGATCCATATAACGCAAAATTCTATATAACGCAGAACCTTGCGTTTTTAGGTTTGCGTTATAAAGATCTTCTACATACTATTTCTATGTGCATACTATGTACAGTGTACGGTTACGGTATACATTCTGTTTCACTTTTAGCCCATTAAAAAGCTACTGTCCCATGATCTCTGATCTTTCTTACTTTCACTTTAGGGGCGATTTAATGAGCTGCAAACGTTACAATGTTTAGCTAACGGACCAAGATTTTATGGATCGGGCGAGAAGGGAAAAAAACAGATGTAATCATAGAACGTAATCATACATTTGTGGGAGATTACGATTACAGAGCTTTTCGATACAGATTACATTGCGATTATATCACATCACGATTACAATTAGATTACGATTGTAATCAGAGTGAAATCTCTTGATTATGATTATATTCGGATTATTTCGAAACCAAAATTCACGATTACAATTACAGTGCGATTATACAGATTTTGTAATCGATTATAATCGACCACGATTACGATTACTCGAAGTCTGCTTGACACTGTACCTGTGGATATCTCATCTGGAATCTTGTCCGGGCGATTTTGGCCGTGTTGAAATAACAGCAGTTTACTGTAAATCAATAGTGAAGTTAAAAAAACGCTGTATTTTAGCGATTCACAGTCAAATCAGCTGTAATTTTTCCCGTTTCTTTTTACTGTGTACAGAAATCATTAGGGAAAATTAGCAAATGATCATTAGGAGGCTTTTAGAAAAATTTTAAAATACACTAATTTAGTTTTAAAAATATAATAATAAATTCAAAAGATTTTTCAATTTCAAAAATGTAAAATAAATTTTATCTCTTTATTACACTTCTAATGATTGATGTTGAAATTAATGTTTAAAATTTATTATTGCAGTTAATCAAAATTCAGTGCAATTATTTACTGGAAAGAAAATATATGGATGTCTGATTTTCGAATCTGGACATAATTTGAATCTGAAATACATTTAATAAATGGAATCAAATAAGTTCTGCACATTAACAAGAAATAAGATTAAATAAATTTTCTTGTTCAAAATGTTTTTCTTTCTTGAAAAAAACCGGAAGTTTGTCAGCTATGCCTCTGCTATTTTTCAACGTTACAGAATAACAAAAGTGCGGAAACATAAAGATAACAGATCATCGTGTACAATCAAATTTTATCGATTTGGTTGATAAAAAGTATTGCCAAGTTTAAGATCAAATAAACGACGAATAATTATAATTTTGGAAATTTACACAAATATTTCTTTAACATGACTATGTGTTTTTATGTATAAATTTTATTGTCTGAGATGATTTTTTTTTTTTCAATTTTTTTAATGTGTCGGCTTTGTATAGAATGCTTAATTTGGCACTCGGCGGTAAACGAGTGTGACACGCCTGCTTTATAGGATCAATAATTAAATATTCAATCATCTAAATTTACGTTCGCTTCCCCCCTTTTGAAAATTCAGTTTCCCTCAGCATACAACATTAAAATCTTTAAAACTTTTTATTTATTTTTTATCCTATAGTTACTCTGTACTAATAAAAAAATGTTTCGCTCTGTCTGTGTGTCGACGATGGCTAGAAGTCTGAAAATTTGTATGAGGATAGCCCAAGGCAGGTCCTAAGAGGCTCAGATTTTTAAATTTTTGATAATTTGCCAAGATATTAAAACTCTTCAAAAAATGCTATCCTTTTTTTGCTCGTGTATGCCCAAACCCTACATTACGCTTGGAAAAGAAGCCGAAAACCCGTTTTTTAAACCTTCATCGGCCACACCATTCGGGATACCGAAAACGGAACACACACTTAAAGTTAGTACTTTTACGTCTCAAACGCCGCTGTCAGTGTCATTTCGAAAAAATATCGTTGTTAGCCCTTTGAATAAGTATCGTTTTCGTAGGGTTTTTTTTTCCATACGGTACCGCTATGCACCAAATACGTATCTAAAACTATAAAACATTCTTCTCTTCGCAATTGGTTTTCAAAAATACGAATTTTAACTCTTTAAAAAAAATTCGCGATCGCCGGTCACTTTGTACCTCATGGAGACTATCTTTTTTTAAAACTAAAGGTGACTGACTAAACATCCGTATTTCGACGCAATCTTTTCAGAGCATCTCTACAGACCAAATTTACATCACCTACAAACATTTCGCAACGTACGGACAAGTAGAAGTGTTTTTTACAAAATACAATGTGGGAAAATTTCGACGAAATCACTAAAAACCGGGGTGTTTTACTTTTGGCGCGGTTTCACTACTAAATATATTTTTTGCCACAGAATTTTAAAGGTGGCTCGGACAGTTATATTTATAACCCATTAAAATTTCAGAGAGTTCAGACGATAAGAATACTTTTTATTATGCTAACGGAACCTATGCAAAAACAAGAAAAAAGTAAAAAACAACACATATTTCTTTTTCAACTAGATATCAATATTTTTCACGAATTTTCGACACGGGGTGTATAACCGTCAAATTTGTAACCGCAAAAAAGAATCAGCGTCCGGACAACAAGAAGTAACTACTGAAATTGTATTGTATTCTATTGTATCCAAACTAAACAAAATGTATGCAAATGGATAATATGACACACAAAAATCATTTACATAAATTTTACTTTTGATTTTGGATAGCGTGGCACAAAAGATAAATCAAATTTTTCGTATAAATACATTACAGTGCATTGTGTAGGTTCAGTGAGAGTGATATTTTTAACAGTGTATTGGTAAATTAAAAGTTTTGGTTACATGTGTAAATATATTTAGCCAAACCGAAAACAACTGAAATTGAATTTTAAAACAAATTGTTTAAAGCTACATCAAGGCGTCACTTAAATTTTGATATCATATCTTTTAAAACTCATATTTTGAATTTATGAAAGATGTGATTGATAAAGAATCAATGAATAAATTTTTATACATCCTTTTAAATTTAACATAATTATTACACATGCAATTATAAGTAAAACAAAAATAAAATGATGAAATAAATAATATAAATGTATGTATATATACATTAATCAATAGCATAGCGTCACTTAAAAATTGATATCATTATTTTTAAGTTCCATATTTAAAATTCTTATAGCAATAAGATAAAGTGCTGCGTCACAAACTTTTAACCCGTTAAGGGTTTTTTGTGTTTATATCGCTGCTTTTTTTAGGTTAATCATAAAAAGATTAAAAAAAAAATTAAAGACCAATGGTATGAACTAATAATAAAAAAAATTTTTGTAAAAATACTGTTTTTTACTTTTGGAAAAAAAAATCTAGTTGTAATTTTTTTTTTTTACTTTTGGAATTTTTTTTTTATTTTTACTTTGAAAGTTTTTTATTTTGTAAATATTTTTGTAAATATACCTAGAAAACTTTGAAATTATTTTGTGAACGTGTATATTTTTCATTCATCTGTTAATTTTTGTTTGTCCTTATGAAATTTTTTAAGATGAGAAAGCATTTTTCGTTTAAAATGTTAGGAGATATATTCAATAATGAAATGGATTGTGAAAAAATAAACACGTTGATATGGGTAGATAAAAGAATATTTATTATAACCATGTGAGGGATGCATTGTGAATAATATCTACATCATGTTAGTTAGAAGAATCACGGATAACAAAAATTTCTTTACATCAAGTGTGTATGCCTTCCAAATTTTAATTTTGGGATATTGTAGTAAATTTCATGCAATGAGGTTTGGTACATAGTCTAAATCTCTTCCTTGATTGTTAAATTCTTCAAACGTCTGGTTATTTTTTGAATATCTTCACAAAGTTTACATACAACTGGTGATACACTATATGATGCAGTATGCATTTTTGATCCATATTTTCTTGAAAACGGCTTTTGACAATCTTCGCAAGTATAGGGTTTTTCATCTGTATGGATCTGTGTATGTTCTTTTAAATTTCATTTACTTAAGTGTTTGTAGCAAATAGAACACATCTGTAAGAGAAATAAATGTAAACAATTAGAATTCTCTTCAATGATATAGATAAAAAACATTTGTTAGAGTATAAACAATAAAATATTTGATTTTGAATTTACTCTAATTACGTTTCATATATGAATTATAGTATTTCATATATAAGTACTTACATATTTATTATTCTTTAACTCTACATGTGCTAAGAGCGAATCATTCAGATCATCAATTTCTGATAAAGAGGATTGCTGCTGTTTTGATTCATCTTGCTGCAACATCTGTACAATAAAAGAAATATATTTATATACTTAGGAATGTTTTAATATATAAATAATCATTTATTTATTTATTTATATTAATACATATATATTGTAATGATATACTAAAACTTACTTTATTCACTAACAAAGAAATCGATTCCTTACTTGAATTAAAATCTGGAAATTTATCAGAGTTGCTCACGTAAAGTCACCTTCTCTCCCAAGTCTAACAGTTGAAATGAGAAATGCTGTGCTGCTTTTCGAAAATTTATATTATTCTCAAACGTTTTGATCACATGACAACTCACGCATGAGTACAAATCAGTAGTATAATATATGTTATCAAGAAATTATGTTATAAGAATCTGATAATTATTAGAAAAGTGTGAAGCATAAATCATTTTGTCATATTGATAAATGATGTAGTAAAAATTCATATAGTTTGGTTTTGAAAATAGGTTATTTAAAATGTGAAATGTTAAAATTAAAGATTGTATTCATGTATGCTATATATCATTAGAACTATAAACATAGTATTAATGTTTTAAGCAACTTGATGGATGATAATTCGGAAATCTTCAAAGTGTATGATGAAACATATGATAATTTGTTTAATAATATGGACTGAATAACTCAGACTAGTTTTAATATGTCAAAAGATTGTAGCAATAAGAAATGTTATGTAGGACCAATTCATATAAGGTGAAAATTGCGTATAATCAATTTTTAACTCTATTGCTGTCCTAAGTCTATATCTATCTTAATTGTGTAATGTAAAAATATGCAGGGAAAGAATCAAGTCCGATGTAGATAAATATTGGGGTATTGGTTTATAAACTGAAAAATCATCGAATTTCACTGAATCAGAAAGTATAAAATTTGATTAAATAATGTTTTGAGTATAAAAATTAAGTTCGAATGTGATAAATTATGGAAATTAGTTTGTAAACTCTTATTTTTATATGTACAATCATGGAAAAAAAAACATTAATGTGAGATTTCAGTTAAATAGCAATGTTTGCTAATAAGAAGAATTTATAGAATTTAATTGGGTATATAAAATTTAGACGTAACATGATAAAATTATATGGAAAATTTTAGGTTTTTAATATGAAATTAATAAAAGATAGTTAACTCATGTTTCATTCGATAGAAATTTAAAAAATGAAATTATAAATTTAAAAAACACATACAATATGTATTTTAAATTTTAGTAAAATCGTTTTGACTTGATGAGATAGAGTCAAGAAAAATCACAAGTTGATATAGCAAAAATAAATGACAAAAGTTTTTTCAGTTAAACAATATTTATTCATCTTTTTCAACAATTACAGGAAGACATACATTTATAAAATATACAGATATTCAAATCAAGTTTATGACTTAACAAAGTTTGCATTTTTCATTTATGCATGGTGATCAGATGATGAATAAACTCCCTCTGGAGATAAAAGACAATTTTACAGTGTTTACAACTATATTTCTTAGGGTGAACTTTTTTATGATCTAAAAACTCAACCTCGTCATACAATTTAATGCTGCAGTGTTTACATTCATATTCCTTGGGATGAACTTTTTTATGTATAGTTAAAGCAGACTTTGTTAAAAAAGAGTTGGAACATTTATCACAATCATAAAACTTCTTATGAGATCTCTTGTGAATTCTTAACAGAAACTTTTGTAAATAATCTTCCCCGCATTGATCGCATTTATATGTAGTATATGCCCTGGAATGAGTTACACTATGTCGTTTTAAATCGCTGCTTTGAATGAATGTCTTTGAGCATATTTCACATTCAAAGGGTTTTTTCTCCAAATGGGATATTTGATGTCTGTTTAATGCATTCTTTTTGGAATAGGATTTCTCGCATTGATTGCAAGAAAAAGGTGGTTTTAGTTGTTCTGGTGAAGAGGGTAATATTTCAATGTTCGAAGCATGTGCTTCTTGACTGGGTATAGCTGATTTCATATCCTTTAAGTAAGATTGACTTGAATCTTCCTCTGCTAAAGACATTTCTTGCATATTAATCATTTTGGTTAAACTAGAGAATATAAGCTGACGTCTTCATATAACGAAAACAGCAAACAGTATGAAAAATTCGACTCGTTTCACTCAAAGCTATAAAATTATAGGAGGCGCTGTTGTTTTTTAACTCATAGGATTGGTTTGAAAAGCGAAAAATCGCTGAATTTCGTTAAATCTGAAAGTACTGGGTTTGATTAAATAATGCTTTGTGTATAAAAATTAAGCTCGAACGTAGAAAAATCCAGTCAAATGTAATAAAAATAATGATATTAATTTGTAAACTCGTATTTTTTATGCACATTCATGAAATCATTTTTTAAATATGAAATTTTCAGTCATTGATTAGCTTAAATTTAATTTATTTTTGTTTACTAATGAGTATTTCTTGAAGTGTATTTCGTTGAAAGCTTAAAATTCTACATAGCTAGCATCTAAAAGGATGATAAAATCTCAAACTAGTGTAAAAGTTAATCAAATTCGTTTAAATTCGTCTTTTTCATTAAAAATCACATTTTCCTTTTGTTATTTGTTCAGTTATTAAAATTCATTAAGGTAATGGTTGTTCAAAAACTAAAATATATGTTTAACGTTCCTCATTTAAGTTGTTATTCTTATCTTGTAGCTGAAAAAAGAAAATTTAAAGAAATCTGTTTTTATTTTTCTTCTTAATAATTGATAGTTTCCATTGTTTTGTTTAATTATTGATATTGAGGTTGAACATGTTAACTACAACAATTCGTATCTGTTAAAAAGATTCATATAATTTCACGTAAAGGCAGTTTGAAAGTGAATACAATTTCATAAACAAAATTCTCGTGTAGGAACTAGTGTTGAAAAACATGGGTTATGTTCAAAATACAGTTAATGTTTACTTATTGAGCTAAAAATTCTCAAAATGTGTCTGAATATGTGAAATATAGTGTTTAAGAACAGGTATAGTTAATTCATCTGTCAATAAATTGGGTAATAAATAATAATAATAAATAAGTAATTATTCATTAAACTCTAAAAATTATACTTATAATAATGTAAAAATATTTACACTTTCATTTACAGAATATGGGGGAAAAAAAAGATCAATTGTCAACATATCGCTATACATACTTGAAAACAAGTGACGTCAACCTATTGTACCTGTCATCCTTCAAGGGGAGGGATGCAGGATTTCCCTATGAACTTGAAAGGGATGTAGATGTATTTTGCGAAAGAAAAGAAAATCTGCTCATATTTACTTTCATAAGAACTGATACGTTGAATTATAATCCTACAGTGGTCTAAACATAGTAAAATCAATTAGGTTGGTGTAAAAATTACTAAGTGTAAGATAAAATTGGTTATTTACCTAGAAATATCCACATTTAAAATGTAGTAAAATTAAGTAATTGGTTTGAAAACTCAAAATTTTATATGAAAATGATAAAAGTTAAAGATAATAACGAATAAAAACGTTGAATGGGTTCAAAGTATTATATAAAGGTGTAAAAATCATTATTGGATTAATAAAATTAATCTTTTTCTTTAAAAATTCAATATTATTCTTTGTTATTTGTTTAATTATCTAAACTCATTAAGGTAATGGTTGATCAAAAACTAAATTATATGTTTAAATTTTCCTTTCAAGCTGATATATCTATATTATAGTTGAAAAATAAAACAACTCTAAAAGAATATGCTTTTTTCGTTAAAAATTTATATTTTCATTGTTTTGTTTAATTAATAATACTCATTACGGTGTTGTTCATTCAAATGTATGTTTATCTTTCATCATTTAAGTTGATATTCCAATCTGTAGTTGAGAAACAATCTGCAGAAATTAGCTTTTTTCATTAAAAATTGATATTTTCCATTGTTTTGCCTAATTAATAATACTCATTAAGGTAATGGTTGATCAAAATTAAATATATATGATTCACTTTTATCTTTCAAGTTGATATTCTGATCTTATAGTAGAAGAAATCCTAAGAAATATTCTTTTTTCCATTAAAAATTGATATTTTTGTTATTTTGCTTAATTAATAATGCTCATTAAGGTGTTAATCATCCTAAAATCAAATATATGTTTAACTTTCTCCATTTAAGTTGACATTCTGATTTTGTAGTTGAATAAAATCTACAGAAAATCACCCTTTTCCCTTAAAAATTGTTATTTTCCATTGTTTTGCTTAATTAATAATACTCATTAAGGAAAAGATTGTTCAAAATTCAAATGTAAATTTAATCTTCATCTTATAGTATGATAATCTAGTCGATCTAACGTTCAACTCTCATGTTATAGCAGAAAAATACTCTAAAAACGCCATTTTTCCCGCTAGGGGGCGGTGTCGGAGGGGGTACCAGAGGCGGTGTCGCAGGGGTGCGGGATGGGGGATGGGACCGCAGGGGGCACGGTGCCCCCGTACCCCCTGCGGCTGAGCCCGTACTCTCCTTTTCCTACTACTTATGTGGATGAAAGTTTTTTAAGTTTTAAGGGTGTTGTAAGAATTTCACTCAATTTTTCTTTTTTTATTTACAACCTCATTTTTAAACGTAAAAGCATGTCACTTGCAGACATGACTATTGAATCGATTTAGCATCTAATAATCTTTCATTTTTTGATAACTGAATTGCATGTTGAATTATAAGCGATTGGTGTTTGATCAAAATTTTATCGAACTGTCACGTCTGGAAATTCAGTTTAGAACGCATTGTGGAAACTCAGTTCAAATGCTATGCTTTTAACAGCATTTTGTGAAAGATGGCATTTAATGAAAATTGGAAAAACCGTTCGATTTCATAGTTTCTAAATCAGATATTGTAACTCTCATGCAAGTACAAACAAACATGAATTCTGGAAAGCAATCAGTTTGGATTTGAAAACAGTCTTAAGGCTGCTCTCAAATTCAAAGAAGGTACTTCCCGACGCATTTCTGACAGAAAATACTGCAAAAGTTGGCTTTTTGAACCAAATCCACGACGCTGCAGTGCGAGAAAATCTTGTCTTCACGTAACAAGAATGGCTTATAACTCTATAAGTAATTTATTTATTTGAAAATGGGAAACACTTTTCAATTAAAAATCGCCCCAATAGGCCTGTTAATTTTATTCCTTGAAGTATAAAAATGAATCAGACAATGTATCATAAAACTTTGTGTTGCGGTACAACTTAAGAAATTAAGTTTCTTTACCCACTTTTGGATACATGTTTTTCAAATGATAACGCAATTCTCAGTTTTGAATTCATTAGAATTTAATGCTCTTCTTCTTATTATTATTAATTTATAAGCATGTGCACAAGGAGAATCGTGCGTGATTATAAGAATTATATATTTAGTAAAAATTAAATTTTATCAAGAAATACATATTTAAGTTTCAGTTATAAAACATCGTGCAACCGCTTTGAAATTTTAAAATTTACTTTAGAATTGGAAAAAAATAATTAAGTTTTGAAAGAAAATAATAGATCAATTTTTAAATACCATAGATCCAAACAAGTTAATAATAACTAGATAACAGGAATTTTGCTTTTCAGAATTTAGTGTTGCCCCCGGCATTTCCATTACTTCATTTTCTTCTGATGGACTGATGGCTTCTATTATTATGAAACAGCCATTATAAATGAAGCGTAAGGTGAAAGAGCAGCCGTGCAAAGTTAGAACTCTGATTTTCTGATCAGAATGGGGGGAAATATGGCCATAATTTTTTTTCTTTCATCTCCACCTAACACTTTATTTATAATGGCTGTTTCATAATAATAGAAGCCACCAGTTCATCAGAAGACAATAACTCGGTTAAGCGGGACTCTACTGCAGTACAAAACATATTTCAATTTTAAGACTATGCCGTGACGGCATCACCGCCCTTCAACGACCTGACGAAAATATTTGTTTCCATACTTAATTATCCTATGTCAGATATTTAAAGAAATATATTTCTGAACGAAAAATAATATGCTTGGGGGGAAAAAATTGCATTATTAGGTAACGAGTGTTATTTCTTCATAAAATTTTCTCTTCTAAAGTAGTTTAAAACAATTCTCCAATGCTTAAATTTCTTGTGTAAATATATATTTATATATGGATTTTTTATAATCATAATTTTATTTATTTCCTTTTTTTTTTCAATTTGTGCATTTTATATTAACGGATATACATTTTTATATTGTCGATTTTTCTGTGATTTAATAGTTATTATTAACAAAAAATTTTATTATACACATATATAAAATATGTGTATAAAATTTTTGTGAGTTTAAGAAAAAACGTTATTGATATCCCAAATTATCGATAAGGCGCCCAATTTAGCGAATTAACGCCAACAGAAAAAAGTCTTTCTAACAAAAAGAGCTGTCCATAGACTTCTCATATAGACTTCTTATCTTTACTCTGAGGAGCTGTCACTTCGTACCCATAAGTATAAGAGACAGGGGTGACAATGATATCCGTTCCCCGTGACGCCGAGCGCAGTTCATACAGGGGGAGGCAAAGAAGGGTCGACATAGGCGCAGTTAGCCGGTCTCCTTTTGTCTACTATTCAGTTCATATTTATATGATAATAGGTTATAGAAGAGTTTTTGGAGACGTTTGGAAAATACCGTATTACAACAAGGTTTAACAGATATTAATGTTTTTTTTGCGTTTTATCGCACATGATTCGTTCAGAAAAATAACCTATATTTTAAATTTAAAGAGTAAAATACTTGCATAAAATAAAGGAATCGCCAACAGTGCAAACAGAATGAAGCAAACTTTTATTATTATTGTTATTACTAAATCTGAAAACATAAATGAAGTCATAATAAGAAAGACATAGCCATACACATGGAGCTATAAATATTAAAAGGAGACGACATATCAATCTATCCCCATGGAGAGTGAGGAAGCTAAAAGACGGGTTCTTTCCCCCCTTCCCCAGCGTCCGCCATATTCGACTTTTCCGTAGTTGATTTGCACAGCGAGAAGAACTGGTTCACAGCGCAGCTCATCGCGGTCAAATATGGCGGAAGCAGGGGGGTAGGAACAGCTTCAAGTGATGTCATTTATGTCTCCTCCTTTACTCTTCATTCCTCCATGGCCATACACTATCATTACTATATGTAGATAGTAACAAAAGTAATTGTTAAGACAAAATAATACTCGATGGAAAGACATGTCCACGAGACCCGAAAGGGTTAATATCCCAAAAGCAAAAATGATGATAGTGAAACGACTGAAAATATGTTTGTATTTTCCAATGACAAAAGTAATCAACCAAGTTTTCCAAAGTAATCAACAGCGTTATTAGTCTGCACTCCATTCTTTACAGACATTAGCTAGAAATGTACGTTTTCCATACAGTATGTATAAAACATTCCTTAAAAAATTTAATTGTAGGATAAAATTGGGTAAGAAATAATTCTCTCTTTTTTTTTTAAACTCTTTCAAACTTATTTGTAAAGTGTTTTACTTCGGTTTGTCTGTCTGCCATACGTGCTCTAACTCTCGTAAATATACTCGGATTGTCATATAATTGATATGTATTACTACGGTTTACTACAGCATGTTCGCTATTGAAAATGAAGTGTGTAGCGTTTATTGTTCGTTTACAGGGCCATTCAAAATAGAGCCGTACCGAGTACTCGGTAAATACTCGGTACTCGGCGTAATTTTGGCCGGGTACTCGGCCAATACCGAGTAGTTGTAAGAATTTCATTTTTTAAGCATATGAACTTATAACTGATCTGTAAAAAGTTATTCGAATATCAATGTATAATATATGCAATAATCAGGGATGGGGAAATACATCATTTTACTCGCCACTGGCGAGTAGAATTCCTGACACGGCGAGTGAATTTTTAGGCAATCTTTGAAAAACTGCAGACTATAGAAGATATGCCAAAAACTTTATTTTAATTGTTGGCTATATTTTTCAACTTTTCAAATTTACCGCAATGTAAACATGGTACTAAGTTCTACCTTATACTAAACTTTCTCTTATTTCTCTTATACTGTACTTTAAGTCTTGTTGGCTGGTAGAGTAAATCCTTGGCGAGTACGATTTTCTAAAAATTCCTTACCCCTGGCAATAATTCATAAAATTATTTACTCGGTATTTAACAGTATGTGTACAAAATATAGAAAAAGTTAAGAACAAAAACCTTCATAAAATAATTCCAGATTAAATTTTAGTTTCACATTTATACAAATAAAAATAAGCTTTTCTTTTAAATATATAGGAAAACAGAAAAGACTTATTTTGGATAAAGAAACTGAAAATGCAATAAAAAAAATTAATAATTAAATTTATTATATTTAAAATTATGGTGCAAAATCACCAAACGTTCTACATTATCATAGTAAACAAGGCATTTCTTTTACTACTGTAAATTTGGCCTGCCTCTGAAAATATACGTTCAGAATAAACAGTGGTTGAAGGTGCACATAAGAATTTTTTTGCAAGGTTGCACATAATCTCTGAAATCCCCATCACCATGCAAATGGAGTGTCAGTTTTACATGTCTTCTGTTAAGAAAGCCTGTATATCTTTTTGTACCTCTTTTTTTTTTTCTCTTTTTTTTTTTTAATCAAAAGAAAATAAGGTACAGTTACAAAATAAATATGAAATGTTTTGCATCATTCAATGAATTGTTACAGTAACCAAATAAACATTTTTATTTTTCATAGACAGAATAAATTGAGGGTTCAAAAATGTTTTAATTTCATATTTGTTAATAATTGTACTTGTTATGTGTCGATTCTCCTTTTTTTTTTTTTTTTGCTACTGTTTTGAACTGTGAAAAATTGTCTTTAAAAAGTGCACAAATAAATTTCAAATTTAATTAGTTAATTTATATATATTATATCGTCGGTACCATGTCAAACTATCCAATGTGAAAATAGCCACTTTTCAGGAGGGCTAAAAAACTGTTTTAATTGTGGATTCAAAATCAGCGCCAAGCACCAGTAAACAATTACATTTTTTCGGGTGATGTTTTATATCCTATTTAAGCATGCTATTGAGATGAATAATTTTACTCGCCAAAAAATCACATTGGATAGTTTGATATGGTATGCTCATTTGTACGTTTTCAGTTTCGTTGTACTTTTTCAGCTTCAAACTATCCAATTAATATTTTGTTCTTTTCCCAGGTTCGACATTCCATAGTAGCGAATATGACATATTGGATAGTTTGACTTCTAAAAATTTTGTGCTTTTTCCAGATTCGCCGTTTCATAGTAGCAAATGTGTCGTATTCAATAGTTTAATTTGTAAAAATTTTGATATTTACATACTCAATATAAAACTCTTAAGAATTTTCTTTAATAATTTTTATAGCGAATATACAGTAAATTAATAAAGAAAAAACCTTATTTTTAAACATTCTGTTAATTTTATAAAATATAAGAAAGCAAAAATATCTCAAATAATAGGGTCGACAAAAACGGGAACTTCATACCCGTAATTATAAATAGTAAACTTCGCACTATTTTTTCTAAGAAACTTATGGGCCGCTTTCTACCACTATTTTCGAATAGAAATCTTTGATTTATTTAATCTCCCATTAAAAAAAGTTGGAGCAAACGATTTTGAAGAAAATTTGGAAGAAATTCATAATAGGCTCTTTTAATACAATAATTGCAAATTTTCTCCCGAACGTGGGGAATGATAAAAGGGTAATTCCTTTTTTTCAAGACTTTATTGATCGTTAAACGTTTTTATGACTTTTGCTTTACTTTTCTGTCGTCTAACCGTGCTGTAACTCTCGTAAATATACTCGTATTCCCATATAATTTATTTATGTTTTTGATGTTTACTACGGCATGTCCGGTGAAAACGGAGCGTGTAGCATTTATAGGTCCTTTACAGGGACACTCCAAAATATGCCGTTACATTACGCTTAAAGGGGAAAGAAATATTTGTGGTTTAGTTTAATTACGTTACATTATTTCAAACATAATGAAATTTATATACATTATTGAGGTGCACAGCAACATGCCTACGTTAGAATATGACGTGTACAACAGTTATCGCTTATTTACAGTAGCACACAAAAGATTTCGCTTAAAGTGCAGTCTATTACCGATAATTGCTGGAAATGCGATTTATATTATGGTGTGCGTTTTCAAACTATCTGCATACTATATTGTATGTATAAATTCTATAGATTGTATACAGAACTGCCTAAAATAATTCGTTAGCATTAATAAGTATGATTCTGAACTGCTTAAACGTAGTTTTTAATTGTGTTATGCATTTCGAAGCTGAATAGTTAGTATATGAGGTGTTTGTGGAATATAAGTAAAATCATATACAGGTCCACGCGAAAAACTAGAAACATGGACAATTATGGATGATAATTTCTGGATGTTTCATTTTAGTAGTTTTAAGCTTCCTTTACTCTGCATGAAATTTTTAGTTTATTATGTGGCATGCATAAAAACCTGTAGGTAATATACAGGGTTGTACAAAAGATTTCAGTTATGCTCGACTATTGGTAGAAATTACTGAATATGAATTTTCAACCTATTATACTTTTAACACTTCCCAACAAGGTTGAAAAGTGTTTATGAATTTGGTTTGCCTGTCCACGCTCTAACTCCACGTAAATATACGTGGATTATCTTGCAATTGAAAAACATTAATGGTGCTTACAATGGCATGTTTAGTATTGCATGTGAAGTGTGTAACATTAATAGTTCAATTACAGGGGCACGCAAAAGATTTCCATCATATTATGGTATATGGGGGAAAAATCGTTTGGAAGGTATTTTAATGACATTACGCTTTTTCAAATGTATTAAAACTGATATAAATCACTGAGTTTTATTACAAGAAGATTACGACAGAATAGGGCATGCATTCATAACATTTGTCGTTCATTTACAGGGACACACAAAAGAAATGTGTTACAGTACTTCCTTTGAGCAATAATTGCTTTAAGTGCGTTTTTGAATTACTGTATGCGCTTTTAAATTTAACTATTTTTTTGTATGTTATATAAAAATTCTATACCTCGTATACAAAGCTGCGCATAAGACTTCACTAAAAATCAATTACCGTCATACACAGAAAAAGTACTCGAATCATAGATAGTATGCGGCAATTTAATTTAATTCGAAAACGCGTAACGCAATTAACACTTTAAAACTTTAGCAATTTCCGCCAATAAACGGAAATATACTCGAATTCCTTGTATAGACCTGTATATTATATACAGATTTTTATGCGTGTTATGTAATATGGTAAAATTTAATTCAGGCAAAAAATTGTTATAAACACACTTCCAGAAATTTCCAGTCACAGCCGGCAATCTTTTCAGATCATTGCGTAGCCCTGCATATTAGGAATTTCTACTAACATATTTTAGCATGGTAAAAAGAAATAAAAGACCGAAATTGCATAACTCAGTTAGAAACCTCCTTTAAGAAAATCACTTCTGTACAAAGTAATGCTTATAAATTCTTTTGTATAGCCTTGTATGTGATCTATAAAATTTATACGCACCACGTAATATTCAAATAATTAAAAACTCATGCTATAATTGAGAACGCACTTCAAACAAGTATCGCTAATAGACAGCAGTGCAACCGAATTTTTAAACCGAACAATAACTATCATACATGTCATATTATACAGTAAGCAACTTGTAATATAAATCAATTGTGGATGTCAATTTCACTTTGTTTGGAATATTTTAACATTGTTTCAAACATTTCTTTTACTATAAACCATTATTCAACGAAATTTATTTGTATGAACCTGTAAATAATAATAAATGGCTTGCACATCATATTCTGAATAAAACATGTTTTAATACACTTGATAAATCCATATTAATTTCATTATGTTTAAAATATCGTAACACCATTAACAGACGCCGGTCTTTTTCCCTATTAAGTGTAATGTAACGGGATTCTTTTGAGAATATCCTTGTAAATGCACTAAAGATTCTCAGATTCCATTAACAATAGAAAACATAAGTAAACGTCAAAAACATATGCCAATTGCGTTAAATTTCTATCCATATATGTTTGATATGGTACGGATGCTTAGAAAAAGGAAAATATATAAAGATTTGCGGCAAAGGATCGAATATGCCATATTGGACAGTTTGATATTATAAATTTTAGAAAAAAGCGCATATTGGATACATTGAAATAGTCATTATCTAAGTTTCTAAGCAAGCTAGAGACGTGACGATTTTAATTAGTACGCATCATGGACAATACAACAAAATGGCACAAAATATGAAAAATGCATTTTTTCACTTTGGATAGCTTGACATGGTAGTGACGATATATGTACACACAGGTATATTTATATATATGTACACACAAGCTCACATTATGTGCACATCAGTGTTTTTTTTTTTTTTTCTTATTACACAACTACTCGGTACTCGGCAATTCACGTTTTTCCGCGATCCTTTGACAAAATTTGCGTTTTATTCGCAATCCTTTGCGATGAAATTGGCGATTTTTTTTCGGCGATCATTCGTCGAAATTCGCGATATTTTTCTGCTGAACCAATGACAGATTTTTCATAATTTTCGGAACCTAATACCTTAAATTTTAGGAAAATTCGGAACAGAATCACCTCTGAATTCGCCAATCGGTCGCGGACACTTGTCAGCCAATCTCGAGAAAAAAGGAATGAAATTTGTCTATCGGTCGCGTGAAAAATTATTGAATTTCAACGATCTTTCGCGGTAAAAAAACCCGCAAAATGGAAGCATGAGATTCTTCCGCGGATCCGCGATTTTCCGCTCTTCTGTCATTTTCCGCTAAATTTCGTCGAAAGATCGCATAATAAACGTGAACTGTGTCAAAGGATAACGGAAAAAAAATATGAATATCGTCAAAGGATCGCAGGGAAAACGCGAATTTAATCAAAAGATCGCAAAAAAACGCCCATTTCGTCAAAGGATCGTGCGAATAACTCCAATTTCGGGAAAGAATCGCGGGAAAAATGCAAATACCGTCAAAGGATCGTGAATTTCATCAAAAAATAGCAATGAAAATGCAAATTCTGTCAAAGAATCGCGGAAAAAATGCGAATTTCGTTCAAAGGATAGCGAGGAAAACGCAAATTCTGTCAAAGAATAACGGGAAAACGCGAATTTTGGCAAAAAAAAATCGCGGGAAAAAACGCGAATTTCATCAAAAATAGCGGAAAGAACACATTCTGTAAAAAAAATCGCGGGGAAAACGTGAATTTCGGCAAAAGTTCGCAGGAAAAATGCGAATTTCGGCAAGAGAACGCGGAAAAAACGCGAGTTTCGGCAAAAGATCGCGGAAAAAACGACGCGAAATTGTCAAAGAATCGTGGGAAAAACGCGAATTTCGGCAAAAGATCGCGGAAAAAACGCGAATTTCGTCAAAGGATAGCGGGAAAATGCAAATTCTGTCAAAGAATCGCAGAAAAAACACTAATTTCAGCAAATAATTGTAAAAATGTGCTGCAACATTGTTTTCATCAGATGTTTTTGCAGCTGAGTGACAGGTTAAACATTAGCTTGTCATGTTTAACTGATGTTTTGAGTGAAAGCTTGTTAAAATTTGAATTGGACAACTAGCTAAGATTGCTGTGTAAAACATTGCATCAGAATTATGAACTTAAATTGGAGACTTTCAGATTAGAATTACTAATAGTATTTGCATAAATTATTGAGTCTCAGCCTCTCCCCCTCCCTTCCTCCCGAAATAAAGCACCATTTAAACAAAAGTATTGACAATTTTATTACGAATAAAATAACCTTATTTAAAATAGCACGCATTCAAACGGCGCTATTTAAAATAATTTCTCAGTTTCCCGTTTCACGCGCTTTTCCTCTTTTTTTATCTTTTTGCAATCTCATGCCTGAAAATGTGTCAATCGGTCGCGCGAAAATATCGGGAAATTCGGAAGGAGTTCGCGGGAGTTGATCGTAATTTCAAAATGCAAAATTTTCAGGAAAATGGTGAGATTTTTTGAGCGGGAGCGTCCCGCCCACGATATTCTTTTGGGCGAGATTTCAAAATTTTGGGCGCGAATCCCGCCATCCCGCTCTGAAATTCAAGCCCTGCATACCCATCTGAAGCAAACATTTACGTCAAACGGTTTCACTACTGTACAACTGTAACCGAGTGGTTAGAGTACTGGTATTCCCAAACTTTTATTTTATCCCCATTTCTTCAATTGACGTATATTTTACCTTCTGTAACGGAGAAAAAAAGAAACTGATATTCGTTATTAACGGAAAAATCCTGGTAGCACTGCTACCCGGAAAATTTCCATGAATTAAAGAAAGTATTTCTCAGAGTGTTCTTCTGAAAAAGAAAAGGGCCCATATCTGGCGAATAGGGATGCAACGAATATTCGGTATCTATTTGGTATTTGGCCATGTTACCGAATATTCGGTTTGACTGAATATCAAAATATTCGGCGGAACCGAATACTTAAAAAAAACTTTTAAAATACATTTTTAAAAACCTTATACAAATTTTACGTTTAACAGTCAACTTATAAAGATATTCAGAATAATTAGAAACAGAATCATATTTAAATAAAAAAGAATGTTTCTACATTATTTATTTGCTATTTGTTAAGTATTATTTAAGAAAATTAACCAATCACGGGGATTTTCATAGGAGTTAATTATGTACAAATGCAAGTTCCTGGACATTGGTCCAGTAAATAATATGCTTCTTGCTAAGATTTTAAGAACGACGTTTACAATCTCTGAAAATGGTCGCCCACTCCAGACACCGATCAAGGATGCATTTAAAAGCTTCCTTGCTTAATCAAAGGGAGTAGAACAGTTATTCTTGCTGAGTTGCCACCATATAAAATTAGAACAGATTGCATTATTTATTTACTTTTATATTAGATGTAAATTTCCAACTGGGCGAAAAATGTCCGGACCAGGATTCGAACCCGGGACCTCCTGGCTCCTGGCTGAAACCGCCAGTACTCTGCCATCTGAGCTATCCCGGACGATTCTGGTCGAACTTTTTCACCCAGCTAACCTTGAATTAATCTAGTGTAATTTCGTATCCAGCGATTTCTGGAGTTCCATTACCTGAGATTTATTCTGTTGAGCTGAACCTGGTTTCAGACCAGATGCTGTAATCTTCAAGGTTAGCTGGGTAAAAAAGTTCGACCAGAATCGTCCGGGATAGCCCAGATGGCAGAGCACTGGCGGCTTCAGCCAGGAGGTCCCGGGTTCGAATCCTGGTCCGGACATTTTTCGCCCAGTTGGAAATTTACATCTAATATGATTTGTTTACCAATTAGAATAATTGTGTGAAAATTAATCTAGTATTTACTTTTACTTTAGTGTTTTCCGGACAAACAAATAATATATGATCCTGTACAATTTTTCTTCCAAATTTTTCACATTTTCTGTTTGATTGTAAAATGTTTGTTTTAGAATTTAAGAAAATTTTATTCATTTGTTTTAATTCACAGAAGAAGCTATGAAATTTAAAGTTTTACAAATTAAAAAAGTATTAACTATCCTCTTCACACTTTAAGTGCTTAAAAAAAAAGCTGTAGAGCATCTGTGAAGAAGTGGGGGGGGGGGGGTCGAGTTGTAGACGTGAGGGAAAAAGATCATAACATTTAGGGCATTACGTGCTTTTGTATGGCATCTTTGGACCCCAATATCTCTGTCCCAAACTAACAATTGCAGATAAAATTTGGTGACGATATATATCTTGTTTCCCTTTCCCTATTTGAAAAATTTCTTTACAATCGATGTGTAGCACTTCGTGAGTATTCCTTGTGAGATAAATTTTAGTAAACTGTGCGGTACTTAAAAAAAAAATTATAGATCGTATGCAGAGCTGCACAAATGAATTCGAATACATTCGAATACCATCTGTATACGTTAATTTCTGAAAATGGTTTTTTCAATTGTGTTACGTGTTTTATTTAGATATTTCTTTTCATCGTAGAAAATTGAATTTTTTAATAAAATTCTTCAATAGAGTTTATAAAAAAAAAAAATAAAAAAAAAAAAAAACTGCTGCATAGAAGAGAAAAAATGACACGGAGGAGAAGAAAAAAGAGCATCATGAGACCACCAAGAAAGGGCACTCGGGAAAGAAACAGCATAAATAATATTAAACTAGTTGAAGCCCAAAACTTCTCGTACATCTTAGTATTTCAAATAAGTTGTTACACTTATTAATACTTCAATATTAATAGTTAAATACTATACCAACTTTGATTTTCATCTTTAATTTCTGCTCCAGTCAATTTATCGGAATAAAAACGAGTTAATCTCGATCAAGATATTTAATAAAATTATATTCTGTTGTACGTCAGCTGACTGCGAATCGCCGGTTTAGCAGGATGCGAAATTCTCGTCGCTGCACGAGCCGCCGATGTGCAACAGAATTACGAAAAATGGAGAAAATTACACAGAAATCGGTATTACAGCTCCCCTCCCTGCAGAATAATTCCAAATTCAAGTGTGATTTGCTTTTCATAACCAAAAAAATAGAGAGAGAGAGAGTTTGGTTCAATTCTATGCATAACTTCATGCCCTTTTCGATGGTAAACAATAATGAAAATGGCACAAAAATTGCCACTGCAGCTCCCCCTTCCGGCGGAATATTTCCAAATTCACGTGGGACCTGCTTGAGATAGCCAAAAACATATATATGGAATTAGCGGGACAGCGGCTTCTAAATCGAAACACAAAAATACAGTAAACCCTATGAAAACAGAAAATGTCTGTAACAGAATCCTGTCTTAAGAGGCTACTTCAGTCACCTGAATAGACTCGCTCGCTAATGCTAATTCTATGGAAGAAATTTTTTAAGATATCTCGTTTGCATTTTAATATTTTTTTTTTTTTTTTGCATTGGATAGCTCAGATTGATCTCTACATCTGCCCTTTTTTTTTCCTTTTTCCATTTCGTTTGCAGATTTTTTCCAAGAGGATGCTTTCACTTTCGAAACCGGATTCGAAAATGAACGTGTCCTAGTTAAAAATATCTGTAAACAAAATCGAAAAAGTAAAAAACGCCCTTTGTACAGATCGATCTCAGCTAGCCAATGCAAAAAGAATTGTTTAAAAATACTGAGGTGCAAACCAGATATCTTTAAAAATTTCTTTCATAGGATTAGCATTTTAATGAGCGGGTCTTTTCAGATGACTGAAGTAGCCTCAAGCGTAAAGCTTTTATCTTCCCTACGGCAAGAATATCATATAATTATATTGTGAGTGTAAACGTTCTACCCTTTTTTGGGGCAAAAACAGAAAGGCGGAGAATACAAAAAGTTAAGCACTTATGAATTCACGTAAGTACTATCATTAGGTATGACCTCTTGCCATCTGCCTCGCAGTAAATGAATCCCATGCCAATAAAACTCCTCTATTTTAGAATCAGAAAACTGTTTTAATACCGTTTTTAAAGCCTCCACATCATTGAAGGTTCGGCAAGCGAAGGCATTGTGTAACGATCGGAAAAGGTGAAAGTCCGAAGGTGCAAGCAAAGTCGCCGCTATACGCCGGTTGAGGTAAAACTTCCCAACCAATGCCCAGTAATTTTTGTCAGGTATTTAAAGCAACATGAGGACCGACGTTATCGTAATGAAAGAAGACCCCTCTGCGATTGATGAGTGCTGACCGCTTAGACGTTAGTTGTGCTCGCAGTCTGTCCAATTGTTGGTAGTAGAGATCTACATTGAACGTTTTGTTCGGTGCGAGGACCTCCCAGTGGTTATTCCCTTGTCATCCCACCATACATTGAGCAAAACCTTTTCGGATGGAGTCCTCCTGTTGCGGTCGATGGAGTACTCTCTGTAACCCGGCACACGGTTCTTCGACGCTTCACATTACGATACAGTACATACTTCTCATCACCCTTTAGAATTCTGTTCAAAAAGTGTTCCATATTGTTACGGGAAGGCAAAAGACACGGGTTCCGATTCTGATCCTCCCTTCTCGTTGCCTTGCTGTAAGCTGGTGTGTGTACCCACAGATTGAACTTGGTGATGAAGCCAAGCGCATGCATTCGTCTTTCGATTGTTCTATGTACCGAGAACGTTTCCGCTTATTCTTCGACGGTTGGATGTGAGGAATTTGTTACGGTTGTCTCCAGATCCTCGTCAGAAACCACTGATGGGGGGGGGGGGGGGGTCCAGAACGGGCATGATCTTTACAGTTCCTGTGTCCGTCCTAAACCAACGGCGTCAGGTGCTATCCACAGACTTCTAATATAAGAACTTCTTATATTAGAAGACTTATAAGAGACTTCTAATATAAGAGACTTCTTATATTAGAAGTCTGTGGTGCTATCGTCCAAGGCACCATCCCCATACACTTGACAAATGCTGCGGTTGCTGTAACGCCTTTATCATACTCTTACAGTAAACAATGTCTGATGTGGTCTTTCTCGTTTGCGCCATGTTGTTTCCTGTTCCGCATGCGTTCTGACAAACGTTGTCCCTATATATACTCTACTGCCCCACGCGTTCCTGCCCTCGAAACGTCACCTATGACGCCCGTACTTCACTTGACATTTGCATATGCTCAAAACGGGTTGAACTTTTGCACTCACCCAATACTTGCTAAGACAAAAGTCTGCCTAAAACGGAATTTTTCTCTTGTTCCTTGCGATTTTGTTTTAGCAGGTTTTATTACTAAAGACACCGCAATAGTCTTATGCATTAAAACCTGTGAAAGTGAAATTGTTTGGGACCGATACGAAATTCCAATTTAGTATCGTAAGACAACGAAATTCTTACTTTTAACGCCTTTGGGACCGGCAGATTTTCCACAAATTTTATTCGATTGGCACCACTTTAAAATAAAAAAAAAAAGGTACCTTTACTTAAACAATCTCGAAAATGCCATAATTAAAGAAAGCAAATATTACTTTTCTTTTACTGGTGCGTAAAACAAATTCTGTATGCTCTTTTTGAGAATGCACATATACACCCATGGTCCCGAATGGATTACAACAAATTCCATTATATACAGGTTCTTTTTACGCAGTTTTTTCTGAACAAAGTTCTGCAAAATTTGTAAAACATAATCGCTAGAAACCGCAAAAATTCTCTTTTAGACAGTTTTCTGCCTAGACAGGTCCTTTGGAAGGAATTGTAAAAAATTTCCGTTATAAACAGATTCTGTCTTCTGAGGATTTACTGTATTACGTAGTACTCGATGAAGACTCACGAGCACAATGGTACTAAAATAAGTTCAAAAGAATTTGTGCATCATAAAAAATCGGGACTTTCGGCATCCCGCACAGTGGTAACGCGAGGCTGGTCTTTTGGAGCCTCTGAAAATCAGAACACCTGGCAAGATTAATGGTGATACACGGACAGACAGACATTTTGTATAAACATGTTTTTTGGAGTCTCTGACCCCAAACGTGTAAATCCGTCAAAAACAGGAAGTCGAAAAGAAATTCTATTACAATACTTTCTTCTATAGAAAAAAAGTAAAAATAAGTTGGTAAAGAAATTCATCTGAACAATATTGCAAAAACACCCCCCCCCCCCTTATTTTTTTTTCAAAAAAAGACTCTCAGTAAAATCTGGTTGCTCGACCTGATGCATGATTCAACTTTTAAGTATTTTTATTCGATTTAAGGATAGTTATAAATTAAAACTAATATAATCACATTGTTATGAAATAAGAAAGAAAGAAATCCGACCGACGGGAAAATTGGCTTATCCAACCCAATGCAAGATTTTACTTTGAAATATTTTGATCAATTGAAGAATAATTATAAATTAAAATTCTGATCACAAAAGAAATTATGAAATAAAGGAAATTCGACCCCCAATAAAATGGGGTTACCCAATCTACAATCCTGCATCGGGTTGGGTAACTTGATTTTATCCGAGACTGATCAGCGGGTTCAGTTTGGATTGACTCTAATAGTTTCAACTTTGGGTTGGTTTTGATTCTTGGGTATCGGGTTCAGGTTAATCCGATTTTTCAAAGGAGAGATCAAAATGTTCTTTGAGATGCCAAAAAAAAATGTATTTGGATATGAACAAGGGTTTACAAGTTGATATTAGATACACTATATAGCCATTAATGACCGGCAACTTTCAATTTTAGACATTTTGTCGAATATTTACAAATATACTTCACAGATTCTTCTGGAATTTCAAGATTAAAAGGAACAGATATGACCTCATATTTAACAATGTCGATTTGTTAAGAGGGGCAAATAGGGGGCCAACAAAAAATTTAAGAAAAAAAATAATACTTGGGATCACCCTGTAAAATAAAATGCACGAAATGATCTATCGCTACCGAATATAAATAAACAGACATTGTGCAATATGTGTATTCTTTTGTGTAAGAATAGCACGTATATTAATAGAGATATAGCGATTTATTTGAAAAAAATAAAAAATTCTTGCATGTTTTTTGCCTATTACATGCAGGGTTTTCAACTAAATTTAACGCCGGTTTCAGAAAAATTGACAAAATATAGTAGAAACAATATAGTGTAATTAGAATATAAATATTTTAGGAAATATGAGCAGTTGTATGAAATAATTTTTATCTGCTCATGCGCGAACGATAACAAGGATCATTTTACATAATTTAATAGTCAACTCTATGCAGAGTTGGGCAAAATACATCGAAAAACCTTTTTCGATACAAAATACATTGGTTTCATAACTTAAAATACAAAATACTTTCCAAATTTCAAAAATACAAAATACATGTATTTTGAAAATACATTTAAAATACAAAATACATTAAAAAAAAATTAAAAACTATTGTGCATTAAATTGCACTACTCAAATGCAAAGCTGGTTTGCAAAACTAATTAAATTTTTAGAAATTATAAATTTCCAAATAAAGAAGCAAAATCAATTAAAACTCAACGAAAGATAACAAAAACAAACTGAAAGATTGCAGCAACAATGTGCTTAAAGGTGTATGAAAGTTACAAGAATAAATAATAACGAATGAACTACCCTTTAGAGGTAGTTATTCACTAAGAATAACTGCATCAATTGATTGTGGATCCAATAAGGAATCTCTTTCAAGAGGCATCATCTGTAGGACGATATACACCAAAATTTCATTCATACTAACTGAATATGATGAAGTTTGATGAAATTTCGTGCTTTAGATCTTGAGATATAGCTTTCACGGCACACCTACCAACTTCAGACATTTTTAAAAAATAAAAAAAATACAGCACGAACCAGAAAATTTATTTTAAAAAGGTACTTTTTATCTACGTGGTACTTATTTCATTTCAATTTGATTTACAAATATGAGCATTTTGAATAAAAAAAACGAGAGTTTTACATACATGTTACACGTTACGGTAATAATAAAAGCACAGCATAACAACGCCACCTCTTGAGCGATGCACCCCAAATTTTATCAGCATTAATTTATTTTAAGATGAATAATATGAAATTGGATTAAATTTTGCCCATTAGTTTTGTAGATATAGTTATCGCGGAAATAATGAAAAAAAAAACATAGCAGCGCCACCTGTTCAGCAATATACACTAAAAGCTAATCGGCAAGTATTTCTGTTCCAGTCTATATGCAGTTTGATGAAATTCTCTATATTGGTTCTTACAATATAGTTATCATAGATAAAAATAATTAAGCATAGCAGTGCCATCTGCTGAGCGATATAAATCCAAAGCTAAGTTATAGGTCATCTTAATCTGAAGTTTAATTATTATTAAACTCCATGCATTACTTCTTGAGATAGAAGAGCAACAAAAATTGTATCTGAAACAGACTAACAGACAGACACACATTTCCCCAAAATGGTTAAATCGCATTCAAGACATCCCGAAACGTGTAAATCAAGCCGACAAAAAAAAAAAAAAAATGTAAGTCGAAAATTTTTACTATTCCAATACATTCTTATGTATTAGAAGAATGTAAAAACAAATCAGTCTAGTATCAGTCTTTTCAATCAGTCTTTTTTAGTATATGTCTACAAAAGAGCACATTTTCTTATAATCTGACACGTAAAGTAGCACCGAATAAAATTGTTTAAATGTAATTTTTTTCTTTTTAGATAATGCGCGTGTGTTTTAATAACAGCTCCCAAATACGCAAGATTTTTTAAACCTTCCACTAATAAAATGTATGGGGCACATTTTTTCGATTATGGTGCTTTTAGAAATAACGTATACAAAATTTAAAATATGTATTACTGAATGCAAAAATGTAAATGAAAAACTTAGGTAATTTTTGCCGCCAGTTGAATTATTATTATTAACAAAGGCACGAATTCTTCGTATAAAGTAGTTTTAAAATTAAAACACTTAGGTAAAATATCAAACCATATATAAACGCAACGAAATAAGAAATCATTTGGATTTACTATGAAAGTCTTGAAGCTTTTAGTATAGAGCAGAAAAAATATGAAAGCTCTTGCATTTGTAAAAAGAAAGCACTTATAAAATATTCAAAAAAAGTAGGAATAATTCTAATGAAAAATTTTCAAAATCATAAATTTCATTTTTTCATAGTCAAATCGTTCTTTTAAAAGTTCATTGCAGCAATTTTCTTACGGTTACTGTCTGTGTCTAATGTATTTTTTACAAAATTCATAGAATTCATGAAACAGACTAATTTTTAAGAAATCTCATTTCGATATTTTTAAATAAATCTACTAGACTAGAAAAAAAATTGAGCCTCTTATATTTGTGGTCAATGGGCAACTGTGAGTAATAGAGCGCTGCACCTATGCAAGTCTAAAAGCTCTTACTTCTTCTTCCGGTCTATCACAATACATGTTTGTTTGTTTTTTTCCTTGTGATTTCTACAGCAACATTAAGATATATAAAAGTTATTTTTGTAACTCATCAGCAAGAATACGTTTGCTGTAGCTAAAGAACATATTCATCAACTTCCTTAAATTAGCAATTGTCGAAGACTCTGTTTATATTAACTTCCAGAACAGAATTTGAAAACTAATCAAAACAGACAGTCAGCATTTCCTTTTAGTGAACCGCAGTTTTACTCTGGTGCGGTTTAAACATCGCAGTTTGAAAATTGGAAAAAGTGTACAGTAAATTCTGTCTAAGGCGGACTCTGTGCAAGCCGGAAATCTGCCTACCGCGGAAAATTTTTCAAGTCCCGGCGAACCCATAGAAAATAACATTAATTGCTGCTGCATAAGCCGGAATCTGTCTAACGCGGAAACGGAAAGGATTTTAAGGTTCCATTGAAACCAAAATTTTGCATAAGGCGGAAAAAAGTATAATTTAAAAATGAAAGGCATTTTGTTTGTCAATTTTTAAAACTGTCAAATACTCAATGTCAAATACTTTAAAGTCAAATATTCAAAGTCAAATACTTTAAAGTCAAATACTCAATGTCGAGCATGTTAGTTAAATTGTGTAACACTTCGAAAAAATTAATTCAAAAGAACAGAAACGGTTTAATTTTTAAGGAATTCTTGCTTATGCCATTTTTTCCTATACAAAATTGCATTTAAAAGTTATTATTTCTAGTAGAATGCACATTTATCAAAATATATATTTTCTAAAGTACAATATATTATACTTTAAGGTTGTACTCAAATACAACATGATACCATTCTGTCTCATTCTCTAAGTTTATTGTTTTTTGTATGTGTGTAAACACCCAATTCGCATATATTATAGAAGTACTAAGAAATTGAATAGCGTTTCTCATTTGTTTATAAAGACAAAGCATCTTTCAGAATTTCAGTTTTCAACAGATTTTCGAGTCAGGAAAATCAATAAAAGAACGTCATCGGCAAGGGATTTTTTTTTTTTTTTTTTTTTTTTTTTTTTTTTTTGTGTGTGGGGGTGGGGGAGTTTTTTTGCATAAGCCGGAATATTGTCTACCACGGAAAAATTTTCTCAGTCCCGAGAGATTCCGCCTTAGACAGAGTTTACTGTATTTTGAGTATTTTCAAAATATAAAATACATTGTAAAAACGTCAGAAAATACATTACAAAAATACATTGATCTTACCGGTTTAAAATATAAAATACAAAATACTAATGTATTTTGAAAATGTATTTCAAATACATGTATTTTCGATACTGCCCAACTCTGACTCTATAGAGCAACTTATTAAAACAAATTTAGTCAAATATCGTAAAAATTCAGAAAGATATCGCCGTTAGAGTGAGCAAAATTTTAGTTGTTCTCTAAATGAAGATGAATGATAAGGGATTTTCCAAAAATTGTCATTTTTAATTTTTCATTTTTTTTTTAAATTTTTTATTGATGCTTTAGTTCTTCTTGGATAACCACCAGAACAGGCCTACGCCATGATCAAAAGAAGAAGTATCAAAATCAAAGCATTTTTTCCAAATCTACTTGTTGATAGTCACTAAATACTAACTTTTTTCTAAAAGTCAGTTAATAAAAAATGACAATTTGTGTAAAATCCCTTATCATTCAGCTGCTTTTAGGGAACAACTAAAAATTTGCTCACTCTAAAGCCGATATCTTTCTGAATTTTTACGATATTTGATTAGATTTATTTTTAATAAGTTGCTCCATAGAGTTGACTATTAAATTATGTAAAATGATCCTTGTTATCGTTCGCGCATGCGCAGATAAAAATTATTTCATACAACTGCTCATGTTTCCTAAAATATTTAATATATTTATATTCCAATTACACTATATTGTTTCTACTATATTTTGTCCATTTTTCTGAAACCGGCGTTAAATTTGGTTGAAAACCCTGCATGCTATAGGCAAAAAACATGCAAGAATTTTTTAATTTTTTTAAATAAATCGCTATATTTCTATTAATATACGTGCTATTCTTACACAAAAGAATACACATATTGCACAATGTCTGTTTATTTATATTCGGTAGCGATAGATCATTTCGTGCATTTTATTTTACAAGGTGATCCCAAATATTATTTATTTTCTTTGATTTTTTGTTGCCCCCCTAATTGCCTCCCTTATCAAATCGACATTGCAAAATATGAGGTCATACCTGTTCTTTTTAATCCTGAAATTCCAGAATCTGTCAAGTATATTTCTAAATATTCGACAAAATGTCTAAAATTGAAAGTTGCCGGTTATTAATGGCTATATAATGTATATGATGATAGACACGTTTTCTATTACGTTATAGAGGGTGTCCACTTTTAACGGTACCTAATGGCTAATTTCTAAATCTTTAGTCATAGACATATAGTTCCAATTACAAAAATGCTTTCAATGAGGTAAAAAATTATTTTAAAAGTAGTTTTGATCAATAAAAACGTTTATTAAAAGTTACGAAATTTTAATTTTATACGGTCCCCCGGTCTTATAAGTGGTATTTAGTAGAAATTTCCTGTTACACTAACAAATAAGACAAAAAAATATCCCTTATATCTAACACTAAAATTGACAGAGTTATGAAACTTCCAATTGCTTGACTTAAACCACTTTTCTGTAACTGAAAACAGATGAGTTGGACCAATCTTTGAGGGGTCGTACACGAAGTGTTTAAAGTATTATAAAGGGCGTCCACTCCAAACGATGTCCAATGGATAATTCCTAAACCATTAGTCACAGACATATAGTTCCAATTACAAAAATGTTTTCTGCATGCCGATTTTCTGCATCTGAACACACATGAATTTGGGCCGTGCTCCGAGGGATCGTACACAAAGTGCTTAAAGTATTAGAAGGATTTATTTCGCGTGTACATTTTTGCAATGCAGCCGTAGGGAGTCGCTACGAGCAAGTTTTAAGATAACTTTAATTTTTATAAAGTTTATATTAGATAATCTAATATTATTTAAAATATGTATCATTTTGTAAAGAATTGCGACTGCTGCTTTTCGTCATTTCATTTTGCAAAAAATGTGTTATTTTTTCACTTATATTTTTAGTACAAGCTGTATATTTTTCTTTAATATGTCAGAAGGAAAATAGATTTAAAATTTTTATTCTAAAGTTAAATTTACTCTATATATTATTTTTTTACATAACGATTATTTATATTTATTAGTGAATGACCCCTATTTCGCAGCAAAAAAGGTGCTTCAACTTTAAACAGCTATTACTCGATCAATTTTAATTGTTGAAGAATGGGACTCTTTTAGTCTTACTCCTTAGTGCAATAGGACATTTTTACTAAATATAACTTATAGGACCGGATGATCGTATAAAAATTTTAATTTTGTAATTTTTTAGAAATGTTTTATTCACCCAAATCTCTTTTAAAATACTTCTTTACCTCATTTAAAACAATTTTGTAATTGGAACTATGTCTCTGCCTAACAGTTTAGGAATTAGTCATTGCACACCGTTGAGAGTGGACAACACAGTATAGTGGACCAATTTTCTGTGATAGAGGGTTACCGATTAAAGAAATATTTTTTCTCGGGTCTCGGGTAGAGTCTTGCATTGGATCGAGGTTACGGTTATCAAAACCCGCCCGGGTTCTGGTTGATCCGATTTTTCAAAATAAAATCCTAAATATTTTTCCAAATGAAAAACGATGCATTTGAATATTAATAAGTATAGTATATATGTGTTAATTCTTCTACACAAGAGATAAAATTGATATTAGAGATATAATTGTTGACTATTTTTCCATAATTGTATTAAAATATGGATTAATTTTCTTTTATTTCGAGTTATGTCCCGATCTTTTGCAGGATTCTACTTTTATGTACTTTAATTCCAGAAGGATTGCTATCAATTAAAACTATGATGAATAAAAACTTATAAGAAAAAAAAAAAACGTTTCGCGTTAACATTGGATTATGCAATACGATGCATGAGTAGTAAGAAAACAAGTGTACGGAAGCCTGCGGTGTCGTCCCCCCGCCGGCTGCACCGCCGCCAACCAAGTAAAAAAAAAATTACAACATAAAAAAAAACTTTACAAAAAAGTTTCAAAAAAATTACAAAAAAGTTTTTAAAAAAATTACAAAAAAAGTTTAAAAAAATTACAAAAAAGTTTTAAAAAATTTACAAAAAAGTTTTAAAAAATGCTATTTTAAATATAGTGTATAATGATTCCAACATTATATTACTATGTGAAAACTTCTGAATATTCACTCTATGTCCACTAATCGCCGGAAAACATCTGAAGTTTAGATAGATCACAATCTATCTTCTAGATTCGACAGCTGTGACAGAAGCACTTAGACGAGATGTCCTTCGGTGACCAGATGAGCGATTGCTGGTCAGTAATCAATTTCAGGGTCGAGACAGGCTGCGAAAGCACTTAATTCGCAAACCCTATAAGCTATTCCTGTGATAAGCCGCCTTTCACTTTGAAACAGATGGTCCCCGGAAGCGTGGGAAAATAAGGTGTAGCCTAACTGAAATCACACGAGCGAGTCAGAAACAGAGAGAACAGGGATTGGCTGAACCCCCGACGCCCAAGAAGAGACAATTTTTAAACTTAGAAGGGAGTCCTTAATGAGTAGGCAGTTAATGACATGGAGGTGAAGTAGCAAGTTGGACTTGCAGGTTTCCGCCGAATTTTTGTTACGGAGAAATAGATTCTCCAGAGTTTTGCCTCTCACCCTGAGAACAGCGAGCAGACCGGGTCTGCAATCCACATGTTCTTTTGTAAACAACGGGAGATTAGATCTCCCAGCTGGGACGATACTTCACTATAGATCGTGAAGTATCGGATAGTATAGGATCGAACAGACTAAGTGGTATATTTGGACAATGTATTAATGAACTATTTTCGAACTTTTTTTAAGGCTGCCACCTTCGTCCTGAGACTTTTTCTCGAAAGCGTACGCAAACAATTATTGTGGCGTAGGAGCATATAGGAATTTTTTAAAACTTTTTTTGCAAGTTTTTGGACTTTTTTGTAAATTTTCTGTGCATTTTATTTTATTAAATATAACCTATAATACTATATAACCTATTTTCGAAACCAAGCTTATGAATTTTTACTACAATACTTACAACATAAAAGAACGATTTGTGCTTCACACTTTCACATCCATCGCTTATGATTCTAATAATTATCAGACATGTATACCTCAGAAATATTATTAATATATGGATAAGCAAAGAAAATTTAATATATATTAAAAAACCTCATACATGAAAAGTATCACAGAAAGAAAATTCTAATAATCAATTAAAATAGATAACTATCACATAAAATTCCATGTATTACATATAAAACTTCAATAAATGAATGAAAAAATACGCAAGTTAGCAAAAAAGATTTAAAAAATTACAACATAAAAAAACTACAAAAGTAAAAAAAAAAAATTACAAAAGTAAAAAAAAAAGTATTTACAACATTAAAAATTTACAAAAGTAAGAAATTATTTTAATTTTCCTAAAAAGTTTTTAAAAATTGCAAGTTTAACTCCTACCTTGTATGTCATTACCACTATTTCTTCTCAGAATATAATAATCTATAGTTTACTATAACAAAATTTCTTGACAACATTTATTGTATTACTGATTTGTACACATGCGTGAGTTAATGTAAATTTTCGAAAAGTAACACAGTATTTCTCATTTCCACTGTTAAACTTGTGAGGGAAGGTGACTTTAAGTCGGGGTTGCGGAGTCGGTGGGAAAGTGGCCGACTCCGACTCCGAGATATGTTAACGACTCCGTGCTGGCAACACTAGTACTCGGGCTGGGGTACTAGTGTTGCCTGTTGGTTAAAATAATGATGGAATATAAGAAAAATAAACACTCACTATTTCGGATTGATTATCTTTTTAAGGCTTCAAAAATAAAACAGAAAAAAAATTATATTTTCCGCTTTATTAATTTTACAATTTCGCGCCCGTAAACTCGAAAATTCCAACTATCGAAGTCTAAAAACACAAAATGAAAATTTTACTATTTTGGATCAGCGGATTGAGAAGAAAAAGGTGAAATCGTTACAATTTAGTTGTTATTTTACTCCTCCAGACTCGAAAAACTTATATGGAAAGGAAGAAAAATAAACATGGGAAATTTTATTATTTTGGAAATATTTCAGATCCTGTGGATTCTAATGAAATAATAATAATTTAAAAAAATGCATTTTTAGGGTTCCGTACTTAAAAAGTGAAAACGGAACCATTATAAAATATCTCCTGTGTCTGTCTGTCCATTTGTCACAGCCATTTTATTCGTAAACTATGGAACGTGGAAAGTTCAAATTGGGAGAAGCAATAGACTATTGACCCAAATGTTTACAGATTATTAAACATTCACAAATATATTTAGGGAAAATGTAGAGGGGCTAATTAGAATGCTGGGAAAAAATATATATTTCTTTGTATATCGTGTGTGGTATCCTGTAAAAGCTTTCGTAATGCTGAACTCAAAAATACATTTATTTTAATTTTAAGTATTATATTTTCAGAGATATCGCCCCGAAAATGTACTGCAAAAATATGTCCCACCCCCACCCCATCTATTTCCGAATCTACCGAAACTAAAATTATGAAAAAATTGGAGGTAGTAGACATTAACTTTAACCTTGCAGGAAAATTATAGCGATTACCCTTGGTTACATAGTTTTTGAGAAAAGCGCATTTTTCCATTACACACAAATTTCGATTTGCGGGTATTCAGCAAAGGTGTTTGAGTAGCGCCGAGGTACAGTCGTGGAAAAAAAAAGTAATCACCCCTTACTAACTCAGCAAAAAATTATCATAGAAGAAAGTTACTGATACCACACGATTGATAATAAAGTCAAATTTTAAATGATGTATATAAATTTTGCTCAAGGGGCCATCTACATATTAAAAACGAGTCATAACTTTTTTTTTTTTTTTTTCAATAGCAGCACACAATTCTGACAGCATAAATGAACTCTACGCTTTTCAATTAGCATAAAAACAAATTTTTATGCAATTCATACGATAAGTTTCCGTGAAATTAATTATTTTAAAACGAGTGTATTTTAGGGACTGTATCCAAATTGAAGTTCTGTCTTCGATTGTTGACCGAGAGAGCCCTCTTCTTGATCAAGGCATCTTAAGCGTCACTCAAGCAGTCATTGGAGACTGCTGGATTACAGGGTAGCATAAGAAATTTCAAAATATCTAGTCACTTCTATCATAGACGGCTCCTTAAACCATCATTTCACCGTTTTTTACGCATAATTTGAAAACTACTTGGAAGAAAAAGGTGAAATTTTGGATTTCCATAAAGCAGGACTTTATAAATCTAAATCCATCAAAAAAATTGTAGGTTGCAATTCATAATTTTTTCCAATATTAATTTCATAATTCATATCATAAAATTATAAAAATTGCAAATTCAACGTATATATCTTTGGGTGTTTTAGTATTATTGCTACACAAAAAATTAGCACATTGGGAGTATAATTTTAGGAGATATTAATGAAAATATGAAAATGTAATGTATCCTTAGAAGCACTAAATTTTGAATGTTTATAATTCAAAAAGTCCTTCCGGCCAGTGCCGGGAGGAAGAGGTAGCTTTCATATTCCTTATTTTAAAAAAGCCAACTTATATTATTCAAACACACGAAGCTCAATTTAGTGGAAACCGAATATAGGAGATTCAATACTAATTTTTATCAATACTAAATCATTATGAATGAGAACTTCGCGAAATTAGCTTTATCCAATCTGATTTTATTTAAAGTAACTTATATTTGGTTTCCAAATTTGGCGATATCTTGAAGTGCCTGCCATTTTAAGACAACATGGTGGATGAGGCTAACCAGCGAACTTGATCGAGATCTTAGTAATTGCTGTGCGCATGCTCACTCACATCGGAATCGATTGATATATACGAGTGCTGTCGCCTGTCGCAGGCAAAAAATCAGATTTTTCAAAATGTCACCCACATTAGAAATTGAAACTGCTATATCTGAGCCATTTTTTAAGATAAAGACAATCAAAAAATGCTCCTGAATCCTTATATCAAGGTCAAATACTTAAGAAAGAAACCTTTTTCAATATCTAATTTTTTTTGCACCTCACTTTAAATATAATTTTTTTAAGATATAAGCAAAAGAAAAAATTTTCAGAAACAAAAACTGCTCCAGAATCTTTGTATCAAGGCCAAACACATAAAAAAAAAATCTTTTTCAATTTTCAATTTTTTAATACCTCATTTTAAATTTTAAATTAATTTTTTTTAAAATGGCAACCCTTTTGAAACAAGATGGCGAATGAAGCTAGCCAACGAACTCGGTCGAGACATTGGTATGTACTATGTACAGACCAAGTTACATCCAAATCGGTTCATAAATACGCCTGTTATCGCGTGACAAAAATAAGGTCGTTTTAAAATGTCAGCCACAGTAGAAATTCAAAATGCTATAACTCAGCAATTTTTTTTAGATATAGACAAAACAAAACCTGTTCCGGAATCTTTGTATTAAGGTAAAACACATACGAAAAAAATCTTTTTCATTTTCCAATTTTTTGGTATCTCATTTAAAATTTTAAATTATTTTTTTTTAAATGGTAACCCTTTTGAAACAAGATGGCGAATGAAGCTAGCCAACGAACTCGGTCGAGACATTGGTATGTACTATGTACAGACCAAGTTACATCCAAATCGGCTCATAAATACGCCTGTTATCGCGTGACAAAAATCAGGACGTTTCAAAATGTCCGCCACGCTAGAAATTCAAAATGCTATAACTCAGCCATTTTTTTAAGATATAGACGAAACAAAAACCGCTCCGGAGTCTTTGTATAAAGGTCAAATACATAAGAAAAAAATATTTTTCCATTTTCAATTTTTTGGTACCACCTTTCAAATTTAAATTTTTAAAAAATTTTTAAATGGCCGCCATTTTGAAACAAAAAGGCGTATGAAGCTGGCCAACGAACTCGATCGAGACATTGGTATGTACTATGTACACACCGAATTACATCCGAATCGGTTCATAAATACGAGAGTTACAGTGTGACAAATGTCAGAAATAGATATATATATATGTCAATTTTGAACGGAGGGTGGTTTCGGCGTCTGGGGGGTCATGATCGATTAAAATATACCAATTTTTTTTAAAATCGCTTTCTTCCGAACGGCTGAAATATGTAGCTTTTTGTAATGAAAGCTACCTAAAACTTATCTTTCAGATGATTTGAAATTTTTTGACTAGGCATAGTTTGAACCGAAGATTTGAAATAGCTTATTAAAATTGTGTACTGTCATTAAAAAAAATGAAGATTGGGTTCGTTTTAATATGTAGATGGCCCCCTAAGCAAATTTTATATACATCATTAAAAGTAGACTTTATTTCCTATCGGTCGGTACCAGTAACTCCCCCTCCACCCCCCCCCCCCCCATCCCCCCCAAGACAGTACCTATCGTAGCAGAAGTATAAAAGCATTGTTTATAATGATTTTCGATAAAAATCGTCAGTAACTAGCTGAGATATTAACCCTTAAAGACACGGACGTTTTGGACATATACACTATATGGCCATTAATGACCGGCAAGTTTCAATTTTAGACATTTTGTCGAATATTTTAAAATATACTTGTCGGATTCTTCTGGAATTTTAGGATTAAAAAGAACAGGTTTTACTTCATATTTATCAACGTCGATTTGATAAGGAGGACAATTAGGGGGGGCAACAAAAAATTAAAGAAAAAAATAATACTTGGGATCACCCTGTATAGCACGAAATAATCTATCGCTACAGAATATACATAGGCTGACATTGTACAATATGTGTATGCATTTTTGTAGGAATAGCATGTATATTAATAGAGATATAGCGATTTTTTTTTAAATTAAAAAAATTCTTACATGTTTTTTGCTTATACAGGGTTTTTAACGAAATTTAACGCCAGTTTCAGGAAAATGGACGAAATGTAGTAGAAACAATATATTGTAATTAGAATATAAATATGTTTAATATTTAAGGAAATATGGGCAGTTGTATAAAATAATTTTTATCTGCGCATGCGCGAACGATAACATGGAACTTTTTGCATAATTTAATAGTCAACTCTATGGAGCAACTTATTAAAAAAAATTTAGTCAGATATCGTAAAAATTCAGAAAGATATCGGCTTTAGAGTGAGCAAATTTTTAGTTGTTCCCTAAAAGCAGCTGAATGATAAGGGATTTTACACAAATTGTCATTTTTTATTAACTGACTTTCAGAAAAATGTTAGTATTTAGTGAGTATCAACGAGTAGATTTGGAAAAAAATGCTTCGATTTTGATACTTCTTTTGATCATGGTATAGGCTTGTTCTGGTGGTTATCCAAGAAGAACTAAAGCATCAATAAAAAATGAAAAAAAAAATGAAAAATTAAAAATGACAATTTGTGGAAAATCCCTTATCATTCGGCTGCTTTTAGAGAACAACTAAAAATTTGCTCACTCTAACGCCGATATCTTTCTGAATTTTTACGATATTGGATTAGATTTTTTTTAATAAGTTGCTCCATAGAGTTGACTATTAAATTATGTAAAATGATCCTTGTTATCGTTTGCGCATGCGCAGATAAAAATTATTTCATACAACTACTCATATTTCCTAAAATATTTAATATATTTATATTCCAATTGCACTATATTGTTTTTACTATATTTTGTCAATTTTTCTGAAACCAGAGTTAAATTTGGTTGAAAACCCTGCATGTTATAAGCAAAAAACATGCAAGAATTTTTTTATATTTTTTAAATAAATCGCTATATCTCTATTAATATACATGCTATTCTTACACAAAAGAATACCCATATTGCACAATGTCTGTTTATTTATATTCGGTAGCGATAGATTATTTCGTGCATTTTATTTTACAGGGTGATCCCAAGTATTGTTTTTTTTTCTTTGATTTTTTGTTGGCCCCCTAATTGCCCCCCTTATCAAATCGACATTGCTAAATATGAGGTCATACCTGTTCTTTTCAATCCTGAAATTCCAGAAGAATCTGTCAAGTATATTTCTAAATATTCGACAAAATGTCTAAAATTGAAAGTTGCCAGTCATTAATGGCAATATAGTGTATATAGGAGAGACTTCTACTCCTTTAAATAAGAGATTCAACAATCACAAATCAGACATTAGAAATGTTAACTATAAAATCCAGTCAAATATACAAATATACAAATACCAGTCAAATATACAAATTCAGAGAGATATCGGCGTTAGAGAGAACTGTTTTTTAGTTTCTCGCTAAAACTCGCTGTATATCTCTATTAATATACATTCTATTCTTACACAAATAAATGCACATTTTGTACAATGTTTGCCTATGTATATTCTGCAGCGATAGATTATTTCGTGCATTTTATTTTACAGGGTGATCCCAAGTATTATTTTATTATTTAATTTATTGTTGGCCCCCTAATTGTCCTCCTTATCAAATCGATGTTGATAAATATGAAATCAAACCTGTTCTTTTTAATCCTAAAATTCCAGAAGAATCTGACAATTATATTTTTAAATATACGACAAAATGTCTAAAATTGAAAGTTGTCATTAATGGCCATATAGTGTATAATGACAGGGACGGCGTACTCTATCTACCATCGGCTTTTGAAGCTTAGATAACAACTTTTAATGATATGTTTGTGTAATACAATGCTCTGTAGCAGTACAAAAACAATAAACGTCAAATTATTAAAAACAGACTAATTTATTCAGAATTAATTACATAAATACTATAGGATTCGCGACTAGTTTGCATTGAGTGGATCTCTCAATACGCCTCCCGTGTCTTTAAAAGTTAATTAAAAACCTATCTGGAAAAACACGGTATGGACCAAGGCGGCGTTGTAACTTTGCGACCTCCTTTCGAAGCGTGCTTAGCACAACGCCAAGTTTAAACTTTGAACAAGAGTTTTGGTTTAGCTACAATGTAAAAAGAAAAGATTTATTACTACGCTGAATTTAGTTTTATGAAATGTCATGTAAAGTTTAAAAAGGCAATACTTTAATGGTCAGTACCTAATAAAGTTCATAAAAAAAACAGAATAGGATAAGATTAAAAAAAGAGTTATACAGAATAGCAATATTTGATATTATTTAGGCTTCATTTTGAACTTTTATGGTATATCCATTGATACTTTTCTAGTATCAACAGCTATAACCAACGCTACGTTGTACATTTTTTTTACAAAGTCTTATTATTTTTTACGACGATTTTTTTAAATAATACAGTTAATAATTCATATATTTATTGTATGGAACCATCTAAGCGCGAGTAATACTCGCACTTGACTCTTTCTTTTTTATTTAAATTAAGTTTACAATTTTGGCTTTATTTCGGGTTCTACAGACCTAAAAAATCCGAAATTCAAACGGTGAAAGATAACGAAATTTCACTATTTTATTGTTCTTTTGGGTACCGCCGATTCAGAAAAAAAAATTACTATGTCATCTTATTTTGACCCCTGTGCACAAAAATAAATAAATAAAGGAAGTGTATTTTAGAATTTTGACTTTTGGTCATAAAGACTGGAAAAAATTGAGGGGTGGGGAGACGGAAAAGGTCTACTATTTACAGTGCTGTACCTGGTTCCTAGTTCTTTTGCCTACAAAAATAGCACATATTTATGAATATTCGCATTACCTTTGGTAAGAGATCTGCATGAACTGAAATTTTAAGGTCCGTTCCCTAAAACGTTCCGTGGTGCTTTTATTTTTATTCTCACGTCAATCATTCCTATTTTAAATTGCTCCTATTTTATCGGCGTAGTTTGATTCTTTCAAATTTGTTATATTGGGCTTGTCAACCTGCGCAATTTTTCTATCAGTCTGATCCGGCCCATTAACATGAATTGCCTTATCAAGCAGGACGGTCGTTCTGCCAACCCAAGCTATAAAAAAATGCTAACTCCGCCAAACAAACAAACACCCAGAACAAAACGGCAAGACACCGTAACTGCTTATTATACTGAAGACAACTTCATGTTAAATCGACCAAACATGCCTGCGTAAAATTTCCCATATCAAAAGAACCAATCATCGCAGAATCATAAAACAAACCCAGAAGAACCTAATAAAGAAGATCTTCAATTTGAGACCAAATGCATCTTCATAAATTAATTATAAACAGAAATATAGATTTTTAAAAATAAAGTCGAGATACTGAAAATGATCGATTATTATTCTTCGTCAAACTTTATATTTAAATCGAGGTAGAGCAGGGCCGGCCCAAGGGGCGTGCGAAGTGTGCCACCGCACGGGGCGCCTAGTCGCGGAGGGCGCGCGATAGGAGTAAAGAGCGGCTATAAATAATTTTGGATTCTACGGGGGTTTTTTTTGTGTTTTTTTTTTTTAACATTTTCTATAACCAGGCGTGAATTATCTGTTGGGTCTAGGTAGATCTGCTGAGCAGGGGACCTTCTTTGTGCTTAAAGGCGCTAAACTTTCACATGTACTCTTTGAGTAAAATGCAAAGAACTTGTGATGAACATATCAGAGGAACGTAGGATGTTAGGATGCGTTCTTTAGTGAAATCCTTTTAAGTTAAAGGCTCAGATTATCTTCCTTGAAACTGGAAAAGGACCACCACCTATTCAACACTTCCGCTTCCTTATGGAGTGCTAAATTCTTTAGATTAATTAATCGCGCCGTAGCTGAGGGGCGCCAAATTTAGGAAAGCTTTAAACTGAAATTCTCACATATTTTGACGATAAACAAAAATTGCAGATTTTTTCTCCCTTGTCTGAATGCATTCTTTAGTAAAATATTTCATATGTCCGAAAAATGAAGAAAGAAAATTTTTTCTAAATGTTTCTAGAGATAGCTCAAACGCTCAAACCCATTTTGTACCTTACATGATTACGTACCTGACAGGACCCTCAAAATGATTAAATGCAAGAGAGGGCGCGCTATATTTACGGAGGCTTTAAATTAAATTATCTCGCATATTTTGACAATAAACAAGAATTGTAGACTTTTTTTCCCCCTTCTATGTGGTGTGTGAATGCATTCTTTAGTAAAATATTTTATTATATCTGAAAAAAGAAGAAAGAAAAAGTTTCTCTAAACGTCTAAACCCATTTTGTTATTTACATGACTACGCACCTGAAAGGAGGATCCAATGATTAAATGGAGAGCAGGGGGGGGGGGGGGGGGCATATTTAGGAAGGCTTTAAATCGGAATTCTCACATATTTTGAAGATAAACAAGAAATGTAGACTTCCCCCTCCCCCCCCCCCCCCCCTTGTATGCGCTGTGTGAATGCATTCTTTAGTAAAATATTTTATTATATCTGAAGAAAGAAAAAGTTTCTCTAAACGTCTAAACCCATTTTGCACTTTACATGATTACGTACCTGAAAGGAGGATCCAAATGATTAAATGGACAGGAAGGGGGGGGGGGGGGCATATTTAGGAAGGCTTTAAATCGGAATTCTCACATATTTTGAAGATAAACAAGAATTGTAGACCTCCCCCCCCCCTTGTGTGTCTTGTGTGAATGCATTCTTTAGTAAAATATTTTATTATATCCGAAAAATGAAGAAAAAAAAGTTTTTCTAAACCCATTTCGTTCTTACATGATTACGCCATGTTTAGGGAAGCTTTAAATCGAAATTATCTCTCATATTTTGAAGATAAACAACAATTGTATAGATCTTTTTTTCTCTTTATGTGTGTGTGTAATCACTACTTGACCGGAATGTATGCTATATACTGTGCTTCAGAATCCGTGTTCATATCTTATTTATTTTAAAGACATTTTTTTTCTTTTTTTCAAATGAATTTTTCGAGAAATTAATGACTTTTCTAATTTTTCAAAAATTCTTATTATGATAAGAGAATCCTTTTCAGAATTCAACATTTTAGTGTAGTGATCACGATCAGTTTTTAACCTTAAAAAAATCGATTTTCTTGTTTTCTTGTTTACGATATATTTTTTAATTTTTGAACCTACAAAAAGAGATTGCGCGAAAATATTCAAATTAGAACCGAGTCAATTTGAAATTCATTGATAACGCATACTTTAACACAGATTCAAATTGAATTTCAACTTTGCGTAGGTTTTTACTACTTGTACACATTGTAAAAAAAAAAAAAAAGTTTTGAAAGATAGGTAATTTATTTTCAACATATATATATAAAATGATTATAGTAAAATTTCTACCTACTTTTTTGAAACTTAAAAGGCATAAAATTTATTTGTTGCAATTAGAGCGTGTTTTTTGTATGTGATACACCTTTAAACAGCACATTCTATCCACCTTCCCCCCCCCCCCCCCCAAAAAAAAAAAACCCCGCGTCATTTAATGGACACAAACATTGTAAGAGTATGTAGGTATAACCATTTTATATACACCTATATTCAAAAGAAATTATATATCTGCAAAGATTATTATTATTATTATTATTATTTTCAATGTATATAAGTAGCAAAAACACAGTTTTGTGGAAATCATACCCAGAGTTATCAATCAGAGTCTGTGTTAAAGTAGTCATTTTTATTAAAAAGCAGAAAAACCAACTGCTATTTTTATAGTCATTTTTAATTTCAAATTGATTCGTTTGTAATTCGAATATTCTTATGCGGTTTATGTTTTGCTTGATCCAGAATCATGTAATTTTTTAAAGAGTATAAAAAACAATAAATCATTTTTTTAAAAAGATTTTAAAACTCATGACTCACCAAATATAAAATTAATGTTGAAAGTAAATAACAAGAATGAAAGTAAATAACAAGACAGGGTTACAGATTTCATCTTACACAATTGCTACTTATTAAGTACTGCTGAGTATATTCCAAATAATAAACATAACTATTCTAATAAAATTTCTTCTTTCAATAAATTATTGTTATTTTTGTCCTATACCATGGCATAATGAATGGCGTTTAATTTTTGGACCACAATGTTACATATTCAGATTGATATTTATTATAAAATTCAGATATCAAAGATAGGATTAAATATGGATACGTTTATTTATTTTATAGTCTTTTTAAATAATATCTTAAATAATTAAGAATAGCATGTGTAAAAGTTTATGAACAAATAATTTACGAATATTTCAAAAATTGTGTGAAAAAAAGGCCAAATATTTTTAACAGGTATGGTTGGGGGGGGCCAAGAGAATGCTCGCACGGGCGCCAAAATTGTCTTGGGCTGGCCCTGGGTAGAGACTTAAATAATGGACAGAAAAAAGTAAGGATTGCATTTTTGGACAGATATTTACTCAATCTACGTGCTTTTATAGAATTCAGCTTTAAAAACATAAAATTTCTGTTCTTAATTAGCGAAAAACATGTTAATTCTAAAGTTTATAAATTATGCAAAACAGAGATAAACCCGCCAAAACATTATAGAAATCTAATGCTATCCTTTTACTTTATCCCTTTGCATTGATTTCATCGAAGAAAACTATGGCCGGCATCCAGATAGATTTTTCGCTGTTAGCGAAATGAGTTTGACCAATCAGAAGCCTGCATGTTTGAGAATTTTTTGCTGTTTCTGGATCCTATGTCATGAAAGTTTTGCGTCATTTTCTTAATGCCATGGATGAAGTGTAATGTTTGTAGAAATCTAGGCTGGGATCTAGGTATAGCGTCTAGAATATATAGTGTGGAAATTGGCTATCCCTGTAATACTTAAGAAAGTGCTAAAATATTGTATCCCTTAAATGTGCAATGATGCTGCTGAAATATACAGATCGCAGCGACATCTGCAGGATATTTTCTACATCTGCAGGATATTGCTAGTCTATGCAATGTAATACGAAAATCCCGCAGATGTCGCTGCGATCAACATTTGGGATTTTAACCGTATCGTTGCACATTTAAGGGATATAAATTTTTAGCGTTGTTTGGATAGCATATTTCCACACTAGGTATTCCAGACACTGTAGTTATAGCGTCTGGAAATATAGGCCGGGATCCAGGTACATTTTTGCAAACAGTGAAAAGTTAGCAAAAATTCTGGCTTCTGATTGGTTAATCTCGTTGCGATAACAGCGAAAAATCTATCTGGATCATGGCCATTGTGTGGAAACCGACTATTCCTGTAATGCTTTAAAAAGTGCTAAAAATTGAATCCCATAAATATTAATCAATACTGAATGACAAATGTCAATCGCAGCAACATTTCCCAGATCTTCACTGGGTGAAACGTTTTCTCAGTTGATTTCTTTTGTAATAGTTACGTTGGAATTACCATATGTCGCTGTAATCAACATTCGTCGTTCAGCCTCGTTCAACATTTATCGGATACAATTTTTTAGCACTTTTTATAAGCCGATTTTTAAACTATATCTTCTAGAAACTATAGCTCAGTTATAGCATCTAGAAGAGATGTTGTTAGGGCTACTATAATACAGGCTGAATCGTCAAGCATTTTGTTTCCCACTTAGACCAACCAGCGATTGTTGCCCACGCGGCGTGGCCAATCGTTCTTCTCCTACCGGCAATTAAATGGCGGCGTGAGTCAGCCCGTATTATAGGAGCCTTCGATGTTGTAGAAATCGACTATTTCAGCAATACTTTAAAAAGCGCTGAAATATTGAATCTCTTAAATGAACAACGATGTTGAATTCCAAACAGTCATTTGCAGCGACATCTGCAGATATTTTTAAAGAAAAAAAGAGACACGTGTAATGCACCGCGGTAGCCTGTCTTTTTCGTTTGCCTCGGAGTAGATATAAATGACGTCTTTTGAAGCTGTTCCTAAACTGTGACCAACGATATACTAAGCCAGTTCATGACGTCACACGGAGTTGATTATCTGTACACGGCAATGGGCACAAAAAAATGGGCTGTATGACCGGGGGACCGTATAAAAATTTAAATTTCGTAATGTTTAAGAAATGTTTTTATTGACCCAAATCGCTTTTAAAATATTTCTTTGCCTGATTTAAAACATTTTTGTAATTGGAACTATGTGTCTATGACTAACGGTTTGGGAATTAGCCATTGGACACCACACCGTTGAGACCGGACACCCTGTATAGCGGCATCTTGCACTGGAAACTGCTAAATGGGCTGCTATCGATCAAAGTCAAGAGAGAAAAGGGCAGAAGAGGATGAAAGAACTCGTTTTTTGGCATCTAGTTTTTCTTAGATCTTCGATTCCTTAGATGCCATGCAAGCGGGGCTTCATTCTCGGATTAGCCATAGGTATTTGTAAAGGGAAAATTATTTTGCAAAACCGTCAGCAAAAAAAAAAAAAAAAAAAAAAAAAAAACCAGTTATTACAGAACGAACAATTAACTGACAGTGACTGTGAATATATATTTTATTTCGACTCTATATGTTTTTTACTAAGTTTTCATCCTTCATAAAAATTTTAAAGAAGATATAATTTGAGGAAGACTTCTACTTTGAAAGAAGAAATTGACTTTCCTTACTTTTAAATTAATAATTACTCTAAAAAAAATGAATGATAGGTAAAGAAAAGTATACTATTTGTGTTTGCTCCCTGCTTATAAAGGCTATGTGAGGACTCATTTTAATTTGAGTGAGTAGAATTATTTAAATTATATATAATCTGTTTAAAAAAAAAAGAAATATATACTAAAAAAAAAAAAAAAAAAAAAAAAGATGTGGCTAAAAAATGGTGTGATATCGAATTTCCAAGCTTATATTATGGTACTTATTTAACATTTTCCATTAAAAATTACCATATGTAAGTCGAGTACCTACGTATGCGTTGATAGAAAGCCTTTTCTCCTTTACTAAATACATCATAACGTGTTTCTGAAGATTACACTTTTTAAAATTATGCATGATGGGCTTGGCGGCTATCTTTCCATATTTCACACAAATTTCTAATCACACAAGTTCGTAATATGTTTGCATTATTAAGAATTTCGAACTTCTAGTTTTAACTACAGACAGATAAATTAAGAAAGTCTTTTATTTAAAAAAAAAAATGATTTTTTTGTTTTAACTAATTAATTACCCCCCCCCCCCCCTCCCTCCGAATAAAAAGAACCATAAGATGAATCCTGGAGTTACTTCAGCTTTATCTTAAGACATAAATTTCTTGGCACACATTTCCATAAATGAATTGCGTAAAATGTTTGCTTTAGTAACAATTTCAAACTTCCGTTTTAACTACGAACTTGTCGGCTTGTTATTTAGCTACTCCGCAGCCCTGCTAATTTCCAGATTTTAATTCAAGTGAGGAATCGATTTCTTCGTTTGTGAATAAAGTACGTTTTAGTATATCATTACAATATATATGTATTATTAATAAAAATAAATAAATGATTATTTATATATTGAACCTTTTCTAAGTATATAATATATTTCTTCTGTTGTACAGATGTTGCAGCAAGATGAATCAAAACAGCAGCAAACCTCTTTATCAGAAATGAATGATCTGAATGATTCGTCCTTAGCACATGTAGAGTAAAGAATGATAAATATGTGAGTACTTATATATGTGGAATACTGGAATCGTATATGAAACGTAATTGGAGTAAATTTAAAATCAAATATTTTATCGTCTATACTTTAACAAGTGTTTTTTTATCGTCGAAGAGAATTCTAATTGCTTATATTTATTTCTCTTACATACAGATATGTTATATTTGCTACAAACACTTAAGTAAATGAAATTTAAAAGAACATACACAGATCCATACAGATGAGAAACCCTATACTTACGAAGATTGTCAAAAGCCGTGTTTTAGAAAAAGTCAATCAGAAATGCATACGACGTCATATAGTGTATCACCAGTTGTATGTAAACCTTGTGAAGATATTCAAAAAATAACCAGACGTTTGAAGAATTTAACAATCAAGCGAGAGATTGACTATTTACCTAACCTAATTGCATACGAGTTACCACAATATCCCAAAATTAAAATTTGGAAGGAATACACACTTTTGTTACCCGTGATTCTTCTAACATGAATGTAGATATTATTCACAATGTATTCTCTAAAGTGTTATGATAAATATACTTTTATCTACCCGCGTGTTTATTTTTCTAAAGCCTATTTCATTATTGGAATATATCTCCTAACATTTTAAACGAAACAACGCTTTCACATCTTAAAAAAATTTCATAAAAACAGACAAAAATTAACTGATGAATGAAAAAAATATGCGAGTTCACAAAATAATTTCAAAGTTTTCTAAAAATATTTACAAAAATATTTACAACATAAAAAAATTTTACAAAGTAAAAAAAAAATTACAACATAAATTTTTTTTACTTAAAGTAATATATATATATATATTACAATTTTTTTTTACAAAAGGGAATAAAAGTTACAAAATATATAAAATTTACAGAAAAGTTTAAAAAAGTACAAAAAAAAGTTTTAACAAAATTACAAAATGTTTTTTAAAAATGCTACTTTAAATATAGTGTATAATGGTTCCAACCATTATACTTACATTTATAAAAATAACATTTTTTGGAACTTTTTTTAATAACTTTAGTGTATTTTTTTTTTTTTTTTTTTTTTACTTTTGTAAAATAAAAATTGTCTTGCAATTTCTTTTTTACTTTAATAAAAAACTTTTCATGTTGTAATTGTTTTTGTTTTTTTACTTTGTAAATATTTTTATAAATATATCTAGGAAACTTTGAAATTATTTTGTGAGCTTGCATATTTTTTTCATTCATCTGTTAATTTTTGTCTATTTTTATGAAATTTTAAGTTGCGAAAACGTTTCGTTTAAATGTTAGGAGATATATTCCATTAATGAAATACGCGTTAGAAAAATAAGCATGCCGATATGCGATAAAAGAATATTTATTATAATTAATTTAAAGAATACAGTGTGAATTATATCTACATTCATGTTAGAAGAATCACAGATAACAAAAATTTCTTTACAAGAGTGCCTTCCAAATTTTAATTTTTGGATATTATGGTAACGCTTATGCAATTAGGTTGGGTAAATAGTCTACATTTCTTCATTGATTGTTAAATTCTTCAAACGTCTGGTTTATTTTTGAGTATCTTCGTGAAATTTACATGCATCTTGTGATACACTATATGATGTATACATTTTTTGATTAATGTTTTCTTAAAAATGGCTTTTGGCAATCTTCACTAGTACAGGATTTTTCATCTGTATGGGTCTATGTATGTTCTTTTAAATTCCATTTACTTACAAATTGTTTGTAGCAAATAGAACATATCTGTAAGAAAAATAAATGTAAACAATTAGACTTCTCTTCGACGATATAGATTTTAAAAAAACATTTGTTAAAGTATAGACGATAAAATATTTGATTTTAAATTTACTCTAATTACGTTTCATATATGAATTATAGTATTTCATATATAAGTACTCATATATTTATTATTCTTTAACTTTACATGTGCTAAGGACGAATCATTCAGATCATTCATTTATGATAAAGAGGTTTGCTGCTGTTTTGATTCAACTTGCTGTAACATCTGTACAATAAAAGAAACATATTTATATACTTAGAAAAGGTTTAATATATAAATTATCATTTATTTTTTATTAATACATATATATTGTAATGATATACTAAAACTTACTTTATTCACTAACAAAGAAATCGATTCCTCACTTGAAATCCTCACTCATCTGTAAATTTATCAGAGTTGTGCACTTAAGGTCATCTTCCCTCACAAGTCTAACAGTGGAAATGAGAAATGCTGTGCTGCTTTTCGAAAATTTATATTATTCTCAAACATTTTGAAACCGTGACAACTCACGCATGCATACAAATCAGTAATATAATAAATGTTGGCAAGAAATTTTGTTATAGTAAACCATAGATTATTATATTCTGAGAAGTGATAGTGGTAATGACATTTAAGGTAGGAGTTAAACTTGCAATTAAAAAGTACAATAAAATAAAATAAAATTTTTCAATAACTTTTAATTTCTTTTTACTTTTGTATTTTTTTACTTTTGTAATTTTTCTTTTATCTTGTAAATTTTTTAAACTTTTTTGTAACTTTATGTTGCTAACTTGCATACTTTTTCATTCATCTGTTGATGTTTTATATGTAATAGATTGGGCTTTATGTAATAGTTATTTATTAATTGATTATTTGCATTTTCGTTCTGTGATACCTTTCGTGTATGAGGTTATTTAATATATATTAAATTTTCTTTATACTTATTCATATGATAGTAATATTTCTGAGGAATACATATCTTATAATTACTAGAATCATAAGCAATGGATGTGAAAATTTGAAACACAAATCGTTCTGTGACGTTCATTGGCGCACCCACATGGGAGCTAAGGGGCTGAAGCCCAGACTAGATATTTATTTATTTTTTAAATATGAAAGAATGTTATTTTTTTTAATAGGTCCTTAAAAAATCGGAATTTTTGAAAAGGTATTAATTTTGTCACACAGTTTTTTCTCTTTTGTAAATTTTATTACGAAATTCGAAATATTAGCATGTTTAAAAATTACTTAATTAAAAATTTAAGACCCCGTGCAACCCTTTCCTCTCTTTAACCTTCATAATATTTTGATAATTTAATAATAAAACTTTAAATCGTTTGATTGCAAACACATTTTAAAATTACGGAAATACTGAAACGCACGAAAAAAATCACAAAAACAAAGATATGTTTTAGTACAGTTTTTCATCATTTAACATGTTAAAAGCATACCAGACTTGTTAAAACTTTCCAGAGCTTCATCTGGCTGGTTACGACTCTGCTCAAGTCAGCAGAGAAAATGTAAGTCAGGACCTGATACGGCACGTCCCATTAAATCAAATGAAAGAAAGACAGAGCTCGGCAGCGGGCGGGTCAGATCTGGGCACATGTAGGCCTCTAAAATATGCTAGTCCCCTTCAAAGCGTAATCCTGGATGCGCCACTGGTGATGTTGCTAAGTATTGTCGGAAAAATTCATATAGTTTGGTTTCCGGAAATAGGTTATTTGAAATATGAAATGTTTAGTAAAACAAGAAAAAAAATTACAAAAAGTTTAAGAAAAAAGTTTAATAAATTACAAAAAAGTTTGAAAAATTTTACAAAAAGTTTTTTTTTTTTTTATGTTATTTTAAATAGTAGTATAATGGCTGGAACCATTATACACTATATTTAAAATAGCATTTTTAAAAAACTTTATTCATAACTTTTTTGTAAATTTTTTCAAACTTTTTTTGTAAATTTTTTTGTAATTTTTTTATGTTCTAAATATTTTTTCTTTTTGGTTGGTGGCGGTACAGCTGGCAGGGGGATGGCACCGTAGCACCGCCGACTGAGCCCGTACTGTTGTTTTCTCACTACTTGCATGATTTTACATAAAAGTAGATTTAGAGTTTTTTCACCAAAGAGTTTCAGCTGAGTGCTGCACCCTGCCTTCCCCTTGGTTTACAAAATTGCGCCTTTTTTGCCTCTCATCCAAAAATTAGCATACATTTTGCACGCCCCTCCCCCTTTCTCCACAGACGCACACACTTAAAAATAAGTACCCTTACTCATTTTTGTATAAAAAAATTGTTTGCTTACATAGTAAAACTTGACTCATTGTTTTCTTGAAATGAGTGAAGTAGCTTTAAAAATCAAAAAGTGCTCTTAAGGCCCCGCTGCAGAGAAATTTATTTTCGTCTTTCAGAAAAAGCACGTCTTGTAGAAGTTTCTGGAGGCGTCAACAATGTACCAATGACTGACAGAAGATCCTCCAATTGAAATAGAGGGCGATTTCAACAGGGTCAGATCAACCCTCCATATGGTCAGATATCAGTTTAGGGCAGTGGTTATCTTTCCTTTTGAATGTAGCGCGAAAAATCTCCCCTCTCTGTGGGGGGTCATCTCTTGACCTCAGAATGAAAGGGGAGATTAATTTCAGGTGTGTTTCGAAAAGCAGTAATTCTATTTCATTTTGTTCAAAAACAAAGGGAAAAATAGTGTATAATATATACCCAAATAGTAAGAAGAAAAATTCCATCAATCAGCCACAGAATTTTTAATATTTGGCTAATATGCATATATTTTAGAATAGATGGGATACCATTGTTATTTAATTTTTAAACTATATAAAGAAATTCACTATGTTTTCACTATGTTCGAGTTTTGTGTTCGAATGCAATTTTCCAGATGAAACAAAATAAACATTTTCGGAGATAAAGTTTTAATCAACTTACGACGATCTCTTGAAACATTCTCCAATCATCAATTAACGGTAGTTATTTATGTTAATTAATTAATAATTAAAAATATTGAATTTAATAACTAATATAATTATTAATTTAGATTTAATATTTAGTGTGTTATCGCAGTTACTATTTTGATATATATACATGCATGAGCAGGATACCAAATTTAAAGTAGAGACACATTTTATCCCAGTTCAGATACGCATCGTTGACACGTATGAATCGTAAAATTTAATTAGTTATAAAACAATAATAATAATGAATAAAATGCAAATAGTTTAGAGATAAAATATTTCAAAGGGATAAAAATAAAAAAAAATGCTGAATATGCCATTAAAAAAAAAAAAAAAAAGCAATTTATCAAATTACAACGACCATTTGGAAAACGACTTTTTCGAAGACTAAAATTTAAGACATAAAAAATCGCACGGAGTTGATCATACATTACGTACGCCATGAATTAAACATTAATAGTAACACGTAAATAGTAACACGTAAAAATTGCAAACGACAAACATCGCCTGCGACTCCTCAGATTTCCTGAAACTTGTGTATTATCCACCTGAAACTTATGTATTATCCACCTGAAACTTATGTATTATCCAAGCATTTCATTGGCTGTTCGGGAAAATGCTTTTACATCCTCAGATTTCCAAGAAATCTGATATGATTTTAAAAGAAATTTCATTTTTAAACTTTTAAATATCCCATAATATTACTTATTACACCGTCGTATAGAGAAAAAAAATGTACTTGTAATGGTTAAAAAAAAAAAAAAAAAACTTTACAGGGTCAAATAGTATTTAATTGTCAGGAAGAGACTAAAGTAAACATAAATAAGTAATACAATCTATTCAGATTAAAAAAATATATATTTATTTATTAAATGTAAATTGAAAGTAACAAAAAAAAATTCAAAAGTTATTATACAACCAATTTAATTGATAAAGGACTTGGAAATATCTGGCAAACTGTAATTAAAGAAAATACATATGCTTTTCAAAAACTTCATTATTTACATGACACCACAATGATCTCGATGACGACATTGACGATATCTTCTAAATGTTTGTTTGGGAAAACTGGAACATTCCAAAAACAAAACAATTTGGGAAATATTTTACGAGAAATGTTTACAAAATGTCAGCTGAAAATGACAGGGGGAATAGTGGAAAAAATATAAAAAATGAAGCAATGTGATCTCATTGATTAAAAACTTTGAAATAACTGGCTCTAAGAAGGCATTGGATGCTATATGCAGACGTATAAATATCTGAGGAGATTTCCTAGTTGATTGTTTAGAAAAACTGGCGCATTGCATTAGAAAAGAAGAACTTGGGATATATTTATATATATTGTATATATATATTTTTTAAACAAACTGAAAATGACAGCGAAAATGTTAAGAGATATAAAAAGAGAAGCAACATGTGATTTCATTGATTGAGTTTCGAGAGCTACAACAGAAGAAAATAATTGTTTTTCAAAAACATCATTATTTAGATAATACAACATGTATTATCACGATGTACAATGACGACATTATCACGATAGCAAAATGGAGATATAGAGATATCTGACGATATTTCCTACATAATTACTTTTAAAAAATTGGCACATTATACAATAGCGAACAAATTTAGGAAAGATATTGAGCCGTATTATTTTATTGATTAATGACCTAATTTTTAGAAAAATGCTTTTTCTAAACTGCATTATTTACACAACACAATGTATTTACGTAACATAAGATAATAAATTAATTACATAACACTACATACATGGATTGAAAACGAACAAAACTACAGCAAAACGCATGGAATATCTGACAATGTGCCCTTTAAAAAGGGAAAAAAATTAGTACCACAAGATTGCAGACCTCATCAATATTTTCAAAATTTTCGTTATGGACATCTATTTAGAAATAGACTCCAAAGCATATAGAAGAAACAGCACAGTAAAACATACAAATTTTGTACTACATTGTGTACATTAATTTAGAAAAAACTCCAAAGCATATAGATTTAAAAACAATACAATAAAAAGTACAAACTTTAATGAATAACAGTGGTATAATATAGGCAATCATTAAACAATTCGGTATAATTATATAAAAACAATACTGGATTAAAAAACAGTAAATTAAAACATATTTTTACAACATATTTATATATGGAAAGAAAGAGAGGAAGATCAGGTATTATGGAATGGTCGAATACTATGGAATACTTCAATATCTGTCACAGCCAAGCGTAAATCTGCCATACAACTTCCTAGTGCTTCCATGAGGCACAGTACTCTATTTTGTTTGTATATGGAGTTGTTGGAGCGACGGTTAAATAAAGTCTTATTCTCAATTTTTGCAGTTTTTTGTAAGGTAAATTTTATAAAATTCATATTAATTATAAAATCTCACTGTCAGTGGTGTTAACCAAGTTCAATATAAAGTTAACTTATAAACAGTTATATTTATTGCTGGCAGAAGCGCCAACTTTTGAAAAATATTGGGTGAGCTCAAAAAATTGAGTAAAATAACACATAATACAATTTTTTTAGCAGAGGATCAAATGACTAAAGATGATTTTCGAAGTCAAATTATAGTTTTTCTAAGTAAAATATAAAATTATTAAAATGTAATTATAATTTAATAAATGACTTTATTAAATTATATTGTCATAAATTCTTTTTAGAAAATAATTAGTATTTATTATAAATAACATAAAAATTGCTAACAATTGAAAGTACAAAAAAATAAATATCCAGAAAAACATACATTTTAGTCACCTAAGTGCTTTATCGATTTAAGACAGATGAGATGACAAAATACACAGGAAATTTGTTTTTGAGAAAAATTTAATGATACATCCGCTGAAGGGACTTTCAGTGTTTTTGTAAATCTAGTGGATGTCTTTACTAATTTTCAAACAAAATTATTCCGAGAACGTCAATAAAACTAAATTTCATTCCAGCGATTACATAAATAAATAATAAAATAAATGAATGAAAATTGGGTGAGCGCAGATATCAAATTATTGGGTGGGCTCGCGCCAAACGAGCACATATAAGTTAGCGCCACTGATTTCAGTTTTCCTGTATGCTAACTTGTTGACGCGTGAAGAAGTGTGCTTTTCAAAATGTGTGTTCGGGTAATATTTAATATTAACTAGACAGCTGTTTGAAGGCAAGTCTAAAAATTAAAACAATTTTTCAAAGGATCTGAGGACTTATAAGGTTTACTTATTAAATAATTTTAGTTATTTTTTAAAATAATGCTTTTTCTTGCAATTTTAATATTCCTCATGATTCTATTCTATATTACCCATCTGTCTGCCATTAACAAAAAAGTGTATTTTTTTTTTAAAGCTAAATATTTATATGTATTGTGTTCTTAAATTTTAAAGACGTTTAAAATATGTTAAGAAATAGTAAAGATTTATCTTTATTAATTTTTAACGTACCTCAATTTTTATTGAGGTACGTATTTTTGTTGAATTACAAATAAAAATGTAAATGGCATTCCATTATACCCGAACTCCCCCCCCCCCCTCTATCTCTCTCTGTATATATATATAAATAAATAAATAAATATATATATATATATATATATATACAGGGTGATCATAAAAAAACTTTGCCGATATATGGAACTGTAGCGGCCGTTCCGTTTAACCGATCGAGATGAGATTTCAGATATAGTTATTCAGAGGTATGAGCTCGGGATTCTGTGAACGGCAACAAATTGGCGCTCACGGTTACGGTTATAGGTACAGAAACTCGAAATTTTCGAATGGCAACACCCATTTTTTTTTCGTCGCAAAATGCTCAGCGCATGCGAAAACCCTAAATAGCGCTGGAACGGTACGCGTATCGTAATAAACGGACGCGTTATGCACGCACAAAAAAACAGCTCAGCGAATGGCCAAAAATAACACGATCGGGGCGCACGGAGGAAATTTGCATATGACAGATGCAAGACAACAATCACAGAACGCCGTTCGACAGAGTTCAGCGTAGAAAACGGATTCTTGCCTCTGTCATATGCAAATTTCCTCCGTGTGCCCCGATTTTTGGCCATTCGCTGAGCTGTTTTTTGTGCGTGCATAACGCGTCCGTTTATTACGATACGCGTACCGTTCCAGCGCTATTTAGGGTTTTTGCATGCGGTGAGCATTTTGCGACGAAAAAAAATGGGTGTTGCCATTCGAAAATTTCGAGTTTCTGTACCTATAACCGTAACCGTGAGCGCCAATTTGTTGCCGTTCACAGAATCCCGAGCTCATACCTCTGAATAACTATATCTGAAATCTCATCTCGATCGGTTAAACGGAACGGCCGCTACAGTTCCATACATCGGCAAAGTTTTTTTATGACCACCCTGTATATATTGCATAAGCATTTATAATTTTCGGATGATTTCAAGGTAATTTTTTCCTTTGTTTCTGAGCTTCTATTATATACTCAGGATTTCTCATAGGCATATTACGGGGATAGCGTGGATCTACGATTTCCGGAAGCAAACAATCAAAGTAAAAATTTTTTAATTTTTCTTCCATATTTTTTTTCCAGAAAGATTCGTCTCTTTCAATCCTCTCCATTTTCATCCCCTTTGGAGTCCAAATAACAAATAAACAATATTTACGATTCGTTATTTTCAGTTGACCCTGTACTTGATAATAATATATATGTTTTTTATTTATATTTTGAATCATTTTAGTTTTCCTGTCGATTGTCCAAACAGTGATTTTTCTAGATTGTATCCCTTCCTCGGGAGAGAGGTTACTACAAGACGATGGACATTTTATTTCTAATATTCCATCATCTTCGATGAGGCCATCCGGAGTTGCTGCTAAAAAGGGGAAATCTTCGTCTATAAATAACCCACATGGCTTTACCTTGATATTTATTTTATCAAGTTCATCGAGTGCATCCCTTTCATGTTGCCTGCCGTATTTCATTGCACTCGAATCAAAATTGCTGTACAGTATTTTTTTTAGTATGCTGTCGCAATTTGTATGAGGCAGCTTGTTACAAATGTAGCCAAAATTAGAGGCAGTCAATCGTTTACGTCTTTCTTCGAACCAAACATGGGATAAGCTTTGAATCGTAGTTTCCTCCATAATTTTCTGGCGTTCTTCATTATTTATTTTTATTTGTTTCAAAAAGGCCTCCTTTTTAACTTCAAACAAATCACGTTCCATGTCTGGTTTTTCGGCAAAATTTCCGTAGGCAGAATCGACTGCATTTTTAAACAGCCTTCGTCGCTTATGGATCTTGTTTCGGGCAAAATCTCGTATTCTCCTCCTGTTTCTTCTTTCTTCAGATCTTTTGCAGTATTTCCCAGGGCTACAATTGAACATAGCTTTATGCAATGCGTAAACCGGCATTCTACTGTTGTGCGAAACCACAGCAGCGCTGCACCTTGCTTGATATGATCGTTTTAAACAATAATTTATTCTTTTTCCTCCCACAAATTTTGCAATTATGCTGTTCAATTGTTCAACAGCATTATTATTTGCGTCCTTCAACAAACTTCTTGCATGGTCTGCAAGAGAATTCATTATATCCATCAGTTTGCAAAGAAGTCCACTAGACTTCAGCAAAGGGATGTAATTTTTTTCAATCTTTTTTTTACAAAAATATTTAGCGCATCTTTCGTGGTTTCCAAATACATGAAATGGAATATTTAATATATCTTCTCTCAATCCTTTAACATTTTCTATTGCGCGATTTCCCTTTTTCCTATATTTAATAGCTGATGTCACTGCCTTTCTTATTTTAAAAATTTTTTCCCCAATCATCTTTCTGTGGGTTACATTTCCAAAATTTCTGTTTCTTGCTAGTTCTTTTATCCTGTTGCACATATTTCGCAGCAAATGATTTTTACAATCAATTTTTTCGACAGTTAAGTCATCATAGGGTCTGCAATCCAAGATTTTTTTGTAGACGTTGCTATCCCCGTCACCTATAAACCTGGCATATTTAATACCATATAGTTCAACACTTTGTGAGAAACCTTCCACAATGATGTCGGCTTCCATACCAGAAGAACTTCCCTTCCAGTTTTTGAAGCATTTATGTTCAGAAGGTTCCATATCTTGGTTAGCTGCTCTGGCGCACGTTATACAATATTTATTTCGGACACCAATAAACATAACCTTCTTCGTCTCATATCCAACTATGGCAGCCTAAAAGAGAGAGGAAATTAAAATAAATATATTTATTAAAAATATTTAAAAATAATACATAAAAAAGAGAGAAATACTTGACTCAGCAGGCAGAATATATCGTTCAATTAGTGTTACCTTTTTCTGATTTTCGTTTTAATGATTTATGGGCGTATATATACATAAATAAGACGTGTAATAATGTAATATATAAAATAGGCCGACATAAATAAGCCATAACAGATTGTAAAAGTTTTAATTGCTGGCCGTTTCATTTTCGTAAATGCTTGTAATATTTGGCACAAATTAAAATTTCTTAAAACTGAGTTCTGCCCTTATAACGAACAAGTACTTAAATTTCATTCAAAAGTACATTTTTTTCTTATTTTGTAATTAAAAAATTGAAACTATGCGATTTTTAAAAGATATATAAGATCAACAAAAGAGAAAACCATACAACCAATCGTTGTCACTATCGTAATACATTTCTAAAAATAATTACTTTTTTGGCTGTTGTCCAAAAATGAATCTATTATTTTTTGGAGACGACAAAAAAGCCTGTAGTGTAAAGAACCAAGACTTTGACGCTAAAAATCCGAAAATAGGCCATAAAATGCTAAACAAAGAAAAAAAACTTATTATAGTTCCAAACATGAGCATTCTAATTAAACTTAATTTTTAACCAATCTAGCTTGATAATGTTCAACATAAAATTAAAATCTAGCTCTTCGTCGACAGGTTTTATTTTAGCGCCAAAGTGTTGGTAGCCAATCTTATGCTTAATCTGATTGTTTTTTCTTTTTAAATTGCTCTGGGAAAATAATTCGGGTAATCTTGCCACAAGTTATTTTACATTAGTTTATAAAATAAATGCGAATTGTTAAGAAAGATTTAATAAGAAAAAAAGGTAAAAAATTATTTTAAAAGTTATAAACACTACTATAAATTTAGGCTACAATTTCCAAAGAAATTTTATACGAAAGTAAATTTGTTTAGATAAAGATTAAAAATTGAAATTATCCTTTTTTTTTTTTTTTTTAAGAAGTGATAACAGCGAATGCTAACTCAGGTCATTGTCATTAATACACTTCAAAAAACAGCAACTAGTTTTTGGCAAGCGTCCAAAGGTCAACTACGGTTTTTTTGACGACGACAAAGAAAGTCAATAGTAACAAATATACTGTTTTTCCGCTAGCAACAATGATTACAAGTGGCTGGAACGTTTTCTAAATAGCAAAGAAATTAACATTAATAAATTAATACTTTTAATTTGTTACTTTCTTTTCTTCAACCTAAGAACACAAATAAAATATTGAAATCGATCTTTGTAATATACTAAGCGTATTTATAAGAGTTAGCAGAGCTATCATGTAAAAAGTAATTTTATTTTAGAAATTTCATTATTTTTCTTTTACTGATAATTGAAATAACTTACCGTGCCCGATAGAGATGCATAATTTGTTTTGTAAGAGCGTTTAGCCCAACTTCCGTCAACGATGACTGTAATAAGAGGTATACCCTCTGAGTCAACATCACCACGCTGAATTGCTAATTTCTTTTCTTCGGAAGCAGCTATTTCCATCTCTTTCAATGCAGTGGCTTCCCAAGCATCAGACAATTTATCTTGTTCCTTTATGAATGTATTTTCGGACATTGATGGGATATTTACAGCCGAAAGAAATTCATTGAGATTTGAGAAACCACCACCAATACTCATTATACCGGTTACAGCTGCAGTATTAGAGTTCATCATATTATTTTGCTGAAATTCTGTCCAAATGACTTTTGAGTAGTTACACATTTTGCATTTCATTTTAATACCACTTATTAGACCATGCCTTTTCTCGGAAATGATTTCCATGTCCGAAAATGTACATCCTATTGGACTATGGTTATTTAGTTGTTGAAGTTCTTGGAAAAAATAATTTACGTCAATTATTCTTCTTCCAAAAATTAGTCCTGAATAGGTATCCCGGAAAGAATCTTCTTGATTAAGATCTTCCTGAGTAGGATCTTCCACAATAAGATTTGAAGATGGATTTCCTGGAGAAAGTTCAGCTTGTCTGTAATACAAGAATTTAAATAATATATACTCGTAATAAATGCCTTAATAATATTTGAAATATTTTACGATATTGAGCAATGGTGAAAAAAAAGAAGAAGAAGAGAAAAAATAGGAAGCGAGGGAGAGTTATAGAGATACATGTGCTTCGAGACTCATAAAGAAGCCTCGGCAAATTCAAAGAGTAAAATTTTAAAGGAAACAAAATCCAAATTCTATCAATATCTTACTTTTAGGAATCATGATCCCCCCCCCCCCACACACACACACACACAAAAAAAAAAAAAAAAAAACAGCGTAATTTAATGTATGTAACATAACGTGCAATGTAAACTAGTAGGATGTGCCAATCCCAAAACTTCTTTCTATCACCAAAACCTAATCAGCAGAGGGGATTGAATTTTACTGTAAACTAAAAGATCCACAGAAATTACTGAAATTTACAGTAATTATAGCTGTAATAGCTGAAGACATGAAAAGAAAATTGAATATACATGTGGTGTGGTGTTTTTCCTTTTCCGAGCCTATGCGTGTTTTTAAGTATGCCAAAAAAGGGGAAAGAGGGAGGTCGTTGTGTACATTAGATTTTTTTATTTCTTTATCTTAAAACAGGACCCTTCACAAAACTTTTCATCCCAAAACAAGACCCTTCATAAAACTCTCAATTTCAAAACAGGACCCTTCACAAAATTATTTGTCTTATAAATAGACCTTTTACAAAAATTTTCCCACCTTCCAATTGAGTCTTTCACACATTTATTCGTTTAAAAGTAAAATCTGACTTCTACAAAAACACCTGAATTCATTAAATAACATATTACTTAGCTTTTTTTACATATGAAAGATAGAAGAACTTGAATATAACGATAGTTTCAAATTCACAAAATTATGACTAAAATTTTCACAAATATAAGAAAAACTTCACACTTTCACAAAAACAGAACCCTGTGAAAAAAGTCCGGACAGAATTTTATTGTCTGTTACAGGTTTTTATTGTCCGAACTCTTTAATTGCTTTATCAGTCATAAATATGCCGGTCTTGCAGCCTGTGTAAATAATTCGTGGAAAAGTCTGGATATCTAGTTGTAAAAGAACTGTGTTTCTCTCTGTCTCTCTTTTTTCTTCTTCTTGTTTTGGCATCGAAAACTTTTAACATTAAAAATAAAATAGTTCTTATCTTCCGAACTCTTTGAAATTTTCATCAGTTACAAACATAATGGTTTTAAAATGTGTGTAAAATTTTACTGTAAGAATATGTATATTTTAGTCATAAAAACATAAGCCAAAGTTGAGTTTCTGGGTGAAAATTTCTCAGATTTTATTTTATTTTTTTAAATACTTCTGCTCATTCGAATGTTTCAAGGTTTTTATAGGTGATGTATATCTAATGTACTAAAAATGTGTAAAAAGATTAAGTAGAAATACCGAAAGTTAATTACTTTTAACGTAGATAAAACAGTGCCTCCAGGAGACGCACAGGCGTAACTAAAATTATTTTGTGGATCGAGCCAGGCCCCCAAACTCATAAGTTCTTTAGGTGCATTCAAAGTTGGTTTATTTGCTTTTATTTGGTTTTCCCATCAATAAACTGACGATATGTCAACTGGCTTTCTTTTCCAAGGGTTCTGTGGTCATCAACAAAAGAAAGGGGAGTCTCAAAAGAAATAGGCGGGGACGGACATGTCAACGACATTCACTGGTGGCCTCTGACCTCTAGACATCTGATAAAAAGTCATAAAATATCAATGTTTTTATGTGATTAATTTTAATTAATACATAGAGTAGGCCGCCCTTGTCATTATGTATGTCCAAACGGTTTGTGTCTTCAAGGGTTAATATCTCGGCTAATTACCGAAGATTTTTTTCAAAAATCATCACCAAGAATGCATTTATACTTCTGCTACGATAAGTACTTCCAGCGCTCCTCAAAACCTTTGCTGAATGCCTCTGAATCGTGTGTGTAATGGAAAAATGCGCTTTTCTCAAAAACTATATGACCTAGGGTAATCGCTATAGTTTTCCTGCAAGGTTTAAATTAACGTCTTCTACCTCTAATTTTTTCATAATTTTAGTTTCAGTAGATTCGGAAATAGAGGGGAGGGGGGGGTATATTTTTACACATCATTTTCGACGATATCTCTGAAAATATAATAGGTAAAATTAAAAGAAATGTATTTTTGAGTTCAGCGTTACGAATGCTTTCACACGATATACAAAGAAAACATTTTTTTTCAAGTAATTTAATTAGCCCATCTACATTTTTCTCAAATACATTTGTGAGTGTTTAATAATTTGTAAATATGTGGGTCAATACTCTTTAATAGTTCATTCTTTATTATGATATATCATTTCGTGCATTTTATTTTACAGGATGATCCCAAATATTATTCTTGTTCTTTGATTTTTTGTTGGCCCTCTAATTATCCTCCTTATGAAATCGATGTTGATAAATATGAAGTCAAACATATTCTTTATAATTCTGAAGTTCCAGAAGAATCCGACAAATATATTTTTAAATATTCGACAAAATGTCTAAAATTGAAAGTGCCCGGTGATTGATGACCATTTAGTGTATGAAGTCGTGTACCTGGAAGCTCGATTTCGAATATTAGATTTTTCATTTATTTTTTATGCGATTTTAGCTCTCTCTCTCCTTTTTTTTAACGTTTTTAAGCGATTTTTCTACGAAGAAAAAAAAGGTTTCAGTATTTTAGTCCCAATATAATAAATTTAGTCATATTTTCAATAAATTTTATTCAGAATTCATACACCGGTTTCTAGCGTATTTTTTTCTTAGTCCCGCGGCGATTTTTTTACATTCGGAAAAGGAATTCTTTTTCAAACTCATATCCTAATACAATTTTGTTCTTTAAAATTTTTGAAGTATAGGGATTTACAATATGATATTCAATGCGATTTTGAGTGATTTTATGAGAATTTTATCGTTTCTCGCCGATTTTTTTGTCATTTGTGAAAGAATTCCGACTGTAATGTTTTACTCCATTCCCCCATTAGTAAATTTTGTCATCAGCAACTTTTGAATATTTTTATATTTTTAGGCCTACGATAATTTTTTTGAAATTCGGAAAAGGAATTTGGTTTCAAACTTTTAACCTAACATAGTAATTTTTCTCTTGAGCGATTTTTGATGTTTTGGTATTTATAATATGATATTCAATGCGATTTTGGAAGATTTTTTATTGTTTTTGATCGATTTTTTTTTTTTTTTTTTTGTCATTTATGAAATAATTCCGACTACAATGTTGTACCCCATTATAGTAAATTTTCTCTCCAGCAATTTTTGAATATTTAGCGATTTTCAGTCCCACGACGATTTTTTTGACATTCGGAAAAGGAATTCTGTTTCAAACATTTAGCCTAATGTAGTAAATTTTCTCTTGAGCGATTTTTGATGCTTTTGCGCTTTTTAGCTTTTTTTTTACGTTTCATGTCGATTTTTTTTATTCAATTATGATATTCAATGCGATTTTGGGAGATTTTTTTTATTGTTTTTCATCGACTTTTTTGTCATTTATGAAGTAATTCCGACTATAATGTTTTATCCCATTATAGCAAATTTTGTCACCAGCAACTATTGAATATTTTGCTATTTTTAAGCCCCGCAATGAATTTTTTGACATTCGGTTGGTTGATTTTGACGGCCGATTATCTACACTAGGGATATAGGCCTGAGGGGGGGAGTGCCCTTCGTGGGGGGTCTTTCTAAGGGAACCTAACCCGTATTTACGCATGGAAATCCATAGCTCGAAGAAAACCACGAAAACTCCGAACGATTAGGCCGACGGGCGCGATTGGGATCGAACCCAGCACTTCCCGTCTACCAGCTTTGAGAGCAGAACCTCTCAGCCACTGGTGGGGCGTTTTGACATTCTGAAAAGGAATTCTGTTTCAAACTTTTAACCTTATATAATAAATTTTCTCCTGGGCGATTTTTGATCTTTTGGGGTTTATAATATGACATTCAATGCAATTTTAAGTGATTTTCTGAGATTTTTATTGTTTTTGATCTTTTTTTTTTTCTTTCTTTTTTTTTTTTTTTTTTTTTTTTGTCATTTATGAAATAATTCCGACTACAATGTTGCACCCCATTATAGTAAATTTTCTCTCCAGCAATTTTTGAATATTTAGCGATTTTTAGTCCCACGACGATTTTTTTGACATTCGGAAAAGGAATTCTGTTTCAAACATTTAGCCTAATGTAGTAAATTTCCTCTTGAGCGATTTTTGATGCTTTTGCGCTTTTTAGCTTTTTTTTACGTTTCATGTCGATTTTTTTATTCAATTATGATATTCAATGCGATTTTGGGAGATTTTTTTATTGTTTTTCATCGACTTTTTTGTCATTTATGAAGTAATTCCGACTATAATGTTTTATCCCATTATAGCAAATTTTGTCACCAGCAACTATTGAATATTTTGCTATTTTTAAGCCCCGCAATGAATTTTTTGACATTCGGTTGGTTGATTTTGACGGCCGATTATCTACACTAGGGATATAGGCCCGAGGGGGGGAGTGCCCTTCGTGGGGGGTCTTTCTAAGGGAACCTAACCCGTATTTACGCATGGAAATCCATAGCTCGAAGAAAACCACGAAAACTCCGAACGATTAGGCCGACGGGCGCGATTGGGATCGAACCCAGCACTCCTCGTCTACCAGCTTTGAGAGCAGAACCTCTCAGCCACTGGTGGGGCTTTTTGACATTCTGAAAAGGAATTCTGTTTCAAACTTTTAACCTTATATAATAAATTTTCTCCTGGGCGATTTTTGATCTTTTGGGGTTTATAATATGACATTCAATGCGATTTTAAGTGATTTTCTGAGATTTTTATTGTTTTTGATCTTTTTCTTTTCTTTTCTTTTTTTTTTCTTTTTTTTTTGTCATTTATCAAAGAATTCCGACTACAATGTTGTACCCCATTATAGTAAATTTTGTCTCCAGCAAGTTTTGAATATTTAGCGATTTTTAGTCCCACCACGATTTTTTTGACATTCGGAAAAGGAATTCGGTTTCAAACTTTTAGCCTTATGTAGTAAATTTTCTCTTGAGCAATTTTTGATGCTTTTGCGCTTTTTAGCTTTTTTTTTTACGTTTCATGTCGATTTTTGTGCATTCGTAATAAGAATTAGATAACTTTTATCCTAATATAGTAAATTTTGTCCTACATGATTTTTTGAAACTGCTACGATTTTCACGTTTCTTCGCGATCTGTAGCAATTTTTTAATTTTTTGATCTCATATAGTAAATTCTGTCTTCTTTTGCAATAAATTTATTTGGATATCGTACCGCAATTTTTTAATGATTTTGAATTTTTAAAGTTTTTTTGCATTTTGCACAGATTTTTTCGACATTCATAGAAGAAATCTTGTTTTAATCTTTTATCAAAATATAGTAATTTTTGTCCGCTGCGATTTTCGATATTTAAGATTTTTTTTTGCTGTGGTAAAATTAGAAAAGTATCTGGTTTCAATCTTCTAGTTCAGTATAGTAATTTTTTTCTCTTCTCAGTAAAGTTTATTCGGATTTCGTGGGATTTTTTAATTTTTCGTGATTTTTAGTTTTTTTGTCTTTTTTTTTTTTCTTTTTTTGCGTTTTGTGATATATTTTGACGGGCCTGGGCGACTCCCAGCGAATCAGCTAGTCTAATAATAAGGAAAGTAGAATGCATTCGTTGTGTGTGTCTGTCAAATGCATTCTAAAGAGACTGCTGCACACACAAGTACAGAATTTGGTAAGAAGGTACCTCCATGTATGTAGTTATGTATCTCGAAACCCAATTTCGGAATTCAGATTTTTTTTTAAATTTAATCTCTTATGCAATTTTTAGCATTTTTTCATGTTTCTCAGAGATCTTCCAAATTAGCAACAGTTCGGTTTATTAGCGGTTTCAGTCTTTTAACTCAAAATAGTAAATTTAGTCTTCTTTTGAAGAAAGTTTATTCAGAGTTTGTACAGCGATTTTTTTAATTGTTCGCGAAATTTTTATGGAATTTCTAGAGTTTTTTCGCATTTCACAGTAAATTTTACCATTAGCTGAAATTGATTTCAAACTTTTAGCCTAAAAAAAGATTAGTTTCCTCGATTTTTGAAACTTTACTGAGTTTTATTGTGATTTTTAGCGATTTTTAATGGGCTTTTATTTTTCTTTTATTTTATTTTATTTTTTTTTTTTATGAAAAAAATAAGGTTACAATATTTTAGCTCACAATAGAAAATTTTGTTCTGCGATTTTTGAATTTTTAGCGATTTTTACTTCATTTTTTTTTCTTTCCTCAACGATTTCCTGCATTCATAAAAGGTATTCTATTTCAATCTTTGAGACGCACTGTATGCTAAAAATCTGCACGGGCCGAACTCGGGCCTATTTTCACTCACGGCACTCGGGTCAGGCCAGGCTTGGTCTCCACTCTTTTCGGGCCGGGCCAAACTTATTTTCTCTGCACATAGCCGGGCCTGGTTTCATTCCTACTTTTCACGGCCCAAAATTTTCAGTCCTACTTTTGACCCAGCACGTATGAAAATCATTGTCACAGCGTGGCCTTGTCCATTTAAAAGTCAGTAAAATTAGGCCTGGCCTAAAAATTTTTGAAAAATATGCATGCTTTTTTAAATCGCCATTATTGTCGCCATTAAAATTTATTCTTTTTAAAGAATAGTAGATATCCACTGTTATTAAAATACAGCTAAATTAAAATATAGTAAAACGTGTGAAAAGGAACCTGCCTATGACGGAATCCTGTTTTAAACTGAAAAACTTGCTGTTCCATGCAAAATTAATATACTAATACGTTATACTAATACATATAATACATTTACACTTGCTAAGAAGGGAACTTGGCTACAACGCATTTTTTTTTTCTTTTCTGTGCAATTCCCTCTTAGAAGATTTTACTATATAGCATTTTTTAGATTTTTAACACTTCAGTACATAATACATGGAATATGGATTAATAATATTAATGATAACTGAAACATTTACTTACAAGAAATAGAGATTCATTAAAAAAATAAATATCGCAGCCTGCGACACTTCTACAAAAATGAAGATTATAAACATGAAGATAAATATTTTTGGTCAGAACTCCTTGTACGAGACAAATTTTTAACCAAATCGATGTAAAAATCAATGTTTTATAGAAATTCCCACGAGTTGAGCCGAGATTTTTACTTTTTTTCGGGCCGGGCGGTGCTCGGGCCGAAAATTTAAGTTTTTACCGGTCCGGGCGAGGCCAATATTTTTTTCTACGGGCCGGACCGAACTTTTAATTTCTGTATCGGGCTGGGCCGAATTTTTTTCTATGAGTCGGGCCGGACCCGGGCCTGGATATTTCGGCCCGTGCAGACCTCTACTGTATGCTGCTAGCTATCATAAAAGAGATCTGTGTTGGAAAGAGCGGCTCTTTTTCCTGTGCGAATATCTTCTGCTACATCTCTCTCTACATGTATTACATTTATTTATATTTACGTTCTGTGGGATACATATCATTATTTTCCATCCCCGATACGCCGCTGAATTTTCTGAAAATCGCAAAGAAAGGATAAATCTGCAGACAATGATTTTTTTATTTTCCACTTATTTTGGTGATTTTTTTTTTTTTTTTTTTCTGGAGAGTGTGTTTACATTTTTAGAATATGCAAAACATTAATCCTGCTGCAGGAACTTATTTCATAAGAAAGAAATTTATCAGAAAAATTTTTTATAACGGAAAATGCACACACATATATGCGTGTGTGTGTGAAAATTTAATTATCAATTATTATTATTAAAGTTGATTTTGCAAGTTAGTTATTGGTTAAAATATAACGAGCGTAAACGTTAATTGTATAATTATATACATGTGTGCGTGTTATAAAATTCTGAATTTCAAAACATTAATGCAAACCACATATGAAATCATAGTATATTTCTAATACAGACAAACTTGGTTATAACGAGAACGAATCCACAGTATTTTCGCGTTATAACAGAGTTATATTTCAGTCAAGTTTAAAATAAATAAGTAAAAGTTCCGTTTATTTATCAAAAGGCAGAATTATTATTGTGATTGACACAATTTTCTATTTATATATTATTGATGCCTCCTTGAGATTTATCATAATTTTTTCTTTTCAATTCTAAATTTATAAATAGGATAAAACTCTATAAAATTGATTTAGATATGGATAAGAAATTAAACAGATCTTTAAAAGTTACTATTATTTTGTTGTTGTTGTTGTTTATTTATTATTATTATATGTATTTATTTTTCTTCTTAACATTATTATTATTAATATTAATACTACTATTATTGTTATTAGTAATAGCAGTAATATTATATTTATTTATTTATTTTATTTCATAGCACAGTTTCTGTTATGTCTGTTTATAGTCAACAAAAGATTTCTTTTTGCTCATTAAAACCTGTACTCGTTACATCCAAGCTCGCCAAAATCAAATTAGACTATATTATTTAAAATTAATAAATTAATAGAATTAATAACTAAACACTTACCTTTTTCTCCATGTTGCAAGATTTTTGCCTCTATTTTTTTTTCTTCTGGTAGTTATTGTAAGATGCTGCCCTTTTTGCTTTTTATATCGGTAGCTCATTTTTTAAAAAATATAGTATATGAATGACATTTATTTAGTAAATGAACATATAGCTCAACATTTTCTGTTAAAATATAAAAAATATATAAACACACATTTATTGGAAAGTAAAATTTTCACACTCGCATATGTCAACTAAAAAACAAGAAATGCTTTCTCTTTCTGACCACTGTTGACCACGCTGAAAATTCTATTTATAAAACTACATCCATGGTAAGAACGTTTTCTTTCACGGGAGAAAAACCTAGGAGATAAGAGTGTAATAGGACACCTTTCTTGAGTCCTCGATCGGGAGAGGCAGGGGGTGCAAAGTTTCCCCAAAAGCACAATTCCATCCCACCCACACGGATTTCACCCCTACTGCTTCCCCCTTAACCAGTAGGGGCGGATTTCTTACGCAAAATGCTGCTTTTTCACAAGATTTTTTTTTAATTCCAATGCAAATCACGCTTATTTTAATTTGCGCAGAATTAAAATAAAATTATATTTATAAAGCTTGAACTTTCATGAAATGAGATTAGTTTTTCAAATTCTAGAGATGCTTGTTTTTCAGTCTCTTTAAAGCTTTTTATGGAAAAGTACCTCAGTTTTTGTCGAACCAGAATTTCATCCTATTTTACCATTGAATGACAAAACAAAACAAAAAAGTTCAAACTGACTTAACTCAGAAAAGGCTTAAAGTATCTTGTGCAAAAAAAAAATTAGGAAAATCTTTAAATGCAAATGAGATATAGCTATAGGAGTTTTACATTGGTTTAACATTAACTACGAAAGTCCAGAGGCTCTGTGAAGCGGAGTCTTAAGGGGCTACCTCACTGGCTGTTAAAATCTAACGTCCACCCAACCAATCAGGGATCTCTTTGCCTGCTGTGAACCCCACCAGAGTAAGATCGGCAAGCTCAGAGGTCAGAATAAGATGGCCAAACTACGCAGGAACTGCAAATGCTTGTTTGACTCGTTTTCCAATGTTTTGTGATCAACTCATAAAACTGCTACAGAAAGCAGTGGAGAAATCAGTAATCTAGGCTTATTAGTTCAATGAAAGGGGGGGGGGGGGATATAAAGAAAAACTTACTAAGACAAAATTGAAAAAGACAGGATAATTTTTCGTTTTAAGCAGGTTTTTGTCATAACAGGTAGCGCAATTCTAATACAATGAAATCTGCTTAGACGGAATCACATGGGACCAAACGAATTCCATTTTAGACAGATTCCGGTCTTACAATAAAGGTGCAGATTCCCAAAATCTCGAAGGGCCCAGTGGCTTCTAAACCCAAAAAATCCAGTGACCACATTGTGAAACAAATGAATAAAAAAAAAATAGTGTTTATAAGGGGTGGGGGGCTAAAAAAAAACCTCAGTAGTTCAAAGTGAAGTATTTGAAATTGGATGTATGTACATGGGTAATGATATTAAATGTGACGAAGGATTACTAGTTTTTGAATATTTAGCAACATGTAATAAGCTGACCGCCTATGAAAAAAAAAAATGTAATTTTTTTCTTTTTGATCTTAGTTCAGTTTATATATGTTTTTGCACTAAACATGTAACAATTTGTTCGCGTGACCTTAATTGATTTATGTACTTCAAACTATAGTATGTAATTTAATAAATATTTCAACATTAAAACAAAAATTCAATATTTTAATTTTTAATATTTGATATAAAAAGGTTAATTCTAAATTAGAGTCTAAAGTGTGTAATATGACTGAATGAATTTATTATTGCTGTTGCGATGCATTACTATGAATTTTCAAATTAATAAACAATACTGCCAATTTTGAGTAATATTTCAAATGAAAATATGACTATTTCGATAAGTGCAAACGCTATTTAAAAAATATATATATATCAAAATTGGTGTTTTGAAGCAATTTTTCAGCACAGACAAAGCGAAAAAAAGGTCCCCATGAGATATTAATCACACATGACATAAACCAAAATGAAATTGCAATGCATTTATCGAACAATAAAATACGACATTCGATTCCAAAGTACAATCTGCTAATTTCATGCTTTATGTTTAAGAATGAGTTTGCAAATGTCAGGAAATTTGTCACTGTTAAACGAATTTTTTTAGGAAAGGGAGAGGGTATGTTTGGTTGGGTTGATTTTTGACGGCCGATTTATCTACTCGAGGGATAGGCCCGAGGGAGAGTGCCCTGTGTGGGAATCTTTCTAAGAGAGCCTAACCCGTATTTACGCTTGGAAATCCAAGGTTCGATGAAAACCACGAAAACTCCGAACGATTAGGCATACGGGCGCGATTGAGTTCGAACCCAGCATCCCCCGTCTACTAGCTTCGAGAGCAGAACCTCTCGGCCACTGGTGGGGCGCGGGGGGGGGGGAGATTAAATATAATCTACTTTTAAGTATAGTGTTGTACAGGGCTTGCCTTCACCTTAAAGTTAAAATAAAACGGAATTTAGATCTCGTTAGGTGCGGGGCATAGTGCAAACCTTTTTAAGACCCAATTTATTTAATTCTTTATTATGATTTTCATGTAGAAAAAAACGTTTTTAATCTCATTGGAGGTCCCTATAATTGCGGGGCAGGCTGCATTACACCTGCCACATCCCTTTGCGGGTGTCCTTTTTTTTTTTGTATTACAGAATATGTGAAAATATACCCATAACAGTATGTGTTTACCTAAAAGTGCGAATTACATGAAAAAATATTTTTATATATTAAATACTCGTAAGAATCGTTAAAACATTTGCAATTCTAGACTTCGGGTAACCTTTTTCAAAAAAGCAATAAACACATTAATTTCAAAATTTTTATGCCTCCTGAAAATTCATCATAAAAGAATAAAGCATCAAATATATATTAAAAATAAAGTAAAATATATATTGTGGCGAATTTTGAAAATCATTGAAATATTTTTACGATTTATCTTCGCAATTTTTATGCTGTTCTAAAAAGATTTTTTATGTGTAAAGAAACAAAATAAACTTAATAAGCATTAAAATTTTCAATCGGGAAAAGAATAAATAAAGGAAAATTTTCAAAATCCATACGATATAATACAGTGTTCACATATTCAAGATTAAAAAGATGACGTGACATTAGCAGCAATAGTAAAAGGCAAGTTCTGGGATATTTACTCATTGTTAATTTGAAATGCCTTATCACATATGAACAGCTACTTTGAAATTTTCATTTAAGGATGTTCTCAAATCCAAATTTGTCTACTTTCTGACGCATTTTTTAATTAATTTTGTTCGCAAACGCATGAAATTGGCAGTTTCTCTTAGTCAAAAACTATGCAATCAAATAGTTTTTTTTTTCCTTTTTTTTTAAATCTATTTTTGATCATTTCCTACCTAGCATGTCCAATTTCTATTTTTTCTATTTCATTACATTTTTCATTATTATTTAATTATTTATTTTTCAGCCTGGAAAAAAATTTATTTTACCAATGACCATCTGTTTTCGTTCTCTGACTGACAACCATAAATCCCAAATGACTGAAATGTTTTGCTCCATGTTTAACTTTTTACCTTTTCAATTTGTAGTTATATTCATAGTATGATGAAATTATAAATATTAGTGTCTTTATTTAGAAAAACGCGCGAAAATATAATTTGATAAAATTACAACTTTATTAAAACGTGGTAACTGACTTTGAGTTGCCATCTTTCACAATTTGCCCACCCGTCAAAGAAAAACAAACTGGCCGTGCCATTTTACTAAAATCGTTTTGAGCCCACTCAATATTTTTGAAAAGTTGGAGTCACTGTTATGTGTGATTCATGTCTCATGGGGACCTTTTTTTCGCTTTGTCTGTGCTGAAAAATTGCTTCAAAACACCAACTTTGATATATATATATATTTTTAAATAGCCTTTGCACTTATCGAAATAGTCATATTTTCATTTGAAATATTGCTCAAAATTAGCACTATTGTTTATTAATTTGAAAATTCATAGTAATGAATCGCAACAGCAATAATAAATTCATTCAGTCATATTACGCACTTTAGATTTTAATTTAGAATTAACCTTTTTATATCAAATATTAAAAATTAAAATATTGAATTTTTGTTTTAATGTTGAAATATTTATTACATTATATACTATAGTTTCAGGTACATAAATCAATTAAGGTCAAGCGAACAAATTGTTACATGTTTAGTGCAAGAACATATGTAAACTGAACTAAGATCAAAAAGAAAAAAATTACAGTAAACTCTGTCTAAGGCGGAATCGATCGGGACTGAGAAAATTTTCCGTGGTAGACAATATTCCGGCTTATACAAAAAAGCTTCCCCCCCCCCCCCCACAAAAAAAAATCCCTCGAATTTGATAATTTTTTATTGATTTTCCTGACTCAAAAATCGGTTGAAAACTGAAATTCTGAAAGATCTTTTGCCTTTATAGATAAATGAGAAACGCTATTCAATTTCTTAGTACTGCTGTAATACATGCGAATTGGAAGTTTACACACACACACACACGAAAAAAACCTAACCCCCCCCCCCCCCCCCCCATTAAACTTCGAGAATGAGACAGAACGCTTAACTTTGAATTTGAGTACATCCTTAAAGTAGGTATAATATATTGCACTTTCGAAAATATATATTTTGATAAATGCTCATTCTACTAGAAATATTAACTTTTAAATATAATTTTGCATATGAAAAAATGGCACAAGCATAAATTCCTTAAAATTTAAACAGTTTCTGTCCTTTTGAATTAAGTTTTTCAAAGTGTTACGGAATTTAACTAACATGCACGACATTGAGTATTTGACTTATCAGTTTTAAAGTTTAATAAACAAAATGCCTTTCATTTTTAAATTATGCTTTTTTACGCCTTATGCAAAATTTTGGTTTCGGTGGAACCTTAAAATACTTTCCGTTTCCGCGTTAGACAGATTCCGCCTTATGCAGCATGAATTAATGTAATTTTCTATGGGTTCGCCGGGACTTGAAAAATTTTCCGCGGTAGACAGATTTCCGGCTTGCACAGAGTCCGCCTTAGACAGACTTTACTGTACATTTTTTTTTTCATAGGCGGTCAGCTCATTACATGTTGCTAAATATTCAAAAACTAGTAATCCTTCGTCTCATTTAGTATCATTACCCATGTACATACATGTCATACATCCAACTTCAAATTTTTCACTTTGAATTCCTGAGGGGTTTTTTTTCTTTTTTTTTTTTTTTTAGTTTCCCCCCCTTATAAACACTATTTTTTTTATTCATTTGTTTCACAATGTGGTCACTGGATTTTTTGGGTTTAGAAGCCACTGGGTCCTTCGAGATTTTGGGAATCTGCACCTTTATTGTAAGACCGGGATCTGTCTAAAACGGAATTAGTTTGGTCCCATGTGATTCCGTCTTAGCAGATTTCATTGTATTAGAATTGCGGTACCTGTTATGACAAAAACCTGCTTAAAAAGGAAAATTCCCCTGTCTTTTTCAATTTTGTCTTAGTAAGTTTTTCTTTATATCATCTCCCCCCCCCCCCCCTTTCATTGAACTGATAAGCCTAGATATGCCACTCCACTGCTTTCTGTAGCAGTTTTATGAGTTGATCACAAAAAATTGGAAAACGCGTCAAACAAGCATTTGGCTTCCTGCGTAGTTTGGCCATCTTATTCTGACCTCTGAGCTTGCCGATCTTACTCTGGTGGGGTTCACAGCAGGCAAAGAGATCCCTGATTGGTTGGGGGGACGTTAGATTTTAACAGCCAGTGGCTACCTCAGTCACGCGGAAAGACCCCGTTCGTTAATGCTAATCCTATGGAAGAAATTAAGATATCTCAGTCGCATTTCGATATTTGTAATTTATTTTTTGCATTGGATAGCTGAGATAGATTTATACAAAAGTCGTTTTTTACTTTTTCGATTTGTTTTACAGGTATTTTTAATGAGAACACTTTAATTTTCGGAACCGGTTTCGAAACTGAAAGCATCCTCATAGAAAAATCTGTAATCAAAATCGAAAAAGTGAAAAACGGCCTTTGTACAGATCGATCCTAGATAACCAATGCAAAAAAAAAAAAAAAAAAAATTATATAAAAAAATTGAAATGCGACCGAGGTATCTTTATAAATTTCTTCCATAGGATTAGCATTAGTGAACGGGTCTTTTCGTTTGACTGAAGTAGCCTCTTACGAATAAAAATAAATGCCCTTTTCCACCAGCAGCATCCTGACCTTTTTAAACCTTGGGGAATCACTGGTAGATTAACCGTTTGAGTTCCGAACAAATCTTGTGGATATATGCCAAAAATGCGAATGTGTTTGGGTGTATATATATATATATATATATATATATATATATATATATATATAATTACTTCTAAACCTACGATATACACGGAAATCGTACCTTCGCTAGTGCAACCAGCTTAAATGCACACCAAACTGAGATAACAAATAGAAGCGCTATCACCCTATCCGCAATTTTAGCATAAAAAAAGAGGAGCGCTGTCGCGCTTCCCGCAATTTTAGCACATAACAGGAGAAGCGGCAACGCGCTCCTCGTGTTATGTGCTAGGAGGTTAATTAATTCCAGGGAAATTCTGATGGAAAACATCAATGATAAAATAAAAAAGAGTACTAAGAAAAGAAGGTCCCCTGTAAAATCGAATTACCGGACCCGATGCAAGACTCTAACATGATTTAATTAACCGTGACCGATTGAATATCACGATTTTTTTACGGGACCATTTGACGAAATTCATGATTTTTTTTCCGCGATCGTTGCACGAAATTAGCTTTTTTCCTCGCAATCCTTTGCCGAAATTCGCGATACGAAATTAATTTGTTTGAAAGACCATTTGTCGAAATTCGCGTTTTTTCCCCCCTTTCTTTCTTTCACATATGATTAACAAAATTAGCGATGTTTTACCGAGACCGATTGACGAAATTCGCCGTTTGTTTCTACCATCTTTTGATGAAATTCACGATATTTTTCCTTGCCCGTTTATCGAAATTCGTGTTTTATTCCGCAACCGATTTACAAAGTTCGCGATTTTTTTTCTTTTTTCCGCAATTGTTTAGCCCCCTCTTTTCCGCGCGATTCTTTGACGAAATCATAATTTTTTTTGCCAAACCGATTATTAAAATTTGCGGGTTTTTTTTCAGCAGCCGAATGAAGAAAAGCGCTATTTGTTGGCTGGGACCTTTGTCAAAATTCACGATATTTTTCCCCTTTGAATTATTTCGCGATTTTTTTTTCCTAACTGATTCACAAACAGATTTTGCGAAATTCCACAAAAAAAAAAAAAAATAATAATAATAATAATAATAATAATAATAATATTAATAATAAATAGTGGACTTCCACGAAAATTAAATATTCGCAGGCCTGTGGAAGAATTTAAGGCAGGAAAAATTACGCACAGAATTTTTTATTATGCTGAATTTTCCTATTTTGTATGCAATTCGTGCAATTTCGCAGGCTATTTTTAACCCTGTTCCCCAAAGAAAACTTTGCCCCCCCCCCCCCCCCTAGAAACTCTTGAAATGACGCCCCTGCTTCTGAAGTGAATTCGTGATGTAAACATTACCAGAAACTCTATTCACTCGTGGTTAATATCCATTAAGAGGGTTTTATGTTAAGAAAAAGGGATTTTTTTAAGTCCGAATTTTCGGAAATTTTAGGATGGACCATATTCTCCCCTTGGGTTCGAGGCTACAAAAATTCATCTGCTTGGGAATAACATTCATAACGGCGCGGCGCTATTGAAAAGCATTGTGTTTAGAAAATTTATGCTTATATTTTATTTTATACGGATTTTTAGACCTTTTCAGGGGCAAATATGGGTTATATACATGAATTCTTTTCTCTATTTTAAAGTAATGGCATGCATAATTTTTATTTTATTTATAAAATAAAAATTTTTAATTTTAGTTAATACGCATATATGGATTTTAATTAATATGTATATAAGTGTTGATCGAAAATAATTCGTACAAAATAAATCTGCAGTATTTTACACATGCATTTCTGCTGCATCAAATGGCGCAATAAGTTAAACAAACGCGCTAGCCGCTATTTTTACACCACGTGATTCCCACTGAGATGCCACGAGAATACTGGCCATAGAATCACTCCTGTGAAAATATGCACGGTGCGCGCGGAAAATCGTCTACGCATTTAAAAAGTCGCACGCCGCACTTTAAAAATAGCAAGACCCCGCGCCGCGCTAAATATCCATAGAATAATTGAAGTATTGTTGGAAACTTTTCCATATTCTGTGCGTGTTTTATGATTTTTCTTTCTTGTTTAAAACTTGCTTTGACTTTCTCTTGGGTTGTCATTTTTAGAGCCGTACCGAGTAAAGGTCAAAATTAGCACTAGCCACCGGCTACATGGCCAGTAAATGAGAAAAAGTGGCTAGTGAAATATTGTCTATCAGCGGCCACTTTTTTACAAGGAGAGAATAAAATTTTCTTGCATTCCATCAAGGATTCTACTTTTTTTGGTTTCAATATATTTATATTAACATATTTATTTCTGCTATTCACATTTAGATGAATACTTATAGAAATTTTACTGTTTAGTACTTTTAAATAAAAAAGTGACCACTTAAAAAACTAGTTCTACCGGCCAGTGGCCGCTAATGAAATTTCCCAGTTTTGACCTATAGTACCGAGTACTTGGTATATACTCGATATTTGGCCAAATTGTGGCCGAATGCTCGTCAGATACCGAGTAGTGGTGAGAATTTCATTTTTTAAGGATATTTGAAGACAAAGAAATTTGTTAAATTATTCGATTATCAATGTATAATATTTATATTCAGTAACTCATAAAAATATGTCTACAAAATATGGATAAAGGTAAGAACCCCCCCCCTTTCCCTCATGTATAATTAATTCAGATTAAAATTAATTTAGTTTTATATATTTATACAAATAAAAATGAGTTATTTTTAAATCTGTAGGAAAAAACTATGATTTTGGATAATGAAACAGTTTGTAGAAACAGAAAATACAATTAACGCAATAAAAAAAAAAAATTAATAATTAAAATTGTTATATTGAAAATTATGTTTAAAAACAAAAATCGATCTACACTGGTGTCCAAAATTAAGGACCAATCACAAATTGCTAATTTTCAAGTACGCGAATACTCAAAAGGAAATAATATAATTCGAATAATTACTATCTCTACAGCACAGCAAGTCCATGTAACATCTCATTCATGTCACAACTGTCACAGTCACTACTGTGAAGTAAAAAAATAGGAAATTCCATACATCTCATCATGAGTCTCAAATGATCACTATATGTGACTCCACTGAGACGCCACTGTGACTGCTGCTTTGTGACGAGTCACCGTGCGACTTTACAATGTAGTTACATTGTGACTCTCGTGTGACTGTCATATGTAGACTCAATTTCAAATTCATTGTGAACGCTGCATTGTGATAAATTACCAAATAATGTCACATTAAAGTCACATGATGACTTTCAGGTGACAGAGAGACTACTGTGAAGTCACCATTGCTCTTTTGTGAAAAGTCACCATGTGACTATAATGTGATATTATTTGGTGACTTATCATAATGCAACGTTCATGATGACTTTGAAATTGAGTCTAAAATTGACAGTCACATGAGTCACAATGTAGATACATTGAAAAGTCACCTGGTGACTTGTCACAAAGCAGCAGTCACACTGACATCTCAGTGGAGTCAAATAGTATAGTCATCATTTGAGACTTCATAATGAGACGTGTGGAATTTCCTATTTTTTGTTTCACCGTAGTGACTATGACACTTGTGACCATGTGTGACATGAATGAGATGCTATATGGACTAGCTGTGCTGTAGGGATAGTAATTATTTGAATTATATTATTTCCTTTTATGTATTCACTTACTTAAAAATTAGCATTTTGTGACTGGTCCTTAATTTTGGATACCAGTGTACATTTTCAGGAGGTAGTGGAATATATATATATTAGTAAATTTCACCTACCTCGGAAAAAAAATGCGTTCGCTGCAAGCACTGCTAAAATATTTATAGTATGCTGTACATACATACGAAAAAACTGTAAAACGAATACAATTTTTTTAATCAAAAGGAAAATGGTACAGTTATAAAATAAGATATTTTGTATTATTCAATGAATTGTTACAGCAAGCAATAACCATTTTTGATACAGATTTCGTGTATCAGAATGAGTGATGATGGGTTAAAAAATCCGTTTTCATTTAATATTTGTTAATTGTACTTTTTATGTATCAACTGTTTTTTTTTTTCATATTTTTAAAATATTACTACTGTTTTAAATTTTTTGAATTTACAAAAATTTTCTTTAAAAGCTGCACGGTAAATTAAATTTCGAACCGAAGTTAATTTTTAAATGATTATATGCTCGAAATGGATGTTTATGTAGTATATATAAACAAACACGCACACATACGAGTGTCACTTTTAGATCACTATAAGTGCGTATCGCTTAGTCTTTCTTACACACAATTGCCAGGGCTGCCACTGACGACTATTTTTTTTTAATTCTATCTCGCACCACTTTCTCGAAACTAGTGGTGCGAATTTATTATAAAAGTAGCCGCCAGTGGCAGCCCTGAATTACTCTGCCAATGTACTACCCGGTACACCACTAGTCATTTTATGCGTCATCTTTAGCTATTAATAGCTAGCATATACTATTTAGTTTATAAACTTTCACATTTTACATCTTATTTGTGTATTTAGTATATTATCTGTTATTTTTTATCATATTTAACTTTTCCTACTAAATTTACAATTTGTGGACGGGCCCATGCTGTATTTTCGAAAGGTGTGTGTGCATGTTCTTTACCTGCCTCATAGGCCTCATTTCTTTCTGTTGCTCTTTTCGATCTCCCCCACTCCCACAAATATTCCAAGGTCCAACTATGCCAAGTCATTGGTTATTTCTATTGTGTGGGTTGTTCTTTCTTCAGTAAATTGATAAAACTCTAAAATACAATTGAAGGTGGCAGATTCTTGAGTTCGCTTCCTTTTCGTCATATACCGTATGATGAATAGTTTGATCAACGAATACTTTAAAATTCCCAATTCCAAACAAAATCTGCTTTTGTAATTTTTAAATGAAAAATAAAACGAACTTTTTTAAAAATCATTAAAAACGGTTTTTTTTTCAATCTTTTATATTTTGCCTAGAGCAGGGTCGGTGAACCTATGGCACGCGTGCCACTTTCGGCACGCCAAAGAATAATTTTGGCACGGTGTGGCCTTGATTACGTCTCTAAATGAAGATACAGCGATTTTACACAAAATACACGAACTTAATGATTTCATTATGTTCTAAATTCGATTAGTTGCAAATTTAAGAATTTTAATCTTATTCAATATGGTTTCGAAAATGTATCAAACAAAGAAAATATTCGAAAACTTTCAAAAAGGAAAGATTATTACCGATAGTAAATTATGGCAAATTGGAAATTAATTTCCGAACTGTTTTAATAAACTGCCTTTTTTTTTCAATTTTAATAATTTTCTACTATTTATATCAGTCATTTTCGCAAATTTAGAATATAAAAAATCAAATAGTGAGTGGTTGCCATATAAATTCATTTAGTTTGCATTCTGTTGAAATTAACTGAACATGAACATGATATTAATTATTTTACAATCAACAATTAATCACATTATGTTTTTAATTATTTTTTTAAATATAGTTGTTTCTATAATTAATGCAGTGTAATACTTACATGTAAGTTACTCATTTTAGAAAATATCCTAATAAGTAATTTTCAAGTAATTTTGATTCATTATATTTCAATCCACTGAATTTGTGTTTTATTTGGCACGTCAAGGTCAAGTAAAATATTTTTTGAAAAGAAATTGGCACGCGACTATAAAAAGGCTCGCCAACCCTGGCCTAGAGCGTTAAAAAATTAATAATAAAGGAACATGTTGATTTTATTCATTTCCGTAGTACGAACTTCTAAAATAATTTTTTCGCATGATTAGATTTTGAAATTTTGTAATGTTTAGCTTTTTAATATGATATCAGTACCTGAACCCATTTAAAAGAAAAAAATTTTGTAGGGAGTAGCGATTTATTCTAGACATATTTCCGTACAGCAGCGCGTTTCTATCAAAGCTCATCTGTTCTAATTTTTTCAGCTTGATTTTTTTTTTAAATAAATCTTTTCTAAAATACTTTTAAAATTCATTTTATGTTAAAAATTTACAATGTTGCTTCACTAAATCTATTCTGGACCACGTTTGTGTGGTTTTAGCCATTAAATGCAAGACTTTTAGTCTGTGCAGTAGAATGTCATTTTTTAACCATTTGAAAAGTACATTTTTTAATTGTATCAACTACTGAGGGAATGAGGTCAAAATACAATTTTGAGCTACAGAGTCCCATTTTTCTTTCCTTTACGCAGTTTTTCATAAATGAATTTAAACATCGATTATGCACTATCGTAAGAGTGAATATATCTGTTTCATTTTATATACAGTATAATCAAGCTCTTTATGTTCCCGTCCTTTGCATTTTCTCTCGATCCTTTAAGTTTCCTTACGTTCGCAATGCATTGCAGTCCCTGCTTTAATCTTAACGAAGTTTTTAATGTCGCGCCATTTATACCTTGTATACCGCAAACATAAAGGCAAGGTGGTGATTTAAATAATTATATTAAAAAACACTTGGATTATGGAACGAACGAAATACTGAATTAAGATGTGTATGGTAAATAAAAAAAATTGTCTGTTTTGTCACTGAACTTATCAACCATTGATACAGTATCTGTGGAAAAAATTTTGAAATCCTGCATGCACAACTACCAAGTCTAAATTTTTAAGCGTCACTGTTTTCGAACCATAATATTTGTCTTATTTAATCGTAGAATGCACATCATGTCATTACATAAAGCTAATATTTCTATCGGAAATTATTTTTCTCAAAAAACGAAAATCTTGGCAGCTATGACATCATATTGATACCGAATTTGCACGTCTCAATTGAGTGCCACACTTTATGGGTCCCGCTAGTATGTGGAGTTAAATTTCGGCAGAGGGCCAATTGAAATCTGTACGGTGGCTTTAGAACTTCAAGAATCGTATTTCGCCGAGAATCGCGTTCATTGGTCAAGAGTAATAAGGAGAAGTTCTGATTAAAGCAAGATATGACTTAGCTCAGCTGTTTTTACCTAAATATGATATCGCCAGGGCTGCCACGGGCGACTATTTTTAAATTCTACCTCATACCACTTTCTCAAAGCAAAAACTATTGACTTACTCTTCGAGAACATTTACAAAAGAAGTATACTAATTTTTTTTTTTTTTAAATAGTGGTGCGAATAGAATAGAATGTTAATTATATATAATGTTAATTAAAATGTCATTAATAAGTTGCCTGTGGTAGCTCTGTATTGCGCAACACGAATGGGACTTTGAGTCTGTTTTAAACTAGTATTATTTCTACGATTTCTATCGATTACGCTATTTGTTTGTAGCTGTTTAGCTGTAAGATTAAGACATTTGCCTGTTTGCGAAATAGTGTTTGCTTACCCTTGCGAATTCTTGATTCTTCTGGAATATTTGTGAAATAAATATAGTGTGACGTCTAAATGACTGTTTTCTATCGACTATCAATCGAACTTACCCGTAGTTGAAATTATGTGCAAGAAGATGTGAATGAAGAAAGTTTTGATGAAGATGACTGTAAACATAATATTACAGTGCGTGTCAAAAGTTAAGCACAACATACAATTTCAAAATAAAATTTTATTATTGAATGAAAGTTACGTTCCTTTTCACATGACCTACAAATTGTAGTTTTAAAAAGACATTTAACAGATTTATGCTTTAAAATTTATCTCTCAAACAATAGATTTTATCAAAAGAACAAAAGTGAGTGTGTCAAAAGTTTAACCGCAATAGTTCTTTAGTCTTTAGGGAAAAAAAAAAAGGGGAAAAAAAAACTTGATTATTGCACCGTTCTGCTGAATTATTTTAAATATGCGGTCTTTCATCGAAAAATTGAGGTTCTGTATTGTTTCTGGATCAAGTTTAAACCACGCATTCTCAATGGCATCTTTCAAATTTTACTGAAGAATACTGCTTTCCATTTGGATAAACTGCATGAGTGATAATACCCCACAAATTTTCTATAGGGTTTTAATCAGGACTAATTGCCGGCCATTTCAAAACAGATGCTTTTTTCGAGTTACGCCACGTTGAAGTTGAGTTTGAGGTGGAAGATCTAAGCATGATGTTGAAAGAATCATTTTTATTCCCCCAAAACCTCGGCAACAAGGAAAATGATAGGCAAGTGTCTCCTGATAGTTTTCAGAGTTTTCACCACGACTGATGAATGCTAGAGATGTCTGACCATTAAAAGAAACAGCCCCCCCCCCCCCATACCATTACACAACCACCACCATGTTGTCGGCTAAATTACTCCTGGATCCTAGGATCTTTGTGGAGATCATGCCAATAGTACTTTACACCCATCAGGGCCATCGAGGTTCCATTTTTTTCATCGCTGAATATGACATTCAGCCACTTATCACCAAATGACATATTAGTCCAGGCATTAGGTGCTGAAAAAGGACAAATAGAGGAAAGTTTTGGTGTAGTTTTGATATTTGGTGCCTTTATGTTTTGTGGGTCGCTGAACACGAATCTGAAGTTTGCCAACAAAATTTATCCCGGGAAACACGTTTTTTTGGCAAAAAACAGGAAAAAAACGGGATTTTCTTTGTTTTTTTATCAAATAACTTCAAAATTATACATTTTACGTAAAAGTCCTCAGTACATAAATTAAAGAGGATAAAATTTCCTACATTTTATGTAATAAAAGTTTTTTTCTCTGATCTATGGTTTAGCCGTGACAACGCCACAAAAATGGGAGTGAAAATCAAAAAATTCAGAGAAAACGGGAATTACGCCGCTGTACGTAGATTTAACATGAAAAGTGACCATTTTACACAAGAATTGACTATAAATTATACTGAAGATTATATGAATGACTACATTTTACAATGAAGTTGCTGATAATAAATAGGACGACTCATTATGAATCATTATTTAATTATAAATAAACATGTACATTAGTAAGTACATTTATTTAAAAAACAAAAAAAATATTTCCGCTTTCTTTTACTTGAGGGTCCCTGTTTTCACCGACATCTACAGCATAGAAAATAGACGTATAGAATTAGTGGGTGTTTTTATTACTACCAACAGTATAAAATAAATGTTTTTTTAATAAAAAATATTTGATACCTTCTGGCATGACTTTTTCTTGACATTTTAGTTCAAGTACCATTTTTTTTTTAAAATCAAAGACTGCAGAATTTAAGTTAGCCACATAAATAAACTTTTGCACCATTATGGCAACAAGAATTAAAATGTAATTTAAATGTGAATTTGGTTCAAAATATTTTGTTTATAGAGGAAAATTACAATGAAGAGCACATGAAGTTTTGCAAGAGCGAAATGTTTAAATTTATGACCAAATTTGGACAAAAATTGCCAGTTGTATGCAGATATATCGGGACAAAATCATTTAAAATATATTACTTGGCTGCCAATTCTGAGTGGTTACAAAATTGATCCAGACAAATTCTCCAAATTCAGATTTGATACAATGCAAAACATAATGTAGGCATTTTCTCATGATATATTAATCATGATATCTTATGATTCCCTATCTTTACATAAGGTTCCTGTTAGGTCCTGTAAGGTTTGTGCAGAAATAAATATGAATATACAACAGAATATGCAACACAGCAATTTTCATTAATGCTGTCGACTGTTTGTCTCGTACCTTAAATTTTAGAAAAAGAAATTTCAGAATTTGTTATAATAATACAAAAATAGTTTTATCATTTTAGCTTCCATACCGTTAAGAAAGTATCATTAAAATTATCAAGAAGAACGTAAAATCATGCGCCAATCAGATTATGGAACATTTTTGAAAGCATTCGGGCTACTATAATAAATCTTCATAGTTTAATAACGTGAAAAACTGTGTCTAAGTAATAATTTGTGAAACATATAACACGTTTGAAAACAAAATTTCAACCAAAATCGAAAAAATAGCTGAAAATTTTGTAGATCCCTGTATATGAACTATAGATTTATCATATAATTCACAATATGCTAAAATTTAGAACTGTTAGCGAACGCATAGCACAGTTGAAAATTCCTCGTTAGCAATTTCCGGCAATAAGCAGGTATATAGATGTCTTGTGCAGCCCTATATATGATTTATAGAATTTATACACGCTAAATAGTATGCAATTTTTAAAATTTAAAAAGTGTTCCACAACTGAAAATGCACTTCCATCAATTATTGTTCATACAGAGAAAAATATAACTGATTTATTTTGTGTGCCCCTGTATATGAAAGATCAATGGCACATCATATTCACTATTAAGCATCTTATAGAGCACCTCGGAGATCGGTCTATATTAATACAGACATGACAAAATACCATTGAAGCAATTTAAATCAACAACTCAGAATAATTATGAAAAATGTTTTTTATTTAAAAAGGTAAGAAAGATAAGCTTTTATATAGCCTATTTTTCAACTTTCAACCAAATATCATGGGTCCTTCCTTAACAATGGGGTTGTTAAATGAATTTCTGAATTTAGATTTTATTCCACTTTGGGTCCTGAATCTTCTTTCACAAGGTAAACTTGTGACAGACAGCACAAGCACAACATTTATAACTTTGGAAGTTATCGGGAATGTATGGTTATGCTCTCTTAAAAAAATTTCAGAAAACTTTGCAATATCTGACTTGCCTTCATTTTTAACTTCTTGCATGAACAGTGTATATTCAGTGATGGAATTATCAATATCCATTTCTGAACAAAATTGTTTTATTATATCCTTAATGCAATTATAGTCAAAACCTGATTCCCTGGTATTTTCTTTGTTTAAAATTTGAATGCTTGTTCAATTAAAGTCAAAAGTTTAAATGGAAACTGTTGATTCATTTCTTCTACTACACGAGAAACGTAGGTTAACTTTAAATTGTCAAGTCCTAATTTCTGTTAATTGCAAGGATCAACTTGTTTGGTGTTTCTATATATGTTTGATTGGAGTTCGGAATTTTTCTTTGATGTGCACCACAAGATCTTTGCGGTTCTTCTAATCTTATTTTTGTTTAGTACTGAATCTAGACCAATTTGCCAGAGCGCAGCACCCGATGACACTTAAGGTCCTTTTAGTGGCACAACCTTTTGGATATTTTCCTTTTTCTGTCACAGGAAAAAAAAAACATAGTGAAATATGCCCATCGGGCATAGGAAAAAAAAATTGTGAATTTCCCCAATCGGCAGAGGGAAGAATATCGTGAAATTCGTCGATTGGCCGCTGTATAAAATCGCGAAATTCATCGATCAGACGTGGGATAAAACTGTGAATTTCGTCAGTCTGTCTCAAAAAGTAACCGTAAAATTTGCTGGTATTTCTGAGTAAAAAAAAAAAAAAAAAAAAAAAATGAAATTCACAGTAAATTTTCTGGAAGGTTACAGCAGGGGATGGGAAGGGATTGGGAAATCCTCTGCAGGCACTAATTTTTTTTTGCTGTAGGTCGAGTAAACTCTTTTTTTTTGGTTCGGTTTGATTTCAGGCTGAGTGTAGATTCCTGTAAATTGGATTCGGGTTAAACCCAATTTTTCAAAAGTTAGTTCAGTATATTATTTCAGATTAAAAACTATACCTATAATAATAAATATAGATATTTGTGTATGTGTGTGTGCTGTTTTTTAAAGAGACCGTAGCATTTTTATCGCGAAAATTTGATGAAATTCCCTCTCTTTTCTGCAGCCCTTTGACGAAATTTGAGTTTTATCGGCGATCTTTTGACGAAATTCGCGTTTTTTCTCGACCTTTTGACGAAAATCGCGTTTTTTCGTGATTATTTGACGAAATTTGCGTTTTTTCGTGATATATCGATGAAATTCGCGTTTTTTTCGCGATCCTTTGACGAAATGTGCGGTTTTTCCGCGGTCCTTTGACGAAATTCGCGTTTTTTCCGCGGTCCTTCGACGAAATTCGCGTTTTTTCGCAGTCCTTTGACAAAATTCGCGTTTTTCCCGCGATCCTTTGACGAAATTCGCTTTTTTTCGCGATCATTTGCCAAAACTCACGTTTATTCCGCGTTCCTTTGCCGAAATTTACTATTTTTTTTGTTATCATTTGATGTAATATGCGTTTTTTGGCGATTCTTTGATGAATTTCGAGTTTTTTTTTCGCGATCTGACGAAATTCACGATTTTTTGCGATCCTTTGATGAAATTCGCGTTTTTTCGCGATCCTTTGACGAAACTCGCGTTTTTTTTTCGCGTTCCTTTGCCGAAATTTACGATTATTTTGTTATTCTTTGATGTAATATGCGTTTTTTCGCGATCCGTCGCTGAATTTCTAGTTTTTTCACGATATGACGAAATTCACGTTTTTCCCGCGATCTTTTGGCAAATTTTGCGTTTTATTCGCAATCCTTTGCGACGAAATTAGCGATTTTGTTCCTCGAACGAATGATGAAATTGATTTTTTCGGCGATCATTTGTCGAAATTCGCGATATTTTTCTGTTGAACTGATGACCAATTTTTCATAATTTTCGGAACCCAATGCCTTAAATTTTCGGAAAATTCGGAACAGAATCGCCTCTGAATTCGCCAATCGGTCGCGAACACTTGTCAACCGATCTGGAGAAAAAAATAATGAAATTTGTCTATCGGTCGCATGAAAAATTAGTGACTTTCAACGATCTTTCGCAGTAAAAAAAACAACCGCAAAATGTGTCAATCGGTCGCGCGAAAATATCGGGAAATTCGCAAGGAGTTCGCGGGAGTTGATCGTAATTTCAAAATGCAAAATTTTCAGGGAAATGGTGACAGTGGCGTAGCTAGAGCATTTCGTTTGGGGGGGGGGTGTGAAGATCGAATTTACCGAATGTTCATAGTATTTTTTTTTTTTTTTTTGTATTTACAGTACAGGACCTATTACCCAGAATCCTCGGAACCGAAGGCTTTCTGGATTTTATAATTTTCCAGATTTCGGGTCCTCTCAAATTTCACGTTTTTTTCGCGATCCTTTGACGAAATTTGCGTTTTTTTTTTCACGATCATTTGACGAAATTTGTGGGGGTTTTTTCGCGATCATTTGACAAAATTTGAGTTTTTTCGCGATTCTTCGACAACATTTGAGTATTTTTTCTACGATCCTTTGACGAAATTAGCGTTTTTTCGCGATCATTTGACGAAATTAGCGTTTTTTTCCAGCGATTCTTTGACAAACTTTCAGATTTTTTTACGATCATTTGACGAAATTAGCGTTTTTTCGCGATCATGTGACGAAATTAGCGTTTTTTCGCGATCATGTGACGAAATTAGCGTTTTTTCGCGATCATGTGACGAAATTAGCGTTTTTTCCGCGTTTCTTTGACAAAATTTGCGTTTTTTTGGGAACCTTTGACAAAATTCGCGCTTTTTCCGCGATTCCTTGACAAAATTTGCATATTTTATATGATCATTTGACGAAATTAGCGTTTTTTCCGCAATTCTTTGACAAAATTAGCATATTTTTTCTACGATGATTTGACGAATTTACCGTTTTTTCATGATCATTTGACGAAATTAGCGTTTTTTCCGCGATTCTTTGACAAAATTTTCATACTTTTTCTATGATCATTTGACGAAATTGGCGTTTTTTCGCGATCATTTGACAAAATTAGCAATTTTTCCGCGATTCTTTGACAAAATTTGCGTTTTATTTCAGGATCCTTTGACAAAATTCGCGTTCTTTCCGCGATTCTTTGACAAAATTTGCGTATTTTTTCTACGATCATTTGACGAAGTTAGCGTTTTTTCGCGATCATTTGACGGAATTCTTATTTTTTTTCGAGATTCTTTGACAAAGTTTGTGTTTTATCGCGATCCTTTGACGATATTCGCGATTCTTTGAAAGACGTTCGCATTCTTTTACGAAATTCGCGTTTTTTCTGTGATTCTTTGACGAAATTCACGTTTCTCTGCAATTCTTTGACGAAATTAGCATTTTTTAACGATCCTTTGACGAAATTATCGTTTTTTTTCGCGATCCTTTGTCAAAATTCGCATTTTTTTCGCGACTCTTTGACGAAATTTGTATTTTTTTTTCAGAATCCTGTGATGAAATTTGCGGGTTTTTTGCGATTCTTTGACGTAATTTGTGTTTTTTTTCTCGATTCCTTGACAAAATTCACGTTTTTTCTGCAATTCTTTGGAACAATTGGCGATTTCTTCTGCGAACGATTGACGTAATTGATTTTTTTTCGGCGCCCATTTGTCGAAAATCGCGATATTTTTTATGTCCGAATTTTCGGACTGAAGACCAATTTTTTTTTTTTTAATTTTCGGAAAATTCAGAATAGAATCAATCACCCCCGGTGAAATATCTGACGATTTTCTTTTTTTAACGAATCTTAATATAAATTAACTTTATACTAAAATTGGAGAGAAAAAATGATTTTTTCCTAATGTCGGGGGGAGGGGAGGGCGGCTTCGTTGTTATCTGGCGGCTGAAATAACACATTTTAGTGGTTACACGTCGTAACACAATGGATTGAAAAAAAAATTAGGAATCGGTAAAATTTTCAAAAAATTTCAAAATTTTAGTACAAATTTACAAATTTAGAAAAGTTTCAAATAATTATTTTTTTTTCGGATTTCGGGTCCTTCCGGATTTTGGAATTCCGAATAATGGGTCCTATACTGTATTTGTATTTTGTATTTATTTGTATTTTGTATTTTTTCACATTGTTTTCTTTTGGGCGAGGGGGGGGGGGGGGGTATTAGACATTTATTTATTATTTCAGTAATATATAAATAAGCAGACCAAAAAATTTTAACAAAAAACTAAATAATTTCAACCATTTAAAATTTTACAAACTGGAGAAGCGAGGGTAGTAGAAATTATGAATGGAGGGAGTGAAATAGATAGCTGCTGATTTATTTATCGTATTGCACAATTACAATTAAAGCAGAGGAAAAAAGTAATTTTAAAGACTTTAACCCTTAACTGATCAGGTAAGGTGTTTTCCACCCCAGAGAAATTTCATTTATGAAGAAATTTTTTTTGTGGGATTTAGATACGTGTATTTATATGTATATGTATGTACACTTACAGTACTTTTTCCGTTGTTTTTATTCAAGTAAATAATGCAAAATTCACAGGAGATTTTCTTACTTTAATTCGTAAATTTTGTTGAGTGCACAAGACAAGAAATCAAATTTTGGGGTTGTATACACACCAACTCACCACGTTATATATATATATATATATATAAATCACCTCATCACTTAAGGTTTAAGCTTTTCGTGCTCGATACTTCAGTGGGGGGGGGGGGGGGGAGGGGGCAAAGTTAATAGGAGTAATTTGGAGTGAGGTGTAAAAAGACAGATTTAGATTGATTATTTATTATTACAATAAAAATAAGTTTAACAGAAAATATTTTAAAAATAGTTATTTTTTTTCTTTTATTTATAACTCAAAGTTTGAAATTTACAATACTTTTTAAATTTTAAGTTAGAAGTCTGTACGGGTAGAAATTTTCAGGCCCGGGCCAGGCCGACCCATAAAAAAAAAAAATCAACCCGGCCCATTATAAAAGATAGGCCTGAACTCGGCCAGACCTGTCAAAAAAATTATTGGCCTGGCCCGGCGTTATAGCAGCTAAAAGTTCAGCCTGAGACCATTCTGGCCCGAAAAAAAAAATGAAAATCTCGACCCGAGCCTGGCACGCCCCGAGTGAATTTTTACAAAACATTGATTTTTACGTCGATTTGGTTAAAAATTTGTCTGTACGAGGAATCTTGATCAAAAATACTTAATCTTAGCTTTTTTTTTTGTGTAATCTTTATTTTTATAGAAATGCCGTAGATTGCGATATTTATTTTTTTTTTAATAAATCTCTATTTGTTATATGCAAATGTTTCGACTATCATTATTTTTGTTAATTCATATTCCATGTATTGGAGACTTAAAAATCTAGAAAATGCTGTACAGTGAAATCTTCTAAGACGGAATCGCACTGTAAAGTAAAAAAATGCATTACAGACAAATTCCCTTCTTAATAGGTGTAAATGTATTATATATCCTTTTCTCACATATTATTATATTAATTTTACATAAATCAACACCTTTTTCAGTTTAAAACAGGATTACGCAACAGGATTACGAAAATACAGGTTCTTTTTCACGCGCGTTGCTATATTTTAATTTAGCTTATTTTGCTACCAGTCCACGCTGAGACAATGATTTTCATACGTGTTGGGTGAAAACCGGAACTGAAAATTTTGGCCCATGAAGACTTGGAAGAATGAAACCAGTCCCGGCTCTGTACAGAAAACATTAATTAGGCCTAGTCAGGCCTTATTTATGTTTTGCCAAAATGGTGCCAAAGCTGACGTTTGTAACAGATTTTTTTAAAACGTGGCAAAAGATCATTATGAGGTAGCAATTGATTATTTAAAAAAGTCTATTGGATTTCAAAGCACTTCATGCCTTATGCCTGCTGATTTCATGCTTCTGGATTAAAAAAATGTCTACTTAAATGTGTCAGAAAATTTACCATTCGTAAGAGGAGTAAAAATATTTTTTAAGAACAAGTGTTTTTTTTTTTGTTTGTTTGTTTGTTTGTTTTCATAAACGTGGCATTTAATTCGAAGTTAGAAAATTATTTAGTTATTTCAAATTTTAATCCGTGTATGGTATATTTGATAATTTTGATGATATGTGACAGAAAAATGCACAATATAAGAATAGGAGGATTTTTGGATTTTATTTTTTCTTTCCTTTTTTTTATTTCTCTTTTTCCATAAATATTTATCCAAGTAAAAACGTAAGATAAAATAAAAAAATTAATAAAAATTAAATAAAAATATATGAGAGAATTGGTTGATTAGTAGCTTTTATTTTCTCTGGTAATTAGAATAAGGATAATTGTTGCAGATTACTTCAATGAGAAAATTTCAACTGTCTGCCCCCCAAAGCAGATCAAAGGACCAAAACAAACTACAGAGAACGACGGAAACATTTAGTAGACAATGTTGCATAAAACCGGATAGAAGAATTTTTTTACTTGGAACTTTTTAACAGAACGTTTTTACTTGGATTTATAGAAAAAAGAGAAGGAAATAAAAGAAAAAAAATTCAAACCCTCCTATTCTTATATTGTGCATTTTTCTTTTACATATGATCAAAATTATCAAATACACACCATACACGGATTCAGATTTGAAATAACTAAACAGTTTTCTAACTTCGTATTAAAAGCCACGTTTATGAAAAAAAAAACCACTTGTTCTTAAAAAATAGTTTTATTTCTCTCAAGAATGTTAAATTTTCTGACACATTTAAGTAGACATTTTTTTATCCAGAAGTATGTAATCAGCAGGCATGACCGCATGAGGTATGAAGTGCTTTGAAATCAAATACCACTTTTAAATTTTCTAATAAATGTATTACATGTTAAGTTATAATCAATCGCTATTTCATAATGATCTTTTGCCTATTGTCATGTTTAAAAAAAAATCTGTTCCAAACGTCAACTTTGGCACCATTTTCTGAAAGACCAGTTACCTTTATAGGAAAAAAGCGAAACGCTATTCGTTTACGAATAAGAAAGAATATCTGCAAATTTCGTGCATTTAAAAATGAAAATTTCTTCACGAAAGTGTAAAAAAAGATACAAGTTACGATTTCAGATCAGCTTTAAATAGTTTTTAAAAGCCACAAAATGTGGCTAATCAAACCTGCACTTTATTTGTAGGATATTTTTTCTGTTGAATTTTTAAGGTAGAACTCGTAATATAGAAAGTTATCAGAATTGAAATAGTCAAATATCATGTTGAGCAATTGAGCATAAGTATACAAAAGTTAAATATTATTTTAATTTGCAATAATAAAAAAAGAGTCTTGAACACAAAAAGAATTTTTTTCGAAGGGGAAGGGGAGAGAGAGTAGACAGTGTGGAAAATTATTTTGTGTTCTGCAAAATTACTTTGCTTGCATTTTTTTGTGAGCTGTAGCGTTGATTCTATTACACGAATTAGCCTGATTGAAGTCAAAGGATTTTTTTAAATCAATTTAAATTAACTTTGAGATCCCTTCATTTCAGAATACAAAGAAAAAAAAATGGCTTTCAGTTTTTGCAGCAGAATGTAAATGTACTCAATACGCCAATTAGAAGAAAGATTTTAATGTTTTATCATCAATGCACTTGCTTTATATATCAATACAACTGATGATTTTAAAACAAGTTCAAAAACATAAATAAAAAATATCTTTTCGAACTGAATGACAAGAACCAGTGTTGCAGTCGTAAAAAAACAAAGGGTATACGCTAAAGTCATGAACATTCATGGATACAGTATACGCCAATGCTTTATTTGAGAGGCAGAGGGTATGCAGAGCTTCTTTAAAAAATCCAGAGTGAGGGTATACAGCGTATATCTCCGTATACCCTCCACTACTACGTGACAAAAACAGATCCAGATCTTAAAACATATCGTCGGTTTATATTAAGTTACAAAGGAAAAAATCCAATATTTTATAGTTCTCTATCTTATATTAGTTTTCTTTAAAGCGGTTCTCGAGCTTCCTACTGAACAACGCAAAAATTTTTCTGACACATTTTCTGTCTCATTTTAAGCATATTGGCAGGCTTTACTGTTGAAGCGGAATACAATGGAAACTAGTTTTACATTTTTTTGATAAAATTACTTATCACGTTATAAGCAAATGTTGACACATGACGACAAGTTTTTTGCCTTTCTCGAACTGCCGTGTCTGAATTTAGGTTCAAAACGTTGAGAATATTTTCTGAAAAATCTTTTGCGTTTACCAAAAAATGGAAAACGTCTTTCGACTACATAGTTTCTGAATAACAACACCTGCCAATTTCCGAACAAAAATGAATTCAGAAATGTCTCAGAAAGTAGCTCTTCTGATTTGAGAATACCCTTAAGGATTTTTTTCCCGCATTTTTTTAAAATAAGTTTTTCAAGAAATTTTTAGTTTTTCGAAGATACAAAATAATATTATATATAGTAGCTAATAGGGATGTAACGAATATTCGGTATCTATTCTGTATTCGGCCTTTTTGGCCATATTACCGAATATTCCGTTAGGCCGAATATCAAGATATTCGGCCAGACCGAATACTTAAAAAAAAACTTTTAAAACATTTTTAAAAATCTTACACAATTTCTACTTTTAGCTGTCAACTTATAAAGATGTTCATAAAAATTAGAAACAGAATCATATTTAAGTAAAAGAGAATATTTTTACATTATTTGCTTTTTGTAAAGTATTACTTAAGAAAATTAACCATAATGGAGATTTTCATAGGAATTAACAATGTAAAAATGCAACTTCCTGAACCTTTTCTAGTAAATAATCGGTTTCTTGCTTTTTCACACAAAAGTGCGCTTCTAATCGAAACAGAAAAACTTTCACGGTTGATAATACACACCAAGAAAGACAATTTTTGCTCAGAAAACCACAATCGAAATCCACTTATTCAGTTATAAATAAAGTGTATCTCATCTCATTCGAGGTCAAACTTGGATTTTCATTTGTTAACCCTAACGAAGATATCATAGCTATATTTTTTAACAAACTTGCTTTGATTTCTGTGAAATATAATATCATGATGAGGAGTGCTGGAAATTGCCATTTTTCATATTTAAACAACTATGAGGTAGACATTCCTTTATTCAGAATGCAATTTATAGTATTTATACTGTGTCACTGGCCAAAATTCAATCATTTTCAATGATATCATCACATTTAATACAAACTAGATTAATATGAAACAAATCTTGCTAAAATATCTTCATTTACTGATAAAGTTGTGAACGAAAATTCAGTTTCGGCTTGTAGTTAGTTGCACACCCAGAATTTTTGACTGAATATATTGTAATTTTAATGAAATAAATGGAGTGAGGTGTTTTTTGTTCAAAATTTTTTTGTCTTGACCATATTATCTCTGTTTTTTACAATTTTCTAGGAACAATGTGTATGTTTACAATCTCTGAAAATAATCGCCCATTCGAAACACTGATCTAAGATGCATTTAAAAACTTCTTTGCTAAATCAAAGATAGTAGAAAAGTTATTTTTGCTGAGTTGATTGTTTTAGAATTTAAAAATATATATATTCACTTGGTTTAATTCACCAGAAGAAGCAATGAAATATCAAACTTTTTTAATTAATAAAATTTTAAAATTCTCTTCTTAAATAACACAAAGATTTTTTTCATGTATAAAGTTTACTTGTAAAAAGTTCTTGTTTATCAATATGTAAATTTCTGCATTAAATATTGTGTAAAATTATTTTAAAATTTAACATTTTAATGCCTTTAATCTTTGAAATATAAAAGTATTCGACAAGCCAAGTACTTGGTATTTGGCCGAATAGTTACTACTCGGCTGGCCGAATATTCGGTATTCGGCCTAACAGTTAATTCGGCTAGCCGAATATTTGGTATACGGTTCGCTTGTAGGCCGAATATTTGGTAGAAAAGCTATTTTTGCTGAGGTGTTTGTTTTAGAATTTAAAAAAATATATTCCCTTGGTGGTTTAATTCACCATAAGAAGCCATGAAATATGGAACTTTTTTAATTAATAAAATTTTTAAATATTTGACCAGCCGAATATTTGGTATTTGGCCGAATAGTTACTACTCGGCTAGCCGAATATTCGGTATCCGGTTCGCCTGTAGGCCGAATATTTGGTATTCGGTCAAAATCACTATTCGGTACATCCTTAGTAGCTGATGTAATTTTATTACACCGTTTTAATTTTCTTTGATAAGAAAAGATTCCCTGTTCTCTCTTATTTTTTGCTTTGAAAAACAGACAATACAACAGTAAACATCTGGCGACATCCTGTCCACCGAAAAAACCACAAAATATCAACCCCCGATAGCTGTCAGAGTCCAGCAAAACGAATTTTAACGAACAAGAAGTCTGGCCGTCTAATTTCATTTGCCTTGGTCAAGGAGTGTACGCATTTACCCTCAAGGCACTTTTCTCCAGATTCCTTTCTTGAATGAAGCGAAGATATTTTCTACCCTTATCTTCTAGCTTACAGGGATACTGCATAGAAATAGGAAAAAGCTATACTTAATCTTCTAAGGGATACTGTAACCTGGACCCCTCTCCCTCCCCTTCTTACACCCATGGAATAGTTAAAAGGTGAAATTGCAATCGACTCCCAGCGAAAAAAAAAATTACATAGTGCAAAGAGAAAGGAAGTTCCTAATTAGAAAATGTATATATTTAAAATATTTAATAATTTCAAATATGGTTTGACATTGTTTTCTGTTTTGCAATACATTTTGTAATATGTTTTTAAAAATTCTTAAAAAAAAAGAAAACAAATCAGAGCCAAATGATGCAATTTTTGAACGAAAGTGAAATTACCGAATGTATATGAGTTTACCGAAGTGGGGGGGGTGTCGCACCCCCCCACACCCCCCCTGTAGCTACGTCCCTGAATGGTGAGATTTCTTGGGCGGGATTTCAAAATTTTGGGCGCGAATCCCGCCATCCCGCTCTGAAATTCAAGCCCTGTATGGTGTTAAAAATGCTATAATTAACATATAGAAAACAGATATTGAAATAAAGTGAATATTTAAAGTTTTATTTTAAAACTGTTATTGTGCTTAAACTATTGACACGCACTGTATCAGGGGTGAGATTGTAGGATATTAGATATGTGATTAATGAATAATAATTTAGTACTAGTATTAGTGAACTATTAGCACTGTTTCAACGTTTTTATCATCTTTTCGTTTTGAACTTATGTTCATAACTTTTGTAATGATGAAATGTATCTTTTATATGACCGAAGAAATTCATGATTTCACTTGTATTATGCGTTTTGTCCTCGTTATTTATTAAGAACATATTTGTATTAATATATTATTGAAAATCTGATTTATAGATCTATAAATAATTCTTTTTTAAAATACTGTCTCGTGGGCTCCATCCTGTAAATAAATACATTATGAAAATGTTTAATTTCCCTGTTTATAAATATATTTTTTTTAATACCTTTTAAATAATTATTTTTTTATCGTGTTAAAAGATACACTATTTCAAAATAATATATGCGCATATTTATTTTATTTTCATGAATTGTATATGTATAAATATATATTTTTTCAGGTTATCTCAGCCCTTCTCAAGTTATACAAATAAAATAAATACTTTCAAAGGAATATATTTAGAAGCATGATAATTGGTGGAAAACACTATATTAAAAAAATATTTACAAATAGCAAAAACATTTTCAGAAATATATCTATTTATAAGTACTATTACAATTCATGAAAATAAAATAATTACTCTCAGATATGAAATATTTTGAAATCTTTATACTAATAAGATAAAAAAAATAAATATTAAAAAGTATTAAATACATCTATTTACATAGGGTTGCTAAGCTGTCTATTGTTGTTCACATGTCAGCTCTAACCATTTCCTCAACCTTTCGCACTTGATTCTTCTGTCGCAATCTCAACTGGACGACCACTTCGCTCTTCGTCAACAGCTTTTGAACGACCTTGCTCATCTTTTACAACTGCTATCTCATAAATTCGAAATTAACAACTTACAGTTGGATTATACTTCCACCTATTGGCATATTTGCAAACAATTTACTACTGATTGCCGACCTCTCATATCAGTTTATGACCTACTTACTGACTTTCCGTCGTACTTAATAATTTAAATGGTGGAAATTATTTCTAATATTTAATAATTAAATATTAATATTCTTTTCTAGGAAAATTTAGTATCACCTATTAACATTCAAACATAGGCTACTAAGAAGGAATTAAATAAGTAACTAAATTACAGCAAAAAACTTTCACTTCAATTTTCTCGAATTCTACTTTTTGTTACATAACATCTTCAACTCACATCTTCAATTATGAAATGCTTTTGCATATGATATAAACGAAACATTTCATTGTTATAAATAAAAGTTATAAATCTGAACCTATGCTCAAAATGAAAAGATAATAACGTGTAAATGGTGCTGTCTGAACTTCACTAATACTAGCACTACATTATTAATCAGATATCTAATATCTATCATAGATTCATGGAAGAGTATAAATGAACTATCGAACGAGTTATTTAACTTTATATGAGCAACAAAAGAATAAGAGAAACTCTACTTTTATGTAATAAAATTCAATGGGATAATATTCTTTTTAAAAAGTATGCGTTATCCAAAATAAAACATATATATAAAACATAAATGCTTACTTTCCTCAAAATATACATTACGTCTCTTCGTTATTTTACTTTTAACTCCAGAACAATAAAAATCACGTGATCCTGACGTTTGTAGAACGTATTAGGCATGTACAGAAAATCCGAGTATTCACTTCAAACACTTTACACGGAAATGAGCGTAACGTTTTCGACTTAATCAGTAACTGAAGATAATTCATAGTTTACACTAAATTTTCGGAAACGTTTCCGCTATAAACTGTAACGTTTCTGATTTTCTTCCCCCCCCCCCCCCCCACAGTCTAGAGCGTTTTTACCCGACTGAAAAGAAGGGTTATGTGTTTCATGCATATCTGTGTATGTGGATTTCTTTATACCCTCGAAACATCCCAACGGCTGGATGGATTTTTATGAATGAGGTCTCTATCGATTTGTCTTAATCTTCCGATGGTTAAAGGATAGGTTTTGTTTTTATAAATTTAAAATGGTGGCCGTAAAACACAAAATGGCGGTAGAGACGAAAAAAAAATTTACGCACCATATTGAGTGGCATATCATTGGAGAGATCTTTCAAAATGAATACGATATTTCATTGACTATTTTACAGTCAGAATTTCCGTTTAAATATTACACAACCTGAAAGTTGTGTATGTAGGATTTCTAGCTTTACTGCAACTCTAACCTTCAAGGACATCTATAGGCCTCATCAAAACAGTTTTTATAGATAGGAACCAATAATTAAAGACAACTTAAAAGTCCTCAATACAAGTAAATAAAAATATAGGTAAGCAATATAAAAAATAGTTTCACATTGATGAGAAATAATTAATTATTTGGCTTTTATTCAGTCGGGTTTTTTGATTTTTTAAATTTAATTACTCGTTTAAGTACAGTACATTTGCAAGAGACGCAACTTCGGGTCGCAAAATCCGAGGGAAGAAGGGGGGGAGCAGAGATTTTAAAATTCGCTTCGGTTGTTGCAGACCCAAAAAATCCAAGGGAAAAAAGGAATGGTGAAATTTTACATTTTCAGCATGATTTTGATTCCCATAAATTCGTAAAAAAAAAAGAAGAAAATTTTATAATTTCAGCGTTACTTTTGGTCCTGCAGACCAAAAATATCCAAGGCAAAGATAGAAAAAAGGCGAAATTTTTGTGTACTTCAGGTTGCACAGACCCCACAAATCAAAGTGAAAACTTTAAAATTTCCTCCCTATTTCAGGTCCCAAGTACTCTGCAGACATGTGCTCAGTTTCGTGTCCAGCAGTCCCAAAAAATCCGACGTAGTGAAAGTAAGGAAAGCAGAAATTTACAATTTCTGCTTTACTTCGGGTCACGTAGTCCCCCCCCACCAGCAACAACCACAAAAAAAGCATAAAATACCCGTACCTTCCGGATTCGCCGAAAGCTCATCGATCAAGTGGTCAATCAAGTACTTTCGTTAGGAAAGGGCCTGAGCCCGAAAATCATTAAGACGGGAAAATGTAAGGGATCATATAGGAGTCGCATAGTGCCAGCGTTCATCTGAATCTCAGCAAGATAAAAAAAGAAAAAAAAATCAAAACAAATACTATTGGCTATGTTATCGTTATAAAACTGCAACGCAAGAATTACACTGGCCTCCAAAAGTTAAGGTACAGGGACTGGATGCTTTCGATTGCACACGTTTTGTCGAATATCTACCAACATTATTGGCGAATTGTTCTTGAACTTCTAGGATGTAAAGAACATGTTTGATTTTATATTTCTCGGTGAAGATTTATCGAGGGGTACAATTAGGGGGCTAATAATAAATTTAATAATAAAATAATATTTGTGATCACCTATCTAACAGAAAAGGCTGGAAATGGTTTGTCAGTGTGGTAAATGACTATTTGGGTCCTGTTCAACGTTTGTATGCATTTGTGTAAGCATAGCATTCATATTCGTGAAGATGTTAACGCTTTTGTAAAAAATTCAAGTTTTTTGTTTATAGCATACAGAGTTTTCAACCAAATTTAACACAACTTTCCGAAAACTTGCCAAAGAATAGTAGCAACAGTATACTGCAATTAAAACATGAATATATTGGAATATTTGATGAGATATGGGCATTTTTATGAGATAATTTTTAACTGCGTATGCGCGGAAGATTTCAAAATTTTTATTTCATAATTTGGTAGTTAGTATTTTGGGGCAACTTCTATAAAAAGTCCAGTCAAATGTTCTGAAAACTTAGAAAGATATAGTGAGCTCATTGAAAAGTTGTGGAAAATACCTTATAATAAAGCTATTTTTAGGAAGCAACTCACTATATCGACCTTATCTTTGTGAATTTTCGCGATATTTGACTGGACTTTTTATATAAGTTGCCCTAAATAGCTGACTACCAAATTATATAATAATTTTTGGATATTCCACGCATGAGCAGATAAAAATTATTTAATACAAATGCCCATATCTCATCAAATATTCAATATATTCATGTTTTAATTGCAATATACTGCTGCTACTGTTCTTTGTCAGGTTTTTGGAAAGTTGTGTTAAATTTGGTTGAAAACTCTGTATGCTATAAGCAAGAAACTTTTGAATTTTTCACAAAAACGTTAACATCTTCACGAATATGAGTGCTATGCTTACACAAATGCATACAGACGTTGAACAGGACCCAAATTGTCATTTACCACAGTGACAAACCATTTCCAGCCTTTTCTCTTACATAGGTGATCGCAAATATTAATTTATTATTAGCTCCCGAATTGTATCCCCGATAAATCTTCACCGAGAAATATAAAATCAAACATGTTCTTTACATCCTAGAAGTTCAAGAACAATTCGCCAATAACGTTGGTAGATATTCGACAAAACGTGTGCAATCGAAAGCATTCAGTCCCTGTACCTTAACTTTTGGAGGCCAGTGTATGTATAATAATTTAAATTTAATAGTAGAATAATAAAGGTTTGTTTTAAGTTAATCTTTTAAATTTGTTTGCAAGAACTTTTAATTATAATTAAAACTGAACCAAAGTTCGTTTGTAATTTTAGGCACAAAAACAGATAATCATAATGTATGCAATACTTTTTAAATAGAAATTTTACTAAAATATGCACAAATTTAAATTTAATCTTAAGTTGTAGATATAATATCTAAATTTGTAAAGATTGCATGCATAAATATTAACTAACGTAAAATAAATCTTGTGCGCAATTTAAAAAAATGGCCTTTATCTTTTTAAGAAAAATAACTTTAAAAGTGTCTTTTTAATCATTGTTTACAGTGAAAATGACGGACACATTTTTTTAGTCATAACTTATGTAATAATTGAAATATTTCTTTGCAAAATGTTTTAAAATGCAACAAAATACTATATTGTTCTTTCATATATAATTTTTCGAAAAATCAATATTTTGGTGATTAAACAGCTCTAAGTCTTTTAAAATTTCAAGATAATAATATTTCAATTATTTTGTGGCTAACAAAAAAAATGCTTAATTTTCTTTAATAATCAGAAATATTTAAATTACATATGCATATATATCAATCTTTTTGAAATATGAATAACTACTTATTTTAAAGTAATATAATCTCTACAATATATAGCTCTCTTTTCAGATAGTCTAGTGAATTTTCATGGGAAATAATATATTTATATATGTGTAGTTATAATCTGTTGATTTTTAATCCATGTACTTTTAGATTTTATTTTGTGCAAACCGTTACATACAAAACTTTAAAAGGCAAAATAATTAAAATAATTAAAATTAAAAAAAAAAAAAAAGTTATGTAATCTATTTTGTAAGAACCTGTCCTGAAAAATTTGTTGATGTAAATTTTCATTAATTACGTCAAAATTTAGTGTCCAAACTCATCAATCAGTACAATACTTCTTTAAACATTATGCTTTCTTTGAATCTTAATGTGCTAAAGTTCTGTCAATTATGGACATTTTGAGACGAAAACTTTACTAATTTAATAAGATTTCTACACATTTAAATTTTCATTAAAATTCTACACATTTGTTTTTTAGTAGGTCCTAAGGTAAAAATCTTTAACCTGAACACCGTGAACCGACAAATTACCACTAATTCAATGTAGAAAAATTGTCTTATTTAATAGCAGAAACTTTGCAATTCAATAAGGCGATAAAGAGTTAATAAATATTATTTTTTGAAAATTGTGGTGGAAAACGACTATATATACACAAATTAAATAAATTCATGTAAATAACAAGGGATTTTTGAGATACTTTGAACGATAAAAGTATTTATTATGTAATAAAATAGTTGAAATTTACTTTTTTGTATTTAACTCAGAGTTCAACATTCAAGGGCAAAATATGATGAATAATAAACTATATATAAACTCATATTCAAATATTAAACTCAAACAGAAAAAGTATTTTTTCATATGGGAAAAGCAGCCAGTGGTATAAAAATAAACTCAAAATTTGATCTTAATTTGTAAAAAAATATATCATTAATACTTTTAATAAGGATGTCAATTATTTTAATCAGACAATTAAAATGAGTGATTAAATCGTGTTAAAAAAATTATTTTTGTTTTGAAACGGTATAAAAAAGCATTGAAATATAAAGTGAACCTAATTTGTAAAGTTTCTATGAATATTTTGCCTTAATGAATAAACGAAAAATTCTTTAAATAAATGTTTTAGCTTAAATGATTATGTTTTTAAAAAATTAAATATGATAAGTTTGTAAAAAGCATTCAATTTAAAAATGATATTTAAATCTAATGCTGCTATTTTGTGGATTTCAAATATAACTTCACTACTTCAGATATAAAACTGGTCATTCTCATATTGACTTTGTGTGCATAAATTAATGGTTTTCACCGACCTATTATAATTTGTTTTGATTAGCACAAGCACATACATGCGTGTAAGTTTTGATTTATGGTATTAACAGCAATTTTTATAAGTTGAAATGCAAAAATTCTTTCCATGGTATTTGTTTGATTTGTTATTTGTGCTAACTGGTGAAATTACTTATGCGACGTTTTTATTATTTCTATAATTATATTTATTACAATTTTATTAATCAAAACATAAAATGTATAATGTTCTAAGTAGAGAGTTAATTGTTTAATAACTATTACAAGTTATTAATAACGTTAATAAATACTAGCAAAAGCCATACTTTGTTTGGATTCGCGAAGCATTATTTAATAAGATAAATATTTGAAAATAACAATATTTTTTTTTAATATTAGTCTTGCATCTTTATTAAGCAAAAACGTTATTTTATGTTTTGGCGCATTTTAATTTTACAAATGTAAATTCAGCCAAATAACTAAGAATTTCCTTGGAATTTTTTATTTATAAGACTGGTATAAATAAAAATATTTTCGAAGCAAAATTTTACAAAATATTTATATAACGATTTTAACAATTAATTTTATTTGTTTAGAATTCTTTTGTTGCCACTTTGCAAAAAAAAAAAAAAAAAAAGAAAAAGAAAAAGAAACAATATAATTCTTTTAAAATGCCTAACTATCGTCTGCGTAAATGAATTACCATAAGAAGAATAAATTATGTATTTGAAAACACTGAAAAATAGTTTTACAATTGTGAAAATTCAATTATTTACATTAAAATTTTAATTCATTTAAAACATGCTATGATTTTCCTAAAAAAGGGTATTTTAAAAATTTCATATACGTGTTTCATTTTTTATTTGCAGAAATGTGTCCGTAATTGAAGAACATGTAAAATAAATTAATTAAAATAATAATTTTTTTAACGTTATTTAACTACAGATCATAATTTATATTTGTGTTTAATTTCAAGTCAAAATACTGAATAGTATTTTTGTCAAGTATACGACAAAATGTAATTTGTGTAGCCTAGTAAAGGATTCGCTTTGCTCATCCTAATAAATGTCTGCAGTATTTAATATAGATTTACATAATTATTAAAAATTTTTAATATACAACATAATGGTATTTCTAACTTATAAAATAACTAATTTGCTGTTTTAATCTTTCATTACTAATAATACTTTTATTAATTAAAGCATAAAAACATATATTATGTCGCAGTAATTAGTGGTCAGATTTTTTTTTTAAAACTTAACACTCTTGGTACATTTATAGTTTAATTTTAGTTACTAAATGCACCTAATATTCGGTATCTATTCGGTATTCGACCATGTTACCGAATATCAAACTATTCTGTATACCGAATATTCGGCTTGGCCGAATAGCAAACTATTCGGCCTGCCGAATATTCGGTTTGGTCGAATATCGAAATATTCGGGAAACGAATACTTAAAAAAACTTTTAAAACATATTTTTTAAAACCTTATATCACTTATACGTTTAACAGTCAACTTATAAAGATATTCAGAATAACTAGAAACAGAATCATATATTTAAATAAAAGTTAATGTTTTTACATTATTTGCTGTTTGTTAAGTATTATTTAAGAAAATTAACCAATCACGAGGGTTTTCATTGAAATTAATTATGTACAAATGTAAGTTCCTGAACATTGTCCAGTAAATAATCTGTTTCTTGCTAAGATTTTAAGAACAAGGTTTACAATCTCTGAAAATGATCGCCCACTCCAGACACTGATCTAGGATGCATTTAAAAACTTCCTTGCTTAATAAATGGGAGTTGAACGATTATTCTTGCTGAGTTGCCACCCTATAAAATTTGAAAAGATTGTATTATTTATTTACTTTTACTTTAGTCTCTTCCTGACAAACAAATAATATAGGATCCTGTACAATTATTTCACAAATTTCTCTTTGATTTTAAAATGTTTGTTTTAGAATTTAAGAAAATTTTATTCATTTGTTATAATTCACAGAAAAAGCCATGAAATTAAAAATTTTATTAATTAAAGTTTTATAACTATCCTCTTCTTAAATAACTAAAAGCAGATTTTTTTCAACATAAAGTTTATTTGAAAAAAGTTCTTGATTATCAAAATGAAAGTTTCTGTTTTAAATATTATGTAAAACTGTTTTAAAATTTAACATTTTAATGCCTTTAAACTTTGAAATATAAAATTATTCGACAAGCCGAATATTCGGTATTCGGCCGAATAGTTACTATTCGACTGGCCGAATATTCGGTATTCGGCCTAGCAGTTACTATTCGTATAGCCGAATATTCGGTATTCGGTTCGCTTGTATGCCGAATATTCGGTATTCGGCCAAAATCACTATTCGGTGCATCCCTAGAGTAGATTTAGAATCTTAAAATCGTACAGTCACAATTTATGCGTTGAACCTGCATAATCTAAATAAATAGACACATAGATTAAGCAGACTGACTCCCAAATTAAAGTTAAAAAGACTATTTACCCCACGCTGCCTTACTAACTGTAACAACTCGTTTTTAATATTTTGAAGAATATTTATTTTCGGAAATATTTATGCATTTATCCCTTTACATACTGAAAATTGCTTTGCTTTAAGTGTATTTATAACTGGCACAAAATATTATTTAAGAATAGAAGTTTTTTCAGAAGTATACGAAAATTTTGCTCCAATTTATTCTGCTTCTGAAACTCAAATTAACTTATTTTATTTTATTTTATTTTTGTTTGATGCTACAACAAATCTCTCTTAATTTGAAAAAAATTTAACAATTAAAAATCTTTTGTCAGCATTATACCTAATTTAAACTGTTTTAGAGAACGGAAAAATATGGGAAAACTCCTTATAGAAGTACTTATTATACTTAGGTACATATCTACACTGGTGTCCAAAATTAAGGGCTAATCAAAAAATGCTAATTTTCAATTACGCAAATACTCAAAGGGAAATAATATAATTCGAATAATTACTATCTCTACAGCACAGCTAGTCCGTATAACATCTCATTCATGTCACAAGAGTCACAGTCACTACGGTGAAGCAAAAGAATAGGAAATTCCATACTTCTCATTATGAGTCTCAATTGATCACTATGTGTGACTCCACTGAGACGTCATTGTGGCTGTTGCTTTGTGACGAGTCACCATGTGACTTTACAATGTATTTACATTGTGACTCTCATGTGACTGTCATCTGTAGACTCAATTTCAAAGTCATTGTGAACGCTGCATTGTGATAAGTTACCAAATAATGTCACTTTAAAGTCACACGATGACTTTCAGGTGACAGAGAGACTGCTGTGAAGTCACCATTGTGCTCTTTTGTGAAAAGTCACCATGTGACTATAATTTGGTGACTTTTCATAATGCATCGTTCATGATGACTTTGAAATTGAGTCTAAAAATAACAGTCACGTGAGAGTTACAATGTAACTACATTGTAAAGTCACTTGGTGACTCGTCACAAAGCAGCAGTCACATTGACATCTCCGTGGAGTCACATATAGTGATTATTTGAGACTCAGAATGAGACGTGTGGAATTTCCTATTTTTTGTTTCACCGTAGTGACTGTGACACTTGTGACCATGTGTGACATGAATGAGATGCTATATGGACTAGCTTTGCTGTTGGGATAGTAATTATTTCAATTATATTATTTCCTTTTGAGTATTCGGTTACTTAAAAATTAGCATTTTGTGACTTGTCCTTAATTTTGGACACCAGTGTATAACAATGATGGTGCGGGCGGTTCTCCTGCACCAGGCATCACAATTAAGGGCCTACTTCAGTCACGCGAAAAGACCCGTTCGCTAATGCTATTCCTATGAAAGAAATTTGTAAAGATATCTCGGTCGCATTTCAATATTTTTAGATGGATTTTTTTTTTTTTTTCAGTGGCTAGCTGAGGTCGATCTGTAAAAAGGCAGTTTTTTAATTTTTAGATTTTCATTAGGGATTTTTTTCAAGAGGATGCTTTCATTTTAGGAACCGGTTCTGAAAATGAAAGTATCCTGATTAAAAATACTTATAAACGAAATTGAAAAAGTAGAAAACGTCCTGCATACAGATCGACCTCAGCTAGCCACTGGAAAAAAAAAAAATCATCTAAAAATATTGAAATGCGACCGAGATATCTTTATAAATTTCTTCCATAGGAATAGCATTAGCGAACGGGTCTTTTCTCATGACTGAAGTAAGCTCTTACAGGCTTCATTGGCGCCATCAATTACCTTTACTAATACGTAACCATCTACAAAAAGTTAACAAGAGTTTTCGCAGCAGGCGCCAAATAGTGTTGCTGCGGCGCTGCTTAGATAATTTCTGATTTTTTTTCTCAATAATTAAATAAAAAATGTTTTGTCTTTGAGTCCATCCTGAAAACGGTATGTCGATAATAAGAAAACGTTTTGTCTACATGTGGTGTGTAAATTAGCTAAATACATTCTGAATGCACTATTTTGTTGTCTTCAATCTTAACAGAAAGAACAAACACATCACGCATATGAGTGTATTCTTCATACAGTTTTGTTTTGCGATAAAAAAAAAAAACATGTAATTCACAATTTACACATAACAAAGTTTAAAGATAGAATTGTGTACACAAAAGTTTGCCTTTTATAAAAATTACAATAAAATGTATGTTTTGGATATTAAGCAGAAATATGTGTAAGAGCAGAATATTACACAAAAATCTGCGTATTTTGCATACTACACAAAAATCTGTTTATTTTACATATTGCACAAAAATATGCGTATGTTACATATTACACAAAAATATGTGTATTTTACATATTACACAAAAATAAATGTAAGAACGTAATATTACGCAGATAATATATGTGAAAGAATATTACACAGACATATGGGTTTTCTTGTGTAATTTTCCATGTTCAAATATGTGTTTCAAGAGTGATCACATAATTTTTACACATTTAGTGTTATCATCAAATTGCACACTCAAATGCTTGTTTTAAAATTTACACATTATGGATAAAATTGTATTTTGGCAATTTACACACCACTTTACACTTAGACAAAAATTGTTTGTATCATTGATATACCTATTTTTATGTTAAATTTGCACATTTATTTTTTAGAGTGCATAAAGGAAAACACCCGTGCAATTTTTAAGATTAGCTACGTGATGTGACACATAGAATTTACAGAAATCTTTAACTTATTTGTACTGCAAAAAAAAAAAAAAAAAAAAAAATGCAGCAGAATTGTTTTGAAAAAATTTCTCTTTCCTCCACTGTCCTGTCCAGTAATTATATGTAAGAAACTTGCTTAAAGTGGTGCATTTGTTACGTCCAATTATCTGCAAGTAACAACGACGTTAAAATGCTTTACATAAACTAAATCCCCTCCCCAAGCTCCTCCCTAACACACACACACATTGTCTCTTACTAGATAGAATTCTTTAAAAATGGCCATTTAATGTGGTTGAGAAGTTTTTCATTTTTGAATAAATGAATTACATCTTGAGTTAAAAGTGATTGTTGTCACAAGATGCCAGTTTTTTCCCTTTCCCTCACTGTCGCCAACTAATATGATTCAAAACACTAACTTTCACAATATTTTCTAAAATATATTATGCCTTTACCGAAAATGAAACTAGATTAACAATTTCTGCATAAGAGATCTTGATAATTTTTCAGAACAAAATAAATTGAAAAATGTGTTAGAAAACAAGTAGTTTGGATTTGAAAAGACTTAAAAGCGCACCTGCATTTTGATTTATAAAAGGGAAACTTTTCATAACAATTGCTTCAGACCTTCAGAGTGATATCGTTTTCATCTATTTTAAATCTCATATTTTTCAGGATTAAAGCCTGTGAAATGCAGGATATTTCTAATGTGAAGGAAACGTTAGTTTTCCGATTTTATCTTCTTAAATTCTGCATCAAAATAGCATAAATCTTTTAATTTAATTTTTTTTTATCTTTTGATCATTAACCTAAGAAAAGTAATGATATCAAAATAGGTTAAAAGTTTATGACTCAGTACTTAATCTTATGTCTCTAAAAATTTTATAGATGGATCTGAAAACTATCAAATCTTGAGTGACGCTAAGCTATTAATTATAATATGTATATGCATAATTTATTTTTTCTATTTATAATCGCATATGCAAAAATTATGTTCAACATGAAAAGATGTATAAAACTTTATTCGCTGATGGTTTTTCATTCATTCTCTCATAAATTCAAAATGAGTTTTAAAAGATATGATATTAAAATTCGAATGACATCTTGATGTGACTTTAATAGGTTTGCTTTAAGATTCAATTTAAATTATTTCTCGTTTTTTTTTCTTCTGAAATATATTAACACAACTAAACTATACATTTAATTTTCCAATACACTGTTAACAGTGTTAAGTTTATCACTTTCACTGCATTATGCATTAAATTGTAATTATTATGCATTAATGTAATTATTCAATAATGTGGTTTATCTTTTGCGCCATGCTATCCAAAACCAAAAAAAAAAAAAAAAAGTAAAGGATTTATTTGCATCATATTATCCATTTGCATGCATTTCACTTAGTTTAGATACTATGATGCAAAGGAATCATTTACACGTTAATAATTTTTATACATAAATTTTGTTGAAAAAAAAATATTTGTTTAAAACAATATCAAACGAAATAATTTCTCAAATTTGTTTAACTAGGCGCAACGAAGAAGAATTTTCGGTCTTAACCCCCCAGCCAAAAAATCCCCAATAATTACTGGTTATTTGAATCGCCAATAATCACATTATCAAATTTTATTAATCGAATCCAAAATCAGTATTAGTGTTTTCAGCTGTTGCTTTAGTGAATCAAATTCCGCTCAATAAACATGTTTTTTTTTTTTTTTTTTTTTTTTTAAACGGCTGTTATGATATTTAAAAACAGAGAAAACTAATAATACAAGTCTGAGATAAGTGAAAATCGTCTTCCATCTTCGAAGAAAAAAACTAAAAGCTATGAATGATCATTTCGTATTAAATGAATGTTAAAAATTTAAATTCACACATTTTATTTCATTGTATTCAGATTCCCAAAGATATAATAATACGTAGGCTTTTAGAATTGAATTATTTTTATTGCGAACTGTTAAACAGATGTTTTTAAAATTACATTTTCCATAAAATAAGATTATCTAATGGTGATTCGAAAACAGTAAAAAGCAGGAAGAGGAGAGAATTAACTCTTTTCGCGTTATTCCGGGTCCCGCCAATGCGGAAGACCCCCCTTCCCAGAAAAAAAATTGCAATGTTAAAGTTATTTCAGTTATGTAAAAATAAAAAGTCAACTTCACATTTGTCCCTTTATTTCGGGTCCCGAAAATATGCGGAAAAAAAAAACAAGAAAGGAAAATCATATCATGCTTTAACTATAAGATTCTAAAACACTTTCCAACACATTCAAGATACAGTAACAAAATTTCACCGTTTAATGAGTTGGAAAATTATGCCTAAGTAAACAATTTGGAAAACAGTTAATAAATTTGCAAACCCAATTTCATCAAATACCATCAATAGTTGGAAAAGTATCCAAATTATTTTGTGCAGCCTTGTATATGATCTATAGATTTGAATATATACTACATAGTATGCGATGCTTTAGTTCAATTGGGAAATGCATTCGCACAGTTGGAGATTCCCCTTCAGCAATTTCCGTCCAATAGACGGAAATGTATTCGAGATCTTTTGTGCAGCCCTGTATAAGATTTATAGAATTTATGCACACCAAGTAGTATGCAAACAATAAATTAAATTTAAAAATGCGTAGCACAACAAAAAATGCCCTTCCAGCAATTATTGTTCATGTACAGCACTGTAGCCAAATTCTTTTGTGTGTCCCTATAAATGAATGATGAATGCTATGCATACTATATTCTATAATAAGCATTTTGTACTGCACCGTAGTGATATATGTAAACTTCAAATGTTTCAAATAATGTAAAATCAAAACACACTGCAAAAGATCCCCCCCCCCCATACACCGTAATGTAATGGAGTTCTTTTGAGGGACCCTGTAAACGAACTATTTACGCCACTCACTTCATTTTTGATACCAAACATGCCGTAGTAAACCTCAACAACATATATGAATTGCATGGAAATCCGAGTGCATTTACGTCAGTTAGAGCACGGACAGTCATACTTCATAAGCGCTTTTCAGCTTTGTTCGAATGTGTTTAAAAGGTCCAAAATTTTACAATTTTGTTTTCATTTAGTGTTCTGTGGACTCGTGGGGAAAAAAGAATAATTTCTTTACAAATTTGGTCACGCAGACCCAAAAAATCTTATGGAAAGCAGGGGAGGACCCCTAAACCTTTCGCATTTTTTCAGCATTACTTTGGGACCCAAAAAATCCGAGAAAAAAAAAAATGTAAAACAGCCGAAATTTACAATGATTGCGTTATTTTGTATTTCGTTGACCCAAAAAAATCTGAAGGAAACATAGAAAAAAGGAAAGTGTAAAGTTGAAATTTCGTTGTTACTTTTGTCTCGCAAACTTTTAACCCCTTCGGCCCTGATTTAATTTGGAGACAGATAAAAAATAAATTGCAGATTAAATAAGCTTGAATAGACATAAATAACTATAATATGAAATATAATTTCGATAATTAGTAAACTAATTAAAAAGTGTTCTAATAATAGGACAGCAGGGCTTAAATTACGCAAAATGAGCAATTTTATTTTCTGTGCATATTTACAATTATGTAATATATAAAGGACATGAGAATGAATAAAATGAGTTTATTTCATATGAAATCCTTTAAAACAATTTCTCTGTGCGTGAAAATATAAAAATACTTCATATTTTTCACAAACATGTACTTTTATATGTACAACCTTCCATTTTGCATCTCTGTTGCTTTTCACTCATTTCAATCATATGCATTGGCGCACCCACGGGGGGAGCTAAGGGGGCTGAAGCCCCTCCCAGACTAGACTAGATATTAAAATAAATATTTTTTTAATTATGGCAGAATATTATAATTCTTTTTTTAAATAGGTTCTTAAAAAATCAGAATTTTTGAAAATGTATTAATTTTGTTACACATTTTTTTCTCTTTTATAAATTTTATTATGAAATTCGAAATATTTGCATGTTTAAAATTTACTTAATTAAAAATTTAAGACCCTGTGCAACATCTTCCTCTCTTTAACCTTCATAATGGTTTGATAATTTAATAACAAAACTTTAAATCGTTTGATTGCAAACACACTTTAAAATTATCCAAATACAGAAACACACCAAAAAATCGCAAAATCTAAGATATATTTTAGTACAGTATTTTATTATTTAACATGTTAAAAGCATTCATAATTAACCCCGCCAAAACTTTCCAGAGCTTCCTCTGATTTCTCAGGCTGGTTACGACTCTGCTCAAGTCAGCAAAGAAAATTGCAAGTCAGGACCTCATGCGGCACGTCCCATCAAATCAAATGGAAGAAAGATAGAGCTTGGCAGCGGGCGGGCCAGATCTGGGCATATTACAGGCTTCTAAAATATGCTAGCCCCCTCCAAAGTGTAATCCTGGATGCGCCACTGATCATATGGTTCATTCCATCAAATCTAATATCTTTAGAAGGCCTAACAGCAGTATTAATTTTGTTCTTTGGGAAAACAGAGCTTCTTGATGACGGCCTTACACGTTTGATATGGATAAGCTACTGGTCTTTGAGTAATAGAGCTTTTGCTATTTCAAATGTCAAATCCAATAAATCCATTTGATCTTGCAAAGGAACTTCCAAGCATTTTGCAACATTTTTATACTCTAACCAAGAATTAAAAATGGGCATACTAAAATAATGAGATATTACTCGAAGTGTCCATGTTTTAAATAGATTTCGTATGAAATACTACCTATTACAATCTCCCCTATGTTGGAATTTCTGAAAAAAATTTGCAGATCTACACCGATCATGACCCCTTGAACCCAAAACAACCCTCAGTAAAAAACTTATATAATCACTTTCTTCTGGACATGATAGCTTCCACAATTCTGCACAAATCTCTTCCAAACTGATACATAATATCAAGGGGCATAAAATCTCGGTCAAGTTCGTTAATGGGCAAAATCGAACCAAGGGGATGGAAATAGGGAGTGGTTTTGTGAAAACCTGAAAACCCCCATAACTTCTTAATTTTTATACATATCAAGTCAGTTTAAAGTTATTATTACTTCTAAAAATAGGGCCAAAAATTTGTGTATCACAGATTTTTTATAAAATTAAAAATGGGCTCAAGGGGCGCAAAAAATGGCAGTTTTGGGAGAAAAAAATTCATAACTTCGTCAAATCTCAAGATATCAAATCCAATTAATTTTATTATAAATCTCCTTAATATTATCTACAACTTTTATATTTACAAGTTTTTGATAGGACCAATTCGTACCGCAAAAAAATAAAATAAAAACGAAAACAAAAAAGGGGGGGGAGGGGTTGAAGAAGAAAAAAATCATAACTCCGTCAATTTACAAGATATAAAATTCCCATGAATTTATCACATATCTTCTTAATATTGTCTACAACATTTATATAGACAAGTTTTTGATAGGACCAATTTTTACAGCAAAAACAAATTGAAAATACATAGCGGTTGGAGAAAAAAAATCATCTTATTAAGGGTGTATTCAAATCCAAACTGCTTATTTTCTGACTCATTTTTAAATTCATTTTTGTTCTCAAACGCATCCAATTGGTAGATTCTCTTATTCAGAAACTATATAATGTACAGTAATGATCGATCTTTTGATAGAGGCAGAATATATTTCAAAAAATGATGTCAAAGTGGGCATTTTCAACAGAAATTTCCCGAAGCGATTGTGTTACAAACGAAAAATATTGCCCTACTGAGAAAATAATTGTTCATAAATCAAGTTTTAATTAATTGAACGAAAAATAATAACACAGGTCGCTTATAAATCTCTTCAACAACCACGTCAGCAAGTTTAATATTTTTTCTATTAAAAATGAATCTGAAAATGTGCCAGAAAATTTCGAGTTGTTGAGCATGGAAAATATTTTTTAAATACCCATAAAACTATGATATAACCAGCTATTATGTAAAAATGAAACAAAAACTCGTCAAAAGCAGCCAGATAAAATTGTTAAAGTGGATAAATCTCTAATCATGATTTAGTTTTTATTGGTGAAATTAGTATACTTAACTTCGAAATCTATCTCCACCTGTAGGCCGGTCCGGCAGGGATTTTTACACTTTATAGCAGTTTGATACAATGGTGGTAAGAAGTCATGTTTGTTGACACCCCCTCCCCCCCATTCTTTTATTGTAGAACTTCACAACTGCTGACCTATATACATCAATATAAGTGGAATCTTTTTTGCTCCATCTTTTAACAATATCCTTCACATTATATGACAGAAATGTAGATGCTAGTGTCACAACTTTATTGTGATACCACTTTACAAAAACGATTTTACCATATATGCTGGCGCAAGTGCCACAAGTACCCGATCCATATTTTTTTTAATTCAGCATCAAATTTTAATGGACAGTTCAGAGGTCTGTCCAAGGGGAAAACTGAATCCGTTAACGGACTCTTCACAAAATTCGAAGATAGTAGAACAGACTCTTCACAAAAATAAATTTCGGAAAAACGATCCTTTCACAAAAAAAAAGATTTTTTTTTTTTTGGAGAATGGTAGATACACACTGTGCAAGATCTCAATCTATGAACTGATTTCAGTTTTGGAAATTTTTTGAGTGATAGTAAATTATACTTTGTATACATAGATAGCATTTTTGCTAGCAAAAAACTTTTATTCTATACATATAATAATCATATATATACATTAGGGTGGAACTAAAAAACGAAGTTTCGAATTTTATATTCTAATAGTGATTATTTTTTTCCTATTTAACTCCATAAAAAGAAAATATTTTTCTTTTATTGAATATTAATGATGTGAATATTAATTCACATCATTAATATTCAATAATTTCAAGCGTAATTTCACTGCTGAAATGTAGTTGAAAAATTAATTAAAATTATTTTTCTTTTAATTTTAAAATGGTATTTTCCGGTTCCTCAAAGCGTCTGATTTTCCCTAAAAAAACAAAAAAACGCCAATAATTGCATGAAAAGTTTTTAAAGCTTATTGTTAAATTTATATTTTGCAAAATTAAATTAATTATGTGTTAATGTCTTGAAATAAAGAGAATAATTTAGTTTGAGTGCCTTAGAAAAGTTTGCCCCACTTTATTTGACTTTTGTAGAAGCCAGTGTCGTGGGCGTCGGGTTTCATTATCTCTGATTTATTTGTCTGCGACACATAACAAGTTAGTCCGATTTAGCGTGTGTTAACAGTTTCTTTAATTATTTTTCAATAAACATTCGGTGTCAAAAGTCACAAAGTCTTTTAACGTACCTAAATCTAGATAATTGTTGAAGTGTCCTGTATTTTGTGAACCAAAACAATTAACATTAAACTGTCATCTTTGACGAACATATGAAGATGTTATGAAACATTACTTTTGGGTTAATTTTAACTTAAAATCTGACTGCTGGAATCTGGTACACACTATTCCTAAAATATCTAAAGCTGTTGAGGATACAATTAAAAGTGTATTGCTGAGACCTTCAATTCCAATGGTTTATGATATATAAATCATAAAAAATGATTAGAGACAAGAGCGAGAAATGTCAAAATTTGAAGAAAAATATTAAGACTAGAAAGAATAATCCCACATCCAATATAAAATTGCAAAATGTTAGGTAATCCTGCAAAAAGCATTTCTTTGTGTAAAAGCACTAAATATTATCGTGTATCAGAACAAGAAAGTCACTTTCAAAGACCAAAGAGAGATGGGGTGATGGCAATAGGATCAATAGATATAAAAACTATAAAAAATATGTAGCAAGACTGGAAAAGGAAATATCAAGGGAAAAAGTTATTTTAAAACAAAAAAATGATGTTTTGATTGAATGATCGACAAGTGTAAAAAATAGTTAGGAAGAAAATAGTTCAATAGGTTGTTTTTCTAAACCTTAATTTAATAATCAACAAGGTGAAAGAACTGGATTATTAGACAAAACTGCAAAGATTATTGCAAATGGCACCTTAGAAGATATGGGTATTTCTGATGATAAAAAAAGAAAAGGTAACTGAAAGAAGGTCTTGAAGACGACAAAGAGGAAAGAAAAGGAAAGACGAAATGAGTTAATTTTAGAAGATTAGTATTTTGATGGCAGGAAGGATAACACTATGATAACTGAAGCAGAGGGTAAAAAGTATAACTAAGAATCATTAAAGACGAACACCTGATCTTAGTTCAAAAACCAGGATAAAAATATATTGGTCATATTTCATTGACATCTTCTTCTTATATTAATATAGCCACTGCAATTTTGGTGTATTTTCAAAATAATAATACAGACATTTCAAGTTTGAAAGTTATTGGGTGAAACAGAAACGCCTTTAATGCAGGATGCAAATCTGGAGTTGTTAAAACTTTGGAAGCAATACCCTAAAAGTTTTATAATGGATAATTTGATTATTACATGCAAATGAACTTTTTTCTTAGATACTTATTTCAACATCTTGCTCGAAAAACTACGGGTACAAAAGGATTTTCTGGACCAGTAGGAAAGCGACTTGAAAAAATGCTAACATATTGAAATTATAGACTATAAAAACATTGATCCAATCTTGACGGACTGATCGGATGAAGAACTTAAAAAAAGTACTAACAGGGGATACACCTGAATGTTAAATTTTACTTGTCATACTCAAACAGTGGAAACGTGTGTCAAAATTGTCCCGCGAGCTGCGTCAACCGTCTTTAAATATTAAGCAAAAGATGGCTTAATCTTGGGAAAGTTGAATTCCCACAATGTAATGACAAAGTTTGTCTAAAAAGACAGTAGGTTGAATATCCAATTGAATTAATCCATAACAAAGGGAGGTAAGGAAGGTGGAAGTCGATATTTAACCACCTCTTCATGGTGCCTTCTGGATAGTATTTGCTAAAAAACAGTAGATATGAGCTAACAGCTACGTTGTTTACTTTAAGTTACTTTATACTGAAATTTAAAAACTTTGACCTCCTTGCGGAACCGGAAAACAACTTAATTTAAAAAAACCTTTTCAGCCAAAAGTTTAGACATCCAAAAAGGAAAAAAGTTTTCTCTATTACACATTAAAACAAAAAAGTTTTTTTTTACCCTATACTTAAGTTCCACCCTAATATACATATAATAATTATTGCATTATTTATGCTAATCTGAACATTGTCTAAAAAATATTAGTTTATTTCTGCAAAATTCAAACGTCTCCAATTTCGGGAGACTAGGAATAAATGGTGTAACGGAGCCAATGTCGTAAGGTGGTGTGGTAGCGGGCAACTTCAACGGCCGAGTCTTATCAATATCGAAAAAATATTTTATTGTATCACAAACAATTAAATAAGGTTTTCTAGATTAAATAAGTCGTATGTACAAGATTCTTCATAAATGGGTTCGAGTTCAGCTGTCAATAAAGTATTTGTAGAATCAAGTCCAGTCCTCGAATGGCAAATTGCTTTCAGGGAGAATGTCTCTATTTATTTATATTTCACCATTCTCGAAGATGAGAGTCGGTGATACGCGACAGGAATGTTGCCCTTTTAGTGAATGTCCGATCAAGGTCTAGGGACCTCCGATGTCTTTCTCCGGGATGGAGAAATTTTACCGCCACGCCTGGCTACCTCTTTACTGTGCTTTGGAATATGTTCCGAAGCCAACCCATGAGAGATTTCTCCTCTGCACGGCTAAAGACTACTTGTAGCCTCAGCTTCCAAAAAATAACTAAAAAAAAAAAGAACTCTCGAGAATGCTCCTGCATCCCCTTTTATCAGTTTCGTTTTTCCGTCTAGGACAAAAGCCACTCCCATTAGCCACTCACCATCCGTGACCATGAGCTCATTAACCAGCCCTTTCTCTATAGGCTGCAGTCAGGAACCTGACGTCAGGTCAATATGTCGTTTCACTATCTAGTTTCTCATGGGAAAGAGATCCTCATAAATATCAAAGGAATATTTCTCTCGCTAAATAAAGGAGTACCTGTCACACTAATGTTACTTGTAAAGATGGATTGAAATTGATATATTTGTTTCATCTTTAGCGACATTTTCTAGGACTCTGAAGAAATCTGGAGGCTAGGTGAAAATACATTAGTTTCCCTATGCTGGCTTCTGCCTTGTAAATTGAGAGTTTCAATGTGAGATATCGTCGAATTCTCACAACACCCCTCCCTCAAATCATATTTCGGCTGCAAGACGCAATATTCTGTAAGGGAAATGGTTAGCTCATACATTTTAAGTGGCCCATATTTAATTTATATCAATTCCTAAAAAAACCTTTTCCTGCACTTTATACTTAGCTTGCAAATGCTGGATACATTTGGTTATGAAATTTCTCTTTAACAGACAAAACACATTTATATTTTACACGATTACATTTACACACAATAAAATGAAAATTAATATATACATATATTTAAGTTGAGTTTAACTCACACAATCCTCTACTAAAGCCTTAACTGCTAAAACATGTCACTTGAAAGTTTATCTCTGAATTTAGCATAGTGTTTGGGCTGCGAAACTTTACGTGTCAAAACGTTAAAACATTTCTGTTCTCCACGCCTTTTTCCTTAGGTTTCGGTATGTTCACTCTATAAACTTGAGACTTTTTGCATCTACTCAAGACGTTCGTGAAATGATTGGTCGCGGAACTTTTATAATCGATTCTCCCCCCGATTCATCCTTCTCGTACCCCTTTCATACGACTCATGTCTGGTGGAGCCTAATCCTGCGCCTCCTGACACTGCATTTCTTTTTAACATATCTTTATCGCGCCTATATTTCCTGTTGTTCCTGGTCTGCCCAATTCTTACCAGCTTATGTCTTTGATCGCCCGTTAAAGCTATACCTATACGGGAGTCATTTGACTTCTCGAAATCCCCACAATTACAATGCGTCTTCTTTATTTTTGACCTTGTTCTAGCTTCGCTTAACGAGTCATCCGTTTCTTGTTCTCTCTTAAATTCCTTCTTCCCCACCTGGCTTAATCCTATGCTCAAGTCCTGCACTAGATCAGGTAACAAAAGATCCTCTTCGTCTTCTCCCAAATCCCCATTCATTCCCCTTGACTGGGTTTCATCTCCTACAGGTTTTTCCCCTGTATCCGCGTCCATCATTTTTGACTGGGGACCTCTCTTTTTCACCCCCTTTCCTTTCGTCCGATCGAAATCCTGTTCTTTTGGTTTCAGATTGGCCTCACTTACGGTTCTCCCGGCATCTAAAGTCTCTGCCTTTCCCTTCTTAATTTTATCAATTAATTTTAGAGTTTCATTTCCCAATATGTAGTACGACAAGTCTGATTTATTCTCTGCTACTATGGCCCTCGTTTTTATATTCCCCACTCCTTCAATTTCTAAGACAACGTGGGCGGTCAGTAAATGAAGCGTATTGTTCGTCAACGGTTGCCTAACTCGTACAGCACCACCATCTAACTGATTGGGCTTAATTAATTGACATGGGGTCACATCAAATCGAGTTCCTGAATCTCTTAAAGTCATGCATTCTTTTCCCTTAATTAGAGCACAGATAAGGTTTGAAACTTTCCTCAAAATTCGTACCTACGCAAATGTGGTGAACGCTAGTAATAGGTTCTAAGTTCCTTTTGTTTTCCGGACAATTGGCTTTTAAATGCCCAATTTTGGAGCAAATAAAACACTTATTCCAATTTTTACGTTTGAAGATCTTTTCTCTTTCTTTTTCTGTGTTTTTCTCTCTCCAATTAGTTTTGGTTTCCGAATGCCAATCTCTCATTTCATCTTCATTTTCCGTTTTTTCCATGCTCTTATCCCGTGAATTTCTTTCAAATTTTGGTTTCGTATTCCATGATTTTTTTGACACTCCTTTTATCGCCTCATATTCGTCTAGTGCTGTAGCGAGCACCAAGGGGTCTTTATAATTCGCCCACAAATCAATGAAATGCTCTCTCAAATCGACCGACGCATGTCATTTGATCTGATCAGTGATCAACAAGTCTTTTAATTCAGAAAATTGCGTAATCCCCAAACCGTTCATCCATCCTTCAAGAAAACTATTCAATTTGAATATCAGATCTCTCCACGGGTTTCCTGGATTACGTGCATGTTTATTCAATTTTTGGCAGTATGCTTCCGCACTCAGCCTGTACCGGGCTAATAAAAGCGATTTTACATGTTCAAAATTGTCAATCTTTTGAGTTGGTTCATGTAAGATCAATTCCACAATTTCTACCGGCAATAATGCTAACAAGTGTGTGACGTATTCGTCTTGCTCTATTCCGGACCTATTCGCCTGTCGTTCGAACAAATTCAGGAATAATGTTATATCGGATCATTCAGGATCAAAATGATGCATCATAGTTTTAAGAAGTAATTTAATGGATCTTTTGGAACCGCTGCTAGCCGTAGAATTTCGCCTTTCTGAACTCTGCGTTAATTTTAGCTGTTCTAAAGTAAACGCCCTTTCCTTATCTTTCTCTCTCTCTTCCCTAACTCTCTCTTCTCTCTCTCTTTCCTCTCTCTGTCTTTTTTCCCTCTCTTTCTCTTTTTCTGCCATGATCCGTTCTTCCCTATCTTTTACGATGAACCCTGCCTGCACTAACGTCAGTTCCTCGTCGTATTTTTCTGCTGCTTCAATTTTTTCGATTATCATTGCCATATTGTCTTGTTCATCTATTTCCACCCCTAAAACTTCCATGAGATTCTGTAAATCCGCTTTCCTGCAGTACTTCAGTGAATTTAACTTTGACATGACTATGGTATGTTGAAATAATACAAATGGAAACTATTCGTTTTGTTTATCAATTTAAAAGTATATGAACCTTACACCTCACAAGAAATATTTTTTCCCTAAGCACACAATATAAATAAACATTTCAAATGCATAACCAATATGTAAAAATAATTTTATGATTTTGCAAAAGATTTTCAGATTTTCTATACTTTTGTGCCAATCGTAAAGCAAAAAATAAAATTCAAAATTTTAAAGCTTTAGAGTCCTTATACACACAATATGAAAACAATAAGTAATTTTTCAAATACTATAGGCAAACCACCTTCCCAGTATTTCTCAAGAACTGAACACTCTCTGCAACCTTCATCAAAATGCATCTGTACTATTTAGGATAAAAGTTTAATTTACTCTGTTTGTCATTTAGCAATCCAGCATGCATCAAGATTTCTCTTTATAAAATTACTTGACAAAATATATTTCTTGCACAAATTATATAAAAAAAAGAAAATTTTTACTGGGCTTTTTTTTTTTTTTTTTTTTTTTTTGAGTAGTTATGAATTTAGCCTAGCTAATCCTTTCTGCTTTCCAAACATTAAAAATAATGATAAAGATAACATAACATATAAATTTGCTTTAATCATTAGATTTCAATTAACTACACCTTATCGATTTATCATAATTTTAATATTTTCATTTACCTCAAAAAGTTTCTCTTATTTTTATTTAAAAAACATTTTAATATCCTATCTGTATGCTAAATAATAGTTTAAGAGCCACTCAAAATGAAATGAGCTTACCTGTTGCAGTTGTTGCTTGAAGTATCTTGTCTGGGGAACGGTCCATTATGGCACTCCACAGGTGTCGTCCATTGTAGCTCAAGGGCTCGTATCGGGCATGTTGCGTCACACTGTTTGTCGTCCAAGGTTCACGTTGCACTGTCTCGAAGCACTGTCTAGTTGATCTAGATGAACTGTCTCATGGGCAATGTCTAGATGGGCTGTCCGTCGGTCTTCCTCGGAACTGTCGTTTCGATTCTTTCGACTGCCTCTCGAGTTGTTGTCAGAAACTCCAGGTGTTCGCCGTCTGTTTCCTCCTGGGCTTTCCTCTAATAACAATTATTCTTGCTGTAAATCTTCTAGCTGCCACCAAGTTGTAACGGAGCCGATGTCGTAAGGTGGTGTGGTAGCGGGCAACTTCAACGGCCGAGTCTTATCAATATCGAAAAAATATTTTATTGTATCACAAACAATTAAATAAGGTTTTTCTAGATTAAATAAGTCGTATGTACAACGTTCTTCATAAATGGGTTCGAGTTCAGCTGTCAATAAAGTATTTGTAGAATCAAGTCCAGTCCTCGAATGGCAAATTGCTTTCAGGGAGAATGTCTCTATTTATTTATATTTCACCATTCTCGAAGATGAGAGTCTGTGATACGCGACAGGAATGTCACCCTTTTAGTGAATGTCTGATCAAGGTCTAGGGACCTCCGATGTCTTTCTCGGGGGTGGAGAAATTTAAGGAGTAAATAAAGCTAAATAAAGGAGTACCTGTCACACTAATGTTACTTGTAAAGATCGATTGAAATTGATATATTTGTTTCATCTTTAGTGACATTTTCTAGGACTCTGAAGAAATCTGGAGGCTAGGTGAAAATACATTAGTTTCCCTATGCTGGCTTCTGCCTAGTAAATTGAGAGTTTCAATGTGAGATATCGTCGAATTCTCACAATGGGTTAACTAATGTTTTGTGAAATTGCTTTTTTCATAAAAATAATTCACAAATGGGACCCTGGAAAAAAAAAACCTGGACAGACCCCTGCAGTTTGTCAGCCTATCTCTGCATACAAAGCTGGCAGCAATAAACCAAGATGCTGCACTGTAAAACCTGTCAACTGACACTATGAAATAATTTACCCTTATCCAAAATATAGCTTTTTACTTTAAATGCTTACATAAACAGATTTTTGAATACAAATACAGCATATAAAAACAATAAATTTAAAGTACTCTGTGAAATTACCTGAACCCCTTCTCCCTTTGTTAAAAATATTCCATATGCAAGAGAGAGGGGAAAAAAATTAGCACTGAAATCCCTATACACACATTTAAAACACAGTATAACAGGTACTTTTTTTGTTAATGAAATTGTACATATAATTTTTGGAAGGCCTTTTTATTTTTCACCTATATGAGCACTGCTTTGCAAGTCATACCCAGTGTTATATTCATAGAAAATAGGTTTGCAGAGAAAAATTTCTTATTTATTAAAACTTAACACTTACATATAAAAATAAACTTCCTCACCACCTATCTATAATATAACCATACTTGCGATCCTAAATAAAAGCTTCTTCCGCTGGACCTTTTAGGTAGATTTCATATGAAATACTACCTATTGGGATCGTTCCTATGTTGGAATTTCTGAAAAATTTTTGCAGATCTACACCGATCATGACTCCTAGAACCCAAAACCACACTCAGTAAAAAACTTTATATATCTATCTATCTATCTATCTATATATATATATATATATATATATATCACTTTCTTCTGGACACGATAACTTTCGTAATTCTGCACCAATCTCTTCCAAACTGATACATAAAATCAAAGGGCATAAAATCTCGGTCAAGTTTGTTAATGGGCAAAATCGGACCAAGGGGATGGAAATAGGGAGGGGTTTTGTGAAAACCGAAAACCTCCCATAACTTCTTAATTTTTGTACATATCAAATCAGTTTAAAGTTTGTATTACTTCTAAAAATAGTGTCAAAATTTTATGTATCACAGATTTTTGAAAAAGTTAAAAATGGGTTCAAGGGGCGCAAAAAATAGGGTTTTTGGGAGAAAAAAATTCATAACTTCGTCAATTCTCAAGATATCAATTCCAATTAATTTTATTATAAATCTCCTTAATATTATCTACAACTTTTATATTCACAAGTTTTTGATAGGACCAATTCGTACCGCAAAAAAAAAATTAAAAACAAAAACAAAAAGGGGGTTTGAAGAAGTTAAAAATCCATAACTCCGTCAATTCAAAAGATATAAAATCCCCATGAATTTATCATATATCTTCTTAATATTGTCTACAACATCTATATAGACAAGTTTTGGATAGGACCAATTCTTACAGCAAAAACAAATTAAAAATACATAGCGGTTGAAGAAAAAAATCATCTAAGTAAGGGTGTATTCAATTCCAAACTGCGTATTTTCTGACTCATTTTACAATTCATTTTTGCTCTCAAAGGCTTCCAATTGGTACGTTTTCTTACTCAGAAACTATATAATGTACCGTAATGGTCGATTTTTTGATAGAGGCAGAATATATTTAAAAAAATTCTGTTAAAGTGTGCATTTTGAACCGAATTTCCCGAAGCGGATTGTGTTGGAAAAATCATTGCATTAAGGATGCACTCGAATCCAAACTGCTTATTTTCTGACTCATTTTTAAATTCATTTTTGCTCTCAAACGCGTTTAATTGGTAGATTCGCTTATTCAGAAACTATATAATGTACCGCAATGATCGATTTTTTGATAGAGGCAGAATATATTTCAAAAAATTATGTCAAAGTGGGCATTTTGAACGGAATTTTCCGAAGCAATTGTGTTATCACTTTCTTCTGGACACGATAGCTTCCGCAATTCTGCATAAATCTCTTCCAAACTGATACATAAAATCAAGGGACATAAAATCTCGGTCAAGTTCGTTAATGGGCAAAAGCGGACAAAGGGGATGGAAATAGGGAGGGGTTTTGTGAAAACCGAAAAACCCCATAACTTCTTAATTTTTGTACATATCAAATCAGTTTAAAGTTTTTATTACTTCTAAAAATAGCACCAAAAATTCATGCATCACAAATTTTTGATAAAATTTAAAATACGCTCAAGGGGCACAAAAAATAGGGTTTTTGGGAGAGAAAAATACCTTACTTCGTCAATTCTAAAGATATCAAATCCAATAATTTTATTATACATCTCCTTAATATTATCTACAACTTTTATATTCACAAGTTTTTGATTGGACCAATTCGTACCAAAAACGAAAACAAAAAAGGGGGGATGAAAAAGAAAATTTTTCATAACTCCGTCAATTCAGAAGATATAAAATCTCCATGAATTTATCATACATCTTCTTAATATTGTCTTCAACATTTATATAGACAAGTTTTTGATAGGGCCAATTCTTAAAGCAAAAACAAATTAAAAATACAGTGGTTGGAGAAAAAAATCATCTTATTAAAGGTGCATTCAAATCCAAACTGTCTATTTTCTTACTCATTTTTAAATTCATTTTTCCTCTCAAACACATCCAATTGCTAGATTCTCTTATTCAGAAACTATATAATGTACAGTAATGATCGATTTTTTGATAGAGGCAGAATATATTTCAAAAAATGATGTCAAAGTGGGCATTTTGAACAGAATTTCCCGAAGCGATTGTGTTAGAAACGAATAATATTGCCCTACTGAGAAAATAATTGTTTATTAATCAAGTTTTAATTAATTGAAAGAAAAATAAAAACACAGGTCACTTATAAATCTTTTCAAAAATCACGTCAGCATGTTTCATATTTTTTTTTTATTAAAAATTAATCTGAAAATGTGCCAGAAAATTTCGAGTTGTTGAGTATGGAAAAATATTTTTTTAATATTGCCTTAACATGATTCTGATAAAACCAGCTATTTTATAAAAAGGAAATAAAAACTCGTCAAAAGCAGCCAGATAAAACTGTTAAAGTGGATTTATATCTAATAATGATTTAGTTTTTGTTGGTGAAATTAGTATACTTAACTTCGGAATCTACCTCTGCCTGTAGGCCGGGCCGGCAGGGATTTTTTTTTTTTTTTTTTTGACCCGCCATAGCAAACTCCCCCTTGAAGGAATTTCCTCCCTTTTCTACTGGTGAAAATTCTTCCCCTTATTCTTCTCGAATCCAAGATAGCAGATTAAGCTTTGTTAACAAGTTAAGTAACTTAAAAAAGAAAAGGCATTTCTCTGGCTTGATGCCTTACGAGTAATCCTGAACAATAGAACCATTCCTTATTTTGAACTTCCAAAAGAAAGAGAAAAAAAATTTTTTTGATTCCCATGTTAAATCTTTAACCAAATTTTTACACAATTACCGAGCCACTCAAACATTTAAATGAGCCTACCTTTATTGTTGAGTTGCATCCCATCTGTTGAGGCTGTGCGTCAAAGTTGGTCTGGTCACTCAAAGGCTCCTTCGTGTGGACTTTTGAAGGGGATCTGGTTTTCTCCATTGGTCTGTTGTTCACAGGGCACTGACAAGATGCATCCGTTGTTGTCCTTGAGTAGGCTCTAGAGGAGACTCTGCTGTCTGCAGTAACATTTTCTTGGGACCAAGGCTGTCTCAACAGTAGCCTTCTTGCTAGTCTTTCTCTTTCAGTATGTATCCCACCGCTACTACCAATTGTGCGAACTTCGGAACGTGGTAGTGGAAGTGGGTTAAGGCTTGTTTCGAAGGGAAGTTAATCAGATTATAACTCAATTGATGAAGAATAAAAAATGAAATTTATTAATTTAAATGACAATAAAATTCTCATAATTTGAGTTGTTCTTGTTACTCCTACACAACAATAATTGTTTGCATACAAATTTGAGAAAGTCCTAGGCTGAAGGTGGCAGCCTTAAAACAGAGTTCAACATTGTTCATTAGTAGACTGTTCAATCAGACCACTTGGTCTATTCGATCCTCGTTGATCTGCAGTGAAATCTCGTCCCGGCTGGGAGCTCTAACCTCCCGTTGGAAATAAATTGCAGCGTACTCCCGGTTTAACCGCAGTACCTTTTTGTTTGTCAGGAGGCTAGATGTTTCAAAAGAACATGTGGACCACAGACCCAAACTGCTCGCTGCTCTCAGGATGAGAGGCTTAATGAAAACCTGGAGAATCTATTTCTCTGTAAAAAGCTCGGCAAGACTCGCAAGTCTAACTTGCTATCTCACCTTCTGTCATCAACTGCCTACTCATTAAGAACTTCCTCCTAAGTTCAAAAATTGTCTCTCTTGGGCGTCGGGGGTTCAACCAATCCCTGTCCTTTCTTTTTCTGAGTCGTTCGCATGATTTCAGGTGGGCTACACCCTATTTTCCCACGCTTCCGGGACCATATGTTTCAAAGTGAAAGGCAGCTGGATCACAGGAGTAGCTTAGAGGCTTGTAAATTAAGAGTGCTTTCACAGCCTGTCGCGACACTGAAATTGATTACTGACCAGTGATCGCTCATCTGGTTTCCGAAGGACATCTCGCAAAGTGCTATTGTCACAGCTGTCGAGTCTATAGGATAGTTTGTGATCTATCGAAACTTCAGATATATTCTGGCGATTAGTGGACTTAGAGTTGGAAATTTGTCTTTTTTAATACATGCCATATAGTGAATATTCAGGAGTTTGCACAGTAATTGATTTAGTGATGGCCGTCAAACAAAGTAACCCTTTTCATACAGTGATCAGTCTTTACATAGAGTGCTCATAAACAAGAACGAAAAATCATGCGTACCGTACAGATTAGGAAACACTTTCCAACACTTTCAGGATACTATAACAAAGCTTCACAATTTATTAAGGTGAAACATGATGTCTAAATGAACAATTTGGAAAACTCGTAACACGTTTGAAAACTTGATTTCTGCAATTACCATGAATAGTCGTTAAATTACACGATTTTTTTTGTGCAGCCTTGTATATAATTTACAGATATGTAGTATACATAGTATGCTAAAAGTTAGTTCAGTTAAACGCATAGCACAATTGAAAATTTCCACTGAGCAATTTCCAGCAATAAACGGATGTTTAAAAAAAAAACTGTGCGACACTGAGTATAATCTATAGAATTTATACACACCAAGTTATATTTAAAGAGTTACATTTAAAAACACATACCACAACTGAAGACATACTTCCAGCAATTACTGTTTGTAGGCTTCAATAGTTCAATTATTGCTCATTTTCTCCTATAGTCACATTTTTTTTATCTCCCTGTAAATGAACAGTAAGTTCAATGCATACTATATTCTATTGTAAGAGCCTTGTAGCACACCTCAGTGATGTATATCAATTTCAATATGTTTTAAATGCTGTATTATCATTAAAATACATGGCAATCTATTTTTACCCATAGACTAAAAAGTAACACAATTCTTTTGAGTGGCCCTGTAAAATAACCGAAAATGCTACACAATTCATTTTCATTACCAAACATGCCATAGTAAAAACCAATAGCATATATCAATTTCCTGCCAATTGGACTATATTTACACTAGTTAGAGCATGGACAGACAGACAGATGGACAGACAAATCAAATTCATATAAACACTTCTACGTTGGAAATTGTTAAAAAAGAAAAAAAAATCCTTGATATTGCCAGGAAAAACTAAATGGGGAAATTATTTAAGTTTTGTCTCATATTACCAAAGAAAGGCATTTCTTAAATCAACAATAAAAAAAAGAAGATAATTTATCGTGTTTCAGAAATCTTTCTTCATCAGTCACAAAAAGTGCTCCTTACAAGCCAGTACGAGAACAGAAGAAAGTTTTCTTTCTTTTCTCATAGTGTTAGTAGTATAGTTTAGTACTGAAATTGTTCCAAACTCTCAAATTTCCAATATGAGCACCCAATTTTGACATCATATTTGGCTTTTTCTGTAGATTTTATCTTAGAATAGTACCAAGTGGAGAAATCATTCAGTCAAATAGCTTATGAATTATGAAGGTTTTTATCGTGGAACTCCTAATATTAAATTCCTTTGTAACTGTTGATAAACAAATTACAATGCAGGCAGTTTTTTTAAGCATAATGGAAGAACTATTTGCCTGAATGAGTTGTAATTCTATATTGTCATAATTGAAGCTTCTAGAAATCGAATTCTGTTAAAAAAATTCATAAGTTATATTTCATTCTTTTCTTTCTTTTTTTTTTTCTCTGAAAAAATTATGAATGTAACCTTCGAATCTTTTTAACAAAAATAGATTTCTAAAATCTTCCAATATCAGAATTAAAAAATTATAGCTTATTCTGTAAAGTAGTTTTGGAATTATTCTTAAATAACTACCCTCATAGGAATCTGTTTTGCAATGATTAAAAATGAATTTTAACATTTGGTGTTCCAAATTTTTAATCTTCATAATTCCTAATCTTCTTGACCTAATATTCCTAAACTTCCCGCCGGTGTCCTAAAGTAAAATTTAACAAGAAAGCCAAATATGATTTCAAAATTAGGCGTTTGTATTGAAAATTTCAGAGCATGGTACAATTTCAGTATGAAGATATAAGCCCTAATCTCTTTTTAATTTAAATTGAAAGAATACATAATTTTCAGTTGAATGTCTATTTTAGTTGTTCTCCGGTTGCATAGGGTATTCATTTTTTCTTTTCGCCAACTGCACCTTAAAGTCATCAACTATACATGATGATATACATATTTTTGAAATTGGGTTATCATATGAAATTAGATAGAACTCAACTTGAGACGTTTATAGAGACATAAGGTTAGTTGGGGCAACTGGGCCATGATTTTACAATGTGACTCTGGAGCTTCTGACAATCCAGCTTCAAAAAGCTAATGTTCATTTGAATTAAAGTCTGAACTTCTGTAAATGTGTTCAGTTAGGTTCCCTCTATCAGACAGAAATGCTCAAAATTACATGTAAATAATTAAAAATATAAAAATATGCATATTTCATCTTTCTTTCCTCATAGACGGGTCCAGTTGCCCCATAAAAATGGGGTAAGTGGGCCGGGGGGATCTATGTTCCTCACGTGTTTATTTATTTTTTTTCATATGTGATATTAGGTCCTGTTTGAAAAAGTGTAAACAACTTTAAAATTTTAAACCAGGCAGATCATGTAAATTATATGTAAATAAAGAGCATTATAAGAGAAACCTTCACTGTCAATGTGTCTAAAAAAAGTACTAAAAGTGAAAATATTGGATTTATTTATACCAAAAACATAAAAATTAAGTAAGTACTTACGTACTTTAGTATAGGTAATAGGTATAAAAGTCACATGGGTATTTTAAGGAAAAAATAGCAAGGTAAATCTATGAGCAAATGGCTATGTAAGTACTTTATCTGTATCCAGGACTCGCATTATATAGGAAAAGTTTTATTGTTCCTACCAGAACCCTTAATGAGCTATCTTCATGATCCTTTTATTTAACATATTCTAAAGAAAGGTGCAATGAAGATATTATTTTCAAAATAGTGGAAGGAACAATAAAAGTTTCCCTTTAGAATACGAACCCTGTATATCGTACAATTTCAAGGTTTGCCTATCTCGTTTTCAGGGGCAAGGTACTTGCATTCGTAAAAAGTTGAAATAATTTAGTGACACCAGCATTTACAAGAGAATCTATTTGAAAACAAGTAAAAGTATATTTTCGCGTACTTAATAAAGGTGAAATTTTCATTATAAAATTCCGATGCCAATGTGGCAATTAGGAATTAAAATTATGTAATGTAATAACGGCATCAACGCCTCTCAAGGTCAAGGGATCAAGAAATTTGGTTTGATACCACCCAATATGCATTTTAAATTTTTATTACGTAATTTTAAAATGGTATTCTATAATTTTCTTTATTATGAGCAAAAAACAATGGAGAAATTTACTTCCCGTAGTAAGAGAAACTCAAAAAATTATTTATAACTATTGGGGTAACTGGATCCAGCATGGTCCAGTTACCCTGGATACATGACCCAGTTACCCCATTCTTGAAAAATCTATGGGGTAACTGGGACACCGGGCTTACATTTGAAACTTGAACTAAATATGTATAGATACCTAATAATATTAATGCAGTTATATGCCTAATCTTTAAAAAAAAAAAGATTGATTAATAAAAGTACTTACCGTATTTTAATAAAAAGCCATGGAAGGTTCAACCAAATGGACACTGTTTTTAAAAAAAGAAACCTAAATTTTTGACAACCTATTACAGCAAAGTGAGAGTTATGACTGAGTTGACACGCATTGTTTTAGGAAGTAGAGATTAAGGTGTATTGTTCACAAAAGCTAAAACTTAAACATCAACAATTTTTTTATAAAATAGCCTATAGCCCAGTTACCCCAACTAACCTTATGTGTTATTTGCAGAAAAATAGAGTGTATCTGGGAAAGAAAAGTCTTGTGAGAAGGATTAGAGAATATGTCCTCTTTATTGGAGTAACCTACTTAGTACTAGTACATTAGCTGAAGTTATATTGTGCATATTAAGTGCACCTGCACCTGTTACACAAATTTAATTAAAATTATCTTTTTAATAAATTTCTTCTGAATAAATACATTAGCTTTTTTACAATCTTCATTGTGATTTGAAAAAGACATATAAATTTAATATCAAAATATAAAATGTTGAGTTTCTTTAAAATTTAAGAGTTGTAAATGTCTAAAGTTCTAAATTTGTCTTTCTTTTTCAATAATATGTCATAACTAGTAGCAGTAAATTTTTTTCACAGCTATATTTAATTTAAGAATAAAAATACCCAGGTAAATACCCAAAATGGTTATTTACCCTTCAAAATAAATACCCAGGGAGGTATTTGTGCCCCGAAAAATTTTAAAATATTTTTATTAATATGAAATTAATCCATTGTAATAAAAAGCAATAAACCAACGTTTAAAATGCGCAAATAATGTGTGAAAAGGCACAAACAGCTGTTTCGAATCTACAGCGAGATTCTTCTTCAGTTCAAGATAGGGAAAAAAGGAACAGCGTGCTAGAAAAAGCAAGGCTGAGGGAGTCTTGCTGAGGGAGCTCAGCCTTGCTTTTTCTAGCACGCTGTTCCATTTTTCCCTATCTTGCACTGAAGAAGAATCTCGCTGTAAATTCAAAACAGCTGTTTGTGGCTTTTCACGCATTATTTGTGCATTTTAAACATTGGTTTACTGCTTTTTATTATTCCTGCACAAAGGCTTTAATTGCTATTTTAATAATCCATTGTACTCTGTACTATTTAATGTATTGAAAAATATGGCTAAAGATTTCTAATAAAGTACGTTTGAGTTATTAAAATTGCAATTTATCTTTCACCTTTTCATTTTTTACTGTTTTTGTGTGGTGTCCCAATGTACCCAGACAGGAGGTTACAGATTTTAAGCTTTAAAAAGAATATTTCTTTTAAAACATTATTAAAATTTATGCTTTGGGAAAATTTAATAAATGAAGATAAAGTATATTTAAGATGATAAATATTGCTAATGTGTGAAACAATGCCTAAAGTGCATCTCCCTGTCTCTCTCACTCAGTCAGTCAATCAGACAAAGAGAGAGAGAGATGCACTTTAGGCAATGTTTCACATGTTAGCAGTATTTATCATCTTGAATATACCTTATCTTCATTTTGCTTCATGTTGCTTTTGCAATTTCAAGGACACTTACCTCCCTTCAAATAACTCTTTCCTAGAAGAGAAATTTGAGTCAAGGTGGAGGTGTACAGGAAGGAGAGAAGATATTCTTCTCTCTATCAAGAAATGAGCAGGACTCAAAGGCAGGGTGTCCTGCCTTTCATTACCTATGTAAGTTATAGGTTTGGTGTTCACCATTGGTGTTCACCAATTTCAGTTAGGATGGTATACAACTGATTAAGGTTCAGATAAGATTTACAAACTCTTTGGCAGTGTGGTTTTTACTATTCTGACCATTCTTTCATAAAATGCACCCCACCAATCAGCCCTTTCCACAGTGTACTTCCATTTTATGTTACGGGAAGCAAAACATTCCTTCACATCTGGATGAGTCACTGTAGACTATAGTTTCTTTAGATCTATTTCAGCACGTTTAAAGGTATGGGCGTTATTGGAGTATACAATGGAACACAATCCACGGCGAGTAATGAATCATTTGTGTTCACAAATTATCAGCAAGTTCCGGGTGGATATTTCTTGTTACAGCACACATTATCAGTAATATATATTGCTTACTGTCACTATCTTTCACGAATAAGGCCCTGCAAAATCGCATCCTATCACGCTGAAGGGAGCCAACTGTTCAGCACATGGAGCTGCCATCTGGTCTCCTGGAGTTGAAGAAAACTGTTAGAAATTATACACTTTTTTAGTTGATTTTTTATTGTTTATTTGGCCCTTAATAGCCAGAACTTTTCTCTCACTTGCACAAGTGTGTGAGAAACTGCTGAATGAAATGCTCTAGCATGAGCATTCCAAATTAATAATTCCAAAATCTTTGTTTTGGGCAGAAGAATTATTGGGTGTTTTTCATCCATTGAGAAATCAGCCTTCTCAAGTCGCCAAGAGACTCGTAAGACGCCTTCGGAATAAAGGAAGGAGTTCAAACAAAATAAGTGTCCTTTGTAAGAGGTTTGGAGTTTTTCAAACATTGTATATCGTTTGCAGAAAAATCATTTTGAACTATTTTTATCCAAAACAGGTCTGCTTCTTGAAGTTCTTCCAATCAGGGCCTGATTAACCTCTGAAGCTATGGGAAGCACAGTTTGATTTTGGGACCCCCTTTCATTAGAGAAGAGTTTTCTAAATTGGACATACAGAGAAACTTACCAATGATGCAAATATTATTCCAAAGAGTGGCTCAGTTGAGTTTACATGTATTTCATTAAACAACTCTTTTATGTTCCACTTGCACAAAAATTGAATATAATATAAAAAAAATTGCAAAAATGATTTTGCATAATATTTACCGTAAAAAAGTTAGATAAAATGATGAATTCAGAATGTATCCGCAACATAAAATATCCATGTATTGAAATACTTTTCTCAATTTTGACGGTAGTTTAAATTATTAATATTTTATGTTGTGCATACAAGCCAAATTCAATATTTACCCTATATATATATAAAATCCTAATGAAACGATTTTATGAAACAAATTTATGAAATGTTTGAATATGTTTCATGGCGATTTCTTCTAAAATATGGAATATTATGTAGTGAAATTAACACCAAAAATCTGTATTGATCTGCAAATGTCAAAACTGGTATTAGAATTTCAAAATTTGAATTAGTTTTTGAGATATTATTTATTTTCCAATTTGAATTTCATTTCTCTAATGATGACAACCAGATTACTCCATTTTTGTGGAAAAAGGGAGAAAACAGATAATGATAGGGATTATTAGATTTCTTCTTTTTTGCCATTTTCAAATTAAAATTGAAATAATCTTTTATTTCAATTGGTAGTAAAGACAATATTGCGATTAAATTACGTTTTTAGGAAAATTTGATGATAAAAATCTTTTTTTCTCATTTCGACCATCAGGAATCAGTTTCTTTTAAAAATCAAAGATAGTCTGTCCTCTTTCACTTTGACATAATTCCCACTGACATGAAAAAAAATCCATTTTTGTGGGGGAGAGGAAAGGGATTATTGGATTTCTTTTTTATTCTCATATTGAAATTGAAAAGCGAAATTATTAAAAACAGAAGGAAAACTTTACAATAAGAATTAAATGACTGCGTGTTAAAAGAAGAAAATATGGAAAATTACGTCAAAATATTTATATGTAAATATGAAAAAAGTACGAAAACTTTAAAATAATAAAATTACTGCACGCGAAATGCATTTAAAGGTGATAATTACGTCATATGTAAAATATCTTAATATTAAATATTGTTATACTTAAATTGTCTGAAATAATTATTACACATGAAAAACTTTTAATGGTTAATATTAGGTCATATTTAAAAATCTCAATAAATATTCCCAAACACTTTTAAATTAAATATGTACCCGTGAATCTGAAAAAAGAGAAAAAAGCTTTTAAAATAAATAATTACATGAGAAATGCATTTGATACTGAAAATTACGTCATATATTAAAAAGATACATTTAAAACGATTTTCATTCCCGAGAATTTTAATGTTACATCATATAGTATAAAAGTAGTGCAACTAGCAGATTTGTTTATATATGACATCACTTGATGAACACATGCAAATGTAAGTGCAAAATACTTTCAATTTATTTTTACTCCAGGCAATAGAGACCATATAGGGGCTCTACCTAGCAAAATTCATGGTAGTTCTGGAAAAAAGCTTACTATATGTTTTTTGGGTTGCTGAATCCGAATTTATAAGTTCCCACCAAAATTTCCCATGGCAACACCCCCCCCCCCCCAAATTTTGGTAACCCCCCCCCCCCTCCCCCCAAAAAATGAAATAATGTTATATATCTTATTTGTTGCAAATTTTGTCTCTTTTCTGAATTTCTAGATATTTTTTTCCTAAAACAATAAAAAATTGAATTTTTTATAAAAACATTTTTTTGCAGGGCAGGGCATTTTACCAAAATTTGGGATGTTGCAGGGGGGAGAATTTTGGTAGGGAGTTAAAAATTCAGATTCAGCAACCCAAAAAACATAAAGTAAGCCTTGCAGGGAAAGTTTGGAGGGGAGATCGGAGAGCGAACATAAACATTGAGAGTGGTTAAGCGAAATTGCCCAACTTAGTGCCTGAAGCACCGCGGCGCATGTTCTGAGGCTGGTCCACACCTCCCCGTTCATCCAACGTCACAATGCCATGTATCTTATTTGTTGCAAATTTTGTATACTTTCTGAATTTCTAGATACTTTTCCCCTAAAACAATAAAAAATTCGAAGGTCTTCTTAGGAACATTATTTCCATACCTGCAGTGAAATTTCTTGTGGCCTAGTTTCCCACATGAAAAAGTCTTACATTATGCAGATTTTGATTTTTAGCTGTAAGAGCAATAATGTTTTCTTTATTTTTTTAAAGCTTTCTTCCTCAACTAACAAATGAGCAGTTAGATTACATAAAAACAAGTTGCAATTATTGTCACTGTTCATTTGCTATAGACTCCCAGGCAGAAATGAAATGTTTATATTGTTACATTAAAGCCTTAATTACTTTCATGGCGACCTCTTTTTTTTTTTTTTTTTTTTTTTTTTTTTTTTTTTTTTTCAGGAATATCTTCATTATGTTGCTTAAATTTGGGAACCATATTCTTAACTTTAGATAGAAAGTTACCCACATTATCATCAAATTTAAAGTTGAAAAACCACTGTTGTAATAAGTGAATACTTATGTTCAATTTTCTTTCTAAAAATCTGTGCAATTTATCCCACATTTCTTTTGCCAAAAACCAAAATTTTTGATGAAAGAAAAAGCAGAGGTTCCTCGTTTTCTTGAGAGTTGTACTTCTTGGAAAGAGTTAACTCCTGAAGAAAATGTAATTAAGGACGAAATTATATATGATACTTATCTAGCTTTTATACATGAAACCAAAATTTCTTGTACTTTGCATCCTTGACTATAAAGTCAACATTTGCCGTGTCTGTTGCTTCTAGTTCCACTTTTATGCCCATTATTATATCATACAGTTTCTTAGCTATAAGTGTAACTTTAACCTGGAATTTCCATACATTTCAGTTACTTTGATTTTTGTAATACTTATTGTTTGTTTTTTTTTTTTTTTTGCTTTTTCAGAATTTCCAATTTTGAATCTTTTTTGAAAAAATTTTTGATAAAAGAAAAAGCAGAGGTTCCTCGTTTCCTCGAGAGTTGTACTTCTTGGAAAGAGCTAACTCCTGAAGAAAAGGTAATATGCAGTTTTCTTATTTATTTTTTTATAGTTTTTTCTCATTTTTAGCTTGAAGTGTTGATGATTAGATTTTATATACTTAAAGACCTCTCTCTGTAAGACTAGATAAAAAGATTTTATATTTGCAGGAAAAACATATATACAGTCTGCTCTCTCAGCTCTATATTCTGTGATATGTACACTAAATGTAAAAAATTAAAATAAAGGCAAAAAAATCTTACATCACATAATCTAACACCATAAAATTTAGAAATGTGGAAGGCCTTTCAAAAGAAATTTATCTTTCTTGAAGGTGCAAAGAACTCGTGCTATTCCTTTGAAATCATGAGAAAGACTGAAAGGAAATTTAAGAGAAAAGGATAGGTTAAAAGAAACAGCCAATAGGAAAACAGGAGGCATCAGCCAGTGACACAGAAGAGCATTATCCAATCAGAAGAATACAAAACAGAAGGAGAAATAAAAAGCAAATTGAATAAAAAGACAGTCAGAAAAAGAAATTATAAGGGAAAAAATGCATATTAAAGAAAAGAAAAAAATTCAATTTGTTTCATATTTATCATTCTGTTCTTAATTGTTTTCTGATTAGCTAACACTCTTTGTGTCATTAGCTTATGCGTCCTGCTTTCCTTTTGCAGGGGGAGATATGGATAATTATTTTTTAGAGGGGAAAGGATACTGAGTGGCATATAATTAATATAAGCCATAATTGCTGTTGGTTAAAGGATACTTTGTAGTTAATTATTAAATGTAAAGAAAACACTTTACATGGTTTACAAATACTGTAGACTCTCAATTATCCAACATTTAACTAACTAGCACACTCTTTTAAAAATTTGAAGTTTTCTGAGTTTTGCTAATTTTTACTATTTTATTTGACATGATTTTTATTTTCAATTATGATGTTTTTTTTAAAAAAAAAAAGCTAAAATTCCTCAAGTTTAATCATGACATGTCTTATGTATTATTGTTCAGCAAAACGAAATATTGGTGAATAATTGCAAAACAGATTTATCGTAGGTATTGCATTATCATATGCTGTATATAAAACAGTTGTTAAAAAGGAAACTAATAAAGTTTTGGTGAGTTTTTTTAATTTTATGTTTTTGTTTGTTGTTTCATTGAATCTGTAACAGCAATTTTTTGTGAAAATATATTTTTTAATAGATTAAATGGAATTATACATAATAAAATCTGTCATAAAAAATATATACTTACAGTTATTCTACATTTTTTTTTCCTTGAAAATTTCCATACTTTCATTTTTTTTTCTTTTCAGCAACATTTTGTAAGCCAAATTTTTAATTATAAAATGGGAAAATATCTGAAATTTAATAACTAATGTCTCTGCCTGTTACCTGGTTAAACTCTTATCTCAAAGCATAAATAAACTCTAGTAGATGGAACAACAACTTAGGTTTATTTTTTTAAAGAGTTATGAGAGGGAATAACCAAGTCCCTGAATCTAGTCCCCCAGTGGGATACCTTCTTTAGGTATTCACAGGCTTTGCAACCCCAGGCACCTGATTGATCTTTCTCTTTTCATTTTCCTCTTATTTCTCTTGTCTTTCTTTCCTCTTTGGTTTCCTCTTCGGAGGTGAGGGCAATTCTGCATGAGCTGATATCATCCTGTCTGTATCGACTTGTGGAGAATTATAAACCACCCACGTGTTTGCTGTGCATGGGGACCCGTGTCCCTGGAAAGGGGGATCCTGGCAGTTGAGGGAAACCAACACACTGCTTTGGCCTCTGCTTCAGGTAGACAATAGGTGCATATTGGCCCTGTGCGCATCAATTGGCTGGTCAGCTGGCTTGTCACTGGCTGGGGATCAGGTGGGCGAGCATTTACTAGCCATCTCGTTAAGGGTGGAGACTGGCATAGGAGTGTCTTGTGACCGTATGAGTCCTGGTTAGCACTGGTGCATGAATGTGCATCCCCTTGTTGGACTCAGTAATGGATGGTGTAGCATGGGTCTGAATTATTATTATTTTTTTTTTTTCTAATATGGATGGATGGAAAAACTTCATTTCCTTCTAACTCTCTCCCATGTGGAGAGCAACAAAATGTACAGAATATTTCATTCAATTGATTTTTTATTATTAAATACTGACAGTCTCTCTGATATTTCTTTTAAGAAAACTTCACCTTTTCTTATTACAAAAATATTTCATTCTGTATTTGGTGACAACTGTTCACTTAAACTACTACATTCTGGAGATTTGCTGGTTGAGGTCTCTTCAGCCAGCCAATCTCAACTTCTTTCAAACTGTAATACAATAGGATCTTTCTCTGTTTCTGTTAAGGCACGTCACACTTTAAACACTTGCTGTGGTGCAATATCCAAACCTGACCTTTTACTGTCTACAAAAGAAGAACTTTTAGAAAATTTAAAAGATCAAAATGTGATAGATGTACACTGTATAACAATTCGTTGGAATGAGAAAGTGCTCCCACAAAACATATTATTCTGACTTTCAGTAGTCCTACTCTACCTACTAGAATTAAAGCAGCCTACCTAAGCTGTCCTGCCTGGCCTTATATCCCAAATCCTCTCTGCTGTTTCAAATATCAACGATATGGCCATACCAACACTACTTGTCGTGGTTCTGTTACCTGCCCTCCTTGTACAGAAGTCGGCTGAGATGGTAAATCCTATAAAAAATCTGAACGCTGCATAAACTGTATGGGTGATCATCCAGCATACTTCCATTCTTGTCCAAACTAGATCTGTGAAAAAGAAATACTTGCTATTAAAATAACCCAAAAAATTTCCTATCCTGAAGCTCGTAAACTTGTTGAGTCTAGAACCCCATCTGTTGTTTCTTACTCTAGTTTACTCAGACAACAATCAAAATCCATAAGGCACACAAGCACCCAGACAGACTCTTCTTTTCCACCAATTAATTCAGCTATTACATAATCAACCAGCACTTCAAATAAAGAAACCTGTGATGTCTGTTGTGCTATACATAAAGGATATGTGACCCCAAAAATTAGAACATTGGCTATCATCCTCAGAACCAGTTACAATAGAATACCAACTTACTCAGTCACAGAAATCTCCAGTTGAATCCAAACAGTCATCCAAATATCAGACTGAAACTAAGGCTGCTTCATCTTCTGTGATAATAACCTTAAATGAATTTATATGATTTGCCATAAAAAGGAGGAAGGGGTAGTAATCATCTGGTATTTTAAATTTTCAAAAAAGTAGTCATTATAGTCCAAATCATTTGAAATTTTTAGGATTTAAAAACATGTTTTCGTAGCCTGTGTGAAACAATCAAGAAAAAATATTGATATTTAGTGGTAAAATGGCTCATAAGATTTTTTTTTTTTTTTTTTTTTTTTCAATTGGTCTATTTCAGTAATAAAAAAAAATAGTTCTTGTTGTCCAAACTCTTTGAGATTTTCAGTGGTTATAAATATCTAATATATGAAAGCAAAAACCTGATTCTTTAAGACCACGATCAGTAAGACCAATATTGACACATTTGCGCATGCGCAACTTTTTTTCGAAGCTTTTAACTTGGAGGAATATTGAGCGAGTTCCTGGTAGCACAGTGGTCAAAGGCAGCAGTTTAAAGCTCTGAATTTTTGTAGAGGACGTGGGTTTGAGCCCAATGCCCGGCAAAATGATTTCTGCAATATTTTTGCCGATGATTCTCTTCAATAATGACATGTTAGCAGGAGAAGTTGTATGATTTTTATTTTGTTATTATTATTATTATTTGAATGCTTTATAATTAAATATTATTATTATTTGAATGCTTTATAATTAAATAAAATTTAATATGCAACAATATTTTTAAAAATAATAATTTTTTATTTAAAATATTTTGCATGTAATTATCAATTAAATAAATTGAGCTGATGTACATTTTAGTTATATTTTCTGACCATTATCAAGAATATACACTGGTTATCAAAAATTAAGGAAAAGTCACAAAATGCTAATTTTTAAATACGCGAATTCTCAAAAGGAAGTAATATAATTTGAATAATTACTATCTCTGCAGAACAGCTAGTCCATATAATATCTCATTCAGGTTACACATGGTCACAAGAGTCACAATCACTACGGCGAAACAAAAAATAGGAAATTCCATACGTCTCTTTTATGAGTCTCAAATGACTACTATATGTGACTCCACTGACAGGTCACTGTGACTGCTGCTTTGTGACGAGTCACCAGGTGACTTTGCAATGTCGTTTCATTGAGACTCTCATGTGACTCTCATCTGGAGATTCAATTTCAAAGTCATTGAAGGGATGAGAATTTTCAGTCTTTTGGCGGATTTCCGCTTTTTTGTTATTTCAAGGAATTTCCGCTTTTTTTTCCTCAAAATTCCGCCTTTTTTCCGAAGATTCCGTATTTTTTCTCCTGCAAAATTTTGTTATTCCGAAATTTTCACTTTCCTATCGATTCCACTTTTCTTCCGATTTTGAAAGAACATTCAAAGGTGATGAAAAAACGGCAAATTTCGTTAAAAGATCGCGAAGAAACTACAAATTTCGTCAGAAGATCTCGAATAGACGGCAAATTTTGTCAAAAGATCGTGAAAAAGCGGCAAATTTTGTCAAAAGATCGTGAAAAAGCGGCAAATTTTGTCAAAAGATCGTGAAAAAGCGGCAAATTTTGTCAAAAGATCGCGAAAAAGCGGTAAATGTCACCAAAAGATCACAAAAAAAACTACAAATATTGTCAGAAGGTCGTGAATAAACGGCAAATTTCGTCCGAAGATCGCGATAAAAATTGCAAATTTCGTCAAAAGATCACAAAAAAGCGGCAACTTTCGTCAAAAGATCGTGAAAAAGCGGCAACTTTCGTCAAAAGATCGTGAAAAAGCGGCAAATTTCATCAAAAGATCGTGAAAAAGCAGAAAATTTCGTCAAAAGATCGCGAAAAAGCAGAAAAATTTGTCAAAAGATCGCGAAAAAAGCAAAATTTTGTCAAAAGATCGCGAAAAAGCAGCAAATTTTGTCAAAAGATCACGAAAAAGCAGCAAATTTCGTCAAAAGATCGCGAAAGCGCGGCACATTTCGTCAAAAGATCACGAAAGCGCGGCACATTTCGTCAAAAGATCGCGAAAGCGCGGCACATTTCGTCAAAAGATCACGAAAAAACTGCACATTTCGTCAAAAGATCACGAAAAAACTGCACATTTCGTCAAAAGATCGCGAAAAAGCTGCACATTTCGTCAAAAGATCGCGAAAAAGCTGCAAATTTCGTCAAAAGATCCCGAAAAAGCGGCAAATTTCATCAAAATGGCGCAAAAATACATGTATTTAGTGCTTTTAGCGTATCCTCCCCTTCCCCCTCTTTTGTAACCTTTCAGAAAATTTGCTGTGAATTTCAATTTTTTTTTTTTTTTTTACTCAGAATCGCTCCTGATTCAGAATTCACACTAAGCTGGCTGTAGGTCCTGGTCCATCCAATTAGCCCGTGTGACGAAAAATAACTAACCATTGTGATTTTCACTAAGTTTTTCATATTTTTGCTAAAAGATTTATTAAAATTATGACACACAAACTCTATTCTTAATTAAATTATTTCATTTTCAGGAGCGGTCATGGTTCTGATAAGTCGAGCATTTCATATGACCCACACTCAATGTTTTAAGAGCTGTGTGTAATTTGGCTATTTTCACTCCTGTAATGTAGTATACAGGTTTGTGCGCTTGTCTCCATTTGTCCGGAAATCAGACCCTGGTTTTATTTCTTAAAGTATCTTTTACGGATAAAATGTGGTACAATTTTTTGTTTGCGCGTGGTTTCAGTCTTTTTGCTTTTTTGCAATTCTCATCCCTGCGATTGTGCACGTTGCATTATGATAAATCACCAAATAATGTCACATTAAAGTCACATGGTGACTTTCTCTCACATGACTTTGTCAAATGGTAACAGAGACTCTACTGTAAAGTCACCACTGTGAAAAGTGGTGAAAAGTCACCATGTGACTTTAATTTGACATTATTTGGTGATTTATCATAATGCAACGTTCACAATGACTTTAAAATTGAGTCTCCAGATGAGTCTCAATGAAATGACATTGTATGATTTTAAAACACAATTTTAATTGGGATGAAAGATATAAATATGTTCTTTCATTTCATGTATTTCAAAAATTGCAAGATACAGAATTAGTATTTATAGGGGGCTCGAAACTGTTAGACATTTGTCGAACAAAAAATTGGCATAACAGTTTATGTGCAGGATTACAAAATAAATATTGCAACTAGAATGAAAATTTTGGTGCTTACTTATACTTCAGGCTGTAATAATTCCCCTGAACTTAAATAAATTTGTATTTAAAGCATTGTTGTATTTTTAATGCAATGTTGCATTTAGCTAATACAAAATTTTGAAAATTTCAACAGTAAAATGACCTAAAAAAATATTTTTTTGAACAATAAAAAGGAAATTTTAGGTTCAGTTTATACAGACTAACATGAAATATATGTTTTGAAAATTTCATGAAAAAATATTCAGAAGTTTTTGAGGTATCCTGCTTGTTATGCCCAAAAAACGCCATTTGGAAAATGACGACTTTAAAGTTTCGGAAATGCCACTTCAGCTATTGAGCGGGTGTAATTCCAAAAGCCAAAACTTCTGTTCTAATGGGAATTTCAAGGAAACAATTATATCAAAATATTCAGAAAAGATAGGAGTTTAACATCTAAAAAAATTAAAATTTCTTAAATTTTGAAGCTTTAAGAGTCCTGCGACCACTTAATACTTTTCGGTACGGAGTAATTCTATTTATAAACTTATGAAATAATGAACTGACACCAGAATTTATAAACGAATTTATTAGAAAATGCGAACTTGCTTATTTTCACGTACATGATAAAAGGAAAATTTTAATTAAATATTCTTGGTGCCGTTTGTCTGTTTTGGGATTAAAATTAGGTGTCCGTTTTTTAAGGGCATCGCCCTCGAAAGATTTAATTAGAATGAATCGCATAAATGCTGTGGAATTCGTGATAGTTTGCATTGATTGTATCTCTCAGTGTCTCAGTAGACCTCGAGTGACTTTAAAAGTTAATTAAACACCTATCTGGAAAAACGCGGCACTGACCAAGGCGGCATTGCAACTTTGAGACCTAATTTCAAAGCGCGCTTAGCATAATGCCAAATTTAAACTTTGAACAAAGGTTTTGTTTTAGCTACACTGTAGAAATAAATGTTATTACTACGCTGAATTTAGTTTCATGAAATGCCAAATGAAGTTTAACTATGCACTGCTTTCATTGTCAGTACCGAATAAGTTCATCATAAACAGATTAGGATAATATTAAAAAAAGAGTTATACGAATAGCTATATTTGATATTATTTAAGGTTCCATATCTCTTTGAACTTTCATGGTATACCCATTTACACTTTTCTAATATATACAGTTATACCCAACCCTGTGTTGTATAGTTGTTTACAAAGTCTTAGTATTCTTTTAGCAACTGTTTTTTTTTTTTTTTTAATAATACAATTACAAATTCATATACAGTACAGAACCATTTATCCGGAATGGTTGCGGTCAGATGTATTCTGGATAACTGGTTTTTCTGGTTAACTGGTTGAGCATTAAAGCAGCATCCATTTGATAAGTTTTCTGGAATATATCTGGTTGTGGCATTAATTCTGATTTTAAATTATTAGATTACTTGGATTAAAAATAAGATGCAAGAAATACCAAAAGTTAACCAGAGTTTGAAAGGAGGTAATTTATGGGAATCCCTTGGGAACAATAATTCTTCTGTTTCCTCTGCATAAAATATAAAACATCTAAAATACAACTAAATATGTTTCCATTTCAAATACTAGATGTTGACATCAAATTATACAATTGTTTCAAGCAATGCATATGTCAAACTGGAAGTATATGACATTTTTTTTTCTGCAAAAATTCTGAAATAAATCTATTAGAAATATCATTCCGGATAACTGGTTTTCCGGTTAACTGGTTTCTGGATAAATGGTTCCATACTGTATTTATTCTACGGAAGCCTCTGTGTGCGAGTAATGCTCGCACTTGACCGTTTATTTTAAATATCTCGAGACCTGTTGCCATAACACGTTATTTGTCAATTACAATATTAAAGAGGATAAAATTCTCTACAACTTTCATATTTACAACTTTTTTATACACTCAATAGCAAGCGCAGTACGCCATTTCAAAAATAGGATAATTTTTTCAATTTTCTTAAAAACCGTGAAAAATGCAGTTCTGCCCCAATTATTCAAAAGTTTCCCACGGATTTAATCGTGTATGTCAACTTCTATATATTAGTAGCAGTAAATTATGATTTTCAGGGCTAAAACTAGCCTTTTTTGCACCTGTGGACATGGATTTTGGTGCTCCCTCCCCCCCCCCCCTTTTAAAAAGAAAATTTACCAAGGGAATTTTAATAAATCTCTAATAGCCGAATTTTGAAAATTTTAAGTGTGTAAGCATTAAATATGTAATGCTGAACTATGTAATCAGCTTTACCAAATATTGATTCATTAAAACCTTGAAAACCGTACCAAAAGCAACTGAAACATATTCCACTTTAAACAGGTTTCCATCTTAGCTGGCTTAATTGTTCATATTCTTTCTCTTGAAAAAATATATACTTTTCTTTAGAGACCGAATTCCATATACACAGATTTCGTTTTCAAAGATTTTACGGTAGTTGTCGTATTGAGGCGGTTAAATTCATAGTTATATGAATTATAGCAGCAGTTCCCAACCTTTTTAGTTGTGCGGACCACCAATTTCGTAAAAATAACTTTGAGGACCGCTAACTACTTAATATACAAGTTAAAAATAGGGCAAATAGACACCTATATAGTATATACACATGACGAATATATATACATATATTATGTCAGTCATAATTGGTAAATAAAATATACTAAGAAAAAGAAACAACGTATAAGGGCACAAATAAAATGTGTTTAAAAGCATACAGCTGTTTCAAAACCTCTAAGGTTTCCTCATCAGTGCTTAAAATAAAAGTTAAATTAAAACTAAAACATTGTGTAAAAAGGGGGTGGGAGGTGGACAGAGAGTCAGAAAAGCGTACCTTTCAGCTCTACTGCCAACGGTGAAATGCGCATACGGCTGACAAACAGCTACGGAGTTGATCTCACGCGCATATTCAGGGAGACCAATCAAAATCATCCAATTGCTCTGGAAGAGTCCAAACTTAGAAGGAGAAAAAGGGGGGGAGGGAGTGGAGAGAATTATGAAATCGTGATGTGAATTGGATAGATTAAGATATAAATCATACAATTCCTGTTCAATAAGGGCAATCTTTCGACGCGTCTCCTGTATTACAGATCTTAACAGTGCGAGTTTCATATGGAAAATATTTTTTTTCAATTTTGTTTGAATAAGTTAAATTACAATTGACAGAAATGAAATTCAGAATTACTCTATTGCGTTTACAATTCAGATTGAAAGCAAGGTGGTTGACGTATCTGATTTTTTTCAAGCGTAGGGTGGTAAATCTATTGCAGTCCGACATGTCATAAAATCAAAAGGATAAAACAAGCAATCCAATGGCCCGTTGAAGCCGAAATACATAAAAAGTGGGGAAGGATTGTACTTTGTGCCAATATATTAAGAAAAAGAAACATCCTTTTGATTTTATCTTTTGATTTTATGACATGTCGAACTGCAATAGATTTACCACCCTACGCTTGAAAAAATTCAAATACCTCAACCACCTTGCATTCCTTCTGAATTGTAAACGCAATAGAGTAATTCTGAATTTTATTTCTGTCAATTGTAATTTAACTTATTCAAACAAAATTGAAAAAATTATTTTCTGTACGAAACTCGCACTGTTAAGATCTGTAATACAGGAGACCCGTCAAAAGATTGCCCTTATTGAACAGGAATTGTATGATTTACATCTTAATCTATCCAACTCACATCACGATTTCATAATTCTCTCCTCTCCCTCCCCCCCTTTTTCTCCTTCTAAGTTTAGACTCTTCCAGAGCAATTGGATGATTTTGATTGGTCTCCCTGAATATGCGCGTGAGATCAACTCCGTAGCTGTTTGTCAGCTCAGGGGTCGATGCAGGTTTTTATTTTTGGGGCCCATTTTGTGAAAAGTAAAAGTTATTTTTGTGAATTTTATAATATTTTTGTGAAAAATAACATTTTGTAACGAAAGTTAAAATCCAGTTACTCAAATTCGAACCAAGAATTTATTAACAAAAACTTCTTTATATCCTCTTGCTAAAGTTTTTTTTTTTCGTGACCTGATTTTATTTACAAATTACACATTTTAAAACAGTCTTTATGAAAAAGAATGTTACAAAAGGGGCTTATTTTATTAAAAGGAATTTTGTGCAGGGGCCTGTTTTATTAAGTTCATTTTTGTGAAGGGGCCCATTTTATGAAATTTATTTTTGTGAAGGGACCCATTTCATTAAATTTATTTTTGTGAAGGGGCCTATTTTATTAAATAGATTTTTGTGAAAGGGCCCTAAATAGGCCCCAATTTTTGCCTGGATCGACCCCTGCAGCTGTATGTCGCATTTCACCGTTGGCAGTAGAGCTGAAAGGTACGCTTTTCTGACTCTCTGTCCACCTCTCCCCCCCCGCCTTTTTACACAATGTTTTAGTTTTAATTTAACTTTTATTTTAAGCACTGATGAGGAAACCTTAGAGGTTTTGAAACAGCTGTATGCTTTTAAACACATTTTATTTGTGCCCTTATACGTTGTTTCTTTTTCTTAATATATTGGCACAAAGTTCAATCCTTCCCCACTTTTTAAATAAAATATACCATTGTAGTGGGGAATAAAATATGTTTTTCGCAAATTTTCAAAATAAGTCTTCACATTTGCACAGAAAATAGTTAAATATCATAATTTTAATTATTGCATTTTAACTATCATGTTTTTTAATGGTAATTTACAGATATATTATTATTTATAAAAAATTTAAAAATAAGAAATATATTCTTTTGTAGTCAAAATATCATTACCATAGGTTGCCCAACAAGCAATTTATTAGGTAAAGATTTGACAAAGTTCTATTTAAAACAGATGGTTATAATTTTTTTATACATTTTTATTTATTAAGATGCTACTAATTAAAAATATATTTATTTTCATTAATTAAACTTATCTATAATTCTTAATAATTTTTTTAAACCATGTCCCAAGAAAGAGTGTCATTGCCATGCTTCTGACAAAAAGTTCCGGATTTTTTTAGAGGACAGCAACAGCACATGCCTTTTTATCAAAACAAAAGTACTCCTTAAAAGTCAACTTGTTATTAGGTTTAGGTGAATAGAGTAAATAGTTTTATAGTTTCAATAAAACAAGCAAAGACTTTGAATGTTTTGGTGAGTATTCTTTTGTAAGTCATTACCGTACCCAATTCTAATTGATAATTAAATGAACTTTTATTTCTTAATCTGCTTTCATTATATGAGAAATAGAAAATCATTGTATGAGCGAGAAGATATAATGACTGCCATTTATGCCTGGGGGAAAAATAAAAATATTTTGCTTAATTTGTCATTACCGTGCTCACTTATATCATTATACCAAGTGCATTAAAATTTAAAACTTAGTTTTAAAATGTTAAATTAGTAATTTGGTCTCTGCTGATGCTTGTATATTAATGTTTATGAGGTAAGGTAATTTACAAACAATTAAAACTTTCTGATTATTTCTAAAAATTTGACTTTGTTATTCCAAAACATGGGCAGATTTTGAAAATGACCCACCTATTCCATTGATACCTGGAAAAACATGTATGCATTATAAAAATTATAAAATTTATTAAAATTAAGCAAGAAATCTTTTTTAATTGAAACTATCGAGCCAATAAGTTACTATAGATTGAAAAATTATTTTAAACAATGCTTTGAAGTTAACATTGTATACACTTAAAGTTACTGTCTAAATATGAAAATTGTCTCATTCATCTACACTCTGCTCTACTTTTAAAATTATATAAATTTATTTCATATAAAATGTGTGTTGAGATGAAAATAAAGATGTGAGTGTGCAACTAATAGATAATTTACTGCTACCAATCTTTAGAAGTCGACATACACAATTAAATCTGCGGGGAACATTTGAATAATCGCGGCAAAACTACATTTTTCATGGTTTTTAAGAAAATTGAAAAAATTGTACCATTTTTGAAATAGAGTACTGCACTTGCTATTGAGTGTATAAAAAAGTTGTAAATATGAAAGTTGTAGAGAATTTTATCCTCTTTAATATTGTAATTGACAAATAATATGCTACGGCAACAAATCTCGAGATATTTCCAAAAAATCAAAAAATGTCCCAAAATTTTGTTGTTTTTCAGCCACAGAAAATTTAGTCTTAAGAAATTTTGTTAGAAAACTTGGTTTTTCCATGTTGGCATCATTATAAACAATTTAGAAAAAAAAATCTTTTGCAAGGTAAAATGTACATTTCCCCTGGACTAATATTGGTATCTTGAAAATAAATATTGGATATTAAGGCATATCGTCACATCAGAGCAACAGTAGGACATTTAGTAATAATTGAAAGTGAGACTTACTGTTCTGACTTACTGCTATGAAAAACTGTGTCTGGATCTAGTGGAACAGTAGGGAATTTTTATAAAACACATCTAGGATATGGTATTAAACATAACTTTGTGTTTCGGAAGTTGTTCCACTGGATGCAAACACAGTTTCTTATAGCAATAAGTCAGACATCTCATTTTTTATTATTACTAGATGTCCTGCTGTTGCTCTGAGGCAATGATGTATCCACTAATGAATATCCCCGAACCCTCTTGACCCTATAATGATGCTATCTTGTATCGGTCAGTAGGTCGTTCACAAAATAGAACTGAAGTGGGAAAAATGAGAAATCTTCAATTTCCTTGGAAACTAGTGAGGGTGGCTATGAAGGTCAAGTGACTTTCTAGAAAAAATGAACTATAGACTTTTAGTGTAAACTTTTGTTGGATAAAAAATAAGGTATTTTCAAAACCAGGGGAATTAATTTTGTATGTTTTTTCCAAGACACAATCAAAAATATTTCAAAGATAAATAGAATATTTGACTTAACATGAATAAACTGATGCTTAGTATGAAGAACTTATTTTTTAAATGATAAATCATTTGTATCAGTATGACTTACACATGATTCAGGATTCAGCTTATCAATTTTCTGTTCTAAGTCGTTTCTTATTAATAAATGATCAGAAATCCATCATTTTTCAGAGTAACTTAAAGTATAATTTTAGTCCAAGTTACAGTAATCCATTTCTATGCACACTATTACCATAAATATAACCTATGTACAGTCATAGAAAAAAAAAGTAAACATCCCCTACTAACTCCTGAACAAATCATCGTAGAAGAAAGTTACTGGTACCAAACGATTGGAAATAAAGTCTACTTTTAAATGATGTATATAAACTTTTCTTAGGGGATCATTTACATATTAAAACGAATTTGAACTTCATTTTTTTCAATGGCAATACCCAATTTTAACGAGATATTTCCAATCTTCGGTTCAAACTATGCCTAGACACCAATTTTCAAGTCATTTGAATGATAAGTTTTTGAATTATAAACACTCAAAATTTAGTGCTTCTAATGTTAAATTACATTTTCATATTTTTGTTAATATCTCCTGATATTATGCTCCTAATAAGCTAATTTTTTGTGCAACAATAACACTAAAATACCCAAACATAAATACGTTAAATTTGCAATTTTTGTAATTTTATGATATGAATTATGAAATTAATATTCGAAAAAATTATAAATTGCAACCTATAATTTTTTTGATGGATTTAGATTTATTAAGTCCTGCTTTATGGAAAACCAAAATTTCACATTTTTCTTCCAAGTAGTTTTCCAATTATGCTTAAAAAAACGGCAAAATGATGGTTTAAGGGGCCGTCTATGATGGAAGTGATTAGACATTTTGAAATTTATTCTGCTGTACTGTAATCTAACAGGCTTCATTGACTCCTTGAGTGGCGCTATTGTATGGGGCTCCTATTGTATGGGGAGGGGAGACTCTCCATACAATATTTGTGAACTTGGAAAATTTGGGCTTGGAGTTCGGAAATTGTAGAATTTTGAAAGACTTTTTCTTTAAAAAAAATTATAGTAAAACAAATATGAATTTATTATTTTTTGGTGGCTTCTTTTCTGAGTGTTGTAACAATTAAATAATTAAAAGAAATACAAAAAGAAAGCAGCAAGACTCAACCTGTCATTGCATTTCTCTAGACTTTAATTTCACTACTCCTGTCCATCAACAGCTGGCTCAAATCCATATTGTGCCATCATATGAATTTCAGGAGAGCCTTGTGAGTGAACACAAGCTTTATGTGCAGTAACACAGCATCAGATAAAACATTAAATTTACAATTGTAATTTACTCAGGTTTTTGAAGAACTTAAATCCAAAAGTCCTTGCCCATAGAACTCCGTTCTAAGCATGAGTTCCTTGGGTTAAGTACAAACCATACTCTGATTTGATTATTTTAAAGTGAGATGCCCACCACAGTTTTCTTATAACTTGATTATTTTAAAGTGAGATGTCCACAAGACTTTTCCTACTCGGTGCAACCTGCCCTGCAGATTGGACAGAACTTATGCTTTTGAAAAGGCATAGAAATGAACCCCTCTCAAACACGTTTGAAGTAAAATCACTGAGAGGTCCCATGAGCAATTGCATATATTTGGAAGCAAATTTCTTTATTGTTTGCTGCTATGTAGGGAATATGGAGAGCTTTGAGATTTTTAATATTTAGGCTGTCTGACATACTGTCAAAGTTTTATCTTTTATACTGTCAAATGGAGAGTTTAGAGTGGAATTTATTTAAAGTCAAAGTAGTGTGTTAAAGGTCATTATGAGATGCATGTTGCATCGGCGTTCTGTGTGAGGGGAATATTTAGGTTAATTTTAGGTTTAATATTTAGGTTGACAGTGTGTTATTGAGTAAAGGCAGGCAAAACTCTACAATATTCTTTATTTCCTTCAAAATTTTGTTCCTTTCTCAAAAATTTCAAAATAGTGTCAATAATTCTTATTAAGAATCACTGACATTATTTTCATATCAAGAGCGATTATGATTTGTACACAATAGAACAGTGTTTGTACACCTCAAGGACTTTCAAGCACCTTTTATCAGAATCTTTGTAATGTAATACAGTACAGAACCATTTATCCAGAATGCTTGGGGTCAGATGTATTCCGGATAACTGGTTGTGCATTAAAGCAGCATCCATTTGTTAAGTTTTGTGGAATATGTGTGGTTGTGACATTATTTCTGATTTTAAATTATTAGATTACTTGGATTACTTTAATCAATGCAAGAAAGATCAAAAGTTAGAGTTTAAAAGGAGGTAATTTATGGGAATCCTTTAGGAACAAAAATTCCCCTGTTTCCTGTGCATAAAAATTAAAGATCTAAAATACAACTAAATATGTTTTCATTTCAAATACTAGATGTTATCATCAAATTATACAATTGTTTCAAGCAAAGCCTATGTTAAACTGGCAGTGTGTGACACCTTTTTCTGCAAAGATTCTGAAATCAGTCTATCAGAAATATCATTCCGGTTAACTGGTTTCCGGATAAATGGTTCCATACTGTAGTTGCTTTATTTAATGAAAATAAATATCTATCTTCAGATTTAGCAACCACTCCTTTATGAAATTTCTGGTACTAAAACACCTAAAATCCCTTGAATCCCTTAAAGCATATGAACCCTGTAGAATACAAAAAATTAGCAAAACTTTTTACCAGTGCTGCTTGAATAAAAAGAAAGAAAATGGTCATTTCACGACAAATCTATAAAAATAAAATAAACGTTCCAATTGAAAAATATACCATTGATACAAACAAAAAATGTACAACAAATTATTCACGTCTCTTCCGATTGACACTGTAGCAATAGGTCTTCTCCAGAATGGTTATACAAGGTCCTTTGTCATCACCATCAATGGCAACGTAAATCTCCACATATAACAAATTTTCTTTTAAAATAGAATTCTATTCTAATGCTGGAAATGAAAAACACAATGTTTATATCTCCTTCATTCTGATCTCAAATAGCATTAAAATAAGTTGAAATGAAATAACTAATTTTTAAGAAAAAAGAAACAATAAGGTGCTTTTTTTTTTTTCTATTCGTGAATAAATAAAAATTCAAAAGAAATGAGCCCGAGCAACAGAGCAAAAAATACCCAACCGAATGGTCTGAAATTTTAAATGTATAATTGTTGCAAAATTTTGTCAAGTCATTCCAAATTTTACGAAAATCTGATATATAGTTTAATTACAGGGGCAGTCAAAAGATTTCTGTTACATTACAGCCAATGTAAAAAAAGCTAGTTATAGTATGAACTAGCCTATGATAGTCATTTGCTACATTTGACGTGCAATTTCCAACTTCTTTCTATGGGGGAAAAAAAGTAAAACTTACTCTTATTCATTTATTTTTATTTTTTTGCACAAAAATTATTCTTGATAGAAATTTTTTTTATAAGGATCCCCTTTTGCATCATATTTTTCATGGGGTTTCATCTCGTGGTCCGCAAACATATGTTTGTGAAGTTTAGTGGGCTGCAGCACACTTATGTAATAATTCAAGAACAGGGTAATTAAAATAGTAAGATAACAAAACTAGTATAACCAAACAATATAACAAAGTTAATAATCTCAGTAGGGTTGAACATTTGTTGCAGAAGAAATGTTATCAAAAAATTTTAACGTTATTATTTTCAAACGATACACTTCATGGTATATTTCTATTACAAATGTTGTAGAAATATGCTGCTATGATTGCCATTTGGAAATACTGGTATAAAATGTTTTTGGTGCCAGTTTTATCAGCAACAAATTTCATCCCTAATAAGCAGTATTGGCTATATAATAAGTATAAAATGCAATAATAATAATTATGCAGAATTTTCGAAATATAAATCTAATTAATTTTAAATAATGTTTAATTAGCGTTGAAGGTTAATTCCTTTACAATGAACATTTTTTAATTAAAAATTTGCCTTATTTAATCTATGCATTTCTGGGATTAAACTAGGCAAAAGTTTATATTTTAAAAATCTAGTGATAAAAGATCTAAAATTATGTGAAGAATGTTGATTGCTTGTGGTTAAGAAATGTATAAAACTGTGTAGCATAAAAAATAAATGTCAGCACATGTAAAAAGAACTTTTGATTAAGAAAACAGAATTTATGATGTTTTAAGATAATTCAAAATCAATTATGAATAACAGTACAGATTTTACCTTCTCATGAAAATATATAGAGTAACAGTCTTAGATACTTTTTATGCACATTTAATATATGCATCAGTTTTATAAATAGGGATTAATGATTATGTGTCTTGGGCCACATATAAAAGATTGCCGGGCCATATGCGACCTGCGGATTGAGTATATCTGCTTTAGTTTAATCTCTTTCTGTCGAAGTCTCATAGAGCTAATCAAATTTAAAATCAACATGCTTCAACTATAGAAATCATAACTTTACAATCATACATACTCGTATACTTATTCAAATTTAAGAATCTGTTAAAAGAAAATTTTTAAAATAATCTTTGATTTGTCTCTTTCAAGCTTTTCTGCACTATTTTGTACAATATGCCAACTTTAGAAAATAGTAAAAGTTGTACAGTATCACAAATTAAAATTTATGTTATTATAAAAGTATTTTAACTAAAAAACTAAACTCTGTGGCTATACAATCTATGAAGGATCTGGGCCAATGGTCCCCATCTCTGTTTTCTTGACCCTGGGCTCTGAGGTGCTATACAGCATGCATCCCGGCCAGGTGGTTAGCCTAATGCGAGACTCTCGGTGTTTAGTTCCCAAGCAAGCTTGGTACTCATTTTATCGACCCAAAGGGTATGAAAGGCTGAGTGGACCTTGCCCAGTCAGGAGTCTAACTCTCGACCTGCGGTGCAGCAGTCGGATGCCCTGACCACTACACCACTGGGCTTATAAAAGTATTTTACACATGTAAAAATTTGTTATCTTAATGCATAAATAGAAATATGTCAATAGATATACACTAATATGGCCAATGATGATTGGTCACTTGTGACTTTAGATGCCTAATATCTGTTGCTTAGTGCCAAGATAGTGTGCACAATATTGCATGTACTACTATATTTGGATACAACCCCTCATCTTTTTGCTTCCTTTTGGGAACAATGGGTTTTGAGCTTATTCTATCAACGATAATTTTCAGAATTTTCAAGCTGTTTTTGAGACTTTCACAAAAGTTGCTCTATACACTTAGCTAATACATTATGCACATTATATTTTGATTGCATTTGTGCACATGTGCAGTGAAGCATTTTTTAGTAAACCTGCTCCTTTTTCATCCAATTTTTATTATTTTTTGATTCTGATTGCAGGGTATTATGTAGAATGTTGTTTGTCATATTTTCTGAAAAGAACATTTTTTATCATAAGAACTTTGCAAATTATAAGCAAAAAATAAGCAAAATTTGGGACTGTTTTTATAAAAACCTTAATTTCTCTACCAGTATATGTGCTATCCTCATAAAAATAAAGACAGTTTATTACAATAAGCATATTAATTATGTTCTACAATTTAAGTGCTTTTGCTGCATTAGTTTTTACAGGGTTATCTGAAATATAATTGTTCTTTTTCAATTTGTTGCCGGTTTCCTCTGGAGTTTCAGGAAAAAATCTTTGCAGAACTATATGACCTATGCTATTCTGCTTACACACCTGGAATTTCAGGATAATTCCTCGTGTATTTTTCTAGATATTTAACAAAATGTCTAAAATCGCAACTGAAAAATCATCATAGGCCATATAGTCTGAATGTGTCAATAGAAATATCTAATGAATTTTAAATAAAAAGGGAAAATGAACTAGGCCTGAAATGCTTTACCCACAGTTCAGGTTTGGCATTAATAATATTTAGTGTGATGATGCACTGTGCTTTTTTTACGACTGCACTATACCATTTCTCAAGTGCTGATTTCTGCCTGCATATTGCACTTACTCCCTCACCTCAATAAATATCTTGCAGGACAAGTGCATTATTGCAAAAAGCATTCACCAGTAAAATAATTTGTAATGGAGATTTAGTCTTGTCTAGTAAAACTGTTTTAAATGAGTATGAGGCATTGTATTAATACTTTTGATACCTTTTGCGTGCACATATATATAAAAAATCATGATATATTATTACAATTCATCATCTTTTTAATAAAAATTAATAAATTGAGTATCAATACATGACACAGACATTATACAAATTAAATCTGGATATATATATATACAGTACACTCCCTCTAATCCACACAGGTCTGGACCAAGGGTTTTGCAGATTATAGAATTTTGCGGATTATAGGCCATTTCTTTGTTTGCATCCTAATGTTTGGAATTTATCTACAAATATAGTAGTCACACTGTAAATAAATAACACAGAAATGAAAGAAAAGGCTTTTTTATATATATAAAAAAAACTATATTCAATATTAGAAATATATTTAAATGATATTATATAGAATTATTAGAAAACATTTCTAATTATTTTTAAATCTATCAAATGTTGCAGTGATAGTGGTTTGTTTTATAGCTTTTAATTTATGTTCTGCAATTTAATCTTGAAGCATTTTAATAGTTAGAATATTTTGATCAGTAACAAAAGTAGCTAGGATATTTATCCTCAAGAGCTAACCCTTCTTTGATAGCAATTTCATCTTTTATATAGCCAATGAATGTGTTCAAAACATAGCAAGATATACGGAATATTTACAAGATATACCGAACATTTCCTTCTAATTAATGCAAAAAATACATTAAAAATTTCTTAAAAGTTGATTGGTCTGATGAATTTATTATTATGGTCAAAGTTTACATTTGTTAAGAAAATATTTTAACTATTTGTTTACACCTGAAATATAGTGCAGATTATAGGTGTTTGCGGATTATAGGGTTGCAGATTAAAGGGATTGGACTGTATATGAGGGTGGCTCCAAGAAAAAGGTTAAAAACAGCAGCATTTGAAAAGTAATTATTGTGGAGGAAACATTTCTTCCCCAGAGTTTTAGTTGTCTTGCAGTGGTTGTGCGGATAAGTTGTGTAAGTTTGCAGATACATCAGAGTGATTTAAATGTCCAGACATTTATAAAAGTGGAAATGCTTGTGCCACTTTGACACAGTTATGTGAAGACACCAAACACAAACATCCTGGCATGTTGAGTGATGTTGTCTTCCCCCTGCGTGACAATGCCAGGTCCCCTATTGCTTGCCAAACTCAAAAATTGCTGCAAAAGTTCAAGTGGGAAGTTTGGAGCCACCACATGTGCAGTGGTGGTAAAAATCAAATTACAATTTCAAACGCCCCCCAGGGGGATACCTTCTTTAGGTATTCACGGGCTTCGCAACCCCGGGTTCCTGAGCGATCTGTCTTTTTTCCTTTTCCTCATATTTCTCTCGTGTTTCTTTCCTCTTTGTTTCTTTCTCGTTGTGGTTTCCTCTTCGGAGGTGAGGGCAATTCTGTATGAGCCGATATCATCCTGTATATCGACTCATAGAGAATTATAAACCACCCACGTGTTTGCCGTGCGTGGCGACCCGTGTCCCTGGAAAGGGAGATCCTGGCAGTTGAGGGAAACCAACACACTGCTTTGGCCTCTACTTCAGGTAGACGGGAGGTGCATATTGGTCCCGTATGCATCAATCAGCTGGTCAGCTGACTTGTGTCACTGGTTGGGGATCAAGCGATCAGGCACTTACTAGCCATCTCGTTAAGGATGGAGGCTGGCATAGGAGTGTCTTGTGACCGTATAGGCCCTGGTTAGCACTGGTGCACGAATGTGCATCCCCTTGTTGGGCTCGGTAGTGGGTGGTGCGGCCGGGGTCTGAATTGTTTCTTTTTTTCTAACATGGATGGAGAAACTTCACTTTCTTCAATATCTCTCCCCTGTGGAGAGCAACAAACTGCACAGAACAATTCATTCTCACGTTTTTTCGTCATTAAACGTACTGACAGTATTTCAGATAGTTCATTTAAAAGAACTTCACCGTTTCTTATTGGTTAAACATTCCAGTCAGTTTTTGGAGATGGCTATTCGCTAAAAAAAATGCAATCTGGAGATTTGTTGTTGGAGATCTCTTCAGCCAAGCACTCGCAACTTCTCTTAAACTGCACATCTATAGGCTCCTTTTCTGTTTCTGTTCAAGCACATCAAACTTTAAATACAACCTGTGGTGTTATATCTGAACCAGAGCTTCTGTTCTCTACAAAGGAAGAGCTACTAGAAAACTTAAAAGATCAAAACATAATAGATGCACGTCGTATCACAATCCGTCGAAATGGGCAAGTGCTCCCTACAAAGCACATTATTCTCACATTCAATAGCCCAAATTTACCAACTAGAATTATAGCTGCCTACTTAAGCTGTCCTGTCCGACCCTATATACCTAACCCCTCCGTTGCTTTAAATGCCAGCATTATGGCCATACAAACAGTACCTGTCATGGCTCTGTTACCTGTGCACGTTGTGCAGAAGTCGGCCACGACAGTAAATCTTGCAGTAATTCTGAATGCTGTGTAAATTGTAAGGGTGACCATACAGCCTACTCTCGCTCTTGTCCAATTTGGGTACATGAAAAAGAAATCCTTGCGGTTAAAATTACCCAAAAACTTTCATACCCAGAAGCTCGAAAAGTTGTTGAATCAAGAACCCCTTCCGTCGGAGTTTCTTACTCTAGTTTAGTCAAGCTACAATCAAAATCTGTAAGGCACATAAGCACCCAGACCGAACCTTCCGTTCCACTAAATAACTCACCTATGACAGTACCACTCAGCACCACAAAGATACAAACTCATGATGTCTGCTGTGGTTCTAAATGTTATGCAACCCCATTATTAGAACGTTGGCTACCATCCTCAGAACCTGTTACTATAGTATATCAAACTAGGCAATCGCAAAAACCTGCTGCTCAATCTAAAAAGTCATCCGATTCAGTTCAATCCAAAAAGTCATCTGATTCAGTTCAATCCAAAAAGTCACCCGACCCAGTTCAATCCAAAAAATCATCCAAACCAGTTCAATCCAAAAAGTCATCTGAACTCCAGACTGATACTAAGGCTGTTAAATCTAAAAAAAACATCACAGAAACCTGATACTAATCAAACAGTGAAACCAAGCAAAAAAATTTGCATTCAGAAAGAGAGAAAACAATCGGGGGCTCTTCACAGTGGAACACTGTGAAGAAAAAGAACAAGAACAGCTGGCTAAATCCATCTGTCTCTAATTTAAAGGATCCAAAACAGCTGCAGAATTATGTCGATGAAGCAATGGAATCCGACTCTTATGAATCAAGTGCTGATGAAGGAAACACAGTTTTAGAGGAATTTTTACCTAATTGATTTTACATGGTCTTTTACTCATATGATTTTAACCTTGTTTTCATGAAGTATTTCTACATCCTTTTAAACTTTGTGTATTTTTACAGTTATTAATTTAATACTTCCACAGTTTTTAATTATAATACGCTTGACTTTTATTTATGAACCTTTGATTCTTTTAAACGGTTTTAGATATACATATTACTGTTTTCATTAATTTTTTTTGTTTTTATCACCGTTTTGTTATTCTTGATATATACATTTTTTTATTTTTTCATTTTTTTTTAATTTTGTCTTTGTCTTGCATCCCTGCTGGGACTTTGCGCCATAAAACCCCATACAACCAACCAACCAACAATTTCAAACGTGAATAAGTACAGTGTGGAAAATTCATTTTAGAGGATGTTTGTGATGCATATTTTAGATACCACCACCGCACACGTGGTGGTAAAAATCAAATTACTATTTCAAACGTGAATAAGTACAGTGTGGAAAATTCATTTTAGAGGATGCTTGTGATGCATATTTTGGAAGATATGCAGTTAGGGAATAATATTAACAATGTGCCATACTGCATAAAAGATGGGTTCATTTTATTAAAAAAATCATTAAAACAGAAAAAGTGAAAAGTGCACTTGTAATTGCAGCAGAAAACACTGAAAATTCATAAAATTTAAAAATTCAGTATGTTTTGTCTGTAAAAGAATTTCTTTTTATTGTCTTTTTTAGGACTTCTTTCTAATGTCATTATTTTTCTAAATATAAATTATATGAAAGTGAGGCCATATAAATTAAATTTTATACTTTAATGTGCATGCAGCCCTTATTAAAATAAATGACATATCTGAAAGATGTACTACTTGATTTTGTATACTCTTTGTAATTGGAAATAACTTTCTATTATCGGTGGTTTAAGTAATTGCATCTATTTTGAATCGTCCGGTTTAGTTTAAGTAAATAGTACTATGAATACAAGCATTTAAATGTATTTGCATTAAATGCCCATTTTAATATTTTTTAGCCTTTTGCATTTTAATTTGTAGTCAAATTCATGTCAAAATAGTAAATATTTGAATCCATAAAATGAAGACCCCATGAGAATACTTGTATGCTGAAATAAAATCGCAACTTTTTATTCTACTCTAAAAAATTCTAACTTATCATAACTTGAAATATCATCATTTCCAAAACTTTCAATGAAAGCAACATGGCAGTATCATTTTACCCTGAAATGGTTTTGAGTCCACCCAATATTTTTCATAAGTTGGCGCACTGTATGGCAGTGAAGGACACATAACCCTGATATGATAAATACAAAACCAAGTACTCTAGGATGATTATGTGATCCTAAAAATCTAATGCAAATAACAGAATAAATAAAGTAAATGTAGTTTTCAGAGACTTCAAGGCTTAATAAGAGAACTAATACTGCATTTTCCTGCTGCATTTTCCATGGCAGCGTATAATCCACAGCCACAATTTATAGCCCTTAAAAAAATTTTAAGCAGATAATCCACACCAGACAATACGAGGATTACTCATTGTTTTTAACATTCCAAAGTCTCACTAATAAACCACCTCCCTATTTATTTAGTTGCTCTATTTAAATAATTGTAATAAAATAATTGCAAATAAAATAAAAATAAGTTAAAAAATGTGAATACTTTTTTTCATTGAATCTTATATCTAAATTATAGAATTTCTTGTGAATACAGATACTGCAATAATAATTGCTATTTTTAAATAACATTCATTTTAAATTATGCAGTGTTAACTAAAACGTTTTCTGTTAGACGTTATTATAACTTTCAGTGTGATTGTGATAACAATATACGATGTTTCAAAGCTCTTTATTTTGAAATAGATGAGTTGAGAAATGCTTTGTTCATCATAGAAGCATGCTGCCATAAGGCTAAAAAAAAATGTAACACAAAAATTGGAAGCCACTAGCATGTACACGTCATGTGAACCAATCACGAGCAACCCCACGAACAGTTGATAGCTGTTTACATTTTTATTTTATGACTGCCAGTAGAAACTGGATATCTGAGGTGAATTTCTGCTTAAAAAGAATTTCAGCAGGTAATTTGCACTTACAGACTTGCCAAGTCTCCTGATTTTGGCAGGAGATTCCTGATTTTTGCTTATTTTTCCATACTCCTGATTTTTGACATATTTATCCTGATTTTCTAACACATTTTTTCTCATTATTGTTTTATATAGATATTCTAGAAAACTCTTGGATGTTTTTCTTATCTATGTTTGATTAGTGCTATTAATAAGAAGTTCAGATCAAATATATAGGATGCCACTTTAAAACTTTGACTCTTACTATAAGCAAATTTTAAATTTTCCTTCTTAAATGCAAAAATCTGGTACATTATTTCAAATAAATAAAATTTATCATTTTATGCTTATATTTAAAAATAGAAAAAACTTCATTGAAAAGTCTCCTGATTTTTGCCCTCTGGAACTTGGCAACTCTGCACTTAAAATTTTTGGGCTTTTTTTAACAGATAATCTGCGGATTATATGCAGGAAAATACGATAACAAAAAGGTAGAGTAAAAAGTAGCAAGGGCAATGCAAATGCTCTAAATTTAATGAGAATGTGCTTTTTTTTATGTTACATTACACATTAATCATAAAACTAATTATACATACACAAAACACTGGATATATATGTATGTATATATATATATATGTATATATATACACTGCTCAAAAAATTAGGGGAGCACATGGTTTTAACGAAATTACGCAAATATTTACACCGATAAGTAACGTAAAATAAAACATCCATAATTTAAAGTACTGTAGAAAACACATAAAGAAAACTTCACATGTAAATTAAAGTTTGACGTCAAAAACTAGAAAAAGGAGATAAGTGCAGAAATCAGAAAAATGATAAATCAAAAGTATTTTGACATTATAATAAAAAATTGTTTTAAGATGATAATTATCAAATATAGTAATGAGTCAGTCAATATTTAGTAGCATATCTTCTAGCCTTTGACAGCCTCACAACATGTGAGTATTGAGTCGACTAACTTTTGTATGAGACCTAAAGGAATTCGATCTTGCTCATTTTTAAGAGCTTCATATAAAGGTGCCTAACTTGGATATGTGTTTTGGGTCATTATCTTGCTGAAAATACCACTAAACAAGATTGTTTTGTTTAGCGTATGGCAGCATATGGATTTTTAATACATTAACATACATGAACTGATCCATATTTACATCAATTCGAACTAAAGGTCCAACTTTGCTGCGTGGAAAACAACTCCAAACTATCACATTACTGCCTCCATGTTGGATGGTGGGTATTTGGTATCGAACATCATATTTTTTTGTTTTTATGACATCAGATGTACTTGATTCCATCAAATGACAGTAAATTAAACTTGCTTTCATTGCTCCACAAGACATTAGACCACCCTACACTTGTCCACAATTTATGTCGTTTTGCAAATGCAAGTCTAGCCTTTGTATTCTTAGAAAATAAGAAATACTTTTTTGCTGTTTTTTGGACATGTAAACAATAGAGGTTTAGACGTCGTTTGACAGTTCAAGCATGTATGCCTATGTCATAATTTTCTTTCAATACATTTTTTATTACCACAACTGACTTACGACAATCACTTGTAAATAGCATTTTTATAATACGATCAACATTGCAATTTGTTTTTTTCAGATGGACACTTCGAGACTTATTTTCATTATATTTCCATTCATTAAAAACTTTATTCCATGTAAGCTGCTGAGACACATTAAAAGAGCGAGCAAATTCTGCTTGTGTCCTTTCTTTCTCACGTGCATTTGCAAAGACTGTTCTAAAATCACTAGAATATGCTTTGTGTTTTGGCATTTAAAAATAATCAAAATAAGTCAAGGTAACACTAATTGAAGCTATAGGATAACTAATGCCTTCAACAATTAAATGGAAACTAATTGTCAAAATACTTTTGAGCTAAGGAAGAGTCATATTTCTTCGATGGTGCCAAATGTAAACAAGCAAGTTGAAACTTGAGACCTTTGAATAACTGCAGTCATATTGTTCTCAATGATATGGAATATATTTCCTTTTATATTTTTATATTAAACAAAATAAAAGTAAATATAATGCTGTCAAAATACTTTTGAACACTACTGTATGTTTGTCAGTATGGGAGCCTACAGAACAAAGTCCAAGAAGAGGCCAAGATATCTGCACTTGAAAACAATTTTTAAGTGCATCAGCATAAAAAGCAATACAAAAATATAACAACACATATTAAAAATATAACAGCACATGTTTAAAATGATGGATTGAAACAGTCATTTTTCTTCATTTGGGGGAGGGGTGGGGGCTCTGTCCTCTGGAACCCCATTAAAAATAATCGTTAAACACATGAACATAAAAGAAAAAAAAATTAAATATCTTCGAATGAGGATAGAAGGGAGGGGGGTTCAGAGGGCCCTGACCTTGTGATGAAAATTCTTAATTCCTACTCCTTTTAGAGTTTTAATTATCTTAATTTTTTGAGAAGAATAAATTTTATTATAATTTTCAAAATCACAAGCGAAGAAAAATTAATGAAAATTGATTTTGGACAATGGATATTTTCTTATATGAAACATAGGTAGAATATATTCTTTTAAAAACTAGGCAGCTGTTCTCCCTAAGAACTATCCCCACCAACGACCGTACACACCTGCAGGTTCTTAACACATACTAATTAGCTCTGTTTTTTAATTACCCAATTAGATAACATTGAATGATTATTATCACAACTAGTGGTGATCTTCTTTAATCAGATTGTCAGTCATTCCTCTTTAACTTGGGGATTTTTTGGTTCCCTAGGTCGCATCCACTACTGCTACGCCAGATTTCCAGATTAAGTAAGAACTATTACACATTTGAAAATCAGCTTGTGTAAAATTTTTAAGTAAAAAATGTCGTTGCCTCCCAGACATTTTTAGCATCTAGAAAGAAAAGTTTTCTTTTACATGCTATAATAAGCAAATCATTTAAATACTATGCTGTTTGGAAAATGATGTAATATTCGCCATTAAATACTTTTCACACTTTATAATTTAATCATTTTAAAGTTTTCTTTCTTTTTCAAATCCATGTGTAAATATATTTTTCAATTGAAAAGTATTTGAATATATTACTTGGGCTTTTTAAAAGCTGACAACTTAAGATAAAAATGGCTATTCAAAACTATAAATTAAATCTCTATTCAGATAATGGAAAAAAAAAAAGAAAAATCCTAAAAAGTAAGGAAAATTTAGCAAATAATTGGACACTGCACACCTCAATGTAATGAAGTACTATATACTTGTAAAAGATGGTTAAATCACTAGGAATCTTTTTTTTTTATTCTATAAAACTTATTTAACTAAACAATCTTGACAGATTGCAACATTCAATAAAACTTTAAAAAAAAAAAATTATTTCTGTCTGCTGCAGCATGTTTATCATATATTTATCTATAAAGATCTCAGATTTCATATTTTTATGTGCAATATTTTTTTAAGGATAACCCGAGAAAGTAAAAAGGTCACAATGAATTCAATTATGGCATCAGCAGCATTATTTACTTTTTTTAGATTAGAGAGAAATTATAGAATAGTTGTTTATAATATTCATATAAAATGTTGTACAAATACAAATAATACAATACACTCAATGAATCTGCTGTATCAGAATAAATCAGAGTCGATAAATATGAACAGAATATTATCGTCAAAGCATGGAATGTTCCCTCCTACCACATGCACATCAGTTGTACCTACTAGACCGCCTTCAATCCCTACTTCAGATACTGGCCAGGGATATCCTGCCACTTCGTGAATTGGCTGACTAAAACCCAAAATACCCTGTTCATCAGACTTTGGCCAGGATTCTTGACCAGGATTCTCAAACAGGCCAATTTTCGAGCTTTGGTCGCACCATATATATAAAATATGTCGGGATCTTTATTCATATAATACTATTTTTGTGTTGATGGGATAGCTTTGCCATTTATAGATTATTTTTTTTATGCATAGTTCAGAATTTCTAATGTTAAGCTTCAGTGGCATACTATGCTGTAAAACGCATATTCCCATCTGAACATCAGCCATTCTGCATCATTTGTACTTAAATGATGACCTTCTGGGAACACTGCATTGCTCCATGTAATTTCAGCAAAACCTATATGTAAAATCGGTGGTGTGGAGAGTCATCTCACTAGGAGAGGGGTGCCAAATTAAGAAATTTTGTCCTTACAGTAAGGATCAATATTGTGGGGGAAACCATTAGGAGTATCAGCATTTCACTTCTGTGGTGCCTGGTCTATTGTAAGATGCACCCCCTTCATGCAGCACTTTCTGGACATGGCCTACCAGTTATGATCAGCTTGGAGGCAATAGTAGCAACAACACATATTTTTTGTTCATGTTAATTATTAAATGCGAAATCTGTTATCATGGAATCTTCATGAAGATCCATTTAATTTGCTTTGAAAATAACACTATAAGGAATATTCTGAATCGCCTTTAATCTTGAAAATTTCTTATTAGAAATTCAAGCTGTTTGTAATTTTAGATTATGTCTAAGTAGATATCTTGTTTCTCTCTGTTGTTAATGCATTGGCTTGACTTACAGTCCCTGGCCAAATTATTTGACACATCATTGTTTTTTATGAAATACATGTTTTCGACAAAGGTTATATGCAGTTGTGTTATATTTAAACATAGATTTAATGAATTTTTATTCAGGAGATTTGTTATATACTTCCTATTGGTATTTAGTTTTAACGTATGGCAACACAATGTGAACCAATGGATACACAGGCGTAAATAAGTGGAAACTGGTTGCAGCTAGTTCAAACCGTCATTCGCTAGTGTGTCAGTTGAGGGCGTGTTTCTATAGCATTATGCGCTTGATTTATTTGTTTCAAAGTTGTATGCTATGTAGTTAGTTGTTTTTTGTGTGTGCAGTGTTTAAATAAGGACATGGAACATTTTCAGCATGGGTAAAACAGGTGATCTGTCACCTCGTAAAAAAGCTGAAGTGAAGGCCTTCATGGATGCATGCTAAAAGATTTTCAAACTGTGAAATATCACGAAGGTTGAAGGTTTTTGAAGCTAGTGTATGATGCATAAAGAAGAAAATTGAGGCAGGGGACAATTTGAGCCCAAAAGGAAAGCAAAGATGTGGCAGAAAGCCCATTTTCACTCCAACGTCAGAGAGATGTTTAAAGAAAATTTGTGTGGAAAACAGATGGGCTACCACAAAAATTATAAAATCGCAACTCCAAGATGCTAATGTGAATGTTTCTGAAGCACACTGTTCACAGAAAATTAATAGAAATAGGTTTTAAGACCTGCCGCTCTGCCAGGAAGCCCAAGTTAACAGCTGCAATGAAAGCAAGGCGTCTGAAGTGGGCTAAACAGTGGCTGATAAAGATGTGGACTTCTGGAGAGTGGTAAGTTATTATAATTTCATCACTAGTCATAGATTCAATATCATTTTCTATACAATGATGCAAGATCCGCAGAGATGTTTGTATTTTTTTCTGTTTTTGACAGGTTTGCTTCAGTGATGAAAGCACATTTGATATTTTGCAGAATAAAGCTCAGTTTGTATGTTGTCGTCCTGGTGAAAAGTTCCATCCTGAATGTGTCATTCAGACTGTTAAACACCCTACAAAAATCATGATTTGGTCAGTCATCAACAGCAAGGGTACTGGACATCTGTACGTGGTAAAAGGTACAATGAGACAAGATTAGTACAAAGACGTCTTACAAAATCGGTTGATTCCACAGCTCAAAGAATGGTTTCCAAATGTGGAACCATTCATTTTCCTGCAAGATGAGCTTCCTGCCACGCAGCATGGTCCGTTAAAGCCTTTTTAGTACAGCAAAGTATCCCTCTGTTGGATTGGCTGGGTAATAGTTCCGATATCAACCCAATTGAAAACGTGTGGGAACTCATGAAAAGAGAAGTGGCTAAAGTTGTGATTACAAACAAATCTCAGCTCTTAGAACAGATCATTCATGTATGGTATCATCATCCTCAAATGCAGAAGATAGTACAGTCTTACATTGATAGCATGCCATGCAGAATTAAAGCTCTCATAGTGGCTAAAGGTGGATCAACAAAATATTAATTTTTCATTACATTTTCTTCATTTTTGTTCAAGAGTTAATAAATACATATTTTTTATATAATGACAATGTTTTATTAGTGTTACAGATACTTATGTGATTAATAATATAGTAAATATACGTTGTATCTCATAAAAAAACAATACAGCTGTACAGTATCACCTGATAATTAACGTTTTCTATAAAATCTTATGGTGCGTCTAATAATTTGGCCAGGACCTGTATTATTGCATTTGAAAAAAAGTGTTGAAATAAAAATCAGTTCGAAAAGGTTCCATTATTATTTTTAAAAATTAGTTTTTAAATAAAAATTTGAACTTTGTTGTTTCTTTTCTTTTTAGTTGGGGACTCTGAAGTGGTTGATTGATCATGTTCATCAAGAAAAGGAAGAAGACATTGCTGATTATTTGGATGAAAATTATACACCAGATGATTTGGTTTGTATCATTTTAAGTTTTGTTTGCACCCATTTTCATGGCTATTTTAAGTCTGAATGATCCTGTTTTTACTTTTAAGAATTGAGTTGTGGCCTCATCACCTTTTAAATAAATAGGATGAAAGACCTAGTTCATAAATTAACCGTTTACAAGCCGAATTCAGATCCCAACATAATTATAAATTATTTCCCTTATATTTCAGTTTTTAATGGTTTACTTTAGACATATGAATCAGGCATGAAAGAGTTCCTCCTAAAGGAGGAATGACCAAAATTTTTAAAAACAATTTTGGTCATTCTCTGGATTGATGCAAAAATGCAAAGAAAATATTGGAAGCGTATAAGCAGGCATGAGATTCTTCCGCAGATCCATGGTTTTCAGCTTTTTTGTCATTTTTTAATTTCCATTTCTTTTTCCGATTTTCTGACTTTTTAAAAATTTTCGCTTTTTTGCCATTATTTCGATTTTTAATTTCTTATTTTTCAAGAATTTATTTCGTGTAGACATCCATTTTTTATTCGTTTAAATAAAAAAAAAGAATCATAATGATTTTAATCCGCATCAAAATATGCCTATATTTCAACACTTCAACTACGAGAAGTCATTTATCGGGCGCGGTGGTTATCCTATTTCATCGCGATCGCTGAACCAGGGAGATTCTGTTCCGAAAAGTCCGAAGAATTACGGCAGTCATTTCTGAAAATTAAAAAAATAATCAGTCATAAATCTGAAAATTCGGACATAAAATATGATCACAAATTTCAACAAATGGTCGCCAAAAAATAATCAATTTCGTCAATCGTTCAAAGAAAAATCGCCAATTTCGTCAAAGGACCCGGAAAAAAATGGCAGTTTTCGTCAAAAGATCATGAAAAAAAAGGCAATTTTTTTCAAATGATCAATAAAAAATGACAATTTTGTCAAAAAATTGCGAAAAAAATCTGCAATTTTTATCAAAAGATCTCTAAAAAAAAGGGCAATTTCCATCAAAAGATCTCTAAAAAAGGGCAATTTCCATCAAAAGATCTCTATAAAAGGGCAATTTCCATCAAAAGATCTCTAAAAAAAAGATCAATTTCCATCAAAAGATCGCGAAAAAAGGGCAATTTCCATCAAAAGATTGGGAAAAAATGGCAATTTTTTTTCAAATGATCAATAAAAAACGACAATTTCGTCAAAAGATCTTGGGGAAAAAAATGGCAATTTTTGTCAAATGATCATTAAAAAATGACAATTTTATCAAAAGAGAGCGGGGAAAATGGCAATTTCCGCCAAAAGATCACGAAAACGGCAATTTCCGCCAAAAGATCACAAAAACGGCAATTTCCACCAAAAGATCACAAAAACGGCAATTTCCGCCAAAAGATCACAAAAACGGCAATTTTCGCCTAAAGATCTCTAAAAACGGCAATTTTCGTCAAAAGATCGAGAAAAAAATGGCAATTTTGTCCAAAATATCTAAAAAACAGGCTAATTTCGTCAAAAGATCACGAAAAATGGCAATTTTTGTTCAGTGATCGCCAAAAAACGTCAATTTTTGTCAAATGATCGCGAAAAAACGGTAATTTTCGTCAAAAGATCTCTAAAATCTCTCAAATTTTATCAAAAATCTCAAAAAAAAACTGGCAAATTTCGTAAAAGATCGCGAAAAAATGGCAAATTTCGTCTAAAGATCATGAAAAAATGCAAATTTCGCATTAATGCTGTATCTTGGTAAAATAAACTTTTAAGTAAATAATTTCTGCCTAATTCGTGTTAATAATTGCTTTTTAATTTGTGCAAAGCTAAATTGTATGTAAATTATAGATATTAATAGCAATTTGTTGCGATTGAAATTCATACTGTCATTGTTCAAACATCGTTTGCAGCTTTTTTGCTTTTTGGTCAATCTCATCCCTGGTATAAGGTGGAGGTCCTCAAAATTTAATAATTGGACATTTTGACTACTGAAATCTTTAGAGTTTGTTTCTGATTTGCTGTGCAATAAAAGCTATCAAATCAAAGGTGAGCTTATATTGTAAGCATATGAAAGTTATGTAAATGAAGTTGTTTAAAGTATCTTTCCAGGGTGGAATTTTTTTTAGACTTTAAAAGAGAAAGGAAGTTTTCATAAGGTTCTTTTTGGTATAGAATATTTTGTTCTATTTATACAACACTTTTGATTTAAGTTTTAATATTTTCTGAATTATGAAAAAAAAAAATAACAATCATATATGCAGTTATATTTAATTTTATTCTGTAAATAATTGTTAAAGTGTGTCTGAATTATAAGAATTTGCTGCCATTCTATAGATGGAAAATCTTTTCCACCTTTCTTCCTATTTCCCGCTTTCATGCCCGATGAATTCAGGAAGTAACGAAAGAAAATTAATTTTTTTGGTTGTTCCTATTTGGGAACATTGGCCACATCTGACTATACATTGGTCCAAAATGTACAGCATGTTATTATGACAAAAAGGAACAAAATTACTAGCATTTCTTTTTTTTAATTGAACACTATTAAAAAAATACAATTTGTGAAGTATAATATAAAATGCTTCATACTATTTGATGTTATGATATTCCATGGTATACAGGGAAGCAATGCAAATGCATCCGTTTCTTGCATTCCAATCCTGCATTTATTCCACATTCTGCATATTTACCTTGAGAAGTTCCAATAAGGTAAGGCTCATCAGTCTTTCTTAGTGTTCTAGGGGTGGGAATTTTAGTCCTGGTCGAATACCATCTTTTCTTGGCTTAATTTGTAAAAGGGCTATTGTGACTTCTCGGTGAAACTCTATGTAAGTAATTTGACTATTCTGATGGCGTGCTGCTTTATATAATAGCCGTCCAGCAATGACAGCCATATTGAGCGCATTTCCAAATTAATTCCACCACCATTTCTTATTATGAAGTTGAGGTCAATAACTATTCAACATTTTGTCTAATAGTTCTACACCTCCCATTCGAGAATTATATTCATGAATCAAACGTGGTTGTTGTACATCAACTTTTTTCTTTTTTTCATGTGAATATCTTTTAGTTGATTTGAAATGGTTTATGGCAGCTGAAATTTGATGCAACAGTTACTACAGATCTACCATTCCACTGACAGATGTAAATTGATCTGTCACATTGGTAATCAAATGTACCTTTTTCCAATTTTTGTTGCTATTTACATGGAATTACAGGACAATATGTGGCATGGTTTTCTTGAATAGTTCCAGTTGCTTTTATATTTCGCTCTGCCAGACTCTTCAGCAAATCATATAAAGTAAAAAAATTGTCAAAAAAGACTTTGATTTGAAGCGGGTTGTTGATAATCGACAGAAGTCTATTGACAACTCTGGTTCCTAATGGTCCAGTTTCATCTGATTGCTTACCTGCATAAATTTTTATTCTGTAGGGTCCATTACTTCCACATATCATTAAAACTTTAAACCCAAAACGAATTGAGTTCCCACGAATAAACATTTTAGAAGAATGGTTCCCAAAATATGGAACCGTTGATTCATCTATACTGAATTTATTATGAAATATTCTAAAGTGAAGGAATTTTTTTATTCAGATCACCATAAATTGGTTGAATCTTACCCAGTTTATCACCAAGTTTCAGTAAAGAATTATCCATCAAATCAAAGTTTCTTTTAAATCTCTAAATTGTTTCCTTGATGTACTTGGAAGAAACTATAGGTGTAGATGTGTCTTCAGGTGTACTCCAATAACTGAAGAAGGAAATCCTAATGAAAGGCACACAAGGGAAATTATGAGGATTCTACTTTGCTCTAGGAAGGTTCATTTTACTGAAAGGGCTAGACTGACATACTTGGGCCACACCTGTATTCATATCTTGAAGGCGAGATATAACATATAAAGAGCTGATAGACATGCCTCGAATGCTGCAGTTTGTCAGTTCCCTCTTACAGCACATAGCTGGGAGAAACTATAACTGTATTGACAATCTGTGCAAATGTAACAAACTATTTTTTGTTATGGGCTATTGTATATTGTTCTTGAGTGTTTTTTCAGATGCAAAGCGGTCAAATGTTTAGTGTAAAAATAAAAGATAATGATTTTTTTTTTACAGAAATCAATGAATTTAAATATTTTTTTTTTTTAATCCCCGTGATAAATGTTTAAACATAAATATTTTTTTCTTTCAAAAATTCAAATTAAACTTAAAATTTACAAGACAAATAAAAACATCATTATTAAGTTGACAAAAATATGTTTTGCATTACAAAAAATGCCATGTTCCCATTGGGGAACATTGGATAGTAAAAACAAACATTTTTTGTAGAACATATTTTGCCGAATTGCTTTTTCACCTAAGCATTAAAATTCCTTCACACATATATATTCATATATTTGGGATTTCATCTTTGTATATATATATCAGTGTTGGGTATGAACGCGTTCATTGAACGAAAACTCGCGAACTTAGTTCACATTCTGTGAACTTTGAGTTGAACTTGACTCACTTTTTGATAAACAAACGTGAACTGAACGAAAGCTAAAAAAATCCGTGAGTTTGAACGAAATTTACAACTCAAACTCAATTTTTTTCATAACTTATTTTTTAAATTTTCTAGCCGTTAAGAACACGGTTTTCCCATTCAAATGCTATTTAGAGGTCTAAACGAACTTGGGACGGGTCGAGTTTGATCATCAGTTTTTCTGGGTCGTGCCCCGGCCTTGCTTTCTCTGGAGGCTCGGGTCGGGCCGAGCCGGATTTTTTTTCTGACCCTATGCTTTATTCTTCCTAGAAGTCTGCACCAACAGAAATTTTCTAGTCTGGTCGCCCCTGCTTGTATGAAAATTATTGCCCCTTCTCAGTCTGACTCGTGCAAAAATCTGTAAGGAACAACCTACCTTGGGTCAACAATTTTTTCCGAAAATGCATATATTTTTAAATTACCATTATTCTACAATTAAAATTGTCTTTAAAGTATAGTAGTACATATACATTTCCAGGGGGGGGGGGGGATACAGTACTGTAAAATCTGTTATAAGAATCTGTGCATGACAAGACTTTGTCCCCTATGTTGGAATTTCTGAAAATTTTTTGCAGATCTACACCGATTATGACCCCTAGAACCCAAAACCACCCTCAGTAAAAAAACTATATACATATATCTAACTTTCTTCTGGACACAATGACTTCCATAATTCTGCACAAATCTCTTTCAAACTAATACAAAAATCAAGGGGCATAAAATCTCGGTCAGTTCGTTAATGGACAAAATCAGACCAAGGGGATGGAAATAGGGAGGGGTTTTGTGAAAACCGAAAAAACCCCATAACTTCTTAATGTTTGTACATATCAAATCAGTTTAAAGTTTTTATTACTTCTAAAAATTGGGCCAAAAATTTATGCATCACAGATTTTTGATAAAATTAAAAATGGGCTCAAGGGGCGCAAAAAATAGGGTTTTAGGGAGAAAAAAATTCATAACTTCGCCAATCCTTAAGATATAAAATCCAATTAAATTTATTATAAATCTTCTTAATATTATCTACAACTTTTATATTGACAAGTTTTCATAGAACCAATTCGCACTGCAAAAAAAATTAAAAATGAAAACAAAAAGGGGGAGTTTAAGAAGAAATAATCCATAACTTCATCAATTCACAAAATATAAAATTCGCCTGCATTTATTATATATCTTCTTAATATTGTCTACAACATTTATATTGACAAGTTTTTGATAGGACCAATTCTTACATCAAAAACAAATTAAAAATACATAGCGGTTGAAAAAAAAAATCATCGTATTAATTCTGTAATCAAATCCAAACTGCTTGTTTTTTGACTCGTTTTTAAATTCATTTTTGCTCTCAAATGCATCCAATTTGTTGATTCTCTTATTCAGAAACTAATATATAATGTACCGTAATGATCGATTTTTTGATAGAGGCAGAATGTATTTCAAAAAATGATGTCAAAGTGTGCATTTTGAACCGAATTTCCCGAAGCGATTGTGTTAGAAACGAAAAATATTGTCTACTGAGAAAATTATTGTTTATAAATCAACTTTTAATTAATTGAACGAAAAATAAAAACACAGGAGGCTTTTAAATCTCTTCAAATAATCACGTCAGCAAGTTTCATATTTTTTCTATTAAAAATGAATCTGAAAATGTGCCTGAAAATTTCGAGTTGTTGAGCATGGAAAAGTATTTTTTTTTTTTTTTTTTTGTAATACCGCCTTAGCATGATTCTGATAAAACCAGCTCTTATATAAAAATGAAATAAAAACTCGTCAAAAGCGACCAGATAAAATTGTTAAAGTGAGTTTATCTCTAATCATGATTTAGTTTTTGTTGGTGTAATTAGTATACTTAACTTCGAAATCTACCTCCGCCTGTAGGCCGGGCCGGCAGGGATTTTTTCTTTTTCTATATAGTCGTGCCAGGACGAAATTGGTCTTAATCGTTCTCAGAATGTATAGGGTTATGTTATTTTATATTATGTATACATTATGTTTTGTAAAAGTATTAAGAGCAATAATGAATTTCTGTTAACAGTGCTTTTGGAAAAGTTACATGGTACCTTAAGATGGTCCTCAAATTCACTGCTCAACAATGCGAAACTTTCCGATATAGTTTCTGCCTCATTTTTAACTGTAAAGGCATAAATTGAAAGGCCTGACATTGAAGGGATTTGGAATTGAATAGCGTTTTTCATTTTTGATAAATTACTTAGAGATATAAGAGATTCTTGTCACGAGACTTTATGTTTTTAACCTCTCCCGTCCTGCCGCTTCCGAAAATTCGATTCAAAACGCTAACTTTGGCAGTATTTTCTCAAAGATATATTGCATTTATATTAAAAATAAATAAAAAATTATTCATTTACATAGCTTCTGAATAAGAATACCTGCCAATCTTACGTTTTTCCGAAAAGAAATTAATTCAGAAATGTGTCAGAATGTAGCTCCTTTGTATTTGAGAAAAGCCTTAAAATGACAGAGAAATATTTTTATAAATCTACTTGTCATTATGTAGCTTCAAAAGTTACCATGTTTTTAACCCTTTATTCTAAACTACATTAATTTTTTAATGAATTATTGTTTGAATTTCGAAACATCTAAGACCGTAAGTAATCATTAATGTTACAATTGTACGTTTTCTGTTTTGCGAACACATAGTAATCTAAAATATACTGTAAAATGTCCCCTCCTCCCATAAATACGCATGTAGTATGTTCATTAAAATAATATTAATTATTAATTGTATGTCGAGAAAAAATGGATTTTTTGTAGAAATTGAGCCGGGCCTGTTTTCACTGATTTTTGTACGAGCCGGCTGAGCCAAGAACTGTAAAAATGTAAATGGGCCAGCCGGGCTCGGGTCGAACTTTTAATTTTTACACCGGGCCGGCCAAAATAGCTTTCGTTCGGATCAGGCCCAGGCATGGAAATTGCGGCCCGTGCAGACCTCTAAGTTACTTTTAAGAGACTAAAAAAATCGAATATAAAAGGATGAAACGAGCAAAAAACGTTCTAAAATCGTTCTAAATGCGATTTCTATGGAATTGTTAAGGACAGAAATTTGAAATGTAAGCTAAAAAGTTCGAAAATGTGCAATGCACGAGCAAAAAAAAAAAAAATCTGAATTGCGAATTTTGTGATGCTAAAGGAAATAGAAATTAAAAATTTCTAATGGGGGTTACTTTTAAGATAAAAATGCTCTCTACGAATGATTTCTAAAAAATTCAAAATTTAAAAGCATGAAATGAGTAGAAAATGTTCTTAAGACTTTTTAAATTACGGTTTTTATATGAAATCGTTAAGAGTAGAAACTTGAAATTTTACGTGGTTACTACATTTATGATGCAATTGCAGGCACAGAACAGTTTTTAAAAAAATTCAAAGGAGCGCAGGAGAAAAAACGTTCTAAACGTACCATTTTCGTGATACTGAACTGACGAAAAACTCGAAATTTGGCATATGTCGGCTACTTTTAAGGGTGTTCTCAAATCCAAAAGGGCAAATTTCTGACGTAAGTTTTAATTTATTTTTGTTCGAAAATGCATGAAACGAGCTGGTGGTGTTGTTCCGAAACTATGTCATTGAGCTGTTTTTTTTTTTGCATTTTTTTGCAAACGGAATAGATCTTTCAGAAAAGAGTGTCAAAGTGGGCGTTTTGATCCGAATTTCCACGCAAAGGAAGATAGAGCCCTCAAGAGCGGGTGAAAAACGTGTTTGTCACGTTATCGAATTCACTTATAACTCAATAGGTAATGGATGAATCTAAAAATGGAAAAAACTTCCATTCCAAATCGTTTCCATGGCCAGGCTTTCCAATTTTATATCTTTCCGTTAAAAAATTAATATGTAAGTATATCAAAAAGTTTTGCGCTTATTGAGCAGAGCAGTTAAGAACAGCCTTAAGATACAAATGTTCTCTAAAAATGGTTTCTAAAAAAAAAAAAATCAAAATTAAAATGATGATGTGAGCAGAAAACGTTTTAAAAACGTTCTAAATTACGATTTCTATGAAATTTTACATAAAATTTATTAATTAACTAATTTTACATTAATTTCAAATGCAAAAATATTACTTGGCATATTTCAACAACTACGCGTGCAAAGCCAAGGGTTTTGCTAGTTAATGATAACTAAAGATGCATCGCATTTATAGGGGAGGGGAACGTTTCTTAATTATTTTACAACTGATTGAAATTAGCCATTTTTGCTGGTAAATTTATTGCATCATAGACATTGAGATTGTCAAGCGGATAAAATGTAAAATTTCAGAATACCCAGGAGTAAATCATTTCATGACAAAATTCGATCAAAGTTTAATAACCACCTTTTAAATTAAACCTGTTTGTAAAGCTGAATCTGATTCAATTAAAGGAAGTGTCGTTGGTTCAAAGAAACTACAATAAACGTTATGTTCTTAAATCTATAAAAATTACTGATTCGATTATGCAGCGATTTGAATAAGAGGCGTATTTCCCTACTTTTCCCTTGTAGGGGCCATGAAACCTGTCACCGGTCCTGGGTTCTTGTGTTTCTATGGTCATTTCCCGCCAAAAATTATTATCTTCTTGTAACCCATCTCCCCTACAGTTACAACAATGCTGAAATGCTGCGTAACTGACCTTCACTGTTCGACCTCCTGTCTAGTAAAATTACAAGTCATCCCTGCGTTTTCTCAGGATTTTATTGCATTTTCATTCTAAAGTTAAATTCGGTCTGAATGAATGACCGGCGTCCGATCACGGTCGTTAGCCGATTATTTTTTCCTCCCTAGCATTCTTCTTTTTCTTTCCCATCCCCTGGAATTTCTCAGAAGGGAGGTATCTGGGAACCACGTAGTCTGTTTCGTTTTGTTTGCATCTCTCCTTTTTTCTTTTTGCTATTTTGCTAGTACAGTTTTTGATTATTTTTCAATGTCTTATAAAAAGTTTTAAACTGTTCAAGAAACTTTAAAAACGTTATGATATACAGTACATATACATTTAACGTCTGAATTTTAAAACCATTAAAACACCAAATAAAATAAACTAAGACAAACTTGAGCACAGTTAAAAAATAAAATTTATAGAGAATATACTTAAAAACAATTAAAAATACAATATGTAAACGTTTCTCCAAGCGATGATGCCTCGCGTGTCGCTTGGCGAAACGTTTACATATTGTATTTTTAATTGTTTTTAAGTATATTCTCTATAAATTTTATTTTTTAACGTTATGATAATTTACAATAGGATTATAGTAGTGATGAAGCCAGTTAATCAGAAGAATGCAATAATTTAGCTCTAAACGAAGATGATGAAACTGATAATGAAGAATCGGAAAATGAAGAAATATTAATCAACAGGGGAAATTTATTCAGATTGAATATTTAATTTGAATAAATTATTTATTATTTACTTCATATATACGTAGTTCGTACTCAAAGAGTCATAAGAGTGCCATGCCCCACCTGAAATAAGTCAGAATATCAGGGCCAAAATTAGCCTTTTTTGCACCCTGGGCAAACATACATTTTGCCCCCTCCCCCCTCCCCCCACCTCCGCAAAGTAAATTTACAAAGAGAATTTTACAAAGTTTCTAATAATAACTCATTTTAAAATTTAAAATATGTAATCAAAAAATACGGAATACTGAATTATGCAATCAACTTTTTAAAATATTGATTCGTTAAAACCTCTAAAACGAAATCCAAAGGAACTGAAAAGAATTATACAGGTTTCTGTCTTAGCAGGTATAATTGTTGGTATTCTTTCTGTAGTGAACATCCTTTTTTTTTCATTTAAGGTGTTCTCAAATCTAAAAGGGCAACTTTCTGGCATAAGTTTTAATTTATTTTTGTTCGAAAATGCATGAAACTAACTGGTGTTGTTATTCAGAAGTAATTGATCTGTTTTTTTTCATTTTTTTGCAAACGCAATATATCTTTCAGAAAATCGTGTCAAAGTGGGCGCTTTGAACCGAATTTCCGCTCTCAAGAGCGGGCGAAAAACGTGTTTGTCACGTGATTGAAATAGCTTATAACTCAATAGGTAATTGATTGATCAAAAAATGGAAAAAACAGTTCAATTCCAAATCGCTTCCATGGTCAGGCTTTCCAATTTTATACCTTTCCGTTAAAGAAAAAAATGAATTTGTAAATGTGTCAAAACGTTTTGCGCGTGTTCAGCAGAGTAGTTGAGAACAGCCTTAAGATAGAATTTCGTTATAGACAGATTTCACTTTCACAGATTTTACGGTAGTTGTAGTAATTACTAATAAGGCGTTTAAAGTCACAATGTTTTAGAACTTTGTGTTTTAGTAAAACACAAAGAATTACATTGTCTTAAGAGCCTACACTAGTCACGCGACGATACTCGCAAGCTAATGTTAAACCTATGGAAGTGGGTTTTTTTTTTTCAAATTTCTTGCTTGCATTTTAATGTTTTTAAATGATTTATTCTGTTTGGGATAGCTGAGGGTGATCTCTAACTGGGTTAATGTTTACTTTTTCGATTTTGGTTGCAGCCTTTTTTTATAAAGTTACTTCTCTAAAACCAACCTTCATTTGTCGCCTCATTCATTCTCCGTTCTGGCGCCTGCCCTTCTGCCCCCCCCCCCCCCCTCTGCCGTTTATTTTCATTTGTTTCATTATTTTCATTTTCATATATTTTCATTTGGTACATATATTTTCACTTGAAAAAAAGGACTGAATTGTAAAATCTGTAAAGTTGCACACGCAAAAACGAATCAACGAAAAAAATAAATAAGAAATGAAAAATAGCTACTCCTTTACGTTAATAATTTCGGAGAAAGGGTTATTTTATCTCAACTTTTTATTATCTCTATAGATATGGTAAGAAAAAATATTAGAATGAAATATTGATATGTGTTATTAATAATATTACCTGAAATATACAATTGAATATTTATTTAAATTACATAAATGATTGATGTAACTTTTATTTTTTTCAAATTCAGTTGGCTTCTTGTGCCAGAGCACTATCAAAACCAACCTAACAGCGGTGCTATCCTTCCAAAAAATATATAACTATCACGATTTGAATTTTATAACTGAAAATATGTTCTAATTCGTTGTATTAATTATATCTTTACAAATTCACTCAGTTTATATAATATTTTTTTTATCATTTTAACATATTTTGAAAAAAAAAAAGTTATTAAAACATTAATTTAAATGTTAACCAAATATATACTTAAAATAAATACGTACTAATTGCTATAACATCTAAATTTTCCCATTCAAGCAATAATCCCCCTCATTTTCTCCGTTTTCGATTTTCTAGTAACACCCATAATTTTCCTCTGTTTTTTCGGCCAAACGGGAACGGCGGCGAATAGACCGAATGCCCCCCCCCCCGACTACGTTCTAAAAAAAGACGCGACTACTCTCGGGTTAATATTCAAATATAGTAAAATCTCTGAATAGTAGAGACCTCGGGAACATTGAATAGAGTCTTGCATCGCGTCAGGTTGTACATAAATTCCTGTTTTCAGGTCTTAATGAATGATTCTAATATTCTTTTTGCGGGTTGGGTTCAGCTTAGAATAATACTTGCGAGTCATAGTTAGATCTTTTGGAAGTCGGGTTGTTTGCATTTTCACAAAAAGTTTGAGCACAACTATGTTTCAGATAAAAATAAATATGTTTTTGAGTATGAATGAGTATATATTCAAATTACTGCATGAGAAATAAAATTTATAAAAAATATGACCATAGATCATTCTTTCTTTACTGTACAGTTTAGAATAATTTTTCCTTCTCTCGGAATATAAAAAATATTGCCAACATTTAATTTTTGAAATACACAAAAACACATGTATGATACTTGTGATAGTTTATGCATACATAAAGATAAAAACGTTGCATTTGTGTAGATTGGGAGGTTCCCATATTCAGCGATATAAGCGTATAAATACCTAAGTATTAGGAATTGCAAAAGTGTTCGACGACTAGATGTGTACTTTTCGGGAGTATGCATTATGAAGATCTTGTTGTATATAGATTTTTAATCTGAAAAAATATTTTGCATATTCTTTTGAAAAACCTGGTCAACCCGAACGGTAAGAGTCAAAATCCAATCCGAATCCGAAAAATGATAGTCAATCCGACCCGAAACTGACCTGAAACAAAAAAGTAGAAGTGAATTTTATAAATTTGGACGATAAAGTTCTAATATATATATATATATATTTAAAAAAAAAAAAAAAAAAAAAAACGAACTTTCAGTGAACTTCGCTCACTTTCACAGATGAGTTTGAGTTGAGCGAGTTCGTTTGAAAAATTTTGAGTTTGAACGTGAACTTGACTCATTTTTGAGAAATTGAGTTTGAGCTTGAATTAGTTTTTTTTTTTTGTGAGTGTGCCCAACACTGATATATATACACAAGTTAGTAGCATCTTTATAATTTCTATAACATAATTTAGGTTGGTTTTTGAGGAGAGAGTTACAATTTGACTATAAAATGGAACTGGCATGTTCAGTTGTTAACTTTCAGTGAAATTTTTCTGCTTATCTTATTTTCATTTATTACTATTATTTTTTTGAATACATTGATAAAGATGACCAGCTGTCTCTGCATCAAGAACTTTTATTAGATATGAGGTTTTTAATGAAATTCTTAAACTTTAGTTGTTTTTATCAAAATCCTTATATTATACCGGTTTTTAATTCAACTTTTAAACACGGATGCTCTATCACCTAGAAAATTTGAGTAATTAGGAAATTAGTCAAATAAGTCAGAGAATTTCAATATTTTATCCAAAATCTGAAAAAGTCAGGTAATTTCATAAAATTTCATTGTTATCTCCAAGTAAATGTGGTCTTTGGGCTACCAGAAATCAGAACCTTCCATATTTTAGCAGATATTACACTTAAAAAAAAAAAAAGAAAAAGAAATTTCATCTAAATTAGTCCTTTAAAAATTTCCACTCCCTCCCACCTTCCATTCATCACAGCAAATAACTCATTAATACTACATATTTTAAAACCTTTTCAGCAATTCTTTTTTAACATGAAGTAAACATTAAATAATTGATCATTGTGTGCCTCTGTCTGCCAACTGAAATGTCTGCTTCCTTTCTTCCTCTGCCTCCTATTATAAAAAAAGTTTATCTGGATATTAGGGTTTTATAATACAGCTGCTGAAGGAATTGTGACTCAGTACATAAATATTGGATAGCAAGTGGATGATGTGTTTATGATTTGGGATCATGGTATACAAATCTTAAATGAGTTTTTAGAAAAGTTAATGAAATAGACACAAATATTAAATTCATATTAGAGATGGAAAATGAGGGATTTTTTACCATATCTAGATACAGAGCTAATAAAAAATATAGATGAAGAGAAAATAGAAAGAAAATATACAGAAAACATCGTAGATCGAATAACACAATTTCTTATGACTGCAACTCCCCTTTTAAATATAAGCTTTCTGCCTATAGATTTTATATAGAACGAACCTTTGATATTTGCAGTGAAAAGTACCTACAAAATTAAATGGATAAAATTAAACAAATTGCTATAGAAAAGGATTCCCTCCCTCAACCGATAAATTAATATATGAAATAGAACAGAAAAGTCAAAATGAAAGTGTAAACATAAATAAACTTAGATTCTGTAGCTTCATTCATACCAAAATTATATAAAAGCCTGAAATATGCCTTAAAGAAATTTGATATTAACTTAATAGCTAAACCACCAACAAAGTTAAAAGATTTAATTCACAGAAAATTCAATCTGATACCCAACAAGCCCCACCAGTGGCCGAGAGGTTCTGCTCTCGAAGCTGGTAGACGGGAGGTGCTGGGTTCGAACCCAATCGCGCCCGTCGGCCTAATCGTTCGGAGTTTTCGTGGTTTTCTTCGGGCCGTGGATTTTCCATGTGTAAATACGGATTAGGTTCCCTTAGAAAGACCCCCACGGAGGGCACTTCCCCCCGGGCCTATATCCCTCGTGTAGATAATTGGCCGTCAAAAATCAACCCAACCCAACCCTGATACCCAACAATCAAATCGCAGTAGTCTATTCTATCCCATTCAATACAGAAAAACAAAAATTTAACCTACATAGGCATCATTAGAGCTACATATCATTAGAGACATCAAATTCAACCAACCATCTATGGCACCGTCAAGATTACATCAACGCCAGGATATAAAAATAAATTTAAAAAATGCAAAAATTATAATACCATCAAATTATTATACTTCAAAAATTAGAGAACGTGTAGATGTAATAGAGGTCTGCACGGGCCGGAATTTCCAGGCCCGGCCCGAACGAAAGCTATCTTGGCCCGCCCCGGTGTAAAAAGTGGAAGTTCGGCCCGAACCCGGCCCGGCCCGTTTGCATTTTTACAGTTCTCGGCCCGGCCCGACACAATTTCTACAAAAAAAAAAAAAAATAAATCCGTTTTTTCTCAACATACAATTAAAATTCTTTTAATGAACACTACATACATATTTAGAGTATATTTTACATTACTATGATGTTCGCAAAACAGAAAACACACAATAGTAAACATTAACGATTACTTAGTGTTTTAGTCATAGTGTCTACAGACATTTCAAAATGGAAATAAGGATTCATTAAAACGATTAATGTAGTTCAGAATAAAGGATTAAAAACATGATAACTTTTGAAGCTGTATAATAAAAAGTATATTTGTGAAAATATTTCTCTCATTTTTAAGGCTTTTCTCAAATCCAAAGGAGCTACATTTCGACACATTTATGAATTCTTTTCTTTTCGGAAACGCGTAAGATTGGCAGGTATTCCTATTCAGAAGCTATGTAAATGTCATTTTTTTTTTCATAGATAAAAGCAATATATCTTTCTGAAAATACTGTCAAAGTTAGCGTTTTGAATCGAATTTCCGGAAGCGATAGCACAGGAAAGGAGAAAATGTACAGTCACGTGACAGGAATCTCTGTTATCTCTGTAAGTAATTTACCAAATATGGAAAAAGCTATTCGTTTCCAATTGCCTTCAATAGGCAGGCCTGTCAATTTTATGCCTTTATAGTTAAAAATTTTGTCAGAAAATGTGTCTGAAAGCTTCGCATCGTTGAGCAGTGAATATGAGAACCACCTTAAGGTATATTTCCAACGATACTGTTAAGAGAAGTTCATTATCACTATTAATACTACAAAACACAATGACTGTTCTACACATCCTGAGATCGATTAAGACCAGTTCCGTCCCGGCACGAGTCTGCTGAAAAAAAAATCAAACTCGGAATCAGACATCTTGTAACTGTAAGATGCCGATATCTACGATGGACATGCCACATTTCTGTATTGATGTTGTTAAACTCGCATTGGCTCGTGACGCACATTTATACTTCTCGAGAAAATCATATTCATTGAAAATGGCTCGTACTTTATCTGCTTCGCTTAAATTGTTATATCGGGCCGACAGGCCCGATTAATTTTTTTGCCGGCCCGGCCCGTTTATTTTGTCTGTCGGCCCGGCCCGTTTAAAAAATTGTCCTAATTCTGCCGGCCCGTTTGGAAATTCACCTTCATTCCGCCGGATACGGGCCTTGGGCCAAGCCTGGGCCCGTGCAGACCTCTAAGATGTAATGGGTTTTATCTTATGACATACCTGAGATATGGTTCACTATATTCAAAGTAACAGACTTAGCATCTGAATGTATGAATTTAATATACAACCCCAACATTTAATAGAGTGATCCTTGGTAGAGGTCTGCACGGGCCAACATTTTCAGGCCCGGCCCGACTCATAGAGAAAAGAATTCAGCCCAGATATAAAAATTAAAAGTTCGGCCCGGCCTGATAAAAAAATTAAAAGTTCTGCCCGAGTCCAGCCCGAATGAATTTCTACAAAATATTGATTTTTACATTGAATGGGTTAAAAATTTGTCTTGTACGAGGAGTTCTGACCAAAAATATTTATCTTAACTTTTTTTTTATGTGTATAATCTTTATTTTTGTAGAAGTGCCACAGGCTGTGATATTTATATTTTAATGAATCTCTATTTCTTGTATGTAAATGTTTCAGTTATCATTAATATTGTTAATACATATTCCATGTATAGAAGTGTTAAAAATCTGATAAATGCTATACAGTAAAATCTTCTAAGGTGGAATTGCATAGAAAAGAAAAAAAAATGTGTTATAGACAAGTTGCCTTCTTAGCAAGTGTAAATGTATTATATATTCTTTTCTTACTTATTAGTATATTCATTTTGCATGGATCAACACATTTTTCAGTTTAAAACAGCCTTCTGTCCTAGGCAAGTTTCCTTTTCACACATTTTACTATATTTTAATTTAGCTATATTTTAATACACGTAGAAATCTACTATTCTTTAAAAATAATAAATTTTAATGTTTAAGTGTAGAATAATAGGGATTCAAAAATGTATGCATTTTTTGCAAAAATGTTTGGGCCATGCCTAATTTAACTGTCTTTTAAATGGACCACGCCAAGCTGAGACAATGATTTTCATACGTGCTGGCTCAAAACTAGGACTGAAAATTTTGGGCCGTGAAGACTAGGAATGAAACTAGGCCTGGCTCTGTACAGAAATGTCTCTGTCAGTTTTAGGAAAAAAATGTCGAGATTTGCATGCTTGCGAAGAAGAGGAAGCTTTATGCGAAACAGGTTAGGGTATAAAACATTTGCAGATGTTGTCATGTTTCATGTTGATGTTTCTGGTTGTAATGATGATGGTATCTTTAGTTGAACATGTGTTATTGGTAAAGCTATTTTATGAAAACAAGGGGGATGCTTCTGCTGCAGTTTGTGAATTTCGTCGTATAAAGAACGTACAGCATGGACTAAAGGTATCCTGGCCCCAGGGGCGGATTTAAGGGGTCGCGATGGTTGCAATCGCGAGGGGCCCCGCATCCCAAGGGGCCCCCAAATCTTCTTTTGAGTTCAAAGAGAAATGTGACGTTTTGATAAATGGATTTTCTTAGTGTTGATTTTTAAATTTTTCAGTTAATATTACAATATCATTTTCATGTAATAAATATAATTTTTTCTATCATTTTCTAGTCCCAGAAATGTTTTAGTTTTCCCTTATCTTTTTTTTCCTTTATGAATTATCAGGACTATGATCGTTTGTGGACGGATAGGGTGAGATTCAAAGGAAACTTGGGTCTGAGCCGAAAGAAGCACTGTTAGAGACATTCTATGACGATTTAATTATACAGATTGAGGGACTAATTAAATCATGGGCCGTCAACCTGAGGTCCCTGATTTTGGGGGCCCCACATTTGGTATGCAGTTTTCATAAAGCTGATATTTTAAGTGAATTTTTACTTTGTTATTGATTATCTATACTAATAAAGCTAAGTTTCGCCCTGTCTGTCTGTTTGTGTGCGAATGGCTAGCAAAATCTACCGCCCATAGAAGTCTGAAAATTAAGTGAGGATAGTCCGAGACAGGTCTTAATGCACCTGTGGCTCAGATTTTTAATTTTTTAAGGGTCAGGGCCCCTTTAAGTTTCTATGTACTAAATTGTTAATAACTTGTCCCCTTTTTATCCAATCATCTTCATTTGGGGGACCTTTCTCCATTTAGTTATTCTCGCCTTTCTACTCTCCAGCTTCCAGACCTCTCTTCAGATTACTCTCTTTCTACTTTCTACTCCCTGACACCTTGTGGCTCGATACAGGGCCCCTTCAAGTTTTTGTGCGAACAGAAGTTTAATAAATTGCTTACTTTTAATCTGATCTTCATTTTTGATATCCTTTTTCCATTTAGTTAGTCTCACATTTCTACATTCCAGTTTAGATCCTGGGACCCCTAGGCTGCCGTAGGATCCGGTCCAGGGCCCCTTGAACTTTTTGTGTGCCATTAATTTATCACCCCCTGATTTTCTCACCTTCTCAGTACATAATTTTAAAGTTGAGTCTTGGACTCTTCGTCCTAGATCAACACCTTCATATTTTTATTGGGGCCCTAGGGCCCTTTTTTAAACATTTACCCAATTTTTTGTGCATTTCTTTAAAATATTATTCTATACTTAATTGTGACTAATTGAAGATCTAAAGTGCTAAGAACTTAGATCTTTTAACAAGTTTTCATGTTAGGGCCCTGCTCTTTACTATCAGTTGACCCTTTTTGGGCCCTTTGTTATAGATCCCTTAAAAATGGTCCGATTCACTAGCTTCTTTTTTTAAACAACTTCTTAAGTCCTCCTACTACATGAATGGCAGAAACATTTCCCCGACTTCAACTACCACCAATTTTGAATATTAATCTGCTTCTTGGGGCCTTTGTTGCAGCTTATTTAAAAACTATCTGATTCTATTACAATTTTCTTTAACATAGTTTTAGCGTCCTCCAGCTACTTTAAAACTACTAAAATAATTTCTTATATCCGACTACATTCTAGTTAAAACACTGGTTTTCAGGGCCCGGTCTTTATACCTCAGCTACCACTTTTTTCAAATATTAATCTCCTTTTTCAGCATCAACTTACGGTTACAAACTACAGCCGTAAATTAAAAATCGTGTTACTTTAAAGGTAACTTTAGATAAGGGATTTCATCCGTTTATTAAATATCGTGTTAATGTTAAAAGTAATTCGTGAAATTTACAAGGGGAGGGGGCATTTTCCACCGCTTGGGGGCGCATTCTTTCCTCGGATTCTAAGGACCCAATTTCAACGGGATTTGGTTCATTCAACTTAGATTATAATTCGGCTACTTTCTGTATTATGAAATTTTACCTTTGACTTCAGTTACCAACATTTCCTAACATTAATGATGCATTAATTGGGTTTGATTACTACGAGGTTTTGGCTCAATCAACTTGGTTTTTGATTGTCTCCGGCACGTGTGAAGCACTTCCGGTACATGTTGCCTTAGATAACGAAACCTCAGGTTAGAGGTTCATTCGGAAATAAGTTTGTTGGGAACACTCTAGACGCTGTGGAAGTCAATGGGGGCCTCCGAAATTAGGTTCATTTAAAAGAATTTCTAAAGACATAAAATCATACAAACTTGAGTTTTGTTTAAGGTTATTATTTACGGACCCCGGGCAACGCCGGGCGGGTCTGCTAGTCTATACTAATAAAACAAAGTTTCGCTCTGTGTGTCTGTGTGCGATGGCTCTCAAAATCTACCGCACATAGAAGTCTGAACATTTCGGTGAGGATAGTCTAAGCCAGTTCCTGATGTACCTGAGGAGATTTTTAATATTTTAAGACCCGGGCAACCTGAGCCCTTCAAGTTCTTATGCCCTAAATTTTTAATAACTTGCCTCTTTTTTATCCGATTTTCTTCATTTTTTGGGGCATTTCGCCATTTAGTTATCCCCCTTTCTATGTTTCAGTTAAGATCCTGGCTCCCTGGGCACCGATATGGAGTCCTGGAAGTTTCTGTACCATAAATTGTTAATAACTCCCCTTTTTTAATCCAATATTTGCTTTTGGTACCCTTTTTCAATTTAGTTTATCCCCAGATTCTACATTCCAGTTAAGACCCTGGCCCCCTAGGATCCGGTCCAGAGGCCCTTGAACTTTTTGTCTGCCATGCATTTTTCACTCCATAATTGTGTCACCCTCTCAATGCATAACTTTAAAGTTGATTTTTGGATTCCTGTCCCCTGGCCAACACTCTCATTTTTACTGGGGCCCTAAGGCCCCTTTTTAATGCATCTCCTCCCATTTTTGCGTATTTCTTTAAAATTTTATTCTAATAATTCATACCCTATGCTTAATTTCGTCTAATGGGAGATCTGAAGTGCAAAGTAGCCTTTTAACATGTTTTCGTTTAAGAGCCCTGCTCTGAACTACCAGTTAGCCTCTTTTGCATGGTCGTATTCAGTAGCTTTTTTTTTCTAACAACTTCTTAGGTCCTCCAACTACTACATGAACTAGGAAAAAATTTCTCAGACTTCAGCTACCACCATTTTGAATATTAATGGCTTTCTTGGGGCCCTTCTTTAAAAATAATCCAATTCTCTTTTACATAGTTCTTGGCTCCTCCGGCTACTTTATAAACTACTAAAAAATTTCCTTATATCCAACTACATTCGAGTTAAGATTGTGGTCCCCTGGGACGTGGTACAGGGTCCCTTGAAGTTTTTGTGCCCTCAATAGTTAATAATTGCCCCTTTTAATCCGATCTTTGTTAAAAGGAACTTTTCCATTTAGTTAATGAAGGCCCTAGCTCCCTGAGGACCGGCCCGGAGTCTCTTGAACTTTTTGTGAGCCACGCATTTTCCCTGTAGCAGAAACAGTGCTGCAGATTTTTTTATACCTTGCAGATCAATTCTAACAACTTTCAAAAAATTCTGGGCTAAGAAAATTAACTAAAATATAATTTTTGTCTCTAGATTTATTGTATTTTCTTCTTGTATTTTCTTTACAAATGCAAGTTTTACTTATTTTATGGGCTACTATAATTTTTTATGATAGTAAGTTTGGCCCAGTATTCTTGGTTCGCAGATAAATTTTGGTTTGCTGCAGATTAACGCAGAAAATTCTGCTACTGGGCGCATTTTTCACCCCCTAATTCTGTCACTGTCAATGCATAAATTTAAAATTGAGTCTTGGACTCCTGTCCCCGGATCAACACCCTCATATTTTTATTGGAGCACTAGGGCCCTTTTTAAGCACACCCCCCCCATTTTTTGCGCATTTTTTTAAATTTTTATTCAAATGATTAATTTATACCCTATGTGTAACTTCGACTAATTGAAGATCTAAAGTGACTACTAGAACCTTTTAACCTGTTTTTATCTCAAGGCCCTGCTCTCAGCTATCAGTTGACCCCTTTTGGGCCCCCTATTATCACGACCGTAAAAATGGTCTGACTCACTAGCTTTTTTTCTAACAACTTTTTAGGATTTCCACCTACCCCTCATATTTTTATTGGGGCGTTAGGGCCCTTTTTAAGTATTTCCCCTTATTTTTAGCGCATTTATTTAACTTTTTATTCTAATGATTAATTTGTACGTTATGTTTAATTTCGACTAATTGGAGATCTAAAAAACTAAATACTAGGACCTTTTAACGTGTTTTCATCCTAGGAACCTGCTCTCAACTATCACTTTGGCACCTTTTGATCCCCCTATTATAACTCCCTTAAAAATAGTCCGATTCACTAGCTTTTTCTTTTCTAACAACTTGTTAGGTTTTTCAGCTACTCCATGAACAACAAAAAAAATTCTCAGACTTCAGCTACCACCAATTTTGAATATTAATCGCCTTCTTGAGGCCCTTGATCTGATTCCCTTGCAAATTTCTTTAATATTGTTCTAGGGTCCTCCTGCCACGTTATAAACTACTAAGAAATTTCCTTATACCCTTGCTACCAACTTTTTCGAATATTAATCTTCTTTTCGGCGTCAACTTATGTTTACTCACTACAGTCGTAAATTAAAAATAACGCTTCTGTTAAAGGTAAGTGAATAACTTTAGAGAGGTGGGGGTATTTAATCCGTAAATTAAATATTGGGTTAATGTTAAAGAGACTTTGTTAAATTTATAGATGGAGGGGCACCTTCCACATTCTTTCCTCGGCTTTTTATTATGAAAGTTTATCTTGGACTTTTGTTACCACCATTTTCGAACGTTAACGGAGCATTCGTTTCTCGGTTTCTATAGTTCGATTTCATCGAAAATTGGTTCATTCAATTTAGCTTAAGATTGTTATACAGATTTTAGTTCCATATTCTACCACTAGGGGAAGCTTTATAATCTAATCTCGGGTTCTATGAGCCCGATAACTACGGAGTTTGGGTCATTCAACTTGATTTTCGATTGTCTTCAGCCGTGCGGAGCACTTCGGGTATACGCTACCTCAGACAGTGGCAACCTAGGTCACAGGTTCGTTCAGAAAGAGACAGTGGCATAGCCAGGGAGGGGGTCTAAGTGCTCTAGATACCAGTAATATTTTAAAATTTTCTTCGTCTTGATTACTAACACAAAATTCTCCAATTAGATAAGGCGAACTGAACTTTACAAAATCACTGGTATCCAGAGCATTTGGAGCCCCACCCTGAATACACCACTGGAAAGAGGTTTGTTGAGAACACACTCGACGCGGCCGAAGCCATTGGGGCCTGGGAAAAACTAAGTTCATTTGAAAACCTCTATGATGCCAAAGGCATTGGGGCACCGATTTTCCGAAGATATAAAATCATACAAACTTGAATTTGGTTTAAGGTTATTATAACGGGCCCGGTCAACGCCGGACGGGTCAGCCAGTAATCAATATTTTATTATTGCAGAAGTTTATTATTGCATCATAAGTGTTTATACTTTTTCCCTCTCGTAAAATTCTCCACATCCAGATCAAAAATGACACACAACAATCAAATATATCATGACTGTCAAAGACAATGTCCCCCATAGTTTTCCCCAATATATTTTTTTTTTTCATTTTAGTAGATGTTTTGCTAATCGCAGTTGTGAAAGTGGCACTTTTGCATTTTTCGGACCATTTTTTATGGCATTCGCTAATAAGACACACACAAACTTATATGCAGATTAGTTAATTAAATTGGTGTTTAAAAAAATATCTATCATATATATTATTAAAGGTACACATATACTTTAATAATTAAAAATGGAATTCAGACGTTAATTTATGTGCTTTAATATCATATATATATAGATAATCCTAATGAAACGAATTTATGAAACGATTTTATGAAACAACTGATTGTATTTCACAGCTATTATTTCTAAAATATGAAATCCTTGGTGGTGAATTAGCACCAATTGTCAAAACAGCACAAAGAACAATATTTCATTTCAATTAAAAAATCATTTACACGTGACTATTATACGTTTGCAGGGGCAGACCCCCCCTAGTATTTATATAAAAATGCAGTGCAGATGGTTATAGCCCAAGAGCCGACAGCACAAAAACCTAAGTTATCAAGCACAAGAAAAAAAACCTTTATTTTATGGGAGAGTAGAAGTAGGGGAATCTAATGATCCATGTCTGCCGAAAGTGAAGTGGTGCATAAGCTAAAGATTAATATCATGAGGGATTCACTCGCAGGTTTATCATTGTGTTTTCCTGCCCCCAGTCCTCCATGTTTTCATACCTTTGTTTGTAGGACAAACACGATGATAAAACTACAAGTGAACCACTGGTGGTATTTATTTTTGGCTTTAGATTCTCCTACTTCTACTCACCCATAAAATAAAGGTCTTTTTCTTGTGCTAGATAACATAAGTTTTTGTGCTGTCGGTTCTTGGACTATTATAAAACAACTCGTGGAGCTTTGAATCCTTTTTATATCCATAAAGCACTTGCCATTCTTTGAGCCCAGCTGTGTAATGAAAAGGAGAAAAATATAATTTAATTTGGTTATAATGGATGAATTTATTTGATTTCTGAAATTGTTTTATTAAAACATGAAATTAAAACTATAAGCAAGATAATGTCATGCAGTGCAGACCGCAGCAGCCCCATGCATTAAAACCCCATTACATTTAGATCTTATTTCATGAAATAAATGAGCCAAAAACGAAAAGCAGCGAAAAGAGGTTTTTAGTTAAGGCTCAGCAGACACTAAAATATTCTCCTTAGTTTCTGATTAATTTTGGTTGGAATTATCATTTTATGTTCTTAAAAAATTGAAAGGAAAATAAGATACACAATTTTAGCACATTTATCCGTCACAGTATCTAACAAGGAGAGGGCCAACCTTGTTAATCACAGATTTTGATTATTTTAATATATGTTGTAGGGTAGACACCCCTTAGTGTCAGGTTCAACGGATTTTATCCAATGCCCCTTAGTTCTTGAAAAACCAGGGGGTCTAATATTAGTAGACAACTTAAATATTTACTTCGCAGCAAAAATGACAGGTTAGTCGTAGCTCAGCTGGCATGGCGTTTGCCGGCTGATCCGAGGGCCCGGGTTCGATACCTGAATGCGCTACATTTTTTCTCATTTTTTGTTTTATAAATATAGTTATAATTATAATTTAATAATTTCAATTAAAAATTTTAACACCAAACATTAATTATAATGTTAACAAACTTAAATTTATCATTTCTTATTTGTAAACTATCATTTCTCATCCATTAAAGAGGTTTAAAAAGAAATTGGATCTATTATTGAATGATAAAAATTCCAAAATCGTGACAAATTCTGTTGTGGTGCCATCTAGTTATGATAAAAAAAAGGAATATTCAAATAAAATAAAAGCAGAAAAAAGATAAAGGGGAAAGCAAAATAATTGAAAGCGCAAGCATACCTATTACAAATTTAAAAATCTTTAATATGCAAAAAATCAGTTGTAATTTAATTCTGATGCTAATTTTTAATATAATTATGCTTGTTACTTTAAAAACAGAATAATAGTATTATCTCATTGACTTCTTTTGTTAAAGCAATGCGTAAATGATGTTTCTTTAAAATCACGAATTGACACAATTGCTCAGTATCATTGCAACGATAAAGAATATATGAAATACATTTTAAAAGTGATTTAAAAAAAAAAAAAACAGTTTTATGATGTTTTATTACAACTATTCAGTTAAAAGTAAAAAATTAAATAGGTTAAAATTATAATTGATTTACAATATTAAAAATTTTAATTGACAGTGAGATTATTAAGTTATACTTACAAGTAAATTTATAAAACAAAAAATGAGAAAAACAAATGTAGCGCATTCAGGTATCGAACCCGGGCCCGCCAATCAGCCGGTTAACACCATACCAACTGAGCTACGACTGACCTATCACTGTTGTAGCAAAGTAAGTATTTAAGTTGTGCACTAATATTAGACCCCCCGGTTTCTCAAGAACTAAGGAGCATTGGATAAAATCCGTTGAACCTGACACTAAGGGGCCTCTACCCTACAACATATATTAAAATAATCAAAATCTGTGATTAACAAGGTTGGCCCTCTCCTTGAAGTTCATGTAAAATAATCTGATGTAATTTGAATATGAAATGAATTTCGTATAATTAATCGTTAACGATTGAATACATTTTAATTTATTTGTTAGTAATTATTGTAATTAAGTTTTGAATAGCTATTATTTTTAAACTAGCTGACCCGCCCGGCATTGCCCAGACCCGTGATGAATGACTCTTAAATGAACCTCAAATTTGTATGACTTTATATCTTTAACTCCATTTTGTCTGAATTTATATTTTTAAATGAAAAAATTTTGAATTAAAAGAATATGCTATTTGGTATTTTATTTTCTGCGTAATTAGATTTTTTGGAGTCTATGCGTAACAAAAGCGAGCGAAACCGTGACGAAACACTCAGGTTTTTACTAGGGCGAAACCGCGACGAAACACTAAAGTTTCTACAAATTTCGCCAAAAACTTCACACCATTTTATTTTGTAAAAAATATTTCTACCCGTCCGAACGTTTCATAATTTTTGTAGGTGATCTAAATCTAGCCTATTGAGATTCTCTAAAAAGACTGTGTACATATGGATGTTTAGTTACTTTCAGCATACAAAAAATATCGTCTCCGCGAGGAGCGAAGTGACCCGAGTTCGCCGGTTATTTGAAAGGGTTAAAATTCATATTTTTAAAAACCGATTGCACCATCGTTTAGAAAAAGAATTATCTTTAAGAACATATTTTTGGTTTGTCGGTACCTCTAAAATTACACCCTGGAGGGGAGTTGCCATAAGGGGGAAAATCATTTTATTTTTGAAAAAATGACATTCTTTGAATTTTCTTTTTCAAAAGGTTAACCGCGATATATATATATTTTAATTGATTACGGGATTTGATACATAAGGGTACGATCTTTTAGAATATGTCTTCCGTTTGTAACTTTAGTAAGCGGTTTGGCCGATGGAAGTTAATATGACAAAATACCCCCCCCCCCCCCCCCCGGAATTACTTCTTTTCGATGTTCATTTTCTCATGATGCGTAAATAAGACTTGCTTTTTCCCTCTCGTTGACTGAGATGAGTTTTTAATGAGAGTGCGTTGCGATTGTTAATGAATAACTCAGCTTATAAGTAGATATTTTAGAATTCTGAGTCTCAGATGTATCAGGAAAGGCCTTGGACTATCCTCACAAAAATTTTCTGCTTTGTACGTGCGGTAGATTTTGCTAGCAATCGCGAATACACACACACAGAGCGAAATTTTCTTTTATTAGTATATATTATAAATATACTCAATTTTTCAAGATGGAAGGGCCCCCAAAAAGTTCCAGTGAGAGGGGCCCCTCACTTAATAAATCCGCCCCTGCCAGGCCCTGATTAAAAAATTTGAAGAGACAGTGTAATTAGGAGTTCAACCTGGAAGATGCCATAAACCTGTCACACCGGTACTTGTTGATGCCGTCAAGAGAGCTGTTGCCGCACAGTCACAGATATCAGAGTTTGGGGGCAGTAGCGCATGTGCAGTTTCTCAACAGACAGGCTATTCTTACAGCACCGTCCGAAAAGGACTTAGAAACATAATGCACTACTTCCCATACAAGATCCACCATACTCGAGAGGTGTTGGATAGGGACAAGCAACAACGTCTCTCATTTGCAGTCAGTTTTCTCAACAGAATGACTGTTGATCTGTCATGGCCTTGGAATATTCTGTGGAGCAACGAGGCTCATTTCTACCTCACTGGGACAGTCAACACACACAATTGCTGCATTTGGACTTAGGAAAATCCACGGATGTGCACTGAAATTCCTCTAATTTCTCCAAAGGTATCTGGTGTAGATTCATGACGACATTCATCCTTGGGCCATTCTTCTTTCAGGAAATAACTGCATGTGGTCCTGTCGCATGTTCCATTATCGGCCACATGCTGCAGACGTTTGTTGCACTGCAACTACAGCAAAGGCGGGTCCTTACATCAACCATTTTCATGCAGGATGGTGCACCCCTGCATATCCATGAGTTTGTGATGGTGTTATTGCTCCAGCGCTTCGCAGACGAACATGTTATTAGTTGCTTCTTTCATAATCCACAAAGAACTCCATAACACTTCATGTGCAAAGCATCATAACTGATCAATTACAATCTGCTGTTGAACACACTGTCTATCAATATTTTGCAGGTGAATGAGGGTGGTCATATGGAGCATATTTCCCTACATCATCCTGGACATGATTAACAACTGCTTCTATTTTAACAACTGCTCCTATTGTGCAATTTTGTCCTAATATGTTCTTGTTTCTGCGAACTGGAACTTTTTTTTCCTCAAACAGCTTACTGTTATTTTTTCCTTACCTTTACTTAATGTGGTTCGATGACATTGTGATCAGAAAATAGTCAATAAATGTTAATATTGTTTCTGGATTCTGTTTTGGCCATTTATTGTGTTAAATTCAATGTTTTACTGGAAAAAGTGCCCTCTGGTGGACATTTTGTAACTAACAATTTTTTTTTTCGAAATTCTGTGAGCACATCTCTATATACCAAATTTCATTGCATTCCGTTCATCCATTTGTGCTGTAGATGCTGTTTATAGGGGAAGCTTAATTTTAACCACACTGTATATCAGAATATGAAGCTTGTACAGAGTCCTGGAGCCAGTATACAGGAAGACTTGGAACAGCTTTTTGGGGCAAATAAAATCGATAGAGATATAATATAGAGATATAAGAAATAAAATCGCAGATGAAAATCGATAGAGTACAAATTTTGTAACAAATATTTGACTCGGAACTTGCATGCTACTCCGGAATTCACTCTCTACCACTACTTCGATGTCGATCAAAACATCAAATTCTTATTTTGATCTGATACCACTGAGGATCATGGAATACTATAAATTTCACAATAGAGTACAAATCACAGGTGAATCCATAGTGAATTTCATTTCAGAGTTGTGTTGTTTGACAAAGTACTGCAATTTTATATTTTCCCTAGATGAAATGCTTTCGATCATATTATTTGCTGAATCCAGGATGAAGCAATACAGAGAAAACTACTGGCAAAGAATAAATTAACATTGATGAGAGCTATAGAGATTGCACTGGTAATGGAAACAGCAGCAAGAGATGCCAGTAACTTAAGAAATCCAGTAAATTTAAAAATAAACAAAATACAGCTGCAAATGAATGAAGGAACCAGTATGAAACAAGAGAAATCATTGTAAACTGCATTTAACCCTTTCAGGGACAAGTAATTCTGTTTCTGTAATGTTGAATTCACACCAGAATTTTTGAAAAATTTTATTTCAAAATAAGGAAAAGAAATTTTACAACTTTTTTCCATCAAGGTTTAAAAGTAAAATTTAATTAAACATTTCTGGTGCAAATCTTGATTAAAATTAAGTGGTATAAAAAATATCACACCACTCCTCAAAAGGTAAAATCACCCTAAAATCACAATTGCTGCCTCGATAGCAATCACCAATCAAAAGAATGTAGATTTAAAAACTTTATTTGCCATTTGTGTTGAAAAATTAGCCATATTGCAAAAGCTTGCAAGTCAGAACTGAATTTTTTTTTTAAATGTGATACTGCACAGTTTGCAAGTTTCTGCAGATTCAAAAACAGAAATTTTCATCCTTTATAATGTTAAGGGGATTGGAAAAGTTTTGCCTGTAGCTAAAGTTCAGGGTAAGTCAATAAGTTTTTAAGTAGATCCTAGTGCACATTATACCTTGATGCAATTAAACTCACTTGATAAAATTAAAAAGTGTTACCTCCATTAGAACCCACAGACATTTAACTGCAATCTTTTACCGAATATCCCATAAATATCTTGAGTATTATCCAAATAAATGTGCCTTTTAGAAATAATTCTTGCAGCCTTCTTCTTCTCATAGTTGAACAAGGTTCAGTAAATTTGGCTGTAATAAACTGGATTGATCCAGTTAAGCTAATGTCTGTATTAATGAACTAGATGCAAACAGACTCTCAAAAATAATTCATGTAATTTAGCTAGTGAGCCATCTAAGTGTCCAAAAATCCCCATTCAAGCTTTGAATAAATTTGAGGACTTACGAGTATTTTCTTCAAATTTAGGCCAAGTTAAAGGAGTTAAAGTGCATTTGACAAGGAAACCAGATGTTCTTTAGGCTTAATCTGTTCCATACACACTTAGGAAAAAGTGGAGGGTGAAATTCTGTATCTGGTGAAAGAAAATATTCTAGAGCTGGTGAAGATGGCAGAATTTGCAGGCCCGTATTGTGCCTGTTTTTGATGTAGGATGGCCAAATTAGAATTTGTACAGACTTCAAAATGTCAACAAATAAAGCTACTGACTTAGAACAGTATCCTCTCCTTAAAATTGAAGATTTATTTCCTCAGTTATCTAGAACAATTCCTTTGCTAAGTTAGATTTGCATGATCCCAGTAGTAGAAACAGTGTAGCACAGCAGTGGGTACTGCAGATTATTTAAAACTTTGCAGATTAATCCATCAGCTTAACCTCCTGATTGCCACGAACTGATATATCCGTTCACTAAGCTGCAGTTTTTGCTGCAATTGAAGCATTATTTAAATTAATATAATTCTACAGACATAATCCAGTTTTTATAAAATAAGTTACGATTAATACTCTCAAGACTTATATGCCTCTATGAAATACAAAAAATTATATAATGTTTTAAAAAAACAACTTTTTTTAGCATTTGAAAAAATTACAGCGAAAACAAGATTACAATTTTGCCCTTTTGCTCGGCAGTCAAGGGGTTAAAAAGAAATGCTGGGCTTAAAAGTGGCTAAAATTTACTTCAAGTCTCTAGATTTATGATATTTGTTGTATCCTTTTATTATATTTTCTTTATAAATGCAAATTTTGCTTATTTTATGGGTTTCTGTTATTTCTTATGATAGTAAACTTAGTCAAGCCTCAAGCATTGTTTGGTTGCAGATAAATTTTAGTTTAGTGCAGACTGACATGGAAAATTCTGCTTCTGGGTGCATGATGTTTGTCAGTTAGATGAGCAATCCAAAGATCTTGTTGTCATAAACACACTCAAAGGATTATTACACTATAGATGTTTCCCTTTTAGAGTAGCCTCAGCTCCTGTCACTTTTTGATGCAAAATGGAGAAAAATTTACAAGGACTAAATGTGCATATTTAGACAACATGCTCATCACTGGTAAAGATGACTTAAGAACATTTACAAAACCTGAATGAAGTGTTTACTAGGTTACAGGAACCTAGAATTAAGTTGCACCCTTAAAAGTATGAATTTATGAAAGAATCAGGATCATTTGGAACATTTTATTGATAAACCCTGTTAATATAAATACTTTGTACCCTGTTGAAGCTAAAGATGAAGCAATTGCCTATTCACCAGATCCTAAAAGTATGGATGAGTTTGCTCATTCTTTGGTTTGATCACATACTATGCAAAATTCCTCCCAAATATGAGATTTTCCCATATACATATCCCATACCCCAAATACTCTTAGCTATATTATACAAGCTACTTCAAAATAAACAAGCCTGGAGTTGGGAATTGGAAGAAACTTTCACAAAGTTAAAGCAAATACTAAAGAATTCATCAGTATTGGTGCATTTTGATTACAATAAAAAAAAATTATACTTGTCTGTGATGCTAGCCCCTATGGACCTCGAGCAATGTTGCCTCATGAAACTCCTGAAAGTGATCATCCCATCTTGCACCCTAAGTAAATCTGAAAGAAATTATAATAGCCACATTGAAAAAGAAACCCTAGCATTGGTAAATGAAGTAACAAAGTTTCATAATTATTTGCCAGGTTGCACCTTCACATTGCTCACAGGCCATTGTCCTCTGGTTAGTTTACTTTTGGAGGACAAACTTGTCCCTTCAATGGCAGCATCACATGTTCAGCACTGGGCCCTGACATTCTCAACTTACTCCTAAAAAATGGTTTTGGAAAGGAAATCTTCACAGGAATGCTGATGTATGCAGCTGGTTGCCCCTGGAAGTTGAGAATACAGATCAAACTGTTTTGAACAAATTCTGTGCTCCTGATAAAACAACTGGATTACAGCCTAATTACAAAGCATTTAATTGCCACAAAGCTTTAGAAGCACACCAGCTTTACCTTGCTTCAGTCCCACATTGTTAAGGGTTGACCACGAAAAGTGATGCACAACTTGCATTCCTTTTGGCAGGTTAGACATGAGCTCTCTGTTGATGGAGACATAATTTTTATAGGCTCATGTGTTTTTATTCCCCAAAGCTTAGAAATTTGTTGTAGACGAGCTTCATTCTGTCTCCCAAGGCATTTCTCCAATTAAGGCATACACAGTTGTATGTTTAGTGGACAGGAATTGATAAGGATTTAGAAAGTAAAATAAAGAACTGTGCTATTTGTCAGCAGAAACTTCAGCCCCTCCTTCCAAGAAAGTTTCATGGGCAATATGTTATGGTCCAGACCAAGCCTGTGAACATATTCGTGTTGATGATGTGGGCCCAGTGGAGGATAATATGTTACTCTTAGTTGTGGATGCCAAAATGAAATGTCTAGAAGTTTATACCAGTCCTAAGTACCAATTCAGAGGCTACTACAATGGTTTTGCCAAATTTATTCAGCCATTTTGGCTTACCAAAAAAGCCTTGTTAGCAATAATGAAACCGGCTTTTGGTTTTGCAGCATATCACTTTCTAACTTCCTTCACTGTAATTATATTACACATATCAGAATAGCCCCATGTCATCCAAATTCAAATGTTTTGACTGAAAGATCAGTAACAACAGTAAAGTCAGCCCTTAAAAGAATCCAAGAAGGAACGTTTACTGAAAGGCTAACTATATTTCTGTTTAATTACAGAAACACTCCTACAGCAGCTTTTGGATCATCTCCAGTAGCTCATATGTTTGGTTGCTCTCTGCATTCCTGTTTAGACCTGTTCAAAAGTTACAATCAAGCTTTTTTGGTAATCAGTCAACAAGGTCTAGTGAGATGTCAGATCATACAATTTTATTTAAGGCTGGAAAACCAGTCTGCGCTCGAAATTTTGGTTGTGGTTCCTTGTGAATTAAAGGAAAATTGTTTTCTCAATAAGTAATATAATGTTTAAAATTCAAACTCCATGGGGCACTTGATCTCAGCATAAAGATAAAATTTGTCACTGGACTGATGATGGTGAGGTATTTTATGAAATTCCATCATCAATTATTCCTCTCTCAAGATCAGTAGTCAAATCCATCATTGATTCAAGAGAAAGTAAATGAAATGTTTTGTTGCATTGAGCAAGGCCGTAGCAAGAAAATCATTTCGGAGGGAGATTTAGGGTCATGAATTTTAATCTTGACTTATTTTAGATTTGTTTTTTACTGATCGAATAGAGACAAGTGTTAGAGTTTAATTAAGTTTTATTGTGAATTCAAGTAATTCAACATAATATAATTTCAAAAGATACTTTAAGCCTTTTTCATTGCAAATAAAAGATGCTTCTTCAGTGACGCATTGAAATTAGTGCCAATTAAATTAATATTTGACATTTTACACATTTGTTTTCAAAAGTTTTAATGCCAAAAATGTCTTTCAAGTGCATTTTTCAACCATTTTTGGCTAAACCATTGTGACAGTTTGTATCGGCCTTTTGTAATAATTTTATTTTAACAGCGTCTGATTCTGAAAAATCATATGAACTTTAAATATTTCTTAGAAATTGCATTCGTTTTTTCAATCTATTAACAGAATCAAACAATAAAGATATGCTCGCATAGAATTTTGATTTTTGAATTTTGACTGCTATTGAATTTCGAATTTTTGTCATCTTAACTGATAGTTAATGACATATTTATAGTCATCGCCACAAAAATTTCGAAGGGGGATCAAACCCTGATGATCCCCCCCCCATTGACATGGCCTTGGCATTCAGGTTTTATATTGCCTAGTGTTTTATATTCCACAAGGCAAAAAGTAATTTTATGGCTGATATTAATAAAAAAAAAATACTCAAAATAATGTGCAATGATGTTGACATAGAAACATAAGTGCACTTTTAACTAACAAAACTTTTTTACAGAATTTTTTTTTAAATATTTTTCCTAGAAATTAAAAAAAAAAAAAATATCAAAATAGGAATCTCAGCATTCCATTTGCTGTATTTAAAATTAATTCTATTAGAGGTTTTTCTGCACTTTCTTAACTAAGAGCAATTTCAGATATTATCCCAAGACATATTTTTTCTTACTAACATGCCAAGTCTTTATAAACCATAATACAAAAGTGTTACCAAATGGCTACATCATGCATTTCAGTGTTAAACTTAGTGGGATAGGTTAAACTAATAGAAAAATATTGTAATAAAAAGAAAAGTGCCAATTAAACTGATGACATTGTGCTCACAGGCTATTCACACTAATTGTATATTATACTCTTATTTCAAAGAATAATGCCCCTCAAAAAATAAATGAAAGGGGATTACCCTCCCTTTCCCCCCTTTATACTTAACCAATGAACCTCCAAACCTAATCAGGGAAGCTCCTTAACATAATAAACCGGTATACCAAATTTGAAGCAAATCGGAGAATTCTGCATGAAAAAACCATATCTCTAAATTAAGGGAGGGGTCTAACCCCACTTTCCCCCCTTTATGCTTAACTAATGAACCTCCAAATCTAATCAGGAAAGCTCCTAATCAAACTGAACATAGAAAAAAAAATTAAAGTAAAATGGATAATTCTGCATGAAAATCCATTTATCTAAATTAAGGGGAGTGGTCTTGCCTCCCTTTCCCCCTTTTATACTTAACCAATGAACCTTCAAATCTAATGAAGGAAGCACCATATTGCAATAAACCGGTGTATCAAATTTGAAGCAAATCAAATAATTCTGCATGAAAAACCCATATATCTTTTCACAGATAATAAGGGAGTCTAATAATATCTAGAGGGGGATTACCCCCACCCCCATTTACACTTAATCAATAAACCTCCAAATTTAATCAAGGCAGCTCCTTAACATAATAAACCGGTATACCAAATCTGGAGTAAATCAAATAACTTTGCATGAAAAACCCATTTATCTAAAGTAAGGTCTAGCCCCCCTTTATACTTAACTAATGAACTTCCAAATTTAATCAGGGAAGCTCCTTAACATAATAAACCAGTATATCAAATTTGGAGCAAATTGAATAACTCTGCATGAAAAACCCATTTATCTAAATAGGGGGGACTAGCCACCCTTACCCCCCTTTATACTTAACCAATGAACCCCTAAAATTAATCAGGGAAGCGCCTTATCAGAATGAACCTAGAAAAAAAATGTGAAGCAAATCGCATGTTTCTATCAAAAGTTATCATATTACATACATACATACATACAGAACCAGCGGGCAAATTAGCACCTCAGGCTTTGATAGCCTATGAGCTAAAAAGTAGCTAAAAAGATACCTAACTTATAAAATTTAGCTACAGGAGCCATAATTTTTGCAATCTTCCTGGCCTCAACAGACTTTTCTGACAGGATCTTGTATTTGTAAAATTATGAACTGTTTTTAAGCTTATGAAAAATCCAATCATAATTTTGTAAGTGGCTGGAAGGATCTGCTCTCAAAACTGATAGAAGGGAGGTGCCCATATCACACTCATTGGCTTAACCACTCGGATCTTTCCTTATTTTTCTTTGAACCTTACATAAATACAGGCTATGTTCTCTTATAATCCTCTCCCACAGAGAGTAATCTCCCCCTTCCCAGCCTATATCACTTGCAGAAATAATCAGCTATAATGAAACACTATCACCACCATAATTTTGTTAATGTGAAATTAGCATTATTCTCCCTAATCCTGAGACCAATATTAAGACCACAAAATTCTTTTTCAAATAACTGTAAAACAGTTTCAAACATGTTTCAGTGAATAAATGAATTCTTATTATTTGTTCCTAACTATTGATAAGATCTAGAAGTAATTTCGAACAATATAGAAGCACTTAAATTAATTTGGTGGAAAATAGCATTGTTCAGTATCTCTCGCATGCAATATCAGGATTGAGAAAGTTAAATACTCTGGCCACGATAAGTTTGTCAATGAGGCTTGACAGAGTTCATGACACTACTGGGAAAGAAAGTTGCTATCAGACACAAATGGAGAAGGGAATGCATTATTTAATTAAAAACTTAGATTCTGCTAGTTATCATCTAGTTAGCTATTTGTTACCTTAATTAAGGAATAAATTCATCTAAATTTATGCTATTCATTAGCCAACTTATGGTGGACGGATAATATTCCCATGGCTGTTTAGAAAATTTTTAACAAGATTTTATTTAATGAACTAATATAAATAGAGAGAGAGAGAGATTTACTAAGCTATTATAGGTATATGCAACAGCTGTCTGTTTGTTAATGATGCCATTAGTAAAACATTTTCAATGGTAGATAATATTCTCTTCTGCAACTTCAGCTATTTTAATGGGATCTGATTATATTTTAAGAAAATTCAATTGGGGAAGGGTCTATTAATAGACCAATTTTTTCCTAAACAGATGCGACAGACCTTGCTTTTGTTCTTGTGCTTATAGTATGATTTGTTGATGGCTGAGACAGAATTTATCCATTCAAAATGCATAGATTTAATTGTATTTGTTTCTTTTCTTTGCCTTTATTCTTGCTGTAATTAATGTCTAGCCTTGGAAAATAAAAATATTTTTACCTTAAAATTACGTAGCTTTTATTTCTTGTGTGATGTATTTATGTTTAATGCAAACTGACTAAAACAGACTTATTAATAATAAGTGATGGGTTATCTTCAAACTACTTTTTACAGTTTTCTCTGTCTGATTTTACAAGAAGGCATAAGTTTGGTTTACTAAATTTTAATTTAAACCATACTTACATATCCACAGCAGAATAAACCTATTACGAATACTAGCAAATCTAATCCATTGTCGAACACAATAATATTACTTTAACCAGGTTTATTTTTGTAATAACAATAATAACAAGAAGAAAATTAACTTGAAAGTTTAAAAATATTTGTATCTTGCCATATTTTTATTTCCAAAGGATTTTTATTTGTTTCATGTATAAAACTTGAAATATTAGTTTAATCCTGAATCACTAAGCCTTTCGAGGAATGACATTTTTACTAACCCTTCATAAATTTGACATGCCAAGTTTTTATTTTTTAAGTTACAGTTTATTTTATACCTCCAAGCAGTATTTCATTGATCTTTTATCAAATTATTTAATTCATCAGCTCTAAGCAATTAAAGAGATAGAATTTGTTTGTGCATAAGACAGCTATTAACCCTAATATTGCATCATAAATATTACGAAGGGTTAGTTATCTAGTGTTAAATAACTCAGGTTGTAATTTGGTAGTAGTATTGGTGTTATCTGTAAAATTTAATTTCAAAATATTAAGCTTTTTTTTAATGTTTATATAATTTTACTTTCTAGGAGGAAGGGGAGAAAAATTAGAAAATCCTAAATAATTTAGTGATGTCTTTCTCTTATTTAAACTTTATATATCTTTTCGATTTCTTGATATAATTTGAGAGAAGATAAGCTTAGAATTATATGTATCTTAAATTATGTATGCTATAAATCACTTGACCTGATTATGTGATCTATAGATTGCTGCACTGTATTAGCTGCACTGACAAAAGTTTTCTTATATCCTGAAATTTTTACTAAATCACGTAATTGAGAATTTTATTTCTTATTAGAGATTTAGTAGTTACAGCCTCTTTAATTTGCAGGATGTTCTACCTAAATTGTGTTCCGATATCTTCTCATGGCAAAGAAAATGCCTATTTGGGTTAGAAGTCCATGACGTGTCTAACTTCTGCAGTTTTTCTACTTTAATAGAAACATACCAGCAGATTTTGTCAATGCAGCTTACACAATGTTTCGACCTATAGACCATAACTGATGGTATGTATTTAAAAATATCAAACGCCTTTTACAAAATGTTATTTAGAACATCATTTTTAAAATTATTTCATTAAAAAAAAAAAAAAAAGAGAGAAAATAATACTATGTAGCTTGGTTTTAATTTTATTTTTCAAGTTATTCTTTCGTAAAATAAAACTGCTAAAAAACAGAGATTGGCCAGTTTAGCTTAAAATGGGAGAAACCAACTTTATTAACATCTTAAAATTTGTATTTCTAAAGAATAAAGTATGGTACTCTTCCTTTTTGTAGTTTATTTATGTGTATAAACTTGATAAGAAACAATGTTTAAAATAAATCATTTCCAGCAGACCATATATAAAACCAGAATTATTTTATGAAATTATCTATTTTATTTTAATTTTTCTTTATTTCTTCATTCCCATACTTACCAACATTCCCTAAAGACCAAATAAAAATGTTTGAACCAGGAATTGTACTTAATCAAATTAATCAAATACCTACCACATAGAAACAAGAAACATTTTATTATGAGGCTACTTCAGTCATGCGAAAAGACCTGCTTGCTAATGTTAATTCGGTACAGATGTCATATTCGCCCCATATTGGCGCGATTTTTTTCGGTTGCCAATTTGGTGAAAACATCAACAGCATAAACAACATAATCCGGGTTACCACATCAAGCAAAATAACGACACTTTGGTGCAAGTTAAGTACCTGTTGCCTATATGATATTGGCGACAGAAAAAAATCGTGCCAATATGGGGCGAATATGACATCTGTACCATTAATTCTATGGAAGAAATTTATAAAGATATCTCGTTTGCATTTCAATGCGATTTTATCTGCATTGGATAGCCGAGATCAATCTTTACAATGGCCGTTTTTTACTTTTTTGATTTTATTTACAGGAGTTTTTAATGAGGGCACTTTAATTTTCAGAACCAGTTTCGAAAACTAAAGCATCCTCAAAAAAAAAAAATAAATAAATAAATAAATAAATCTGCTATTGAAAAAGTAAAAAATGGCCTTTATACAAATCGATCTCAGCTATCCAATGCAAAATAAAATATTGAAAAAAATTTAAATGCAAATGAGATATCTTTATAAATTTCTTTCATAGGATTAGCATTAGTGAGCAGGTCTTTCTGCATGACTGAAGTAGTCTCTTAAATAAGTTTTCTTGTTTGGAGTGTGTCTATTTGACATCAGTTAAATGATGCAGTTTTACAGAAGGTTAGCCTCCTCTCCTCCTCTTTAACATTACTATAGCTAATACATAATATGTAAATGATCTTTTTATTTTTAGGTGTGTTCATAATTACATAAATACGTAGCACTTATAGCCGTCATTCGGTCGGTCCATCTGTCTGTCTGTCCATCTGCATATACAGAGCAAAAACTACCCAACCGAATAGTCTGAAGTTTTAAATATATAATTGTTGCTAAATTCTGTTGAGTCATTTCAAATTTTATGAAAATCGGATGGATAGTTTAATTGCAGGGACAGTCAAAAGTTTTTTGTAGCATTACGGCCAATGGGAAAAAATTATTTCAAGTGCATTTTAATGATGTTCAGCCTTTCGAACAGAATGAAATTGATATGCACTTATGAAGTGCACTAAAATATATATTCAATACCATATGTGGTGCAAAAAATATTTATAAAACTAGTTATAGTACGAACGCACCTCATTTGCCACATTTGATGTGCAATTTCCAACTTGTTATATTATGAGGTAATTTTCTATTAGAATTGGAGCTTAATTTTTTCTTCATTTATTCAGCTTTTTTCTTGGTATTTTCTGTGTCATAAATATTTGCAATTGTGTAGGGCTTTAGTCTGTTCTAAACACTATGCGTTTAGGGTGTAATGCATTCTATATATGTTTCTCAAGAATAATGGAACCATGAAAGTTTAGTACATTTTTTAAACTGACTTATTGACATTACATTATAATTAAAAGCTCTGAACAGCAGTATTTTGTTCAAGGTTCAAAGCTATATAAAAATCATTTTTGAATCCATTTTTAAGCACAAAATCAGTATTTAAAGTCATTTAAAATGTACTATGAATGAAATTTTTGCATGATGAGAAATAATTTGTTTTGCAAATAATGTACTATGACAACTATTATTGAATGGTAGAATTGTCCTTTGATTTCTATAGAAATTTAAACAAATAATACAAATAGAAATAATTTTGAAATATCTTTTAACATTATTCAATAAGTGAAAATAATGAGTATCAAAAACGTTACTTTTTCATTTCATTGTAGTTAATTTTTGACAGAATATTTAAAATGTATATTTTAGAGGTTTTACATTAAAAAAACATGCATTTTGATGATTATATGAATATTAGTTTGATTTCTTAAGAATTCAAGTTATTGGAATCGCTTCATACATATTTATATATACAGGGTGCTTCTAAAGTCACACAATCCATATTTCTTTCATTCATTCTTTGTCCATTAACTGCTGAAAAAATTTCTAAAAAATTCTAGTGTAAATATTGGAGTTCACAGTGCTCTCAAAGAAAATGGGACTGAATATTCTGCTCCATGAAATTGCACACCAAATGCCAATTTTTAGAGAATGCAACAACTGTTCATGCAGTACCTATTTCCCTGAATTTCTTGCTAAACAAAGTATCAGCAATTTGTTCAGCACATTTTGTGTTTCAAAATGTTTGCAAAATGCTGAAAAACACTTTTTTAGAATTATTCTTCTGATAAAACTGTAATAATTATATGCTGTAGAATGCTGAGTTCCATTTTGAAACTATATTAACTGATGCTGTGCTAGTAACACCATCTATCAAGCATCATATGATGTATCAATAGACTGAAATTCAGTTTGTGTCTTTATATTTCTGATAGATAATAGCTGAGATGTGGGTTGTGTGACTTTAGAAACACCCTGTATACATATATATATAATTCAAATATATCAGTTTTGCAAGGGTCTTAGATGAGCTCATTAATACGAGGGTTACTCTGAAATTATTGAGATATGCACAGACGAAAATTTACAAAATAAAAATAACGGTTTAATTTTAAAATACAAAGTATTTTAACACAGCAGACAATTTTTTACTGACTTACTTCAACTTGTTTAGCGTAGAATAAATTTTAAACAGAAGAGAAAATGGAGTTGACGTGAGAACATTTTCGCGCTATGATTTTCTACGAATTTAAAGCAGGATTAAACCAAGAAGAATGCGTTCAACGGTTGAAATTAGCATTTGATGATGAATCTCCAGCTTGTGCTACTGTATTCAGATGGTATAAAGAATTTAGCAGAGGTCGCAATTTTCTTCAGGATGAAGAAATCACAGGAAGGCCGCCGTCGGCAGTAATCCTGGATAATGTGTCTGCCATACGAAAAATGTTAATGGATGATAATCGCTGTACCTATCAAATGATACAGAAGGAACTTAACATTGTATCCACAGCCATACACAAAATTATTCATGAAGAATTGCATATGAAAAAAGTAGTTTGCCATTGGGTTCCCCATAATCTAACTGAGCACCAAAAAGAGGAGCGTGTCAGAATCAGTAAAGAAACTCTTAAATTGTTAAATGATGGTGGCCACCGCATCATTTCTAAAATTGTAACAGGTGATGAAACGTACATACCATTTTTTGACGTTCCAACACGTCAAGAAAGCAAAGTATGGGTCTTTGAAGATGATCCCACGCCGGCAATGGTGAAAAGACAATGCGCACTGAAAAAAGTGATGCATGCCGTTTCCTTCAGAAGTACCGGATTGGTCAAAGCCATCAAGTTAGAAGGACAGAAGACAGTAACAGCAAACTGGTATACCACTAAATGTCTTCCAGAAATTCTACAAGAAGTGAATGTTAGGGGATTGATGTTTCATCATGACAATGCATTTTCACATACAGCAGGATTAACAGTTGAGTTTCTTAAACAAAACGAATTAAAGTGATAGAACATCCGCCGTATTCATCTGATCTAGCTATGTGTGACTTTTGGTTATTCTTTAATTTAAAAAAGAACTTACGTGGACGCCTTTTTCATTCAGAAGAAGAGATTGATGTGGCTATAAATGCATTTTTTTCATCTATTTCAAGAAACGAATGGCTTGAGGCATTTAATTTGTGGAAAATTCGTCTACATAAAGTGCATTGATGCTGGAGGAGGCTACTTTGAATGCACCTAAAATTTTGTAAGTATAACTTTAAAGACCAAGTTGTATCTCAAAAATTTCAGAGTGATCCTCGTATACAAATTGTAAACTATTATGGAAATTTATATAAGCAATCTCAATGTTATTATATTATATAAATTTTTAGTGTAATTGTATACATCATAAATGAATAAGGTTAAAAAGTATTACTGAAATAATATAACAGTATTATAATCATTATATGAAATAATAATAAAAGAAGAAAACAAATTAATGGCATTAAATAAAATTTTAAATATTTAACTAAATTTAATACATATGGGATAGGTCAGAAATTGAAATTTATATATAAAGTTTACATTCCTCATAATATCCAAACAATAAAGTTATATGTATAATTTACATTCCTTATAATATTTTATAAACAAAAATTAAAAAGAATAACTTTTTATTTTTTATTTAATTAAGATATATGGGGCATTCTCACAATCTTTTGACTTTTGGGGAAAAAAATCTGACAAAATTAAACTTGCTAAAATAACATTTTAATCTGATAGACGAATGCCTTAATGGTTAAAAATAAAGGAAATATGGTCAGCAGCGAAAATTTTTTTATTTAACTGAGGTTTAAGTTAAACTTGCGAATCTAATTTTCCTTACCATTTTACTACTATAACTTTTTATTTTCTTCTAAATTTTTACTTATAATGAATTTGCATAGTACCCATAGGACATTCAAATAAGAAATAATAAAAATGTAGTATTTTTAATACAGAATTTTGGTATAACATTGTCTTAAAGGGATGTTAAAGAAGGGACGGTAAGGTACAAAAGGGGATGGTATTGGAAAAAAGGGACGAAATGGTAAAAAAAAAAGGGACAGTAAGGATGGAATGGTAAGGAAAATTACCACCTAGTTTTAGGAAAATCATGTTAAGAGTAAGTGATAGCCACAATGTTCATTGATTTTTAGAAACAGTTGTTAACATTGGATTAAATTTAAAAAAAAAAATTAATTTACCTCGAAAAGTGCAGAAATAAACCTTGGGGACAGTGAGACTACCAATAAAGCCACAATGCTTCAAATTGATATTTAAATGCTGATTTAAATTCTATAGTAAATTTCCTGCCAAAGAATTTTAGACATTATTTCTCTAGCATACTTCTGCATGAGAAAAAACTTGAAAAAAAAATCCCTGCCGGTTCGGCCTACAGGCAGAGGTAGATTTCGAAGTCAAATATACTAATTTCACAAACAAAAACTAAATCATGATTAGAGATAAATCCACTTTAACAATTTTATCTGGCCGCTCTTGACGAGTTTTTATTTCATTTTCATATAGAGCTGGTTTTATCAGAATCATGTTAGGGCGGTATTCAAAAAAATACTTTTCCATGCTCAACAACTTGAAATTTTCAGGCATAATTCCAGATTCATTTTTAATAAAAAAAAATATGAAACTTGCTGACGTGATTTTTGAAGAGATTTATAAGCAACCTGTGTTTTTATTTTTTGTTCAATTAATTAAAACTTGATATATAAACAATTATTTTCTCAGAAGGACAATATTTTTCGTTTCTAACATAATCGCTTCGAGAAATTCCGTTCAAAATGCCCGCTTTGACATCATTTTTTGAAATATGTTCTGCCTCTATCAAAAAATTGATTATTACGGTACATTATATAGTTTCTGAATAAGAGAATCTACCAATTAAATGCATTTGAGAGCAAAAATGAATTTAAAAACGAGTCAGAAAATAAGCAGTTTGGATTTAAGTGCATCCTTAATACAATGATTTTTCCAACACAATCCGCTTCGGTAAATTTGGTTCAAAATGCCCTTTTTAACAGAATTTTTAAAAATATATTCTGCCCCTATCATAAAATCGATCATTACGGTACATTATATAGTTTCTGAGTAAGAAAACGTACCAATTGGAAGCCTTTGAGAGCAAAAATGAATTGTAAAATGAGTCAGAAAATATGCAGTTTGGATTTGAATACACCCTTACTAAGATGATTTTTTTCTTCAACCGGTATGTATTTTTAATTTGTTTTTGCTGTAAGAATTGGTCCTATCCAAAACTTGTCTATATAGATGTTGTAGACAATATTAAGGAGATATATGATAAATTCATGGGGATTTTATATGTTTTGAATTGACGAAGTTATGGATTTTTTTCTTCTTCAAACCCCCTTTTTGTTTTCGTTTTTAATTTTTTTTTTTGCGATACGAATTGGTCCTATCAAAAACTTGTGAATATAAAAGTTTTAGATAATGTTAAGGAGATTTATAATAAAATTAATTTGATTTGATGATATCTTGAGAATTGACGAAGTTATGAATTTTTTTCTCCCAAAAACCCTATTTTTTGCGCCCCTTGAGCCTATTTTTAACTTTATCAAAAATCTGTGATACATAAATTTTTGGCCCTATTTTTAGAAGTAATAAAAACTTTAAACTGATTTGATATGTACAAAAATTAAGAAGTTATGGGGGGTTTTCTATTTTCACAAAACCCCTCCCTATTTCCCTCCCCTTGGTCCGATTTTGCCCATTAACGAACTTGACCGAGATTTTATGCCCATTGATTTTATGTATCAGTTTGGAAGAGATTGGTGCAGAATTACGAAAGTTATCGTGTCCAGAAGAAAGTGATATATATATATATATATATATATCAGGGTTCATACTCATCAGGGGAATATGGGATTCCTGGGAAAATCAGGGGATGAAATTCAGGCCTTAAAAATCAGGGGAATCTCAGGGGATAATCCATAAAATACCAGAAACCTGGGAAAACTTGGCGAAATGATCGTCTACTCTGGGAAATAAGGGTACTCTCTGCTATTCACATGCTTTGTGATGTCATAATGCAATCGAACTAAGACCCACCTTCAAACCTCATGAGACATCGAATCAGAAACTAGCCACGCCTTCTAACGTCTGGCGACATCCACTCAAAAAACGACACGCCTTCAACACTGCCAAGCACTCCAGGGGAAAGATTTTTTCTCCATGGTTACTTATTCTTCATTCATGAAGTCTAAATTTGACAGCAGCTTCAAATTTGTTTTGAAAACGATATGATCCATAGAGGAAAGAGATAGATGGAGATGCAGTAAGGTGGCTGGGAGTAACGCCAAAAAATTAACCCTAAAATCCGCTACAGTAGGCCCAAACATGAGCTCGTTCTTTCATGAAAAAAACTTTTAGTAATACAGTTTTTAATTCATAATACAGTGGAACGCTGCTTTAGAATGCTTAAAAATAAGCACATCATTTTCATTTAGAGAAAAAATGCACGGGTGATGTCAAAGAATTCGGCTCCTGTTCCAAGTACTTGTTTTATTTGGGCCTACTGTGGACATTTAAATTTGAGAGATAAATGGTTTCATATTGCAAACCTTTTTTATGGCATATTGCATCTCCATCTATCTCTTTCCTCCATGGATATGATTGCATGATTGTCAAGCATGCAGATTGTGGATGTCTCGATGGATGTAAATAGAGAATATTATGTGTATTATCTTGTGATTGTTTGTAGAAAAATAGTTTAAAATGAAATATATCTTGAAGTAGACAGAAAGTCAAATATCGATTAACTCAAACGCATTATTTAATGGATGTCAGAGGATAAACGTACATTTATGAATTCGTCAGTATTGGATTTTTGATATTTGTATTTTCAAATTCTGAAAATATTTTTTTTGTAATTTTTTTTTTTTCCCATATCAAAATGAGCTCAGCCAAACCTGTTATCAATGTAGACTGGACAGATAAAAATGTGAATCCAGAATTTGCATTTTGGATTGAATGTGTTAAAACTGATCCTAAGTTTTGCTGTCGTTTCTGCCGGAAAAGAAGGTTCAGAGAAGGTTTTCTTTAATCTCATAGGGTCTAGGAGTCAATTTTTTTTAATGATTTTTTTTTTTTTTCCTGTAAAGGTTAATTTTCAGATAAAAAGGTATTGAAAACTTTGGAATTTAAAAATAATCTATTAAACTTATTTAATTTTTAATATTAAAAATTTGAAACGCTTGCCAGATTTCATTTTTTTCCCTATTGTGTGCAGAAAAGGTTTCTTGTTAATTTGTCTTCAACTTTATACTTTTACAAAATTTATAATAAATTAGAAAGTATAAAAAAGAAAATTTTGAGAAGGATTTTTAATTGATTAAGCATAGTTTTAATTGTGGGCTAAGAAAGTCAGTAAAACATAAAAATCATTATGTGTAATCTGTTAATGTAATCATAAGAAATATGCAGTTTGCTTTATTTGACTTTGTAGCCTTTTATTAAAAAGGGAAAACAGCATTCTAAAAATTTTGACTTATTACTAAAAACATTTTACTTGATGAAAACCAATTTTCCCATTTATAAAGGATTTTCTTAAATGACAATATCTTATTAAATTAAGCATTTGTTTGACTTTGAAGCATTTTATTATTAGTGTACATAATGCAAGAAGTTTATAAAATTTTCATTTTTGAGACATGTTAGTGTGCTTGTGATTCAGCAGATTTGTGGATCAATTTTTACAGGTAATAGATAATACAACTTAGGTAATTAGAAAAAATATATAAATTGTATTTTATATCTGATGTATAATCTTTACTTTTACTGATTGCCTCTTTACTTATTATTTTTGGGGGTAGGTTGGGACATGATACTGATTTTTAAAAATGTCGTTAATTGTTGGCATGGAAAAATTATTCATCTTGAAAAATACATCAGGGGATTGTCAGGGGATTTTTTGGGGGAAAATGAGTATGAACCCTGTATATATATATATAGATAGATAGATAGATTGATAAAGTTTTTTACTGAGGGTGGTTTTGGGTTCTAGGGGTCATGATCAGTGTAGATCTGCAAAAATTTTTCAGAAATCCCAACATAGGAACGATCCCAATAGGTAGTATTTCATACGAAATCTACCTAAAAATTCTGTGGCTGCATCTGAAATGATTTTCTGTATAATTTTAGAAGAGGGATGGTAAGGAATCTAAAACCCAGGGACAGAGTTTAAAAAATAATAACAACCCTACAAATGTGTGCAGGTTAATTTTTAGCTACATATTTATATAAAACAATAGTTTGTTTCAGAAAAAAATTACATCAAATTATTTTTATTGAGACAGTTTTATCCAGACAGCTCCAAACTTAAAAATCAGCATCAGGGACACTGGACGGTATAGGAGTTTTCTAGGTGTTTGGACCCCCAACATCGTCCAAAACTTATTCATCTCGTTATTATTGTTGTGCAATCATGCAATGGGATGTTCCCCAGTATATGAAATAAGAAAAACCCCAAAAACTGTATTAAAATAAAAATTATTATACGGGGACATGAAAGTCAAAAGATTGTGAGAATGCCCCATATATATAAGAATTTAAATGTAAGAAATAACTTTTAATGGATATACAATGGAATTAAACTGGCGGTGCTCAGAGGCTCATAGCTCCAGTTCTTATGAACGGATCCAAATGAAACTTCAGATATATGTTATGTACATCTTGTGGCCAAGGTTTTCATGAAAAAAAAGTTTGAAACTTTGCTACCAGATGGCGCTGTACCGCTAAAACCATATGCAAATGAGTAGCTAATGCAATTGCGCTTATGAAAGTTTAGTTCAAAGACATCATTCATCCGCATTGAACATGCCATCATTAGAACAGAAGTTATGGCTTTTTGAATTATACCGGCTCAATAGCTTAAGCGGCATTTTCAAAACTTTTAAGTCATTTTTCTCCAAAAGTCATTTTTCTCCAATTGACTTTCTTGGGCATATCACGCAAAATATCTCAAAAACATTTGAATATTTTTTCATGAAATTTTCAAAACATACCTTTTATGTTAATCTGCATAAACTGAACCTAAAATTTCCTTTTTATTGTTCAAAAAAATATTTTTTAAGTGATTATGTTGTTCAAATTTTCAAAATTTTCTATTAGCCAAATGTAAACTTTGAACGAATGTTTTGTTTTAGCTGCACTGTAGAAAGAAAGGTTATTACTATGCTGAATTTAGTTTTATGAAATGCCAAATGACATTTAAATATGCATTTCTTTTATTGTCAGTACCAAATTAAGTTCATTATAAAGAGATTAAGATAATATTAAACTAGTTGGATGTGTCAATCCCAAAACTTTCTTCTATCTCATACATGTCAATACTTCCTGATAAATGCAGCACAGCAGTGCCACCGGTTAGGCAATTTATACCAAAATCTAATCAGGGACAACTTTAATGAACTTCTAATTGAATTTGAAGTTTGGTGAAAATTTGTGCAATTTTTTTTTTTTTTTTTTTTTTTTTTTTATTTTGAGATAGAGCTATTACGGAAATCATGAAAAGTTCTGAATTACAGTGGAACCTCTTGGGCAATTTACACCAAAAACTTATCAGGATCAGTTTATATCAGGGACTAACTGAATCTAAAGTATGATGAAAATTCATGCATTAGTTCTTGAGATACAGCTATTGCGGAAATCGGGAAAATTGCAGCATAGTAGCACCACCTGCTGGGCGATTTACACCAAAAAGTAATGAGCACCAATCTATATCAGGGACTAACTGAATCTAAAGTTTTATTAAATTCTGTTCAATAGTTCTTAAGATAGAGCGCCTACAAAATTTGTGTCACACATGGATAGACAGACTCGCAGACAAACATTTTGTAAAAACATGTTTTTCATTACTTCTGTACCCTAAAACGTATAAATCCGTCAAAAACCTAAATTCAAAAATTTTTACGAATCCAATACTTTCTTCTTTTAAAGATGGAAGAAAGTAAAAATGAGTTATACAGAATGGCTGTATTTGATATTTTTTAGGTTCCATATCTCTTTGAACTTTCTTGGTATATCCATTTACATTTTTCTAGCATATGCTGTTATACCCAACCCTACATTTCATAGTTTTTTACAAAGTATTAGTATTCTTTTAGCAATGTTTTTTTTTTTAATAATACAATTACTAATTCATATATTTATTGTACAGAACCCTCTGTGTGCGAGTAATACTCGCACTTGACCGTTTATTTAACATGAAAATGCAATGTGATGTTTGGTTCATGGAGGAGAGAATTTATTGTGTGACACTCCTTTCCATACTCAGAAAACAAACAAAAATACGAAGAAAGTAATTAACTATGCTAAGTTACTTTTCTCTTGAGATAGTAGTAGCTAGTATAATAATTATTTTAACTATTTTGTTTTCAATTAAATAAGTAACCAAACATTTTCCTTAGTAACATTGGGTGTGTGATATGACACGAAGGGGAGATCTCACATACTGTGTACTAAGAAACAAAAAATATAAAGTAATTATAAACAATGTATGAACACAACACATTTAGTCTTCTTTCAGAAAATATAAATTGATTAAAAAATGTTCATGTCAAATACTGAAAAAGGCTTTGTGAGTGGAATGGTACACTTTTTGGAGAATGACCCTTAAAATTAACATAAAATAAATAGCATTTATTTCCAGCTTATATTCCATAATGAATTTTAACCTTTATCAATCCATGAATTAATATATATATATGTATATTATATAAAACTTAAATTTAACACATGAAAACGAACCACACTTAAACCACTAAAATTATCAGAATAAAAATGACTAACAATCTTTCACGATTTCTTCGACTGTTAATTCCTGGCACAAGACCAATACGAAAGTATCGGTTTTAATAAATTTCAGAATTTTATTTGAATACATGATTGCTAACATATAAAAATGATTGCTTACATTTAATACAGATTTTTCATTAAAAATAAACAATCTATTAGAGTTTTCAATTAAATAAACATATGTATGGTTTTCACCTGTATTCTGTAACCTGGGATGCCCCGCTTGGAACTCTTTGTAACTATAATAGATAACATTAAAATCATCATATGCAAATGGAAGGGAAAAAATTAAAGTTGAAGCCTGTTATGGTAAATTTGTTAAAGCTAAATTGTAAAATACAGTACTTAAGTATGTAGCAAGGCGGAGTAAGAACACAGTTAAATAGGAAAAATACATTGAATATAAATACGATCTAAAATGAACAACCTACATATTACGTGTCAAAATACAAACTACTAAAAACAAAAATACACTTTAAAGACTGTTGCCAAACAATAAAATTCAAATAAACATTTATAAGGCAGGTTGTACGTGAACACATTGTTCAACACCCCTTTTCAAGCTGCCACATTAAAAATGATTCTGTCACACATATATTTAAATTTAATCTTACCCCAATGACTTTCAAAACATATCTGCAGCTTTAATCCATGTTTTTTGTTCATCTTCAGGTAACTTTTTCATTTCATGCTATGACATAGGTTCATCAACAGTTGTAACAGATGATTTATATGAGAGGTACTACTTTATTGGATCAATTTTAATGTCTTATTATTACATCTTTATTTTCCTCTAAATCTTCAGCTTCCTCTAAAGGTTTTATTTCATGTTCTTCATTTAAGTTTAAAATAGTTTTCTTCTGTTTATTACAGTCACCTGATTCGTGAACGTTAGTTAATATTTCACTTTCTCCATCATTGAGATAAATTAGATTTCTTCAAATGATTACTTTGTTTCCTTATCAAGGATAATATATATAACATATAGATTTTTCTGCATAACCTAGAAAAATTCTTTCTTTACGTCTGTTATCCAATTTTCTTCTCAACACAGTTGCAATATAATTAATAACTTCACAACCAAAAATTTTTAAATGCTTTACTGTTGGTTTATATCCATGCCATATTTCAAAATGTGTTTTCTCACAAGCATTTGTGGACAAACACTTTTGCATGTAGGAGGTCTTTGAAGTGTGTTCAAATTTAGTTTTCACATAAGTGAAAACTTCTTCTGTTTTTGTAACTGCTGCACTTTCTGCTTTGGTAAATAAACAGTTAGAAATCTTGACTTGTCTTCTATAAGTGTTAAGAAATAGTGCTTGCCTGTGGGAGTTACATTTTGAAAAGGTCTACAAATTTCAGCATGGAATAAATCTCCAACTTTTGATGCTCAGTGTTCACTTCTTTTAAGATAGGCATTCTGAACTATTTTAACCTTTGTGCAAAACAAACATTTCATTTTTTGTTTACAGTCCTTCATTTTTATACCAGGGGCATACTTAAGCTGTTAGCAAACACTGAAGTGTGCCATTCATTATTCATATGACTGGAAACATACAATGTTATCTTGATTCGGTAGTGCTAGCGACACATGCTCGTTTTCTGTAATGCACATACATCTCACAGACCTGACAACTGCTACGAAAAAAATCGTAATTGCTTTGATTTGGACCTATAAACTATGATGCTATGAAAATCTGTCTTAAACTACGATTTTTTGCAAAAAAACATAAACGCATTTTTTGTTTCTAGTTGCGATTTTTATACCGTGCAGCATATTTTTCAGGAGTGATTCTGTTCCAAAATTTCAAAGTATTCATTTCCAAAAGTTTTAAAAAATTGGTCATTAGTCCGAAAATTCAGACATTAAAAAGTGCTCATGGAAAAAAAAATCTGGATTGCAAAACAAACTTCTTAACCCCTACTAAAACTCTCTTTATGTCTATTAACCATGAGTGAATCATGTTTCTGCAAATATTTATACAGGAATTCCCTTCCTTAGAAACAGGGGTGCCACTTTAAGAATTTCTTTAGGTGGGGGAGGTGATTCTTTGAGAGGCAAGGTTTGAAATATTGCACAAAATCACATGATTTGCACACGGAAAAGGAAAATCCTGCATAATGAAGTATGCTGTGCAGTATTTCCCCCTGCAAATTCTTCCACAGACCTATGATTCTTTTGCAAGTATATTTTGAAATTTCTTTGAAGTCCGTGAATTTTTTTTTCTTTTATGGAATTTCCCCAAATCAATTCGTGAATTGATTGCAGAAAAAAATGAGAATTTCTTCAAATGAATGTGTAAAATACCAGGTATTTTGTCAAAGATCTCAGAAACAAATACTGATTATCTTCAATTGGTCGCTGAATAAAATCGCTAATTTCATTAACAGTTCAGGAAGAAATTGCAAATTTCATCAAAAGATGGAACAAAAAATCATGAATTTTGATAAACTATCAAGGGAAAAATATTGCAAATTTTGTCAAAAGGTCTCGGAAATGAGTAGTGAATTTTGTTAATTGGTCACGAAAAGATATCGAATATTTTGCCAATCAGTTGCGATAAACTGTTGCGAATTTCAACAAATGAGCATGTAGTTGGTTGTGTTTATGACGGCCAATTATCAACACGAGGGATATAGGCCCTAAGGGGGGGAGTGACTTTTGTGGGGGGCCTTTCTAAGGGAACCTAACCTGTATTAATGCTTGGAAATCCAAGGTTTGAAGAAAACCATGAACACTCTGAACGATTAAGCCGACAGGTGCGATTGAGTTCAAACCCAGCACTTCCCATCTTACCAGCTTCGAGAGCAGAACCTCTCGGCCACTGATGGGGCCAAATGAGAGTGTAAAAAAAAAAAAAAAAAAAAAAAATCAATTTTGTCAATTGGTTGCAGAAGAAAATGAATTTTGTTAAAGGATCGTGGTAAAAACGTGAATTTTGTCAAAATATCGCAGTAAGAAAATGCAAATTTCATGAAAAGATCAGTAAGAAAATGCAAATTTCACTGAAAGATTATGGAAAGAAAACACTAATTTCATCAAAGGATCGTGGTAAAAAGTGCAAATTTCAACAAAGAATCGTGATAAAAAAATGTGAATTATGATTGTGGGAAAAAAAATTGTTAATATCCTGAAATGATCATGGGAAAAAAAATTGCGAATTTCGTCAAAATTTACTGCACTTGGCTAAAAAACTGTAATCAGGCTCCTTTTACAAATATAAAAAAAAAGTTTCAAAATGAGAAGAAACTCTAAAAATTGTACAAAAATTTTCAGAGGAAAAAATTTACTGTATTGAGTTCAAAGACTGAAACCTTATTCTTTTTACGAATGTCAAAAGATGGCTGCGAAGCACGAAAAATCAACTAACCAACCTCCAAACCAAATACAGCTTTATCCAGATTACATCAAACAGAAAATATTAATATAAACTTCGAAAAAGCTAAAATTATCATTTCAACATCTAACCACTACTCATCAATAATCTGTGAATCCATTGAAATTTTACTTAGAAGTGATAATGTTTGTAATGATGTCCTTTCCTATAATATTCCCGCAATTTGGTACAATATCCTAAATATATCACGACCTCCTGATATTATGACATGATCTTTTCACCCCTCTGCAGAGAAATGGACTGAACTCCACTTGTGCATGCATACTATTTTCGTTTTTGTTTTTAAAATGTATTTCTATTCAGTCAATCATTTTTTATCCCTTTGAAAATGAACACGTGTGTGTTCGAAAGACCTTGGGTTACATTAAATAATATTTTTATATGTTTTAATATGTTTTTGTCACCTTTTAAGTAGTTATAAATATATTATAAAGTTTATTATTAAATTATTTTTAAATTAAAAATTAGGAAAAACATATTGTTAAATCAAAACACATGTTAAATTTTAACATTTAAGAATTTATAATTTTTCTTTTTTTGTCGTACTTCTCACTACTTCTCTTTCTAAGCAAGTTTCAAAAGCATATAAATCACTTTTGCCATCAAAACCTCTGATGGTTTGCGACAAGCACAAATACCGCCAAGATGAGTCCCTTTGACGCCGAAACCTCTGGCCAATCAGATTATGCATTGGCAAAACATGGTTGGCAAAAAAATATGCATTTTAAACCTGAGAAAGTATTTGTATGTGCATGATTTGAGGCCGCAAGTGTTCTGGTACATCTATTGTGCAAATAAAGTTGTTTACCTCATTTTCCTTGTCCAACAGCAAAAATTTTCACTCCATTTAATATTTATTTTTTGTTTATCAAGTAGAAATTGTATTTTGAATTTGGTCTCTAAAATATTTTTTTCAAACAAGTTTTTATATTTGCTTTGAAGAACTAAAAAGTTAAATTTGAAAAAAGCATAATATCATTTAAATGTATTTTAACACTAGAACGCCAGAAGGAGTTGATCCAACTCCGACCATGTGATTAAATGTCCACTGGAACCAGAAATTCTTTCATAAAATAAATTAAATTTAAACCACGCAGATTTACGTTAAATAAATCAATCAAATAATTTTAAATAAAAATTTTGGTGTCAAATATTTTTATGAAAATTGAGTAAAATTTACAGACATTCTAGTGTTAAGCAATCCCTGCTCATACATTGTAATGTATCTGACTTCTTTTGTGCAGCACTGTATAAGAAATATAAACACAACGCACTTTCATTTGGAAAAATGATATTATGTATCTCAATGCCTTGCATAAATGTTACTGATTTTGATTTTAAAATTTTTATTTGTAGGCAGTAACGTATACGAAATTTTTAGTGTGGTCCTGTAAAATAAATATAAATGATACGCACCTAAAATCATATTAATATTACATTGCCATTGGATTTACATAATTATGCAAAATTTAACCTTGATCGGATATTTGAAAGTGAGTTAAAATTGGAATACAAATTTTGAACTGGGAAGACATATATACGAGCGTTGTAAGTTAAATAATACAACTTTTTAAAATAAAATCATCAAAAGAAGCACACTCATTTCCTTACAAAAAAAAAAAAAAAAAAAAAATGTCAAAATACAATTGAGGACATCAGTTTCGAAACTCACCTTATCCGAAATTTTAAAAATCGTGTTTCTCTATCAATCTATTTTATTGGTAAATCTGTACCAATCAAACACTACAATCTCCAAATTTTCAATGAAAACCAATGGGCGCATTTAAAGGTTTTACGCGATTTCCCAAAATTTGATTTTCTCGATAAGGTGAGTTTTGAAACTCACGTCTTCAATTATTTTAACCAATCTGAAAGTTAATTACTAAAAATTAACACTACCGTAATACTTATAGGGGGGAGAGCAGCACCTTCAGTTAAATTGCTTTAAAAATACTTCTTTACATTATTTAAAACATTTTTGTAATTGGAACTATATGTCTGTGACTAATGGTTTAGGAATTATCCATTGGACATCGTTTGGAGTGGACGCCCTTTATAATACTTTAAGCACTTCATGTACGACCCCTCAAAGCTGGGTCCAACTCATCTATTTTCAGTTACAAAAAAGTGGTTTAAGTCATGAAATTGAAATGAAAGTTTCATAACTCGGTCAATTTTAGGGTTAGATGAATGGGACTTTTTTTGTCTCACTTGTTAGAGAAATGGGAAAAGTTTACTAAATATCACTTATAGGACCGGAGAACTGTATAAGCATTTAAACTTCGTAATTTTTTAATAAATGTTTTTCATGACATAAATCGCTTTAAAAATACTTCTTTACCTCATTTAAAACATTTTTGTAATTGAAACTATATGTCTGACTAACGGTTTAGAAATTATCCATTGGACACCATTGAGAGGGGACACCCTGTATATATATATATGATGTATTAGTATATCTGAACTTTGCTTACAATATAAAAATATATAATGGTAAATAATAATTACAAAAACAAAATATTCTACACATAAAATAGCTTCGATTTTCGGCAGTAGAGATGTTAGTTTACAAATTTGATAAAATATAAATTTTCGTGAAAAATCATGAACGTAATTGTATATTTTTAGGAAAACATAAAAAGATATTCTACATATAAAATAGCTTCGATTTTTGGCAGTAGAGATATTAGTTAACAAATTTGATAAAATATAAATTTTCATGAAAAAACATGAACGTAATTGTATATTTTTTGGAAAACATTAAAAAAAAACGTTTCAGCAATTCATAACCCTGCTTAAAAGTTGTAAAGCATCATAATATACAATTAATTAAATAAGAAAAAAAAGTCAAGAGGTAGCATCGAACTCGGGCCGTCCAGCTGGCAGGTGAGCATTTTGTGATCACACCATGAAATACTCACTGCAGGTTGCAAACTAATGAGTATTTAAAATCTATGCTGAACTTTGACCCCCACTTTCTCAAAATCTAAGGCCCATTTGAAGAAATCCGTTGACCAGAATAATTAGGGATAAAGCACTCTACAATGTACTTTAAATTTATCAAAATTGGTGAGCACCATGTTTGGTGGTCCCCTTGTCAGACTTCATCATCATGTTGAGTGATGCTTTCACTTTATCAAGGTTGTCAGTTACTTCAACATTTTCTGATTTCTTTGGGATTTGCTTAGTACTTCCATAATTTGCTCACACTTACCGTCAGAAGAGTATGTAATATTCAAGGAGGGTAATTTTTCATTCTGCAAAATAACATCCCTACTTGACAAAACTTTGTGTTGTTCTTTAATATACACTCTATAGCTGTCTTTTTCTGCACTGAATTCAACCAAAGTACCTCTGTCACTTTTTTGATATCATTTCTTTCTGTTAGGCCTGGGTATATGGAGAAAGCATTCAGTTCTAAAGATACGTAGATGATTGATTCTTGAAACTTCTTTTTCAAACCACAGTTCATAGGGGACCTTTACCTTTAATTTAAGATAAGCCAGTTCTGTTTAAAATATAATCCAATGTGTTGACTGTTTCTGCCCACAATTTTAAAGGAAATGTGAATAAGCATGATTTGTATACCTTGAACAAGTGTGTTATTATCACATTCAGCTGCACCATTTTGTTCCGGTATAAATAGCATGCTTACATGTAGTTCCTTCACCTTGAAGAATTTTTCTTACTTCAGAGTTTTGAAATTGGACATTGTTATTTCCAATTGATTTTCTATATTTTTTTCCAAGACACTTCACATAGTTCATCTTCTTTAGAAGTGACTTTAATATCATGTTTGCTTAGTATTTGTTTAGCATAAGTCATATTTTGATGACATAACCTTTCATGCCACAGTAGCTGATTATTAGTTGCAGCAACACAAATGCTTGCAGAGACAGCAGGTTCTCGAACTGTTATTTCTAAAGCATAGAAGCCATTAGCTGTGCAGACTTCTTTTAAGAGTATAATACCATCCCTAACAAAAACACATTCAGTATTTGATGCTTTAATTTCAAAGCCTTTAGCTAAAGTTTGACCTATAGAAAAGAGATTTCTGCTGCTGTCAGGAACATACCATACTGCATCTAAGTGGTTTTGCTCCCATTTTCCATGAATTTTCATTTCAACATTTACAGCCCTTTGACCATAAGCCGTATTAGCATCACTGTTACCTACAGTGGCGGTCAAAAGTTTCCTGCCAGCATAAAATTTTTGATTAATTTGTAAGTATATCCATATGAAGAGGAAACTCAAAGTGATACTTATACACTTTATTGACATAACAGTTAAGAACTTATTTATGGAACAAAAATTAAATATTAATAAATTTAATTGACAAAATTAATTGCTAAAGAAAACGCATTTTCTCAAAAGTTTCCAGCCACCTTTGCAAGTTTGGAAAAAAATGGTGTTATAACAGAAAATAACTGTGATAAACAACATTTATAATTAGTATTTTGTATTCATACATTTAGCAATAAGTACTGTGGCACAGCAAAGTGGCATCAATTCAATGAACGGTTGTAGATCATCAATGTTACGTTTTGCCTACGGTTCTTACAATTTTTGTGAAAATGCTGCTGAATTTGAATATTTATAATTCCACACACGTTTTCAAGTTAGTTTCAAAGATTTTCTATTGTATTCAAATCGGATGACTGGGCTGTCCATTTCAAAAGCGGAATTTTCTTGTGCGAAAGCCACTGTTTGATGAGCTTGCATGCATGCGTTTGGTCGTTATCATGCTGAAACAAATAGTTGCGACCACAATTATTCCTCCAATAAGGTGGTAAATGATTGCAGGATATCCTTATGCATTTCACTATTCATCTTGCCGCAGATTTCAAATAACGGACAGGCGCATTTTCCAGAAAATGCTCCCCACAGCATAACGTGTCCTCTGCCGTGCTTCATTGTAGGAATAATATATCTCGCATCTTATCTTTTGTTTTTAGGTCATCGGTTATAATGTTTTTTATCACTACCAAAAAGATTGAACGTCGATTCATCGGAAAATAGTACTTTTTTCCAGTTTTCACTTGACCAGTCTTTGTATTCCTTGGCAAACGCTAGTCGGGCCCTCTGAATTTTTTTATTTATGAAAGGTTTTTTAACACCGACTGTTCCATAAAGTTCTACATCACTTAAGCATCTTGATACTGTAGGCAGACTTATTTCAGCAATATTTTAACACCATAAATCGCATGGAATTGCAACGGCATTTTTACGCGGGTCATCAACTGCTTTTCTTCTGATACTTCTGTCAACAAGAATAGTCATTTTCCGGAGTCCCCCTGACCGTGGCAAGTTCTGAAGGCCATGACCATCTTTATATATTTTTTTAACATCGTTTACAGCAAATTTTCCGATCGACAACTTTGCCGCAATCTCGCGAGAGGATTGTCCCTTTAGTGACAAACAAATCGCGCGTTTAGGAAAAATAAATTGTTAAAATTTTAATTTTTGAATTTCAAATGCATTATTCACATTGATTAATTAACTAATATGGCAAAAAAAACACTTTAGCGATAGCAAAAACTAATGGATTAATGGATGACGAATGGCCGGAAACTTTTGCATGCGCGAATTTCGAATTCCTCCCCTTTGCATCAAAGTACCTTAAGCATCCAATCAAAATGATCATGTGGTCAGTGGTACTTTACTTATTCCTAACTTTTGGAGCAATTGTGCTTCTTTTTCACTAAAACATTCTATCAAACAAATCAAAGAAACTAACTGGCCGGAAACTTTTGACTGCCATTGTATATACACATTCAAATGGTTCATAGTTCACAAAATAATTTCCATACCTGTCATATGAGCGGTAGCTTCTCTATCTAGTTTGTACTCTAAATTTTTAGGTGGAATACCAAACCTATTGTGAAATACCTGTTATCTGTTTTAGATTTTTGTTGCAACTACTGTGCATGACTAACCCTTTGTGGACCCTGTAGGAAAATTTCAATAGGGAGTCTCTGTCATTTTTGTAACCACAACCCATTTCAAGAAAAAATACTGAGGCGGGGGATGGAGGTGGTATTTACCAAGACAACTACTCTGCTTGCCCTTTTAACAATCAGAGTATGTTTTTGTCTCATTGTTGACATTCAAAAAACTGCAGTGGGATTAAATTTCTTAGCTGAGAAAATTAATCCAATTTTCAAATAATTCTGTTGCTTTTAAAGTAAATTTTGAATTATTTTTTTTTATTTGATTGAAACATAAAATTTTCTTATGTTTTCATTTTATTAGTTTTTTTATACTGTTAATGTAAATTATTATTTTTTTAGAGAGGTATATGTGCTGGAAAAGATGCATTTAATAATGTGTACTGGTATTTTCTTATGTTTTCATTTTATTAGTTCTTTCATACTGTTAATGTAAATTATTATTTTTTTTAGAGAGGTATATGTGCTGGAAAAGATGCATTTAATAATGTGTACTGGTATTTGGATGGTAAGTAAAAGCTGGTAAGCATACTTTTTTCTTTAAGTGTATAATTATTTATGTTCTTACTTTAATATTAGTTGTAACTAAGGATCGATTGAAAGAGGTTAAGAGCAAAACAGAAACCAAAACTGAATTCCGGTAATTTTCCTATTTTTGGCCGAAAACAAAAATGTCCAGATTTTTTTAAAATAATTAATACATACATAAATATACATAATTATTAATGAATTATATGTGTAGCCGAAGTTGGCTATCTGTGTCTCTGACCAAAACTTTTTATTTTCATATAAAATATAATTAAGTCATCACACAAAATTATTTTCTAATTATACGAATTTCATCTAATTAAAAAAAGTTTTAGGTATACATACCTCGGTTTATCTTTTATAATGATTTTTGTAAATGATCATATGTTATACTAGAATATACTGTTATACTACTCTTTTATACTATACTCAAAGATTATTTAAAACACTTCAGTTTCAAACTAAAAATTTTCTAATGCTGTTAAGTTTGCAATTTTTAATGAGCACGTGAAAAAGTCTTTAAAGTTTAGTCATATATTCATTTCTTGATTTATAATTTGCACTCACATCTTGAGTCAATCATGACTGATAATTATAAATGTTGAAGTTCCATAGCAATAAATAAAGAGGGTCTTATTTGAGCCGATACAGCTCACATCAATGATGATTTGAAATGAGGAAAATTTCTGAAGGAAGAAACCAGATTTTTGGAATACAGATAGTTTCAGTCCAGCTGAGTTTTTGGCATCATTTTTGCCTAAAACAAATTTTCAGTGAAACTCAGATTTTGGGCCAAATTTTCAGTCGATCTCTAGTTGTAACCATACTTTCATCCACATAAGATTTGAAGAAAAGTCTGCCACTAGATTGAAACTAATTAAAATTTTGAAAATTAAAAATAACCTATATTTAGCCTGGCATTTGCTTATAGATGCTTCTTGTTCAGTTCAGTACTGCTAAATGGTGCCATTTTAAATGTATGATAAAATATTTTTAAATGTATAATATTTAGGAGGGAAATTCTCACACTATTTATTTGAAAAAATATGAAAACTTGGAGCAAGTAATGTCTTTAATGATCTTTTTAAAGGGAGCAGTAATATTTTAATATTACCATAAATGCCCAGAATTGTCCAGGATTACCTTAAATCAAGGCTGCAATGTTGGAGTCGGGCCCATTTTTTAGCAAAAGAGTCGGTGTCGAATCTGTTAAAATTCCCGGGGTCGGAGTCGTCCATTTTCCCGCCAACTCTGCAGCCTTGCCTAAAATAGTAAAATTATTTTACGGCTGTTCTCAAATCCAAATTGGCAACTTTCTGACACCTTTTTAAATTGCTTTTGTTCACAAACATTTTAAATTGGCAGATACTTTTATTAAGATGCTGTGTAATAGAATAGAATTGTTTTATCTGATTTTTGGTAAAGATAGTAGATTTTTCAGAAAATACTGTCAAAGTTGTTGTTTTGAACCTAATTCCGGATGCGATAGCATAGGCAGGAAAAAAGCTGCCATTCTAAGACAACAATTGCTCAAAATGTAATTCATTTATCAGAAAATGGGAAAAGCTGTTTGATTACAAATCACTTATATAAGCATGCCTGCAAGTACCATGCTTTTATGTTTAAAAATGAGTCGTAAAATGTGTTAGAAAGTTTTGTGTTGTTGAGCGGGGAAAGCTATTTTCTTGAAATCTGCCTTAAATATATATAATCATGGAAGACGGTAGTATTCCGAGTGACGCAGCCTTAAGCCTAAAATCGTATAGTATCGTATCGTTAAAATCGTATCGTATCGTATCATAGAATTCGTAGATGGCGGAACTCATATATACAGCTAACTCGACATCAAAGAAAACGCGAAAAGCCGCCTTTTAATAACTCAGCAGATATATGTCTTATTGTTCTGAATTTTCTAGAACAGTCTTATATCTGCAGTCTAATCGTATACTGAAATTTTTACATTTCTACGTGCAGTATATTTTGAGATCTAAATAGCCATTTTTAAAGTGAAAACGTTGGTATCATATCGAGGAAGTTCCTAATTTGAAAATCTCGAAAACGGTTCTAACGATTATTTTTAAATTGATACATAATATAAATGTGATTAAGGCGAGGTGAATAACACTTTTCTTTTTTCTGGGAAAACTCTCGTTCGTTAAATAATTCAATTTTTTTTTCTCTCGAAAATGACACGGGGGATTTTTTAAAAATCAAATAAATATGTTTCAGATGAACCAAATAACAATTTACTTGTTTCCAGCAAGACTCTTGTTCCTTTTATAATGCGCATGAAAAATCGGACTATATTTCTTCGCCATTCTATGGAAATTTCACCGAAAATGGATGACACTGTATTCATACACATGCTTTCTTTTTAATCACTTTTGGGGAGAAAAATTTTGTCTTCCCACTGGCTGAGTGGCTAAGGGCCATCGTTTACTGATCATACGATAGGCAGTTCGATACTCCCTGATACGTGTTTTCACATGTGAGTGTTTTTTTTTTTTTTTTTTAAAGTCTGCTAGTTGACCATTATTCTCAGTTCCTTTGTAATTTTTTTAATTGCTATTAAGTTAAATAAAATTACAATTATAATGACGCCAATTTGATGATGATTATTTCTTGGCAATTTTTCAACAATAAAAATATTACCATAAATTTTATAAATATATTTAATTTCAATCACTTTACAAAAAATATACATTAATAATTATTATTTGAATATAAATCACACGATCAGAAACGTAAAAAAACAATTCATTTCAGCTCTTCTTTTTATAATATCATTTTTTATTATTATGACGGTCAATCAATATATAATCACTGACATCCATAATATTATTATTATTATAATTATTATTTTCCTTGCATAAAAGCTATTGTGATGTAATAATTCTTTTATAATAAATAATTTAGTTGAAATGTTTTATTTATAAATATCAATGAAGTTTGATTACAGTTTACATAATAAGCATATCAGACTTCTGGTGTCGCCATCTTTTGACGCAATTGCGTAGTATTATAGAGAAATGTTTGATAAAAACGTCTATCCATCTATGTAACTATCCATCTATGAAACACCATCTATGTAAGGATTTAATAATTATAAATTAACATTTTGGATTTTTTAATTTAAGGATAAAGTGTTTTTAAAGGAATATCAAATGAAACCCTCTGTGCGATCTGCGATTATACTTACCCAGTTGTTTTTATATACAAACTGCTGTAAGGAAAATTGTAATAAAATAGTAAAAATTAAATCTGCATTAAATTCCATAAGTATCTTTTTTTTAAATCATTTTATCACTAACCTCAAAAAAGTAATGATATCAATGCAAAAACCCTTGACGGGTTAAAAGTTTCTGACGCAGCACTTTATCTTATGCTCTAAGAATTTTAAATATGGAACTTAAAAATACTGATATCAAATTTTGAGTGACGTTATGCTATTTCTTAAAAAATATATTTGTATTTATTTCATCATTTTATTTTTGTTTTATTTATAATCGCATGTGCAAAAGTTATGTTCAACATGAAAAGCTGCATAAAATTTTATTCGCTGTTGCTTTATCATTTACATCTCTCATAAATTCAAAATATGAGTTTTAAAAGATATGATATAAAATTTAAGTGACGCCTTGATGTGACTTTAAAAGGTTTGTTTTAAAATTCAATTTAAATTATTTTTGACTTGGTTAAAATAATTTTTTACATCTACACAATACTTTTAATTTTCCAATTCACTGTTAAATATATCACTTTCATTGAATCTATACTATGCATTGAAATGTATTTATTTCAATAAATTGATTTATCTTTTGTGTCACGCTATTCAAAATTGTGAGTAAGATTTATGTAAATGGTTTATTTGCGTCAAACTATCCTTTTTCATACATTTCATGTAGTTTAGACACAATGACGCAAATAAACCATTTACATAAATCTTACTCACAATTTTGAATAGCGTGACACAAAAGATAAATCAATTTATTGAAATAAATACATTTCAATGCATAGTATAGATTCAATGAAAGTGATATATTTAACAGTGAATTGGAAAATTAAAAGTATTGTGTAGATGTAAAAAATTATTTTAACCAAGTCAAAAATAATTTAAATTGAATTTTAAAACAAACCTTTTAAAGTCACATCAAGGCGTCACTTAAATTTTATATCATATCTTTTAAAACTCATATTTTGAATTTATGAGAGATGTAAATGATAAAGCAACAGCGAATAAAATTTTATGCAGCTTTTCATGTTGAACATAACTTTTGCACATGCGATTATAAATAAAACAAAAATAAAATGATGAAATAAATACAAATATATTTTTTAAGAAATAGCATAACGTCACTCAAAATTTGATATCAGTATTTTTAAGTTCCATATTTAAAATTCTTAGAGCATAAGATAAAGTGCTGCGTCAGAAACTTTTAACCCGTCAAGGGTTTTTGCATTGATATAATATACAAACAAACCTAATGGTGGGATCCCTTTATGAAAATTTGTAATAAAAAACACATAATTTTTTTTTATTGTAAAACAAGAAAAGTTTTTAGTGTTATTTCTTCTTTGTTAATTAATGATTTTTTTCTTTTCATATTTTTTTTTTTTTTTTTTTTTTTTTTTTTTTTTGTGGCAAATTGATGATCTATGAAAAGTTTAAAATCTTCAAAATCCATTATAAAAATGCAAAGTAAGGTGTTATTAAAATTGTTATAGTACATGATTAGTTAATCACATTGAATCTGATGATGGGGCAAACTAGATAATTTGAATCCATTGTGGAAAAATCACAATTTTTTCAAACAATCATGGAAAAATACTTTGAATTTCATCAAAAATCTCAAACAATATTGATTGTCTTCAGTTGGCTGCTGAAAAAAAGTTACAAATTTCAATAATCAGTTGTGCAAAGAAAAAAAAAATGTGAATTTTGTCAAACATTGCAAAAAATAACGAATTTCATCAAATGACCCCTTAAAAAATTATATTCAATTGGTCACGATTAATTAAATCACGTAAAATGAGAGTCTTGCATTCTGTCTGATAATTCGATTTTACTATGGACTGGGGTTTTTTCTTAGTATGGTTCTTTTGTAGTTTTTCATTCATAATTTCCCTATAATTAATCTACTTTTAAGTGAAATTCTGTGTTGTGTTGTTGTAATCTGAAAGAAAAGATGTGAAATTCAGGAAAAGATGTGAAAAGGTGGGTCATTGGTTTTTTTTTTATAAGTGCACTTTTAATCATCTTAATATTAATTGATAATTTGTCGATAATTAAAAGTAGAATCTTGCAACAAATCATGGTAGAGTCATGAGTGAATCTGCAGTGTCTATTAAAAGTGAACCCATATGTGAACCCGAAACTAATGAATTTTTTGTTAACCGACCCGAACCCAGCAAAAAAATTACCCATACATAACCCAACCTGAGCCTGATAAAAACATATTTCATCAATCCACAATCCAACACAAAACAAAAAAAGTCACTGCCAAAAGTTATTTCAAGTCAGCTCACAACCCTACCTGAACACAGCAAAAAAATTTTGTTAATCCAAAACCAGACACAGACCAGGCACACTTCAGCCTGAACTTGAAATAAAAGAAAATAATCCATATTTTAATACATTTATGGAAAAATAGTTACCGTAATTTCTGGAAGAAACGCCGCAGCGGCGTAAACGCCGCATCGCGAAAATTCTCACAAAAAAAATAAAGAAATGGTCGTAAACGCCGCAGGTGAAATTTCCGCTGTAATCGCGATTGACATGCTAAACAGAATACGGCAGTTCACTCTCCGAAATTATTCACTAGTGTTGCCAAATAAATTTCCTAAAAGCCATTGAATGGGACGAACCGGAATTTTTCTTGGAACTTTTCTATACATTGAAAAGCGTTATATGAACGACAACATTCCTAAGTCGAAAATCTTAAGATTGGGTTTTAGCAGACTCAACTTTAACTCAAGTATCTTAAAAAACGTGTTTGAACGGAACAAAATGACATTTATTTTCACGTGCCATATATTAAAATTATTTACAAATAGATAATAAACGTATTAATTTTAATATTTACCACTACGTACAAATAACATAACGTTATCACATCCTATTTCATCAATTGAATAAGATATAAAATTTATCTTTTTAATCATTTCTAAAAGAATCTGTAGATCAGGAATGGAGGCGGGATTTTTTTCTTTTTTTCAAAAAAAAAGAAAAAAAAAAGGAATTAAAAAGCAAACTCGCTCAATAAATAATTCATCGAGGTCCGGTAATTTAAAACGGAAAAGCGTGGAATCTGCTGGCATATCTATCAAAGTGATTTGAAATTGAATACGTTTTTCCGTTTTCGATAAATGTATTGTAGCTTAAATTATAAGCTATTGCTATTTAATGATGACCTTCCACGAGCTGTCTCATCCGGAAATTCAGCTCGAAAAATCAACTTTTATCATTTTCTAAATGTTTGTTTTTTCCCTTATCAAAAACTGGAAAACGCTATTCGGTTTCGTAAAAAATTAATAAATGCACCAATAATTTTATGCTACTAATATCAAAAATGATTTATAATAAATGCAGCCGTTATTTATGTGAGTATGCGTGTTTTATAATAAAAATAAAGTTCTCAAAAACAAACTTTTATTTAATTCCTATTGGTCTATCTGCAAGAAATTTCATGACGACCTACTTTTATTATTTCTCTGCACGTGGAGCGATAAGGATTATAAACATTATGCTAACTGCAACAAAAAGACATCACGTGCGGTCCTAAAACTATCTTCTCCCCCTCCCCACCTTCTTCTATCGCTCTGTTTGGAACATTTTAGCTGTCACAAACTCAAAGGAATAAATATAGATTTCAATTAGAAGATTTTGTTTTAAAAGACACACGAAATGATAACTAAAAAGGAAAAAAATATACTTACCAGCACTGTGCTGTTTCTTAAATGTGCAGTACAAAGTCTAAAATCCGGACATCCGAAATTCTCCAAAATCCGGACGTTTTGCTAACCAACTTCTTTTTTTAATTTTTATATAAAATAAAAGTATTATAAATTTGGAATTCTTAAAACCGGATCGAAAACCTCTCCACTCTTCTAACATTTTTTAAAGAACAAAGATATTCATACTCTTTTCATTCCACTAGTTTCGGCAAAATGATCTTACGATCTGTTTTTCCATAATGCTTTTCCAGATGGCTTTTTAAAAAGCCCTGATGACTCAAAACTATTAATTTTTTTCTCATTTTTTGCGCGAGAAAAAACTATTCAAATTCTATTCTTTTAAATATAAAAAGGGCTTCTTGAATGTGTCAACAAGTTTGCGTTGCTTAAGTGCAGAAAACAAATATTGAGATGCAAGCAAATAAAAAAGAAAAAGAATGAAAACCGAAACTCTTATAATCCTTACTGTTAGAAAAAAATGATAATAATAATCCTTATCTCCTATGTAAATTGACCGATTTCTTTCAAATTTTCAGCAAGTTGAAATAATACTAAATTAGGCTGCGTAACAAATTTTTATTAAAATATAACCAGTTATTAGAAAGTTAGAACGGCTGCCCACTTTATAGAAACTGCCCAGAAAAAGTAACATTTGCGGTTTGTTTTCGTTTATTCATTTCGCTCCGTGAAATCAGAATCAATGTTTACACAATCGGATCATCAACGTTGGGTGGATTATGTTTTGCTATGCAGAAAGAAACCGTGAATAGATTTTTTCCCTTTTTAAGGGTGTATTCGAAAAAATATTTTTCCACCCTCAACAGCTCGAAATTTTCTGAGACATTTTCAGACTTATTTTTAAAAATAAAAACATGAAACTTGCTGGGGTGATTTCTGAAGACATGTTTAACATGCCGTGTGATTTCATTTTCAGCTCAATTAATTAGAATTTGATTTTTAAACAATTATTTTCTCAGTATGACCATTTTTTTCATTCCCAGATCGCCCGCTTCGGAAAATTCGGTTCAAAATGCCAACTTTGACAGCGTTTTTTACAGTATTTTCTGCATTTATCAAAAAATTAAGAAGCACCGCACATTATATAGTTTCTAAATAAGAGAATTTCCAAGTTCGATGCGTTTGAGAGCAAAAATGAATTTTAAAATGAATCAGAAAATAAGCAGTTTGGATCGGAATACACCCTTAACTAAAGATTAAAAAAAAAAATACAAAAGCATACCATCCAAAATAAGACGTTTATATTTTAATTTACAAAGCTTAGGAAATCAGTAACGAAACTTTCTCGAAAAATGAAATTTGTTGAAAATTGGAGAGGGGGGAGAAAAAGAAAAGGGGGAAATTTGAGAGAAAAAGTGCTCAGTTTATTAGATGTTATTATCAGTTTATTAGCAAAGGATTGGAGCAGCGGAACGTCTTTACAGGAGAGGAACTGGTGTCCATTTATGGAATACAGGAGAAGGTTATTGTCGAAAAATCTTAATTGATGAAGCAGCGCAAAATAACGGACATGTTCAGTGAAAAAGCATTGAGAAAAATGCTCAGGCAGGGCCAATATATTTCGTTCGCGTGGGTCTGAAAATTTCGGTTCGTCCACATTATTTTAAAATTTCATTAATATGAGATTTCTCATCTTTGGGAGTGAAAAAAAAAAAAAAATGCGCGTAAACGCCGCATCGGTAGAAACGCCGCATCGCTTGAAATTTTAATTTAAAGCACGTAAACGCCGCGGCGTTTCTTCCGAAAATTACGGTAACAGTTATATCTTTAATATTAATTTTATCTCTTGTGTAGAAAATACTCATTAATATTCAAGTGCAACAGTTTTTCCATTTGGATAATATTCCGGATTTTATTTTAAAAAATCAGATCAACCAGAACCCAACCTAAAACAATTAGTCTACCCCACCTGAACCAAACCACATGTCTTGTAAAAATGGGTCACCTGCCTGTGTTGGTTATAGATACAGACTTCTCTCCATTTTTGTTCGCTGTCCTGTTGGGCAGACAATCAAAACACAGGAGGACTTCATCCATGTTGAGAATTTGGCTGTTATTACACTTTCTTTCATTGATTACTTTCTTGACATATTCCAAAAATGCAGACATATTTTCTTCCCTATCAACAGGAAGTTTTTGGCCAACTGTGGTCCAACTTCGGACAGATGGTTGCTTTTGCTTCATAACCCTTTAAGACTGGGAGATTTTTGGTGGTTTCCCCTAATTATTAGGATCATATTTGATTTTTTAAAATATCCGATGTCAGGCTATGCCAAGGGAGGATCCGCCCGCACACTGGACTTTAAATCGCACAAAAGGAGGGAAATTTTTTTTTGCATTTTCTTTAGGATCACATACGCAATTGTATAAATCAGGTCTTAAAGGGTTATAGCAATGGCACCAATTGGGATTACCATTGAAATTGGGGATGCCTTTACTTAATAATGCCATCTGTTTCACTTGAAGTCTGATCTGAACTATAGGCACAGGTAGTCCTTTAGCACACTGTTGAATTATCCATTTTTCCAGTTCATCTTCCAAATCAGGCCATGCGCCATTTCCCTCCTCGTTGTGCACATTTTATTTTTGGCATATTTTCAATGACTGATTTCTCAGTCCTCCAACATTAAATGCATCATTCATCAATGCCGAACTCACATCCTGCAGCATGACTCCCAATACATCCTGTTCTCGCAACTGCTTGCATTTTGAAAGCAGCTGTATAGCTCATGTTGCATTTAGGAGTCATTTAATCTCTACAGAAATTAAAAACTGCTATGTCAAATCCCCATATAAAAGGCCAACAAAAACAAAATTCATATAATAGAGGGTCTACATCCATACTTCAGTAAAATAGGAAGAGAAAAAAATAACTACATTTTCTTAAAATGGAGATTGAAGAAGGGAAAATGAATGGCCAATGTTGAAGAAACCAGCTTGACCGACCCATTTTTAGAATTGGGAGGGAGGGACTCCAGTGATGAAGAATGCTTCATAATGAAATTGTCTTAAGGTCAGCAAAGGAAAAATAATTATAGAACATTTACTTTCTCCCAATTGGAAAAAAAAAAAAATCATAAATGCTGCACTTGGAAAATTTTAACTTTCAAACTCGTAAACACCACAGCATTTCTTCCATAAAATAGTTCTGAAAGAATGGTTGGACATATGAAAATTTATTTTTCTTTGAAAAATATATTTTTCCAGTATCAAATATTTTTCCCACCAGTCATAAAGGGTTGTGATGTTATTCCATCCTCAGAGAAGAATGATTTCATATGAATTTATCTAAGGAAGAATGAATCTGTCTTTGGTAACTATCTCGCAGTACTACATGAACAAAGCTTTACAATTACAGTTATTACAGAACAGTGTGACTGTAAATGAATGCAATCAAGATGTGCTGATCACAAAGAAACTTATTTTCTAAATTCCATGCCTTTATAAGACCAGCATTCAAGGAAGTGCATTGCTGTCATAGGTTTTAACTAGTATATATAAGATATTTTAGTGTTTATTTTATGGAAATTGTTTATTTAAAATGTAAAATAAAGCCTTTTTAAAACTCTCAGATGACCAGGTGGAAATATCTTCATTTTATTAAACTTAAGATGTGTGTTATGCACTATTAATTATAGAATCTAACTCTATACTTCGTGTGTTCTTTTTCTTTTCTTTTACTAATCAACTTTATGTGATATAGGTATACAATTTATCTGTCTTTAATTTCAGATCTGAGACTATACCGTGAGTTTTCACCTAAGAAACAGAATAAGAAAGATTGGGAGTGTGTTTGTGTTACTCTTTCGGATTGGTGTTCATTTATAAAACAGTTCCGCAAGACTTCTAATGTTCAAGAAAAGGAGCTATACTCTTATTTGAATTGTGAATTGTTCCCTTATGTTGAATTTCAGCTTTCGGTAGGTTTGCTTGTTAATTGTATTTTTATAATTATTATTAGATTGTTTGCAAAGATCTAAATCTAAAAATTTTTTCATGAAATATTGAATAATTAAATTTTTAAAAAGTAAGCCTTTATTTGTGTGTTTCAAATTGTGTGCCTTCTTTCTCCAGAATTTTGAGTCATCTTTCTGGCAGTATTAAACTTCTGCTCATGTAGAACTGAGTTACTTTAGAGGCAAAAAAATCTTCTAAGTGGCTTTTAAGTGTGTCTACATCGGTAAATGATTTTCTTCTTAAAGTATTTTTTACAGGAAATAAAACCAATGAAAATTAGGTGCTGAGGCTGGGAGTATAGATGAATGTACAAACATTATTACAGAAAATTTTAGAGAACTAAATAAAAAAGAAATTCTATTTTTTTTTTTTTTTTTTATGTTACTGGTACAAATTCTGAATGTATTGTTGGGTAATAATAAAATCAACTATTTTGTAAGTTGATCAATCGATTTTTGTTGTAAGAGATCCAATCATATTATTAAAGATTTTGTTGTCAATCATTTAATTTATGCAACCTTTTGCTAATTTGAGATGTGAATTTGGGCATCATATGTTAACAATTTTAGATTTATATTGCATTATTTTTATTCTAAATAATTTAAATTAGTTACTATATTCTATTTAGACATGTTTAGCATTGTATGATGCCGTAACATTTTAAAATTCAGAATGTTATTTTTTAAATGTGTTGTGCTAATATTTTTATCTTAGAATGAACATTAACATAATGACTATTAATTATTTTAAATTTTTTTAGAAGAAAGGCAAAAAACTGAAGAAAAGCAAAGAAGAAAATAACAGATATTTGATTGATCGAGAGCAAGAGGACTTGGAGGTCATGCTGGAAAAGAAAAATTTTTTAGACTGTAATAATAGTTCTCTTAAAAATGATGTTAATGGAACAGGTACACTTAACCATGAAAAACATAATGGTTCAACAGCATCTGTTGATTCTGCTGAAAATGATATTACAGACTTCCTTGTGAAAACAGAAGATAATACTAGAAATTCTAATATGAACCTCTGTGATGGTCACTTAAACATTGGTGACACTATCTGTTCAATAAGCAACAATCTTAGCTCTACCATGGACATAAAAACTAGTTCAGTGTCAAATATATGTTCTAGTTCATGTGCTACTACTTGTGGCAACTCACAAGATGCTTGTGCAGTTACAAACAGTGTAAGTGCTGGTAATTGTATAAGTGCAGTAAATTGTGGCACTACTTCTGTTTCTGCTTCTACTCCAATTTTACCTTCTGGGGAAGGCTTGCAAGATGGTAAGTATTTTACCAAACAAACTTATATCAGTAATGTTGTGAATTCAAAAAGAAATTGCATTCCTGACATTTTTTATATATAACTTGTTAAACAACTTTACCACTTTCTTATAACACCTGATTATGATGGAGGTGACCGAGTTCAGAATGAGTGAAAAAGTGTCCAGGCTGGGAGTCAAACCCAAGACCTCTGCCTATTCAGCTACCTGGATCTACATCAGGCATACACATTTCACTTAGAAAAACTTTTTAGCAATAGCATCTGGTCTGTCATGTAGACAGTTCAACAAAATATACTGCAGGTACTGGAACTGCATTAAACGATGAATATAGATACTTTATTATTTTTAACTGGGTCAAACTGATTGGTAAAAATATCATGCAAATTGATATTTTTTCCTGCTGATGTGCCGGTTGGTTGTCAGTCCAGGTAGCCCAATAGGCAGAGCATTGATGATTTAAGACAAAGATCTTGGGTTTTACGACATTTTTTCACTCCGTTAGAAAAATATCTTTTCACATATCTTTACCAAGACATTTGATTGAATTAGAAATAATAAATTGCAATGAAATTCCTATTTATTCTTTGGAGAATTCGACTAATGTTAACAAAAACAAGATGAAATAATATTTATTATGAACCAAAAAAAATTCCTAAAACACCATAAAAATATATAAATGTGCTAGGCCTTTTAAAAGAGCTCAGTCTTTCTTCATCAGGTGCAAAGAAGGTATGCTTCAACTTTGAAAGTGCATAAGCAAGACTGAAAGGAAAGATAAGGGGAAAGGACCAGTCGAAGAAACAGCCAATAAGAAAGCAGGAATCATTAGCCAATCACACAAGAGTATTACCCAATCAGAAGAAAATAGTGTAGAATGTGAATTATGAAGCAAATTACATAAAAACAAAGTTAAAAGGAAAACACATGGACAGGGACTGACAAAAGTTGAAAATTCTTAGGAGCCAGCTTGAAGAATAATTTCTCTGACGCATTCCCTGCAAAATGGAACACTTTCTACTCAGAATCGTATTCTGCTATTTTTGAGTGATATGTGTCATTTTGCAGTAGGGATGGGCATTATTTAACGTATTAGGATAAAAAACACTGTTACTATGCTGGAACCTAATATTCCATTAATATGTTACCAAAAACTCCCTGTTAATTAAATAACATATGGTTTTAAAGGGATTCATTTGCCTTAATCAAGAATTCAATTTTGTGCCTCTAAAATAGAACATTCACTAAAAACGTCCTCAATCGTTTCTTTTGAGACGTGCGCCCTTAACTTGGCCCTATCTTCACTCTCTAGTTATTGGCAACTCTGTTAGGTGTGTAGTGCTAAAAAATTATTTTACATTTCATCAATCCTTAATGCATGAATAACTAACAACTTGTAGCACTAATTAAATGCTTTTTCGGCTTGGTGCCTGGTGCTAGGTCACCACCATCACATACTTTCTCCGATTCTGATTGTGCAAAGTAGAGCCTAAACGAAACACTGAAATAAATTGTAGATCAGAAAAACATCGGAAAATTGGTAAGAAAAAAGCTCATGCTTGACATGTTTTGTACTCAAGAATTGTATATATATATATATATATATATTAATATACATATTAATTGTTTTTATTTGGCATTTACTTAACAAAAAGCCAAGTTTGACTTTCCAAAACCCAGTAACATTTTGTCTAATGTTTGATATGACCAGTTTTTTTTCAACTAAAAATACATTTTCATGCTTTTTTTTTTCTTGTTTTGCTTCTAATTTTCAATGAGTAAATTAAATTTATATACCTATGAATTATATTGCCAAACATATAGCTCAGTTACACATTAGAAATTAGGAATAGGAATTACAATGAATTTCTTTGAACATGGAATTGCAAAGATTCGGGAATTTTTTTTTTTTTTTTTTAATAGCACAACAACACCCCTGTTCAATATTCCAAACTAAAATTGAACAATTATACATAATTTAAAAGCATCGATTTCTTCTCCCCCCCTTTATAAAAAGTACTTTTTTGGAACGTTTAAGTAAAATGCATTTATTTATAAATTTGCCTTAAAAATTTCAATTCCCGATTTTGGATAGAAATCTTTTTCAAAAATAATGAAACATCATTTGACCACATCCAAATAAAATGCAGGAATTTATAATTCTTAATTCATTAGCGCGTTTAAAACGGGTACATTCTAACTAAGACTGATTTCAATTGAAAACCAATCACAGATCCTTAATTCATTGGGATACATTTTCATTACGCCATCAGTATATCTAGTTCTTAACATATAAAATGTTCTTTTTATTGTTTGGTAAGCATTTGAATAAACAGAGATAATAGAACCTGTTAAAATTTTTTAAACATTTGCTTATTTTGAAACATTTGTTACGAAAGTGTTTTAAATTGAAAAATTACACTGAGCAGTAAATTTATCTAACAGGATAATTTTGTCTGATTTACTCTTCATGTTATTTGGACTGAATGAAAGAGTGTTTTGCACATCGAGTAATTATTATGAGGAATAGGAAATCATTTGATCTGTGGTGGTATTTTGAATAAGAAAAATTTATGGGCAGTTTCTTAGAATATTTAAAAGGGTTATTACTACGAACTCATGGAGGTTTTCTTGTGTGTGTGTGGGGGGGGGGGGGGGGGGGGTATTCTCGCACTATAAATTTCGCTTTTTGGCCAAGTGTTTTCAATGTTTTTGTGTTATCATTGCGTTTAATGGGAGGCTGAAAGCATTTAACTTCTGTAATTTTATTTCGCTGAAAGAAAATAGCCTCCTATAATTTGTGTGAAAACTTAATTTTAGTACAGTTGTCATTAATTTAAAAAATATATTTGTATGAATGAAATTTGTTTGGAATAATTTAACTTGATTAAAAGTGTATAAATAAGATTTTTTGTTCTTGTGAAATTAGTTTTGAATATGTGTTGATAGATATGGCTGCTATGAAATCGGGGATTGAATTTCTCTTTTTGAGTACTTTCCACTGTAGTTGAAAAGTGTTTATGAATTCGGCTTGTGTGTCCGCCTGTCTGTCCTTCCTCTAACTCATGTAAATATTGTCTGATTGCCATAAAATGGATATATGTTATTCTTGGGCTTTAGTATGGCATGTTCTGTATTGAAAAGGAAGTGTGTAGCATTTTTGGTTCATTTACAGGGCCACTCAAAAGAATTCTGTTACATTACGGTATATGGGGAAAAATCGTTCGCCATGTATTTTAATGATATTACAATATTTAAAACATATTGAAATTGATATACATCACTGAGGTTGTACTACAAGGTTCTTACTATAGAATATGGTGTGCATAGAACTTATCGTTTATTTACAGAAACAAACAAAAGTATTTGGATATAGAAGAAAATGAGCAATAATTGGACTATTGAAGCCTACGCACAATAATTGCTGGAAGTACATTTTCATTTGTCGTATGCTTTTTTAAATGTAACTATTTTTTAAATATTACTTGGTGTTTATAAATTCTAGATCATATACAAGGTGCAACAAAAGTTCTCAACAACACTGTTAAAATTGCTGAGTGGAAATTTTAAAGTGTATTATGCGTTTAACTGAACTAACTTTTTGCATACTATGTAGTATGCTGTAGATTATATACAGGGCTGCAAAAAAATCATATCTTTTAATGACTATTCATGGTAATAGCAGAAATTGTGTTTTCAAATGCATTCTGCATTTTCCGAATTGTTCATTAAGACGTCATCTTCCACCTTTGTAAATTGTGAAGTTTTGTTATAGTATTCTGAATGTGTTGGAAAGTGTTTAATAATCTATGCTGTATGCAATTTGTTTTTTAGAAATCTCATTGTTAAAACTGTGTTTAATATTATAGAGCCTATCTTTTATCGTTAACCATTAACTAATTTCTAAGCCGTTAGTTTTAGAGGTATAGACAGTTACAAAAATGTTTAAAATTTTGTTTTGCATCACATAAAAATCGATTTACATTACAATAATTACTTTTTAAATAGATAAGAAATTGCAAATTTTATACAATGCCTGGATACTATAAGTTTTATTTAGAAAAAGTTTTGCCATGTTCTAACAAGTAAAATAGCAAAAATTTATTCTTGTATGGTCAAAACTTATCGAGTTATGATACTTAGAATTTTATGAATTTTCAATGTTTTAATCACTATAAATGGAAAAACATGTTTTTAGTGTCAGTAAACACCAAAAATGCATGAAATTCAAAGTTTATAACTAGGTAAGTTTTTGTCTAGCAAAAATTAATTTTTTAACCAGTCACTGATTTTGATTCATCAGAATATAAAACAGCATTTATAATTACATCAAAAAAAAAAATTTCAGACATTTTTTTTTAACGCCTTCTAATTAAAACATCTGTTGACCGGATACTCAGCGATTAGTTATATGTTATAAAAATAATAGGTTGTTGTTACCTGTACAAATGTGGAATGATGTAACCTGTTAACCAAAAATAACTATATTTCCCATCTCTATTTTGCAGTGAACAAGTTAACTATTCAATAAAAAAAGTAAACTGAGTAAAAATTTTAAGATAATACCACTTTTACATTGTAAAAATTAAATAAAAACAAACTATGAAATTAAACATTAAAACAGTAGACAAATTAATATCCTTAACTTTAATTCCCAACAAGAAATTATATACATAAATTAATAATGTCTTTGACATTCTGATTTGAAATACCATTTGTCAATTGATTTTTCAGGATTGAAATCTTTTAAAGATGGTGCATTTAAATTTATAAGCAATAAACTGTTCATACTATCCTTTTTCAAGTTTGAATGGAGTTTACTTTTGATAGTGTTCACTTTTTCTGAAACCTCTTTCACAAGAAGCTGTCCATTTAAATTTATAAGCAATAAACTGTTCATAGTACCCTCTTTCAAGTTTGAATGGAGTTTACTTTTGATAATGTTCACTTTTTCTGAAACCTCTTTCACAAGAAGCTGTTGACACAATGGCAAGGAAATTTGCCAAATAGAATTTTTTTGGTTAAAGAAAAAAAATTAAATTAATAAGTAAGTAAAGTTAGTCACCAGGAGGAAATTTTTAGTCGTCCAGGTGACCTGGCACCCGGGGTTTGTCAGACACTGCACATGGATATATAAAATATATCCGAAAAAACAGATGATGATAATAATAATAGAATAGAATATATATATAATAAATGCAGTTAAATAAAAATAAATGAAAAAATAAATAAGTAATAATCATAATAGTAATAAAGTAAATAAATCAAATGAAATAAAAATGATAAAAAATAAATAATGCATGCAAATATAAAAAATATAAATGTAAAAAGCAAACTAATATTAATTAAATGAAACAAATAAATACCGTAATTTCTGTAGGAAATGCTGCATCGTGAAAATTCCCACATAAAAATTAAAGAAATGGTCATAAACGCCACAGGTGAAATTTCTGCGGTAATCGCGATTAACATGCTAAACAGAAACATATTAATAAATTGAATTAAGAAATCATTAAAATGAAACTATTAATTAGACATAAATAATATTTAATACAAAATTCGAAATTATTAATTATTTAAATAATATAAGTACGAAAAAGTACGCTAAAATTGCATAAAATCTGCAGCTTAAATTCTGGCATATGGGGCTGGAGACATATTGCAATATTACTTTGGTATATTGCGAATGATATAGCAAGGGAAATAAATTAATTAAACTGAATTTTAGAAACCACAAAATATGAAATTATTAATTTGATATAAATAATTTAAGTACGATATTCAAAATTATTAATTTACTATAAATAATATAAGTACGATATTCAAAATTATTAATTCACTATGTATTAATAATATTTAAATGAAAAAATCCCGTTAAAATTGAGTAAATGTCATAACCAAAATTTCGGTATATATGGACTCTAATCGCAAATAATATACTAACAGAAATACTATCATTAAACTGAGTTAGGAAACATAAAAATAGAAACATGAAATTATTAATTTGTTATAAATAATAAATACAGAATTTCACAGAAAAAAAACACTAAAAAGATATTAAAATAGCGAAACACAGATTTTATTTTTACATTACGAATTTAATTAATTAAAACCATCAAAATCTGATTCATCACTGTCAGAATTAAAAAGGTTTAGAATGTCCTCATTTACACTGCTGTCTAAATCTATGTCATCGCCCTCCTCCTCATCATTATAATTGTTCTCTACCGCAGCAGAAAGTTCATTTTCCGGTGTTAATATTTCCGCTTCTTTAAATCCTGCTATTATTGTAGCTTTTTTTACAGACTTCCATGCAGCATCAACCCACTTAGCAATGTCTTCATATGACGCTCTACGCATTTTCCCACTTTTCGTGTACGAGTGCAGTCCTTCACTCATCCAGAGTTCCCACTGCTTACGAATCTCTGCTTTAAAACACTTGTTTACCGAGAGATCTAACGGCTGCAATAATCTCGTTAAACCTCCTGGAATTGCTGCTAAATCGGTGGATAATTTTTTTAAATGATTTATAACTGAATTGGGAACGCAATGAATCCAAAATCAAAAGTCCTTTTCTATCAAAAAAAGATCCTTTACGTTGTTGCCACACTTTTTCTATCCATTGGAACATCATATTTTTGCACATCCATCCATTTTCATTAGCGCAAACAAAGATATCGGAGGGAAATTTTCATTTTGGGACAGTTTTTCTTTTGAAAATCAGCATAGGTTTTAATTTATCTCCATTTGCTGCACAAGCCAGAACACATGTAAAGGACATTTTTTCATGTCCTGTCGTTAGCACAGAAACAGTTCTTGCACTGACTTGATCAACTGTTCTATTTGGAGGACAGTCAAAAGTTAATGGAGTCTCATCCATATTGATTATCTGTGATAAAAGAAATTTCTTTTGACCAGTAATGTCCCTTATATATTTTAAGAAACTTTCTTTTTTCTTTTGCCAGTCTAATGGTAGCTCTTGTCCAACAGTTGTTTTTGTTCTTACAGATATTTTGCTGCGTTTCATAAATCTATAGCACCAGCAAGGCTCTCCTTTAAAATCCTCAATATTCATTTCACGGGCCATTAATTTCGCCTGAAGTCGAATCTTTATTGTCGAAACAGAGAGTCCCTTTTTTCTTTGCTCTTTTATCCATTCCAAAAGATCTTTTTCCAAAACGGGCCATCTTACAGTCCCACTTCTTCTAGCACGTTTCTGCTGTGGCATTTTTTCTAATTCCTTTTTTTCCGCTCTTCAACGGCGAACGCATCATTCATCTATTTCATATTCACGTCCTGCAGCTCTGTTGCCTATTTCTTCAGCACGAGAATCAACATTAAGTTTAAAACTTGATCTATAGCTTCTATGATGTTTAGGTGCCATTTTCCTAAAAAACTCAGCTTTTCATGTGGTAACAAACTCCCGAGTGCATAAAGTAAGAATTTGAAAATACGGCAGTTCACTCTCTGAAATTATTCACTAGTGTTGCCAAATAAATTTCCTAAAAGCCATTGAATGGGACGAAATGGAATTTGTCTTGGAATTTTTCTATACATTGAAAAGATGAACGGGAACATTCCTAAGTAAAAAATCTTAAGATTGGGTTTTAGCAGACTCAACTTTAACTCAAGTATCTTAAAAAGCGTGTTTGAACGGAATAAAATGACATTTATTTTCATGTGCCATATATTAAAATTATTTACAAATAGATAATAAACGTATTAATTTTAATATTTACCACTACGTACAAATAAAATAACATTATCCCATCCTATTTCATCAATTGAATAAGATATAAAATTTATCTTTTTAATCATTTCTAAAAGAATCTGTAGATCAGGAATGGAGGCGGGATTTTTTTCTTTTTTTCAAAAAAAAAAAAAAGGAATTAAAAAGCAAACTCGCTCAATAAATAATTCATGAAGATCAGGTAATTTAAAACGGAAAAGCGTGGAATCTGCTGGCATATCTATCAAAGTGATTTGAAATCGAATACGTTTTTCCATTTCCGATAAATGGAAGTTAAGTCGCTTAAGTTATAAGCTATTGCTATTTAATGATGACCTTCCCCGAGCTGTCTCATCCAGAAATTCAGCTCGAAAAATCAACTTTTATCATTTTCTAAATGTTTGTTTTTTCCCTTATCAAAAACTGGAAAACGCTATTTGGTTTCATAAAAAATTAATAAATGCAGCCGTTATTTATGTGTGTATGTGTGTTTTATAATAAAAATAAAGTTCTCAAAAACAAACTTTTTATTTAATTCCTATAGGTCTATCTGCAAGAAATTTCATGATGACATACTTTTATTATTTCTCTGCATGTGGGGTGATAAAGGATTATAAACATTATGCTAACTGCAATGAAAAGACATCACGTGCGGTCCTAAAACTATCTTCTCCCCCTCCCCACCTTCTTCTATCGCTCTGTTTGGAATATTTTAGCCGTCACAAACTCAAAGGAATAAATATAGATTTCAATTAGAAGATTTTGTTTTAAAAGATACACGAAATGATAACTAAAAAGGAAAAAATATGTACTTACCAGCCCTGTGCTGTTTCTTAAATACAAGATACAGTACAAAGTCTAAAATCCGGACGTTTTGCTAACCAAGTTCTTTTTTTAATTTTTATAAAAATAAAAGTATTATAAATTTGGAATTCTTAAAACCGGACCAAAAACCTCTCCACTCTTCTAACATTTTTTAAAGAACAAAGATATTCATACTCTTTTCATTCCACTAGTTTCAGCAAAATGATCTTACGATCTGTTTTTCCATAATGCTTTTCCAGATGGCTTTTTAAAAAGCCCTGATGACTCGAAACTATTCATTTTTTTTTCTCATTTTTTGTGCGAGAAAAAACTATTCAAATTCTATTCTTTTAAATATAAAATGGACTTCTTGAATGTGTCAACAAGTTTGCGTTGCTTGAGTGCAGAAAAAAAATATTGAGATGCAAGCAAATAAAAAAGAAAAAGAATGAAAACCGAAACTCTTATAATCCTTACTGTTAGAAAAAAATAATAATAATAATAATCCTTATCTCCTATGTAAATTGACCGATTTCTTTCAAATTTTCAGCAAGTTGAAATAATAGTAAATTAAGCTGCGTAACAAATTTTTATTAAAATATAACCAGTTATTAGAAAGTTAGAACGGCTGCCCACTTTATAGAAACTGTGCAGAAAAAGTAACATATGCGGTTTGTTTTTGTTTATTCACTTCGCTCCGTGAAATCAGAATCAATGCTTACACAATCGGATCATCAACGTTGGGTGGATTATGTTTTGCTATGCAGAAAGAAACCGTGAATAGATTATTTCCCTTTTTAACTAAAGATTAAAAAAAATACAAAATACAAAAGCATACAATCCAAAATAAGACATTTATATTTTAATTTACAAAGCGCAGAAAATCAATAACGAAACTTTCTCGAAAAATGAAATTTGTTGAAAATTGGAGAGGGGGAAGAAAAAGAAAAGGGGAAATTGGAGAGAAAAAGTGCTCAGTTTATTAGATGTTATTATCAGCTTATTAGCAAAGGATTGGAGCAGCGGAATGTCATTACAGGAGAGGAACTGGTGTCCGTTTATGGAATACAGGAGAAGGTTATTGTCGAAAAATCTTAATTGATGAAGCAGCGCAAAATAACGGACATGTTCAGTGAAAAAGCATTGAGAAAAATGCTCAGGCAGAGCCAATATATTTCGTTCGCCTGGGTCTAAAAATTTCGGTTCATCCACATTATTTTAAAATTTCATTAATATGAGATTTCTCATCTTTGGGAGTGGAAAAAAAAAAAAAAAAAAAAAATGTGCATAAACGCCGCATCACTTGAAATTTTAATGTAAAGCACATAAATGCCGCGGCGTTTCTTCCGCAATATTATGGTATATTATAGCTGTAGGACTGAAAAAGGTTTTTCCAAGCTACAAAGAGCATGTTAGAATCAGATTTTTCATCAACAAAAACTTCACAATTAAGATAAATAGCTAAATTTTTAAGAAAGTCCAATTCTGAGGTGCTATTAACACCTCACAAAAGCATGCTTTCTTTATGCCTGATGAAGAAAGACTGAGTACTTTAAAAAGGCCTAGAGCATTTATATTTTTGTGGTGTTTTAAGAAAGGTTTTTTTTGTTCTTGCTGTTTCACACCAGCTTTTACTGATATTAATTTAATATTTATTATGTTTAGAGTTGTGTTTATAGCTTTGTTTTTCCCTCTTCTATCACTTTGTTTTAACTTTCTCCTGAAAAATTATTATTATAAAAATATTTTCCAAACCTGGGTATCCCATTATTTGTACCTTGTAAGTTTTAAAACAGAAAATTCCATTTAAAATTGTTATGGGGAAAAAAAAAAGAATAATAAAAAAAATTAGGATGCCACATAAGCTAAGAAAAGTAAAGCTGAGCTTTTTAAGGGATGAATGCTACTTAATTGATCTGAAGAAGGGAAATTGGTTCTGTTGAAATGAATAGCTATTAACCTTTAGGTCATACAAAAGTTATTTTGTATTGTTCAAACTTGTACTGATATTTCAAACATATTAGATGATACGGTATGCATTGGAACATAAAAATAAAGTAATTTTTAATGTAAAATCTGTTTACTCATTAGAGAATACAACAAAAGTTTACAAAAACAAAATAAAGTAACTATTACTTTTAGAATTGTTTATAGTTTTATATTTTGTCATTTTTATCACTTTCTTTTTACTTTCTCAATGTGCAGTTTTTTAGAGTACTTTAAAACTAGAGGAGTATTTTAACCTCCTTAGTTCTGGTGTCACCTGTAAGAGACACTAAATAATACACTTTAAATTAATTTAAATATTTCTAGAATTGTTAAAATTACTTCTAGATCTTTTTAATAAATATGTGCATATCATAAGTATTGATTTATAGACAGATGAATCTTTGGAGCTGTTTTACACTAATTTTAAACTGGTTTTTGTGGTCTCATGTAATATTTGTCTCAGGACTGAGAAGGTTATAGCAATCCTCTAGTTTATTTTAATTGTATTTAGATGACTAACATTATCAAGTGACAATTAGGATAACTAGAATTTTGCAAGTGCATGCGACCAATACACAGTTCATTAGCACTAACTCCGGATGCTGCAATAAAATCCAACTCAACACATTAAAGAGGGGCGAAAGTAGGTCCAGTTTTGAGCAACTGTCACATCATCAACCTCAAATGTGAAACCTCACAGTAGAATTCCACTACCTGAGGGCTAGCAAGGATTGCCACAAAATTACTCTACTGCCAGCTGAAATTGAGGATCTCCTATGAACAAGCTACCTCTGTGATTCAAGCCAGTGGATAGAACAACACAAATATAAATGTTAGTAAATAAAAACATAGTATAAAAAATAGGAAAATTAGTCTCCTTGCATTATGCATATCAGGGTCAACTACCTCCCAGATGTCTGGCTGCAGGGATAGAAAATAAAAGCAAAATATTGTTCTGACTAGACCTTGTGATGGCTGCCTGTTCCCCGTTTGTTCATCTGGTGCCAGAGTATCTAGTTGCTTTGAAAAACGTGAGGAATACTGCACCTCACAGCCTCCCAAGACTGATGTCCAGCAACAGACTATCCAGGTTCACATTGTCTCCGGATTGGACATGGAGATGCATTGGCCTCTAGCATCTGCCAGGGTAGTATTCTTCCAAAACTAGAACGGGACACCACAGCATCCTCAGCCAGGCTCCTGGTCATCCTCCTGCACATATGCCAGGTTGTTTCAGGGCCTTTTTACTGGTGTGCACACCCTTATCAAGTGACAATGGAAGGATGGACACTAGGGGTACTGGTAAGAAGCATTAACACCCTATATAGTATTATTACAATAGAAATCAGTTGTCAATAGAGATGGTAGTGCAAGAATTCATATTGACAGCTTTAAAATTTCTCAAGAGCTGTCTGGCCAACTCTTTATTTTTTATCATCTTATTCTTCAATAACTATTGGGCATTTTTAAATTTCAGGTAAGATTATTTGTCGCATTTTAAAAGCTCTGTTCAGCTACATTTTACATCTTTAAGCCATCCCTTTTTTAATATTTAAGCTTAAAATTTGTGAATATTAATTTTTACTTTTTATTATTTTCTTCTTTTTATATTGCTTTAAAAATGTCTAAGTGGCCCAGACCAAAATATTTAACTGACATAGAAATAAAAGTTCATATCGAGAATTCTAATAATTTAGTATTTGCTAATTCAGACTTTGACAGTGATGAAGATGATGAAATTGTTTATTTCTCTCCCAAGAAAAAGATAAAATTGTGTCCATTCTACAAATTTCAGTTACTGTATATACTTCATACTACTTTTGTTGTTCTGTGAGTAAAGACCTTTTCTTTAAAATATCATTTTTTCTATTTTTTTAGCTTCTGTTGCATACTAATACCCACTAAAATATTTTGAAATATGAGTACAAAGTACACTTGATATAACAAAAAATCTTTTGTACAGCATAAACGATTAAAGGAGTTATGCATTTCTGTGGAATAAATCTTTTTTCTTTGTGCCAAAAATGCAGGATTTTCCCCGGCATCCTTTAAAATTTTATTCTATAATAATTCGAATGGATTTTTTTTTTTTTTTTTTTTTTTTTTTATCTTTTACAGTATAGAAAACGATAGTCTCTAAATAAAATTTTATTATGTGTATAACATTTTTAAGGCAGTTTTAAAGAGTAAGAGAAAAAAAATGTAATAAGTAAGAGAACAAATCTGCGATAACAATGAAGAGGAAAAATAATACTGTTGTGTATTATTAAATAATTTTAAAAAATGAAAATATCTTTCTCTATGCTGTTATAAAGTTTCAAGGTATATACAGTTTGACTTGAATATCTCTATTTTTCTAGTTAATCTTCAGCAACCATTGAGTGATATTCCTAGTGATAGTAGTTCTGTAGCAAGTAATAAAGAAAATGCACCTCCTTCATCTGGCAATACAGGAAGTGGTAAGTAATTGATATTCAACAATTCTTGCTATTTTCTCATAAATTTATATATGTATTTTTTATCATGATAGTTAAAAAAATAAAGCTTTGTTGTGCATAGTTAAAAATACTTTTATGAACTGTCATAGGTGTCAAGCAGTTTGTCACATAAGAATATTTATTATTCCATAGTAAATTCTATTGGAACTGTTATTTTATCTATTTCCCTGTAAATATTTTAGTTAATTCTTTATCAGTTTTAATGACTAATAATGTATGCAGAATATTTTGCCTTTTCTTTATATATTCACTTATAATTTAGGAATGAGTTAGTAACTATTCATTCAATATTTATTTCAATAGTTTATAACATACCAAATAATAATTAAAATAATAAAACTTTGTAAAAAATCACCATAAAATTAAAACAAAACACAGGACGCGTTTTGAGCTAAAAACATAACAGCTCGTCATCAGCTAAGCATACACGTGTCCGTAAACGAACAAGTTCAAAAATGAACAGTTCATTTTTGAACTTGTTCGTTTACGGACACGTGTATGCTTAGCTGATGACGAGCTGTTATGTTTTTAGCTCGAAACGCGTCCTGTGTTTTGTTTTAATTTTATGGTGATTTTTTACAAAGTTTTATTATTTTAATTGCTTCATATCGCCAGTTTTCGGTGCTGTTTCGCTATACCAAATAATAATAATTGTAAATGAGTTATGGAGTTAATGTAGCATGCATTTAGCTATCTAATTTGGCTGCAAAATGTTAAAAAAGTTGTTCTATACCATTAATTCATAATATAGAGGAAGATAGAAACAGTTTTTATATTGAAAAATAAAGGCCTTATTATACATCTTCAACAAAGTTCTCTGATAAATCTATAAAGGTTATATGTTCAATTTTCCCTCTAAAAGGTGATGGTTCATTTTTGGACCACTTAATTTTTAATCCCTATATGTCATATTACACCAGAATTTTGGAATGGCAATTTTCCTGTTATTAAGTATGCTTTTACTTACTTTCAAATAAATTTGATTCAGTCATTTCAGCATTGTACAAATATAAGTAAAGAAAGAGTTAAAGCAAAAGTAATGGACAAGCAATAAGCTAAAATAGTTCTATCATGATTAATCATATTCTGTTAATTATATTAAACATATGTTACATAAAATATTTAATCTTAAAAGAGACTGCTATCTTGTAATTGGAATAATAATATTACTCAAAATAAAGTTGTTTGCTTGTGATGATCGTATCAGAAAATATTTTGTTTGCTATTTTAGCAAACCTAGTTTTAATGCCATATAAGTAATGCAATAAAATTTTGGAAACAATATGTATCAATATGGTACAATTTTAAAATACAATATGTATTGAATTCAAAATAGAATATGAATATTTATGCATTTTTTAATCTGGCATCTCTGTAAATACCCATCGTGGATCTCTATAAACCCCCTTCATAACTTGTTGAAATTATGAAAATTTATGTACAGCAATTTCTATTTTTTGTTGTGCCAATAAATACGTTTCAGGGAGTTACATCCTTCTTTTGTTTTGCTTCAGCCAATCAAACAAAATTTTGAAAAGGTTGACTATATCAGGGATGTTTATATATAGTTAAATATCATCAGGTGTTTCATTTACTGTCGGATAATGCAAGGTCCAAAATGAAGCAGTTTTAACCCAAACAAAAGTTTATTAACCATAAAAAACATTAAAAAGAACAAAGTCAGTTAATTGTAGTGTAACAAAAACATCAATTTATTCATAGAACAGCATATGCAGTTCATGCACAAAAGCAAGACAATCCTTCACATGCTTATTATAATCTTCAGCCCTGCTTATAATACACCACACAAGATCTGATTGTTACCAGAAGTAAAAAGTGAAGACTACAGTTTCCCAGATTCCACATATTGTCACTAATTTTGTCCTGTTTAAGCAAAGATTATACATGGCAATTAAATGCCTATGTATTAAAAAGAAAAAAAATAGTTTTGCCAAACTGTGGGACTAGTTGGCAATCAGCTGAAACTACATACTCATAAATGGTTTTTGATAAATCCTATACATGAAATCATCATTACTTTTCTCCGTCTTAATTCATATTACAGAGACAGTTAAACATTATATATATTAAAACTTAAAATAGTTTTATCAAACCATGTAACTAGTCATAATTCCGCTGAAATTGCAATCTCATCAAAGGCTGTTCTATTTTCTAACAACCAATCTAATAACTATTCATTCAATCAACCAATCAACCATTATGTAAAGTTTGAAGTGTCATTAGGCAAATACATGATGCAACTATTTTCAGGTACAGCATTAAAACTTTTAATTTAATGCTAAATTACTTTTTATAATTTGTTTTGTTTTGAATTTTAATTTAAACTTCATTTATGCTGAAAATTTTAGCTTCACATCATATAACTTCTGAATAGTGAAAATGTTAGGGTTAATATAGCTGAGTCAAACCCTGAGAAAAATTGCTGTGTAAAATGAAGTAAAAACCAGGCTGATAAGCTAAAGTCATTTCTTAAAGTTCATTTTATGGCAAAAAATTAACTATAGCAAAATCACTGAGACAGAACACTATGGACCTTAGTATGAATAAAAGAATGTTGCATTTGATTGTTATTAGAATCTGAATTATTATTATTAGCACACTGTTGGATCTTGAAGCACAATATTTCTAATCAGAACAGCAAACCTGCTAAGTCTTCCTTTTTTATGAACACTTCCTGATTTTTTAATTATCTCCCTTTCATTCAAACATTGCTCTTTTTCTCTTAAATTTTTAAAATAGTATATAATATTACAAAAACTCATAAACATATTGTAAATTTCACCAAACTTTCCATAAAGATTTTTTATCCAAAGCTAAGTCTGTTGTGGAATACTTGATCAGATGCATTTTTTTTTTCTTTTCAAAGAATAGCATTTATTGGCAGTGAACATGGTAATTATCTTAGTTTTTAGAGTGTAAGTGATTAATGATAAAGAAAATATTCTTTTTTGGAATGAGCCTTTTACTCGTATATCTATATATATATATATACAGTCTGAAATCATTTATCAAGAATATTTCCAACTGACTGATTTCAGGAATCTTTCCAGGAAAGTGACATGCTGTGAAAGTTTGACATATGCATTTCTTAATACCTTGATGTCCAACATCTAGAATTTGAAATGGAAGCATATTTAGTTAGATACTAGGTGTTTTGATTTTTATGCAGAATTGTTTCTGATTGATCCCCATAAATTATGTTCTTTCAGACTTTGATTGATCTTGATTTTATCTGTTTCTTAATCTGAATAATCTTATAATTAATTTGAAGCCAGCAACAATGTCAAAGCCACATATTCTACAAATCTGATCAAATGGATATTGCTTTAATGCCCAAACAGTTATCTGGAATACACCTGGTCTCAACCATTCTGGATAATTATTGAGGTGTAAAACTATTAGGGAGATACTTCTGCTTAATTTTTTTTAACCCTCTGAGCAGTTTGCCTGTATTTTTCAGTTTCCCCAAAACAACTTAAATCGGTTGTAGACAAAAATATTTTTAATAGAATTGTATTTTAAGATGTATGTCAAATAAAAGGGGAACAGGGAAAGAAAATTTAAATTAACATTAATTTTAATAATCAGTTTTATGAAAATGCAGGAAAGCCCTCAGATGCTCGGAGGGTTAAAGCCTCATTAAAATAAAATTGACACACATATATACAACTATATATGCACAATAGACTCCCTCAGATCCGCACAGGTTGTGTGGATTTTAGCATTTTGTAGATTTCTGGTTATTGCTTTGTTTACATTTTTTAAACAGTAATTTGAATGTAATAATGCAATCAAAACTTTAATGAATGCTTACAATATAGTAAAATAGTTAAGTAATAAACTAAAACAATAAAAATTAAGATGGTTTTAAAATGATTAATTTATTAAAGTAACTATAAAATAAATCATTAATAGTGTATAATTAAAAATGCATAATACAGATGAGGTATATTTTTCTTGAATTATTGAATGAAACTTGCCTCATAAAGGTACTCTACTAATTCACATCAAAATCATAAAAGAAAAAAGTTTTATTTCAGTTTTAGTGACACAATAACTAAAAAAGCTTGATTAATAAATAAGTATTTCTTGTAAAAAGATTGCAATTACCAGTACTATCAGAAATATCTTGTTTTTTTTTTTGTTTTTTTTTTCAGAGATAAATTTATACTTCCTTCATGAAAAAGCATGAGTTCAGTCATATTAGCTAGAATTAAAATACATATGGAATCATATAAAAATAAAGTCTGTAATTTTGTACATACATCTGAACTGGAAGTTTCATTGTTTACATCTGTGATGATGTGTGGATTTGGGGGAGTCTACTGCATATATATATACAGTTGGACCTCCATATATCGAACTTCCACATATCAAAATTTTCTATATGTCGAACTTTTAGCAAATCTCCATGTTCATTACATAGAAAAACTGTCTGTATATCGAAAAAACCTCTATATAAATTGAAACTTTTTTAAGACATATTGAGAGATTTTATTCCAATTTAGACCTGTTGTCTCACGAAAAATGAAGGTCAGGGAATAAGGGAAGTTTATTGAGGGTCACTACAAATCCCACATTCCAGCTGGGGATGAGGGTGGACAAACAGGTTGTTGTTGTTCTCCCGACTTGTTTTCGAATTTTGGTTATGACCTATCCTGTAGTGAAACGCGAACCCCATTGTTCTTTCAGCTAGAACCAGAATCCAACATGTTTTTCTTTCATACGCCAAAAGGATGTCATTTATTGGCAATTTTCGGATTTCATTCTGGATCAACTCAAGATCGGGCGAGAGATTCTGAGGAGATTCTTCTTTTTCCAGGAGAAAAGCCAGTTTGGCACGCATCACTGTCCTCCGTCACGTGACAGAGGGCAGAGATGTATGCTTCAAGAAAAGGTTACCAAATCTGGGTCTGTGTGTTGAAACCAGTTTCTAGCATTCCCTTTTGTCTGATGGTTGGCCCTCACTCCTAAGTCTGACTAGTTTCAGTGAAAATTTAAGTTGTGAATTCATTTTGAACTTTTACTTTTTCTCTCGATCACAATGTCAAAAAGAAAATCCCTTAGTTTTGTGGATGAAGTTGAATCGCTGAAGGATAGCGGAATGCGCAAAAAAGACATTTCTTCTAAATTTGGTATTCCCGCAAGCACATTGTCGACTATTATAAAAAATCGGAATGCCGTAATGAAACCCTATGAATGTATTGAACCTAACAGAAAACATTCGATACGATACAGTGGACTAGGCCGTTTTAAAATGGATAAAGAGTGTTCAAGACCAAAACTTGCCAATCTCTGGTCCTCTTATAAAAGAGAAGGCATTGGCGTATGCTAAATATTTTGGATGTGATGAATTTCAAGCAAGTTCCGGGTGGCTTGACAAATTTAAGAAAAGGCATGGCATCAAGGAAAAGGTTATTTCTGGAGAAAGTAAAAGTGTATTTGAAGTAGTCTGTGATGACTGGAAAAGCAACAATTTGAAAAAAATTCTAAAAGATTATCAGCTCAATGATATTTTTAATGCTGATGAAGTGGAACTTTTTTTATAAGTGACTACAACAAAACTAACTTTCAAAGACGATGATTGTCGTAGAAGCAAGAACAGTAAGGACAGAATAACAGTACTGGTAGGCGCTAACATGAGTGGCAAAGAAAAACTTCGATTATTGGTAGCAGGTAAAAGTAAGAACTCTAGAGTATTCAAAAATGTAACATCTTTAGAGGTTGACTATTGTTCTAATAGAAACTCGTGGATGACAGGTGAAATTTTTGAAAAGTGGAGTTTGAAATTGGATAGAAAAATGAGTGATCAAGATAGAAAAATTGCTTTACTTATAGACAATTGCCCGGCTCATCCTAATGTGTCTTCAAAATTATCAAATCTCAATTTGCTTTTTCTTTCCTCGAACACCACTTCAAAATTGTAACCAATGGACCAGGGTGTAATAAAAAACCTGAAACTTCATTACAGAAAATGCATTCTCCGATGACTTATCTGGGCATTTGAAAATGAAAACCTTTACATAAGGTGATTGATCTGAGAATAAATTAGCCAAAGTTTGGGAAAATGATGTTTCTGAATCTGCAATAAAAAACTGTTTCACAAAAGCTGGTTTTAGTGCATTACCGGAAATCGAAGAACAGGACGTGTTCCCGCAAATCCAACAGTCTTGGGAGTATTTTGTGTTCCCAAGGACAATTACAGATGGTATTCTTCTTAACGAATTTCTGACAATCAATGATAAGTTAATTATTGCTGATTATCCTACAGACAGAGACATACTGAATTCGTTTCATGAATCTGAAAAAGAAATCAAAGAACCAGAGGAAGTAAATGAATCTGAAAACATTTCCAAGCCATCGAAAAAAAAAATGCAAGAGGTGTTTGAAACAATACGTCGTGGACTTCAATTCACGGAAAATGTTCCTCATGAAGTTTTTAGTTGGCTGAATAAATACGAAAATTTCTTTGATGAACTTTCCGCAAAACTGGCTGTTCAGCAAGATATTCATAGTTTTTTTTTAACAATGTAACTTTGAGCATTGTAACCACTGTTTTGGATTATTGATTTTATAAAGGGTATGTAGTACTCAATAAACCTTTCATACTAATTCATTTTTTTCATTATTAACTTTCATTTAATGCGATTCGCATTATAAATGCAGTTCCGTATATGAAAATTAGCTTTAATTTTAATGTTTTAGGAGTAATTATTATAAAACTAAGATCGCTTCTATATATCGAATTTTTTTCCGAAAATTCGCTACTTCAATATATAGGGGTTCGACTGTATATATATATGTGTGTATGTATATATACATATATATATGTGTGTGTATATGTATATATATATATATCAGCGATGCTGCGGACACGCTATAGCACACAAATTACGCGAAAAATCGGACACGGGATGCAAAAAAAAGCTCTTATGCGTCCCGTGGGACACGTAATTTCGTCAAAAAATCACGGAAAAAAGTAGATTTTCCTCAAAGGATCACAAAAAAACGCAAATTTCATCAAAACATCATGAAAAATATGCAATTCTCGTAAAAGGATTCGAAAAAAAGCGTATTTCGCCAAAGAATCGGAAAAAAATAGCAAATTTCGTCAGAAAAATCATGGAAAAAATCAGATATTCGTCAAAGGATCGCAAAAAAGTGCAAATTTCATCAAAATGTAGCAGAAGAAACGTAATTCCCGTAAAAGGACCATGAAAAAATAGCGTATTTCACCAAAGGATCGGGAAAAAATAACGAATTTTGTCAAAAAATCGCGGAATAAGCCGTTTTTTTTTTCAACGGATCGCGAAAAAACCGAAAATGTCATCAAAATATCGAAGAAAAAACACAAATTTCGTAAAAGGGCCTCGACAAAATACCGTATTTCGTCAAAAGATTGTGAAAAAATAGCTAATTTCGTCAAAAAATCGCGGAATAAAGCCAAATTTCGTCAAGGGATCTCGAAAAAAAGGTCACATTTCATCAAAGTATTGCGGAAAAAACACAATTTTCGTAACAGGTTCACGAAAAAAATAGCAAATTTCGTCAAAGGATCATGAAAAAATGCGAATTTCGTCAAAGAATCGTGGTAAAAAGCCGATTTTCATCAAAGGATTGCAAAAAACTCAAATTTCATCAAAATATAGCGGAAAAAGTGCGATTCTCGTAAAAGGACTGCGAAAAAATAGCGTATTTCACCAAAAGATTGCGAAAAATAGCGAATTTTGTGAAAAAATCGCGGAAAAAGCCATTTTTTGTCAAAGAATCGTGAAAAACGCGCAAATTTCATGAAAATATCGTGGTAAAAAATGCGATTTTCGTAAAAGGCCCGCGACAATTTCGCCAAAAAATAGCGAATTTCGTCAAAAAATCCCAGAATAAACACAAATTTCGTCAAAAGATCTCGAAAAATTTTCACTTTCATCAAAATATCGCGGAAAAACACGATTTTCATAACAGGTTCACGAAAAAATGTGAATTTCATCAAAGTATCGCAGAAAAAATGCAAATTTAGTCAAAGCATCCAAAAAAGGTGGGCAAACCAAACTTATAGGTAGAACATTCATAAAATGGGATTTAATTTTTTTTAATGAGATTCTTAAAAATACAACATGATTTCAGTGTACTTTGATAAATGTATACAGGAGGTGGACCTGTGAAAAATCCCCCCCCCCCCTTCTTACTGCATTTTGAAATGCCTCCCACCTTCGGAAGATTTAGGATTTGATGCTTATTAATAATTTAGATGTGAATTTCACTTCCAAGGATAATGTCTGATTCTAACACAGATCTATGCTGACAAATAATTCAATGGGAAGTGTAATGAAAGCACCCATTCATTCAACAAAAAATACCCCTTTGCTTAACATAAGTATTCTTTTTTTCAGCAAAAATATCTTTTTCAATAAACCTGTCTTGCTCCTTTTAAAAAGAAATGCGAACATTAGTGATACTTGTTAGTGGAACTTGGTATCCTCTATTCTCAAATAAGCATTATTTTACAATTAAGAATGTATCTTGCTTTTTTATTTTTAAAAAAGTAAAAAAAATTTCTCTTCATATTTTTTAAAAATATCTTATTTGAGTGCAAATAATACTGGTTTTAATTCATTATTTAATTATTATTAAAACAATAATTAATGCATTTATTTTATCTTTTCTAAATAAACAAGTTTCATTTATTCCTTTAAAATATGAATTATTATTAATGGGGACCTGCTTTTGTAAGAAAGGGACCCAGATTTTTCAAGTACAGTGACATCACTGTATATATATACGAGGCATGTTTTTTAAGTAAGTACCGTTTTGGAATTAAAAAAAGACGTGCAAAGATATCGCGATAATTTTCTTTTTACATGAAAGCCTGTACCTTCATCTACTTTTCTACATAATTTCCGTGATTATTGAGGCACTTGTCATAATGTGGCACCAGTTTTTGAATACCCTCCTCATAAAATTCTGCCGCCTGACTTTTTAACCACTGTATCACAAATGTTTTGACTTCGTTATCGTGTTGAAGACGCTGACCACCCAGGTGTTTCTTCAAGTGCAGGAACAAATGGTAGTCGCTGGGCGCCAGATCAGGGCTGTATGGAGGATATCTAGAGTTTCCCATTTAAAAGATTTGATGAGATCTTTGGTCCGATTAGCCACATGTAGACAGGCATTGTCATGCAGCAAAACGATACCCTTACTCAACTTGCCACGTCTTTTGTTCTGGATTGCATGATGCAGATTGTTCAATGTCTCACAATAAGACGCTGCATTGATTGTCTCATTACGAGGCAGAAACTCCACTAGCAATACTCCTTTTTTGTCCCAAAAAACTGTGTACATGATTTTCTGGGCAGAAATTGTTTGCTTAAACTTCACTTTTTTGGGTGATGATGAATGTCGCCATTCCATGGATTGTTGTTTCAATTCTGGTGTGACGTAGGCCACCCATGTTTCGTCACCAGTAACAATTTGGTCTAAAAAATCTTCACCTTCATTGTGGTACCGCTCAAGGAAAGTCAATGCACTGCCTAAACGTTGGGTTTTGTGCAAATCCGTCAACATTTTTGGAACCCAACGTGAACACAATTTCCTGTAATTCAAGTTCTTGGTCACAATGCGATACAAAACACTACGAGAATATTGAGGAAAGCAGTCGCACAATGATGAAATTGTAAAGCATCTGTTTTCTCTCACCTTTTCTTCCACTTTCTGCACCAAATGTTCATTAACGACCGAAGGATGCCCACTCCGTTCTTCATCATGCATATTTGTGCAGCCATCTTTAAATGCTCTCACCCATTTCCTTACCATTCCATCACTCATAATGTTTTGTCCGTAAACTTCACAGATCTCACGATGAATATCGATCGGTTTTACGCATTTAGCACTAAGAAATCGTATAACAGCCCGTACTTCACAATCAGCGGGACTCACGATTGTCAGAGGCATCTTAAACAGTCAGTAAACAACGTATACAATGAAGAATCAGACTGTAATGGCGTCAGTGCGTAGACAAGAGATGTAGATAACCAGTGCACATGCGCGGAATGCCGACCGTAGCGCTGCGGCGGCGGAATCGCAAAACGGTACTTACTTAAAAAACATGCCTCGTATATATAACATTAATTTTATTAAACATTAAATTTCAAGTAAGGAATCATATTTATGAAGAAGTTTAAAAATTGTGAAATTTTCATTTTTTATATGTTATTTTTAACGTAAAATGTTATTTGCCAAAAGTATATTGTTCTTTCAAGATTTGGTTTCTAATTTCAGAACTGGTGGAATGAAAATGAACTTGTAAAAAGTATATTTTAGCTTTTTGAGTTACAATAAATGCTTTACAAGAAAAAAAATTATGAAATTTTTACCCGATAAACCATTTTATTTTTAGTTCCATTGTTAATTGTATTAACTGCACCCTTTTTCAAAATTAATTAATTCAAAATAGTATATGCTTCTTCCTTAAATTCAATTCTTGTGAATAGGGGTCAATAATTGTCTACCTAAATGGGAGAAGCCTAAATCTTCAACCCTGGTTTAATGTAAAGTTAAAAATTCTACTATGTCTAAATGTCACTATATCGGCAGATGATTTTTGCTTCTATAGAATGATTGATTCCTGAAGCTTGAATGTGTGAAATGTTTTTCTTCAAATTTTTTAGAAAATTTAATAATAAAAATTTTCACCATCTATTCAACTTTAAAGTAAATTCTCTTTTCAGCTTTAATGAGAAAGTGATAACAATTTAATTTTTATTGTGAAGTAAAATAGGTTGTAAAATTCATTACTAAACCCTTTACTTTGCTTTTTATTGATCAGGTTTGGTCAAACTTAGAAGGTTCTGAAAGCATCCAGAACAAATTTGCATTGTCATTGACAGCTTATTATTCACCTTAATAAAATTTCTATTCTTTGGTTATCATTTTAAGGAATTTTTACATTATTAAGTAAACAGTAATTTTACTATAAACCTATGTGGAAAAGAAAAATTGTACATGAAGCTCATTAAAGGAGCTTCTTCTAATGGGAAAGATGCTTGTTCTATTTTTCTAATTTTTTACTGCTTACATTTTTACATCTTACCCTTACATGTTTTTAGCACTTACAAGAAAAGTACAGTGAAATATGTTTAACATGAAACTGAGGGGACCGAAAAATTTTTTCGTAAGAATTAAGTTTTAAAAGAATTTTGCATTAAAAGATTCATAAAAAAAGAACAAAACTCACAAAAATTTTCTGACGTCACCAAATTTTATTTCAATTTCCTGTTAAACTATTAGTAAGTTGCATCCATTAGGATAAAAACAAGTAAAAAAATGTTGTTTTGGGAGGAAAAAATCAAATATCTTTTTCTTTCTTTTTTTTTTTTTTTTTTTTAGTATCATTTTCAGCATTCTGAGATCTAGCTTGTTTGCACCAAATAAACAAAGCTGTTTCTAAATCTTTGTGCTTAGCAGTTCTCATAGTTCACAGTTCTCTTAGCATTCTCAGTTTCTCTCTGGCTTAAACATACGGCGCTCAAACATTAATGTAATGGGATCCCTGTTTTTTATTATTGTTAATAAAGTAGAATTGGCAATGCCAAACTCTTTGCAGATTTCTGTTTTCGTCCTTCTTCAACTGCATTAAAGCAGCTTCATTTTTTCATTTGAAGCAAAATAGCAGTTTGTTTTTGCACTGATTTCTGAGCTCATAAAACATAAGCTAATATGAAGCAAATACGAAAAACAAAGGAAATACGAAATTTATTGATTTTCACCTAAAATTCAGTGGTTTTAACACAAAATTCCCGAATTTCAACTCAAACTAACTAGGTCGAAAGCGAATTTTTTTCATGTTAAACAATTTTTGTTTCGTGTTAAAAGAAAAAAAAATGTATTAAATTGCATAGTATACTGTCCAGACCGCTATATCATTTCATGTTAACCGATTTTTCATGTTAAGTGTTTTCGTGTTAAACGTATTTCACTGACTGTTAACCTTATATTTTAAATATATGTTGATGTACTTTATTATATGAGAAATTTTGTTTTTATTTCTCATAGAATAAAGCACACATATATATATATATATGCTTTATTAGATATCATCATCAACTGTTTCCAATCCACTGCTGGATGTAGAGATATATAAACTTTCATAAAAATCAAAATGTGGTCCTGGAAATTTTTCTTTTGATTATGAGAACTTGTATAATCAATATATTTCTACAGATGGTACTGTTTTGATATGATATTTATAAATTATTAGTAGAATTTTATTATGTTAGTTTAATAATTTTAAATAAACATATATAATTTTTTTTTCCTTTTTAAGATATTCCTCCAATGTCAGCCATGTCAAACATGGTGGGCTCTACATCTACACCTGCCACATCTGCCTCCGTCCAGCCTTTGCCCAGTAATGTGGTGAATAAAACGTCCTTTCAGTTAGAAACACAGTACATGCAGCAACAAAGTCAAATATTTGTATTTTCTACAGCACTTGCCAATAAAGCAGCAGAATCATATTTATCTAACAATTATCCTTCCATAATTGCATTTCATTGTGCTCAACCTGGTACCAAATCTTTTCTGGAGGTAAGTTCATCTCTTTGATAAAAGATAGAGTGTGAAAGTATTCATTTTTTAGATTTTGTTCTTTATAGAATAGTTGTCTACTTTAAGAAAATGAAGTTGCTAAAATTCTTGTTTTCCGGTAACTGCAACATAAAACATTAATACCTAGTTTTTCTTTGAAAAATATAGTGTTAATAAAACTACTTATTTAAGCAACTGCAGCAAAATTTGTAATATTTCAGTATGTATGTATGCTTTAAATACTGTTGATTATTGAAACAGAAGAAGCAGCACAGATATCTGAGCCATATTTACTACATAAAAAATCTATTATTGCATGATGAGTAAATGATACATACTTCTTCAATCAGTTATATATAAAGAATAGGGTTCTTACTTAATGTAGTTATAATAGGGAGTAATAAATGTTTCCTATCTTTGAATCAAGACTTTAAATGTATAGTGGTTGTTCTATATTTCTGTTATATCAGTTGGCAGGCAAATCTACTGAACAAGAAAACTGTAGTTGTGCAAATATGACTGTAACACTTAATTTTATTCTATATTTAATATGTGATTTATCACATTGCTAACTAAACGTAGAACCAGCAGAGTGAAAAAAAATATCCAAGCCGGGAATCAACCCGGAACCCCTGAATAGCAATCAAAGTGCTCTACCATTTAAGCTATGAGGATGATACCCAGCTTAGCATCTCTTACTCGCATATGTTGGTAAGGCTGAAACTGCAGCACAAGATGGAATAGTCTTCATGAGCACACAATCCTGCAGCAAAACATGAGACACATATAAGCCCAGCATCGGTGAATACATGTATAATTTTAATTAATTTTCCAATTAGTGTTCAGAAGCTGCTGAATTCAAGAAAGCCAAATTCCATATTTATAAAAATCTTTAAAATATTGTTAATTTTGATTTTGCTATTCTTCCATCGTCAGATTGCTGGAAAAATTATACAAAAACCTCTTGTTCATAAATTCCACTTGCATTTTTTCGCATTACATTTATTACCATATTATCCGGGAATAATGCCATGGTGTTAAACTAGATTTTTCATGTTTGAAAACAAAAATGCAGCCAATAACTAGGTGCGTCTTATAAATAGTACCAAATTTACGGCTGATCTTTATTTAAAAATTTGGAAATCTGGTTGCAAAAAAAATAATAATAATCCATGATCTTATGTCGTACTTCTGAAAAGAAAAAACAATATCTCACATATCAGCATATTTACAAATTATGCAATTTTCATGAGCAAAAAATTGCACTTTGTCCGGGCATCACATCCAATCTCAATGGTTCTCCTCAAATTTGCCACAGTGCATCTTGCAGGCCATATAAGGAATAACTCCTCACATTTTCTCTCTTCTTCATTCTTCACCAGTGCTGATAAAGCTATGGAAAAACTCTTATGTTCATAATTATTTTCAGCATAAAAAAAATATGTATACTCACAAAGATTTTGATGAGTTTTTAAATGTATAACATTAATTATTCGGTTCTGCTGTATTATTTTTTTTCCATTTGTTAAAATAAATAAATTTGATAGTGGAAGTAATTGTTCAATTACTTAAAAGATAAATTATTTATTTAAGTTCAAAATGTTTAATTTTAAGTCTACCAGTTAATAATTTTAATAAATTGAACTTGGTATGTTTTTTATAATGTATGTAACATTATACACAGTGCAGCAATATACCCGATGTGACGTTATACTGGGTGCTGTATTAAACTAGTTTTTTTAAGTAACTGTGACATTATACTCGGTACGACGTTATTCTCGGAAAATACGGTAAATCTTATTGGCTGTTCTCTAAACTTTCTTGAAATTCTATTGCCCAATAAACTCTATCTTTGAATCTGCTTACATGGCCCGTTTCTTAAAATTTCCTATCATAAATCTATTGGCTAATAAACTTTATCTTTGAATCCACTTCTCTTACATTGGCTGTTCCCTAAAATTTCCTGTAATTTTATTGGCTAATAAACTTTATCATTGAATCCGCTTCTTCTATATATATTTCAGCAATTTCCTTTTCTGAGCAATCATATTTTGCACTGATGATGGTATGCTATGGCTACCAAAACTATTTTGCAACAAGAAATAAAGTGTTTTGGGGTTTTAAACATTGTTTTTATTCATTTGTATTGTGCCAAGTATTTTCTTACTGTAATATGTTGGAAAGTATTAAAAAAGGACAGTGAGGAATTCAAAATGGGCTCTGTTGGCAAGCAATGTACTGCTGTAGCAGCTGTTGCAGGCCTGACTTTCCAAATCTGATTTAAATACCTAGACAGTTAGAAATTATTTATTAAATTGACAGTTTTCTCAACCACACTCTTGTACACTAATTACTTGATTTATATTAAATTAAAAAATTTCTCAGGAATTGTTAGCCCACCCAGTATTAATCAACAATCCTAGAAACAAAACCATATATAAAGAGGGAGGAAAATCGCTGCGTAGCGACTTTCTTGCCAAACTTTTATGAAAAAATTAAATATTTTTTTAATAGCCAAAAATGAAATATTTTAATGGTTTTTTTTTTTAAAAATGTACTGAACTAATTTTGATAACATTTAAATGGGACCAATTCGAAAGTATCCTCTTTCAATTAAAAAAAAAAAATCACATGAATCAGTTGCATTGTTTCAGAATGATTGGTAAACGTACATTAAAAATATATATATACATCGAATTGAGAACCTCCTCCTTTTTTTTTCAGTTGGTTAAAAAATAAAAATAAAAATAAGAACATCAATTAAATTTAAATTGCTTTTTCAATATCAACAAATACTCAATACCATACCATATCATATCTTGATACGAGTAAACATTCGGATAACTTGTGCATAAAGAATTACATCTACTTTTTTTTTTTTTTTTTAATAATCTTACATGTTAACCACATTGTAAAAATTGTATGGATTTCAAAATTGACATGTTGATTGGCATGCATCCATTGAGAATTTTGTCTTCTTTAAATCTCTATTAAAAACTGAGTTTATGTAACATTTAATTTTGACATCAGAATAATAATCTAGTTCAAAATACTAACCTAATCCATCAAATTAGCCTATAAGGTTTTTGAAATTTCTCTGATTAGTTCAGATATATTCAATATTAAAAATTGGTCTAATTTAGAAAGTTATCTCAAAAGTGAAGATTACTTTAACCACTTCAACGTTTGCCCCAAGATAAGTTGGGGGTAAAATCACTGTTTCCTTATGCCTGCTGCCAGTGAAGTGGTTAACATACTCAGACTTAGAACAAAATTTATAAATCTTTTGGGTGGGAAGTATTATTTGTGTTAGGAAAATGTTAAATAAATATTCTAACAAAGAATTAAGACTGCTGTTACATTTATTAAATTTTTTTATGAAATTATTCTTCTCTCATTGACTATATGGTCCTCCGAACTATTTTGCTGATATTTTTTTAATCATAACTTATAAACTACTAACAAATTAAGCTGAAATTTTGCATATGAATGTTAAAATATTCTAGAAATCTAATTGTTAAAATAAAGTTTTCAGTTCATAATTTTGTAATTAATTTTTTACTTAAAAATACTTTTAAAATGCACAAAAATTGCATAATTATGTTTGAAATGGTTAATACTAACATCACAGAAAAAATCGGATTAAAACTATAATTATTTTAAGAGAAGTAGATAGCATTCCCAAATTGATCTCTCTCTCTAAAAAAGAACAAGTTGGAAATTACACATCAAATATGGCAAATGAGGTGCATTCGTATTATAATTAGTTTTACAAATATTTTTTGCACTGCATATTGTACTGAATGTATATTTTAGTGCACTGCATATTGTACTGAATATATATATTATAGTGCACTTCATAAGTGCATATCAATTTTATTCTGTTTGAAAGGCTGTAACATCATTAAAATGCACTTAAAATAATTTTTCCCATTGGGGGTAGTGTAATGGAAAACTTTTGACTGTCCCTGTAATTAAACTATACATCCAATTTTTATAAAATTTGAAATGACTTGACAAAATTTTGCAACAATTATATATTTAAAATTTCAGACCATTTAGTTGAGTAGTTTTTGCTCTGTTATATGCAGACAGACAGACAGACCGAATGATGACTATAGGTGCTATGTATTTATATAATTATGAATGCACCTAAAAAGGAAGATATTTATTGATTATAATTTGTTTTGAGTACCATCATTTTTTACATCCTACTAAACTATGTTGAATGTATTAGCGATATCTTTTTAATAATTATAATTGTTATTTTCTAGCTCATTTTATTACATTATTCTATCAAAATTGTTTAATTTGTTGGTCATATTTTCCATTGTGAATCAAAAATTAACTGTAGCAACAAAAATAAATCAAAACACTAGAATTCAATAATGGTCATGAAACTTTTAGAAATAGCCATCCTATAAAAGAAAAGTTTGTATTCTTTCTTCCATTTGATGTACATGTATTAATGCATTAATTTTTGGCAAATTATGCATAAAAAAGTAAAATTTTTGAAGACTGACATTGTAAATGGAGAAAAATTCTTGAAATTATTAAAAGGTCAGGTGTGTTTAAAAAAATAAATGAATAAAATCCCTGTACAGTAAAAGTTTAAATATACTGTGTATAATAAAAAGCATACAGTTTATGGAGAAAATGTACTATCGGACAACTCTATCAGTGAATGAAAATATTAAAAATTAATTTAACAGTTGGCGATTAAAACTTTACATCTTTATAATTCCAAAACATCTTGACTGAATAGCTTCCTGTTTGCTATCCAAAATGGGAATTTACTCTAGAATTGAACTGTAAAGTCAAATTTTAGCATTGAATATTTTAACTTTATTACTATTTCAATATGCAGAATCCTCTAAGCTTATTTTATAAATGTCATATAAATAAATTAAAAAAATAATTAATTTCCAATCAAATTTGTTTTTTTTTTTTTCCCCTCAGGCATGCCACTTTTGCATGGATTTCTGCGGTTTTGCTTATTTTGAAAAGCCGCAGATTTCCGCTTAAAAATTCTCTTTTTGACATTTTTAAAGATTTTATTTATGTATTTTTTTTTAACTTTAGTTTTCTTCGGTTAAATCAAAACAGGTTAAATCAAAACATAAAATCAGGCGCTTCCCAAGTCTCCTGATATTTCTGAAATTTCACTCTTCTCTTACATTTGATAATTCGGTCATTTTCGTTTCCTGTTAATGCGTAAAACGAAACCAGTCAAGAACTATCTCTCTCTTCTACTTTTCTCATCTGTGATTGGTGATTAGGTTTGACGTCACAATCCATCTGACGAATGAGCGCGAAGTGCTGTGGTTTTAAGTAGATAGATAAGCCAAGTTTGTTTGTGTACTTGTTAGCAAGCAGAACCCCCCAAAAATAATGGATTAAGTGTTTAAATTTGTCGTTTGCTTATCGATTTGTAATTAATTATTGTTCCGAAAGAAAAAAAATTATGCATAGTCTTTTCAACTATCTTTTTGAGATTTTAAAAATACTATAGTATCGTGGATGAAAGAAATTGGTTTGCTTGCTGAATTCACGGCATCTTGTTTTGAATTGACAATTAGCCAGGAGATATTGTAAAGCTCAAAATCTATGGATAATCTATAATACATTAAAAAAAATTTAATTAAATGTTGATGAATTTAATCAAAGAAGAAAATAAGGGAAATATGTTTTTTTTTTACTTTTACTGGATCATAGTTGCTATTAAATGTTTCAGACCAGGCAGCAGTCCTATTTAATAAAATGTTCCCAGGTAGGCTATATTAAGAAATATGCACAAAGTAAAAAATAACCATGATTGTCAGTAAAATGTCCAATAAATTCTAAATATTTGCACATGGCAGAGTTTTGCATTGAATGTATTGCTAGTGAACATTTACTCTTTTGCATTACCTATTATGTTAAAAATTAATTTTCAGTGAATACTTCTGTTGTTAAAGTGCAAAAGTTAAAAAATAAAAAAAGGAAATTTTTTTTATAACCTTTTGTCCATAATATATTTGCAATTTCATTAATTTTAAAAGAAATTTTTTAAAGGATTCATGACAAGCTATTTTGAATGCAGATTTTTAAATGTATTTACTTATACAAATTTTAAACAATAGTTTTACATTTCTGAGGAATTTTGATATTAATATTTGTCATTTACAGTAAATTATTGAATAAAATTTTGAATTCCACTCTTATTATATTTACTAGTGTTCATATTTCATTTTGAATTCAAATAATGACACAAATTTTATTTTCACATTTTTGCTTGATTTTTACCTCGCGCATTGTTTAACATTTTGTCCAATTTTTACTTCGCGCGTTATTTAACTTTTTGCTCAATTTTTACCTCATGCGTCATTTCCTCTTTTTTGCTTTTTTCTCAGTCTCATCCCTGTTTTCTGCAGCAATTTGATAACTAATGGCCATATAATACGGACAAAGAAAAAATGACAAACATTTTACAAAGCATGTTCACCTAACTTTTTCTAAAAGTTGCAGAATCTGAGTGAACAGGTTTTGTAGGTTTTATCCATTGTGTGTCAAATTGTGGTGGTTACTTGATAAGTGAACATAAAACCTATGGGGTGTTCTTTTATTTATTTGTTATTTTTAGATCTTTTTTTCTTATCTTTTCTCCAGCTGTACATAATTATTTATAAGCCAATGATGCAAAATAACTGAAATGCAAGTTTTTATATATGTATAATCTTATAATCTTTTATATATGTATAAATAGGATAATGTTACCAATATAAACGTTCAATACAATGCAGCTTAATCTCATAGTTACCTATAATTTTCTTCACCTAAGATTCAACAATATTTTTTGTGTAACATCTGTTCATTTAAAATAAATAAAGCTGATGTGCCATTATCTTACATCCCTCTTATATGACCGTTGCAAGGAATAATATATTCTTTAATGTTTTATTTTGGATGGGGAGTGAGTTGATTTTTGAAAATTCATGGATGAATACTTCACATAGAGAAACAGACAAATCTTTGACAGTTGCTGTTCCAATTTTTTTTTAAAAAGGGAGAGAGTGATAATGAATCTGGATTAACCAAGTCATATATTCATAAACATTTTCTGCATTTTTATGTTACAAATAATCAAAATTAACAAATGTTAAAACCATAAATATTGAAGAATTACTGCAATTGAAATAGTAAGTAAGCTCTCAGGTTAGGTTTCATGATATCAATTAATTCAAGAGTATCTGGTACTTCATTTGTAAAATTACTTTAAAGTTATTTTTTACTTTTTAAAAACCATAGATACAAATGCATATTTTGTGAAGTTCTTTTATCTTTCTGCTTTATTTTTACAGAAATATCCTTTGAAAGTTCAGCAGTTCAATCGACAAAATCCTGCTGCTTGGTTAAATTCATTAGCTCAAATGAAGCAATCTGGAGGTCGCCAGATGAAAAATATGAATCATTTTCCTGGTCCACATAATCTAAATAATAGATTTCCTGGACCATCAGGTGGTCCTATGGGTGCTCCTTGTACAGGTGCTTGTAATATGCATGGTCCTGGAATGTGCTCAGCACCTCGTGGTAATGCACCTTGGCCAAACAACTGTGGTACTCCTGGAATGATGCCTACAATTCCTAATGACATGTGTCCACAGTCATGGTCTGCTCAACAATTTGGACCTGGAATATCTTCGTCTTCCATGAATCACAGATTCTCAGGTCCTGTGCCTCAAGGACTCAATATTAGACAAATTGGACCATCTGGCAACCCTCTTATGGGCTGTATGGGAAATATGAATCCCATGAATGTTAGTGGTGCATCCTTCCCAAATGCAGGAATGAACACATTACCAATGAATCAAGGTCCTGGAGGTCCATCTTCATTGACTGGTAATTTGTGTTTAATTCTTTTCTTTTTTTTTTTATTGATTTTTATTTGTATGGAAGTGTTGACAAGTGTCATATATTCTGGTATATAACGTGCTCTGACATATTACGTATTCCTAACTGTGTTTCTCTATTTTTTTATATTTGCCATATTTCCCATTATTACATGCATACCATATGCCAAAAAAAGGTATGTAGCATGAAAATATAATAAAGATCGTTGACAATTATAATAACTGGTACGAACATAAAGGAAAAATTTGCTGAAATGAGAAACAAGAACATACAATATGTACAGTGTTTATTGATATAGAAATCTAAGTTCTTATGCCCATCCTTTCTTAATGTTTAATCTTTAATTTTTATATGCAGTTTATAATGGGCAAATGTAAATTTTGATGATTTTTTTTGCATTAGAAGTGAACATTTGAAGACTGGAAATGTAAATTGAGAAAAATTCTTGAAATTATTAAAAGTCAGGTGTGTTTAAAAATAAATTTTAAAAAATCTTTGTACAGGAAAGGTTTAAATGTACTACAGTCAAACCTCGTTAACATGAACACGCTTAACGTGAATTACTTTTAACATGAACTGTTTTCACAGTCCCCTATAAAAACGAATACAAAGATTTGATACTGATAACATGAATTACTGTTAACATGTACAAAATTTTGATTCCCCTTGAGGTTCATGTTAACGAGGTTCGACTGTATGTATAATAAGGCTTAACATGCTGCATATGAAGAAAATGTACAATCTGACAACTCTATCAGTGAATGAATATATTAAAAATTAATTTTTAATGTTTGGAGATTAAAACTTTACATCTTTATAATTCCAAAACTTCTTGACTGAATGGCTTCCTGTTTGCTATCCGAAATGAGAATTTACTTTAGAATTGAACTGTGAAGTCCAATTTGAAAAATATTCTTATTTGTTTCAAAATGAATTGCAATGTGAGAAGTTTTTTTTAGCATAAGTAAAAAATTACTTGTCAAAATTAGCTATAATTTTGTATTCACATATTTGAATTTCCATTAAAAAGGGTCATAGGTTACTATCCGTTTTATTATTAGTAGTAGTAGCTTAAAAATATATACAATTTTTTTAAAAATACAATTTGTGACCTATGCATTTTTTACTTTCTTCTATCTATAATAGAAAAAATATTATATTCACAATTTACTTTTATTTATGTTTTTTGATGAATTTATATGTTTTATGAGTCAGAGATTCTAAAAAAATGTTATTATAAATTGTCCGTGTGTCCTCTTTTTATCATTGAAAAGTGTATGAAATTATGCATAGTTAACCAAATTTCATATAGTATGTTTTTTGTTATTGCCCAGTTGAAATTGGGGATATTCTGCCAAAAGGGACGCTGTGATAGCAATTTTTGAACCATTTTCCTTATTGTATCTTCTGAAAGTGTATGATGTTATGGATAGAATTGATTCAAACATTATATATATGTTTTTGACTATTGTCAGGTTCCAGTTGAAATGGGGATATTTTCCAGGAAAAGAGATGCTATAATAATAATTCTTTTTTTTTCTTTCTTTTTAAGTTTAAGTGAAGAATTTATGAGTATTATTTTCCAAAATTTTCTGTTTAGATGTAATGTAGTTTGTTGTTATGTTTAGATGCAGTGCAATAGGCCGAGGTTTGTATAAAATTTTGAAGAAAGTCAGCCAAAAGGCAGCACTGTGATAGAAAATTTTGTTTGATTTTCAGGTCATGCATGATAGCTGCTGAATTTTTTTTTAAATTAAATCACCTACTTGTCCAATCTAAGTTTAATTTGCATATTTATAATATGTACAAATTTTCCTGTTTTTGATATATTACTTGCTGATTAGATTTCATTAAAACAAATTCTTCCTCCTCCCTCCCCCCCCCCCCCCCCCCCAGTTAAAAAAATATTGACAAAAAACTTGAAGTGTAATAAAAAAATTAAATAACAGATATGTTATCTACTGATTTTTTTGTTTCTAAAATACATAATTTAAAAAAATTATGATTTTTGAAGTATTAACATATATGAGATGCAAGGAAGTTTTGGGATTGTCACACCTGACTAGTTTCACATAAATTGATTTCTAGAAACTTCAAATATTCAAATCCAAAATTACAGTTCATTCCACCAAGTAGTTTTTGAGTTATGCTTAAAAAACTATCCACAAAGCAATCTGTTTAGTGATGCTTGCAACTAAATTTAACATTTGGAGTTGCAAACTTTAAAACTGCATAATTCCTAAAATATTTCACTGAATAGTTTCTCATTTGGTATTTGGATGTAAAATTGACCAATTATTTCACCAAGTAGTTTTTGAGTTATGCTTTAAAAACTCCCCTCATAGCAATCTGTTTAATGACGATCAAAAATGAATTTAACATTCAGAGTTCCAAACTTTAAAACTGCATAATTCCTGAACTACTTGACTGAATAATTTCTCATTTGGTATTTGGAGGTAAAATTGACAAAAGAATCAAAATCTGATGTTAAAATTAGTTGTTAACATTACAAGACTTTCTAAGTTTGGTGCAATTTCTATATGTAGGTGACCTTCAAACAAAATTTAAACATTAATTAGTAGATGCTATTATTAATCAGTTGGTACAAGTCACATTTGCATATGATGATATGTGGCAGAATTAGTAGGAAATTATCAATTTTTTTTCCCACAACTATACATAAATTTCCTTATATTATTTATTCATTACAAATTTACCTAGTTAATAAGATTTTAAAAGAAAGTATTTTTCTGAATTATGTCCATTTTATTCAAATTTCATAACAAAATAGTAACTTTTAATTTCTTGGCCTTGTATAATTACTTTTTTTTTTAATGCAAGTGAACTACTATTTTTCTCTTGGCCTATCATGTTTGTTGACATTGAGAAGTAAGTGTACAGAGATGAACTTTGATGTCAATCAAGATATGAATTATTCTTTTAAAAATGGCCCAAATTTATAATCCTCATTACAATAGTTCTTAATTTCTGAGTAAACTCTCTCAGGTAACTGAAATTTGCCTTGTTAAATAGAGAGTGTGAATCTATTACATTTCAGACAATTTTTCAAAGTTTCATCTGAATTACCCCCTCCCTTCTCCTTTACACTTTCCAGTACACAAAAATTCATTTTTATGTAATAATCCATTCAAATTTTATTTTTTTTCTACCTTAATTTTTATTTTGTTATAGCATTAAATAATTCATCTGAACATGCCCTTCACTTGTTATAACAATAAATGGTCAATCATCTAAATTCCCTCCCTGAAATTTCTGCTTTCTTTTTTGCAAAGTACTCCTTCCCAGACCATAAAGTTTTGTATTTATAAAACTCATCACTTTTTGAAAATTTTCTGCCCTATTTGTTAATTTCTTGTAATAATAAATAATTAATCAAGCATATAAATACCCCCTTCCCTCACACCAATTCAGTTTTGCCCCATCCCATCACAAAGTTTAAAATATTTATTTAATTTTTTATTTCTGTTCTCTTTGGTACTTTAAAATAATAATTACATATTTATTTCTCTAAATTCATCCTCTTGAAATTTCTGTTCCCTCTCTTCCACATAACAGCAAAAAGTACCTTTGCTTACAAAAAATGAGCAAAATTTTTTCTCTTTCTTGCAGCTTAGCTATTCTTAACCCATGGGGTCCATGTGACCCCATTTGCAATTTCTACAAATAAACAAAAAAATTTAATTGTGAGAAACTTACTAAGGTAAAATCATGAAAGACTTTTATAGGTAATTCCAAGAAAATAATTTTATCATACATATTCTAAATGAGAAAAAAAACTAAATGTCCAGATGGATTCAAATTGACCCCCTCTTACTACTGTAGGGGGTTAACCTTTTTAAATGGAAATAATTTGTCTACTTCTTTTATTTAATGGCAATTTAGCTTTGTTGGTTTTATCATAAGGATTAAAAGTTAATTTAGGCAATGGAAATTTATATTTTAGGTATCAAGAATTGAGCTAAGAATAAACTTTATTTAAGGTACCTTTGAGGAGTTGGATCACTGTTCAGAATAACTTAAATGTTTATTTTATTTTTAAGAAATTTTTTCAAAAATTTAAAATATTTACAATACAGAAAATATTTACTACTTCTCCACCTCCCCTCAAAAAAATAAATAAAAGAAACTCATATTTTCTTTTTATTGTAAAAAGTATTTAATTCTTAAATTTCTTAGATTAATGTAAAATGTACATTTATGACTTATTTCTTATGAGCAAAAAAATTGAACAAACTTATACATTATCATGTGTTTTTCTAACAGAACATTCACTATAAAAGGTGTTTAACATTCTACCAACATGGAATCTTCCATTTTGGCAAAATTGCTCAGTACTGTCCATTGCTAGAACATAACCATTCTCTTTTGCTGTAAAAATTGAAAAAATGTGTTTTTACTATGAAGGTATAATGATTTTTTTTTTTATTTAAAAATTTTACAGGTGTGAAAGTTCCTGATGAAAATTTAACACCTCAACAACGCCAACATAGAGAAGAGCAGCTTGCAATGATTAGAAAAATGCAACAAATATTATTCCCAGAACAACAGCCAATGGATCAAGTTCAGAATGCTATGGGTCCTCACATGGGAGGAATGCCTCCCCAACAGCAACCTCGTTTTGGATCTGGAGATATGTGTGGTCATCCTGGAATGGATGTTTGTTTTAATCCCCATCAACCATGTATGAATGATCATGACCATTCCCATCCTTCTGATATGTATATGGATTCTCAGATGGGAGGTCCAGGTTTTCCTCAACATAACTATCCTCCTGCTTCAGTTTCTGCCCAGCTTGAATGGCAAAAACTTCAAAGTCAGTTTTTCGAAGAAAGACGTAAAAAGCAGGTATGTGGCAATTCAGCATTGCCAAATTCCTCATCAGGAACATCAAGTCAGAGTCAAACTCCAATTCAGCAACAACCAGCCCAATCTGGACAATCTCAGCAGTCTCTTTCCCAGCCTCCAACACCCCAGCAACAGCCAGCAAATTTAAATAGTCCTAGTCCTGGTATGGGATTAAGTCCTACTAATCGTATGCAAGGCCCACCTCCACCATACCATCAAACAAACAGAAGAACTATGCCCAGTCCCCACCCAGCCTCTCCTAATACTAGTTCATTATCTCTACCTTCACCACGCATGGCATCAGGGCTTCCATCACCTGCTGAAACATCCCGGCAGTTTCCTATTCCAACTCCTCCTGGTCCAAGATTACCACACCCTAGTCCAGGGTCTTCTACACCAGCTGGAGGTAATAGTTTACACACAACTCCTCTAAATTCTCCTAAGCCACTTAATACTTCTGGTCCAGGTTCTAATAGTGGTACTCTAGTACGAACTCCTACTACACCATCCAATGCACCCTCTACACCAAATGGGACTCCAACGAGTTCATGTGCACCTGTTCTTTCTAATTCAGCTCCTGCAACGCCTGCTGGTTCTTGTACATCAAGCCGCAAACAAAGCCAATCATCTGTTGATGTACAAGATTCTAATTCTATTGGTGTATCTGCCAGCTCCAGTTCTGAATTTTCTGGTCCAATCCCTATTTCAACACCTAATAATATCCAAGGTAATTTGAAAAATATTTTATAAAATTTTATTTTTAAAAATGTTAATATGGTAAAAGGTGTCCTTGTACCTTAATTTATAAATGAAACTATTTCTTCTTGAATTGATAATTTTATTTTATTTATTTATTTAGAATGTTACTGTGTTTGTAATAAGAAATGTGCATATATTCCCATTTTATAGTACAATCCACTCTATTTCAGATATAAACAAACAGTTAAATATTTTTTAATCAAGATAATGTAAATTTAGACCATTGACTGATGGCTTGAATTTATTAAGAAAATTTTAATGCATTTCTGTATTTATGAGAAAGAAATGTTTTGTGTATCTTGTAAATAACTATTAGACTCTATATTCTGAATGTATTCGTTGGCTTGCATGGTCATAAATAATGAATTTCAGCATAGTGTTTCATCCACTTCATTTTGATGCTGAAACCATAGGAGTTAAAACATGCAGATGTTTGGACATAGTCAACACACCTACACTTACTGCTTTATTATTGGTATTATTAGTGTTATCTCTATGGAAAAGAATGTAACTTGCTTACTGTCAAAGCAATCTCATCCATGGATCCACATGTTGATCATCTTCAAAACATTTTCAGTTTGATTAATGTTATTGTGTTTACATTGAATTAAAGATGGGAAAATAGATGACCAGCTATGCTTTTTATTGATAGCCAAAATTATGATTCTGAATTCGTTGGATTTAGATTAGTAATTCAGCCTGTTTTTCTCATGTAGTACATAAAGTTTGCAAAAGACAAATCCGAGGCTAACGAAAAAGATAGGCTATCATGGTGCATCCCACATATCTTTTTTTACAGACCGCTAGAGTGATGTGATGCTCTTTTCGTACACCTTCATTGGTGCATTCGAGCATCACGCGACTCCATCAGTCTGTAAAAAAATATATGTGGAATGCACCGCGGTAGCCTGTCTTTTTCGTTAGCCTTGAGACAAATCAGGTTCTCTTATCAGTTCTGCATCAGAAAATGACTTGGTTATCTGGATGACTTCTCAGGCTGAATTCTTGGAGTCAGAAGAAGTCACACATGCAGAAATAATATCTTCTCTGTTGATTTCAAGAAAAACAGATCCAGAAACATAATCTGATACTGAAAGAAATAAAATTGGTTTTTAAGAGGGGTTAGCTCTTGAGGATAAATATATTAGTTTTTTAGAAAAATAAATTTTTGTTACTGAACAAGAAATACTGACTCTTAAGGCTTCAAAATTAAATTCCAGAGCATAAATTAAAAGCTTTAAAGCAAACCACTATCACTGCATCATTTGATAGATTTAAAAATAAGTTGAAATTTAGTGGGAATATTTTCTATTAATTTTGTATTATTATATATATTTCTAATATTGAATGTAGTTTTTTCATATAAAAAACATTTTCTTTCATTTTTGTGTTATTTATTTACAGTCCGATTACTATACTTGTAGATAAATTCCAAATATTAGAATGTAAAAAAAGAAATGACCTATAATCCACAAAACCCTTGGTCCAAATCTGTGCAGATTAGAGGGAGTGTACTGTATATTATAAACCTTTTATCATTCATAGTTGTCTTTTATTTTGACAAAATTGTTCTGTTGGAAAAGCTTTACTTCTAATTATTAAAATATCAGTACAATTACATAAGTTTATTTTTTTACAAATGTCAGGGACCACGCTAAGAAATTAAGACTATTAGCCAATACATTAGATAAATTTGAAAATCGTTAGCCAAATTTATCCATTATTAGCCAAAATTATATTATGCATTTATTATATTATGTATGTGTATATATATATATATTACATATAGATATATATCATATATATAATTATTATCATTAGCCTTTTCAAGCTTGGAGTAGAATTTATTAAATATATTATGTATAAGTAGCTTTTGTAGTTTTTTTTCGCAATCTTTTGACAAAATTTGTCAGGTTTTTTGTGATTTTTTGACAAAATTTGAGTTTTTTTTCACGATCTTTTGACGAAATTTGCGGTTTTTCGGGATCTTTTGACGACGTTTGCAGATTTTCGCGATCTTTTCCTGAAGTTCGTGATTTTTCACGATCTTTTGATGACGTTTGCGACTTTTCGCGATCTTTTGATGAAATTTGCTGTTTTTCGTGATCTTTTGACAAAAATTCACGGTTTTCCTGTGATTCTTTGACGAAATTTGCGTTTTTCTTGAGATCCTTTGTCGAAATTCGCAATTTTTCTACAAATGATTGGCAAAATTAATTTTTTTCAGCAACCATTTGTCAAAATCCGCGATATTTTTTATGTCCGAATTTTCGGATTGATGACTGATTTTTTTAAATTTTTGGAAATGAATGCCTTAAATTTTCTGAAAATTTGGAACAGAATCAACCCTAATTGCCCGGCTGAAAAGAAGAGGAGGAATATAAACTGGAAATGCAGCTGGTCGCGAACTCGCGCTAAAAACGGAAATTAATTTACGTTGCAAAACACGATTACAACAACAAAAGAGTCTAAAAAAATCAATCGCCAGCTTTTTCACCATAATAATTTTTTTCTCGACAATTTCATGATGTATTCACATTTGGCGAATAGGCGAATGGTTAGCGCGGCCTCTGAATGTGTATGATACATTTTCCTGGGAATCTATTCAGGTATCTGTTACAGGATTTGCAATTTTGAAATGTTTGTATCCAAATTTAATTGCTCTTTTGGGGATAAAATCAAACTTTACTTTTGGATATAAAATTTTACTCGGATGAAATGTTTAACTGCAAATAATTAAAATGTCCAATGCCTGATACTAATTAATAACATCTCTCTTTTTTTTTTTTTTTTTTAATCACTGTATGTTGTTCTTTTCCCTTGACTTTTGGTGAATCTTCTAAAAAAATTATGTAAAATTTTACTGTAAAAAATAATTATTCTTTTTCATAATTTACTATCCAATTTAGTGAGTCATTTATTTTATATATGTATAATTTCAAAAGGCTAGCTTCTTGTAATTTTTTATTCTTATCAAATATTCATAATTTTAATTAAAAAAATTATGTTGGTTGACATTATAATTACATCTTATGATTCATTATTTATTATATTATTAAAAATGTCTTTTAAAATAAGGTTAAAAATGCATAATTCTGCTTAGAATTATTTTCTTTATGACAGTTCTGGAATTCCCTATTATGGAAATATTGCAAATCATGAAGGTTTATTTTAGTTACATCAAATATAAAATTAATGCAAATTATCATTAAAGAATTTATTCCATGAGCATGAATTAATAGCAGTTAAGTTATGAACTTTTGATCTATGTATCTCTATGCTGAACTGTTCTTTGAAATCTTTGTTTATATGTTTAAAAATATTTCTCCATACAAGTCAAAAATATTAATGAACATTTCAGTGCCTTAGTATTGGGTACTTTGTAAAAGGCAGCCCTGTGATAATCCTTTTACATCCTTTAGGTTATTATTTTATTTATATATGTATGTATTTTTATAAACATATTAATCTATAAATATTATAATTTTCTGCATTTTTTAATTTTATGAAATATTTGCAAATTTATACTACATTCAGAGCCTCAATATCATGATTTTCACTGGACAGTTTCTTATAAAAAGAGAAGGGGTATCAATTTGGAAATTATTTAAGTCATGGGTGCTGCCAGGGATAAGAGTACCCCTCTCTTGGGATTTCAAATTTGAAATTAATTTGAAGTTAATGTTCTACATTTTTAACTTTTATTTTTTAGAATATAAATTAATGCTTCTTATTTCTTATGGATTTTATTTTAATATATATGTTATATAAAAATTTTTACTTTTACTATTCATTTAAATTATTCTAAATTGCCGGCATATTGATTATTTCCTTTTTTTTTAATACACTCTATTATTTATTTCTAGCTAAATTCCTCTATTTTTAAAACGCGTATCTTAATAATAGATTTATTCCAAAACGTAATCTAAACTTTTAATCCCTTCATTAATTTTTATCGTCAACCAAACTGTAAAGTTCTGAACGCAGTTACTTATTTTTCGAATATTTATCAAAACCATTTTTACTTTTTTATTCTATTTCATCTCATTTTCCCGCCCGCGAGGCGTCAGCCTTTTCACATAGAAATCATTCCATTATCGACGCTGGGATTCTTTCCTGTGACGTTTCTTGATCGCTCTCCATTGGCTGAGTGTCAGATCCCAGTTTCACTTCAAGGCTCGTTCGTGATTTTCGTTGGTTTAGCTTGAAGTTTTCATTTCAATCGGAATTCCTCCGTGAATTCTCATAAATAGCGAGAGCATGAGCTCAGAACAAGAGATTTTTGTGCTGTGATTGTTTACATAACCTGTTACCCAGTGTCCTTAGCCATGTAGAATATTCATTACATAAATTAACATCTCTTTAGCATGAGTAACTAGTTTATGCTCGAGTGGAATGCTCTGATTTCTCATCTGCGGGAATTGTTCAGTGTTGGTATGTTCTGATGGAATAAACAGTTGTTCTATGACTACGTTTCCATGTGTTTAATTGGCAAAACCCCATATTTCTTCATACGCCTTTTTTCGCCACTCACGCTGCCTTGTTTTCATAATGAAATAATAAGTGTTTGATTGGACTATACCAATATTATCATCGCTCTACAGCTGCTATATTTTCACAGAGTTGATACCTCAGCTAGCAATGCTTGTGCTAAGTGGTAGGATTGCTTACAACATCACCAACGGCTGATTAAAATGTGGTATGACTCCAGTAATACGTAATAAGCATGATGTGATATTTCAACTACACCCATTAAATTGTTTTGTAACATATATATTTTAAAATCATAGACTCATAATATTCTTATCCACGTTTCTACTTTCTGAACAAAATCCCATTTAAAGTTGTCATACAATAATTCTTTCACATCCATTACATTTATGATTATTTTTTATGTAGAATTGTTGCTTAAATGGCTAAACATATAAATTTCACTCTAAGTTTTATTAATTTCACAAAATAACAGTGCTACTTACATACTTACACTACAATTTTGTGCCTTAGAAACAGTGTTGAATTCACACTTTAGAGATTCATCTATGGAAGGAAATTTTGCAGCTTCAGAAGCAACAAACAGTATGAAGTTTCATTTTTGTAGGGAGGGAGGGGGAGGAGTTTTCAATTTTAATATTACTAAACACAAATTCTCAACTTTTAGGGGGGGCATTTTGATTGTGGGGCAACTTTTAGTGGGGGGGGGGGGGGAGATTTTCTGCTGGGCCACCTCTTAATTCATCACTGCTTAGAAATCTGGTGTTTTTTGGAATAATTGCTTGAAAAAAATCAAGGAGAGAATTTTATGTTATTTGAGTGGAATCATGGACACATACAAGAAGTAATCCCCCCCCCCCCTCCTTCTACTTTTAAAAATAATTTCTTTATCTTTCTTGATTTAAACATTTTTTTTCTCATTTGGCTTTAAAAGATTAGATATTAAAAGAAAACTGTTTTAACCAGAGAATAAAAGTATTTATATTTAATATAATAAAACAATGACTTATTACAAGATCCCCTCTCCCAATTAAAAAAACGCCTCTCGTGTGTGGATTTAAGCCTGGTGGCACAGAGTTTTATTTAAAATTAGAATTTTGCATGTTTCAGGAGAAATATAGACGGTATAGAACAATGATTATTCTTCCTCATGTCTTTAAAATATTAGATGTAATTATATTTTTAAAAGATGTACCGTAATTTCGGGTCTATAGCCCGCAGATCAAACAATCGCGTTTCGTCCCAGAAATTTTTTTAAATAAAATGTAACTTTTTAGATCATGGTAAATATTGGTCTTCAAATACTGAATAAAATTTCTGGGTCCAAACTGAATTGTTTGATCTGCCAGCTATACACCGAAAATTATGGTAAATAAAAAATCTGGAAATTGTATAACTAATTTGAAAGGGGTTATTTTGAATGAAATTTATGTATTTCTCTTTCTTTTGAAAAAATTCATTGCAATTAATAGTTATCTATATTGTCTTTGAAAAATTCAGTTATCAAGGATCTTTTGAAAAATAAGGACTTTAATTGTTCAACAGATAATCTTTTTATATACCTTCAAATAATGATTATTTCCACTTGCATTTGTTTTCCTGTTCTTGTGTATATATTTTCCAATGTATGTGTATATCTTCTGATTTTGTTTTGTATTAAATTTTCTTAAATCCATATGGATTTTCCATTGACTCATATTTGTAAGTTACTATGTGTTCTTGGATTTTTCCATGTCTTATTTGGCTTTAGTTATTATTTTAAGAATTAAAGCTCATTTTAAAAAGATTCTTCTAAATAATTATAACCCCTTTTTTTCAAATTTTTCCTTTTATATTTTTGTAGTAAGTTTTATTATATATTGCATCTTTTTCTTTAAACATATGCTTAAAGAAAAAGAATTTTTAAAACATAAAATAAGTTTAATGTGTATATATATTAAATTTTATAATAAAATTATGACAAAGTTTGTAATACAAAGGTCTACGTATCACGATTTAGCCTCAATGATGTATCATAATATAGAAATCCTAATATCACCCAGTCCTAGTACATATATATTTTACCCTGAGTATTTCATTTAATCTAAAACATTTTTAAAATATTTTTATTGTTTTAATTATTGATTTTTGCAAAATAGTTTTTTAATGCTGCAATTTTGATTTGTTGTTATACCAACAGAAGGCAGCAGGAGCATATACACAGTTGATATTTTTATTATCTCAGATTTTCCATTGAATGAAATTCCTAAATACATTTTAAATACAAGATGGCAATTCATTTGGAATTAATGATATATTACTCATAATTAAAAACAGGACTTTAGATAATGTACATGTTATTTTATTTTTAATAATCATTAGTTGAGTTTTATTACTCTCATACAAGCTCCCATATTGTTAAGGGCAGTAAACAATAAAAGTTTCAGTTACTTTATTTGTTCCTTCTAGGCAGAGTTGTATTACCCAGTCTAGCCTATTCTTGTGACTGAGGAACAAATCTTATAAGAAATCTCAGTAATTATGTTCTGTTTCTTATTTGAAATTAGTGAGTGAGATATTTCATTGAATAGTAGATTGGTTTACTAAATATATACTCATGATTTCACTAATTCTTAGCCTTTTTCTGAAAAATTTCAGAACTGTCTTTTCCTGTAAATGCTCTTTCTGATACATTGAGTATGCCTAAATATCATACAATATCTAAAAATAATAATTTTGCCTGTAATACCGCAAATGCGCTATAGTGCATCATTTATTCAATAAATTGGAAGAGGGGTGCATAAAAGAAATTGTAATGGGTCCTTTAAAATGCATAGTTTTCTCTCTGTAAGAAAATTTTTGTAATTAATAATAAGGAAAACATGTTTTGTACTTAATATGTTACAATTATCTTATTACTAAAAGAAGAACTTACTTTTGTGTCCCAAGTTTTGGAAATGTCTGGGTCCCAAAGACCTGTCTGACAGCATCCCTTTTTATTTCTAAAATTTCTCAAAAATGATATATTTGTTTTCAGTTCCCTGCTTTGCCCTTCCAACATAGAAATAGTTTTTTAAACTAAATATCTAAATTTCATTTACAATGAGTTTATAAATAACAAAAGATAATTTTCTCCTCACAACTGTACTTTATATAAAACTCACTTTACTTATTAATTTAAATATTTACAGGAGAACTGTTTTGTCATAACATGCATTCTTGCAGTCAATCTTCTCAGAAACAAGAAAACTGTACTAATCAAACAGGGATGTGTCAAAAAGAACCGAGTTTAATGCCTGTACCATCTCCTCAACAAATTCAATATTTGAATGCTTTTGATGGTCAAGAGCTTACAATACAAAAGCAGCCTAATACTAGTATTCGAGAGTTAGATATGATGTCTCCTACAAGGTAAAAACTTCTAAAATATTTCTTTGCATTTATACCATGTTATATTCTTCACAGAAGTTTTCAAAATTATTTGTATAAATTGTCATAAATTAAACATTTTGCATAAGTATATTTGCTTTTAATAAAAACTACTAAATGATGTTTATTAAACCTGTAAAAAATTGAGTTTTTTGTTTCCTAATTCTGTCTTTAGTGTCGGATTTCAGAGTTATCTTTTCCTATAAATACTTTTTCTGAAACATTGAATATTCTAAATAGCTTATAATATTTAAGAATATGCAATGATACAATGATAGAATAACTGATAAAGGTAAAATGTTAGCCAACATTTCCATAAATGGACCAATATTAGAAGTACAAGCTGATAAGCTTGCACAGTATCTGGGTTATGAATGTTTTTTCTAATTGATATATGGATAGTTTTAAGGTTCCCTGCAGTTTTGTTTGTTACTGGAAGGAGAGATAGAATCTGCCAGTTCCATATCTGTTTACCACCTAACAACTTCCCAGAAAAAGGGGCTGTTATGTGCAGGCATATGGCATCCACACAGAAACCAACAGCATGCAGTATTCCCAGCTAGTCATCCTCCCAAATAGTTTTAAAAGGAGAAATGCCATTGCATTTAGAAAAGTGTGTAGTGAAGTGAGGGCTGGATTACCAAATAAGCAGAGTAGGCAATTGACTAGGTGAAATTTAAACACATTTGATTTTCAAGAAATAAGTAGATTCTCTCATTAATTTATTATTATTAGCACTAGTATGTATTTTGCACAAAATAATTATACTGTCTACTTAGATTAAGTGCTGTATTGTTTAAATGGGTAATTTTGAGTATTTTTTATAGCATTTATATGCTATGGATCACTGATTTCCTAAAATATACCCTTAAAATAGCTTTCAATTAAACTGATGCCCTCTTATTTTGTACATAAAAATAAAATAAAATTTGTTTTAATATGTAAAAATTAAAGTAAATTCATTGTAAGAATAGTTGAAAAAAGAGAGATGTAAGTTAAGGATAATACAAAAGGTAAAATTTGTAATGCTGACATGACAAAAATATTTTCAGCACATTGCCGTGACATACTTTGAAATTCAAAGGGGAAAAGGTGTTGGTAAGAAACTTTCTATTAATACAGGATGTCTCAAAAAAATATGTACACAGCATTCATAAAATTGTTTTCATTGATCAGGGTCATCTTCACTGATAGCATGTACCACTTTTGGAATGTAACTTTTCCCTTTAAAATGTGTTAAAATACTTTGGACACTTGATTTGCTGATGCTAATCTCATGACTTGTTTGTTTTATAGATTTTTAGGATGTTTGGTGATAACTTTCCAGTGCCCTCCCTTTCTTGAATGGTGAAGCTTGATGTTCTTAGTCTTCCAAAACATTGTCTATGATCATCTTGAATAGTTCATTAATTTCAAACTTATCTTTTATCTGATTAATTGTAATTGCATAGGTGGATCTGCCTGAAACTCCTTGCGATATTGTCTTTGTACTTCTTCTACATATTCATACTTCTAGTAGCATTTTAAAATAAATTTTCTTTTTTCAAAAGTTAATCCTAATCCGCTCATTATTTCCAATTAATTATAGTCTGAAAACAAAGAAAAATCAGTTATGACCCATTAAACAGTGTATATATTTTTGGGAGACACCTTGTATTAGTGTGTGCTTATATGTTCAGTACAAACAAAAAGTTTAAAAAACGGTGCTGGTTATTTGTAAATCTGAAAAACCCAAATATCTCGGTCATTGCACTAAACAAATGAGAAAGGTTGACATATTTAATGATCATTCTCATGTGCTTTAGTTAGAGCCTCAAAAATGAAAAAATATATAAAAATTTCTCATTTCTGAATGGAAAAATCATATTACTTTAAAAAGATGTGCAATACTTGCTCACTTCCAATTTTTTATGAAAATTCAGGATATGATAAATATTTAAAATGTTTTGAGAATACCTGCTTAACCTCAAAGAAAAAGTAGTATTTTCATTTTCTGTATATCAAAGAGTTAGAAAGTATATATTTCTTTGGGTTTTGCAATTGTGGTTTGGTCTTCATATACAAAGAAAGCTCAATGTGTACCATTTTTTCTGTGCTTGAAATTTTCATGGCATATTGTAATATTTTACGTGGAGTGTTTATAGAACTCCATTAAAAAAGCTTAATTACATTAAACTACAATTAAGGACATTCCCCAACAAAACAGGCATTTAAAATCCTGGTGCAAGATATAGATGTTCTTGGGAAAGTTAATGCTGCATATTAAAGGAAAATGGATAAAATTATGACCAAATAACTTTTTATACACAATTGTATTTTTTTTCTTTCAAGAAATTTAAAAAAATTATCACTATACCAAAAATAACTTTTTGTGATTGTTTGGTTACTTATTGGGGAATTGAAATCTTTGTATATTGATTATTATGCAGAAATTAATTACTTCTTCCTAACAGAGGTTAAATGAAGTAACAGAGGTTACATAAAGTAACAGAAGTTACTAACACCAATTTAATTCAGTGATTTTGTTTACTTCATGTGTCAGTAAAAATCCCTATTCTTTACAATACCGAAATTTTTCATAATTAAATGAATTAATAGCTAATATTGAATAATTGGTAACAGAAGTTATAGAGAGAAAAAAAAACCACTCTTCTGAGAATAATGTAAATCAATCCATCCTATCTGATATTCATAACAAGTATTACAAAATGATAATCGTAGCAACTTGCTCACTTGTAAACTCATTTATGCCCTGTGGTACAACAGTGTTTTTACAAGAGGAAAAAATTATATCTGATAATACTGGTTATACAAACCCGCTTTTTAGTGAAAAAATATATCAAAACATGAACTTTAATATATGTAATATTTTATTTATAATAGTATCTACTATTATAATGAAATGCTTACACATGAGAATGAGAATATTATAGTACTAAATAAACTACATATTTCACAAACTTTATCTTGGGACGGTTTAAAAAGAAAAGTGAGATGAATTTTTAATTTTTTTTGCTTAGTAAATAAAGTGCTAAACATACTTAGTGCATGTTTTAATAGCCAAATAAGATATATCAAAACTGTTAGTCAGAAGCGAATTAACTACCTTCAGGGCCCCTAGGCTAAACTTTTTTGTGAACCTCCTCTTCTCCCCCCCCCCCCCCCCCAAAAAAAAAAAAGCAATAGATTTCAGTGTTTTCTGGCACTAAAAGTGGAAAACAGTACTTTTAGTGCATGAAAACATTGAAATTTCATAAAATTCAAAATGCAAGTTTTGGTCATAAAAATGGGAAATTTTTTTCATTTCGTTCTTAGTCCTTGAGCAATATTTTTTCAAATATAAATTATTAGGAACTAGCGAACTAAAGTAAAAGCTGTACTTAATTTGTATGCTTTTTTTTTTTTTTTTTTCGTAATTGGAAGAATGTTTCTATCATTAAGCGGTTACTGACACGAAAGCATCCGATCTCTAATGTTAATCCTATGAGAGAAATTTTTTAAAACATCTCATTTGTATTTCAATATTTTTAAACTATTTTTGCATTGGATAGCTGAGGTCGTTCTCTTCAAATGCCGTTTTTTACTTTTTTGAATTAGTTGGACTTTTTTTGTTAGGATACATCCACTAAATAAAAGTATCTTCAATAAAAAAAAAAAACCTCCAAGGAAAAGAAGATTGAAAAAAATTTAAAAATAGCCTTTGTGAAGCCAATATGAAGTAAAAAACCTAAAGAAAATCTTAGCACCTGGGCCCTTTTCCTTCCGGGCCCCTAGGCTTCAGCCTACTCAGCCTAATGGGTAATCCGCCTCTGCTGTTAGTGATACTGTGTAAAAACTATGAATGTTTTTTACTAGGGAGAAATTATTCATTTTGAGGATATGGAATGTGTGTTTAAATTTAATGTGGCTCATATGGCACCATCAGTTTATAATCTGAGATATTTTTAGTTTTCTGTATTTTATTAATCATCCATTGATAGTTAAATAGGACTAATTCAACCACCAGTTGATATGAACTTGCCAAAAGAAAAGTAAAAAGTAGAAGAAAATTTCAAAATTACTTTCATACTAATACAAGTTTAACTTTTATCGGTATGAAAGAATCATGATCTTTTTTTCATAATTCAATTTTATTTTTATTTTATGTACACAATTTTTTTTTTTTCAATTTTAAGAATTACAGAAAGTAGTCATGCATGAATACTATAAAAATACAACATATAGGTTTTACAGATTTTTATATATTTTATTAATATTTTAAGAAAATTTGTTGTCAATTAATGAAAACTGAACTGTAACATTCTATGGTATTTGTATCATATGAGTAAAAAAACTGCATACTTAGAATATTAAATTATTTTCTGAGTATTATTATTATTACAGGCTGATATATTTTTGAACTTGAATGTTATTTTCATTTATGGATTTTTCCTATTGTATTTGTTTACTTAGTTATGAATGCTGCTAAAATATTTTCTTTCTTTTTAGCATGCCACCCTCTATGGGCATGAGTGGTGGATCACATTCCCAATTTCAAAGTCCAGATGCTCCTTCTTTTCCCAATACTCCCGGAAGTTGTCCTTCTGCATTGGAAAACAGTCAAGACAGTTTAACTGGTCGTTACCCATCATCTGCCCCTGCAAGCATGGAAGCAGGCATTCAGCGATTTACTGCACCTAGTCCTCAAATGCCTGGATTTGATCCTGCACCAAGGCATATGGGTCCAGCACCTCAAATGGGAGAAAATGCAATACAAAGGTTTCCTATGACACAGAACATGGATATGATGAGAATTCCAGGTCCAAATTCTGTGTCACATAATCCTCTGGATGAAAATGTTAATCGTTTTCCAGGACCAACATCCCAAGGTCCCGGATTTGGGTCAAATCCTAGTACTAATGTTAATATGACTCGATTTCCTGGTAGTGCTACAGAAGCCATGCAAAGGTTTCGAGGGCCTAGTCCTCACACAAATTTAGATATGGGACATTCACGATTCATGGGATCCAGTCCTCATGTACCTTGTGTGGATGGTATTTCACAGTCATCTCAATTCAGTTTAGGATCAGAAACACTGACACCAATTCAGTCTCAATCTTTCCCTAGCTCAGCTTCATCTGTAACGTCTCGTAGTAGTCCTTGTGTTGGAAATACTTTTATTGATAACATGTCTCATTCACATTTACAAAATCTTCAAAAAATGACTCCTCCATTTGAGAATATGTCTACAAATAAAGTATCTCCTGATGCAATGTCCCCAATGGGACAGTGTTCAAACTCTTCCGTTAACAGCTCAAATAATATGAGCATACCATCATATGTTGGAACTAGTCCATTAACATCATCATCTCAGGTTGGCCCTTCTCAGAGACTAACACATTTTGATCCTATAGCATCCATGGCTGCCATGAGTGAATCAACTGTGCCTCTAGCTACTGCTGGTGGAGCTGCTCAAAATCATCAAAATAACTTATCTAATATCCATGTTTCTAGTAATTCTTCCAATAGCAATCAACCTAATATAGCTAATTTTCACACAAATATGCAGTCAATACAAAATATTATGCCAAGTAGTGTAGCTTGTACTGTAACAAATCAAAATCCATTCAGTATGCATAATCAAATGCCACATAATATTGTATGTGGTCCTCAAACTGTAAACAATACGTATGCAAATGTAACTATGCAGCAACTAAATATGCCAGCTGTTGTCACAACTGCTCCTTACAATAATGGAAATCAAGGATCTAATATGAATCCTCATGCTATGCATTCAAATTGTCAAGGAAGTGGAACAAACACAATAAGCTGTTCAGTCACTACAAATCATCCTATCATGCATACATCTGTAAGTACTAGAACTTCTAATTCTAACATGGTTATGCCTGGTCCTAGACATGGACTTCCAGGATTTCCTGGGCAGGCTCCAAACCATAGGAATGCACCTCCTGGTAATGCTGGGAGTCCCTCTATGATGACTAGAGGAGCTCCTTTCAACAGCCCTACTATTCAGATGAAACCTAGTGCTCCTAATACCATCCAGTATTTGCCTGCAAGACAGCAAAATGCTTCTCCCTTATCTAACAGACCTCCTTCTTTGGAGTTTCTTCAAAGGTTTGCTGCTCCTTTAACAAACCTTGACAACAAAGTTCCAACGCACAATCTTCAATATTTTCCTAGTAATGGAAGTTCGAACCCTCCTTCAGTTCATAGTAATGTTGGCATGAATCCTGGTGCTGGACCTATGGCACCAGGTTTAATGAACAGTCAAAGGCCACCTGTAAATATGATGATGGGGCCAATGATGAGAGGAACTAGTTCAAATGTGACTCATCCCAGTGGACAAATATATCCAGTAGGGTCTGGTCTTCCAGGTGCTGAATCGCCAATGTTTGGTCGTCCTCCTTGCCCGTCCGTCAATAATCAGATGATTCCAGTGAATGCAATGAGTGGTAGTCAAGGTGTTGGTATGTTTCCCAATAAACAAATGCCATTACCAATGGGTGGCATGGCTCCAGATGCAACTCAGCCCTTGCCACCATCAATGGGTCAGTCATTTAGTTACAAACAATCTCCTTTTTATGGACCCACTACAGCTGACCCCAATTATGCTGTTCAATTTCATAACTTTCAGCAACAGTTGTATGCTACCAATACTAGGAGTAGTCAAATAGGTTCTCAAACTAATATGAGCAGTCAAGGATTTTTTGGGCCCAAATGATTGTTGTTTCAGTATGTTGGCATCACTATTTTCAGCTCATTATTTTATCTAAGTGTTTGTGCCGAGCACAAAATCTCCAGTAACGTTCCTGCCAATGTGGCTTAGCTGTTATATTGTTATGGACAAGCAGTAAACATTCATCTTTTTAAAATTGTACATATTTACATATATATATATATTCATGACAACATTGTAGGATAATTGTACAGGCTTTTATTGTTTGTATATAAAGAGGACTGCCAATAATGTATATTGTCATAATTGATTCTGTTGATGCTCCAAAGTTTTGTTTCTGTTGACTCCGTGTGCAGCCTTTATCTGCTCAATGAATTTCAAATCCTGAAGCTTAACTGTTTCATCAGACAGTCTGCCTGCCTGCACACAAAGTAATAGAAACAATAAAAGGAAATGTAAAACAACATAATTTAAATAAAAGATTAGTTATTGATTTATTAAATTAACTGTGCTGTTGCAGGTTTCATTTTTTATTGAACAATATTTGGTGCCATGAAATCGGTACTTGGCTTCTAAGCCAAAACTTGCTGTAATTTTTTGTATAATTTTACTTTAACAAATTTTGAAAAGCAAGTTACTTACTATATTTGTGCCATTGTGACTTAAATGTCACCTTTTATTTTTATTATGTACATAATATTGTTGAGTATGTTCTGTGATGAGATTGTGTTACTTGGACTTTTCATTTGATTTATGCAGCTGTTTAAGTTTCTTTGGGAGCTGGACTGTTTATTTATCAGCTATTAGTCTTACAATTTTCACAGCTTGTTTTTTTTTTCTTTAGAAATAACTACCTCATGGCAAGACAGCTGAAAGCTAATCTATTTTAGTTTAACTTATAATAATATTAACCTTAGACACTGTGTAGAGTTACTTTATCTGCATAATTAAGGAATTTCACATTAATTTATTTAAAATATTTTACAACACAAAATTTCCAAACTTTTATGATTTTTATCTAACATTTTCAAATTGTATAGATGTAAAATTGAATTATTTTAAATTAGATCATAATGATGCTAATGAAATTTTATCATACCTGTTCTGTGTATGATTTGCAATATGTATGTATGTGCATTCTTCTACATTGGTTTGATACCTTGCTTATATTATGGGCTGTAGGATTTTATACAATCTGTTACTAAAGCCTTTTTAAAATTCTGCATGGCCATTCTGCACTTATTACCATCCTTACATTTAAGGATCTTAATTCATCGAAAAACAGAAGGTTCTAATTTTTATTTTTGAACAGAAACAAAGTTGAATTGTCATCCTTTCTGGAAAATCATATATTATATATTACTGAATGATAAATCTAATGATATTCTGTTGAATCTATAAATGTTTAAAAAAATTATACTTTTAAAAATCAACATTAGATTTTTTCCACAGCATTCAGAATGTGTTCATTTTCACACATGATTGCTATTTAAGTTTAGTTTGGAGACTTCAGCATGGTTTCTAGTAAAATACTGAATAAATTTAATAAATTTATGTATCATAATTGATTATATAAATGTAGCAAATTATTGGGGGAAAAATGATCCAATAGACCAGTATATATAATGTATATATATGAAGATAGTAATCAAATTAAAATAAGATTTTCTTATTTACATACTAATTGTAAAATAATTTTAACTTTCATAATATATGTATAATAAATTTGTAATTTCATGAGCAATATTTCACTTACAGTGGTTTATAAATTGCCCTGCTTATTTTTCTGTTTAAATTATTATGCTTGTAGAGGCTTCTGTACATATATTTAACACTAAATTTTCTGTGAATACTCCACAAAATATTTTATTTTAAACAGTGTAAGTTGCAAAGTTTTCATTGTGATAATAAATAAATAATGATGATGACAATACAAATTAAAGTTTGAGGTCCAAAAACAGTCTGTGATTTTCTGTTTCAAATTTCATTTACTGAGTTTATAATGGTATAAAATATGACAAAAGTGTTTGAATTATCATCATTCTTCATGTTTTACCTTTGAAGAAAATGTTAAGCATGCCACTAGAAATGAGCTTATTGTCATGTTAAATTTTAGAATTTTCAGAGTATTTTTTCCCCATTTGCATATTCTTTATCCTCCTACCTCTTAGAACCATTTAAACACTGTATTTTAACACATTTAAGCATTCAAATGAAATGAGTCATTAAAATGTTTACTGGTAATTTTCTCAATAATAAAATAAGCAGTAGAATTATTTAAATCCTAATGTTCTATTATACATAGTATAATTTTGTGTTCTGTTTTGTTTTGGATTGTATTGTATTCTTCTGCTCAAATTAAGTAAAAGTTATCTAAATCTACTGAAGTGTATGAATGTTCTTGTGTGGTATTAAGTTATAGCTCAAGTGAATATTAAGAGTTCACAATCTCCACAGGCGTAAAAGATACAATTAATAAAAGTATTAATTTTCAGTAGATCAGTTCCTTAATTTTGTTTTCCTGTTTCTCTCCTCCTCCCAACAAATGGTTCCATAATAATTAAATATCCATATATATTAATTCAGAATATTTCAATTTCTTGATTCATAAATCAATACATACAACTGATTTTTATGAGAGAATTTCAAGATACAGGTTTTAATGATTTAGGGTGGTCAATTGATCTTGCAATATTACCATACTAATGAGGAAAACAGCAATAGATCCATAACCCTGAACTCATGAATTCAGTAGTACATAATAAAATACATTCATGTGTGGTTGTGTTATTTTTTTGCAAAAAGCAACATTAAAAATTATGTAATTGCAACATTTTTTCTTTTTAGAAAGTAGAGCAATTAATGGCAGCTTTTATGCAATCCTGGTAAGGGCTAAAGTAAAAGTTTTTCTTTAATAAATAAATCAATAAATATATACTTAAAATAAATGACATTTTAAATTTGTAATAAGTTTTATGTAATCTATTTCCTTTCTGGCAACTGTTCTTATTTGTAAATACAGTGAGGAAAGGCTGCTATTGTATGCCTATTTTACTTTGTCTGCATTTATTTGATAGCCCCCTCCCCTTGAATGTAATGATTTTTTTTTTATGACTGAAATCTGTGAAATTCTGAAATCTGCACACTGGTTTTAAGCTATACATATTTTTGACCCTCTATTGTATTTTGATGTTTCTACTCATATCACACCTTTTGGTATTTATAGTAAGTAAGCACATACACATACAATTTGTACTTTCATACCTGCTTTACTTACTAATTGGTTTATTATGTTTAATGGGAATGAATGCTTTTGGAATGTGTCTTTACTTGGTTGATTTTCTTCATGGAAATAATTCATCCTCCATTACAGTAATAATCATAAAGCATTTTTTTTTCTTGTAATAATATAAAAGTGTTAAAGCTAATTATTTTTCAATATAGATTAACAGAATTCAGAATCAGGCCCATAGATTTTATCGTAAATTTTGAAAAAAATCCTGCTTATTTTGTATGCATCTTCATCAGCACAAGAGCCAATCATTTATTCATGTTAAAAATCAGTCTTACTTTGGGGATGATAAATTTATTAAAGCCCTTAACTAGATATGTAATGTCATGTCTGAACAACAAGTATAATGTAATATGTTAATGTAAGCATTTATAATTTTGTATTGTACTTTTACTGAATATACTTTTGTTTATGATTGAGATGTGATATAAAAAATGAATGGTAAGAAAATTATGAAATATGTTTCTTGATCTTAATCAATAATTTAATTAATAATATTTAATAATGAACATTAGTTTTCAAAACAGTTGGTGAAAAGTATTGTAGTTTAGAAAACCTCTTCATGAAATATAAAATGTCATTCACCCGGTTAAACAGTATCGTGTACATTTCACTGAACTGATATTTGACAAGCAGGTGTGTAGGTGGCTGTGGAGGTTATATTTTATGCACCAAGATATTTATTTAAAAAACTCATTTTTATCTTTTGCTTCTAGGCTCAAATAGCTTTAAAATCAAAAACAAAATAATTCATTTGAAAATTTTAAACTATTTCAAATTGCTGCAAAATTTCCTTAACATTCTGGAACCAAGATAGTGACTTTTTAGGGAGGAAGAGAGACAGCAAAGCTAGAATAGTTCTTTTTCCTACCTAAAAATTAAACTTTAGTTTGAATATATAATTAACATGCTCAAATTCATGGCAGCAACATATCATCTTTCTCCACTTTGTTATAATTATTGAACTGAACTTTATTTTTTGGTTTTATTTTTCTGTTTTTAAAATCTTCTTTCTGTTACATATTAGAATTGGAAGTGTTCAAAACTGTATTCCTTTGATAAAGGGAAAGAGCTTAGCTTTTTATTTATTTATTGTCATTTTAAGTAGTCATTGGTTAGATACCTCTGCTGTGCAAATAATTAAAGTTTTGGTGTTTAGATTTGTGTATGTACTTAAATGTTTATATTTTAATCAATGAGTTGAATCTTTCAATGGCTTAATGTTAAAAAAATAATAATAATAAATGATCACTAAGTATGTTAAATATATTTGTTGATTTTATGAATTCAGAACTTCTAAAAATAATAGGGGATAAAAAGCATGTTTTCAACTGAAAATGAAGATTGTTAGTTCTGTATTTACAGAAAAACTATTCATGTGCCTTATATGAAGTTTAAATCACTTCACATTTACTTAAGGATACTATTTAATACACAATGTTATTGATCACTAAGCATGTAATTAATTATATATACATAATTATCCTTTTATTTGATTTGTCTTTTGTTTCTTCACACCTATGTATTTTCTATGAAAATTGGAGTCATGTATTGACATTTATATATATATATATGTAAAGTTCTTATATACACAATTTGTTTCACATCATTAAATAATGCTTCATTTTATACATAATGAATCCAAATCTGTAACAGTTATGATTGCTCATTTTAATAAACATTGTTACTTAATTTCTCTGTAACAATTATTGATTATATCTAGTCTTAAAGCCCGGGCATTATTTTATTTTAGGGGTATATTTTTACTAGATGAGAATGATTTCTTTACTGTTTGCTGCATTTGAAATGAAACGTCCACACTAAATTTATTTTTAATTCAGTATAACTCTACTTCCTGTTTTAAAATATGTTGACCTCTCTTAATGTAGTGAATTCTGGTGTATGTAGTTTAATAGCGATAGTTAATTTTTTTAACATTATAGTTTTTAAAGATACCTATTTCAGCATGTATAATCCTCTCTTAACACCATTTACTTTTGCTATTATTTATCATTCAAAGTTCCTAAATATGAAAAAAATAATAACGATTTAAAAAATAAAACTTGCTGTGAATATTAAATATAATAAAAATAGTATATTTTTGATAAATTTTTTATGTTTTAAGAATTTCTCTTTTCACTCAGCTGTAATGTAGCTGTCTTGCCTTTGTTGCTAATGTGAAATCTGCTATCTTGTTTTCCTTATGCTTTTAACTGCACTGAGTTGTGCATTGCCATGTACATTAATCATGTTTTGGGATGGGAGACAAAATAAAACTCCTTTTTAATGAAATGACTAGTACTTTGCTTTTCCCTGCTTTCACTGAATCTTACTTTACATCTTGTTTGGTTTTTATCATATTTAGCATTATGAATTCTTCTATGTATTTTGCATTTTTTTCCCCTGTCCTTGGGGATTGATGAATTAACATTTTTTCCATATTAAAAACTTTTCTCTCATTGAATTTCTAAAACAACACACATCGTCTTGTGACTTCTTGTTACACTAAATCAAAATATTTACTTTAAACTTAGTAAGTATTGATACTGTCATTGTAATAAAAGGAGTTTATAATTAGTATTTCTTCTATAGAAATAGGAAATTCTGTTATGAAAAATCGATAGTTGTAGAAAAATCTTTAAATTCGAAAGGCAGAGATGTCTATAAATTATATTATCTTCTCTTTATTACAATTACGAAGCTAATAATAACAAGTCTAAGATTATGTGTCTCTATTATGTGCTAATTTATAATATAATTGGAACCCAAATAAAAACTTAAACTTATTAAAAATTGTGTCTTAAACTGGTGGCAATATGCAACATTAATTCAGCACAACTATAACTTAGAAGTATTGAAAAATCAAATATATATACTGCTGAACCAAGCATTAAAGACTGGTCACGTGAGTAACAGGTCTGAGTAAGACGAGTCTATTCTTGATAATAGGACTGAGGGCAATGGAAAAGGAGTTTCAACTAGTATTGCTTTTGCGGGGAATCGAGAGGAGGATAAATACTACTAGTAGTTTTGTCTTCCCTTGTCTCCAAGATTATAAAAGGATTTTTCTTCTTAACTAATAATAATACATTATTTTCTTTTTGATGCAGAGGATATCTTCAGTCTAAAAAAACATATTAGGATAATTTAGATATTTAAACATGTATTATTTTTATTTATAAAATACTATAATATGAAACAATTTTAAAGGGTATGAAAAATAAATACTGCCATGAAGAAATGTTTTAATTCTTCTTTAAAATGCATTAAAAAAAATAAGGATGAAATTTTCAGTTATATAAATAATTTATTTAAAAAAATAATGTTAAGTAAATAAATAGTCATATTTACTGTATTTTTACATATGTCATTGCAACTTATTTTTTTCTTAAATAAATTAACATTTTAAATATCTATTTCTTAAAGTTAAAGGATACACTTATGTTTGAAAAGTTCAAAATTGTAGTTTTAAAATGTTCTTTTATTATTATTAAACATTTTAATTTTACCACAATAATTCTATTTTTACTTGATTAAATCATTTTCCTTCATGAAACTACTTACTAAAAACGTTATAAGATATGCAAATAATGATAAAAAAAATTGTGGAAAAGTATAAATTCCCTATTAAATATAAATACACTGATATACTTTTTAAAATCTGTTTTTGAATTCAATTTCCTTATGCCTATACAAAGACATTTTTATCCATAAATATGGGTAAATTCCAGTTGTTCTTATTTAGATATCCCGAAATCGAACAGCGTTTTTTGCCTTTACCATAAAAATAATTAATCTTTATGTAAATATCATGAATGTTTGCATTTTGAATCAATTTTTCGGATAAGTTCATGTCAAAATTCTGGTCATAGGGAAACTATTTTTAAATATAACTCAAAAGAGAACCGAATTTAGAGGAAAATTGAAAATGCTTCAATTTTTAAGCATTTGAATGTTAATTTGTGAAAATTTCAGGCAAGTACGAATTAAAATGAAATTGTCAAAGTAAGACAAAGAAACTTAAAAAAAAAATTAGGCAGAAGTTGACAAAAAAAAAAAAAAAAAAAAAAAAAAAAGAGAGAAGGTCTCAAAAAAAAAAAAAAAAATAAAGCCATAAAAATGCTTGTATTTTATATCATCATCACGGACCTCATCAAATGAAATGGACCTCTTCTCAAAAAAAGGGAGGGGGGGGGCTTTATTCACTATCACTTTCAGTGTCATCAGCATCATCATCGAATGAAATAATTAATGGATCACACATAGCTTCTCTTATGCCGTCTTTTTTTCCAATATTTATTTTATAATTCTTCTATGTGCATGCGATAGTTTCTCAGCATCAATATTTTCTAGAGAAAGTTTCATCAGTTTAAAAAGTTGATCCATATTTAAATCTGCTCTGATATTTTATTTGCGAATGTAATTCTTCATATCTGCCCATACATATTCTAACGCACAGTGCCTATGCTCGGCTAACATATTGTCAAATTTATATGTTTTCGTTGCGGGTGAATTCATTTTCACTAGATTCATTAATTCAACTTTTCGCATGTTTGAAGAATATGAGACTTTATTAAGTTCCACCCAATCCATAATTTCTCTTTTGTTGTAAGAAAAATTCGGCGGCTTATTCAATTGAATTGAATGACAGGGTGCATTGTCTATCATAACAACAGAATTTTTTGGCTTTGGGATGAGTTTTTCCCTTGCCCATTTTTCAAAATTTTTTGAGTTCATCTGCCCATGATAGGCACATGTGGTTGTGTTGGCTTTATATGTTAGGGATCAATTTAGAATAAATCCCATTTCATAAAGCAATAATGCGTCTCGATGCCGCGTTTTTTTATTTGAATTCTATTATATACAGTAGAACCTCGATATCTGGAATCTGTGGGGAAGATAAAAAAAATTCAAGATATAGAGATTTTGAGTTATCAAGGTTTTGACAAAATTTAAAAATCTAATCTCACAAACTGCTTTTTGCTATAAAAAATAAGATTTGTCAAAAACTACACATAATCTACTAATAATTAACAAATTACACGTCTCAAAGTTTTAATAATTTCAAAATTGTGTTATACACAAACTTGTATTGATTAAATAATATCCAATTCGTCCTTAAGAAATGACGAATTGGATATTATTCAAAAGTTTCTCACAATTTGGGCTCAATCATCAACTTTGAAGCTACGGATTATCTCCTAGTTGACTGGTTGTTGATGGTTGTCCTGGTCGAAACTTCAAAGTCGTATTTGGCGGCAAAAATTTAACAGTGATATTTTTTAGCGTTGGAAGATTAGAGTGGTCTTTACAATTGTCTGTGAAGAGGAGACCGTGTATTTTACTTTTAGCCATTGTTTTACAGATTCCTATCAGCCAATCAGCAAAAATTGCATTTGCCATCAAAGCCTTTATATTTCACTTGTATAGCATTAGAAATGCCTTAATTTTACCAAATCACCTCGGCTTTTTAGATCGTCTTATCATAAGAGGAGGAAGCTTTTCTTTACCACCTTAATTTGCTGCCAAAAGTACAATTACACGAAGTTTACTTGGTTTGCCACGTCGAAGTTCTTCACCTTTAAATGCAGACGTTTTGTTGGGAAAACTATGGTACCATAATACAGTTTCATCTGCGTTAAACACATCTGCTTTATAGTCTTTTAAAAGAGAAGGAAGTTCTGAGAGCCACTCTTCATAGGTAGCTGAATCACCCGGTGCACTTTCACTGCAAAGTTTCCAAAAAACGATGCTGTCCCTTTTTTTCGGTTTCAAAAGCCTTCCATTCTTACTCTTTAAGTTCTTTCTATCAACAAAGGGATAAAAGAATGTGAAACCAGCATCCAGATCAAACTAGTTCTACAGCTGACAATAGCCGATAGTAAAAAGTCAAACTAATTTCTGTGGAAAATATTTCGACATATCAAGGGTTTTAGAAAATATATTTCGAGATAACTATGGAAAATACATAAGAATTTTGATGGAAATGCAGGGGAAATTTCTTTTTTCGAGATATCGAGGTCCGACTGTATAACAATATATTTTTATTATAAAAAGGCACAACTGAAAAAAATATTACTTTAAAAAAAATTATTAAGATCTTAGAATATAAAGTAAACAACTCTCAGTAGTTTAATGCATTTTGTTGGTCGTGCTCCGACCGAGTGCTCTCATGGTTGTAATGTAATTAGCTTGACGTCACACCATGAACTGGCCTTGTATTTTGTTGGCCATGACATTAACAACTCGTGACCAATGAAATACAAGGCCGATTCTTCGAATCGATATATTTTGTACTGAACAGATGAGAAGAGCCTAATTTTAAAAGAGAGGACAAAATACCCCACCACCACCACCCATTTTTAGAAAGTTCGGATTATTCATTCACTTATTTATTTATTTTGAGGAGTGGGATGTTGGTTTAGACAGTTGAATTCATTTATTAATGTTTCTAAAATGTAAAGAATAGGGAGATTTTTAATCGAAATTTAAAAACATCACATTTTTGCAGGAGAAGGGGTTTCAAAAGGAAACAGCCAAAAGCTCAGAGGAAGGTGGGTTTTAGATCATTAGATATTTATCGTTAGAAAACAATAACAAAAACGTAAGAGAAAAAATTATAAGTTTGAAAGATTTTTAATTTTGTCAGCTAAAAAATGAAGGAGGTGGCAAACTTTATTATTATTTATTTTTGGCAGGGGTGACGGGGGGGGGGGGGGGGAGAACGTTTGATTTAACAATCCATTATTTATTTACTGTTACTATAAAATTACAAATAGAGCAGAAAAAAATTTAAAATGAAAGAGTTTTGTTTAACTATTCTATATTTTGAATGTTCAGTTTGTGGAGGGAAGGCGGAATGTGTAATTTTGGAAGGTGGAGATTTAAATAATTGATTAGTTATTGTGGCAATTAAGTAATAAATGAGCGGGAAAGTTAAAAAAAAAAAAAGTTTTACAAATCTTAAATTTTTGACTGGAACTTTTAAGTTGTAGGGTGGGGGGGGGGGGGGGAGAGAGGAGGTTAAGATGAAATTAAAAGCAAAAACATGGAAGGATCTTATTCTCTCTTATTAAATTGTTTCCTTTTTAAATTTTTTAATAAAGAGTTTCTTTTACATGCGACTAAATCGTAAAAGCTGGATATTTAACTCATTGCATTTGAAGATTTGTTTTATTATTAATTACAAATTATATCATAATTTCATAGTGAAAGTAATAAAAACATAGTCCAATGCATGTGAATATACACTTACATTAAATCAAATTTAGTATTAATTCATTTTATATTATGTTTCTTAAATATAAATGTAAAACATACCAATAAACATTAATTGATGAAAATAAATTTTTAATTCTGATATAGCATTATACAAAAGCATAACTACATGTAACTATTTTTTATATACGACATAATTAAATATCTTAATTATTTATTCTTATATTTTTCCATGAAACTGAACTATTATACTATTAGAGCAGCATAACTAAATTCACACGCCACCTTACACCATAAGACGCCAAGTCAAGCATCTGTTTGGAAAATTAAATGGATTCCTGAGTCAGCCCATATTACAGGAACCTTAACCTTGACGTCACACCGTGAACTGGCCTTGTATTTCGTTGGTCACGATTTGGGCCGGGATTCAGATAATTTTGTGCTGTTAGCGAAACGAGATTGACCAATCTGAAAATTTGCTTACTTAAAACAGCGAAAAGTTCGCAAAAAGGCAGGCTTCTGATTTGGTCAATCTCATTTTGCTAACAGTGCAAAATCTATCCAGATCCTGGCCTTGGTCTAGACCAGACAGAGTTGGGCAAAATACATCAAAAAAGCATTTTCGATACAAAATACATTGGTTTTACAACTTAAAATACATGTATTTAGAAAATACATTAAAAATACAAAATACATTTAAAAAAATATTGGGCATTAAGTTGCTCTACTCAATTGGAAATCTGGTTTGCAAAACTAATTAAATTTTTAGAAATTATAAATTTCCAAATAATGAAGCAAAATCAATTAAAACTCAAACATAACAAAAACAAAACTGAAAGATTGCAACAACAATGTGCTTAAAAGTGTATGAAAGTTACAAGAATAACTAATAACTAGCAGGAATGACCGAGCTAAGCTCGGTCAAAATTAGCTTTAAGTTTATCTCGATATATTATTCCCACTGAAGCATTCTTGCTGTTTTAGAGGCAATCAGCTTGACCCTGAGCCATATTGACCCAAAACGACCCACTAATCAAATTTTTTCGAACATGCGAACTAACACAATGTTTTTCTCGAGCCAGAAAACGATGGGATACAAAATTTAGTGGAAATAGTTAGTCGTTTTCTATATAAAATAAGCTTGACCCACATTATTCAAAAATGACCTACTAACCGAAATTTATTGAACATGTGACCTATTCCAATGGTCTTTTTGTACCGTGAAACAGTATAATAAAATTTTTTGTCAAAATCGTTTGAACCTTTTTGAGATACAGTTGGCTTGACCCCGACACATTATCACCAAAATGACACACTAATAGAATTTTCTTGAGCATGCATCCCAGCCCAATGGTTTTATCTTGTCCAGAAACTGTGTAATACAAAGTTTTGTCAAAATCGTTTGAGCCATTTTTTAGATACAGTTCACTTGATCCTGATCCATTAGGACCCAAAATGACCCACTGATTGAATTTTCTTGAACATGCGACCCTACCCAATGGTCTTATCATTCCTGGAAACGGTATCATACAAAATTTTGTCAAAATGTTTTGTACTGCTTTTTAAATACAATTAGCTTGACCCTGACCCAATGTGACCCACTAATCAAATTTTCTTGAACATGCGACCTAGCCCAATGGTTTTCTCGAGCCCAAAAACGATAGAATACAAAATTTAGTCAAAATCGTTTAAGCCGTTTCTTAGATACAATTCACTTGACCCTGACCCATTGTGACCCAAAATGACCCACTAATCGAATTTTCTCGAACATGTGACTTAGCCCAATTTTCTTCTCATGCCCAGAAACGGTATAATACAAAATTTGGTCAAAATGTTTTGAGCATTCTTTTACATTCAATTAGCTCGACCCTGACCCATTGTGACCTTAAAATGACCCTTTAATCGAATTTTTTCGAACATGTGACTTAGTCCAATGGTCATCTCATGCCCAGAAACGGTATATTAAAAAATTTTGTGAAAATGTCTTGAGCCATTTTTTAGATTCCTTACCCTGACCCAAAATGACCCACTAATCAAATTTTCTCGAACATGCGACCCTGCTCAATGGTCTTATCATGCCCGGAAACGGTATTATACAAAATGTTTTGTACTGCTTTTTAAATACAATTAGCTTGACCCTGACCCATTGTGACCCAAAATGACTAATCGAATTTTCTTGAACATGCGACATAGTCCAATGGTCTTCTCGAGCCCGAAAACGACAGAATACAAAATTTAGTCGAAATCGTTTAAGCCGTTTTCTAGATAACATTAGCTTGACCCTGACCCATTGTGACCCAAAATGACCCATTAATTGAATTTTCTCGAACATGTGACCTAGCCCAATGGTCATCTCATGCCCAAAAACGGTATATTACAAAATTTTGTGGAAATGTCTTGAGCCTTTTTTAGATTATAGTTAGCTTGACCCTGACCCACAGTGACCCAAAAATGACCCACAAATCGAAATTTTTCGAACATGTGACCTAGCCCAATAGTCTTCTCGTACCCGAAAATGGTTGGATACAAAATTTAATCAAAATCGATTGAGCCGTTCTTTAGATATAATTAGCTTCATTATGACCCAAAATGACCCACTAATCGAATTTTCTGTAACATGTGACCCATCCCAATGGTCTTTTCGTGCCCGAAAACGATAGATTACAAAATTTCGTCAAAATCGTTAGAGCCGTTATCTCGATAAACTTAGTTTGACCCAAAACCGACCCACTAATCGAATTTTCTCAAACATATGACTTAACCCAATGGTCTTCTCGTAATCCAAAACTGTAGAATATAGAGTTTAGTGAAAATCGTTAGAGCCATTTTTTAGATAAAAATAGCTTGACCCACAGTGACCCAAAATTGACCCACAAATCAAAATTACTCGAACATGTGTCCTAGCCCAATAGTTTTCTCGTACCCGAAAATGGTTGGATACAAAATTTAGTCAAAATCGATTGAGCCGTTCTTTAGATATAATTAGCTTGACCCTGACTGATTAGGACCCAAAATGACCCGCTAATCGAATTTTCTCGAACACGTGACCCATCCCAATTGTTTTTTCGTGCCCGAAAACGGTAGGGCGTAAAATTTAATCAGAATCGTCAGAGCCGTTTTCAAGATAAAATTTACATACACACACACAATTTTTGCTCGCATTGTAGTATAAAATAAATAAACTACCCTTTAAAGGTATTTACTCACTAGGAATAACTGCATGAATGGATTGTGGATCCGATAAGGGGTCTCTTTCAGGAGGCATAGGCTGGCACCGCCCGCTACTGAGTGTTCAAAGGCAAAATTGAGACAGTATTGATTTTCAGAAAAAGCATAAAAAGTTTGGTGAAATTCTATTCAATAGGTTCAGAGATATAAAAATATCGAAAATCCTAAAAAACACAACACAGAAAACTTGTCGTATGTGGCAATTCCAAAACTTTCTTCTATCTCATACATGTTATTACTTCAAAATTCGCTATCACACTGCCAAGATTAAATCACAATGCATGCTCATCATGAGGATTCTGAAATTCCGTGCTTTAGTTTTTGAAATAGGACTATTACAGATATCGGGAAAAATGCAGCATAAAAGCACCAAAATGAAGGCAAATTTTCAAACGGGCTGGGCCGGGCCGGCAGAATTAGGAATTTTTTTTAAACGGGCCGTGCCAGGACGACAAAAAAAATTGAGCTAAATTGGGCCGAGCCGATAAAAAAAAAAAAAAAAAAAAAAAAAAAATTAAGCGGGCCTACCGGCCCGATAAAAACATTACAACGAGGCAGATAAAATATGATCCATTTTTAATGAATATGACTTTCGCGAGAATAAGTATAAATGTACGTCACGAGCCGATGTTTTTTTGCAAACATCGATACAGAAAAGTAGCATGTCCAGCGTAGAGATTAGCATCGAATAGTTACATGGTTTCTGAGACCGAGCTTAATTTTTTCAGCAGACTCGTGCCGCGCAGATATCTGATTTTCATTTTTTTTCTTCATTAGTCGACACGAACCGGAATTGGACTTAATTATTCTGAGGATGTGAAGGGTGGGCACTACGTTTTGTCAAAAAAAAAAAAAAAAATAGTAATAATAGCGATAATGAATTTCTGCTAACAGAATCTTTGGAAATATACCTTAAGGTTGCTCTCAAATTCACTGCTCAACAACGTGAAACTTTCTGACACATTTTCTGACTCATTTTTAACTGTAAAGGCATAAAATTGATAGGCCTGATTATTGAAGGGATTTGGAATCGAAGAGCGCTTTTCATTTTTGAAAAATAAATGACTTATCGATATATACGAGATTCTTGTCACGTCACAGCAGGTTTTCCCCTTTCTCGTGCTATCGCTTTCAGAAATTTGATTAAAAGCGCTAACTTTACCAGTATTTTCTCAACAATATATTGCCTTCATTAAAAAATGGATAACGCCCTTCGATTACACAGTTTCTTAATAAGAACACCTGCCAATCTTATGCGTTTCCGAAAAGAAATGAATTTGGAAATGTGTCAGAAAGTAGTTCCTTTAGGTTTGAGGAAAGCCTTAATAAATGATAGAGAAATATTTTCACAACTCTATCTTTTATTATACTGCTTCAAAAGTTATGATGTTTTTAACCCTCCTTTTTAGGTGCGTTCGTATTTATATAAATACGTAGCACTTACAGTCATCGTTCGGTCCGTCTATCTGTCCGCATATAACAGAGCAAAAACTGCCCAACCGATTGGTCTGAAATTTTAAATATATAATTGTTGCTAACTTTTGTCGAGTCATTTCAGATTTTATGAAAATCGGATGTATAGTTTAATTACAGGGACAGTCAAAAATTTTCCTTTACATTACGATTACGGCAAATGGAAAAAAAAATAGTTTCAAGTGCAGTTTTAATGAAGTTACACCCTTTCGAACATAATGAAATTGATATGCATTTATAAAGTGCATTAAAATATACATTCGGTACAATATGCGGTGCAAAAAATATTTATAAAACTAGTTATAGTACGAACGCACCTCATTTGCCACATTTGATGTCCAATTTCCAACTTGTTTTCTTTTAATTATTAAAGGTACACATATATTAAGACAGACTTTAAATACAATTAAATACAATAAACCCAACTGGAGTGAAAAATTAGCCGGGGCCAGGAATTGAACCTGGGTCGACAGCATAACGTGCTGTTGCTCTACCGTTAAGGTACCCCTGGCCGAAGTCCTAGCCTGGCAATTTCTCACTAATAAACCAAGTTGGGGATTAGTGGGGAGTTTTCTTTTATTTTAAACTATATTGATCTTTTAATGAATTCTTATTTGAATGTTGAAACGTCTAAGAATGTAAGTAATCATTAATGTTGCTATTGTGTATTTTCTGTCTTGCAAACACATAGCAATTTTAAAATATACTGTAAAATAATTCCATAAACATGTATGCAGTATTCTTTAAAAGAATCTTTATTCCATATTAATCCCTTGAGGGGCACCGGTATATATTATATACCACCTACGATTAATGAAGTTTTACACCAGAAAAATTTTATTAAATTTTACTTTTCTAACTTTGGTGGAAAAAAGCCGTAAAATTGCTTTTACTTAATTTGAAATAGAATTTTTCAAAGATTCCGGTGGGAATTCAGCATTTCACAAACGTAATTGCTTGCCCCTCAAAGGGTTAAGACAAATCTGTGAGTCGGGCCGGATCAGATCTGATTTAATTGATTTCTGCACGGTCGGGCAGGGTCTGTTTTTACTTATATTTGTACGGGTCGGGCCGAACTTTTAATACTTACCAGGGCTGTAGCACGGTCTTCTGAGCCCCCCAAACATATTTTTCACCCCCCCCCCCCTCTAAGATTTTAGAGAAATATCTATATTTAATTTTTCACCCAAGTTCCATTTTATAACAACACCAGCAGAGTTTCGCTGGTCGGATTTTCCAAAACGAACTTAAAATTGAACGAATTTGTTGTTGGGCTGTCGGCAATGTACACCCATAGGTGCTATGTCCGCTCCGATCTCTAATCATACGAACCTTGAATTATTGTAATTTTTTTATATTTTGATTCAGATTTTCAGAATTTCGTTCACGTTGCTACAGGAACAAATTTGATATTTTTACAACATGAATTTAATCAAAGGACTTGCAAAATTTAACTGAGAATTCTTCCATTTAGGAAAAAAAGTCTCAAAAATCGCCGAAGAACGCCAAAAATTGCATAAAAAAATTCAAAGTTCACAGAGATCAAACTTTACTGGGCTAAAAGATTGAAACCAAGCATATTTTTTTTACGAATATTTAAAAAATCTACCAGAAAAGTGAAAAAAAAGCTAAAAATCACATAAAAATTATCGAAAATTTTAAAAACAGCAGAGGGCAAAATTTGGCAAAAAAGTTTGAAACTAAATTCCTTTCACAAATGTTATAAACTGCTAAGTGTTGCTCATAAACAAAATAAATAAATTAAAAATATGGAAGTTGTTTTCGTATTTTCAATTTTCTCTTCATTTTGACAATGCCATCCGTGTAGCTCAGACAGATTTTCTTTAAGCAGAAAATATTCACTTATAACAATTTTTTTCCTGCTCGGATTGGTGCCTTTTATTAAATATATATATATATATATGTACAGATTTACTAATAAAAAAAAAATACTTTTGGGATGTCGTTTTCATACATTCTGGTTTTCTCCAGTTTAAAATTGTCACCTAAGTTGAAATTTAAAAAGAAAAAAAAAAGTCCTTCCGGCCAGTGCCGGGAGGAAGAGGTAGCTTTCATATTCCTTATTTTTAAAAGCAAGCTTATATTATTCAAACACACAAAGCTCAATTTAGTGGAAACCGATTATAGGAGATTCAATACTAATTTTTATCAATACTAAATCATTATGAATGAGAATTTCGCGAAATTAGTCAGCTTTATCCAAGCTGCTTTTATTTAAAGTAACTTATATTTGGTTGCCAAATTCGGCGATATCTTGAAGTTCCTGCCATTTTAAGACAACATGGTAGATGGGGCTAACGAGTGAACTTGGTCGAGACCTTAGTATTTCCTGTGCACATGCTCACTCACATCGGAATCGGTTGATATATACAAGTGTTGTTGCAGGCAAAAAATCAGATTTTTCAAAATGTCACCCACATTAGAAATTGAAACTGCTATATCTGAGCCATTTTTTAAGATAAAGACAAAACAAAAAATGCTCCGCAATCCTTATATCATGGTCAAATACTTAAGAAAGAAACCATTTTCAATTTCTAAATTTTTTGCACCTCACTTTAAATATAATTTTTTATTTAATTTAATGGCCTCCATTTTGAAACAAGATGGCTGATGAAGCTGGCCAGCGAACTTGGTCGAGACATTACGATATACTATCCACATGCCTTCTTACATCGAAATAGGTTAATAAATACGCGTGTTATCACGTGAGAAATATTAGATATTGTTTCAAAATGTCAGCCATGTTAGAAATTCAAAGTTCTATAATCAGGGTTCTCGCTGCCGCTCGCCATTGCGCCAAATAACGACAAAATGTTTCATTTGGCGAGTAAATGGATAATTAGACTCGCCAAATTGCGAGTGCTTAATTTTTGCTAATCTTTTTTGTGTGTGTATGTGTGTGCGTTTCAGTACAGGCGACACTCTTATTTACATTACTGAACGATTGGTGTCACATATCATGTTCAATCGTATCGTACAATTTTCAATATTTTTAGAGATACTAACCCAGTACCGATTCAATATAGCTTCAGCCAAAGCCACAGTAAGCGAAAATGTCATTTCAGTATGTGTTAATATGCCCAATAGGCAAAAGTACTATTTCGAAACAGCCTTTGAAGTAATGAGCTTCAATGAAAAGCCGAAGAATTCTGGAAAAATAAAGTTTTTGATACATTTTGTTGTTTATATTTTAAAATTTTCAGAATTCATTGAATGGAATATATTGAAATCCAGATTTAACTGAAATTGGAAGTTTTATTTCATAACTCTAAATCAGATTTTAAACTTTTTTTCTTGATTGCGCAAGACATTTAGAATAAAATTTATATAAATAACTAATCTATAAACAGTTTCAAAAACTTAGGTTATTTTATAACATATTGAAAAACAAAGGAGATACGTTAAGGGGTTAAAGATCTAACTTTCATTGTTTCACAGCGCATTTATTTTGCTAATGTTTTTTTCGTTTGGCGAATGTTTTTTACTTCTGATTAGCCAAATTGCTAATGTTTGTAAAAAGTCGGTAAGAACACTGTCTATAATTCAACCATTTTTTAAGATATACACGAAACAAAAACTGCTGCGGAATCTTTGTATCAAAGTTAAACACATAAAAAAAACAATCTTTTACATTTTTCAATTTTTTGATAACTCATTTAAAATTAAAATTTTTTTTTAATGGCAGCCCTTTTGAAACAAGATGGCGAATGAAGATGGCCAACGAACTCGGTCGAGACATTGGTATGTACTATGTACACAACAAGTTACATCCAAATCGGTTCATAAATACGCCTGTTATCGCGTGACAAAAATCAGGTCGTTTCAAAATGTCAGCCACAATAGAAATTCAAAATGCTATAACTCAGCCATTTTTTTAGATATAGACGAAACAAAAACTGTTCCGGAATCTTTGTATTAAGGTCAAACACATACAAAAAAAAAAATCTTTTTAATTTTCCAATATTTTGGTATCTCATTTTAAAATTTAAATAAAAAAAAATTAAATGGCCGCCATTTTGAAACAAGATGGCGGATGAAGCTGGCGAACAAACTCGGTCGAGACATTGGTACGTATTATGTATACACCAAGGTACATCCAAATCGGTTCATAAATACGCCTGTTATCGCATGACAAATATCAGTCGTTTCAAAATGTCAGCCACGCTAGAAATTCAAAGTGCTATAACTCAACCATTTTTTCAGATATAGACGAAACAAAAACTGCTCCGGAATCTTTGTATCAAGGTTAAACACATAAGAAAAAAATATTTTTCAATTTTCAAATTTTTGGTACCACATTTCAAATTTTAAATTTTTTTTAATTTAAATGGCCGCCATTTTGAAACAAGATAGCGGATGAAGCTGGCCAACGAACTCGGTCGAGACATTGGTACGTATTATGTGTAAACCAAGGTACATCCAAATCGATTCATAAATACGCCTTTTATCGCGTGACAAATATCAGGTCGTTTCAAAATGTCAGCCAAGCTAGAAATTCAAAGTGCTATAACTCAGCCATTTTTTAAGATCTAGACGAAACAAAAACTGCTCCAGAATCTTTGTATCAAGGTCAAACACATAAGAAAAAAATATTTTTCAATTTTTTGGTACCATATTTCAAATTTTAAATTTTAAAAAAAGTTTAAATGACTGCCATTTTTAAACCAGATGGCGGATGAAGCTGGCCAACGAACTCGGTCGAGGCATTGGTATGCACTATGTATACCCCAAGTTAGATCCAAATCGGTCCATAAATACGAGAGTTACAGTGTAACAAAGATCAAATCATATATATATATATATATAATATATAATATATATATATATATATATATATAATTTATTTATTTATTTAAAACCACAAACAAAATATCAAAATTCAACTCTCACCATATCTAAATTGAAACTCTACAACAAAAATATTAAAAAAAAACAATATAAACATTAACTCTTAGAACCAAACTAAGAAAAGTATATATAACAGCAAAACAGAACGGAACAGAAGGCGAGCGGCATGGCTAACGACAACTCTGCAGGATTAAGTCAGACTTTACGCATGCTACGTCCCCCTTCACTTGCCGAGACCAAAAATGAAAAACAATGAGAAACTAAACAGATCTACAAAATCTCATTAGATCAATCAAAGCATCTAAACCACCACTCTCATCCATCATTGAGTTCAGTTCAGTTCCGTAACTACTACTCTTAATAAAATCACTAGCTATTTTCCTGATGAAATTGCGAGGATAACCATGCTTGAATCCCTTACGACACAACTCTAAAATGTCATTAAACATATCCTTAACTCTAGTACTCAATCTTTCGATTCGTATTAAGCCATTTCTTAAGACATTTCTTTTAACCAAAACGTGAACATTGGAATCAAAATATATCAACTTTAAGGTATTAAAATCAAAATCATTTCGCTTGTCAAATAACTTAGATATCAAATTTTCACTTTCTATGTTTAGGGTCACATCTAGAAAATCAATATTTTTACAATTCTGGGAGGAGGGTTCCAGACTCAGAGACGTAGGATAATATGTAAAATCAATGTTTTCAATATCATTATTTAATTTGACTATCAAAACATCATCTATATATCTGTAGGATAATGTGTTACTGTTTAAATTATTATTTCTTTCATATATATGTAAGTAGATGTTTGCCAAAATGGAACTGCAACTCCCCCCCCCCATTGGAATACCCCGAATCTGTTTAAATATTGTATTCCCTTCGTAGAGGTAGTTTTCTTGTACTACCAACTGAAATAAATTCATGAAAAAATCATTATGATCATCCAAAGTACTATTTGTATTATAAAAATCTACTATTTTTTCTTTTAAATCTTTCAAATCAATTGTGTTATAGAGGTCTGTAAAATCGTAAGCGTATAAACCAGTAATATTTTTTAATTTTTTCAGATTATCTAATAGTGTAAAGCTATTTTTGATAATAAAAATCGTCTCTCCCCCCATCACTCTGTCAAACACTCCATCCAACAACCGCAGCAATGCCTTGCTAGCAACACCTATATATGATCCAAAACCACAAGTCACACTTCTGAATTTGATAGGGGTTTTATGGAATTTAGGCACTAATATGAGATAAGGGAAACTTTGACTCATTTGTTTCAGCTTAACTTTTTTATAAAAGGCTTTAATCCTATTTTCTGTTACTGTAGCTTTCAAATTTAAAGGTAAATAGTTATATTTATTATTGTAGCAATCATTCAAGAGTTTACCGTAAAGTACCTTACATATCAATGCGTAACTTGTGTTTGCTTTATCGACATAGGTGATTATAAAATTTTCCTTAATTTCTTGAATTGAATGTGTAAGTTTGTTGTATTGATCTCTATTAACTCCGTCAAGATCTCTGAAAAATTCTCGTTTAAAATCTCTTAATATATAGTAGGGGAGACCGGGGGAATGGCGACACCTTAAGGGAATTTAAATTTTTTCACCTCGAAAAAATGTTTATTTTTTAATAGTAAAAATTCTAAAGATGAATCATGATCTTTAGTATCTGTATAAATTTAACCGTAATCATAACTGTAAAGTAAGCATACATAAAAAAATATTTTTTAAACCTCTGCACAGTGGCGGGATTACCCAGGACACTGGGGTAATTCCGCCACTGTACCGGGGTAATGCCGCCACTCTTTAATGACCTAGTACATGCATCAAATGTATACTAGGAAACACACAACTTACTGAAAATAGTTAGAAAGCAATGTAATTGAGCAAAATAATGGTTAAGCTTACAATTTACTTCATATTTCAAAAGTCACTCTGCTGAATCGGCTCCACAACATTAAAATGAGGCCATTTCTCACCCGATTTGCATGGTGGCGGCATTACCCCGAGAGGACAATATGGCGGAAATCCTCAAGCAAAGCCGCAACAAGAACCAAACTTGTTCAACACATTACATCAAAATGTCGGCGAATGCATATAGTTTACGGGTCATATTATCTTAAATACCTAATGTTACAATAAAAGGTGCTTATCTCTACTCATCTGAAGCTCCAAAATAACAAGCAACTAGATGAAAACTACATTTTTCACTAGAACAAAAGAACGACGTACAGCAAAGTCACTCTCACTTTAGGCACTGTTTATATTGTTGGCCGCTATAGTGCAGGCACATTCACTATCTCAAACTGCCCTTAGTTTTTAAACTAGGTGGGGTGGCGGCATAACCCGGGTTGGCGGCATTCCCCCGGTCTCCCCTACTTCCACTCGTCAAAAACACTGGAAGGCAAATTATATCTATACATTAGTTTATTTATAAATATATCTATGTTAATTGTAAAACGTTTAATTGCAACACTTTTAATTACCGTACGTTTCACACGATATTTCGTTCAGTACTCCATTAACCTCCTCAACTCTTCATCCTTTACTATCTTTAGATCTCTAGTAATAACTTGTCTATAATACTTGTCTATATAATTAACATCTTCAGAATCATTGCAATGGCAGATACTCCCTGCCATACTTCTCTTAAGATCTTTAGCAAAAACATTATAATTAAAAATAGTTCTCCCCAAAGGCTTATCATATTTGAAAGCCTTAACTATTCTTAGTTTTCCAACAGGTAGTAATTCATTGTATTTATTCAACATTTTGTTGTAATTTACACCCCTATGGCTATCACCCAAATAATCCATTATAAAATAAATTTTATTTACTTCACTTGCTTGGCCATAATCAATGTTACAGTACATTTGTAATTTTTGTATCTTGATTCTATACCTCAATAAATCCAAACCTAAGTCAACATTCCCATTTTCTACCCTAGACTGTAAAGTTCTTAGAGTTACGGGAATTAATTTCTTTTTAATGTTGAAAATCAAACCTTTAATCACATTAACTTTTCGTTCACCTGTATAATTAATTATTGCATTTACTATGTCTGTACAAGTATTTAATTTTTTAAAATGATTCAACTTAGTACAGTGATTACTATTTGTAATCAACACTTTTCCAATGTCATGATTAATTTTGTCGTAAATTGTATCATGCAAATTTTTAGTTTTAAAGTTTTTAATTATATTACTATGGTTAAACATAACATTAAGACCATATGGATATACCGTTACCAAACTTTATCATCATATCCTTTTCACGAATCTTTCTTTCCATTTTATTGGGTATAATACACAATATAGAAATCCTTATGTTATCTATGCCATGTTCTGAAAAATGTGAAATTTCTATTTCTTGATCCTCTTTTTTATAGTTAAGATTTCTAATGTCTGATTTGTGATTGTTGAATCTCTTATTTAAAGGAGTAGAAGTCTCTCCTATATACACTATATTGCCATTAATGACTGGCAACTTTCAATTTTAGACATTTTGTCTAATATTTAGAAATATACTTGACAGATTCTTCTGGAATTTCAGAATTGAAAAGAACAGGTATGACCTCATATTTAGCAATGTCGATTTGATAAGGGGGGCAATTAGGGGGCTAACAAAAAATCAAAGAAAAAAACAATACTTGGGATCACCCTGTAAAATAAAATGCACGAAATAATCTATCGCTACCGAATATAAATAAACAGACATTGTGCAATATGGGTATTCTTTTGTGTAAGAATAGCATGTATATTAATAGAGATATAGCGATTTATTTAAAAAAAATAAAAAAATTCTTGCATGTTTTTTGCTTATAACATGCAGGGTTTTCAACCAAATTTAACTCTGGTTTCAGAAAAATTGACAAAATATAGTAAAAACAATATAGTGCAATTGGAATATAAATATATTAAATATTTTAGGAAATATGAGTAGTTGTATGAAATAATTTTTATCTGCGCATGCGCAAACGATAACAAGGATCATTTTACATAATTTAATAGTCAACTCTATGGAGCAACTTATTAAAAAAAATCTAATCCAATATCGTAAAAATTCAGAAAGATATCGGCGTTAGAGTGAGCAAATTTTTAGTTGTTCTCTAAAAGCAGCCGAATGATAAGGGATTTTCCACAAATTGTCATTTTTAATTTTTCATTTTTTTTTTCATTTTTTATTGATGCTTTAGTTCTTCTTGGATAACCACCAGAACAAACCTATACCATGATCAAAAGAAGTATCAAAATCGAAGCATTTTTTTCCAAATCTACTCGTTGATACTCACTAAATACTAACATTTTTCTGAAAGTCAGTTAATAAAAAATGACAATTTGTGTAAAATCCCTTATCATTCAGCTGCTTTTAGGGAACAACTAAAAATTTCCTCACTCTAAAGCCGATATCTTTCTGAATTTTTACGATATCTGACTAAATTTTTTTTAATAAGTTGCTCCATAGAGTTGACTATTAAATTATGTAAAATGATCCTTGTTATCGTTCGCGCATGCGCAGATAAAAATTATTTCATACAACTGCTTATATTTCCTAAAATATTTAATATATTTATATTCCAATTACACTATATTGTTTCTACTATATCTTGTCATTTTTTCTGAAAACGGCGTTAAATTTGGTTAAAAACCCTGCATGTTATAAGCAAAAAACATGCAAGAATTTTTAATTTTTTTTAAATAAATCGCATCATCTCTATTAATATACGTGCTATTCTTACACAAAAGAATACCTATATTGCACAATGTCTGTTTATTTATATTCGGTAGCGGTTGATCATTTCGTGCATTTTATTTTACAGGGTGATCCCAAGTATTATTTTTTTCTTTGATTTTTTGTTGGCCCCCTAATTGACCTCTTTAACAAATCGACATTGCTAAATATGAAGTCATACCTGTTCTTTTTAATCCTGAAATTCCAGAAGAATCAGTCAAGTATATTTCTAAATATTTGACAAAATGTCTAAAATTGAAAGTTGCCGGTCATTAATGGCAATATAGTGTACATTTGATTGCACACATTACATCTTAAACAATACACGCAGTTATATACCTTACAAAATTTTAAGGAAGTTGATATATATATGCATATATCAACTTTTGAACGGAGGGTGGTTTCGGGGTCTGGGGGTCATGATCGGTGAAAATATACCAAAATTTTTTGAAATCGCTTTCCCCGAACGGCTGCAATAGGTAGCTTTTTGTAATGAAAGCTACCTAATACCTTCGGATAGAAGGTATCTTTCTGTGGGCAACGAAGACGGGTTTCCTAGTAGATAATAATAAAGACAGAGTCTGTCCAGAGTTTTCCTTTGTCTGACCAGGTGTTTTTCTGTTCAGGACAAAATTTGACAGGAAGGTTTACCTGTATGACTGAAGTTATGCACCCCGCAACAGATTTTTAAATTTTTTGATTCGAATTTTTTTTATTTAATTTTTTGTATTTTTTCGAGTTTCGTGCTTTTTTCCTCACATTCATAAAAGAAATCTATTATGATCCATCTTTCCATTTTAGCCGAATATAGTAAAGTAGTCTTCTTCGATTTTTAAATATTTCGCAATTTTTTTATGTGATTTTTAACTTTTTTTCGCGTTCCGACATGATTTTTTGACATTAGTAAAAGCAATCATGTTTCAGACTTTTAGCCCGATGCACTAAATTCCGTCCTTTGCGATTTTTGAATTTTTCACGAAGTTTTTGTTTTTTCATTTTTTAAGACCCCCTGTGATTAGAAGAGATTTTATCTCGCATTTGAAGAAATTTTCGTCTTTAGAAAGGAAAATTTCTAGAAATTTTGATCTTTGATTCGCGACTTCTTCGTGTTATGAAGGAAAAAAGTCATGCGTAAAAGTTCAGTTTCCAGTAGGGAAAAGTACAATGCAGCAAAGTTGGCGGAACACTCCTGTGATTTGATTTCACGAAAATGCATCTTTATATTTAGTAAGGAAGTTAGGTAATTTTTACGTTAGACTGGTGAGTTTTCTATATTTTTGCGGAAAATGAGCAAATAAAATCAAAGCTTTTTTTTGTGTGTGTGTGTATGTGTGTGTTTGAACGAAAAAAAAAAGTTACGGAAAAAATCCTTCAATTCACTGATTTCTTTTTTTTTTTTTTCTTGAGAGAGAGTGTGTAAAAGGAACCCAGTTTCAATCTTTTATCCCAATATAGTAAATTTTGCCATCTGCGGCGCGGATTTTTGACATCCCTAAAAGGAATCAGGTTTCAGTCTTTTAGCTCAATATAGAAAATATATCCATAGAAATTTCTGATTTTTTTACGGACATTTTATGTGATTTTCAGCGTATTTTTGTCTTTCACGGCAATTTTTTAACATTCCAGTTTCAATCTTTTGGCTCGATATAAACAATTTTCTCTCAGCGATTTTTGAATTTTTGCCCAATTTTTTATAAGATTTTTACATTTTTTTTTTTCGCGTTTTGCGGAGTTTTTTGACATTTTTTTTTCTGAGACCGAAGAATTATCCAGTAGATTTTGCTGCTGTCATAATTAAGCTGAAGTGGAAAAATAACAAATTTGTTCCCGTAGCAACGTGAGCTACGATGCTGTAAAATTTCACTTTTATCTGGACACTATCACATTTATCGAGGAAAAAAAAAAACAATAATTCAATGATTGTTTGATTCCAGATCGGAGCGGGAATAACCGGAACGGGTTTACGCTGCGGAAGGCAGTGAAGGCTCCCAATGGAGAACTCCAAAAGATAGATTCTTTTTTTTTTTAAGCTACCAGCGAAGCGGGCGAAGCTCTACTAGTAGATTAAATAAATGCACAATATAATTTATGTATAGTTAACATAAGTAATTTATCGAGCCAAGAGAAATGAAATGTTAAAAATGAAACAGGTTGAACATAAGGGGATGGGTGGCATATGCAATGCACATAGATGCCCGCTTATTGGGATCCCCAACGAGATTAAGAAGCATATATTTTTTGAACATTTAAAAAAAAAATGAGGCTTAAAAGTTTTTAATCTTGAGTTCCGAATTTTGCTCACTTTTAAGAGGGGCCCCAAAAAGGAAAATTTATAACGTATTTAGAGCCTGCAAAATTTCTTTCATCTGGGCACCTTTAAAAAAAATGGTAGCTATAGAAAAAAAGAGCATGTCTGTTTTGGTTAAAAGAAGTAATAGTATTAAGAAAGTTTTTAACCTTATTGGGGCCCCCAACGAGATTAAAAAGCATATGTTTAAAACATTTGAATAATAAAAATTGGGCCTAAAAGTTTTGAATCTTGAGTTCTAACTTTTCCTCACTTTTATAGGGGGCCCCAAAAAAGTCAATTAAAAAAGTATTTAGAGCCTGCAAATTTTCTTTCATCTGGGCACCTTTAAAAAGAATCGTGACTGTAAAAAAAAAAGCACATTTGGTTTAAGGAAGTAATAGTATTAAGAAAGTTTTGAAACTTATTGAGGCCCCCAACGAGATTAAAAAGCATATTTTTAAAACATTTGAATAATAAAAATGGGGCCTAAAAGTTTTGAATCTTCAGCTCCAACTTTTTCTCACGGTTATTTACGGTTATTTCTCACGGCCAAAGACGATTCAAAAAGAATTTAGAGCCTGCAAAATTTCTTTAATCTGGGAACCTTTAAAGAGAATGCTGGCTATAGAAAGAAAGTGCATATCTGTTTTGGTCAAAAGAAGTAATGGTATTAAGAAAACATTGAACCTTATTGGGTCCCCCAACGAGATTAAAAAGCATATTTTTAAAACATTTGAATAAAAAAATGAGGCCTAAAAGTTTTGAACCTTGGGTTCCAACTTTTCCTCACACTTATAGGGGCCCCTAAAACAGACCAAAAAGAATTTAAAGTCAGCAAAATTTCTTTCATCTGGGAACCTTTAAAGAGAATGCTGGCTATAGAATGAAAGTACATTTGTTTGAAGGAACTAATAGTATTAAGGAAGTTTTGAAACTTATTGGGGCTCCCAACGAGTTTAAAAAGCATGTTTTTTTAAACATTTGAATAAAAAAATGAGGCCTAAAAGTTTTTAATCTTGGGCTCCTACTTTTCCTCCCGTTTATAGGGGCCCTAAAAAAGACAATTCAAAAAGAATTTAGAGCCTGCAAAATTTCTTTCATCTAGGTGCTTGTGCTTGTGTTTATGACGGCCAATTATCAACACGAGGGATATGGGCCCTAAGGGGGGGAGTGCCCTTCGTGGGGGTCTTTCAAAGGGAACCTAATCCGTATTAATGCTTGGAAATCCAAGGTTCGAAGAAAACCATGAAAACTTCGAACGATTAGTCCGACGGGCGCGATTGGGTTCGAACCCAGCACCTCCCGTCTACCAGCTTCGAGAGCAGATCCTCTCGGCCACTGGTGGGGCTCTTTCATCTAGGAACCTTTAAAGAGAATACTGGCTATAGAAAAAAAAAGCGCATATCTCTTTTGGTCAAAAAAAGAGAATTAAGAAAACTTTGAACCTTGTTGGGGCCCCCAACGAGATTAAAAAGCATATTTTTAAAACATTTGAATAATAAAAAAAATTCCTGCCGGCCCGGCCTACAGGCGGAGGTAGATTTCGAGCTTAAGTATACTAATTTCACCAACAAAAACTAAATCATTATTATATATAAATCCACTTTAACAGTTTTATCAGGCGGCTTTTGACGAGTTTTTATTTCATTTTTATATAATAGCTGGTTTTATCAGAATCATGTTAAGGCAGTACTCAAAAAAAGTACTTTTCCATGCTCAACAACTCGAAATTTTCTGGCACCTTTTCAGATTCATTTTTAATAGAAAAAATATGAAACTTGCTGACGTAATCTTTGAAAAGATTTATAAGCGACAAGTGTTTAAATTTTTCTTTCAATTAATTAAAACTTGATTAATAAACAATTATTTTCTCAGTAGAACAATATTTTTCGTTTCTAACACAATCGCTTCGAGAAATTCTGTTCAAAATGCCTATTTTGACATCATTTTTTGAAATATATTCTGCCTCTATCAAAAAATCGATCATTAAGGTACATTATATAGTTTCTGAATAAGAGAATCTACCAATTGGATGCGTTTCAGAGCAAAAATGAATTTAAAAATGAGTAAGAAAATAAGCAGTTTGGATTTGAATACACCCTTAATAAGATGATTTTTTTCTTCCACCGTTATGTATTTTAAATTTGCTTTTGCTATAATAATTGCAGTGGCGTGGCGTGAAAATTTTCGGTGGTCATCGCAATTATTTAAGTTTGTGGTGAAAAATTATTAACTCTAAAATTCAATGGTTGAATGTTCAAAAAAGAAACTTTAAATCTTACCTTCACTTATACATGAACTCCAAATGTTCTGCTAAAACTGGATCGTCGAGTTTTAAAAGCTTATTAAGAGTTTTAAAATATTGCTTGGTCATCGCCGCATCCAGCGATGACCGGACGCCACGCCACTGAATAATTGGTCCTATCAAAAACTTGCCTATATAAATGGTGTAGACAATATTAAGAAGATATATGGTAAATTCATGGGGATTTTATATCTTGTGAATTGGCGGAGTTGTAGAAATTTTTCTTCTTCAACTCCCCTTTTTTGTTTTCGTTTTTAATTTTTTTTGCAGTACGAATTGGTCCTATCAAAAACTTGTGAATATAAAAGTTGTAGATAATGTTAAGGAGATTTATAATAAAATTAATTGGATTTTATATCTTGAGAATTGACAAAGTTATGAATTTTTTTCTTCCAAAAACCCTATTTTTTGCACCTCTTGAGCCCATTTTTAACTTTATCAAAAATCTGTGATACATAAATTTTTGGCCCTATTTTTTAGAAGTAATAAAAACTTTAAACTGATTTGATATGTACAAAAATTAAGAAGTTATGGGGGTTTTTTGGTTTTCACAAAACCCCTCCCTATTTCCATCCCCTTGATCCGATTTTGCCCATTAACGAACTTGACCGAGATTTTATGCCCATTGATTTTATGTATCAGTTTGGAAGAGATGTGTGCAGAATTGTGGACGTTATCGTGTCCAGAAGAAAGTGATATATATATATAAGTTTTTTACTGAGGGTGGTTTTGGGTTCTAGGGGTCATGATCGGTGTAGATCTGCAAAAAATTTTCAGAAATTCCAACATAGGAACGATCCCAATAGGTAGTATTTCATACGGAATCTACCTAAAATGGGGCCTAAAAGTTTTGAATCTTAAGTTGCAACTTTTCCTCACTCTTATTGGGGGCCCCCAAAAAGACAATTTAAAAAGTATTAAGAGCGTGCAAAATTTCTTTCATCTGGGCACCTTTAAAAAGAATAATGACTATAGAAATGAAGCACATTTGGTTGAAGGAAGTAATAGTATTAAGGAAGTTTTGAAACTTATTGGGCCCTCAGTGAGATTAAAAAGCATATTTTTAAAGAAATTGAATAAAAAAAATGGGCTTAAAAGTTTTGAATCTTGGGCTCCAATTTTTCCGCACTTTTATAGGGGCCCTAAAAAAGACAATTCAAAAAGAATTTAGAGCCTGCAAAATTTCTTTCATATGGGCCTCTTTAAAAAGAATGGTTGCTGTAGAAAAAAAAGCTCATATCTGTTTTGGTTGAAGGAAGTAATGGTATTGAAGAAGTTTCGAACCTTTGGTTTCACCTTTTTCGCCCATTGATAGGCGCACCCCAAAAATACCAAAATGTCATTTTATTTTTTAAGTAGAAATTCAGCCTTCGAAAACTTTTATAAAGAATGGTGGATATAGAAGAAAAGCACATATCTGTTTTCTATTTCTAAATCTGATCAAGATCTTTGACAAAAAAAAAAAAAAAAAAAATGAATTTCGATAAAAACAAAATAAAATGTTATTAAAAATACATAAAAAAATAATTTTAAAAGTTAAAAAAAAAACATTCGGCTGAAAGGTACAATAGCTCACTACTGGGCCCCTGACTTTGTCCAGGCCCCTACCAAATCGGGGGTAAGGGGGGCGGTCGCTACGGCCCTGATTTTTACACTCGGCCTTGCCGGGCCAAGATCGCTTTCTTTCGGGCCGGGCTGGGCCCAGGCCTGGAAATTGCTGCCCGTGCAGACCTCTACGCTGCACCTATGCAACTCTGAAAAATCCTTCCAGTCTATCACAATACATGTTTTATTTTTCTTGTAATTCCCACAGCAACATTAAGATATGTAAAAGTTATTTTTGTAACTAATCAGCAAGAAAACGTTTCCTGTTGCTAAACAACATAATCATCAACCTCCTTATATCACCAATGGTCGAAAAGTGTGTTTCTATTTCTATTAACTTTCAGAACAGAAAGTGAAAACTAATCAAAACAGACAGTCATGTATTTCCTTTTACTGAATTGCAGCTTTTTCTCTGTGCGGTTTAAACATGGCAGTTTGAAATTTGGAAAAAAATGTATTTTGAGTATTTTCGGAATACAAAATACGTTGTAAAACCATAAGAAAATACATTACAAAAATACTTCGATCATATCGGTTTAAAATACAAAATACAAATGTATTTTGAAGATGTACACTGCTCAAAACAATTAGGGGAGCACATGGTTTTAACGAAATTACGCAAATATTTACAGCGATAAGTAACGTAAAATAAAACATCCATAATTTAAAGTGCTGTAGAAAACACATAAAGAAAACTTCACATGTAAATTAAAGTTTATGACGTCTAAAACTAGAAAAAGGAGACAAGTGCAGAAATCGGGATTTTGCAGAAACGTCTGTTTCACTGCCTCAGTTGTAAAATTCAATTGCCCAGCTTGTGTTTTGAGAAAAGGTGGCCTGAAAATGTCACAACAACATGATTTACCGCAATCCATGGCTTGGCGTGTTATCGGGACAGTTCAATTTGGGGAAACACAACTAAGTGTAGTGGACGCTGTTGGAGTCGCAAGAAGTGTCCATGAAAGACTGTGGAATCGATTTCAACACACATGGAATGGTAGTCATCGACAAGTGCAAGGTCGAAAATGTGCTAACACAGAAACTGATGACCGATATATCCTGTTAACAGCTCGTCGAGACGGAATGGGCAATGCTACTCAGCTGCAAAAACAGTTGTTCTTGGCCACAGGACGAAGAGTGTCAAGCCAAGCAGTCCGAAATAGTCTTCATCAGGGTGGTCTCTATGCACGTAAGCCAATGGTCTGTATTCCGTTGACCTCAAGCCACTGTGCGGCCCAAAGAAGGTGGGGAACTGAACATCGAGTTTGGAGTCAACGTTGTTGGAGTCAAATTCTGTTTACAGACGAGTCCCGATTCAGTCTGGATGTGACATCTGATGTGTTTTGGGATGAAGAGAAAGAGGCACTCAAAATAATCCCACATTCGTTCGTGAAAGATCACATTACAGACGACGCTATTGGCTGGAATCAGCATAGGTGGACGTGCGGGCCTGCATTTCATTCGGAATGGCACTTTGACGGTCCGAAGTAATACAGACGAGATACTGAGACCTCAAGTCGCATTTTATGTTACAGTAATTAGTGATTTCTTATTTTTCTTGCATGATAATGACAGACTTTATACAGTTCGTTTTGTGGAAAACATGCTTGAAGCTAAAACAATACAGCGTATGGAATAACCAGCATGCTCTCCTGGCCTAAATCCGATCGAGCATGTTTGGGACATACTCAGACGACGCATTGCTGCAAGACAGAGACCTCTTTTTACTGTCCGGGACTTGGAGATTGCAATTCTTAAACGGTGGAACAGTATTCCCCAAAGTCTTATCGATAACCTCATCGCATCCATGGAAAACAGGTGTGCAGCAGTTTTAGCTGTTCGAGGAGACCACACGCAATATTAAAAATCTTTCATCATTTCTAAACAATAATTTTTTTTTCATTTACATGAAAACAAATTGTTGCCCTAAACCATCTTTTCATGTTCTTTTCATCTTTTCAAAGAATAAAAGCTCCCTTACAATATTTTTTGCGTCTTTTTTTTCTCTATTGCGCATTGATACACGTGTACTATCCATTTTATGTCCATACATGGCTGTCTTGCACTGTTCTCTTCCCTTTTTTGCTTGCTCCCCTAATTTTTTTGAGCAGTGTATTTCAAATACATGTATTTTTGATACTGCCCAACTCTGAGACCAGCCATACTCAACCTTTTTTTACCGAAGGCCGCAAACATGTTTGCGATGTTAGACGGGCCGCAATACGCTTATAAAGGGGTATAAAAAGGAATAGTTAAAATATTAAGATGAGATAAATTAGTATATCAAAGCATTATAACAATGTTAATATTATCTGTAGGGTTAAATGTTTGCTATGGATTAAGTGCTAAAAAAACTAACACTATTATTTCCAAGCATTAATCTTCATGGTACATTTCTGTTGCAGATGATGTAGAAATATGCTGCAAAGTTTTATTGTTTGGAAACAAAGGTGTAAAAAATTTTCGTGCCAGTTTTTTCTGCGATAAACTTTCATATCTCAAAAAATGTCAAATATTAAGTATGTAATAAGTACAGAGTGGTCATAAAAAAAACTTTGCCGATATATGGACCTCTAGCGGCCGGTCCATTCAATCGATCGAGATGAGATTTCAGCTATAAGTTATTCAGAGGTATGAGCTCAGGAAAAAGTGGCACTCACGATAACGGTTATAGGTATAAAAACTCGAAACTTTTGAATAGCTACGCTCATTTTTTTCCCATCGCAAAATGCTCAGCGCATTCGAAAACCCTAAAGAGCATTGGAACGAACGATACGCGCATAAAAAAGGACAAATTATGCACGCACAAAAAACAGCTCTGCGCACGGCCAAAAAACACAAGATCGGGGCACATGGAGGAAATTTGCATATGACACAGGCAAGATAATAATCACAGAACGCCGTTCGCCAGATATTCAGCGTAGAAAACGGATAAAAAGCGGCGGAGGGGGATGTTGGTTCTTCAGTCGAGAGCTTGCACATGCCGACGAAATGACTCTACCAGCGAAAGTTCATGATGAATTGGTAAAACTGTTATCAAAATGGGATGAATGCGCAGAAGCCGTCGAAACCATCACCAAATGCATGGCCCATTTACCCCACAAGCTCTGCGTGATTTGGTAAAAAAAATTCGAAGAAACTGGTTACACCTGTGATAGACCGCGATCCGGACGACCAACTGTTCCCGAGGACACTGTTATTGAAGTGCATCACATAGTGCCTTCAGGACACATACACACCTCAAGAGTTGCAGCTCGTATACTGGAAATACCGAATACAACAGTCTTAAAGCTACTGCGCTCTGTAATCCGCATGTTTCCATACCGGTACAAGCGCGTCCAGGTATTGGACGCGGGAGACTAACAAAACATATGGAATTGGCAAATGAATTTTTTATACGATATGATGGCGATAACGACTGGCCTTTTCTCATATTATGGACGGACGAGGCACATTTTGCCTCAATTGGCAACGCTGACACTAAAAATTGTGTGCACTGGGCACAAATCCGCAAGCTATGGCACCAGTACATTTATACGACGCCAAAGTTACCGTGTGGTGCGGCATTGCAAGCACAATTGTTTGTACTCGAATCGTGCTTCTTTGAGGAAACAGCATCAACGGGATTTGTAACTTGCTCTGTGAATGGCTCTCACTGTACAGCCATGCTGCAAAATTACGTCATATCAAAATTACTGCAGCAAAATGCACTGAATGACATCGTTTGGATGCAAGTGGCACACCTCCACACATAGCAAAGTCTGGTCCTGGAACGGCATTTTGGCGACCGCATCATCTCAAGCCATTTTTCATTTCTTTGGTTTCCGCGATCCTCCGACCTCACTCCTGTGGATTTCTGTTCTGGAGATATCTCAAATTTAGAGTGCACATGTGCAATCCGCAATCTTAGCCAGATTTGAAACACTCTATAGAACGTGAGATTGCAAATATACCTTATGCTATGTTCGGCTGTATTGTCCACAGTTTCCCGCTTGCAATGCGTAATTTTCTGTTATGGCACCCATGAGGAAAATGTGTAATCCAAATAAAAGTTTTGTTTTCTCAGATCTGTGTTGTAATATGTGATTGGTGTCTTGCCTCTGTCACATGCAAACTTCCTCCATGCGCCCCGGTAATGTTTTTTTCCCGTTCGCAGAGCTATTTTTTGTGCGTGCATAACGCGTCCAAGGGAGGATATTCCATCTGCGTTTTGATCACGTGATCAAGGTAAAAACGTCTAGCGTAAAGAAGGGAAGGCTCTGTAGACGTGTAATGTAAATCCCCGCTAGCCAAGGAAACAGTTCATCAGGCAAAGCAGTTGCAGCTTCCCTTCTTATCGGTTAGAAGTTCCTTGGGTAAATTACCGGTATCACGTGACTTTTTTCAGCCTCGAACCCATATTTGGAATATCCTCCATTTTTGTGATACACTTTCTGCTTCAACGCTCTTTGGGGTTTTCGCATACGCTGAGCATTTTGCGACGGGAAAAAACAGGCTTTGCCATTTGAAGATTTCGAGTTCCTGTACCTGTAACCGTGAGCGCCACTTTGTTGCCGTTCACAGAATCCCAAGCTCATATCTCTGAATATCTGAAATCTCATCTCGATTGGTTGAACGGTCTGGCAGGCGTCTAGAAGTCCATATATCGACAATTTTTTTTATGACCACCCTAAATAAAATGCAATAATATAACAATGCAGAATTTCGTTATAAAGAAATAAAACAGATGCATTTTTTTTCTTTAATTGTAGAAATATATAGTGCAAATTTGTGAAAAGAACTCTTGATTAAGAAAACTGATTTTAAGATGTTTTAACGTAATATTAAATTACTTATAAATGACAGGACAGATTTTGTCTTCCCATGAAAATTCACAAAACAAACAGTTAAGGTCTTAAATACTTTGTATGCACATCTCGAGTGTCTCGGGCTGCAGATAAAAGGTTGCCGGGCCACATGCGGCCCACGGGTCGCAAGTTGGGTATGGCTGGTGTAGACGCTGTAATAATACGATGTTTACATTGAAATTTGAAAATATACCGCAGATGTCGCTGCGATCGGCTCTTTTGATTTCAGCATCATTGCACATTTAAGGGATACAAATTTTTAGGCAGTGTTGAATTCAGGGGGGGGGGGGCTCCCCCCGGGAGCAATGAAATCCTTCTCCCTGGAAGATTTGAGATTTTGTGTTTTCAATGTTCAAAAAGTACAATCCCCCCCCCCCCACCGGAACACTATAATGTCCCCCCGGAGCCACAGAAATCCCTCCCGGCGAAATGTGTCTGAATTCAACACTGTTTTTAGCGCTGTTTGGATAGCAGATTTTCATATTAATTATTCTAGGCGCTCTAACGGAAGTACAGTGTCTAGAATATATAGTATGGAAATCAGTTATCCCAGTAATACATAAAAAAATGCTAAAGTATTGAATCCCTTAAATGTCAAACGATGCTGAAATCCAAAGAGTCGATCGCAGCGACATCTGCAGGATATTTTTTTTTAACTCCAAGACGATTTGGTCTAGACCATAGAGTAAAGAGAAGGAATAGAGACGAAGTGTGGTGGCTGGAGGTGAAGCCAAAACAGTAACCCTAAAATCCGCTACGTTCGGCCCAAACACAGTCACGTGTTTTCGCAAAAAAGAAGAAAACGTCTAGTAATACAGTTTTTAATTCATAATACAATGAAATGCTACATTAGAATGCTTAAATATAAGCAGATCATTTTCATTTAGAGAAAAAAATGCACGGGAGATGTCAAAGAATTCGGTCTCTGCTCCACGTTCTTGTTTTGTTTGGGCCGAATGAGGGCATTTAAATTTGAGCGATAACGCACACCGTGTTACAAACTTTTTTACGGCATACTGCATCTCTATCTATCTCTTTCCTCTATGGGTCTAGATGCTGTCATAATACAATGTTTAAATTGAAATTTGATGCCGCAGATGTCGCTGCGATCGGCTCTTTCAATTTCAGCATCGTTGTACATTTAAGAGATACAAATTTTTAGCTCTGTTTGGATAACAGATTTCTACTATATTTATTCTAGGCGCTCTGCCGAAAGGGTTCAGAATCAGTACCATAGATAATTTCAAAGAGATAGAAATGTATTGCTGTTATAGCAACCAACACCTTTCTTTGATGTTAAAATGCAAGATTGTGTTCAGTTTTAGATTTCTACAAGTATCCCACATCATCCCTGGTGTTAAGAAAGTGAAACAAAACTTCCCGAATGACGTAGTTTTCTTTGATGAAATAAGGAAAGGGCATGTTTACAAACAAACACTTCCATCAACCAATCTACCACTACATTTTTGTCATAGCGATCATTGCAGAAATCGTCTTGGCGACGTAGGCAAATCGTATCATAGACCTGTTAAACGTAGACCAATCAAATTTCCCGAGTTCATGTGTACAGTAGGAGTCATAAGGAACTTACGAGTTTTTCTTGCTGATCCACAGTAATTCGACCACAAGGTTAACGAGAAAGACAGGCTACCGCGGTGCATTCCACTTATCTTTTTTTACAGACCGCTGGAGTCGCGTGATGATCGAATGCACCATTGAAAGTGTGCGAAAAGAGCATCACGTCACTCTAGCGGTCTGTATAAAAAGACACGTAGGATGTACCGCGGTAGCCTGTCTTTTTTCGTTAACCTCGATTCGACCAACAGTGAAGTCAGCTGCCATTTCCTTATAAATGCAAAAAGATGAATGCACACTTTATAAATTACTCTGTCGAAGATCTGGCCACAGCTGAATATTGGTAGACCTTGACTTTCCGTAATAAAACTATTTAAACTCAATCTATTATGCATATAAAATACAAATGGAAATTTCGTTCCGGTTCACAGTGGGGCGTTTTGATGATCTAGGCGGGCAAAATTCCTTTTTCCGATTATCACGGAATTTGAAAAAATCGCGTATACTGGTAGCTGAATGTCTCTATTTTCGAGATGCGTACGAGTTTTGTCGAAAAAATTCGAGGTATCGATTAATTATGACCTTGAAGAAGACATTTTGCGCAGTTGCTTTGAGGGAGTTTCAAAAGTTGCACTAGCTTCCTCTAAGTTTGAAAGCACGTCGTAACTATAACATAGCTGCCAACCTCAAACTAATCTTCCGTAACACTTGCGTTAATTTGACTCTGGTTTAATACGTTTCAAACCAGAAATTTTTTTAAGAAATTAAAATAAATATGTTCCATGTAGAAACCTGGATATAAATAAATAAGCATTCATGAAACAAATTTTCTGATTCGAAATGTGGTTAACCTGGGTTAAATTAATCCAAACATTACGGAAGATTAGTGGAAGGTTGGCAGCTATGCTATTCTGTTTTATTTGAAAGCACGAGTTTGCTGATCTAATGTCACCGGTTTGTCAAGGTCAGATTGAACCCATTTTTGTTTGAAAATAAGCGATATTAAACCCACTTAACCGCTTTTTTCAAAGGTTGTGATTCTGGATGATCCTTGAATTTGTTTACAAATTTCATCTTGACTCATCTTGATCATATTATTCAGCTATAAGCATTTTTTAAAATCAAAGTGCCATTCCTAAAACATTGGAAACTTAAAAAAAACTCCTGCGAAAGTTTGCGAATTAAGTTTTTATTAATAAACAAGCATCATATTAACTTGCAGTGCATGTATGTATGTTTGGTTCAAATATTGCAAGTCAAATTTTAAACCTCTTTTAATTATCCAATTGAACCGAAACTATGAATACATGTGTAATTTGAATGACAATACAATATTATTATACTTTAAAGAACATAAAAGTTTGTTTAGAATACTGTTTCTACAGGACTCCACAAAAATTTACATTAAAACTTGCAAGTTAATTTTAAACCAATTTCAATTATCCGATTGAGCTGAAACTTTTCTCAAGCTATGTAGTTCTGATGACAATGCAATATTATTACAATTTATGGAACGTAGTAGTTACGTTTTTTTTTTACAGGGCCACATAAAAGATTAGTTCAAATCTTGCAAGACAATTTTAAACCGCTTTCAATTATGTAATTGAGCTGAAACTTTGCCTACATGTGTTTTTCCCATGACAATTCTATTAAATTATAATTTGACGAATGCAGAAATTATGCATTTTTTACAGGGCCACACAAAAGATCGCGGAGAGATTGTTGCTAAAAAGCAGAAATTTTAATTAAATTTCGAGAAAATTACAATTGGTTATTGGGATACGCAATAGCATTTTTTAAATTGAAAACAAAGTGCTTAGCAGTTGTATTTCTTTTACAGGGACACATGAAAAATTTGGATACATTACCGTCTATATGCAGAAATTTTATTTCAAATTGAATAAAATTTACATAGGTTATTTATTCACACAACAGCATTTTTTCAAATGGAAATAATTTAGGTAGCATTTATGTTTTACAGGGTCACATAAAACATTAAAGTTTTTTTTAATATGATTTTAATTAATATTTTTTATTTTCCAGGATGACTACATAAATTTCTAGAGCAATTCTGAGCAGACAAAAATATAAAAAAAATGAATGTTAACTTACATGTGTGAATTAAATTGTTTTTTACTTAATAGTAAAATAAGTATGTTTAACGCATTATTTGTAATGCATTATACAGGATGCCCACTAAAGTCCTTCCCACAGTCTTAATTTCCGAACGGTTGCAGCTATATTCATAAAAGGGGTGTCTCACTATTTGAGCATTTTATTAGGGACACGTTAGTAAAATCAGCAAACACTAATTAAACTTCAACGAAATAATTTTGTCCACCTAGATCGTCAAAACGTACCACTGTGCGGCTGCTTATAACTCGAGTTCCGCTGAACAGATTTTGATGGAATTTGCACTGTTAAATAGATAATGTTTCAGGAAAGGCTTTAGTATATAACATATCATTCTACGTAAATTAGTTACAGAACTATGATGGAAAGTTCTGTTATTTTTTATGAGAAGTTTACCATGATTATTTTTTGGCGACCATCATTGTTGATGAAAGAATTGAAACGGATATACACCTCAACAAATAAAACAAAAAACTGTTAGTAATTTTATTTAAAATAAAATATACGGTCAAGTGCGAGTATTTGTCATTTTTTAAATGTACTTTTTTAAAATACAAACCCTTTAATAATAAAATCTTTATTCTGTCTGTTTATTTGTATGAAGTCTTATGAAAATGAAACGCAGATCACCATTCCGTTATTTTTGACAGGGGTTACATTTTAGTAGAATATAGAATACATTAACAAAAGTAAGTGTGAAAATAACAGCAACTGTACATGAAATATACATCTGTAATAATAAAGATATTTCATTATCATAGATTACAGTTTTTTTTTTTTTTTTTTTTTTTTTTTTTTAAAGTAGAAGTTTGTGTGTCTATCTCTCTGTGTGTCTGCTGTGTTCTGGAGAGATCGCTGGGCAAAATTTGGCAAGAAAGTACCTCTATATTTGTAGCTATGCTCCTCGAAGCCCTACTTTGGGTTTTTTTTAATTGTTTTTATGTAATTTTTTATGCGATTTATAACATTTCCCCACGTTTTGCGGAGATTTTTCCATATTAGTAAAAGGAATCCGGTTTCAGTATTTTAGCCCATAATAGTAAATTTTGTTCTCTTTTCAATAAAATCTATTAGGAAATCGTACAATGATTCTTTTTTTCGATAATTTTTTATGCGATTTTTAGAGGTTTTTTTCGTCTCCCGGCGATTTTTTGACTTTAGTAAAAGAAATTCGGTTTCAAACTTTTAGTCTAATATAGTAAATTTAGTCCTCTTCGATAGCGATTTTTAATGCGAGTGTTATAAAATACAACATTTCTAACAGAAAATAATCTTACTTTTATTAATTATTTATCTTCGTCAATCTAAAAATAACATTTAATCATTTAAAATTCAACTTGAAATCTAAAAAATTCTTTTCAAAATATTAAAGATTTATCTTAATAAATATAATCAATAATTTACTATTTTTTCTTATTTAAAGTTAAAATCTATCTTTTTCCATTATTCATTAAGATTTATTAAACTAAACATTAACAATAATCTATTTTTACTATTTTCGTAAACATCGCGAATTGCGATAAGATTGCGTTTTCTTTCTAAGTTTAAAATAGCAAAAATAAAAATCTTTTATTTATTAATATTGCGTACTCAATCTATAATCAATAGATAAAGTATATTTTTCTCTTTATCTCTCTTAAAGTTTCAGAAAAATCTGTTAATAAATCTATGAGATATTCAATTTAATAATTTTTTTATTTTTCTCCCTTAAAACAGAGGTAATTTTTCACGATATTTTTAACAGTGTGCTCGCTCCGGATTGGTTCAGATTTAAATCGAACACCGTTTTAAGGCTCCTGTCCCTGCCGACGAACTAATGCTAATCCTATGGGGAGGAGTTTTTCTGGTATCTCGTTTGCATTTCGACAATTTTAATTTTTTTTTTTTTTTTTTCTTTTTGCATTGGATAGCCGAGATCCGTCTATACATCGCACTTTTTTTACTTTTTCGATTTTGGTTGCAGATATTTTTTAGAATGACACTTTCATTTTTAGAACCGGTTTTGAAAGTGAAAGTAACTTTATAAAAAGTCCTTCCGGCCAGTGCCGGGAGAAAGAGATAGCTTTCATATTCCTTATTTTAAAAAAGCCAACTTATATTATTCAAACACACGAAGCTCAATTAAGTGGAAACCGAATGTAGGAGATTCAATACTAATTTTTATCAATACTAAATCATTATGAATGAGAATTTCGCAAAATTAGTCAGCCATATCCAAGCTGCTTTTATTTAAAGTAACTTATATTTCGCTGCCAAATTCGGCGATTTCTTAAAGTGCCTGCCATTTTAAGACAACATGGTGGATGAGGCTAACCAGTGAACTTGGTCGAGACCTTAGTAATTGCTGTGCACATGCTCACTCATATCGGAATCGGTTGATACATACGAGTGCTGTCGCATGCAAAAAATCAGATTTTTCAAAATGTCACCCACGTTAGAAATTGAAACTGCTATATCTGAGCCATTTTTTAAGATAAAGACAAACAAAAAATTCTCCTGAATCCTTATATCAAGGTCAAATACTTAAGAAAGAAACCTTTTTCAATTTCTAATTTTTTTGCACCTCACTTTAAATATATATATTTTTTAATTTAATGGCAGCCATTTTGAAACAAGATGGCTGATGAAGCTGGCCAGCGAACTTGGTCGAGATATTGATGTATACTATCCACATGCCTTCTTCCATCGAAATAGGCGAATACGTGTGGTATCGCCAGACAAATACAAGATCGTTTCAAAGTGTTAGCCATGATAGAAATTCAAAGTGCTATAATTCAACCACTTTTTAAGATATAAACAAAAGAACAAATTTTCAGAAACAAAAACTGCTCCAGAATCTTTGTATCAAGGCCAAACACATAAAAAAAAATCTTTTTCATTTTCCAATTTTTTAATACCTCATTTTAAATTTTAAATTACATTTTAAAAAAATGGCAACCCTTTTGAAACAAGATGGCGAATGAAGCTGGCCAGCAAACTCGGTCGAAACATTGGTATGTACTATGTACAGACCAAGTTACATTCAAATCGGTTCATAAATACGCCTCTTATCGTGTGACAAAAATCAGGGCGTTTCAAAATGTCAGCCACTCTAGAAATTCAAAATGCTATAACTCAGCCATTTTTTAAGATATAGACGAAACAAAAACTGCTCCCGAATCTTTTTATCGAGGTCAAACACATAAGAAAAAAATATTTTTTCATTTTTCAATTTTTTGGTACCACATTTCAAATTTAAATTTTTCTTAAAATTTTAAATGGCCGCCATTTTTAAACAAAATGGCGGATGAAGCTGGCCAACGAACTCGGTCGAGACATTGGTCTGTACTATGTATAAACGAAGTTACATCCAAATCGGTTCATAAATACGCCTTTTATCGCGTGACAAATTTCAGGACGTTTCAAAATGTCAGCTTCGCTAGAAATTCAAAATGCTATAACTCAGCCATTTTTTAAGATATAGACGAAACAAAAGCTGCTACGGAGTCTTTGTATAAAGGTCAAATACATAAGAAAAAAATATTTTTCCATTTTCAATTTTTTGGTACCACATTTTAAATTTTAAATTTTTTTAAAATTTTTAAATGGCCGCCATTTTGAAACAAAAGGGCGGATGAAGCTGGCCAACGAACTTGTCGAGACATTGATATGTACTATGTACACACCGAATTACATCCAAATCGGTTCATAAATACGAGAGTTACACTGTGACATAGGTCAGATATATATATATATATCATTTTGCTTATATCATTGAATTCTGTGCCCTTGATAACGTAATTCAATATATAAGCTTTTCAATTTTTGTCGGTGTCCACTTTTTTCTTTTTCTTCCATAATAATTCTTATAATTTTTTTTCTTTTTTTTTTTTTTTTTATACTTACAGCTTTAATTCATAATAATTGACGGTGGTAGGTTATGTTTAATTAATGGTTATATATATATATATATATATAAATTTTGAACGGAGAATGATTTCGGGGTCTGGGGGTCATGATCGATGAAAATATACCAAAATGTTTTGAAATCGCTTTCCTCCGAACGGCTGCAATAGGTAGCTTTTTGTAAAGAAAGCTACCTAAAAATATCTACGACCAAAATCGAAAAAGTAAAAAAAGGTGCGATGTAGAGACGGACCTCGGCTATCCAATGCAAAAAAAAAAAAATTATTTAAAAATGTCGAAATGCAAACGAGATAGTAGATAAATCCCTCCCCATAGGATTAGCATTAGCTCGTGAGTGTCTTCGGCGGCAGGGACAGGAGTCTTAAGTTTTCGGAGGAAAATTTGTCTGAAAATCATCATTCTTCACCTTGGATTAAGAGCTTTGAGTAGTGCATTGCTAGCGTTGCGTGGCTTCGGCCATCGCAGGCTGCGGTGTGCAAAGCGGTTATATAGGCGGTTATATTCCTGTAATCGCTTTGGCGGTGTGAATGTTAGATTTTCTCAGGACTTGGCAGCATATTTTTTAGCGCTAAGCGCATGCAAGAGCGAAAATATTATTCCGTATTTTTCCAGTTTCAATGTTTATTTCCTAAGCAAAGTAGAAGCTGCTTACCGATAATAGTGCAACATTTTGAATTATCATCTTTACAAGCATGTAATAAAATACCATCATTACTTTGGAATGGTGACGCAGAATTGTATTGTGTAGTTAATTTTCATCACGATAATAGAGATACCATTTCATCAAAGCTGTATATATGTGTGGTGAAAATACAGCGGCATTTCATCAAAGTTGCATATTTGTGCAGTCATTTTTCATCTCGACGATAAAAAAACAATTTCACCAAAATTACATACTTTTGTGCAATTATATATCATTGCGGCAACAGCGATGTCATTTATAATTGTTACACCTTCCTGAACAGTGATATCTCAGTGTGATGATTACGGAATAAAATAAACTTTTCAAAAAAAAAAAAAATAGTAACCGACTTCAAAAAAAAAAAAAAAAAAAAAAAAAAGCGCTAAAAAGAATTAAATAATTCTTTAAAATTCTCTAATGACGAAACGTTATCGAAATGGATTTTCTAGAGAATATTTTTTACAAGAGATTAATTTACATATTTATGATTTAATTTACGTATATATACATATAAAAAGTAATCAATTACTTTTTGAAGTTGGTGCCAATCTATCTTATGTATAGTAAAATTGTGAATATATTGTACCTATTACCATGAATAAAGTGATAATGGAAAATATGATACAAACTGAAGAATGAAAAGCTCTATTTCTTCATAAACTTATTTGTTTAATCATTATCGATTGCGAATGTTTGGCTAAATATAAATACAATACAAATAATTACAATACTTTTTAGTTATTCATACCTTAATACGTAATTATCCTGATTTCAATCAATATCTGCTGAATAAATAATTAATTTGTCATAGAAATTATAATTTACAAAAATTATTTATTAAACAAATAGTTTTTAATAATTTTTTTGTAATTTCATTCGAAGTATTGATTTTATTAGCATTTAATATTTATGATAGTTTTTTAAACAAGTACATTGTATTCGAACAATCTACATTCATTTGACATTTGACATTTTATTAACATACATCTGACCTGTGCGCTTGGCGCCAAGCGTCCGCTTATAAGTTATCGAGCTTGGTCAGTGACGCAAATCGGACCGCCCGGGCGCAGGGAGATATACCTCATGGAGAAGGTCTTAAAAAAGTAAGGAATTTCGAAATAATTTAATTATTTTGTAATTTTATGGTTCGAAACAGGTGAAACCAATGATTAAATCTTCTTATCTTTCCAAACAATGTCTCTCGTAATAGGAATACATCTCTATATGCACTCAGACAAAATCCAAAACATTCATGAAAAGTATCACGTGATCTGATATAAATCCAATCAGCAGCAAATTTTACGCCCGGTCTTCGCTCACTTGACCCACAAAAAATCTATGGTCGTTATGATCACGTGCTTGGGCTTTTTTTGTTTATGTTTTCACTCGTTGTGGTGGGTTGACTGATTCGCTTGAACAGCTCGACAAAAAAAAAAAAAAAAAAACTACATCATAAAAGAAACAGTGGTGGGATTCAAATAACTTAACAAGCAGTTGTACTCTCTAATGACTTTTTTCTCAAGTTTCAAGAAAAATAATATGCCACACATAGATTTAAAAAATAATTTACAACGTTATAAAATAATGAATAAAAAAGTTTTATCTATAAATACAGTGAAAAAGAAAAATATGTGCTTTAATATGCAGTTTACTACCGCAAGGATATAGTTTATTTAGCAAATATTCAATAATTACAAAGTACTCATCAAAATTTCTATCAGAAAATGTATCAAAATGAAAGTTATAGTTGTAAAAAAGCACTATTTTCCAAGCGAAGGAAAAGACTCGGCTATCACCTCACCAAGCTCTGCCAGGCTGCCATAGATAGGGCAAAAACTTTGGAACTGAACATTCGTTCTGTGCATATATTGCTATTCTCTTTTAAAAACACTCTGCGGATCACTGCCTTATTTTTATCTAATAAAAATGTTAGGTAATACCACAAACTTATCATATAATCTCTTATTATCCTTACACTGAGGGTAACACAAAGCTGCTGAGTATTTAGCTCCCAAGTTCACCGTAACTATACGTTTAAAATATATCCCACTCCATATGCATCTGTCTCCTTTGCGCCCGGGCGAAGTGGTGGTGGTTGCTGAATAGCACACACAAGGAAATTTACAACACAGAGAAATACAGCAGGGAGCTTCATAAAGAGTGTGCAACTGAGCCAGCGGGATACTCGCAAGCGATTACCGGTGTAATGCCTTGACCACTCATCCAAAGTGAGCCCGTCTACATTCAAGAATTATTTTTTGTAGGACTCCGGTGTCATAAAACAAAATGAAGACTATGTACTAAAATTTGTATTGACTCTTCATGTATGTTGGCCAGGATCCAGGTAGATTTTTCGCTGTTAGCGAAATGAGATCGACCAATCAGAAGCCTGCATTTTTGCGAACTTTTCTCTGTTTACTTCAAATCGGCAAAATGCAGGAAACGGATTGGTCAATCTCGCCTGGCTAACAGCAAAAACTATATCTGGATCCCGACCTAAAGAGCAGAGTTGCCAAGCCTCTGGCTTTTTCGATACCGGTAATTTTTATAGAGTATGTCCTTTTGAATTGGAAAAATTCTTCTATCAAATAAAACAAAATTTTCCGTACTAAAATAGGGCATTCAAAAAGCTGTAGACTTGTCAGGTTTGAAAATGTGGTCCAGAAATCTACATTATTATTTTCTGATAATTTCCATCAATTGTTTCCTCATGTAAGATGCCTCTATATGAGAGTGGTGACATACAATGCTCATACTCCGTTATACATACGTGTTTTTCTAAACTATGGCAAAAATAGACATTTTCTATTCCAGAACTTGGCGATACTCGCTTGGAGAAGTTTGATTATACTAGTGGCGGACAATTTAACAAGCATTAGTTTGGCAATAATGGAAGTTGGTCAAGATTCATGGCGATAGCTTTTGTCCAGAATCTATCAATCAACATTTTTTTTTCGCATGTCACCATTCTCATACCAATACTCCCTATCCTCAGGCAGTAAAGATATCAGAAATGAGCGGAAATGATTAGGTGTTTAGTCCGAATCTTATAACCGATGACAGTGCTGCTACACATAAGAAGGCACTTTACTGTGCGCAGGCATATAGAGGCACTTTTATGCATAGATTAACATCCAAGATCGGACATTCCCATAGAGCGTAATGGTAATGCGATTGCGATCGTAACGCCCTTAGTGACAATGGGGAAGAAACTCCCCATCCTTGTAGTATGCTTATTATTGAGTATCTACCTTATTGTGATCTTTCTTTTTTTAATGTTGCATGTTTACGTTTTCGATAGAATCTGACACCGATACATGAACAGAGAATAGACATTCTATTTTACATATCTAATATCTATTCTATGTTCATGCACGGATATATATATAAATATATATATATATTACATGATTAGTGAACGGTTTTAAGTGCAACGAATACTAGGTAAAAATTTCGTCTTGAATGCTATATATCAAAAGCAATGATGTAACATAAAAATATACGAAATGTTAAAGGCCCAGAAAATTTCATAATTATTCCCCTTTGGCAGGAAAATTTTTATAGCCCGTGTTTTATAAAATTATGAAGTTTAACGTATTAAACAATCGTTACAACAATCTTTTAAAATAATTTATGCATTTTCATTTCCTTACAGATAAAATAAAAATATTGTTTTTAATGTAAATAACGTGCAATCAATTCAATAATGTTTATAATATTAACATATAAGAAATAATAATAATAATATTACAGATAGGGAAAAATTCCTTTCGGCAAATTTTTAGAATTGTATAAATCTAAAAGTTAAAAATAAATAGAGGTACTGACATTACACTTCGATATGAATAAATTGACACAATACCTGAATTTGATTTTTTACAAATTAATCTTATAAACTTACATATTTGCTTTCTTAACAGAATTTTCTGGCGGCTTTTTTTTATATTATTAGTCTAATTATCATTTTGTAAGTTAAAAATGAACAATACAAGTACGGTAAAAAAAAGCAGCTAAATAAATAAAGCAAGCATGAATAGAATATCGTCTGACATCTGCTTCGTTTTAGGAACGAATAGATATTCAAACCATAGAGGATAAACATATTTCTTCAACATAAATAAATTTCGCAGGTTTGTTAGTTCTTCCCCCTTGCCGATAGTGACGCTAGTACTGTTGCCATTACAGATTTTGCCGTAAGTGTCCCATCTTGGTCCTTAATCTATGCTTTTAAGTGTACTGAGATATGGAGGCCCTTTGCAGTGCACCGACTAAGGAAGACACTTTGCTGAACTCTAACGTATAAGGTCTCTTTTCATTAGGATTGGATTGCATCATGCATTTCTATTGGATTGTAAGCTTTTTGATATCCACTTCCGATGTCGGTTAGCATCGTTTTAGATATTTGGGTTTTCTGAATGCGGAATGCGGTAACGTTTCTAGACAAGATATCGCACTTCGGAAAGTTACCACATCCAGTAAACTTTAAGGTCCACATCGATACCTACGCATATCGGAATTGGATGTAGAAAAGCTGACAATCCATCCGTAAAGTTAAACATCAGAGCGTGGCAACTTCTTTGAGAGATGCTTTTGACCAAACTATAGCAAACCTAGTCATTTTCTATTGCATAACTATAGCGTCTAGAAGATGGAAATCAGTCAACCAAAAAGTGTTAAAAAATTGTATCCCAAAAATGCAGAATGATGCAGGACGGAACATGGCGATCGCAGTGACATGTGGTAGTTCAAACCTAAACATTGTATAAGGATTCAATTGAGATAGCGTTTCGGCCTGTGTAGAGCGGCAGATGTCACTGCGATCGATATTTGTCTTCAGATATTTGTATAAGTATCGTTAGACATTTATGGGATACAATTTTTTAACACTTTTTAAAGCATTACTGGAATAGTCGGTTTCGACACTATATCGCATAGATGCCGTATAACTTGGCGATAGTCATCTGAACGAATTCGATTATACGAATGAGAGAAGTTAACAAGCTTGTCGGTAATGGCTGGCTCACCAAGATGCTTGGCGATTAACTTTAGTCCAGAATCATCTCATCCAATCAAATATTATACCCCATATGTCGTCAATTTCATATTGAGGAAACCTACCTGAAAAAATCTGAAGTCTTTCTGACAACCGAATCTGGATCTAAAGACAGTGGCCGGAATCCAGAAACATTTTTCGCTGTTAGCGAAACAAGATTGACCAATCAGAAACCTGCATATTTGCAATCAGTGAAAAGATGCAAAAAGTTGCAAACAGTGAAAAGCCGCAAAAACGCAGGCTTCTGATTGGTCAATCTCGTTTCGCTAACAGCGAAAAATCTATCTCTATCACAGCAATGGACTATCTGGACCAAATCTGGGTTCGAGGCTGAAAAAAGCCACGTGGTACCGGTAATGGAGGATATTCCAAATATGGGTTCGAGGCTGAAAAAAGTCACGTGATACCGGTAATTTACCCAAGGAACTTCTAACTGATAAGACGGGAAGATCCTACTGCTTTGCCTCATGAACTGTTTCATTGGCTAGCGGGGATTTACATTACGCGTCTACGGAGCCTTCCCTTCTTTACGCTAGAAGTTTTTACCTTGATCACGTGATCAAAACGGAGATGGAATATCCTCCATTTACCCAAAGAATTTCTAACTGATAAGAAGAAGGCTACTACTGCTTTCCTCATGAACTATTTCACTGGCTGGCGAGGATTTACATTAGGTCTACGGAGCCTTCCCTTATTTACGCTGGAAGTTTTTACCTTGACCACGTGATCATAACGTGCATGGAATATCCTCCATTGTCTCTACACATGGTAAAGCACTTCAATGTGCTCTGACATATGCATCTCCAGCACAATAGGCACCTTCGTACACAGGCTACAGCGCCTAGAATATATAGTGTGGAAATCGGCTATCCCTGTAATACTTAAAAAAGCGCTGAAATATTGTATCCCTTAAATGTGCAACGATGCTGTTGAAATATGAAGATCGCAGCGACATCTGCAGGATATTTTCTACAACTGCAAGATATTGCTAGTCTATACAATGTAATACTAGTAATACGAAAATCCCGCAGATGTTGCTGCGATCGACACTTGGTATTTTAGCAGTATCGTCGCACATTTCAGGGATACAAATTTTTAGCACTGTTTGGATAGCATATTTCCACACTAGGTATTCTAGACGCTGTACACAGGCAGTAGTGTTCTGATATATGAAGGTATTTTACTGGTGCATTTTAAGCTTTCGACACCTACTTACGATGCCGGGTGGTATCGATGTGGGGCTTCCGGTTTGGTAGATGCGAGAACTTGTCCAGTTAATGTTTCGCACTTTGGAAAAATCATTCACTTAGGAAAGTTACCACATCCAGCAAAACTCAGACTCCGCACACTGTTAAAAATATCGTGAAAAATTACCTCTGCTTTTAAAGGCTATCTATTTTCTGACCAATGAGAACGCTACATAAATACCTATTCACCGTTCTCATTGGTCAGAAAATAGATTGCCTTTAAAAACAGAGGTAATTTTTCACGATATTTTTAATAGTGCATCGATACACTGTTAAAAAATCTGTAGCTTTTGGTACATAGTCGCTCCACCGCTTTTATAGAAAGTAATTACTTGACGATATTAAGGAGCATTCTCATTGGTCAGCATAGAGATATTCTATAAAAGCGGTGGAGTGACTATGGACCAAAAGTTGCAGATTTTTAACAATGTATGTAACGACATCGGAATTGGTTGCTGACAATCTATCTCTAAAGTGCCCTTACATATGACAGCGCGACTAAGATCTTCCATGTGTCAGTGCACAGAAAAGTGACTCCATATGTCAGTGCACAGTACTTTCTTATGTGAGTAAAAAAAAAAAACTAAAAAGAAAAATGCTAGCAAAAAACGCGCCATGCTTCAGTAAAAAAACTGCAGCTATCTAATATCCATAAAAGTAGTAATCGCATCGGAAATGAGTGGTGATGTTTGGATGTTTAGTCCGAATCTGGAAACCTGAACCTGACAGCCTCTATGTGAGAGTGGCATAACATTCTATGCTCAGATTGTGCTTTGACAGATGCTTTTGTCCAAACTATATCAATCCTGGAAATTTTCTATTCCAGAACTTGACGATGGTTGCCTCAACGAGTTAGGGCATACGAATGAAAAAATTTAACAAGCTTGTCGGTAATGCCAGGCTCACTAAGATGGTTCGTAGTGACAAAAAAAATTGGATTGTGATGATGAAAAAATTAAATGAAAAATGCCTCATGATGACGAAAAAAACAAAAATTAAAATCGCATTTGTCTAGATTCGTCTCAACCAATAAAATAACTCCGTATGACGCCACTTTCCTATCGAGGAATCCTACTTGAAAAAAATCTGAAATCATTCTGATACCTAATTCGATAACCGAATCTGAATCTAAAGACAGTTTCGCTATAGCGCCTAGAATATATAGTGTGGAAATTGGCCATCCCTGTAATACTTAAAAAAGTGCTAAAATATTGTATCCCTTAAATGTGCAACGATGCTGCTGAAATATACAGATCGCAGCGACATCTGCATGATATTGCTAGTCTATACAATGTAATACGAAAATCCCGCAGATGTCGCTGCGATCGACACTTGGAATTTTATCAGTATCGTCGCCAAAGACTTTTAAGATACACAGAACTGCAAACTGTCAGTTTAACTGAGGATTTTTGATCGCAGCTGTTGTACGGCAGTGTATTTGTTTTATATTTTAATTTATCTAAGAAAATATTTTTATCAGCGTATTTTTTCATTGCGGATCATTAAGTATTAGTCTACCCTATTTCATTTAGGACTTTTTAAAAAATAGTACCATATTATTCATCAATTTTTTTGTTTTGTTTTCGTATAGCAAGTAAGTATTTCAATAGACATCCTCCAAGGATAAAAATATAGCGCTAGTTTCGTTAATTTGCATTTTTTAATTACTTTTTTGCATAAAAATTAGTTTAAAAAATGTAGATTTCTTTAAAAGTAATTTAAAATTTTGTAAATTACCATATTATGTTACAGTTGCTACCTTTAATCTAAACTTCTCTACCAGTTACTTTTGTAAGTCAAACTTAAAAAAAAGGTGAAATTATAATCTTTAACAATCTGTTTCCATATAAATTTCGCCTTTAGGTTTATAAGGCATGTTAAAATTAGATACTCTTTTTCAAACTTACCATCCATAAAATTATTAATAAATTGCTTTATTTAACTTTATTATTGAAAATTTAATATTTATAACGGATATTTATATATAAAAAATAGCTTCATGTAGAAAAATATGCCATAAACTTCATATATATTGATAAAAATTAATTTTTAAGCTCATTCTAGTTATAGCACTTAATGGTAAATAACCACAGCTGACGTACAAACCTCGCGGTTCAGGTATTTCAATTTACTTCAGATGGCTGCCATGATTTCGCATGCTTTTGAATGGGAATTGTCGGTCTATGTATCTTAAAAGTCTTTGATCGTCGCACATTTAAGGGATACAAATTTTTAGCGTTGTTTGGATAGCATATTTCCACACTAGGTATTTTAGACGCTGTAGTTTCGCCAAAGAACGTAGAGGAAAAGAAGGGAAGGCTTTGGAAACCGTAACTAACCGAAACAGTGCAAACAACTCTGCTGGGAAATACACTCATAGGGGAGATCCAATCATAGGCATTCTTCATTGCATCTACCAATTCGGCAAACTTTCTTGTAGTAAACCTAAGACAACACCTTCGCGCCAACGCCCCGCGAGAATTCAAAACGACATTTCTTGGTCAGTTTGACTTGTGACTTAACAGCGATTGGGACAAATTTTTTAATATGATCTGTTCATGTTCTGTTGTTATGATATATTTTCTGTATTGCAAATAGATAGCCGATGAATACGTACAATGGAAAAATCTTTAGTGATACAGCACTCTGTCAAATAATAAATTTTACGTATCGAAAGTTCCACTTTCACTCGAAATCTTTCATAACAACTAACAGATTCATCGAACGTATTCTACGATCTTTGACCTTCAAGGGGTTTCTCTCCCTCGGAGAGAAGCACCATCCACGAAAAGAGGGGGGAGTGGAGCGCACTGCTTTCGCGCGGACAGGAGACAGCGGTGAGCGCAGCATGACTCCTCATTTTGATAATTATCGCTACTGGCGATCACGCAAAAGTGCACCAAAGTAAACCCCGTGTTATCTTTCGCCCCTTTATGCGGCTTCTACCGCTTAGCTGTTTTCACTGTTTCACTGAGGGTCGGGGATTTACATTGCGTCTATGAAAGTTTCCCTTCTTCACGCTCCAATTTCTTTGGTTTCGCTACACATAGCAATGCACTCTACTGTGTGTTGACATTTGAATGCACTTTGTGACTTGAACACAACATGTATACTCATACTACAGCGTCTAGAATATATAGTGTGGAAATCTGCTATCCACACAGCACTAAAAAGTTGTATCCCTTAAATGTGCAATGGTGCTGAAATCCAGAGAGCCGATCGCAGCGACATCCTCGATACATTTTCAAATTTCAAAGTAAACATCGTATTATTACAGTGTCTAGACCAAATCGTTTTGGAGTTTTAGAAAATATCCTGCACATGTCGCTGTGATCGACTCATTGGATTTCAGCATCGTTTGACATTTAAGGGATCCAATATTTTAGGACTTTTTAAGTACTACTGTGAAAGCTTATTTCCACACTATATATTCTAGATGCTGTACTCATACTCTGGCACTTGTGCTGCAGCGTCTAGAATACATAGTATGGAACTATGCTACCCGGACAATGTATAAATTTGTATCCGTCAAATGTGCGACGATACTGCTGAAATCCAAAGAGTCGATAGCAGCGACATCAGCGGGATTTTCGTATTACATTGTATGGACTAGCAATATTCTTGTAGTTTTAGAAAATATCCTGCAGATGTCGCTGCAATCTTTATATTTCAACAGCATCGCTGCACATTTAAGGGATACAATATTTTAGCGCTTTTTTAAGTGTCACAGGATAGCCGATTTCCACACTATATATTCTAGTCGCTATACTTGTGCTCTGATGCATGAGGAAACTTGTTGATTTTAAACTTTTCGACACCTATTTCCAATATCATTTTGTATCTTCCGATATGGTGGATGACAGAACTTGGGACGGGATCCAGATAAATTTTTTGCTCTTAGCGAAACGAGATCGACCAATCAGAAGCCTGCATTTTTGCAAACAGCAAAAAGTTTGCAAAAATGCAGCTATCTAATTGGTCAATCTCGCTTCGCTCACAGCGAAATATCTGTCTGTATTTCGGCCCTTGTCCAGCTAAGTTTTCGCACTTTGAAAAGATCTCGTATCTCTGAAAGTGTAACAGCATGAGAGATGAACGCTTATAATTAGGCGATTGCTTCAAAAAGGATTTCAATTTTGAAGTTTTTATTTTTTTTTTTAATGTTATACTGATCAGATTTTGATGAAATTGCAATGGGACCAAATGGGTGACTTACACCTTCAAACAAAAAAAGAATTATCAAAATCGGTTCATATTTGCGGAAATTATGCGTAAACAAGGCCAAAACATACATACAGGTCGAATTGATAACCTCCTTCTTTTTGCTGTCGGTTAAAAATGAAGGCTTTAGCCCGTATATTTGTATGGTGGCCAGGAATAGACCAAGATATTGAAGATCTTGCGCGAAATTGCATTTATTGTATAAATTTGTAAAAATAATCCTCCTAATCCTAAAAAGAAATTAAATAAAAAATAATCCTAATAAGTCCTAAACCAGTTTCTCACATCATTGGGAATGGCCCACAGCTCCATGGAAAATAATTCATATTCATTACTTTGATTCTGTTATGAGAAAATGCTTCTCTTTGTGGTTGATACCCATAGCAAATGTCCAGAGTTTTTATTGTCCCTAGTACAATTACTTGTCTTTCTTCACTTTTTGCCAGATATGGTTATTCTATATCGTTAGTATCAGATAATGCTAAATAATTTACATCTGCAGAATTTGAGACATTCTTGGAAAATCATTGTGTAAGACATATGTTGAGTGCTCCATACCATCCAGCTACAAATTGACAGACTGGGAGATATATGCAAATTCTCAAACATGGATTAAAAACCTTAGCTTCAGAATCTGGTATTTTGCAAATGAAATTAAATAACTTGCTTTTGCAACATAGAAAGATGCTTCATGTCACAACGGGGTAGAGTCCTGTATCTTTATTTCTAAAACGTCATATAAGCACAAAAATAGATTTGATAGTTCCAAGCGTTACAAATGTTGTTCATGATAAACAAAATGCGAAAAAATCCAAAGTTAAAAGAATTTCAAATTAAACAGAAAGTGGCTGCAAGAAATTATACTCCAGAAGCCAAGTGGAAAATTGGTCGAATTATAGCAGGACAAGGAAAATTACATTACAGAATTCAAGTTGTTTCGAATATTTAGAAAAGACATGTTGATCACATAACTAATGTAGGTCCAGAGATTTCTTTTGTTAATGATACAAATTCTGAAGAAAGTGATGCAGGGAATTTCAAAAGTGAAAATACAATGATGAAACAAGGTGATTCTCCACCAATACAGCCTAGTATCACAGATATGGAACAGCTGACTCTTTTTAACCAAATACTCCAGGTCCTACACCAGCTGACTCTCATGATCCTAATACCCCAAGTCCTGAACTAGCTGACTCTGATTTAATGCTTCTAAAACCTTTTGTTTACAATAGTTCCATCGTTGATGCTACTGAATTTAAAAAAAAATCCTTCTTCTAATCCACAGGTACTTAGAAGATCTTACAGAATCAGAAGAGCTCCTACCCATCTGAAATATTAAAGAAGGGGAGAAGTGTAATATCTTTTAGTTTGACTTTTATTCACTAGATGGCAGCATCACCAATGTTTGAAAAATCTGTCATGTAAGCGAATTATTTTTCGGATGTAAATAGAACAGTCTAGAATGTGTCTTGTGTAAGTGCAACTTGTGCTTGTTTGTTAATGTGTATAATTAAATATTAATTATGTATCTTAAGGCTATCTCATCTTTTAGTATTGTGATTATTTATTAATTAATTAAAAATAGTAAACTATTTAACTTATTTCTGTGTGTTATATATTTAATTTATTTTATGAAGAAATTTCTGGTTGGAATCGAAATATATTTATTTGGTACCGGTCAAATTGGTCACTATGGTTGTTCTAGTGTTAAACAAAGTAAAATTATAAATATCCACTCAGTTTTGAAATTAGTCGTACTTTTCTTCATGCTTTCGCGTTCAATACAAGAAAAAGAACTTTTTTAGATTGCGAATATTTTTATTACATTCTAGAAGAGTAGCCCGGTGTTGTCCGGGCCCATCAAAAAATAGAACGAAACGCGAAAAAACTAAAAAAAAAAAAATGCAATAAAAGATCGCGACAAATTTAAAAACTACTGAACGAATTCAGAATGATCTTTATTGAAAAGAGGGCAAAGTATACTATATTGGACTAAAAGATTAAAACAGAATTTCTTTTACGAATGTCAAAAAATCAGCGTGAAACGCTGAAAATCACACTGAAAATCGCAAAAACTTCAAAAATAGCGGAGGAAAAAATTGCTATATTTGGCTTAATGTTTGGAACCGAATTCTTTTTGTGAATGATAAAAAGTCGCAGCGAAACGCGAAAAAACTCTAAAAATTCAAAAATCGGTGAGCACAGAATCTACTATATTTTGGTTGGAACTTGAGAACAGAATTCCTTTTACATGTCAAAATATCGCTGCGAAACGTAAAAAAATGCTAAAAATCGCGTTGAAAATTACATTAAAAATCGCTAAAAATTCAAAAATCGCAAGGGACAAAATTTTCCATAGAGAGTACTAAAAGATTGTCTCCGTAATTCTTTCACGCATGTAAAAAAATCGGCCGCGGAACGTAAAAAATCGATAAAACTCGCTGTAACGTAACTTTGGAGAAAGGGATTTTAAGTTAATTAAGTGAAATATTTAAATTAATAAAAATTAAAAATACTAAAATAATTAAATTAATTTAATAAAGTTAAAAAACTTAATTGCAAGAAATCCCCTCATCCAACGTCACCTTACGCCCGGAACGCACTGTGATGCACATCAACGTTGAATATGAAATAAATTTAAAGTTGAGCCATCTAAAGAATTTATATCTGTGCAAAACCTATTTTCTGTATTTTAATTATCTAAATAATAAATATAATGACGATAAAATGACTCGCCCAGTTCCTGTGTGTGACGAAACAAAATAACAAATGCTGTACGAAACACTTTCTTTATTTTATATTACATCAACAGTAATCTTAATATACCTGGATCCAGAGAAATAATACTGTGGAAGATAAACTTCGCATATTTATATATCGTCACAAGAATGAAATATTCGGAAAATGTAACAGCAATTTTTAACTTTAACAGATGTGTATAACAGTCACGGAGTTTTTATTTAATTGTTCTGCTACTGAATTAGGGAAATGGATCGTTTATAAAAGTTTACAGTCAAGCAAAAGGTATAAAAGGAACTGTATGACGATTCTCAAAGTTGTTGTATACAGGAGCACCCAATTAGTAACGAAATTTTCGATCAAAAGATTTCTTCAGTATCACGATGAAAATTCAAATAAAACTGTACGCATATGCACGTTGACACAATTGAAAACCTTCATTTTTAACCGACTTCAAAAAGAAGGAGGTTATCAGTTCGACCTGTATGTATGTTTTGGCCTTGTTCACGCATAACTTCCGCAAATACACTCTAATAAATAAAAAGGAGTGACTATTCACTCCGGAGAAGTGAATAGTCACTCTATCGCAGAGTCAAAATATGCCCAACCTCTGTAGAGTGACTATTCACTCTGAGCAAAAGTGAAATTTTTTACTCTCTGAAAGAGTGAATAGTCACTCCTGGGAAGTGAATATTCACTCTAAATAGGGGTGGATAATCACTTTTTCGGAGGAGTGACTATTCACTCTTGCTAAAGGAGTGCGGTTTTTCACCCCTGGTAGGAGTGAATAGTCTCTCTTTCATAGGAGTGAATGTTCATTTTTTATGTAGTCGATTCTTTTTTTTATTTTGCTTTTATGGTTATTTTAAAAGAACCACATCTTTTACAGCATGCAATGAAAATAGATACAAGCGTGGTAAAGATTGGAATAAAATACTTTATTAGCAATATTTATTTAATTCATAGTTTGTAACACTAATTGAACTTTTAAGGAAGAATTCAGTTAAAGTTACATACGAATTTAAATTAGATTACTGATAGAAATAAACTAAAATATTTTATTCCAATCTTATCCTTTGTCTTCGCTTTTATTGCATGCCCTATAAAGGTATTACTTTTAAAGTTTTATTAATAAATTTTTAATAGGCGGATGTTATATGTTTAACAATGTTTGATTTGATTTCGATTTTTGGTTTAAATATAAAACGTACTTTTTCCTTAAATTATTGCTAGTTTTGCAAAGTCTTATTGTTCTAAAATATTTTTAATTTTTCCATTTAAAAAACAATGATTATAAACTCACATGTTTTTTAAATAAGTTCTAAGCATGATTTAAATATTAAGAATGTATATATATATTTTATCCGCTGTCATTTGCTTTTGTTTTATTTAATATGAACATGGGGTCTAAATTTTAAGTTCTCTGGAATATGTATAATATATTTTTTAAACATATTCCTTAACTTAATCATGATTTCTAATTTTCGTCGGTTATTGCTGAAAAATGGAATTAATACAATACTTATTAATGAAACGACACGATAAGTCATATTTAATTTAAATTTTTTATTCGCGTAGATATTGTATTTTGTGAATATGAGCAAAATAGATTTTATATGTTTTATAGGAAAAGATTGACCTCGGAAATAGAAACAAGTTGAAAATTACTCGTCAAACATGGCAAATGAGGTGCGTTAGTACTATAACTAATTTTATAAATATTTTTTGCACCGCATATTGTACTGAATGTATATCTTAGTGAATTTTATAAATGCATATCAATTTCATTCTTTTCGGAAAACTATAACATAATTAAAATGCACTTGAGATTTTTTTTCCCCATTGACCTTAATGTAACGGAAAGCTTTTGACTGTCCCTGTTACTAAACTGTACATCCAATTTTCATAAAATTTGAAACGACTCCACAAAATTTTGCAACAATTATATAGGGTAGATGTGCCAGTAATGGACACTCATAAGGAATTTTTTTTAATTATTTTTTTATTAATAGTTATAATTATTATATTCCAGGTTTTTCAATATTATATTAATCTATCAACAATATTTAACCATTCTTATAGTCTCATTTCCCAATATGAATCGGAATTTAATTTTAAATAACAGAAATATATCAAAACCCCCAAAAGCCCAGTAATGGACACCCCATAAAAAGTAATAAATATAATTGTTTTTATGACTGTATTTAGAACCAGAATTTAATGAATACATACTAATGAAACAAAATAGTTTTTTTCAAATACATTTAACAATAAGGATACCAGTAATTAATAAAATATTTGTGATAATCATTTACTGTTTGCATCAATTATTGTAATTATCAGAAAATCAATGTTTTAATTATTTTAGATGGATAGTTTAAAATACTAAATATCAGGCAATATACAGCTATCAAATTATTGAAACAGTGGGGGATTTAAAAGGTAATAATAATAAAAAGTTTTGGAATGTTAGTGTTTAGTTTTGTCTCGCTATTTTTAACAATTAATCTTCCAGAGACTACTTGATATATCATTTATAATAATTAATATTACAAATATGAACGAAATGATATTGTGAGTTGAATATTTTAAATGCTAAGTAAAATAATTTCAAAATAAAACTGTAGAACTGATGTTTGAGGCCACTGATCTGCAGATTTACTAGTTTCATTAATATTGCCTATAAATTAAGGAATATTATTTTTATTCTATTTTTTTTTCTTTCGTCAGAGGTGAATAAGGAAACATTTAAGACAGAAAATAGATTTTTCATCGCTTCTGTAACTTAATTGTTTTTATTTAAACGGAGAGGTATTAAGCCCTATGAGCCCCTCTTTGACCGTGCTCTTAAATAATATTTTCTGCTTCCTAGCTGGTTCGATCGCCAGATTTTAAAATAGCAAGGTAAATATATATAAGGTATACATAAGGTATACATAAAAAAAGAATAAAATATTGAAATTTTATTAATCACATAAAATAACTTAAAAGCAGCTATTTATAAAAGTTTTGGTGGAAAATGACTAATTAACCATTTTAGTAATGGACACCCCTCTTAAAACCTTAAAATAAATTAAATTTCATAAATTATCGTTAGTATATAAAATTCCAAGTTTTCTATTGCTACTCAAACAAAAGCATTCAAATTTTGCAAGAAAATAAATAATATATAAATTAAACGCCAGCTCTTAGCCTCTTCATTAAGATTTTCACAGAAAAATTGCAAAATTTGAAACACTATTTTCTGCTTCCTAATTGGTTTGATTAAAAGTGTCAACAATAACCCAGTTTTATAAAACATGGAAGGGGAAATTATAAAAAAATTAATTAAAGTTAAATATTTATTAGTTATTTTTTTATGAACCAAAAACATCAAGAGGTGTCCATTACTGGAAGGGTGTCCATTACTGGCGCATCTACCCTATTTAAAATTTCAGACCATTCGGAAGGCTGTAACATCATTAAAATGCACTTGCAATAATTTTCTCCCATTGCCCGTAATGTAACGGAAAAATTTTGACTGTCCCTGTAATTAAACTATACATCCGATTTTCATAAAATTTGAAATGACGCGACAGAATTATGCTACAATTATATATTTTAAATTTCAAACGATTCGGTTGGGTAGTTTTTGCGCGGTTATATGCGGGCAGACGGACAGACAGACGGATTGAACGACGACTATATGTGCTACATATTTATATAACTACGAACGCACCTAAAAATCAATTTTTTACTTTTTTATATCATTAAATAGCTTAAACATTTGTCTTTCCAACGACGTGTCACACATGTTTATATATAAAAAAATAAGTGTTGAAATTATTCATTCTTTCTAAGCGTACTTCACAGCTTAATGGCCATTTAAATCTTTGACTTTTTCTCAAAACATGGATTTTTCATGTTTATGTTCCTTTTTTAGGTGCGTTCGTAATTATATAAATACGTAGCACCTATAGTCGTCATTCAGTCCATCTGCCCCAGTGTTGATTTCAGGGGGGTAGCCCGGGGGTGACATCCCCCCCGGAGCCACAGAAATCCCTCCCGGAGAAAAGTGTCTGAATTCAACACTGCGGTCCGCATATAACAGAGCAAAAAATACCCAACCGAATGGTCTGAAATTTTAAATATATAATTGTTGCAAACTTTTGTCGAGTCATTTAAAATTTTATGAAAATCGGATGTATAGTTTAATTACAGGGACAGTCAAAAGTTTTCCGTTACATTACGGCCAATGGAAATAAATTATTGCAAGTGCGTTTTAATGATGTTACAGTTTCCGAATGATCTGAAATTTTAAATATACAATTTTTGCAAAATTTGTAGGCTCATTTTAAATTTCAGGAAAATCGGATGCATAGTTTAATTACAGGGACGTCAAAAGTTTTCCGTTGCATGACGGCCAATGGGAAAAAAATTTTTCAAGTGCATTTTAATGATGTTACACCCTTTCAGAACAGAATGAAATGGATATGCACTTATGTATTGTACTAAAATATACATTCAGTACAATATGCGGAGCAAAAAATATTTCTGAAACTAGTTATAGTACGAACGTACCTCATTTGCCACGTTTGACGAACAATTTCCAACTTGTTTCGATATCTATTAAACTTAAGAACTCAGATTTTTTTTATAGTACTTATATTATGTTATATTGTATATTTTAACACAGGGATTTAATGACTTGTTGAGAATTATTTATTTTAGGCAGTGAAATTTTACCAAAAATGCTAATTTAAAAATGACTTTCAATAAATAATTAATAATTAATTTTGAATTTCACTTAGAACGAAAATGGTCTGTTAAAATACGTAAAGCATGTTATTCAAAATACTCTAAAAAATCTAGACCTCTATCTTTCACCATTTCTGAGAAAAATGTACATAAAGTTGGTGAATTTAACATGGCGGAGATGTGGCTTTCCCGGTCCCCTTAAAACAATTACATTTCAGACCGCTACATGAAGAAATCTCACAATCACTTTTGAATACTCCACGATCAATCTTTTTCTATACAACATACAACTATTTAGCTCATAGTCTTGACATTCCACATATCTACACGGATAAATGCTTAAAATTAAATAAGGCTTACCTTTATTTTATGTATTCCATAAAGAATAATTTTAATGATACCCTAATCTGTTAATCTTAAAATGGCGGTCGAAAAAGTGATCATTTTTCTTATCTTTTAAGGGTGTCGTCGCCTTGCTGTTCTGATTGGTTAATAAGGAATGCATACGTAAATCACACTTTCAGGAGTGAGACATTTCACTCCTTTCTAGAGAGGGGAAAATTCCACTCTCTAAGGAGTGTATTTTTAAAAAATTCACCCCAAACAGAGTAAAAATGCCTGTCACTCTTTCAAATAGTGAACTTTTCACTCCTCCGAATTTTAGAGTGTATGAACCGATTTTGATAATTCTTTTTTTGTTTGAAGGTGTAAGTCACCCATTTGGTCCAATTGCAATTTCATCAAAATCTAATGAGTATGACATTTAAAGAAAAATAAAAACTTCAAAATTGAAATCCTTTTTGAAGCAATCGCCTAATTATAAGCGTTCATCTCTCATGCTGTTACACTTTCAGAGATACGAGATCTTTTCAAAGTGCGAAAACTTAGCTGGACAAGGGCCCAGATACAGACAGATATTTCGCTGTGAGCGAAGCGAGATTGGCCAATCAGATACCTGCATTTTTGCAAACTTTTCGCTGTTTGCAAAAATGCAGGCTTCTGATTGGTCGATCTCGTTTCGCTAAGAGCGAAAAATCTATCTGGATCCCGGCCCAAGTTCTGTCATCCACCAAATCGGAAGTTACAAAATTATATTGGAAATGGGTGTCGAAAAGTTTAAAATCAACAAGTTTCCTCATGTATCAGAGCACAAGTATAGCGACTAGAATATATAGTGTGGAAATCGGCTATCCTGTGACACTTAAAAAAGCGCTAAAATATTGTATCCCTTAAATGTGCAGCGATGCTGTTGAAATATAAAGATTGCAGCGACATCTGCAGGATATTTTCTAAAACTACAAGAATATTGCTACTCTATACAATGTAATACGAAAATCCCGCAGATGTCGCTGCTATCGACTCTTTGGATTTCAGCAGTATCGTCGCACATTTGACGGATACAAATTTTTAGCATTGTCCGGGTAGCATAGTTCCATACTATGTATTCTAGACGCTGCAGCACAAGTGCCAGAGTATGAGTACAGCATCTAGAATATATAATGTGGAAATAAGCTATCCCAGTAGTACTTAAAAAGTCCTAAAATATTGGATCCCTTAAATGTCAAACGATGCTGAAATCCAATGAGTCGATCACAGCGACATGTGCAGGATATTTTCTAAAACTCCAAGACGATTTGGTCTAGACACTGTAATAATACGTTTACTTTGAAATTTGAAAATGTATAGCAGATGTCGCTGCGATCGGCTCCCTGGATTTCAGCATCATTGCACATTTAAGGGATACAACTTTTTAGTGCTGTGTGGATAGCAGATTTCCACACTATCACTACAGCGCCTAGAAGATACAGTGTGGAAAACGTCTACAAAATAGTGCTAAAAAATTGAATCTCATAAATGTACAACGATGCTGAATAACAAGATGTCCATAGTAGCGCCATCGTAGTGATTTAAAAACGATAGTCATTCTAAAAGAGACTCTTTAACCTATTTCACGTCATTCCTTAACTAAATTAGCTTATAACAGACCAAAATATCTTATATTTATAGTTTCCGATATTTAACATTCTATAATTTTTGAAAACACAGTGTTTATATTGAAAAGAGTTACGAGATGGCGCTCGTATCAGCATATTGCCGCTGAGCATTGTTAGAGATTTATGGGATACAAGTTTTTAGCACTTTTTAAAGCATTATAGGAATAGCCGTTTTCCACACTGTATCTTCTAGGCGCTGTACTATCACTGTTAAAAATCTGCAGCATTTGCTGCATAGTCACTCCGCCACTATTATAGAATATCTCTTTTCTGACCAACGAGAATGCTACATAATATAGTCAAGTAACCGTTTTCTATAGAAGCGCTGGAGTGACTATGCAACAAATGCTGCAGATTTTTAACAGTGGACGCTGTAGTATGAGTGTACATGTTGTGTTCAAGTCACAAAGTGCATTCAAATGTCAATACACAGTAGAGTGCATTGCTATGTGTAGCGAAACTACAGCGTCTAGAATACCTAGTGTGGAAATATGCTATCCAAACAACGCTAAAAATTTGTATCCCTTAAATGTGCTACGATACTGATAAAATTCCAAGTGTCAATCGCAGAGACATCTGCGGGATTTTCGTATTACATTGTATAGACTAGCAATATCTTGCAGTTGTAGAAAGTATCCTGCAGATGTCGCTGCGATCTGTATATTTCAGCAGCATCGTTGCACATTTAAGGGATACAATATTTTAGCACTTTTTTAAGTATTACAGGGATGGCCAATTTCCGCACTATATATTCTCGGCGCTATAGCGAAACTGTCTTTAGATTCAGATTCAGTTATCGAATTAGATATCAGAATGATTTCAGATTTTTTTCAGGTAGGATTCCTCGATAGGAAAGTGGCGTCATACGGAGTTATTTGATTGGTTGAGACGAATCTAGACAAATGCGATTTTAATTTTTGTTTTTTTTCGTCATCATGAGGCATTTTTTATTTAATTTTTTCATCATCAAAATCCGTTTTTTTTTTGTCACTACGAACCATCTTAGTGAGCCTGGCATTACCGACAAGCTTGTTAAATTTTTCCATTCATATGCCCTAACTCGTTCATGCAACCATCGTCAAGTTCTGGAATAGAAAATTTCCAGGAATGATATAGTTTGGACAAAAGCATCTGTCAAAGCACAATCTGAGCATAGAATTTTATGCCACTCTCACATAGAGGCTGTCAGGTTCAGGTTTCCAGATTCGGACTAAACATCCAAACATCACCACTCATTTCCGATGCGATTACTACTTTTATGGATATTAGACAGCTGCAGTTTATTTACTGAAGCATAGCACGGTTTTTGCTAGCATTTTTCTTTTTAGTTTTTTTTTTCTTTACTGAAAGGGACTACATATAAGAAAGTACTGTGCACTGGCATATGGAGTCACTTTGCTGTGCACTGACACATGGAAGAACTTAGTCGCGGAGGTTCTGCCTTTTTTCCTCGTGGAGGAAGGTTGAATTTGTGGTTGTCCCAAGGAAATAACGCCATTTTTGTGATCATTTGAGGTCATGCCGGCAAAAGCCGTAGCGAATACCTCATAGCTTAAATAACTAAAAAAAAAAATAACTTAGTCGCGCTCTGATGTGTAAGGGCACTTTAGAGATGGATTGTCAGCAACCAATTCCGATGTCTTTACCAAAGACTTTTAAGATACATAGACCGGCAATTCCCCTTAAATGTATACGAAATAATGGCAGCCATCTGAAGTAAATTGAAACACCTGAACCGCGATTAATTTTTATCAATATATATGAAGTTTATGGCCTATTTTTTTACATGAAGCTATTTTTTATATCTAAATATGCGTTATAAATATTGAATTTTCAGTAATAATGTTAAATAAAGCGATTTATTCATAATTTTATAGATGGCATGTTTGAAAAAGAGTATCTAATTTTAACATGCCTTATAAACCTAAATAATGGAGAAATTTATATGGAAACATATTGTTAAAGATTATAATTAATTTTTTTTTAAGTTTGACTTACAAAAGTAACTGACAAGGAAGTTTAGATTAAAGGTAGCAACTGTAACATAATATAGTAATTTACAAAATTTTAAATAACTTGTAAAGAAATCTACGTTTTTTAAACTAATTTTTATGCAAAAAGGTAATTAATAAAATGCATATTAACGAAAGTAACACTATATTTTTATCCTTGGAGGATGTTTATTGAAATACTTAATTGCTATACGAAAAAAACAAAAAAAATGATGAATAATAAGGTATTTCTTTTAAGATAAGGTGTAAATGAAATAGGGTAGACCAATACTTAATGATCCCTGATGAAAAAACACGCTGATAAAAGCATTTTCTTAGGTAAATTAAAATATAAAGCACATATACTGCCGTACAACAGCTATGATCAAAAATCTTCAGTTAAACTGACAGTTTGCAGGGCTATGTATCAAAACGTCTTTGGTCGTTAGATACATTGTTAAAAATCTTCAACTTTTGGCCCATAGTCACTCCACTGCTTTTATAGAATATCTCTATGCTGATCAATGAGAATGCTCCTTAATATCGTCAAGTAATGAACTTTACCCACGAATGGCAACAGCCATACCTCTGCGGGTGGATACCTTTCGAAAAAGACTGCTTATTGGGCGAAGGGGAAGCAGTGTTAAAATGTTTTTCTCCTGTCTACCCGCAGCTGACGTCACATGGGTAAAGTCCATTGCTTTCTATAAAAGCGGTGGAGCGACTATGTACTAAAAGCTACAGATTTTTTAACAGTGTATCGATGCGGACTCCGAGTTTTACTGGATGTGGTAACTTTCCGAAGTTAATGATTTTTCCAAAGGGCGAAACCTTAACTGGACAAGTTCTCGCATCTACCAAACTGGAAGCCCCACATCGATACCACCCGGCAGCATTTTCGCCGATCCCAACCGTTATAGCAATTTTGACAAACAGCGCATGCGTGGGGACTTAGATTGAAATTCACTTACTAGAAAAAAATATGTACAAGGTTACCAGCTTGGCGCTTTTATCATATCAGGCGTGACATTTTCATCCCACCAACATTTTTTTCAGTTGATTAGTAAAACTTTTTGTAAATGTTGTAGCAAGTCAATGACTTATAATAAATAAAAATGCCTCTACTATCAGTTATATATTTTTACTCTTATAGTTTAGTTATTTTAAATCACCTGCAAAACATATTTTTAAATAAATAAAGGTAATTTGGTGAAAGTTTTATTAATTTCAACAGAAGAAACCGCATATTATTTAATATAATTCATTTATTAAATACACAACTTTATTTAATATTTTATTTTCATTTCTTTTGTAATTTCCTATGTCAATTACATTATTATTTTATTTTTATTGACAAATAACACTGCTTTAAAAATAGCTTCATGTGATTGTCTTAAAATACTTAATACTAATGCAATTAGGAAATTATTTATTACTCAACAAATAAAGAGTAAAATTTTGCAAATGAGCTTATCAATGAGTAATTTAAATGGATTACTAATAAAAATGTAGCTCCAAATATATATTATTCCTTTCCCCACTTAATAATAAGAAGAATGTTTATCATATTTTTATTTTTACTTTATATATTTATTTTTTTTAACATAAAGTAAAAAATATATTCTTTTAAATCTTGTATGTTCTGCTGCCAAAATAGTATATTTTTAAAGAAACATTATTAATTTATTTTAAGCAGTACATATAAATTTAAATGTAACAGTTTATGATTTTTACAAATTTAATAATGCATTATTTTTTTACAATTCTGTTCTACTTTATGTACTTTTTCTAAATATTAAATATACTTTGTATTAAATATTATTACTATGACCTTCCTTTTTAAATATAACTTCTTGTAGCTGTTTTTTTTTTTAAATTAAGTTATAAGCAATTTAAAGCTATCTATTCAGATAATTATAAAATTATTTTAATAACCAACTTCGTTTAAATCACTGGACATAGATGGCAGCACACTATTTTTTTCAGTCTTTATGGACGTAAATTATTCAATTTTGATCTTATTTACCTTTCTAATAATAAAATATTATTTATTTTAATTTTTTAAATATTTTTATTTTAACTATCTCTCTTTGCTTTTTGTGTGTGTGTGTGGAGGAGGGGGGGGGGGATATTATTTGATCCAACATCAATATCATTTATACTTCTTTAGATTTTTTTTCAGTTAATGATTAACATGATATGATGTTTTTGTCACATTATAATTATAGTGTATAAAAATTAATAAAGAATTTATATGAAACCGTTTTTCGGGATACATTCAAATAAATAGTAGTCTTATCTTTTATTGGTGATCTTTCTCTTTTATTTCACTCCATATACAAATTGTACCTTAATATTAGGTAACATCATACATTTATAAAAAAATAAAAATTACTTTGCAAAGATATAGATTATTATTAACAGTTTTTTAAATTTAAAATAGAGTTCATCTTAGTTATACTATTATCAAATTAAGTTATAATACACATTAATTAGATAATTAATTATTTATAATTAATAAATAAACAATGTTTAGATATTCCAAATAGCTAATTAGATTTAATATTTTGTTTTCAAATTATTTATTGATTGTATATTATATAATTTTCATACAATTTATACATAATTATAGGATATTTGAATATGAAATAATAGAATATTGAATATAGAACATTTGATAAAGATAAATTATTATATTTTGTAATTTATAATTATCAAATTATTGTTGTTATTATATAAAATTAAATATGTCACTGTAGATAATTGATTTGATAATAACAAATTATTAAAAATATAATGATACAATAATATTAATACCTAGATTATTATCAAATTATTATTATTATATTAGTAATGTAATACTATCCATATATTTCAATAAATGAAATTTTACATATCAATATTTCATTGAAAATTAATGATAATTTATGATATTTATTTATAAAATAGCTTCTTTAGACAATAAAGAAGATAATATTTATTATGAATTTCACCTGTTATAATGTATCAATATAATGAAAATATTTAATGTTGATAACAAGTAAATACTATAAACATTATAAAAATATCAATAATGATCAAATATTTCTGTAAACCATATGATCATTAAAAAAAATATTATATGTATATATATATAGATTTAAATACTACATAACAGCATTACGAAAAATTTTAAAATTAAGCTAATAAAAATAATAATAGTTAATAAAAAATTATAATTATATAATTAAGATAGTATTTTAATATTTTATAGTATGTATTATAAAATATCTCTCTATAACATATCTTGTAATATTATAAATTTATTTATCTAATATAGATAATATTTATTATAAAGAGTATCTATTTGTATCTGGTAATATTTAACTACAATACGTTAATAATGATAAAAAAATAAATATTATAAAATATAACATACTGTCAGTAATGCTAAAATATTTCAATAAACTATTTAAGTGTCTTTTTGTGAATAAACCAGGAAACAGATTTAAAATATACTATAAATTAATATTGGAGACTGTCAATCTAACAATAATAATATTTTTGTTGTTGTGGTTGTTAATTACCAGTTTAGATTATCTGTAAATTATATCTAGAAGTAGTTGCAATATTGAGAAAAATGTTAAATTATCAAACATTACAATTTATTATCTAATATAGGTAATATTGTTATTTATTTATAAATCCCATTAAAGTTGATGACAGAAAAAAAAGTCAAAACTATTTAAAAATATTTTTATCATTTTTGACTGGAATATACGTATATTGTTCAGGTAAATTCATTAAAAACATCAAATCAAATAAGTTTACGTAAGCTCTACACTCTATCACCGTTTCACAATAACAAAACTTTGAAATATTTTCGAACGCCAAAAAGTAATCGCCAATTTAGCATGACGACATAGCAACTCCGGTAACCCTGTACAAGTTTTCTAGTAAGAGAATTTCAATCCAAGTCCCCACGCATGCGCAGTTCCTAATTTTTGCTATAACGGTTGGGATCGGCGAAAATGCCACCCGGCATCGTAAGTAGGTGTCAAAAGCTTAAAATGCACCAGTAAAATACCTTCATATATTAGAGCACTACTGCCTGTGTACAGCGTCTAGAATACCTAGTGTGGAAATATGCTATCCAAACAGTGCTAAAAATTTGTATCCCTGAAATGTGCGACGATACTGCTAAAATCCCAAGTATCGATCGCAGCAACATCTGCGGGATTTTCGTATTACTAGCATGGAGGATATTCCAAATATGGGTTCGAGGCTGAAAAAAGTCACGTGATACCGGTAATTTACCCAAGGAACTTCTAACTGATAAGAAGGGAAGATACTACTGCTTTGCCTCATGAACTGTTTCATTGGCTAGCGGGGATTTACATTACACGTCCCTTCTTTACGCTAGAAGATTTACCTTGACTACGTGATCAAAACGGAGATGGAATATCCTCCATTACATTGTATAGACTAGCACTATCTTGCAGTTGTAGAAAATATCTTGCAGATGTCGCTGCGATCTTCATATTTCAGCAGCATCGTTGCACATTTAAGGGATACAATATTTTAGCGCTTTTTTAAGTATTGCAGGGATAGCCGATTTACACATAGTCCAAGAGCCGACAGCACAAAAACCTATGTTATCAAGCGCAAGAAAAAAACCTTTATTTTATGAGAAAGTAGGGGTAGGGGAATCTAATCATCCATGTCTGCCGGAAGTGAAGTGGTGCATAAGATAAAAATTAATACCACCAGTGGTTCAATCGTAGGTTTATCATTGTGTTTTCCTGCTCCCAGTCCTCCACGTTTTCATACCTTTGTTTGTAGGACAAAACAGAATGATAAACCTGCGAGTGAACCACTGGTGGTATTAATTTTTGGTTTATGCACCACTTTACTCCCGGCAGACATGGATCATTAGATTCCCCTACTTCTACTCTTCCATAAAATAAAGGTTTTTTTCTTGTGCTTGATAACATAGGTTTTTGTACAGTCGCCTCTTGGACTAACACTATGGCCGTATTCTCCCCTTATTCCGGAGCGGAACGGAATCGGAATTCAGTTCACCCGGAATATGGCGATTATTCCGGAGCGAATGGAAAGAGCGATTCTCCCCTAGCCAGATTCCGGATTCGGAATAATCGATATTTATTCCGTGGCTTTTGAAAGGAAGTGACATCACAAATTCCTTTGAAGTGTGAAGAACCAATCAGAATGAAAATATACGTCACGTTTTTTTGTTTGTTTTTTTCGCTTAGCTGATGGCTTTGGCTAGCGAGGAGCTTTTAATCAGAATAATAATTTTCGAATAAATTTGCGTAACTGAGTGAATACCTAAAGAAAAATAACATACTTTTCAGTGCTGTATGAAATATTTCTAAAAAAGATTGAGGGTGTTGGGGGATCGCTCGCTGAAAAATAAAATATTACTATTGTTTTTGTTTTTCTATTTTTAACTTTCAGTAGTTTTTTTTTTTTTTTTTTTCCTGGTGTAGTTATTCTTACGTTAAAGATGAAATATTTAAATCGGATGAATTAAGTATCAATGATTAATCATACACTGATTTATTTGTTATAATTTTTATTAATTTTGTATTTTGATTGACAAATAATTCATGATATTGGATATACAAAATTTCAACTTAAATTTGAAATCTATTTTACTATTAGCATACTTTTGTAGAATATTAGTGTATGTCATCTTGATGCACATTTCTCATAGAAATAACATACAGATGTGGATAATGTAGGATTAAATATATGATTAAGTATACACATTGTAGGATTAAATATATGTTCTGCGTAATATTAAAAAATTTTGTATTCTAGATTACATATATCCTTCATTTTTTGTATTTGTAGTTTTTCAAATTCCATAACACATTTTATTCTTGCTAATGCAATTGTAATCATCTGTAATACAATGGTGCAGTTAAGTTCTTCGCTTGATGGCAGTTACGAATCATAAAAGGAATAATTTCTTCTTTTTTTTATGTTTATAAAATAGGTTTAGTAAGTACAGGAATGTGTAAAAACTAATGTAATGGAAAGTAAATTTCATTGAGCAGTTTTAAGGTTTCATAAAAGGAGACCAATTTTAATCATCAGAATAAAAAGCGAGAAACTGTGGTAACAGATATACACAAGCCTTGCTGCTAATGTTTCTCATCCTCTTTCATGAATTTTGTAAAAAAAGAACTCCTATTTTGCAATCTAGAAACAGTTGCATTCTAAAATATTTTTATCTCTTCAGACTTTTATTATTTTGATTTTTACACATCATGCATTGTTATTCACTTTAATGCAAGTTCCATCATATCAGGTTTTAGGTACTCCAGGAAGGGCTGCCTATACAATATAGATAGCACCATACATAATTTTGCTTAGAATTATTATTTAGATACACATATATATTATTTTTTTGTTCAATGTAAGTTCGTGTGTGTGTGTGTATATACATTTGATACGTATATATTGTGCGTGTGTGTCTGTGTCATAGCTTTCTTCAGGTATGGCAATTTTTTGCAAAGCCAAAAATTTGCAAACAATATCTATCGACTTTGTAATATACCAAATGTTTACATTAAAGATCCTGTCTTGGCAAAATATGTCAACCTGTGCTCTAATTGGGAACAAAGCATCTCATTGGCAATTGTTAGATACACTTAAATTGCACTTTTTTAAATATATTTATTTACTGTTTGGTTGAAAATTAGCTATATTAAATGAGATTTTTTTTTTTTTTTTTTTTTTATCATCCAAGTTTTTTTTTTCCTGCTTTATAATAAAAACAAAAACTGAATACAATTACAACTGATAAAACTTTAATAAAAACTTATATTTATCCTATAAAAGTTTATTAGTAAAAAGTTGTTCCTTTATGGATACTCAGATATAGATATTGTCCATGTAAATAAAGAATAGTATGGTAGTACTCTTGACTTAAATATAAAAGAACATGACCCTTATTTAATATAGTAATTCAGTACTTCTTAGTTATTCCGTCGACCAATTTCGCCAAATTATATAAATCGCCAAACCACTCGCCAAATTATACACATTGACATAATTTTTATTTTAAATAACAAAAGAGCAAATAAATTAGTAAAACATTTAAAACGTCAAATTAATGGTTTTATTGGCCATTATTGGCATTCAATCTTACAATTAATTAATGGCAAACCATTATTGGCATTTAATCTTACAATTTGGAAACAGTAATTTGGTTGACGGAATAACTAAAAAGTACCAATAATTCTCATTACTGAAAAAAAAAGACATTAATAGTCAAAACTCAATCATTGCTCCCCCCCCCCCTCCTTTTTTTTTTTTGATTGCAGCAGAATAGAGAAAAAAATATTTTAAGGATTAAATTAGATATTAAGATTAGATAATTAGTTCTGATTAATTCAAGGACAACAATGATTTGATTGTAAAAAATTATGATAATCAATATTTTACATGTAACTCATGTTACTTTTCACATTAGAATTTATTGAAGTGACTATTAAGCTTTATTATAATTTAAAGTTTTTATCATTTCGAGTTTAAAAAGAAAACGGAACAGATGTCATATTCGCCCCATATTGGCGCGATTTTTTTTGGTTGCCAATTTGGCGAAAACATCAACAGCATAAACAACATAATCCGGGTTACCACATCAAGCACTTAGGCGCAAGTTAAGTACCTGTTGCCTATATGATATTGGCGACAGAAAAAAATCGCGCCAATATGACATCTGTACCAAGAAAACTATTTTAAGATTAAAATATAATTTTATAAATGCTGAATTTTTATCTTTTTTTTTTTTTTTTTTTTTTTTTTTTTTTTTTTTTTAATCGTCATTAAAATTGCTTGCTATTAATTTAAAATTCTTCATGTTTTTAAAGCAATAAAACTACTTTATTTTTTTTTTTACTTTTCTTTCTTTTTTTTTGGAGGGGCGGAAGCTTATTTACAATACTGCCTTATTAACTAATAAATTCATTGAAAATGGAAAATAAAGATGATTCCTAAAATTTCATCGCAAGTAATTATTTTGTAAAAAATAAAAATATTTCATTAAAAAAAATCTGAACAACTTTATATGAGAGCATACATTATATGAACATTATGTGCACTGTTACTCTATGACCATTAGAGCAAATTTTCAGAAATACTTACAATTATTTTATTACAAAATATAAATAGGATAAAATAGATAGTATAACAAGTTAAATACCATCGTGTTCTACTCACATAAAATGTATCTAATTTGTAACAAAAAACACTTTACTTGTCTATATAATATATCAAAATTTTGTAACAAATTAGATATATTTTATGTGAATGATACATAATGGTATTTAACTTTTTATGTAATGTTTTATCCTAATAATAAAATAATTGGAAATATTTCTGAAAATTTACTCTAATGGTCACAAAAGTAATGAATGGATGTACCCGCATACTTTGCTTTTTGTATCATCAGTTTTCTTTTTATAAACTCTTACCTTATAGCTGTATGATGGTATACATTCCTCAGATTTTTCTGTAACGTACAGCGTAGCAAACCACTGTATCTTAGTAATTTTTCAGAGAAACTCGAAGATGTTAGTTAAAATATCTGTCAGATACTCATCACAAAATAATTTCATTTTTTTTACATGTACATACAACAGGTTTATTAAGTACATGGACATGTAAAAACTAACATAATGAAAAGCCCAACTAGTCAAGACAGCATTTTGTATTCAATGTATGCACTGGAAATTTATTATAATATTGTATAGTAGTATCTACGTGAACATTAATTTTCTTTCATTTGATAAATCTAGATATTGATGTATTTTAATAAACATTTTGGTTATATATATATATATCATCAAATTATCAGCACATTAAAAAAATGAGCTTTTTATAGCAGTCTTGGAAGCACTGACTTTACAACTTAGTTATTCAGTCATTCAAATTAGTTATGATTTTAATTTGTTTAATGATTAATAAAATCATATATATTATTATCTACGTCATTTAAAAGCACCGGTGCAGCCAGAGGAAAGGATGATTTAGAAATTACCCCCCCCCCCCCCCCCCAAAGCTCTAATGACTGGTAAAACAAATAAAAATACTTTTGTATTATGATTATTATGTGACATGTAAAAAACAATGCAAAGGAAAGCACAGCATGTATTATTAATTTAACACATAGCTATTTATAGATTTCAAAATAAAACTTCCTTTCTTCAGAGCTAAAGTGAATAAATAGCAATAGCAGAAATATGCATTCTTTGTGTACATGTTACACGAATATCCCCCCCTCCCCTTTCTTACAAAAAAATAAATTCTACTGAAAAAGGGAATAATCCTTTTATCATGTCTTGAAATGTTGCATGCTACATTAATTATGTCTGTTATTTCTTTTCTTTAAATTAGTTTCTATACATCGTATCTATAATAAAAAAAAAACTCTTTTTTATATATATGTATTCCTAATTTGAAGAACAAATATTTAGAGTTGATAATACAAGTCATGTTAAACAATTTTCAAACATGAAATTAGGGTTACAATATATTTTTAATCAAGAACTCAGGGTGTTTCTCTTAACCCTCTCGGCACCAATTTTTTTTTCCAATTTTGGGAAAAATTACTTTTACTGTAACAAAATTAAAAGTAGCTATCGAAATCACAGAAGTTACAGTTTACTGAAATTTAACGAATGTAGTTATGTTGCACGTTTTTCATATAAAAATAGTCTAAGGAAGAATTTTTTAAGACGTTTGGAAAATGTCGTATTACAACCAAGTTAAAGAAACATAAAAAATTTAGTAGTATTTTTTATTTCTTATCACAAATTACTAATTCGAAAAAGGAGTCCCTAATTTAAATTTAAAGAGTGAAACATATGTTTGAAATTAAAAGAAACACCAACGGTTTACTAATAATTAATAAAACTTTTATTAATATTATTATTATTAAATGCTGAAGCATAAGTAAAGTCATAATAGTAAATGTATCAACATATGCTATCGCTATTAGGTGCTGGAATTAACAAAAATATTTTTTTTCTTTCAAATATTGCAATTCGAAGTAGGAGCCTCATATGAGGATCAGGGTGACGAGAAGGTTAAAGTCAAATTTGGATTTTTGTTCATAGTTTTAAAAATATAGTTCAGCAAAATATTCAACAATTAACAGATTGCTTTCTGCAAATGGAATGACATCATGGAATGTGCATTACAATTTAATCTGCGATATCAGAAGTATTGTCAGTCGCATTCTAAATTACGGAAGCCCTAGTTCAATTGTTGTTTGTAATTTGTGTACAAACGATGGTCATTTCCAATGTTACTGCTGATATGTGTTTTTGTTCCACATTTTTTTTTAATCTTATGGTGAAGAATGGGCTTGCTTTTTTTTTTTTTTTTATATAAATTCTTGGGATAACTATGTGGTATATTAATTATGGCTTTTAATACTTTTCTTTACATTAATTTTTATCGTCTCAAATAGTCAACATAAAAATTATATTTTTGAACAATTAAACAATTTTTTTTTTTAATAAATTGATGAAAAACCTTTCCTGGAGAAAAATCCTAGGCTATGTAATTGTTATGACGATGCATATTTTTTAACCCCTTCAGGACGAGCGTCTTTTACAGAATTTTTAATCTTTAATCACCGGTTTTTTAAACCAGAAATTTTTGCCTAATTGAATGGGCAAAATGCTCGTATTAAATAAGACAAAATTTACAATAAAAATTTACTGATGAGAATAATCCCCGATTCTGAGCACCTTATGCGGCACGAATACCGGTCGCTTGTCCCCAAGGGGTTAAATACGTAATCATACTATATTTTTACTTGTAGTCATCTATGAGTACATAGATATTGGTAAATATAAATACAGTAGAACCCTGCTGATCCGAAATTCCGGTTAATACGAACCGATTTTATATTCGAAAATTACTGGATTTGAAGTATACCGGATTATGAAATTTCTATATTTATACTCTGAATTACAGAATGAATATCATGTAGAAGTTAGAATTAAACAAAAAAAGGCAGTAAAGCATGTTTTTCATTCTTTAAATAGCTTGAAAAGAATTTTAAAAAATACCGAATAATGTAAAAGTACAATATATGTAAGCGAATATTAAATAAAAACGTGCACTGTAGGTCTACTCGTAGAAGCCGTCGTAAAAGAAATCTTGAATATCAGTTTGTTTGCTAGTCATTATGAAATTCTTTTCTAAAATGCAAAAAGTATTTAATTCAGATGATAAAAATATATTTTTCCTTTCAACAGTTTTGTTTCGCAAATTATTTACAGACATGTTTTTTCTTCCTTCTTACTCGACATGGTGACTCTGGTATTTATAGAATCGCGATTTTGAACCATTTGTAATGAGTTGTTACATAATTCCTCATTCTGAAGTTTCATTGGATTATTATAGACATCAGGAGTGATTAAACAAATAATACTATTCTTTTCCAAAAGTCATGCCGTACCTTAGGATTCCGGATTACAGGATGTTTACTGTACTACTACTTATAACTTTTTTAGCACGCATTTTTATTTTGCTTCTATTTTTATCGAAATTTTGGGTAATCCGAATTTTTTGTAATACGAACAGCCACTGGTCCCAATTAGTTTGGATTAGCGAGGTTCTACTGTATTTAATTAATATCAATATTTAACTTGAAAAAAAAAATCTGATTTTCAATCTTGATTTAAGGTACTGAATGTCTATCAAGAGTTATAGGTTTCCAAAACAATTAAACCTTTAATTTGATGACATTAAGAAGCATAATTTAATTTTGGTACTTTTCGGTTAGCCGGGTGCCCGTGTTATATATACATATGTATGTATATCTACATATACATACATATGTATATATACACATATATATATATATATGTATACATATAGCTTCTATATATGTATAAATATATATGTATATATAGGTATACATACATATGTATATATCACACTGGCGCCCGGCTAACCGAAAAGTACCATAATTTTTTATAATTAATGAAATTATAATTAGTAATTATAAAACAATAAAAACTGCAAATGTCAATTCATTAGTTAATAACAGAAATGGCAGTATCTGCTCTTCTTGAACTTGTACTTTGTAAAATAATTGACATCGCATAAATCTAAAACTATACACATACATGTATATGTTAACGAAAAAAATTATGAAAATTATACCCAGGGTGGGTCCGTAAATATATTTTTGAATATATCAAAAATATCCGATATTTTTTATGTATATCTAATGTTTTCAAAATAGTCGACTTATTGTTGATAAATATTTTTAAAAGTAATATAAATTAGAAACTGAAAAATATTGCACTTAATATGAAAACTTTATAAATCGATATTCTAAAGGTGATTTCCCTTTTTTTCCTCACTTACAACAAAATTGAAGTTTTTTTCAAGGGACATTATTCTTTGAAAAAATAAGAGTATAATATACAATTAGTGTGAATAGCCTGTGAGCTCAGTGCCATCAATTTAACCGAGCACATTTCTTTTTATTTTTTATAAGGGTAGTTTCATTTTCAGAACTGGTTCCACAAGTGAATTTATCCTTATATATAAAAAAAGTAAATCAAAAAACTACAAATGTATAATAAAAGTTGAGAAATCTGTAAACTATCCTCTCATAAGAATAACATTAGCTTGAGTGTTTCTGTCCGTGACTAGTGTAGGCTCTTAAGAGGCTACTTCAGTTATGAGAAAAAATGAGAACATTAATGTTAATCCTATGGGGGCATTATTTTCAAATTACTCCCTTTGATTTTAATATTTTTGAATAATTGTTTTGCATAGGATTGCTGAGGACGATCTCTAACTACGCTAGTTTTTACTTTTTCAATTTTGGTTACAGTTTTCTTTTTCTTTGGTATTAGGATAGTTTCAATTTCAGAATCTGTTCCAAAAGTGAAAGTGGCCTAATTAAAAATACCTGTAAAATAAATCAAAAAATGGTCTTTGTTGTGTAGATCTACCTCAGCTATCCATTGCAATAATAAAAAAAAATCATTTAAAAATATTCAAATGCAAATGAGATATCTTAAAAAAATTCTCCCATTGGATTAACATTAGCAAATGGGTGATTTCACGTGATTGAAGTCACCTTTTTAAGAGCCCACACTAGTCACAGGAAAAAGGAAAATGTTAAATCTATGGGGGCATTATTTTCAAAAATAGCTGAGAACGATCTATAACCAGGCTAGTTTATTTTTTCGAGTTTGGTTTCAGATTTAAAAACAATTACTTTCACTTTTGGAACTGGTTCTGAAATTGAAACTATCCTAATAAAATAAATAAAAAAAAAAACTATAACCAAAATCAAAAAAAGTAAAAACTAGCCTGTTATAGATCGTCCTCAACTACCCTATGCCCAAAAATATTAAAATTCAAATGAGAAATTTGAAAATAAAGACCCCATATAAACATTAGTGTTTTCCTTTCTTCCCGTGATAGTGTGAGCTCTTAAGAGGCTACTTCAGCCACACGAAAACACCTGTTTGCTAATGTTAATCCAATGGGAGAAATTTCAGATATCTCGTTTGCATTTGAAAGCTGAGATAGATATACAACATAGACCATTTTTCGATTTTGTTTACAAGTATTTTTAATTAAGCCACTTTCACTTTCAGAACCACTTTCAGAAATGAAAGCCTCTTCATAAGAAAAACCTGCAATCAATATAGCAAAAGTAAAAAACAGCCTTTGTGGAGATTTACCTCAGCTATCCAAAAATAAATAAATAATAATAATTTTAAAAATGTTCAAATGCAAACGAGATATCTTAAAAAAATTCTCCCATTGGAATTACATTAGTGAACGGGTGTTTTCATGGGACTGAAATAGCCTCTTGCTATGCTTATGTTTTACATATAAAAATTAAATGCAACTGATGTTAAAGTAAGTAAGTACATAAATTAATTAATTATTCATATTTTAAATTTGAAAAAGAATTTTTAAAAAGTGGAAGGGGAGGGGGAGCAATAGTTGAGTGATACATACTCATATATATCTGTAAAATACAGTTAAATATTAAAATTTATTATTTAAATTCAATGCAAAAGATACCAATTTAAAAAAACAAGAAACACTTACCAAATATTTAATCTTTGTAACTGTAAACAAAGAAGATAAATTTTAAATTATATACAATAGCACGATTAAAATTCCAATAATAAATGCTTTTTTTAGTCTTATTTCTTACTTGAATAGGAGTTTGGTGACGATCCTTAAACATCCTTGGCTTAAAAACAACTTGCAAACAGCCAAAAGTCATAAATCAATGTTGTCCATTGGCATCAAAACTCCGCACTTTCCAAATTTCAATCTAGCTGGATACACACTCAAAAGCAGAGAACAAATAACACCTCTTAATGCTTTTAAAAGTGGTACCAGCTGGACACTATAAGTCGTAATTCTTATCATTTGGATCCTATAGACTCTTGCACATACTTCACAGTGGACAAAAAATTGAAGATTCAATTTACAGGTTACATTTCAACTGAAAAAGAAAATAAGAAATATTACAACTGCAATACATCATCTAAGCTAATACATCATCTGTTTCATCATCTAAGAAATATTTTTCTGTTTCTTAAAAAATACAAGATTCCATTAAACATTAAATATTGTAAAATCATAAAAAGAATAACTGAACTACTAATGACAAGTTTAAAGAAAAAAAAAATCCTCAAAACAATATAACACCACCAGATCCTATACTTGGCTGGCCCTGTATAAAAAAAAAAACTTGCAAAATAAGAGCAGGTGGTATTCTTTCATCACAGAATACAGAAAATTATTATTTAATGAGTATACAGCAAGTTAAGCATAAGTTACTAACAAGAAACTATAGACAAAACCAAATCAAAAATAGAGAAACATATAGTGCTGTCCTCTAAAAAAAACCAACAGGAAAATGTATCCTAAAAAAAACCCATCCTAGAACTTCATCAAAAAAATCACTGAAGTAAAATTATCTTTTTGTCCTGTTTCTATATGCCATTTACAATAATAAAATTATTTAAAATTACTTTAAAAGTGTTTATTTAGTTTTTTTAAAAAATAAGCTAATACAGAATTCTAGCAAAAAAAAAAAAAAAAGAGCTTCATTTTCACAGTTTTTCTTGTTATAATACGACATGTTACAATGATGTACATCAGTTTTTAGATAGTTTTATGTTAAACTATTAATATGTGAATAAAATGCACCATTTTCAGCTGATTATATTATGTTTGCCTCAGTTTGTGACCTTTTGAAAACAGAGGTAAAAAAAACCCATGCTGGAACAACAACAAAAAAAACCCCACTTTTATATATATATAAATGGTGGAGCATATATTTTTTCTTTAAAATATTAATTAAAGGGAAAAACACAATAAATTATGCAAATTTTGCATTTCTAAGAATTTGTACAAGCTATGTCATACCTCCCCTCGCCTCTTTGTTTTTGCAAAAATAAAACCCATCCACTTTTTTATGTGCACAAAGATATCCTTTTACTTTTATATCATACATTGTTTTAATGTTTACAAGCTTATTTAATTTTAATCATTATTTTGCTTTTTTATGCAAATTTTATTAGGCGATTCTCAAGTTCACTGTTCAACAAGGACGAAACTTTCTGACACATTTACTCATTTTTAAACATAAAGGTACAAAATTGACAGGGCTGACTAAGCGATTTGGAATCGAAATGAGTTTTACGTTTTTGGTAAATTACTTATCGAGTTACAAGCGATTTTGGGTCCCATGACGACTAGTTTTTCGCTTCTCTTTGGGTGGTTTTTCTCCTTTTGTCAGGAAATTTGGTTCAAAACGGCAACTTTGACATTATTTTCTGAAAGATCTTTTATGTTTACCAAAAAATGGAACATTTCTGTAGTTTCTGAATAACACAGTGCCAATTTCAGGCATTTCTACTTTCTGAACAAAGATTAATTAAAACTTGTGTGATTAAGTTGCCCCTTTGGATTTGATTGCAAAAAAACTGAAAAAAAAAACTTTTTTTTTGCAGAATTGTTTTTTAAAAATAATTAATAATGAAAAAATACTTTGCTGTCTAATATTTTGGTTTCTAGAAGTGTTTTTACATGTGGGTTTTTTTTAGGTAACATGGGTTATTTTTAGGAAAAAGTGGGTTTTTTTCAAATTCTTCTTTAATTGACTGCCATTTTGTAATATATTGACAAAATCAGAAATACTATACATTAAAATCTTAGAACTAGCTGTGAAAATGTAGCTACTCCAAATTGTTTTGTATTTTTTATTAAATTTTATATAGAGAAAAATTTAAAAAGTGGGTTTTTTTTAGAGGACAGCACAATACCATGTGGAAGTAAGAAAAGATTTTAGTAATCCAATAACAAATTGCATAAATGCTTGCCTGAATTTTACAAGAAATTAATGTAGATATAACAATTAGTGATTTTATAAATAATAAAAATCCTCTGTCTGCAATCATCAACACGCAACATGAACATTTAAAAGTATAAAACAACCAACAGACCAATTATATCGATGCAATTCGAGAACTCAGAAAATTTGTTTTGAGAAAAGGCAGAATCTCAAATTTTAGTTATCACACTTTTTCACACAAATAGTCATGTATTAATAAAAGAATGATATAGGACAATGTATACTAGCAAAATCTTTGCGGCTATTACTGATAATGCAAAAAGGCCTTATAGCAAGGCTGTATAGCTTTTTTTAGTTTAAAACTTACAAAGCTTCTACATCATGAGGGCATTTTAATTCACTAATCAAATTTTCAACCCTCTTTGATACTATTAATTTTAGATTTTAAACAAATACTTTAGATAGTGCAATACAACTGCTATTGTAGCCCATAGACTTTAAATTCATTTGTAAAATATCACATGAAAGTTTGAATGCAAAACTGTCGGACACAAGGCTTATTAAGCACTGAAATGTAAAAACATGAGGCTACTTTGTAATTTATTGGAGTACATTTGAATAATAATAAAAAACAACACACAATATTACACGAGTATGTATGTATACATACTTGAAGCACAGGTTTTTAAGTTATACGTAGCTACAAAGGTCATTCAGAAATATTACGTTCAGTTTAAAAAACTAAAAATCTTCAAATTATATAAGAAAGATGGATATGCTAAACAAATAGGTACTACAAAATATTAACAAGTCATTTAAACAATTCTGGTGACACATCAATATTTAAATTGAATGAAATATATAATTTACTTCATCAACAAATCTGTAAACAAAAAAGTATACAGGGTGGAAAGGAGACAGAATCTAAAATATAATTTCTTTTTACCATATTACAAAATAAAGCAAACTTTTACCTAGAAAATAAAATTTATTACATACCAATTTGCTGAAAAATATTCCCATTTTGACCGCAAAACAGGTATGAATAAAAAAAATTATTCATATCTAATGTGATTTATTACTTAAAACGTAACATATAGTTTATGAAAATACATAAAGAATAACTGTTTACATCCGCCATTACATGATTCCGGCCTTCCGAACGATATTCCACCTGCCTCTGAGCAGCCGGAAAAAAGTAAGAGATATTCCGGTTATTCGAAATGCCTGTATTCCGAATTTTGAGGGGAGAATCGCTCATCTTCGGAATAACAACCGGAATCACTGAATTCAGTACGATATTCCGATTCCGCATGAGGGGAGAATACGGCCGTATATATATTCTAGGCGCTGTAGCCTGTGTGCGAAGGTGCCTATTGTGCTGGAGACAAAAAGTCCCTACATATGTCAGAGCACAGTGAAGTGCTTTACCATGTGTAGAGACAATGGAGGATATTCCATGTACGTTATGATCACGTGGTCAAGGTAAAAACTTCTAGCGTAAAGAAGGGAAGGCTCCGTAGACCTAATGTAAATCCTCGCCAGCCTGTGAAATAGTTCATGAGGAAAGCAGTAGTAGCCTCCCTTCTTATCAGTTAGAAATTCTTTGGGTAAATTACCGGTACCACTTGGCTTTTTTCAGCCTCGAACCCAGATTTGGTCCAGATAGTCCATTGCTGTGATAGAGATAGATTTTTCGCTGTTAGCGAAACGAGATTGACCAATCAGAAGCCCGCGTTTTTGCGGATTTTCACTGTTTGCAACTTTTTTTGTTTGCAACTTTTCACTGATTGCAAATATGCAGGTTTCTGATTGGTCAATCTTGTTTCGCTAACAGCGAAAAATGTTTCTGGATTCCGGCCACTGTCTTTAGATCCAGATTCGGTTGTCAGAATGTCTTCAGATTTTTTTTTCAGGTAGGTTTCCTCAATATGAAATTGACGACATATGGGGTATAATATTTGATTGGATGAGATGATTCTGGACTAAAGTGAATCGCCAAGCATCTTGGTGAGCCAGCCATTACCGACAAGCTTGTTAACTTCTCTGATTCGTATAATCGAATTCGTTCAGATGACTATCGCCAAGTTATACGGCATCTAAGCGATATATTGTCCAAACCGACTATTCCAGTAATGCTTTAAAAAGTGTTAAAAAATTGTATCCCATAAATGTCTAACGATACTTATACAAATATCTGAAGACAAATATCGATCGCAGTGACATCTGCTGCTCTACACAGACCGAAACTCTATCTCAATGGAGGATATTCCATTTACGTTTTGATCACGCGGTCAAGGTAAAAACTTCTAGCGTAAAGAAGGGAAGGCTCCGTAGACGTAATGAAAAACCCTTGCCAGCCAGTGAAACCCCAGATAGCATGTAAGGTTTCCGAAAACGGTCGTTTTTGCTTTACATTCTAATTATCCTGCAAAGGTTTTCGTGATAATCGTGTAGCCAACCCATGTTCGGAAATCATTATGATCCGTACGATTTTTGCGCATGCGCAACTTATTTCTTTTCATAGCCATAGCGTAGCCAAAGAACATGGCGTCTTCTTTAAAAGCTTTCGTTGTGTCAAGTTTATTCTACGTTTCTAACATTTACAGAAAATTCGGTAAGTTTGCCATTACTTTTTACTTATTAGTATATATCATTATTATTTAAATCATTCTTACCGTAGTCTTTTTTTCTTCTGTACTGTCTTATATTTAAGATTTCTGTGTAAGTTACCCATGGGGAAAGATGATGTTTGATTCAACGCTATTTTGTTTAATTATGTTATACAGCATACTACATTTTTAAATTAAACTAACTTCTATAAACATGATTTACTTAAAACATGTTATCTTATAACGTATCGTTTCACGTTTCGTAACCATCGCGAATTTTCAAATGTATTTTGATAACATAACTGCAGTTCCGTTATGTACTTTTAACACATAGGATTGACGTAATGGTAATGTAAATGAACCATAAAACACGAAATCGAGAAAAGTGTAATGAGTTTTTTGTAGGAATAAGTGTTTAGGAACATATTTTATTATAATAAAACATTTTTAATTATGATCGACGCTATACTAGTGTTTTTATAATTAAAAACACTTAAGTCTTAAACACAATTTTGTTTTTATGTTTAATTATTTTAAGCTTGTAAAAATAAATTTTATCTTTTTTTCTTAAAGTCTTCAAAAATTAAGGGATGCATACTTAAAGTTTTAATATCACCACCACCCCCTTGCTGTGGACTGATTTACAAATCAAAACAGACTTTGACCTTCAACAAATTACATTCATTTGAAAATATATATGCTGTGCGTAGCGTATAAAACATGTAGATCATTTCATTAAAATGTATTTATAAAAATGTAGGTATATTGTTTGTTATCCCTTTTAGCGTCTAGTCTATATATATTTACAGATGATTTTCTGTTGTAATTAAATAACATTGAAACCGAAATCTTTTTTTTTTTTTTCAATTATATTAGAATTGTTAAAAGTCTATTTAAAAAAGCTTCAAAGGTGTTTCTTTAATATATTCCTAAAAAATTGCATTTTAAGTAAAAAAAAAAAAAATACATTCAACCTTCGCTCTTATTTTAAGGAGAAAAAAAATGTTTTATCATATGTTAAATAATATTCATATTTAAACAATAATAATTGGGCACAGATGTCATATTCGCCCCATATTGGCGCGATTTTTTTCTGACGCCAATGTCATATACGCAACGGGTACTTAACTGGCGCCAAAGTGCCGTTATTTTGCTTGATGTGAGTAGTAGAAAAAGGAGAGTTCTGCTCCAGCAGGCGGAGGGCGGAGGAGGAGCAAGGAGCAAATCCTCCTCCTGCTCCACCGCCTGCTCCTCCACCTGCGGAGAATGTGTGCTCTTAGAGGAGGGGTCAGAAAGGAATTTTGATCTCTAAGAAGAGGGTGGAGTTAAAAAAAATAGATTTTTTTTTTGGAGATTGAAATTTTGAACTATAGTACGAGGGATCATTTTGAAGATTGAAATTTTATTTTTTAGCGGAAAAAATTTTTAAGTGAACTATAGTACAAGGGGTCATTTTGAAGAATGAATTTTATTTTTTTTTATCGAACTATACTACGAGGTTTAAATATACATTTTAATGCAGAATTAATTTTAAGAGAATGAATTTTGGGGGAAGGAATTTTATTTTACTTAATAACAATTTTTTTTTTTTTTTTTTTTTTTTTTTTTTTTTTTTTTTTTTTTCAGATTGAAATTTTTCAGCAAACTATAGTATGCGGTGTAATTATCAATTATACATGAAGAATTAAATTTAAAATATTTAATTTTGGAACTTAAAAAGTTTTGATTAAATTTTTTTTCGAAAGCTTTAGAATTTTTGCTGTTAGACGAGAGGTCGATAAGAATTTTTAGGGGGTTTTAAATAAGTAAAAGATTTATTTTGTGCAGCCCTCTAGCGGACTGAAACTGAAGCAATTAAAATTTATTTAAAAATAGTTAAAAGTTGAAGTTTGATCCCTCGTAGAATGTTAGGAGGGCTTGCTTCTATACACCTGCTCCTCCTGGAGCGAGTAAAGGGCTCCTCCGCCTGCTCCCACCTCCTGCTCCTGGTGCGAGCAAATGACTCCTCATACCCCATACCCCTTGTTGCTGCTGTTTGCTCCCCCCTCCCATAAAAATTAGAAAAAAAAAATTCCTTTTTTATTTACTAATGGAATATTATACCGAATTTGAAAATTTTAGAATTTTCTCTTGTAAGTTTAGGTTTTGGTAATATATTACACCCCACCCAACTTTAATTGTTAATGACTCATTAATAAATTATGTTTATTATTTTTTTCATTCAAGACGAATTGTTCTTTCATAATTTTTAATTGAAAACTAAATAAATAGCTTCGATTGAAATTAAATTTTCCTAGTCACGTGACACCCCCCCCCTCCTTTTTTTTTCTACTTGTGTAATTGTGATTTCATTTTAAAACCTAGAATTAGGTATACTGCAAATAATAATTCAAATTTCCTGTAAGATATGAATACACTACAAATATTTCCCAGTTGAGTTAAATATTTCTGAGATGTTTATCGAAATTATATAGAAATTCAGGGTTGTTCAAAGACATGTTTTCTTTTAACAAGTATGAAATATTTTAGTCCCCCCCCCCCCATAATGGGTGCTTGATACTTTTATAAATGAATGCCCGATTTAATTCAAATATATGCCCTTTTCTATTATGTTAATGAGTCAATCAGTAAATTTGGCTAGTGATGTCACAGGAGATATAGTTTTTTGGTAAAATATATTTATTAATTTTATAAATTTGTAATGTTGTTGGCGAAAGATATTTATTACTTTTATAAATTTTTAATGTCGTTGGCGAAATATATTAATTGCACTGAATAAATTTGTAATGTTGTTGGTGAAATATATGAACTCAATTAGATAATTTTTTAGATATTGAATACATTTTTATTGTTATTCGTAAAAATTTTAACGTTATTGGCGAATATATATATATATATATATATATATATATATATATATATATATATTTTTTTTTTTTTTTTTTTTTGACTGAATAAATTTTTAATGTTGTTGGCGAAATATATTAATTGAACTCAATAAAATTTTAATGTTGAATATATATTTTGTTGTTGTTGGCGAAACTAATAAATTTAATTTTATAAATGCTAATATTATTCAAAATTGGTGAGTATAATATATTGGTGAATTTAATTAAGTTGAATAAGTATTTTAAAGCTTTTAACGAAAAGTGTTAGTAAGTTTTGAATGCAGTTGACTAAATCTGTTACTAGTTTTCAACAATGCGAAAGATACGTTTGAATATGAGTCTAACGCAATAATTCCTGCATATACAGGACAGTGCAAAAGAATTCCGATAAATTTCACAAGTGTATATAATTTTATTGGTAGTGAAAACCATTTTCTTACAAAAATAATTTGATATACAAGAATTTTTCGTCACCTTTAGCAATTAGAATTTAAATAGCGATACTGGAATAAGCGAGGTTTTTTTTTTTTTTTTTTTTTTTTTTTTCCTGAGCATCGAAGAATATATCATATACAATTCAAAGCCAGATTTAACTAAATTTTAATTAAAAATCGAATTTTTGTTTTAAAATTTCGTGTGAACTATATTAGAAAAATGCATATACGATTCATTTTTATACGGCATACAAATTATATCTAGAGAAATGATACATTTTAAGAATGCGTACATAGTATTTATTTAGAGAATACATATGCGATTCATTTTTAGACTACCTGTATATTCATTATTTGGAGAATGCATATACTATTCATTTCTAAACTACGTTTTCCCTTTGAAAGCAATTTTAGTAAAATATGTTTTGACACATTATTTATTTTGTGTGCGATTAGTTTTTTAGACCGCGACTATATTATTTTTGGATAATATCTTTATGAATAATTTTTAGACTAATGATTAACTAATTTTGGAGATTAAATATAGTTTTGATTCATTTTTTTTTTACATGTGTTTGTTATAGACTGACTCATTGAAAACATGATATAGGCTACTGCATTTTCAAAACAATATGTTAAATGAAACAGTTATAATTTGAAAACAATCTAAGTAAATCATAGTGTATGCTATTATAGGCCAATTGAAACATTAATCTTCTATGCTTTCTCCAGAGATTTTTGAACTAGGATTATTTTTAATAAAATTCAAATCTAAGAAATTTTTGGAGATAAAACAAAGTAATTTAGAGAAATCCTTTACCTAACCCAATAATATTTTGTAACAATATTTCACGGGATCCATTTTACTTAATTATTCAGGGAAAACAATGTATGAGACTTTTGTTTCGCGAAAATTAATATTTCTAATACTATGCTGGAAAATAAATATTAGTATATTTAAAATAGAAATAACATCTTCATAGATTAATATTAATAAATTTCGAACCTGCTTGAAGGTTATTCCCTGACAAAAATTAAAACATATAGTATATGCATTTTCACTTATACTCAAAAGGAAATTTAACGGAAAAAATAAATACCTCTTACTACCTAGTTTTAGTTGTATATTTTTAATATTAAATCGAAATATAAAATAAAAGCACAGTACCTGTTAATAATCCATAATGTCTTCGCGTCTGACCAACCACCTCACACGTTAAAAATCTTTCAGTAAATATGCTTATCCCATCACTTGCTATCTGTCGGAACATGCACAGTGGCGGATTTATGAAGTAAGGGGCCCCTCTCACAGGAGCTTTTTTGGGGGCCCCCCATCTGAAAAATTGGGTATATTTATAATTTTAAAGCAATAAACAGTCATTAATTAATTACAAATTAATTAAAATTTATTGAAAGCATTAATTGTTAATTATACAAAATTCACTTTATGCAGGATATCCCATCAAGACCAAACTGTACATAACCAGATTCTTCGCTTGGAGTACTTAAAAAAAGTGCCCCAAAATTTTTATCACTATGACGCATAATTTTCGAGAAAAATGCGAAAGAAGAGTACATGTTATCCGGTGCAAGAAAAAAAAACAACTTCATCGGAAACATGAAATTGGTATTTGCATATGTTTGAGGACGAAGAGGAGCAAACTGTCCACCGCGCATATCGAGGTATTCGCGCGCCGTAGAATGGCTCATTGCACACAAAAAATAGCTATCAGATGCAGCCTTTTAAGTATGATTCAAACGACGGCTTGACATCATTCCAAGGTGTAAGCATGCATGTCTGAATATACACGGTGGATATTTTACTTATCTTAGTCTGAAAACATAAGCAGATACCAATGTTCATGTTTCCATTAAAAAAATATTTCCTTGTACCCCATCTGATGTCATACATTTCTTTTGCACACCAAAATCCAAAAAGCACGCTAATTTGATCGGCTTTAAAAATATTGAATTAAAATAAATAATAATAATAATAAAAACAGTAGCAATCTCTTCTGTAAACGGGTTTCCATTCGTTTTCCTTCGTTTTCCTTGGAAAACTATGGGTCGTAGAGGTATAATTCGTTGGTCTTGTTTTATGTTTTTTAAGCGAGGAATCTCACTGTGCAGAGTTTGTGCTGTCTTGATGAGACACCCTGTATTTAAATTAAACCATATCTAAACGCATATTTAGAAACGTTATAAAAATTTTCGTCTGGCTTTAGCTGCAGCAAAATTGTCTATGACTTCATCGTAATTTACAGAGCTTAGAGAATACACTCAATGTATAACATTGCAAGGTTATTCAAACGCACTTGAGAAAGAGCTGATCGTAGATAATTTTTCACTCTTTTAAGGGTGTATTCCGATCCAAACTGCTTATTTTTCGATTCATTTTCAAATTCATTTTTGCTCTCAAACACATCAAACTTGGAAATTCTCTTATTTAAAAACTATATAATGTGCCGTGCTTCTTAATTTTTTGATAAATGTAGAAAATACTGTAATAAACGCTGTCAAAGTGGGCGTTTTGAACCGAATTTTCCGAAGCGGGCGATCTGGGAATGAAAAAAATGGTCATACTGAGAAAATAATTATTTAAAAATCGAATTCTAATGAATTGAGCTGAAAACGAAATCACACGGCATGTTAAACATGTCTTCAGAAATCACCCCAGCAAGTTTCATGGTTTTACTTTTAAAAATGAGTCTGAAAATGTCTCAGAAAATTTCGAGCTCTTGAGGGTGGAAAAATATTTTTTCGGATACACCCTTAAGAGCACTAAATGATCTTTCTCCACTTGCATTTGATACGGGTAATGTGAGAAAAATTTTCAGAATGCTTTCCACGTTTGGAAATGTTTCTTTCAAACCGTCACTATTCACCAGCAATTTATACCACTTTTCTGGCTCTGCCGAGTGCTGATCTTGCCCCATTACACTAAGAAAATGACGGAAATGCTTCAGTTCATCGGTAAATTGTTTTCCATGTATATCATTCATATATGCTTTTGAAATGAAACTTGTGTTAGTTTTGGGGGAATTAGGTGGTTCATCAACAAAAACTTCTTTGAATGCATTAGAAACATATTCTAATTTTTCTTTTCTTTTCTCGAGTTCAACTATTATGCGTTTCCCTTTCATACAATACAGTACTTTTGATTTAGTAAAAATAACAACAACAAAAAAACTATAGAATATGTATACAAGTATAAAAAATATCACTTTTATCAAATTTAACTGTTGAATAACTAAACATTCGAATGATTAGAAAACTGTCTGTTCTCAAACTTCTTATTTATTTATTTATTTTATTTTAAAACATTTTCTGGGGAGAAAAAAAAATGTCACTATCATGAAATAAAATTCATCCCTACACGTATGAAATTTTTAGAAAATTTGAAATTCACTTTTTATTTTATGTTATTGTATTTATTTATTTGTAGTTTATTATTTATATTGAAGAAAAAGAAAATACAATCAAAAGGTTTTTTCAACTACTTATATAGATAGCTTATGATTAAGGGCGATTGTTCATATATATAAACTTTTACTGAGAGTGGCCTTTGGATGTAACCGAAGAAACAAACAATAAAAAAAAAAATCCAGAAGAGCAGAAATTTTAAAACGGGTGAAATAAAAGCAAACGACTGAGATATTTATAAAAAAGTTGAGATTTTTCATTATCTGGGTTTCTCAGAGTGAAGGAGGGGACATAATTTTAGGACTTGCCTTAGAAATCTTTCTGTAAGCTGTTCCAAAAAGGAAAAGGTCTTCAACAGGGCCGAATTTAATGCGGGGCAGAGGGGGGCATGTGTCCCGAGTGCCAGAACAAAGGGGCGCCAAATGAAGGATTTTGTTTGTCGATTTTTCTCATGTCTATGTTTAGCACAGCATTCGTATTGTTAAATTTGTCCTGTCTGGGGTATGCCAAAGCATAGAAGAATGATGATATGGCATAAGGATCCGGTATAAAGCGGAATTATTTTCGATTCTGTTTTCGAGATTTCAATGAATCAATATTTGACAAAGCATATTACATAGTTCAGCATTACATATATTATGATTATATATTTTAAATTTTAAAATAAGTCGGCTATTAGAAAATTATCTTTGTAAATATATGTTGCGGAGTAGGAGGGGTGGGGACGCTAAAATCCATGTTTGCCCCGGGTACAGAAAAAGCTAGTTTCGGCCCTGGTCCTCAAAAGTGGAAAGTGCAACCGACATTGAAAAAGTACGAAAATAAACTGTTAAATCAACCTCAGATATGCAAAAATGGGGGATGGGGAAATTATTTTAAAATGTTAAAATGCAAACAAAAAATTTGGAAAGAACGGTGCCATTGGTTTAACTTTAGCTTCCAAGTGTCGCCGCGTTACTAGCATGCCACATCTCAACATTTTATCTCTTTTTTTGTTATTTCCTCCCTAAAAAATCAGATAATGATAAAAGCTTCACTTTTTAAAAAATTCACATTTTTTCTTATTTTATCCTCTTTAAAATCTCTGTATTTAAATTTCTTGATTAGCTCCCTAAAGACCACTCTTTGTAAAAGTTAAAAACATATGTAAGCAGCTTGCCTTCTATATAAGGGCGATTCTCAAAAGGTGGACACTGGACACAAGTCAACTTTAAGCCTTTCAAGCATAACTTTAATTATCATTGACTATATATGTATATATATATTACATTGAGTTTTTAATTCTATTCAGAGACAGAAAATGACATAATTTTTTGTAAAAGCTTTGTATAAATATCTTAAAATTTTATTATTATATGCTAAAGAGGCCAATTTCGGACATTCATAACATTAACTGCTCCAATGTACCATTAAGAAAAAGAATTTTAACTTTTTTCCAGGTGGTTCTAATGGTAAACAACGAATGCATAAAGGAAACGGATGATTTTTTGATAATTTCGTTAAGAGATGGCAGGCTGATTTATTGCTTTTTTGAAGATAGAAAGACTTTTCTATAAAGAATTTTTCTGTATTTTGTTATGTCCGAAAGTAACATACGTAACAAAGCATTTGATTTTATTATTATTATTACTGGATAACAAAAAGTTAATTATGCATATATATATGTATACAGACACATCAATTACTTCCTTAGTCTTAAGAATTTTTTAAATACTAAGATCAACGCCCAAAATCTGTAAAGTACGTGGGGAAAATGTCCAAAATTTGTAACGTACACAACTGCTAATTACATGCTTTAATAATTAATTTTCCAGAATAGTTGCTGTCTTTTAATGTTTGTGTATAATTTTGTAGACATACTATTAAAAATATTTATATATTATATTTATAGACAAAATTAAAAAAAATTGGCCTTAAATTTGAAAATTTGAAAAATTACATATAGTTAACGTTTAATGATCCCACCTTTTGAGAATCTCCCATAAGATATTTGTCTGGCGGGCGAATTGATAATTTTATTTTTATTTTTAATCCTCAATTGTTCCCCCGCAAGAATATTTTAGAGTTCTGGTGGGGAAATTGCACTTTCGTCCATTAACTAAAACCTTTCGAGGGGGACATTTAAATGTTCCGGGAGGGGGGGGTGTCCTCTGAATTCAACACTGGATTAATATATATATTTTTTCTTTCTTTCTTTTTAAGCACTCATATCTAAATAAAGGTAAACAAAGCAAATTCATTTACAAATGCTTTTATGCATTCTATAGTACAGATAAGTAATTTCTTTACATGGAAATATGTTTATTAATTTTGGGATTAAAGATATTTTTTGAAGTAAAAGGAGAAGAAAACAACGAAATGACAACAAATCAGTTATGAAATTTGTGCTTCCTTGAGCTACCTATAAATATTATTTGTTAGTGATTAAATTTTACAAGAATTATTTTTGAATATAATGGAACAAATTTAAAGGGTGAGAGCAAAAAAAATTAAAACCTCAAAAATAAGGATCACTCTAATATTCAACCAAGTAAAGCTAAGTCGTCCAATCATCCCGTTTTTTAACGACATCGGGTTGAGAAAAAAAAAGTTATTATTTATAATTTGTAATTTATGTGTCTCTATAGATGAAAATTATTTCATGTTTGTGCTTGAAAGTGAAGTTTTTTAAATACGGAAATGAAATGCAAAAGATTTCAATTCGTAAAATTGTTCAATTGTACTTAAATGAAGATAAAGTGTACACAAATAAAAAATACAAATGGAAGCCTACTAATTTAATTACAACAGAGCAGAGGTTTTCACGAGCTATTAAATAAATTTTGAAATGCACGAAACAATCTTACGAATTGAATACATGATAAATATAAAATTATTAATAGTAACAGTTATGCTTACCGATTTATAATATTTATGAAATTTCAGAGCAAAAACATCAAAACTAAGACGAATAGACGAAAACAAATCACTACTTTCATTAAGTTGCACGACAAAAAGTAATTCTTCTATTTACTCGGATATCTCTCCAGAACATGGGGATGGGGTCATTTCCGTTAAATTTTAGGTGACCTCAGTAGGCAAAAGTTATTTTCAAAGGTCATTCATAGTCCTATATTGTAACCTTGGGGTAATACGTTATCTTTGTTCTTAGAGCTGAACCAATATCCCTCAGGATACATAGACACAGAGGCGATATTGCCTTCTAACACTGATGCTACTACAATTTCTTGCTAAGTATAGGAATAAAAAAAAATGCATAAAAAGGTTTTGAGCATTATCTTAGGCAAAAAAAAAAAAAATCTTTACTTTTATGGAAATTTTGCAAGAAGAGAAATTATCTTAAATAATCGCTAAATATTATTGAAGCTTTCATGAATTTTCATAAAAGTGACTTTAATCAACAAAATAATAAAGCATTTAGAGAAATCTATGTTAAATGACATTAAAATGAGAAAAAATTTACATTATTAACAGAATTTTGATATTGTCATAAAACTTGCAAACAAAATTTATTCAGTAAAATTGGAGATAATTGATATTAAAAAAAATAATAAGAAAAGGAGATGATTGCTTGAAAATATGATGGAAATGTGAAATTAACTATGTATACTATTTTATTTAAATTTAGTTTTAAATTTATTTATATTTTACACACTACATATTATTTTACACATACGGTTCCTTTTGCGCTTCCGTGTAGAAAAACATAAAATGCCATATGCAACATTTTCTATGAATAAGATGTTATTGGGCACCACAATAATAAAAAAAAAATCATAAGTATAAATGTAAATTACTTATTAATGTTTTGATAAGGTCTAAAAAAAAGTAAAATCAAATTTCGACGCATAAATTTTACTTTCAAACTTCAATTTATGTGAAAATTGTGAAATAAGTGAAAGGGGGTTACTCAAAATATTTAGTTAACTATGGATTTACTAGTAGAAAAGCAAATATGTTAAGAAAATATTTGTGCGAAAGCCAGTTATGCTAGAAAAGCCCACCTAATAATAGTTTCAAGTATTTTCACCAGAATAAATAATCAAGGAGTTTGTAGATTTTAAAAGGAAATATCTTAACAGTTAATAAATGTCAGCATTTATTCACACCGCAGACGACAAGAATTGTGAGATTTGGTACAGATTATAGTGGGGAAGTGTCTGTGTCTGATGGTCCCGTTAGTGATACGAATGGGCCTTTAAGAATTGCATTAATAAACAGGGCCTGATTAATGCACGGGCCTCCGGGGCCTCGGCCCTGGGCCCACAAATTTGTGTGTATTTTCTCAAAATTTAAGTTTTTCCACTGTTTGCATTTTATATTTTGGTCCCTGACGTAAAAACAAAGTTTTACTGTAATAAAAAGCCCCCATATTTAATTTTTCTGTAAAAGTCCTTTTCAATCCCTATAATTTTCAAAACTTGCCGTATCCAGAAAATCAAATTTGGGGAAAATGTCAAAAACTGCATACTGTGTCTATTGGTTTCAATATAAACGAGGATTTTACAATGTCAGAATTATAGTTTAAAATTATTACTAGACTGTTAGGGAAAACACAATTTTTATGATTTTGGATAAGGCGAGTTTTGAAAAAGACGTCCTCATTTATTCTGCAACATAAACTGTGGATCATAGATGCTTGTGAATTATACAAATGCTTATTTGAGAAAGTGGATGGTAATTCATTTTCTTGAGTATTCTTGTAAGTTACATTTTTTTTTTTTTTTTTTGTAAACTTGAAACTTTCACCCAAACAACTTTGTCAACTCATCAAATAAACCTACTTTTTTTTTTGAAAGTGTCGCCGGGAATGGGGAGGCGGGGGGGCCCAACTTCATCTTGATCGGGCTCTGTTAATAAATCAACTTACTGAATTATTTTTTTAGGGTATTACAAAATAATTTAAAATTTAAATGTATATTAACAGAGTACAGAGAAAAAAAAATTGCGCCTGCCGTTAAAAGTTTAGAGGTAAGATAATAATTTTTAGCTGCCCCGGGGCAGCTAAAGCTGGGGGCCCTTACCTTTTCGTCATCCTGGACACTCGATAATTGTCCTACTTATTGCTGATAATTTATTAGCAAGTTAAAAGTTAAATAAAAAAGAAAGAAAGGGCCTTTTCTTAGTGCTGCGCAAAATTTAAAATGCACAAATTATACGACTCGGGGTTTGACATTTTATTTTCCTTACTTGTTAATTATTTTAACTTGCAGAATTTACACAAGATGATTATTTCAATCAATATTTTTTTATTATTTCACCGAAAGACAGGGCCCGTGACGGACCGTTTAAAAATAACCGACCTTCTGTTATTTGTGCCTTCCCAGAGCCCAATCTCGTCTATCTACGGCACCGGGGAAATCATTGTTCTGGGGGCGCCCCTTCTATTTATCCATAGAAATTGTTCCCGAATATTGTGAAAGTGGCTGGTACTAAACTTCATACGTATTGTATGTATGCATAAATTTCGTACCAGTTACTATCCACATTTATATACAGGGCATCACAAAAAGATGATCACAACTTTAAGAAAAAATACCAGCAGGATAATAGTAGAAAAAATGATATTTTGGTTGATAGAAGTATTTGTTTGCAAACTTTTACTTTGCATATCTACGTTTGTTACAAGATGGCTAAAAGAGAATGCCCAGCTTTTGTCATAATTTAATGGTTTTAACTTACCTCGTTATGATAAAAACATCAATAAAGAATTTCTCGTGAAAACAATAAAATAATAAGTTGTTATAATAAAATGTTATTCATTAGTTCGGGTTTTTTTGTGTGTGGGTGGAGGGGGCCTGGGTAGCAGAGAGGGGAAGGGGAACCGCACTCCCTTTCTAAATGTTTAAAAATATATGAATTTTAATCACCTTTGACCAATTTTATTCATTTGACACCTATAATGAAAATCCTGACTATTCCCATGGGGACCCGCAAAAAGGGTGTCCGGGGAAGCTATCCCGCATTAGTCAGGCCCGATCGTCTCCACCCTTCTCTTTGCGACCCACTTCCTTACATATCCTTTGATATGCATAGGGTACAGGACCCGACCAAGCCAAAGACAAGACCAGGAGGTGATGTTCATTCGGGTCCCTGTCACAAAAGAGAAAATAAAAACTGTTTCTCAGGTATGAATATATAAATAGAGATTTAGATAACCTTTGTTTTTAAGTTTATCCTACTCTAGAAATACAAAATATTGATTATAATCAGTAACAAACTCACAATACATTTAAAATATCAGCTTTCTGAAACTGCATATCATGTTTGGGGGCCCCCCGAAATCAGGAGTCGAAGAGACACGACCCACATGTTTAATAACATATGCTATCCTGATTTTGGGTCCCCCAAACTTGGCTTGCCCCACATCTTGGTATGCCCTAAAATATTGATTATAATCAGTACCAAACTCACTATACATTTCAAATATCAGCTTTCTGAAATTGCATATCATGTTTGGAGCCCCCGAAATCAGGAGTCGAAAAGACACGACTCACTCGACCCATATGTTTAATAACATATGCTATCCTGATTTGGGGGGCCCCCAAATTTGGTATGCCCTAAAATATTGATTATAATTAACAAACTCACAATACATTTCAAATATCAGCTTTCTGAAACTGCATATCATGTTTGGGGGGCCCCGAAATCAGGAGTCGAAGAGACACAACCCACATGTTTAATAACATATGCTATCCTGATTTTGGGGGGCCCCAAACTTGGTATGCCCTAAAATATTGATTATAATCAGTAACAAACTCACTACACATTTCAAATATCAGTTTTCTGAAACTGCATATCATGTTTGGGGCCCCCGAAATCAGGATTCGAAGAGACATGACCCACTCGACCCATATGTTTAATAACATATGCTATCCTGATTTCGGGGGGCCCCAAACTTGGTATGCCCTAAAATATTGATTATAATTAACACACTCGCAATACATTTCAAATATCAGCTTTCTGAAACTGCATATCATGTTTGGGGGCCCCCGAAATCAGGAGTCAAACAGACACAACCCACATGTTTAATAACATATGCTATCCTGATTTTGGGGGCCCCCAAACTTGGTATGCCCTACATCTTGGTATGCCCTAAAATATTGATTATAATCAGTAACAAACTCACTATACATTTCAAATATCAGTTTTCTGAAACTGCATATCATGTTTGGGGCCCCCGAAATTAGGAGTCGAAGAGACACGACCCATATGTTTAATAACATATGCTATCCTGATTTCGGGGGGCCCCAAACTTGGTATGCCCTAAAATATTGATTATAATTAACAAACTCGCAATACATTTCAAATATCAGCTTTCTGAAACTGCATATCATGTTTGGGGGCCCCCGAAATCAGGAGTCGAAGAGACACAACCCACATGTTTAATAACATATGCTATCCTGATTTTGGGGGCCCCCAAACTTGGTATGCCCTACATCTTGGTATGCCCTAAAATATTGATTATAATCAGTAACAAACTCACTATACATTTCAAATATCAGTTTTCTGAAACTGCATATCATGTTTGGGGCCCCCGAAATCAGGAGTCGAAGAGACACGACCCACTCGACCCATATGTTTAATAACATATGCTATCCTGATTTCGGGGGCCCCCAAACTTGGTATGCCCTAAAATATTGATTATAATTAACAAACTCACTATACATTTCAAATATCAGCTTTCTGAAACTGCATATCACGTTTGGGGGCCCCGAAATCAGGAGTCGAAGAGACACGACCCACTCGACCCATATGTTTAATAACATTTGCTATCCTGATTTCGGGGGGCCCAAAACTTGGTATGCCCTAAAATATTGATTATAATTAACAAACTCGCAATACATTTCAAATATCAGCTTTCTGAAACTGCATATCATGTTTGGGGGCCCCCGAAATCAGGAGTCGAAGAGACACAACCCACATGTTTAATAACATATGCTATCCTGATTTTGGGGGGCCCCAAACTTGGTATGCCCTACATCTTGGTATGCCCTAAAATATTGATTATAATTAACAAACTCACAATACATTTCAAATATCAGCTTTCTGAAACTGCATATCATGTTTGGGGGCCCCCGAAATCAGGAGTCGAAGAGACACGACCGACTCGACCCATATGTTTAATAACATGCTATCCTGATTTCGGGGGCCCCCAAACTTGGTATGCCCTACATCTATTAAAATAGTTGTAAAAGGTCTCTAACAAGGTTCTTTTTAGTTCAGAGCAAAGGTTGTTTTTAGTTCAGAGCAAAGTACGTTTTTCTTCCTTAAACCCCACCCCACCCCTTCACAAATGTTCATGGTCTTGATAATAGATTAACAGAAAAAGAGATAAGGAAAACCTAAAATGTTTCTGGAAATAACAGATAACAGAAAAAATATTTTACTTATTACATGAAAATGATGTAGTAAAAGTAACTGAAAATACAAAAATCTTTGATCAAAGTCACTTTTTCTCTTTGAACTTAAAAGAAGATTTGGGGGCCCCTTGGATGCGGGGCCCCCCGCGATTGCGACCATCGCGACCCCTTAAATCCGCCCCTGAACATGCATCTACAGGTATATTATCTTAAAGATCAAGCGGTCTCTTTCAATAGATAAAAGAGATAAGCGGGGATATTTTTCGAATAACAATTAGTAAAGTTTGTCTCAATTACAATTTAACTTAATTAAGGGATTCTTATACTTTTTAAATATAAGATAGATTGGAGCTTTATTACCTACATTTAGATTTAATAACAGCATCAAATGTACTATTCTGAAAATCTACGTATTCATTTTTTTTTTTTTAACATAATGTTAGCCTTTTACCCAGTTTTTGAGATGAAATCACTATTACATATCATACTTTTTAAATAATTTACAGTCATGGAAATATTTAGACGATACTTTCTGTAAATTTTATATTCAAGGATAATTTTTCAAACATGCATCGACCTAAATTTATACTATGTTTTAGAGAGAAATATTCTATGCGACTACCTATATCAATTTTAATACACGTGCATAAAATTTAATATAGTTACACCATTCGAAATACATAAATGAACTACACACATCCCCATTGAATCAAAATTTCTATATTTATAATGCTAATAGATGATAAGCTATTTTCTAGGGTGATGTAAGAATAACGTTAAATGCTGCACGCAAAATATTCTTTTTTAAAATATACCTCAGTCATTATTTTCACTTCGTTAGAGACAATAATAATAAATCTTTAAACTTATTTCTATCGATATAGCCTGAAGTAATTTTAGGTAGCATTCTTTACAAAATGCTACCTATTGCAGCCGTTCGGAGGAAAGCGATTTCAAAAAATTTTGGTATATTTTCATCGATCATGACCCCCAAACCCAGAAACCACCCTCCGTTCAAAATTGATATATATATATATATATCAATATATATATATATATATATATATATATATATCTGACCTATGTCACACTGTAACTCTCGTATTTTATGAACCGATTTGGGTGTAATTCGGTGTGTACATAGTACATACCAATGTCTCGACCGAGTTCGTTGGCCAGCTTCATCCGCCATTTTGTTTCAAAATGGCGGCCATTTAAAAATTTAAAAAAAAAATTTAAAATTTAAAATGTGGTACCAAATAATTGAAAATGGAAAAATATTTTTTTCTTATGTATTTGACCTTTATACAAAGACTCCGTAGCAGTTTTTGTTTCGTCTATATCTTAAAAAATGGCTGAGTTATAGCATTTTGAATTTCTAGCGAAGCTGACATTTTGAAACGTCCTGAATTTTGTCACGCGATAAAAGGCGTATTTATGAACCGATTTGGATGTAACTTCGTTTATACATAGTACAGACCAATGTCTCGACCGAGTTCGTTGGCCAGCTTCATCCGCCATTTTGTTTAAAAATGGCGGCCATTTAAAATTTTTAAAAAAATTTAAAATTTGAAATGTGGTACCAAAAAATTGAAAATTGAAAAAATATTTTTTTCTTATGTGTTTGACCTCGATAAAAAGATTCGGGAGCAGTTTTTGTTTCGTCTACATCTTAAAAAATGGCTGAGTTATAGCATTTTGAATTTCTAGCGTGACTGACATTTTGCAACGCTCTGCTTTTTGTCACGCGATAACAGGCGTATTTATGAACCGATTTGAGTGTAACTTGGTCTGTACATAGTACATACCAATGTTTCGGCCAAGTTTGTTGGCCAGCTTCATTCGCCATCTTGTTTCAAAAGGGTTACCATTTTAAAAAAATGTAATTTAAAAAAGTCCTTCCGGCCAGTGCCGGGAGGAAGAGGTAGCTTTCAAATTCCTTATTTTAAAATTGCCAACTTATATTATTCAAACACAAGAAGCTCAATTTAGTGAAAACCGAATATAGGAGATTCAATACTAATTTTTATCAATACTAAATCATTATGAATGAGAATTTCGCGAAATTAGTCAGCTTTATCCAAGCTGCTTTTATTTAAAGTAACTTATATTTGGCTGAGATGTTGATGTATACTATCCACATGCCTTCTTACATGGAAATAGGCGAATACGTGTGTTATCGCGTGACAAATACAAGATCGTTTCAAAATGTTAGCCATACTAGAAATTCAAAGTGCTATAATCCAACCATTTTTTAAGATATAAACAAAAGAACAAATTTTCAGAAACAAAATCTGCTCCGGAATCTTTGTATCAACGCCAAACACATAAAAAAATCTTTTTCATTTTCCAATTTTTTAATACCTCATTTTAAATTTTAAATTTAATTTTTTTTAAATGGCAACCCTTTTGAAACAAGATGGCGAGTGAAGCTGGCCAGCGAACTCGGTCGAGACATTGGTATGTAATATGTACAGACCAAGTAACATCCAAATCGGTTCATAAATACGCCTGTTATCGCGTGACAAAAATCAGGTCGTTTTAAAATGTCAGCCAGAATAGAAATTCAAAATGCTATAACTCAGCCATTTTTTTAGATATGGACGAAACAGAAACTGTTCCGGAATCTTTGTATTAAGGTCAAACACATACGAAAAAAATCTTTTTCATTTTCCAAATTTTTGGTATCTCATTTTAAATTTTAATTTTTTAAATTTTTTTTAAATGGCCGCCATTTTGAAACAAGATGGCGGATGAAGCTGGCCAACGAACTCGGTCGAGATATTTGTATGTACTATGTACACACCAAGGTACATCCAAATCGATTCATAAATACGCCTGTTAACACGTGACAAATATCAGGACGTTTCAAAATATCAGCCACGCTAGTAATTCAAAATACTATAACTCAGCCATTTTTTAAGATATAGACGAAACAAAAACTGCTCCCGAATCTTTGTATCAAGGTCAAATACGTAAGGAAAAAATATTTTTTCAATTTTCAATTTTTTGGTACCACATTTCAAATTTAAATTTTTCTTAAAAAATTAAATGGCTGCCATTTTTAAACAAGATGGCGGATGAAGCTGGCCAACGAACTCGGTCGAGACATTGGTATGTACTATGTACAAACGAAGTTATATCCAAATCGGTTCATAAATACGCCTTTTATCGCGTGACAAAATTCAGGACGTTTCAAAATGTCAGCCACGCTAGAAATTCAAAATGCTATAACTCAGCCATTTTTTAAGATATAGACGAAACAAAAACTGCTCCGAAATCTTTGTATAAAGGTCAAATACATAAGAAAACAATATTTTTCCATTTTCAATTCTTTGGTAAAACCATTTCAAATTTAAAATTTTTTAAATGGCCGCCATTTTGAAACAAAATGGCGGTTGAAGCTGGCCAACGAACTCGGTCGAGACGTTGGTATGTACTACGTACATACCGAATTACATCCAAATCGGTTCATAAATTCGAGAGTTACAGTATGACAAAGGTCAGATATATATATATATATATATATATATATATATATATATATATGGATATATATATATATATATATATATATATCAACATTTGAACGGAGGGTGGTTTCGGGATCTGGGGGTCATGATCGATGAAAATATACCAAAATTTTTTGAAATCGCTTTCCTCCGAACGGCTGCAATAGGTAGCTTTTTGTAATGAAAGCTACCTAATTTAAAATGAGGTATTAAAAAACTGCAAAATGAAAAAGATTTTTTTTTATGTGTTTGGCCTTGATACAAAGATTCTGGAGCAGTGTTTGTTTCTGAAAAGTTGTTCTTTTGTTTATATCTTAAAAAGTGGTTGAATTATAGCACTTTAAATTTCTATCATGGCTAACACTTTGAAACGATCTTGTATTTGTCTCGCGATACCACACAAATTCGCCTATTTCGATGGAATAAGGCATGTGGATAATATACATCAATATCTCGAACAAGTTCGCTGGCCAGCTTCATCAGCCATCTTGTTTCAAAATGGCGGCCATTAAATTAAAAAAATATATATTTAAAGTGAGGTGCAAAAAAATTAGAAATTGAAAAAGGTTTCTTTCTTAAGTATTTGCCCTTGATATTAGGATTTAGGAGCATTTTTTGTTTGTCTTTATCTTAAAAAATTGCTCAGATATAGCAGTTTCAATTTCTAACGTGGGTGACATTTTGAAAAATCTGCCTGCGACAGCACTCGTATGTATCAACCGATTCCGATGTGAGTGAGCATGTGCACAGCAATTACTAAGGTCTCGACCAAGTTCACTGGTTAGCCTCATCCACCATGTTGTCTTAAAATGGCAGGCACTTTAAGAAATCGCCGAATTTGGCAGCGAAATATAAGTTACTTTAAATAAAAGCAGCTTGGATAGAGCTGACTAATTTTGCGAAATTCTCATTCATAATGATTTAGTATTGATAAAAATTAGTATTGAATCTCTTACTTTCGGTTTCCACTTAATTGAGCTTCGTGTGTTTGAATAATATAAGTTGGCTTTTTTAAAATAAGGAATATGAAAGCTACCTCTTCCTCCCGGCACTGGCCGGAAGGACTTTTTTAAAGTAAGAAGTGTTTACTCGTTTGATATTACCTTTTTAACTCAAATAATCTCACATAGGTCGAATTTACTTTTTAACAACAGAAGGATTTTCAAAGATTATTAAATCTTTTTTTTTTTTTTTTTTACTTAAGAGGTTCAGAATGAAAACATAGTCTTTTAGGACTAATATGTGTACAGGGACCGCATAGACTAACTAGCCTGCGGCCTTGGGCCCACTGCTGAGTGAGGGCCCTTAATCACGTATGCGTAACTATAAAGTATCCTATGTATCTATATTGCCTAAAGTTTCAGTAAGTGATTATTGGGTGGAAATCCCTCTTCTGCAATTGATTATTATCATTTTTTTTTTTTTTTTTACTGTAGCAAAGGAACCCAAAGAAGAAAACTTTATTATTTACACATTTTTTATTGTTATTAGCGAAATGAAACTTTACACATTTTTTATTATTTTGAGCGAAATGAAACTTTTTAGCATTTGAAAAGCAATTTATTATTTGTAAATTTTTATTATTATTAGCGACACAAATTTTAAACGACTGCTGGGACGGAGGAAAGAGACCCGAATTATCGATTTCATACAAGAAACTTTTTTTTTCACTCACCTTCCCTGGTTCGACAGGTTTCAAACTCACATGACCAGACTTTAGATTTTAGGCAGAGCCCAATTAAGATTGCAGAGGGGCCAAGACCCAACACCTTTCGCCCCCTCATTTAGCCATGGCCTGGTTGGCCTGTGCGGGAATTAGGCCCCGATTATAGGGAGCCTGGTTGGCCTGTGCGGGAATTAGACCCTGGTTATAGGGCGCCTGGTTGGCCTGTGCGGGATTTAGGGCTCGAATATAGGGTCAATACATTAACCACAACGGTTGTTTGTGTTTTTGACGACCAATTATCATCACGAGGGATATAGGCCCAAAGGGGGTAGTGCCCTCCGTGGGGGTCTTTCTAAGGGAACCTAACCCGTATTTACGCTTGGAAAACCAAGGTTCGAAGAAAACCACGAAAACTCCGAACGATTAGGACGACGGGCGCGATTGGGATCGAACGCAGTACCTCCCGTCTACCATCTTCGAGGGTGGAACCACTCGGCCACTGGTGGGGCCTAAGCACAGTATATTAGTCACGTGATTTTCATCTTTTAAGTTTTTGGGCTACATTTTCAGTTTTAGGAAAGTATTGTTATTTTTCTACTTTTCTTACTTTAGTGGATGTAAACATTCATATTAATTCAAATAAACTAGTTCAACTATTCAGATTTTATAATATACACTAGGTAAAAATCGATAACTTCCCTATTTAGTTTGAAACATTGGTCAGATCACGCGACATTAATGTCTTTAGAAAGAATAGATAATTAATTTGATTGTAACTTTTAGTCAAAACTTCGTGAACTCCTTTTAGAAAAATCTTGGTTAACCATGTTATTTTTTACACACCAATCTACCACTCGACACTATACATTTCACCCTCCCCCTAAACCCCCAGAAAATTAACTAGATATTTGAAACTAGCCGAAGGAGGAAAACTATATTTAAAATAATGAATCAATAATGAACTATAAAAATTAAACAACATACTTAAAATTAACAAATGAATAACAAAAATAATTTCAACTATCCCATAAAAATTTCGCTATTGTAAGAAAAAATGTTTATTAGTTAGTGAAAGTAAATGATTCATTTTATACCTTCTAGTTTTTGAAAATTATCGTCTTAACATACTAGCGCACCTTATGCATACTTATAATACATATGCGTATGTATATGTTTGCCATTGAATGGTTTTGAGAAATACACACGTTATGAAAAAGGATTTGTAAACAGTAGAACTTAACTCAAAAATAAATTTTAGAAATCACAGCCAAATAAAAAAAATGTTTTTTTTTTTTTTTTAAATACATAACAATAAAAAAGATTTTAACAAATCACAACTTGATAAAAAAAAAAGTTGCATGAAGATAAAAAAGTAAAAAAAAAAAAATTACAAACGAAATAAAAAAAAAAAATGTTAAAAAATAAAAGTTCAAAAAAATTACAAGTCAATACAATTTTTGAAAGATAATAAAAATTTTCTAATGGATATCAAATAGTTTTTGAATTGTTTGCAAGTTAATAACACGTATACGACAATATGTATGCACATTCATATAATGTATTTATACCAATGTAAGTATATTCAGGCATACTATTTGCAAGTAATATCTGTGTAAATATACCTGCGTAAAATATTCATAAAAAATATTTTTAAAAAATCTACAAGCTAGTCAAACTTTATTTTAAAATCTACATTTTAGAGATACCTGTCTTGAGTATCGAATAAACACATCCTAATCGAAAGTTAATGAAAAGTTTGGACGAAATTAACAAAAAGTTTTCAACTTATTTACAACTTTATAAAAATGTGTGTATATGCATGTTTATGCGAATATGTGTGCTTATTATATGTATACAAAAATTCACCAAAAAGATTACGAATATCTACAGATGAGTCGAAGTGTTTAAAAAATTGGCATTATATGTTTATACATGTGTGTTTGTAAATTTTGAATGTTTTGACTAACGACCGAATGCGTCCAACCAACCAACCTGGTCTACGCACCCCCCTAACCAACCAACTGTTTACTTTAGCAATCAAATATTTTACATCTGCACATGCGCAGAAACTTAATTGATGACGTAATAGAAAAATACGTAGCACATTATTTGTTGAAGTAGACTATTATGTATGATTTGATAAATTAAGAAAACATCGAGCTAAGGTGCAAACTTTGACGATAATTCCACTTATCTATTATTGAATATCTATAGAAATCAACATAGTGAAAAATTAATAATTAAATTCTCACATTTGTAATATTAGTAACTTGTAATAT